>CM053328.1:22935577-25435577 GCA_028583605.1 Dastarcus helophoroides | reverse complement strand
GTTGCACCGACTAACGGAAGGAAGAACGCCGTACGTCTGGACTCCCGATTGTGATACCGCTTTCCGGAAACTGAAGTCCGCCTTGTGCACGAGCCCTATCTTGGCTAATCCTCAGCAGATTGGGAAGTTTGTGTTAGACACAGATGCCAGCAACGTCGGCATTGGAGCTGTGCTGTCCCAAGTTCAAGGCGGTGAAGAAAGAGTAATCGAGTATTACAGCGAGATCCTGACGAAGCCGGAGAGGAACTATTGCACCACCAGGAAGGAACTACTTGCGATAGTGAAGGCCGTGGAACACTTTCACAAGTATTTATATGGGCAAGAATTCCTTATCAGGACAGATCATTTGGCACTTTCTTGGTTACTCCGAATGAAGAACGCGGAGGGACAGACGGCTAGATGGTTAGGAAGGCTTCAGCAGTATCACTTCAAGGTGCATCATCGACCGGGACGACAGCATAACAACGCTGACGCTTTGTCCAGAAGACCTTGTGGTGATTGCAAACACTGCAAACGAGTTGAGGACCATGAGGACATGGTGGATATAAGGGTCACTTCTGTCCAGCCAGAAGACGAATGGACTGTTGAAGGTCTTCGGAAGCTACAGAGGGGCGACGCTGATATCGGACCCATATTGGAATGGAAAGAAGCTGGAGACAGACCGGAATGGCAAGAGGTTTCCGACAGAAGTCCAGCTCTTAAGAATTTGTGGGCTCAATGGAAATCCCTCCAGATCGAGGACGGGGTACTGAAGAGAGCATGGGAAAGCGCGGATGGAAACCGAGTCAACTTGCAGTTGGTGGTGCCTCAGGAGAAGATTCCACAGGTCTTGTGGGAGGTGCACAATGGGACCTCTGGTGGACACCTAGGGATAAACAAGACCCTGGAGAAGGTTCGAAAACGGTTCTATTGGGTTAACTGCAGGGAGGACGTCGAGCGGTGGTGTCGGAAATGTGTCACCTGTGCTGCATCCAAGGGTCCTCGTACGAGAACCAAAGGGGCCCTGAAGCAATATAATGTGGGAGCTCCATTTGAAAGAATTGCAATCGATGTGGCAGGACCATTCCCAGCTTCAGACGATGGAAACAAGTACATCCTGGTGGCCATGGATTATTTCAGTAAATGGCCTGAGGCTTATGCCATCCCGAATCAGGAAGCCACCACAGTCGCAAGGGTTCTTGTGGACAACTTCATCTGTCGATTTGGTGTTCCCTTAGAACTGCACTCGGACCAGGGAAGGAACTTTGAATCGGGCGTTTTCCAAGAGGTGTGTCGTCTTCTTGGAATAAGGAAAACTCGAACAACACCTCTTCATCCACAGTCTGACGGAATGGTGGAGAGATTTAACAGGACCTTAGAGGAACATCTTTCGAAGGTCGTCTCCAAACATCAGACCGACTGGGACCGACATCTACCACTGTTTCTGATGGCCTATCGCGCGGCAACTCATGAAACTACAAGTCAGACTCCGGCAAAAGTGATCTTCGGGAGGGAACTGCGGCTTCCGTGTGACTTGGTGTTTGGATCACCAAGGGAGGTCCCCAGGGAAACGATGGGTTTCGTAGATGACTTGAGGGAAGCGATACTGGAGACGCATGCTCTGGTGCGGACGAAGATCAACTTAGCGACGGACCGGATGAAGGCCAGGTATGACGTGAGTGCCAATCATGGTGGTTTCAGTGAGGGCGAATTGGTATGGCTATACAACCCTCAGCGAAAGAAAGGAGTTTCGCCAAAGTTTACGCCATCTTGGGAAGGGCCGTACAAAGTGCTGAAGAGGATCAACGACTTGGTATACAGGATCCAGCGTAGCTCCAGGAGTAAAATGAAAGTGGTACACCTTAACAGACTATGCAAATTTAGTGGTGAAGTGACTGATTGGAACTGATCGGGACGATCATTTCTAAGGGGGAGGCAATGTAACGTAATGTAAATAGATGAAATAGGATTTAGAATAGAATTGTAGAATTTAGTAAATAAAAAAAGTTTCTAGAAGGTTCTGATAAGGGGAAAGCGGCCGCGATAACGAAACAAACGGCAGATAAGCGTTCCAGAAATTTCGGCATTCGATAAGCCTTATCTGCCGAAAGTTCTGGAAGACGCGGGCCGAAACTATAAAAAGGCGGTCAGTTTTCCCTCGAGTCAGTCAGTTAGAATCAGTGCAATTAGTGAGTTAGTAGAAGTGAGTTAATTGTCAATTGTGGTGATCAAAGTTGAGTTCAGTAATAAAGTGGAAATAATCCATCACGTGTATCAATTCGAACCGATAACGCACGTAACAATAGCAATTTTGCTAACTTGGCGCAGTCAGTGATGAACAGGGTGAAAACCGATTCCGCCAAGATTTGAAGGTCATGGAGACAGGATCTCAGGGTAGATGGAATGCAAATGTAATTATATATGATGGTTGATTATTGTTGGAGCATCAATCAGACAAGAATGTCCACCTTTAAACATTCAAGAAAGAAAAAGCTGCACTTGAAAATTTTTACCTTTAACGCTTTGTAAAAAGAACTACTATTTGTATGAACACAATTTAGCGTGCAGTACGATCTATATGCATATAAGTATAGCCTTTGCACGAGCGTTATCTGTGAACAACTTTTACACTAGCATTAATTGGTAACTTTTTTCTGTATTTTCTTTACATGTACATTTTTTATGATGCTTGAGACAAAGAGGGGATACCCTGTAGATTAGAATATTGTGTTAGTTGGAACCTGAGATAATATTTGGATTCAGCGGCCTAACATTGGTCGAAAAAAAGTCACAGATGTAAGACTACGAAATTGCTGTTCCCTACTATCAGCATTTTAATTGTTTAATTGCGGAAACACTGTGTAGTACAACAGTGAGTACCATTAAAAATTTAGCAAAAGCTAAAAACTGAAATTTATTTAAGTTTAATCCACCCGCAAAGGGTAACCCCATTATGCTTTCAAAGCACTGCGAGTAGGATGCGGAAACAAGGATAGATGGCGATGAACCGCCTTCTTAAACAAGGATGGGTTAAAATTTTTGGGGAAAATTCCTTTCGGTAACAAGTTTCATAACTTGGAAGTTCTATAAAAAAAAGTCTCCTTAGACAGAAGTCCTTACTGTATCAAGCTGGACCGCACAGGAATTTGCTGCCTCCGACTGTATAGTACGATGAGATGTGAAGTACTTTTTAGCTCTAAAAAGAAAGCCTAGCTTCTGAGAGGTGGATTTGGCAATGGCGCGCACATGATCGTCCCAAGAGAAGTTAGTGCTCGCATTCACTCCTAAGATAATTAGATTAGATCCCATCGGAAGGATTTCACCTTCCACTAGTATGTTTTTTACATTATCCATTGATGTTTTCTTAGGGAAAACCGCGGCCTGAGTTTTTAAAGCGTTGAAGACGACCAAATTGTTCTTACCCCATTCCAGAATAATCTCGAGATCCCGATTAATCGTCCGTATCCGCTGTTCCCTTAGTTGATCTGAAATAGCGATAGATAATGGTTTGTCGGAGAAAAAAGATGACACAAGGTTACTATCATCTACGTAGCTGTATATAGGATTGAAAGTTGAAGCTAAGAGATCGTTTATGTGTAAGAGAAATATAGTAGGAGACAGAACAGACTCCTGAGGCACCCCTGCGTTAATCGCAAATGTCTCGGATGAGATGCCATCGACGACCTGAACAGATCTATCAGCGAGAAAATTGGGTATCAAATGACAGAGTCCAGGAGGAAGTCCATAAGATGTTAATTTGGCGAGAAGAGATCGGTGCCAGACCCTGTCGAAAGCCTTTGAGATATCCAATCCCACAATCCTAGCCTCACCATGTTTTTCCATAGCTGAGTTACAGATATGAGTAACATATGCCAGTAGATCGCCAGTGGAACGTTGTTGTCTAAAAACGTATTGCCTGTCGGAGATGATTCTATTTTCCTCAAGATATTTGAGAATCTCGATGTTGATAACCTTTTCCATCACTTTAGATATAACATGTAACAAAGATATAGGGCGATAGTTGTTAGCCAGTTGAAATAATAGGTTTAAAACAGAAAACAAAAAAAGAATTGGAGCGAATTCAAAATTTGAAGAAAAAGTTGAAATGGTAGAATAAAAGGTAAACATTTCTAGTCCAAGTCCAGAGAAAAATGAAAATTTTGAGTTTAGTTTAAAAATGTTATTTAAAAAAAAGGAAACACACTAAAAGTGCAAATTTGGAGTTTTACGAAAATAATTGAATTGAACGTTTCAAACTTAAAATTAAAATGATTCGAAGGACCTGAAATTTTGAGTGAACAAAGTGAAAATAATCAAGTTTTAGAAAAAAGGATCAAATATTTATCAAATGCTTCATAGGAAATTCAAAGTTTAGAGAAAAAAAAAGATCTTTCGAAAAAAATCATAATCTCCGAAAAAGTTGAAATTTTGGCTTTAAGTGGAAACTTGAAAAAAATCAAAATGTGTTGGGCAAAATAATGACGTTTCAAAAGATACGTAAAAGTCTTTTTAAAATGTAGAAATTTGGAAAATATCAAAAAAATTTTTAAAAAGCAAATCAAAATTTGTCGAAAAATAAAATTTTGACTTTTCAGTCTGAAATTGGGAAAGAAAAACGTTAATTGAATTTAAAAGCATCGATAGGGAATTTTCATACAAAAATCGAAATTTTGAGAATCAAATATAATGGGCTCTGCTAACACTGAAAATCTCAAATTTCAAATCAAAAAATAAGTCGCAAGTTGAAACATTCAATTTTGTCAAAAAAAATGCCATTTATTTATAGGCAACATCAATTTCAAAAGACAAAAATAGGACTTTTAACATTAAAAATCCTAATTTTAGGAAAAAATTATTCTAAACCCAGAACAATTTTTCCTCAAAGTTTATAAGATCCAAACCTAAAATGTCAAGTTTCTTTTGTTTCAAGCTTAGTTTTGTAAATTCGATTTTTTCTCAAATTTCGACTTATTTTCAAATGTTAAACCTGATTTCGTATTCAGACATTTTTCTCAAAATATTGATAACAAATTCGAATATTTTCTGAGTTTTTTCCAAAATATTAGCTTTTTTCGCATCAAGTTTGCGCTTTTAATTTTATTTCAATTTTAATAGCGAAATTTTATAAATTTCGTTTGTTTTGTCATTCTTTTTTAAATTGTAACCGTAACTACGAAATTTCAAATGTTTTTCAAAATTTGAAATTTAGTACCACTTTTCAAAGTAAATTAATTTTTTTACAATTTCGACATTTTGAAATTTCGACTTTACTTAAATTTAAAATATTTTTTTTTTCAAAATATCACAAACATTTTCGTATAAATTTCGCGGTTATTTTGCAGATTCTCTTTTAGTCTCAAAATTCCTACTGATTTTTCACAAAACTTCGAGTCTAAATTTTAAATTTATTCCTATTATTTGTATTCTTTCACAGGCTGACATTTATTATTGCTCCACCCACCAACTTGCAACGCAACTGGTATGCATCTTTTACCAATTAATGAGATTAGTTTACTTGAGAATGTCAGTATTTTGATGTCGAAATACCTAACGCGCCATTGTTATTAATTACGCTTTAATAATGGGGTAAATAGTCTAGTTCAGTGTTTTAGTGGTACAACATAACATTATTTAACTAAATATTGTTAGGGCCAAATATTTTCCAACATTTTTATTTTATAGCACACAAACTCAGACAGAGGCAGAGGTGGGTTTAAGATAACATAGGCAATTGCACAAGAGCCCCCACTAAAAAGGCTAACTTCCTTTTTTAGAACACGACAAAATTTTGTAATATTCTCATAGCATAGAAATATTGACGGGGCTCCCACCACTGAAATGCACAGGATCCTGAGCAAGTTTAATCCGCCCTTAGGCACATGTAATAACATGAAAATGAAACCAAAACAACATAGACTTAAAAACCTTTAAAGTTCAAACTTTTCTAACGTATAATGTGATTTTTATTCTGTTAATTTGGTCCGTTAAAATTATTATCTACACTTTGAAAAAAAAAAAAGAAAGGTGGACTCAAAAATGTCGTCAATAAATATTTTCTATTAAATTTAGAAAATTGTACAGATTTTGAAAATGTGCTAGTAGGGAAGATATTCCATTTTCAAATCAAAACTTGATATCACATTTGGCGAAACTGAAAGTTGCAGAAATATTATTCTCATGTAAAAAAAGTGACTTCTCATGAATTGAGCGTAAAAAGTTCGAATATTTTATTTGCAAAGAGGGACTCAAACTGCACATGGTTTAAGTCTATCCTCGCCCAGGGCAAAGACAAGACCAAGGACAATGACAATTAGATGTTAGTCAACTTAAAAATTGTTATTTTCTGACATCAATCTTAGCCAAGCAGAAATTATTAACGATTAATTGAATGTGCCCCCGGTGCTCCCCTTAAGTGACAGACAGCTTATATAAGCCAGGCACCCTTTTTAAAACCACATATATCAAATTTTTTGTACTGCTACAAAATCTTATTAAAAAAATTAGTGACTAAAAATGCCGCCATGTCTATGAAATATAATGTGATTCTGTTCGAAAGAAAAGTTGTGTTTGTTTCTTCTGTATCTCTCGATTGTTATTATTACCAGTGGCGGCTCGTAGCCAAAACTAATGGGGGTGCTGCGGCAATGTTTAGCGTTTTATGTTTGATCCAAAATGTCGATTTCTTCAAAAGTTAACTTTTTCAAACTTCAACTAAAAATTTCGACATTTTCAAAATGTAACTTTTCGAAAATTTTAGGTTTCTTAGAAAACTTGACAATGAAAATTTTTGAATAATGTCGCGTTTTTTTGAAAGATTGCATTTTTTCTAAATTTCGACTATATTCCAAAATTTTGACTTTTTTCTTATGATTTCAAATTTATTTTATTTTTAGGTATTGATTTTTCCGAAAATCTGTGTATACTCTTTTAAAAATATCTCCATTTTCAAAAATATTTAAACTTTTCGGTGTTTTGTTTTTTTTTTTAAATTAAGTACATTTTTTTACAATTTTCACCGTTTAAAAATTTTACGTTTTCTAAAAATGACAAATTTTGGAAAACTGGATTAATTATAATATTTTTATTGAAAATTTCGATTCTTAATAATTTCGACTCTTTTTAGTGTCAACCAATTTCAATTTTTTGAAATAGAGACTCTTAATAAAATGTCGACTTTTTTCACATTTTCGGCTATTTTTGTTTTCTTTTTAAAATTTGGCCACTTTTATATTTTCAAAATTATTTCAAAATTTTTATTTTTTTTTAAATCTTGACGTTTTATCAAAAGCTTAACAGTTTTTCAAAATTTTAATTTTGTTGACCTAAAATTTCAATCTTTTTAAAAAAATCGTCAACTTTGGTTCAAAATTTTAACTACCAAAAATTTTAACTTTAACTTTTAACTTCTCAATATTTGGACTTTTGAAAGCCTCGATCTATCTGATAATTTTTGACTTGTTTTCAATATTCCGGCTTTGAAAATTTTGATTTTTATTGATAATTTGAGAGAAAATTTCCCAATTAATCAAAATTTAAACTCTTTTAAAATTTATGATTATTTTAAAAACTCGATAATCATTCTCAGATCTTTTGAATGTGTCTACTTTTTCAAAGTTTTGAATTTTTTTTTAATTTGAACTATAAAATTTTGACCTATTTGTTTGAAAATATCTTCATTTTTAAAATTTTGACTTCTTTTGGAAAATTGAAAGTTTCTAAAAATGTTTGCCTTATCCTTAAATGTTTTATATATTTCGTATATTCCTCAAAATTTAGAAAGATCAAAGTGTCAAAAAATGTCGGCCTTTTCTTGAAAATTTTAACCTTTTCTTAAATCTGCACTTTTCTAAAATTTTCGATTTTTTTTAATTCCTACTTTGTTGAAAATTTCCGTTTTTTCAAACGTTCGAATTTTTCAAAATTTAAGCTATTTTTTAAAATTAAAATTGTTTGGAAAACTTAAAAATTTCGACTATTTTTTTAAATTAAACTATTTTAAAAATTTCGACATTCTTTGCAAACTGTCGATCCTATATTTGAAAATTTTGATTTTTTTTGAGACATTTCTTAAGAACTCGTTTTGAAATTTTCAAATAATTCGTAAAATTGAGAATTTTTCTAAAAATTTCGATTCCATTTCAAATTTTTTTTTCAAAATTTCGACTCTTTGAAAACTTGACTTTTTTTTAAAAAGTCCGAACTTTTTTTAAAATATTATTTATAATTTTTGTTTAAACATTTTCAATTAAATCTTCAACTCTTAAAAAAAGTGAGTTTTTATTTTAAATTTGAGCTATTCAAAAATTCGACTTTTTCCAAAATTTTACCTTTTCAAAATTTTAACCTTTTTGATAATTACAATTTTTTTGATTATTTTGAGTTTTCTCCAATATTCAAAAATTCAACTTCTTTGAAAATTTAATTAAAAATTCTGCAATTTATTTTAAATGTCGATATTTTTCCAAAATTTGGCCTTTTAACATTCGAAAATGTCGACTATTTTAAAAATTTAAATTTTTTTTCCAAAATATTAACTTTTTTCAAAATCCTTATTTTCTTTTGAAAATTTGACTTTCTATGAAAATTTTGAAATTTTTAAAAATTCCACTTTTTCCAAATTTTTGCTTCTCTCATAATTTTGACTTTATTTTTTGTAATTGGTATTTTTTTTCTTTTTAAATTTAAATTTTTTGGTAATATTATTATGTTTATTATATATATATATATTTATTATTATATTAAAATAAATATTACTCTTAGTAACAAAAATTTCGATTTTTAAAATTGTGCGAAGCTTTAAAACAAAATTCGAAAAAAAACTTCAGTTTATACATATACAAATAAATTGTAAAAATATAAATTTTAATCTCAAAATATTGACTTCAAGCATTAAACTGTTGATTAATTTTTTGCAACATTTTAATTGCTTTTAATTTCGAAATTTTTGAGACTTTTCTTGAAATGGAGACTTTTTCTCAAAAATTTTTGACAATTAGTTTATTTTTAAAAATTTTTTGTTAGGGTTTTTTGCGAAACATTTTTATCAAAATTAGAAAATAAAATGAACTATGAAATGTCAAAGTCTAATAAAAAAATTAGAAGAACATAAAAAAATCTGGAGAAGTTGAAATTTTCAGAAGGAATTTTAAAGACGACATTTTCAGAAAAAATAGGAATTTATAAAAAAAATTCTTTTTTTAAAATATTTATGAAAAAATGGAAACTTCGCAAAAAAAATTAAAATTTTCTTAAATAAATCGAAATATCTTGAAGAAACTCAAAATTTTTATTTTGATGGAACGGACTGGTCCTTAGTTATCTTCAAAAATTGAAACACAGAACTTGTCCCCTGAAACCAAGTGTCAGCTATTGGAGCACCGACCTATAATTTATCAAAATGGCTAGTAAAAGAATTCAGCAAATTAGAATTCCAGCAACTCAGTTTGTCAGTCAAGAATTCCCAAGAGTTTGTACAGATAATTCAGAATGAAGAATTGTTGGAGGGTGAAATGCTGGTTTCTTTTGATGTTTCTTCCCTCTTTCCCAGTGTACCCATACCTCAAACTTTATTATACCTTCGAGATCTGTTGGAATCTACTAACCTTTCAGGTAAAATTATTGACGAATATATTTCATTAACGAAAATATGTATGGATCAAAATTATTTCCAAATTAATAACGAATTTTATGAACAACTTGAGGGAGCAGCCATGGGAAATCCTTTGTCACCTTTCATGGCTGAGCTCTTCATGAGTGTTTTTGAAAGTCGTCTTAAAAATGAATGTAGTTTGTTTCCTAGGGTATGGATTAGATATGTAGATGATATTTTTGCTATCTTTGACACAAAAAATCAAAATTTAGATAATTTCATTGATGTTTTAAATTCACGTTTCCCAACAGTTAAATTCACTGTAGAATTAGAGAAAGAAGCCGCTTTACCATTTTTAGATACTTTAGTTATTAGGAATAAAAATAGATTAGAATTTGATGTATATAGGAAAGATTCCAGTACCTTCCGCTATGTAACTTCCGATTCTAACCATTGCATACAGCACAAAATGGCAAGCTTCAACTTCCTTGCCCATCGCCTTCTGAGTCTTCCTCTTAGTAGGGAAAGATTCAGAAAGGAGTTGAAGACAATAAAACATATAGCTGAAGTTAATGGATTCGATCCAAATATTATTTATAAAATTATTAATAAGAAAAAATTTAAATGTGAATTGGTGAATACTACAACTTTCCGAGCTGATGAAAACAAAAACTTTAAATTCGTCTCACTTCCATTTGAACCCTCGCTCACGCAGGGTTTGGGTGGAATTTTACGAAATCAGGGTTTTCGGGTTATTTATACTTCTAACGGAAAATTAAATTCGCTTTTGGGTAGTTTAAAGGATAAAGTAGAGCAAACAGATAAGTCTGGTATTTACCAAATTTCATGTAGGGATTGTCCTCAAAAGTATGTCGGACAAACTAGACGATCTCTTAAAATCCGACTCAAAGAACATTTGGCTCATTTGAGGTACGGAAGAACTGAGAAGTCAAGTGTGGCTCGACATGCTTTTGAATTAGATCATAGGATAGATAATAATATTAAATTGTTAAGAGTAGTTAATAAGAATTATATGTTAAATGCATGTGAGAGCTTAGCCATCCATAAAGCTGGAAACAACCTTATGAATGGTTGCGCTGGACCTTTAGGCCATTCATCTCTGTTAAAAATAGTTAAGGTTGATAGATAGGAAATTGTGACACAACGACGTGTATGATTGGATGCGCGTTCGGGTGCGGCCGATCACGCACGAAGTGAATATTCTTAGTATATAAGGGTTAAATTTAAAATTAAATGTTAGTTTCTCTCTGAAGATGACAGCTTGGCTGTCGAAACGCCTTAGAGCAACCTTTGTTGTGTTTTTTTAATTTTTCTTGGTTTCAGGGGACAAGTTCTGTGTTTCAATTTTTCAAAATTTTTATTCAAAAAGTTGAAATTGAGATTTCAGGTAAAAACTCGAATATTCGCTATTAAATTTTTTAGAGAAGTATTAAAATGCGAGAAGAGTTGAATTTAGATTTTGTTTTAAAATTTTAACTATTTTCTCAAAATTTTTACAAAAAATAGAAAAAAACTAAAATAGATTTTAAAATTCCGTAACTTCGTAAAAGAAACTTGACATTTCTATAAAAAGAAATCAGAGAAAATTTAAAATCTCTACAAAAAATTGTTTAAGGAAACCTCCTCGGAAAATTTTGAGAAAAAAACTCTTAAGCGAAAGGCAACTGTCTTGTGACAATTTTCTGGTATGTTTAATAATAAATAGTATTTTTGTTATTAAATATACCAAAAAGTGACAATCAATAGTTAATACTTCCTCAGACTCAAAGTCTAATTTAAAAGTCGCAGTCCGTTGTTACCTGGGCCATGCGTGAATTCCAAAATTGAGGACGCTCATAAACTCCTGCAACGTCTATCCTGGAATCCTTCTAAGATCAATGTTACCAGGTGTCCGATAATTATCGTTTTGTATGATAATTAGATCTCCCGTACGATATACAATAGTGCATGTGCGATAATAGCTACTTGTACGATAATTTCCAAGGATCCAACATAAAAGGTAAATGTAGTATTAAGTTTGTGACGGACGAAAAACCTTTAGGAACAATTTGTTGTTTAGGAGCTTTTTTTGATCGTCAAAATGTAAAACTGCTAAGGAGCTAAGGGATTGGTAAGCTTTTTTAAGTCATCAAACCAAAAAAAGATCTATAAGCACTGACTCAAGGAGGTAAAGCATTAAAGACCTTTTTTTAATGCCTCAAAATTCCTAAGCTTTTTTGAACAAAGTAGGAAGTAAGAAGGCGCAGAAAGGGCATTAATTTAGAGGTAAAAAAGGAAATTTAAATTTTTTTCTTAAAACTTTGTCTTTAATACGAAGGCATGGAAAAAACAACAATTAAAAAAAAATTTAGAAATGTCGATTTTAATCTCGAAATTTCGATTTTTCGTTGGAATTTCGACTTTTTTCTCAAAATTTTGACTTTGATTTCGAAATTTTCACTTTAAATTAAAAATTACAAATTTAAGAAATATTTTCACTTTTTTCTCAGAATTCCGTGATTAAAGTCGAAATTTCGATTGTAATCTTGGAATTTCGATCAAACTCGAAATGTCGATTTGTGTGACTTGAAATGTCTATACTCTATCGTTCATTTAGACAGATGACAGTTGTCCCAACAATATTGACATTTGGCAGTACCAAAATTTCGAAATTTCCGGAAAAAAATCGAAATTTTGTTTTAAAATTAACATTTCGACATTAAAATCGAAATTTCGACTTTAATTTGGAATTTTGGGGAAAAACTCGTAATTTCGAGTTTAAAGTCGAAATTCCGAAATCAAAGTCAAAATTTTGAGAAAATTTCGACTTTAATCGCAAAATTTTGAATTTAAACTCGAAGTTTCGATTTTTTCTCGGAATTTTAATTTAATTTAAAAATTGAAATTACTGAACATACCCCGCTGCCAACTATAAATATTGTCGGAAAAGGGACGTGGTGGTGCGCAGCTGTCACCTATTTAACCTAACCATAGAGTATAGAAATTTCGACTGTAAAGTCGAAATTTCGACTT
Organism: Dastarcus helophoroides; assembly: GCA_028583605.1. Taxonomy (NCBI): domain Eukaryota; kingdom Metazoa; phylum Arthropoda; class Insecta; order Coleoptera; family Bothrideridae; genus Dastarcus; species Dastarcus helophoroides. The sequence continues at coordinate 25,422,976 of CM053328.1, read as the reverse complement.
TAAAATCGAAATTTCGACTTAATCCTCAAATTTCGAGAAAATATTCGATTTAAGATTAAAGTCCCAATTATGAGATAAAAATCGAAATTTCAAGATTAAAGTTCAAATTTCGACTTTAATCTCGGAATTAAGGAAAAAAAAGGAAATTTCGAGAAAAAAGTCGAAATTTCGAGAAGTCGAAATTTTGAATAAAAGTTCAAAAAACAAATCGAAAATTTGGAAAAAAGTCGAAATTTCAAGAAATGTTGTCCTTTGTAGGGAAAAGATACTGCACAATAATTTTTTATAGCTGATACGATAATTTATACATTTCTACCTGCCAACACTCTCTAATATGGTGGCAGAGTAGTAGGGATAGAATGCAGCTATTAAAGTTAGCGAGGTATTTTGTTGGTTGTGTGCACTTCTTGATTCTCATTAGTCTAAAGCATATAAAAATAGCCTTCGCCTGGGCAAAATATTATATTATCTGTGTATTTAGTCCCATTATAGCTATGAACTCCGTTAGTAACATAATCGAGCTGATAAAAACTAGGACATTGACTAATGCCATGAAGGTAGAATTAAAACACTAGGTTATCCTAGACCAGATTTAATGATTAAAAAAGTAGGATTATAACTAAAACTTCTGTTATATTACTAGCCGTGTACCCGATGAGATTACATTTCAGGAACCATTAGATTTTTCTCAAACGTTAAGGAGTTAATTTTTAGGAAACTTGTTCTGCGCATACCTTCCTTTTCACGTTGTGTGTTTTGAATCTTTTTCTTCCCCGGCCAACATTTCTGTTTTGATACATCAAAACCCTTGATTCTGTCAAATTGTGGTTAAAATGATGTCATGTATTTTTTTTGGTATATGTATTATCAACTTTGTTTGTTCTGCAGCAGAATAAAGAGTCTCAGTTTTTCAGTTTTACCACCGCATGGCCACATAGATAAGAAATGTGATAAGCAAAATAAACACCGCCGCGCCGTGGCGAGAATATGTCATACAGTCAAAGCGATGAGTTAACGCCATATATTTTTAGCATCTGGTTAACGCGTTCCAGCAACTCTTAATCCAGTGGTGTGTATTATTTATTGCCTACTTTTTTAGGGTTTCAGTGTTCATTTTTAGGCTTTTAGGAGTTGAATTGTGCAAAATTCTTTCTTCGTACTCACCTACGATATAGATAACCTTGGTGTGCAAAATTTCATTGTTGTAGAGCCACCCGTTCAGGCAGCTATGCGTTGTCTGTCAGTCAATGTTACGGTTTTGTTAAATAAATATGATTAATTTGATTGTGCAATATGTGAGGCACATTTTGGTGAAAAATAAAAAAAAAACCGTACTTTCCGAATTAATATTTCAACGTCTTCTTCGATTTGCCTCCAAAATTTTCCAAATAACCATCTAATACTTGTTGCACACCAAATTAACCACAAGAACCTAAGATTTCATACGGTGTGATGAAAAAAGGGGTAGCTGCTTAAAGCAACCATTATTTTCGCCCTCCCGCTAACACTTTTCGCTTCTTCCAAAAGTGGTCAGTTTCCGATTCCGAAATGCGTATACAGTATGGATCACCCTAATGGAATAAATTCCACATCTCAGTTATTGTACAAATTCATAAAAAATCTCAAGGCTCATCAATTTTGTATTATAAAATAACATCCTCCACCGTAAAATTTCATCCCTTTCTGCAACTCTCTTCGAGTGACAGTTGCAACCCCTAAATGTTTAAACCAAAAGTAGGAGCTTGTTATACTTCATTCATTCACTTCATTCACCTTTTATTCTCTATTCAAAAATGTCATGGTTGCTATATTTATTTTAAAAATTAACAGTAAAAAAATTAATTTCAATTTTCAGCAACAAAATATAAATCTAATATTTTCATTTAATAAAATAAAAACAAACCCTACTTAATGTAGGCGATGTTCTAAATGGGTACCTACAACATCTTGGCAGCATCCTAATCGTAAATAAAAATATCTCCTGATATTATTCAACATGTATGGTGTCACCGACGCAATCACAAGGGTTGTTCTTGCTCGTAAGTCAGATACGTCACGGAGTTTGGTTTTATACACTGCACTTTTCACATAACCCGATAAAAAAATTCCAGAGGCGTCAGGTCTGGTGATGTTGATAGCTATTCTAACGTACCTCGTCTCCCTATTCACCGATTTGGAAATGTAAAGTCGAGATATTTGCGGACATTGACTTGGTAGTGTAGTGGTGCTCCATTTTGCTGGAACTATATTACATTGCTGGAACGGGTGTGGATTTTCTTGAGCTGGATATAAGTTTACCAAAGCTGGTACAATGTTTTTTTGGAGTAATGCTAAATAATTATCTCCATTTAAATTTCCATGAATAAAATATAGACCAATGACATGATCTCCAATAATCCCTGCCCAAACATTAACTTTTTCGGGGTTCTGTGAATGCAATTCTCTCATCCAGTAGGGTTTTTGACTAGCCCAATAGCGACAGTTTTGACGATTTACATGAGCGTGAAGAGTAAAAGTGAGACTCATCGGAAAACAATATGATTTGTATTTGGATGGCATTATTATCTAATCTGTGCATCATTTGGTCACAAGAATAAGTTCTTCTATCAAAATAGTCAGCACAGAGCTCTTGACATGGAGTCAGTTTATAAGCATTGGATTTTATTTTCTTTCAGTACACGAATAATCGAGGAATGACTAATGTTCAGTGCTGCAGCTACTTGTCGACTTGAAGAATGTAGATTTTCTTGAAGCTCATTCATTATTTCCAATTCGGTATTATTAGTTAATGCATTGGAGGGTTTTTTTTTGGCTTTCGTACATGTCCATGTTCATGAAAATGCTTCTCGATTTTACTAATTGTACCTTGAGTTATAGGCGATAAATTAGGAAATTTTTATTAAAATAGACGAGCGACTTCAGCTTGTGATCATGCTCTATCTCCATAACCGATCATTTGTAAAATTATTATTTTATGCATTTCTGTTAAATGACCCATATTAAATTTTCAAAATGTGCAAAAAGATAACTGAAGCACGATACTGACCACTGTTTATTTCTCTTACAGTTTTAGAAAGTTACTGGGATGTTTTCGACAAAAAGTACAATTGACTATGATAAGGTTGATAAGTTTATACGTTTTCTTTTTACAAAATCAAAAATGGATACCGAAATTGTTTTTGGTCCCTTTATGATCATCGAGGATGAATCGGACGAGCCGCTATTAGTTATTATTGTAGAAAATTTCATCTAATTGATACATTTTTTTGTCGTTTATTTTTTTAATAGATGTAGCAACCATGACATTTTTGAATAGAGAATGTAAAAACTTTCTAAATGAAGTATATCAAGCCCTTACTTTCAATTAAAAAATTTCGGGGTTGCATCTAGGGATGAAATTTTTGCGATGCAGGATGTTATCTTATAATCCAAAAGTGACCTGTCTTGGGATTGTCATAAATATGTAAAAAAACTGAGATATTGAAATTATTCCATTTGGCTGTTCCACACTGTATAACTTTCGAGATACTCTGTATCGTAGTTAGCAAGTTCCTAGTTATCAAACTATGTAAATATTATTACACGTTGGTGTCATTGCAGTTGCCTACAGTTAAAAACTACTACATTACTATGTAAATTTACACTATGTACATGCAATAAAATTTATTGTAAGCTACAAGACTTAATTAGTTTCTGCTTAATTTATCGGCTCTAAATATGCAGAACATGACATGTAATTTGAATTATTCCCTACTGCAAATCAATTAATTGGTTAATCTTAACAATATTTCAAAACAAATTGACAAATATAAGCGGTCAGAATGGAAGTTACTCATTTTCGCAAACTAAACGTAATTTATTTAACCGACAGAAGCATACAAACTTGTTCAGTTATTTTGTATATAATGATTTATGAATACATGTTTAGTTGTTCAAAAATCATATAGGGAAATAATAAGGTTATCAAGTGTCCGGATTTCGACGGACTGATCGGTAATTAAGCAAAGTGTTCGAGACTGGAAGTAGTGGACAGGACATAGATTTGATAGGTTAGCTGAAAAATTAATGAGACCAATCTAAAGGACTTTTTTGCCGTAAAAAATTATTTGCGAACATTAAAGTATGGAGTATATAAAAAAATATCTAGTAGGGAACTTGTTTTTGGGTTATAGAAAATTATGTTCGTATGCTGAACTACGTAACATGGAAAAAAAATAGCTTTTTCTTTTGGTCGTCAAAAATTAAATCCGAAGCTCAAATATGGAAAGAAAGTAAAAATTATATTAACTGGGGACCTCTGTTCGGTAATCTAATGTTGGCAACCTGGTAACCCTATGATATAAATCAAAAAATTAATGACGATTTTAAGCCTTTTTTCTTAAAAAACAAGGCACTTTATCTTTAATTCGTCCCTGTGAAATTCTTATTGTTGCATTAATGTTTAACTTCCTTTGTTAGAATTAATTGATATTCATAATGTTAACAAACCCTATTTAACAAAATATAAAACACTATAAACTATAAATTTCAAAAAGTATGGAAAATCTTCCTTTGTTCGCACCAGCTTCGTCGGCGGGTTATCTCAGAAGTTTATTTAGCCGTTGTTAACTCATTAAGCACATACTCTCATACAAATATTCCTCTCAATCTGACCTTATCTCAAAAATTTTATTAAAGGTCTATCTGATCGATCCAGAGGTTCCACTGAAACGATATCGCTGAGGATATTTGACACATATCCCTAAACGAAGGTGTTTCAGACTGGAACTTTTTCTTATTGTTAGTGGAAATAGTGGAAATATCATTTGGCGGGGCTAATTGTAAATTACAAATATTATTTTGTTAGAGTTATTTATGCCAGTGAATCCCCTTATAAATGACCATTATTTTAGTGACATGAATAAAAATGGCAATTTTCGGAAAGAAGACGCTAATTTAAAAGGCCTTCGTTCAAACTGCTTTTCCTTTTTTGCACGAATACTGTTATTAACTTAATAAGAAATAAAAATGCTTGATGCAAACTACGTTCCATGTTCTTCAAACCTTGCACCGTGACCGCAATTGTATATTACTCTCATTACCAATATTACAATCCTTGAGAAAAACACACACCGCAAGGTGGAATACCTACTGTCCACTAGATAATAAATAAACAAATGTATATTATAATAATAGTTTAAGAAATATAATCAAATAACACTTGCATAATAATAGTTTTTGGATTAGGAAAGATGCTAGCACAGTATAATTAGTTCATTTTTTTAAATATAAAATCACCTGTGTATCACGCGAATAGTTTTTATTGGTTTATTTAAGTTGATTTCTAGAAAATACAGGATTAAACCTTTATTTTAGTTAAACTTTTAAAAAATGTTTTTAAGAATAAATTTTCACAATTACCTATTTTATTATCACTTATTACTTTATTTATTAGTTATTATTATTATTATTATTATTATTATTATTAATTTACAGATTAGACGTCGGGTTAATCAGATTATTTAGGAAGCAAACCATCTTAGTCAGAGCAGTAACGAGGCAGATGCAACAGATGCAACGCACAGGGCCCTATGTTAAGGGGAGCCCAAAATTGTTGAAGATTTTTTTTAAATTGTGGTCAGGATCCTCTCTATAGGGCGGTCATTTTGAAACTTTGTGCAGGGTGGCAAATTCATAGACTGGACATATGGCTGCGAACGTTATAAACTTTTGTTAAATAAATTAATCAAAAAATATACCTACATACATAAATTTTGTTGATTCTGAAAAAGCTCAAATTTCTAGAAAGACATTAAAGTATTTATTCGTCGTTTGAATTGGACGTTTTTTTTTCAAATTGCTGGCACTAAAGTGATCATTCCTGAAAGAGAAACGAAAAAAGTTAAAGATTTTAAAAAAGTATATTTTCAAAATATTCAATCACTCAAAAAATGGATACTAAATCCCAAAAATAGATTATAAATTTTGACTTTTAAACTCGAAGTCTGGATTTAATTTCAAAAATTTTTTTGAAATTAAGTCAAGATCTTAAGATTGAAAATTGAAGCAGAATCGGGACTTGAAGTTTTGAGATGAAAGCTAAAATTGCAATGTAACCCATATTTTTCGGAATAAATTTGAGAAAAGAAAATGCAGGCAAAATTTATTTTACCAATAGAGTGTGGAACAGCCAAATGAAATAAATTCCGTATCTCAGTTATTCTACTAATTTATAAAAAATCTTGACACGCCAATTTTAGATTATAAAATGTCATCTTCCACCGTTAAAATTTTATCCCTAGATGCAACCCTCTTCGAGTAATAGTTGCAACCCCTAAATTATTAAAACGAAAGTAGGCGCTTGTTATACCTCATTTGAAGGGTCTTTTCATTCTCTATTCAAAGATGTTATGGTAGCTATATTTATTTTAAAAATTAACAATAAAAAATAATTTCACTTTTCAACAACAAAATATAAATCTAATATTTTCATTTAATAAAATAAAAAATAAACCATACTTAATGTAGGAGATGTTCAAAATCAACTCCTCCAATATCTTGGCAGCATCCTAATCGTGAATAAAAATATCTCCTGACATTATTCAACATCTTTGGTGTCACCGCAATCGCAAGCGTTATTCTTGCTCGTAAGTCAGCTACGTCCTGGTTTTATACACTGTACTGTTTGCATAACCCCATAAAAAAAGTCCAGAGGCGTCAGGTCTGGTGATCGTGGCCATTCTATCGTATCTAGTCTCTCTATCCAGCGATTTGGAAATGTAAAATCGAGATATTGCCGGACATTGACTTGGTAGTGTGATGGTGCTTCATCTTGCTGGAACCACATTACATTAGTTGGAACGTGTGGATTTTCTTGAGCTGGATATAAGTTTACCAAAGCTGGTACAATGTTGTTTTTAAGCAATACTAAATAATTATCTCCATTAAAATTTCCATGAATGAAAAATGGACCAATGACATTATTCCCAATAATCCATGCCCAAACAAAATTTTTTTCAGGATTCTGTGTATGTGCTTCTCTCATTCAGTGGCGATTTTCACTAACCTAATAGCGACAGTTTTGACGATTTACATGACCGTGAAAAGTAAAAGTGGACTCATCAAAAAACCATATGTTTTCTATTTGGATGACATTATTATCTAATCTGTGCATCATTTGGTCACAAAAATAAGTTCTTCTATCAAAATCATCATCACTGAGCTCCTGACATGGTGTCAGTTTATACGGATGCATTTTATTTTCTTTCAGTACACAAATAATCGAGAAATGACTAAAGTTCAGTGCTGCAGTTACTTGTCGACTTAAAGAATATGGATTTTCTTAAAACCCATTCAATTTACTACCATTAGTTAATGCATTGGGGGATTCTTTTTTTAGCTTTCGATTTTACTAATTGTACCTTGAGATATAGGCAGTAAATCAGGAAATTTTTGTTGAAATAGACGAGCGACTTCGGCCTGTGATCTTGCTCTATCTCCATAACTGATCATTTGTAAAATTATTATTTTATGCACATCTGTTAAATGACCCATATTAAATGCTCAAAATGTGCAAAATTATAATTGAAGCACGATACGGGCCACTGTTTAATTCTCTCACAGTTTTAGAAAATTACTGAAATGCTTTTGACAAAAAGTACAATTGACTATGATAAGGTTGGTAAGTTTTTACGTTTTCTTTTTTACAAAATCAATAAAGGATATTGAAATTGTATTTGGTCCTTTTATGATTATGGAGTTCAAACCGGACGAGCCGCTATTAGTTATTATTGTAGAAAATGTTAGCTAGTTGATAAATTTTTTTTATTGTTCATTTTTTTTTAAATGTAGCAACCATGACATTTTTGAATTGATAATGAAAAGGTATTTCCTTTCAAATGAGGTATACCAATTAAAAACTTTAGGGGTTGAAACAGTAACTAGAAGAGGGTTGCATCTAGGGATGAAATTTTTGCAATGCAGGATATCATCTTATAATCTAAGATTGATCTGTTTCGGGATTTTTCACAAATATGTACAATAATTGAAATTGATTTTATTTCACTTGGCTGTTCGACACTGTATTCGCTTTGGTTTTATAATTTCCAGAAAATATATCTGAGAGATTCTGGACCGAAGCACGTCACGTTCCAAATTTTTTGTAGGTAAGACTCTATTGGCACACTTCGTTGCCGGAATCTCATTTTACGCGTCACGTCCTTTCATTTGATAGAAGCCACAGAGTTTCAATTTCTTTTTCTGCTACATACCATCCGAAGATGTTACGTTACTTCCGGTCTAGAATCCCTCTAATATATCTATAGTTTTCTTAAAATTTTGATTTTAGACTCGAATTTTCAGTTAAAAATGCGATTTTTTTAAATTTTCTAAAAACACCCAGTTTTACATAAAATATAAGAAAAAAGAAGAGATTTTATAACTGTTTGAACTGCAAAGCTTGAAAAAGTTGATATATGTCAAAAAAACCGAATTATGAAATTTAAATTCGAAAGTGTCATCAAGTTTTAAAACTCAGATCAAAATTTCGAGAAACAAATTCAAAACCGGAAAAAGACCAAATTTGAAAATCAAGAAATTTTAGAAAAAAGTTAAAATTTCGAAGAAAAAGCTTAGTTATTTTAGGAGGCAATTTCGAGAATGTTAGGTTTACTCTCGAAATGGTGACTTAACGAAATTCAGACCTCAAATTCAAATATTCAACTTTCTTCTCAAAATTTCGATTTTAAGCAAAAAATTTAAAAGCGTAGATACAAAATTAAGAATTCTTTTAGCCCAGAATTTAAAAAAACAAACTTTTGAGAAAATGCCAAAAAACGAATTTCGAGCATCATTTTCGGTCGAATTAATAACTTCTCCCTCGAAATTTCTGGTGGAAAAGGTCAAATTTCCAGAATAAATACATTCCAAAAAAAATTTTTTGTATGAAAATTGCTAAATTTTGAGACTAAATCGGAATATTCTCGAAATTTCAATATGAAAATTTTCAAGTTAAAGTCGATATTTCATAAAAAAGAAAAATTTTGAAGTTAAAGTCGACATTTCATAAAAAAGAAAAATTTTTAGTGGAATGGACTGATCCTTGGTTATCTTTAACAATAACACATGTCCCCAAAAAAAGTGGTGTATGCTGGGGGCTGGACTATAATTTTCTTTGGTATTTTTTACCGTTGAACACAAATTTGAAGTCAAAAGTGGGGGTCAATGAGCAAATATTCGAGAAAAACCCAAAAAACCGATAAAAATATCATGACTTTTATCACGTTTTTGGGTTTCTGTCGAATTTTGACTTCAGATTCTTATTTAGCGGGAAAAAATACCCCAGAAAATTATAGTCCGGCCCCCAGTACACAAAACTTTTTTTTGTGAATATGTGCGCGGGTTGATAAAAAAAATAGTTAATGCTGGGGGCCGGACTATGATTTTACGATAATTTGCTCATTGACCCCCAATTTTGACTTTAGATTCGTGTTTAACGGGACAAAATGCCCTAGAAAATGATAGTCTGACCCCCAGCACGCAATTCATATACAAATCATTGATCCATGAAACCCAGAAAGATTAAAAAACTCAACAACAGTTGCTCTAACTTGGTAACTAAGCAATCGTCATCTGAAAGATACTGAGATCTCCTTTTTTCGTTTCTCTTATGAAATACGACTTTTCTTCGAACTTTTAAATTTTTTGTAAAAATGTCGGAATTTTAGTTTTAAATGGAAATTACAAAGTAGCCCCCCCCTTAGAAATTTTCTGATAGCTCGAAGCGAATATAACCCAGGATACAAAATTTCGAGTCTCAGGTAAAAATTTCAAGAAAAATCTTTGAATCGTTTGCACTTTTGTATTCACAAACGGTCTTTTAATGTCCTATGATTCTATTCTATTCTGCCCATTAATTGATAATTAAAACTTTATTCTAGCTAGTATCGAGGCATTTTTTAACAGATTAAGTGAGTCAGACAAAAATTACTCTCTGATCTGATGAAAAACAATATATAAAACAATTTAAATTTAGAACAATGGGTATACAAACTCTTGAATGAGGAAAATATTTTTATTGTTCATTTTTATCTGCAGTTGGGTCTTTTATTTCGTTATTATTGTCTAACTGATTAAGTACAAAACATTTTCTTTTCTTATTATTCTATGAGCTGGCTATCCCAAAAAGCCTCAATTAAATAGTATTTCAGTTATAATATCCTTATATAGAGGTTCTGTCAGTCATTATGCCATTAACTTTAACAAAGTATTTGACAAATTCAATAAAAACAGAAAATCGAAAAAAATGTATTCGATGATCGTTTAAAAGAGGGACAAAAATGGTCAAAATTATATTTTGAAATAAAATTTTAATAATCCTATGACATTTTGACTTTTTTTCTATAATAATCTACACGTTTTAATTTTATATTAGAAATTGTTGTCGACATTTGGACATTTGGAAAAACATTCTTTTTAGACATTTTAAAGTCTTTTCTCAAATTTTGAAGTTCAAACTGACAATGTAAAGAGTTTCTTTTAGAAATTTTGAAACTCTTTCGTGCATTTCGACACTGAATTCAATACTTTGCCTTCAACCTCGACTATAAAGTTTCTGTTTTAATCTTCAAATTTCATAAACATATTTATGTAAATTCCAAAGGGCTTCTTCTAGTTTTTTTTTTGAAATTTGAAATTAAAACCAATTTTTCAATCTGAAACTAGCGGTTTTAAAAACATTTATTTAATAAAACTCTAACACTGAATGACTGACAACGCACAGCCTAAACGGGTGGCTTTACAAGAATGAAATTTTGCACAAAAGTTACGTATAACGTAGGTGAGCACAAAGAAAGGATTTTGCAAAATTGGCAAAATGGGCATTGAAACCCTAAAAAAAGTAGGCAATAAATAATACATTCCACTGGATTTACAGTTTCCTGTACGCGTTAACCATATACTGGAAGTATATGAAGTTAGCTCATCACTTTGACTGTATGACATATTCTCGCTACGGCGCGGAGGTGTTTATTTTGCTTATCGCATTTCTTATCTGTGTGGCTATGCGGCGGTAAAACTGGAAAACTGAGAGTCATTATTCTGCTGCAGAACGAACAACGGTGATAATACATGATGTCCTTTTAACCACAATTCGACAGATTCAAGGGATTTGAAGTATCAAAAGAGAAATGTCGATCGGGGAAGAAACAGATCCAAAACATACGAGGTGAAAAGGAGGGTGTGCGCAAAGCAAGTTATCCAAAAATTAACTCCTTAACGTTTGAGAAAAATCTATTGATTCCTGAAATGTAATCAAATCTGGTACACGGCTAGTATAATATAAATTCCAAGTTTAAATTTCAAATTCTTGAACGTCGGCATTTCCAAAAAATAAAATCTATTGTAATTTAAACATTTGTTTAGAAATTTTGAATTCAAAAGTTGTAACAAACAATTTACTAAAATCGTAAAAATACATCAGTTTTTCAGAAAATGTTTATGTTATCTTAAACTTTGAAATATTTTCCTAAAATCTTAATTTTTTTCTTGGGACTAACTTTTTTTATCGAGATTTACTTTAACCACAAAATTTTGATTTTATACTCACGATTTTAGGTACGAAGTCAAAAGTTTCGAGTTTAAAGTGGAAAAATTCTATTTTAAAATGAACGGTTCTTGATTTGTAAATTAAATACTTAAAAAAATAAACTTATTTTAAAAACTTAAATATAAAATTTAAAAATTCGAAGAAAAAACAGAAATAGAGACCCTATTTTTATTTTTATGTGTTCTCAAACTTTCAACATTTCACTGGAAGGCTTTACCTTGAAATTTGTAATTATTAGAAATAATTATTTTCCAAATTTATAACATTTTGTTCTTAATTTAAAGTTTTTCTCCAAATTAAGGTTTCTGTCAATTTTGGTTTTTTCTCCAAATTTTTATTTTAATCTCAAACGTTTTAATGTCCAAAATTTAAGTAAAAAATTGAAAGCATAAAAATACAATTTGCAGAAAACAGTCGAAATTTGAAAAACAAATTTCAACAATTTACTTTTTTTAATATCTGATTTAAATTTGAATTTACTCCATTTTTTAAATTTCTCGAAAAATTTAAATTTTTCCAATCAATTTTTTGCAGAAATGACGAAATTTTCTTTAAAATTTTAAAAATGTTGCTCTTTTTCTTAAAATTAATTGAAATAATTTGACTTCATATCCTGACAAACTAGCGAGGAAGGGTTCGGAGAGACAATTTGTTGGACCATAATCTAACCTTCCCCTGGCGAAATCAACCGTAAGATCCCTACTTAATGAAGAAATTTATCGTAAAGACAAAGCCATATGGGCTCAATAACAACATGCATCATTAGAATGCCGTGTAGGGAAAGGGCAAAACTATGCCTACAATTTTCAAGGAATAACCTCAGGAATCTTGTAGGGATTTAGACAGGTCACTCTCGATTAAACAAACACCTCCACAGAATGGGAATTATAAACGATCCGAGTTGTAGAGGGTGTTTAGAAGAAGATGAGAGTGTTGAGCACGTGATGTATCACTGCCCGGCACTAGCATCAATTAGAGGATCCACGCTGGGGGACTTCTGGCCTAGTGTGGCCAGATTGAGACAGGCGCATCCAAGGGACGTTTTTTAGTTTTTCAACAAGGTTGGGTGGCTGAATGAATGACCAAGGACACCTTAATCACGAGGAATAGCACAATGGGCCCGGAAAGGGTGGCCTAAGTGCCTGGCCTAAACTTTAGGCAACCCACAAGCTAATTCAGAATCCTTTAAAATTTAAGGAACAAAGTATAAATTTCAACTGCATTTTTTTTAAATTTTCTCTTCTTAAACTTCCAAGTCAAAAATCCCATTTTGAGAAGAAAGTCGACATTTTTAGATTGAAATAGAAATGTGAGGAAAAATTTAAATTAAAGAGATTTCTGATATAATTCTATTCAGATGGGCGTGAGGTGTGAGACATCCTTGTATATTCAAGTAAACGATCTAATTTAATCGATAAATTGAAATTGCAGTACAGAAAAGAGTAAAAATAATTAACAATAATAAATTCTGCAGTAAAGGAACATTCATTCTATTATATAGCGTGTTAAACTTTTGTATATCAATATATTTCTTCTGATCTAATATTATTTCGCAACAAGATTTACGCGGCACGTATTTAAGCTTAACCTTTCCAACTTTTACCTGCAACGCCCTTCTCAAAACGAGTACGAAGGCGATATCCTTTTGCAGAATAAATAAATCATACATAATTCTTAGGTATATTCTGCCGAACTGTTACATCACATGAATAATACGTAGATGCAAATATCGTTACCTTTGAATGGTTGTAATGGTATAGACCTTGAAGTACATATACAAATGGAGTATCTTCCTACTCTGTGTGCTTTTATAATTTCGCGAGAATTACATTTTCATTGCCACGCACAGAGAGTTTAACATCAGAAGTTCATTGCTTACATCGTAATAAAGTTATTAATAATGTAGGACAAAGTTGGATTGGACTAGACAGTGTTATAGTTAGCATTCAACGGATTCCGTGTAAGATTTAGGTTTCGGAAAAAATGTAACATCCGAAAATATGTTTTGAGGACTAAAAAAATAAGGGTTTCCTGACGACAATATTTTGATGGACAACAAAAGAAAACTTTCATGTCATCTTCCTATTGTTTGCTTAACTAGAAAAAAGAACATCAACGGCATTTTGAAGCCTCTTCCTCACTTTGACATCTGTGCGGCTCTGGGACTGGAATATTATTCTTTCGTTCGCTACTGTAGTACTTTTAAAGTAAACTAATTCGTAAATCCAATAATATGAATAATAACATTTAATCAATACGTACAACTCCATTCAATTAATGACCTTCTGCTGTATTTCTGTTATTTTAAATTAACTGACTTGTAAAATTCCTCAGACCCTCTCGACCTTACCCATAGGACAGAACCACATTTAAAAATTATTTTTTTGGAACCTTATCAACTGGTAACCTTTTAATTCTAGTAAATAATAAAATGCTCATTTATTTCTGATTTATACGTGGCTGATAATAATTTATAATAATAAAATATAACCATAACCTGTGTATATATTCCCAGGAAAGACTAGGACTGTCTTTTTAGCTTAGCATATAGCCTTAGGCAAAAAATAATATTTCAGACTTCAGATATTTATTTCCCTTCAAAATATTTGCCATTACTGTAGATGCACTTTTGCATTCGCTCAAACCAGTTGTTAAAGCACTTATTCTACTCTTCAACGGTTATGTTCAAAATGTTCATTTGGAAAGCATCAACAACATCTTCGGGTGATTGAAACTGTTTTCTACGCACGCATTCTTGATGGTTGGAAATGTAAAAAAAATCGCTGGGACTTCGATCAGGGGGATGTTTTGTTGCTTCAAAAACCCAATTGTTTGTCGAACAGTGTGAGCACTCGCATTGTCTTGGTGAATGATGATTCGATAATGTGGTTGGTTTTTCGTACATAGAAATGATTTGTGGCAAACAAGCGGTTGTGTACCAATCCGATTTTACCGTCCTGCAATCTTTCAAAGGAATTGTAGTTACATATCTGAATTTTGACAGGGTTTGACAAGGTTACGACCATCTTTTTGGACACTCTGCGGAAACGATAACTTTGGTAGGTTTCTCCACATCCTGAACACCCAAACACTAGACTCACCTTTATTCTCGGGTTCACAAAATAAATCTAAGACTCGTCCCCACTGACAATACTCTACACATTTTTGGAGCGGCTCCCATTGAAAGAACTTGGAGTTCTTCGGCACCAACTAACACGAACCGCCAATTGCTCTTCAGTCAACAAATATGGGATCCAACGAGAAACTAGTTTTCTCACGCCTAACTCTTCATGTAAAATTTGTTGGAGCGAGGTCTTAGAAATGCCCATAAAAACTCTCCCCATATTGCGGTAAGTTACATGATCATCATTAATCACCTCACGCACAGCATAAATCATAAATGTTTTCCTAGGTGATCGCTGTTTTTGGTGGACTTGGCCTAGGATCATCGCTGAGATTTGTGCATCCACGTTTGAATTTCGATACCAGCGAGAAACTGTGGACTGATGTGGTGCTTCATTACTGAAAACATCAACCAACTCGGCAAAACATTCTTGTTGCGATAAACCTCTTTGAAAATTGTAAGAAATTATCGCTCGAAAATGTATTCGATTCAACTCCATGTTTCTGAACGGCTTACTAACTTTCAAAACTTGTTGTGAGTAAACAACTTGTAATTTGACGAAATTTTCAGCACGTATTAATTTTGGTCATTCGTTATCTTTAAAATCATTCAAGTAACAAAATGATACTCTTGAGTACTTGAGTACCTCTCTGAAGATGATAGCTTCGCTATCAAAACGCGTTAGAGCAGCTGTTATTATGTTTTTTTAATCTTTCTTGGTTTCAGGGGACTAGCTTTGTATATCAACACGTATTAATGTAATGTTGAGGTTAATTTCGGAACTATGCATTTTGTTACTTGCGCTTTCTCTCTCTCTCTCTCTCTCTCTCTCTCTCTCTCTCTCTCTCTCTCTCTCTCTCTCTTTCTCTCTCTCTCTCTCTCTCTCTTCTCTCTCTCTCTCTCTCTCTCTCTCTCTCTCTCTCTGTGGCTATATACAAAACTAAAAAGATGGCATTCATATAGACTGATTGCTAAATTGCTAAAAATTATTTAAATTTAAAAAGAATCGCCCGAATAAATGATTTTGTCAATCGACTACAAGTCAGATGATATCTTGACATCATCATCACTGCTGGAGATTGGATCATATTTTTTGAAAATCATTATTGTCGCAGTAATTATCATGAATAAATGAAAATGAACATCTACTCCTGAACTATTTTTAAAGTTTCAAGTCTCTAGTTCACCGACTGTCTAGTTTAAAATCGATTGCGAAAGTTGCACCTTGTATCGAACAGGCAACAGACAAGACAAAAAGCAAGTCAATAAAAACGAGGTAAAATATTATGAAACCCTTAAAAATAAAACATCACCAACCCATGGATAAATTTCTTATTAAATATTTGATTCTTTATGAGTTTCCAATACAAATAAATACTACCTATAAAACTGATTTTTTTAACATACCCTTTAATAGAGCTGCATTTATTTCCTAAATAATTCCCATACATATGTGCAATTATTAGCAATTATCATAATCGTCGTGTTAAGAACGATTAGTTTATTACTTTTACACTAATGGCAGAAGAACATTTAAAAATTTTCCGTGAAATAAATTGAGGCAAATGTGTGTTTTTGTTATTAGCAGTTTCCTCATGTAAACATTCGTTGCATAAAAACCTGTTTGAAGACAGATCATATTCTTCCATGTATTGTTTGGGGAATTATGTGTTTTTACACAACGTTAACAGGTTAAATATTGTAATTTATTACAAATACAATGTCGACAACTATAAAACGTTTTGACAATTCGTTACAGATTTCTTAACTTCGGGCTATTTAATTAGCATAGTAATAACAAGCATCTTACCTTCAGCTTTTTAGTAAAATAAAACCAAATTATTTATGAGACTGAGATAATTTATTTAAAATTGGTATGATGTGAATGAAACAAAATTTCTACATTTTTTGGCTAAATATTATGGTAAAATTATGGAAATATTTGACCAAAAACATATATAGGGTGTCTTAGTCGTGATATAATTAATTTTAACTACGTCTTCAGAAGACTTGGTAAAGACAGAAGATCAGAAATAAAGATTTATGCTACATTGAGGAGAAAACAAATCAAACCATAAATTTCCTCTAACAAGACACTACTAATCTCAATAAACTCTTAATAAACATTGTAGCTATTTTCTAGGTCAACGTTAGCAAGCCCATAGATAAGGCTAACTGGCCACAGAATATCGTCCAACTAATGAGCAACAAAATTTTACGTTCCAAACCATATAATTTTTTTTAATTTTCATACACCGGAAACTAATATGAAAATAATTGCTCCTATTTTACAATTTTGATTTCTTTAATCAACTAGGTTGGAGAAAAATAAAACAAGAGTTTTAAATGATGTAAATAGTGGAGGAAAAAAATTAATTCATGTGACAAAACATTACTAACGGCTCCAAACATTAATTTTTCCAGGTAGGTAGAGTGCATTTACTATATCGATATGCAAGTACCAAGTGCCTATTTTTCGAAACGACCGTTGAATGGCGGTTGTCCATCTATGAAGAGAAGAGATTTATTTGTCGCTCGTCGATAAGTAACACATGGTTTGAAAATTTTCCTTCCGCATCATCTGTTTCCCTTAAAGATTAACAAAATTCGAGCATTAGCCACTTTTTAATACTACCACTTATTTGTTTTTAAAATATGCCCCAGTGTTTTCGCTATGTACATTTCTTTTTCTGTAACATTTCTTCTGCAGTTCACTCTCGTGGAAAAAACGAACCGTTCAGCTTTTTATTTGGGGCTCCTGGAGGGGAAAATATCATTTAATTTATATGTTTTCATCTTTCAGGCATAACATAAATAACGTTTTGTTTCTACCGATTCCTGATTGCCAATTCTGTCGTATTATTTAGCGCTGTCAAAGCTACTGGGAGGCAGTGACGGCCGGAAAAGCGTAAAACTACCTGAAAGAAAAATATTTAACACGTATTCATACCAGACCTGTAACCAGGGTTTTTTTTCTTGGCTTCAAACTAGATAGAACTGAACTTTCCAGATGAGCGACCTTTTAAAAAACATTTTTCATGGATCATTTTATTTTCGCACACAAATGCAAGGATTTATTTTCAAATTTAGCCGCATTTCTTAGAGAGCGGATTTTAAGCACAATCAAACAAGGTAAAAAGGTGAGCAAAATATTAAATTAGACAAAAACAGAAAGCTAAAGAAGGCCCTAAAAAGGTAAAATACTCTAAAAAAGGCAATAACAGGCTAAAACTCACAATTGGCAAGAAGTTTCAGTCGAAATTTAAAAAAAAATAGATTTTAGGTTATACTCAGGATATTCAGAAGAAGTGTAACATTTTGAAATGAAGAATCCTCAAATTTTTACCCTAAGTCTTAAAATTTTTACTTAAACTTGTTCGACTTTTTTCCCAAACTTTGACTTTTAAATCTGAAATTTCCGTTCTAAAAAAATTTAAACTTTTCTTGAAATATCTTCTTTTTTTTTGAAACTTCAATCGTACGTTTTAAATTTTATTTAAAAAATGTCTAATGTTGCAAGTTTTTCAAGCCTAAACCCCTCATTTTGAAAAAAAAATTCAAATTTTAAGAAAAGCTAGAAATTTATACAAATGATTTCTAAGATTTAACACGAAATTTTAAGAAAAACTTGAATTTTGTGAAAATATTTTTACAGTTTTTTAAATTCAAAATTTAAATTTTAAATTCGGTATTCAGCTCGTTACTAAAAATTTAAAATCTAATCTATAAGCCATAATTTTAAGAAGACATTTTTTAATAACTTTTTTTAGAAATTTCATCTATAATTTTTCTAAAATATTGGTTGAACTTCAAAAAAAGTGTCTAAAATGTCGAATTTTTTATAAATTTTGAGTTTTACACAAAACTTGAGCATATTTAAACTGGAATATTCGGGATTTTTTTAACAACTTTAACCCATCAGTTTAATTCGAAATTTTTAATTTTTTCAAAGTGTTTTATATGCAGAGTGTCCCCGTTTTAAGTGCCTGAAATGAAACAAGTGATAGAAAAAATAATTTTAAGCAAAAATTTTCCTATGAACATTATCCGAAAACTCTTAATAAAAAAGATACAAGGAGTTCAATTTTGAATTAAAAATAAAGTTTTTACTTTTTCACTTTCAAGTTTTTTAAGATATTTAAACCAAATTTTGCACACATGATGCAGAGATAAAGGATTCACAAAATAAAATAAAATTAAGTTTCTATCTCAACCAGTGGCGGAGTTACGGATAATCTGTGATATTATTGTAGGAAAAGCGCGGAACACCACTGAAGGAAATAAAATAAAATACCTGTTTTAGGTAAAGCATTTAATTCTGAATAAAAGTTATTTCTTGACATTTTTTCTTATCTAGTCACGGATTGCGTCCTGTAGTTGGTTTTGGAAAAAACATCACTCTCACTCGTACTTTCACTAAGGAAAGTCCCAAGAATTTAAATTCTGTCACAATAGTGACTAATGTGAAAGAATGTTAATGAGTTAACTTTAGTCAGTGTTTGAATATATTGTATTCGAACAGTTCCTACGTAAAATATAAGATAATGAAATGTCAAAGAAAAATTGTCAAGAGAAAACTTTTCTTCAGAATTAAACGCTTTAATCAAAAATTGTATTTTATTTCATTTTGTTTAGTGGTGTACTACTTTCTTCTCAAAACAATATCACAGATTACCCCTAACTCCGCCGCTGGTTGACATAGAAACTTTATTTTATCTTATTTAATGATCCTTCATCTACACACCACTTGTGCAAAATTTAGTATAAATATCTATGAAAACTGCAAAATGAAAAAATAAAAACTTTTTTTTATTCAAATATTAACACCTTGTATCTTTTGTAGTAAGAGTTTCGGGATACATGTTCATAGGAAACTTTTTCTTTAAAATTACTTTTTCTATCATCTGTTTCATTTAAGGCACTTAAAACGGGGACACCCTGTATATATAATAAAGAATGTCGAAATTTTTTGTTATGAAGTTGAAGTCGATTACGATTTTGAAAATTTGATATTTTTCTCCAAAATTCGACTTCCAAGTTAAAACTTTCAAAAAAATATTGAAATTTCTAGCTTAGTTATCAAATTCCAACTTTAGTTAAGACATTTTTTACTTTTAACCACTACTATTTCAACTTTGAATTCATATTTTTAGAAAAACTTGATTTATAAAATGTTTACGACTTTTGGCGACGATTAAAGTCAAAATTTTGAAAAAAAAATTAGCTTAATGACTTTAGTATATTTTTCAAAAGTTTTACATTAGCAATGGCTCAAAATTCAGACTTCGTCAAAATATTTTGACTTTCTTTCTAGACATTTAATTTAAAAAAATCACCTGGGCATTTTGAGAAAACACTAAAAGTTTCAGGAAATAAGTTTATTTTTTGAATTTTGTTTCAAGACAAAATGTTAAGTGTGATTAGTTTTTTGAACATATTTTACCTTTTGGAAAATAGGGGTTGTATTTTTAGAAAATTTTGACTTCAAAACTTTTTTATCAAAAATTGTGGTTTTTTTTCTTCGGATTTAGATAACAATTCTAAATGCCAATTTATTTCTAAAATTTCGAATTTTAAAAACTAAAAATTTCGAGTTCGAACAGGTAAATTTGCTAAGAATTAATGTATTCTACTTTTTGTTCGGAAATTTAAAATTTCTAATTAAGTTAATATTTTCAGAATTGTTTATTAATGAATTCAGTTGGTTATTTTTAAGTATAAACTCGGTCGCAATTAAACTGTTTCTAAAATAACTTTGCCCACTCTAAATGTTGACTTTTCTGGACATTTCGAATTAAAGTTCCAAATACAAAAAACTCAAAATTAAGTGTAGAAATTAGATATCTGACATTTTTCACAAAAATTTTCTAAAAAAAATCGAAGTTTAAAAAAATATTTGTGGGTGTGAAGTAAATACCAAAATTTTAAACTCTGAATTTTGAGAAAAAAAGTAAAAGTATGAGTATACTTCGCATTTAATAGAAAATCTAATTCAAATTAAAAATTTTCAAAAAAGGTGGAAATGTTGAGATTACTGGTAAATCTAAAAAAAAGAGAAATTATTTTGTAGAAAAAACGCTATTTCGAAATTCGGAAGAATCAACGGTCGTGGGTTGCTTTATTATCGGGAAATACCAAAAACACGACTTTTCGCCATAAAAATTATTAATGGGTAATTTTACACTAAAACAATTGTAAGACAGTTTTTTGGAAAGGAGAGGGATTTCTCTAGACGATGATATCCTTTGCTACATTTTTTAATTGCGATTAACTACAAAATTCGTCATTGAAAAACGGCTAACAAGTCTGTTATTACGCTACAGGTCGCAATTTTTAACCGATTTTTGATATTCTTGCTTCCATCTATCAGGAATTGCTCAGAATGGAACCGTATTGATTTTGGTTAAATATTTTAAATTTTATTTGAGAAAAAAAAATTATTAGAAAAAAGTCAAACCTAAGTAATTCCAGGTTCTTACAATTTCCATACATATTATTGGTTAAGTTTGTCCTAAGTACAGTGTAAAAGGGTAACAACTAATTCGCCTTTAATCTCGAGAAAAATTAATTTTTTCTTTTCATTTCATAAAAATTGTTTTGTGCTTTTTATTCAAATGACGACGAAATTATAACAAGCGTGTCAAAGATGACACGTCAAGTTTATTTATTTCAGAATTGTTACCGCCCAAAAATCATAAAATAACATTGCTGATATTTAGAGACCAGATTATAAGCCACATCAAAAGCTTGAAATAGACATGCAAATAGGCACCCAAAATGCTTGAAATATGCAGGAGTAGTGGCAAAATTTTAAACAATAATGCTGTTAGCTTAACAAATTTACTTCTGATTTAAAGAACTTTTCTTTCGTCATAAACAAATTTGCTTCTAATTGCTTCCAGTTTGAACAAATTTGCTTTTAATTAATAAGATTGCTTCTAATTTGAATTGCTTGGATTCTAATTTAAACAAACTTGGTATTAATTTGATTAAGTTTATTTTTTGTGTGAACAAACTTGTTTCTAATTTGAATAGATTTGCTTCTAATGTTCTAACTTGTTCAAATTTTCTGTCAGTTTGAATAAATTTGCTTCCAATTTTGGCAAATTTCTAGTATTTACCTTCTCAAATTTAAACGTTTTTCTCGAAATTTGTTTTTTTTTTCTCTCAAAATCAATTTAGTTTTAATAAATTTTGAATTTCGTTTTGTTCTGAGTTTGTTGATCTTAGAATTTTGGCGTTTTTCCAAAAATTTAAGTTGAGATTCGAAAATTTTTTAAAAAACGTCATCAGGATGGATTGACGTTTTTAAAAATTTCGGTCTTTTTCCAAAATTTTGCTTTATCTTTTTTCAAAATTTCTACTTTGAAAATTTAATTATTTTAATTTCAACTTTTTTTGAGTATTTCAAAGTTTTTTGAAAATATTGTCTTTTTTTTCAAAATAGAAACTTCAAAATGTCAACTTTTTTAAAACTGTGCCTCAAAATTCAACATTTTTTTTTTGCTTGAAAATTTAGATCTTCTATGAACTTTTTTACCCTTTTTTCGAATATTTTCATTTATTTTAAATTTTGCTTTTTTAGAAATTTTCATGTTTTAAAAGTTTTTTTTAATTATAGAATTTTTTTGTTTCAAGTATCAAAATATAACATTTAAAATATTTGAATTCTTCTGAATTGTTACATTTTTTTTTTGAAAATTTCGAATTTTTCCTTCAAAGTTATTATTTTAAGAAAAAATGACGAAATTTTAAAAAAGGATGATTTTTGAGTGAAAAGCCCAAAAAGTACATATAATTTTGAGCATAAAGCCGATTTTTGGGAAAAACACTTATTTTAAGAGAAAAGAACAAAATTTAGAGAAAAAGATTAATTTCGAGGAAAAAGTTGAAATTTCTAGAAACTTTGAGAATTCGGTCAAAATTTCTGGAAATTCAGGTTCTAAATGATCTAATTCTTGGAAAAAAACCTAAAATAACGTAATTTCGAAAAAAAAGGGAACTTTCGAGAAAAACGGTCAAAATTTCAGGGGTCGAATATTAAGAAAAAATTTGAAATTTTCCAAAGGAAGTCAATTTTAAAAAGAAGTTGAATTTTGAAATAAAATTCAAATTTGAGAAAAAAAAAACGAATTGTGAAAAAATAGTTCAAAATCCAGAATGTGATGTATTTAAAGCAAAAAG
This sequence comes from Dastarcus helophoroides, assembly GCA_028583605.1. Classification (NCBI taxonomy): domain Eukaryota; kingdom Metazoa; phylum Arthropoda; class Insecta; order Coleoptera; family Bothrideridae; genus Dastarcus; species Dastarcus helophoroides. The sequence goes on along the minus strand of CM053328.1, from coordinate 25,400,084 downwards.
AAGAAACTTCGAAAAAACAATAGAAATTTCTCACAAAAAGTCAAATTTAAAAAAAAATTAGTCAAATTTTAAAAAAGCTGTCTATGAGAAAGATAATTTTTGAGCAAAAAGAAGCGACATTTTGGAATAAAGATTCATTTCGAAGAAAAAGTTGCAATTTCTAGGATCATAATTATGGGATGTTGACATAAGGGTCGAAATTTTCAAAGGATAATTTTTGAGAAAAATGTCAAAAAGTCAAGTTTTAAGCAAACAGTAAAAATATCTGAAAGTTCTGATCCTAACAGGTTCAAATCTACAAAAGGGATCCAATGTTAAAAAATAACGTTTCGAAAATACGAAATTTCGAGAAAAATTTGAAATTGAGAAACGAAATTTTGAGGGAAAGTCAAATTTTAAGAAATAAATTTCAAGGCAAAAGACGAAATCTAGAAGAAGTTCAAAATATCTCAGAGACTTAAATTTTGAAAAAAAATGGGCAAATTTCCATAAAAACAGAAAATTTTTCTGTTGAATATTTATTTTCTCTTGCCTGCTGAAGTCCGAGGGACACAAGTGCTCCACAATGATGTCAGAAAATGTTCATTATTGAGATAGATATTAACATTTTAAGAACCAACACAAAATTGAAATCAAAATAATCTCGAAAACCTTGAAATTTCCAAAGACTATTTTCTAAGCTTTTTATCTTTTTACAAAAATTCAGAGATTCTAAAAAAAATTTTGTTTGCACAATTTTTATTTTTTATCAAAAGATCGACCAAAATTTGAGGAAAAGTCAAATTTTGGTAAACAAGTCGAAATTTGTAGAAATTCGGATTTTAAAAAAGTGGAAATTTTGATAGAAGTTCAAAATTTAAAAAAAAATTATATTTTGATAAGAAAGAAGAAGAAATTTTAATAGCGAATTCGTAATTTTGAAAAAGAAATAAATTTCGCAAAATAAACTGAATTTAAAAAAAAAATGGTACCATCTAGCTGAATATAAATTTTCTATCGACTGCTTGAACGAATGGAGTAAACAGGAGTAAACGTCCCATCCAATGCTAGGTAAGACTTCAGTCATTAAGTACCCATTGAAAAAGTATTGTAAATATAGCGGCAATAGGCATCATCATTAAATTTGACATGAAATATTTAGTAACCGGTGAAAATGGGTTAAATATGCATTTGTATATGCAAATATGCAAATACACATAATCCGGTCTCGACTGATATTGAATGTGAAATAGCTGAAAACTACCTAGAAACTACACAACCATAAATATATATATAAGATACGGAAACCAATTGTCATGGATATAGAAACTACACAAATTACGCACTGACTCTTGGCTGACCATCTAGTCTTTAAATCCTTATTAGTGAATCCACAAGATGCTTATTTCCTAATAAATATGTTTATTTACAATCACTGTAACATGCTATTGGAACTACAATACAATAAACAATATTTTTTTGTGATACTCATAAGGTATGTTTCTATTAGGAATATTATTGGAGACAAAACTAAATTTTTGAGTTGAGCCTGAAGACAAATGTTCTGTTTTTCTGCGAAAATTTAACTGTAAATTATAAAACCAATTATCATGGTATTCACCTTTGGTTTTACCAACGATTTTACTTTTTTATACATTTTTAGTGTTTTCAATCTTCATTTTCAACATTAAGCTGAAATCTTCAACTTGAAACCCATTTTTTTAAATAATTCAAGAGAAATACGGGAGACTCTGAGACTAATGTAAACAGTTCTAGATTAACAAGAAAAATTTTTTAGTTCGAACTTAAAACTTCCACTGTAAACTTACGTTTTTAAACAAAAAATAAAAGTTTCTTTGACTGAAACCTGAAACTTAAAAAATAACGTGAAAACTTCGAGTATAAAGTCGAATTTCCCACTATTTTCCGAAATGACCTCAAATAACAATGGACCAGCCATATAAGATGGAGTGGAACAATTGCCCCCCCCCCCCCCTCTCAACTAACGCAGTCAAACGAGAATATATGTACATATAAACTCGGAAGATTTTGTCCCAAAATTGGTTCTCTGCTTTTTTCAAAATTGGACTTCTCTGGCATAAATGAGGCACTTGTTCTTTTAGACTCCTGCAGCCAAGCAAAAATATAGTCCAGGGGAAGTTTTTCTATAATTTTATAATTTGACTTCTAAATTCATCCTTTCCTCGAAAGCTCGACTATCCTTAAAGTTCAAATATTTTCTTAAAATTACAAATTTCAATTTTATTTTCTTAAAATTTAACTTTCCCCCAGAAATTCTGACCTAATTTTACTTTTCGACATCTTCCCCGAATGTGCCCATTTTTTGAAAATTCCTCTTTTTTTCAGATGTATCTCGAAATTCAGTTATTTCATTACGATTTTTTTTCAAATTTGATCTTTACTCTTTTTTGATATTTTCTCGAAATTGGTTTCTTTTAGGAATCTGACCTTTCTCAAAATGTATTTATTTCCCCAAAATTAAATAGAACTTTTAAAAAACAAAATTTTGAGAAAAATATTTTTTGAAGCTTTCACCTTTTATTCCAAAATTTCAAGCTAAATCAAATTTTAGACAAAAAAGTTCAAGGTCCGAAAAAAAAGTTTTGGAAATTTCGATTTAACGACTTTTTGGTCGTAATTTTATTTGAAACTTCAATAATTTCGTAAAGAGTTGTAAGTATGAAAACGTTTTTGCTAATCCTTTAATTATTTTTCGCAGTTTGGACTTCCGGATTTGACATTGCAACTGTTGTTTTTATTTTAATTTCTTTTCCTGAGCTTTAGAGTTAAATTTGAACCCAAAGAAACTAAAAATTTCAAAGCTGAGCCACAAATTTCCAGAATTTTTCAGCAAATTTGCAAGAAAATGCCTTGTTAATTTAAAATGAATTTATTTGCGAAAAATGACAAAAAATGCAACTAATGCAAAAATATGCAAAATCATTTTTTTTTGTTTTTACCTTCAATTAAAAAAAATTGACAACTCTATTGTGATACAGGATCTCAATCATTCTATTTTTAAAGATAATTGTTGTGGGTATTTCGGTCTGCGAAAAAACCCCCTTTTGGACTTGTAATGAATCTTAATGTTTCATTAGGCTATCCATCACCTGCAAATTGACTATCACTGATTTTGTAAACAATAACATGCGTCACTTTAACCTAGCATTTGTTGAGTCAGATAGTTAAGATTATTAGCATGTTTTCCACCTCTATAAAACTAGGAAGGTGCCCGCCAAAGAACTAGTCGTTACCGAAGCATCTACTTGTGCACCTCTGTCATTTATAGACGAGAGTGCGGAACTTAATATGAACGCGGTGGTTATTTTTCTGCTGACCGCAGCCGTGTTGGCTGCCGGGCAAAACCAAACACCGGCCCGGTTTAAAGTGATACGTGAATGGAAGTACTTGAATTTCACATGGCCCAGTGAGGAAAGTTATGCGGCCGCAATGCAGAAAGGACTTTATATACCGGAAAATAACATTATAGCCGGTATCAAGTATTTCGAAAATTATTATTACTTAACATTGCCAAGGATGAGGGACGGTGTTCCTGCAACGCTAGTAAGAATTCCTGCTGGCCCTACAAATAACACCGCTCCCGCTTTAGAACCTTTTCCTTCATGGCAAATGAATCAAGAAGATGATTGCAATGCTTTGCAAAACGTGCAAAATGTTGAAATAGATGCAAAAGGTCAGATTTGGATTATTGACGGTGGTCGACGAGAAACTTTATTACCAATTCCTACCGTTAAGTGTCCACCTAAATTAATCATTTACGATATCATACGAAACATGTCAACATTAATGTATACCTTCCCTGAAGAAGTTGCAAGTAAAAACGGCAGTTACTTATACGATATTGTTGTGGATAACACCGATGGTGGTTTTGCTTATATCACTGACAATGGTGCACAAGATCCGGGTGAGTTAGTTAATTTATTTGCATTGTGCTCTATTTTTCCCTTTTGTAATATAATTTCATTGATCACATAATCAATTCTTTAGGAAAACTAGTTGAATGTTTTTAATATTCTTGCTTTTAACAGATAAATGTATAAAATTAGGCACAAAATCTCATCAGCAATAATTATTAGGGATCGACCAAGTTTCGGTTTCCATTGCAGTCAGTTTCGGCCGTAGTTGTAATTTCGAACCAAAACGATGGAAATTTCAAATTTCCAGTTTACCCTGAATTTTTGGGAAAAATTGATATTTTGCTAAAAGCACATAAAATGAATTAGCTAATATCCGCGCCTCCGTCTGCGTGAAAGAAGAGAAAGGATTCTTGGGTTATCTTTTTGAAAATTCTTACTTTTTTTGAAGAATTCTATTTTTAATATTCGGCTTATTTTGAAAATTTTGACATTAAAAAATATCTTCTTTTATTAGAATGTAGCCAATTTTTCTCATTCGACTTTCGAAATTGTAACTTAATTTTTAAAATTTCACTTTTTTCGAAATTTCGACTTTTTGAATATTTTAACCTTTTTAAAATTCTGTTTTTTGTATAAATTTTGATTTTTTTTGATCATTTTTGTCTATATTAAAATTTTTCTCTTTTGAAAATTTCAACTTTTTTGAAAATTTCGTTTTCAAAATTTCAAATTTTTGAACACTTTGACTTTATCTCAAATGTTGACTTTTTCAAATTTTAACTACATTCTGGAAATTTTGTACCCCTTACATAAAATTCCCATTTTGTTTATTTTTTAGTTTTGTACTTCAAAATTCAACATTTTTGCAAATCTGTCTTTTTAAATTCGATATTTTTAAAACATTTCAGTTCTTTTTAAAATCTTTGACTCATTTTAAATTTTTGATTTCTTTTGATTCGACTTTTTTCAAAATTTCGGATATTTTTCAGTTCTGACTTTCTTTTTTAGAAAGAAAAGTTATTTTTTAACTTTTGTGAAAAATTTGCCTTTTCGATTTTTATTGAAAATCTCGACTTTTTAAACATTCCATTTTTTTACATTTCGATTTTATATTTTGAAATTCTCGAATGTCAAATTGCACACTACGACTATTATCGGTAAGTACCAAGAAACAGAACGTTTTTGCATCAAATCGATTGTAATAGGACTTTTTGGATAGAAGAGAACTTTTTCTAAACTATACCAATGATACTATTTGATACATTTTTAAATTGCGATTATTGAAAAGTACTTGTCAGTCTGTGTGCCATTCTTGTTTCTATGCATTCGGATTTTCTCAGAGTAGAACCCTATTGATTTTATTGGTAAAGTAGCTTAAATTTTATATCAAAAAATTTAGTTTATTACAGAAAAATCAAACTTAAGACTCTTTTATAGATATTGTAGATGCTTACAGTAAGTTCACTAAACAAGAAGTATATTGCCCAACAAAACATTTTTATTTACAACCAGTGTAACTGGTGATTATATGTAGCGGAGGTATGTTTATGTAAGAAATAGTTTTGGAGAGAAAAATGCATTTGTATGTGGTGAACTCGAAAACTAAATGTCTGTTTTTTTGAGCAATATAAACTATAAAACCAATTCCCGTGGTGTGCACTTTTGGTTTTATAAACGATTTTCCTTTTTTCCACCTTTTCCAAATTGTAATCTATTTTTTAAATTTCAACTCTTTTACATTTTCGCCTTTCTTTAAATTTTTGATTTATTTTCGAACATTTTGAAAATCTTAATAGAAAATTTTGATCTTTTTCCAAAATTGCGACTTTTTTTAAGGAGCTAATTAAAATAGGCCATTCCATTTAAAAAAATAATTTTTAGATTTGCAAACCTCCATTACTCTGTATAAGTAAAGAATATAAGACAACATTTTTATGGTTAATAGAAACTAAAATACTATCAATGATTTTTTTATTGCAAATTAATTAATGCTACATCATACTGATTGTTTACTAATGACTGCGTTGGAGTCCTGTCTCCGGATTTACCATCCTCTATTAGGAAAACGACCCATCCTAACCCCCATAAACCCTATATTATTTTGCTGCATTTTTATAGGACTCTCCATGTATGCAAAAATATAGAGGGTGTTCTATTTAAAAAAGTAAGTTTATTCAACACTCTGTATATGTTTGGTACAATAAAATGAAAATAATTTTAAAATGTGCTCCGTGTAGATGTAGCCACAGGGCCAAATATCATTTTGATATCTTTTCAGGCTTAAGAGCTATTTTCCGTCAACGCAATATGAGTTGAAATATTCTGCTTTTAAAAACCTATATCTGTTTAAAATATCCACCTCTTTTTTAATGTTCACCTTTTCAAACTTTTGCACTATTTCTCGACCTTTTGACTTTTTTTTGAAAATTTCGACTTTTATTAAAAATCTTCGACTTTCTTCGAAGTTTTGATTTGTATATAGTAAATTAAACTTTTATTTGAGAAAATTGATTTTTTCAATTCTCAAAAAACTGAATTTTTTCAAAATTTCGAATTTTTTTCCAAATTTTAACTTTTTTTGAAAATGTTGACTTTCACCATCAAAATTTCGACTGTTTCTGGAAGTTCGACTTTTTTTCAACGTCTTTTTGTGTAAACTTCGATTTTTTAAAAATTTGTATTAAAAATGTTAACTTATTTTTGGATCCTCAAATTTTTTTAATTTCAACTTTTTAAAAATTTCATCTGTTCGTGCAAATTTTAATTAATTGTGTTGAAGAATCTGACTTTCTAATTGCAAATTTTTTAAATTATGAACGAATTGTATAAAACGAATTCGAATATTCGAGACTTAACACATATTTTAAAAACTGTTTTAGAATGTTGTCAACAAAACAATAAAAATTTAAATACTTCCAAACTGGGTCGTAAAAATGTTCAATAAAATGATTAAACATAATGTTTCCGACCAATAAGAGTCCACCATGAAGATTAAATTACGATGTTTTAGTGGAAATGTAAAGCAACATTTGTTTATACATTTTGAAGTTTCTTCCTAAGATATCAACATCAGTTTCAGACTTAGAACTCAAAATTTCCAGAAACAGTTTTGTAAAAATCCAAACTATTTTTTGACCTTAATTCCTGCAATTCTTTAAATATGTTCAACTTTAAGCTCCAAATTTCAGAAATAATTTTTTTATATACAATAGTTTTTCTTTAATTGCAATGTTGCAATTTCAAAAAAATATTACGAAATTTAAATGTTCTCTTATTATTCTCAAAAAGGTCAGAATGTGTAAAAATAATTTTTACAGTCTTGCGATTAAAACTAAATTATGATTCATATCAGAAATTCTCAAACTTTGAATTCGAAAATTATATATTTAAAAATCCGCAGAAGGTCGAAATTTTGAACAAAAAAAATCAAAAATTCAAAGTTTTCTTTCCCAAAGTTTTAAGGTAAAATTAAGAAACATATAAAAACTGTGGAAATAAAAAAACTAAATGATGGTTTAGATACATCGAACCTTCAATTCATAGAAAAATTTAATTTAGGATCATTATGTGAACCAAGTACACAACAACTCTATGCCAGCCATCTACATAACACATATTAAGCGAATCAATCAAAGAAAATGACAACATCGACACTAGCTGGACCATGCTCAAAAACAACATACACAGAGCAGCGAAAGTAGCATTAGGAAAGAGAAAAGTGAATATTTATGCAAAACCAAGTACCAAGCCCTGGTTTGTACCAGAACTTAAGAAAATCACGCAAGAAAAGAAAAAAGCATACCTAGAATCCAAAAGAAAAGAAATACGAGAAGCATATGAAAACTACATTGCAAAAAGAAATCATGTGAACAGAAGAATACGTGAAATAAAAAATGAGTATTAGCAAAAATTTAGTACAGACATGGAACGTGATATGTTTGGACTTCAAAAAAGGATGTGGAAGACAGAGACTAAATAGACTGAACATTTCAATGCTGTCTCATGCGTTCAGTTGAAGCTAAAATGCGGGGTAGTGGGAAGCTGCATCCCACTACTCTTGGACATGGCCGGATTAAGTTAAATTTATAAATACGAAACTTGCCGCGTAACGGTTTTAACGATTTAGAAGAAACTTTAGAATTAGGGACTTTTGGACCAATAGGATAATTTTTACTAGTGCTTTTTGGTAAAAGTTCAGGAGAACTATTTTCAAAGACATCTTGGTTTAATAGTAAAATAATTTTCTTTCAATACGCGACGCCTGTGTACAATATTGTTAAGCCGGTGCTGTAAACACGTCATGATTGCAGTGAAATGGCGGCGCGCGCACGCCGATAATTGAATATTTATATATTTCATTTTTACCTACCCAAAGAATGAAACTCTTGATTTTCCTTCACTAATGTGTTCACTGAGGTTTCAACAATGATCCACAATATACTTCCCCATATTTTCAGGCCGTTTTCTAAAAAAAACCCCGATGTTATGTTCGCAACGGTCTGTCAAATAATGAGAGTGCTGGGTTGGGGAAGATGATAAGAGTTCTAAAGAAAACAACGAACGGGAAAGTAGAGGTAAAAACTATTAGCGAAGAAACTTGGGTACAACATTTTAAAAGTCTCTATAACAATACCGCACTTCAAAACAATGAGGACGAGGCAACAAACACAAATGAAGAATCAGAACCAGTAACGGTTATAGAAGAACAAGTCATATGTGCAATTACCAAACTGAAGAACCGAAAAACACCAAACGAAGATAAAATACTAAACGAATTCATTTAGCATGGAAAGAGCCATTACTAAGAGAAATAAGGAAACAATAGAGTACTACTTAATAGCTAACTTCCTATTGAATTGAAAGAAGGCGTCACTATCTCACTCTAAGGAACCATCTAACTACAGAGGAATAACATTACTGAGCTCCGTAATGAAACTTCTTACAAGTATACTGGCAGCAGAAATATCAAACATCATCCCTATAAATGATGAACAACAGGAGTTTAGAAAAAAACAGATCGACAATAGATGCCATTTTCACCATAAGGCAAATTGTAAAAAAATGGATCAGATATAATAAACCTGCATTTATCTGCTTGGTAGATCTCACTAAAGCATTCGATCAAATACAATTAAAGGACGTTGTAAGCGTATTAAAAGAGTAAAACATACCAATAAAATATATTAACCTTATAAAAGATCTAAATTCCAATAAAACAACTAAAATAAGAGTCGACAAAAAATTAACAACAAAGATAGAAACAAACATAGGAATTCGTCAAGACGGCAGTCTCAGTCCTGTGCTGTTTAACACAATTATGAGCAAGATTATAGAAGCTGTAAAAATACACAGAATTGGATATCGACTAGGTAACGACTACATAAATATACTCTGCTATGCCAGTGATGCAGTTATGGTAGCCGAATCAGAAGACGACTTGCAACGCCTTTCATATACGTTTAAAATCATCGCAGAACAGTATAATATGCCAATATCCACCAGTAAAATAAAATCGATGACAATTTCAAAAGTGCCGTTAGGATGCAAACTACAAGTAAATGACTCCACAATTGAACAGGTAATGAGTTCCGACTATCTTGGCACAAAAATTATGAGCAACGGAAATATCAAAGACGAAGTAAGGCAACAGGCAAATAAGGCAGCGGCTATTTCAGTGCAGTTAAAATAAACAATCTGGAAGAACAAACATCCATATCCATAGAATGCAAAAGCAGAATATGTATATAAGACTTGTGTCCGACCTGTGTTAACATACGTAGCCGAAATAAGAGCAAACAATACTGCCACCAAGAGACATCTAAGAACTACGGAAATGAAAATCCTGAGAACAATAGCAGGATACACAATGTAGGATCGATAGAGGAATGCTCATATCAGGGAAAAATGTAAAATGGAATATGTGGTACGGTGGTCAAGAAGAAGAAGAAGACGAGAGTGGAATGAACACGTTAAACGAATTGCAGACAACAGGCTGACAAAAATAGCACGCAACGGAAAGCCACAAGGGAACAGACCACCAGGGAGACCCACCGAAACGATGGCGTGAAAGTTAGCAGTCGCTTTTAAAGGAATAACAAGAGGAATCCAGAATAAACCGGCAACTGGCCTTACTTAAGAAGAAGAAGAAGAAGAAGAAGAAGAAACTCTTAGCAATATACATCCCTAGTGTGCAAGACGGAGAACTGCACTTATTTCAAGCCGAGATACACTTTGGGCGACCGCTGAGTCGCTGAGTTAGAGAAAGCTCTCCTCTATAAAGGAAAATTGTATTTCAACTGATTTGGAGCAAAATTACCTGAAATATAATCATTTTTATAGCGAAAAGTCGTGTTTTTTGACACTTTCAGATAGTAGATCAAACCACAATGGTATGCAACATGAACTAATCATCTGCCAAACAAAATTTGGATAAATTTATGTAAACATAGGTTTATCAACAGTGGCAGCTATCAATGCATGTAGGCAATTTTAAATACAATCGCGTGCATTATTCATTGCATTACATTTTTCGGTATTTTTAATATCCTTTTTTACCACCTTAGAGGCTAGGGTGAATTTTGAAAAATCCACTCTTTGTGCTCACCTACAGTTTATGGGAACCTCTGTTTAAAATCTAATGTTCCTAAATATACTGGTTTACGGTTTATGATTTAGGTTGTCCGTTGGCTGTTAGTGTGTGCTTAGAGATTTATTAATTAGATTGTATTATTCGATATTTAACTCGCAATTTTGTTTTTAAAGTTGAAATTTTAGAAACAAATGTAACTTTTAAGTTTAAACTAGAAAATTAAAGAAAAAAAAATAATTTTCAGTTTTTGAATGAATGTATGAAAATATATTCACTGTGGATCTGTATTTTGGTTTTTAAGGTCATTATTATTTAAAAGTTTTCAGTAAATTTGGTATAGGCCCATTTTGAGGTAAGATAAATACAGTGGTGTATACAGATTTTATTTGGTCGCAAACTAACGTAGTAGACCCTGAATATAATAGAAATACAAAAATAATTTTTCAAAAGTTCAGTTCAGCATGTACAGTTTGAAAAAACTTGATTAGGATCACACTTTAACTAAAGATCTTACAAAGTAAATGGAAAACAAATGAGTCACACTTGTATATTTATTTCCAGAACGCTGGGAAGAAAATTGCCACAAATATGTCCATAATTTGGAACATTTTTTTGTTATTGTTTCAATGGCAATTATTAAACTATAATACTCAGTTTTTAATTCAGTTCTGACTCCGACGCTATCGTTAGTTTATAATAAAATTAGAAACAATTTATACATGGATTAAAAATTATTTATTCTTAATTGCAGTACCCCATAGTTCGGGCAGCATAATTTTTTTGAAAACCTTAAAAATTGTTTGCAAACGGTTGTTAACGGTATTATCGGCAGCAAATGTAAATATAACATAAAAGTCGCCAAACTTACGAGAGTACACAACATAACATATGGACTGTACTGAAAAAAAATTAATAAATACATAATAGAAGTAACAATTTTTTCAACATAATCTCCAGATTTCGACGTTCAATTCCAAATGTCAACGTAGAAAATATTTTAACAATAAACTTGAAAATTTGAGAGAACAATCTTTTAAAAATTACTGAGTTTATAACATCTTGACTAAATAAAAATTTCAATTTTTAAATCCGAAGTTATAATATTGAACTCAAAATTTCAACCTTTCTTCCACTCACTATGTCTACAGATTTGAATTGAAAGTTGAAATCTCGGTTTTTAATTAAAAACTAGGTTTTTTATATTGACATTAGAGAAAACCATTTTCTTATTAGCTGAGTTTTTTTTTGAAATTTCTAAACACAAAACTTCTAGTAACATTTTCGAAAATATTTTATACAGTTCACCACTCTTGAATTTTCGGCTTCAACATCGACATTCTAACTAAAGGTAAGATTGCGGTTCTAGGCTTCAAATTGCATGAACATTTTTTTTTTCTTATGTGGGGGCCGTTATAGGCCCTCTCACCTAGATTCCAAATCTTCCAAATTCTTAATTACACAACTTTTCTTCGATTTTTTCATAAAATTTAAAATTTAATTTGAAATTTTTAATTTTAAAGGTACAACTTAAAGAAAATAGGTGAGTGAAAATTCCAAATTTTAAACTAAGAATTCTGGAAAAAGTAGACATTTCTAAAAAAATCAAAAATCTTAAATTTTGACATTTTTCTTTAACCTTTGATTTAAAAAGTGGAGCTTTTGATAAAAAATTATAAACTTCAATTATAAACTTGCTACTTTTTTTCTCAAAAGGTTAGCTTTAAAGCCAAAATAATTAGCCATTTCGAATTCAATTTCGATTTTTTTCTGGAACAATTACAAATTTAATTATTGATATATTGAAATCTTAACCTTTAGGTCTCAAAAGATCTACTTTATTCTCGACTTTAAATTCGAAACTTTCAATTAAATTAGTATTTTTGAAAAACAAACCGAAAAATAAACCTCTTATATAATCTTTAATTGTTTATCGAAATTTTGACTTATTTCCCAAATTTTGGATTTTAACCTCTAAGTATTAAAATCTGTCTTCAAAACTCAAGCCGAAGTCAAGTTCTCAAATTAAATTCAAAACTTTGACATTTTTCTTTTTTAATTATTTCATTCCTTGGAATTTCCAAACTATATATGTAATTACATAACGCACGCACGCAACTGATCTTGCTCTGCAACTCTTAATAAAAGAATAATAAATAAATTTTGTGAATTTAATTACTTCGTACCTAGTTGTAAAAGAAACTGTTATCCAAATTTTATGCTTCCAATTTCAGTAGTACGCTCTGCTAGTAAGTAACTAGTAAGTAAGTACATCAAAACTCCAAAACTATTATATTGATACAAATAAATAAATAACTAAATAGCAAGAAAAAATGGATGAACTTTTCAGAATTTTGTCTAAAAACCTTAATTTCAAATAAATGGCGAAAATAAAAAAATAGTAAACTTTTTAGAATTTTTTTTAAAAACTTTAATTCAAAAGATCTCTTAATAATTTATCAAAGTAAAACAATAAACAATATCATGATAACGAAGGCTTCCACGGTCAGAGTCAGTACAGGATATACTTCTTCCTGGATTGGACTGTGTCAAAAAACTACTAAAAGTGTTCGACGTTTCACCCACCATCGTAGGGGGCTTCTTCAGGAACAAAGAAAAGAAACAATAAATAAAAACAGTAAATGCAAAAATGAAACATTGAAAAGGCCAATTTCAAAACACCAGAGCACGGTAACTCAGTATGTCCACCATACCAGAGGCAGAACTCTTCTGAATTGAAAATTGGTACAAAGAATAAGAAAGTTTAGACAGAAGACCAAGGCAACTCAGTATGTCCACTATACCATTCACTCCCGAAGATTTCCGATGGTTGGTTTCCAGATGGAGGAAAGTATGTAACCGTCGTCTCTGTTGATGTTTTTGGGAAATTTTTGGATTTCAATGGCCTCGCGTAACTTCCTATTATAGTAATTGGGAATATTGGATACAACTGAAATATTATCAAAGAGAATCTTATGTCCGGTCTCATGTTGATGTTCCACAATGACTGACTGCGAAAATAAACCAGACCTAAGAATCTTTGGTGCTCGGATATTCGCGTCTTAAATGATCGCCCAGAGTCCCACCATCACCCTTACCAAAAACGTTCTGTCATAAATTCACTGGTTTCACGAGCTGTAACAATTTAACAACCGATAAATCTTTCAGACGAATTGAACAAAATTCGTTTGAACCTCCGCAACAATGGTTACAAATCGCACGACATTGAAACTGTCATTAAACGACATCTTCACCCTACCCCTCGTCCTTCACAAAATTCAATAATTTCTTTTAAAACCTTTCTTCCTTATGTTCACGGAGTAACAGATCAAATCGGAAAATTATTGAGAAAACACAACATTAAACCCATTTTTTCATCATCCTTAAAGATCCAACATCTCCTCCTATCTCCCAAAGATAAAATTTCATCATTTTGTTCTAATTGTGTACAGGGTTTCTTGTTCTTGTGGTTCAGTGTACATCGGAGAAGCGGGGCGATCATTTAAGACGCGAATATCCGAGCATCAAAGATGTCTTAGGTCTGGTTTATTTTCGCAGTCAGCCATTGCGGAACATCAACATGAGACCGAACCTAAGATTCTCTTTGATAATATTTCAATTATATCCATTATTCCCATTTACTATAATAGAAAGATACGCGAGACCACTGAAATCCAAAAATTCCCCAAAAACATCAGCAGAGACGACGGTTACATGCTTTCCTCCATCTGGAAACCAACCGTCGGAAATCTTCGGTAGTGATCGCGCAGACGAATGTTATAGAAAGTTTCCCTTTCCCTCTTTCCTCTCAGAAGAGTTTCGCCTCTGGTATGGTGGACATACTGAGTTATCATGCTCTTCTGTTTAAACTTTCTTATCCTTTGTACCAATTTTCAATTCAGAAGAATTTCGCCTCTGGTATCGTGGACATACTGAGTTACCGTGCTCTGATGTTTTGAAATTGGCCTTTTCATTCTTTCGTTTTTGCATATTCCTTTATATTTCACTTTTTATTTATTGTTTCTGTTCTTTGTTTCTGAAGAAGCCCCCTACGATGATGGGCGAAACGTCGAACACTTTTAGTAGTTCTTTGACACGGTCCAATCCCGGTAGAAGAATATCCTGTACTAAAACAATATTAATCATCAAAAACACTTCATATCAACATACATTTTTCTTGTTCAATTCATCATTTTGATATTCTTCAATTTACCCCAAAAAACATGAAAATGTTCATCGCTAAACAGCAGTTATTAAAAATTCCGAAGAACGAATTATTACTTATTGTTTAGGTTGTCAGCTAGAATCTAGGTATTTTTGTAATCTTCTATTCTACATTTTTCTCAGTAGTTAGGTTACTCATAAGTTGTTTAAAAGTTTCAATCAGTTTAATAGAATTTTTTATCATTTTTTTGATAGTAAAGTGGTTTTTTTACGCGATTTTTTCTTATTTTTATTTGTTTTTGTTTTAGATAAAATGTCAGTCCTACTACTTACTCTTGTAATTAATGAAATATTTTTGCGTGTCTTTACGCTACAAGAAATGTTAATCTTTGCTGAATTCTGCAGTAGGTAATTTTAAGTAATTTAAAAAGGAATTTCATTAAGTGCAAGTGTTCCATCAGTTAATGTATCTCTGCTAAATGTTGATAATCACCTTGAAAAAACGCCTTGTATTTATTATTAGGTGTTAATGCGTGATTACTTTTATGTGCAATTTTCCAACAATATTAAGTTTATGTTCAGATGTGACATTGCATTAATTTTTCTTTGATGCTTGCTAAAAACATAATTACTGTGTAATACTATGAACACTGATTTGCAGCACACGAGGATTATGAATTTATGGATAAGAGAATATTGTGTGATCAGATCTATAGGGTAATAGACCTACTGTTATTAAAGTGATCATGAAATTTCCATTTTCGACATTAAAATGAGATTCTTACTACTGTCAACTTCACCAAAAGTAATAACAACTTTAATTTTTAAATATAACAAAATGACATTTACAATACTGAAAAAAGTTTAATTGTGTACCGACAATGATCTATTAACTAAGACCACTATCAGTAAATTTTTAAAACAAAGTTACCTACATCTAACGAGAATTTATATGCCTTCCCAGCTGATTGATCAAGATCATGCTACATTAATCGCTTTTAGAAAAACAAAATAAAAAAACAGCAGCTTTTAGACTGTATAAATATTGCTGCAATAGTTTCATAACACCTTTATACAATGAATAATTATCTGCACCAATGATTATTTATCGTGGAAAAAATTGGTCGCGAATTTTATAAGCTAAAATCAACAAGCAACAAAGGTGTAGACATTTTTAGTATTACTTGGAATGTATTAATTAACAGGTAAACTCCCAAAACGGATACATTTTGATTAGGTGTAAATACATTAATTTTTTAATGCTGACCTCAATATTTTGTAATTTGCTACTTTGTTTTGAAAATAATTTTTGGAGCTATAAAATGACACTGAAAATATAACTTGCAATCTGAATTGACAAATAAAACTGTAGACATTTGCATCATCTTGTCTTATAATTATAGCTCTAGCCTAAAGCAGAGAACGACCTCACTAAAAACAAAATATTTTTGAAGTAAACACTTCTTTAGGCGCGTTGAGCGACTAAATATGGGAGACAAACAAATGGTTTCGCGTTACCAATAACGTTTGAACTACCACCATGCTCTAGTGTCTAGTGTCTCCTAGGTACATACATGTACCTATGTTTCGAAAATTTTGGAGCTTTAAATTTCAACTTTGTTAAAAAATTTGAAATTTTATTTTTTCTAAATTCGTGTTTTTCGACTTTTGAAATTGACACCGGATTACCGCATGTGTTGGATTACCGAGATGAGACCGTAATTCGAAAATATAGAATATTTTAACAAAATTGCATTTTTTTTCGAATTACTGCATAATCCGACACCCCGCTAATCTCAACTTCGCTAATCTGGAAGTTATTTTTTTCCCAGTATTCGTGTGATTTTAAAAATTTGAACTTTTGAAATTGACACCGGACTATGGAACGTGTCGAACTAGCGAAGTGTTGGATTGTAAGTGTCGGATTACCGAGATGAGACCGTAATTTTAATAAAATGGAAGATTTAAACAAAATTGCAGTTTTTTCCGCATTAATTCCCAATTTCGGTAATCAGAAAAATCAGCACAATGAAAACATATTTTTTTAAATGGCTTGAAATTTGCTATGCAAAATAAAGTTTGGATAGTGTGACAGATTTTTTTATAAGCAGTAACCCAAAATAGACAAGGTCATAAACTAGATTCTATACACATATAACAGATATAAAAACTTGAAATAATAATTTTAATTTACAAATTATTAAATTTTTATTTTTGATATTATAACTTGAAAATTAAAAAAAAAACACTGTTATATCATGGTTTTTTTCATTTCTGTTGGCAGTCTCCATAGCAGCCCAATTTTTTTTGTGAAGAATTTGAGCAGAAATTTACAATGTGGTTACTTAAGAACAAATTATGGTTGAAAATTCACTCTAATGTAAAAATGTGTATTTAAAACAAATGATAAAATCAACGTAATAGACCAACGATCTTCGCAAAGAATTTATTACATTTTAACTGAGTTTATTCCACATTTTATTCCTGTCAACAAATGAAACAGAAAACTGCTTTTTTTGCAAAATAATAAAACAAACGTTTGCACAAACATTGAAACCGAGTTGAAACTGAGTTAAAGTGCTGTAAATTTTGTTACTGCCGAAGCGTCTAAATACAGTGGTCGTCAGACTTTTCACGTTGTACCTCCCCTCCCCCCAAGAGTATGAAAAATACATGCATGACCTCTTTTAACTTTCTTCAATAAAAGTCGTAAATTGTACTTAATCAAAGTTAGTACTTAAAAAATGACATTTTCAATAAAAGTCGAAATTTTAAAATGTAGTCGAAACTTTTAAAAATAGCTGACATTTCCAACCCTTACTTCATAGAATTCTTTAATATTCATAAATTCATAAATATTAAAATTTATAAACGATTAAAAGGCAACAGAATTTTTAATATATGTTGCTTTTTAATCGTTAATAAAGTTTAATAGTTATGAAAAATAGCCCGAACTTATAATTAAAAAATGTAAAAAATATAGAACAAGATGTTTGCAAAGGATAACCCTATTATGCCTTCAAAGTACCGCGAGTAGGATGCGGAAACAAGGATAGATAGCGATGAACCGCCTTCTTAGACAAGGATAGGTTGTAAATTTTAGGGAAAATACCGTTCAGTAATGAGTTCCATAGCTTGGAATTTCTATAGAAAAAAAGTCTTCGTAGACAGAAGTCTTCACTCTGTCAAGCTGGACCGCACAGGAATTTGCCTGTCTCCGTCCGTCTTGTATGCCTCAAAAATCTTGCCCTTAGGGGGATCAATCCTATTAGTTCCTGTGAGCATCTACCAAAATAATTCCAAATTTTTAGAAAAGTCGCAATTTTAAAGAGACGAAATGTTCAAAAAAGGTTATATATTGAATAAATTCGAAAATTTTGAAATAAACAGAAACTTTCATAAGAAGTTGAAAGTAAAAAAAATCAGGATTTCCAAAAATTTTAATTTGGAAAACAATTGGTATTCAATTGTTAACAGTCGAAATATTGAAGAACAGTATAAAATTTTTCCAAAAGATGAAACTTTGAAAAAAGGTTCAAATTTTACAAAAAAGGATAAAAAAAATTAAAAATCTGTCAGACCTTTCAAAAATTCAAAATTCTAAAAAGTAAACATTTTGAAGAACTTCAGGACTTTAAGAAAAAGTCGGCAATTTAAAAAAGATCAAAGTTTAAAAACAAAGTCTTAATTCTAAAATAAAATCGTGAACAATTTTCAACTTTACAAATAACCATACATTTTCAGAAAAATTAAAACCTTAATAAACCAAATTGTTGCAAAAAGTTGCAATTTCTTAATTCAAATTTAAAAAAGGTCAAAATTTTGAACAGACGGAGAAATAATTATTGTTTTTTAATGTCAAAATTTTGAAGAAGTAGAAATTTTGAGATAAATAAAAATGCATTTTAAAAAGGAAAAAATTTGAAAAAACGAAATTTTGAAAAATCTTACCCTTCAAAAACTTGTATATTTTCAAAAAGTCAAAATATGTCCGATGACCTTCCCTAGTGAGAAAAATCATGTCATAATTTTTTACGAAAATTCAGAAACGGAAGGTAACAGAAGTATTTTAAATAACTGAAGAGAATGAACCATAAAAACCATTATACAATGGCAAATATAAAAGGTCCTACTCAATTGTTTAAATAAATTAAATTTCGTTGCTCCTTTTTCTGGGCATAACCTAATAAATACAGACGTATTAGAAACTTTTGTATGAAGTCCATATTTTCTTCTCCTGCTTTCTCCCATTCTTGTTTTCTTATATTTCAAACGGAAATTCTCTTATTTCCAGCAAACTAGACTCTTTTTTAAGTAACCTATATCACGTGTAGATATTTACTTTTTCTTTTTTTAATTTTTTTGTATTTCAGAAAAAAAATTTCTGGTTCTTTAAAATGAAACTATTTTTAAATGATTTTTAAAAAATGAAACTATTTTTTAATGACAGTTACCTTACATATTATGAGTTGATTTCTGGTTTTTTTAGGCCATCTCTCTCAATTCATTGATATTCTTTACCTCTGTTTAGTAAAAGTGAAGGAAAATGTATAATATCCATAATAATAAACGATACTCCATGACAATACTAATTCAAATGTATTGCAATATAAATATGAAATACGTATTCTTTAAGATTTATTTATAATATGTTTAATGCCTATTTAAATGTTTTTTTATTGATCACCATATTAAATTAATCCTTTGCGGAGATTTTCTACTTTTTTTGTTCGACTAAATCCACAACTTTTAACCTTCTTTAAAAAAATTCAAAGAGGTTTCACACAAGTATTGGATTACAGTAAATTCTCAAATTGTATTAATATTCTCATCCCACATAAAACTGGGTACAATGAACTAATTTGTCTGTGGACAAGAATGATAGCTGTTTTAAATTCTGAAATATCAAATGATTTGGTAAAAGCAAATTTCAAGTCCTACCACGGCCAGTGGTGTACGCAGATTTTTATAAAAAAATCGCTAATGTGAATTCTTAAAATTTTACTGCTAAAAACTGACGTAGTAGGCCTTGAACTTTGCAGGAGTTCGAAAGTATTTATTTGAGAACGACAATTCATCAAGCTATGTAATTTAGAAAAAATCTAGTAAAGAATGTCCAATGAATGCGGTTTCTACAGGATGACTTAGAAATAAATGTGTCACACTGTACTGTATATGTCGATTAATTTTCATGTGAAACTTAATTGCTGGTCTTAAAAAAATAATTCCAATTTTTATTGTTTTCTTAATAATAATTGTTTTTGTTTTAGGCATTGTCGTTTTCTCCTTAAAAGAAAATAAATCTTGGAAGATACGAAGCTCCCTCACCATGAAAGCAGACCCAACAGCTGTTAACTTCAGAGTAAATAGCACCATCATCAAATCACCCATCAATATAGCTGCTATTGCACTTGGTCCTAAATTGCGGACCAGTAATGCACAAGTCTTATTAAAGGAAGACAGAGAAGTTTACTTCTGCCCATTGTCGAGCTTTAATATGTACTCCATTGATTCATCTGTGCTAAAGAACGAATCGAGCTCTATGGACCCAGAATACCAAGGAGACATAAAAGATTTGGGGAAAAAAGCTTCACAAACAGTCGGTATGATTATGGATAATAGGGGTATTCTTTATTACAATCTTCTAAGTATCAACGCCATCTCAAAATGGGACACAAACACTCCATTTACGTCGGGTCAAACAATCATTGCCAAAGACAATCAATATTTACAATGGCCAAATTCCTTCACGTTTGATATGTCTGGCAATATTACTGTAACAACAAACAGATTACCAAAATTTATATACGAAAAATTAAATATAAACGAGCCAAATTTCAGAATCATAACTGCAAAAGTAGGTGGCAAAAGCTATCTCTACGACGAACAATACGAGTATAATTCGGCTACCACGGGAAACACAATTCACAGGGAGGGTTTCAGAAACTCAGCCACTCGTGGCAATGCAGGTGACATATCACCTAAAGAACCTCAGGGGGTGTCTACACCTTCAACAGAACCTACGTACCACGTATTCGGTCGAACAACAGCCCCACTTCCTGGACACCAAGGGAATGAGGGAACTCAATCCATGGAGCCAAAACTAAGTAGTGAACATCCAAAAGAAGGACAATCATCAACAAATCAGAATTCAGCCGTCATCTTCGGCGCAAATGTGTTCAGTTTAATTGTTTTATTTTTAAGCACCTTATTATGAATGAACTATGTTAGCTAGTCAATATCAGTGAAAATTTATAATATTGTGAAGTGGTAAATGGTACGGAAATTAGAACGAAGGCTTGGAAGACTTCTAGAACAGGAAACCTTGCATTTTGTGATAGACATTTTACTTTCCTATTTTCCCGGTGGTACCAAAGAATGCGAAATTGTTGCGTTTTAGGTGATCCTTAAATCTATTAAATTCATCGCTCAAAATAATAATTTTATAAATAAAGTTATTTTCAGCAATTTATTTGGTTTGGGGACGATTGGTTTGATAAAATTCACTTATGCAATCAAATACGTTGCAGGTGTTATTTATTTGGATATGTTTTAGAAATAAACTCGTTTATTTAACCGGAATAATAAAGGTACCAAGAAAAAAACGTTTCAAAATAAAACAAAAACCTACTAACTAATAAATATGATTTCTAACAGCTAAAAACAATATTTGCATAATTATGACTTAAGAATAAGGTAAGTTGTATAATAACTGTTAAAATAAATTTTGTATATTTTAAAATGTTTTAAGTAAAGCTACAATTTTATTACTGTTTTTATTGAGATTCTAAAACACCAACTTTTACACTAATTACGTATCTACTTCATTGTAGTTGCAACCCCCATCCCTTCACAAATGAGACAGTTTCGTTGGAATAATGGTTTATTATAACAAACCACAATTCAATTCTACCGTTTGGGTGCTACCGGAATACCACATTCAGGTTTTCAAATAAAACATAAGTAATTACAAAGGTAGTGCAACCAGACAATTTTAATGTCATTTCTAACGTAAACAAAGTACCATAAGTGGCGCCACCTACAGGGCAGCTCGAAAGTTTGAGCAAATTTAAATTTTTGGTCGCAAAAACCCCCCGACGGACTAATTTTGGGCAACGCCGGAAGAACTATATGCCGTACTAACTCTAGCTGTGGAAACCTTCGTTATCATAATAAGAAATTATTCTAATGATCAATGATGATGACCGTTGCAAAATAGAGTACCCCTTTCGATTTTACAATTTAAGGCTCCCTTAGAAGTGTGTATATATTATAGATTCAGTAAAACTTCCCCACCAAAATACAAGCACAATTAACCATGTCTTAAAAAAGATTTTATATTTTACCAGTTTAATAAAAAATGTATGACCAGCAGCTAACTTATAATAAGGGTAAAATTTATACAAAAATGCTATATTACATTAATTTAACCTTTTCATTAGTTCAACTGAAGAGAAAACATAGCTAAGTGTCTAATCTAGATTTTATTAAGTAATTATGATTGTTTAATTGCTGTGAGTAACGATTCGTTTTAATTGGTAAGTCTTATTTCCAAATTCTGTAAGTTAATGGTTGACCCAGCAGCTTACGCTATTTCACGTTAGAGATAATCAGCAATAATTCCGTATTCGATTTTTGATTTACTTCAGCCTCTTTGTCAAAGAGAACAACTTCATCATGGACTGTATGAAGCGTGAAGTGTGAAAAATTTATTGGCGATTGCTGTGCGATTACGAAACTAAATGATATTATTTTTGCTAACGCTAATAGATCTGTGCTTATTAACAGGATCAGTAAACTATTATGGTAAAAAAATTAAAATGAGTGCAGTTATTAAATTTTATATGAACATAACCTGAGTAATCCAATTATTTATGTGTGGTATTAAAGCAAAAGAGCTTATAACTTATTACCAAAAATTCTATAAATTATTTGTATTGCAATAGCAGCACGAATAAAAGCACCCTAATAAATCCCAGTTTAAGCTGGAAATAAAAAATCGAGAATAATGCAAATTTTGAACATTCAATTTAGTAACAAAGAATCTCCGTTTAATTCAAAACGTGTCTGAAAAGACTGTAGATATTTTTTGCATAAAATAATGCCGAACACACTTTATAATAACAATGGAAAGTTATTTTCCCATAACGCTATAACACAACTTTAATTTGCGAATTGTAATTATCCTTGTACTTATTTTTAAACGCATTTTTTAAGTTTAATGATAAGAAAGCATTTAAAACATATAAACTAAAACCTTTTATCAAATCAACATTTGAAAAACTTAGGTAATGTTAAATTAAATGTAAAAAACATGTTCAATTTACCTAAAATATCTGGAAACAATCCAAACTATATTTCAACTTCTAAACATATTCATTGCAAAGTTGTTTAAATAACTTACAGCGTATCCGCTTGTTTTAAAGCTTTTATGTATAAGAGAAAACACACAGTTTCACGAACTGCAAAAATATTATGGAAGTAAATATTTAAAAACACCCAAGATACACGAATTTAACAGACTATTAAATACTAGCAGGCAAAAAACGTGAATAAAATAATAAATAGTAGGATCCAAACCATTATCCTAATTTAAAAAACACTGGTCAATAGGGGTGAGACCGACTAGTTCTAAAAATTAACCAAATGTGTATTAAGTGTATCTATACATACTCTAATGCATAAACCGATAAGCTGAGGCATTTATTAGATTCAGAATTTGGGAAGCCAAGACCTGTTTCGGTCTTATTTGATCTGGTCAGTCAAAAATACTCAACCTAAAACTGGCAGCGGAGATATAATAAAATCCCCAGCCCATCAATCTGTGCATTTGAGTATGTATTTGAAGTTCTCTGAACTTTTTTAGAGTGACTGTTCTGGTGCCAAGTAATAATGATAGGGCCTTGTCCAAATGTTGGGAACACAAGTATTTATTTACCTATTTAATTTACACTGCCCTGACATAAATACATCCAATTATAAGACAGGCAATAGGCAAAAATACACAAAAAAAACACAAATCAAAAGACTTCTAAAGTACAAAGATAACATACATAGGGATATTTAAGGAAAAAATAAACTTCGTAACTCTACTAAGACGACAACAAAAGCTGTCTAACATATTATCAACTAAGAAATAATTGTAACGCATTACAAGAATCGGAGAGTTGTCACGTGCATTGGTTCTACATGTCGGTATATTAAATATATGGTACACGAATGGCAGCTTATTGATAGATGAGGAGGAGACAATTTGATGTAAGAGAGAAGCTCAGCGGAATAAACTAGGTATTTAGTAGTTTATACAAAAAAAAAAACAACAAAGCAATACTTTCGTCTAAGAGACAGCTCAAATATATCAAATCTAGAAAACAAATTATAATTTGGAAAGCCAATTGGTGAATAAACTGTATGGCACTTATCCCACAGATATTTACCAAATCGTCGCTAAGGTCTTTTAACGTTTCTTGATTGATATTCATAGCCTGGACTCCAAACTACTAAGGCATATTCAAGATTAGACCTAACCTAATACAATACTACTATTGGAATATATGTCCTTCAAATTGGTGAGTGTTGCGTATTCTAAATCCTAAATTCTTGTTGGCTCTAGAGACTATTAATATGGTCAGTAAACGATAATTTACGAGAGGAAAGCAAACATACCCGGAATTTGTTTTTAAAAATTTATTGGTACAAGATAAATATATGAAAGTTATTAACTATTTTTCTACATAATCTACTGATTTTGTTATGCATTTTTCCCAACGGATTAGGAATTTTTTAATGCCATCGCATCATAAAAAGAAGGGAGGCGTGTTTGCAGCCAATTGTTCACAAATGTCTCAACAGCAGCATTATTATTACCTAACCTCCTAGAGCTTCTTTCAGTGGCCCGAACATATGATAATCGCATGGTGATAAATCGGGACTATAAGGAGGGTGTTCTAATGTTGCTCAATACATTTCCTGTAATTTTTAATATGACAGATTGGCTGAGTGGGGGCGGACATTGTCGAGAAACAAAATCACATTTCTGACCGAAAAATCGCGCCTTTTCCGTCGATATGCACATTTTGTTTCATCCAACAGCTTGCAGTAGTAGACAGCTTTAACCTCACGACCTTCATACAGAAAATAGACGTGCACAACAGCGTTAATCTAGTCCGCAGTCACACTGTTCCGAGGACGATGGGCATGGGGTTCATTTTCAACTTGAGTTGGTTCTTCTTAAAATTGTTTGTGCCATTCACACTCTTGACTTTTCTTCAAATAAGTATCCCCAAACTGTGCTTCTAGTCTACGGTGGGCTTTACATCTTCAGCCGCAAGAAATTTAATAATGCGCAGCGCAACGTACGGATGAACCTCTTGCTCATTGACGAACGGCAAGAACGGAATTCGCTTGAGCGCAGGAAGTCACGTGATGTCCCCATCTAACATGTCTAAGAGTATGTGCACACTCTCGACGCCCTAATGGCGACATGATAACAATTCCGGTTCATATTTGATTTACCCTCGTAATTGAAAAGATCGCACCAAGATCATTAAATTGAGAAACAGATTTCAATGCTTGAATATCTAAAGTATAAACAAATCTGATTGGAGTTGGTTTTCTAGTAAATATCATAGAATTACACTTACTAATATTCAGAAATAAATTATTAGAAATACACCACTGCTTAATCCTCTCCAAGTCAGACTGCAGCGCAATGCAGTCATCAAGAGATTTAATTCTCTCCATCAACTTTAGGTCTTCAGCATACAATAATGATTTAGAACACAGGCCACAAATGATGTCATTAAAAAGATATTTAAAAGTAGGGGACCTAGAATAGGGCCCTGAGGTTCTCCTGGGGTAACTATTATATCGAAAGAACTAAATCTATGACAAATCATTGATACACGCTTATTAGATAGATATGATCGAAAAAAACTCAAAAAATCAGTATTAAGTCCAAAAGCTGACAATTTGTGCAACAATATGCCATGGTCTAATTTGTCAAAAGCCTTAGAGAAATCTGTAAAAATGACATCAACCTGACCCCCACCCTGAAGTCTCTCAAAGGAATATTGTGTAACACAAAGCAAATTAGTTACAGTGGATCGGCCGGGTATAAACCCGACTAATCAACAGAAATTTATAATTTAACGTGGCTGAGTAGAATCTCATGAATAACTAATTCAAAAACTTTACTAAAATTGTTCAAGATTACAACAGATCTCTAGTTCTCAATTAGGTTACCTATCATTTTTCTTAAATAATGGAATAATTTTAGATTTTTTTTTTTTCAAATATCAGGAAAGGCAGCAGACTTAAGTGATAAATTAAATAAAATAGAGAGCGGATAAGCCAAACTTGAAGCACAGTCCCTTAGTACGAATGCAGAAATGCCTTTAAAACCTTTGGTATTTTTAGGTTTCAGTTTTTTGAGTGCCCTAAGTACACTCTCTCGATATCTACGGTACAGATAAACATGAAGAATTATGAGTTGTAATATCAACCCCAAAATCAAACTCAGAAGAAATGATGTATGAATCCTCAAAGAATTTAGCAAAAACATTAACAATATTCAACGGATTACCAATTTCCTTAGCATGATATATCATACAATCAGGTAAACTGTTCAAATTATTTTTTTCATTAATGTAATGGGAAAAAAAATGTGAATTATTAGAAAATAAGAAAAGTTCTTACATATATGTAGTTTGTTATTTATGTCTCCAAAAATATTCTCAATTCTACTAATTTCAAGGTTTTCCAAGATTAGCGGTTTAGTCTGTACTAAGAGTTTTTCAAACCAAATTCAATGAATTTAATTTTTTTAAATCAAGCTTTGCGCTGACTTAACTGCGATTTTGTTAATTCGATTGTACGCAGTGGATTTTAAACTAACTTCAGGTAGCTGAATTATTCCCCATTTAATGTGTGATTTTTGTTATTTTCCTGATTCAAGCATACATCTCATGGGACATAGGATACAGTTTTCTGAGCTAAAGGTTAAACTAACAATATCCAAAGGATAATGATATACCTGGAAACAATGAATGTTGTAATACCTAATAAAAATCAACTTTGTAGTGGACCTTATTTCAATCTCATTTACTTCTCTATCTATTTCTCTATTCTTGTTTATGTCCTCTGCTCTGTTTCTCTGCTAAAAGGAGAAACTTTCGGTACAGAATTTTCCCTCCAGAATCACATTTACTTTTCTACAACTGGTAATCTAATGGAAAGGACAATCCTTGCTCATAATGTGACTATATTGCAGTTAGCCACAAAAAAAACATTCAAAGAGAAGAAGAAGCCGTCAAGTCTTTCACCATTATATTTCCCTAATGAGAGCTAATGCTGATACATCAATTTTTGACTATTAATAACGAATACAACCAAACTTGTCGTGGGCCCGTCAGAGGCAGTTGACAAAATTATCAACTTTCATTAATAAAAATTTAAATGTTTCCAAACTGGGTTGCCGAAATATTAAATGAAATTGAAAAACACGCGTAAACACGCGTTTTTTTAAATCAAAATTTTAACTTTAAACTCAAAGTTTCGACTGTTTCTTCGAAATTTTATCCTTTTAATGACCAAAGCGAAAATTTTAAGAAAGTAATTTCTAGATAAATCGGGAAGTTCCAGTATTAGGTTCTACGACAATTTCTCGCGGTCAATTTAGCGAACGACAATTCACCGCCTCCAATTCCGCGCCAGAGAAATTCTCGCGTGCGACAATTTACGGCCTAATTAGATAAATAATCATCATAAGTAATAAGTTTTGAGGTATTCTATAGCGGACCATTATACACATTAAACAATATTTTGGTAATAAGAAAATTTAAAAATCAATCCATATACACAATGTATCATGATCTAACTACAACAGATAAATATGAATTACAAGTAATTCATGTTTTTTAAGTGCAAATTAAAATTATGGGCTAGACCTCGAAGGCAATCTTCGACTATAACTTTAATTCGTGTCTTTGATTATCTTTCTTTGCTATGCTTCATTTAAACTATTTTTTTTAAAGCGCTTTCATAAATGAAAAACTATTATGCCATCCTTCAACTGCATTGTAGTACGCGGAATATCTTGCACGATTGCTTCGTAGCAATTGCCCATATTTCTGGCAAATAATTGAGGAAACCTCCTTCATCTTCTGTCTGCTCCGCTTATTCATGTGTCCTAAAAATAATTTAGCAGCGGCATTAGTAAGTTCTCATTTTAAGTGAAGTGCCAAAAGTCGAAAATTTAAAGCAAAGTAAGAGTTTTGTGTATATTGAACTTGCAGACCATTTTGCTGGATATGTCTTCATAGACATTGTGTAAGGTGGTAAAAGTTATCTCTTAGACAAGAAGGTAAAATACCCTTAAATTTTAAATGACACCCCATGTTAAGTGGCACCTCATTTAAAAGCTTTTTCAGTTCTAGTTAGGATGACGTACGACTTTTTAAATTTAGGTTTATATACAGTGTGTCTCTGTCTTGGAACACAAGACAGGGTTCTGAAGGGGGATTTCTTTTTATTTAATTCTTTATAAAAACTCCTGTATTCTATCTTGGAGCACACTGACAACAATACAATCATCATTTAAAAAATAAAATAATTACCATAACGAAGGCTTCCACGGCCAGGGTCAGTACAGGATATACTTCTTCCGGGATTGGACCGTGTCAAAGAACTACTAAAAGTGTTCGACGTCTCGCCCACCAACGTAGGGGGCTTCTTCAGGAACAAAGAAATGAAACAATAAATGAAAAGAGAAATATAAGGGAATATGCAAAAATGAAAAGGCCAATTTCAAAACATCAGAGCACAGTAACTCAGTATGTCCTACCATACCAGAGGCGAAACTCTTCTAAATTGAAAATTGGTACAAAGGATAAGAAAGTTTAGACAGAAGAGCACAGTAACTCAGTATGTCCACCATACCAGAGGTGAAACTCTTCTGAGAGGAAAGAAGGAAAGGGAAACTTTATATACCATTCGTCTGCGCGATCACTCCCGAAGATTTCCGATGGTTGGTTTCCAGATGGAGGAAAGCATGTAACCATCGTCCCTGTTGAGGTTTTTGGGGAATTTTTGGATTTCAATGGCCTCGCGCATCTTCCTATTATAATAATTGGGGATATTGGATATAATTGAAATATTATCAAAGAGAATCTTATGTCCGATCTCATGCTGATGTTCCGCAATGGCTGACTGCGAAAAGAAACCAGACCTAAGACATCTTTGGTGCTCGGATATTCGCGTCTTAAATGATCGCCCCGTTTCTCCTATGTACACCGAACCACAAGAACAAGGAACCCTGTACACACCATTAGAACGAAAGGATAAAATTTTATCTTTGAGTGATGGGAGGAGCTGTTGGATCTTTAAGGATGATGAAAAAATGGGTTTAATGTTGTATTTTCTCAATAATTTTCCGATTTGATCTGTTTCTCCGTGAACATAAGGAAGAAAGGCTTTAGAAGAAATTATTGAATTTTGTGAATGACGAGGGGTAGAGTGAAGATGTCGTTTAATGACAGTTTCAATGTCGTGCGATTTATAACCATTCTTGCGGAGATTGAAACGAATTTTGTTCAACTCGTCTGAAAGATTTATCGGTTGTGAAATTGCTACAGCTCGTGAAACCAGTGAATTTATGACAGAACATTTTTGGGAAGGGTGATGATAGGACTCTGCAGGCAAATAACGATTAGTATGGGTGGGTTTTCGATAAACGGAATGAGAAACACGACCGTTTGGTAAACGGGTGACCAGTACGTCAAGAAAAGGAAGAGAACCGTTATTTTCGATTTCCATAGTGAAGCTAATGGAAGAATGTAAACTGTTTAGGTATCCCAAAAATAAATTTAGTGAATTCTTACCATGTGACCATACAATAAATGTGTCATCTATATAACGAAGCCAAATCTTGGGTTTTAAATCCGCAGTATCCAACGCAGTGTTTTCAAAAGATTCCATGAAAATATTTGCTACGACTGGGGATAAGGGGGAACCCATTGGGGTGCCGGAGACTTGTTTATAGAAGCTGCCATTGAAAGAAAAATAAGTCGATGTGAGGCACATTTCAGTTAAATCAGCTAGAGAATCTGCATTCTCTTTGCCTAAAAGTAATTGACGAATTATCGTCATGGAGTCAGAAACTGGATCATTAGTGAATAGTGAAGTGACGTCAAAACTTACCAGTATGTCATTGGGGTCTAGGGTTAATTCGGACAATAATTCGACAAAGTGTTTAGAATTTAGGACGTGTGATGATTTGTTTCCGGTATATGACTTGAGGATGTTAGATAAATATTTCGAGACATTAGAGGAAGGTGAATTTATCGTACTGACAATGGGCCTAAAAGGAATATTGGTTTTGTGAATTTTGGGGAGACCATAAAGACGAGGTGGTTTGGATTTTCTCGGAACAAGATGTCTGAGAGTGTCTGCGGACAAATTTGAGGATTTTAGCTTGGACTTGAGTTCGCGAAAGGAATATAGTATCCGTCATTGAACAGAGCGTTAACTTTGGATACATACTTGGAATTATCCAAGATGACAGTTGCATTACCTTTATCAGCTGAGAGAATAGTGATTGAAAAATCTGTTTTTAGGGTTTTAAGGGCACATCTTATGTCTCCAAAAATGTAGGACTTTGGTGGTTTGGCATGTTTTAGTATTTTTGTAGTTTGAAAACGAATAGGATCTGCTGCCTCCTTGGGGAGAGTTCTGATGGAAAACTCTACTGCACTGATTATTTCCTCAGTTGGATTTTTTCTTGGGGCGACAGCAAAATTCAGTCTTTTAGATAAGATAATATGTTCGTTATCCGACAGTGGACGGGAAGACAAATTGACCACCGTTTTTGAGACTAAACTAGAAGTTTTGACCTTGGACTTAGGGATTCCAATTTCTTCTTGTGTTTCAGATTTTCTAATTCAGAAGTTTTTTCGGACTGATTATTGGATATGGCGTCGAAATGACTCCAATTTTCAACCGACAACCTACTCGATAGTTCCAGATGGAGCCCAAGCAATTGTCGGGAGATCGAAGCCAAATCGCCTTTAATCCTTTTAATCATATCCCGAACAAGAGACAAACCAGCTTTATGAAGAATTTTGAATGAAGAATTGGTTCTAAAGTTATCTTTAATTCTGAAAGATTTCGGAATTAAATTGTGATCCCTGCAACGCGACAGAAAAGTTAGATTGGAAATAAGTTTAGAAACTTTATGACGAAATTTAGAGAATAGGGGGGTTTTGCGAGAGATTTCCTCCCTGTAGAGGTTCTGAATATGATAACGAAGGCTTTCACGGCCAGAGTCAGTACAGGATATACTTCTTCCGGGATTGGACCGTATCAAAGAACTACTAAAAGTGTTCGACGTTTCGCCCACCATCGTAGGGGGCTTCTTCAGGAACAAAGAAAAGAAACAATAAATGAAAAGAGAAATATAAAGAAATATGCAAAAATGAAAAGGCCAATTTCAAAACATCAGTCTTTCTTATTCTTTGTACCAATTTTCAATTCAGAAGAGTTTCGCCTCTGGTATGGTGGACATACTGAGTTACCGTGCTCTGATGTTTTGAAATTGGCCATTGGCCTTTTCATTCTTTCATTTTTGCATATTCCCTTATATTTCTCTTTTCATTTATTGCTTCTTTTCTTTGTTATTGAAGAAGCCCCCTACGATGGTGGGCGAAATGTCGAACACTTTTAGTAGTTCTTTGACAAGGTCCAATCCCGGAAGAAGTATATCCTGTACTAAAATAATTACCATTGAATGAAGAAATGTTATTTTATTAAAGGTTCAAATTTGTTTCGCTCCGCTTCCATACAATAATAAAATATTCGCACCACTTCAATATCGGGACATATAATTTAGACATATTTTTTAAACTTATAAAACTGTCCCTTTTAAAGATAAAAATTCAGGAAAATTGTTGCAAGCGAGGAACTGTAGCACGCTCTAAATTGTCCCGCGAGGAATTGTCATGCGCTAAATTGTCATGCTGCCCAATATTAAAGACTTCAACTACAAAAATCCACTTTTTTTCAAATAAAATTAAAATTTCAACTTTATGTAACAAAAAACTCAAGACTACAGAAATAAAATTTAGGTATTTCCTCGCAATTCGTATTTCATTACTTAAAACTTTAATTCTGAATTCGAAACTTTGGTTTGTTTTTCTTGAAATAGTACCTTTTTCCTCAAATTTAGTGCTCCTTGAAATCATACCCAAAGTTTCAAGAACAAAGTGAGCATTTCAAAAGTCAAAATTGACCTTTCTTGAAATTGCGATTTTTATGGAAAGTCCAAAATTTCTAAAAAAAATTAAAATACTCAAAGATAAAATTTCAGTAATGAATTAAGTTTCCCTGGAAATGAAGTTTTTTGTGAAATTTACTTTTTTTTTTACTTTTCACTGACATTTCTCTATATTTTGACTTATTTCGTAAACATTATCAAAAGAATTTCATGCTTGCAGCTGAAAGTTTGGGACTAACATCGAGACTAATGCTTAAATATCCAGATTGAATCTTGACTATAAAACTCTAGAAAAAAAGTATTAAATATTTGTAAGGTAAGCCTAAAGAATTCTAATTTATAAAACAAATAGTTTGATTTTCAAATTTAGATTCAGAATGTTTAACAAAAGTACTGCCAAAACAAAGGATGCACTATGCTAAAAACCCAGGCTATGATTTACAGTGCAGATATATTGGATGCGCGAAAAGACACAGTTTACATACTTTGACATGTGATTCTAAACATGAGAAACATGCTTCCACAGTAATTTGCATGTCTTTGATAAAAGTACAAATGGCGATGATGTAGAACTCAGCTTTCGTGAAACGTATTAGTAATAAGAACATTTTTTAGGACAAAAAAAAGTATAACCAGCTGCAAAATAGTTTAAAATATAATTTGTTTCAAATACAGTAATATACAAATAAATCTTAACATATACACCACAATTTTCAGATATCACTAACCACCTATAAATTAACTTATAAACCAATATATACAATTTAGAGTATTGTGGTATTACATACACAAAAAAAAATCTCACTTCTTGTGGGTGTGAATGTTTGAAGTTCAAAAATTTACATTAAAAAAAAAATCTTGAGCATCGCTTCAAACTCATTGTCAAACTGAACACAAAATCTAGCAAACTTCGCAATTAATGAATTAAAGCTTTAGTATAAATGCAACATCAGACTAATATTGTCCATGGGGCAAGATTTTGTTACACAGGACAAACGAAGAGATTACAATAATTATGATTCTACAATTATTGAAGTTGGGAGATATTGTGTTAAAATATTGCCCCATTACTAACGTAAAGTACAATTATAACAACAAAAATTTGTTTCTAACTAAATCAAGTGCCTAATATGTACAAATTCCAGCAAAATTGCAATGAATATTTCCATCTTGAGTCTGGGATTAAAAATGTTTGTAAAGTGAACAATTGTTATAAATTATCACCAACAATTAATCGAATTAAACTGAAAAAATCCATTGCTGAAAAAACTTAGAAATAAAAATCACAAGTAGTAAGTAAAATTATAAATTTAACAATGTATTAATTCACAATTAACAATTATATTTTGTCTTTGCTTAGCTATGTATTACATTTAACAAAAAGATTCCTAAAAATAGTTTATAGCATTTACTTTGTTCACATTTGTTTGGATATGAAAGTTAATTGTGCAGTTGATAAAATGCAAATAGTATATTCCTAATCAGTGTCTGATAAAAGTAGATAACACCTGAAAAAACTTTGGTGATGTTTGAAAGTCCACATTTGATTGACCATCAGAACCTACATTAAATAGAATTTCAAACTCACTCCATAGTAGTCAATAACAAGTTACATCCACTTTTAATCAGCTGATCCTAAAACAGCAAAGGCACAAGTTTTTAAACCTAGTTTAGATATGTGCGCAATATATAAATAATTATGGACAATTCCACCTAAAAATTGCACCTATTTTAAACAAAATATACAAGTACGTTTTAAAATTTGCTACTTTTATAATGCAGTAAACTGCATATATGGAAAATTCCACTTAGTACTGCACCTATCTTAAACAAAATATACAAGTACGCTTTAAAATTTGCTACTTTCATAATACAGTAAACTGCATAAAACAAAATTGTACTGAAGTTTGAGAAGAATCCCGCACCCGTGTGTACGCCAAGATCCCCAAATTGCTTTAAAGTGTCTGACTAGCTTAGGCACTTGTGAACTCTAACAGTGGGCAACGTAGAAAAAGGCACAATCCAGTCTTTAAGCAACATCACTAGATTTTATAGAAATGAAGGCAAGTGATATGAAAGTTCTCGTAAGTGCAAGAAAACCTGGAAAATAAAGATAAATAATATTCACATAATTTGCTTCATACTGTACTATTATAATAAAAAGTCCTTTTGCTCTTATTATTTGTTCTATGTCTATTCCGAAAATTTTTATAGAAGGTATTTTTTTAAGTACTCATTAGAACATACTTATTCCTAATTTTAGGCTGAATTTCGAAATGCCTATATTAAAACTAAAGAACCCAAATTGAAATATCAATTTTTAACTTGGAATTTGAACCTTTTTATAGCAATTTCGGATTAACTTTGAAATTTCGAATTTAACTAAAAATGATATGAAAGAAACAATTCAAATCAGAAAAAAATTGAAATTTATAAAAAAAATATTGAGAAGTTCCAAATTTTTTAGTCGAAATTAGTAAGGAAATTTTGAGAGAAAAAAAAATTAACACAAAACATTAACAAAAGGCGGCATTTTAAGTTGAACGTTGACGCATGAGAGCAATTTTGTTTTCGTTCATCGGGCAGCGTTTTCCAACTATGCAATAACTACCATATATGTAATACTTCTATATGGCGTGTTTTGTACCTTCGATTGTGTTCAAAAGGCGCGATAGGATATATATGTTTGTCTTTTTGGAGGACAGAATTTATTACCCAATCCCTCTCAGTTATCTTTGTTGTCATTTATTTATTAGTGTTCCCGCCCATCTTGTCATCTGTTCCCGCTATAAATGAATGAATGCTTGTCCTCCAAAGAGTACGACATATACTTTCATCTCACCTTTTTGACAACGCATTTTATAGTGGCGATTATACACAACACGCCATATAGAAGTATTACATATATGATAACTACTCACCTACATTGACAATAATTAATTCGAAAATTTCGACTTTGTTTTTTAAAAAAAATCAAAATTTTTGAAAATTTCGACTTTTTTTAAGTTTAGATTTTTTGAAAATTTCGATTTTGTCACGAAATAACAATATTTCTAAAAAAAACCTTCCCTTTGAATATTATCATTTTGGTTTTTTATTTATTTTTTGAAAATTTTGTCTTTTTTCAAAATTTCGGCATATAATTTTTTTTAATTTTTCAGAATTTCGATCGTTTCTCAAAATTTCGACTTTTTTTGAAGATTTCAACTTTGTTTTTAAAACGGTCATAAAAATTTGTACTATGTCTTAAAAATCAATATTTTTAAACATTTCGACTTTTTTTTAAAGTTAGAGTTACTTATTTTAAAAAATTTCCACTTTTTTACGTAGGTAATTTACATTTTTTCTAAAAATTTAGTTTTTGAAAATTTCCATTTCTTCTCATGAAAAGTTTAATCTTTTTTAAATCTTTTGACTGTTTTTGGAAATTTCAATTTTTTTTGAAAATTTCGACTCTGAAAATATCGACCTTTTTCAAGGATTTGGTTTTTCTTGAAGTTTCTTCCCAAATTTTTTTCAAAATTTCGAGAATTTTCTAAAATATTCACTTATTTGGCAACTTTTGAAAAATGCAATTTTCGACTTTTTTCAAAACATTCTCTTGTTCTGAAATTTATTTCAACTTTTTTCTGAAAAATTCACTATTTTTAAAAATCTTGGCTTATTCTGAAAATTTCGACCTTTTGAAAATTCGGAAGTTAAAAATTTTAAAATTTCGACTTTCTCTCAAATTTCAGACTTATTTGTAAATGTATTTACAAAATTGCGACATTTCAAAATTTTCACTTCTTCAAATCTCATTTTTTTTAATTTCGTTTTTCTCTTGAAATTTCGATTTTTTCTCAAAATTTTAACTTTTTGTAAGTACAGATTTTTGAAAATTTTTGGAATTTCAAAATTTCCATTTCATTAAAATTCATATATCAAAATTTCGACTTTTTCCAAAATTACAGTTTTTGATCTTTTTTGAGTTTTTAAAAAATTAAAATTTTTAAAAACTCAAAAAATTTAATTCTTTGAAAAATTCGTGCATTTTTTGTTAATTTAGAATTTTTCTCAAAATTTTGATTTTTCTTGTAAATAACTAAAAAATTCGTTTTTTTTTTCAAAATTACAAAAATATTAAAGAAATTTTCACTTTTTTTGTAACTTGAAAAATTCTATATTTTTTGAAAGTTTCGACTTTTTCCAATAGCTGGATCTTTTTAATGTTTTGACTTTTTCCAACAGCTGGAATTTTTTAAAAGTTTCGACATTTTCTAAAAATTTTGACATTTTCTAAAAATTTTGACATTTTCTATTTATTTCGATTTTTTCTAAAAAATCCGATTTTTGAAAAATTTTATGTTTTGAAATTTTGACTTTTTCCAACAACCGGAACTTTTTAAATGTTTCGAGATTTTCTAAAAATTTTGACATTTTCTATTTATTTCGATTTTTTTTTAAACAATTGAAGTGTTTTGAAAATTTCGAGTTATTTTGCAAATTTCGACCTTTTTAAAATATTGACTTTGTGAAAATTTCGACATTTCAAAATTACCATTTAATTTAAGCTTTTCCAAACTTTAAGAAACAAAAAAAAATTACACTTTAAAATTTCCATTTTTATTGAAATTTCGAATTTTTCTCAAAATTCAGACTTCAAAAGTTTGACTTTTCTGAAAAATTTCTACTTCAAAATTTACTTTTCCTTGAAATTGTAACTTTTTTATAAAAGCCGAATTTTTTAAAAAATGTCAACATTTTGCAATATTCAGTTCGTTAAAATCTCCGATTTCTTCAAAATTTCGACCTTTTCCTAAAATTCTGGGTTTTTAATTTATTTTTCAAATTTTTGTTTTTTAAAAACTTAACTTTTTTGAAAATTTGGACTTTAAATTTTTTCACTTTTATTACAACTTTTTTGAAAATTTAGCCATGGTTGAAACTTCCGACTTCCAAAATTTCGTTATTTTTAAAATTTCGACTTTAATATTTTCAATTCTTTCTGAAAATGTCAACTCTTTGAAAATGTCGACACACAAAATTTCTACCTTTTCTCAAAATTCCGACTTATTTTAAAAATTACACTTTTTCCAGAATTTCGTTTTTTTTGAATATTTTGACGTTTCCAAAATTCGAGTTTTAAAAATGTTAACTGTTTGAATATTTCGACTTCTTTTCAGTTTTAGTTTTTTGAAAATATCAACTTTTTAAATAATTTAGAAATGTTCATAATGTCAGCTTTTTGAAAATTTCGACTTTACTTCAAAAATTTGCGTCATAAAATATTAAACTTTCTTTGAAAATGTCAGGTTTTTTTAAATGAGAATTTCACCATCTGGAATTAATCGAACTTTTTTGAAAATTCAGACTTGTTTCAAATTTTGACTTTTTTTGAAAATTTCGCTACAGATCTTTTACTATCTACATATATCACCAAGACTTGATACGAAGATAATATAGGCTTTTTGTTAGTTCACTAGGTAGAGAAAATTGATTATCATTAACAGGAAATATCAGTGGCGCATCAGTGACGCACCCCGAAATAGGTGTACCAGTGGTACATGCCTAAGTTAATGTGTTAAATATAAAAATTTTGGAAAAATAAAAGCCCCAAATTGTAAACTAATAACTACAAAAAAACAAAAAAAATTATAAGAATTTCTAATAAAAATTCCACATTTATAAAGAAACTGAATCAATAAAATGGTTGTGGAATTTCGAAAATTATTATTTAATTTAAAATTGGCACTTTGGGGAAAAAATCGTTTTCTAAAAATGTTGTGTTTAAAATCGAAATGATAGGAAAAAAAGGTAAAAACTTTGAGTTCAAAGGAAAAAAAAATGGTAAATTCAAGAAAAATTCAAATTTTTAGAAAACCTCTTAGTATAGTTTATATTTGAAATTTGGAAACCACATGCAGAAATTTCTAAAATTACACTTCAAAAGATGTATATGCCTGAAAAAAAAAAAATGGAAATTTTTAGGTTAAACCGAAATAAAAAAATTCCAAATTAAAAAAAAATCCAAGTAAAGTAAAAATCTATCGTAAAAGGACGAAATTTTAAATAGAAAGCCGCAATTTTGAGGAAATTAGAAAACACTGCAAGTTTTAAAAAAAATCAAAAATTTGAACAACAAAAATTTGAATTTTAAGCAGTTTTAACTTGAACCTTGCAATTTTGAGAAAAAAGTAAAAATTTAGAAAAAAATCGGAATTTTCAATTTAGGTCAAAAATTTAAGAAAGAAATTTCAGAATTTTAAATAAAATGTCGAAAGTTCAAGATTGAAACCTGCATTTCGATTAATAAGTAAATATTTAATAAGATTTGAGAAACAAATCAAATTGCAAATAAAAAACCCAAGATTTCTTAAAAATTTTCTTGAATTTTTTCATGTAAAATTTGAACCAACTAGAAAGATAAAAATGTTGATTCTGGACAAAACATTTAATTTATAAAGAAAATAAATTTTAACAAAAGTTTTTCTATAAATTTTAACTTTTTTTTCTCTAAATTTGACTTCTTTCAAAATTTCGTAACAACTAGAATTTTATTTTTATAAATTTTAAATTTGTCTGAACATTGAAAAAATTTATCAAAACAAGGTTAAAGTCCAAATATCGAGTAAAGGGGGTAAATTTTCTTTTGTTTTGTTTGACATAGTAAATGCCAATTTAGCGGGGATAGCTAACATCATATAATTTGGTGAGAAAAAGGACTTGCTGTTAGTAATTTAAAATTATAATTCCAATAGTGGTAAAAATGTAGGGTTTGAACTTACAATTACATTTAAGGTCACTCCACAGCAAAACCACAGGTTTCTTCAACAGCTTGTGTCAACTTGTCCAGTAATGTTTGGTAGGAATCATATGGAGGAATATCGATCCTATTAAAACAAGTATGTGCTTTGGGCAAATTTTGGGGAGAACAATCAATGCAGTGTATTGTAAACAATCGCGGGCCGGCAGCACCTGTGCTGCCTTGTAATGCTTTAAAGCCTTGGAGGGGTACCCTTGATGACCCAGTCACAAATTGAAGTAGCCTAGCCCTACAAACATCACTATATTAAATAATATTCAAACAGGATTTGACACTGACTAACCGCATTTCCTCAGAGTAAGATTCTACTGCTTGCCAAAACCACTGCACAACGGGTGTTTCTGAAGAACAGTGCTTTAATCTGGTATGGGATCGCCAATCTGCTATATCAATAGAACCAATTCCACTAATTACCAACTCGAGCTCTCTCTCATCGAAAGGTCTCAGTAGAGCGCTTGGAATCAATTCATTGAAACCTTTCTGCAACGCTAAAAACTGCTGTTCGATACCGCGCATGAATCTGTAATTTACATATAGCTTGACATATTCCGATTTGTTGTCTTCAGTGACCGGAACATTAGCACCATTCGGCTTTAATTCATGAACTTTAACAACTCCAAAACTGTTATTTTCTACTGAAAAGGTCGTGTCTAATACTCCATCGATGTTGTTATTCCTAAAATTATTAAATAATCTAGAAGTAGTCTACAGATACAATAAATACAATTAAATTTATCGCTTTGGTTTTCGTTCTACTTTAATTGCATGAAATTATCACAAATATAAAGGAATTTTTTTGGTTGGTTTTTCAGTTTGAATTGCGCCATTACTAGAGGTAAAATGTATATATATTTTTTTAATTTGCGCGAGGTCATAAATCACCTTTACAAAAAATTTCTCTTTTGCACAATAGGAGTTGAACCTAGGCTTCTAACCATCATAACTGGTAAAATTTTCGATTTAACAAAAACAATTTTTTTTTCAATTTCTGTTTTGAATCCCTAGAAGTAACAAAATTAAAAAGAAAGTAAACTTACAACATCCATGTTAGACTATGATGTAATTCTGGGTCAACCCCCTCAATATCTCTTCAACGTAATTGGTTTGTTCAGCAGCTGTTTATAAAACGGTAAAGTGAACCCTCCTTCTAACTGATGATTGTGAAATACAGCAATACCCAGTATCCTTCCCACAAAATGAAAGTAAGAAAGGTGTTCGGGATTTACGGAAGAATCCGGATTAATCTGAAGTGTATAATGGTCGTCTCTGCTGTACTGAAATAATCCATATTGCGGATTTAACATTTCCCTTGAAAGAAGATGTAACCATTCCCTCGCAACGCCCCCATAGTCCAACCCTTCCTCCCCACGGAATTTCACCATTAGTCTTTTTCGCATGTCTTTTGGTCGCATTTTCATTATAAGTCTGGAAAAAATTGAAAACATCAACGAAATTAAAATTACGTAATATAAAACGTGCTATTTCAAATAATTCAGAAACACCATTCTCAAATTGTCTCAAACTTATAAAATATTTGCAATAAACTCTATTTACATTTCAGAGAGACACCAGTTAACAACAAAGCAATCTGGAGATGGAAGATATTATGGTATATGCTTTTTTTACTTTGATGTTACAATTAAGGTTGTTAGGGATATGATATTTCAGATCTGCATAGGGATACGGATATATTCAGAGTATTATATCGGTTTCAGTTACGGATACGGATATGAACTTATGTCCGACCATTTCGGATATTATTTCGGTTGCAGATATCTTTAAATTATTTTGGTCAACCAAAAAATAGAGGTCCTCTATTTTTATATATCTACTTAATAAAACTAACACTGTCAATCAACCTGTAACCTAAACCAATCGGTTTAGAAGCACAGAATCACGCACATGAGTTCACTTTACAGCATAGATGAGCACTAAGAAAGGATTTTTGAAAATTCGTACCGCTAGGATGCTAAATAGGGGATAAAAATTTGTATGAAAGTTCTCCATTTTTAAAGTTGGAAATATGAAATTTTTTTCTTAAATCTCAGTTTATAAATTTCAACTTTTAATCCATGTAATTTGGGATTTTTCCTGAAAAGAACTCAACTTTTCTGATAGAAATTTCGATTTTAATATGGAAACGTCGATTTTTTTTCTCAAAATATACATCAATTGAAGTTTTTTTAGGATTTTGGCCTTTTTCTCTAAATTTTAACTTAAAACACAATTTTTATGTGAGTTAGTTTTTATTTTATTTATATTTGATTTATGATTTACTGTAAGAGTAAATTTTTATTTTTCCATAATTTTTTACCTTTTTCTTAAATTCAAGATTTAAGACAACATTGGAAATTAAAGATTTTTTTATTAATTCGAGCTTTTTTACAAATAGTTTTATCTCGACATTTTGAATTTACCCTTTTACTATAAAATTTCGAATTCATTTTGACTAAACAAGATGTTTCGCAACTGAACAGCTGCAATTAAATGTCAAATGTAAAGTTAAATTCTAAACATAAAATAAAGAAAACTTGATCTCATATCACGTTTCGTTTGGGAAATATTCATTAAAAAAAAAACACAGTGCAGTTACGAAATATCCTAATTATTTATTTTTCGAACTGTCAACTAATTTCTTGGAATTTGACCCAAAATATCGAGAACCTTTTAAAAATAAATATAGAGGAATGTTTCCAAATTACTACTTTTTTACTTCTTCCGCAACACTTCGATTGTAAACCCAACATTTTAACTCACTGTTTTTGTTTTTACACCACCTTGAGTGTCTCAAGACATGTGACCTTGAGTGCCCCAAGACATGTGACCTTAAACTCACATGAGCTGAAGAAGACGCGTGTTTAAGCTCATGTGATCTTTATCTCTTGACATTGAGTTCGTACGCCCTTGAAATAAAGTGTCGCTGAACTCACGCGACTGTAAGTTGGCGTGACCTTGAACTCAAGTGACCTTGAACGGGCTTTACCTCGAGTTTATGTGACCTTGACAGCACGATACAACAGTTGACTGTATAAGCGTTTTTGACAATTTACCACACTTAAGTATTTCTCCAAATACACATGTTAAGTTTTGACAAATAATTGATTACTAAAAAAAAATTGACCATTGGAAGTCAAAATTTTCAAAAATGTGAGTAATTTTAAAAAAGTTGAAAATTTAAGTTGACATTTAAAAAAGTCAAAATTTTCAAACAGAAGAAATACATAGCTTCACAAAAAGCCAAAATAAGAAAAATTAAAAATGAGAAAATTTCAAAAAAATCAAAATTTTTGGCAAAATATTTAAATTTAAAAATTTAACTCGTTAAAGAAAGTAGTGAATGTGACAATACTAAGTTAGGTCGGGTGACATATGAAATAGTTGGTATCATAATTTTAGTTGACCAAAAAAAAAAAAGTCATTGCCTGGAATTAGCAAAATTATTTTAAATAACATCTGAAGTTATCCAAAACATTTATATCCGTTTCTGTTACGGAAGCGGATATTTTTTTATTTCGGATATCCAACAGTTTTGGTTACAGTTACAGTTCCATAACATCCCTAGTTAAAATTAAAATTTAAAGTAAATTAAATTTATATATATTTCAGAGACTCTCATCTAAAAAAACTCTGTAAAACCTTCCTAACTATATTTAATAAGCAACAAAT
The DNA here is from genome assembly GCA_028583605.1 of Dastarcus helophoroides. Lineage (NCBI taxonomy): Eukaryota > Metazoa > Arthropoda > Insecta > Coleoptera > Bothrideridae > Dastarcus > Dastarcus helophoroides. The sequence goes on along the minus strand of CM053328.1, from coordinate 25,357,716 downwards.
AAATATGAAAAATCCATAGTATCTAAATAACACTTAAGAATTTCCGAACCGATTTCACTTTACTGCATCTTAGAATTTTTTTTCATTATTGTTAGGCCAAAAAAAATTATTATCTAAACTCAACTAAATGTCATATGAGAAAATAATTCAAATTCCTACCTGTAACTCTCCTCAAACACCTCATGCCTGGACACTTCCAATCGGCAATGACCACTTTGAGGCTGTAACGCAGTCAATTCCGCTCTCAACGCCCGCAGTTTCGCTACCAAATCTCTTCGGTACTTCGGCAAATGTTCAGAGTCGTTTATCAAACCCTGAGGTAAATCTTCCTGCAGTCTGGACCTCGAAGGCGACACTGTAACAGGATTTTGTGGCGCCGGCGCCGCATGGCCATTCGTAATTACTTCAGAAGGAACAGCAATCGGTGTTGCCGTAGTACTCGTAGTAGTTGTTGTCGTAACAGCCGTTGTCGGTACCGAATTTGATGCAGTTGTAGTAATGGTGTTTGTTGTAGATGGAGTCGTTGCGGCTGTGCTTACTCGACGTAGGATGTTATTCAAAATTTGCGAATTTAAGCGCGGGTCTGTGAATTGAGTAGTTCTGTTGTTGTGATCGACGAAGTAAACCTAAACGAATAATATTTAGTTACAATTGTAACGTCATGTCTTATATTACCCTTCCAGATGTTGTTTGTCGCATTTCCCAACCAGGAGGTAAAGGACCAAGATAATCCAAAGCTAGACTTAAGGGCGCTAAATCTTTAGGTATTCTTGGGTCATGCCAAGTTGACACTCCCGTGGGTATGTGGTAGAAGTAAACTTGTCCCTGTAGAGTAGTCCTTAATTCTGAAATAATTTACAAAAATTGAAATATAAACGTTAAGATTTTTTTGTCTTTACATAACTACAGTAGAAACTTACATAAGGATTTGTATTGACTTCTCCATTTATTGATAAATACATAAATAAAAATTTGAATACTGATACAGCGGTAATTATCCAAGCAATTTTTTATTTTTGGAAAAATAACATAAAAAAAATAGTTCATAGCTTCTAAATACAAATCAAAATTTTTGATTTGGGATTTTGAAAATATCCAAATTGCAGAAAGAAGTCAAAACTTAAAGATTAAAGTATAATTTTTGAAAAAAGAATTTAACACATGTAGAAAAAAAATGTCACGCTGAAATTTAGAATTTTGAGGAAAGAGATGCAAGTTCGAAAAGTAGAACGAAATCCATTAAAAAAACTCACAGAATCTTTAAAAAAAATCAACATTTTGAAATTAAAGCGGAAATTTTAAGTGTTATTAATTTCCGAAATTTAAACTCGTAATTTCTATGCAGATATTGTTCCAAGTAACATTTCCATAAAGAAAAGTTGGAGACAAAAATCGAAATTCTTAGGAAAAGTCTAAATTTCGTGTCAGAATTCAAAGTTGTTTAAAGTTTTAAAATGTTGAATTTTATCTCGAAAATTCAAAACTGAAGTTTCCAATTTAAAATAAGTGACAAAGAGCTTCAGTCAGCCAAGTTTAAACTTGAAATTTGAGATGCATCAAAATTCGTAATATTTTTTTACAACTTTCCAGTTTTCCTCGAAAATTCTGATCGCAACTTAAATCCAAAACTTGTGTTTACAAATTTCAAGTTTTACCTCTTTCGAACCTTTTCCTCAAAATGACGACTTCATATTTAAAATTTTTAAACTCAAAAATTCGAAAAAATTTTAAATTTTGACACTGCAGTCAACATTTCGAGTAGATAGTACACATTTAAAGAAAACTTTTATTTATTTAAAAAAATAATAGTGTTACTAAAATTTCAATCAACTTCTCCTCCAAAGATCTGACTTCAATTCGGAAATTTCGATGAAAAACTCGATTTTAAAAGTCGAAGTTCCCAGATTAAATTTCCAAAATTCGAGAAAAAATTGAAATTTTGGGAATTTTTTATATACATTTCTCCACAAAATTAACGCACCACTTGGAAATTTCGAGATAACTAAACAATTACCTCAAAATCATAAAATTTGATATTCAAAACTTTAACGCCTTAAGGATTAAAAGACTTTTATTTCCCCAGTCATTGAATGACAGTAGTTTTTAAGATTTATTCAACACTTAACAAAATATTGCTAAATTCTAATTTTTTCAATTTTTTTTTTAAGGTTAATATCGTGTGTTTCCCCCTCTACTGCAGATAACAGCTTCACACAGACTCTCTATTAAACTTGTTATCTCCCTTTGATCTAGTCCATCCCAAATTTCTAGAATTCTTTCTTGTACCTCACCAAGGGTAGCTGGAGGGGGCATAAGAGCTTTGACTCGCTTTTCAATAATATCCCACAAATGTTCTATGGGATTCAGGTCTGGAATTCTTGCTGGCCAGTCCATAACCTGAATACCAACTTCATCAAAGTATTCTCTCACTATTCTAGCAATGTGTGGTTTCGCATTATCTTGCATTAGAATAAAATCATTGCCAATTTAGGGACCATACGGCACGACATGTTCTTGTACAATTTCGGTTATGTATCGTCGACTATTCAATGAACCTCGATTGATCACCTGCAAGTCTGTGTGACCCGTTGAAGAGATGCCACCCCATACCATTATTGATCCGCCACCAAAAGCTTGGACTGGTCTTATGTTGCATTGGGCATACCGTTCGTTTCTTCATCGAAACACTCTCACACGTCTATCATTGTTAAACAAAGTCTGGACTCGTCTCTGAATAAGACACGAGCCCATTCGGCGTTGGTCCAATTGACGTGATCTCTAGCAAATTGTAGTCTTATTCGGCGATGGTCTGCCGTTAAGAATGGACCCCTGGCTGGAATTCTGGGGTGCAACTCGTCAGCAACAAGCCGCCTTCTAACCGTTTCTATGCTGACTTGCAGATTATGTGTGGTTGCAAGCCGGATTTGCAAACTTCTACAGGTTGTAAATCTCTCACGTAATGCACGGAGTCTCAAAAAACGATCTTGTAGAGCGGTTGTTTTGCTAGGCCTTCCTTGTCCTGGTCTTTGATTCGTTCCCGGAACCGTTGAACGACACCAGAAATTGTTGAATGGCATACCCCAAGTCTTTGGGTAATGTTTCGGTAACTTAATCCTTCATTGGCTAATGTTACGGCCTGGACACACTCATCACGACTTAAATTGCGCGAAACACGGTTCATCTTTTGAAAACAATGTTTTTCAATCCAAAATGCCAAAACACACCTCAAACAGTCAATTAGACAAAACTCTAATGGAACAACACAAAATCCTGTTTTATGTTGTTTATACCTTATTTTGTTTTTTTTTTCATGACACCAGCTGCAAAATGGACCAACAAAAAAAGGTAGCAGCATTTATCACATCCTAACATGATGTGCTAATGTCCATGCATGTAAAAATTTTAAATTATTTGCACATGTACATGATTTTTGATAAAAGGATAGTGGTGCGTTAATTTTGTGGAGAAGTGTACATTTCTAGGGTGTAATATTGTCTAATTCCAAATATGTATCAGTGACATTTGATGTTTCTTAAACTTTCTATTAAAAACAAGTCAACGTTTGTTTTTTTTTTTATTTTACGTCAATTGTATTAGACTTTTTCTAATTTCGAATTAAAGCACAGAACTTTGAATTAAAGCTCAATTTATTTACAACAATTTTCAGTTTGTCTCGAAATTTCAACGGACTTCTCAAAAGTTTGTGTTTCAATATTTTAAACTGTAGACGTTAAATTTTTTGAGTAAATTTATAACAAACTTTGCAATTGAAACTTGATGTGTTTAGTGCTTTCATCAAATTTCAACTTTGAATCAGAAAATTTCGATTTTTAGCCAGAAATTTCGAAAAAAGTCGAAAATTTGGAAAAAATATAATTCACAATTTTGAAAAGTCGGAATTTTCCAAAACCCGTAGAATTATTGAAAAAGGTACTTTGAGAAAGCCTTAATTTACAAAATAAGTTAAAATTTCGAAAAAAAAAGGGTCATTTAAAAAAGGTAAAATTTTTAAAAGAGGGTTAACTTTTTCAAAAATGTCGTAATTTTCAAAAAAATCAAAACTACGAGAAAAAATAAAATTTTAAAATCAATCCATATTTACAAGCAGAAATTTCGAGAAAAACTCAGAAAAATAAGTCAAAATTTCGAAAAAAAAACGGGTCATTTAAAAAAGTTAAAATTTTTAAAAGAGGGTTAACATTTTCAAAAATGTCGTAATTTTCAAAAAAATCAAATCTCCGACGAGAAAAATTAAAATTTTGAAATCAATCCGTATTTACAACAAGCAGAAATTTCGAGAAAAATCGAGAAAAATCAAAAAAAGTGGAAGCATCGAGAAAAAATGTTTAAAAGGTTGAAATTTTCAAAAAGTGGAAATTATGAAAAAAGTTCAAATTTAAAAGTCTAAATATTTCAAAAATATCAAAATTTAAAAAATACTCGAAATTTAACAAAAATTCGAAACTTTCAAAAAAGGTCGTAAACATTTGAAACAAGTAAAAATTTTAAAGTCAAAGTTATGAAAGTATACTAATCGAATTTTTCCAAAAAAGCAAATTTAAAACAAGTCCAAATTTCTACAAAAACTGAAAAAGCTTCAACATAGGATAAAAAAATATTGAAAAAAGTAGAAATGTTCAAAAAGAAAAAAAGAGTAGAAATCTACAAAGATTCAATTTTTTCCAAAATGGATCAAATTCTTCAAAATAGAAGTCGGAATTTTTAAAATAGATATTTAGAACGAGAACAAATTTTCAATAAAAACTCCAATTTTTAAAGAATTGCAATTCTAAAGTCTAAATTAAAAAGAAACCGTACACATTAAAAAAAAATCAAGTTCAAAAACTATCGAAAACATCAGTATGGCAAAATTTGAAAAATACGAAATTTTCCAACTTAAAATTTTTAAAATTGTGATTTTGAAAGAAGTCGAAATTTCCAAAAAACAGAATTTTTCACAATAAGTCTAAAAAAGAAATAGAAATTTTGAAAAAGTTGACATTTTCAAAATGAGTTAAAATTTAGAGAAAGACGAAATTTTCAAAATATCAGACATTTTGAAAAAAGGGCCCAACATTTTCAAAACATGCCGAAATTTGAAAAATTCCCACTTTTAAAAAAAGACTTATTCCGCAAAAAAAGACGAAATTAAAACAAAAATAAAATTTGGAGAAAAAGTAAAAAAATGGAATTCCTTTAAAAAGTTGAAATGTACGAAATGCCGATAACTTTGAGAAAAGGTTAAAATGTAAAAAAAAAGAACAACATTTTCAAAAGAAAAGTCCAATTTTTTAAAAATATACCAAATAAACAAGAAAATTGAAATTTCGAGAAAAACTCGGGATTTTTAAAAAAGTCAAAGATTTCAATAAGCTTATTGAAAAAGCCAAATTTTGAAAAAAAAGTCGAAATTTTCAAAAAGTGGTAATTTTTAAAAATGCAAAATTTTCAAAAATATCGGCACTTTAAAAATAATCAATATTATCAGTGGCAATTTTTAAGGAAATTTTTAAAAAAGGTTGAAATTTTCAAAGAAATTCGAAATTTGGAAAAAATCGAAATGAATAAGTCAGAAAAGTTAAAAGTTGGAGAATCCTAATTTTGATAACCAAAATTTTCGAAAAAAACGCAGAATTTTCCAAAAAAAATTCTGACCTTTTAAAAAGTCCAAGTTTTCCAAAAGTCGAACTTGTCAAAATTAGTCAAATTCTTCAAAAAAATATTTAAAGAGTTGTAGTTTAAAAAAACGTCGAAGCTTTCAAAAAAGTCCAAACCGAAAAAATTTCAAGTTTTAAGATGTATAAAGAAAATAAGTCATAATTTTGAGAAAAGTCGAAACTTTGAAAAAAGTAAGAATTAAAAATAAAGTAGAAATTTGAAAATGTCCATGGAAATATTCAGTCAAAATTTTCAAAGGAAGACAAATTTTAGGAAAAAAAAATCGAAATTTTCAATTAGGTTCAATTCTTCAAAAAAAGGCAGAAATTTCAAATAAATTAGAAGTTTGGAAAAGAAATTCAAATTATTCAAAGTAACCTAAATTTTCAAAATAAAAGATAAAATTTCAAGAAAATCGAAATTTTAAAACAGGATCAAAATTTTCAAAAAAAGCGGAAAGTTAAAAATTTGAAACCTCAATGAAGAAAACGTCAACATTTTCAAAAAAGTGAATTCTTTAAAGTCTTCATTTTCAAAAAAAATGAAAATGAGTTGGAAGTCAAAATCCTGAAAAAATACCAAATTTAAAAAACCAAGGTAGCGCAGATTAGGACGGAGAGCAAAGCAGAGCATCGGAGCGCAAAAATCCGCTTTGATCAATTAGACACGTTTTTATGCGGTAATCGGTAACTACTGGCACATCGAGTCAACACGGATTTAAGCAATTCCCCATAAGAACTTGTGTAATCAAATTTTTCCGGCCCCATGCGCTTCTACGTTCCTCGCGTTAATCTGCGCTTACCCTCAGTTAACAATTTCAAAAGTCAAAATTTTCATACTCCCACTCTTTTTGCTCTTAGTGTCAAGGTAAAAATTAAGAAAGATACAATATACCATTTTTTTTCATTTTCAGGTTCAAGTGATAAAAATTATGAAAAAAAAAAAAAAGAGGACGAGAAATCACAATTAGGAAGAAAGAATAATAAACATACCATAACCAGGGGGTAGATCTAATTTGCTGGTCTGTAAATTGCTAGTCTGACTAGTAGCGGCTCCCTGTGATGCATTAATGGAGTTCCTCTGCCTACCAGATTTTCTTCTACTACTTCCATCCCTTCTTTCCTCGCTACTTCTTTGCCGGCGTTCCCTTAAAGCAGGTCTCGGGCTAATAGCATTATTTTGGGCATCCGAAGGCACAGTAAGATTACTACTTGTACTATTATTGATATTGTTTGCAGAAGGCGAATTTCTCGAAGGAGGCGCAGCACTGGATGGTGTAGTATTTAAATTTGATCCTCGAGCCGGAGACAATTGCTCTTTCTGAGGACTTATCACAGGAGAAACGGGAGATGTGCTGGAGCCAGGAGTCAGAATCGTCCCACATTCGACGTTATTATTCACAACTTCCGGCTCCATAATATTGCAATTATCGTCGCTGTTATTGTTCGTGATTGTGTTCGAATTCGTTAAACGTAACCGATTGGGTGTTCGAGCTTTGTTCGAAACTGGTTTGATCCACTGCGTGGATTTTGTAAGGTGATTGACGTAATAAAGACGTCCATTCGGCGTTCTGCGTTCTTCCCATCCCGGGGGTAATTCGTCGTTATCTGAAGGGGTAGTTTCTCGTTCCGCGGTGGGTCCCCGCAACTCGCCCAGGGGCCCTACGACAGCCAAAGGAGTTCCTCCACATGGCCCGTCCCTTGATAATAACGAAATAATAATCTGACCTTTTACTGGTTCAGGGTCGTCTTGCGATGCTTTGCCGAGATCTAAGCATTGGTCTGAAAAAAAAAGGTTCCAATTAAGTCAGAAGATGTATTTCAGTTTGATAATGATGATAATCCTTATAATCAAAAAATTGTTAATAACTGTGCATAAAACGTTTGATATCGATTTTTTTTTTTTTTGATTATTGTGTGTAGTGTTTTTAGGATGAATACCTCAAGTTATTGCATGGTTTTGCTTCTCATTCGGGGGTGCATTTTATAGAGTATAATTAGCCATTTGGAGAGAGGGCATTTAAACGCTCACTCCTGCGAAAATTCCAATACTCAAAATGTCAAAACTTAAATCAAACTAGATATATTCTAATTAGGGATGTTATGGAGCTCCGTAACCGTAACCGAAACTATCGGATATTTTTTGAAACAATTTTGCTAATTTCAGTCGACGGCTGTTTTTTTTTTTTTGTCAACTAAAATTATAAGACAAACTAATTGGTATGTCACCTGACCTTACTCACTATTGCCTCGGCCACTAACTACTTTCTTTAATATGTTAATACATTGATTTTTATTACTTGCGACATTTTTCCAAAATTTCGATTTTTTTTTGTTGAAATTTCCACATTTTTAGTATTTTCTTCTTTCTTAATTTTGCCTTTTTGTAAAGATATCAATTTTTCTTAAAATTTTTACTTCATTTCAAAATTTCAACTTTTTGACTTTTCAAAATTCAAAATTTCGGTTTTTTTTAAATGTGTGATTTTTCAGAATTGTTTTTTTGAAAATTTCGACATTTTTCAAAACTTTTATTTTTCGAGAATGTCAGATTTCTCTGAAAATTTAACAATAAAAATCTCTGACAATGTTGAGTTTTTTGAAGGGTTGACGATTTTATTTAAAAACTTTGACTTTTGGCAAAAATTTGATTTCTTGTCAAAATTTGGGCTTTTTTAAAAACTTTTTATTGTTTTTGAAATTTTTAATTTTTTTATGATTCATTTGTTTTCAAAAATGTCTACTTTTTTGAAATATTCCAATTTTTTTACCAATTTCGGCTTGTCGTTTTTTTTTAAATGTTTCCTAGGAATTTTTCGAAAATTTCAACTTTTAAAGAAATCTGAGGTTCTCTAAATTTCTGATTTTTAAAAAAAATTTTAATTATTCATAACTTTTTACTTTTCAAATTTTCGTTTTTTTTAAGATCGACTCTTCAGGTAATTTCGACTTGACTTCAAAAATTTCGGATTTTATTAAAAATTTGACTGAGCACTTTTGAAATCTGAACTTTACTCAAAATTTTAACTATTTTTGAAATTTTAGATTATTTTCAAAATTTCAACTTTTAAAAATTCAAACTTTTTGAAAATTTCTCATTTTTTCAAATTCGCCAATGTTGTTAAAATCAGGATTTTTTTTTAATTTAAACTTTTTATGAAAATTGCGACATTTTTCAAAATTTCTTTGAAAATTATAACTTCAAAATTTTAACCTTTATCAAAATATTAACCTTTTTAAATATTTTCGTGTTTTTCACACAATTTGAGACTTTAAAATTTCTAATTTTTCTAAAAATATCGACTCCAAAATTTGGTCTATTTTTCAAAATTTCAACTTGTTTTGAAAATTTTTAATTTTTTGAAAACTGGCTATTTTTAAAATCTCAACTAATTGAAGAGTTTCTATATTGCAAAATTTTGACCCTCTTTTATGTCAACTTTTTCAAATTTTGGGTTTGTTTTTTAAATTCCCACTTTTTTGAAAAATTATTAATTCAAACTTTCGATTTTTTAATATCGATATTTTTCAAAAAGCGTGACTATTTTACAAAATTTTACATGGTATTTGGAGGAATACCTAAGTGCTTGTCTTCCTTTGACTAATACCGAATTATCTGAGGGTTGTTTTACTTATGAAGAAAAAAAAATGATTCGATTCAACATTTGTTTAAAAAAATTCCGACATCATTACCTACTTCCTTCATAGATTCACAAAACTGAGACATTTGTATCTAATACTTAATCATGGTTTCTTTTCAAAATATTCCAATTTAAGATTAATTTTCTTTTGCAAATCGATATCAGTACCCTATATTTTGGAGGTACTTTCGAATACAAATTCGGTAAATTACCTTTAGAGGATGAATTGCCAAAAAATGCTGATAAACTAACTGTTTTTCATAAATTGAACTAATTCACGATGAGTGTAAGACAACCTTTATGCTTAACTAGAATACATAAATATCATTAAAATAAAAACAGCCAGCAACATTTTTCAGTTAAAATTAAAGACGATATGAGCATCTCCAATAATATTTTCCGTATTACCTATTTCTTCCAAAAATAAAGATCTCTGTTGAAAGTTAAAATTCATAAAAATAAAATGTATTAATGCAACAAATCATAAAACAAACAGTGTGCTAATAATGGTAAATTAATAAGTTTAATGAATTATATAAACAATATTTATTTCGCACTCTCTATATTAAGCAACGGCTACTTTTATCTCTGTTGGAATCAATTAATTCAGATCACAGATAAGTGTAAACACAAGGCGTATAAATAGCGCCTCTGTATGTTGCCTTTAATTTAATTAAATCGCTCGTTGCATTTCCACATTTTAGGAATATGATAATTTATTAGTCATTTCCTCACGCTTAATCGATTCATGGAACATGCCCGTACTGCTACAAGTTTCTAGCAGATCATAAAAACAGCGTGTCAAAACGTTTATAATAAAATCTGATCGAAAGCATTGTGAAATAAAATGTAATATAATTATCTTCTATTTTAAGTTCTCATTGCCATTTTCTGTAAAAAAGCGTTAACAGTTTGCGTTTTCCATCAGTCTAATGGCTTATTACGCCTCAGGACGTTTTTTTTTTCATGGAATAATCAGATAAAAACAATTTGGCGAGTATGGCAAATAAGTTAAATTTAATTCACAGCCATAAGGTAACCAAACATAACAATACCGCTTTAAAAAATGTAGAAACAAATACGTGTAACCAAATTTAGGATTTATACACTAACGAATATACAAAGCGCAAAACACATCTTGAAGATGTGAAAGTTTCTTAAATAAAAGCACTCATTATTAAGACTATTCGCCAAGGAATATCTTCAATGTGGACGTTCTATCAGATAATTCAATTTTAAAGTCAAATATTTGAAAAGAATTAAAAATTTTAATTTCAAGAGTGAAAAATTTGAAACAAAAGTCAAAAATTCTAGAAACCGTTCGAAATCAGTTTATTTTAAAAAAATCAGTTTTTCAAACTTAAAGTTTAAATACATAATTTTGAAAACTAAAATACAAATCTTGTCCCCTGAAAGCAAGAAAGATTAAAAAACACAACAAAGGTAGCTCTAACTCGTTTCGATAGCCAAGCCATCATCTTCAGAGAGATACTCAGTATCAGTATCGAAATGCGTTGAAGCAACCTATGTTGTGTTTTTTAATCTTTCTTGGTTTCAGGGGACAAGATTTGCTTTTCAATTTTTGAAGATAACCAAGAACCAGTCCGTTCCACGTAATTTTGAAGAAAAAAAAAGTAAACAGACCTAGAAATTTATAGATGAATTTTTGAAAAGTATTATTTTTAACTTTAAACTAAAACGTCGTAGATAAACGTCCAAATTTAAAATATAAAACTCATAAGAAAAATATTCTCGAATTTCCGACTCTAAAATACAGAATTGTGAGAAAAAGTCAAAATTTTGAGTTCAAATTCGAAATTTAGAAAAAAACGTTCAAAGTTTAAGATTAAAGTCAAAACTTTAAGAATCAACGTTAAAATCCTAAAAAAAAGTTTGCATTGAAAGTTTTTCATCGAATTTTTACAGAAAAAAATTACAAGTTCAAGTTTAAAATGAAAATTTTTAGAATAAACTCAACATTTCGAAAGTTAAAATTTAGGGTTTATTCTCGAAGTTTGGGATTAGAGGGGGGAAAAAAGAAAAAATTCGATTAAATAGCTGAAATTTCAAGCTTGACATTTCTGTAAAACATTTTTATTTAATAAATCAAACTTGTTTTTAAAGCTCGAGAGAAAAGTAACAATCCTTTTTAAAATTATTACTTCAAAAAAAAAATTTGACTAACTGAAAACCTCGACCTTTTTACAAATTTTGACTATAAAAGTCAACTTTTTAAGAGTTTCGCTTTTTTGAAAATTTAGAGTTGAAAAAAACAACTTTTTAGAAAATTGCCATATATTTCTAGTTTTTTTTATTGAAAATATCGACCCTTTTTGAAACGTCGATATTTGAAACTTTCTTTCTTTTTTCAGAATTTACACTTTTTTTCAAAATTTCCATTTTTCAAAATGTTCAACTTTTCTCAAAATTTTGCTTATTTTGGGAATTTCTTTACTTATTTTAAAATTTCAACTCTGAAATTTTTTGACTGATTTTGAACATTTTCTCTTTTCAAAATTTCGGTTGTTTTGAAAATTTCGACTCAAAATTTTTACTTTTTCTCGAAGTTTCCACTTTATTTTTGACAAATTCGAGTTATTTTCTAAATTTCGTACTTTTATCTTGGAATTTTCAAGTTTTTGTGGCTTTTGAAAACTTTGTAACTTTTTTTAATAAAAATTTTGACTTTTTTTGAAACTTAGACATTTAAAAATGTTCCTTGTTCAAAATTTTCACTCTTTTTTTCCAACATGCTCACTTTTCTCAAAATGTTGCTTATTTTGGGAATTTCTATACTTATTTCAAAATTTCGACTTTGCAATTTTTTGACATTTTGAAACTTTCTCTCTTTTCAAAATTTCGGCTTTTTTAAAAAGTTCATTTTATTTATTTTGAATTTTTCTTCTCACTTTATTTTGAAAAATTCGAGTTATTTTTTACAATTCATACTTTGTCTTGAGCGATTTTTTAAAATTCATACTTCGCCTTGAGCGATTTTTTTTGTAGCTTCTAAAAACTTTTTCAAACTGTTTTAATGACAAATATTGACTTTTTTCAAAATATGAACTTTTTTAAAAATAACTCTGCTTTTTCTCGAAATGATGACTTTTTGACATTATTTTTACTCTTTTCTGAAGAATTCGACTTTTATGAAAATTACAGGTTTTTATGAAAATTATGGCTCTTGAAAATTTCGACTTACTGAAAACTTTGACTTTTTGAAATCTCGACATTTCAAAATTTCTAAATTTTGACTTTTTGTGAACATTTCGATTTCAAATTTCCGCCTTTTTATTGAAATGTTGACCTTTTTATAAATACTGCTTCAATAAAAAAATTTGACATTTCAAAATTTCCACAAATTCCCATTTTTATCAACACTTCGACGTTTTTCAAAAATTTTACTTCAATTTTCTTTTTCTAGAAATATTCATTTTTTTCGTAAATATAACTTTAGAAAAATCGACATTTCAAAATTTTCATTTGTTATCAAAATTTGTTTTTTGAAAATTTAGACAGAGAATTGTCACTTTTTTGTACATTTTGACTTTCCCGAAATTTACCGTTTGCTGACTTGTTGACTTCAAACAATTCTACTTTGTTTAATTCCGACTTTTCAGTACCTAACCTTTTTTTTAGAAAATTTCGCCTCTTTTTTGAAAAGTTCGCATCTCTCAGAATGTCACCATTCTCAAATTTCAACTTTTTTTTTTGGAAACTTTGACTCTGAATTTTTCAGTATTTCAAAATATTTATACTTACTTTTATTTTCAAAATGTCCACTTTTTTCACATTTTTGCTGATTTTCAAAATGTTGGCTGATTTTAAAAATTTCAATTTTTTTTTTTTAAAACTTTGGCTTTCTTTAAAAAGTGTTCAATTCCAAATTTTGATACTTTTCTCAAAATTGCTGCTTAAATTGCTCAAAATTTACTTACAGAAAATAAAAATTAAAGATTTAAATTTGGAGCATTGATAAGAATTGAAATATTGGAACCACAATAAAAAAGTTAAAATTTCACGTTTAAGCTTTTATTTTAAAAATTTCCGTTTTCAACTAGAACTCGACTTTTTTAATTAAAATGGAAACTGAGAGAAATGTGAGAAGTTCTAGAAAGAAAAAACTAATTAAAACTTTTGATTTCTAAATTTAAAGAAAAAGGTCCAAATTTCTGTTTTAAAGTCGATATCTTAGGTTTAAAACATTTTAAATTTTTACCAAAAGTTTGTCAGTCTGTTTCAATTTTGAAAAAAATTCTAGCTAAAATTAGCTTTTAGGAAAAAGACAAGTTTGAGTTTGGACAGGAAATTTAAAAAAAAAATAAATATTTGCGTTGGAAATAGATAAAAGGAAAATGACATTTTAATTTGAATCCACAAAAATTCGGAAAAAAAAAATAAAAACCTTAGGACTTCTAAAGTCGAGATCTTTAAAAAAAATCAAAAATTTAGGTTACAGGCATCGGAAGTTGAAATTGGGAAGTTTTTGAAAAGCTTTGCCATCACATCATCAAAAATTTAATCTTATTTACAAAACTTCTGGTTTAAGCTATAATATTCTTGAAATTTTTACTTTGAAGCAAGATTTCAACCGAAATTTAACATCGACTTTTTAGAAAAATATAAATAATTAAATGCACTCGAGGAAATTTCAGAAAGTAACGAAATTTTAAGAGAAAGTCAACAGGGAGAAACATATTTAGTTTTAAGATTAAAGAGATCGAACACTGAAACTTCAACTTGAGCTTTCGAGAAAACATTTTGGGATCAAAGTCGAAATTTTTAGAAAACAAAATTAAAGAATCCTAGAAAGAAGATAAAAATTTGTCGAAACTCTTTTAGCGGGTCGCGAAGGAGAAGGATAAAAATAGTCGGGCCATGACAAAAAAAATTTGGGGACCACTAGTATAAGGCTTGTTGACCTCATTCGTAATATTTTCGTGTCTAGTATTTCCGGTTTAACGTTGGCCCATTCTTTCTGACTCACCATGTATACCAAATTTGTACAATGGAACTTTATCTTTTTCAAAAATTATAGTTTTATTTAGTTAATGTTTTATTTAGTAAAGTTAATTTAGTAAATGGCAGCATTATCAAATTTTCGACTCTTGAATTTTCAACTATTTGATCGGATTTCTATGGAACAATAGATTATCAAAAAATAATTTAACTTTTTTATGTAAACAATGCGTCTTAAACGTACCGTTTTTGAGATAGAGGGTGTTAAAATCTTCATTTTTTAAAGGATTTTATTTTATATCTCTCAAACAAACAATAATATTAAAAAATTATTTGGTGATATAAAATATGTCGTAAAGCGTTAATATTATCTTATTATTACAAAAGTTTACTCACATCACAAGTGGCGCAGATATGGGACATAATGACCCTTTTCCCTATTCGAACTTCTACGCCATTGTCCTAGACATTAGTTCTATGATTTTGTGATATGTTTTGAACAAAAAGCCTTTCTTTCGAGTTAACAAAATGTTTAAAATTTTAAAAAATTAGGTACCGTTAAAATAATTAATGTGGCTTACTAAAAAAAAATCTAAAATGCTCCCTAAGCTTAAAGGGTAGGTCTTCAGATCGTACGCACAGAACTCCATGACATTTGGTGGGCTTGCCTAATACATACATTTCAGGGAATTTATCTGCAAAATACCGTTTTATCGGGATATTTGATGTTAAAAATTTCATTTTAACTCAAATATAAATGGCGGAAAAGTAAAATCCATAAAAATGAGACAAATTTTCGTAGAGGGGACGTCATGGTGGATTGAGCGCTCAGCTACGAACGTGATGGTTAGGCGTTCGGTACCTGCTGTTGGCCCGTTTCTTTTTTTCTTGTTATTTATAAATAATTTCTATTTAATTAAATAATTATTAATAAATAGGTGCAATACAGTCTGGCGCAAATAAATTTTTCTTGATAACATGCTATCTTTAACAATAAATAACGATAAATAAACACCATTAATTCTATGTATCAACTTTTTACTGACAGGTTAAATTTATAATTTCAAGTTTGGTTCAAATAAGTAAAAAAAAAAACAGTTTAAGACCTCCAAAATAAGATGGCCGCAAAATTTTAAGGTTCACTTCAGAATTTTGGAAAACAATGTTCAAATTAAAAAAAAAAAAGATAAAAAACCATATTCGAATACTAATCTTTTAGAAATTTCCAAAAGCAGAGTTGAAACTGGAAATTCTTGAAAAATGTCGAAAGTCCGAGAAAAAGCTCTATTTGTTTAAATTACCTAACACGAACTATTGCAAAAAACATTAAAATTTTAAGAAAAATTGAAAATTCTTTTGAAAAAATAGTCTGATACTGAAAATTTCGACTTTTTTTAATCCGACGTTCCCAAAAATTTTAATCATTTCAAAAAATTCGGCTGTCTTTCGAAATCTTAACCTTTATGTTAAAATTCGACCTTTTTTAGAATAAGAGTAGGTGGGCGAGCTTTATTTTATAATTAACATTTTTCTAGATTTCCGATTTTCCGATTTATTTAAAAAAATCCTTTTTTCAAAATGTTGATTGAATTTCTAAAATTCGACTGCTTTCCTCAAAATTTAACTTTCTCGGAGAAATGACGACTTTTTTCGATTTTTTTGGAAATGCCCAGTTAAGCAAATGCATGTTATTACTCGAATTTCTTCGAAATTCTTCCTTTGGTGTTTCTAGAAATGTCAACTTTTTCTCAAGATTCGTCGTTTATTAAAAATTTCCGATTTATTTCTCAAAATTCGTTATTTTCTCCACATTAGGTCGAAACGTTAACAAAAATGTAGACATTTCGATAAAAATATTTGAAATTTGATATCGAAATTTCAAAATCAAGTCAAAATTTAAATAAAACAAGTCAAAATGCCAAGAAGAATAGTTTTCAAGTTTTCGACTTTTTGCTCAAATTTCGTTTATTTATTATTAAATATTAGGTTGAAATTTGAACAAAAAGACTGGAAATTGAAAAAAAAAGTAAAAGTTCCAAGAAACATATTTATGAACTTTTTTCTTCAAATTGTACTTTGTTTATTTTAAAACTTGGACGTTTTCTCTAATTTCCAACCTAATTTCAAAATTCGTGTTTAAAAATTTCGATTTTTATTCAAAATTTGCTAACAACGGCGATCCCTTCTGCAAACGAAGAGAAAACATTATTGCCTCACCTATTTCCAACCTTATATCTAAAACAAATTAATATTTTCTTTCTTTATTTAAACTGGACTTTTTCTTGAAATTTTTTAATTTAGTGAAAAATTTTCTGAATAGAGTAGAACAATCAAGCTAAAAGTCAAAATGTTTTGACTATAATGGAAATTGTGAGAATTTATTTTACATATATTTGAAATTTCAATATTTTCTCAAAATTCCAAATATAAACTTTTTTAAATTAGTGAGTTAAAATGAAAATTTGGAAAGAAAAACTAAATTAAAATTAATTGCCAAAAACAAATTACGAACTTTAGACCTTTTCAAAAGATGTTGATGTTTCAAACAAAAAATCAAATGTTTAAAATTTTACTAAAATTTCCAAAATCAAAAATTTTGATTCAAAAACTCGAGAACTTTTTTCATAAATTTTAAAAATTGAAAAACAAATGTTGTCCCCTGAAACCAAGAAAGATTAAAAAACACAACAGAGAGACCTCTCTGAAGATGATAGCTTGGCTATCGAAACGCGTTAGAGCAACCTTTGATGTGTTTTTTAATCTTTCTTGGATGCAGGGAGCCAGATTTGTTTTGCAATTTTTGAAAATAACCAAGGACCAGTCCGTTCCACCAAAATAAATTTTAAAATTAAAATCGAAATTTCGAATCGAAATCGGAAAAATATTATTTGTTTAAAACACGTTTCAAATATTCTAGTTTAAACTCGAAATGCGGATTTTAACTTCTAGAAAAATGTACACTGTTCAACTTTAAATCTGAAATCTTCACTGAAATTTCAACAGTTTCACTTGAACTTTAAAGGTTTCACCGTAATTTCAAAACTTTAAATTCGAAATTCCTGGAAAAACTTTTTTCTTAATTTTTAATTTTTTCCACTGTTTAATTTACAAATTTAAGTTTAAAAATCGAAATTTTTGCTTTAATTTGAAGTTTTAAGTCGAAATGTGGCCGATTTTTTTACTTTTCAAGTTACTTCCCGAAATTTCAACATTTTTAATTTTAAATTCAAAATTTTGAGAAGCATTTACAAAAATTTTAACATTTTCTGACTTTAATACTTGCGTTTCAACTTAATAAAGAAATTCTAACTTTTTAAAGTAAAAATTTCTATATTAAGTTGAAATGCAAGGATTAGTCAACAAATTTTTAAATTTGTGCATGAAATTTGAAGTTTATTGATCTTCCTAAACTATGAAAATTTTAAATAAAAAAATGGAAAATTCTTAACAGATCTTTGAGAAATTTTAAGAAAACAAAATAGACATTTTTTTAAACTTATTTAGACTTTTTTCTAGAAATATTGACCTTCTCTCCAAATATTTTTTAGGAAGCTTCAGAATTTCATCAAAATTTAAAAAAAACTACGAGTCCCACTTTAAATTTTAAACTGAAAATGAGTCCAAATTTCTGAAGAAAACTTACAAGATTTTGGGGACTTTTTCTTCTCAAACCTTCGACTTTTATTTTCTAAATTTTGAAATTGAAATTTCCATATTCATCTCAAAATTTTGAATTCACAATTGTTGCTGATAATGTGAACTTTAATGAAGAAAATCACTAAAAACATTTTTTAAAACCCTGAATTGAATGAATCGGATCTGTGGATTTAATCCAGGAAGATATATCTACGCACTTGGCTCGCTAGATACCAAATATGATACTTTCCACTAACCTACATATCTGCACACATATTATATCTTCCATTAAATCCGTCAGTTAAAAACTTTGCGTTAGTGGGCTAATACACGTCACTTTTGAACAAAAAGGACTTGGCTTTTGGTACATTTGCATGCACCCGAGATTTGACTTGCGGGGATCTGGCATTTTTGAGTGAAAAATATCACTAGTCAGAAAGAATCAGAACCATTTTTGCCCACTGAGATATTTAGCCTGTGCAAGATAAAGTCTGCCGATCAGGGTATTTATCTTTTGGAATTCATTCTGTGGCTCCACCCTGTTCATTAGTGCAAAGTTAATTCCCCTGATTTGATATGTTCCATACCCAATTTGTCGAGTAATCCTGTAGTGTATGGCCAGCTATTAAATCGAGATTTTCAAAAAAATTCAAAGTTCCAAACTGAATCTGTACCTAGTATCATTTCCAAATTGCCCATATTGGTATTTCTTATTTTGGGCATATATAACCATAGTGTGATATATTTTAGCTAGTCAAAACTGGTTTAAACAAAATAAGAACATCTGAACAGCTTGGGATATATTTCTCAACTTTTATGATACCAAAAATAAGCTCATGGAATTCACAAACTGGTGAATCTTTCAAAAGTATTTTAGAAGATCAATTCAAAAAACCTTCATTAACTAGAATTTACAAATAATGTTAAATTTGTAGTGCAAAATAAATTGATTACTTCATTGGCCAACTTGCAAAATAAATGTCAGCTTTTAGCAATAGAATTCCAGAAAAACCCTATATTTAACTTTATGACAAAATTTGGTTGATCCATTATAATCCACATTCTTTAACACATTCGTTGCGACACACAATTTATTGTTCTTCCCTGCAAACCAACTTGTTTTTAGGGGTTATGAAACTAATTGACGCTTTACGAGATAACTCGGTTATCTTAAAAAATCAAATTCCAACTAAGAGTTATCTCGTAGTTGGCAGGAAACTGTTAATCTTATTCAACATTATGTATACAAAAGTATAGAAATAAATATATTCGAACAAAAAGTACTCACATCCTGTATCTTTTAGTCGCTGGATGAGCGTATTTACAATTTTCACGCACCCCAAAAAACCACTTCCTTGTTTCTTGTGAACCTTTCGGTAATTCCAAATTGAAATTGTAATAGTATCATTTTTCCCTATGTACAAATCATAATGGGAATTCCACTTCGGTTCCAACGTATTTTTTATGGTTTCAGTGGAATGACACTGGCCGCTGCCGTCGACTGATATTTTCGCAAAAGGGTCAGGCAATCCTAAAAACACTTCACTTTAGACCGCACTTTTCTAGGATTTTTGGCGCCTATTATAGGCGAATCTGTCAGTTACTTACGGAACAGATCTTTTCGTACTAAATTCCGGGCACAAAGAACTGCAACAGACACATTTTAATTAATGCATTACATCATAAATTAGTAAACTTGGGAGGTCCCTACATGGGGCCATATTGTTTGACATTTAAACAACGCTGGATTTAGTTAATTAGGTCAGGCGTCCCGTTTCAAAGGTACCTCCGATGTACTTACTCGTTAATCTAATTTTTTGAGCCCCATTCCTGCGACTCGATGGAGTACTGGACATTTTTATATACGGAAATTATTGTCAACACATCACTGCACATTAACTATTTGTCGCCATGTTTGGTTTAAAAGTTATTTATGAAATTTGCGCCATCTGTAAAATACTATAGGAAACTTAAATGCAGTAGTTACGAGGGAACTTCAGAAAGAAACTAACTAACATATCTTCAATGGTTGTCAGCAGCGTTGTCAACCAAGTCGTGGGATAAAAGGCAAAATTATAAAATCATTGAAAAAAAAAACTGTAGCAAACGGTCCGTTGCTTTCACTAGCAGTATCTAATAATTAACTTTTAAAGTTCAAAGGAAAAATAATACACTCATTTGAATCTACTGAATTCAACTTGTTGAAAATTAACATTATCATATAAAATACAATATTAATGATACAAGATATTTAAAAAATTCAAATTAAGATATATCAGATGAGAGGGAACTTTTTACTGCTTTTTGAAGTGAAAACTTCGTTAGGCGCGTTTCCCCTTATCAGAAGTTGATAGAGGGAAAACTTATAGTTTGGCTTTACTATCACACTAATTAGAGTCACCATCACTACAATTCTTGTAGCAACATGCCCTCATGTTAACAATATTGTGTAGGTATGAGTAACACGCGTAATAGAATTAAAAAACGCGCAATCGGCCGCGGGGTTTGAATTCGCGACCTACCATGCATCATACCCATTGTACCTTACCCTGTTGTTAAATTAAAAGTTAAACTCACTTATCGCTTAACTCGACTATATTAGAAAATAAAAAACGCTGAAGTTTTCACTTTCGTCAGCAGCCCCCATAAGTGCCCCATTTTTTTATCTATTCTCTGTACATCCATACTTCGGTTAAAATTGCCTAAAATTTCCAACCTTAAAATTTTATGAAACATGTCGAATTAATATTACAATAGAAACTTTTAGAAGAAAGTCAAAATTTCAATTTCAAATCTAAAACTTTAAGAAAAATGGAAAACCACCAAGATTAAATTCAAAAATTTTGGCAAACGTTAATAATAAAAGTCAAAATTTGAACAACAAAATTTCTAAAATCGAAGTTAAGAATTTAAAGATCAAACTCCAAACTTTGAGAGCAAAAAATTCAAATTTCCAAAAAAATTGGAAATTCATTAGAGAGTTTTTTCATAAAATTTAGAGAAAAATGAACATTTCCAGTTTAAATTCGAAATTTTTGAGTTAATTTTGAAACTAAGGTATAAAGTCGATATTCTAAGAAAAAGTGTAGATTTTCAGGGTAAATACGAAAGTTCAGAAAAAAAGGTGCTCCAGGTTAAATGTCCGAGAATAAATTTAAAAATTTATAAAAAAATGTAGTAAATTTTTGAGTTAAAAAATCTTAAGGGACTAGAAATTTTTTTCAAAACTTCAAGTTCTTGTTTAAATTCTTAGTACAAAAACTAAGGAAATGCAATTCCGGAATACCAAGATTCCCAAATAACGAATACCGCAAGAGCTTTGAGGGGCTAGTCCCGCGTATAAATCCATGCGGGATCCAATGGATTTGCTCTCATAATAAACAGTTATGAGCACAGCTGTCCTGTAAAACGAAGGGTTGTAAATAAATCAACATCCTGGTGGAACAGGACGGCCAGCACATTAAGATCTGAAATGAGAAAACTGTTCAATAGGGCTAAACGCACCAATAACTGGGGCAAATACAAAAAAAGCCTTAACAGAATACAACAAAAATATTAGAAGATCTAAAAGGAAAGCATGGGGGAGCTTTTGTGAGGGGATTAAAGATTAATTAAATATTAAAGAAAACCCTATCCAAAGATCACTCAAACGGAATAGGACTTCGCTAACACCAAAACCGAAGTTACACCAAGAACCGCCTGGAAAATGTAAGGTTGCTTATGTGAACTCACTTTCCGGGATCTACAGAAATTGAAAATACCCACAAGTGCTGGCGATTGTTGGGGGCCATTTACGCCCCTACAATCGTGTAAAAAGCCTGGCGAGGATAATATTTTGAAAAAACAAGAGAATATAGGCGGTGAATTCCTTTGAGCCCCATAAATACCAGGAGAAGATAAAATCTTCCCAACCCTACTACAGCACGGTATAATGGAACTTATAAATTCACTTGTTACAATTTTCAAAGCTAGTTACGCGTTAAGCTATATTCCAGTAAGCTGGAGACACGTAAATGTGGTCTATATACCAAAGGCGGGTAAACGACCGTTTGCGCAGCGTAAATCATATAGACTCATTAGACTAACGTCCTTAAAGCAATGGAGAAAATTATGAACCAATACATTAGAAGCGAACTACTGTCAAAAAATCCGCTTCATAGAAATCAAAAAGGCAAATCCACAGAGATAGAGATAGATAGAAATAGCTATTTGTGGATTTATATACATAAAGGGTGCTTTTGATAACACCTCATATGAATCTATAAAGGGAGCAGCTATCAAAAAAGGTTTTGAGAATCCTACTGTCGACTGGATCGTCTTCATGTTAGATGAGAGAGAATCAAAGCAACCTTAGGCAGTGATTCAGTCACAGTGAGCGCAGCAAGGGGTGGTTTCCATGGAGCTGTTTTATCTCCACTGCTGTAGTCCATCGTGGTTGATGACCTCCTACCTAAATAAACTGCATTACTCGAGCTTTGAAGCAGTAGGTTATGCAAATAATATTACTCTCATTATTAGGGGCAAAAACGATAGAATCTTGTCGGGTTTAATGCAGAAAGCCCTAAACACCATTGATAATTGCTGTTCAAAGCAAGGGTTAAGTATAAACCCAAATAAAACAATAAAAATTCCTTTCACCAAGAAAAGGAAGCTAAATCTAACAGCTTCCACCTATGAATGGAGTTCAACTTAACTTTTTAAGGGAGATCAAATATCTAGAAATAGTCCTAGACCGAAAGTTCCACTGGAATCCTCATTTGACTTGAATAATCAAACGAGCCACGACAGCGTCCTGGACGGACCGCAGACTATTTATCAAAACCTGGGGTTTGAAATCGAAAATGATGTACTGGATGTATAGGATGATAATTACATCCCTGATCACATACGCTTCTTTAATATGATGGCCAAAAATAACGAAAAAGACAGCAAAAAACCAACTAAACATATTTCAAAGGTATGCATATCTGGGCGTAACAGGCGTAATGAATACCTGTCTAACAACAGCAATGGAGGTAATGCTAGGTCTAATTCCTCTCCACATTTTGGTGAAGAGGGAGGCGATGAAAGGAGCCTCAAGATTACTACAATTAAAATTATTTAAAAAAGGAGACTGCGCCGGGCACATGGGAATCCTCAAGGAATGTAGCCCTGTGATTTTAGAAAGATTGGTTGATTATATGCAACTCAGGCCTGTAGAAAAACACAAATTATCCATCTGGTTTACAGATGGATTAAAGAGAGCACATGAGACTGGAGTGGAATTTTATAGTTTCTCTAAAGCTTTAGGAAAACACCCAACTGTCTTTGAAACTGAAATACATGCAATAGAACTCTGCGCCTACGAGTGTCTTCGAAGAAACCTGAAAGGAACAAAGATCTATATTAACTCTGACAGTCAAGCGGCAATAAAGGCTCTCACCAACTGCCTTGTCAAATCCAAACTAGTTTGGGACTGTCAACAAACTCGAACGCAACTGGCGAAATACAACAGATTCAACCGTAAGTGGGTGCCAGGGCACAAAAGAATGCAAGGGAATGAAGCTGCGGACTAAGTCGCTAAAGAAAGATCTGCATCCTCATTTCTTGGACCTAAATCGCCTTTTAGTTTTTCTAAAAGTCAAATTAATAATGAACTCAAAAAATGGGAAGCAAAGTCAAGAATTTCCCACTGGAGATCATATCCGGGACTACGACAAGCAAAAAGATTCATATTTGGAACGCTTGAAAAGACAAAGGTCTACTTAGAATTCAGCAAATTCGAATTAAGAATACTAACTGGCCTCTTAACAGGACATTGCCCTACGAGGTACCATCTCAAGAAAATGGGTCAAGCTAAAACAGACCTACAGTGACTCACAGCTTAAATGATGCAGTTATCATATTTTATTATAAAAGAGCATATAAAAATAAACAAATGAATACTGGGGAAAATGTTGGTTGTAGTAAATAGGGGTATGTATATGTAATTCACCCCTAGAATAATATGAATACAATGCTGACAATAACCAAAATATAAATAAAAATTTATGGAAACCGGTAAATTCAGCAGCACAGCTTAAAAGATGCAGGCTGCAGCACTTACCCATACCATCAGAACTACGGAAGATTTTTTCAATTTAGCTAATTATTAGATGTTTATAATAGTAAATCTAAATTTCGTGCCATATTATTTATGCCAAATGTTTGTAAAACAGACACAAATAGCTGTGCGGACCGTCATACCACAATTGAGAAGTCACAAATGATGATTAACCGTTTTAATAATGGTTACAACTATAGAAAATTGCTAAAATGGTTAAAAAGGCCAAGGAACAGTTTAACATATTATAAAACATTATACTAAAACAAAATAGGACCTTAAATAAGTTAACAAAAGCTTATAACAAAATTTTTACTGAATACGACAAGGAGCAGATGTAAGAACAAGCACCAAAAGCCCTAAATTAAGTGCCTCAAAGTTAACAATAGAAGTTCATAAGATATCAAAAAACAATGTTGCACAGGACCTGTTTTAAGGGAAATTAATTTACACAGGAGAACATCTCGGAACATACCCCTCAAAAGAAAGCTAAGAATGGAATTCACTCAAAAGCATCTTAATAAATGAATGACCTGCAAGAAGTCAGTATTATTGGCTGATGAAACGAAATTTAACCTGTTTTTATCAGATGGGAAGATAACTTTAAGAGAAAATCTAAAGTAGGTTTAAAACTTAGGAATTTGAAATTTTCAGTTTAATAGGATGGTCAACACGTGATGCTTTGGGGTTGTATGTCTTTTGTCAGGATCGGCAAAATATACTTTAGTGACGGTAGAATGGGTTAGTATTACTGTTTCAATATTTTAAAACAGTTCGTACAATATAGTGCTGAAAAATTAAACATTCAACAGAATTTTCAATTTTTTTACAACCCAACATTTTCAGAGTGTAATGTAGGAGAATGGTTATTTCAAAATTGTTTGGTGTGTCCTAATACACCACCATTATCATCTAAGGTTAATATAATAGAGAATGTATGGTCCATATAAAAGAAAAGTCGCTAAACATAAGGTAAACAATAAAAATCAGATAAAGATGAGCATTGAAGAACAAAAGGCAACTTCTTCTCAAAACACCAAAATTTTAGTAGAGACAATGTCTAAAAGATTGCGGGCAATTATTGATAACTAAGAGAGACGTTTAGATTACTAATAAAGTACAAATTTATGCTATTTTATGGTTAGTTCAATGACTGCATCATTTTAGCTGTGAGCTCTATTTTATAGGCGCATCCGTTTGTTTGCATTTTTTTGTCAGGTACCTACATTATTGTTAGAGCTTGACATACAATAAAGTTTGAACTATATTTGCAAAGGTTTATAACTATTAGTAACTCTTTGTGTTTAGTTCTTTCTGTATGTTTGTGCCAGTAGTTTTAACTGTTGTATGCTCATTTAAGCTGTGAGTCACTGTATGTCGTTTTTGCGCAGAAGCTGCGGAGACTGCAAAACATGTGCTAAGCTCCTCAGATATGGAAAAACTTAATCCCAGATCCATAATAAACTTTTACAAGAGTTTGAACATGTTTTGTGGTTTGAACCTGGGAGCTACATAAGATCAGGGTATGCACAAAAGATCTCCTTAGGTAGAGCTGCCGGGTGGACGAAAAGAAACACGAAACGACCCATATATAATATAATCTAATCTACCTCTTTTACTTCCTAATTTCTGAATTTATATTTGAGAATTTTCTCCAAACTGCAAATTTTCTTCCCAAATTTTTGCTTTTTCTGGAAATCTTTTTTTTGAAAATATTTACCTAATGTGGAAATTTAAAATATATTCTTAAAGTTCAAGTTTCCGTTTTAATTTCTTCTAAATTTTTTGTCTAGTGGAACTTTCGATTTTTTCCAAAGACTGATTATTTTCTAAACGTCTAGTTTTTTCCAGAAATTTCAAGATTCAACTAAATTATTTGTTACAACCAATTTTTTACCAAACCTTTGGTTTTTTGAAATTCCGATTTCAATTTTTTTCTGAAAATTGATGGTTTTTCTCAAAAAGTTTTCATTTTTTTAAATGTTGACTTCAAATTAGAAATTACCATTTTTTTAATAAAATCCCTAGTGTACTCTTTTAATTTTGCCTTTTTTTAACTAAACTTTTATTGAAATACAAAATTTGCATTTTTTCCTGATTTTTATCATCATTATTACTTATTTTTTATTACTCATGCGGGATAAGTAATATGTTTGCGCCCGTTGTTACGGGTGATAAGTCGCTATTTGCCCATTTTAAAATTACAACATGAGTTTTGAGTAAACCACACTCCATTTGAGTGCGACAAGTAAACTTGGCGCATGCAGATTTTCGTTGTCTCACATAAATTTTCCTTGGCGCACGCAAATTCACGAGAAAAAAAAATGAATAACTAAAAAAAACAATCATAATTAACCTGTCATATCTAAAGAAGTGAGCTTGACAGTTACAAATTTTATCTTTACATTAAAAAAAAAACAGTTAAAAAAAATCTGTAAATGAGTGCTAATCCCGACCTGATCCCGGAAACTGATGAGAGTGCTGATAAAGAGTCCATACCACCTGAGATTCTTGCGAAAGCAAATGAAGTAATAAATAAGCATTCGTAATAAAAAATAGTATCTGCAACTCGTGCGATGTTGTCGATTGCCCACTTCGCTCTCGTGGGCAATCGACAACTTATCGCACTAGTTGCACAATATACTATTTTAGTTTCTTTTTTTTGCCATTCTAACTTTGATTTTAAGCTAAATTTTCTATAAATTCAGACTTTTTCTCTGTCATTTTCATTTTAAGATAAAAATGTCCAAAAAATTATAAATTCCATAATTTTATGAAAAGTTAACTTTTTTGCAAACATTTTTAGTTTAATGATTTTCCTACAATTTTGGATTGAAATGGACCTTTCAAAGTTTTCATGACATTTTAATTATTTTTATGCAAGATTTTTGTTCGAAAAAACTTAAAATTGCGTTTTTTTTTTAAATTTCGGTATTGTTTTAACATCTAAAATTTTTACTAAATGTGCAACTTTAACTCGATTTTTTCTTTTTTTTTTTTCGCTAATTTTTTTCAGTACATTCTGATATTTCCTTGGAATTTTTCTCAAAATTTTGGTTAACATGGAGTTCTTATTTTTCCGTTAAAATATCTATTTAAACTATTATTTTTTTGTTTCATCTAATCCCGTTGAAAAGTAGTAAATTCTGATGATTTCGACACTTTATTTTCAAAGTCTTTCGGTGTTCTGCGGTCTGCGGGATCTCGCAAACACCTGGATCCTGAGGAATTAAGGATTCTCAATCCCACAAGTATAGGTATTGAAATTTTGTTGCGGGACTGCATTCCCTATTTGACAATTATAAAAAAGCAATTTTAATAAAAAATTCAAAGAAACCGTTCGAAATTTGAAATCTAATGACAAATATGTCGAGAAAAAGTGAATATATTAATTTCCAGAAAAAAACGTCAGCTGGAAAAAAGTTTAGATTTTTAGTAATAAGTTGTGGAGTTAAAAAAAATAAAATTTTCCAATTCAAAGTAAATGGTCACAAAAACAATTTTCTTATTTTTCAGTTTAAAAATTTTAATCTGGAGCTGTAAAGGTTGAGAAAGAGATTTTTTTCTAAAATGCGAAATATATTTAAAAAAATTGCAAAATGTTTTAACTTCGAAAAAAAATTCAGCAATTTCTAAAATAAACTCGAAATAAAAAATAAAAATTTGCGAAAGTACTAGTAAAAAGTAAGTAAACATTTAATTTCAAGATGAAAAGTTTGGGAAAATATAAACTGTATAAAAATAGTGCCTCGAATTGTCTAATTAAATATTCCACGTTTAAACTCGCAACTTGAAAGGTAAGTCCCTTTGATAAGAACTCAAATAAATTTAAAAATCCCATTTTAATGGAAAATTTCGATAAAAAGATGAACATTTCTAATTTAAATTCGAGATCTTGAAAAAAAAGCAAAAATTTTAAGATGAAAATCAAAATTAAAAAAAATTAACAATTATAGATTTTGAATATAAGCATAGCATTAGGAAAAGCTAAAAATTGTAGGTCCAAGTTTAAACCTAATAATGTTTCTGAAATCGACAATTTACCTACTTTTTTAAATGTCGATTACAGTAATCCTCCGTTATCAGCGGTCTTTTTATCCGCGGTCCCCGAAAATAAATATGCATTTGCCATAATTGGCACTTTAATATCATTTAACAAAAGAACTTATTGCACTTAAATTTTAAATACTCTCATATAACCAATGCATTTTTATGTATATTTGTACATTTTCTGTTTTCATTTATATTTTTTATATATTATTTTCCAGCGAATAGATAAAATTTATAGACATAAGAAATGCTATTTAAAAATACTATGGTTAGTCCCCTCTTTCGCCGACACTAGGTTAAAATTTTAGGAATTGAATTTACCAAAAATTTCTGTCCCGAAAAAAACAAAATTTCACAAGAGATTTATCTGAAATTTGCCAGTTTCTGATATGCATATGACTTTTAAGACAAACGCAGGTAGATTGAGAAAAAAAGTTCTTCAAAATTAATAATAAAAAATATAAAGAAAAATTGGCCTACTTTAAGACTTGCACCATGAAGTACAAGATGAATCCAAAGACTTTTTTGAAAAATAAAAATAATAAATCAAATTGGTGAACTTTGAAAAATTGATGATTTGTTACAAAATATTGAAAAATCACACAGAATATGACACTGAATATATTTCGGATTTTTTTCCCTAAAAAGCACCTTTAATAACAAAAAAATTAACAAAAAAGTCTTGATTAGTCAGTTTTTGAAAAAGTTATGGGCGTTTGAAAAACAAAAGGATAACTTTTTTAATTTATTACTTATTTTTGGTTGGGTGGAAAGAATTGAAAAAATTACACAAACGTTTTTAGTGGGATAGCATAACGTAAAAATGTCATAAAAGACGAAAGGGGGTAGGGTTCAAAAGTGGTTGATTTAACCTGGAATGCCCCAGCTGCAAATTGAAATGAAGTTTTTTTAATAAAGCAGCCCCTTTGCCATAAATCCTTATTTATCAAATCAAAGAAAAAATCTAATTTTAAGAAAACTGTGTTGCATTTCAAGGTCCATCGAGGGCCTAAAATATCACAATAAATATGATTTGAGTGATTCATGCATATTATTACAGACAAATGCAACTTTTGCAAAAATGACAAGTGTAAAATGTCTTCCAATCAGTCCTTTCTGAGATGTAAACTAGCATTGGTGCAGTTAGGAAGGAGAGCAAGGGTCGGCAATGCCCACCCTACAACTGACCGGTTGACTTTGGTTATTCTCTGTATATTATCTGGGAAGTTGAGTTAATTCCACTCATATTCATACGTAATTATTTAAATAATTTATTTTCTAAAAATTTACTTGCGCACTGAAAATGTTAATAAAATTAAAGGAGAACAACATATTTAAATTACATCAACATAGACAATTGAAAATACATTTGTCCAAGACATGTATTTTAGATCTTAAAACGTTAATTAAATAAACTTTTTCAGTCAGAAATAGAGTAATAGTTAAATAGGCTAGATTTTTAGTTATGCTTTATTAAAAATTTGCTAAAATTAAAGATGAATATTCCACTGCAACTTGATGATTTCGGATTCAACGATGATTTTTAAAATGTCATCAACTAGAAAAACGTCAAATATTCTTTCAAAAAATTGTACTCTAGTCTGCAAATGTCTTAAATTTTTTAGTTTTCAATCTACGTTTTAGTCTTTTTTCCAGGTCTCCTCCTTTGCAAATAATGTACTAATTTTTGGGTGCAAGTTACATGAAAAGTGGAATTAGTTGTTAAAAAACATGGACACAGTTAGCGAACAAGAATCTGAAGTCTCACAAACCAAACTTGATGCAGAATATAGACAAATTTTGCGTATAATTAAACCATATATACAATCGATTAATAATAATAAGTATTTAGCACAATATCGTGTGTGGTTGGAAAAGTTAAGTAATGCAGATGACGAGGAAAAATTTAGGCGCAACCAGTATTTGCTGGAATTGGCAAGACAGATACAAATAAAGAAACTGGTTGGTCCTTTTGATGAAATACCCCCATTGGGTCCCCTTCCACCTTTAAAAGCTTCAAATTGGACTGTAGAGGTAGTTATTGGGCAACTATAATATTTAAATATAAAGTATTTATCTGCAATGTTCCATTACCATCATAATTACAATCATCTTATACATAAATGATATTATTTTATAGGAACTGGAAGATACTAAGCAGGAAGAGCCAACTAAAGAACCAGAAGAAAAACCAATGCCTTCCCTAAATAAACAAGACTTTTGCCAACAATGGGCCGAAAACAATATGAAGCAACAAGCACCTCAGTTACCATCCCCCCTTTTTTCACCTCGCTTAACATTATCTCAACGGATTTCAACCCAGCATCTTATGCCAAAACAAATCAATGTTGCGAATATCTCTTCTTGTTGTTTCGGTCAAAGACCAGAGGTTCCTAACAAACATTTACTTCGTAGTGCCGCTTTGGTTCAAAAACGGAACAAACGAAAGGGTGTTACGCGCATAAGCAAGTCGCCAAATTTTAGAGAAGCCCCATCGGAAGATTACATTGAACCGTTCTATCAAGGGCCATTTGAACAAGTTGCGTTTCGCCCAGATGCATCATCCAGATCCTAGAACAGTACCACCCGCATATATGAGTCCTAGACCTCCAATTAGAGGTGGATTCCAAGGTGATGGACGACCAACACCCAAAGAATGTTTGAAGTTAAATAATGACGTCAGTAGCATAGCCGAAGAAAGTTCTTGGTGTGATTTGAGTGAAATATCTGACACATCAATCGCCGCTATGGCCTCTGGAGATACTGAACCAGTTTTCAAAATACCTCCCGTAGTGGGTGGCGAAGATAAAGTGAAACAATTTGAAAATAAGATTAGCACCCTAATGGAAGAAATAAAAGTGCTAAAGACAAGCAATAAAAATTCCCAAAAAGAAATTGACCAAAACAAATCAGGTAGGTTTTTTAATGAGAATAGATATAGTTTACATACTGAAATCTGAAGTTATAGGCAACCAACTAATTTTTAAGCAATTTAATTTTTTCAAATGTATCTTTCTTAAAAATGATTAATTTCACCAAAATTATAAGTAGCGCTAGGCAAGCAGAAAATTACTGTAGATTTCTTGAAAAATACAAGATAAACCTTTCTTCCATCCCTAATGACCCTTTCTAGTTTCTGTTTTAGCTGCAAACGTAATTGAAATGGCTAATGCTGTAAAAGCTAACAAAGATCCTCCTATAAAAAACCGTCTCAAGGTAAAACACTTGGCTTACAATGTTTCTTTTAATAACCTAATTTCAGATTATTTTTCATAGAATTGCCAAAGTATGAGGCTACACTTCGCCAAGATCTACGTCTTCTCGCGGTGATTCTACAAAGGCGGTTTATTTCTTAAAAGAACGTTTAAAAGCAGTACAACAAGAAAATGAAAATCTTAATAGTATCAGTAAAAAATTGACCAAAAAAATAGCGGACATGGAAAAAGATAGGATCAAGGATAAAGAACAAATTGAGAAATGCCTGACCGAAGCTCACAATAAAGAGATTGAGGCTTTAAAAAATAAGCAAAAGGAAAATATTAAGAATCTTGAAGACATGTTGAAATTGAAATTACAGCAAGCTGAAAAGGAATTTGAAACGAAGCTGAACGGATTGAAAGTTGACCATGAGAAAAAGTTTAAGGAGGTAGCTGATCAACATAAGCTGACGCTAAAAGAAAAAGATGAAGAAATTGATCGCCTTGGGATTATAATCCAAACTCAATGTGTTAGGTAGGAGTTAAGGTTCTCCAATACAGGAGCTAAAATTTCACTACAACATTTCGCTATTTAAATAGATTTATCTCCAAAGGTTCCCCTCTAAAAGTATACTGAGTATGTACTACCAAGATTTGAATGTATTATTATTATTAATAGGATTATTAACATATTTAGCTTTCATTTAGTTTTAATTGCACCGCTTCTACAGTCCAAAATATTAAATATCTCAAAGCATCACACTAAGCATAGATTATATTAAAAATCAATTTAATTTAAATTTTGGAAATTTGAATAATAATGTTTTGTATATTTTATACCATTCCGATTAGATTGACAGTTGACTCAAACTTTCTAATTTTAAATGTAATTTTAGCTTTATCTCTAACTGGTTTTGAGATTTTAATCGCATCTATACATCTGTATTTGAATTTTAATATTTTTTCAAAAATACAAGACTAGATCAATAAAATTGTGCTTCTTCTTATGGAAACAGAAAACCATCACAATCAATATTTAATGACTTTTAATACAAAGGATATTTAAAAAATGTTTTAATTCACTCGATTCCTTTCGAAAACGTGAAGTATACATATACATTTTGAAGTTTACTTTTTGTTAATTTTAACTTTAAATTTTTAGAAAAAGAGGGAAATCTTGATAATCGAAAGTTCGAAAAAAATTAAAAAAAAATAGAAAAAGCGACATTTCGTGATTTATGCTTATTTTCCATTTTATTAGAGTTTGGATTTTTTTAAAATCTCGACTTATTCAGCCTTCGAATTATTATTGTTTTCTAATTTCAGCATTAAAGTTGACATTTCATGATTAATTTCGAAGTTTCCAGAAATAACTTTAACATTTTGAGTTAAATTCTAATATTTGACAATAAATTCAAAATTTTAAGGAAAAGGTGGAAATATCAAGTTTAAAAATCAGTGATTAAGCCTACTTAAAAAGTTCGAAAAAAAAATTGAAATTTATAAAAATTTTGAGATTATCTGTTTTTATTTAATTTCCGTTTTAAAAAATTACCTAGAAATAAATTAGAAATTTTGAAACTAAATTCGAAACTAAAAAATATTTCAAAATGTTGAGACTAAAATCAAAACTTCGACTTTAACTTAAAATGTTGCCATAAAAAAATTTTGAGGATTCGGAAAAAAAGAGAGAAACTTTAACAGAGAATCCCGATATTTCAAGTTTCAACTCGAAAAGTTCGACTTCAACTCAAATGTCCTAAAGAAAATTTCGAATTTGAAGTTAAAATTTTGAGATTATCGGATCAATCACGACAGTTCGAAGAAAATTGAAAATTCAACAAAAAACTCGAAATTTATTAAAATTACTTGACATTTCCTAAAATTTGTTTCAAAAAACATATTTAAAAAAAGTAGAAAGTCAAAACAAATCGAAATTTCATTTTTTAAACCTAAGAGTTTTGAAGTCAAAATTCCTGGAAAGAAATCAAAAAACAAAAACACAATATTTTTTAACAACTTTTTCCATATATTTCAATTTTTTCCAGAATATCAAGTTTAACTAGACTTACTAATTTTTGTTATAAAAATCCAGGAACAGTTCAAGAATTACGAATTAAAATGTGCTCTTGAATGTCAAAATTTTACATAAAATTAAAAATTCGAGGTTAAAATGGAAATTAAGGTCAAAAAACCTCGGAATTTCTATAAGAAATTTCGCAATGTCTCCAAAATAATTCCTCCAGATTTATACTAACCATCAATTAATTAAACAAAAAATTGAATTTGAAATCGAAAATGTGCAGATTAAAGTAGTAAATACATCAGAATTAAAAAATACACGTTCTGTGAACATGTCCAATTAAAAATCAATTTTTGAAATTTTTTCTGAAATTTTAAGTTTAAATCCAGCATTTTGAGGTCATACTCGAAATTTGTAACGCCAAAAACAAACTTTAATCTTCTTTACAGAAAAAGTAATCGACTTTTCGATTTTAAAAATTTTAAACTTAAATTTTAAATTAAAAATACAATTTTGTGAAAAAAAAATGTTTAAAAAATAAGTTTGAGTATTAGGATGATATTTCAAGAAAAAAAGTATAAACCTGAAATCTAATAAATGTTTCACTTTTCTGAGTGTAAATAAAAACTGATTTCTAAAAATTTTTAAATTAAAGCCAAAATTGTGAATGTTTTTAATAAATAAAGTTTTTTTCGCAGTTTTTGCTTTTCCCCGAAATTCAGCCTTTCTAAAAGTTTGAATTTTTCGAATTAAAATTCAAAAAAAGAACAACTTCAAATTTACATAGAGAATTCTGCGAAAGTAATTAAATTTCGTAATCATTAATGAAAATAAATTTTAAGCTTTCTCTTTTAGTCTCAATATATTGTCATAAAACTTGAATATTTAACTTTCGTCTCAAAATTTTTTGTGAAACTTCAAAATTCTTAGGAAAAGTTGAATAGCTTAAACTTGAATTTTTAAGAGAATCTCGGGTTGTAAAGAGAATCAAAGAAGTTTTCAATAATGTGCCTCTTCCTATTAAAGATATTTAAATAGGTGTAACATCCAACTAGCAAATGAAAAGTTATAATTATAAAATAAAATTAACAAAGTCGACCCATTTCCGCACATTTTGCATGTTTTGTTACGTTTTTGTTGGAGCCACCTACATGTTTTCCAAATGGATTAGATCTTTCATAGGATATATAGAGAGATTTTTAGGTGGCGCGAGGCTGGCTACATTGGCCTTATGAAAACAGCGCTTCTCCATAGGAATCAGTAATACACAGTTAACGTTACTATAAAATTTAATAGATATAACACTTAAGAGCTCACGTTGGCTTTTTAATTATTTTCTTTTCTTGTGACCAATAGACACAGCTGTAGCCATAAATCAAAATTAATTTATCCAACTCAAAATATTTCTTGATTTTCCTATTTCTCTTCTTGAAACATCAAAGCATTTCCTACCAGTTTTAAATCCGCTAAAGATTTTAGACTCTTTTCAAAATATTATCTAAACCCTACATTATAATTTCAGACTAGTGAATGAAATTAACAACTTAAGAAGACAAATTGAAGAAACCACAAATACTAATAACAACGAGAATCCTACCCAAGACGATGAACGTGTTGTATTTTTGCAAAAATGTATAAATAAAATGGATAAACTATTTCAAAAATCGGAAAAAGAATATCAAAAACAAATCGACAAATTGAAACATGAATTAGAAAATAAGGAAAAGACTGTGCAGGTACCTGAAGTATTAATTCAGTTAATCTAGGACTGAAGTTGTACAATTTTAGTTACAATTGCAAACACAACGTGCTGAACTTGTTGCAAAAAATAACTCTGAAAAACAGAAAGAATTGGATGTTACCGTGCAAGCTTTAGAAGCAAGATACACCAAAATGCTTCAGTTGCAACAAACTCAAGCAATGATTGAGAAGAGAACGGATGAGCAGGTTATTCAGGATTTAAAACAATTATTGCATAAGCACGACATCCCATATAACTAAAATTTTCACAAATCGTATAAGACCATCCTATTTTATAATTGTACGTTATAGTAATGTTATTTGGTGTATAGTGAAAAATAAAAATGTACATGTATGTATATTTCTTACTAACTGAAAAAGCAACAACAAAAAAAGTGAATATAAGCCGTTTACAAGTTTACTACAAAAGTATGTGATGAGATGAGATTTATGCAAATCTACAGAAGTATATTATGGTAAGAATAATTACCATGCTGGCATTATTTGCATATATTTTACTGTCATAATTGTAAGCAGTTATCCAGAACGCTCGCACATTTCACCAATAACGTTTGACTGTAGATTTAGGACTAGAAATTTCTTTACTGAAGTGGCGTGTGTGCCTTTTATAAATGGAGAAGGCGCTAGGGAAAAAAACAACAAATCTATGCTTTACATATTTTACGATCAAATCGATTGAAATGAATTATTACAATTTTGTTTTTAGCGTAGTTTTAGCCGGGGCTGCAGCCCCTTCAAAAACCTTAAAAGGAACAGGGGGTTAAAAAGTTTTTTGTTTGAAAGGTTCATTTAACCTCTGAATCTTTTTCTGTTGCTATCAAGTATTTTCTGAAATAAAAACTGTTTCTTGTGCGTTGACATTGACAATTATTCAGTTTAAAATAAATCTGCACACGGTGTATACTCGGTTGCTGAAAGAGTTGAAATTATGTTTATTTATGGCTCCAATCATGGCAAGGGTTTTAAATGATAAGCATTTGAGGCACAACTACGTTAAAGAGCTTGTACAAAAATTCACAGACACAGGATCAGTAGGAAATAAGAAAAGACATGTAACAAAGTGGTAAATGACATTACACAAATTTAGGTAATAAGCCACATTACTGCCAATTCCACTAACTCTGCGCCAGACTGCTAAAACTGCTGGGCTTTCATATTCATCAGTTCGAAAAGTGACAAATTCATAAGATCGATCCTTATAAAATGAAAATTGTCCAAAAGCTTGGTGAAGATGATTACGACAGACTAATCGAGCTTTGTAAGACTATGTCGAATTTAGTCACTGCAAACCCAAATTTTGTAAAAAATATCTGCTTCATTGATGAAAGCAGCTTACTTTACATGGCTCTGTTAATAAAAGCAATGTATGTTACTGGGACGATGAGAACTTTCATTTTGTCAGAAGGTCATATTCAAACTCCCCAATAACTGAATGTTTGGACAAGGATTCTTGAGGATGCTGCCCATATTCATAAATGAAACACTAACTGGTGACATTTGCTTGAACATGTTAGAAAACATCATAGATCCTTTAATAACCGTGGAAATAGAGAAACAGCAAGATTTAGAAGGAAATCAAAAGTTGAACGAAAATGAGTTCTTCTTTCAACAAGATGGAGCTCCACCACATTATGCCTTAAATGTTCGTAATTAGTTTAACAACCGATTGCCCAACCATTGGATTGGCAGACTTAACAAATTTAAATTATTTTCACTGGGGCCATTTGAAGTCAGTGATATACAAAATACAACCGGCTAATTTGGAGGACAACGAATTGTTGATGAATGCAGGCATAGTTACGTGAGAAACATTTCAAAAAGTGAGACAAAAATTTAAAAACCGGATCTATTACTGCCTGGAATAAAACGATGGGATTTGTATTCTTAAAGACATTACATTTTTTTATTATTCATGGTGTGTTTCTTTACTTATTATTTGAAGTTTAACTGATTATTTGAAGTTCAACTCTTAGCAGTGGTTCCAACATTAGTTTCATCAAACATCTATTTCTTGATAGTTGACATTTCCAAGCATCGATTTTACTAATAATAGGCGCTTAACAACAATGTTGTGCACAAAAAATATGAACATGGACTGTGCTGCAAAACAAGCGATTTTCTCAAAAACTAATCGTAGAAATAAAAAACTATTACATAGCCAAAAAGATGATAAATTGACCTTTCAAACAATAAACTTTTTAATTTAAGATGTTTAAGGTGGCTGCTGTCCCGACCAAGGGGTATACCTGCAGGTCTCAATCTACACTAATTAAGTGTCCTCACAACCAAAATTAACCGGTTTCGGCATTTTGCACATAATGTTTTAGTTTTCCAGCTATTTGGGGTACATCGTTCTCAAAAAATCGCACTGTATATTACAAATTAAAAATCTTACAACTTTAATTAAAATTAGGAGAGATTCTATTCTATTTTCAATCTTGGTAAATTCATCTAATGATTTGTAGAAATATGAATGTCAGAATTTAGAAATTAAGTAGAACATTTTAGAAAGATATCAAAATTTTAATTTTAAGATCAAAATATTAGGATAAAAATTAAACACTTTAAGTTCAAACTGAAAAGTTTGAGACCTCAAAAATTCGAAAAATTTCTCGACATTTATTTAAACAATAAAATGGAAAACATTTTCAGAAAGGGAGAGAAAAAACTCGACAATAACAAAAATATTCTCTAGTAGAATTTAAAATCTAACTAAAGAAGACTCTTCTAGAAAAAATATAATTTCGATAAACAGGTAAAAAATTTGGATTTTAAAAAAGACAAGGCTCGAATTTTGGGAAGCTAAGTCAACAAAGAGAAAGCCTAAACTCGAGTTTTAATTCTCAATTTCAAAACACAAAAAATGAAAAAGGTTTACATTAAAATTTTGAGAATCTCAACATTTGAAACCAAACTTGTGTAATTAATGTAAAAGAAATTCTTAAAATATTGAATTTGTTCCCGAATTTTCGACTTTAATCTTTTTAAGAGCTTAACACAAGATTTCGCTTGAAGCTTAAAATTTCTGGCAACAGTCGAAAGGTCGAAGTCAAAAATTCTAGAAAAAAACCTGAATTTAACATGAAATAATGAGAAGTTTTTGTATAAATTAAACTTTTTTCGAAGTTTAGACTTTTACTTGAT
Organism: Dastarcus helophoroides; assembly: GCA_028583605.1. Lineage (NCBI taxonomy): Eukaryota > Metazoa > Arthropoda > Insecta > Coleoptera > Bothrideridae > Dastarcus > Dastarcus helophoroides. The sequence goes on along the minus strand of CM053328.1, from coordinate 25,319,566 downwards.
AATTCGACTTTGTTTTCAAAAGTTTTGAAACACTTCTTGAATTACTAAGTTTAAAAATTTCAAACTCAAACTTCGTATTTTGAGCAAAAAAAAATATCAGAAACTTCGAAAGAAGCTTAAAAATTATAAATAAATGAAATCATCATCTTCAGAGAGACACAGTATCTCTCTGAAGATGATAGATTGGCTATCGAAACGCGCTAGAGCAACCTTTGTTGTTTAATCTTTCTTGGTTTTAGGGAACAAGATTTGTATTTCAATTTTTGAAAATAACCAAGGACCAGTCCGTTCCACCAAAATTTAACATGAAATATAGTTGAAATTTTGAGAACAAATTTTACAAATTAACGAATTTAAAAATTTCATGTTTATACTCGGAAATTTTATAAAATTTCGAGAATTAGAATTTTTGTTCTGAAATTCAAAATTTTCAGAATAAATGAAATTGAAAAAAAAACTGTTTTCAATAAATTCTTTCTAAAAAAAATTCTCGAAATTAACATTGAATTATTTTAAAAGTAGGTGAGCTTGAAGTAAAGGATTTTGAGAAAAACAAAAATTTAAAAAAAAACTTGAAATATCCTGTTAAATTTCGGTTAAATATTAAAGATATTTCGAAAGGTTTTTGTTGATAGATGACAGATTTGACTATTTTTCGAAATGTTGACATTTTTTCCAAAATTTGTAATTTTAAACCTTAAATTTTCAGTTATTTAGATTTTTCTAAAATTTCGACTTCCATCGCTAGCTTTAGATATTCCGGACATATGACTTAATCTCTTCAAATTTAAATTTCGAAATTCTCTGTAGTTTCTTAGCGAAGTAGTGTTATTTTCATTGATGTTTTATTGGCCTCTTCTTCGCAAATGTAACTGACCACGAGAAAGCCAATAAAACATGAATGATAATTAAATTTGGAAGTCAAATCGAACTTGAAATTTAAAAATTTATAGAAACATTTGAAATTTTCTGATTAATAAATTCAATTTCGACTGACTCGAAATGTAATCTTTTTTAAACGATAACATTTTCTGTTCAAATTGGGACTGGAGAATTTCGTATTAAAACTTAAATGCAACAAAATTAACATTTCAAAGGTAAACTGAGAATTTTGAATTAAATTTTTGAAAAAAGAAAATTGAAATTTATGTGAAAATAAATTACTAAAACGTTCATTATAATCGCAAATGAATATTCGAAATTAGTCTGTGAGCTTGAAAATTAAAAAAAAATGGAAAACTTGGGAAGAATTTGTTAATTAAGTTATTTTTTTAAATTTTAATTCTATTCCACAACATGGACTTTTCTAGAAAACTGACTCATTTTTCTTCAAAATTCCTACTTGTTTTCTTTTTATAAAAGGAGTTTTGAAAATATTGTTGATAAAAGATTATTTTTTCAAAAATTTTATTTTTCTTCGAAAATCCCGAAATTGTATTTTTTTAATTTTAATTACAAATACAAAATTTCGAATTTTTAGAAATGTGATTCATTTTTCTCAAAATTTACTCTTCAATCTTCTAATTTCGATGTTTTTCTGCTAGAAGAATAAAAAATAATAGGTACACATAGCTTGAAAACGGTTGGAACCTTGACATACAGTTATGTGGACGCCGTCATCTATAAGCAATAAGACACTATGATAAATGTATGTTTATATGAAAATATATGTTATTACTCATTGCACAATGAACTAATAGTTAATTTAATCGCCGCCATTATCGATTATAGCTTGGCACCATATTCTTATTAAGTTCTTCTTAATAAGTATATGCTTGGCACCTTTTTGGCATTCTTTTCACAAGATTTTCTGCATATTCTCGCGGTAACGATATCCATATCGTCCTGATTTTATATGACAGCTGCTTCAAAGTACATATTGGCTTTCCTTTAAGCTTCATCTTAATATATGACCAAACATTTTCTATCGGATTTGCATCTGGAGACATTGCAGGCCAATTCGTAGTAATCCCATTGTTTTGTTTAAACGCTGTACAGATACGGCTGCGATGTTTCGAATCATTACCTTCTGGAAGCACCCAGTTTGCCTCGTGCGAAGCAAACATTTTAGCGGACTTTAGAATATATGTTTGATAAATATTGCATATTTTTTCAGTGTTTAAATTGGCTGTAAATAAGTGCAAACAACCAAAACCGCGTCTAGAGAAACATCCCCAAACATGCAATTTTACCGGATGTTTGAAGCAGCTTGTCACGCTTTGTAACACTAGACTTTTGAAAGGGGAGACCAGGCCGAAAAAGATGATTTTTCGTAAATATAACTTCATCCCAATTTCTATCCAAATTTTCCTTCGCCCACGCCAGTCGTTTCATTTTGTGTTTTTCAGACAACAATGGTTTTTTTAAAGTCGACTTAAATACAAGATTTTTTTCTCTCAGACGGCTGCTTATCGTGTTGATCAGAGAGTCTCTGGTGTTGATAGACACATGAATTCCTTTTCTGTGCAGTTTTATTTGGGCTTGGCTCAAAGTAAGTTCGGGTTTCTGTTTAAAAAGACGCACGATCTCACCTGTCCTGAGATTTTGATGTCCCGCGCGTTAGCCCTCTCTCTGAAAAATCATCTACGTTTCCTACCTTTAAATATCTTTTAACCCACTTCGCAACGAATATTTTCGACTTTCTAAGAATTTTAGCAGCAGCTCCATACGAATGTTTGGGGTCCCTTTGGATGATTTACGAGGAACACTGCCTCGTGACACTTTAGATAGTTTTCACTCATTTTAAAATGCCGTCAAAACAAAATGTTTAACTATCGAATTGATTCCCTATACACTGTGCAAAAGTGTCTTTGTTACAGATTCGATACCACTCCAGAGATGGCGCTGCGAGCATTACATTTAAAATTATGGTGTACCCTTTCTTGTGGTAATTGTATCAAGTTCTTAGAATGTTCTAAAGAATCTGTCATTACGAGCTCTTCCAGAAACTTTGTGACAAACTGTATGTAATAAACTATTTGGTTATTATTTCAAATCAACAATAGAGTAGTTGGCCCTAAAAAAATAGCTTTTTAAATGAGGTAAATGTGATAAATTATTAAGTAAGAAATGAAAAGCAAAACACGTGATTGGTTTATTATTGCAATTAGTCTCTGATTGCGATATTTTACTCGGTGATCGAATGTCACAAAACGGTACCGGCCACGATGGTTTTAAATGTGACGTCACCTGTTGAGTGTACCCCAACCTCACACAAATATAATATACTTTTACTTGATATTTTGGGTTTCTCTTTGCAAGTTGTAACCAAGTCTTTCTCCTTATAATATTACTTGGAAGTCCTAAAAGCAATTTGTGTTTTTATAGTTGCAGGCTTGCACTTTCGCACCAAATATTACGCATAAGGGTAAGGGTATTCATTATTTCATATGAAAATTGTTACACACCGCACCTGAACGTTACTTGTGCTTATTTGGTTGCTCTACAAATGACGTCACCATCTGTTTAAACACGGTGGCTCGTATTTCCGCGCCAATTTAAATAGGTGAAATCTATTTTACATATTTTATCGGGCTAATACAGCAGTGTGAACATTTTAAGACAATAGAAAAATTAGTCAAACACCTTATTAAGAAAAAAAAATAGTTTACTTACCTTAGTATTTATCTTGGGGAAAATGCTTTACCAGTGCTTCACAGAAATCAATAAAACAATACCAGCATAGTCCATATTTATTTTCGTAATTGTCACACTAATAAAGATAATACTTGATATTCAGTATCACATAAATAAAAATAAAACAAAAAGCACCTCTAATAATTAGGAATAAATGTTAAAAAAAAGCTAAAATAAAATGAATTTCAGTATAAATTTTATCACAAATTTGCAGACTTTTCAGACAAAAACTAGCGAGTAATCGAAGTTCACAATTGGAGATTTGCAGCAAATTGCCTGTACACCAACTAGGAATTGTTAAATCAATTTTGGTGGAAAGTAAAATAAATCGAATTCAGATCACATCAAAATATTAGCCCTAATTAGCTTAATATCTAACATACTAAAATCAATCCAGTGTACTAATTTGTAGTTTTTAGGTTTATTTCTAAAAAAGCATTTTCTTTTGACCTCTTACTCTACAGCCCAAAGACAATTGTGTTTCACAGTCATCTTTTATTTGTTTTAAATGTCGTTTGATGGGAACAAAAAGGGTACCCATGAGTTCTTCAATGGTATGAGGATAATAGACTTCTCCAAGTTGATCTTTTATATAATTTTCCATTGATATGAATTCTAAAAGGACCCTAAAAACAAACCTTGTTTATATTTATCAAACAACAAAAGCGTGACTTACTCTGATATAACTGGCAGAATGGTATCTATCTGCATGGGATTTGTGTAATTATTAACTACTTGCCATTGGTTAAACCAAGTGTGCATTCTGAAATTATAACTAAGAATACTGACAAATTTTTATTATAATGACTTACTGATCACTGTCTATTATATTTCTGTATCTGGCTCTTAAATTGGTAAACCATTCAAACCCGTTAAATATTTGCCATCCAGGAAAATTTAACTGAGGAAACACAGGAGCCCTGCATGGGCTGTCAATGCTGGGAAAATTATCGCAATAACCGAGACTTTTACTGACGGAACTGCAACATTTCATAATGAAACTAATGAATTCGATTTATTTGGGAAATTACTCATGTATTTCTTGATTGTAACCACCACACAACCACGTTTTCATACACAAGCTTAATACTGGTATCGCCACTGGCAGTAATTCACATATTGTAGCATAATGGTCATATCCTGAAATGAGAATTTAAAATTATTCATAATTTATACTGACAGCAAACAATACATCAGGATTTCCTAAACTATGTTCCGAGCAACAGTTTTGTTTCTTGTAACAGCTGCAAAGATATCTAAAACATGTTTTGGGCATATCAATATTCTAAAGTAGTGCTTTTCACTGTCGCGACGCTTTAGGGTAGTGGGTCTCAAAGTCTGTCTCAGAAAATAAAAGACTGACTGTTTTTTAACCTTCAGTTTTGTTTGTATATAAAATAAAATATGGTTGCTGGTTATTTTTTCTGGTCATCACATTTTTAACCATAGGTGAGTTCTTTTTAGTTGTTACACTTTTTTTAGAAAACCCTGAGATATATGTAACATATTTCTCAGAAATTAGTGCGTCCACAGTTATTTGTACAATTTTACATAGGCAACGAATTTAAAAAGTTTGAGAAATACTGCTCTAAGAGATCGACTGGAGTTTTTGATAGGTCGGGGCCTTTACACAGTTTCCGTTATTTTAGAAACCAAATTCAATTAACCTATTTAAATTTATTATAATAACATATTTATAATTCTTGCTTTTATTTCGCAAAAAAATATAAGCTTTTAAAAGTAATATAAATTTGAAAAAAATTAAAGTTTAATTTTCATTATTTTAAAATATTTGAGAGTTCTGAAGGAGTAGTTGTGCGAATCGTTTTTCGTATGAAAATAGATGTATTGCGAATTGCAGAAGAAAGGTAATGTGAAATCGTGAACAATGCGGATTATTTTGAAAAGAAATGGAATGCAAGTGCTATTTCATTACCATGCAAATGTATAAGAACATCATCGAAAAGATCGATTTTTTGTGTTTGTGATTGTTTTTTATGAGTAAATCTTGTATATATGTTATGGCTAAAATGATTACTTGGTTAGTTTTAAAACTAACCAGCTAGTTTGTAAACATACCGAATTAGTTGCTATTTTAAAGAAATCAGCCATTTCCAACAGAATAGCGGATGCTAAATTGCTAGTTTAGTAAACTTCCTGGTTAGTATGCAAACTAATTATTTGCTTTGGTTTATTTATACATTTTATGTGATTGTTTTCACATTAACCACACATTTTGTTAACTTTGTATACTAACAGTTCGTATTATTAGTTAATACGGTTACTGTAATCGTTTTAGTTGCCCAAAATAGCAAATTTACTGGTTAGTTCATAAACTAACTAAACGAATAAGCAATAACTGTAAACTAGAATTTCAAATAGCAGGAGTGAGGTAATGTGTAAGCTAATTCAAGAATTATTTCGTTTATATTCAAAAACTGCTGTCAATTAAAACTGTGAAAGATATGGAAAGTACACTTCGGGCAACATTTGAATATACTTCAGTATCAAGAAGTAATCACGATTACGTTAGATGCCAATGCAGCAAACGGTGTAAAACAAGAAATGTAAATACGTCAGCTCTAGATAGGGCTATCAGCTGTCCTAATTTGGGTGGAATATTTTTCGATTTTTTAATTATTCGTTCTGTGTTTTGTCTAATATTTCTGATTTCTGATAGTTCAAACTTCATGGTTGTCGGAACTAAATTTACAATTTTTAAAAGTTTCCGATTTCTTGGACGGCATTTTTTTTAGTGGATTATTTATTAGTGTACCCCTTGCTTTATTTTGGAAACTCGATCAATTCTATTCTACATTAAAATAAGATAAACATTAAATGCCTCCAAATCAAAGAATATAATTACTTATTTGTTGTTTTTATGATAAATTAGAATAAGGATTTGTCTTAACATTTATAATGAAATGAAAATAGCTCGTGAATCCCTCTATTGAAAACACCAAAGTACTTATATTGATAGAGACAGAAATAAATTTTGCAAATTTTCGGTTAGTATTAAAACTAGCCGCTATTATATTAAACTTACTCAAAATCGCCATTTTAACCATAATAAAAAGATAGTTTGCATATTGACCAGCTATCAACTGATTATCTGCTATTTTGCTGGAAACGACCGAATTGAAAACAAACTGGTTAATTTTAAAACTAACCAAATATCCATTTTAGCCGTAACATATACAAAAAGAAAATATACCATTTTGTTATGATTTATGTTCATTACATGCAAATTTTGTATAAAAATATTTAAAAATACCGAAAACATCACGACAAATCAAATAAGGTTTTTTTTTCGTCAACGTGTCCATCTCGTACTTTGATGTTTGCCGTTTAATTTTAAATGAAATAATAGTTAATACATTTGAAAATGCTGCCCAAAAATGATGCTAATTAAAAAAAAGAATTTTTAGTTCCTTCATAAGTCCCATCATTTTGACTAATAATAATTAGCTAATTTAATGCAAATGTATGTAAATCATAACAAAATAGTCTATTTTCTAGTTTATATACAAGATTTAATCATAAAATGCTGTTGAACGCAGTAAAAAAAACAATCACAATGGTGTCTTTATACTTTTGCACGGTAGTGTAAGTAGCTAATACTTGGGACATATTTTCTGACAATTATTACAAACGTTGTTTTGTAAATTTATCTGGTAATGTGTAATTTTTAAACCACGACGAAATCATCTTTTCAAAGTGAAAATATTGTCTCACTCTTGTCAGGGCCATTACTTTGTTTAGTTTGCAAAATGTCACGCTTCTAGATCCATCGACTTAGGCTGTGCGTTGTCTATCAGTCAGTGTTTAGAGTTTTATTAAAATGTGTAACGGAATTAAAAAATACGGGATCGTCATTTTATCCACTGCGCCATACTGTCACTTTGGCAAGAGTAAATTTTAACCTCTTAAACATATCTGCACTTTTACTGTAAATTAAATCAGGGGTGAGCAACAGGCGGCCAGCGGATCACGTCCGGCCCTCGACGATGTCGAAACTGGCCCGACGCGTGAATGCGTAGACATAGGAGGCTGTTATATTCGGGTCGTTACGTTTACTCAGAATGCACGAATTGCGGACCCAGTAGTTCTTTTACCTCACGGTTGTGTGGAGAGGACTATTGGGATACATTATGCTAGTCAAATGCTCTTTGTGGTCGGAGACAAAGAGTGTCGAAGCCAGCACACATTACTAATAATAATAAAGTAAAATTTTTGGTTTATATTTAAAATTTGGTGTTTATAATTGAAATATCGTTAAAATGGAAATTTTGAAAAAAAACAATTAGTCAAAAAGTGAAACAGAAAAAATTAAATGTATACATTTTGAGAAAAATTCCAGATTGAAAGCTAGAACCTGAAATTTAAGAAAAAATGTCCTCAAATTTTTCTAGTCTGCGCCTTAGCTGCTTTCACCTTACCTACAAAATATTGCGTTAAAATTCCATGATTTAGTATACCATTGCAGGAAATGTTTGAGATACCCTGCAGTATATGGCCAAAAATGTACACTAAGTATTTGCAGTCAGAAAATAAACTTTTTAAATGTTTAATATGTGTTTTTCATGAAGACAGTAGTGTAACAAAAAATAGTAGTAATTACCTGGACCATCCAGTCAAGGCAATTCCCCTAAAGTTACCAATTTTACCAGCATGCTGATTTAGCTCCGACAGCCAAGCCTCGTGATTGCTTATGTGGAATTTGTTAATCGGAATAATCTGACAGCTTGTAGTGGCTCCCTTAAAGGCTGTAGCTCCCCATACGTTATGAAACACGTTAGCGTATTTTTCCCACAACGGCGACCCGAGCTGAAATGTATCCAAGGAATTGTAATGCCACACCATTGGTTCAACCAAATTCCCAATGTGATAATCTAGAAAACTCTAGTTTAAAGAGGAATGTTGCTCATTCATCAGCTTACCCAATAATATATTAAGGTCAATATTTCTCAACATGTCGTCCCAAATAATAACCTTTAAATTTGGATAATTATCTCTAATGAATTGGGCTACCTCTGTCACATGATCTAAGTATAGTCCAGCTTTTCCATACTTACTAGTTTGTACTCTCTTTGAGCAAGAGGGACATAAACCCATATGCCAAATCTGCATATTCAACAAATTAATAGAGGTTGTATAAAAAAATAAGTTTTTACCTCATCAGCTCCAATATGGAGGTACTGAATGTTCGAATGAAAAGCTACTATTTGTTTTATTAAGGCTCGGACAAGGGGCAATGTTTCGCTGTTGCTAGGACACATAGAACTTGGGTAATTTTCTAGCTCACGTAATCCTCTCCACTGTTCATGTTTTAGCACAAATTCCATGTGACCAAATGTTTGCACAAGTGGTATAACCGTCAGATCACAATCACTGGCTGAAAATTATTCGTTACAATTTACCTAGAAACTGATGGAAATTAAATTTCGGCCGAGGCCGAATTTTGGATCCACGGAAGCGGATGTCAACCCCACCCCCGGACCCCACCCTCATTTAGAATATTAAAATCCGAAATTCTTATATTAACTTGTAATCAATTTAGCATTTCTAAAAATACTTAACGCTTGTGATCGAAATTCAAAAAATTGTAAAGTAATAAAATTCAATTTGTTTTTTTGGATCCACGGAAGCGGATGTCAACCCCACCCCCGGACCCCACCCTCATTTAGAATATTAAAATCCGAAATTCTTATATTAACTTGTAATCAATTTAGCATTTCTAAAAATACTTCACGCTTGTGATCGAAATTCAAAAAATTGTAAAGTAATAAAATTCAATTTGTTTTTCACATAAATACTTGGAATTGACAGGGGAAAATTTCGGTTTTTCTCAACATTTCAACTTTTTTACAATCCTTCGATTTTTTTTTTTACTTTTTCCCGAGACAGGCATGTTTGCAGAATTGGGTTTGTTTTTCTACAAATTTTGACATGTTTGAAACAACTGTTTCTAAACATTTTAATTTTCTAAAATTTCTACCTTTATTTGGATGTCCGTTTTTTCTTTTTAAATTTCGACTTCATAAAATTTCAAATTTTTTTAACATTATCGACTTTTATTGAAAAAAAACGACTTTTTAAAATTTAATCTTTTTTTCTCTCCATTTTGACTTTTTTGCAACTTGATGTTTTTTGAAAAACTAAATATTTTGAAGAAAATTTCAATTTTTAATAATTTTTATCCTGAAAATGTTGACATTGTCTAAAATTTCAACTTTCAAATTTTCCCTTTTTTAGGTTTTTAAAAGATTCCACTTCTCTTAACATTTCGATTTTTTGAAAATTGTGGATATTTAGAAGTTTCGACTCTTTCAAAGTTTCGACTTTTTTCGAAATTTTAACCTTTGTTGAAAAATTGTAGTTTTAAATATTGACTCATGTAATTGCGAGTAAATTTCGACTTAAAAGTTTAGTTTTTGAACACGTTTACTTTTTTATTTCTTTTTATAAGTATAATCCACACAAAGGGTAATCCTATTAGGCCTTTGAAGCACTATGAGTAGGATGTGAAAATAAAGGTAGACAAAGATGAACCGCCTTTTTAAATAAGGAAATAATTTCAAGAAAATACTCTATATTTATTTTTTTAATGCAATATCTTGGGTTAGACTCGCAAGACTGATGTTCAAATTTTGAATCCGTTTGAAATCCGAAGTTTTAAGAAAAAACACAAGAATTGCAAGTTTAATGTAAAAATTTAAAAAATTGGAAATTGTGGAAGAAATTATTAAATTTCGGAAAAGCCCAAAATTTGTGTTTATAATTATTTTGAAAGCATAAGCGCATAATTTTGTAAAGAAGAGTAAAAATGAGAGTAAAATAGATTTCTAGACGATTTTCTTTAGGTTAGAAAATTTTAACCTCTCTGGATAAATAAGACGTCAAAATGACCCTTGACGGATCAACCAAAATAATCAATAAGTAATCGAATGCCGGGTTCGCTACGTTCTCTTCTAAAAAACTTAGAGCACACTTGATGACTTTTTCATTTGAACATCCGATAAAATTTCAACTGACATAAATTGAAATTTACTAATTCAATCAGACTCACTCTGTCATTATTAAACGGCTCGAGATAATTAAATACCATATCTGTTGCTAATTTAAAGCCCTCATCGCTTCCCATTTTTGTTTTTAGATTCATTTAAGTGGTCAGTTCATTACGACAAGCGTATTTTTGATATTAAGAAATTTCATTATCTTTGCGATTCTGTGGAAGGAGATTCAAGTGACGTTATTGAATCATTGTCATTATCAGCTAATTATTATTATTAATTAATTGTGCAATAGAGTTGCTGCAAGACCGCTTTAAAATAAAAGAACAGGTCACAACCGTCCTAAACATTTTTTAATTCACAAGAACCACACAACCCGGTCTAAGACAACTAATTAACTGTAATAAAGGTTTTAGAGCTTTCGGCAAAAAAAGGGAATTACTTTTATTTATTATTCCCATAAGAGCGGAAAAATTAAACGATCATGCAAAGCGAAAATGGCAATCAGTACAACCAGTACAGCTCTAGTTTTAATTAGAAATAGGTGCAGTAACTTTAAACAATGTCCAGCATTGTTAAATCCAGGGTGTCAAGCGAACATCATTACTTCAGCATTAGTTAAAAAATTGTAATTTTCTTTAAGAGTTTGAAGTAATGTAACATATGAATCAAATCACATCTAAACGAATTCACGTGTGATCTGGAATATGATAAACAAAATCACAGAACCAACCTCAATTTTTAAGATTGATAAATTTGCCATTCAACTGCCCTCTAATGTTTTTTCGATGATCCTGATTTCAATGCGAAATAATCTAAATAGATTTATTAACTGAAACAAGTTTATTTTGGGAGTAATTAGAAATTCCATTGAAATCAGAAAAAATTAACTTCATTTTCAAGAAACCAAATTGGGTTGAATGCAGCTGGTCATTTAAAAGTCCATTCAAAGAAACAAAAATATGACATGCAATTCAAAGACCATAAATTCTTGTCAGGAAGAACAATTACATGACCGGGGCAATAAATTTTAGGATCAAGAGGAAACTGAAAACAAAATACTTTTATCCCAAGAAGAAAAGGTCAGGAATAACACTTTCAAGACAATTACTACTTACGAGCACCCTGTGGTCTATTCATTGTAACGTTGACTTTCAAAAAGGAAAGAAGGCACATTCAGTGTCAATAAAATGATTCTTAAACTTGGAAAAAATAGGGATGACAGAATATCTAAGAACCACTTGTCGGAATGACGAAATGTAGTACTTATCCAACCAGGGAGTTCAAACAAACTGTGAAGGACCATAAAATTCATGTGGTGTAAGACACATCTGCAAACACTTTCAACACAGTCAGACTTTTAATCAGTTATAAAAAAATAAAAACTAAACGTAATACGTATTGCTGTAAATCAATACATATTTTATGAAATTATTATTTACTACTTCGAAGATACATAGATAATTGTCGTGGCGAATTTTAAGGGGTGTCCGATAACACAAGGGTCGACGTCACCAAGATTCTAGCCTTAATAATCTAAATAAATTAAGGTTTCATATTTCAACACGATCAGTAAAGAGGTTATGAAATTATTAATTAAACTATTTTTTATAACAACTTTGAAAGTCTGCAATTCGAAAAGTAAACATTTTTTATTATTTATATTTTTTCGTAATTCGTATTTATTTATCATTCCAAATCAACTGCCAAGCGTTGTCTTTGAAATTTGTAAATACCCTGTATAACCTTGTATGTTAAATAAAGTGTTAATTATGTTTCTATTTGGTGTTATCATTTCTAATGTCTCCGTTGGTTGCAAGGATTGCGAAATCTGTAAATTTTTTAAACTGTCGAATTTCAAAAATCTTTATTGGTTTTGAAAGGTTGTAGTTTTTTAATTTCCACCTTTTACCAAGATGTCAACGTTTTTCTGCAGATTTTAATATATTTTGAAAATTTTAACTCTCGAAATTTCAATTGTTTTTGTAAATTTGACTTTTGGAAAATTGAACTTTTTGAACATTTTTATTTCTTTTAGTTTTTAATCCTTTTTGAAAAGGTGTATTTCTCTTTGAAAACTTGATTGTTTTGACTTCCTATCCTAGTTTTAATTTTTGTTGTTGAAAATTTCAACTCTTAAACATTTTTCCATTTTACAAAACTTCTACTTTATTGAAAAAGATTTGAAAATTTAAAATTTATGACTACGAGGAGTGACTTTCAGTTTTGCACATAACCACATAAAGGGCACAAGTAACAAAATGCATAGTTCCGACATTAATCTCAACATTACATTAATACATGTTGAAAATTTCGTCAAAATATAACCAGTGTTTAGTCACAGTGAATTTTGAAAGATAGTAAGCCGTTCAGAAACACGGAAGAAGCAGGTTAATTTGGAACTATGCATTTTGTTATTTGCGCCCTCTATGTGGCTATATGCAAAACTAAAAAGACAGCCACCGTAATTGAAACGTTTGACTTCATTGAAAATATGAACTTTTAAAACTTTGATTTTTTCAAGGTTGTTTTTTTTTGCAAATTGTGTCTTTCCCAAAGTTTCGACTGTTTTAAAATTTCGACCTTTTTTAAGTTTTGAACGTTATTGAAATGATACTTTTTTTTTTTAATTGTGAATTCCTCTAAATTTTGACTTCTTTGTAAACTTGTTTTTTTTTTGTTTCGAGAAATCCAGTTTTTTTTAAATTTTCAATGTAAAAATTTTGAGTCTTTAAAAAATTTTACTTCAGCTCTTTAAAAACTTCGACGCTCAAACTTTTTAACTTTTTTGAAAAATTCAACTTTTCTGTACATTTCGACTTTTTAAAACCAAATCGTAGTTTTAACATATTTTTAAAAAATCAGACTTTTTTAAAACTTTAGACCTTTTTTAAAATGTCCACGTTTCTTCGCAAACTCGACTTATTTTAAAAATTTCGCCTCTCGAAATTTCAAATTTTTTTATTGTAAAATTTATATTAAGTACCAAATTCAACTTCTTTAATTTTTTTAACTTTTTTGGAATGTTGAAAAATCCGACCTTTTTTAAAATTTCTATTTGTTTTTGTTTGTTGAAAATCTTGAACTTTTCAAAACATTTTGACTCAAAATTTCAATCTTTTTAGAAATTAAATTAAAAAAAAATTATTTTGAAAATTTTGATTTTTTAAAGTTTTTAGTTTTATAAATTCCGAGCTATTCGAAAATTTCTACTTTTCAAAATTACAACTTTTTTAAAATTTCGATTTTTTTCAAAATATTTACTTTTTTGAAAATCCTAACTTTTCTTGAGAGTTCGACTTTAAAAATTTCTAGAAAACGTTGTATGTCGCCATTTCAAAATTTCCCCCTTTTCAAAATTACCATTTACCAAAATCTATAAGTTAATTCTCTCCTAAAAAATTTCAACTTAGGTATTTGAAAAAGTCGATTTCTTTTTCAAAAGTTTTGATTTATTTTCCTCCATGTTGTGAATCTGGACTTCTTGAAAAATGCTACTTATTTTGAAAATCTCAACTTTATTGAACATTTTGATTTTTTTTAAATTTCGACTTTCCTAAATATTTACTTTTTGAACATTTGAAAATTTTGTTTTTCTTTGTGAATTTTGACCTTTAAAAAAATTCTACTTTTTTAAACATTCCTTATCGAAAAATTTGGTATTACTTTAAAAATTTCGACTTATTCCAAATTTATACTATTTTCAAATTGTCGAGCCTTTCAAAATTTTGATATTATTCAAAAATATCCACTTCTTTTGAAAACTTCGACACTTTTTTTTTTCAAAATTTTGTCTTTCGGGAACCTTCGATTTTTTGACAATTTAGACTTTTTTTAAATTTCAACTTTGCCTTAATGTTTCGCTGTTTTCTAAAATTGATTTGATATTTTAATAATAGGGTTGTCTCTTGTGAATGGATTGATCTTGCAATAAAAAAATTCCTTTTTTTAACATTTTGACTACTGAATTTTTTTACAAAGTTTGGATCATTTTGGAAATTTGGCCTTTTTTTTTGAAGATATATTTTTACTAATTATTACTTTTTTCAAAATACTGAGTTTTTTAAAGTTCGACATTTTTCCACACTATTACTGTTTTTAAGAATTTAAAACTTAAGACTCTAGTATTAAAGAGTGGAAATATGTACGATTATTTTCCATGTTCATATAAAACAAAATCATTCATGACTAAATTTGAATTAGTCTGAATAAACATTATTTCATTGAGAAAGATGTCTTCCAGGAATATATTTTTTATCTTCGGGATTTTTAAAAGGTTTTCGAGATTTAAAATAGCAAATGAAAATGTATAGAAAAATGTCTAGATTTTCAAGACGAAATATTAAAGAAAAAGATTCAAAATTGCAGGTTTTAATTGGGGGTTTGGCGAAGAAATTTAAAACTTATTAAAAAAATGGTATTTAATAAAAAAAAATTCCCTAATTTCTATTTTATTCGCAAATTTACAAATGTCATGGCAAAATTTCGAAAGTAAACTTACTTTTTTTAATGTTCATACACTTATAAATTACACTTGAACACAAGACTTCATTAGCAAAATCAAACTAAAAATTTAGGAGACAAAACTAATTAATTTTTTTTTCAAAATTTCGACCTGAGGAAATTTTTACGTTAATTTTAAAACTTATAATTCTAGAATTTTTCGAGTTAAAAAATGAACGAAAAAGTCTAAATTTCGGGCTTAAAGTGAAATTTTAGAAAAAAAAAACAAAGGACTACCAAACATTAGGAATTATGAAAAAACCTCAAATCCATGAACCAAAATTTTCTCAAAAGATTGACTTTTTTTAGAACTTTTGACGATCCGGAATAGAAATTTCCAGGTTCTATTTTAAAATTTGTATACTTTTTACAGAAAAGTCGCTTCTAAGTTTTTAAGGAAAGAAAGTCTAAATTTAAAGAAAAAAATCCCAAATTTCAAAAAAATCAACATTTCGAGTTGAAATAAAAACTTAAAATTCATTAACAAAACATTTCTTACCATTTTTAATCCCAAATTTCCGAACTTTTCTAGAAATTTTACATTTATGAACATGGAACTTTTGAAATTTTTTGAAAATTTCGAGTTTAAACTTGAAATTCATAAAATAGAACATTTACAATTTTTTTTGTATAAATTACAAATTTTACTTGAAATTTTGATTTTTTTTCTCGAAACTAAGCTTCATATTTTTAAATTCGAAAATTCTGCATTTTTTTAAATAAATTTTAAGATCATAGTCGAAATTTCGAAAAAGTTGTAATTTATAAAAAAAAACCATCAAAATTTCAGCATTAATTTTAAAATATCTTTTCGAATTTTACTCTTTATTCTCAAAATTCCTATATTTTTTATAACTTTGGTTACATTAGGTTTGTTCCAACCGAACATCAAACTAGTTTGCAACCGTCCGGCGCATGTGCATTCAAAATTTACCGTTCGAACCAAGTGCAAACTCCAACCCAACTGGCAGTCCGGTGTTCCAACAGTGCTCTGACTAGTTCTGAATTGATTTGTGATCAGTCAGAACAGTCAGCAGCCGAGAGCTTGTACTGGCAGTTGGGAACATGCGCAATAAGTAATCGATAAGCGGTATCGAATTTCTCAGCTGTTATTTGTCAATACGATTGTCAGATGTTTTGATCTTGTCGGAGCAAATGTAAATTGTGTTGTTAAGTTCTGAATTCTATTTTTCATCCACTATATATGCTCAAAAATAATAAAAATGAATTTCGTAGAGGGATTTATATGTGATGAAGATTTATTTTCATCGCTTTCGATTGAGACAGACCGCGAAGACCAGGGGTTTTCCGAGAAGTCCCAAAGTGCGTTCCAACATGTACAATCCCAAACCAGTCGGAGTGTAATACGGAATGCACGCATGCGTACGAACTAGTTCATGAATTAGTCGGAAACTAGTCAGAAATGTTCGGTTGGAACAAACCTATTGTTTTATTTTTTCAAATTTTAAGTCCATTTCCGTAATATATGTATTAATGTTTATTTATGTTAAAAAATGGCAGATGAACTAGGCTGCGGTGGCGATTCTAAGGTTTGCAGGTTTGCACAACCGCCAAAAAAAAAACAAACACTGGGATAAAAACAAAGTAATTTTCGTTCATTGTCATAATAAATAACGCATTTACCATTACCAAACAACCAAACATACTGCTGACTATAGCAACTTCCCCGGGTTCGTTCCTGTTTGATAGATATTATGTTATTTGGTTTGCAGAGTTTGCACGCTAGATTGCAACCTTTGTGTTACATGTACGCATCTATGGGTTAGCTAATATTTTGGTTGGTTTGAGTACGCATCCATAAGCAGCATTAAGTTGTACAAAGCACTGCATACTGTATTGACCAAGAATACCCGACCTAAAGAGTTAAGGATAAAATTGCAACTGCTAAATACCATCATATGGACTTCCCCTTATAATAACTTAGTTTTTGTGATAAATAAATAAAAAGAAAACTTTAACAGTAAATATAATCTCGGCCGATTTTTGTAGGTGTTTCTTTGCAACCTCCAATTTTTTGTTAGCACTAGTCGCCACTGCTAGGCTGACTCAATTTTTTAACGGAAAAAGGTAACCTTGCTGTGAAACCTAGAAAACAAAGACTTCATAACTTTTTTATCAATATTGACACAAACTATACTTATTCTGAAAGTAAAAAGGCAAAAAAA
The DNA here is from genome assembly GCA_028583605.1 of Dastarcus helophoroides. Classification (NCBI taxonomy): domain Eukaryota; kingdom Metazoa; phylum Arthropoda; class Insecta; order Coleoptera; family Bothrideridae; genus Dastarcus; species Dastarcus helophoroides. The sequence continues at coordinate 25,302,228 of CM053328.1, read as the reverse complement.
CTAACATGAGTTACATTACCCATTAACCCATTAATGCTGGCTGTCCCGATTTGAGGATGAACAAAAATACAAATTTAAGTACTATTTTATGAATTCTTTTTGACTTTTTTTGGTATTACTTCGTCTATATAACTTGCTTATGTAATAACAACAAAGTCATAATTAAAAAAAATCAAAAAATTAGAATAGTGCATAAATGCGGATTTTCATGCGTCTTCAAATGGCAACGACCAGCGTTAATAGGTTAAATTTAAATTACTGCCACTTGTATTTGGCATTTAAATTCCATTAGTTCATTTTTGAGTTTGCTACATTTTCTTTTGGTTTCTGTCGATTTTTGTTTCCTTACTTTGTATGGATGCCAAATTTTTACTGCTTTCAGTAAGAATCCTAACAGATTTTAATTTTAAGGTTGAAGGTGCAACTTTCTGGGATCTCGGAAAATTTTTCTGTTTTGGGACAATCCCAGTCGTTCCTGGGCACTTGGCAACTTAAGTTTAGTTACATAAATGGTGTAGTGGATCTTAGGACCCCCTTTTCGAATTTCTGAGTCAATCACTATATTCTTATGAAATGTCTACCCTATGTTTTACCTTTATTGCTCAGTCAGTAAAGAAACTTAATATTAAACAAATTATAGATTTTAAAAGCCAACCAATTATTTGAAAATTACAAAACAAGAATTTTTCTTATTGTAAAAGTTTGTGTTACCTAATAATTGAATTTTTTGCAATAAAAAGAACAATTCTAAAGAAGTATCCTAAAATGTGTTTTTTTTTTACCTTGCAAACTGTAAGAAATTTTTGTCACAAAGAACATCCTTACACAAAATTATTTCTTCATAGTGGACTCTTATTAATAAAAATTTTAATATTTTCAAACTGGGTAGCAGAAATGTTAAATAAAATAAATAAACAAAATAATTTGTGGAAATAATATTAAAAATCAAAATAAAGAATTGTTATGCCTCACCTAATTCAAGTATTTGCTTTGCCTCCTCTATAGAATAAGGCGCCCCACTAGCTTGTGCACTGTTTGATAAACCACCAATTGGGGTCAACTCTCGAATATAAGGAAAGGTATCTTCCCATTCTATCAACAACCCTGTAGCGCCAATACTTTTAATATATGGAAAAAACTACAACCCAAAGCCAGATAAATAAGTAGTAAAGTAAACAACAGTGTTTACAATTTCACTTTACCTTCTCAAAAAATGGGACCTTTGGAGGGGCGCCTTTTAAGTCCAAATGGACCAACCTGCAAAATTAGATTTATTTTTTATGATGTGTCACAAACGTTCCTGTTTTTTATTTGTGTAATTTACCTTTGAGTACCGTACGTCAAAGTGTCCATTATTAAACAAACCTCTATTTACAAACAAGTTGACAGGTGGAAAAAATTGACAACAAACAACTTAACGCACCAAGGGCACCAATGGTAACAATTCCGGTCATTGAAAGTTACTAAGTGCGTTCGGAATTTTTCTAGTCGGTACTTTGTTATCTAAGCAATTTTTAATACACATTATACAGTGTGGCCCAGAGGACTTGGGATAACTTAAATATTTTCATTCTTCTATTTAGACTATTATTGGTCGGAAACACTATCATTATCAATTTCATTTCTAACATTTCCATTGAAAAATTGCCTTTCGCCCTTTTTTCAAAATTTCGACTTTATCATATTTGAGCTTTTTTCAAAATTGTACGTGAATTCGATTATTTTAAAATATTGTTTGTAAAACCTTCAATATTGTTTTAAAATATTTCCTTTTTTTTTTGAAAATATCGACCTTTGTTAAAAATGTTGACTACTTCTCGAAGTTTACCCTTAATGAAAATTTGTTATTTAATTAAAACATTCACCTTTTTTTGAAAACTTCTTTCTCGAAAGTTGGACTTTTATGAAAATTTGGTTTTTTTTTATTCGGTTATTTTGACATTTTTAACCTCTTTTCAGAATTTCCACTTTGAAAATTTCGACTTTTTATCTTCAAAATTTTGATTTTTTCCCCGAAGCTTAGAATTTTTGTTAACTCGAATTTCGAAATGGTTTAAAATTTAAGAAAATATTGAAATTTCTATAAATTCAAAATTTTCAATAAAGATAAAATAAAAAACTAGAAATTTAAGAAAATCTAAATGAACCCAAATATCAAAATTTGGAAAAAAAGTCCGATTATAGCAAATAAGTCAAAAATTTGAAAAAATGCAAATTTATGAAAAAATAGGAAATTTCGAAAAAAATTGAAAAATTTTAAATTCGAGATATTCAAAATAATTCGAAATATTTAAAAAGTCCAAATAACAATAAAAAAAGTCAAAATTTTTAACAAAAACCGGAAAGTCAGACTTTTCAAGAGTCATCATTTTCAGAAATTAAAAATTTTAATAAAAAATCGAAATCTTGAAAAAAATCGAAACTATAAAAAAATCAAAAATTTCAATTGAGTCGATGTGTTCAAAAGGCGAAATTTTCAAAAATAAATGACATTTTTAAAAAGTCTAATTTTGAAAGTGCGAGATTTACAAAAAAATCAAAAATTCGAGTTGAAATAAAAAAAAAAGTTATATGTATACATATATCTTTAATAGCAAGGGATAATTTGAAAAAAGGTTGATATTTTTAAAAATAGATCGACAATTTGAAAAAAGTCCAAATTTTCCAAAAATCAACACTTTGGTTTTTAAAATATTAAAAATATCGAAATATTGGGAAAGTTATAATTTAAAAAAAATAATAAAGTTAAAAGGTAGAGTCACCTGTAAAATCTTTATTTATTGTGTTATCTTAACCTAATTTTTTTAAATTGTAGAGTTTGTCAAATAATTATGGTTTTTAAATTTATCAAAATTGTACAAGTTTCATACCCACATACCAAATGTGGAATTAATATCTGTGGTTTCTGGAGAAACATTCAAAGAATTTCTTGAGGCCTTGCATCTGTCAATTTTTTAAAAAATCTACCTTTTACAAAAACTATAAATTTTAAGGATAATGTTTGTCATCCAAAGTTGCCTTAAAATATCAAATAGAATTCGTAAAAGGTAAACACAAAAGTATATAGAATGTTTTATTTAAAATAACGAAATTGTTGTCAACTTCCGGTATAATCGGAAGTACATACTAGAATTTTGCGAATATTTTAATTGTGTTGGCCTCATCGACTTTGCCAAATTGCCAAATTTTTAAGACTCGTATTTTGTCAGATATCGATCGCGACGATTGCTGGTGGAACAGCCTGTATAACAATTTATTATTGCGTGTGAATTGCTCTTTAGAGAAAGTTAATTAATAAAGTTGCGGAACATAGCCCTTATTATTGACCTAATTTCCTAAATGTTCACCACACTGAACTCACGTCAAACAGCTGATTATGAATTGTCAAAAATTAACAATAAATCCACGACAACACTCTTATTTTTTATCTCTGTTGGCAACATAATGAAAACATAGATCCCCGGTGAAACGTGTTTTTTATTTGACAATGTAAATAAACTTGATATTCGGTATGCCACGATGGCTTCGTCACCCAAAGATAATACATTTTTAAATTCCGAAAATATCTTGAATGAGGAATTAAAGAAAGCAACGATGAATTCGGTGCCTGTTGAAATGGTAAGTAGAAATTCAGCTTGAATATATAGGTCATTGTGCATATTCAACCTAATTTTTTTGTAAAATTTAGTCCCCAATTGGTGAAATTGCAATAGAAGCCAAAGAAATTGTTACCAGACTAGAACAAGCGGCCGAAGGCCTTACAGTTTCCGATGCTGCATACAATCAGCCTACGGTTTTTCTTGGCCCAGACCAAAAAAATTCTGATGAAATAATACAAGTAGTGCAGAGTCTCATTAATAGCGATGAAGACGGTGAACCATTACAGTATCCACCACTGGATAACGTCTCTAAACTTGTTATGGTGTCACATAGTTTGGCTGTGTATTGTGGAGGATTAGACAGACCTATTTTACAGAAATTGAGTACTAGGTTTACTACAGACACCACAAGATGGGTCAGTCAAATGTGCGGGTAAGTGTACATATTTGAGTTGTCAGTTTTAATGTTGACTGAAATGATCGTTGGTAGGTTTTTTGATTCGTCAGCATTTTATCATGAAGACCAGTTGGAAGGTCTCGTACGAGTTACAAGAATGATGCTTCATTATAAATTTCCACGTTATTTAGAAGATGGTGCGCTGGCATTTACATCTTCATTACCCACGATTTACAGCAGCGTTTCGAGCCCTTTGAGAGTTGTTCAGCATCTTTGCAAACAACTAAGTTTACCACTGGCTTGTGTGAGACCCGTACCTGTTAATACACATTTTGGTAAGTATTGTGTTAAAATTTCATTTGTGAAATGATTTCAAATTTGTATGGTAATATACAGTCTGACTATATTGATCAGTAACGGACCGGCCCGGAGGGCTCCGCCCGCCAGTCCACTGGGCCAGTCTGTCACTGATCAATATAGTCTGACTATATGTTATCATACAAACAAATTTAAAATCATTTCACAAATTGTCTCCAGACAGTGTTTGTGGGGTCGATGCGTTTCGCTGTGTAACACACTTGGAGTGTCAGAGTAGTTTGGTGAGGGAGATATATTCTCTCAACAATGTGTCTGTATTTTTACTTTAATTTCCCCAAAAATTTAGATAGAAATTTTAAATTTTGCCTCTTTCTAGATATGTTGAATACTTCAGAATTTCGACCTTAAAATTGAAATACTTTGCTTAAAATTACGAGTGTAATTTGAACATCGAAAATTTCTCAAAATTCAAATTTTGGCAGTAATTTAAATTTTTTGCAAAATTTCGCTATTTTTTAAATTTAAACATTAAAATTGCAATTTTTGTTTTTCCTTTAAATTTGATTTCAATTTCAACTTTTTGTAAAAATTTTGATTTTTATCTTTTAAATATCAACGTCTCGAGTAGTGATGCACAAATCTAAAACTAAAAAATAATCTTTTTTAACTCTAAATTTAAGACCAAAAATTTTGAGAAAAAAGTTGATATTTAAAGAAAACTCGAAATTAAAGAAAATTGTGTTAGTACAAATTTCATGTTAATATTTATCTTATTTGTGTAATTTGAAGTTGAAATTTCAAAATTTCAGTTTATACTCGAAATTTCAATGTTACAACAAAAATGTTCGACTTTCCAGGAAAAAACTCAACATGTTTTTAATAAAGATTCGAAAAATTACAAATTGCAGGAAAACACCCAACGTTTAAACATTTTTTTTGACCATTTTGAACTTTTTCTGGAATTTGTAATTGTGAATTTGATGATTAAACTTAAATTTTTCAGTTAAAATTTTCAGTCGAATTTTTTGACATTACACATAAATTTTGGATTTCGTTTTTAAAAATTGTTAATTTCGTTTTGAGAAAAAATTGAAATAGAAAAATTTTGAGAAAAACTTAACATTTAAAAAAAATAAACATTTCTGGAAAATTCGAAATGTTAAGAAAATGTAAAGATGTAAAATGAGAAATTAAACGTTGAAACTGGAGATTTCACTATTTTGAGAAAAATCCAAGCTTTTCAAAAATTTTTAACTTTTTCTTAAGTTTCGAATTTTTGATTAACTGAGTGCAATGTTTTTAGTTCATTTTCCACTTCAGATTCGACTTTTTCGACTTTAAATTTAAACTTTTGATGTTGTTTCCAAAATTCCTTAAAAAAATATTATCCAACATTTAGAGTTCAAATTAAAATTCTTGAGATTAAAATTCCAAGTGTCACTAATAATTCGAAATTGAACTGAGTTTATTGGGGATTTTGCGAGTAAAGTCAAAATTTAAAAAAAAAATCGAGCCAAAGTCAAAATTTTGATGGTAAAATTCTAATTTCAAAAATATCGAAATAAAAATTGAAATTCAGAGAATAAAATTAAAAATTGAAAAAACGTTTAAAATTTCTAAAAATAAAGAAAATTAAAATTTAGGAAAAAATTACATATGTTCTTAAATTTCGGAAACGTTAATACCGTCATTTTGAGAAAAAAATTAATATTGAACTTTTTCTTTTAATTTTGATGTTTTCTGGAATTTCAATTTTTTCCAAATTTCAATTTGAGAGGGGCACCAGAATTTATTACTTATTACTTATTTTAAGAAAATATTAAAGAAAGTAAGAAATCTTGCTTCTTGCAAATTTTTTGACAAGAAATTTTGCTTTTTGCTAATTTTTTGACAATAAATCTAGCTCATGCTGAAAGAACTTTTTGCTCTTGTATTGTAGCAAGAACAAGACAAGTACAAGAAATTCGTGAAACACTACTCTCGACTTTAAGCCAAGAAATCGCATTTAAAAAATAAAATTGTAGTATATTCTCGAAATTTTAATTTTTTTTCAAATTCAGCGTTTTGTTTACTTTTTCCAAAATTTCACTTATAAACTCACAATTTCCACTTTTTCTCAACCTTCAAACTGTTAGTATTTACTTGTTTTCCCAAAAACTTGAACTTAAATAACGAATCTTAAATCTTTCCAAAGGTTTGACTTCTTTTCGAAACGACTTCAATCTCCAAAATTCGATGTATTTCCGTAAATTACGAATATAAACTCGAAAACGCGAAATTTTTTCTCGAAATTTCAATGTTAATTTCGAAACGTTAACTATTTGTCTGCGAAAATTCAAATTCCAAAATTCAAATAGTTTTTACTCTTATTCCCAAAACCAATAAAGATCTCAACAATTTCTTGAGCTTTGGCTTTTTATTTTCAAAGTTTTTTTATTTAATCCCAACTTTTTTCTCAAAATGCTAAGCTATTTATTCAAAATCTTGACTATGAAATCCAAGATTATAATTTTTTCTAATGATTTTCACTTTTTGTTGCAAAATTTTGTCTCCAGCGTCGAAATATCGACGTTTTTTTTCGAAATTTCTATAATATTTTACATTTTTAAAAGCCTGAAATATTTTCCTAAAATTCACATTTTCATTTTTTTTCCGAAATTTTTACTGTAGAGTCGAAATTTTGGGATTTTTAGTGATTTTAACCTTTTTTTTTTTAGTGTCTAACCCTAATGTCGAAGTATTCGGTCGATTTGTGGACTGAATTTACAGTTAAATTTGATAGCATTATAATGGAATAACAACCAATGAAAAAAAGTCGAAATTAAAACAAGTGGAATTTTTTTAAGTCAAAAATTGCAAAAAGTAATTTTCAAGGGAGCCAAAATGTGTAAAAAGTTAAAACTCTGTCCAAAAAGATTAAAAACACAACAAAGGTTGCTCTAACGCGTTTCCGACTGTCAAGCTCTCATCTTCAGAGAGAAACTGAAGATGACAGCTTGGCTGTCGAAACGCGTTAGAGCAACCTTTGTTGTGTTTTTTAATCTTTCTTGGTTTCAGGGGACAAGTTCTGTATTTCAATTTTCTCTAAACCTCACAACCTGACCGGTCATCGTACGTTTGCCCGATCTGCTTGAGAGAAAAGATTTGTGAAATTAAGAAAACTGTCACATGCTTTGTCTATAGATTGGCTTGCCATAATTATTAAGATTCTGCTGGTGTATGGCTGATTTTAGCACGTCTTTATAAGTTATTTTTTATCACACAATAAATTGTTCTTCATTAATGTTGGATTTAAAATTTAAAGGTTCCCAATATACAATGGATGTTGCTGCTTTACAAAAAATGCTATCTGAAGATGTCGTTAATGGTAGAACACCATTAATTGTTATTGCTGATGCTGGAACTCCTATAACTGGACATGTAGATAACATATCTAGGATAAAAGAACTTTGTAAGGCACACGATACATGGCTTCATCTCAGAGGTCACAGTTTGGCTGCACTTATGTTGCCAAACTACCAAAAGAATGGACATGTAATAGATTTCTGCATTATAAAGCTTAACTTGCTCACTATCTTTTACTTTTAGGTTGCACCATTCGCTGATAGCTTTACCTTAACCTTGGGATGTTGGTTGGGTATTCCTGGACTTCCGATGGTTGTATCCTTTAATGATTCACTAATTACACTGGTTAACAAAATTTAAGTCTTGTTGTGTTATATGAACTTATTTTGTGTTTCGTAGTAGTATAAGTTGTCATTTAAAATAAGCAGTTGTGAAATCCTCATCACCCACGACATTTACCACTTCAAATGTTAAAAAAATGTTGGTTCTTTAGAAAAATAATATAAAATATGTACATTAGGAATTTCTAATCTTTGTTTTTCTGGATTATTTAGCTTCTAATTGATCCTTGTTGATCGACCAACAGTAGTCAGTCAAGACCCTTGAGTTTAATCTGCCCTGATAACGTTTTTTCCTCATTGGAATGTAATGATGAAACCTTTATCGGTTCTTATCTCTTAGAGCCCCTAATTCGTAGGAAAAGAGTCCAAATGTGAGTCCAAAAAAATTAATCTTATCTCCTACATTACAACTCAAAGTAAAGTTTTATACTTCTATAAGGGTTCGTTAACAAACTCTAGGTATCACTCATACGGTTACCCAAAAATTTTGCAAATAATTTCATTAAGTATCTTGATCTTGGTTTTTCAAAACAGTAAGTTTTTTTTTTAAAACGAGATTCTTTATTATATTCTTATTGTTGGTCCTACTACTTCTATTACTACTACTAACATTACTCATTCTGGATAATTTTTCTTTGAAATAAAAATATCCATTTCTATTGTGAATCATCCCTCTACTTAATTTTTGGTAACGCTTAATTTGAGAGTCCTTTATTACATTCTTATTGTTGGTCCTACTACTTCTATTACTACTACTAACATTCTGGGTAATTTTTCTTTGAAATAAAAATATCCATTTCTATTGTGAATTATCCCTCTACTTAATTTTTGGTAAGGCTTAATTTGATTTGAAGTGGTGGAAGAAATATACTAGAGGGCTTTGCAGGTGTAAGTGCTTCACATTTTTCTATTCAGAATTTAAAGGTGTACCTGTAGGCCAAACTATTATCCAATTGTGATTTCTTCCATCCCCAGTGTCCCTTCGTGTAAAAAGTACCAAAATTTTAATGATAACAAAAACTTTAAGTAAAAAATAAGGTGATGATGATATCTGATATTTCTAGTATAATTTCTAAGATGTAAATAATATATGAACCCAAATAAAAAGGAACAATATTTTGGAAGAGCTATGTTTCTGAAAATAAATTTTACCTTGTAACAAAAAAACTGGAGGCAATGGGAAAAAATAAGTACAGTTTCATGATGGGGCTAGGTAGTCCAAACACGATTAACTATCAGAGTTCGTTTAACAAAATCAGTGTTGACCAGTGTTATTTTAAATATTGCTCTTAATAGTTTCCTTATCGAACCCTTAGACATTGTATCGATTATGGGATGCAAATTCATCGTCATTTAGGAGTAAACAAGTTGGCACAACTCGAGAAAGTACTTTACCTCTTTTAGCTGGTCTAAATACCGATCATCAAGGTAGAAGAATTTTATGTTTGCCACTTTGGACCGCGCTTCAGGCTCTAGGACGTGAAGGCATTCACGCACGGATTAGGGATGATTTTCTTTCAGTGGAACGATTGTGGGATGCTTTGGATGTCTACAGACACGTTAGAGTATTGGTAAGGCCTACGTTGTAGTGATATTCCAGGATAATTATTCAACTAATTTTTGGTTAGAGTCCTAAACCAGGCGGAGATAGTGGATCATTCAAAATTTCCGAGTTACTGACAAAACCAGTAAATATTCCAGTAAGTACTAATGTTTGTTAAAATTTGACCTTTTCTTGTAATTTTCATGTTTATCTAAAATTCGATATTTAATATTTCTGAAAATGACTTTTTCTTCGATATTCATCTTTCTTTATCTTGAGATTTCGAACTTTTTTCAAAATTCGTTTTTGTTTTTGAAAATTTCCTCAAATTTCGTTTTTTTTTTCGCAAACTTTCGACATTTTTCCCAAACTCCGTCTTTTTTCGTAATTTCAACTTATCTCAAAATCAGATCCTATATGTTCCTGGAAATCTCAACTTTTTCCTCCACATTCTTTTCAAAATTTCGATTTTTTTAAAATTCAAAATGCGTCTCTGAAGCACAGTTCTCTTTTCACTCTGTACTAGAGATGCCGATTTATTTTTAAAATAATCGATATTTGCATCGATTAAATTGAGTGCTGAAAGATCGATTTCCGATTAATCGATTTGTTGGTGAAATGTTTAAACATTTCTAATAAAAGAAAAATTGAATGATAATAACGAATTGGCGTCATAGCATAATAGAACTAAATTATCCCCTACATCAAAAATATGAACTTTAGTTGATACAAAGGTTAACTTTTTGTGACAAAGCATCCAAAAAGGGATATTACGTGATAATTTATAGGCAGCGCAAAGCTTACAGCAAATGGCGCCACAATAATATGTCCCAATCATAGTTGATAGTTGGACCCATTTATTTTACTCTATGCTTTGTATGTTTTTTGTACACAACTGTAAATTGACTAACTGAGGTTAGTGTTTACGATTGTGATTATGTCTTTAGATTTTCAGTGTAATATAAAAATAAATGGATAAATAAACACGATCATTTAACAATCCAAGAAATAAAATATCAATGACCAAAGACGTTGACAACTCGCAGATTAACAATCTAACGAAACAAACTATGATGACGCCACTAGTTGTGATAATTAGCATTTATCTTCCTTACCCAGTCAAGGACGTACTGAATGAAAGAAAATGTTAATGCTGCCATCTGTTGGCTTATTAACGTAGCTATTGCTAGTAGATGGAAGTGCAGATACCTTTAATACCACCTAAGAATAACAACGGTATAAATGCACCTATATACATTTTTTTTGGCATTAAATTTACAGTAACCTGCCTGTAAGGCAAATTAGGATTTTTAGATCGTTTCATTGGATCGATCTAAGAAATCGACTTTGGGACTTCAAAAAAATCGATTTTTCGATCTTAGGTCGACATCCCTACTCTGTACACCCGACTCCACGACATTGTTTAAAAAGTTCTTGTAAGATACCCCAGTCTTGTTTTTGTAGAATTTTTAAATATTTAAATCCTGATTAAGTGAAATTTGTTTTCTATCATATTTTAATTTAGCAAGACGAAATGAATTATGATTCTTATCTTGCCGCAGTTACTTTTTGAGTCCACATCAACAAATGTTGTCTTCCAATTTACACCAGAAGTAAAAGAAGGCGAATTTTTATCAAAAGTGCCTCCATATTACGACAAACTTAACTCTTGGCTCGGACAAATATTGCAGCTAGATGCCCCACAGGTACCACAACCAAGTACAAGGTAATATTTTGTACTTACCATGTTGTTATGCAGGTGCCAGTGGATATATGCGAATTGGAAAACATCGGAGTTGTACTTAGGTTTTGTCCCTTCGAAAATTTAGTTGGTCAGCAACCTACCCTGGAAGAAATACAGGGATTTGTGCAGTGTTTAGAACAGCAATTAGTCATTCTTAAAGCTACTATACAGCATAAGGAGACATTTGTGTCTCTGGTGGAACAAAGTCCAGTATTAAAGCTTGTGGAGCTCCCCGAATGGGCAGGTAATACTTGTTTATAATTTTAAGTAGCATATGCAGTCTTGTTGTTATTTAGGTCTTGGTGGTGTAAGATATGCACCAGAAGGGTGGGAACAATTACTTACGGAACAAGCTAAAGAGGAATTGAATAATTTAAATATGGCCTTGGTGGATTCTCTAAGGTCGACAGATTCTGCATTTTCTTTGGGTGAAGGGAACAGACGGTCTCTTGTGTGTCAGATTTGGAATGTTAACACCGCAATCGGACATTGAAGAGCTTCTAGGACTGGTTATTAAAGTTGGTCAGTCCGTCGAAGAAAATTCCAGAGTATTAGATTCAATGAGTGAGATTGTTAAGAGAGGTAAATACACATTCCAAATTCTTCCAGGAATTTGACTGTGGCAAGGAACTGCTAAAAACATGGGCACAAGTGTCGGATCGAGCCTTGCGGATTTTTTTTTTTAAATCTTAAGTTCCCGCCAACATAGTGTTTCCAAACTTACGTAGGCTTGGCTCCGGGTATTAACAGTGAACAATTAGTAGTTCTTCATGGTGGAGTCTGGTCGGAAACATTTTTGTTTATTAAATAAAATTAATAAACAAAAGTTAGTAGTTCCTTGATATGGTCCAATGATTTTATTGCATTATTAACCACATATTCTAAGCGTTAAATAACTCAATATGAAATCCGATGGTGATTTACAGGTATAGAGACAGCTACTCTTGATCTGCAGAAGGAAAATGAAGAACTGTTGTGGCAGGATGGAATTCTACGACACGTACCTGTAGTGAGTAGTTTTGTAAATTGGTGGTCCCCAAAGGTAAAAGAAACTGGTGTGAGAGGGCGAAGTTTAAACCTCACTCAGGGTGTGGTTGAATCCACAGAGAATATCTACAAATATCACATGCAGATGCAAACAGGCTCCACCCCTCATGGTGCTAAGGCTCCGCCCACGCCTCTTGTGCAGAAACCTGTAAGCGGTAATCATTCTAGATCGAGCAGTCACGCGTCAAGCCAAGGGAACAACAACGCAATCTGTCGGTTCTAAAGATGTGGCAGAGGAAAGGAGTACTGGTGGTATCAACAGTATTAACAACAAAGGTGCATTAATTGATAAGTAGCAGCAGACCTCTTATTGTTAAATATAACAAAATGTAAAGTTTTATATGAGTGAAGGCTGTTATTCTTGTTATTTATTTTTTATTCTGATAGCTTTATTAGTACAGACAATTGTGTGTGCTTGACCCCATATGTTTGCCAGTGACTATCTATGATCTATTTTTCAAGTATTGGACACCATTTAATTTGTTACGATAAATTGTAAATACATGTTCAGTAAGTTTTTGGTTATTCTTTTTCCAGCTATTTAAGACTGTGAAGTAAAAAAGCAAAACAAGGTTACACATAAAAGAAACAAAACACAATAAGCATTGTTATTGGAAGGCTAGTTCTCCTGATACTAGAGCATTTAATGACTTCCTTACAGCAGCAAATATTACTTCTTATTTTCAATCAATGGGATTAACTTTGCGTTAATGAACAGGTCCGAGCCGCAGACTGATAAATTCGCTGATCAGCAGGCTTTATCTTGGGAAACTAAACATCTCATTTCACTTAAAAATACCAAATAACATAAGCCAAATTTCGGGTGCATGCAGACATACTGTGGGCCAAGTGCAATTCATATTATGATGAGTATTAGCCCACTAACGTGAAATTGTTAACTGAGGATTTAATTGGAACATCTAATATATGTACAGTATTTGTAGTCACCTGCATCATATTTGGCATGTGACAATCTAAATGCGCAGATCAATCCTTACAGATTAAATCCCTTTATTATGCTCGTTTGTGTGTGGTCGGCTATTGTTTCCTGATATTTTGTTTTTTATAGAGAAGCTTATTATAGTATATGATCAGTTTCTTGTAGTGACCTTCAAAGCAGGGCAGTAACAAAAGCAATGCAGTAAGTATGCAATTTTTCATAGTAAAAAGATAGGTTCACACGATATCAAGAAATAATGATACATTGTGATAGTAAACTATCATAGAAAATAAAGTCGAATAGTATTGTACAAAAAAACCATTTTCAACAAAACCCTTCTCTGATCCTTTGTGTAGAATTATAAGACGACTTCTCTTGCACGATGAATCTTTTAAGCCACTTTTTTTGTAACAGAATAGTACGAAAAACGAAACTTATTTGGTTATACAGTAGAACTCCGTTAATTCCAACTATGACGGGACTAAGGGGTGTGTCGGAACCCAAAAAAGGTAGGACCATTCGAAGTATCAAAATTAAGACATTTTAAGTAAAAATGTATTCTCTGAATTACCTACATACATGTTATACCTAATGTAATAAATTTTATTTTATTTTTAATCGATATACCGGGTGTTTTTTTTAGTTGGGAGGTTACATTAATATGCAGTATCACTTATTATAAAGGCAAACTGATTTTGTCGATATGGCTAATCGAAGCTAAACTACCTTTCAAAAATATTTTTAACTTCCTCCCACTTCCCGTTATACCGGAAGTAGACATCAACTTTCTTATTTTAAATGGCAACCCTCAAATTTTATATTTTATTTGGATTCTACGTAGAAAAATAAGGTGAGTTTATGTATACATGTTTATCGCTACCTTTAATAGTTTTTAAGATATTTCAATTTTTCGAAAAAAAATGACAGAAAAGAGGGTTCTTTTGACTCTTTGTATCTTTTTTATTATTTGCAATAAAAACATGAAATTTGGATTGAAGTCATGGAATATTATGAAGACTGTAATAACGTAATCAAATTTTACATTTATTACACAGGGTGATGGAAATTTTATAATCTTTGCTGTTGTTGTTTTATTCAAAAAACTCTGTTTTTTTAAATAGGAACTATGTGTTTTTTAAACATTTTTGAATTCCTCACGTAAAAAGAAGAAAAAAGTTATATGACTAATTTTTTAAAATTCTGTACTGTTATAGAGATATAATGCAAAATAAAAAAGAAAAATATATCTTTTTTTTCTAGTAGCAACTTGGTAGTAGCCAACAAAATTTTCAAAAAAAAAGATAACCACAAGGCCTAAAAATTTTAGCCTAAATAACATTTAAAAGATAACCGCACAAGACGAATAAGTTTTTGGCTAATTGTTAGAACACTTATTGAAAAATGTTTAGGTAGCCACGAATGTAAGTTTCGTAAAAATGGTTTGTTAAACAGACTTCTCATTTTTGGAGTAATGAAAATCAACAACAAATGTTCAAGAAAATTCGTCCTTTAACTGTTATGCTGTTAGATTAGAACTCAGGATTTTTAAGCGTTAAATTTTACCATAAAAATCAAAATGGAAATTTTTTAGTGATTTTTTTACGACTACTGCATGACAAGCATATTGCTAGAAACAATAGGATGTGCTTAAAAACGTTACTCAATTCGAAATCTTAAAATATGTCTTTAAATGTATTGAAACAGAAGATCGCCCTTGTTGTTCTTGATGTAAATTTTTTGTCAATTATTTTTGTTTCCTATTACTTATTATGATTAATTCTTTAAGCTTTTATTCCCTACAGTTAATTTCCTACTTGAACAAAAAAGAGATGTTTGATTCTTTTTATTTTGAGATTTATGTAAAATACCTCTGTAACGGCACAAAATTTTAAAAAATAAGTAATATAACTTTTTTCTTCTTTTTATGTGAAGAATCCAAAAATGATTAAAAAACATATAGTTCCCATTTAAAAAAACAGAGTTTTTTTGAATAAAACAACAACAGCAAAGATTATAAAATTTCCATCACCCTGTATAATAAATGTAAAATCTGTTTACCTTATTATAGTCTTTATAATATTTCGTGACTTCAACCCAAATTTCATGTTTTTACTGCAAATAATAAAAAAGATACAAAGAGTTAAAGTAACCCTCTTTTCTGTCATTTTTTTCGAAAAATTTAAATATCTTTAAAACTATCAAAGGTAGCGATAAACATGCATACATAAACTCACCTTATTTTTTTACGTAAAATCGAAATAAAATATAAAATTTGTGGGTTACCATTTAAAATAAGAAAGTTGATGTCTATTTCCGGTGTAATCGGTAGTAGGGGGAAGTTGAAAATATTTTTAGAAGATAGTTTAACCTCGATTAGCCCCATCGACAAAATCAGTTTGCCTTTATAATCAGTAGTACTCCATATAAAGGTAACCTCCCAACTAAAAAAAACACCCGGTATATGTAATATTTTTGGTATACACATTAAACGAAAGCCAAAATTGTTTCCTTCTGCAAATTTGAATGACTTTTGCATCTCTATCACTGCATATTTTTAAATGTATCAAAAGAGGAGGAGTACAAATGTCATTCAACGTGGTGTAGCTACTTCAAAAGTATCTTTTGTTTACAGGGTTTACATAGCAATAAATCCACAAGCTACAAATTCAAAAATATTAATTTTATGTAGTACCACGATGAAGGTTCCATTATACGGAGGGTCGGACCATCCTAACAGAGTTCTATTGTAATTGTCACTTTATAAGTCAATGATACTACCATATATTACATATATGAATGCGACCGATCAAACTTCTCTTGGCGGATGTGATGTGGGATTTCCAAATGCAACCAATAGAAATAATTTATTCAAATATGGTACCTTGTTTGTGGGAGTGGCCTAACTATATCTGTTGGGCGAACAGAGTATAGTACACTGTGTCAATTTGAAAACGTACCACTTTTAATATTTCAATTCTTTTATAAAATATGGAATAAGACAAAGATACGTAATTTTATTTTAAATGGGGACATCTTTTCAGATGATTTTCAATTAAATTACATCAACCCTTAAGCTGGAATGGAATCAACTTCTAAAATCTTAAATGGGAAGGAAGGGGAGTTGAGCGATACCTCATTTGAAAAGTCGTTCAATTGCCTTTTTAAGTATTTCACATACTTGACCTTCCTGTTCAACAGTTTTCGAAAAATTAAGAAAACCTCCTAAACAAGCTAGGTAATAAATATAATTGTAATGAAACATAAACAAGTTGGTAAAAAGTAGTTTACTTAATTAAATATCAAAATGTTGTCCATTATTTTCTAAACAGTGATATAGGCTGTTCTCGAATGCCTTCCTAACGTTCTGGAAAACTTTTACTTCGATTTCTCTACACGCAGCTGTAATCCGTCCCTTCGATTCTTCCAAATCTCAAGGCTGTGTTTTATAAATAATCGATTCAATGTATCCCCACAGAAAAAATCTAGAGGCGCTAAATCAGGTGATCGATTGCTCCTTTTCTACCAATCCATCTGCCAGGAAATCTGTTATCTAACCCCAAGAAAGTAATGTGGTGGAGTTCCACCTTGCTGGAAGCGAAGAAGATCTTCTTGCAAAACAACATTACCTGCTTCATCAACTCGATTTTCTAAATTATTTGTTATTAAGGGATCTATTATATCATAAAGAAAAGAAGATTTAAGTAGCGCTCACCAGTTAGGTTTCCCTCAATGAATATAGGTACAACAACTGCATTTCCAAGTATACTGTATGCTGTGAATTATCTTCCCTAAAAAGTTGCGGATTTTCATCGCTCCAGTATCGACAATTCTGTTTGTTAACGTGCCCATTAAAGAAAAACGTAGAGGGTTAGTTTTCTTAATGGATACCCCATATTTTATGTTTATTTTTGGCCAATTAAAAAAATTGAAAAGCTGATCCTGTACGGGTTTTTAAATGGCATTTACGTATATTGACGAACTGACAGTAGCGAGGTAAATATACAACGTATGCAAAAAAGTTGGAATTTTATAAATGAAACATCCTGTATATTATTGCAAATTTGAGTTCCTTCACTGATGCATCAATATTTAGTATACATTTTATTTAATTTGTTTTTCTAATTTTTTTTTTAAGTTTTATTATTTTAACTAGTTTACTATACCATTTTTTGTTGGGCATTTTCTAAAAAAAATACCAATGGATTCCAATGGTGCCATTTGTTTTCCTGGGCGGATTTCAGATCTGAATTCACTGGAATATTTTCTTTGAGGAAACACTCAAAGAAAAAAGTCACAGTAAACCAGTAACAACTGTCGAACAATTAAAATCAAATTGAAGAAGAAAATTTAAAAGTAATGTAAATGCATCAGTTTTTCGAAAAATTCATTCTAATTTTACTAAACATTGTTTATAATGCATCGAATTAATGATCCTTATTTTAAAAATGTGATGATTTTTGCTTTAATAATTAATAAATTTATGCCTTGTATGCATTAATGATGTAGTACTAGTAGTTTATTTTAAATGTATAAAATACATATTAATTACAAATGGTTCATGAAAGAATGGTAACAATAATAATAGTAATAATAAAAAAGTACATATAATGACAAAATGGCAATAAATTAATCTAACATATTAAAAAAATACACATATATAAAATTCCGAAGCTATTTTTTAGGAATAATTTTTCGTAAACGACTATTAAATTGATAGAGGGATTTAGAATTTTTTATTGCATCTGGTAAGTTGTTAAATTCAGATAAATCATCAAAAAATAGTGATCTTTTAACTGTGTTTATATAAAAGTTTGTTGTGTTGCGGGTATTACAGTTATGAACATCTCTAACATTGATTAAACAAATTTTTAAATAATTCGGCAAAAGGTTTTTAGTTATTTTAAAAATAAAGCACATGTTAAGATAGAACAGATATTGTTTTACGGACAAGATAGAGACATTCAAGCATGAAGTCAACACTAACATGATTATTGCGTCGCAAAATGATTCTTAATGCTCTATTTTGTAATAGTTTTAGTTTATTTAAGAGTTCTTGAGTAAAATAATACGTAATTGTTGGGCCATAGATGAATAAAGGGGCAATCCATGACTTATAGAGGTCAATTCTAGCAGGAAGATTTAAAGATTGACAAATACTACTAGATGAAAGTTTATCAATACTAGTCTTAGCATGATTTTTAAAGTTTAGGGATGAATCTATAATAATACCTAAGTATTTGATCTCATTGACATATTCTAAATTTGTTTGGTTTAATATTATTGGTCGTATATTAGATGCATCATAGTTTTCCATTATCATTACTTTGGATTTGTTTGTATTAATTAGCAATTTATTTGTTTGTAACCAGTGACTTTTTGAATCTAGCACTAAGTTCATTCTATCAAGGGCACTGTCAATGTTATCATCAAGCACAGTAACAAAGGTATCATCCGCAAAAAGGTTTAGGAATGTATTTGGATCACTAATAATATTATTCATGTCATTGATATACAATAAAAATAATATTGGCGTCAGGATCGTTCCTTGTGGAACTCCATAAATGTTGTCGACAGGATTAGAGGAAAATCCATCGATCGTTGTTCTTTGACTTCTATCAAATAGATATGAACGAATATTCATTTCCAGCATTTGCGATTGCGAATGGCACTTAGAAAACATTGTAAGAAAAATCGAAGTTTTCAAAATAAATCGAATTTGGAGAAAAAAATCCAGTTTCTAAGAATGTTTCTCTACTACTATTCTCAAAATTGTTATATTTTTAGCAAAATTTTAATTCAATTTAAAAAAAAACAAACGAATTTTGATAAAAAGTCCAAATTTGAATAAAAAGCTTAATTTCAAGTAGAACATTCTCGAAACATAAAACATTTAGTCGAAACTTCAATAATAGAACGTATTTTGAGAAATTTGTTGAAATTTCCGGCAGTAAAAATTTTGAGAAAAAGGCCGAAATTTGTATGAAATATTTAAAAACTTCAATGCAGTACAATTTTGAGAAAAAAAGTAAAATTTTTGATTTTATACTCAAAATTCTACTTTATAGTCGTAATTAAGAAAAAGACCAATTATAATAAAAAAACAAGTTTGGAATAAAGTGGAAATTTTCAGGAAATCAATTTAATATAAAAACTTGACCTTTTGGAAAAATTTGAAAAATATCAAAATTCAGAGAAAAAGATGATTTTTGAGGTAAAAATCGAAAGTTCCAAATACCCAAATAAATTTTGAAAAAAATAAGAATATTCTTCATGGTAGACCCTTATTGACCGGAAATATTATGTAGTCGCATTTCAAAAATTGTTTAGAAAATTGTCAACAAACCATAAAAAAATTTAAATATTTCCAAACTGGGCCGAAGAAATGTTAAATAAATTGAAACAAACATAATATTTCCGGTCAATAAGGGTCTACCATGAAGAATAAACCTATTCCTCTAACGGAACCAACGGACTCCGCAAATGGTGAGTGCTTCTAACTACCAAGCTGAATAGATTTCAGCGGTTAGGAACAGTAGTCACCAAGAGCATGTAAGTTCGACCCACAAGTGTAGTTCAATGCCGGAAGGGGTATTAGCCCTCGGAGTAGTTGTTTCTTGTGGATCGGGCTTCAAATATTTAAATTTTTAACACAGTAAATTTTTAACACAGTAAATTGATGATGAAACGTCTATTCATGTTAAAATTTCTTTATTTTTCTTTTTTATATTTTTAAAAAAATTTTTATTTTTAAGTATTTCTTCCTCATTGTTCCCTTTCCATGTTATGCACTGCTGACGAGCTCAAATGAGAGCGAAACATCGATGTCCAGTGCTACAACCTTTTTTATGTATTTTTATATTTCTTAAATTATCAAAAAAAATCAAAAATTTTTATTTTTTCATATCTAATTTTTGGTCTCCTATTTTTCATTATTCCTATTCTATGTAAAATAAACTAACCTCTTAATTTGTAAACTGTCATGAAGTGACGTTTTTAATAAATTTAAATATCACGTAGTCGCATTTCAAAAATTGTTTAGAAAATTGTCAACAAACCATAAAAAAATTTAAATATTTCCAAACTGGGCCGAAGAAATGTTAAATAAATTGAAACAAACAAAAATAAGAATATCGTGAAAAATATCGACATTTTGAGAACAAGATCAAAATTTTGAGAAAAAAGTCAAATTTTGACAAAATATCAAAAAAGGGGCGAATTTTGAGAAAAAATTTACGAAAATCGTCGTTATTTCAAGAAAAAAGGGTAGGCATTTCTCGATTTAATATTTATTTTTTAATGGCTGCCTGAGTGAAGGATCAGTTGCCTTCTGTCCCTCTGTGATGTCAGAAAATATCCGCTATTGAGGTAATGGTCGAAATTTTGTGAAATTAACTTTTCTGGAATTCTTGTCTTTTTGCAAAAATTCAACAATTTCAAAATATATTTTTCAAAATTTTCAAGTAAGTATTATTCTAAATATTTTTCCTTTTTTATCAAAAGATCTATCAAATTTTAAGAAAAAAAGCAAAGTTTGATGTAAAGTCTAAATATGCAGAAGGACGAATTTTAAAAAAAATGAAATTTTCAGAAAAAGTCAAATTTTGAGAAAATACGAAATTTTGAAGAAAGAAAACCGACGAATTTTGAGATAAAAATTTAAAATTTTAAAAAAGCCAATTTGAATAAAAGAGCTCGAATTTTTGGTTCAATTCGAAATTTCAAAAGAAAAAAAGAAATTTTGTGAAAAAAGACGAATTTTTATAAAAAGGTCGAAATTTCAAAGAAAGGAACAAATGAAAATTTTTGGAAAAGACCGCGTAGTTGAGAATGTAAATTTCCAGTTGATTTTATGAATCAAGGGAGAGCAAACGCCCTAGTACCCTATTCTAGTTAACGAGAATGAAAACTAAAAAAGAAGAGCAGGAAGAAAAAAAAGGGAATTAAAAAATACTTGTTATTAGGTGGGAGTGGATAATTACCACATTAGTTGTTAGGTACGCTATCAATGGACCCCCAAACTCATGATATAGATACCTCAAAGGTCTATGAACCCCAGTTTAAGAAACCCTGCCTTAGCAGTTGGATTGTTAGTCCATAGATAATTTCCCGTTTTATTGCCAAATTCGCAACATATTTGCATAATTTCTTGCGAATGCGAATGCGAATATGAAAAACTATGCGAATATTCGTCATATCACTAGTCTGCATATTACTTCATTTGTTGATTTATTACGAGTTTATAAAATATCGTTTTTGTCCCGATGTAGTCACAATAAAATTAAAATAACTTAAAATCCAGTAAGCCGATTATATAACATATGTATATATTTGTAATCAGAATGATTAACTTAGATTTGCAAAAATATACAGGGGTGTTCCATTTAAAAGTCTAATCTTTTTGCATATTCTGTATATTTACAATGCTACTGCCAGTTCGTTACCAAAAATGAAAGTCATTTAAAAATCGTAAAAAACCCGTTTTTAGTTTTTTGAATCAGCTTAAAATAAGAATTAAATTGGGGGGTATCCACTAAGAAAACTAACTCTGTACACTCATCACTGAAGTAAATGTTATTCAAATTATTTTGACTGTTATTTATGAAATTCGACTTTTTTCTCGATAATTTAGATAGGAAATTTTTAAAACCAAGTAAAAAATGCAAAAAAAGCTGGTGAACATTTTTTATTTCTTCATTTATGTACAAAACATTAACAAGTTAGACATGTCTGATTGAACTATCTGACGACTTTTTTTGTCATTTTTTTATAATGATTTTAGCGCAAAACCCTCCAATTTTTTAATTTATTTAACATATTACATCTTTTTTAATTTCGAGATAAATATCTGGCTACAGGCCCCTTGCCGCCCCCCTGAAAATGGCTGCCGCATGCGATGGGCGCCCTACACGGCTGCTTCAGTTCAGCCTAACTGATAGGTTCCTATGATAAACATCATCTTATCCCTGAATGTCAATTTGGTTTCCTATCGAATAGAGACAATATTTTTGTACTAAATTCTGTAGTTCAGATTGAGTTATTAATGTAAGAGCTAAATGTTGCGAAGTTTTTGCTGTTTTATTTAATGCTTATCCAGAATTATCGATGACTATAATAATGCGACAGGCTACTTCCGGTCCGCTGAAATTGCGATAGAAATAATTTTCTAAATCCTCATTTTAAATAGTTTTAGTAATTGCTTATGAATGAATTGATTTACATATTATTGATACACACTTAAACGCGTTAAGGACCATGCACATAAAAACATTCAATTAATTCCAAAGCAACACCGTTTGTCCAACCAAAGCCTTTCTGTACTTGACAAGAATCTCCACCTCCCACTTTTCCCGGTTTTCGACAATCGTAAATTTCATGCATATGACCTGTTTCCATAAGACCTTTGATATTGGCAGCAATCCAATTTTTAGCCAGACCCTTTGCAACTTGTTGAGCTTCTTTATAATCAGACCTATAGAGCCCCATCACAACAAGAGATTGCATTGCGGGACAAGCATTCGGAAAATCCCAATGTTCACCAGTTTCCTTAAGAGAAGACGGTATTCCACCTGCATAATTCATAATACCTAAACATAAAGTAGACAATTTGAAAGGCGTAGATCTTTAAATTCATATAAAATAATTTGTAATCATTACCTTTTTTCGTTAAATACTGAAGTGCTGATTTTCCTAATACTCTCGCTAAAGAAGGATGATATATCTCTGCCCATAATGGTGCAAAGTTACTGGGGTAAAATTCTTGTTTTTGTTTTTTATCAATCATATCAAAATCGTACCATATGCCATCTTTTTTGTTGTACAAGACAACGTCTATGGATATCATCCAAGTTTCATATTTTTTTCTCCAAAAGGCAGCATTAGAAAAATCGTTGATTTTCTCATAAAATTGCGACAAAAGTTTGAATGCTTTGCAAAGAAAAGCGTTAAGGTCGACGGGGATCACTCTTTGAGGTTTAGAGCTGCTTCTTCCACCTTCGCTGGTGAACCAGCGTGAAGAAAATATCCATCCTGATTCGGCCGTTGATTGGATATTGGCGTAACATTGTAACTTTGGAGGAGTACAGTCGAATTCAGCACATGCGTTCACGTCATCGGCGTAAGCATCTAACCTTGGCAGGTCGTGGTAACACTGGTAGTGAGCCATGGTGTACTGACGATCGCCATGGGGTACGGTTATGGTTTTATGATCCAACCAAAACCTACATATACAGGATTATTCACGACATACGAAATGGAAGATTATGCACACGCTACTTGATTTTAAAAAAGTTTTGTTATGATTTTTAAAAATATCATACTGTAGCTGCAATATATCAATGCACATGATGTGGTGGGCAGAAAAACATCTTATCGCAATAACTGATACTACTGATAAACAACGCATAGCCTAAACGGGTGGGTCTAGGAAGTATGAGATTTCATACAGGTGTTTTCCATAGTACGTAAGTGAGTGCTATGAGAGGATTTTTTAGACTTCAGCCTCTAAGATAGTAAAAATGGGCATTAACCGATAGGAGATTTTTATGTAATGAGAAATACACAAGATTGTATTTAAAGTTGCCTCTAATCATTGAGAGCTACTATTGTTGATCGATGTCTATACGAATTTCGAATATACCCAAACTTTTGCAGCACTGCATATTTTGTCTTTATACGAAGAATTCTTTTGACTTCTAAAAATATAAGTTTTGAAGTCGAACTTTAGTTTTAATTTGGCACTTCCAGCGTTTAAATCCAAATGTGGAGGAACATTTTTTTTAAAAGACTATTTGAAGTTTCTTCTTGAAATTTCGAATTTATAATCAACATTTTCTGCACAGAATCGAAAAATTTACATTTTTTTTCGAAGATTTTTCCTAAAGCTTTGGCTCAAAATATAACATTTTTAATTTACCGAAATTAAACATTTTAGTTTTTCAAATTCCAAATATTTACTGAAGTTTTGACAAGTAGATGGAAATTTCGACTTTATAATTAAAACATTACATTCTGGGGGTCCAGAAGAAAAAATTAAAATTCCAACAAAAAAAAGAGAAATTATTTTTAGAAATGTCCCGGACTTTTCAGAAATTTCTATATGTTCGCGATTTTAAATTTCCAGTGGGGATTTCTAATTTTTTTTAAACTAAATTTTAAAAATTAAATGTTGAAAATAACGTGTACATTTAAATTAATAAATTAAAACAAATTCAAATTCTAATTTTTTCTTAAAACTTTGGAAACAAAAATCTCTTCAAATTTTTGATTTTTTTTTAATTCAAAATTTTGACCTTTGCATTTTTATATTTTTTATTTCGATTTATGAAATTGTTGGTTGTTAATTACGAATCAAAATTTTTTGAAAAAATTCATAACCGCAAGATTATTTTTACCAACCTCGACTTTTTCTTAAAATAACAAGCGCAAATTTGGATTTTTCAATTATTTTTTATTTTGCAACTTTACAATTATTACCATAAAAATTTGAGATAAAAGTGGAAGTGTTAGATAAAATATTAAAGAAAAATTTAAAGTTTAAATTTTGTATCTAAAGTTAAGACTAGATTAAAATCGAAATGCAGGGATTAAGGCCAAAATAACATTTTAATTTTAACAAAACTATTCATCCATATTTAAACATCGTAATTTCTAAATTGGAGCTGTGTCCATTTTTTAAAATTCCTATTTAGATTTTAAATTAGAAAATCCTTTAAATTTCTATTTTTTTAAAACTCTTCAATTCAAACTTAAAAAATACTTATTTTTAAAATGCGTACTCTAGAAGTGATATTTAATTAAGCCTCGAATTCGTTTTATACAATTCGCAAAAAATTTAAAAAATCGCACTTTAAAAAATCAGATTTCAAAAAATTTCTTTCAAAAAGAAGAAGTCACAATAATTCAAAGTTTAGAAAAAAATGTCAACATTTTAAAAAAGTCAAAATTTTCACAAAAGATGGAAATATTGAAATAAAATTTTGAAAAAAATATAATTCTGAGGAAAAAAGGTTCAAAAAATATAATTTCGAGAAAAAAGCTTGAAAATTTGATTATAAAAAGTAGAAATTTTCAGTAACAAGATGGGAATGTTGAAAAGACTTTCAAAATTACAAAAATGTCGAAGAAGTGAAAATTAAAATCAAGTCGAATTTTTCAAATAGAAGTCCAGTTTAAAAGAAAATCGAAATGAAAAAAAATCCACATTTCCAAAAAAGGTCAAAACCTTGAAAAATTGACCAATTTTTGAACAAATGTGGATATTTTCGTAAATATCACATATATCAATATAATCAAATTCTTAGAAAAAAATCAAAATTTCGAAAAAGTCACAATTTTTAAAAAATATCACAATTTTCTGTCAACGAAAACAAATCGAAATCTTAAAGAAAGACGAAATTGTGAAAATGTCGAAATTTATAATCGGAAAATTTGAAATTTTAAGTTTTCAAAATATAATGTTAAAAATAGTCGAAATGTTCAAGAAAGGCAAAATTTTCAGTAAAACGCGGAGTCTAACTTTTCAAAATGTCGTCCTTTAGAAAGTGAAAATTTTGACAAAAAGGAAAAACTTTGAAAAGAAGTCGATTTAAAAAAAAAATCAAGCACTTTAAGAGAGGCAATATTTTCAAAAGTCGAAACCTTTACAAAATATCAAATTTTCAAAAAGAATTGAAATGTTTTGAAAAAATCGAATTTAAAAAGTCATATTTTTAAAAAATTTAACATTTCGAATCGAAGTTTCAAGAAAGGTCGGAATTTTCGAAAATAAGGTAAAATATTTAGCTTCAAAACACCGAGATACTCAAAATTACAGAAAATATTTAATTTTAGCCTATCGAGCCAAGTTTGTTTCGATATTTAAATTATTATTTATAAATGTGATATTGTTTACTTTTGAATAACATTTTCTGACACGTGGCCATAGAAAGTAAACAATTTGATTTGATTAAATAATAATTTAAATATCTAACAAATTGTGCTCGGTAAGTTAAATTAAATTTTTTCTCTAATTCAAGACGAGTTAGTAAAGTATAAAAGAATATGTCGAAATATCCAAAAAAAAATTTTAATAGCGAAAAGGAAATTTTTAGAAAAGAAAATGTTTACTAGAGACAAAAATTATAAAAAAATAAAAAGTTAAAACAAATCAAAATATATCTAAATAAGCTAGAATGTGAAAGAAGTTGAAATTTTCCAAAAGTCAAAATTTTGAGAAAAAGTTGAAATTTTGGGAGTCAAACGAGAAAATGTCGACATTATGAAAAAGGTAGATATTTTAAAATGTCGCAACTTTCGAAATAAATCAAACATTTTAATAAAAATCGAATTCTTGGAAAAAAAACAAAAAATTAGGATTTTCAAAAAATGATCCAAAAATCCTTTCCTTTTGTTCATGTAGATAGACAAAGGAGCAGGTATTAGTTAGTAAACCAATAATTCATATAATGCTTTTTTATTAATTACTTTAGAAAATATTTCGTTTAAAGACCTCTAATACTAATCTGATTCTGGAGGAAACTTCAAATATTATTCAAGACAGATAATTTTTTTGATATCTACCTGCTGTAAAATGGAAATGTTTTATCATTTCTATTTAATTATGGTTTATTTTTAAAATTCAATATTCCTATTGCTGAACTAAATTAAAGGAAGCGAAATTAGCAAAGGATGTATAAGTCGGGTATTCAATAGACTTTTTATCAATTTCCGGAGTAGTTTACGAATACATTCAATTCAAAATGCAATTCCTAGTTATTTAAGTTTTTATTCTACAATTTGCTCTTGGTTTCACACAAAAACTGATTGTTCCTGTTAGAAAGTTTTTAGCAAAAAATCTGGCTTTAAAAACAATATTTGAGACCTATTTCGAAATTTCATTTTTTTTCTACAAATTAAGTGTTTTTGGCACAATTTTGTTATAATTTGTTTTCAATCGTTTGGATTTAGAATTTTTGAATGAAATTTATGTTGTAAGTCGAAAATTCGCTAATTTATTGAAATAAATTTAAAGTTGCTTTTTTTTTTTCAGAATTTCGGCATTTGCAGGTTTTTTTTTTAATTTCAAATTAACTTCAAAATTTCTAAGAACAAAAGTTTTTTAAGCGTTATAAATGGGGAAAGTTTGATCTATTTTGAGGATGTTATGTTTATTTTTTCTTTTTTTCTTTGAATTTCGAAGTTAAAGTCAAATTTTTCAAAAAAAGATAAAAATGTCCAATTTAGGGCCCAAATAACAAAAATTAAAACTTGTCGATTTCTGCAAAAATGTCTCGAAGGAAGTTAGGTTACGACCGAGATTTCGAAAAGGAAATGTCTAAAAAAAAGTTTTCCAAAACTTCACCTCAAATACCATACTTTCTAATTTAAAGATGAAGTTGTGAATTCAAAGCGGAAAAAAGTTCAGTATTAAAAGAATATTTTAGAAATGTTGGGTTTACGCTCTAAATTCTAATATTAAAATGTTTGAAACTCCAAATAATATTTAGATTGGAAGTTAAAGTCGAAAATTCACCAAAAGGTAACATTTCGAAGTTAAACCCCAAACGTTGAGAATTATTTTTATTTTTTATTAGAAATTTGAAATTGAATCTTACCGTTTATAAAGAATTCTCAAATATTCGATTTAAAAATTTTAAGCTCAACTTCGAATTTAAAGTAAATATTAAAATTTCGAAAAAAAAAGAATTTATTATAAGAAAAGAAATTTGAGTTTTAACATTCTCAGAATATTTTGAAGTTTCGAGTTAAAACTCGAACTTTTGATAAATTCTCGAATATTCGTCCTTTTGCAGTAATAAGCCTTTACTTCGAAATTTAGACTTCTTATAAAGACTTTTGTCTCGAATTAAAACCCATGCAGGGGTCGATGGGTAGTATACATATTAAAAAATTAATTACTAAAATAGATGCAATTTATTGCACACTTTTTGCGTAAATAAAAATATATTTTCGCTTGGCTACTTTCAGAGTGGCAATGAAGTTAAGGGCCCCTCCACGCTCATATCTAAAAAGAACTAATTTTGTGATAAAAGTCAAAATTTGCAGAAGAGTTAAGTTCTGGACAAAACTAAATTTTTAGAAAATCGAATTTCGAATAAAAATCAAATATTAAAAGACGAACTTTAAAAAAACATATCGAAATTTCGAGAAAAAATACTACATCTTTGAATATGACTATTTTCCAAAATTAAGAATTTCAATAAAAATAGTTTTGGATTTTTGCTTCAAATTCGATTTTTTTTTGAAAATTTTGAAATATTTTAGAATCTAAGCAAAGGTATAATTGTGTGGAGAAATTCAAAATAAAGTCCAAAAATAAAGTCTAAAAGAAATAAAGTCCAAAAGCAAAAAATACGTTTTTCTTAAAATTCGACCATACTTATGACGGTTAACCGGTTGTAAATGTTTTCAACTGTAGCACATTTGATAGTTTTATTACAGAACATTAAATTCACACTTTTTGTTATTTTTAACAGTTAATTTTAACATATCAAAAGTGTGTTACGCCTAGGACGCTTGTATGCAATGGATGTTGCCATGTAACCAGCGATACCAGGCCCGGATCAAATAAGTGCGCGGGCCGATCAGATTTTTTTAGGGCTCTCTATTTTTTATTTTAGTTTTTGTTTTGGCTGAGCAGCTAGCAGAAATAAAATAATGTTTGTGGTGTTACGCAGTTCATGTGTAAACCAAAACAAATCGAACTCTTTCAATTTAACAAACCATGAAATTGCATAAAGTGTTTGTAACTTTGGATAGCTGATTACGTAAAGTTTTATTTTTGTTACTTATGTTTTCTTAAATAGTATATTAGACCGTTTTGTTTTATTACCTTTTATACGTAATATTAAGGAACATATCCCAGCTAACCATAGGCGTAGCCAGAATAGGGCAGGATGAGGCGCTTACTTCCCTCTAGTTCATGCAGTAAACCAAAAAGTTATGTATTCAACTGAAAGACCAAACCTTTTTCTTGCCAGCTTCCTTGAAATATTTTTTTGAAATTTCGACTTTTTTCTCAAATTTCGTATTTTTTTTTTAAATTGTCCTTTTTTTGAAACTCTGGATTTATTTATGAAATTCCACTCTTTTATCAAACATGGCTTTATCAAAATTCAAAATTTTAATTTAAAAGTTCGTCGTTTTTTCCAAAATTTCGCCACTTCTGGAAATTCGACTTTTGCTGAAAATTTCGACTATTCTTAATTTTGCAAATTTCAGTTTGTTTATTAAAATTTGCTTTTTTCTTGAAATTTGGTCGATATTCTGATAAAAAAGGTAAATTTTTTGAAATTTAAAATTTTTCTAAGAAAATTACGAAAACATTTTTAAGAAGTTTCAATTTGTCGAAATTTCGGCGTTTATTACACAATATTGGACATTTTCTGAAGCCACATGAGGCAAGGTAGGGAGCCTGTCTTACTTTGAGTCGAGCAGTTAAGAAAAACAAGTATTCACCCAGGAAATATTTCCATTTTTTTTCTTAACATTTAGTTTTTCTTTAAAATTTGCTTTTTTTTTTAATTTTGATACAATCTAATTCTTTCTGGAAAATTTCAAATTTTCACTGTAAAATTAAACGCTTTTTCTCAAAATTTAGATCTTTTTCGCAGAATTTCGATCCTTTTCTCGTAATTTCGTCTTTTTTTCAGAGTTTAGATTATCTATTTCAAAATTTTGACTTTTTTCTTAAAATTTGACTTTCTTTGGAACATTCTGAATTTTTTGTCCATTTCGAAGTTTTATCGACATTTTGTTTTTTTTTTCAAATTTCGATAATTTTATGAACATTAGCTATTATTGAAAATTTAAAATGTGATTGTTTGGAAATTTCAACTGGTTTGTTTTTCATAAAATTTTAAATTTGATCTCAATATACGATATTTAATATTTTCTTTTAATTCATCTTTTCTTCGTCTTTTTCCTAAAATTTGCCTGTTTCTCAGAACTCGATTTTTTCGTCAAAATTCTACTTTTTAAACTTTTGTTTCAAAAATCGTTTATTTATTTCGAAATCCCGCAATTTTTCTTTATATTTGTCTTTTTTTACTTTTATCTCAAAAATGTGATGTTTTATGGTTTCGAAAATGTTTTCTTTATAAATTAGATCGCAATGTTAATAAAAATGTTGAGAAAAATATTCTTGAGGATTTAGAGAAAATATTTCTTATAAATTTAATGTCTTTACTGAATTTTAAATTTTGAGAACAATGTCTTTGGAAATTGCGATTTTTTTCTCAAAATTCGACCTTTTCACAAAATTCAACTATTGAACATTTTAACTATTTTTAAATTTTGGACATCTTTCTAGCTTCTGTGATAAGGTTAGGTTTTTATTTTTAATATGATTTACTGAAAAATCCGACTTTTTTTTCTCGAAATTTGTCTTTTTGGAAATTACTAGCTTTTTTTTCAAAATTCCAATTTTGATCTTTAAATTGGATTTTTTCTTGGAAAACTGAAATATTTTCTAGAAAGTGCGATCCTTTTCTCTTAATTTCTCTATATTGTACGTATTTTTCACAAATCTTAATTTTTTTTCGATGTCCGTTTTGTTAACTATGTGCTTTTTCTTAATTTATCATAAGGAAGTGTATACTGTACAAGTAAATACAGTAGATGCTGATTAATAGAATCACTGATTAATTGAATCAGCCGCTTAATATAATCTAATCGTTTGGATAGGAACAAATTAAAATTTTCAATGCAAAAATGTCCAGCTATTAGAATCAAACTTTCGGATAATAAAATCAACAGACGTGTTAATGAATATTTAATGATGTACTTCTCCTGAAAATTCAATTAAGCTGGATGTAATCTATTAGGCTGGAATAGAACAAATTGGAGTGTTTATTGCATTTCCAACTAAGGATCTAACAAGCCTGCGTAAAAGGATGGCAAGTTCAAACAAAGGACAATATTTGGTCAATAGCGAGCTTGTATCAGATGAAACATGTCCCGCAAGAGAAATTATTTTAGTATCATAAAAAAAACTGTAAGTGTTAGAGGAATACGATGAACTAAATTTTCATTTAGTCTCATAACGAGAAGCATCAGTGAAGCTAGGAATACCACAACCAATTTTGTCAAACTAGTTAAAAATTATATTATTTTAAACAACACTTTGGAAAGTGGCAATGAATGCAAAAAACGTAGACGAATGGGCAGGGATCCTGACGTGGAGGACGGACTTTTTTATGGATGCAACAACTGTTTAACATGCTCAGGTGAACCAGGTTTTCCTTTCGCAAAGGGCAAACGAATTTGGCGCAAAAATATTGAAATCTGTGCATTTCTAAGTGATAATGACATTATCCAAAAAATAGTAAAACAGTGGGATGAGAATCTTAACAAAGAAGAAAGTAAGATTGAAAATGATGGTAACAAGAACTAATAACAAAGAAACATGCAACGAAAGCGCTTCTACCATAACTTTAAGAAAAGCAATTGAATAACATGGATATGGTAAAGACGATTTTAGTTTATTTTCTAAATTTGAAAATGTTGTTAACAATTGCTATGTTTCTAGATAAAAACGAACAAAACTAAGAATTTTTAAAAATAAATGTTTAGAATAATACATACTGTTTGCTTCGTTTCATCTTAAATTCCTAATTGCAACAGCAAGTTATATATAAATGTTCAAAATAGTAAAATCTCTCTTTTTATTTTTATAAAATGCTAAATACAGTGAATGCTCCTTATACAATTGCTGAATTATTAAAATCAAAATGGTTTTGATGAATGTAATTCTATTAAGAAGACCACTACTATATTTTAAATGAAGTATGGGCGCAAGTACTATTCTATCTATCAAATTATGATGCAACTACTAAAACTTATTGTTATTGTCAAAAATCAAATTTTCCTTTTTAGGTAATTTTTCATTTGTTCTTACTAGATGTATTATTTTGTACATATGTAGATGCGATAAATTACAAACCTTAGTTCTTTATCCAACGCCTTAATATTTCTCTGTATCCAAAAAATATTATTGGTTGCTTCAATGTATATATCGGCCATGAGAGTCAATAAAGGGGGCTGAGATCTGGTTAATAAATAAGTACGGGATCCGCTGGGTATGTGACCATATCTGTTGATCATTGCCGCATAATTGTCAAGCATACCCCTCACATGTTGTCGTCATGTCGCTTATAAGAAGTCCCTTGATGATCCAGTAAGAGTCCCAATAGCTTTGTTCTCTATATCGACCTCCAGGAATGATGAAACCGTTTTTTAAAAGGATAATAGTGTGTCGTTCTGGATCACTTGAAACTTCTAGCCTGACTTTCTTTGCTAAAATAGATAAAGGAAATCAGAGGTTTCGACTTTGATTTTGTTTTGATTTCAAGTTATTCATCACCATCATAATCAATATCACAGAATATCGCCCTCAACGATCACTTAACGATCCCAGTACTTATATTAACGAGGGGCGCAAAATGGTAAGCAAAAATCATTCAACAGAAACTCGGACCTCACTGTAAAATGTTAAGGAACAGAAGCTACAATTCAAAGCTTCCGAAACATTAAATTGATCACTTTACTTTTTAGTTAATTACTGATTTGTTGTTTATTTATATTATTTATTATGGGACTTCGGATTTAACTGATTCGAGGAGTCTGTGATCCATGGTTAACAATCAATGGCGAACATAGGTTTAAAAATATTAATAATTACCTAGTGTTAGCCACAGGGTTATTAAGTACTTAGCAAAGTAACGAACTTCCAGGTCATCGATGTACGTAAGGATACTAGGCTCAGGATTATAATCATCAGGAAACCAAGGTTCCAGATCTTGATCGGGGGAATAATGAGTCTCTACGAAACTTTTCAGTTGGGGTTTTGATGGAGCATTCTTGGTTACTTCCATGAACTTTCCAAAATCGTCTTTAATTTGATCAATGGGATGCAACATTTTCATGTCCACGAAGGCTTTCGAATCACTATATATACGAGACATCTGAACCATGTGAATCAATTGTTGTTTAAGCCCTTCGCACTGATCGATTCTCATCCATTCGTCAGCGTCTTCGGGTGGTTTTATATTCATCATTAATCCAAGAAAGAAATAAATGTACCATTTTATAAGATTCATTTGGAATATTGGATATTACGAAATTGAAGATTTCCAACTTATTTTTCGGACCGTGTACTTTGAATTTTGACAAAAAAATGATAGCAGACACAGACTTTATCAGAATAGAGATAATACACGACATAATTATTTGAAGGGATTTTAAGTTTAATTTATAGCAACTGATATTGACATTTAAAAGCCAGAATTACTTGTTCCCGTCAGTGTTTGGTTCCGGAAAGTTGTAGTTTATTTTTACATATTTTATGTGCGTTTCAATCCATCGTACTAAGACCTATCCAATTTCCATTTTTTACGTAAAAACAAAGAATGAAAAAATTTTATTCGAGCCGTAAATGCGTTGCTAGTGTTTAAAATCGAGTGTCATAATACGAAAGTCTACTCGGCAAATATGTTGTTATTATTTAGAATTGAATGTCATAATACGAAGAGTTGCAGAGTCGCGGAGTGTGGTATTTCTGTATCAATGGTATTGATTCTTTTTGTAGAAACTCGCATTATCTGCATAGTTTGAATAAAAATATTCAAACCAATAAGGTGTAAGTTTTAATAAAAGTTATGGAAACTGTTGCAAAGAATTCAAACATGCAATAAAAAACACTGTATCTCATAAAAAAATCATTACCATGGTGCCACCTAGCGTTGACAAACTAAATTAAAGTTGTGGTATCTGGAAATGTGTCATCCATGGAACAATTTAAGCTACTGTTTTAAAATTTTCACTTTGTGCCTGAGATATTGCCCTGTCGCATTCCTCGCTGAACATACTGTATATTTTTGTCTGTTCAAAGCAACTACAATACCTGGGACTATAAAAGGTTTCCCCATCACCAACATCAACAAAACTATGACATGAAGATTAAAGTTCGACCAAAACTAGATTTTTGGCCGAAACCGAAAACGAAACCCAATGTCGACTTCTACTCTGGTTTCAGCCGAAACCGAGACTTATTAAATTTGCATTTATATCCAAGTACAAACACAAAAAAAACCAGTAACCAGCAGTAATAATTTAAATAAATTAAGTTTAGATATTACATTTACTGAATACTAAAATATTTAAATTTAAAAAAACTTATATTGAGAGGCACGTTCTCAAGCGAAGCTAAGAAAACCAAAAATATTTCTGATAATTTCGCAACATTCAGATTTTTTTAAACTTGAACTTTGAACCTAAAATTTAAATTTTAAAAAAGAGTAAATTTTAGAAATCAACATGGAGTTTTCTAAAAGAAGGGGCAAATATTTTAAATAAGTCCAAACTTTAGAAAATATGTAACAAATCTCCAAATTTTTTAAAGGAAATTAAGGTTATAGAAATTAATTAATTAATTAATAAAACTTTTCTCACAATTTCGACTTTTTCAACAAAATTTAGGGTTTCGAAGGAAACGTTAAGAAAAAACCGAATATTCAAACTCAGTATTTTGTGGTTAAAATAGTAATATTGGCAATTTTTTTATTGTTAACTGTTTTCTCAAAATTTCTAGTTAAATAAAAAAAATTGTAAAATAAAAAGCAAAAAATTATTTTGAAACTTGATAAAAGTCTAAATTTTTAATCAAAGCGCAAACCTCGAAAAAAAATTAGATTTTTAGGAACATTTTTCTCAAATTTTTCACTCTCTAGTTATGAAAGTTTGCCCTTTCTAAAAGTTTCTGAGCAAAAATTCGAATATCTGCACGTAACTATCTATCAAAATTTTAAGTTTATCTGATACTTGGAGTTCGACCTTTTGATAAATTCGAGTTTTTCTCAAAATCTTACTTTTCTCTAGAAATTTCGTGTTAAAACTTTAAATTTTATTTCCATAAATTTTAAGTCTTTTTCAAAAAGTAATCTTTTTCTCAAAGCTCGGAGTTAAAACCCGAAAGGTTTTAACTAAAAATTCTAAATTTTTGACAAATTTTATGTCAAGTTGAAATTTCGAGAGTAAAAAAGTCAAAATTTTGAAAAAAGCTTAATCACGGTTTTTTTCCATAATTTCAAGTTCAATTACAAAATGCTGAATTTTTTTCTCCAATCTTCGACTTTAAATTTAAAATTATACGTTCTTCAAGTAACTTCAAGAGGTTATTCATGGAATCTCGGATTTAAATTTAGAAACCTCGAAAAAAAATTAGATTTTTAGGAACATTTTTCTCAAAATTTTCACTCTCTAGTTATGAAAGTTTGCCCTTTCTAAAAGTTTCTGAGCAAAAATTCGAATATCTGCACGTAACTATCTATCAAAATTTTAAGTTTATCTGATACTTGGAGTTCGACCTTTTGATAAATTCGAGTTTTTCTCAAAATCTTACTTTTTTCTAGAAATTTCGTGTTAAAACTTAAATTTTATTTCCATAAATTTTAAGTCTTTTTCAAAAAGTAATCGTTTTCTCAAAGCACGGAGTTAAAACCCGAAACGTTTTAACTAAAAATTCTAAATTTTTGACAAATTTTATGTCAAGTTGAAATTTCGAGAGTAAAAAAGTCAAAATTTTGAAAAAAGTTTAATCACGGCTTTTTCTATAATTTCAAGTTCAATTACAAAATGCTGAATTTTTTTCTCCAATCTTCGACTTTAAATTTAAAATTATACGTTCTTCAAGTAACTTCAAGAGGTTATTCATGGAATCTCGGATTTAAATTTAGAAAGCTCGAACGAAAATTCGAATATTTGAGATTAAGTCGAACAATTATGCACTTGAAATAAAAAAAACATGTGGTATACATACATTAGGGGTTTTTTAAAAATGCTGCATTTCTTCGCAAAATTTTGAGTAAAACGCTTAAAATTTTAATATTTTTCTCTAAAATTTCAACTTAAAACTCGAAATGCAGATTTTTTCGGGAAATTTTAATTTCACTTTTCAAAATATGCTAAAGCTAAAGTTAAAGTTTAAATTTTGTTCTACAAATTTTTATAATTTCTTATAAATTTAAAGACAAAGTTTCGAGACAAAAAAGGAACAATTATTTTTAATTTCAAATTATATCTTAGAATGTCGGATTATTTCCAAAAATCTTGAACTTTTAACTCAATATTTTAAGTGGTTTTTTAGAAATTTAAGCTTCAACGGAAACTTTGATTCAAAAGTAAGAACTGCGAATAAATACGAGTTTTTTGTTTAAAATCCAAAAATTAAATATTTTATATTATACAGATTGAACCAAATTTGATTTCCACTACACGGATCTCGGAAACGTTTAGAAATACAAGGAAGCCTTAAATGGGCAAAGTAGTGCAGGCAAAATTTAATGCCGCTGAGAAAACAACTGAATTCCAATTAGTCTTGATTTTATTTAGAAAAAACTTGAAAATTGCCATTTTTAATAATTAGCTGTAACTTGTTTATTTGAAGTCCAATCGAAAACAATCAAAAACCTTAGTTAACTGTTTTTAAGGCCTTTTCATTGGTGTAGGTTATATTTTTTCTGAACCATTTCCAATAAAATTATGTCAACTTTGTTATTTCTTATGGACGTCATACTGAATTTCATCATATTTGAATTCAGCACATTTTTCTGATTAATTTAATGTATGTCACGGCATGCTTCGATTGGGCCAAAGTGGGTTAAGTAAAGTTATTCATTATTTAAAAAAAATAAATTAGAGTAGTCAATGCAATTGCTGTAGCTCTTCATAATAAAAAATACTGTAACAAACTTTATAATATTGAAATATTTATTAATAATCGTAACGCGCATGATTCCCTTTAATTGACGTAAATCTCAGAACATACTAAGAATTTTATTGGGGCTGACCTTCCAGTGACTCATATGAAAGTGTGCATTCTAGACTTCTCCGGAAGTTAAGTATTCAAAAATGGATAATGTGCATAAATATGCGAGTCATTTCTAATGTTAGTTTGTTAGATATTTCGCTTTACACGAATAATTATTCAATGTTAAAAGAATTTTTGTAATTTTTGTAAAAATTGCAGTTTTCATAGAAACACGCCATTTAAAGGGGTCATTACGGATTATGCTAATAACTGTTTAAATATTGCACAGTTTGTTACAATATTTTAAGTTGTTTATAATTATTGTTACGTAATTGGGTACTGTATTGTTATTACTAAAAAGTTATTTCACTTACATCGCCTACTCTAATTTTTTTGTTTAAAAATAATAAATTACTTCATTTAACCCACCTGGCCACATTTGAAGTAGTACAGCATGTTTCGTATCAGATTAATCAAAAAAATATACTGAATTCAAAAATGATAATATTCAATAAGGCGTCCGTAAGAAATAACAAAGTTTGTATACTTTTCTCGAAAACAGTTAAATTTATAAAAATTTAACCTGCACCAATGAAAATGCCTTAAAAACAACTAATTATAGTTTTTGAATTTTTACAATCGGACTTCAAATAAACAAGTTACAGCTGATTTTAAAAATGGCGATTATCAGTTTTTTCTAAAAAAAATCAAGGCGAATTAGAATTCAATTGGTTTCTTAGCGAAATATTGTTAAGCATTCAATTCTGCAGTACTTTGCACATTTAAGCTTTCTTGTATCTCTAATGGTTTACGAGATCCCTGTAGTGGAAATCAAATTTGGTCCAACTTGTATAAAACTAGGATTTTTTTTGAAATGCTTGGGTTTCCTCTCAAAATTCTGAGTTTAAACTTTACATTTTAAATTTTTTCTTTAAAATTTTGACTTAAAATTTGAAATATAGACCTTTTTATTTTGGACATTTTTGAGTTTTTTTCCAAATTTCGACTTTACGCCTAAAGTTTCGGTCATTTTCTAAATTTTCTGAAATATATAACATGTTTTCTAATTCCATTTATTCAAATAGCTTTAAATTATTTCTTGTTGGATTGTTTTGCTAAACTCTGAAATTTGAGAATATATTTTGATTTTTAATTGTTGGTTTTTTTGTAAATTCCGATTTTTTTTATGAAATTCTTAGTTTAAATTCGAAAGTTTTTTATTTCTAAAATTTTAACTTTTTATACGAAATATGTGTACATATAAAGTTCAAGCACGAATTGCTCTTATAAATGACTTTCTATGAAAATTTAAGGTTGTTTTTTGACAGTTCTAATTTAAACCTAAAATTTAAAGTTTCAACTTAGCCAAAATTTTGGTCTATTTTGAGCCGAATTGGCCGAAACAGAAACCGAAACTTCAGTCGGTCTCTAATGAATATGTCTTTAAACAAATAACCACTTTCTTAGTCTAGCAATATAAAATTTATCCCTTCTGTAGTTTTTTGGATGGATAATTTTAACAACTAACCACTTTGTATGATCTTGGGATCATACATTTCATTTCAAACTATCCAGTTTTTTAGGAAAAAAAGGCGCGAAAAATTGAATGGGGTGATTACATAATTCCTAAATTTTAAATTTGGACGTTAAAGCAATAAAAATAATTCAGCCAAGAGTGAGTCCGTACTAACAGTGAACGGTCAATAGATCAAATTATATCATTTTCACTTATGTATGAATT
The DNA here is from genome assembly GCA_028583605.1 of Dastarcus helophoroides. Taxonomy (NCBI): domain Eukaryota; kingdom Metazoa; phylum Arthropoda; class Insecta; order Coleoptera; family Bothrideridae; genus Dastarcus; species Dastarcus helophoroides. The sequence continues at coordinate 25,263,410 of CM053328.1, read as the reverse complement.
TGAAATGTTATCCAAATTTTTTTGCGTTATAATTGAAAATTTAAAAAAATTGTCTATTTTCAGATTTACACACTTTTTTCTACAATCAATCCAGATATTTATGGAACTGATAATTCTGTTGATAATGTCTCACATAAAAATATTCATTCGCAATTCCCAATATGTCGATAACTAACACAGTTAACGAAATCTCCTCGAATCGCGTTAAAATGTTCAATTTCAACCGTAATAATTGCGTTGCGTGTAATTAAATAAACTAGAGCTAACTTGAAAATATTTATCATTTTAAGTGAATCAATGTTTTCAAAAGTCGAAACTTACAAAAAATTCAAATTTACCGAATGACCAGAAATGTTTAAAAAAAATTCAATTATAAAACGGTCAGAATTGTAAAAAAGTTGTGATTTTGAGCCACAATTTTTAAAAAGCTGTACACTTTCAATATCAAGATGGGGATTTTGTTGAAAGTTTCAAAAATAAGGTCAAAATGCAAAAAAGTCAACATTTTTGAATAAATTCAAAACTTTGAGATGACATCAATTTATTCAAAAAAATCTATAATACTAAAAAAATTTCAAAAATCTGAAGTTTTCAAAACAAAACATTTTTAATAAAGAAATTATAGTAAAAAATTTCCAAAAAAAAATCAAGACATCTACAAAAAAGCCAGAATTTTTAACTTGAAATTTCCCCAAAAAATCAAAACTTCAAAAAAAGCAGGCCTTTTAGAATGTAAGTCAAAATTTCGAGAATAAGTTATAAATAGTTGACGTCGAACGAGAAAATGTTGACATATTGAAAAAAGTGGATATTTTGAAATGATGACAAATTTTCAAAATAATTCGAAATTTTCAATAAATAGAATTCTTCAAAATTGGAATATTTAAAAATTTGGCCCAAGAGTCCCTCTTTTTTCAGGCAGTGAAAGGTGCGAGGTTATTAACCAGGAACTGCAATCTCGGTATATATTTTCAATCCCGGTATTTGCAGTTCAAAAATTTGTAATCCCGCGGTATCCCGGTATATATCCGCGGTATTTTCGGGATCCCCCATGGCTATCATAAAATTTGAAAAAGCAGCTTAAATAAGTAAATTGCATCAGTTTTACATTTAAGCCAGAAACAAAATTAAAAAAATTGGCATCAATTTTACATTTGTACTATAACCACAAGTAAAATAAAAAAGAGTCGTCAATTTGTTTCGTTGTTTAATCTTTCATTTTTAGTTGTCATATTTTTCAAGTTTGCTTCAAATGCCAAATAAATGCATATTAAAAAAATGAAATTATATTCATAAAAATACTATTTCAATGATATCCCGTAAAAATGTCAAAACTAATAATCTTTAAATCACAACCATGGCAACTGGCAATAACTACTGCATTATGAGTGGCAACCCTATATCAGAAAGAGCGAAAGTACCACAGAACAATATGCAAAACTCAAACCTAAAATACAGAGATGGAGTTTGTATCACTGAAAACTGAAAAATGGTGCGGGATCCCGATATATCGGGATTGCAATCTCTAGAATTAACTGGTAAAATATGAAAATAAGGTACAATTTTCAGCTAGAATTAAAATTTTGAGAAAAATAGAAATTTAGAATTTGCGGAATCATTTGAAATTTTGAGCTAAATGTTTAAAGTCAAACTTGTAAAATAAAAGGCAAAAATTTTAATATCAAACCTAAAGAAAAAGTGTTTCAAAATAAGAAACTGATAAGTTTTAGATTTGCAATTTCGAAAATATTGGAATTTTATGAAACAAGTTGAAATTGGAAATTAAAGTAAACATTTTAAAAATAAGGTTCAAGTATCTTGCAAAAAGAAAGAAAAGTTGAAAGTGCAAACTAGCAATTTTGCGCAACAGTTAACTTGTCGAAAGAACGCGAAAATGTCTAAAAAAAAGAAAAAATATCAAAGAATATTTGAAAATTTTTCAATTTACGTTCAAAATTTCAAAAACAGTATATATTTTAAAAATAAAATTAAAACTTGTAGAAAGCTAAAATTTTTATTTTAAAGTCAAAAATTAGGAGAAAAAAGGAAAAATTGAAACTTTAATCACTGAATTTTAAGCAAAAGGTCGAAATTGAAGGCTATCTACATTTCCAAAAAAGTGAAAAGCTCTTCTCCATTTTGTATTTTTATACAGAATGGTGAAAGGTAAAGCGTAACCTTATCTGCATTTTTCTTCTTTGATGGGATTTGGTTTTATCTTTGTTGCTTTTGTCAATTACAAAAATCTTTCTTCTTGTTCTTCTTTGGCTCTTTCCCGTTTTCGCCTTTTTTTCGCTCTATAACTGTCTCACATTTCAATCCCCCGCTCTCAGATCTCTATCTATCATTGCATGTTCAATATAGGTTTCCCATCTTAATGTCCGTCGTCCGCTCCCTGGTGGTTCCCATTCCAATACTCGTTTTAGCCATTTGTATTTTGGCATTCTTTGGGCGTGTCCTTACTATTGTAGTGCCATGTTTTTTAGCTTTCTTGCTATTGAACATTTTATTCCCATTCGTTGCCATATTTCTCCAGTTCTCACTTGGTCCCTTCTTGTTATTTGTAGGCACCGTCTCATAAAGGCTAATTCTTATTGTATTTGTTGCTGGCCGTACTTCTGCCCCATATAGAGTATCATTTTGTACTATGCTTTGAAAAATCCTTTTTCGGTCCTCTTTAGTAAGAGTGTTGTTCCATGTCAATCCGTGAAGTGCTTGTCTTCCTCGTGCTATTTATGTTTCTATGTCTCTTACACAGGTACCATCTCGGTGTAATGTCGATCCTAGATATATAAAGGTTGGACAGCTGGTAACAGTGTCGTTCTCTAGATTAAGATCTGCAACCTCTTGCCCAATACATGGGTCTTCAGTTTTGCTCATGGTTATTTTAAGCCCCCATAATTCTTATTAGTCTTTCAGTTTCCTTGTCATATATTCCATGTCCCCTTTTTCTTGTGCATAAATAACATGGTCGTCCGCGAACAGTAGTGAGTGTAATATAATTCCTTGTGTTGGTATGCCTATCCTTCCGCATTTTATATACCACTTTTGTAGAGCCTATTCTATACATATTGTTAGATTCGCGTTCCTCCTCCATAATTTAAACACCAATAACGGTAGCGACACACAAATTATAACGATAATAAAAGATAACACAAACTTCAAAATGTTAAAACAGGTAACGATTTATCGATTAATCGAACAGGAATATCGAATTAACAATCCTCTTCCGCCAGGCCCGAGTGACGCTGGGAGAGTATCCCCGCAGCCGGGACAAGCTGAGATTGGAATTCTTTCCTGGTGATTGGCGCCACGAAATATAAACAATGCGGGCCAACTCTGGTTGCTTACACGGCCAACCTGACGGATGTTTCGCTCTCGGAACATACCTTGTCATTACCAAATCAAATCAAAGTCAATACATTTCTTCCTTTTCGACTAAACGAAGAAAAAAAAAACCATTTTGTTTAGGAAAAATGAATTAAATACGAATTTGTTTACCATGAAAGTACGTTGATTCCATGATCCGAAATGTTTTAAATACATACATGTTAATTTCCACGGGAGTATTCTGACCCATGCACATCAGAAACCAATCGTTGTTAATTTCCATGGGAGTATGCTGACCCATGCACGTTAGAAACCAATCGTTGTTAATTTCCATGGGAGATGCTGACCCATATACACCAGAAACCAATCATTATTAATGGATCATGGAAAACTCATGCTTCGAAATGTTTAAAAACATAACGGGAACCAAATCGTTGATAATGTACCATGGAAAACCCATGCTTCGAAATGTTTAAAATATAACGGGAACCAAATCGTTAATAATGTACCATACGAAATCCAAGCTTCGAAATGTGTAAAACATAACGGTAACCAAATCGTCGTTAATGTACTATGGCAAAGCTATCTTCGAAATGTTCAAAACATAACGGGAACCAAATCATTGATAATGAACCATGGCAAAGCCATCTTCGAAATGTGTAAAACATAACGGTAACCAGATCATCGTTAATGTACTATGGCAAAGCCATCTTCGAAATGTGTAACACATAACGGGAACCAAATCGTCGTTAATGAACTATGGCAAAGCCATCTTCGAAATGTTTAAAACATAACGGGAACCTATGGCAGTTGGTTTATACATTTTTTTTTGCCATGAATAGAACAAAAGCAGAAATAAATCTAAAATATGCCATTCTTTTCGAAAACTCCAGTATGCTCTCAATATCTATTGCCAATGACCATATTCATAGTTCGCAACTGCATTTTCCTGCCCCCTTTTTTCTTTCAGCCTTCACTATTTTATGCATACAAATGTCTAAACGTTTTTATTCGTAAAATCTCAGATATGCAAAACTTACTTTTTTTTTTATTTTGTTAATGTGAGCTTCTTTTTTTTCTATAGGGCAATACAAAATCACCAATTTTCTTAGTTTTTTAACTCTTGTAAAATATTATTATTTATCACTTTTGACTAGTAATTTTTATTACTTAGTGATCTTTTTACATAACCCTCGGCCAATCCTTAATTCAAATCAAGCTCATAAAGCTATACGCTAGATTTGACCGTTTGCCCCATGTATATCAGGATACATCCAAAAATTTTCAAACAGGAAAAATTGCATTTGTTTGCACTACTATCTATTGCCATAAATTTAGGTATACCAAAACAAAATATGTCCCTCTGAAAACCTACTTTAGCATGTGTGTGCAATTTTGTCAAGGTGTCGGTATAAAAGAAACAACTATTTGTTACCCTCGTCCATTATCGCATCCAGCGATTTAGGTTTTTAATATAGGGCATGACCAATGAATACGTCATAGTAAATTTATAGCAGGAACCAAACTGGAGGTCAAATAAACTAAGTTGTACTATGTTTTTAACTTCGACTCTTTTTCGGTATAGAATGCGTTTCGAAATAAGAAATATTACACCCAATATTATACCCAGCCGTGCGGCTGTGTTTGTTTACTTTAAAACGAGCCTACGAAAGTGTTTCAGACATTAAATGACACATTCGGTCCCTTATCCATGAAAGGCGTAAAAAAAACTACTACCGATTCAATGAAAGGAATCGTGATTCTTTTATCGGATTCAGTGGTAAATTTTACTGGATTGTTACGTTCTGCTTTATTTCACAAAATATTTTAAAAAACAAAAATTGCATTTGACTAGTACCGATTGAACGAAATGTTACTCTGTTTTATTAAATTAATTTCTTCTTTACTGCTATGTGGATATTTCGTAACGGGCGAGGCAACGCCAACCGACATAGCGATACTCCCTGCAGTCGTCAGACCGACGAAGAGGCAAACCCCATATAGTTCGTTAACCTAACACCCTGAATGGTTTGTTTGGGTATCAAATTTAAGTAGGCAATCGGTGACAGAATTAGAATTGAGCTTAGCGACACTTTCTTCATCTTTACTTTCCTTTATTTTGCAAACAATTAATTCGGTCAAATCATGCGTACTTTACGTACTCCATCCAGTACGTAAACTTTTCAACAGAGCTGATTAATTGCCAACAGAGTAAAATTAAAAAAAAAATACAAACTAAAACTTCATCAAGGAAGCAACAAAGCTTTAAAGAAATCATTTCTAAGTATTGCCCAATTTCTTAAGTAGAAGATCCATTGTCAATCCAATTATGGACATCAGTGACAAAAAAAAAACAAAACAATCAACTCTTACCAGTTCTGGCCGATCTAACCATAAAAACTCGCTTTTTTTACTACCTGATTTAACCATTTTTTTTTTAAATTTCCGAACGAAGTAGAGGGAGAGCGATTTCACAGGAATCACTTTGGTACTGCCTACAGATTTCACAATGTCCACAACTAATGTTTCCATTGCACTTGTTGCGAAAATTTCGGAAAACAGAGGGGAATCCCACCGCTGCTGTTAGATTCGCGTTCCTCCTCCATAATTTAAACACCAATAACGGTAGCGACACACAAATTATAACGATAATAAAAGGTAACACAAACTTCAAAATATTAATTGAACGAATGTTAAAACAGGTGACGATTTATCGATTAATTGAACAGGAATATCGAATTAACAATCCTCTTCCGCCAGGCCCGAGTGACGCTGGGAGAGTATCCCCGCAGCCGGGACAAGCTGAGATTGGAATTCTTTCCTGGTGATTGGCGCCACGAAATATAAACAATGCGGGCCAACTCTGGTTGCTTACAATATATTAAAGAGTATGGGTGATAGACGGCATGCTTGCTTCAAACCTTTCGTTATGTTTATTGGTTTCGTCAATTTGTTGCCTATTTTTTTTGCACTTTTGTGTCTTTGTATAATTTTTGTGTTATATTAATCCATTTTTCTCCGACATTGATTCTTCTCATGGCCATCCATAGTTGTTTTCTGGGCACATTGTCATAAGCTTTTTCTAAGTCTATAAACGTCATTGGGGGCACAATAAGCAAAAGCTTCAGTGCTGCAGGGATAACCGACCCCATAGGAATAATAATAATAATAAAATAAACATCATATGTGTCTCAATGTTCTTGGCTTTGTTCTTTTCTATGACTTGTCTCATGATAAATATATTATCTAGGCATGATTTACTTTTGCCGAATCCTGATTGTTCTTCGCTCAAGTCATTCATGTGCTGTTTTATTTTATCTTTTTTTTATTGTTGCGGTTGAAGGGATGACACTAATTCCTCTATAATTATTTGTTGATTTTTTATTTTCTTTCTTATATATGGAGGATATGTATAACAAGTTCCATTCTCTCAGGATTTCTTCTCCCTTTTCAATTTTGTTGAACAACGGTTGGATGTAAGATATGAGCTTTCTCCCTCCATATTTCAATTTTTCCATTTTTATATTTCCTGGTCCGAGTGCCTCATTGTTTTTTGCCTTTTTTAGGGTCTTGTTTATATCGTCTTCTGTTATTTCGGCTTCACATATTATTGCTGCCTCATCCTCTTGTTGTTCATATTCTGGGCTAGATTCCTGCCGGAACGTTAATTAGTGTACTTTCCATTCCCTATGTGTAATTATTTGTACGATACTTTTTGTTGATTATTGTTTCTAATATTTTTTATCTTTTTTCATGCTTTCGTTGATCTGTTATAACTAATTGTGTTGTCTATATCTTTACACATTATTTCCCAATATTCGTTTTTCTCTAATATTACTCTTTGTTTGACCTGCTGTCTGAAGGTAACATATTCTTTTCGTGTTTCTGTTGTTTTGTCTTTTAGCCATGTCTGAAAGGCATTTTTGTTTGTTTTTATCATATATTCTAATTCTTCGCAAACTTTTTCTATATACTTGTTTTTGCGTTGTTCGGTACCAAGTGCTTCTTTTGCGGCTTCGGTTATTGCTTGCTTCAGATGTTGGTAAATTTCTGTTGGGGTTCATTCTTCTCTTACTTCTAATTTGTTCTGTAGCCTATTCTGATGTTGTGCTCGCATACAAAATGGTTGTAACAATTCTACTTTGTATTTTTTATTATTAAGTTCGTCCAAGTCTTCATCTTCTGGGATATTGTCTTTTTAGTATCTTCCTATGTAGATAAATTTCCCTAATACTAGACGATGGTTTCTTGTACATTCTGCCTGTCTGTATATTCTTACATCTTGGGTTATAGTTTTGTTAGCTTTCCCCTCTATGATTAGGTCAATGATCTATCTTCGATTTCTATTTGGTTCTTTCCAAGTACACCTATGTATATTTTTATGCTGGAATTTGGAGTTGGTTATTATCAATTCATGTTCGCGACATATTTCCAATAACCTATTTCCATTGTCATTTTTGTTTTCATCCTCCCCGAATCGCCCTACTGTCTTTGTCTTCCTTTCCTACATGGCTATTAAATTCTCCAATCAATATTTATCTCTATTTAATAAAGCGTCTCTGCAACTTTTCACTCTCGATAATTGCATATTCTGAAAGTTACCCTTTTTAGAGTGCCCATTAGAAATAAGGTTATTTTTTAATAAGTTTTGAAATTGCCTGAATAAAATTTTGAGAATCTTTTCAAGTACAATTCTACTTAATTTCTAATTTTTAATATTTTTTGAATATTTTGTATAATAAGTTTAAATCGAGAAGAAAAAGAGCTGAATCTACCCATTTCGAAAACTGAATTGCTGAAAAACGAACTGAAATTTCTTAACCAATGCCAGAAATTACTGACTGATTTGGCTGCTAAGTCCCTAAATCATGTAAACGTGTGAAATTTGCCTTTATATTATTATATGTTAACAGATATATAAATGTTATTTTTAAATTACTTTCAAATGACAACCAGATGATTTATATTGACTGCAGTTCGAAATGCATTTGTTTCCGATTGGAAAAATTAAATATTCATTACATGTTTCTGTGTCAATTAAATGGAATAATAAATAGCCGGCTTATAAATTCCATACATTTGCGGATTTGCAAATTTATTGTTTCTATATATTAGCAACCCTATCGCATGAATAAATAAACTACATGTGTTCAAGTGTTAAGTTATCTAATCTGACGGAATACTTTATTTTCAACTTGTGAAATTTGTAAACAAAAGTAAACTACCTTTCAAAGTATGTATTAAAAAGCAATCCTCATAAAAAATAATATTCGAGCTATAATGAAATTAATAATCAATTGATTATAGGTACGTTCAGGGGTGTGTCTAAATGTTTCAAGAGTCTGCGGGTTTATTGGCATTTTAATTAATTAATATTTTCTGATAAATGAAGGCAGGAAATTTGGAAAATAGGCTAATTTATAAAAAAAAAACACTTAAAAAATTCGAAGAAACAATGCGACATGTCGAAATTAAATTTAAAATTTTGGAAAAGATAAAAATTTCCGAAAAATTTCAAAACTTTTATATTAAAATTATATTCATAACTATTAAACTTTATAAACAATAAAAAGCGACAGATATTAAAAATTCCACAATGTTTCCATAAATATTTGCTAACTCCGGACCAAGTTTCACATTACTGCATCATTGACGGTTATACCAGCAATTTGTCTAGCCGTTGTTATGCTAACAAGCTCCATGGATCACAGGCTCCTACAAATATTCCGTCTAATTCGAATTCTCCGCCAAAGCGTCAATTAGAGGTGTGTTCAGAAGATCAAGCTGCTCGTTCATAAGTGTAAATTGACTAAATTGTAAATATGTGTGAATTTCTATGGCTTTAAAGAAATTAAGTTTTTTAGTGTTATTACAAATATGTAATACTTCAACTGTGTTCCTGCTTGTAAGTTTATGTTGTGTTTCTAATAGATCCTTTGCAAAATTTGATCTTTCTGGATGTTTATTTCTGAAGGCAGCAAGATATTTGCTGTACCAAATGTGAAAATTACGTGATGCTTGACCTATGTAGACAACATTACACTCAGAGCAATTCAATTTATAAATACCAGATTTACCAAGTCGTGGAATTTTTTCTATTGCGTTAAAAATCATGTTACTTAACGAATTATATGATTTAAAGCTAGGTGCCGCTTAGGGATGTATGAGAAATTATATTACTTATCTTTTTCGAGATGTTTCCAAAATATGTAATAGCAAAATAGTCTGTTTTTGTGTTTGGTCGATTGGGAAAAATATTAATAGCTAATTTGTGTTCTTTTTTGGATATTAATCTATTAATTGTGTTTTGAGAATATTCATTGCTATAAGCTATGTGTTTAATTATCTTAATTTCTTAATTAAAATTTTCTTCATTCATTGGTACCATATTCTATTTATCATCGATTTGTATGATGCCAGTTTGTGTGAAATTTGATGTCAGGAATCATTTGGAATTGTAACGTCTGTATGCGTAGGTTTTCTATAAATTGAAAATTCTAATTAATATGGTTAAATCCAGAAAATTTATTTTATTTTCATTTTCAATTTCTGCAGTAAATTTAATATTTGAATGTAGGCTATTAATGTATTCTAAAAAAGCATCTAATTGCCTAGAGGAGCCCAGAAAACCAGCTAGTATATCATCTACATACAATACCAAAAGAGGATATTTCTAGACACATGTATGGTATTTTTTAAATACCATTTACTTCGGTTAGCTTTAGTGAAATTTACATTTAGAAATTATACAATTTTTATATAAGGAAGTCTTTGCACTTATTTTTTGCTGGTTATTATTTAGCACGAAATGACGACGGAAACAAGATTTGAAGAAGTGTTAACTGAAAGAGCACGACAAAGCAAGGCGACTTTAGGCGATTCAGACTCCTATCATGTTTTATGATGTCACAGATGTTTTCAGCGGCAAATCGAGAGGACGTGAGAAATTTGAACTTCAAAGGACCATCATTCAGCCAGTTTTAAAGATATTTCAAAAGAATTTTTTTGGTCGTTTCATAATTCTTAGGACTATAATTGAGCGTATTTAAAAAAAAAAGGAAACTTCCTAATTGATCTTTAATACTCGCTAAATCGTCTTCATTTGGTCCATACACTATTATTATGCTTATTCGTTTCCCATATACAGGGTGGACCTTAAGTAATGGTACATAGAGCAAGAGTAGATTTTTCCTATAAAAATAACTTGATTTAGCTACATTTACCTTATACCAAAAGTTGATATTAACCTCGTTGCCGATCACGCATTTTTTAGGTTTAAACTCTTAGGCGCGTTGGGCTATTTTTGATAGAAGATAAGCTTATCGTTTCGCATTACCAGCTAATTTGGTAACGCGGAACCATAAGTTTACCCCATGTACAAAATCGCTTAACTAGCCTAAAGAAATTTGCACTTTAAAAGTTAAAAGCATGAGAAAAGGACGAAGTTCAAAAGAATTTTTAATTAGAATTTCAAGTGTCCAAAGAAAATTAAAAAAAAATTTCGAGTACCTATGGAATAAAATAAAGATAAGAAAATGAAATTGCAAGATAAAAAAACGTTGTGCTCGTAAACATATTTGAAAGTTAACGAAAATACTACAAAATAGATATATTTTGCAACAATAAAAGGACATATCCACGTTTCTGGTTGTCCTTATAACATTCATGGAGACTGGAGAACACTATTATCCGTGTGTGTCCGGTATAGTCAGTGATGTGTCCTCCATGGAAGCTAGGGAAGCACAGCTTCCCCTGCAAACATAAAAAATATGACATTTTATTATATTTATATTAACATAATTTTATTTTTAAACCCTCTTAAACAGTATTTATTTAGTGTGTTAAACAACGCTTTCACTGATTCACGCCACCAGTCAAAACTCTATATCGCATCGAATAAACTCGATAAGCTGTCGAAACACCATATTAACGTCTTTCATTCAGATCCAATGGGAAATATGCTTGCGCCGGTTAAACGTGCCTTATGATATAATTTTCTGTTATTTGTTATTCAGCAGCTGTTTATGAGACCAATTATGGTGCAAAAGTTGTAAAGAGTAAATACTAAGTGTAGTCACTTTAATAATAAGCACTCACAATTATAACGCTTTATTACTAAAATATATATGTTGTCCGATTAATAAACGTATTTTATTATGAAGTTAATGTATCGTGTGTGTTGGGTGTCAACCGACGCTTATGGGGTTGTAATCTGAAGTCCCGTTCTGTTGACGGGCTCGATGCTTCGGAGCGACCGCCAACGGGTTGAGGGGTTGAGTGTGTGTAGAGATCAACGGGGTCACGTTCAAGATGGTAGGCCAGTGACGGCGGGATCTCTACATTCGGCCATTCTGACAAACGATCTGTTGACTGGTGTACCTAAAGGCTGAAATTAATGCGAAATTGATTGTCGAGCTAAGACGTGACGAACCAGTTGTTCTGATCACACGAACATGCATAGTTCTAAGTGAAGTGTCGAATCAATTGTTCTGATGACACGAACTTTTAGTCCAGCGAGATGTGTCGAAGCAATTGTTCTGACGACACGAACCTGTATTTCTGAGATGTGTCGAACCAATTGTTCTGATGACACGAACCTATAGTTCTGAGAGATGTGTCGAGTCAATTGTTCTGATGACACGAACCTGTAGTTCTGAGAGATGTGTCGAGTCAATTGTTCTGATGACACGAACCTGTAGTTCTGAGAGATGTGTCGAACCAATTGTTCTGATGACACGAACCTGTAGTTCTGAGAGATGTGTCGAACCAATTGTTCTGATGACACGAACCTATAGTTCTGAGAGATGTGTCGAGTCAATTGTTCTGATGACACGAACCTGTAGTTCTGAGAGATGTGTCGAGTCAATTGTTCTGATGACACGAACCTGTAGTTCTGAGAGATGTGTCGAACCAATTGTTATGATGACACGAACCTGTAGTTCTGAGAGATGTGTCGAGTCAATTGTTCTGATGACACGAACCTGTAGTTCTGAGAGATGTGTCGAACCAATTGTTATGATGACACGAACCTGTAGTTCTGAGAGATGTGTCGAACCAATTGTTCTGAGAGGTGTGTCGAACCAATTGTTCTGATGACACGAACCTGTAGTTCTGAGTGATGTGTCGAACAATTGTTCTGAGAGGTAAAAGCTTATCGTACCTGATATTACTGACGGATATTGAAGAGCTTCATGTGCTCCAAACCAACGACTGCTTCGTATGGCCGGCGTGAACGAGAAGAATGCAAGTCCTCCCTAACTTTATAGCGATCATTTGGCAAAATCTCAGTGACTTTAAATGGACCTTTGTATTTTTCAACGAGCTTTTTACTGTCATTATTGTTGGCTGGAAGACTGGATTTCTTTGTTAACACTAGATCGCCAACTTGAAACCCTTTTGATGGACAACGGCGTTTGTTAAAATAAGCATTTTGTTTGACCCGATGAGCTTCTAGCTTATCGGCGACTATTTTTCGTAAAGTAGTGACATCGACTGAGACAGGGTCGTCAATATGATATCGATCGCCATCAGTGCGAAGTTGATAACCCAGTAATAGTTCAGCAGGAGTAGTTTCGGTTATGCGGTGTTTCATGCTATTAATGCCTTGCTGAATATGAACAAGATTGCGGTCCCAACGATTAGATGAAGTGTCTGAGCCCATTGTGGCAAGAGCGTCTAGTATGCTTCTGTTACTTCTTTCCACTTGGCCATTGCCCCGAGCCATACCAACTGCTGTGATAAAATGGCGAATACCTTTTTCATGAACAAAAGAGGCGAACGTTTTTGAAGTGAATGCCTTTCCTGCGTCAGAGATGATGCGATGGGGGTTCCCAAATATAGAGAATATATCTTCGAGTTTGTGAATTACGTGCATTGTACTGGTGTCGGGTATGGCTTCAAGGAAAACAAATTTAGTGAATGCATCTATAACTACTAATAGATATTTATTTCCGTTTTCGGTAGGTACGAACGGACCAAGGTGATCAATATGTAGTGTATGATGAGGCGAAGCATGTTTGGGAATTGAATGTAAGAATCCCGGTTTTTTGCCTCCAGCTGTTTTGTGATAAAGGCATGGTAAACAAGAATTGATATATTTTCGAATAAAACGCTTCATGTGCGGAAACCAGTATTTTTCTCGAAGACGACTCAGTGTTTTGTCAAAAGCGAAGTGTCCTAGATCGTCATGATTGGCCTTGAGTATCTGCCAACGGCAATTTTTGGGTACAACTAGCTTTCGCCCATAGGAGGTTATGCGTGAGATTTTGTTACCTCGAAGGTCGTAATCTTTAAACAAATCTTTATGATTAGTTGCGTCTCCGCTAAGCAGTATGTTTTTGATCTCTTTGATTTTTGGATCCTCGTCCTGAGCAAGTCTTAACCAGTCATCTTCGAAAATCAAGTTTACAACTTCGGTGGTAGAGGTAAAGTTTCTGCTTAAAGCATCGACGTGTTGCATTTGAACAGCGGATTTATGTTGAACTTGAAATTTGAATTCTTGGAGTAGCAACACCCAGCGAGCGATACGAGGTATAATGGATTGTTTTGAAAGAGCACTTTTCACAGAGTTGCAGTCAGTGATGATTAAGAATTCGTGACCCAATAGATAATGACGGAATCTTTCTACAGATTTAACAATTGCCAAAAGCTCAAGTTCGAATGAGTGGTAATTTTGTTCATTCTCGGTGGTTTGCTTACTAAAGAATGCGATGGGTCTCTCTTGATTATGGGTTATTTGTGCCAACATTGCACCAAAACCATCTCGGCTCGCGTCACAGTACAAGCGAGTTGGATTATTAGGATTGAATATTGTCAAGTTTGATTCAGAGCAGATCGAGTGTTTGAGTTCGTCAACTATGAGTGTTTGGGAATTGGTCCAGACCCAAGGGACACCTTTTTTGAGCAGGTTTGTGAGAGGTCGAGTTTTGCGAGCAAAGTCAGGTATAAATTTGCGAAAGTAACTGAATAATCCAATTAATTGCCGTAAATTATGTTGATTTTTGGGAAATGGAAAATTTCGTACCGCTTCCAATTTTGTTTTGCTTGGTGAAATGGAATTGAAAGAGATTTCAAAACCAAGAAAATCGAGTTTGGTTTGCAAAAAGGATGATTTTGATAGCTTTACGCTTAATCCATGTTGCTTTAGAATGAGAAGAACATTTTCAAGTAATTCCAAGCCTTCGCAGACGGTTTTAGAAGGGATTAAGATATCATCGAAATACGGGACAATCTTATGACTGCGAAGAGGTTGAAGAATGTTGTTCATCATTTGCTGAAAAATACTTGGCGCGTTGCAAAGTCCAAAAGGGACTCGTGTAAATTCATAATGTCCCTCCGGCGTTACAAATGCAGTATAGTGCATTGATGATTCTTCCAGAGGAATTTGATAATAGCCAGAAGCTAAATCTAGAGATGTGAAGAACCTACAGTCTGAGAAACCGTCCAGAATTTCTTCAACAAGAGGAATTGGAAAAGTGTTTTTAACGGTAATGGAATTTAAAGCGCGATAGTCAACAACTAGTCGCTTTTCCCCATTATTCTTTTTGACAAGAAATGCTCTGCTAGCGTAAGCAGAAGAACTGGGTTTAATTATTTTAGCTTGTAGTAACTCATTAGTGAGCGATCTCATGGTTTCTTTTTCTTTATCAGACATTCGGAAAGGGCGGTGTGTTATTGGTTTTTGATTTGTTAGGGATATGCCCATTGATACAGAATGTGTTGGGGTAAGGCACTTAAGGGACTTGAAAAAGGTGTCATTATGTGTAGTTAAGAGATTCGATAATTTTTCAGCTTCAGTGAGGGTTAGGTCCCTGTTATATTTTAAAGATGATAAAATAGCAGGTACGGGATCTGCGCTAGTAAATTCAAGTTCGTTCCCTATCCGGCGATAACTAATACGTTCATTTTCGGTGAAATTTCGTCCTATTAGCAGATCTGTATACATTCTTGGGTCGTTGATAACGTAAAGGTCGAGTTCAAGTGTTACGTCCCCTATTTTTATTTTAGTTTTCACATAGTCGTAAATGTCAGTTCCCAAACCAAGAAATCCAGACAATTTTATTGGGGTTTTAAGTTTTTGAATTATTAGTCTACATTTCGAAACTAGTCTGGGGCTTATTAATGAACATGAGCTTCCAAAGTCAATAAAACCTTCACATTGAAAGCCGTTTATAATTACCTGTTTATAAAATTTGTCAACTCCATTATGGTTAACGATATTAACTGATTTATTTAAATTTAATTTTTGCAAGCAATTTCTCTCTATGTGTCCTGTGATGTTACAAAAATTGCAGGTTTTATATCTGTATTGACATTTCTTTCTAATGTGATCTAATTTACCGCAGGCACGGCATCCATATGTTTGCTGTCGACCGTGGTAAGATTTATTGAGTGTTGGGTTGCTTTGACTTTGTCGGGTACGAGAAACTGTTATCGGAGTAGGTGGTGCGATCGAGGGGGTGGTGTGATGAAATGTTTTATTTCTTAAATAGGCAGATAAAATATTTGGATGCGAAATGTTGGCGGCTTCGACTGCAGAGCTAATTTGGGGATCACCTATTGCACCAATTATCAAAGATACCACATCGCTGTCTGAAAAATTGACTCGCAACTTTGCTATCAATGCTAAGTGATCAAAATGAAATTGATAAAGAGATTCGCCGTCTGTGGGTGTGTGATTGGCAACCTCCATGAATAATTTATGTGCATTTCGAGTACACTGGAACGTTTCTTTTAGTAGATTTTTCCATTCCACCCAAGTAAATGATGACCAACCCGGTACAGAATTAATAAAAGTTTCGTACCAAGTTTTAGCGGTACCACGTAGCTTATTGAGCGACTGATAAATTGTTACGCTGTCTACCCAATTATATAGTCGAACATTATAGTCAATTAGTTCCAACCATTCAGTAATAGCCGATGTTAAGGGATTAAATTCTGGAATTATTGACAATAACTGCTGATTGCTATATCCACTTGCGTGAGTGTTCGATTGGTGCCGCACAGGTGAGATTGGCAACGGAGGAGTTGTTGAACGTTCGTTCTGGTTGGCTATTGCTGAGCGTTTGAAATTTTTGGAACGTACCTTTCTGGTAGGTGTTTTACCAAACCTTAATGAAGACGACGATGACGATGAGCTAGATGTACTGCTTGACGTACTGCTCGAGGTACTGGACGGGGACCTTCGGCGTTTTCTGCCGTTTTTCTTACTACTTCTCGATTTCCTAGGCATGTTCTTTATCCACCACTTCTGATGTAGTCACTTTAATAATACGCACTCACAATTATAACACTTTATTAGTAAAATATATATGTAGTCCGATTAATAAACGTATTGTATTATGTTAATGTCGTGTGTGTTGGGTGTCAACCGACGCTAATGGGGTTGTAATCTGAAGTCCCGTTCTGTTGACGGGCTCGATGCTTCGGAGCGACCGCCAACGGGTTGAGGGGTTGAGTGTGTGTAGAGATCAACGGGGTCACGTTCAAGATGGTAGGCCAGTGACGGCGGGATCTCTACATAAGTACTTATTTACTAACTTTTTGACAAATAGTACCACTTTATAGCATTGACGATAAAAATAATTTAGATAATTTTGTGCGGGAGTAAGCTGTGGGCAGAAAAGGATATAAGCTAAAAGTGTGGTTGGCGCAACTTCAGGCCACATTTAATAGGTTGGAAGACAGTATTACGTTAATGAAAAATGGATTTTAAACTTTAAATTTTGAAGAAAAAAGTCTCTTTATATCGAAAGCTAGCTAAACTCCTGCAATACCAAATTTAATAAAACGGACTAAATTACATATTAGACATTTTCAACCCAAAAACTATAAAAAATGTATAACAAAAAATCTCTTTTAATTTATTGGTATGCATTGTTTACAAAGGAAAATAATTTATAAACTAAAATGGATTTTCTGATTAGCCTGATTATCTTTTTCCAAACTTATAGTTGCAGTAAGTGAATTTTGCCGCCACACTGAAAGCGGAGATAGAGGACAAGTCAAAAAAACAGACAGGCTCTCTTCGTCGATCGTCCTTTGTAAAGGCAACAGTAACAACGGGGGGAATATAAAGTAGGTTCAGAAAATACTCGGTTGTTTTATTCATACGCCCCCCACATAGTACAGGTAAAAATAAATCTAATTTTAGTGGCAAGCTAGCCTCTAGAAATCTGTACAAAAATGTGGACTTTCTCGAGATCCTTAAGTTGTGTATTAACTTCTACTATTCTTGCCACAAGTACGACTACAGAACGCAGTTTTTCCGCCTTAAAACGGATTAAAAATGTTATTAGAAATATTAATGGACAAGAAAGAATTTCCAATTTAGTGATGACGATTCAAAATATTTCTAGACAACAAAAATTTTATGATGATATAATTGATAAATGTTAAAATTAAAGTAGAGGAATTCCCCTTGATATCAAATAAAGCAGAACTTTGTTTATTTTGTAATATTATAAAATAAATTTGGCCTACGGGGTATTTGCTGTTTCTTTTCTGACCAGCTTCCCCATTTATAAAAGGCAGGCCACGCCACTGGGTACAGCTGTATTTGTCTCCGGTTCTGTTAACATCATCTTTAAAGTTTAATTTTCAAAAAATCTTTAAGGGTTGCATTAATAAAGTATGTATAACGGCATGTGACTCTGATGATAAATATTCCAACCCTTTCATCTATTGCTAGAGCTAACCATCAATCATGGACAGTTGCGGCGTAAATTTATTTTATTGCCTGCCTGCTAGTAGACCAATAAGTGCATATAATTTATAATTACAGTTTAATGCACCATATTTATAAGTTAGGTACGTGTGGAAAAATACGGCAATAAAACAACGCGGCACAAAAATTTATTCTGAAAAAATACAATCGGTTCGATATTGGTTGTATTTTAAAAACATGGACTGAGTGGAGAAAAAAACATTTTATCTCCATGCTGAATTATCCGTGAAGCTATTTTATTTTTTCAGCCGCTGTTTTCCATTTTTTATTAGGGGATTGTACGTATGTATGTATATGTATTTGTATAATATGTTTAGGTCATAGTGTTCCTCTAGTGAAATTATATATTTCCATCATTTACGTACTTGTTCTATAAATGAAAACATTGCATTTACAAATTTTAAATTAGGATTTAATAAGTTTTGTCAGAAACGTAAATAATTAATACTGTAATAAAAACAGAAAAATGAATTCGACTCGCAAAGATCGACGGTTTTCAGTTATTTAGCAAATAGCTGATTGTTTGAGAGTCAGTAATTTACACATTTGTTATAAATTATAACATGTTTCTGTAACGATTGGCGTTATTACATCAGAAACTTCGAGTGGGAATGATTACTTATCGATATAAATAATCAAGCATTTCATTTATTGTTTTTTATAATAGATTAATCATTAAAGAAACGTGCCAATAAGTGAAGATTGTTCATATCGAACTGTTGATTTTAATCTGAAAATTTCAACTTTCTCCCAGATATTCACAAGTTCTTTAATAGGTAGTAGACTGGAACTTTCAGTCATCCGAGGTAGTACCACCCCACGTATCACTAGGAGGTGGTGAAATGATGCTTACATCATGTTTCCGTCTCTGATACGTGAGTCGGTTTCTGCTATTCTTCTTTCTTCATCCTGTCCTTTTCTTTATTTCCTTTTTTTATCTACTCTGATTTTTTCTTCTAATTATTAAAAACAAAGATGATGGATTCTCTTCGTACAAAAACTTCCGGACGTAAACAATCCTCCCGTTCGGATGTCCGGGTGGAGAGTGTACGAGGGATCCAACATCGACGGAAAATTTTAGTGTACCACGGGCCAAGTTTCTTTCAAACAATTCATTCAAAATTCAATTCTGCAACATTCGGGGGTTAAACTCAAATCTAAACTCGGTTCATCAACACCTTCAAAATGAGAGACCCCATGTGCTGTCTCTGACAGAAAGCCAAGTCTCCCCATACATCAATATAGTCCTATTTGCTTTGCCCTAATTACGAACTTGCACACAGAGTTTTGACACAAGAGGGGAATTTGTGGTTTTACGCGAAGCGATCCTGTCCTGTCAACGAGAAGAAGCACTGGAATTTGTGATCGTGATGTAATTTGGTTGTAAATCTGCTCCAAGAGCGAAGTAATATTCATTTGTTCACTTTATTTGTCTCCAAACGATCCCTCATACCGATAGCTCTTCTCTTATCTCTCGGTAACCTTTGATCACCTACAAACGAATTATCCAAAAGATGAGGTTATCTTTCTCGGTGACTTCAACGTACATAACATACTTCTGGTTAAGGTTTTCTTCCCGAAATGAACGACGCGGGAAGGGTGGCAGAGGCTTTCACCATCACTTTGTGGACTTATCGCAATTAGTTGAGGAACCCACAAAAATTCCATGATGTTGATACCTATCAACCTAATCTACTCGACCTTTTCCTTAAAAATTCACCAAATTCGTATAAAATCTCTGTGACATCACCGCTTGGAAATTCGGATCATAAGCTTGTAGCAGCCTCTCGCTCGCTTCATATACCACCTCCTTCCCAGTCGCAGTCCTGTGGGGTTTGGAACTTTAACTCTGCAAACTGGGAAGAATTAAGATACTTCTTTGTATCTTTCCCATGGCAGGAAGTCTGCTTTAACTCAGACAACCCTTCCTTAGTCGCCGAATCCATCACGGAAACTATCCTGATTGGTATGGAACGCTCAATTTCTCATCCCCAAAAGAAGTCTGCCTACAGTAAATCTTGGTTCAGTAAAAACTGTTCCCGGGCTGTCTCCTGCAAAAATCACGCATATCGTCGTTGGCGAAGTAATCCCTCAGTCGAGACTCGGACCATATCTGCAGATGCACGAAATTCTTGTAAACAGGTTATTGACGAGGCAAAAGGTGATTTCGATCGTAAAATGCGCCGGAGGCCTATTAACTGTCCGAACGGTTCCAGGTCCTTTTGGGGATTTGCAAAGTCCATTGGAAAGAATTTCACACTCGATAAAAATACCAATATAGTATTGCTACTACCTCCAAAAAAAAGGCTGACATGTTAGCCTTAATGTTTGCTGAAAATTCCAATCTTGATTCTCAAAACTCTGAACCTCCTATTCTTCTTAAGGTTGGCACTTCGATGCCTGAAGTTGTTTTCAGACAACGCACAATCAGGAAGATTCTCTTTGAGCTCGACACCTCGAAAGCTTCAGGATTTGATGGTATTCCCGCTATTGATCTTAAGAAGTGCGCCCCAGACTTGACCCCTGTCCTAAGCAAATTGTTTACACTCTCTTACAACAAAGGTGTATTCTCCAATATCTGAAAATCTGTTAGAGTGCAGCCTGTTCCTAAAAAGGGAAAAATAAATCTGGCTAACAACTATCGCCCTATATCTTTGTTACCCGTTATATCTAAAGTTATGGAAAAGGTTATCAACATCGAGATTCTCAAATATCTGGAGGAAAATGGAATCATCTCCGACAGGCAATACGGTTTTAGACAACAACGTTCCACTAGCGATCTACTGGCATATGTTACTTATATCTGTAACTCAGCTATGGAGAACTTGGTGAGGCTAGGATTGTGGCATTGAATATTTCAAAGGCTTTCGACAGAGTCTGGCCCCGATCTCTTTTCCTCAAATTAACATCTTATGGTCTTCCTCCTGGACTCTGTCATTTGATAGCCAATTTTCTTGCTGATCTCTTCAGGTCGTCGTGGATGGCATCTCACCCGAGACATTTGTGATTAACGCAGGGCTGCCTCAGGAGTCTGCTCTGGCTCCTACTCAATTTCTGTTACACATAAACGATCTCTTAGCTTCAAATTCTAATCCTACATACAGCTACGCAAATGATAGTAACCTTGTGTCATCTTTTTTCTCCGACAAACCTTTATCTATCGCTGCAACAGATACAGACGATTTATTGGCATCTCGAGATTATTCTGGAGTGGGGTAAGAAAAATTTGGTTGACTTCAACGCTTTCAAAACTCAGGCCGCTGTTTTTTCTAAGAAAGCATCAAGAGATAATGCAACAAACATACCAATGGACGGTAAAATCCTTCCGATGGGATCTAATCTATCTATCCTAGGAGTGAATGCGAGCACTAACTTCTCTTGGGACGATCATGTGCGCGCCATTGCCAAATCCGCCTCTCAGAAGCTAGGCTTTCTTTTTAGAGCTAAAAAGTACTTCACATCTTATCAGCTATTAACACTATACAAAGCTCAAGTTAGGTCAACACTAGAATACTGTTCTCATGTTTGGAGTTTAGCCCCAAAACACACTTTAGCTCTCTTGGATTCAATTCAAAGAAGAGCGATTCGCCTAATTGATGACGAGAGTCTGACCGATTCTCTTGAAACACTAGAGCACAGGCGTATGGTTGGTGACTTGTCTCATTTCTACAAGTACTGTTATGAAAGATGCTGCAGGAACCAATAGGATTGATCCCCTTAAGGGCAAGATTCTTGGGGCGTACTAGACAGTCGGAGACAGCAAATTCCTGTGCGGTCCAGCTTGATACAGTGAGGACTTCTGTCTACTCTTTTTTCTATAGAACTTCTAAGTTATGGAATTTGTTACCAAAAGGAATTTTTCCCAAAAATTTCAACCTACCCTTTTTTAAGAAGGCGGTTCATCGCCATCTATCCTTGTTTTCGCATCCTACTCGCAGTGCTTTGAAAGCATAATGGGGTTACTCTTTGCGAGTGGATAAAACTTAAAAAAAAATCTCGAAAGTCTGACTTCAAACCACAAATTTTAACAAAAATCTTTTTTTTGAAACTGTAGAGAATGTACTCGGAAATATGGTTTTTTTTTTGAAAATTTTGATATGTTTTTCAATTTTTAATCTCTACACTTCGACGCCAACTTCGAAATTTTCAGATTTTTTTTACCCTCACAGTTTTTTCCTATGTTTCGACTTACTCAGGGCGGATAATTTTATCATAGGAAATTTGAAATTGCCTCAAACTGTTCATTTCTATCAAAAGTAGGGAATAGAATACCGGGATATCGTACGATTTTTGCAGGACTAGACGCTCATGTAAATCGAGAGGGGTCCCGCGGGATTTGCGAAATTATGCAGGAATCCCCCTATTTTTTTAGTTTTTTTAAATTCGACTTTAAAATTAAAAATAAGACTTCTTTTTAAAATTTGTCATTTATACATTCTGAACTTTTATTAATGGCTTTATTTTGCCTTTCTAAAGATTTTGATTTTTTCAAAATTTCAAGCTTAAACCCAAAAGAAAATTTCTTATAGAAGATGTGATTTTTTTTAAAACGACTTTAAATGTGTTTTTAATACATAAATTGTACATATTCAACTAATTTTTTTTCTTCCAAATTTCAGGTTTTAGCTTTCATTTTATTTTTGTCTTTTTTTACGTGTTGCCACTTTTTTTCAAAATTCTCTTTTAATTACGAAATTTCGAACCTTTTCCTTAAAATTCCTAATTTACAACTTCAGTATTTAGCTTTTTAATTTTTTAAATGATAACTTAGAAATCAATATTCTGACTTTTTGAAAATTTTTATTGATTTTCTTTCCAAACCTTGGCTTTTTCTAGAAATGTTTATTTTTTCTAAATGTTGACTTATTGTCGAAACTTGGTTTTCTTCTTTAAAGTTACCATTTCCAATTTTTTGTATAACTCAAATTTTTGACTTTTGCTAAAGATTTTGATTTTTTTCCTAAAGTTTAAATACTCGTTTTTGTTAAAATTTCTTTGTCTTTTCTTTCAAAATTCCGATTTGAAAGTTTTCTTTGAAAATGGACGGTTAAAACTTGCAATTTGTACCTTTCGTCTTTATCGTCAAATTTTTTTCATAAAATTCTAAGTTTACACTTTTAGTTTTGCCTTCTTTTATATACATGTTCAATTCAAATGCAAAATTTAGATTTATCCTCGGGAATTAAAGTTTATTTTCGTTACTTTAACTCTGTTTCAAGTCTAATATTGTAAAGGTTTTTTTATAAATTCAGATTTTTTCTGTAACACTTTTACTTTAAACCTGAATATCTCGAAAAATTCATTACAAATCCAACATTTTTCTGAAATGTTTTACTTTTTCCAAAAATTTTTAGTCAACAAGTTTTTTTCTGTGATTTGTAATATTCCAATCCAGACCCGTGATTTGATGTGGTTTTTCTATTCTGGCTCATAGTCATTCTAAAGTTGCACATATCTGGTTTATTATCTAATACAGGGATGAGTAACATTTTTTTACAGCGGGCCAACTACAAGGCTGAAAAATTTTGCGAGGGCCGCATGTGACAAAAATATGAACGCTTAGTTAGATGATTAACACTAATTATAAAGTTTCTATTAACAAAACAAAAATAACAAAAGTACTATAAAAATTAGCTAATTAAAATAAACAGTCGAAATAAAAAAGGGAAATTATTATGGAAAAAAAATTTAAAATTTTTATGAAAGGACAAAAATTACGAAGAAAATTTCTTTGTGAATTTTAAACCTTTTTCAATCCAAATTTCTGGATCTTTCAACTTATTTGTCAAAATTTCAATGTGTATCACAATATTTGACATTTTCTGATACCCGTTGAGGCAAGGTAAGCCGGCGTCTGTCTTCCTTAACTCAAGGAGTCAAGAGAAAATAAATATTTGATTTTTTTCCTAAAATTTGCTTTTTTCCTAAACCTGATTCTTTCTGGGAAATTTCAAAATTTAACTAAGATAAAACGCTGTCTCAAAATCTAGATCTCTTTCTCAAAAGTTCTCTCGTAATATGGTCTTTTTCTCGGGGTTTCGACTGTTTTTTTTAAATTTCAACTTCTTTAAATTTGACTTTCTTTGAAAAATTTTTCGTCCATTTTAAGGTTTTTCTCGAATTTTCATTTTCTTTCAAATTCTGATATTTTTCTGAACATTTAGCTGAAAATATCGAACTTTTAGATTATGATTATTTTAGAAATTTTGATTGATTTTCTAAAGTTTGCTCTTTTTAGGAAATCTTGATTTTTATCTCAATATCTGATATTTAATATTTCTATAAAATTTTTCTTTTTACTGGTAAATTTATCTTTTCTTCAAAATTTAAAATTTTTCTGAAATAGTCTTTTAACTAAAATTCGCCTGTTCCTCAAAATTTGACTTTTTTAAAATTTCGATTTTATTTTCAAAATCCGACTTTCTAGACTTTTGTTTCAAAAATCGTTTATTTATTTCAAAATTTTGTCATTTTTCTGAATATTTGTTTTTTTCGACAAATTACGACTTTTAGCTCAAATGGTTTTATGGTTCTGAAAATGTTCACTTTTCTCTCTAAATTAGATCGAAATGTTAATAAAAATGTTGCGAAAAAATATTTTTGGGAATTTCGAGAAAAAGATTTCTAGTAAATTCAACATCTTTACTGAATTTTAAAATTTGAAGAACAATGTTTTTGAAAATTGTGATTTTTCTTTCTCAAAATTCAAGTTTTTCTAAAAATTGCGTCTTTTCACAAAATTAAACCTCTAAAAATTTTGATTTTTTTAGAATTTTAAACATTTTTCGAGTTTTTGAGAAAGGTTAAGTTTTTATTTTTAATATGATTTATTGAAAATTCCAACTTTTGCAACTTACCTCTTAAAATTGAATTTTCTTTCGGAAATTTGGAATATTTTCTAGAAAGTTCAATATTTTTTTGGAAATTGCAACGTAATTTTCAAAAATTGTAAATATTTTTCTAAGACTTTGTTTTTTAGGATTGTTTTTTTTTTTGGTTCCCGGTAATTTCAATTTGTGCGAAATTTATCTTATTCACCAAATTTTGACTTTTATCTCAAAATTCGATATAAGCTAATTTTGGACCTTTCCATGTAAAATTGAATTTTTTTTTGGAGATTTAGACTTTTTCACAAAATTCGTTTATTTTTTTTTAAATTGGATCGAAATTTTAATAGAAATCTAAAAAAAATCCGAGAACAATATTATTAGGAAACTTAAAAAAAAAGGTTTCTCGAAAAATTACAAGAATATGACAAAACTGAAATAAAATAAAAATTCTGAGACAATTATTTTTAAAAGTTGCAATTTTTGTTACCTGAATTCCACTTGTGCTGTAAATTACCAGTTTTTTTTATAGAAATTCACTTTTGCAAATTTCGTCTTTTTTGCATTTCCACTTTTTCGCAAATTTTGACATTTCTTAAAAAGGCCCGAAAAGTTTTTTCCTAAGATTTTTGAAATTTAGATTTTAATGTGTAGTTTCTGTAGTTCTGTAGGTTTTAAGTTCTGTAGTTTTTAGGTGCAAATAAACATTACTCAGCCAGAATGTTTTCAATTTGCTCATGAATTTTTCAGAATGATTGTTGCCCCCCTTTAAGAATATCCTGCTTAAACCCATGTACAAAATATTTTATGACTTGCATTGCATGCCTGATTAATCGTGGAAATTTATTAAAAAGCATGTAGGATATTCCACTAGAAATTTTGAATGTTGATAACGTGAAATTTGATCCTCAAATTGGTGTTGTTATGTAAATCTGTTAGTTCCATTTGTACTCATTTGCAACTGTTTCTATGTCCTATATTAAATGACTAAGAAAAAATATGGAAACTACAAGCACTTTCTCCGGATCGAAATGTTAAATCTCGATTCAAATTGGTTTATTAAGTTTTCAAATTCCTGGCCATATTTACTTCTATTTGAAGGGGTTTCTTTTCTCAAGTATCGAAAATGTTTCGTTTTTTTTTGACAACATATGTTTCTTCTAAATGGTAATTCCCTTTTTTTTGGCAAATTGTTTAACATTTTCGTTTCCAAAATTTTCATGTAAAGCAGCAGTTTAGGACGGTCGAACAAAAGTATTAGGTGGGCCGCAAATCTGCCCGCGGGCCTCGTCTCTGATCTAGTACATGCTTAGTTCAAAGAGTAAAAAAATACATGTATTTAAATTGGCTGTAATAACTTAAATTTATTTGCCTTATTGTTTCATTTAAATAAAAGAAATACGTAGCTGTAAATATTTTTTTATTAAATACTTTTTCTTTTTGCATATTTTCCACTAAATAAATATACATCACTTTTTTTAAATAGCATAAAACAAAGAAATACTATGAGGTACACGGTCTATTGGTTAATTGTTGTCAATAATTTATCTATTAATTTATCAATGATTAAAAAAACAAAAACTAGAATTTATGGTCTGATTGTGAGATTGCTTTATGTCAACATACGTATCACATTTAAATAACACATTATTTTAAATCATGTTTAAAATCTTACAATAATAATGACTAAATGGTAATTTATAGTACAACTTATTTAAGCACAGCCTTTCTTCAAAATAAGTAGAAAACCTTCTCTATCAAAGAAGTTATTTTTATACTAATAAGTAATAGTGCTACAAATAAAATTATTCTAAATCTAATAAAACTACATGAAATTAGATTATTAGAAGAGAGAATCTTAATAATATTGTTGGTGCACCTGTGCTTTGTGCGTCATTTCATTAGCGACTTCTAAGCCAAAAATATTACTCGTTTAAGTACCGCTTTAACATCTATAAAAAACTCAGTTTTTCGAAGCGTAATAATAATCGACAATTTCAAAAGCCACTCCATTGGTCCATCCGAATCCACTTTGCACCGTGTATTCTCCTCCGCCACCAAATTGTCCAGGTACATTAGCATCGTACTTTTCAAACATCTCATTTGTTTGTGAAAAACCGATCATATATGCCTCTAAAACGTTATCGGCAACAGACCGAGCTACATTTTGGGCCAATTTCGAACCAGATTTTTCTAAAGCAAATATAACGATCGATTGTAGTGGCGGCCAGGCGTTGGGCATATCCCATTGTTCTCCATTATTATCTAAGGACGTCGGAATGCCTCCTATGTAATTCATAATTTCTTTATTCGTAAAATAATTTGCAGCAGCTTCTCCTTTTCTTTCAGCTTCAGCAGGTTCATATAATTGGGCAAAGAGAGGTGCGAAGTTGCTTGGATAAAAATAGGGTCGTTGCATTTGGAGGTCCATATCGTAATCATACCAAATACCATCTTTTTCGTTGTACATTATCTGCTCGATTGCTTTTATCCACGATTGCGACTTTTCGGCCCAGTACGCATATTTATCCTGGTTTCCTATTTGTTTGTAAAAATCTCCCAAAATTTTGAATGCCTGTGCCAAATACGAATTGAGATCTACAGGTATTACACGACTGGTATTAATATTGGACAGATTAGTGTTAACTCCACCATCCTTATCAAAGAACCAGCCGGGAGGAAAAGTCCCATCCAGATTCAGCTCCAGATTTTAATGCCATGTAGCAGTCGGATATTTCAGAACTCTCAGTATAAATGGAACAAGTTTTTATGTCTTCGCCGTAAGACTCAGGTCTGGGAGAACCACTTTTAGATTTGTAATGAGCCAAAGTGTAAGTGTTGCCATTTTTGTTAACATCAACAGTTTTGTTGCTGTACCAAAAGTTCAGTTCTTGTTCCAATAGATGGATATTTTGCTTCAACCATGCTATATCGCCTGTTGCATTTACATAGGTCCAGGCCATTAAAGTCAAAAGGGGTGGTTGTGATCTGTTTAAATAGTAAACTCTCCCACCGTTAGGAATGAAACCGTACTGTTGAACCATTTGAAGGAAGTTATTAAGAATACCTTTTGTTGTTTGATGCATTCCACTTATTAGTAATCCTCGTATAACCCAATATGAGTCCCAGTAGTAAAATTCTTTAAATCGACCCCCAGGAACTACAAATCCATTGGTGACAGGAATAATAGAATAACTCTTAGGGTTCGCTAAAACTTCTTCCTTAATAATCCTAGTTAATTTCGGCCATACGCTCACAAGCTTTCTTGTAAAATTTTGAACTGACTTATCACTAATTCTTGAAAGTATTTCAGGCTCAGGGTTGTAATCGGGCGCCTTCCAATCTGTTACCTCATTACCATCTTCGAAGTTATCATAAACAAATTGCCTCACTTGCTCAGTCGTCGGTTCATTATCGCATTTCTTCATAAATTCATCAAAATTTGATAGAATCGTCTTCTCGTCCGATTTCATTTTCATGTCCACGAAAGTCTTAGAATCTTTAAAAGGCTTATCCATTTGGACTGTGTGAAGCAGATTACCTTGGCAATAAATCTTGCTATCGCAGGATGGTTCAGACTGGCCATTGGTCCGGTAACAAAGGTAGAACACAGCTAGCACCACTTGGTAACACTTCATATTTTCTCTAAAGGCTTCAGCTGAACAGTGGTGAAACTGGAACTAGCTCGATGTCAATCTGAAAGGAAATATATATTGTGTATTTTATCTTATCGTGTAAAAGGCAAAACCTTTGCACATTGTATTATTTTTATGCTAATGTTTTGATAAAATAAACAGCGGGATTGCCATTCGTAGGTATGTTTATTCGTGCAATAGTAGGGGGTTTTGGGAAATCTCAATTTTTGACCTATGACGATGCATTCAGTTTTTTATATCTTATCAGCTGGAAACATTAACGGAGGTGTGTTAGGTTGATAAGAAGCTTTTAATTATAGTTAATTTTGCCTTTTCGCTTGAAAGTACCATTTCATTAAATAACAATAATTTTGACGAATTTTTAAGTTCACAAAGTCACGTTTTTATTAAAATTTCTCGAAATAAAGTAAAGCATTTAGCGTATAAGAGATTAATGAGTAATTTAAATATGATTTATTTCAGATTTCAGCAGTGGTGACGTTCCATAAAAAGGAATTTTAAATTTTATAAAAGTGACAATTTAGTATGTTTAGCGATTATTTAAAGTGTTGCGTTTTATCATTGATTTCTTAATAAACTATTTTTTTTGGATCCATTAGAGCAAAAGCGTTTATTGCAATTTTAGAAATCCAAAATTATTGTTTAGGAAATTATTTTCTTTTATCGGAATTTAGAATTTTATAGTGTTTTAATTTTGCCTTTAAATATAAATTTGTTTAATTTGCTTGTAAATAGTTTTTTTATTGCATATTAAATATTTTTGACCTCAACGTCATATTATAGGTGATTTACTTAAACTGAAGCAGACTCAGAAATCAAGTAGTATGGAATGGGTAATTATGGAAATATTTTTTAATAATTCTTGTAAAACATTTGCAATCTACTCAATACCTATAAACATAAGAAAACTATGTTTCTAAGACTATAAAAAACGACGAAAAATGATTATTTTTTCACGGACGTACACATCATAAAATTAGTAAACATGCACTTTTATAACTCACGTTCTCAACGCGACATTGTCCGAATTCTTGATTCCCTTTCAATGTGATGGACATTTTAAATGCAATAAATTCATTAAAACGAAACTGTCAAAATTCCTGATTTTTATAAAGTTTAGCCACATTTAGGGCGCTTTTGTACTTTTTTCTTGCAGGAGGGGGCGACAACTAACCCTCAACTTTTTTTTAAAATTAAATCGCGATAGGGCATTGTGATACTATTGAAACGGTCTTTTCAACGAGGGGTCATAAGACATAGTATTTAATATGAAAAAAAAAAAGTTGGATATTAATCATCATCCCACTGTGAAAGAAAAATACAACAACCACTTTAAAATATGTTACTAAAATTATTCGTAATTAAACAATCAAATATGCTACAGTTGAAAATATTTACAACCAACAAGGATAGACCGGTTACGGATTTCCTTATCCTTATCAGCATGGTATAGCTGTTGTAAACATCTCATAAATACTCAGGAAATCCAAATCCCAATCAGTGATTTGAAACCGACTTGTGTATCGCCAAAAATAAGACGTAATTCAGATTAATGTGCTCTACCTGGGTGTTCACTACAAAGGCTACGCCCAGGCGCGCCCGTATGAGTCTTGAAATATAAATAAAAATTTGAAGGAATGCCCAATTTTGAGAAAAATGAAATTTTCAAGAATCGAATTTAAAAAAATGAAATTTTGATTACCGAATTTTGAAAAAAAGTTGAAATTTAAAAAGAAATCGAGATTTCAACAAAGAATTTAAATAAAATATTAAATAAATTTATTTTCGACTAAACTGCAGATTTTGTAAAGAAAGTTGAAGATGAAGTTTCCGGAAAAAGTCGAATTTAAAAAAAAAATCAAAATTGCCAAAATTATTTTTTGAGGAATTTTGTTTTTTATTTATAAATCATGGTGTTGACATTTTGAGAAAAGTGTCTTTCGAAAAAATATCAATTCTTTTCGAAATATTGAAACAAATATTTTTATCGAAATATTCGTTTTTTATTTAATTAAAATTTTGAATTGATATTTACAAAATAAACTAGTTTAGCGAAATCAAATATTACTCAAATTTTTGACTAACTTTGAAATTTGGAGGCAAAAGTTAAATTTCCAAAAAAATGGTTCTCAAAATTTACAGCAAAATATATTTCTACGTTTTCATTAGAATGTCAATTTAATTTAAAAAAAACGAATTTTAAATAAATTTCCAGAAAAAGTACAAAATTTTAGAAACAGGAATGGTCAATTTTAAAAATAAATTAGAAAATTCCAGAAAATTAGATTTTCAAATTTATAAAATGTCAAATTTTGTGAAAACATTTCGAAAAAGAATATAGGTAAATTTTTAAAAATTGTTAAAATTTGAAAAGTCAACATTTTTAGGAGAAAGTCATATTTTGCAAGGGTATCGAATTTTTTAGGTTAAAACAAAAAAAAAAGGAGAACAATTTTAAAAGAGCATTTCAAATTTCGAGTAAAAACAAATTTTGAAATATAATTTAAAATTTCCAGTTAAGTTTAAATGTATATTTTTATATAACCACATGAATCGAAAACGACAAACGTCCTACCGTGTCCTCACTTTGCTAGGCCCATGTTAAAAAGAAAATCGACATAAAAGTCAAAATTTCGACAAAAAGTCAAATATTTAGTTCAAAAGAGGTCAAAATTTTAGAAACGAATTGTTAAAATAACATTTGAAATTTTTAGAAAACAGAATTTTGAAAATAAGGATAAATTTAAAAAAATAAATTTTGAAAAGAGTCAAAATTTTTGTCAAAAATTATAAAAAAGTGGCCTCAGAGAAAGCCACAGTTTAAAAAAAAATTGGATTTTGAGAATAAAGTCAAAATTTCGAAAAAAAAACCGAATTGGAAATTTCGAAAAAGAATTGTGAATTTCAAAAGAAGACAAATCATGAAATAAAAGTAATAATTACGAGAAAACGCCCGCCTAACTGAATATACGAGGGTAAATCAAATATCAATCGGAATTTCTATCAGGTCTATCGGGAATGTGCGCATACTTTTAGACATGTTAGGTGGGGATATCAGGTGACTTCTTGCGCTCAAGCGAATTGCGTTCTCGCCGTTCGTCAGTTGTCAATACAATGAGAGAGTAAGAGGTTCAGCCGCACGTTGCGCAGCACATTATTATTAAATTTCTTGCCGTTGAAGGTATAAAGCCCGCCAAAATTCTTTGTAAACTGGACGCACAGTTTGGGGATACTTGTTTAAAGAAAACTCAAGTGTATGAATGGCACAAAAGATTTTTGGAAGGATGAACTCAAATTGAAAATCAACCCCATGCCCGCCGTCCTCGGACCAGTGTGACTGCGGATAAGATTAACGCTGTTCAACACCTTTTGGAAAGTGATCGCCGTTAAACTGTTGGGAGTGCTCAATCCATCAATACAGATGAGCTGGGGTTTCGAAAAAATTCTGCCAGGTGGTATCTCGTCTTTTGACTGAAGAACAGGAACAACAACGTCTGGAGATTTATCAGCGCCATCTTGAACTTTTCAACGTGAAGGTGATGTTTTTTTGCAACTTATCGTTACGTGTGATGAAAGTTGGGTCCACCATTACACCTCTGAGTCTAAACAAGCAAGCGTGGTGTGGAGAAGAAAGGGGAATGTGCACCCGTCAAGGCAAAAACTCGTCTCCCACCTGGAAAGGTTTTTGCGACAGTGTTTTGAGATTTTAAAACGGTTGTGCACGTCCATTTTCTGCATGAACGTCGTTTGGTTAATACTGGCTACTACTGCCAGCTTTGGATGAAGTAAAACGAGTATATTGGCGGAAGAGGCGCGAATTTTCGGCCACAAATGTGATTTTGCTTCACGACAATGCCCACTACCACTCAGCCAATCTGACACATCAAAAATTAAAGGAAATACATTGGGCAACATTGGACCTTATAGTCCCGACTTATCATCATACGATTATCATATGTTAGGGCCACTGAAAGAAATTCTAGGAGGTGAGCGATTCCATGATGATGCTGCTGCTGAGACATCTGTGAGCAATTGGCTGCAAACACGCCTTCCTTCTTTTTATGATGATGACATTAAAAAACTCCCAGTTCATTGGGAAAACTGCATAACAAAATCGAGAGATTATGTAGAAAAATAGTTAATAATTTTCATATATGTATCTTGTATCAATAAATTTTTAAAAACAAATTCTAGTTCATATTTGATATACCCTCGTACATAATATATTTTCCTTGACTGCATAAGTCAAAGGGCAATCATTAACCAGTGATTATATCAGAAAAGGTCGAATGTTGGAATAAACTCGAAATTTTGTTTAGTTAGTTAGCTTGCAAATAGCTGAAAAAATCAGAACTTAACACTCATTTTTTTTTTGTAATCCATAAAAATATTGCTGTAAAATTGAAAATCTACAACATTAATTGGCCTAATCTGAAACTCGTTTTTTATTACTTCTTACAATTTTCGATGCAATAAAATATTTGAAAAATTTTACTTAAGCATTTGGCAAGGGGGAGGTGATTCATGAATTTCTTAATTTTGCTTGCTTGTGGGGTGGTGGGAAGTCTAAAATAATAAAATGTTAGCTTGCGTAATAACTGCACGGCTCACAATATTAAATTTTTATAATTTTTGCCAAAATTATTCACTATGTCAAAATTATTTATTAATTTTGAAGAACGTTTTTATTTTTCGTATAATAGTAACTCTACTTGGCGCTTCTTAAAATCCTGGCTAGTTTTAACTTTTCATTGTCAGTTTTTCATTTAGTTTTGATAGATTACTCTCGAAATCTGAAGAAATGAAGATCTTCGGGGTACATGAGTTACCTTTTACAAAATTTGGGAATAAAGTAACATTTAAATTAATTACGAGAGTAATACAGCTGTGAAAGAAGCTTACTATTTAATTAAAATAAATCTATATTAAGATAGAGTGGAGGCACTGTGCTCTTTTTGAATAAGATTGCATTTTTAGTTTACGTTGACATTTTTTAAAGCTCTTGATTGATTTATCTTTAAACTATCAAATTGGCTCTCTAGTTATTAAGATAATTCTGATCTGATAACTTTTTATTACTTTTGTCGTATCATTGAAAATGAAGTGTCCTATTATAATATACTATTATAATACGTTAGTTACCCACTAGGAATGCGAATACGAAATGCGAATGCTGAATGTTGGCACTTGGGGAATTTTAAAGGAAAAGTCACAATTTCCAGAATAAATTGAAAAGACCCAATTTCCAAAAATATTGCTCTGCCAATTTTTATTTTCATTTAAATTTTAAAGTAATCTCGAAATTTGCAGAAAATATTTTTATCCAAATTTCGCAAAAACATTATTTCCAAAATTTTTATGTTTTTATTACTATTTTAATTCACTTCTACAAAAATAAAGGAATTTTCAGAAAAAGTCGAGTTTTGGATAAAAAGACAATTTTAAGTAGAAATTTATAGAAACCTAAGACGTTTAGTCGATACTTTAAGAATGGAACGAAAAATCTCGAAAAATATGCCGAAATTTTTATGAAATATTTAAAATTTCCAATAACGTCCGATTTTCAGAGAAAAAGTACAATTTTGAGAATAAAGTTGTAATTTAGAAATGGCCAATAATTATAATAAAAAATACAGGTTTGAGATAAAGTCTGAATTTTCAGAAAATTAAATGTAATTTAAAATGTCATCTTTTGGAACAACTTGATTAATATCAAAATTTTGAGAAAAAGACGAAAATCCAAACAACTTTTGAAAAAAATAAACTAAAATAGCGACATTTTGAGAAATTTCTAGAAAAAACTCGTTTACCAAAAATTTGAATTTTTCTATAGAAAATCAAAATCTATCAAAATGTTTCATAAAGGGAGAATTTTGAAAAAAAATTTAGCAAAATAGTCAAAATTTTAAGAAAAAGAGTCAACAATTCTCAACTGAATATATATTTTTTTTAATAACTGCCTGAGTGAGGAACAAGCTTTCTCCCTTCCACTATGATGTCAAGAAATATCAGCTATTAATTATTTACTAGTCGAAACATTTTTACTTTTTTATCAAAAGATGAAGCACATTTCAAGAAAAGGCAAAGTTTAATAAATAAGCCGAAATCGACAACAAGATGAAAGAAACTCAGAAAAAGTCAAATTTTGAGAAATGGCAAAATTTAAAAAAAACGACGAATTTTCAGATAAAAATTTCGTATTTTGAAAAAGAAAGTCTAATTTTGGAATACACCCAAAACTTCAAAAGAAAAAAAGAAATTTTATGAAAAAAGACAGAAAGAAATCGAGTTTTCAAGAAAATGTGTAAATTTCAAGAAAAGAATTAATTTTCAGGAATAAATCGAAATTTTTAAAAAAGGTTCCCGCTGTGGAAAATACACATTTTCAATTGACTTTATAAATCAAGAGAAAGCAAGTGACTCACCTTGCTCTAATGTAGCTAGCTGATAGAAAAAGAAAAAAATATTTTTTATTAGGTAAGATTGCATAAATTACTTTAACAGTTTTTATCTTAGTAAATATTGTTAACTACGCAACCCATGGACTACCAACACTCCCCTAAGGGTCCATGGACCCCAGTTTTAGAAACTCTACCTTAGCTGTTGCTTCGTTATTTCATAAGTAATTTATGCCAAATCATTCGCAATATATTCGCATAATTTTTTGCGAATGTGAATGCGACTATTAAAAAACATGCGAATATTCCCGAATGCGAATGCGAATATTTGTTACATCACTATTAGCTACCTATTATAATACTCTAAATATAAATTTCATTTTAAAAGTTTGTTGATTTTTTTATATCATCGTTGTCAATGATACGATAAAACTTTGAATGTAACTCGATTATAAGCGATTTAAACAATCTGGGACGTGGCCAGACGACTCGGCTAACGCCTCGTCACGTGGCAACGTCCTGGATTATTATAAATCGCATAATAATCGCCTTACAATAATAGCTATAATGGGTGAACCAATTTATTGGTTTATCTATGGCAATCAGAGATTTAATAACTGCGTCATAAAGAAGTGATTTAGAAAGAATTTATCACTATATGTTTTATAGCTTTTTTTTCATTTCTAAATATGTGGAATACGATATAATGTTTAAGTAAATAAAAAATAAATACCTATGTTGTATTTGATAATTACAGAGACAACGTCAATTTTCCTAAGGACGATGGTTATTTAAACAAAATAAATATGAATAAGAGAGGACACTTGAGATTTATTTATTATCTCATTGTAAATATTTGAAAAAAAAACAACTTTTAAATTGTATTTACTAAAAAATATTTATTTGGATTATATATAAATTATTATATAATAAATAAATAAATAGAATATATCATTATAAATCAAAAGTCAGTCTGTCGAATTTGAGGGTCCTATTTTAATCTAAATTTGTAAATGTTTGAAAATAGTTATACAAAAATGCCTTTTAATCGTCTGAGAACAAATTTATTTATTCTTGGCATAATAATAATCAATTAACTCCAGGGCGACACCGTTTGTCCAACCAAAACCGCTCTGAACGGTGTACTCGCCACCCTTTCCAAACTCTCCAGGATTATTAGCATCATATTTTTCATACATAACTCCATGTTTCTCGAAACCTTTTATATATGAAAACAGCACGTTATCAGCTACAAATCTTGCTGTCGTTCTACCAAGCGCAGAACCCGATTTCTCCAGACCGAAAATCACGATCGATTGCAAAGGTGCCCAAGCGTTAGGATAATCCCACTGTTCTCGGTCAAAACTCACCGAAGTTGGTATGCCACCCTTATAAGACATTAAATGCAACTTCCTGAAGTACTTTCCAGCTAGAAATCCTTTAATCTGCGCTGTATTTTTATCGTACAATTCAGCCCATAATGGTGCAAAATTACTTGGATAGAAATATTCCCTGTGCTTTTCCAGTTTCTAAATCATAGTCATACCAAATACCATCTTTGCTGTTGTACATAATTTCTTCTATAGCGTGTACCCATGCATTAGATTTTTTCGTCCAGTAATTCTGTTTAACTAAATTTCCAGTAATACCAAATAGCTGTCCCAGTAGTTTAAAACCTTGCGCCAGAAAAGAGTTGAGATCAACTGGTATAACTCTACCAGTTTGTATGTAAGAAATATTGGCACTGTTTCCACCATTTTTGTCAAAGAACCATCTGGAAGAGAAATCCCAACCAGATTCCGCTCCAGATTTCAAAGCTACGTAACATTTGATTCTATCTTCTTCTGTGTGATGTATGGAGCAGGTGTGAATATCTTCACTATAAGATTCAGGTCTTGGTGTGCCACTCTTTGATTTGTAGTGGGCTAAAGTGAACTCACATCCGTTGCTTTTGATCGAAACTGTCTTGTTTGTGACCCAAAATTCCAATTCTTTTTCAAGTAGATAAATATTCTGTTTAAGCCATTTAATATCATGTGTGGCTTGATAATATGTCCACGCCATCAGAGTTAATAAAGGTGGTTGGGATCTATCCAAATAATAAATTCGACCACCATTTGGGATAAAACCGTATGTTTTCACCATCGAAAGAAAATTATTCAACATACCTTTAGCAGTTTGATGCATGTCACTTAATAGTAACCCTCTAATGACCCAGTAAGTATCCCAATAGTATACTTCCTTAAATCTTCCTCCGGGTACTATAAACCCATTCGAGATTGGAATAATTGAGTATTCGTGTTGGTTTTGTAAAACTTCTTTTCGAATTGTTCTACTGAGGGTTGGCCAAATACCAACCAATGCCTTTGTAAAATTTTGCACTTTTTTATTTTTAATTTTTGCTATCAGTTTAGGATTGGGGGTGTAATCCGTAGGAGTCCAAGGAGCGACTTCGTTTCCGTCTTCAAAATTTTCGTTAACAAAATCTTCAATATCTTTCGGCGTAGGTTTTTGATTGTGTTGCTTCATAAATGTTTCAAATTTGGATAAAATTACCTCTTCGGAAAACTTCAGCTTCTTGTCGACGAATGTTTTAGAATCCTTATAGGGTTTGTTCATTTGTATGGTGTGTAAAAGTTTACCTTTGCAAAAAATTGGACTGTCGCATGATGGTTCTGGTTCAACTTGCACATTTCCTCCAACACAGTAAAATATTGCCAGTAGAAATAAACAATGAGTCTTCATTTTGTTTATTTCGTTGTTGAAGGAAATACTAACCCTCTGTCTAGATTTAGTCGATTATATATTCTGGTTTTTATCTTATCAAAAATCGTCTGCGAGAAAAGTAATTCGAACGAAACTAATTTAAAAATAAAGGAATATAAGTGTTTATTTCTTTGAACTGAATTTTGGAGAGTCATATTCATGTTCGTTCACGAGTTTATTTTTCAATTTTATACATAACTATCGCTGTCTAACATGGACTGGAACATATTTTCGGAACATGGGCAGAAGAGGGGGACTTTTGAATTACAGTGGGATGTTGCAATAATAAATCTTAGGTTAGTTAATATATATAAATATATACATTATTTAAAAATGGAACACAACTTCTGCAATATTTACCTCCATATTTCCATAATTTATAGCAGGCAAGATTTAATTAGTGATGACAGTTGAGGGTCGTTATTTCTTTTGATCTTCATTTTTTCAAAGTTAGTTTTAGCCTAATCCTGTCAATCTTTTTTAAGCGGTGAACAGACAGCTGATTGTAAAAATTATAGGCACCTATCCGAAATTTAAAGATTTTCTAATCAGTTGTTCCGCTGGGGTCGAATTTTCTCCTATTCCACTTAGCTTCCGTTTATTGTGCACTTTCATGACCAGATCGTAAGGCCAGTCCTAACAAAAATGGAACCATCTTTATGGGTGTTCTAGGTATTTTCTTTAATTCAACTAGAATGACTCCAAAGCTGGAATATTTTTTTAATTCGTAACTGGATTTTTATGGGAATATGAAGCACAGCAGAACGATTCTTATTTAGGTGTGACTTAGCCCCATACTCAGAGGATGCCAGTGTCTAAATTGTAAGGCTATAACGATAGAAAAAAAATTAAAAATAAACATCATAACCATTTTTGTAATATTGGGATGGGCAGAAAGATACTTTGAGGTGTGCTTAGCTCATCACAGCACTTTTTTTTCACTACCAGTTAGTTATTTACATCCATCTATTATGTGGTGTGCTAGGTTAATTTTCTTCCCCTTATCTACATATATGATGATATGTGTAGATAAGGGAAGAAAATTAACCTAGCACACTACATAATATGATGATAGAGCTAATTAAAAGGCCCTATTGTTTCTTGCCAATTGCTCTTATTTTTTTAAGCCCTCCTAATGATAGAGCTAATTAAAAGGCCCTATTGTTTCTTGCCAATTGCTCCTATTTGTTGAAGTCCCTTCTAATTAATTTTTCACAACATTATTATGCCAACTTGTGTCTTGTATATTTGCCGACGTGCTCAGATTTATGCTGAATAAGTCCTTTTTCGATAACACTCACACCAGTGCTTTATCTTGGTTAGTTAGATTGACCTGCTTTCTTATTGTTTGCTGGGATGATCCTCTTTTTTACCTATTTGGTAGGGTTTCGGAAAATTGATAATAGGCTTTGATCTGCCTAATTCGAACTGCATTAAACAGCTCCGAAGGGGTGTCCGTTTCCAAGCCACTGAAGAATTTTAAAAACAATGTTTTGGAATTATGGTGGGTTATGGCAAACTGCAGATTTTGTTGTGTATTTTATTTTAATTTAAAATATAGAGATTCGATCAAACACTATGTGGAACTAGAAGATAATCATGGTTAATGAGAATGTGGATAATCTTAATTATTTAATCTAAGAAACAAGATCCAACAAATACTGTATATTTTAAAAGGTTACTACGCAGTACCCAAATCTTAAACTTTGAAGTAAGTACCGTTAGTTAGATTATCACAATTCTTTATTTTGTAGATGTCATATCGTTTAATAGAAAATGTTTCTTTTAGATTTGTATCACATAATTGTGACGTATAAGATGTAGAAACGATAATTCATTTTTACTATCAATAAATCGGTTAATTAAACTGAAATAGGTGTTTTATCAGTAATATACACTATCAATAAATGTAATTAAATGTACGTTTTAAATATTCATAGAAAAGGTAAATCTTGAAATTTTCATTAGACCAGAATAGAGGAGATAAAAACATTATATAAGGCAAAGAAATCACCACAACTGTAAAATGTATTCAACTAGCTACTTCGCAGAATTAACTCAGGCAATTGTGAAGTTATGTAATTATCAATTATCAAAGCAAAATATCAAGTAATAAGATGACATTGACTTAAATTCAAGTAATATTAATTTCGTTATTAAATAGTGGCACATTTCAGTTAGAATCAACTGAGAGATGACCGAATTTAATAATATACCTGCAATAAGCAACAAAAGGGATGATTTGACAAACTTTAAAAAATTGACATTTCTAACCCATACTTCGTGGAATTCTTTAATATTCATAACTATTATACTTTATCAACGCGAATAAAAAGCAGCAGATATTAAAAATTCCACAATGTTTCCATAAATATCTGCTAACACCGGACCAGGTTTGGCATTACTGCATCATCGGAGGTCATACCAACAATTTGTTTAGCCGTTTTTATGCTAATAAGCACCATTGATTACAGACTCCTACGAATATTCCGTCTAATTCGAATTCCCCTCCAAAGCTTCAATTAGAGGTGTGTTCAGAAGATCAAGCTGCTCCTTCATAAGTGTAAATTGACTAAATTGTAAATATTTGTGAATTTCTGTGGCTTCCAAGAAATTAAGGTTTTTAGTCTTATTACAAATATGTAATACTTCTACTGTGTTCACGCATGTAAATTTATGTTGGGTTTCTAATAGATGCTTTGCAATCTTGAGCTTTCTGAATGTTGATTTCTGAACGCAGCAAGATGTTCGCTCTACCTAATGTGAAAATTACGTGATATTTGACCTATGTAGGCAGCATTACACTCAGAGCAATTCAATTTATAAATACCAGATTTACCAAGTCGTGGAGTTTTTTTTTTTGTGTTAAAATCATGTTACTTAACGAATTATATGATTTAAAGCTAGGTATCGCTTGGGATGTATGAGAAATTATATTACCTATATTTTTCGAGATGTTTTTAAAATATGTAATAGCAAAACAGTCCGTTTTTGTGTTTGGTTGTTAAACTTCAAAGAACTTACAAATTGATTTGTACCCTAAACATTATTTTCCATATTAATTTAACATAAAATTTTAATATTTAAAATGAGTTAAAATTCAAAACCTTTGTGTCATCTAGCAACCATGCAAAGGGTACTATAGCGTTTAGGCTATAAAGGACATAGATAAAAAGTCCCGCTAGCAATATCATAGTTCACGAGTAGATAAGGGTGGTTGAATGAAATCTTAAAAAAGGAGTAACATCATATTTCTTTAAATATGACATTTTATAAAGACATTTTACGCAAAATGAGTCAAATTCCAAGAGTTCTTAAGAAAGAAAAACAACTCTTTCCGTTCAGCAGAAAAATACGATTAAATAAATAATAAAATTAATTTTAAATTTGTTAATTACTAAGGTAAAAGAATAGGTAACCCTGTAAGTAATTTATAATATACTTAATCCTAATTTTGACTGAAAATAAATTGCAATTCCATAACCAAGAAGCACGAATAAATGAGATAAGAGTTTGTTAGGAAATTATTATAGATATAGATCCAAAAACTTTACAACTTACTCGACTGCACCAGTCTTTATTATAAAGGAGAAACAAATAAAGAGAGGGAATAAAGTGCACTCGCCTCATGCAAACCTAAATCTTATGTTTGATTTTGGAGTTCTTCTGGCTGAAGATGGGTTAGAAACTACAAAAATAAATAAA
The DNA here is from genome assembly GCA_028583605.1 of Dastarcus helophoroides. Lineage (NCBI taxonomy): Eukaryota > Metazoa > Arthropoda > Insecta > Coleoptera > Bothrideridae > Dastarcus > Dastarcus helophoroides. Next base: position 25,222,003 of record CM053328.1, on the reverse strand, counting down.
TACCTAAATAAAACCGTTACTTTGAGCTTGCACCCTTTCTACAATTGATTTTTTGGTAATATACCTAAAATGTCCAGAAAAATTATAATAAATATTTTTTTGAAGAATCTGATACGAGGCAAACTATTTGAGATGCAGAAGCTCAAAGATGTCTTTTTTTTTCACGTGTATACCCTGTACATAACATATGGTAAATTTGAAAGAAAAATCGATACGTCTCAGCAATCTTCTTTTGGTTCAGGTTTATTACATTTATTTTAGTTTAGTCATCATATGGTATGTGTATTTCAAAGTTATCAGAAATGTTAAAGCACTTTCATAACAGCTCAAAATATGAATTGACAATCAATGGAGGTTAAGTATTTAAACAATTACTGATGAATAAAAAATGAACGTTAGTATAATCCAATGAAAACTGATAATTTTTCGAACGTAGAACTCCCACTTTAATTAACCAAATTGTGTTTTAATTGGGTGAGGTTACTTTCACAGAAGTAAACATAATTCTTATCTACAGATAAAATTGTATGGTAACAAGATATTCATCTTAAAAAGGGGGATTTTTGGAAATCATATTAAAATAAATCTTTCTCTGTTTTAGAAATATTCACAATTCCTATTGAAGTATAAAAGACAAGTATGTATAAAGATAAGCAAAATTAAAGACAAATTCCATTCTTCACAAGCGTAATAATTTCGAATCAGTGTTTCAACAACTATGATTTTGTGGTTGCTCATTTTACCAGAAAATCGATTTGTTACAGTTACATAAATGGAACAATTATACGTATTTTTGAAAAATTTTTGTGACATAAAGACAATGCGTTTAAATGTTTTTGGCGTTGCCATAAACAGAGCTTGGATATGTTATGAAATATGTGGTTTTATTACATTCGAAGAAAGACAGTCCAATAAGAATTTGGATTACAACACAATCAGTTGGTAGAAACCCCAGAAATCATAATAACTACTAGAGAGCGGATTATATGCAACTTGCATATGCATGCATATTTTGTATATTTTTGAGATGATGGCATATTTTTAATAACTTTGCATATTTGGTATAATTTAATTGCATTTGGCCAAAAAAAGTGTAAAGTTCAGCACTAAAATAAGGTGTTGCCTAAATTAAAGTCATAATTTTTTGAAAATGTAAACTCCACAGGTAAAATTTTTGTCCAATAAGCATTACAACACGATTGTTATCAAAATTACGACGCCGGCTGGTGGAGGTTCAATTCCAAAACTGCTTATAAGCATCAGTTTGATGGAACGGACTGGTCCTTGGTTAGAGGGAAACTGTTTCTCTCTGAAGATAACAGCTTGGCTGTAGAAACGCGTTAGAGCAACCTTTGTTGTGTTTTTTAATCTTTCTTGGTTTCAGGGGACAAGTTCTGTATTTCAATGCTTGTAAGCAACTAATCAACAATCTAAAATAAGTAATGCTTGTTATTCGTAGATATTCGTATTTCTTTATTTCTTATCCGGCAATTCTAACATTTGCGTTTTATTTTTTATTATATTTAAATCTGTAGCAGCTTGCAGTGGAAAAATGTCTAGTTTCGAATATTAACTTGTGATTTTAGCCATATCTCGAGTTAAGTTCTAAACAAGGACGTTATTTTGCCAATTCGATTTTTATTGATAATTTCGAAATATTTTGATCGATTTCTCTCAAAATCTCTACATTTTTTGTTCGACCCCCATAATTTCAAATTTTGCTCAAAATTTTGACCTCATTTTGAGAATTTCGACATTTACCGAAGCTTGGATTTCAACTTCTTTACAATTCTGGCTTTTTTATGTACATACATATATTTTGATTTGTTTGGACACTTTCTTTGATCGTCAACTATCTAAAAAATTTTCTATTTTGGAAATTTCAAATTTTTTGAAAATTTCATTTTCAATATTTTAAACTTTTTTAAATAATTTGATTTTATCTGTTTCAATTTTTTTTGGAAAATTTCGAATTTTTTACATTTTGGACCTTATTTTTGAAAAAGTTGTCCTTTTTCATAATCATCACCTGGTTATTGGAAATGTATAACTTTTTAAAATCTTGAATCGAAATTTCAATTTTTTTTAAATCTGACTTTTTAAATTCAATTTTTTTAAAACACTTTAATAATTCTTTTTGAAAATTTGAATTTTTTGAAAGTTTCTACCTTTAAAAACATTGACTCACTTAAAATGTTAGGTTTTTAATTTGAACTTGGAAATTCGAAATTTTTAAAATATAAAGTCAGAATATTCCAGAAAGTTAATAAAAATCGGGAAGCCATTTACACAAAAGTAAACTTTTGGGTAAAAGCCAAAATTTTGACTTTGATAATGACGATTTTTTTGTGAAAAAGTTATCAGATTTCTCGATTTTTTATTGAAATTCTTCCCGTTCCTAAACTTTTCTTCGGCTTTATATGTAATATTTTGAAAATTTGAAATTTTCTACTTTTTATAGTTTCCATTTTTTTAAATTTTAGATTATTTTGAAAATTTCAACCTTTTCACAGTTTCACTTTCATTTGATATTTTGACTTATTTTCGAAATTTTTGAAAATGTTGACACAAAATTTCAACCTTTTTTTAAAATTTTAACATTTTTTAGATTCAGATTTTTGTTTAATAGCTTTGTTGAAATTTTGCTTTTTAAAAACCTTTAACCTTTTTCAAGATCTACATTTTTTTTAATACCCATCTTTGTTGAAATTTTAACTATTCTTGAAGTTTTGACTTTTTTTTTGAAAATTTCGACTTTTTAAAAAAATTTCGATTTTGTCTAGAAATTTCGACCTTTCTGTAAAACACCAGATTTTTATTTGAAAAAATCAAGTTTTTTTCGAAATTACTTATTCTTTTGAAAAATTCGATTTTTTGCAAAATTTCATTTTTTTTCAATTGTATTATTTTTCAGAACTTTCAGTGTCTTTTTAAACCTCTACTTTATTCAAGCTATCCACTTTTTTTTTGAAAATTTGCACCTATGTTCAACTTTTTTATAATTTCTCGAAGTTCTGACTTTTTTTTGAAAATTTCTACCTTTTTCCAAAAATGTTGATTTTCTAGGAATTTCGACCTTTAAGTAGTAATCTGGACTTTTATTTGAAAAACTGAAAACTTTGACTTTTTATGAAAATTTTCACGCTTAAAAATTTGAATTTTTACAAAATTTCAACGGTTTAAATTTTCGAACTTTTTTCAAAATGTTCACCGTTTTTTGGATCTCTGCTGAAATTTTTGTTCATTATTCGAAGTTTCAACTTTTTTAAAAAAAAAATTACTTTTTTTTTAAAAGTTTCGACTCCTTAAAGATTCGACCTTTATGTAGTAAACTGGACTTTTATTTGAAAAGTTGAAAAACTCGATATTTTTCGAAAATTTCCATTTTTTTTTTAAATTAATTTTTGTAGCAAAATTTTTATATTTAAAATTGTCTTACTCTTTTCAGAATTTTATCTGTTTTTTTTTAACTTCTACTTTTTCCAGGATATCATCTTTTTTTCGAAGATTTGCATCTTTGTTTAAACTTTTAACCAAAGTTCTGACTTGTTTTTGAAAATTTTGATTTTTTTTTCTTGAACTTTTATGTAACAAATTGAACTTTTATTTGAAAAATTCGACTTTTTTTCGAAAATTCCCACTTAAAAAAAATTGATATTTTGCGAAATTTAGAGTTCTAAAATTTTCAAACTTCAAAATTTTCACCTTTTTTGGAAATGTTTCAGTAATTTTATTATCAAATTCAGACTTTATCTCAAAGTTAGAACTTTTTTTAGAACTTAAATTTCTTTTTTCAAAATTTCTACCTTTTTTCAAAATTTCAACTTTTTGCATCGGCGAGTTAGGCTATTCGATTTGGGCGCCAAAAATCCCTCTGATAATAACGTTGAGGGCCATATACAGGTTGAACCAAATTTGATTTCCACTACAGAGATCTCGTAAACCATTAGAGATACAAAAAAGCTTAAATGGGAAAAGTAGTGCAGAATTTAATGCCTAATATTATTCCGCCGAGAAAACAATTGAATTCCAATTCGTCTTGATTTTAATTAGAGGAAACTCATATTCGTCATTTTGAAAAATCAGCTGTAACTTGTTTATTCGAAACCCGATTGAAAAAACTTAAAAACTGTAATTAGTTGTTTTTTTGAGACCTTTTTATTGGTGTACATTATTTTTTTCTAAATTCAACTCTTTCCGAGAAAATTATGTCCACTTTGTTATTTCTTATGGACGCCATATTGGTTTTTATCATTTTCGAATTCAGCATATTTTTTTGATTAATTTGATGCATGTCATACCGTACTTCAAATGTGGCAAAGTAGGTTAAATGAACTAATTTTTTATTTTTGATTAAAATATACATATAGTAGGTGACGCAAGTGCCATAACTTTTAATAATAAAGAATGCAGTTCCCAAAAAAGCAATAATTATTATTAAAAAGCCAAAAATATTATAGCAAACTCTATAGTATTGAAATATTTATTAACAATCGTAACGTGCATGATTCCCTTTAAATAACCCAATTCTCAGAACATTATAGGGGCTTTATTAAAGACCGCTTTCCGATGACTCATACACAAGTGTGCATTCTAGACTTCTCTAGAAGTTAAATATTTTAAGACGGATAATGTGCATAAATGTGAGAATCATTTCTAATGTTAGATTGTTAGATATTTCATGTTACACGAATAAGTATTTAATGTTAAAAGAATTTTTGTAATAATTGCAGACAAAATTTTTAAAACATCTACACGTTTTTATAGAATTACGCCATTTAAAGCGGTGCATGAACGTTAAGATTAGATTAATAACTGTTTAAATATTGCACAGTTTGTTAAAATATTTCTAGTTTTTTAATAATTATTGTTACGTAATTAGGTACTGTATTTTTATTATTAACAGATATGGCACTTGTATCGCCTACCATAATTTTTTTGTTTAAAAATAAAAAATTAATTCATTTAACCCACTTTGCCACATTTGAAGGATGGTCATACATCAAATTAATCAGAAAAATATGCCAAATTCGAAAATGATAAAATCCAATGAGGCGCCTATAAGAAATATCAAAATTGTCAAACTTACACCACTGACAAGGCCTTAAAAAACAATTAATTATAATTTTTTCAATCGGACTTCAAGGCTTTTCTAAATAAAATCAAGACGAATTAAAATTCAATTGTTTTCTCAGCGAAATAATATCGGGCATTAAATTCTACAGTACTTTGCCGATTTAAGCTTCCTTGTATCTCTAATAGTTTACGAGATCCCTTTAGTGGATATCACATTTGGAATAAGAGCAAACACTTTTTGTTGACCAAAAATAAAAGTTATTAAAGTTTATTTTCTTTCGATCGATCAATTTTTGTGGACCAAGAAAAAGTCCTCATGTCCTCAATTTAAATTTTCGGATTTCGACCAATCCATTTATGTTCACCAAAGAGAGAAAAAAAAGATCGTCAAATTATATTTTCGTATTTCGGCCAAGCAATTTCGGTCGAACAAAAAAAAAAGTTCTCAATTTATATTTTCATGTTTCGACCAATCAATTTTTGTTGAGGACCCAAGAAGAATCTTCCATTTCTATTTTCCTATTTCGGCCACTCGATCTATGTTGACCGAAAATAAAAAAAAAGATCCTTATTTCACCAAAATATTTTGTATCCACCAAAAAATATATGACCTCAGATCTCTTTTGAGAATGTTAAAAATTTTACACGGATTGTATAAAACAAATTCGACTTAACTAAATTACAACGTTAAAACTGGCATTTAAAAAAAACTTTCAGCTTCGACTTAAAATATGCTCCTCTTTAAAACTGGTTTTTTAAAGAGGAGTATATTTTAAGTCGAAGCTGAAAGTTTCAAAAAAAGTCGAAATTTAGAAGAACATTACAATTTAAAATCTAAATAGAAATTTGGAAAAAAAAGAACTTGCCCAAAGCGAAATTTTGGCTTTAAATGTGAATTTCTACAAAACTGTTTCTCAAAATTTTGAGTTGAAAGGCATAATTTGCAAATGATGTTTGGAGAAGAAACTTCAAAATGTTTAAAAAATATTGCTCAAGATTTCGATTTAAACATTTTAAATTAAAGCCAAAATTTTGAATTTAAAATTTAAATGTTTAGAAATTTACCAAAAAATAATTTTGATCACCTGAAAAAATGGAGATAAATTCGTGTGGAAAAATATTCCTCAACGATGTCAGCTCTTTTCGAGTACAGGTAACTTTAAATACAACCACGTGTATCGCATACATTTTAAGTGGTTTTTAATATCCATTTTTACTACCTTGGAGGCTGAATTTTGAAAAATGCTCTCCTACGTATTACAGCAAAATTTCATGCTTTTAGACACACCGGTTTAACATATGCTTTGTCGGTGACAATCAGTGCTTAGAGATTTATTAAGTAGATACAGTGGCGGACTCAAATGCATTGCCTTGTTTATTTAAGGAATTAAATTTTCAGTTTTTAATTTAGCGTGATCATATTTTTTAAGCAAAATAACTCTAATACATCTTTGTTTCTTAGACACTTTTAACATTTTTACGATAGAGACTTTTAGGAAGCAAAAATTACTAAAACAATTCTGATTACAACTTTTTTCCTGATAATTTTAATGAAATGTTTCTATCATTATTTAAAAGAACATGAAAGGTTATGTAAATGTTTAAAATTTTGCCAAAAACTAATGTTTAATTCAGAAGTAGTGCGGCTATAAAATTTTCAGTACAAAAAGCGATTAATAGTATTTAAAATAGTTAACGGTTGATTTTTGGTACATAATTTTGTTATGTAAAAAATAAGATAGATAATGAGATAAATAATTAAAACATACCTAATGCTATTAAAATTTGGAACAGGAGTTGCTCGAATTATATTTATATTTTTGAAATAATATGCACCAAGAAATTTTAGTGCAGACAAATTGTTGCTATTATAATTATTATATAAAAATAAAATTTCAATACTTCTGATTTATAGGAATGAATTAACATTGGATGGTAATGTAGCTTTTTTAAACGGTCATTAAATGTTTGGTTTACATCTGACCCAATATTTTTAGGTTTATGATGCATATTATGCATATTAATGTGCATATAACTGTAATTGGGATACATATTTTGTTCAAAATCTGCATATAATATGCGCATTAGGGAGACCCAAAAAAAAACAAATTTTTTTTTTTCAAGTCTCATATGAAAATATGTTATTTTATCATGTTTTAAGAGCCCTCTCCAAAAGACAGCTCAAAAAAATTTTTAAAAGGTCGCTCAAAATTTTTTAAAATTTCCTAAATCATTAAAAATCGATTTTTTATTTTTTTATATACTTTTCTCGTTACTTCATTCCTTTTTACATGAAAAATCATGAAGATCCTGAAAATTTCAAGTCAAAATTTTAATATTCAGAGGTCGAGGTAAAAAAAATTATAAAAACATTATTAAAATGTTAATTTTTGTAAAATAAATTAATTTACACAAATTAAAGAATTGTAAAATCTTTACAATTTTACTAAAATGGTGAAAATTGTAGTTTAATTTTTTTTTGTTTCTCGGGCTTTAATTCTTTTCTTTAGCATGTCAAATTAAAGGAAAAAAATATTTAGTTCGTTAATATTTATATTCAGAAGTAGCTCAAAAAGATATAAAGTACTCTCCTTGGAAACTTAAAAAAATTTGGAGCGACCTCTGAATATTAAAATTTTGACTTGAAATTTTTAGGATCTTCATGATTTTTCATGTAAAAAGGAATGAAATCACGAGAAAAAGTATATAAAAAAATAAAAAATCGATTTTTAATGATTTAGAAAATTTAGAAAAATTTTGAGCGACCTTTTAAATTTTTTTTTGAGCTGTCCTTTGGAGAGGGCTCTTAAAACATGATAAACTAACATATTTTCATATGCGACTTAAAAAAAAATTTTTTTTTTGGGTCGCCCTAATGCGCATATTTTGTTAAAAAAGCTGTGCATATAATCCGCTCTCTAATAATTAATTACCAAGCATTGCAGGATAAACTTTACAAATGTCAAGAGGCTTAAAACAAAGAAGTAAACTATAATATCTCTGTTAAATCCTAAGTAAGAAGAAGAATATTGTTTGTCGAATAACTTTCTAACTGAAACTTGTCGGTTCACTGGCAAATCCATATTCGCTTTGAAACACATTGGTAAAGAAGAACATAACGGTTTGGGGTGAGATAATCTAGGCACTGTGCTGGATTATAATTTGTGCGATGCCTATACTGTTTGGGGCTACCTTGATAAAATTTGGAACCACATATGCTAGTATGATTTATACTCAACCAATTTTCCTAGTCAGATATTTTTGGCAATCTGAAAAAATCGAATTAAATTTAATTATACTTTGACGGACAGGAGGTGTGTTTGTTGTACAATTAACTATGGATAAAAACCTAACATGTCTTATCATTAACACTATTAATCAGAAAATTATCAGCACGCTAATTAAATCAAATTCACTAATTATCATACAGTTCAATACTTCCTTCATGCAACATTTGAATAATGTAATATCTACAGCAAATAGGTAACCTTGAAACAGTACTTCTTGTCTAATCGCAATTATGTTGCGCTCTTGAGATTTGTGGAACACACATTTAAATATAATTGAGAGTTAGTAAAAAACAAGTTTGCAATGATAACAGAAAAAATAGTAAACAGAGATAGTACATGAGATTCTTTTCCAGGAACGATATGTTTAATTTAATCTTAAAATCAATCCACTTTTTAGGATTGGTTAATAAATCAAGCAGAACATCGTTTTCTGAAAAGTAATTGGCTTACGAGGTTTTTTTTAGTAGAACAAAGAGATTATTAAATTATAATGAAAACAGACGCAATTGATTTCTAAGACACGTGCTCACGTGTAACTTATGGATAATTATTTCATATACTATACTTGTACTTTTGTTAAAGATAATAAGCTCTAAATTGACGAGATGATTTGTACAGTCAGGGAGAAAAGTATTTATTCACTTGACGAAGATAATGTTGATATAACATTTCTTCCAAAAAAATATTCCGCATTCTAATGGTATAGATAATGTAGATTTATATTTCATAAAATGCTGACTGACTGCCAAGCAACGTACAGCCTAAACCATTGGGATTAGTAACCTAAATTATCTACATAACAGAGATAAGCACAAAAAAAGAATTTTTGATATGAATAGAGGATAAAAGTTTGTATGCAAGTTCCTAATTTTCCAAGTTTGAAATATATAAATTTGACCGTGTCAAAGAACTACTGTAAGTGTTCGACGTTTCGCCTGCAGAAGAGTTTCTCCTCTGGTATGGTGGACATACTGAGTTACCTTGCTCTTCAGTCTAAACTTTTTTATCCTTTGTACCATTTTTCAATTCAGAAGAGGTTCGCCTCTGGTATGGTGGACATACTGAGTTACCGTGCTCTGATGTTTTAAAATTAGCCTTTTCATTATTTCATTTTTGCATATTCCCTTTTATTTCCCTTTTTATTTATTGTTTCTTTTCTTTGTTTCTGAAGAAGCCCCCTACGATGGTGGGCGAAACGTCGAACACTTTTAGTAGTTCTTTGACACGGTTCAATCCCGGAGGAAGTATATCCTGTAATGACTCTGGCCGTGGAAGCCTTCGTTATCATATTAGGAATCAAAATTTGTATTCGAGGAGCGTCATTTTTGAATATAGAAACTTGGCTCTTCGTGAGATGCTCACTATAAGAAATACCATCGAGCATACAGTTAGTATAAAAATTAAGAAATTCTTCTCACAACAATTTTTTATAATTTTAAAGTTTTCTTGAATATATATTTGTCACAATTTGATATTCACATTTAAACTAGAAAATTTTAAACGCGAGAATATTTTAGTAAAGCAAAATATCGAATTTTTCTGTCGAAATTATACTTGAAAATTGTAGTTCTTTCTGAAGTCGCAACTTTAGACTTCGAGTTTATAATTAATTCTACAAATGTCAAGTTTTTTTAAAATTGTTTGTCAATATTTCTAGTTTAAGTTTGAATTTTGAAAAAAAGTAAATTGTTTTCGACTATAATAAAAAGTTTTTCAGTTTAAACCTAATTTTTTTACACTTTTTTGACTTTAAGTCAAAACTTTTACTTTTTTCTACTTTCCATTTTATAGTAGTAAAGAAATTTTGCTTTAAAACCAAAATTTCGACTAATTAAGTCTTAAATTTGCAAAATCAACTAAACTTTCTTGAATTTTAAGTAAGTTAGTAGATTTTTTTTTTAAAGAAGAGAAATAATAGTTTTTATATGCATTATAATCAAATACAGAATAGCAATTACTCATTTAAAGCAGTTTGACCATGAAACGTGAAAAATGATGTTGGATAGTTTTAGTACCAAATAACATTGATTTATTACATTGTTTAATTATGTTATTAATAGAGACCAGATTTTAGGCAAAATCCTATGATCCTACCTTTTCACCTTTTTCGGCGTTTTTCATATGTCATTGTTTAAATTTTGGACCCATTTTCAGAAAGTTTCGTGCCTATTTACCCTTTTCTATGGGTTTTCCCCTGTACATTTAAATGTCTCAAGAATTTGAGTAAAAATATCTATGCTCAATAAAATAAAGCAATTAAATAAACATTTAAAGCATCATACTAACAATAAGAAGCATAAGGCATATTTTTTCAACAACGATTACTTTTATGATCCACCCACTACCCTTTAGATTTTGCCTGCTATTATGATGCAGGACAATTGAACCATGTTGCCCATTTATCTTAATTTAATTTCTAAATAAAAGCAGATGTGTGGGTAGGATGATAAAATTACCCGAAATATATTCCTTTTCTAAAGGTTATCTCTAAGCTGTCTTCTATAACCCGTACTTGTGTGTGAAAAATGTCTCTAGAAAGTGCTCTACTTAAAGACAGTTAGAAAGAAGTCAGCTGGAGAAAAATCGTTTTTTTATTATTCTCAAATTTCGGTTTATATTCGTAATTTTAAATTTTGCCTCAAATCTAAAGTTTGCACCCGAAAATTTACAATTTTGATAAACTTTCTAAATTCTGGAATATTAGATGCTTTTTTTTAAGTTCATGTTTTCTCTTAGCAATCAATTCTTTTTCTAACTGGCAAAACTTCAATTATTACTTTTATGCAATCTTAAAAGTTCAATATTCTCTGGAATTATTGTTGCTATCTGAATTTGCAATGTCGAAATGCATTTGATTCTTCGAAACTTTTTTGCTATAAAGTTATTTATCGTTTTTTTTGAGTTATAACTTTAATCTCAAAATTTCGACCTTTTTTGGAAATTTTAAGTTTGAATTGGATTTTCTGTTAAATGCGAAGTGTATCTATATTATTATTAATTTTTTTCTCAAAATTCAGCGCTTAATATTTTATTTTTTAGTTTAAACCAACAAATATTTTCTTGAAACTTCGGCTCCTTCTGGAAACCTGTAAATGAGGAAATTTTGTGAAAAATGTCACATATCAATATTCTGAACTTGATCTGGAGTTTTTTGAATTTGGAATTTTAATTAGAAATGTCCAGAAAAGTCTGAATTTAGAGTGGCCAAAGTCGTTTTAAAAAAAGTTTAATTACGAACGAGTTAATATTTAAAAAAATTGACTGAATTCACTAATAAACATTTTTGAAAATATTAACTCTTAAAGATTTTGAACTTCTGAACAAAAAGTAAAATATGTTAATTCTTAAAAAATTTACCTGTACGAACTTGAAATTTAGGTTTTTTAAATTGACATTTAGAATTGCTGTCTAAATCTCAAGAAAAAAGAAGCCATAATTTTTGAAAAAAAAGGTTTGAAGTTAAAATTTTAGAAAAATGGAAAAAAGTATAAAAATTGTAAAGCAAGTTTCAATTCAGAATTTTAGAGAAAATCTCTAATTTTGAAAAGACTAAATCTATTTTAAAAAATTAACAACATTCAACAGTTTGTCTTGAAGCAAAATTCAGAGAAGAAGCATTGATTTATACTGAAACCCTTAGTGTTTTCCCAAAATCGCCAGGAGATTTTTTTTAAATTAAATGTCAAGAGAGAAAGTCAAAGTCTGAATTTTGACCAATGCTAATGTAAAAATTTTAGATTTAGAACTTAAGTTATTCATATTTTTCAAAAGTTCCACTTTAGTCTTAACATTTTTAAACTCCAAAAGTCGTAACAATTTTATAAATCAAGTTTTTTTTGAAAATATAAAGTGAAAGTTGAAACTACGTGATTAAAAGTAACAAAATTTCGAATTAATGTTAAAATTTGGTAACTAACATAAAAATTTCTATATTCTTTTGGATACTTTTGCCTGTAAGTCGAAATTTTGAGAAAAAAGTCGAACTTTCAAATTCATAATCAAATACATATAAAAAATCAACTTTATAACAAAAAATTTCGACATTTTTTATTATGAAGTTAAAATGTTACGAAAAAATTAAAAATTTTAAAACAAATTGAATATTCTTGAATTTATTTAAGGTTTAATCGCCATTTTAGATAAATTATAAATAGAATTCCTACATAAAGCTATTAAAAAACGTCTTCTTAACATTATGTATAAGAGATTTTAATTTTTTAGAAAAGAGTCGATAATCAAAATTTTATTGAAGTACCGAATATTAATTTTAAATTCGAAAATTTTAAAAATATCACAAAATCCAAGTTTTTTTTTAAATTTCGTGTTAAAAATGCAGAGTTTCAGCTTGAAATTTTTAACATGCAAAATTACAGATTTTTTAATAAAATTTAAACGTAAACGAAATTTCGAATGAAAAAGAAGAAATTTCAAGAAAACCTTAAATTAAAAAAAAAAATAGATCATGCCTAACCTTGAAATGATAAATTTTTTCTCCAATTTTCGACATTAAGTCTGAAAATTTTGATTTTTTCTAGAAAGCGTAAACGAAATCTCAGAATAAAGTAAACATTTCAAGATTTGTGGTGAAAATTTGAAAGTGAACTAAAAATTTTAGAAATTTTTTACTTGAAAATAATATACTTCTAAATATCCTAAGTGTAATCTGAAATTTAATTTTTTTTTTCAAAATGGTCAATAAATGTTTTTCTTGTTAATTATGAGTTTTTGCCCGTTAATGCTTTTTTTAGGGTCTTTTACTTTCTTAGTGCATTCTTTAGCTGTCCGTTTTCGCCTTATTTAACATTTTGCTCTCCTTTTTACCTTATTTGATTGTGTCTAAGATCCGGTCTCTAGTTATTACGTATAACTCAATGCCTATTAGAATGAATAACAATTTATGGGAAATGGAAACAATTTTAAATGTAACGTTTCAATTTTTCTTATCGCATTTTATGATTTGGAAATTTGGAAATTTTGAAAATAGCTTAGACTGATAAATATTTGGAAATCTCAAAAAAAAGGATCGATATTATTATATTAGACCTGAAATCCTTTTTTTAATAACTTTAGGGTTTTTTTTTCGAAATTTTGACATTTTTCTAGAACTTGGAATTAAAATTCACAGCTAAAAAAATTAAGAATTCAAATTTGAACTCGAAATTTGGAGAAATCATTGGATATTTCGAAATTTCGCATAGATATAACCTTACTGGGAGTTTCAATCCGAATCTGATAAGAAGGCATCGGAGAAATGCGACCATTGTGGGGGTGCTGAGGTCACTTGAATAATTCGTTACGACGTAAGTCAAAAAGTTGGATGTGTTCTAGACCCAGACTATCTAGATGAACCTCGTGCAGAGTGATTATGTTCTTATTCATTTCAAACAAATTAAGCTCATTAAGCTTCAAATGTAAAAATTTATCATTTAGTTGGGACAATTGTTTCATTAAACATCCTTAATTTTTTATTTATGTTACTTTAGCTTACAAAGTTAACAATGCTTAATTTGCTTTTGATTTAATGTAATCTTTTCATTAGAAAAATATTATACACCCTATCATTTAATGTTGGATTGATGTTTGTTTAAAATTTTTTTATTTGCTTAAGAACACTCTTTATTTCAGATAGTTTAAAGAAAACATTTCGTTATTTTATTAGTTTGTCATGCAATTGCACACCACGAACATTCATCGTGGTTTGCTCTAACATCGGCAAATAAAAAACTCGGTTTTCTTCCTTAAAATTAGTTATATTTAGGGTAACTTTGTTTCAAGTTAATTGCAATAGAATGTTTTAAAAAAATAAGATCTTTCTTTGACTCCCAACAGTGGACAATATTTGTTTCAAATTGATATTAAATTCGCCATTGAAGAAAAACGACATGTAATTTCGTCTGTTGGTCTATGTGTATGTGATAGATTTGTAATTTAATTTTGGCAGCAAATTTGAAATGGTGACTTGTTTCAAGACATTTTTAATGCAAATTTGCAAATTTTGTTTTGGTTTATTCTAAATTTTGGTTTTTTTATTTCAACTTTTTTTGAAGATTTCAGCTTTAACCTCCCAATCTCGAACGAGATTTCTAGATTTTTTGAGCTTAAAGTCAAAATTTCGTTTAATGTCCGTAACCAGGATTTTTTTTTCGGGGTGGGGGGCTGCGATCCTTCAGCTAAAACTACCTAGTCTTTGTGTTTAAATTAGAGCTAAGAATCCACGGTCCAACAGTACTTCACTATTATTATTATTGTAAACAAGTATACTAGACATTCAGATATTCTGACAAAGTAATGTAACAACAATTACATTTATGATCCACCCAGTCCCATTAAAGTTTTACCTGCTCTTGCAAAGCAGGACAATTGAATCATGTTGCCTATTTATCTTAATTTAATTTCTAAATAAAAACAGGTGTGTGGGTAAGATGATAAAATTGCTCGAAAAATATTCTTTTTCTAAAATTTATCTTTGAAATGTCTTCTATAACGTGCACTTGTGTATGAAAAATGCCTCTATAAAGTGCTCTATTTAAAGTCAGTTGGCGAAAAATCTTTTTTTTTTTCATTTTTTTAAAATTTCAATTAAATTCATAATTTTAACTTTTAACTCAAATTTAAAGTTTACACCCGAACATTTGGAATTTGGATATTATTTTTAGTTTTTGGAATATTGTTTTTTTTTTAATTTCAAGTTTCCTCTTAGTGTCTAACTTTTTTTCTAACTGGATGCAACTTCAATTCCCACGTTTTTTATTTTGGGCAATTTTAAAATTTCAATGTTTTCGATGTTGCTACCTGAATTTGCAATGTCGAAATGCATTTGATTCTTCGGAATTTCAAAAAAAAATTTGTGCTATAAATCTTTTTTTTTTCTAAGTTTTACTTAAATTTCAAAATTTCGACCTTTTTTTGAACATTTTCAATTTGAATTAGATTTTGTGTTAAACGCGAAGTATGTTAATACTTTTAATTTTTTTCTCAAAATTTAGAGTTTAAAATTTTGGTATTTACGCCAAACCCACAAATATTTTTTTTAAACTTTGACTTTTTTTAGAAACCTGGAAATTTTGCGAAAATGTTTGTGAAAAATATCACAACTTAATCTGGAGTTTTTTGAATTTGGAATTTTAATTCGAAATGTGAAGAAAAGTCTACGTTTAGAGTGGACAAAGTTGTTTTAGAAAAAGTTTAATTACGAGCGAGATTATACTTAAAAATAACCAACTGAATTCATTAGTAAACATTTCTGAAAATATTAACATTTTTAGAAATTTTGAATTTCAGAACAAAAAGTGGGATATGTTAATTCTTAACAAATTTACCTGTTCGAACTCAAAATTTTTAGGTTTTTAAATTTGAGATATAAGAAATAAGTTGACATTTAGAATTACGGTCTAAATCCGAAGAAAAAAGAAGCTATAATTTTTGAAAAAAAAAAGGTTTGGAGTCAAAAATTTTAAAAAAACTCTCTAATTTCCAAAAGATAAATCTATTAACAAAAACTAACACTCAACATTTTGTCTTGAAACAAAATTCAAAAAATACACTTTGATATTTCCTGAAACTTTTAGTGTTTTCTCAGAACGACCAGTGGATTTTTTTAAAATTAAATGTCTAGAAAGAAAGTCAAAATATTTCGAAGAAGTCTGAATTTTAAACCAGCGCTAATGTAAACATTTTGAAAAATAAACTACAGTTATTAAGTTTTTTTTTTCAAAATTTCGACTTTAATCTTGGCATTTTTAAACTCGTCTTAAAAAGTCGTACAAATTTTATAAAACAAGCTTTTCTAAAAATATGAATTTAAAGCTGAAATGTTGTGATTAAAAGTTAAGTTGAAATTTGATAACTAAGATAGAAATTTCAATATTTTTTTGGAAGTTTTCACTTGGAAGTCGAACTTTGGAAAAAAAAAGTCGAATTTTCGAAAACGTAATCAAAATATAAACAAATCAACTTCATAACAAAAAATTTTGAAATTCTTTATTATCAAGTTAAGACTTTTTGAAAAAATTAAAAATTTCGAATTATGGGTTAAAAATATTTAAAATATCCTGAATATTCCAGTTTAAAAATGCTCAAGTTTTGTGTTAAACATGAAATGTATTAAAAAATCGAGATCTAAGATTTTTTTAAGTTCAATCGACATTTTAAAAAAAATTATAAAAAAAATTTCTAAAAAAAAAGTTATTACAAAATGTCTTCTCACAATTATGGCTTATAAGAAATTTTGAATTTTTAGTTAAGAGCCGAATATTCAAAATTTTATTCAAATACCTAATTTAATATTTAAATTCAAAAACTGTAAAAATATTATCACAAAATCCAAGTTTTTTTCAAAATTTCGTGGTAAATCTCGAAAGATAGCTTGTATACATTTCCAATTTTACTTAAAATTTGATTTTTTTTTCAAAATCGGGAGTTTAAGCTTGTAAAACCTGCAAAATTCGACATTTTTATAATAACATTTAAAAGGTAAGATTGAAATTTCAAATCAAAAAAGAAGAAATTTCATAAAAAGTTTAAATTTGTCTGGAAACGAAGTCTCAGATTTAAAAGTCAAAATTTCGAAAAAATTTGGAATGAGTTTTGGGTAAAAATTTTAGGATCTATGGTGAAAATTCGAGAATGAACTTGAAATTTTAACAACTTCTTCATTTGGAAATGTTATACTTCTTCTGAATAACCTGAGTATAACCTAAAATCTAATTTTTCCGAAATTTCGACTGAGAGTTAATTGTGAGCTTTGGTCTGTTAATGCCTTTTTTGGAGTATTCTCCCTTCTTAGTACCTTCTTTAGCTTTTCGTTTTTGCCTAATTTAACATTTTGCTCACCTTTTTACCTTATTTGATTGTGTTTAGATCCGATCTCTAATAATAAGAAATGGCGCCTTTGAAAAGAAAATTCCTTGCACGAAAATAAAATGATACATTAAAAATGTATTTTAAAAAGGTCGCACGCCTGAAAATCTAAGTTCTATCTAGTGTGAAGCCAAGAAATTTCGAGGGGTTACGAGCCTGTTTTGTTTTTAATAAGGTTTTATTTTTCATTAAATATCGATTTTAAAATTTTGAATTTTTTTCTCTAACCGTTGGGTTTAAACAACCTTTTGCTAAATTTTATATTGAAATTCGGTTTTTTATAAAGCTTGAGTTGTTCTTAAAATTTCATTTCAACTTTTTTTTAAACGATACATATAAATCAGATTTTTTTCCAACAACTTTAAAATAGAAATTTCGATATTATTCACTGAAAATGGTTGATTCTAAAATTTCAATTTTCTTCTAGAAAATTTGAATCCAGAGTTAGGTTTCTCCAGAGTTTTTGATATTTTTCTCAATTTAGACTTTATATTTCATGTTTTAATTCGAAATCTTGAAAAAAAAACACTTTATTTAAAAAAAAATTTAGATGTTCAATCATTCAATTTATTATTATTTTTTTTTTAAATTTCGGCTTTGATCTCGAAGTTTGAAGATTAAGGTCTAAGTTTCTAAAAAAAAGAATGACCAGTTTTTAGAAAAAAAACATAACAATTGTGAGTATTTGAATAAGAAGCTATTAAAGAAAACTTTTTTAAAACGTTTTTCTAGAAATATTGAAGTTTTGACTGCCTTTAGCAAAAAAGAGTCGAATATTCAGATGTAAATCAATATTTTTAAATTTTAAGTGAAAATTTTTAAAAAATTTCACATAAACGGGTTTTTATTCTCACAAAATCACGAATAAGCTTAATTTTTTTTACTTTGTGGCCATTTAAAACTTCTAAAAACCCAAACTGGAGAAAACATTTCAAAATCTTTAAAAAAAAGCCCAATTTTCGGATCATTACTATTAAACAAAAATATCCTAAATTATATTTTTCTTTTCCAGATATTAATTGATTCGCAAAATTTTGCTATTTTAGAAGTTTTCAATTGGTTACTAAAAAGCAGAATATTTTAAATTTTTATTTACTCACATTTTATTTAAGATTTTTTCTCAAGGTTTAGGAAAATTTGAGATTTTTAAGTGCTAAATTTCACGAACGCTTTTATAAATTTTGAAAAAAGATTAAATTATTTAAAAAAATAATCGAAATTTCAATGCATTTCAATTAAAAGCAGAAGAGTAATTTTCATTTCAAGTAGCTTAGCCTGAAAAAATCGTATTTGCTCTATTTTCTTCTCGATCAATTTTCTCAATTATGAAGAACGACACGCCACTGCTGAACAACATCAAAGTTTTTGGTGCGGTTTAAAATTCCAACTCGTGACTGTAACTTACTGTCTTTCTCTGAAGAAAACACACTTCTAAATGAAGCATGAAGAGGTTATAATATTTATTGTTCTGAAGCTGGAAGAAATTATCGTGAGGTCAATTCATGGTTTGCTGACCAAAGTCGAAAGTCTTCTCTGGGCTTCAGGCCCCGGTGCACTGCACTGCGAAGCCTCTGATAGCCACGCCACTGCTCTGTGTCAACTGACGTGATCCTATTTCGATTTTAATGTTTTTTGGTGTATTTTGTAGTTAAATTGCGAGTTAAAATTGGACTTATTATTAATTTATAAACTTCAAGAGTTTCTCGAAAATTCGACATTTTTGACACATTGCCGTAAATATCAAAATCGAATCAAAAATGATGGATGAAAACTCGTAGTTTAGAATCAAAAAGAGATAATGTTGAGTGTAAAGTTAAATTCTTCGGGTTTTTTTGGGTTTCTAAAATAAAAAATTTCCTGTTTAAAGTTAAAATGTGGAAAAAAATCGAAAATTCAAGAGTAAGTTATAAAACCAAGTAACAGAGTGTGCAGCTTCGATTCTGCCAACGATTTTGGTTTGTAAAATATTTACAATTTTTAAAACGACGAAACAATCTAATTGTATGAAATATTCACAAAAAAGAAGAATACACTTACATTTATGTCATGTCCTTTAAAGGATTGGATACAGTTGTTTTTTACGAAGATTAACGACCTCACTTAGATAATATTTTAAATTCAAGGCTTCGTCTAGCATACTTTGTACTTATTTTATTTATTTCTGAACTACCTCAACTTTCGGCGTTTTAATATAATTAAAATTGGATTTAACGTCATTAATTGCTTCAACCTAATACGTCAGCTTTAACGTAATTATGTTACTGATGGTATGGTTTATGAAATTTTATTCTAATCACATTAATGAATTACAAAACTGATATTTGTTATCACGACTTCTATTAATAAAATTTCGATACACCTAAAAGCAACGATGATAGTTTATTTTTATTTGTTAAAAAGACTTGTTTATTAATTCTTCAAGTAAACACTTTGCTTTTTTCGAAATATACTGTGTATTTCAGACTACAGTGTAGATAATGCAAGAAAAGTGAATTTATAAAATAATCGAGGATATATATTCATTTCAAAACTAAGTCTAATTTCGAATTTTGGATGGAGATTTCGAAAAGAGAGTCAAGATTATACGAAAAATTAACATTTTTAATTTTTATTGGAATGAACAGACAAAAATATACAAATTGAAAATCAGGCCCGGATTTAGGGCGACTGGAGTGATTGGGCCCAATCGAGCCCCACACCACCAAAATGAACAAAACATGATTTTTCGAAAATTGAAACGAATTAAAATACGTTTATTTTAAGCTTGCATTGATGGATGAGATTTATTATTGTGTTTATTATAATACTACCCGCAGCTCCATCCGCGGGGAATTAAATAACTGTTTTCCTAGAAAATGTTAACATTTTACTTCCTCGAGGTTTGATTTTCTTAAAAAAGAAAACTTTCCATGATAAGCATTGCCTATTTCCTGGTACAATCATTATTTGAATCTACTATCCAAGTTTATGAGAATTTTCACATTTGAAGACGAAATTTAGAAAAAGAGCCAAAAGTTAAAAAGAAATTCAGAAAACTTCAAGAAATGTCAAAATTTCGAAAAAGTGGTAATTTCAAAAGTCTATCTATGTGAAAAATGGGAATTTCCATAATAAGTCAAATTTAATTAAAAATATAATGCAACTTTCAAAAATATTTCTCTCAGAATTTTTATTTTATTTAAAGTTTATCATTTCTTGAAATTTACAAAACAGCTTTTTCTCAAAATTTCCCAAGACTAATGTTCTCGACTTGGATTTCTATTAAAATTTCGATTCAATTTTTAAAAAATAAACGAATTTTGTGAAAAAGTCGAAATTTTCTAAAAAAAATCGATTTTAAATTGAAATGCCCAGAAACAGAACATATCGAAATTTAAGATAAAAGACAAACTTTGCAGAATAATGTGAAATTTGTACATTAATTCAAAATCGTTGAGAATCAAATTCAAAAAAGAAATTAAGAAAAAACAGATAATTAACAAAACGGACTTTGGAAAATAAATCACGATTTTGGAAAAATACGTACAATTTAGAGAAATTAAGAGAAAAAGATCGCACTTGTAGAAAACATTTTAACTTTCCACGAGAAAATCCAATTTTAAGATCCAAATTGGAATTTTAAAAATAAACTAGTGATTTTAAAATAGACGACCTTCGAGGAGAAAAATTTGGAAAAGTCGGAGTTTTGGGTAAATCATATTAAAAATAAAAACCTAGTTTTAACAGAATTTTAAAAAATGTCCAAAATTCTAAAAGGGTTAAAATTTTCAATGGTCTAACTTTGTGAAAAAGTCGAATTTTGAGAAAAAAATCGCATTTCCAAAAACATTGTTCTCAAAATTTAAAATTCAGTTTAGACGTTAAATGTATAATTTATAAGAAATCTTTTTCCTTAAATCCTCAAAAATATTTTTCTCAACATTTTTATTAATATTACAATCAATTTAGAGAGAAAACACTTTCAGAACGACAAAGCATCACATTATGAGATAAAAGTGAAAATTTGTTGAAAAAGACAAATATTAAGCAACAAAAGTTCAAAAAGTAGAATTTTGAGGAAAAGGCAAATTTTAGAAAAAAGACTATTTTAAGAGGGAAATTAAAAATTTTGGGACAAAAGGTGAATTTACCAAGAAAATATTAAATATCGGATATTGAGATAAACTTCAAAATTTCATGAAAAAGAAACCAGTCGAAATATCCAAAATATCAGATTCTTAAGTTTCCAAAATCAAAGCTAAATGTTCAGAAAATTATCGACATTTGAAAAAAAAAACGAAATTTCGAAAAAACTTCGAAAAGGACAAAATATTCAAAGTATTCCAGAGAAAGTCACATTTTAAGAAAAAAGTAGAAATTTGGAAAAAATAATCTAAGCTCTAAAAAAAGACGAAATTGACGGAAATTCGGCGAAGAAGATCTAAATTTTAAGAAAAAGCATTTAATCTTTTAGTGAAACTTTGAAATTTTCCAGAAAAAGTCAGATGTTACTGAAATTAAGAAAAAAGCGAATTCTAAGAAAAAAACACGAAATTTATGAAAAAGGCAAATTTTATTAAATAAGTTGAAAAATTGCGGAATTTAAAAAGTCAAAATTTTCGGAAAAAGTCTAATTCTAGAAATGGCGAAATTTCGGAAAAAAAACGGCGAACTTTTAAAGAAAAATTTGAAATTTTGATAAAGTGATGTTGCATAAAAGAAGTAAAATTTTATGAATATGTAAATGCAAAATTTCAAACAAAAAAAATTTTTAAGAAAAAAGTCGAAATTTCGAAAAAATAGTTCAAAGAAAGAATGAATTTTGAAGCTGAAAAAAAAATGTTGGTCCCCAAGTTGAGTATATAAATTTGCGGTTTGCTGCATGAACTAGAGGGGAGCAAGCACCCTATCCTGCTCTATTCTAGCTACGCTTATGGTTGGCCAGGATAGGTAACAGAAATAAAATTTTACATAATCAACGGTCCAAAGTTACTAACAGTTTTGCAGTTTCATGATTTGTTAAATTGAAAGCGTTAGATTTGTTCTGTTTTCATATAAACTCGATAACAGCATAAACATTATTTTATTTCTGCTAGCTGCTCAGCCAAAACAAAAACTAAAAAAAATAGAGGGCCCCGCAAAAAAAATCCAATCGGGCCCCGCACCTATTGGAACGGGGCCTGTTGAAAATTTGAGATTAAAGTTAAAGTTTAGAAAAGATAATTTGTGCATGTTTGAAAAATTCTATCGATTTCGAATTGAGATTCGAAATTTGCGAAAAACATATTTTTTTGGACTTAATCGAAACATCAAAAAATCTTTTGGCAACGGATAAAAATGGAAAGTGTTAATTTTTTGTAAATGAATATATGTAAATTTGGAAAAAAATCTTCTAGTTTTATTTTAAGCAATAAAAATTTCGATTTAATGTCGAAATTCAGTTCTCAAGAGAAAATCACAATTTTCAGTATAAGGTCGACATTTAACATTATAGGAAAAAAAGAAAATAGGGAACTAGGAATTTTGAGTAAAAATTAACCACAATTTATATAAAAAAAAGAAAATAATTGGGATATCAAAACTGGGCGTTTAGTAAAAATAGTCAAAATTTCGAGAAAAAATCGACTTAAAGATTAAGGTCAAAGTTTCGAATAAAAATTCCAGTTTGGTAGAAGTAAGGTCGAAAACTCTAAATTCTGAATTAAAAAAAAACGTAAAATAAAATATCTTAATTTTAGGCTGAAAATGTCAGCAAAAAAATAGAAATTTGAATTCAACATTTTTTGAATGCATGTAGGAATTTCAGATTTTGCTTTTACTGAAACTTATAGTTTTCACTTGAAATTCTTAAGTTATATAATTTGCGATTTTAAATAGAATTTATAAAAATTGTCGAAATTATAAGATAAAAATATCGAAGTTCAAACTTCGATTTAAAGGCAGAATTGTTCGTAGAACAATTTTCGTTCGTAGAAGGAGTACATAAAAATTTCGAGATATTCCCGGAATTTCTATTTTTTTTTATTGAAATTTGCAGATAAAATATAAAATGTTCGACTTCTTATTACTTAAAATTTGTACCCCAAAGTCGAACTTTTCCAGCTGAAACTCATTTTTTTTATTTTGGACCTGAGATTACAATAGCAAAGTTATAACGTGGAAGTCAAAATTTCAAAAAAAATTCAAAATTGCGAGTTGAAATTAAAATTTTTAAGGAAAGATCATTAACACTTGGAGAGAAAAAGTTGAAATTTATTGAAAAATCAAAATTTTTGTCTAGAATTTAAAAAATTTTCAAAAAATAGTTCTGCAAATCAGAAATTTTAGGTTGAAACTTGAAATTTATAAAAAAAATAGTTCTAAGTGAAAACTCTCGAGGAATTTCTTCCCTTTAGTTGAAGTCTAAATTCATGATTTAGATTTTTTATTTTATTTTTTTATTTAAATTTTTGACTTCAGAGCCTAATTTACATATTGTTGATCGTTATCGGTTCGAAAATTAAAACTTCGTGAATTGTAACACTTTATTTCCAAACGTATTTCAGAACACTACAGTTATATGATTCACTTAACAATCAGATTATTTAACTATCTGACTATCTGACTAACCAATTAACTAACTGACAACTACCTGAGGAAAAGGCGACCGCATATTTATGCCCTTCCGGTTTTCTAGACGGATCTTCGTACAGATAAGATTATCGCTTGTTGAAACGTCTGGAGCGCTTATCTGTCGTATGATTCATTCTCGCGGCCGTTTATTATTATTATTTATTATCATCAAATCTTTCTAGAGAATTCCTTACACAATCACTAATACAAATTTTATAAATACATTTAGTTATAATATTTTAAATTAAAATTTTACAATTAATGAAATTTTGAGTTAAAGTTCGAATTAGATATGTTAGAAACTAAAAGGTTTAATATTGTAACGAACTGATGTGATAGAAATTGCGAAGTAGGGTCAAGTGGGGTAATTGTAAAACCAGGGGTAAATTGAAGCAGCGTTTTAATTTTTAAACTAATTGAAATTATAGACTATAATACCTAGCATAGTTAGTAAAACTTTTAGCGCGCTGACCAGCAAAATCAAAGTGTCACGATGTTTTATGTGAAAAGGTGCCAAAATTTCTAAAAAATAGTTTAGAGGTGCTTCAGCATAATTTTAATAAAAATTGAAAAATAAAATTATAGTTGAATTATTGATAAATATTGTGAATTTACATAATATAAATCGACGAATTGCATGTCTATTTGAAGTTATAAATGCTAATAATGATGTGAGTTAGTATTTACAATTGCCCTGGAGTAATTGTAAACACCAAATAATGCACAGGTAATGCGATTAATTATTAAACGACGTTTGAATGTCGGGAATTATTCCTGCCAATGTCGTCTGAGGTTTTCTATCTACTGAAATTTGTCCTGTAGATGCTACAAATTTTTCAAATCGTCAGTTAGACCCTGCAAAATATAGAAAGCAAAAAAAATGATATCTCTCTCCACTACCCAAACAGAAGTACATTAACATGAACAAAGTTCATCTGAAACAGTGAAGGCAATTGCCCCACTGAAAACTATTATAAATTATAGCACCTCCAAAATGACTGTTCTCAATTACTCCAATAATTTCGACTGTCATTAAGAGCGAGGGGGAGATTGTAAACTGAATTTATTGCAAAGAATCCCGCCAAATTTGCATATTTAACAATATAAATTGACATAAAATTAAATAACTAATTGTATCAATAATATAAATGCCCCAACTTAATTTTCATTAGGAATATATGGAGCTTTAAACTTCGAACTTCCAAAACCGTTTACAATTACCCCACATGTGGACTGCCTTAGTGTTTTTATCGCGATGTCTCATGGGCAAATGTCTAGTATCTGGCATATTAGTAGCCATTTTCCTGAATAGAAACACTCAGGTGTCTGATATTTTAATACAAGGGTAAATCAAATATGAACCGGAATTTGTATCATGTCGCCATGAGGACGTCGGAAGTGTGCGTATACCCTTAGACATGTTAGGTGGGGATATCACTTCCTGCGCTCAAACAAATTCCGTTCTCGTCGTTCGTCAATTGTAAATACAATGAGTGAACAAGAGGTTCATCCGCACGTTACGCAGCATATTATTAAATTTCTTGTAAAGCCCGCCAAAATTCTTCGGAGACTAGAAGCACAGTTTGGGATACTTGTTTAAAGAAAACTTTAATGTATGAATGGCACAAAAAATGTTCGGAAGGACGAACTAAAGTTGAAAATGAAACCCGTTCCCGTCGTATTTGGACCAGTGTGACTGCGGACAAGATCAACGCTGTTAAACGCCTTTAGGAAAGTGATCTCCTTTTAACTGTTGGTAGGGGTAAGGATAGGGATAAGCTTTGGGAGTGCTCAGTTCATCATTACAGATGAGCTGATGTTTCGAAAAATTTCTGTCAGGTACCTCGTCTTTTCACTGAAGAACAGAAACAACGCCTGGAGATTTGTCAGTGCCATCTTGGACGTTTTCAACGTAAAGATGATGGTTTTTTGCAACGTGTCGTTACGTGTGATGAGATTTGCGTCCACCATTACATCTCTAAATTTAAGCAAGCAAGTATGAAGTGGAGAAAAAAGGGAAAAGGTGCACCCATCAAGGCAAAAACTCGTATTTCACCTGAAAGGTTTTTGCTACAGTGTTTTGGAATTTTAAAGGAGTTGTACACGTCGATTTTCTGCATGAACGCCGTACGGTTAACGCTGCCTATTACTGCCAGCTATTGGATAAAGCAAAATGAGTATATCGGCGGAAGAGGCACGAATTTTCGGTCACAAATGTGATTTTGCTTCACGGCAGTGCCCGCCCCCACTCAGCCCATCTGACACATCAAAAATGAGGAAATGCATTGGGCTACATTAGAACACCTTCCTTATAGTCCCTACTTATTACCCTGCGATTATCATATGTTTGGGCCACCGAAAGAAGCTCTAGGAGGTGAGCGATTCCATGATGATGCTGCTGTTGAGACATTTGTGCACAATTGGCTGCAAACACGCTTCCTTTTTTATGATAATGGCATTAAAAAATCCCCAATCCGTTGGAAAAATGCCTAACAAAATCGAGATATGTGGAAGTATGGTTAATAACTTTCCTCTTGTATCGATAAATTTTAAAAAAATCGGTTTATATTTGATTTACCCTCGTACATATAAAGGTCATTATTATGCCTTCTCATTTCATGAAATATGTACGAATATTTCGTTTGATCTAATCCATAGAAACATACCAGTAGTTTGTTTGGTCATTATTATGCCTTCTCATTTCATGAAATATGTACGAATATTTCGTTTGATCTAAGCCCCCATCCAAAGCCATATGTTTAATATAGGCCTTGGATGGAAACCCAGTTTCATTGAAATATTCGTATGATTAACTGCTATTTATTTTATCAAAAACGTTTAACTATACTTGATAGCTTCATAGCAAAAAAATGTACTTACCGAAATGCTGCTTTTTTTCTGAATACAGTTCTTCGGCTTGTGAGCACTGACCTGTAAAGAAGATAATACAAAAAATCCTGTTCCAGATCAACCAAACAGTAAAATGTATGACGTATTGTCATTGCTTCATTTATATCAATTCAGAGAATTGTTAGTAATTATAATGCATTTTGTTAGATCGTCAAATTTTCCTGCTATATAATTATGAGAAACAATTAATGTCGACAGTAACATCTAAAAATTTGTCTTGATTGATTGCTACTTATACAAAACTGCAAAAATTGAAAACAATGTGTTTCTCCGCTTTAAGGAAACCTGTATTTTAATACCCCCCGTTGGCTGTAGTTAATAAACGGAATAACTAGCAGTGTGGTCCTGAAGTTTACGGGTTTTTAATCAATCTTATGAGTAGATGAGTTTACATTTTGCTCCTATGTTCTTTGGCGTTTTAGTCGTCTGATTATATGTTCTTCTGACATCACGATGGCAGAGAAAATTTCGAAATTAAAAAAAAATAAGATACCGTACTTGTAAATAATTGACACTTCCAACCCTTACTTGGTGGAATTCTTTAATATTCATAACTATTAAACTTTATTAACGATTAAAAAGCAATATATATTAAAAATTCCACAATATTTTGATAAATATTTGCTAACACCGGACGAAGTTTCGCATTACTGCAAATTGATAGCATGACCGCCTATGATGCAATAATGCAAAACCTGGTCCTGGTGTTAGCATTTATCGTACTATTAAAATAAGAAACTCCTTTTACGATACCTGTGTGTCCATCTTAGGGATAAAAACATCGATTTTTTGATTTTGAAAATCTAAACATTGATGTTTTAGTATGCAAAATATACACGGTGGGCCAAAAAAATGTCCACACTTTATTTGGTTGATTTATTTCGTTATTAGTGGATTGTTTTGTTCCAAATTCTCACCAACAATACAATAATGTATAAGCTTTTAGGCAATCAAATCACTAGTCTTGCAGCTACAATCAATTTTTATGAAGAGGATCTCGAGGATATTTATCACTTTGAGAATTTCGCAAAAAAACTAACAATTTGTAACAATAAAATTTAGTTATGTATTATTAAAAAGACTAACGTTTGCTGGGTGTAATTTTTTTATTTTTTAAAATACTCGGATTTTAATCGATTTTATGACCATTTTAGTGAAGTCGTGCACAATAACAACTTTTACTGGAAATTTCGTGAACCCTTTTAAATGCTTCCAATTACAGACGATACTCTAAATACGTCTATTAGACGATCTTTAAATATTAAAATCCTTTTTAATAATTTGTGAATTTTTTTCAAAGCCTGACAAAGTAACTGAAATTTGCACATTTTGCCGTACAATTTTGATATTTCCTTCTACTCTTACACATTTTGGTCATCCACTTCCTTTTTGTATCTAGGTAATCTCGATGGTTTTGTTTAATTTTTTAAACAAACGAATTACAGGTCTTATACACCAGTTTTTGTTGGAAAATTCTGTAACAATTTCTTAGGTCTAATTTACTTTTCTTCCAACAGTGCTTTCATTAAAATTTTATCGTTCGCGCTCTTTGATAGCTTTAGCATATTTACATCAATTCTAACACTACAATAAAACAATTATTTGAGATTTAGATACAGTAGTTATTATTTTCAAAGTCTACTGTTGCCTATTTACAAAATATGGTTCCTCCGAGTGCAATTTTATTATTGTGCACGATTTTGAAAAAATTATCATAAAGCGTAACACAAAATTAAATTATTTTCATGTAAATACTTACTTTTTTGCGAAATACTGAAAGTGACAAATATTTTTGAAAGCTTGTGTATAAAAACTGATTGTAGCTGTAATATTTTTAACTTGATTGTCTAAAAGTTTATACCTCACTGTATATTTGGTAAAAATTTCATAAAAAAACTATTTACTAACAATAACATCAGCAAGAAAATAAAATGTGGACGTTTGTTTTTGGCCTACCATGAATGTATGTCCTGCTAGGTGTCTCAGCGAGTTCTGCACTTTTCCTTTTAATTTTGCTCAGCGATCGTTAACTTTATTAACAAACTTAATTTAACTATATTTAGTGGAAAATTATGTACGAAAAATTATATCATCGAGATGAAGTCAATTTCTCCATTAGCACTTATCTAATCGATGCCTTAGATTTTGCATTACGCTTGTGCATAATTCAGGAGTAATGGTTTCAGTCTTTTCCTTGATACGATTTTTAAGCCAAACGAAGTTTTCACTCAATGTCCTTTATTTTTTATATTAATTTACTAACATCAGTCCTCTTTTACACGCAGGTTAGACCAGGGATGGTTGAAATATTTCTGATAAAATCGCTCTCTGTGACAACATGTGTATCAGGGAATTTGATGATACGCCTCAAGGAAACCTTCATTATTTGACTATAAATATATTAGGTTATACCGGAACTACTTGCATTACAAAAATATCTAGAGGCATTTTAGAAGAGAGATGAAATTGTTTCAATCTACCCTGATCCCTGGGGCGGCAAAAAGTATGTGTCGATATTTCTATCGTGGGCAGTGAACTCTATAAGGTGGGCATCTAATGAATTACAAGTTAATAATACATATATAATTTCCTTTTTCTAGAGCGGGCAATGAGCTATCTAGGGTGGACCAAGCATAGAAATTGATAAAATTGGTACTAGGTGCTTCATTGAGGTAGTGAAGGGTATCATGAACACGAACCGCGTTCCGAACTGGATGTAAGAATAATTTTATTCAGAAAAATTGCGGACAAAAACGCACGTTATTAGACATCAGTTAATATTTATTGTTTTACCTATTGTTAATATACTTTATTAGTTGTGACTGTTTCTTTAATGCAGGATTTCCAAGCATGAAATTCACTTTATTGTTATATTTTTTCTGTAACGTTTTATTTAGAAAAGGCAAACTTATTCTAAATCAGGGATGAGCAAGACTGCGGTCAGCCTAATATTTTTGTGCGGCCCCCTCTAAGCTCTACTGCTTTACATAAAATTTTTGGAAAGAAAATGTGAAACAATTTGACGAAAAAAAAACAGACCATTTGAAAGAAACGTATGTTGTCAAAAAACATGAAACATACTTAAGGAAACAAATTCCTTTAGATATAAGTAAATATGGCCAGGATATTCAAAACTTAATAAACCAATTTGAATCGAGATTTAAAATATTTCGATTCTAAGAAATTGCTCGTAGTTTCCGTATTTTTTTTAGTTATTTAATATAGGACACAGAAACAGTTTCCAAATGAGCACAAATAGAATTAATAGATTTACAAAACAACACCAATTTGATGATCAAATTTCACAATAAGGACATGCAAAAATTCTAGTACAATAACCTACATGATTAGTCAGGTATACAATGCAAATCATGAAGTATTTTGGACATGAGCGTAGGCAGGATTTTCTTCAAGAGAAGGGCAACAATTATTCTGAAAAATTCATTAACAAAAAAGAAAACCTTTTGGCTGAGCGATGTGTATTTTCACTAAAGTTACAGAACTGGGGAGATCGCATTTTCAGATTAAAGTCGAAATTTCGAAAAAAGCCCAATCTGAAAAAACAATCTTTCGAAGAACTTAAGAAGTGTGGAAATTTCGAAGAAGTGGAAATGGAAAAAAGACGAAATTTCCACCTTTTTGTTAAAAAGGTGGTAATTCTCCTCAACAAGTCGAATTCAGGTAAAAAAAAATGCAAGCATTTCAAAATATTCTCTCAGAATTTTTATTTTATTTCAATTTTGCCATATTCTTGAAAGTTTTCAAATAATTTTTTTTTAAAATTTTATAAAACTATTGTTCTTAGAATTTTAGAATTCTATTAACATTTCGATCAAATTTTAAAAAAATAAACGAATTTTGTGAAAAAGTCTAAATTTTCAGAAAAAATTCAATTTTAAATGGAAATATTCGGAAACAGATATCGAATTTTGAGATAAAAGTCAAAATTTGGAAAACAAGATGAATTTCGGACAAGTTGAAATTACCGTGAATCAAATTTTAAAAAAAAATCAGAAAAACAAATACTTCCAAAAAAATTGATGCAATTTCTAGAAAAATATCGAAGTTTCTTGAAAATAATTCAAATTTCCAAAAAAAAGTCCAATTTAGGAGGGAATAAATTTATAAAAGTCTATTTTTGTGAAAAGACGCTGTTTTCAGAAAAAGTAGAATTTTGAGA
Organism: Dastarcus helophoroides; assembly: GCA_028583605.1. NCBI lineage: Eukaryota > Metazoa > Arthropoda > Insecta > Coleoptera > Bothrideridae > Dastarcus > Dastarcus helophoroides. The sequence goes on along the minus strand of CM053328.1, from coordinate 25,191,097 downwards.
AAGAAAATCGCAAATTTCAAAAACATTGTTCTCAAAATTTATAATTTAGTAAAGATGTTGAATTTACAAAGAATTTTTTTCTCAAAATCCCCAAAAATAATTTTCGCAAATTTTTATTAACATTGCGATCTAAATTGGAGGGAAAAATGAACATTTTCAGAACTATTAAATCATTTGAGCTAAATGTCGTAATTTGCTGAAAAAAACAAATATTTAGAAAAATGACAATATTTTGAATTAAATAAACCATTTTTAAAAAAGTCCAAAGTAGGATTTTGAAAATAAAATCGAAATTTAAAAAAAAAACATAAATTTTAAGGTACAGGCGAATTTTAGGTAAAGACTATTTTAGAAAAATTCAAAATTTTGAAAAAAAAAAGACGAATTTACTAGGAAAAAGAAAAAACTTATAGAAATATTAATTATCGGATATTGATTTTGGTGGAACGGACTGGTCCTTGGTTATCTTCAAAAATTGAAATACAAAACTTGTCCCCTGAAGCGAAGAAAGATTAAAAAACACAACAAAGGTTACTCTAACGCGTTTCGACAGCCAAGCTATCAAGATACTGATCTCTCTGAAGATGATAGGTTGGCTGTCGAAACGCATTAGAGCAACCTTTGCTGTGTTTTATTAATCTTTCTTGGTTTTAGGGGACAAGTTTTGTATTTCAATCGGATATTGAGGCAAAAATCAAGATTTTCTAAAAAAGGCAAACTTAAGGAACCCTCTCAAAATTTCTAAAAAAAATTAGAATCTAAAAGATCGACATTTTCAGCTAAGTGTTCAGAAAAATAGCAAATTTTGGAAACAAGCGAATTTTCGAGAAAACATTGAAATGGACCCAAAATTTTGCAAAGAAATTCTAAAAAAAAGTTAAAATTAAAAAAAAATAGTGAAAACTCCGAGAAAAAGATAGTATACGAGAGAACTTCTGCGAAAAAGATAAACATTTTAGTAAAAAAACGTTTAACCTTAATGAAATTTTGAAATTTCCTAGAAAGAAACAGAATTTAGCGAACTTTAGAAAAACCAAATTTTAAGAAATAAATCGAATAATTATTTTCTTTTGACTCCTCACGCCAGAAGAGGACAGGAGCCCATCTTACCTCAATGGGCGTCAGAAAATGTTAAATATGGTGATATACATCGAAATTTCGACAAACAAGTTGAAACTTCCAGAAGTTTGGATTAAAAGAGAGTTGAAATTTACAAAGAAATTTTCTTCGTAATTTTTGTCCTTTCACAAAAATTTACTATAGCTTATATACCTTTTTATCAGACGATCGTCCAAATTTTGAGGAAAAGTAAAATTTTAATAAACAAACTAAACAAGCTAGAATTAAAAAAAGTCAAAATTTTCAGAAAAGTCAACTTTCAAGAAATGGCAAAATTTCAAAAAAAACAACTAACTTAAATTCGAAATGTTGACAGTTGTGTTTGATAAAAGAAGTCGAATTTTATGAATAAATGCAAAATTTTAAAAGAAAAAGACAAATTTTATAAAAAATTTAAGAGAAAGGTAGAAATTTCGAAAAAATGTTTCAAGGAAAGGATGAATTCTCAGAAATTGAAAAGTCCTCCAGTTGAATACATATAAATTTTCAATTTGCCGCATAAATCAGAATAGGGCAAATGGGGCGCTTGCCCCCACCCTGCCCTATTCTAGTTACGCCTAGGATTTTGGAAGAACTTATGTTTGCGTAATGGAAATAGTTAAAAGGGACCACAGGTCCAGATTAAAAAACGTACGACTGGAAAGTTCTGTGCGAGTTGCTGTGGCAAATTTGGCAAAGAAGAAACTTCAAAATTGTCATTAGAATTTGTTTAAAATTTTTTCCCATAACAATTTCCCTCTTTTTATTTCTACTATGTATTTTAATTAGTTAATTTTTTATAGAAACTTAATAATTAGTGTTAATCATCTAATCTAGCGTTCATATTTTCCTCACTGTGGCCCTCGCAAAATTTTTAACTTTGTAGTTGGCCCGGTGTAAAAAAAAAGGTTGCTCATCCCTGTTCTAAATATTTCAAGTTTTAAAATGAAAACATAAGGGTATTTCTCTGAAAATTCCTGTTCTCTGATTTTTTCAATTTTGATTTTGTTTTCTAGATATAGTGATTGTATTTTAAATTTTGCATAATCTAATTTTCTTTATAAATTTTGATTTTAAATTTAAAGGTTTTCTTATAATTTCGACTTTAATGTAAAGTGCAACCTAGATTTTGAAATTAAAAAAAATACGTATTCTTATAGTGATGCTGATTGAAGATAGCAGAAGTGAAAATATTTTTTGAAATTTTCAATTTTAAGAAATAAATTCGAGATATCAGCTTTTTCTCAGAGTTTTTCACTTTTTCGTTTTGCCTTCTAATCTCCAAATTTTAACCATTTGCTTACATTTTCTAGGGGACATTTTATTGTTTTCTTTTTAATTTCTTAATTTTTGACTAAAACTATAAATTTTTGCTGTGTATGATTTTTTAAAGAAAGCTTGAGATTAAATTCAAAATTTTTTGGATTTTTTCTGGAAATATTGTAAATTGATTGATAAAATTTTAACCTTTTGAATTAAATTATTCTTTTAATTTACAGTTTTTTAATTTTCAATATACAGGTGGACCATAAGTAATGGTACACAGAGCAATGGTGAATTTTTCGAATAAAAATAATGTGATTTAGCTACATTTAAAAGTTGATATTAACAGAGATACAGGGTGTCCAAGTTGAAAAAAAAATTCGATTTTTTTCGTATAATTATGGAATGAATTGTAATATGAGCATGAAATTTGACACAATGGGTTTCCTAAGTCGACAAACTCTAATTTGCTAACATATTACCAATAGCTGATAGGGGGCGCTACCTGCGCTATCCTGCATAATTCCAAATCATCATAACTTTTTTGTGGACCCACATATATTAATTTTAAATGGGTAATTTTATTTCCCTATATTTTTTACGTAAAAAAGGTGTACTTTCTGAAAGTTGATACGAGCAACCGTTTCCAAGATATTTGCCTTTAAAGTTTGACGTGCCTTGTTTTTAAATTACTAAGATATTACATTTTCGAAGTAGGCTTGAAAAAAAAGTAATCATAAGACAGCTTTGAAACTAATTTAGGTTAAATACTACTTTGCTGATAATATTATGAGCTAAATTTTGAAAATCCTAATAAAGAAAATCCAAAAAATTAAGACGTAATTTATTTTCTAACATAGAGATGTGGTATGATCTCTGAGTCCGTACAAAAAAGTTTTAATTGTCTGGGTGGTCAAAGCAGATATTTGAAAATGAATTTCAATAAAAAACAGCCAGATTTTTAGTTGTTTACAATCCCTTTACATGAAAAATATCATTTCCCACCTACTTATTTTTGAAAATAAATTTCGTTTTGGTATTTTATTTAAATTTGCTTTAAAAATTTAAAAAATGTGTAATAACAATCTCAGTAGCGTAATATTTGATATAAACTATTTTAGAGCCAGTTTTATTACTTTTATTTTGAAATCTAGTGCGAAAAATTCACATTTACATAACTTAAAATAAACGTACGGCAAATTTTGAAGGCAAATATCTTGAAAACGGTTGCTTGTATAAACATTTAGAAAGTATACCTTTTTTACGTAAAAAATGTAGGTAAATAAAAATCTCTATTTAAAATAAGTGTACATGAAGGCACAAAAAAGTTGAGATGCTTTAGAATAATACAAGGTGGCGCAGGTGGCGCCCCCTGTGAGTTATTGACAATCTGTCGGCAAATTAGAATTTCTTGACATAAGAAAGTCCCCTACGTCAAATTTCTTGTCTATAGTGAAATGTGTTCATCAGTTATGCGAAAAAATCACAATTTTTTTTTCAACTTTGACAACCTGTATCTCTGTTAATATCAATTTTTGGTAAAAAGTAAATGTGGTTAAATCACGTTATTTTTATACGAAAAATCTACTCTTGCTCTGTGTACCATTACTTATGGGCCACCCTGTATAATAGCAAATGTAGGGTTTTTCTCATAATTTTATTTTTGTTGTCGAATTTTTCACCTAAGACTTACAATTTTTACCTTTTACCTGTCATATGTAATATATGCTTAAGCTTTTCTCTTTTTCGAGAAATTTTGTTACTTTATTTGTGAAATGTTGATCTTAACTTCCATAACATAATTTCACAGGTTCGATTTTTAGGATCGAAGTTATTTGTTGACAGTTTTACTTATAATGCACAGACCAATAGGTTTGAACATTTATTAGATTCTAAGTTTGGAAACCAAATACCGGTTTCGATCTTGTTAGTTCTCGTCAGTTTGGTATATCCAACTCGAATGCTAAACAAATGTTCCGACAAGTAAGTACTAAAATATTTACAGGCGTCAAGCGAGTGACTCTTAGTACTACCACCTATTGGTCCATAGAGAAACTATGGCCATCGCCAACAATGTCGTATGCAAGAAGAATGCAACCTAGACTACAAATTCATGCAGCCTTCCCAGGCGTGTAAAGTGAATCATAGGTAGCTGAACTACCAACAGTTGAAACACTGCCACCTAGCGAAGCGGTTACTCTCTAGGGGAATTCCCAGAAGACAAGGATTCTATAATGCACAGACCAATAGGTTTGAACATTTATTGGATTCGAAGTTTGGAAACCAAATACCTGTTTCGATCTTGTTAGATCTCGGGAGTTTGGTATATCCAACTCGAATGCTAACAAATGTTCCGACAAGTAAGTACTAAAACATTCACAGGCGTCAAGCGAGTGACTCTTAGTACTACCACCTATTGGTCCATAGGGAAACTATGGCCATCGCCAACAATGTCGTATGGACCAATAGGTGGTAGAACTAAGAGTCACTTGCTTGACGTCTGTGAATGTCGGAACATTTGTTAGCATTCGAGTTGGATATACCAAACTGACGAGATCTAACAAGATCGAAACCGGTATTTGGTTTCCAAACTTCGAATCTAATAAATGTTCAAACCTATTGGTCTGTGCATTATAGAATCCTTGTCTTCTGTGAACTCTCCTAGAGAGCAACCGCTTCGCTAGGTGGCAGTGTTTCAAAACTGTTGGTAGTTCAGCTACCTATGATTCCACTATACACGCCTGGAGGGGGCTGCATGAATTTGTAGTCTAGGTTGCATTCTTCTTGCAAAAGTTTTACTTTAGTAAAAATTGCTGGTGTAACCGCCGATGATGCGAAACCTGGTCTGGTGTTAGCAAATATTTATCGAAACATTGTGGAATTTTTAATATTTATTGCTTTTTAATCGTTAAAAAAGTTTAATTTTTTACTTTAGTTTCGAAATTTCTTCGTTTTATTCGACACGCTAATTATGTAACCTTTTTACCTTACCTTAACCTTTTTAGAATATGATTTTAACAATTTCATATTTTTCGAGATTTCAAATTTTTTTTCAAAATCTCCCATTTTACTTTTTTTGTCTAAAATTTTGACTTAAAATTCCACATTTTCCGTATTTTTTGGTGGAACTTTTGATTTTTTTTTAATTGAAAATTTTAAGTGACAATTGTTTACTTTTTCTGACTTTTGGCTTTAAACCTACAACTATAAGTTTTCCTAAGGATTCCTATTTGTTTTTCGAAATTTCGCCTTAAAACCCGATTTTTTTCGATAAAATGTTTCCAATAAAATAAAAGTTTTCCTCGATGTTAATCACAAAATCACGAAACTCGAAATGTTTATCTTTTTTTCTTATTATTGACTTTAAATTCGATATTTCGATCCAATTTCAATATTTTTTTAATATCTACTCAAAGTGTTTAGATTCAATTTTTTCTTTCTAAAATTTGGAATTTCAACTCAAAATTTCGAACTAAATTTCAAAATTTTGATAATGTTGAAAATTCAAATTTAGATTCGAAATGTTAACTTTTATCTGGAAATGTCGACGTCACACCCAACAATTCGGGCGGAAAGGGAGCTGAAAAGTGTGGTTTAAAAGTTTGATTTTTATTTGGAAATATTAACTTTTTCACTTAATCCTTACTCAGTTCTCGACCAAATAAGAGAAAAAATGTAAATTTGTCAAATGTCGACATTATCAGAAAATTTTAAATGTGAACTTAAAATATATTGCCTGTATTTCCTGAAACGTTAAGACTGGAGTCTAGCAATTCAAAGTAAGGAAAGAAAGGGACTTATTCATTGTGGTTATTTTTTATGTTCTATGTTTTGTAATAATGTTCAACCAGTTTTTGGGGGAGTTAGTTTAGCATTCATGATAAATATACAGGTACATATTTATAATAATATGGTATATTCAGAGAAGATATGTAAGTTTATGAATCGCAAATCTTTGTGGTAGAAAACAAGACGTTATAAAAATTGATTAACCTTTCACGCTCAATGTGCTCAGATTAAAGATACAGAATTTAATAAAAAATATTTACAAATTACATCATGAATGCAGCGAGCAACGCATTTAATTCACATACTGTTATCAGTCGGTAAACTCCAGATCATATTTTTATACACTTTCTAAGAAGTTGCATAATATATTGGCAAATCCCGCGGGCGGTTAAACCCAGTAAAATATTATATTTTTCTCGCAAAATATCTATAAATGCATTCTACGTGTTCGACCTTTAAATATCATTGTATACAGATATCAGATATGCAGCAGACTGTCGACTTTTAATAATTGTTATTGTGATGACATTATTCGAAATGCGGATAAAACCTAATGATATTAAAATTGGAAGCGAAATTTAAAATCATTGTCAGCTATTAAAAAAAACTTGCCTTTATAAATCCACCTTCAATGGATAAAAGTCTTTAAGGCAATTTACATTAATCTGTTTTTATCTTTTTAATTTCGTGTTTTAATTCGTCACTTCTAGAAATAAGTCGAACTCTAGAAAAAAGAATTTAGAAAGTGGAAACTTCCAATAAAAACCAAAATTATGAAAAAAATTCTTAAAAAATTTCCATTTTCTGATTGGGATATTTATGACTATTTAGATTTTATTTTGACACTTTTTATATAAACAATTTTTTTCCAAATTTTGTCTTATCAAATGTTTTCGTTAAAACTCAAATAAAATTTTTATACAAGGAGACTGAAACGCATTTTAACAAACTTCAGGGAGTGCTGAAAATTATTGTTTTGAAACGAAAAGTTTCCTAAACAATGAGCCTTGAATTTTAGTAATTAAATTTTACATAAATTTTTAAAAACGTTTTGATAATGTAATGTTAACTGATATGTTTAGGTTTTTAAAAACAAAAATAGTAACATAGTAACTGCAGAATGTATGCTGTAACTGGTAAATCTTCTTGTAAATCAAACATCTGGGAAGTTAGTTGATTCTAAAAAAACACACACTAAAGCACATTGTAATTACTTTTAGATAATGAACTGATGATGGCTCCTTGCCAATAGAGCTGGTCAAAGTTTCAATCAGACGGTCCTTTAAGACTTCGTCACGGAGATATAAGGTGTTGCATTCTACAGGTTATTCACGACTTACAACACGAAAGATTATGTCTATATTATTTGATTTAAAAAAAATGTTTTGGGGATGTATTAGGATTCATTGGCTGCACATTTCAAATTTAATTTCATAATATACAGGGTCCTCCACATACACAAAACCTATAAAGTGTTCCGTACTTTAAAAGGAAAAAACAAAACCGTTATAATCTAACTCTCGTGTCCATCCGTCCGTCTATCACAAAGAGGTTTTCCTCAAAATCTATGTAACGTAGAAATTTGAAACTTTGCACAGCGTTAGTTTTTGATCACTCATGCAAATACCGCCACACAACAATTAGAAAAACAAAATATTTTATAATGAAATGATCACTAAAAAATTATTCTTTAGTGAATATATCGTGTGAGGTATCCTATGTACCCAGGTACGTCTAAGGATACTAGAATATATTTTTTATAATGCTTGGCCCAATGGTCTTAAAGTTACAGTTTAAAATGTTTAAGAAATGACCGCCCCTCGTTGATCTCCTTGCTTTCTATTTAGATTTTAGTCGGGTTAGTAGATACTAAGTCATAGATTATCGAAAAACTGCAGGTTTTTTCGATATCGTAATAGTTGTTAAAAAAAAATATTTTATGGACAAACAGGTGCTTGCATTCCAAAGCTTTTTGACCCCTACAGTATTCAGTTTTTTTAAATAAAAAAAATGGATTTAACTGAAGGGTAGAATGCAGATCAATTTTGTCTCTTACATTATTTTATTTAGATGAAAATTTTAGAAGTCAGCACAGCTTTATTAAATTTCATTTAAAGGATTAATTGCGGGGCTGGAATCCAACATTTTAGTGCGATCCGAGGCGATCTCATAAACTGTGTCAATCATCGACTCATTGCAAATTGCGAATGAATGCTTTTACCGTAGGCATTATCAACGCATAAATGTTGCAATTGATTGTAGAAAAAAGTGTGTATTTAAAAATAGATTTTTTTTACTTTTCAGTTATAACACAAGAAAATTTGGATAAGATTTCAAATTTATACATAAGTAAATTGATTTAATTTAATCTATTGACTCTTCACTGTAGTTATTGGCGGGGGCAGTCCGCACCTGGTGTCACCCACTTGGGATTGACACTCACCGTGAACATCAGTAGTACCACCTATAAAAATTCGTAAAACTGTGGCATATTGCATAACCGCCACTCATGAAGTAATATATATAACAATAATAGGTAGGTGCCTACTTGCCTACTTTTCATTAAGGACCACTGTAAGGGTTTTTATTTAATTTCACGGTGAGCTCAAATTGGTGTCACGAGCATAATAAATTGATAATTACAATTTTTCAATGTACACACTCGATCGATCGAGGATTCCGCCAAATGTAATTGTTTTTATCTTCCAATTTCACTGCATAACTGTCGCTAGTCAGGGGATTCCCCGTATGATATGATAATGCAGCAGTTATGAGCGGCATACGCGGGGGAGTGCAAGCTATAATAAAAGAAAAAAACAATAAAGCAATTTTTGTTGATCATTCAATTAATTTATGTGGCCAACATTCGTTCGCACAAAATGTGACTTGTGTTACATTTTTCGGAGCAGTAGAAGCAATATTCAAATTTTTTTTTCTGCTTCCACAAGCCACTGGAAAGTGCTTCTCAAACACAGCAAAACATCTGTTAAAAGACTTTCGACAACACTCTGGAGTGCTCATTATGCTGCAGTAAAAGTATTGGATGAAAATGTTGATGGGATTATTTCTGCGATTGAGGAACTATGTCACCAAGAAGCAAATTTGGACACCAGAGGAGCTTCACAAAACCTTATGCCTGCTGTGTGCAATTTCTCATTTCTTTGCTATCTTTTCTTTTGAAATGTTGTGCTAAGGGAAGTGAAAAATGCTCAGATTGCATTACAAAGTGAGGGATTAAGTGTTGATGAAATTGTCATAAAACTAGAAGCACTTCGTCTTTTCATTGAAGAGAACCGGATTGCAGAAGAGGTAATACGACGAATTCGTCGCAAGATACGCATGCTCGGTGAGTCGGCATCGTCCACCGTTGGTGGACTTACCCTTAGAGCGGAACTTCAAAAGGACATGTTAGAATGTCTTGACATATTCAATATTGAACTCGAAACAAGATTAAAGTCCATTTAAAATGTAGCTTCATTGTCTGAGGTTGTGCAGTCAAAAACTGTGCGTTAAAATTTGCTATATCAAAATTTACTGACCTTTACGATGAGGTATCAGAAACAGAACTCCTCTTAGAGATACCAGGACTGAGAAGTCATTTAAAAGCGGCCAATGTTACTGTTTCTGATTGCATGACTCTGGACTATTTGAAATTCGTTGTGGAATGGGATTTTACAGAATTTCTTCCGAATCTAATAGTCGCAGTAAAGTTATTTATAACAACATGCGTATCAGTTGCTTCATGTCGGAGAAGTTTCAGTAAGTTAAAATTAATCAAAAATTACTTGCGGGCTGCAATGACTAAAAGCAAATTAAACAATCTTGGCATTTTAACGATAGAACATGAAGCAATGCAAAATATAAATTTCTATGATGTGATTTCGGAGTTTGCAAGTGTTAAAGCTAGAAAGAAGAAATTTTAATTTTTTATCAACTAAATTTGTTTTACACATCGTTGATTAATAATAAAATAATGTATAAAAATAATTTGTAATATTTTAATAAAACATAAATTATTATAACTTTTCTTTTTTATTCTAGAAGTTTTCATTGAGTTTTGGGGTGACACCTACAATATCCGCCCTGGGTGCCACCCATGCTAGCTACGCCGCTGGGTACAAAACAATAATTGTGCGAACCTCACTAGTTCTTGACTGATATTTTTTTTAAATTTCATGTTTACATTTTATTTAAATGTACGACTCTGGTGTTATTTTTTCGTTTACTTTTTTTTGTGATCATTACTGGGCATGTCACCTAAAGTTAAGATCCTCTATAACTTCAGTACGTCTATTCGAGTCTAGTCAGCATTAAATGTATATCCCGGCCTTTAGAGCTGGGCACAAATTGTTCATTCCTTAAGGTCTTCTGGTCTTATTGCTTCTTTACCAGCCGGATTATATCTCTATCTGGTATGGTTTGGACAAGCAGATACAATGTGTAAACTTTTTTTTTTTCGATACCGTACAATCGTCATCAGTCGTTTTCTGCTGAGTTGCATTTAATCAGATGTCCCCATATCCGTTAAGCGTGACCAAGTGCTTTGCTCAGTCTGCTTTTATTCATTGCAACAGGCACTTCAGTCTTTGATTGCACAAGGTTTATCCACCAGTAGTTTTGCTTGCCTGCAGTTGCTTAATTTCCTCTATTGTTTCTAGTAAGCCCATTCGAGGTTTATGAAGAGGATGTTTTTACCCACAGCACTGTTGCCAGTTGAGAATTGCCGGTAGCTTAGCGCTCTGGCATGAGAACTTACTTAATTTTATTACATATATACACAGTGTGATAATTTTGCGGTAACATGATAATGCACATAAAAAAACTTACCATACAGTTCAAAAAAAAAAAAAAAAATGAAACACTAATTTATTACCGATGATTTTATTTGTATGTGTTATCAGCTAATTTGGAGTCGAATAATTTCGATATGCAATTAGTTCCTTTTTTATCATTTTCGTTATCCCCACTAATAGTTTGTGGCTAACAATGTAAAAAACCATCAATATCAGTCAATATTTAGCTAAAGAGTATTTTGCATAATAGAAGAATGCGGTTGACATAAAATATCAACTTATCCGATCATGTATTTATTTTAAATAACTAAACAAAATATATTACTACTTACTTTATCTACATATGGATTTTCCTATTAATTTACTGAGTGTTATGTGGTACATTACTTATTATTTAAAAGTCATCGAAGTTATTGGAATAAGTTTATAAATGTACAGGGTGATTCACATAAGAGTACGACTCTTACGAGTTTACAGCCCAATATAAAGCATTCCTTAATGTTTAGGAGTAGAAAATTTTAACTCTTAGACACCTCTTTGGAAAGGTCAAAATTAGGTTATTAAATAACAACTATTTTTATAATAGCACAAAATCTCGACTAAGGTTGAATTACAATCAGCTATTATTTTGATGAGATGTATTTTTAATATTACTTCAGTTCTGCGAGCTATGGCTTTTTTTACCTCAGGCAGGTAGCTAACCTCGTCTGAGAACCTTCTCCTTTGTCCGGGCTTGGGACCAAGATCACATAAATACACATTCAATTACACGAGAGGACACCGATCTTGCATAGATTTTATACTTACGAGCAGAACAATCACACCAGCGCAGATATTTGATGTCAGAGCTCTAAAATCAACCAATCTAGGAACAGACCACAATCTTGTCCTCTGCAAAATGCTGATGGAACGCCCCCGCGCCATCACGAAACTCCCAAACTACATAGAAGAGCCCAACATAGAGTCACTAGCAACAAAAAATACACGGAAGCTATATGAAAATGGACTAACCGACAAACTGAAGAAATATGAATCTATATCCGAAGGGAAAGTCAAGAGCTGCTGGCAGAAAATCAAAGACTGTGTACAACAGGCCTCAGAGGAAACTATAGGAAAATGGAAAGTCAACGTAAGGAATAACACTAAACCATGGTTCCGTCAGGAAGTCAAGGAACTAGAAGAACAAAAAAAAAGTTTCCTGACTTACAAAAGCAAACCAACAGAAGAACAACATGAAGCATACATACAAATAAGAAATGCAGCAAACTCAAGAACAAAAGCAATTAAAAGGGGACACTGGGCTTAATTTATTAGCGACATGGAACACGACATGTATGGGGCACAGAGAAAAGTATGGAAAATACTAAAAAATAGAAAAAAAAACCACTAAATGAGTATGTACAAACCAAGGGCGTATCCATAGACACATGGGAAGAATACTTTAGAAGATTATATAACGCCGAAGAAGCACCAGATGTCGACTACAAAACAGCAGCAGACGCAGTAATCACAGAAGACAAGGTAAAAGTAAAACTGAAAAGCTTGAAAAACAGAAAAGCACCTGCAACAGACGATATACTAAATAAATTTCTGAAATACAGTGGACAAGAGTTTGTTAGAAATACAACAATATTGTTTAATAAAATTCTATCCTCATCAGAAATACCTACAGACTGACGTGAGAGCATCACAGTCCTTATTTTCAAGAAGGGGCAAAGGACTCGCTCAGAGAATTTCAGAGGAGTAACACTATTAAACACCACGATGAAGTTATTCACTGGAATACTGAAAGACAAACTGAAAAAACAAATAGAGAACAGAGAAGAGCAACAAGGGTTTAGAAGAGGAAGGTCGACAACAGGTGCCATATTTATTATTAAATAGTTAAAAGAGAAGTAAGTAGAATTTAACACCACAGCATACATCTGCTTAGTAGACCTAACCAAGGCATTTGACAAAGTACGCTTGGAAGACATCATGGAAATATTGAAAGAAAAAGAGACACCAGCCAATATCGTTAGAGTCATTCGCAACCTCAATATTCACAACACAATGAAGATAAGAGCAGGAGAACAAACATCAGAAATCATTCCGATTCTAGGAGGAATTAGACAAGGAGATAGCCTCAGTCCGTATTTGTTTAATATCCTAATGGATAAAATAATTAAAGAAGTAACCTTATTTAAACTGGGATACAGGATGGGCAAAAATAGAATTAGCATGATATGCTATGCAGATGATGGAGCAATTGTCGCAGAAATAGAAGACAATTTAAATTCTATTAAATAAGCAAACAACTTAATATGGAAATATCTACTGATAAAACTTAAAGTATGATCATCGGAAAAGACCTCATCAGATGTAAACTCGTCGTTGAAAATCGTGCCATAGAGCAAGTTATCTAATTTAAGTAGCTCGGTGTTAAACTCTCGAGTGGACATTACCCTGTAAACCACTTAATATAAGCCAAATCAACAAAGCAACCCTAATATCAGGTTGCCTACGAGAGACCATTTGGAACAATCATATTTGCGCCCAGACAGCAAGATCAAAATATTCAAAACATGTATAAGACCTATCATGATATACGGAATAGAGGCATGAGAAGAAACCAACAAGACCAATAGCATCCTGAGAGTAGCGGAGATGAAAACTTTAAGAACTATAGCGGGAAAGACTAGAAGAGACAGAGTAAGAAACACACAGATTAGAGAGCAGTACGGTATACAGAATATCGTGCGATGAGGTAGACAAAGAAGGAGACAATGGTACGCTTACATAAACAGAACAAAATAAAATCGATTACCAGGCATCGCACTGGAAGGAAAACCAACAGGTACCCGTCTCACCGGAAGAGCACCTAAAAGATGGAAGGGTAGTTGGCAGTCAACATCCTAGGAACTGTAGCAGAGGTAACAGAGGCATAAATAGAATTAACAGATTGCAAGATCTCTAAAAAGAAGAAGAAGAAAAAGAAGAAGAAGAAGAAAAAGTATTTTTAACAAATATGACAATACATACAGTGTGTCTCACCGAGAATCTCTGCGATCCATATCTGAGAAAGTACTCATCTAAAATATTTTAAAATAAACTAAACCAAAATATTCGGAAAGTTGTAATACTTCCGCTTACACCGGCAGCCGACATCAACTTCGTTATTTTAAATAATAAACCCTATATATTTTTGCATTTTTTTTAAAATTTGATATTTTAAGGCCACTTTAAATAACAAACATTGTTTCTAAATTTTATAGTTTTTGAGATAATCGAATTTTTATAGGAAATTTGACAAGTGCAAGGTCCCACAAAATTCTTTGCATCTCTTACCAGAAATCAGATATTTATTTTATATTTGGTATGTAAGTAGAACACAAACGAAGCTATTTTGCACAACTTTTATAAGTTTAAAAACATTATACAGAGTGTAGAATTCAGGTCTGCATGTTTTGGTAAATTCAAACAGCGATAACTTTCTTAACTCAAATAGAGCAACCTATATTTTATTAACCATTCTAGTGCAGATTTAAATTATCTTTCCACTGATATAGACATTGTGAACGTTTCTATTACAACTTTTGGAAATAATTGAAATTTTAACTTTTTTTTACTTCACAGTCATTGAATTCTTATTGAGTATCATATCAGCGACATAATGAGTAGAAATAAATAAAATGTACTTAAAAAAAAGAAACTATCGATATCAACAATTAAATTATAAAACAATCAGACAAATTATTTATAGAAGTTCATAGTGTGTGATGAAGCTAAAATTAAAACATATCTAGTCGACATAATTGAAAATGCTATTTCGACATTTTTATTGTCAACAACAGATTTTCTTCTATTTGATTTCTCTTTGACGGAGTCGAAATTTGTGATATTTTCTACCATTCGTTTTAGTGAATTTATGAGCGCTTTACCTAATCTGGATATCGAACAGCAAATTTATCACTGTATCACATGTTTGTACTGTTACTTTCTTACATCATCAGAAAATAATAAAGAATTTAAAACAATTTATCAAAATGTTCAGACATGAATTCAACACTCGATATAATATTTTTTGGAACTTATAAAAGTTACGCAAGATAGCTTTATATGTGTTCTACTCACGTACCAAATATGAAATTAATATCTGGTTTCTGCAAATTTTTTATAAAAATTCAGTTATCTTGAAGACTATAAATTTTAGAACCAATGTTTAGTAAATATGAAATAAAATCGAAAAATGGAAAAATATATAGGGTGTCTTATTTAAAATAACGAAGTTGGTGTCAACTTCCGGTATAACCGGAAATATTACAACTTTGCGAATAATTTAGTTGTGTTGGTCTTGTCGTCTTTGCTAAGCTGCTAAATTTTCAAATGTTTTAGATGAGTACCTTTGCCAGATATCGATCTCGGCAATTCCCGGTGGGACACACTGAAATTAGATTGCAAATCGCGCTGCATTTCGTGCCCGTGAGGGTTGTACCCTTATGTGGATCATCCTTTATATGTTATTACTACTTGCATCATTGACATATTTTAAATATTAATGATTAACCGTCGGCGTCGGTGTCATTTGCAAAAAAAAGGGCAGGTATGGGGACTGCCGACAAAAGTGAAAACTCAAAACGATGATATAACAGCGTTTTTAGATTTAACAATAAGCGAAATAGCACACTTTCGGGTACACAACCGTCGCTTAGCAGCTTCAAGAAAGTCAATATCCTGGAAAATTGACGGTGTGATGTGGCAGACGCAGAAATTAGGGTTACACTCTCAGTGAAGCACTTTATCATGGAATGAGCAATAATGATGTCTCCAAAACCAGGGCTTCGAACCGCTATGTCTTTCGTTCCGGTTTTCGGTTTTAGTTCCAGCAAAAATTATATCGGTTCAGTTCCGGTTTCCGTTCCGACAAAATAACGGTTTTTTCCGGTTTTCGGTTTTCGGTTCAGTTCCAGGTGATTATGATTTTTCAAAAGTTTTTCGAATTAAAAACTGACTTTCGAACATAATTTAGAAAATGTTGTGTCTTTTTTTTAATATTAGAACATGGAACTACTTTGACCTTGCCTGAAATTTAAGGAAAATATTTTCTATTTTTCAAGTTTAAAATTTTCAAGTTGGAACTGTTAATTTTCAGTTTAATTTAAGTTCAAATTTCGGGAAAAACCTGAACTTTATAAAGAACTAAATCGGAGTTTCGGGTTTAAAAATTTCAAATTTAAATTATTATGCATTATAGCCTCTTATTGGTCGGAAACATAATCATTATTAATTTTATTATTATCCTGAAATTTTGACTAAAATTTAAACATTTATAGGTTAATTTGGAATAGCGAGATTTCTGCGAACATCTTAAGAAAAAATCATATCGTGGAATTTTAGGAAATTTTAGGAATTCGGCAGCGTAGGTATCATTATAATTTTAATTTGGAATGAGAAAAAAAAATGGTGTATTTAAATCAAATTAGAATTTAAAAGAAACAATTGACGAAAATTCGAAAATTTCACTAATAACTTCAAAAAACAGATATATCAAAGGAAAGGACAACCGAAGTTTAAGGAAATAAGTAAATTTATTTATTTATTTTAAATTCGAAATTTTAGGAGAAGAAAAGAAATCTTTTGAGTAATTTCCAGATAAAAGTCAAAATTTCAAGAAAATTTTGAAAATTTTGAAAAAAGATTCAAATTAAAACTTAAAATTTTAATTTGGGTTGAGAAAAAAGTCAATATTTTCTAGGTAGAAATTGTTAGTTTCTAATCTAATTTTTAGACAGAAATGAGAGACTGAAAGTAAGCTTCTAATTTTGAGATCAAAATTGAACGGATTTGTGTAAAATTTTGGAAAAGAAATTGGAATTTCTAAGAAAATACTCCAAACTTGAGAGTAAAGTAAAAGCAATTTTAAGTACACAAATTCAACCAACCGAAATAAACCGATATTTTTTTCGGGTTACGCTCAGGTTTTCGTTCCGACAAAAATAACGGTTTTTTTCGGTTTCCGGTTTTCGGTTCGGTTCGGGTTCGAAGCCCTGTCCAAAATTGCTTTAATTGAAATGACATTTGTTTCAATGAATTGCATTCCCATGTGCTATTGACGATGCAATTTATACCTATCGATTAATGTTGCATAATAAATTGACATGTTAATTAGCCATTACGTTCTTGCGGTTTAGCTTCTCTAGGCATTGGTAAATCTTGCGGCACACGAAGTAAGATAACACTAAAGAAGTTGTGGGTAAAACTACTATATTAATTTCAATGAAGTGATTGATTTTTAAGTTTTGGAAACGTGTAATGAATCAATATAAGGGGTAAGTATTTAATTAGTGGTATATTTTTTATACATAATGGCATTTGTTACTATTATTGTAAAAGCTAAATCCATCTATTACACTGGTAGCCCAGGAAAATGAGATTTTTGTTACAAAATAATTAAATACTAAATTTTTTTAGAAATGTCTTCACTTCGGCTTCGAACAAATAAGTACAGAAAGTTCCCCACCAAGATCATATTGAGTTAAAGATAGAAAAGTTGGATTTTTTGTCAATAACTAACACAATTTTAGTCTAATAAAAAAATTATTTTTATAAAAATTGGAAAGATTAAAATTTGCTACAAAAATAGTTATTTATGATACAAGTGTTAAAAGTGACATTTTATTTTGTGAGTGGGGAGTATTGCGGAACGAGCGTAGCGAGTGGAGCAACCTCACGAACAAAATAAAATCACTTTTAACAAGTGTATCATACAATATTTTTTGTAAAACTGTTAAATTAAAAAAGAAAATGCTGCCTCTAGGGTTGAATTTTCGATTTATTGTTTACGTGTTGAATTACAAAATTGACAATTACATCTGACAATCAAGTCAGGTGCTGGATAGAGTGTAACTAAGTAAAACAATTGTAAGTTGTTTAATGTTTATTAGTAACCACAATTGAACCTGTCCTAAAATATTGTAAATTTTATGGCTAATAAACATGAATTTTGAAGAAAAGTTTGGAAATTAAAGCAATTTTATTATTCCACCAGATGTTGAAAAAACAGCAACTATATCAACTAAGATTTAATGCTCCAGAAATCGGGACAAAAATCTGATGGTATGAAATAAAGAATCTAGCGGATAACTTCATTCAAAATATATTTTTTATTTACGTCGAAGGAAATTCTAAGTTTTGGAATCTCTCTATGATAAAAGCTAGTTTTCAAATCAAGAACAACTAGGATATAAGCAAGCAATTAAAACAAGCGTACAAGATTTTTTTGAATGAAGCTTCAGACGAAATATGTAGTAAAAAGTTGCGTCAAACTAAAAGCAACATCTGTCCTAGTTTTTGCATGGATTACTAGCATAAATATCTCTGCAATTACTTCTCAGGAAAACTAAAATAAGTAACCGTTCAGCTTGTAATGGTAATATTAATATTATAAATAAATAATTTATAACTATTTAAATATGTTTTAATGTTTGGAAACAATATTACACAATAATCAAGAACCACTCCGTTCAACCAAAAAAAAAATCTTTTTAATTTTTTCTGTACAGCTTTCTATTTAATAATATTGCATATTGCTATATATCAGTGTTTCCTAAATAGTGGGTCACAACCCGGCACCGGGCCATAAAAATAAAATACCAGGTTGCAAAATTGTCTTCATACTCACAAATGATTAGTTCTTGTACATTAAAATGTAATTAAAACATCTTTTAGTGGATCGCGAAGGGAAAATATTAAAAACAACCGGGTCAGGGCAAACAAAGTTTGGGAAACGCTGCTATATTTACTTTTAACACTAGTGCGAAAAAACTTTATCGCACTAGTGTTAAAAGTATTTTTGACACGTATCATTATAAAGGTCAAAAATGTCACTTTTAATGACAGTTTTACAAAAAGTTATTTGCCATTTTTTTGTAGATCTAGTCGTTACCGAGAAAATGTCATACTTTTGGATATTTGCAGTGATTTCAACATCACCCAAAAGGTACAGCATGTGATGCGTGTTTTTAATTAATTTTGCCAAGATGCCTAATGTACTATTCCGTCTTTGGTTAAATTCGTAATTTATTGACGACATCACTGTTTTTATTGGTCTTGATGATACGTTCTTCTTCTAATAATTTACCTTCATGTCGTCATCAAAAAAATCATTATGAGAGTGTAAAGGTTTCAAGCATTATGGTATGTATAAAGATTTAAACGGTATCGTATGTCGACTACCAACATATCTAGTAGTATTCCTTGCATAGTTAGTAGCTCCCTAAGATACGAAGAATCTCCTAACTACATACTTTTTTTGCTGTTCCTAGAATTAGTGAAAATGTATGGAATGCACACTATCCACTAACTGTCTTTGAAAAAAGTAATCTGACCTCGTTTTAGACATTTATTTATTTAGATCCCGTCAACGTATAAACGACGATAACGATGATGAAGGTGAATGTTAAGTAACATTCACTTTCAACATTTAGACCAACAAAAACATCCCTCCCTCCAAAAAATACGCAAAGAGATTAAATAAATTAGGCCTTCTGAGGAAATCGTTTAAAAAATATAGACCAAAATCTGTACATTTTGGGTAATGCAGAAATGAGTGTGACTATCCGAAATCACGCTATTCGTGAGATATTTTCTCAGTAACAACTAGCTCGACAACAAAATAATTTTTTTTGTAGAAAATTTAAAGCTCTCTAACTTTTATTAAAAACATTTGTTTGTTAGATCAAAATTGTGGAAATTATTGGCAAAAAGCAAAATTTTCCATTATTAAATCAATATGGTGGCCGTTCCGCACACGATCTTGGCGGGGAACTTTATATATGTACTTATTTTTTAAGCGTAAGTGAAGATATTTCTAAAATAAAAATTAAATATTTGATTTTTTTGCAACAGGGGTGGTTTTTCATCTGTTTCTCCTGGACTATGGAAGGTCCGAAAAGAATTGTCGTTTTTGCTCAAGTCAAAATTAATGTGTCACCTGCCAGTTCATTGCCTACTTCAAAGTTGTGCAAAGCACATTTTATGAGTAAGGTGACTAATTTACTTGTAAATAATAAAAATTTTCTTTTAGTAACATCCGATTGAGAAGTGGCAAACCAAATGCCCGAAGAACAACATACATAGCATTGCATGCTTTTTGAAGTTCGGAAAGGAAGTAATGCAACAGTTACTACCAAAAACATTTGCGACGTTTATCAACGTGCATTAGACGTTCTTAAATACCAACGGTGGTGTCGCAAGTTGAAATCTGGCAATTTGGCTTCGCATGAGTTGTCCATAGAAGACAAATTCAATCTCACTACCACGTGAAAATTGCTGCAGCGACATAATACAGAAGCATTTTTAGATTGTTTGATCACTGGTGATAAGAAAGTTCATTTATGACCATTCTAAACTCAAAAAGCTTCCCCGGTGAAGCAAAAAAAACGACTGCAAAACCAAGTTTACATCCAAAAAAGTACTCGTGTGTGTTTGGTGAAGTATTCAAGGAATTGTGCATTTTGAAGTGCTGGAACCTTGGAAAACTGTTAATTCGAATCTATATTGTCAACAATTGGTAATGCATCGTTCTCTATTCGAAAATTATACAGTGCTGGTCAACAGAAAAGCATTGTTCTGCAACAGGATAATGTCAGGCTGCACTGCGCAAAACAAATCCTGGCAAAAATTAAGGAGTTGGGCTGGGAGTTACTGCCTCGTCTATCACATTTGCCCGGCATTACACCATCAGATTATCATTTATCCAGATCGCTGCAACACTTTTTAAGTGCAAAGAAATTAACTATTTGGATCATCTCTATTTATTTTAATGAAACACCAATCAATTTTATTGATCGGGCATTGAAAATTTGCTGACTAGAGGGCACAAGGTAGTTAAAAATAAAAACTTGTCAAAACTAATTTGTTTTAATTTAGCGCAAAAAAACGACATTAGTGTTCGGTCCTCCCAATAGATATATGTCATAGGAACTAGGAATTATATTAAACTAATATTTTTTTGTAACTATCACATTATCATATACAGGGTGAGTCATTAGTACTCTAAGCGCCGTGTAACTCCTACAATTATTTTGATAATAAAAATCTCTTTGAAACAAGACACATTACCACAAGGCGCACATGTTAAAATTATTGTTAAATATATGGGATGAATACATACACGGTGGTGAACTAAAGATGCCTTTTTTAAATAAAACACTCTATATATTTTTAAATATTTAAATGTTATACAAAATGTTGATTAAAATGGTATCAAACAATAAGGGTCTGCGATTAATAGTTTTTGAGATATTTAGAGAATTCATGTAATTTGAGCCTAATTTGGAAGCTCGTTTGAAAGACCGAAAACAATTAAAATATTTTATTTTTAGTGCAGATTATTGCAGTATATTCTTTTCTTGGAAAACAATGTATTTTTATTTAAATTATATTTGCTATTATACAAACGCAAAAAAAACATTAAAAAAAATTTAAATGACACACGCTGTATATTATTTTCTATTTCTGTTACGCAACCACTAAACTTTAATTAAATGTAGGAATTTGTGGCTCTAGCTTTTATAGTTTGAAAGTTATTTAACTCCAAATTTGAAAAATAAGAAATGGATATTAAAAATGCATCTCTGATTAAAGTTGTTGAAAATTTATGTCTTAAGGGTAATAAAAAACACTAATTAATAAACTATTTACGGCATAATTTTCAAAAAAGGTTTCAAAACCAGAAATTGGACATGTTTCATTCTCACTGCGATTTTACCAATCCAAGAAAAAATATACAACTGTTATTATGGTACTTTAGCTTGATTAGGCCACAGTGTAGGTTTAAATTACTTTCTTTTTGAAAATATGCTCCATATATTATGTTTATTCATATTTTTTTATTATTGTTGTGGAAAATGGGTTTGTTTTGTTAATTTTCTTGACCAAAACAAACGTAATAATTTAAATTAACACGTTTTTTTAAAACGGACCAAAAAGTATAAAATAATTTCTCCTAGTTCCATACAGATTTATAATCCCATACAGATTCCTAACTCCATAAGATGCTCCTGAAAATTAGTGACTGTGAATAATTTTTAATTTATAAGATTTAAAACTAAAAGATGAAACGCATACAATACAGAGATAATTGATGCATGAATAGATTTTATTGTGTTGGATGACATGAATATTTCAGTTTTATTGCGTTGGTTGGTTCTCTCGACTATCGTAATTCAAAATTAAACTTGTATGTTAAGCATAGTGAAATGATTAAAATATAAGAAGTTCAAATTAAAAGTATATCTCTTACCTGACAAAATTGGCATTGACTCATTCCCTTATCTTATAATGTATCAATTTGTAGAAGTTTACACATTTTGATCTGTGAACCTGCACATAATCTGAGTTTTTCTAGGTTGACAACGCTCGTTTAGGAGTTTACACATCCTTCTCAAGATAAGACCCTCAACGTTCCTTTTAATGAATTACTGATTTACTGACATTCGTTAGTTGACATTTTAACTGTGGTGACACTTTCATAAAGGTCTAAACTATCATGTGAACTTGTTGGTTTCAACATTTTTGTATATTTCATTTTTTCAGCAGATAAAATGAGTAATGCTACCATAGAACTTCAGGACTTCTACGTCTAAAAGATCAAAACGTCGTAAAATACCAACAGAAAGGGAAGCAGACTTAATTAATTTGCTAGCTGATGTAAATTTGTAAGCATTGTCCGCGATTTCGAAGACTATAGTGACTTTTCTTATGATAGTATTGACATAGAATGACAATAATATGTCAAAAATGACAATAGAAATCACCCGGTGATGATTCAAAATAACTATCGAAACTTTGCCAAATACTGTTGATTGTTTCTACCATTTATTGCGGATATCTCTTAAAAATTGTAGTATCATTCATCAGCTGAAGATTCGGAATTAGCTTATGTTTTTTTTAGGTTAGGTTCGTTTTTTAGGTTATGTTTGTTTTTAGGTTATGTTCATTTTAAGTCAAGTTTGGTTGTCAAATTTCTTATTTGCGCAAAAATTTTCATAATTGGATTAAAATATTGCATTGTCATCCAGTTCCGAGCTATGGTTAAAGTTTCAAGTTTCTAGCTCATCGGGAAGTTGGTTTAAAATCGATTGCAAAATTTGTAGAACTGACAGACGCACATCAATGTCAAATGTCGATTGAGTTAATAAAAAAACGTGTAAAATTGATAAGAATGAAGAAATGTTGTACCATGCACTAGTTTTATTCTTATTTTCTTAAATGATGTGAATTGTGCAGAGAACATAGATGCATAAAATTTGGGTATAGATGATAAGCAGCATCCAAAGAAATATGTTTTTTAATTGCGAGTTTATATTTTGAAAACATATGTTTTATATGATTAAAATTAGAACAATACATTAAATTACTGTATTTTAAAAACATTGTTTTTGTTCAGGTCCAAAAATTTTGAGAAAAATCCCATTTTACTAAAATCAATTTAGAAAATTTTAATTTTCTTAGCTTTAAATTAAATATCTTTCGAACTATAAGAATTAGTCCCACAGATATTTATACCAAAGCAAAGCTTAGCTGTTGGTCAACAAAAATAAAAAATAATATACAGGGTGTGCTATTTGAATTTTTTAAGAAATATGTTATTTTGCTAATCACCCTGCATAATTCCAAATGTTATTTAAATAAAATTACATCATTTTTTAGGAAAAGGATGTTCTGAAATAATCTGCTCTAAAAGTAAAATCATTTGGGTGTTTTTGGCCTTCCAAGCCAATTTGGGCTTAATTTTCATGAGTTTTTCAAATATTTCAAAAACTGTTAACCGCAGGCCCCTATTGTTTGATATCATTTTAATCAGCATTTTGTAAAAGATTTAAATAGGCGAAAAATATATAGGATGTTCTATTTAAAAAAAAATGCAACTGCAGTACACCACTCTGCATATGTTCACCCTGCATAGTAAAAATTAATTTTGGAATGTACAGGGTGAGCGGAACTCGATGGCTCGGCGCTTTTATAAGAAAAGGAATTGCGATATAAAAAATCTGAAAAGAAATTCTTACATTGGATTGAATAAGGGCCATATTTTTCCAGATTTGGAAACCAAAGTAATGACGTCATTGAATTTTTTTTCTTCAGAAACATACCTACATTTTTGCACAATTAAAAAAACTTTCATTATTCTAAACAAATTTTGTAAACGAAATAATTTGATCTTTTATTGTAAAAAATGTATTATTAAAAATTCGCAATAGGTACAATTTAATCAAACAGCCTTTGGAAACAAATTTATTAAATATTTTTAGGTTTAGAATAACATCAAAGAGTATTTACCTACTCTTTTAGGGTTCTTTTGAAATTCCCCATAAACTAATAAATAATACAGGGTTAGTCAGAAAGAATGGGCCAACGCAAAATTGGAGATCTTACGATTGAGCTCAACATGCCTTTTACTAATGTGACTGGTTTAAGAGATACAGGGCGTTTCAAAGTTAAAATTTTATTCTGAAATTTCTCAATAATTGGGAAAATGTTGGTGCTATAAATTTAATATTTTAGCTTTAGACAGCTTAAACTTACTTTAGCTTACTTTAATTTTAGGCGACTTAAACAAAGGTTCCTTTTCTTTGTAGAATTGATCGTTCTTTTATACTGTCTACTTGTTTTAAGCATAACTCAACAGATAAAAAAAAATATGTTTTAATTTACGTAAATGAATTATGTGAAACTAGCGCCCTCATAAAATTCCCAAATTAAATTTATAGCATTAAAACTTTCTCAATTATTAAAAAATTTCAGAATAAAATTTAAACTTTGAACGCCCTGTATCTCTTGAAACAGAGACATTGGCATGAGGCATGTTGAGCTCAATCGTAACATT
The DNA here is from genome assembly GCA_028583605.1 of Dastarcus helophoroides. NCBI lineage: Eukaryota > Metazoa > Arthropoda > Insecta > Coleoptera > Bothrideridae > Dastarcus > Dastarcus helophoroides. Next base: position 25,166,284 of record CM053328.1, on the reverse strand, counting down.
TTAATAGTCTAGTATCTCCAGTTTAGCGTTTGCCTATTCTTTCTAATTCACTCTGTATATCGTTTAGGTGAACATCTTTTCATAATCAAATGGAGCATAAAATGTTTGTCAACTATTAATTCAATTATCGACAGATGCCACTATACTTTTATTTTTAATTTATGGCATTTCCAGGGGCTATTTTTCTAAATTGTAATTATTACGAATTTTTGATAATATTCTTTTTTTACAATAAAATTGCTTATAACTTTTTAACCAAGATGCCAGATTTTTTTCTTTACAAAATTTGTTTCGAAAATTTGGGTCTTTTTAAATATGTACAAATACAGGTATGTTTCTGAAAAATAAAGTTCAATGAGGTCATTACTTTGGTTTCCAACTCTGGAAAAATATGCAAATTTGACTTAGAATAGACCTTATTTAATTCAATTCAAGAACCTCTTTTTAGATTTCTTATATCGTTTTTCATTTTCTTATAATAGAGTTGAGACATCGAGTTTCGCTCACCCTGTACACCTTATGCTAGTGTACCTTCATACCAAATATATTTTTGTTATCGAAGAATCTGTAGGAGCTACAGAGCTTTACCGTACTAATGACTCACCCTGTAGATATGCCAAGGGCTCTAGGCATTAATGTTAACAAATGACAAAATTAAATGAAGTCATTTTGGGCTTCAAATGGAACCATAATAAAACAAACCAAAGCTATTTCATTTAGACATAGTCTACAAAAATGATAAGATTTTCTTTATTTCATCTGCTATTTGTGATTCAGAAACAGCAAAGTAGATATACCACCAAACAACAATCAAAAATAGAAGCGTACTTTTCCTTTTTTTTTTGAGTTCAGACATTGGATTGGTAACTGATTGTGGATTTTATGAATAAGATATTTTAGTACATTCTTTTGTTCTGTCAACATCTTCAAAGCACCTGAACTATATTGTTTTCTTGTTAATTGCACTTGCACCTTAGTGAAAAAAATGCTATCGATTAGTTATATAGTTTCGTTTTTATTCCAATTTAAAATTGGAAGAATAAAACATCGCATTTCAGAAATATTTTATTGTATTATTTCCGAAAACGCGTCGCAAGCACACAAGAAGTTATGTGCCGTATATGAGAATGAAGCCTTGAAAAAAAGGTAGTGGCAAATCTCGTTCCGTTATTTTTCTAATAAAAAGTGGGCAACGAACTGGCAATCCAATAAATTCTGCAGTTTGGAATTTTATCAAAAAGCCAGACGATTATTTCTAACATGAACTTCCAAAAAATTGCCAAACTGAGCGATACAGTATAAGAAAAGCTGCCAGAATTGGCAAATTGTAAGGGTGTTGTGTTCCAGCATGATAATGCAAAGCCCCAAAAATTATTGGAAATAGGTTGTGATGTGTCACATCCACCATATATCTCTGACCTTACGCTTTCAAATTACCATTTATTTCGTGCCATGCAGAAGTCCATAAATGGTAAAATTTTAACGATGCCGACGGTGTAAAGTCGGATTTAATTTAGTTTTTTGTTGGCAAAAATCAGAAGTTTTATGAACATAAAATTATGATACTGCCTAAAAGAGAGCAAAATGTCATTGACGAATACTTAAATTTTGTATATTTTTCAGCAAAAATTTTAAAAGATCATCAGCAAAAGGCAGTATGATTCGTTCAAATACATTAACCTAATAAAGAAAGGTTTAAAGCAGTGGTTTCCAACCTTTTTGTACCTGCGCCCCCTTTTTAAAAAAAAGTTGCTGCGTCCCCCTTAATTTTTCTAACAATCTAATTTCATAAATACTCAACTGATATTATAATTTATTTAATGGGCTATAAAACAATATGCAATATATATATATATTTTGGTTTGTATTCGAAAAAGATATTTTGGAAACAGCTGCATGCCCCCCTTGCAACAGTCTCGCGCCCCCCTAGGGAGGCGCACCCCACAGGTTGGAAACCACTGGTTTAAAGAGTACCTAGGGAAATATGAAGTTTAATGTAAAAATACTTACTGAACTGAAAATCTACCAGAGTATCACATTTCAAAAGCTGGAGGTAGTTAGACATGTCTCACAAGTTTTTCAAAGCATATTTAGAACATATTTTTATGCTCGTACTTATTCAATGAACATTAAATTTGGTCTAAAAGTAATAAGCAGCCATAACGTAAAAGATTTAAAGAATCAAGGTCGTACATCACCTTTTTATATCATATATAAAACGGATATTATTCAATTATAAAATTTATACATTCGTAATTTCCTATTACAAATTTTTTTCATAATTATGAAGAGCTAAATTGGTCTCTTGATCTAAAAGCCACACTAAATTAATTTTATATTGTTATAATAATTATGGGTTTATGGACTGCGATTATTATAATAAGTTTTATTGTGTTGTGTTTGTTTATATTAATATGGAAGTGTAGTGTTATAAATGAACGGAAGTTAATACAAGCGATAATTCTATATAGTATAGTTTTTGGACAATGTCATATTTTAATATCAACAGTAAACCATGTACAGGGTGAGCGAAACTCGATGTCTCGGCGCTATTATAAGAAAAGGAAAAACGATATCCAAAATCTAAAAAGAGATTCTTAAATTTTATTAAGTAAGGTCCATTTTAAGCCCAATTTGCATATTTTTCCAGATTTGGAAACCAAAGTAATGACGTCATTGAATTTTTTTTCTTAAAAAACATACCTATATTTTTCTACATTTTAAAAGAGCTAAATTTGTAAACAAATTTTGTAAAAAAAAAATTGATATCTTTTTTGTTAAAAAGTTATAAGCAAATTTATTGTAAAAAGTGTATTATTAAAAATTCGCAATTGGTACGATTTAATCAAACAGCCTTTGAAAACAAATCTATTAAATATTTTTAGATTTAGAATAACATGTTTGGGGTATCTCAGAGATTATTTATCTGCTCTATTAGGGTTCTTTTGAAATTCTCCATAAACTAATAAATAATACAATGTGAGTCAGAAAGAATGGGCCAACGCAAAACTGGAGATACTAGACACCAAAATATTACGATGCCTTATTCTAATGTACAGAAAAAAAATCAACAATTAACGAACTGACAATTTTTTCCTTTGGAACAATGTTTATTAGGGTGAAATGTACAATTGAAAAATATTTGGAGAAATTAAATTACTAAAAGTAATTGAAATTCCAAAAACTAATTCGATTCCTTTTTGTAATTTCATTACAATGACGAATGTTATTCCTGCCATTCTTACTTTGGACATCTTAAACATGAGTAAATTTGCAGTAGACTCAGCTGTACTATACCCATATATATAATACTTCTAATGGCGTGTTGTGCATAATCGTCACTGCAAAATGCTTTGTCAAAAAGGTGAGATGAAAGTATATGTCGTACTCTTTCAAGGACATCTATAGCGGGAAGAAATGACAAGATGGGCGGGAACACTAATAAATGACTGACAACTGTCGAGAAGCGGGATATTTGAAATAAACTTTGGGATTGGTTAATATATTCTGTCCTTGAAAAAGACAAACATACATATCCATCGCGCCTTTTTGACACAAACAAAGGGACAAAACACGCCATATAGAAGTATTACATATATGACTATACCTAGCTATACCATTTTGTATCATGATACAAGAATAGCCATGGTTTTGCGCTAATCAAAGTCTAGTATCAGCACTTCACAACTCTGAAACGTCCAGAAATACAGCGCTGAATTCAATATAGCCTACGAAAATACTTGTCAGGTCAAAATTAATAAACAAATGCTTAATGTTCAAATAAATGCTGTTGACTGTGTACATGATTTCATTATTATGAAGGTCTTCCCTTTCTAATTAATGAGTATGAGACGTCTGGTAAAAGAAAATATAACACATTGAATTTTTATCATCTGTTTGTTTATTTTAGTTGATAGTTACGGTAAATGGTAAAGTATGACAGCAACAATTATTCTTCTACCCATATTAGGCCCCCTCCCTCAAAGAGAGAGGCAAATGAGGGCCCAGTGAACTGCTATCACTTTGTGAATTCCGAAAATGTTGAAGCTTTTTTTTCTTGGAATTTAATGTTAAAAATGAGACTTTTTTCAGCGTTTTTTTTTCTTTCAATTCCATGTTTCAATTTTAAACTCGAAAATTCTTTTAAATTGCGACCTGTTTTCGAAACTTTTTAGCTTAAACTTGAAATAGGCTCCTTTTTAAAATGCCAGCTTTAAATTCGCAGTTTAAAACGTCAGGTTCTTCAAATTTTTTAGCGAAAGGCAAATTTTTCAAAAATTCAAATTCATAAAAATCCGAAACAATTTAAAGTTTTAGAAAAAGTCGAAATTTTCAAAAAAAGTCGGAATTTTGAAAAAAATTTGGAATTCTTCGGAAATCAACTATTCGAGGAAAAGTCGAAATGTTGATGATAAAAGGTCGAAATTTTCAGAAAACTGTGTAAATTCTAAAAAAATTTAAGAAAAGCCGAAATTTTTGATAGAATTTTTAAAAAAGAAGTCAAATTTACATAAAAGGCGAAATTTTAAAACAAAGTAAAGATTGGATAGGTAGAACTTTGAGAAATAGACAATTTTCAGAAAAAAATGCAAATTTTCGAATAGGATCAAAGTTTAAAAACAAAACTCAACAGTAATAGAATCGTATGCAAGTAGAATGCAACCTAGAATACAAATTCATGCAGCCCTCCAGGCGTGTTTAGTGAATCACGACTAATGAACGACGTCCGTGAATTCTTTAGTATTTACTTGTCGGAACATTTGTCAGCATTCGAGTTGGATATACCAAACTAACGAGATCCAACAAGATCGAAATCGGTACTTAGTTTCCAAACCATAAATCTAATAAATGTTCAAACCTATTGGTCTGTGCGTTAGAATCCTTGTCTTCTGGGAACTTTTTCCTAGAGAGCAACCGCTTTGCTAGGTGGCAGTGTTTCAATTGTTGGTAGTTCAGCTACCTATGATTCACTATACACGCCTGGAGGGCTGCATGAATTTGTAGTCTCTGTTGCATTCTACTTGCATGCGACATTGTTGGCCATGGCCATAGTTTCTCTATGGACCAATAGGTGGCAGTACTAAAAAGTCACACGCTTGACGTCCGTTAATTTTTTAGTACTTACTTGTCGGAACATTTGTTGGCATTCGAGTTGGATGTACCAGATATAATAAGATCGAAACCGGTATTTGGTTTCCAAACATCGAATCTAATAAATGTTCAAACCTATTGGTCTGTGCATTAGAAGTAATAGAATCACCAAAAAGAAAAGATACTTTTGAAAGAGTCGAAATTTTGAGCAAAGTTCGAAATTTTGTGTCAAAATTTAGTATAAATTAACAAAAAGTTTAAATTTCCAGAAAGGTTGAAGTTTTGGAAAAAGTACACATTTTGGAAAAAAGGTAACATTGCGAAAGAGTTGAAATTTTCAAAAATAAGTCAAATGTTGGGAAATGTGGACTTTTAAAAAAATGGAAAATTTGAAATTCGAACCTTTCAAGATATGTCGATAATTTTGAAAAAAAAATCGAGGTAAGATTTTTCAAAAATGTAATTTTCAGAAAGTACATAAATGTTGAGAAAAACTCGAAATATTTCAAAATATTCAAATTTTCAGAAATATGCAATTCTTTGAAAAAAGTCAAACCTACGAAAATTTTAAAAAGCTATAAATTTTCGTTAGGAAAGGAAATTAAATAAAAATATGCTCCTAATTATGTCAATGTGAGGATTTAGCGAGAATAGTATCTAGATCCGGCCAGAGGGTGGAGATCGAATTAATATTGTTAACAGTGCGTTGACAGTTGTATTCTGTTTATAATTCTTGAATTAATAATCTTCTTTATTGTTTAAATATTTTGATTTATCGTTTATATTAATAAATGTGCCTTCAATCAAAAAATAATTGTGAAAATGGTAAGTATAAGGGGAAAATTGACGAGGCAAATTGTTACCAACCGTATTAAGGACCGGATATGCTGAAAATTTTGCAAAGAGCTTCAATTTTTAATACAGTGCGTTTCTCTCAAAATGACATTCGAATATTTTCGTTATTTTTTAATATCCAAATTTGAATTTTATAACAATTTGTATAAGACGTATACCTTTCGAAACTTAAATTAAAATAACAAGGTGAGACAATGACAGCCCGCCAATTCTAGAGATCGAAAACTTAAAATTGGAATTTAGTCATTTTTAGCTAAATCTAAACTTTTAAAGTTGAAATTTTGAATTGAAAACAAAAATTTATACATCAAAATTTAAGGTTCTAAAACTCAAATTTGAATAAAAGTCAAGATTTTTCAAAAACTTTTCGATCAGAATTTCAAAATTAAAGTATAATATAACAATTCGAAAATCGAAAATCTAAATAGCGGAAAATTTTAATTCATTAAAACATTCTTTCAAATGCCAGAAAAATCTTAAAATTTCGAAAATTTCAAGAAGGAACTGGAATTTCTCAGATTAATTTTTTTTTACCATTGCAACCATTCTAACGGACCTTAGTGAGCTTGAACCCTATTGAGTTTGAAGACGAACTTTTGTTCTTTTTCTAGAAGTTTGGAGTTTAAAGTGAAGAATTTCAATTTAAAGTTAAGATTTCGAAAACTTTACTGTAAGGTGTAAAATCAACCACCAGGTGTGCACTTTTGATGATGATTTTAAATTATACAAAAATTGATATTATTCTCTTCTAAAAATTTGTATCAAAATGCATAGCAATATTACCTGATTGATGTTATCTGTGTTATCACATAACTATCACTATCCGAAACAAATTTGCATCACCCACTAGTTAGCATGTTCTTATATCACCTAACAATAATTCTAATGTCCGTGAATGTCAGAAGAAAATAAAACTAATGCTGCTTATAATCAAAGGTAGAAACTGGTTTAACAGATTCTTTGATTGCACGTTACTTATAAACGAATTATCTGCCGAATGTGGAAACATTTAAAACATAATTTCTAACTATTATTTGACGGAGCAATGTTCGGATCCCTAAAATTATAGGCAATTATTCACACTAGTCGGGGGAACAGTCCTTCAGAGTTTGACAAATTCTGAGAAATGCCAAAGATTTTAAATTATATTGAATATAGTATGCGTATTGAATTTTTGTTTTCTTTATTTACTAAGAGTTATTTACTAATGAATTTATCTGCAAACTCATGTATAAAAACTGTATAAAGACAACATCTTAAAAAGTAAACATTTTTTTTATGTCTTACTAAATATATACAGATCTTTCATTGTCAGATGAAACATTTTTTTGCATGTTTATAAGCATTATGCAAATTTTTTAACTTATGTAACACATTGAAGAGTTTACCTTGATATAAATAAGTTTTTGCATTAGTCTGAAATATTTCTAGGAAGTCGCTTTTTATTTTAAAGGAGAATTTATTGTAACATTAAATAAACATGATTAAAAGGTAGGTTAGAGAAAAGCAGGCAATTTCGAGCGTCTGGTAAATCCGCTATGACGTTATTAATAACGTAACGCGCAAGTGACAATGTTTTTCAGCTATAAAGAACCTGTGTTGAATTTAGAACGATCCGTTATTAAAAATCAGCAAACTAGACAAGTCAGTAATATCCAAACTTAGATTTTATTTTCGTCAGACACTTTCAACAAAATATCGAGAAACTTTTTATATTAAGATACTAGACACATAGCAATTTTAACATGGTCTATGCTCACAATTTGGAGAATAACTTAACCAACCCAGTAATTCTTTTCTTTACTTATCAACCTAATCACATCAGGCTTTGCTAGATATTAAATCGCAATCGTTATACTTTTAAACGTGTTTTTATACAGGGTGATTGGAAAGGAACCTTTAATATTCAAAGGTTGTGCAGGGGGAAAAAGGAAAAAAAAGTCTAATAAAACATGGCCAAATAATATGAACGATTACTGAGATTGTATTTTTATGGTAGTTTTTTATATTATTTATTTACTTATTTTGTATTGCTTTTTTTGCAACAATTGATTATTTGACACCTTATTTCGTGTAGGTCATGCCTTTTAAACATAACCCCTAAGTTGTTGTCATATTATTATAATACGAATTACTTGGTCTAATTATAATAAATACTCGACTAGTTTAGAAGGTGGAAGACTGGGGCTTTCAGTCGTCCGAGGTAGTACCACCCTATGTATCACTAGGAGGCGGTGAAATGATGCTTGCATCATGTTTCCGTCTCTGACACGTGAGTCGGTTCCTGTTATTCTTTTTTCCTCATCCTGTCCGTTTCCTAATTTTCTTTTTTCATCAACTTTGAATTTTTTTCTTGTAATTATTATAAACAAAGATGATGGATTCTCTTCGTGCAAAAAATTTCGGACGTAAACTACCCTCCCGTTTGGATGTCCGGGTAGAGGGTGTGCGAGTGAATCTAACATCGACGGAAACTTTTAATGCGCCACAGGCGAAGTTTCTTTCAAATAATTCATTAAAAATTCAATTCTGCAATATTCGGGGGCTAAACTCCAATCTAAACTCGGTTCATCGACACCTTCAAAATGAAAGACCTCATGTGCTGTCTCTGACAGAAACCCAAGTCTCCCCATATATCAATATAGTCCATTTACTTTGCCCTAATTACGACTTGCCCACAGAGTTTTGACACAAGAGAGGAATTTGTGGTTTTACGCGAAGCGACCTGTCCTGTCAACGAGAAGAAGCACTGGAATCTGTGATCGTGATGTGATATGGCTGTAAATCTGCTCCAAGAGCGAAGTAATATTCATTTGTTTACTTTATTTGTCTCCAAACGATCCCTCATACAGACAGTACTTCTGTTATCTCTTCGATCACCTACAGACGAATTACTTAAACGCTGAGGTTATTTTTCTCGGTGACTTCAACGTACACAATATCCTTTAATTAAGCTTTTCTTCTCAAACTGATGACGCAGGAAGGGTGGCAGAAGCTTTCGCTATCAATTGTGGACTATCGCAATTAGTTGAGGAACCCACAAGAATTCCTGATGTAGTTACCAATTAACCTTATATACTCAACATTTTCCTTACAAATTTTTCAGATTCGTAACATTCTCTAACATCACCTCTTGGAAATTCCGATCGTAAGTTTGTAGTAGCCTTTCGCTATCTTCATATACTACCTCCTTTTCAGACTGGAAAGCATTAAGAGACTTCTTTGCATCTTTTCCATGGCAAGAAGTCTGCTTTAATTCAGACAACCCTTTCTCAGTCGCCGAATCCATCACTAAAATAATCCTAATTTATATGAAATGCTCAATTCCTTGCTCCCAAAAAAAGTCTGCCCCCAGTAAATCTTGATTCAGCAAAAAATGTGCTTGGGCAGTTTCCTACAAAAATCGCGCATATTATCGTTGGCGAAATAATTCCTCAGTCGAGAGGCGGACCACTTTTGTAGATGCACGAAATTTTTGTTAACAGGTTATTGACGAGGCAAAAAGTGATTTCGATCGTAAATTGCGCCAGAGGCTTATCAACTATCCGAACGGTTCCAGGTCCTTTTGGGTGGTTACATTGTCGATTCAAAAGAATTTTACATCTTCAAATTTTTCACCTTCTATTCTTCCTAAGGTTGGCACTTCGATGCCTGAAGTTGTTTTCAGTTAACGCAGAATCACGAAGATTCTTCTCGAGCTCGACACATCGAAAGCTGCTGGCTTTGATGATATTTTTACTATTGTTGTTAAGAAGTGCGCTCCAGAGTTAAATCCTGTTCTAAGCAAATTGTTCACACTTCCTTACAACAAAGGTGTATCCTTTAACATCTGTAAATCTGTTATGATGCAGCCAAATATACTGCAATGCAGATGATATACAGCAACGCAGTGTCATCTATTTTCTTCGACAAACCATTATCTGTCGATGCTTCAAATCGACTAAGGGAACAGCAGATACAGATCATTAATCGGGAACTCGAAATCATTCTGTAATGGGACAATAAAAATCTGGTAAACGCTTCAAAAACTCAGGCCGCGGATTTCTCTAAGAAAACATCAAGGGATAATTCAACAAATATATTAATGGACGCTGAAATCCTCCCGATGGGGTCTAATCTGTCTATCCTAGGAGTGAATGCAAGCGCTAACTTAACTTCTCTTGGGACCATCATGTGCGCGCCATTGCCAAGTCCACCTCCCAGAAGCTAAGCTTTCTTTTTAGAGCTAAAAAGTATTTCACGGCTCATCAGCTACTCACACTGTACAAAAGCTCGAGTAAGGCCAATACTGTTCTCATGTTTAGAATTCAGCATCAAAGCACACTTTAGATTTTTTAAATTCAATTCAAAGAAGAGCGATTCGCTTAATACTAGAGTTTGACCGATTCTCTCGAAATAGTAGAGCACAGGCGGATGGTTTGCGACTTGTCTCTTTTCTACAAGTACTATTATGGGAGATGCTCACTGGAACTAACAGGATTGATCCCCCAATGGCTAGATTTTTGAGGCATACAAGATAGTCGGAGACAGCAAATTCCTTCTTGACACAGTAAAAACTTCTGTTTATGGAGACTCTTTTTTCTATAGAACTTCCAAACTATGGGACTCGATACCAAAACAAATGTTCCCAAGAATTACAACCTGTCCTTGTTTAAAAAGGCGTTCGTCGCCATCTATCCTTGTTTCCTCTTCCTACTTGCAGTGCTCTGAAGGCATAATGGGGTTGCCCTTTGTAAGTGGATTAAACTTAAAAAAATAGCTGAAGCTATAAATTTATAATTTGGAAAATAATGTCATCAATTTATCTACTAGTTGATGTTCCATTAAATATATTAGGCAATACATGTACTTTTAGCACGATGGCCTTCTTGCTCATTTCAGTCGTGTTGTGATAGGTCAAGTTAGCAATCGTTTTCCATAACGTCGGATTGGCGGCGTCGATTTTTAAAATTGGCTACCTAAGTAAACAGATTTTAATTCTTTTAATCCCTACGTTTGGTATAGCTTAAATTTTAAATCATTAGTTTATGCAACAAAACTAAATAGAAGTGAGGCGTAACTTGATACGATTGTTAATTGTGAACTCCTAAAACTGATCCTAAAATTGATCCGCATTAATGAAAACTTGTGTTGTGCGTTGTATTCTGTTATTTTTTTCACGTAATATAAATTATTTTATGGCATAAATAGCTATTTTTTTGTGCCACTGAATCCATTTGTCTGTTTCGTTCTCTTCAAACCTAATGCAAAAATCTTTAACTTTAAGGCAAAAGCCATGTACATAACCTATTTGCGTCAAATACGACGCGCAATACAAATTTGTATTGGTGTGGATTCACCTTAAGAGAAAATCATTATAGTATATTTCAACGATCTGCCAGTGCAATCTAAAGCTGACATCAAGACAGACATTATGGAAATTTAGTAATTTAATTTTGTTTATTGGCTTGCGGCCTTTAAGTACTCAAGAACTTTGATCGGGTCACAAAATATAATAGATATATTTGTTTAGGTGCACCAAAAATATTTATTTTTAAAGACTGATATTTTAATGACAAAATAAAAAAGTACCTTGAAATATATTTTCCATAAATTATTTAATTTTTGATGTCAATTCCTGTAAATTATTAAATTAATAATAATGGTACCAAAAATAATCACAGTTCTGTCATTATTTATGTCAAAAGATCCCTTAGATATAGGCAATTCATTAATCATTAACATATTTACGCGTGAAGCAATTTTAGATCTAGTGATTTTTAGTGATGCACAAATCAAGATTTCTTGTCTTGCTACCTAACTAGTTGTCTTGTCTTGCTGAGCAAGACAAAAAGTTAGTGTACTTCTTGTCTTGCCAATTTCTTGTTGGTTTGATCTTTGTCTTGCTAGCAAGTCTTGCTATTTCTTGTTTTTGCTGGTTTGTTTGTTTTGCGCATGAGCAATAACAAAACAGATTCAGAATTAATTGCGACAAGATCAGTTTAAAAAGTAAATCATGTATAAATATGCAAATATAACAGAAAACGATAAATTGGGGATGTTGGCTCTAAAAACGAAAACCCATCCAAGATTTCTAGACAAAATCGAAAATCTTAAATGAAGTTCGAAATTTCTGAAAAAAACGAAATTACAAAATAATTCAAGTTTTAAATTTAGACGGAAATTTTGGGAAAAAACTGCTGAATATTTAGAGAAAACACTCCAAATTCAAAACATTGTTTTAATGATAATTTGGTGTATTTTTTTGATGGAATATTTATCTTGTTCGCGAAATGTGAGATTTCAGTTTATGTTTAAAATTTCACTTTTATAACCAAAATTTTGGAGTTTTTAGGAAAAACTCAACATTTATTTTTGATAAAGATTTGAAAGATTACAAATTGTAAGAAAACACTCAACGTTAAACATTTTATATAGACATTTTGAACGAATGTACGTTGCCCGCCAAAATTGAAGGTCACCTTACTTTTTGAACAAATCTCGCATTAATGTGCTTACTTTTCAAAATTATTTAAAGGTTGTGGTGTCTATGCAGAAAAAGAAAGAAAACGATTCATCGGTAAACAATACGTGGCGTAAAATATTTCCATCGGCATCACTTCTTTCCCTTAGTTTCACAGAATTCACAAATTTTGTAATAAATCTTCTAAAAAAATGTCTTTACTATTAGCCACTTGCACACTTGTATCCATTTCTTTTCAAAATAATATTCTGCACTGTTCGCGACTTCATATTACTTTCTTCTGGAACTCTTTATTGTAATCTGCCGATTGTTTTATGCAAAAAGCGCATGCAAAGTTTCACTTGATTATTTGCATCTTTTTATCTTTCAGATACATCGATATTTTGTACCAAAGGAAGTTTTGTTTTTCCCGAGCCAGCTGCAAATTGTGACGCAGCTGTTGCATTATTTAACGATTTAAGGTAGTATGCCGATCCTGCTAGAGTCGAAACCACAAGTTTAGGGTACATCTAGGGAAGATGGCTATAGAGGAATGAAGGCCCAGGGCACCAATTCCCCTTAATTTTTGCATTGGGCATTTAAATTGTCGTTAAGTTTTTCTCTTGTTAAGTGCTATAAAAGGTAAGTTATTTTAATTTTTAGTTTTTGTCACATGCAAATATTCTTGTTGATTATTATCAATCTTTTGAGTTCTAGATATTTGGCGGTTATAAATAAGTTAGAAGGTATTTCTTATAATTGCCCTAATGTGCAATGACGTCCATAGTGGTTTCATGAAAATTAAATAAATAGTATCTGAAATACTGATGTGGCTATCTTACCTCTATAGAAAGGAGAGATGGTCTATTTTGTGCTAGGAGTGATGACCATGGTAGTGAACGCGTATTTTGTTTCAGATTCTAAACATTTACGAAAAGAGTTCTCTACAAAGAAAGACGAAATGAAAGATGCTTTGAATATGGTTAAAAATTACGAAATGTCCATACGTGATGACGTAAGGAGGACTGATATACCGAGAAACAGATTAGAATGGCGACCGAAAAGAAACTATGACAAAAACCGTACCTTTGGTCCGATTTTCATATTTGGATGCACTAATTTATCACCAGGCATACTGATATATACGTGGAAAGGTAGTGTTGCAACGTAGCATTTGTGCAAAAAGCGAACTCTTAAGCTAGCCAAGAAACATTTTACCATAAATGAAAATGGGATCGAGCTTTATAATGGCTTCAAAAAAATCATTTATTTTTATTTGTGGCTTAAGTTGACCAAAGAATAAAGAAGCGACCTTTTGTTCTAAAAAGGCCAACAGAAAAATAATTTTCCTTTTATGAAAGTATTTTTTTTAAACAAATTACATGGCTTTTTTATGCTAAATTGAAATATTAACCTGTTTATTTTGCTCTACTCTTAAAATTATTTTTTTTTGTTCATCCTATTTTGGCCAACTCTCCTAGATATACTTAGGGGAGATGACCCCCATACCAAATTTTATTTTTTGGTTTCCCTGATAAATACTTATTAAATGAGCAATTATTTGTGTACTTCACTCAAAAATACATTTACATTTTGTCATATTACAGGGTCCCTTGTGTAGAATTAATAAGGATGAGTCATATAGCCTTCTAGACTGAAAAATAAAATGGAACGAAACAATATTTCAATGCTTCAAATATCAGTTATTTTATATTCATTGTCCAGATCCAAAAATGTAAAAATGTGCAGGATGCTTCATTTCAAAATTAAAAGTGGTTTTTAGTTTCAGCGAACTCACTGCATAGTTGTGTCATTGTTGTGTCAGAAATTGACATTTTATGGGTATTAATAATTACACAAGTCTGCCAAAAAAGAATTGAGAGCTGTTTTGGTTTTTTTGTTTAATTCCTATGTTTTTGGGTATGCTGAGTTCGAAAATGACTTTCATTTTGTTATAGAACGTTACGTTTTCTGACAATGTAGATATCCATGTTAAACAAGTTATGATCTTAAAATAAAATATAAAAGATTATAAAAAATCTTTTAAATTTATAATTGCGTAACAAAACCTATTTTTTTAAACTAAAATACATTAATTAGTAAGCAATAAACATATTTTCCCACTCCCACCCGTATATTCACTGTTTTCTTTATACCTTGCGAGCAAGATAGATAGACTATATCAGTCTAGTGAACGGATATAACGAAAGTCGTATCGTGATTTGTCGATTTCATATCCACACTAGTGTGGATATGAAATTGACCAATCACGGCACTCGATAAAGACGAATGTCATTTTTAGATTCAGAATTATACAATAGAATCTGTCAAACTGGCTTCGGTATTTACCAAAGAAAATATTTAAAATGAGTGCTTTTAGTGCAGAATCAGTAAACTTTATCCCAGCGGACATTTCTGAGGCTGCAAGTGAAATATTTAAGATATTACCTTAGAAATTAAATAGTAAATATGAATTTTGTTACGATAAATTTATGACGTGTCATTGACACATGGACACTACATAAAATCTGTTAGAAGCTGTAAATGACACATGAAAAATTATTAATTTGCTAAATCGTGTTTTAGTCTTTGATAGGTCGTAGTCGTAGGAAAAATACGCTGTACAACTCGAACGGATTGTCCATATCGCACTCGAACTCAAGCTTCGTTCTCGTGCGATATGGACATCATATCCGCTCTTGTTGTACAAACTACTATTCTTTTACCCAGTAAGACTTATTTTTTTTACATTTTCACTTGTGGAAAGCATCTGGAAGATTCCTCTGAAGCGTCCAACAGTAAGCTGCCATCATTGAGACGCTCCATCTTCCCTGGTATATTTTTTCCATCTCCTTAATATCTTGGTGAAATCATTCACCTTGCTCTTCACTCACATCTCCTAAATTTTCTGGAAAGTAGTCGAGGTGGGAATGAAGAAAATATACTTTTAAACTCATTAGGCAACCTAAAGCTTGAAATGCTTTTAACATTCTTTTGACAATTTGCTTGTAGTAGGGGTCTTTCTTATTGCCTAAAAATTTTTACTATGACCTCTTTAAACGCTATCGACCCTTCTCTTTGAGGATCCGTCATGGTTGTGACGAATCGTGAATCAGTCATAAGCCGTCTAATATCTGGTCCAACGAAAACACCTTCCTTCAACTTTGTCTCCGAGAGGCCTGGAAATTTTGATATTAAGTATTTGAAGCAATTTCTATTTCTTAGAAGTAACATTTCAAATTGCTTCATTAACCCAGCTTTATGTGAAGCGGTGGTAGAAGAACTTTATAAGGAAGCACCAAAGTCTCATGCAGGACATTCTTTTCGCCAACTTTAAGCTCCCTCGGAGGCCAAGACTTTTTGGTCCAGTGATTTGTTCGGTCTCTACCATCCCATAGACAGAAAAAGCAAGGGAATTCGGTAAACCCAGATTATTGTCCGAGCGACATGCCCAAGATATTGAAATCACTGCTCAATTGCCAACCGTGGTCTTTATATTTTAATTTGCAAAGAATGAATTCCAAGTTCTTGTAGGTTTCCTTGAGGTGTACGGAATGACCGACAGGAATGGTAGCATAGGAACCGCCATTGTGAAACAGAACTGTTTTAAGACTTCTTTTGGAAGAATCTATGAAAATATACTACTGTGCTGGGTCGCATGAGATCTTAAATGTATCCATCAAATCTTCAATATTGGTGCAATGAATCAACCCGTCCTTTTGGGCAAAGTAGGAAGTGACGATATCTAAACCAGGAGGAAGACACTCCTGGCAAAAGTAAATTCCTGCTTTTGCGCCTTGATCCAAGCAACTCAGCAGCATTTTTGGGAAGTATCGAGTCTCTTACCAAATCATTTAGCTCGCCCTGTCATCTTCAAATTCAAAACTTGACTTGTCATAGGGTTCACTTACAGCACCATCTTCATCAGAACTTGGAATCTCTTCCAAGGTAGCAGGGACCTTGGGCACTGGTATTTCGGTCCCATGAGGGATGGGACAAATAGCTGATTGCAGATTTGGGTATGAAATTGACTGCAAAATACGCGAAGTATACTTTTTTTTTACAAAGTGTGTAATATTAACTTGTTGCTTTATTACCATATATTCGCCATAAATATAACAGAAATTGTCAGACGAGTTCACATACTTCCGCACAGACGACATTGTATTAGAGGGTTGCTTATTTAGAAATTAATGATAGTTATCGCCTGTATACATTTAAAAACAGAAATCAAAATAAAATTGTACCTATTATTTATGACTTCAAGTTAGCCCAAAAAACCCTTTTTTATTATAAAGTTTTAGGTTTTTCAATATAACTCGACCTTACGGAATTTTTTGAGTGTTTATTTTTAATTTTCAAAACACCTAAATACATAGAAATCAACTGAAAATATCCAGACATCATTTTTGTTGCTGACCTGTGTTACAGCAATTTGAAAATTATCCTCATTAAAACATATACAGGGTGGATCATAAGTTTTAGGTTTTTCAACATAACCTGACCTTATGGAATTTTTTGAGTGTTTTTTTTAGTTTTCAAAACACCTAAATACATAGAAATCAGCTGAAAATATCCAGACATCATTTTTGTTGCTGACCTGTGTTACAGCAATTTCAAAATTATCCTCATTAAAACATATACAGGGTGGACCATAAGTAATGGTACATAGGGCAATAGTAGATTTTCCGTATAAAAATAACGTGATTTGGCCACATTTACGTTATACCAAAAGTTGATATTAACAGAGATACAGGGTGTCAAAGTTAAAAAAAAATGTGATTTTTTCGCATAACTGATGAACACATCGCACTATAGACAAGAAATTTAATGCAGGGGGGTTTCTTTGGTCAAGAAATTCTAATTTGCTAACAGATTGTCAGTAACTCATAGGGGGCGCTACCTTGTATTATTCTAAAGCATCATAACTTTTTTGTACCTACATGTACACTTATCTTAAATAGATATTTTTATTAACCTAATTTTTCTACGTAAAAAAGTTATACTTTCTTAATGTTGATAGAAGCAACCGTTTTCAAGATATTTGCCTTCAAAATTTGCCGTATATTTATTTTAAATTATGTAAATGTATGTGAATTTTTCGTGGTAAGTTTCAAAATAAAAGTTATAAAACTGGCTCTCAAATAGTTTATATCAAATATTAATTTACTGACATTATTATTACACATATTTTTTAAATTTTTAAAGCAAATTTAAATAAAATACCAAAACAAAATTTATTTTCAAAAATAAGTATGTGGAGGTTTTTCATGTATAGGTATTATAAATAATTAAAAATCAGGCTGTCCTTTATTGAAATTCATCTCCAAATATTTGCTTTGACCAACCAGACTATTAAAATTTTCTTGTGCGGGCTCGGAGATCATATCTCACATCTCTATGTTAGAAAATAAATTACGTCTTAATTTTTTGGATTTTCTTTATTGAGATTTTTTAAATTTAGGTAATAATATTATCAGCAAAGTAATATTTGACATAAATTAGTTTTAAAGCTGTCTTATGATTACTTTTTTTTCAAGCCTACTTCGAAAATTTAATATCTTAGTAACAAAAAACAAAGCACGTCAAGCTTTAAAGGCAAATATTTTGGAAACGGTTGCTCCTGTCAACTTTCAGAAAGTACAGCTTTTTTAAGTAAAAAAGATGAGGAAATAAAATAATTCATTTAAAATTAATATACGTGGGTGCACAAAAAGGTTATGATGATTTAGAATTATGGAGGATAGCGCAGGTAACGCCCCCTATCAGCTATTGGTAATATGTTAGCAAATTAAAGTTTGTCGCTTTAGAAACTCCTTTGTGCCAAATTTTGTGCCTTTATTACAATTCATTCCATAATTATACGAAAAACATCGAGATTTTTGTTTCAACTTTGACACCCTGTATCTCTGTTAATATCAACTTTTGGTATAAGGTAAATGCCGCTAAAATCACATTATTTTTATTCAAAAAATCCACCATTGCTCTATGTACCATTACTTATGGTCCACCTGTATTTTCATTCATGTTTTATTCCGTTATTCCTTCCACAATTCTATATTTTCAGTAACCTTCTGTTAAGGATTGTCAATCTTTTATAGATTGCCCCAAGCAGCGATTGCGTTGCATCCTTGTTTGTTAATCGCTGTTTGTGACTCAACACTGAGAAACAATTAAAACTATCTTAAGATTTGAACGATGTAAAGCTGAATAACAACAAGATTATTTTAAATTTTTAACGTTTTGGGCAGTGTTATTCTCTGCCCGTTTTCAGAAAATCGATACTTTCTTTTCCACTACAATTTCGAAACGTTAAAAATTTAGAATGATTTTTGTTTTATTTTGTTTTACATACTTCAAATCTTAAGATAGTTTAAGTGTTTTTTAGTGTTGAGGTAAATAGCGATTGACAAAGAAAGAGCCAACGAAATCGCTCCTTGGAGCAATCTACAAGAGATTGCCAATCGTTAACAGAAGGTTACTGAAAATCTAGAATTGTGGAAGGAGTAACTAGCGAAGAAAAAGCCAAAGGAACGTGAATCAAAATAACACTAGTTCGCAAAGAAGATACAGAGAATATCTAAAACAAATATGTAAATGCCAAAGTGTGTTTGTTGCTTTGTTTGTCCCTTTTCCATTGCTTCATTAATGAAGCGATTTTGAAGAGAATAGTTATAGACATTTCCAATAGTTAGTAGGTTGCTTTTCATCCAAAAAACTTACATTATATCTACAAAGTTTAAATAACTTTTTACACGAAGTATAGTAAACAATTATAGAGAAAGGTAAAAGTGTCAACTTCGTGATATTTAATTTAACAGCGACCTCTCTTCGAAGTTCCTCGAACTATTGCCATAAAAGTAGGCATATGTATCCCCGATTTTAGTAATATTAGATCTCCTCTTTACAAGCTTGAATTGCAAATTTCATTTAGATGTAAAATTGTGTTGAAACTTTCCTTCAATTGCATTGTAGTCATTTCTTAAAGTTCGCCGACGAAGTCGCGGGTGATAGCTTTTATCTTCATTAATAAAGAAAAATTAGCAGTTATACGAAAAATCTATTACACCCAATATTATGTACTAATTTAATGCCTAGTTTAAAAGCGATACTTACCACATTTTACGAGAATATGGGCACTATTAACTTAATCTTTTTGCCAAAGAGCATGACAGTGTTGTATTTTACATTTATTACACAAAAGTACGTAGGTTAATATTACAATTTATATTAACAGTGTAATTTTTAACAAATAGCCATTAAGTTTTAGTAGAAGGCACCTTCAATTATTCCTCCATTAGTTAATTAAGCTTAATAATTCAAGTGGTGAAGTAGTTGATAAGAAAAAAGAAACTTAAAAGGGATCGATAAGAGTATGGAAATGGTTGATAAGTAAATTATCATGTTTAGCAATAACATATTTTAATTAAATAATATATGTAAAATTTAGGTTTAAACTCAAGCCCAAAACCACATTATCAAGCGCAATATGAGCAGCTGAATGATGAATATTTCTCTTTTTCTCCTGTTTTTTAAGTGAAAACCTCTTTAGGCGCGTTAAGCGACTAAAGATAGCGGATAAACGAATGGTTTTGCGTTACCAATAACATTCATTTGAACTACCAACATGCTCTAGTGTCTCGTAGGTACATGTACCTATGTTTCGAAAATCTTGGAGCATTACATTTCAACTTTGTTTAAAAATTTTAAATTTTATTTTTTTTAAATTAGTTTTTTCGACGACTTCTGAAATTGACACTGTATTGCTGAACATGTAGGATTGCCGAGATGAGACCGTAATTTGAAAATATGGAAGCGATCATCAAAATTCTAGTTGTTTCGAATTACTGCATAATTTTGGTAATCCGACACCCCTTTAATCCCAATGCTAATCTAAAAGTCGTTTTTCTTTCAGAATTCGCGTTCATTTTCAAAATTTTAACTTTTGAAATTGGAACCGGAATATGGAACGTGTCGGACTAGCAAAGTATCGGATTAGAAGTGTCAAATTACCGAGACGAGACCGTAATTCGAAAATGCAGAAGATTTAAACAAAATTGCATTTTTTTCTGAATTAATTCCCAATTTCGGTAATCCGACATCCACTATTCCGACACCCTGCTAATCCGAAAAATCGGTACATTGAAAACATATTTTTTTGAAATATCTTGAAATTTGCAATGCAAGTATAAAATTTAGATAGTGTGATAGGTGTTTAAATATTCAATAACCCAAAATAGATAAGATCAAAACTAGATTGTATATGAATATAAAAGATATAAAAATTAGCAATAATAATTTTAACTTACAAATTATGATATTTTTATTTTTGACATTACAAGTTGAAAATTTAAAAAAAAGAACACTGATATATCATAGTTATAAGATTTCACTTCTATTGGCAGTCCCCATAACTGCTCAATTTTTTTTTGTAGAAAGTTAAAATTAAACATTTTTTGGCTGTGTAGACTATTTGGTACTGACAGCTTTGAATAATAGACCTTTGAAAAGGGTGAGATTGTTTTATTTGTGATATTTTTTTAAACTAATATTAAATAATTTTCATCTTCTTCATCTTCATTTCAGGTTTTAGGCATTATTGCCTGTTTCAATACCCATCTTTTTCTTGGCCTATCAATACTTCCTCTTCCAATACATTTATAAAACCTTGCTTTGGTAGGCAACCTTTTTTTCATTCATTCATTCTACCTGTTTTTTCCACTTAATTTCATTTTCTGTTATGTTATCGTTTATAGCAAAGATGCTTAGCGCTGTTCTTATTTCTTATATCTCTATTTCTTATTCTATCCAGTTTTGTGCAACCTTTCACTCTCCTAAGAAATTTCACCTTTTGTGCTCTTATTCTACTGTCTTCCTTTTTTGTCATTGTCCATGTTTCGCTACTATATAAGATGGTTGAGTCAGCTATCGTCTTAAACAATTTTATTTGCGTATTTTTTCTTGTTTTATTTTTAAGAGTCTACTAATAGTTCCGCAAATATGAGTGAATTTATTAAGTTTTTCTCCTACGTCATGATTTCGATCATATGATACATCGCAACCTAAATATTTAAAATGTTTTAACTTGCTCCAATAGTGCATTATTTACAACTATTTTTGTTCTGACTGGGTATTTACCTGAGAAAGAAATACTCTTAGTCTTATTTGTTGATATTTTCATGTCGTATTCTTGGCAGATATTTTGTAAGGTATAGATGTGTCTTTGTAGATCGTCTTCTGTTTCTGCAGAAAGTACTAAGTCATCGGCATTTAAGAAAATGTTTTATTAATTTTTATTGCCAAATTTTTATGTTCAAGATCGAGCTTTTAGCACCAAGCTTGAAAATATTTATCACTTTCTGAGACAAAAATGTGCTTATTACCTGTATAATTTAATATGTCTGTCTTTCATATAGTAGATGCTATGATCATAGGCCATGGTTACAAAGGCGTTCACGGTCGGAACCGAGCCAAGGAACGATTAAAAGTGTTCGACATTTCGCACGTCTTCGTAGAAAGGCTTCTTCTTGAAGAAAAACTTTTTACTTATGTAATTCAACGGAGAGATTTGCTCATGTAATATGACGGGAGATTATTTTTATTTTGAGATTGTCCATTTGTTCTATTTCTATCGACTACTTAGTACATTCACTTTATCGATCAAATGAGCTACTCAGCAGTTTCATTACCTGCAAGTTAAAACGAAAAGTAGTACATATTTTCAAGAATTTAAGTAAAGCCTCCTAATAATTTATCTGTTAGGTTAAAAAATTTGGCCGTTTGTAATCACGAAAAAAAGTATTATAGAAATTAGATTATTTTTAAAAAGTTGTGACTTGAAGAAAAATGATCGTAGACAAAAATAAACTCGGAAAAATTAAATACCAAGTGTCCAGTTTTCAGATCTTCATTCAAACTCTTTAAGCATCAACAGTTTTTGAATGAAAACTATCCGAACATTTTTTTTAAATTTGTGTTTGTCACATCTTTTCCACAACTCATTTAGACAATTTAATCCTCTTTAATTTGACCGATTACACAGCGTTGTACAACGAATTTTGGCTGAATTATTGTCATTTAAAATAAAAAGTGATTTTTGTCTTTGGGAATCAATAATATGGTAATAGGATTTTAAAAATTATCTTCAACAAATTCTACTTATATTAGGTTTTGATAAAAAAGAAGGTTAATTGAAAAATAGGCAAATAGGCGTAGTTGAAGATACTCGCTTATCTTGGCAAAACTTGGAAAGGATATTAAATACGATAGGATTTTAATAATATTCACTTTCCACTTTCCAAGTATTCAAAAGAAATTCTGAACATTTCAAAGTGCCTTGGCGATGAGGAATGACTGAATTTGTCGTTTTTGTTAAAAATTAACTTAAAAATGTACTTTTTAATAATCATTTCTTCTAATTTTGTAATTGTTGATATTGCGAGAAACGTGTCCTCCAAACTTAGGGGTACGTTAAGATTAGACACCTTTATTTTATATATTTCTCTCTGACATAAAATATATTTTCTCTCTGACGTAAGTTCAACTATTCTGAGAGAAGCTATCTCCTCCCGGCTGTGTAGATAAGTCTCGGATAGCTTCTCTCAGGATAGTTGACATTTATGTCACAGAGAAAGGGTTTCATCAGTAAAATTTAAAAAATAAGAAGATTTTTCAATTTACAGAAATAAATTTCAAAAAATTAGAAATTAAAAAAAATAAATCTATTAAACCTATTCTCTCAAAAAATTAATGACTTAAAATTCATAAAAAAAAGTTATTTATGTTCAAAATAAATAAACTTCAAAAAGAAAAGTAAAAATAGACAAAATAAACTCGATAATTTAAACATTCTGTAATTTATTTATAACGTCGAGAAGATAGAAATAAAAATTACTAAAAAACAAATAAAAACTTGAAACAAAGATTTGGAAATGAATAAACACAGAATTTTTGGAAAAAGTTAACTTTTAAAGATTCACAACTGAACTCAAAAAAACTTGAACTGAAAAAATTCTTGAATTGGAAAAATAAAAATAAACAACGTTACAGAAAAACGGAAACTAAAGTAAAATTAAGTAATCAAAATTTCCAAAACATCGCTAAATTTGTAACTTTAAAAAGTAAATTTTAAGCTTCATAATTTTGAGAAAAAAGTGGAAACTGAAAAAAGCAATCACCAAATTCTATTAACCCATATATGCCTATTGTCCTTTTAAAAGGACGCGGTATATGTCTCTACTTATTATTTATTTTAAGGATTATGGTAATGAATAAAAAGATGACGTGATAAATCTGTCCTGTCACACGATTATTCTTGTTAATTTATTATTTTATTTCCAAATATTTCCTTGCTTTTCGAAGTAATCAGCCTTTAAAAAATGTCATTTGTAGATATGAAATATATCCAGGGTATAAGTTTGGATAAGTAAGTAATATATTTGCTGTATGACATATTTTTGTATTGTGTTTTTGTACTAGTGTTTAGAAAAACAGCAATCATATGTCTACAATTTGCACCTCTAAATTCTATCGTTTATTATGGGGAGTGTAACTCTTCATGACCTGCTGTCGGTATTTGAAGAAAATGTTCCAGTAAATGATTACCAAGAATTTAAAATGAATATTATGCCTCCCATCAATGCAAATGGCGGCCTCACCGACGAAGATTTCGGTGACGAAAATACTATGTCAATAAATAATCTGCCATGAAGACAACTAATGGTAGAATCTGAAATAAACATATCATCTGGTAATGACGAGGAGGAGAGAGACAACATACCCTTGGTAATTTTACAACTGGGATGGAAGAGATCTTTCAAAAATACGATTGGAAAAATAATGACTTGATATTACCAGAGGTAGAATGGACCTCAATTCCTGCAGCTGAAAATAATAATTATACAGTAAAAGTATTTCACTATTTCATGGATCAGGAAATATTAGAAATGTTTGTACACAAAAGCAAATATTAGACATGTTTGTACACAAAATCAAATATTAGACATGTTTGTACACAAAAGCAATAGGTACGCAGCAAACAAAATGGAAGTGTTACTGAAAATGAAAAGAGGTCATTTTTTGGCATACTTTTACTGAGTGGTTATGTGCCATTTCCACAAAGACGAATGATTTTGGAAAATAGTAAAGATACATACATAATTCTACTGTAGTTAATGCCTTGTCTAAAGACAGATTTAAATTTGTTATGGCGAATTTGCATTGTTGTGATAACGATACATTGGACAGAACAGATCGTTCTGCAAAAGTTAGACCACTGTTTGACACAATTCAAAAACCATAGAATATTTTTTTGTTTTTTAATATTTATACCAGGTGTTTTTTTTTAGTTGGGAGGTTACCTTTATATGGAATACTACTTATTATAAAGGCAAACTGATTTTGTAGATGGGACTAATCGGGGTCAAACTATCTTCTAAAAATATTTTCAACTTCCCCCCACTCCCGATTATACCGGAAGTAGACATCAACTTTCTTATTTTAAATGGCAACCCACAAATTTTATGTTTTATTTGGATTTTACGTAAAAAAATAAGGTAAGTTTATGAATACATGTTTATCGCTACCTTTAATTGTTTTAAAGATATTTCAATTTTTCAAAAAAACATGTCAGAAAAGAGGGTTATTTTGACTCTTTGTATCTTTTTTATTATTTGCAGTAAAAACA
This sequence comes from Dastarcus helophoroides, assembly GCA_028583605.1. Taxonomy (NCBI): domain Eukaryota; kingdom Metazoa; phylum Arthropoda; class Insecta; order Coleoptera; family Bothrideridae; genus Dastarcus; species Dastarcus helophoroides. The sequence goes on along the minus strand of CM053328.1, from coordinate 25,141,211 downwards.
TGAAATTTGAATTGAAGTCAGAAAATATTATAAAGACTATAATAACGTAAACAGATTTTACATTTATTATACAGAGTGATGGAAAATTTATAATCTTTGCTGTTTTTTTTTATTCAAAAAAACTTTGTTTTTTTAAATAAAAAGCTATATGTTTTTTAATCATTTTTGAATTCTTCACATAAAAAGAAGAAAAAAGTTATATTACTTATTTTTTAAAATTTTGTGCCGTTACAGAGGTATTTTACATAAATCTCAAAATAAAAAAAATCAAACATTTCTTGTTTGTTCAAGTAGGAAATTAACTGTGGGCAATAAAAGCTTAAAGAATTAATCATAATAAGTAATAGGAAACAAAAATAATTGACAAAAAATTTACATCAAGAACAACAAGGGCGATCTTCTCTTTCAATACATTTAAAGACATATTTTAAGATTTCGAATTGAGTAACGTTTTTAAGCACATCCGATTGTTCCTAGCAATATGCTTGTCATGCAGTAGTCGTAAAGAAAAATTACTAAAAAATTTCCATTTTGATTTTCAATTGTAAAATTTAACGCTTAAACATCCTGAGTTCCAATCTAACAGCATAACAGCTAAAGGACGAATTTTCTTGAACATTTGTTGTTGATTTTGATTACTCCAAAAATAAGAAGTCTGTTCAACAAACCATTTTTACGAAACTTACATTCGTGGCTACCTAAACATTTTTCAGTAAGTATTCTAACAATTAGCCAAAAACTTATTTGTCTTGTGCGGTTATCTTTTAAATGTTATTTAGCCTAAAATTTTTAAGCCTTGTGGTTTAGTTTTTTTTTTTTGAAAATTTTGTTGACTACTACCAAGTTGCTACTAAAAAAAAAGATATATTTTTCTTTTTCATTTTGCATTATATCTCTGTAAAGGTGCAGAATTTTAAAAAATTAGTCATATAACTTTTTTCTTCTTTTCACGTGGGGAATTCAAAAATGTTTAAAAAACACATAGTTCCCTTTTAAAAAAACAGAGTTTTTTTGAATAAAACAAAAATAATAAAGATCACAAAATTTCCATCACCCTGTGTAATAAATGTAAAACTTAATTAACGTTATTATAGTCTCCATAATATTTCATGACTTCAACCCAAATTTCATGTTTTTATTGCAAATAATAAAAAAGATACAAAGAGTCAAAATAAACATGAATACATAAACTCATCTTATTTTTCTACGTAGAATCCAAATAAAATATAAAATTTGGGGGTTGCTATTTAAAATAAGAAAGTTGATGTCTACTTCCCGTATAACCGGAAGTGGGAGGAAGTTGAAAATATTTTTGAAAGGTAGTTTAGTTCCGATTAGCCATATCGACAAAATCAGTTTACCTTTATAATGAGTGATACTCCATATAAAGGTAACCTCCCAACTAAAAAAAACACCCGGTATAATGCTCATATTATCTGGGGTGTCTACATTATTTTCCATTAAAAATTACAAACTTTATAATTCGGTCATTTTGTTGCCTTATATGCCTATTGTCCTTTTAAAAGAACATCGCTTTTGGAGCATTAAGAAGTTTTGCAAAGCAAAATTTTCTATTGGATGTTATTATATGACATAACTTCAGTATTATTTGATCAAAATGCCGCAAAAAATATAAAATAGAAAATGCAAGCATATCTGGGTTAAAAAATGGATTTTAAATAAAAGCTCACATAACATGGACCCTGAGCACCAAAAGAGGATTTTTGGAAATTAATCACCCAAGAATTTTAGTTAAATAGAGAATGAAAATACCTCAGTTTGTCATTTTTGAAATTATAAGTGTAGAAATTGGTATTTTTTTATTTCCATCCTTGGGGGCGTAAAATAAGGTACAAAATATATGATGAGTGCGTTATTTTTTAAATTGAGATTATGGAAACTGCTACTCATGTTTCTAAAGTGTTTCGAACAATTTTTTAATAAAAAAAATAATTTTGACTGTTATGGTTTAATTTATTAAAAGGAAAATATCATGGAAGAGGAAAAAGAGGTACAAAACACACGGGGTAAGATGATGGCCACTTTGAAAGTCAAATGACGCCTAAAGTGTTGAAATCTCATCGGATACACGGCTGTTAACTATTATAAATTTTGAAAGTTGTGTTTTTCTCATTAAGAATGTACAAGGATAAGAATAAATACACTCTTTTGTTGAAAAAAATATTTTTAGCAAATATTGCTTGCGGCATTTACTCAACATACATGGTGTCTTAATCGTTACAAAGATATAATTTAGATATAATTTAGAAAAATGAGTATGATATGAATACGCCATTAAATCTTTTTTAAGTGTACCTTTTCGAGGGAAAAATCAAATTATATTTTAACCCCTTTTCAAACTGTTTGCATTTAGCAAATATATTATGCTGATAATTTAAATTGATTTACACTTCTGTTTGCAATAAATTTTCAGTACAAAGTATAATTGTTACTATTGTGCATATAGGATGTAAATCTTCCAAGGAAAACGTCAATAAAATATTGACCTTTTATCTTAAGTGCTACGGAATTTTTTAAATGGCTTAAAGATTTAAAAGTACTAGATAATATTGTTGCAGATCATTATCTTAAAATCTACTTGACGTAATTTGTTTTTTCTATTTCTTTTAGATAACCTATTCATTGCAATATCACGATAAAGTTGAATTTGTTAAGGAAAACTACCATAACATTAAAAATTAAACATCTACATTCAGGCGTGATATTATTATTGTTTATTTTTTTTTGCTATAATAGTTTAGTCATGCACTGCATTAAACAATTTCTATGTAACATTAGCGACAAACTTGATGTATCTTTTCATCTTATCCTAATTGATAAAATGTGATTCTTTAATGTATTTTAAAATGATTTTTCGCACGTGTAATTCGATTTTAAGTACCTGTTTCTTCTATAAAGTTTCCACCTAACAATTAATATAATTACTGAATTTTAATTCGTTTAATAAGATGCATGTAAAAAAAGTCGTCTATTAAATTATATATTGTAGTAATAATTATTAATAATTAGATATACCGTTAATGAAGACAATAAAATCACACCGAACACTTCCCAAGATAACCAAATTAATAAATTAGGAAATTGTTAATATGAATGCTTATGTTATGCGATTTATTGTAACAGGGTTTTCCAAATTTGATCCACTTGATCCACTTCGCAGTCACGAAATTTTGACTTTGTTTATTTTGCAGGGCGAATCGGTCAATTTAAAAACTTGGAATTCTTTTGCGAAAATTTGACCTACCAACTTGAATCTAGAATTTCATTCGAAATTCATAAATTCTTATAAGCAATTGAAACTTCCAGAATATAGGGAGTTGACATTAATTTCATTTAAATGTGAAAGTTAAAATACGGAGTGTACGGATTAATACTTCTCACCTGGAAAATATCGAAACTAAAAAAACGTGTGCAACAATTTCTTTCTAAGGAGGACTCATGATAACGTAAGTTTTGGTGTTTTGGAAGGTGCTCCTTAGGGCGGTTAATTTGGTCTCCGAAAAATCAAGTTTTAGTTAATATATCGTGTAAAGCATCATTTGAAAGAGCTACATCTAAGGAGCTTAAAATATTTTTTTTTAGTAATTTTCGGTCTCTTCGGTCTTTTTAAAAATTTGAAATATTTGAAAGTTTCGACTTTTGAAAACATTGACTTACTTGACATATTTGTGTTTTTAAATTTGATTTTGGAAGTTCCAAATTTTTAAAATATAAAGGCGAAATATTTCAGAAAAATTTTTATAAAAATCGAGAAGCCATTTTCAGAAAGTCAAAATTTTCATGAAAAGCCAAGATTTTGAGTTTAAAAATAATAATTTTTTTTTGAAAACAATCCAATTTCTCGATTTTTATTGAAAATATTTACTTTCTTGAACATTTCGATTTGGTATTTTAAAAATTTCAAATTTTACATTTTTTTATAATTTCCATTTTTTCAAAATTTAATTTATTTTGTAAATTTCAACCCTTTCAAAATTTCGCCTCCTTTTAAAAATTTGATTTATTTTCGAATTTTTTGAAAATCTTGACACAACTTTTTTAGGTTTCGATTTTTTTTAAATAAGTCTGATTATCTTAAAATGTTTTTTTTAAACCTCTGCCTTTTTTAAGACCTACACTTTTTTCGAAAATTTTTATCTTTGTCCAAGTTTTGACTATTTCTCAAACTTTTGATTTTTTGTTGAAATTTTCGACTTTTTCTTACAAAAATTTGCCTTTTTCTAGTAGTTTTGACCTTTATGTAGTAAACTGGAAAAATTCAATTATTTTTTAAAAATACTCATTTTTTATCAAAAATTTAATTTTTGACAGAATTTCGACTTTTCAAATTTTTCACAACGGTCACTGTTTTTTTTAAACTCTACCTTTTTCAAGGTGCCTACTCCTTAAAAATTTTGCATCTTTTTTCAATTTTTTTATTATTTTCCGGAGTTTTGACTTTTATTTGAAAAACTGAAAAATTCAACTTATTTTTTAAATTTTCACTTTTTTAAAAATTTGATTTTCTGCAAAATTTCAACTTTTGAAATTACCGAACCTTTTTCAGAATATTCACTGGTTATTTTTTTAAACCTCTACCTTTTCCACGATACCCACTTTTTTTTCGAAAATTTGGATTTTTGTTTAAATTTTTCACTACTTTTGAAAGTTTTGACTTTTTTTAATTTTGACTTTTTTTTTCAAATTTTGATTTTTCCTCCAATTTTTGACCTTTTTTTCGAAAATTTTCACCTTTCTAAAAAAAATTTGATATTTTGCAAAATTTTGCCCTTTGAAAGTTTCGAACTTTGGAATTTTCACTTTTTTTAGAAATGTTTAAATATTTTTATTATCAAATTTAAATTCTTTCTCAAAATTAGGACTCTTTTCAGAATTTAAACTTATTTTCAAAATTTCCACGTTTTCCAAAATTTTGATGATATGAGGGGGGGCGGGCTTAAAAATCTCCTGGATGATATCGTTATCATTTATATTTTGGTACTTGAAGCAAACAATTTTTGTCGACCAAAAAGAAGGTCCGCAAGTAAAGTTTCCTTATTTCGGCCAAGCAATTTTTGTGGACTAAAGAAAAGTCCTTAATTTATATTTTCTTGTTTCAACCAATCAATTTTTGTTGAAGACCAAAAAAGAATCTTCCATTTCTATTTTCCTATTTCGGCCAATAAATCTTTGTTCACCAAAAATTAAAACAAAAGATCCTTCCCTATTTTGCCAGAACATTTTGCATCCACCAAAAAATATATGACATATCTCTTTTAGAGAGATTAATTTAAACTCTTGGGGGACCCTTTAGTCCCCACCTAACTTCGCCCAAGACTTTTTGTGTTCGAATTCTTAAAAAATTTGCCTATTCCTAAAAATTTTAGTCATTTTTTTTTAGGAATCTGATATTTTAAATTGAGAATGATAAAAATGTTAAACGGATCGCATAAAACAAATTCGAAAATTAACTAAATTTCGACTTTAAAGCTGGCATTTTAAACGGGAGTATATTTCAAGTCTAAGCTGAAAATTTCAAAGAAAGTGTAAATTTAGAATTTTCGAGTTTAAAATCTAAATACAAATTTTGGAAATAAGAACACAAAGCGAAATTTCGGCTTGAAATTTGAATTTCTACAAAACTGTTTCTTGAAATTTTGAGTTCAAAGGCAATCTTCACAAATGATGTTTGAAGAAAAAAACTTCAAAATATCTAAAAAAAAATTATTCCTCAAGATTTCGATTTAAGCATTTTAAATTAAAGCTAAAATTTTGAGTTTAAAATTAAAATGTTTAGAAATTAAAAAAAAAAGAATTCTGATCACCTGAAAAAATGGAGATGAATTCGTCTGGAGATATATTTCTCAACAACATCAGATCTTTACGCGTACAGGTAACTTTAAATACAATTGCGTGTATTGCATATATTTTAAGTGGTTTTTAATATTTATTTTCACCACCTTGAAGGCTGAATTTTGAAAAGTGCTCTCCTAGTGCTCTCCTACGTATTACGGGAAATATTTGTGCAAAATTTTATGCTTTTAGACACACCAATTTAACTATGCCTTGTCTGTGATAATCAGCGCTTAGAGATTTATTAAGTAGATACAGGGCCTTCTTTATTTAGGACTTAAATTTTAAGTTTTTGATTTATCTTGATTATATTTTTTGAGCAAAATTATTCTAATACATCCCCAGTTCTTAGATTTCTTTAACATTTTTACGAGAAAGATTTTTACGAATTAAAAATATCTGAAACAGCTCTTTTGATGACAACTTTTTTCCTGATGATTTTAAAGAAATATTTTTATCCTGATTTAAAAGAACATGGAAGGTTATGTAAATGTTTAAAATTTAACCAAAAACTAATGTTTAATTCAGAAGTAATGTGGCGCTAAAAATCACAAAAAGCGATTTATAATAATTTTAAAATAGTTAATGGTTAATTTTTGGTACATAATTTTATGTAAAAAAAATTGAATCAAATGAATAATTTAAACATACTTAATGCTATTAAAATTCAGAACAGGAATTGCTCGAAATATATTTATATTTTTGAAATAATATGCACCAAGAAATTTTAGTGCTGAAAAATTGTTGATAATATAATTATTGTATAAAAATAAAATTTCAATACTATTGATTTAAAGCAATGAATTAATATTGGATGGTAGTTTAACTTTTTTAAACGGTCATTAATTGTTTGGTTTACATCTGACCCAATATTTTTAGATTTATGGTGCATATAATGCACATTAATGTGCATATAATTGTAATTACTATGCACATTTTGTTTAAAATCTGCATATAATATGCGCATATTTTGTTAAAAAAACTGTGCATAAAATCCATAATAAGACAAGGGACTCCATTATATTGCTATGATTAACTAAGAAAATTAAACATCTTTTGCAACAAAAATGTTTAGAATTATTAAATCGTGGGCAGGATTTCACCGTAAAAATATGCCACTCGGCGGTAACCATTGCACATTGACTAAGGCCACCTTACAGACGTGATTGTGCTCCATCAGGCTACCGTGACCGATGAAATTAGTTGGTTGGAAAACATTAATGCCAGAGAAGCAAGATAAGTGTTCCTGGAAGAATATTTTATTTCAAAGTTCATAAATTGTTTCCATCCTACTAAATAACCAGTAATCTGTCAATTCAAAATATTATAGATGAATATTCTAGAAAACACCTTATTCCTTGTAAAAAAACTACTACCTCTGTTTCATAATAAGTGAATTATTACCGATTTTTATTAAATTCGGTTTTCTTTTCGTTTTAAAACTTGAGGCGTTGAAACACTTAATCCTATTTATTTGACATTTAATTGATGCTAGTGACAAATTAATCTAGCAAATATTTTGACAGATCATGACACACGTAAATAAATATTAAATTGTCAATAAGTTTCAGAGAAAGTGCAAATTGTTAACTTATTATGAAACAGAGGTAGTACTATTTATTGAAAAATTAAAAGCAGATAGGACTTTGTAGGTATCCTATTAGGCTTGTTTGATTTAAGTCCTTTCCCTGCGATAAGAACATTAATGAATCTGATAAGATCTGGTTGATGTTATTAATCAGAAAGGTCAGTCATATTTTCTTCCGCAAGTTGGTGTAGATTAATAGCTTTACAACGTCATTGTGGTCACCAATTTAATTAAGGTATACTTTATGTACATCTATATTCTATAGTCACGAAATAATCGGTTGTGGTGTGAGTTGCTCCTCATATTATAATATGGATTTAATCCAGCTACACACGGAATTCGAAAATTACTTTTCTTTCGATTAAAATTGCAACTACACTGGCATCAAAGCAAAGAAAAAGTCGAATACGTATGAATTATTCTCTGATTATAAAAGCTCGAGTCAAACAAAGGTAGATGTGTTTCGTCGGAGATAATAATTAAATAAAATTCATTTTCGGAGAAGCTGCATTTCCATCCACCTTGAATAATTTGTGCGAAATGAATAAATTATTAGAGCAAAAAGTCGACTTACCTTCATCTGCAATTCTAAGGCATTTGATCTCTCTCGGTGTCACAATGTCACTGGAACGGCTACATTTCATATTTGCTTAATAAAAGACATTCTTGATAATGACTGTTAGATAGTGAAATGCAGTCTGTGATTGTATCCAATTGATAATTCTCACTGGGTGTTAGTTTGTCTAAGATAATTTTTATATTTAGCGGTAGGAGGTCAAGCACCTAACCACAAAATATTGCCGTAATCATTTTGAAACCTTCTTTTTTTAGGATCGCAAATCTTTATGCTGTTTGGGAGCAAAAAAGCTACGTAAAGTAGCAGTCACTGCTTGCGTTAATTAACTTTTAATTATATTAACTAATACAAACCCACACCGTTTCATGCGTGTATAGTTTTCTAGGCATAACATCTATTTTTTCTTAAATATCACAAAATTATTTTTACGCTGAAATGCATACTAAATCTTTTTTATCCAATTCATACCATACACATTCATGTAATATTGACAAGGAAGATAACTGAAAGTGGCAGCTCCTTTGTTTTTAGCATCTAACGCATTCGAGCCTTTTCACTGAAGATTTTTTATAGCGACAAGATAAAGCGCAACATCATTTTAATTTACATTTTTTGTGGTTTTACTTTACACTTTATTTTATTTTTTACTGGTTAACATTTATAACGTAAAAGCTTTATTTTAGAGAAATTGAATATTTTTAGTGTCGCGCAAAAATCCAGTTTTGATGTATATTTGTAGACGATACGACGAACAAATTTGAATTTAAAGCGCCGATTATCGAAATTCCTATTGGAGGATACCCCGGCGGGCAGTTTCAAAACTATCTGCCGACATATACGAGGAACGATCAAAGAGATTTGTGTCAAACCGTCTCAGTCGAAAGAATCTGAGCATTTCGGCCTTTCGTGGATTCACAATTTTTCTCCATCATCATGAAGTCATTTTAACAGGTATGTATCGACAGTTTAGTATATTTTTATTAAAATTTCATCATTTTTTAGTGTAACTACATTCCCATCTGTTTTGTCCGACGTTTTTCAAAGGACTTTCTCGCTAATAGTTAACTTGATAGATATTAATCGACAAAAGCTGCAAAGAAAGTTATTCTCATCTTAAGCGGCCCCATCAATAAGGTAAGTGCATTTAAGTTTTAAAAAACAACGAAGAACATTGAATATAAAACCTAAACCCACACATTTAAATATAAGATCAACATTTAAAAAAAATATTTTCAAGTTTTTACAAACATTTCAATGTCGTAGCTAGCTTTCAACGGGCCCTGTGCAAAATGTTATTTTTAGGCCCAGAAACGAAATGTTGCACCAAAAAATATTTTTGATGATAAAAAAACGCTGTGGACGCTGTGAATGATTTTTATCGCCCAAAAATAGAAGACATCATAGTAGTTGCACCTGCTGCAGCTGCTTTTAGATGTTAAATGAAACAAAAACACTTGAAATCTTGAGAAAGTTAAAAAAGGAAGATAGATTTATTCTACAAATGTCATTAATTCTTATAGTATACTTAAAGTTGCCTTAAAACATTTAACAAAAATATTCTTCTTCCAGGATTAGACAGCGAAAAGAAAATATTAAAAATATTGGACGTTGCGGTTGCCATCGAAGCGAGCTTCTTCAAGAATAATGGAAAAAAGGAATTTAAAAATGGCCGGGTATTCAGTACGTTAATCCAACCACATATGAAAATCTTCTGAAATAAGTATACAAGTGATACAAAATGGGATAGAAAGAAAACGAATGATGGTTTATTTAGAATTTCAGCCTTAATTTGAAAGGTGCAAAATATTTATCTTGATATTTCGAGAAAAAATTTATACTATACAATTATCAACATTTTTTTTTTATTTTAAATTTAGACCAAAACACGAAATTTCGAGACATGTTGAAAAAACCTAAATAATTAAAATTTTCTGAAAATTTGTTTTCATTGAAAATTTTCTAAAAATTAAAAAATGGTAAAACGTAAAGTTTTAATTAGAAGTTTTAAGGCAGATAGCAAGTTAAAGGTAATTATTAAAAGATTAAATTTATTTTACCGATATTATTACATTTTACAGAATACGTTGAAATGCTTATAAAGCCTTTTACAACCAGAACAGTACAAAATATAATCTTTTTAGGATTGGCGGACTTCTTCAGGGATAATGGTAAAAAGAAATTAGTACGCTAATCGTACCAGATTTGAAACCCTTCCTAAATGAAAGTTTTACAAAAGGGGACAGAAAAAAAGAAAAAGACTTTTTTACTCAAAATTTTAACCTTAATTTATCTTCATATTTCGGGGAAAAATTGAACAATCAAATTAAAATTTATAGCTTTAATTTTTGAAAATTTTAAATATAAAGTTGAAATTTTTATTAGAATTTTGAATTTTAAGTATAAAATATCAAATTTAGATTTTAGAATAAACAGAAATTTTTAAATTTTCAAAAAATAAACGTGAAAATATATTCTCAAGGTTTAAGGAGGAAAAAAAACAGAAAAAATTTTAAAATTTAAATTCAGACTTAAATAGAAGGTTTTAAATTTAAAGAAAACTTTTTCACATTTTAACAATTTCCAAATTTGAAATAAAAACAAAATAAAAAACAAGTTGAAATGAAAAAAAAAAAAAATAAAAATTTCTAAAAATTTCAAGTTTTTACTTGGAACTATGAGAAAAATAAAAATGTCAAGATAAATATGGAAAGGTTAGAGCAATTTTGAGTTGAAAGTCAGAATTTAAAAGAAAAAATGAAAAAAATCATTTTATGGATTACCTTAAAACCGTAACAAAAGCTTCCGCAGCCAGGATCAATAATCTTTTTTTCTTTTAGGATTGCATTGTGTTTAGAAAACACAACAGGGATAAAAAAAAGCCATTTCAAATCAAAAGATGGCGCTAACCCCCTACTGCGAAACTTTCGAAGTGAAAGTGGCACCAAATGGACACAAGAAAACTGTATCAGAAGGACGAAAACCTACCGATCATCATCAAAAGAAGACGAGTATAGAAAGATTTAGTTCTTAATTACTATTTTTAGGAAATTAATATTTCGATCGAAGAATGAAAATTTCGATTTTTTTTCGAAATTTCTCTCTTCAAAATATCGAGTTTCTAACCGAAATTTTGAGTTATCTTTGACGAAATTTCACATAGAATTTCAACCCTTACGTTAAAATTTTGATCTGAAATATGGTCCAAATTATATAAAGCAAGATTTAAAAGCGTAAACGTAACCTTTTACGAAAGACGAGTTATTAGAAACCAACTCAAAATTTATAAAAAAATAGACGAAAGCAGTATTCGAATAATTGTTTGTTAATAATTAAATATCAGTTTCAAAAATAGAAAGAAAAGAAGAACATAAAATTTTGTCAAAATTATATAAAGTAAGATTTAATATCGTAAATGCAAAATTTTACAAAAGACGAATTATTAGAGACCAACTCGAGGTTAATAAAAAATAGATAGAAAAATTATTCAAATAATTTTTAACAATTGTCATGTTTTTCTCACAATTTTTATTTATTTTTAAATTGCGATTTGTGAACTACCTATTTAAAATTCTTATTCTAAACTCAAACTTTTGAAGAAAAAAAAGTAGCAATTCGAAAGACTAAATTAAAAAAAGAAATTAAAATTTAAAAAATATTTTTAAAATTTGATGGCAACAAGCTAGACACTGGCATTGCTTTTAAAATTTTTAGAAAAGTAAAAACGTTAGATTTTAAGTTGTGTATTAAAATCGAAATTGGAAAAAAAATCGAATTTTGGAATTGCAGCTTAGGTTTTCAAAAAAAAGGTTAACATTTCCGAAAAAAGCCAAAATTTAAAGTATAAAATTAAATTTTTAGAAAGGCGTAAAAATGCGACCTAAAAGTTTAAATTCAGGAAAAAAATTCAAAATTTAGAAAATTATAATAATATGCACAAATAATTGTTAATTATTATTTATTAAGATATAAATAAGAAATATATAAAAGAAATTTAATGCTACAGAAATGTTAAAATGCGAAACGGACTTGGAGAACTTGAAAGTATCGAAGAATTAATCTAAACAAAAAACTTTTCAATAAAATAAAAATTGAAATTTACAAATATATTTGGAATTATTGTTAATTTAAGAGATTAAAATATAAATCTAAAAATAAAAAGGTAAAATATGTTTCAAAAAAAAATCATCTTAATAAAAGGAAAAATATTAAGATATAAATGATAAACAATTTGGACATGCCGTGGCCGAAGGCCACAGTCGTGTCCTTTAAATAAAGATCAACGTTCAGCACTTAATTCGCGATTCGCGAGCAACAAATAATAATTTCACAACGTCAAAAGACAAATTCAAAATTAAAAACTATGCGCAATTTTTAACTTAAATTCTAGAAATCGCATTAAATATAATTTCGGGGCTAAAATTTAGGTTTCAAAAAAAGACTAAAATTTCGAAGAAAAAGTCGAAATTCCTGTTTGACAAAAACGTAATTTTTAAAATAAAGCATTAGATTTCCAATATAAAATGAAAAGTTATAAAAATTACAATCTTAAAAACCCAAAAAAACTGTCAGCAAAAATCAGCATTTCTGGGAAAAATCGAAATAATATGTAGTTAAAAGGCTTAATTTTGGTAAAAAATTATAAAGTTTCATAAAAATTTAACCTATTTTAAACATGTATGAAAGGGAAAATTTCGAGAAAAGTAAGTTTTAAAAATATCTAAATTATTTAAATAAAAAACTTCGAGAATATTCAAAACTACAATTTTGAAAATTAAAATTCAAAAGAATTCGGTATTTTCGAAAAAGACAGACTTTTTAAAAATGTTGGTATTTTCAAAAAAGTGGAAATTTTAAATCGTCGAAATTTACTTAGAAATTCGAAATTGCCAAAAGTCGAAATTTCGAGAAATAGTTGATCTTTTAATGCAAACAATTTCAAAAAATGCTAAAAATTTAAAAATAGTGACTATTTTGAAATGTTGAACTTTTATTAGAAAGGTCAGAATTGTCAAAAACTCAAAATCATTTATAATTGTAACGACAAAATTTCCAAAAACCTGTGTTTTTCAGAAAAATCTAAATTATTTTCAGAAATGATAACATTTCGCAGAAAAAGCTAAATATTTAAAAGTTTAACTTCTAGAAAAAATCCAAAATTTTTAAAAATTATAAAAAAAATTAAAATCACAAAAAGGTAAAACTAGAAAAACTTAAATATTTTGAAAAAAATGGAAAAGACCAAAAAAAAATCGAGAAAATTTTGAAGGTATCGAAGTTTACAGAATATAAGTAAAATATTAAAAATACAAGGAATTTTAAAAGAGGTAGTTTAAAAAATTCTGGAAGAAATGGAAATTTAAAAAAAAGTGAAATTATTCAACTGTAGTTTCACAAAAAGTCGAAATTATTAATAAATTTAGAGATTTTTAAACAAAATGTTCTAAGATTTCGGAAAACCAATTCCTTAAATAGGATATTGCAATTCTCATCCAAGAAAATATCAACATTTTCAAACAGGTCAATATATTTAAAAAAAAATGTAATTTAAAAAATATCGGATTTTTCGAATGGAGCAAAGTTTTGAGCAAACGACAAAGTCGACATTTAAAATAACAATTTAAAAATTGAAAATGCGAAATTTTCCAAAACTATTGAATTTTTAAAACATCCGAAATTTTGAAAATTAATAATTTGAAATTTCCAAAAAAGTCTAAATTTTAAAACAAACATTTTTAGAAGACCAAATTTTATCGATTTTTCAAAAAAGATTTGTAAAAACTGACATTTTGAAAAAATGTCAAAACTTCAAGAAGAAGTCGAGATGCTGAGGTCACTGTTTTGAGAAAAATTCGAAATTTCGATAATCATGTAAACTCTAAAAAAGTGGAAATTCTGAAATGTGGAATTTTAAAAAAAGTTGAAATCGATAGTCAAAATTACAGGAGAAAGACGAAATTGTGATGTTTTACAAAAAAAGGCAAAATGTAAAAACAGTGGAAACTTTGAAATGTCGAAATTTTCAAAAGCTTAACATTTTTAAATGGTGAAAACATGAGACACTAGAAATTTTTAATTTAAATATTTAACTTTAAGAAAAATAATAATATCTTAAGGTTTAGACTCACAGTCTTATAAAAAGAGTTAAAATTAGAAAACAACTCTAAATTTAATAAAATAAATTAAGGTTTAAGGTTTTAGCCAAAATTTTGCAAGTAAATTTGAAATCATGAAAAAAAACCGAAATTTTAGAAATAATGTCGAAATTTTAAGATTTAGTCGAGTTTTGTTAACCTTATCGATGTGTTGTATTAGTTTATTAAATTGATTATTGTTATTTCAAATTTTAATTAATAAATTATATTTTAAGATGATGTTGAATTTTTTAGATATACATGTTTAACGCCAAAATTTTAGAAAAACCCAATTAAAAAAGAACTTTTCAACTTTCAATTCTAATAAGAGAACATGTTAAAAAACTCCTGTTTAAGTATCTCCTCTCAATTTAAAATTCTATTTTATTCAGATATGTGCAAATGATAATCCTAACCCATAAAAAATATTGAATTCCACAAATTAGAAATTTATATTTTACAGATACATATTTATTTCTACAATAAAATGGTTTTCTTAAGTTACATTCATTTTATTTAACTTTGTTGTATTGGTTTATTAAATTATTATTATTATTCTTACATTTTCCGAATAATACATAAATTAATATTTGGACAATGTCGTTTCCATTCCAATTTTCATCGAAATCCTATAGAATACGAAGCGTCCCTTTTCTCGCATATAAATCTATGTTCTTAACGGGTCTATAAGTCTATAACTCCAAAACATTCTATGACAACGATCAAGCCACGCCCACAACTTCCCCTACCGCGTCCCTAGCAACCGGTCCCATCAAAATAAGATAAAATACGGAGCGTCCCTTCTCATATGATCAAAACGAGTGTATGTCTCCGAAAAATTCTAAGACAACATCGATTAAGCCTCGCCCACAACTTCCCCCATCGCGTCGCTAGCAGCTGATCGCACGTCGTTTCCACGCAATTACCGAACGATCCGCTCGCAGCGCGTGATCCACCTACATACACACTTAGAGATAGTGACCCATCCGGCTCGGCGGATGATACCCCGACTAGTTTAAATCGCTATTAATCGAGTTGAATTCAAAGCTTTATTGTATCATTGACAACGATGACATAAAAAAGTCAAAAAATTTCTAAAACGAAATTTTTATCTAGGGTATTATGATAGGTAACTTACGTATTGTAACAAAAAGTAATTATAAAGTTAAGTTGGTAATTTTCTAGAAAATTTGATACGGGGAAGCGGCCGCGTTAATAAATCAAACGCTCCAGAAATTTCGGCAAACGATAAGCCTTATCTGATGGATTCTTCAAGAACCCGAAGCGGGACCTATATAAGGCGGTCGACTTTCCCTTAGAGTCAGTTAGGTAGTTAGTTAGAAGTCAATGAATAAGTTAGTTAAGTAAACAGTGTTAGTGAATTACAATTGTAGTGTTCCAAGTTCAGTTTTGAAATAAAGTGGTTACAATTCACCAAGTGTTAATTATTCAAACCGATAACGCGCGAAATATTATAATTGTAACCGATTTTATGCGGTTTACGTTTTTTTGTTAAATTTCCACGGGCCCTTTATTAAATTGAGGTGTTTCCATATTTTTTTAGAGTGAAAACTTCTTTACGTGTCTTGGGCGATTTTTGATAGGAAGTACACTTTTGGTTTAGCGTCACCATTACTTTTTACCATCACACTAATTTGCGTTACTAAGATGCACAATGTCAACAGTATTTATAGGATTAAAGCATGTTACTAACGCAATTTAGCATGATGGTAACGCGAATCTCTAAGTTTACCCCAACTAAATACTGCCCAACGCGCCTGCAGTAGTTTTCACTTTAAAAATGTTTGATCGGCAGCTGGATTTGAACCCCCTACCTATTAGCAAAATACGCAACCCTAATCAATTAAGCTATAGCGCCTCTTGCTAAGTTCAACTTTTAACTTGTCTTAAACATATCAGTACGCCGAATATAAGTTAAATTCACTACTGTGCATTGTTTAAATTATGTTTTAGTTTAACTAATATTTTAATTAGTTTATTGTAGAATCACTGTACAGTACAGCAATGAGTACTACATTAGTTTATACAACAAGAGCTGATATGATATTTATAACGTAGGAGAACGAAACGACGTCGTGCTCAATTGTTCGAAAACGATATGGAGAATCAAGTTGTACTATACAGTGTACAATAAATAATAAATATGTCTTGTAGCTTGAAAATTTTATTTTGTTCATTTATTTATTTTTTAGATACTTAAATACGTTTGTGACAGTTTGTAAATAATACCATTTTCAATAGTTTTTTTAATTTAATTTTCTACACTGTTTAGATATAACTCGTTTGACCATATCACGCTCCACGGAATGAACGACATTGAAAGCAATCACAGTGGCATGAAATAATTGTATTAAAGGGACACATTTAATTGTACAACAACTAAAATTAAATAATAATTTGATAATGGCGAAAGATCAAGATTCACAAATATGAACTTAACCTTGGTTTTTTGTCATTGCTACATTGTATATTTGTGGTTTTTATATTTACTTTTGTTGGCTAAATTTTTTGTCCGATTGTTATGAAATATCTTTGGTAAAAGTCATTAGGACATCACAATATGCAGAGGTAGAATATGATTTTTTAGAAAAAAGTCAGCATGATTCATTACAAATTTAAGCTATTAACTATTATAAATGTTATAATACAAAGGAAAATAATCAAAAAGATGTTGAAAAGAAGCCATGATGCAATATAAGGTGCGTTTCAAAAAAACTATCCACCATACATTACTTTTTAGATCGCAAAATTTTGGAAAAATGCAAAATACACGTCAATAAGCATACCCAGAAGGACATATTTTGTCATATTTACACTGAGTATAATTGTTATCCCTGCGCTTTCAGACTAAACCTTCCAATTTTTTTTTTTTTTAATAGGATACCTTATAATTTATAAGAGTTTCGGATTTCTCTTTGAGAATGTATGATTCTTGGGGTTTGAAGTGAACATTTTTGGAGCTACAGCTTTTTAAACTAAAATTAAGCAAGGATTAGTCGAATAAAACATCGCATTAGCGTCAGTAATTTTATTAGCATTTAATTCAAAAGAAAAAGAAGTAGGTGCTTAAACTGATTTTTCTTGACCCACATACAATAGTTTAATATAGCTTCACGGGCATCCCTAACGTTACTTATGATTATGTTTCATGGTGAACTCTTATTGGTCGAAAACATTATGTTTATCAATTTTAGTTAACATTTCTGCGACCCAGTTCGGAAATATTTAAATTTTAATTAATGAAATTTGACAATATTCTGAAACATTACTACAACATCTCTGGCGTAAATTTTCTCTTTTCTTTCTTGCAACTTATGTGGATTTTGTTTGTGTTGTATGGATTTTTCTTTTTAAATATCAGAACTGAAAGAGATCCAGGGGTATTAAATCAGGTGCCTTATATGGCGCCTCCATCATGACCGTTCTTGTGTCCTTCTCCCACCAGATATTCAGGTACAGACCGACTTAAATATGCCTTATCATTTTTAAACATAAACAAATCTTCCGATATATTTTAGTGATTCTGTAGTATTATAGTTATTTATAACTTACCCTAGAATGGTCACTTTCTTAGCTTCTTTGCAGTTTACTGCTTTCTTTTTGTGCACTTTATTAACCATAGAGCCACAGATTCTATTTCCATAAAATTTGACGTCAATTTTGTTTAATTCTGTTACATACTTTTATATTTTGCTTTTTTCCAGAAAAAGCATAATTAAAAAATTTAGCTGCACGTCTTGCATTATTTCAATCCGCTCTTGGGTACTGTAAACCATTGAATAAATGCAATAATTATGTAGCAGCGATAATTTTTCCTATGTTTGAAATATAGACGTTAAATGGTTTACAAATATCATTACATTGTTAATGCTACGTACTCTTTATTTCTCAAAATTTGAAATACATTTATCCATAATTTCTCATCTGTTCATACTAGACCCCAAGTATTATAAATTTTTAAAATCTACCCGTCAAGAGAAATTCAAAACACTAAGAAAATATAGGGTCTCCTATTCAAAACAAAGAGGAGGGGTTGATCTGCGGGTGCAATAATGACAGTTACACTGAGAAGAAAAGTACCCGAAGTGTACCTCACCGATTTTCTTCATTTTGTAATATGTTATAGTACATAAAAAAATAATAGACACGTATTTTTTTAGATGCTAATTTGAGGGGTGAAACCCCCCCTTAAAGTTAAACCCCAAAATCAGTTTGTCTTGAATATCTCAGAAAGAAATTGGAATTTTTAATGAAATAACTTTTTCCCATAAAAACGCGCCTCTAACAAAATATCATTTATTCCAGGGAGTTGCAACCCCTAATTTTTAAGGGGATGAGTTTGATTTTTTCTTATATATCAACTTTTAAACAACTCTGTGTTATTGAATTTGGCAATTTCACTAAGAAAATTAAAAAAAAAATTGACCTCTCTCGGGATTTTGCAAAATATATCATTGAAAGGGATGATTTACCCCTTGGGTTAATTTTGTTCTGTACAGTGATAGGAAAAATTAATTGCAACATATATTTTCTATTTTACTGTTACAATGCTTATTCGATATATATTTTGCATTACCAGTCAAATAAGGTAACACTCTTATGAGGGTTGTTGAACCCCAGGGAATTGATCATTATTAGATTCCAAGTAAAAAACATTTATTTCTCCAACTTCAGCCTATTGTATGCTGATATTTCAATAATATATTAACATTTTTTTTAGATATTAACCCTGTGATTTAGGTTGAGAATCCCACCCCCCAAAAACAGTTTTGCAATACAATACGTAAGTGAAAGGTAAAAAAAAATTAATGTTTTGACTTACAATCTAAGTCCATGGAGTTCGCCAACACTCATAAAAATAAGGGTTCTATATTATTGCAGTTTTAATGCAAAATGCAAAATATACGCTAGAGTAAGCATTGCATTAATAAAATAGAACACATATGTTGTGATTTATTTTCTATAATACTGTACAGAACAATTCAACCCTAGTATATAATAAAAATGTTAATATAATTTATATTATTGTAATATAAACATACAATAAGTTGACAGTGTAAAAATAAATGTGTTTAACTTTCAATATAATAATGATCAATCCTATGGGGTTTGCCAATCCTCATAAAAATAAGGGCGTTACGTTATTTCACTGTTAACGCAAAATATATTTTAAAATAAGCATTATAACAATAAAATTGAAAGTAATTATTGCGTTCATAACTATTAAACTTTATTAACGAATAAAAAGCAACAGCTATTAAAAATTTCGCAATGTTTCGATAAATATTTGCGAACACCCGACCAGCTTTCGCATTACTGCATCATCGAGGGTTATACTAGCAATTTATTTAGCCGTTGTTATGCTACAAGCTCCAAATACCACAGACTCCTACGAATATTCCGTCTAATTCGAATTCTCGTCCAAAGCTTCACTTGGAGGTGTATCGAGAAAATCAAGCCGCTCGTTCATAAGTGCAAATTTACTAAATTGTAAATATTTGTGAAATTCTATGGCTTCCAAAAAATTAAATTCTTTAGTGTTGTTACAAATATGTAATACTTTTACCGTGTTCGCGCATGTGAGTTTATGTTGGGTTTCTAATAAATGCTTAGTAAAATTTGATCTTTTTGGATATTTATTTTTGAAGGCAGTAAGATGTTTGCTGTACCTAATGTGAAAATTACTTGATGTTTGACCTATGTAGACAGATTTATACTCAGAGCAATTCAATTTATAAATGCCAGATATACTAAGTCGTGGAGTTTTTCTTAATAATAGCTAATTTGTGTTCTTTTTTAGATATTAATTGTGTTTTCAGAATATCCTTTGCTATAAGCTATTTGTTTAATTGTCTTAATTTCTCGATTAAAATTTTCTTCATTCATTGGTTCCATAAAAGCTCTATTTATCATAGATTTGTATGCGGCCAATTTGTGTGAAATTGGATGCAAGGAATCATTTGGAATTGTAACTTCTCAATGTTTTCTATAAAATGAAAATTCTAACTTTTTGGATTCTCTAATATGGTTAAATCCAGAAAATTTTTTTTTTCTTTTCAATTTCTGCAGTATATTTAATATTGTAGAATGTAAACTATTAATGTATTCTAAAAATGTATCTAATTGCCTTAAAGAGCCCAGCAAACCACCTAGTATATCATCTACATATCTATTCCAAAAGAGGATATTTCTCTACTCATGAGGATTAAATATTTTGTTTTCTAAATTATCCAAAAATATATTTGAAAAAATGAATGAAATTTGACTGCCCATTGAAAGACCTTCATTTTGCAAATAGTGCTTTCCTTCAAATGTAAAATAATTTTGGTTCACACACAACTCAATTATCCCAGCTGTTAAGTTTGGATTTGTGTATTTCCATTCCAAAAATAATTTGATTAATGATAAGCATTCTCGAGATGGTACACGTGAAAACATATTTGTGACATCAAAGAAAAACAATTTGCAATTGCCAAGTAAATTTTGTTTTTTGAGTTTTGTTATTAAATCTTCAAAATTTTTAATAGTATACTTAAAAGTTGGAGTCTGTGATCCATGGAGCTTGTTAGCATAAGAAAAGCTAAACAAATTGCTGGTGTAACCGCTATGATGCACCAATGCGAAACCTGGTCCGGTGTTGGCACATATTTATCGAAACATTGTGGAATTTTTAATATCTATTGCTTTTTAATCGTTAATAACGTTTAATAGTTATGAATATTAAAAAATTTCACGAAGAAAGGGTTCAAAATGTCAATTAAAAGATGTTGTCAAGTTTGCATCTAAAAAAAATACCTGTCTAATATTTTTTTATGAGCTATAACATGTTAAGGGTCTACCATGAAGAATGTTACAAAAGGAAGAAAATCGGTGAGGTACACTTTGGGTACTTTCCTTGTGATTGTAATAAATAATGTCGGGACTATATACAAAATGCATATAAAGTGCATATGTGCATATTTAGATATTTTTCAATAAATGCACATGCAGTTTTTTATTTTGCATATTTCAGGAGTGTTTTTTCTAAACTGTTATAATAAATTGGTGTTTGTTCAGTTAATACAAAAGCAATCGAGTTAGATAATTAAACCTTAATTTGAAATAAAAGGTGTTGAGTCTACATATCTTGTTTCATATACATTATGTTTATCAAAAAACGTTCCTTGGTTTTAGGAAAACTATTGAAGATTTTTTAATTTTTACTTTTTAATTGAAAGTACGTTAAACAGCTTACAGCGCAACTACCTACATATTACATGGTCCCCATCGCTTTTCAGAATAGCCTAGCACACTTTAGGCATACTTTCTGCCAGTTTTTCAGCACATTCTAGGAGTAATAAGCGCCATATCTCTCTGATTTTTCGTGAAAGCTGCTTAAGTATGAAGACATGTGTTTCTGAATGCTTCCTCATTGCAGTGCTTCAAATAATTTTTATTGGATTTGCCTCAAGAAACTAAGAAAACCAGTCTGAAGTTACTGTTGTTAATTTTGATTAGTGGAATAGCTTTTTGGCAGGATGATGGATTGTTTTAATATATTGCATAGAAAAACTTCTTAATGCATGACTAACTTTTTATTAATTCTTAACTAACATTGACATTTAGCAAACATATAACATAAACAACCTTCAGTGCCAACCTAAAGAAAGCAATAATTCAAATATTGAATTGGCATTTCACAACATCCCCCTCCCCCCAATTCAATATTTTTACTACCCCCAATAACAAACGAAGTTTTTCAAAGTGTGTCGCTTTAAGTCCTTTAGTTAGAACATCCGCTATCTGTTCCTTATTCCAAATGTATTGCACGTTTATTTGATTTGAGAGTTGTAGGTCTCGAACAAATTTATACTTCACATCAACATGTTTCAGTCTTTGGTGTTCTCGTCTGTGCAATATATCTATACACGACTGGTTGTCTTCGTATATAGGCGCCTTTTCTAGCCGAATATCAAAGTCCGTTAACAGTCCTCTTAGCCAAATAAATTCTGTGTCTGCTGAAGCCTGTGCAACATATTCAGTCTCAGTTGATGATAGTGCAACTGTAGTTTGCTTTCTTGTTGTCCAACTTACAGTTGCGCCATAAAGTTTAAATAGAAATCCAGTTGTTGACTTTCTTGTCGAATCACCATCCCAATCGGAGTCAGCATATCCAATTAGAATTTCGTCAGACTGCGCAGTATTGTACAATAGTCCAATTCCGTTCCTCGTGAGTAACGAAGGATCCGTTTCAGGCCATTCCAATGAGTTTCTGTTGGTTCATTCTGGAACCTACTGTAAAAATTTACAGCTGCGCTGATATCTGGTCTTGTGTTTAACGTCATATACATAAACAACCAACTAGTTCTCTGTAGGGTTTGTCGGTTACGGTAGTTTCTTGTTTTTTGGAATTCATATATCAAACTTCCAAAGGAGTTTTATTTAAGTTGCAGTTGGACATTTCGAATCGTCTCAATAAGCTCTCTACATAATTTTTCTGATTCAGAAATAAACCATTTTGAGTAGATTGAATTTTGATGCCCAGAAATAATTGAAGCTTTCCTATATCGGTCATATTAAATTCGGTCTTCAACTTTTCTTTAACTTCAATCAACTTGTTATTATTATTCCCAGCAAGAATGATGTCATCTACATAAAGTAACAGATAAAGTTTTGAATGTGCAGTTAACTTCATGTATAAACACATGTCGAATTCGGAACGTTTGCAGCCAATTTTTCTTACAATGTCATCAAATTGGCCATTCCAAGCACGAGAAGCTTGTTTTAAAGCATAGAGAGATTTGTTTAATTTACAAACAAGATTCGGATTCTTCTTAAATCCTTTAACTTGCTTCATGTATATTTATTCTTCGACTTTCCCATGAAGAAATGCATTTGTCACATCTAGTTGAACAGATTCTAGTTTGTTTTTGTCAATTACAGCAAGTAATACTCGTAGAGTTGTTAAGCGAGCAACAGGAGCATAAGTCTCGTTGTAGTCAAAACCTTTCCTTTGCGAACAACCTTTCACAACTAGTCTTGCTTTGTATCTATCTATGTTTCCGTCTTCATCTCTTTTTATTTTGAAGATCCACTTATTTTCAATTATTTTTTTTTCCAGGAGGTCTTTCCGCAAGGGTCCAATTATTATTGTTTTCTAAAGATCTCATTTCTTCTTTCACAGCTTCATACCAATAACTCTTGTTTTCTCTTTTCTCAATATGTTGGAAATTTTTTGGAACATCTTGCACAAAAACTTCAGCACTTAGAGTCAATGTCGTATATTCACCTAGATATGGAGGTGTTCTTCTTGCTCAATTACTTTTTCGTATGTTTTCCGAATTTTTCTCATCAGTTTTCACGGTGCCATTTCTTCCATCATTTTTAATTTTGATTTTCTCATTTGTCTCCGTTTCTGATTCACTTTCTTCAACAGCTTTTGTGTCGGATACACTAATATACTCAGCTAGAGTTTTATGAACAGTTTCATTTTCTACAAAATCAGAAATAGTTTTTAATTTATCAAATACTACGTCACTTCCATAAATAATTTTTTGCTCTGTCGGACACCACAATCGATAACCATTCGGACAATATCCGACAAAAATACATTTTTTTGTTCTTGATTCAAATTTCCTTCCCATAATTTCAGTAGGAATGTGTAGATATGCAATGCACCAGAAAATTCTAGTTTCTTCAGATTTGGTTTTGTACCGTAACATCCCTCTGCAAGGGTTTTTCCTTCTAGTGCTCTGGTTGGACTTCGATTTATTAGGTAAATAGCTGCCATAACTGATTCCGATCACAACTCTTTTCAAGTTTTGATTCGAGTAACATACACCGAGCTTTTTCTATTATAGTGCGATTCATTCGTTCTGCAACCCCATTATGTTGCGGAGTCTAGCGAATGGTGGTTTTCATCTGTATTCCTTGCTGTTTAAAATGGTTCTTCATCTCATTTAATAAGTACTCCCTTCCATTATCACATCTAAATCTACTGGTTTTCATATTAAAATGGGTCGCAGTCATTGCTTCATATGCCTTAAAATAGTGGAACACTTCCGACTTTGATTTCAATATGTAAACCACTGAAAAATTTGTATAGTCATCGATGAATTCTAAAACATACATCTTTATTATATGATTCAGGAGTAATTGGACCAAATAAGTCCCTGCGCACTAATTGCAGAGAACGTTAATTGCCTTTATACGTTCATTGTTATTCGGTTGACATGTTTGCTTTCCTTTGATACAAATTTCACATACTTCTTCAGGTTTATCTTCAGTATTTAATTCAATTCCATCAGCAATTTTTGTTAAATTTTCAGATTTCCATAACTGATGTGTCTCAATCTTCTATGCCACAATTCATTTTTCATATCTGAATCTCCTCATAACTAGACAACAACGATTCATAAAGTTTCTGCCTTCTTACCTCAACAGCAACAACCTTCTGGTTTTTCATGATCTTCCCTTGTCCATCTTTAAATAGAATTTTAAAACCACTCGTTTCGAGTTTTCGAACAGATAACAAGTTCAGTTCAAGTCCTGGAACTAAAAGAACATCTTTGATTACTATTTTAAATTCAGACCTTCCAACTATAGTCGTCACGTAGACGCTTGTCTTGCCACTAAATACTGCTTAGACTTGGCATTTCTAATTTTTATTGGCTGCTTGAGGGGTCGAGTGTTCTTCAAAAACGTGTCTGTTCGCACCAAATGTTCTGTTGCATCCGAGTCCAAATACCACGATATGTCTTTATCTGTATCAAATTTGTGTACAGCAGAGAATGAAAAATGTTTTTTAGCACACAAGATTTTTGCATCAGCTTCAGGTTTTCTCACTTCAGCTTTCTTCTGGATCATTTTCCTGCATTCTGACTTCTTATTACCAACCAACCCTCAGTTGTAACACTTAAAACGAAACTTTTCTTCGTTAGAATTCTTTTCTGAATAAGCTCCAAAAACCGTGTTTTCCATGCCTTGATTTCGTGTTTTCGGTCTTGGACCTTGTCGTTTCATTTCTTTCTCTAGCAAGCGATTTTTCACAAATGACAAAGTCAGAAATTCAGAAGATAGCGTTTCCAGAGCTGTCACGACTGTGTCATATTCTGATGACATTGTTAATAATAAATGACAAAGAACATTATTTTCTTCCAACAGGTGGCACCTGTAGACCTTAGTTCTCTGACAATTTTATCCAATTTTAGAAAGTAAGCTTCCATTGTTTGCTTTATTGGATTAAATTTCATGGTAAGCAGGGATTTTCGAAGCAGTAATTGACTTGCGATACCGCTTCTTTGAAATGTTTTACATAACGTTTTCCACATCTCAAAAGCTGTTCTTGCATCTTTAATATATTCTAAATGGCTGTCTGCAATCCTTTGTACAATTTGAGATTTGCATTTATCTTTCTTTGCCCAATCTTCCAGTATTATTTCCTTCTGTGCTTTTACTTCAACCGATTCACCATCTTCGAATTTTACCTTTTCCAAGTAGGACTCATTAGTTACACTTAACAGGTCAAGCTCCTCTAACAGAGTTTCCATACGGAATTTCCAGTTGTTAAACCCATTTCCGCCAAATAAGAACTCGTATTCTTTCTTCCAAGGTTCCCGCCATTTCGTTAACCTCAACTTTTTGCACTGAATATAAGATACTTTCAAGCATTAATTTACGTAGATTTTTAGCTACTCCCAACTAATCTGGGCCCATAATCTGTTGTTAATTTTGATTAGTGGAATAGCTTTTAGGCAGGTGCTGAATTCTGTTAATATATTTCATAGAGAAACTTCTTACTGTATGACTAACTTTTTATTAATTCTTAACTGACATTGACATTTAGCAAACATAGAACATAAACAACCTTCAATGCCAACCTAAAGAAAGCAACAATTCAAATATTGATTTTTCATTTTATAAGAGTTACGATGCCAGTTTCTGCTCCCCATGTGGTACAGAGGCGACTCCGATGTTTTGGATCATTGTCCTCCCCTAAAATCCAGTATTCGGTTTTGACACCAAACATCTTCTGAACAGGCTTTAGAAAACCACGTTTATAAATAATAACGATTTTCTGAGCATTTAAATTATGCATAAAGATTACTAAACAGCTAAAACCGTGCTCGGAGTAACTTCGCCAAACATGGAATTTTATTGGGTCTTTGACTGAAACAATTGCTCACCAGTATTCCTTATGGAAGCCCATGCCCAGAACGATGCTTTGTCAGAAAAAATTACATTGAACCAATCGCAGTAGAGATTCTCGACAGCCCAGACCTTGCATTTTTTCCTGTAGGTCTTCGAAAACAGTGGGTTTTGCCTTGTGCTTCGATATTATATGCTTTACTCAGCCAAATGGTATTTATGTTGACGTCAACTCCTCTCTTAGCTAGCTTGACTTTAGTTTCAAGTAACTGTAGAGTAGGATTGCGTTTAAACAGCTATTTTATTGTCTCTTCCGATTTGCCTGTATCGGGAAGATCTACGTTGGCTTTATAGGATTCAACCCACCTCTTCACGAATGTCTCGACAGCAGCCGCACTGTAAGACATGCATGGATTGGTTGACAGTTCCAGAGATAGTAAAACAATTTAGTAGCCACGACGTGGCAACCGAATGCACTTTTTCACCAACAAGTCTGTAAAAGCCAAATCAATAATAGTTTTTGAAAAATCGAGGAACGTTTCTTGTTGAACCGACTGTACGTTAATGTATTCATATTTTCCCTATCTATTAATCCTTAACACCGCTATTATTTATGGAAATTAATGCATATAAAATATTTTATACTGCATATTTTGAAAGTATTTTAGGGCGTATTGCATGCATATTTTCTACTTTTTTTGCTGCATATGATTTCAGCTCTAGTAATAAATATGTCCCCCTGAGTATGCTTATTGACGTATTTTTGCGATTTTCCTAAAAATGACGATCTAAAAAGTTAGTTAGGGTAAATAGTTTTCATTGAAACGCATCGTATTTTTAATAGTCGTGATTATTTTTCTTTTTGACATTTAATTGCTAAAGAAATTTGCATTTCAAATAAACATAAAATTTGTTACAGCGCCTACTTGATAACATATTTTAAAATATACAGGGTATCTAGTCTACAAATAATGAACGAATCATCTATCTTTTAGAAATAGATTTCGTATATAATTAATTTGATTTTATTAAAGAAGAATCTAGCAAAAAGTCTAAAAATAATGTTAGATAGAACATAAATTCTTAGATATCTAAAACATTCAACCGTAAAATCTAAAATTTTGATCTCTGCCATTTTTTTTATAGAAGTAATCGTTTGCACGAAAATCCTGGTCCACCGAAGGAAAATATTATCAAGATATTTATCATCATTAATCTAATAAGGTATTTTACATTTTTTAATAACATACATTAATAATTTTATAACAAATATTGGAAATGCCCTTGCCCCCTCCGCGATAGAATTCTCCACTCTTCTGCACAGAAAATGTCGGACACAATCACTGTAAGAGAGAAGGGTGTGTTTTAGGACACATATTCATAAGAAGAAAAAGTGTCGTTTGAATGCCAAAAAATTGCTCTTAAAATATCAACATCGAATTCTAAAACATCCCGTATATCACATATTACAGTAGCTATTGCGGGATAAATAATCTGTCCATTAATTAACATTTGTCTGTCCTAGTTGAAGCTGATATAAAACCATAGTGATAGAGTAGATTGATTTTATAATCTAGAACAAAAAGGTTGGGTGATGTTAAAAAATAATGAGGGTGACAATTATTTAGTTTTCTTTTTTTACTTTTTATACCTGAATGCCCAATTTATACTGAAGAGCAAAAGTTTGACCTGCACCGAAGCTGAAAGGTTGTCCAAGTTCTATCATGTACAACAGAAAGATCTTCTTGTTTTCTTGATTCCATTTGTACCATTCAATTTGTGTGGCATTCTGAAATAATTCTTCATACTGCAAATAAATATTTAGAAAGTTTTGCGTCTGTTTAGTATTAGCAACTTCGCAACCTGATCTTTGCACTTTTGGGCTGGTATTATGTAGAGCATAAAGCTATATATACTCATAATCCCTGTAGTTATTGACCTTGGAGAATACCATTTTTCTATTTGCTAAATAAAAAGAAACAAGTATTAAAAGGCAAAATTTGATTTGGTGAAAGCTTCTTTAGACGCATCGTAAACCAATATTTTGCTGGGTGGGGCATCAATTGAGTCTAATACGTCAGTATGACACTTATTATTTTTCTGTATGACTGACATAAATTAATCTTTTATTCAAACGCCGAATCTGTTTTAGGCTTTTGAGAACAAATCCCATATACATACATGCACTACAGACATTTACTATCTTGGCAATAAATGATAATGGAAACTATGCACTACCTAGATGAAAAATCATAGAAGATATTTATAGTCTTTAAGGAGAAAGTAAAATCATTATCAAAAATCCCTCTAAAGGGTTCCTGTAACACGGGGAGAAATTCAAACGATGGATTATCTAATCCATTCTAACATACTTCTTCACCCTCAGCCACCACAATTAAATAATCTTAAATAGCAGCCCTGTCTTTGTGGATTGCAGTGGATTAGAAGAAGGTTCCTTTAAATGGTCACCTTGATTGCCGGACTTACCCCCACTCAAATTATTTTTACTGGTTTTTTATTAAAAGCGTAACGCCATTTACAGTTCCATTTTTTGTAATGATATGTTATTTTCTTTGGAATTGCAGAAAGAATTTTGCCCTAGATATTTTAATGGTCTTTCAAAATAACCAATTTTTTAAAACAGCTTGACTAATATTTGATCGCATGGTCGTTTTTTAACGTTCAACACTTTCGCTATAATATTTTTGCATTCTAATAGTCCAGAATCAACCTCTGATACTTCTCGTAGAAAGAGAGGCACATATAAATTTTTTAACTCTTTTATTAAAGTCTTAAAAATTTTTCACCACATTTCTTTTGGCCTTTGGCGAATTGTATAGTTTTTTCTTATTTAGCCGTTTAGCTTTTGCTAAACGCCTAAAACAGATTCGTCTTTCGAGTAAAATACCAAATTATCTCAGTCATTTAAGAAAATGATATATGTTTTGCTTATTCGCCCGAAACATGGTGTCTTTCAGATAAATGACTAGTTTAGCTCAGTAAAACAACAAAATATTATGTTACTTTGGTATTTGCTGGCGTTTAGCAAATTGCCTAGGCTTTTGGTTAAAAACCGCATTATTCTAAATGCCTGCGACACAGAGACTTGTCTTTAAAAAGCAACCTACATACATATCGTCGTTGCCGTGGAAAAATCTTCTATGTGATGAAATGTAAATTTTACAAGAGAACAGAAACATATATCTATTTAAAAGGAAAGTTATATTAAATCTCCATCAGATTACGAAAAAAACCTCTCCTAGGGGCTACATAAATTTTAAGTTCAAGGTATCGTTAATACAAAAAATATGTAACTAAGTATACTTTTACGTAAATGTAATATGAATAATTACCGCAATTTGAGCAAATATAACGCTTATTGTGCAGGCAGCTCCAGAAACGGCAATAAGTATTATAGGAACAAAACACTCCTTGTTAAATGCTTTGTAATTCCTAGGATAAAAAAAAGTTTATTACGCTAAATTATTATACACCGAAATCGATCATACTGAATGATATCGCCATGAATGTTGATAATCTTGATCAATTTATTTTTTATTATAGATTGGCTTTCCTCCTTACAAATATCTTGAGGTTTAATATTGGATATAATATTAACCATTTCTTTCCCAAGGAGGCAAAACTGCATCTTCCAATGCCACATAAAGTACAATAATAAAACTGGTAAAAATGTCATAACATAACTGAGTGGTATCAAAAATATGAAGTATAAATATTCAGGCACACATGAAAAACTAGAAAAGTGCTTCGATATAAATACAGATGCATAAAATAATTGTGGTCCTTCAAACATTGGTGTACAAAATATTGGAAATAGTGTGCATGCGATACAACAAAACACTGACACTATTTTTAAAGCATTATATATTTTTCCGTAATGCCTACGAATAGCTGTATTTTTATCAGGAAGTGGTAAGCCTATTTTGAACAAATTATTTCGGTATACGTATATAGTGTCTCCCATTCTAATGAGGATACACGCGGCATTCAACCCCTTAAAAATATTATTTAAAATATTTCGCCAATATTTTTAAATGTCTTCTTACATAAATAAATGCAAAAAATGAAGGGCCATACTTTTTAAATAAAGCAGAATCAAATGTTAATAGAAAGTGCTGCGCCGTAATAATGGCGAAAAATAATTGTAGAAGGATAGAAATATATAGGAATGTTTTTATTATTTTCTTTTTCATAAGCCCCACCGATATCTCTAAAAGAAAATAAGCTGGATCATCTGAAAAAAAAACATATATAAATATTGGTTACGATATTCAATACAACTGTTAATGAAAAAATGGGCCAAGAAGCTTTACCATTGCTATCCATTTCATATATTTTTTTATGTGCACAAATGTCAGGTACTTTTGTACTTCGGTT
Organism: Dastarcus helophoroides; assembly: GCA_028583605.1. Taxonomy (NCBI): domain Eukaryota; kingdom Metazoa; phylum Arthropoda; class Insecta; order Coleoptera; family Bothrideridae; genus Dastarcus; species Dastarcus helophoroides. The sequence goes on along the minus strand of CM053328.1, from coordinate 25,110,517 downwards.
AATTTTACGTTTGAATAATAAATAATGGAAATATTGTGCCCATTAATCTGAAACATAAATAGAGGTAAATAATTGACTGTTCTTCACATTAATACTTTTTATTTTCCTGATTATTTTATTCGGAAAATTATGTTAATTTGAGCTAATGCCAAATATATGTTTAGATAATGATCGTTGCGGGCGAATTAATATTAATTGTTAGGTGTTTCTTTGAAAAAGTATAAAATTCTCTTGTAATTATTCCCAAACGATAAACCTATAACCTTGAAAGCATTGGGAGTCTGAGATATAACAGTGAATCCCAGCTTCAGAGGTTAGCAACCTGTAGCGCTTTCCGGGATAAATCCCACGTAAGAAGAAGTATGAAAATACTTTGAAGCAAAAAAATCTTTACAGGTAGAATTTCAGACTGCTGAACCAACTACACCGCACTTAGCAATTCCTGATACCTTGTCAGCCTTCCGAATATTACTTTTGAAAAGTCGACGGCCCCCAGTTCTTACAAAAACTTTCCAACAATGTATCTGAACAAGAAACAGATTCCGCAATCCTCGTCATGCAATCCACTGTCTCTCTGTCTTGATAGGCTCGGTTAAAGGAATTATTCAAGCAAACTTTTCCTTTCTGAATGGTTTTTTCAATAAAATCACTGTCTGATTTGGGCTCAAGCTCCAAACATTAGAATAGCTTCTAGTGTTGGCTTACCCTCGTCTTTGTGAGATCACGTCTCGCCAAATTAACATCTTATGGTCTTCCTCCTGGACTCTGTCATTTGATATCCAATTTTCTCGCTGACAGATCTCTTCAGGTCGTAGTCGATGGTATCTTATCCGAGACATTTGCGATTAACGCAGGGATGCCTCAGGGCTCTGTTCTGTTTCCTACTCTATTTCTATTACACATAAATGATCTCTTAGCTCCAACTTCCAATCCTATATACAGCTACGAAGATGATAGTAACCTTGTGTCATCTTTTTGTTCCGACAAATCATTATCTATTGCTGTTTCAGATCAACTAAGGTAACAGCAGATACAGACGATTATTCGGGATCTAGAGATTATTCTGGAATAGGGTAAGAACAATTTGGTCGACCTTCAACGCTTCAAAAACTCGGGCCGCGGTTTTCTCTAAGAAAACATCAAGGGATAATGCAACAAACATACTAATGGACGGTAAAATCCTTCCAATGGGATCTATCTATCCTAGGAGTCAATGCGAGCACTAACTTCTCTTGGGACGATCATGTGCGCGCCATTGCCAAAGCCGATTCTCAGAAGCTAGACTTTCTTTTTAAAACTAAAAAGTACCTCACATCTCATCAGCTATTAACACTATACAAAGCTCAAGTTAGGCCAACACTAGAATACTGTTTTCATGTTTGGAGTTCAGCCCCAAAACACACTTTAGATCTCTTGGATTCAATTCAAAGAAGAGCGATTCGCCTAACTGATAACGATAGTCTGACCTATTCTCTCGAAACGCTAGAGCACAGGCGTATGGTTGGTGACTTGTCTCTTTTCTACAAATACTATCATGGAAGATGCTCGCAGGAACTAATAGGATTAATTCCCCCAAAAGGCAAGATTCTTGAGGCGTACTAGACAGTCGAAGACAGAAAATTCCTGTGCGGTCCATCTTGACATAGTAAGGACTTCTGTCTACGGAGACTCTTTGTTTATAGGACTTCCAAGTTATGGAACTTGTTACCGAAAGGAATTTTTTCCAAAAATTACAACCTATCCTTGTTTAAGAAGGCGGTTCATCGCCACCTATCCTTGTTTCCGCATCCTACTCGCAGTGCTTTGAAAGACTAATGGGGTTACCCTTTGCGAGTGGATTAAACTTTAAAAAAAAGTAGAATTTTTTGGAAGGAAACCGCGATTTCGAATAAATACTTAATCAAACAAATGCAATTGTGGTCACAAACTTCACACCACAATTTTCAGGATAAAGCTAGCTACATCTTTGGCAATTTTGCACCGATTTAATTGTAACTAGTGTAGCATTTTAAGAAAAGAAGACATTGCTTTAATCTTCAGATAATGATATCATTTAACTATTTTAAATTTCCTAAATTGGCCATTAAAAAATCACATGTGTTTCCGCTGCATCGGTTGCTCTGTGTGCAATCACCTTGAATAACGTCAAAGGTGATTACACTTCAGGATGAAATTCTTAAAGAAATATTCTAGATTTTTATTTTTGTCTTTATCAGAACAGAAGCTTATGGTTGGTAAAAAAAGGATTAATTTTTACTAAATAATGCAGAGTTGTAAGTTAGTAAGTTTTAGTGTTCACAAAACATTGGCCGTTTCTAATAATCCATAGCATTGATATGACTCTTACGAAAATATCGATATTATCGATGGTTCTCACCGGTACTTTGCTTAATTGTAAACATCTATTAAAATTTAAATAAAAATACTACAGCGATGGCATGGCGTACATTTTGTAAATGGAAAAGATTATCGGTTTAGAAATTTTGATTTTTTTTGCAAAATTTTGTTTTTGTGAGAAGGTCAGATTTAAAGTTGACCTTTTTATTTCTTTTTTTTTTTTAATTTCAACTTTACAGTTGAATTTCGAAATAAAGTTTAAATTTTCAGAGAAAGGTGGCTCAAATTTAATATCTAAATGAAAAAGGACCGAAATTTTGAGATTTTTCTAAAAAATATTTATAAACTTATAAACTTGAATTATTTTAAATTAAGGAATTTGGTTTTTCTTTTAAAACCTTGATTTATTCAGCTTTGTTGGTTTAGACTTAAATATAGATTTTTCTTCATTTAACATTAAAGATAAAATGCAGTTATTAAAGTCGAAATTTCAAAATGCAGCTTTAAAATTTTAAAATTAAATTGGAATATTCAAATATAAATTTTTCAGAAAATTCGATCTTTTCCTACTTCAGATTTAAAGTGGGTATGTATTCTTAATATTTTGTTAAATTTCGACTTTAAAACGAAATGTTGAAGATAGGTTCTAATAACAAAAGTCCTAATTTCAAGAAACAGTTAGAAATTTTTAAAATATTTTTTCAAAACTCGAAATTTGACAATGGGAAGCTGCCGCGATAATAAATCATACCGCAGATAAGCACTCAAGATGTTTCCGTAAGCGATACGCCTTATCTGTACGATCTGTACGTCCATTCTAGAAACTGGAACGGTACCTATAAATACGCTGTCGTCTTTCCCTCGATCAGTTAATTAAACAGTGAGTTAGTTATTTGGTTAGTCAGTTGTTCACTTAAGTGAATTTTAATTGCAGTGTTCCCAAATCAGTTTCGAAATAAAGTGATTTCAATTCACGAAGTTTTAATTTTCGAACCGATAACACGCAACAATATTTTTCAGTTTTATTACAGGTAGGTGATCCCCATTTAAGAAGTATTTTCGATGTCCATAAGAAAAAAAAATATAGTTTTTTCAAGACATTATTACAAATAATGCAATGATCTCATAAAGCGATCAATAACTTCCATAATATAATTTTAGTTGATTTTGTGGCAATGGCACTTTAACGTTTAAAAATGTCGCTTCCTTGGCATGTCTCTTTGCTATTTGTACATTAAATCAATAACATTAAATACCTAAATCCAAATAAATTATTATAATTTGTGATATTAATAGCATGAACTAAAATAATAAATAATTGTAATCTAACAACTAAAATACTACACACCCCTTTTTTCGTACAAAAATTTGTGGTCAAATTTTGTCCCTCATCTTTCGCGTCTTCTCTCCTAGCATATTAAATCTTATATATATATATATATATAATATCTTGTTCATTTTAATTTGAATTTATGTACTATATACCGGGTGGCCAACTAAGAGGGGAAATCGACTTTATCTCAGCAACGAATCATCCCTTAGCTTTGAGAAAAAAGATTAAATAAAACGTGGCCCTGAAAAATCGCTGGAAAATATTTTTGAGGTTTTAAAATGGCCGCTAGGTGGCGTAATACGCAAACCTAATAGAAAATTAGGATTTTCTCAAAATTTTGCTGATTTAAGGTATATCAAAAATACATGCATCGTAATTCTAGAGAAATTTCGACTTATTTTTGTTTCACACTTTTTATTCTATTCCCCAAAACAGAGTGATCGGGGACGTCGAAAAGAATTTTTTTTAAATAACATTTACTTTAGTTAGCTTTAATGGAATTTAATAAATATAGTCCCTTTAAAAAAAGTGTTATTTAGTCTATTTAGGGCACTTTTATATGTTTTTATTTTAAAATTATTGTCGCTGCTGCAGCACGTTATATAAAATAGTAACAAATTTCGACGTTTTTTTAAGAAAAATTAAATAGAATGATATGTTAATAATAATCTTAAAATAGAGAAATGAAAGCTCTAGATAACATTGAAAATCGCAACATGATATTTTTATCTAACCGGAGATATTGGCAAATAAAATTTCAGTAACGTAAGAGCTTGATGGCGTTATTAACCATTTAGAATTCGAAGTCAGAGGATGTTTAAAATTTGTCTTACATAACATAGCAATAAGTAATTACAATACTTACAATAATCTAATAGTAATAATAGTGAATAATGTAAAAAAATTACCAAAGAAACAAATTAATGTTCAAAATAGTAAAAAAAAAGATGCTACATTACATTAAATGTGTTAAACTAATATCATCCATTGATTGGAGCCCTAGATGTTCAAACTGACTGCACTCCATCATTTTTATACAGTGAATCCTCTAACGAATGAACTACCACTCTAAATAGTGTTGATTATTCTTTCGACCATGTCGTTTCTTTTGTAGGCTTGTTAGCAAAAACAAGGTCTTTTATTCGCCTCACAAATAAAAATCAAGGCAAGTCAGATCTGGGGACCTGGATGGTCAAGGACACTGACTTCCACTTCCTATCCACCTGCCACGTGTCTGGTTTTGAACGGTGGTTAAGCATATCCCCAAGTCATTAGCTATTGTTCTAGTACTTAAATGAGGATTAAATTTCACATACTCTAAAACATTTATAATATTTTGCTCGATGCAACCTCTACATTATGTTCTAAACACAGGAACATGCACGTGCGTATACGATGTATCAGTCGAAGGAAAACTCCTTCATTTTGATTAGGTTTTTCGGGATAATGCACGCGTAGATTTAGCAGCGTCAGTGTATTTTCATGCATTCGAAATAAATGGTTAAGTATGTCAAATGCTTCTTCATTTGTATAAACCTTTTTAATTTTATAAACGAATATAAAAGCGAAAATGCCAATTCACTTAGAAAAACAGGTAGTAAACACAATTGAAACCTTACAGATTTGCATTTTTTATTTGATTTTCGCAGTTAACTTCTTTCAAGGGTCACTTTATCAATTTTGTAGGTAAACTATGTGATAATTCATAATTTAAAGTTTGTTTGCCAATACCTTCGGTTAGACAAAAGATATCGAGTTACGGTTTTCACTGATATCTAGGGCTTTTAACTATCTATTTTAGGATATATAGGTGAAGTTTCTTACCATTTTATATTACGCGCTGTAGCAGCAGCAATAATTTTAAAATAAAAACATATAAAAGTGTCAACTATAGACTAAATAACACTCTTTCTATAGAAACAAAATTTGTTAAATTTTCTCAAAGCTATCCAAAGTAAATGATATTTAAAAAATAAATTTCGACGTCTCCACGCCACTTTATTTTTAGAGGTAAAACAAAACAAGTCAAAATTACTCTGGGATTACAATGCATTTATTTTCCATAGACCTGAATTAAGCACAATTTCGAGAAAATCCTAATTTTCTATTTATTCCTACATATTACGCCACCTAGCGGTCATTTTAGAACTTCAACAATATTTTCCAGCGATTTTTCAGGGCCACTTTTTTATTGAATTTTTGTTACCAAAGCTGTGAAGTAATTCGTTGCCGAGATATAACCGGCGTCCTTTCTTAGTTATCAACCCCGTACAGTTCATTTCAAATTAGCAAAAGCTGCATACAAGAAATTCATATGCGCACACTGGCGGTCATTTTAGTCACTTTTGGAATCATAGAAGTGTGTGGTTGGTGAGCGGGTCTTTCCCCTGGCATATCGCCCCTACCTCATAAAACCAAGGGAAACAGACCAAGTCTCCAAGGGAAACATGAACACATAAGTTAAGGCAGCTTTTCTTTAGTTTTAATAGAATGGATGACTGAAATGCACATGAATATTTTGCTTTATCTATTTGGATAAATTCATTACTAATGTTTGATTACTTGTGAGATAACATTATCAATTTGGATTTTTGGAGTATTGAACCAACCAAGTCAAGTACTGGAACGCGCCCTGTAAATAAGTTGATGACAAAAATTAAGTGTTTCTTTCATAAGCCAACAATTAAATCTCTTCCCTCTATGAAGTATCGCTCCTGGTAGCTAATAAATTGAGAAAAAATGGATAACATTTCTGACCATTTTACCCAGTGCAACAAAGTAGTCTCCGAAATAGAAATATACTGGTACCAAATTAGTTTTAAAATTTTTTTGATTGCCACATTTTCTAAAATTTGATACCTTTTAACATAGAATTACCCATATATAAAAGTTATGTAAAGAAAAGTAATAATTTTTTAGTAACTAAATCGCTTACAACAGTTTACGTAAAAGAGGCAATTAAATTTTTCCTCTTGAATTGCCTAAATTGATCGAGGTATCTCTTACCTTTATTGAAGACTAAATGTCTTGACGAGTTTGCTAAAATGTTAAATTCTTTTTATTACCATATAGTTGATAAGTATTATACTCTAAACGACATAGTATTTCATTTGCATGTATCTCCTGTTATAATTTAACTTGCTCAGTAAACTATCAACTTAATAAAAGACTGGTAACAATGATAAAAATTCCAAGTCATTTAAAACAATTTCGATAATCTTCAGTAATCTATCACCATAATATTAGTAAATAAAAATATCTTGATTCAGTATAAAATCATTTCAAAATTATATGTACTGCAGTTATTGGTAATGATAATTTATAATAGGGTGAAATAACTGTAATGGATTCGTTTCGAATTATTCCATGATAGAAAATAAAATTGTATAAGTTGCTCTATAAGTTAATGGTTTTCAATTGAATAACCAGTTATTTGTTCCGTTTGTTGAAGATTTTATTTATATTAAAATTTCGGGCTCATCCATTCTCTTTTTTTAAAGAAAACATTATTGTTCCTGAAAAGCACCCTACGATAGTGGGTGAAAATGCAGAATACTTTAAGCAATTTCTGGACACGAAAAACTAAATACATGTATTCTTGATTAAAAGAATAAAAATATAAAATTTTCAAGAAAAATTACAATCAATATTACTTGCCAAAACAAAAGTTACTAAGGGTCATCAGAGCTATTTCGGGAGATAAAATATCTGTTCTTTATTCTGAATTTTTATTAAACTGGTGTGTTCTTTAATGTTGGTACAGCAGTCTACATACAGGGTGGCCAAGTCATAACCATCATTAACTTTAAGAGAATATAGAGAAAAATAAATATATGTGTGCACGAATACGTTATTAAAATTTCTTATGGTATATTTACGCTGAAAAAGAAATGTTTTAATCATAATTGAAACCCTTTTTTGGGCAGCCACTGATTCCAGGCGACTTCTTTCAAATTTCTAAAGCGACAACTTAACTTGGGTTATGCTTAAAAGATGAAAACATGTAAATTATCATGTGAAATTTTCGTCTCTTGGATCCTTCGACGATTCACTTAATCGGCCGATAGCGATAACGAATTGAAAAAAAAAGTTAATGAGGAATCTCGAACAGAACGAAACATTTTAAAAAGAAATGTGTGCAAGTGTTATAAAATGGCTGATACCCAAGAAATATTTTCCAGCGACTACTGAAAAGTTTCAGTTTTGTGAATCTATGAGGAAAACAGGTGATGCTGAAGGAAAGTTTTCAAACCATGTATTGACGAGTAACAATTTAATTATTTTTCTTCATAGATGCCACAAATTTCAAATAATATGGAAAATAGAAAAATAACCAGTTGAATGTCATATTCCTGGAAGTACCCAAAGATTATTAAATTAGTCGGTTAGGAAATTCCCTCTCTTTAACACATTTTTCATAAAGAACAACTTTCCTGCCCCGACAAATGTTCAATATGTTCCGAAATTAAATAATGCGGCTGTTTAGGCATTAAACCCTTCTTCGAACTATTCACTCCAGAATACCTACCAAGATCGAAGAACAAATGAACGGGACCCAATTCGGGTTCCGCAACAATCTTGGAACCAGAGGAGCACTATGTTGCATCCAGATTCACAGATGCGGAGATGTCGAACATCCTGTCTATTTGTGCTTTATTGACTTTGAAAAAGCGCTCGACAGGGTTAAACATGACAAATTGATTCAGATTTTAGAAGAAACAGGCATTGACGTTAAGGATCTCCGTATAATTAAAAAGCTGTGGAAAACGTCAAAAATTGACCGAAACATCTCGGAATCGGTGGCAATCTAGTAGGGGTGTAAGAAAAGGCTGCATTATCTCACAATTGCTTTTTAACCTATACTCCGAACACATCTGTAGAGAAGCGCTTGATGAAGCTGATTGCGGTATCAAGATAAATGAGGTTAGCATCAACAACCTCAGATATGCTGACAATACGGTTCTGTTAGCCAGTAGTCTGGAACAATTGAAATTGTTATTAGATAAAATTACAAATGTATGCACTGAGTATGGATTAAGGCTCAACCCTGCAAAAACGAAATTAATGGTTGTTAGTAAACACCCTGTAAGTACCCCAGCAATAACAGGTTATGGTGTCGATTTCGAGCAGGTTGACAATGTTACTTACTTTGGCTCCAACATTAATAGCAACTGGGACATGACCAAAGGGTTAAAATCCGAACAGAGAAAGCTAGAACGGTGTTCTTTCGGAAGAAAAAAGTTTAATGTAGTCGAAATATTAACATGGAACTAAAGTTATGACTCGCAACATGCTACCTATTCTCGACTTTACTCTATGAGGCAGAAAGTTGGACACCCACGGTGGCACTACTAAAGAAACTCCTGGATTTTGAGATGTGGGTGTATCCGCAGATGGCTACGCATAAGTTGGGTCGATAGGGTCCGAAATGAGGAGGTTCTGTGTACGGATACATAGACAACCCAAGATAATTAAAACTATTAAAATCAAAAAGCTAGAATATCTTGCGCATGTAGTGCAATACCGTGAGCGCTACAATACCCTTCACCTAATTATGCAGGGTAAAATAGAGGATAGGAGAGGACCTGGTCGCAAAAGAACATTCTGGCTTCGAAACCTGCGGGAATGGTTCCAAAAATCGAATGCAACACTATTTAAAGATGCTGTCAACAAAGTCATAATAGCCAATATGATAGCCAACTTTTGGTGAGGACATGTCACATGAAGAAAAAGAAGAAAAACAAGAAGAAAGAGCATTAAACATTCATTTTGTGGATGCATTGTTATTTATTATTTTGGATTCTTGGTTTATTTCTTGCCAGACAGATGAATTCTTTTGTATACTTTACACACCCTTTAATTATTTAGATTTAGAATTTGTTTTATTCTTCGTCAAACTGGTTTATGAATGAAGATAGGAATATAAACTATACGCAATTATTTTCACATTAATTTAAAGTGTTAGAAATACAAATAAATTTAAACATTTGTTGCCCATTTAATTGGGCAATATTATCTCGCTGCTCCCTAGTCTGCCTTATTGCTGCTTACCTGGCTAAAGATCAAAAGACTAAAAATTAAAATTGGTGTAAATTGCTTCTTGAAAGTTTGAATTGCTGAGAACGACGGCGAATTCCTTCTAACTGCTGCAATGTTTTCATCAGAAAGCATTGTATGAACAACACGGAGAAAATTTTTGGGGTTTGAAATGATCCAACCTATTTCATATTTATTAATTATTCGGATCACTGTAGGGCGAGAAGGTGCGTTATAGTGATCAAAAATCCATGACATCATCGAATTGGGTCCGCAAAACTAATAAAATGAATTTCAAAATCCACATCAATAATGCACAGATTTATTAACATAAGATAAAGATTTTAGCCACAATATGATAATAATTTTGCCAAAATCATGTTGTTTTCCATTTATTTCCACAATAGTTGCATTTCTAAAGGAAAAGAGCTTAGGGCACATCAGATGAAAACTATATTAAATCTTTGCTTTTACTCACATTTTATAAGGACTGTTGTTTCATTGTTAACACAATCCCTTTAAATTAGACATAATCCAACATGCACACATATCTCTTTATTCTTCTTTACAAAAGATCTACACGCCATTCTTTTATATTTCTCGGCATTATAGTCTACTGTAATCTCACCAGTAAAAGAGATAATCCATCATAAAAGACAAAAATCCTGCAGCTTGTGGAGATTTGTCTTCTTTTAAAATTGACTTTGCATATCCCACCGTGGTGTTCTATAAGCTCAGTCGAGTTCATTACTCGTGATATATTGGACAGTAACCCCCCTTAGGGTAACTAATATAAAGGCCAGTAGCCCCCTTAAGTAACATTATTATGAATTATTAAAGAATCAATTTCATTTAACATTTCTTCAACCCAGTTGGGAAATATTTAAATATTTTAATTATGAAAATTTACAATATTCTGAAACATTTTTCAAATAGGGCATTATGATATATGTATACATTTTTAAGATGTCACTTCAAACCAGCTGACAAAAATAAAAAGATATAAAAAATGTAAAAAAGGGTTATACCGTTGGACATCAATATTTTAATTTCATTTGGACTCGCCAGTGATGCATAACCTTGAAAAAGCTTTAAAAAATTAGGCAGTCATAGGAAGTGGCAGAAGTGAAAACTTCAAACTAGAGAATGGGTTTATTCTTTATTTTACAAATTAATTCTAGTAACAAAAATTAAAATTTCATAATTTGCAAATTAAAATTATCATATCCGCTCGTGTTGTACGAACTAATATACTACTCATTTTTGTGAGGCAGGGTAATTCTACAATTGAATAATTAATTATAATAATAATCAACATTGATGCAGTTTGTTTACGCTGTTTAGATCGAGGTTAATTGGCACTGAAGGTCTTAGTTAGATGATTTATAAATTTTTGGCCTTCGTTCTCCAATACTTATACACTACTTTAGTCAAATGCATCTTTTACATACATATTTTTTTTCCATTTTTATCACAACCTCATGATGTTTGATGTTTATTCATCTCTCTTTATATTAATTATTGACAGCTTACGCAGTCAGTGGTCAAGAGTGCAAACCATTAATTAGTTGCAACGTTGCCATTTCAAAGCAGATATTGTTTTATTTTTAATTAGGATATTTAATTCATTTGATGATTTTCTTAATACTAAATTCTTGTATGGTGCTCTTTCTGGGTTTTTTTAGCTATTTGCTAATATATTATTTTTAAAATCGTAGATTGAAAGAACTATTTATGTTTTATTTATCTTTTTGAAGTGTGTGTAAACTTCCGACTCTACTTACATTAGTAATTATTACATACATTAGTAATTATTACATACATTAGTAATTATTACATACATTAGTAATTATTACATAAATAAACGATATTCAGGGTGAGTCATTAGTATGGGAACGCTTTGTATCCCCCTCAGATTCCTTGCCCTATTTTTCCATAAAAATGCACTTCTACCAACATAGTATTTATGCCAATAAATTGCAACCCCTAATTTTTAAGGGGGTAAATAATGTAACGTTTGTTTCATTGAAAATTCCAATTTATTTTTGAAATATTAAAGAAAATCTGTTTTTGGGAGATAACTGGAAGAGGGGGGGGGTTCACCTCCTAAATCACCGAGTTAGCATCTGTAAAAAACGTGTCTAATATTTTTTATGTACTGTAACATATTACAAAATGAAGGAAATCGGTGAGGTACACTTCAGGTACTTTCCTTGTTAGTTAATACAATACAGCAGATTTTGCTTCAGGGGTCTGACGGGCTGCAGATTCAGGCCCCGTTAGCTATCGCGTGTTTTTTTTTTAAGCGTCTTATTCATAGCTACATTATTTTACTAACATAAGAGCATGCTGGTAATTTGTAATGGTGACGCAAAACCATATCCCCCTATCCAAAATCGCTCAACGCTCCCAAAGAAATTTTGACTTCAATAAATAAAGGATAAAGAGGTAAGAAAATAATAAAATTGAATTATATAAGCATGTTTGAGAATAGACGTTTTATTTGTAATTTACAGAAATTTTCGAACAACAAGAATCTAACAAAAATAATGCGATCAAACCTATGATAATCGCATGGTAATAAGTTGGGACTATAAGGAGGATGTCCTAATGTTGCCCAATGCATATCCTCTAATTTTTGATGGGTCAGATTGGCTGAGTGGGAGCGGACATTGTTGTGAAGCAAAATCATATTTCTGACCGAAAATGCGCGTCTTTCACCGACATGCACGTTTTGTTTCATCCAATAGCTGGCAGTAGTAGGCAGCATTAACCGTACGACATTCATGCAGAAAATCGACGTGCACAACTCCTTAAAAATCTCAAAACACCGTCGCAAGAACCTTTCCAGCTGAGAGGCGAGAGTTTGCCTTAACGGGTACACCTTCCCCCTTTCTTCTTCACTCCATGCTTGCTTGTTTAGATTCAGGAGTTTAACGGCGGACCCAAGTTTCATCACAAGTAACGATACGTTGCAAAAAAACATTACCTTCACGTTGAAAACGTCTAAGATAGCGCTGACAAATCTCCAGACGTTGTTGTTTCTGTATTTCAGATCAAAGACAAGGTACCTACTTCGTAGAAATTTTTCGAAACCCCAGCTCATCTGTAATGATGGGTTAAGCACTCCCAAAGCGTATTCCTATTTGAGCTGCAATTTCGCCAACAGTTAAACCACAATCACCTTCCAAAAGGCGTTAAACAGCATTAGTCGTGTCCGCAGCCACACTGGTCGGCGGACGATGGGCATGGGGTTCATTGTCAACTTGAGATCGTCCTTCCAAAAATTGTTGTGCCATTCAAACACTTGAGTGTTCTTCAAACAAGTATCCCCAAACTGTGCTTCTGGTCTATGAAGAATTTCGGCGGGATTTACCCTTCAATGGCAAGAACTTTAATAATAATGCGCTGCGCAACATGCGGATGAACCACTTGCTCACTCATTGTATTTTTAATTGACGAACGGTAAAAACAGAATTCGCTTAAGCGCAGGAAGTCACGTGATGTCTAACAGTAGGCACACTCTTCCGATGCCCTCATGGCGACATGCTAGAAATTCCGGTTCATATTTGATTTACCTTTGTAAGTTGCTTCTGCTTGGCAACTAATTCCACAGTTGGAAAATTCTGTGAAAAAAGAGGCTATATAAATATAAATTTTCATTGCTTCAAAGTTGGACTGCATAGATCTTTGCTATTCGGACTGTCTTGTATACCTTAAGATTATTGCTCTTAGGAGGATCAGACCTATCAGTTATTCCGAACATTTATGATATTAGTGTTAGTAAAGAGGCAAATCGTCAACCATTCGCCTGTGGTACAGTATCTGCAGACATTTCATCAAAGTTTAATCATCGATCAGACGAATTATTCTTCTATGAATTGAATACAAAACAACCAATGTGTGTTTTGAAGTTGAACTCCAAAAATGAAAGCAGCACTAAAGTGTTGGTCTAACTTGAGGTTTATAGAGTGTAATTAAGTAATACGATATCAAGTGCCTCGAAAAAGAACAATGTTTGAGAGGTGAATTTAATGTGCACATGGTCATTTCGAGAAAAGTTGATGCTTGCATCTATTTTCAATATAAAAAAATCTCATAGGAAAGATTTTACCATCCAATAGGATGTTGGTTGTATTATCCATTAACATTTTCTTAGAGAAAACAACGGCCTAAATTTTTGAAGCATTGAAGTCAATCAATCTTTTCTTTCGCCATTCCATACTCCGAGATTACAATTAGTCATCTGTATGTGCCCCCAATCTCTGTGTATTTGCGACGAATAATGGTTTGTTGAAGAAAAAGGATTACATTAAGCTACTATTATCTGCTATGTATGTATATATATATATATATATATATATATATATATATATATGTCAACCAGTAATGGACACTTGAATTTTAGTGCCCTATAATAAGATGTTGTGTAAGTAAAGAAACCTGTAAATATGTCACAATCTTTTTCTATCGTTAATTTACCGAATTCACTGCGATTAAAATTGTTATGTGGCACTGTGGTCGTGAGATCGATTGTTTTGTAATGACCTGTTGTATTTTTGTGTACTTAGCTACAATCGTTAAAGAAATTATTAAGAAATACAACATTTTCTTGAAGGTATCAGACTCAAACTTACATAATTTTTGAAGTTTAATTGCTTGTGGTGTTGTATAAGGTGTACGTGTCTAAAGTTTTGTTTAGCTTTTTTGGATGATGTTTCATTATTTGAAAGTTTAGATTAGGTGTACATTATTGGATCTCAAATTTTATATGTGGTCCTTAAGTGGACGGGGTGTCCATTTATGAAAAAAATGCATTTAAAGTTATTTTTATCAATTCTGAACGGGTTACCAAAAATGATTTTGCCTGGTATAGATATCAGTTGTGTACAAAAAGGAAACTGATGGTCATTTAAGGATACTTACGCATGTCCACTAGCGTTGCTTAAATTTTCTTTGTTTTACAAAACTCTCAAAGAGATTTAAAAAATATATCGATGAAAATATGGCAGCTGCAAGTAAGTCATTTGGTGTTTCCCGCATAAATTTACTTTAAATTATAAGGGACAATACTTTGGAAGAGAAATAGAGTGGTCTCGAATCAATGAGCGATTTGTATTATGCCTAGAAAAGGATACAGACATTAGATAGTAAGGTCTTACAAAAAAAAATAATACACCTGATGATTCTACGGTTCTAAACTTTTTATCAGTAATCCATGATAATGATTGTCTAGAACCATCAAGAAATATTAAAAGTGATAATCGAGTACAAACCAGAAGTTTTAATACACATGAAAGAAGTTCTTCAGAAAAATTTAATTCAAGATCAGATCAGTCCAAAATAAAAATCGCTCAGATGAGACGCCGTTAAGCGGATCTGTAATAAAAAACTGAATATCAAATGACATAAATTCAATGGAAGTCGGTAGGATATTAATTTCGCAACAAGGGCCATTTAGATATCCAATGCTACAATTCGAGTTTCGACGTATTTTTTCACAGTTGAAACTCAAACATAGACAACAGTTGCCAGGAGGCCGCCAGTTGAAAGTTACTGTCTAAAACAACATTACCCGCCCGATGTTCCTGCCCGAGATGTTTCTATTCTCTTCCAGATATTTGAGGATTTCGAAGTTTATAATTTTGTTTATTACTTAGGATGCAATGGGCAACAAAAAAGGGCGATAGCTGTTAGCCAGATTCTATTTCCCTAGGGATGAACTGCACCAAAGTAGATTTTGAGGAGTTGATGAGTGCACCCTTGATATTGAAACGTATAAGTGATCTGCTTAGAAAAGGAATGAGCTCAGCAGTTCACTTTTTAAGAGCAATACTGGAGATTTTAAATGAACTCTAAATATGTTAGCTAAACAGTTTTCCAAATTTCTAGCTTAAAATTAAAATGTTTAAGATACCTGTAAACATTTTCTCTTGAATTGGGGAGGTCGAAATCACAACAAAAAATCAAAGAAAATAAACTTATCAAAAGTTTAACCTCTAGATTTTGCAAAAAAAGAAACGAAATATAAACAGCCTATTGAGAAAAGTATTTTTGAAATTAAATTGCCAAAGGCATAATCATTTTTGGCCTCTGTCGGCAATAAGTTACTTGCCTTTCTACAATATCAAGATAAATTAATAGAAATCCATTACTTTCCAAAGAATAGTCTATTAGTTCCGTTGAAATGTACCGAAATAACTGAGTAAAAGTTATCTTTTGTTTCAACGATCTAGGAACCTAAATGCGGGCATTAAACCTTTCTAAGCGTCCCTTCATCGTGTAATAGGTGAAATTCCGGAACATCTAGGAAAGTGTGTAACGGACAGCCGATACAGGTTTCAGGAACATGCGAGAATTAAAAGCATAATTAAACTGTTACATTTAGCCGATGGCGGGTATTCAACTTCACAATATTCGCACCAGAAATGCTTGGAGAGTTTGTTGGCGAAGTACAATATTGTTTCTCTGAATACATCAACTTAACGGTATATAACATATTGTAGTGCAAGCTGCACTGAAATTTTGATTTAAACAGCAAATATAACGGTGGGTTCTGCTTGTCGGAGTACATTACCGACTGGGTATTGTGTTAATATGAGAATTTGAATATGCTTTAATTTCGATCACAATGGGTGGTTTAGGTTTAAGTAGGGGTCCACAAATTAATCTCAGCCGTCCTGAACTATGTCTTATTAAATGTTCTTGTGAGAAATATTACAGCCTGCGAAGGTAATACAAACCATCTTGTACTTATTTGTGAATAAACCTTGCTACATTACATATATACAATGTGGAGACTTTAACTGGAATAAATTCGATACCCAAGAAATGTGCGAAATGCAGCCCTTCAAAGAGGGCGAAAAGCACCCTAATTTTTCAAATGGAACAATATGATGTGTGACCTTCCATTGGATAGTTGACAGAAAGACGAATCGGACGCATTCATCCTATTTAATATTTTTCAAGAGGTTGAGGGATGCATAACAGCAAAACGTCATTGTTAAGTTTAATTATTTTTCAACCTAATAGTTCTTCAAAATGTGCACCGTTTAATTATTGACAACATCCTTATTTGTTACAAGTTTCAACCCTTACGATAAGTATCTCTTATTCTTTTTCTTAGCTTATCAATGTTGTGTAGTTTTTGAATGATAACCATACTCTTTAGACATTCCCTTTAAAAGTAATCCATCTTAATTTTTTGTCACAACTGATATTGTTACAAATCCATCGAAGGACCTTGGTATTGAACTTGACAGTAAACTGGGCTGAAAACACCACATTAAAACTAAATTAAATAAAGCCTACAATATCTTCTGGCAATGCTTTGGGGCATCGGAAGCATTGGGGATTATCGCCTAAGATGACCTTTAGGCTATGTACGGCAATCATTGGACCAGCTGTAAGCTACGATGTTATAGTTTGGTGGTCAAAGGCGAAGTGCACCAGTATAAAAAAAAGCTAAATCACATCCAGAGGCTAGCGGGTAAGGCGTTGATAGGAGCAATGAAATTAACTCCAATAGCGACTATGGAGGCAATCCTGTGTCTCCAGGCTTCGGCTCTTCGGTTCTGGGCTAAGGGAATGTGAAGCATGGCAGGTTGAATGGTGGGCCCTCGGCCTATAATTAAAGGGCACTGCGAAAGGCCCCCGATTCTGGATGCTCCGATAAACCATCTATCAGTAAAGTATAACCACAAAATCAAACCGTATAAAAATGGATGAACCACAAGCAAAGATTCCAGACTTTTAAATATATACACGAACGGATCAAAAAAAATACAAGCACTGGAACGGAAATATTTGCAGAGGACCTGAACATAAACGTAAGTATTAAATTAATCAAATACCCAACAATCTTTTAAGCAAAGATCTTGAGAATTTTAGATAGCGAACGACGCAACTGAACATTACAGGAAAATATATCTAAATAAAGATGGGCAGGTCTGAAAGGTCTATCACATGATAATGCAGATGATCTAGGGTTATTTTGGAAATCAGGGAAATGAAAGTGCTGACAAACTAGCGAGAAGAGATAATTCGTTGACCAGAACTAAATCTTTCCCTGGCTACATCAACCGTAAGAACGAAGAAATTTATCGTAAACACCAAGCAGAATGGACGCCCATAATAACATTCCAAAAGACCTACGCATTCGTGCAGAGAAAATTATGCTTACAATTTTTAAGGAATAACCTCAGGAAACTTGCAGGCATCTGGACAAGTCACTATTGGTTAAATGAACATCTTCACAGAAGGGTATTGTAAACGAACCAAGCTGTGTTTAGACGATTAGAGTGTTAAGCACATGACGCGTCACTGCCCGACACTAGCATCAATCAGAGGATCCACGCTGGGAGACTTCTGAGTTAGTATGGCCAGTTTGAGAGCCATGCATTCAAAAGACGTTCTTCAGTTTCTTGATAAAATTGGTTGGTTGAAAAAATAGCCATGGACGCCTCAATTACTGAGATAACACAATGGACCCAAAAGGGTGGCCTAAGTGCTGGCTTCAACTCGTAGGTAACCCAGCCAAAAGACAGCAACTGGAATCCAGAATCGTTAAAAATCCAAATTTTCTGATAATTAATAATAATAATAATAATAATAATAATCACTTTTTATTCAATTTACAAAGATATCAGGTACTAAAATCTGAAAAAATTGAAATTTATGAAATTGGGTTTGTGCAGATTAAACGAAAAATATACGTGCATTTGATTTGATAGTTTCATTTTTTTTTTTTTTGAAGTAAAAACCTTTTTATGCTCATTGAGCAATTATAGACAGGGGGAAAATATGGTTTAGCGTCACCATCACAATAATTTTATTATCGGCAAGCTTTAGTGTTAACAGTATTATGTAGTTTTGAATAAGACGTGTAATGGTATTAAAAAACGCGTAATCGATAACGGGGTTGGAACCTACGACTTACCAGATCTATAAAACAAAATCTTCCACCTTAACTAGCTAAGCTATACTGATTGATGGTAAAAATATAAATTTTAACTGAATTTAAAGAGATTAAGACGATGTAGTTTAGTGGAAACTATTTCGCAATTAACCCATCAAAGCCCACTAAAACCACTTGGTCACAACAACACACTTTCTTTCTGAGACTGCTGAAATAAAAGCAATCGATAAAATCTCGTAATCATTCAAATCTAGTAATCATTTTACGAAAACTTTTTTGGGTCCTTTTTCTTCGCAGGCTATATATGTATTTTTAGTATTTTCAATTTAAATGAGGAAGAAAATTCCGTCTTTAATGGGTTAATCAATGAAAATTATATGATTATATGATTTAGAATACTTATCAATATCGCAATAAATACTTATCTAAATTGTAATTACTATTACAGGGTGATTCAGTCATAATAGCCTTAATTTTAAGGAAAGATAGAGAAAAAGAAGTATAATACGAATACGTGATAAAAAAAATTCCAGATATAATTGGACTAAAAAAATTATTTTAAAATCATAATTTGAACCCCTTTTTGAGCTGCCACTCGCTCCAAAGCTCTAAGGCTCAGATAAATAGAAATAAGAAGAATTTACTGCTGCGCAGTTGGAACTCGGGCGAAACAAATAAACAAAACATTGCTAGGTTATGTCTAAATGAAAATACGAAAAACATTAAATTATCCTGGAGGCACCGATGGTTGTGGAAAAGTCACTGGGTGATTTGCTTTTTTATAAGAAAATCGGGTAACAACGAACTGCAGAAAAAAGTTACGTGAAAATAAAAAAAGATGAAATCGCGGGCAAGTAATGAACTAAATTCGCTGCTACGGGTGCAAGTGGTTAATACTCGAGAGTTATTTCCCGACGTTTTTTTTATGACCTTCTGTGATACTGCAGGCATTTTTTAAACTTATGTAGTTTGCCGCTTTATTCATACGCTCGAAAGGTCTAAAATAGTTCAGAAAAGAGGCACTCGAGTAAGTACACTGCATCTATTCTGACTGTGGGCTATCGTTGACATTTTTTTTATAAACACAACTGCTAACCAACCTTAATATGCTTCAACATTAAATAAACCAGTGCGTCGTATCGTTATTTATTTTGTAAAGTTAATATATTTGTTTGAGTCGTTTGTGTTCGTTTATTTTTTGAATTTGCTTTTTACTTTCCATCAGACCGATTGATTAACGAAACAAAAAAATGCAAAAAGTTTTAAGTGTATGAAAATACAAATACTTATTCG
Organism: Dastarcus helophoroides; assembly: GCA_028583605.1. NCBI lineage: Eukaryota > Metazoa > Arthropoda > Insecta > Coleoptera > Bothrideridae > Dastarcus > Dastarcus helophoroides. The sequence goes on along the minus strand of CM053328.1, from coordinate 25,090,601 downwards.
TTAAAATAACTAACAGAGATTTGTTGTCCATTAATTAGCCATGTTTGTCCAGTCCTATTTAAGATTTTTAAGGGGACTGCTGCTCCGGCCAAGGTGGTGCACCTGAAGGTCTCAACTTAAACCAATTAAGTGTTTTCCTTATAACCAAAATTGACCGGTTTCGGCATTTTGCACATAGCGTATTTGTTTTTAGATATTTCGGCTGGATCCTTTTCAAAAAATCACCCTGTGTATCGCTTATTGATGTTATAGTTACTAATGTTATTTCAGATAAACTATTGGATGTTTTGTATACTGTTACGGGCTTATCGGTTCGAATTGATACACGTGATGGATTTATTCCCACTTTATTACTGAACTCAACTTGAATCACCACAATTTACAATTAACTCACTTCTACTAACTTACTAATTGCACTGATTCTAACTGACTGACTCGAGGGAAAACTGACCGCCTTTTTATAGTTTCGGCCCGCGTCTTCCAGAACTTTCGGCAGATAAGGCTTATCGAATGCCGAAATTTCTGGAACGCTTATCTGCCGTTTGTTTCGTTATCGCGGCCGCTTTCCCCTTATCAGAACCTTCTAGAAACTTTTTTTTATTTACTAAATTCTACAATTCTATTCTAAATCTTATTTCATCTATTTACATTACGTTACGTTGCCTCCCCCTTAGAAATGATCGTCCCGATCAGTTCCAATCAGTCACTTCACCACTAAATTTGCATAGTCTGTTAAGGTGTACCACTTTCATTTTACTCCTGGAGCTACGCTGGATCCTGTATACCAAGTCGTTGATCCTCTTCAGCACTTTGTACGGCCCTTCCCAAGATGGCGTAAACTTTGGCGAAACTCCTTTCTTTCGCTGAGGGTTGTATAGCCATACCAACTCGCCCTCACTGAAACCACCATGATTGGCACTCACGTCATACCTGGCCTTCATCCGGTCCGTCGCCAAGTTGATCTTCGTCCGCACCAGAGCATGCGTCTCCAGTATCGCTTCCCTCAAGTCATCTACGAAACCCATCGTTTCCTTGGGGACCTCCCTTGGTGATCCAAACACCAAGTCACACGGAAGCCGCAGTTCCCTCCCGAAGATCACTTTTTCCGGGGTCTGACTTGTAGTTTCATGAGTTGCCGCGCGATAAGCCATCAGAAACAGTGGTAGATGTCGGTCCCAGTCGGTCTGATGTTTGGAAACGACCTTCGAAAGATGTTCCTCTAATGTCCTGTTAAATCTCTCTACCATTCCGTCAGACTGCGGATGAAGAGGTGTTGTTCGAGTTTTCCTTATTCCAAGAAGACGACACGCCTCTTGGAAAACCCCCGATTCAAAGTTCCTTCCTTGGTCCGAGTGTAGTTCCAAGGGAACACCGAATCGACAGATGAAGTTGTCCACAAGAACCCTTGCGACTGTGGTGGCTTCCTGGTTCGGGATGGCATAAGCTTCAGGCCATTTACTGAAATAATCCATGGCCACCAGGATGTACTTGTTTCCATCGTCTGAAACTGGGAATGGTCCTGCCACATCGATTGCAATTCTTTCAAATGGAGCCCCCACATTATATTGCTTCAGGGCCCCTTTGGTTCTCGTACGGGGACCCTTGGATGCAGCACAGGTGACACATTTCCGACACCACCGCTCGACGTCCTCCCTGCAGTTAACCCAATAGAACCGTTTTCGAACCTTCTCCAGGGTCTTGTTTATCCCTAGGTGTCCACCAGAGGTCCCATTGTGCACCTCCCACAAGACCTGTGGAATCTTCTCCTGAGGCACCACCAACTGCAAGTTGACATGCTTTCCATCCGCGCTTTCCCATGCTCTCTTCAGTACCCCGTCCTCGACCTGGAGGGATTTCCATTGAGCCCACAAATTCTTAAGAGCTGGACTTCTGTCGGAAACCTCTTGCCATTCCGGTCTGTCTCCAGCTTCTTTCCATTCCAATATGGGTCCGATATCAGCGTCGCTCCTCTGTAGCTTCCGAAGACCTTCAACTGTCCATTCGTCTTCTGGCTGGACAGAAGTGACCCTTATATCCACCATGTCCTCATGGTCCTCAACTCGTTTGCAGTGTTTGCAATCACCACAGGGTCTTCTGGACAAAGCGTCAGCGTTGTTATGCTGTCGTCCCGGTCTATGATGCACCTTGAAGTGATACTGCTGAAGCCTTTCTAACCATCTAGCCGTCTGTCCCTCCGCGTTCTTCATTCGGAGTAACCAAGAAAGTGCCGAATGATCTGTCCTGATAAGGAATTCTTGCCCATATAAATACTTGTGAAAGTGTTCCACGGCCTTCACTATCGCAAGTAGTTCCTTCCTGGTGGTGCAATAGTTCCTCTCTGGCTTCGTCAGGATCTTGCTGTAATACTCGATTACTCTTTCTTCACCGCCTTGAACTTGGGACAGCACAGCTCCAATGCCGACGTTGCTGGCATCTGTGTCTAACACAAACTTCCCAATCTGCTGAGGATTAGCCAAGATAGGGCTCGTGCACAAGGCGGACTTCAGTTTCCGGAAAGCGGTATCACAATCGGGAGTCCAGACGTACGGCGTTCTTCCTTCCGTTAGTCGGTGCAACGGCGCAGCGATGATGGCGAAACCTTTCACAAATCTTTTGTTATAGGTGCATAACCCGAGGAACTTCCTTAACTCCTGTTTATCTTTGGGTCTTGGCCAGTCACGGATTGTTTGAGTATCGCGTGCTACAGTAACCTTGACTCCTGTGTCCACCGTTGCCTGCAGATTTCTTCCATTCCCGCTGGCTTCTACCACCAAACTCTCTTTGGTCCTTTTTATCTGTTTGATGGGAAGAATTCTGGGGACTGGTTTCTTCACATTAGTTAGTGAGTTCTCTTTCTCGCCATTTTGTCTTCTTACTCTGGGGCTTGTCGACTTCTTGGGGGTTGACCTGCAATCCTTCTTGATGTGTCCCGGTTTGCCACAGCCGTAACATGTTATGCTTCTGCTGGAACTGCCTTTAAGAGTTCCTACCAATTCTTGGATACTCGCGTTAATTCTGTGGATGTTAGCACTCAGGTTCGCGTTCATTTCCTTCATGTTAGCGTTAATGTTTCCAAAATTAGGGTCATCCGCGACCTCTTCGATGTCGGCCTTCCTTACCCTCCATGACGCCTCTGACTCCGAAACCCTGTAAGCAGCTTCTATCTCCAAAGCTCTAATCAGTGCCTCTCGCGATGTTCGGAAGTTTGACAAGCGCATCACTCCCTGGACTTCTAAGTCTCTTATTCCTTCTATGAAAATTCTAGCTAAGTAAAGTTCCAAAAATTCAGTTGGTGCTGTTGGATAAGCTGCATGAGCCAGTCTTTTTACGTCAGCCTCGAATTCTTGTAGCGTTTCATCACTTTTCTGCTTTCTTACTAGTAGTTGCGACTGGGCTACTTGCGGCAAATGATGATCTCCAAATCTCAGCTCTAAAGCTCTAACTAAATCCGCATAGTTAGCTAGTTCATGGTCAGATAGAGCTCGGAGTAGTTCCAGAGCTTTTCCGCGAAGGGATATCACCAATGAAGTCACTTTTTCGTCTTCCGTCCATCTATTCGCCCTAACAGCAGCTTCGAACTGAATTCTGTAAGCCTGGAAAGATGTTTGTCCATCAAAGGTCGGAGGTTTCACCTTTTGGGAAGAACTAGCAGGTACACTTCCGGATTCGTGTTGTATGACTTGTCCACTTAGCAACTTCTTCATGTTTTTTTCGATGTTGCTAATCCTCTTCTGTGTTGTATTTTCCAAATCAAGAAGCTTGCTTTTACTTCTCCAATTTCTTCCCTGACTTCGCCAATCTCTTCCTGCATTTCTTCTCGCATTCCTGTAATCTGTTCTTTTACTTCTTCTTTCATTTCTTCTCTCATTCCGGTAATTTGTTCTTTCACTTCTTCTTTCATTTTTTCAACGTCTACTCCCATTTTTTCAGTTATATTTGCTAGTAGACTATGCAATTCTTGTTTTTCTGCATCCCTTTTCTGATCTTCTTCTTGTTTTTCTTGTCGTCTTCGTTCTTCATCTTGTCGTCTTCGTTCTTCCTTCTGTTCTTTTTCTTGTCGTCTTCGTTCTTCCTCCTGTTCTTTTTCTTGTCGTCTTCGTTCTTCCTCTTGTCGTCTTCGTTCTTCTTCCTGTTCTTTTTCTTGTCGTCTTCGTTCTTCCTCCTGTTCTTTTTCTTGTCGTCTTTCTTCTTTCTCCTGTTCTTTTTCTTGTCGTCTTTCTTCTTTCTCCTGTTCTTTTTCTTGCCGTCTTTGTTCTGCTTGGTCTTTAAACATTGCTAATAGCGCTTGCATTTGTTGTTCCATTTTGGCCGATTTTAATCTCGTATCCATAAAGCGTATCTGAATGTTCAAGATTTTACTTGATGCGCCTCGTATAACTATTTAACAGTTTAAAACGTTCGAGATAAAGTCAACCGCGGCAACACTTGGTTAATTTCTTCGTAATAAAGCGCAATCCACGAATAATTCCGCTTCTGACACCAGATGTTACGGGCTTATCGGTTCGAATTGATACACGTGATGGATTTATTCCCACTTTATTACTGAACTCAACTTGAATCACCACAATTTACAATTAACTCACTTCTACTAACTTACTAATTGCACTGATTCTAACTGACCGCCTTTTTATAGTTTCGGCCCACGTCTTCCAGAACTTTCGGCAGATAAGGCTTATCGAATGCCGAAATTTCTGGAACGATTATCTGCCGTTTGTTTCGTTATCGCGGCCGCTTTCCCCTTATCAGAACCTTCTAGAAACTTTTTTTTATTTACTAAATTCTACAATTCTATTCTAAATCCTATTTCATCTATTTACATTACGTTACAATACCTAAACTTCAAAAAAAAAGCTAAACCTAAAAATAAAATTATAGAAGCAAATAAAAACAGTAGAAAGAGCACGATACTATGATTTAATTATTAAGAAAATCATTAAATGAATTAAATATGGTATCAAAAATAGGACAATTTATCTGTTTAGAAGCAGCTACGTTGCAACTACTTGAAAGTTGACACTCTTGACTACTGCTGACGAAATGTCTAATAAAAAAAAAATTTCCTGTTGTCTTGTAAAGAATAAACAACGTCAATAAAATAGAGTTTTTAGTTTTTCGATGATCCTTCAAATACCACCAAGAAATAACAAAAACGAAAATATAAAATTTTATTTATTTTTTTTAATCTCAGGAACGGCAATTTCTCAAGAGAATATTTCTGATCGCCAAATTGTGCAAATTTGCCCTTTTCTAGATCCCTGTAGTGAAAAGCAAATTTGTTACAACCTGTATACTTTCTTTCATATTTTAATTTTTTTTTAATATATACCAAGTTTTTTCTATTGGAAATTTCCGCCATTTTGAGAACCGTATTTTTTTCTAATTATTTTGTTTAAGCTTCGACTGTTTTCCCAAAATCTTAGCAACAACTTTAAGTTTTTAATACTTCGCAATGAAATTGCAAATTTAAGACTTGGTCTTTTTGGTAAAAGTTGACTTTATTTTCGGAATTTCCAACTTAATTTAGGCATTTCGACCTTTTGCTCTTTTCGTGATATGCTGAATTTTTTATTATGTTTGGCTTTGAAATGGAAAAATCATTTTTACTGAAAACCAAATCGATACAATTTTTCTTTTAATTAAACTGAGATAACAAAACTATAGATAGATACAGATTCGAATCTCTTGTTTATACGTGTTTATACTATTAAGTGCTGTTATTTTCGCGCAGAGTAAACTCATTTCAGTTTGAATGCGTCTACGTTGCATTTATCAACCATAATCTTTTACCCGAGTCTTGTCGAATCACTAGATTGGGTTTTGAGATTACATCGATAAATTCCGATTTGTACTTGAATGTTTGTTTCACCGTATAATCAAAAATTACAAATGCATCGAGGCAGTAACATAAATTTCCTACCGATACACAGAACGAAATTGGTCACTCCTCGAAATTGATATGATTTGTAAACATACAGTGTTTGCGAGTAGTGTGCAGTGTCAGCTTGGGGGTGAAAACAACGCCGGGAATAGTTATTGGTCACCGATAAAACGGGATGCATAGCGGGAATACGGGATGGCGCAAGAAGAGAGGAACGAAGTTGCGCTTCCATATCTGGGTTATTCCACTGGATGACCTGCGAACTCGGAAGCATTTAACTTCTTTATCTGCGAGCATCCAGATTCTAGGGTTTTTGCTACTTAATAGTATAAATTACCTACGTAATTTAAGTTAGTGGCGTATATTGTTTAGGAAACGAGGAAGTAAATGAGATATGATTGCTGCACCTCCTCCATTTTAATGAGAGTTTGCTAGACGGTCCGCCTGCTTGCTGTAGCGTACAGGAGAACGACTCCGTTGAACGTAAATCATTGATAACACTTGGCATAAGCTTTAAACACTTGCTTAAACACAGATATTTAAAACTTATACCTAAAATTCCACATTTTTCAAAGTTATTGGTAAAATTTACTCTCATTTAGAGAAACATAACTCCTTGTAAAAAACATGCACGTAGCCAGATGGGACTCAGAGAAGTTTTAACCCAAATCCAAAAAAATAATGATGATATGTATATTAACTATTTTTATAAATTTGTAAGTTTATAAACTAAAAATTTTGAGTTTGAAATTGAAATTTATATTTAATTTTTCTAGTTTCACTGTTAGTCTCGAAATTTCGCGATTGAACTTACGATTTCTATTTTATTATTACTAATATATTACATATATTTTTATGAATTTTAACTCCGAAAATTACAGATGGTTACCCTAACAAAAATAACATTTATTGTATCATTGAAAATTAGGTGTCCTTTAAGTTTAATCTTTATTGATAATTATTAAACTCATAATATTATAGCAGCTTTTTAATAACTTGGTAGCACATAATAGCACATAATGCATTAGTTACAATTATTATACGTTACTTGCCTATCATAATACCCTAGATGAAAATTTTATTTTAAAACTTTGTTGATCTTTTTATGTCATGTTTGTCGATGACATGATAAAGCTTTCAATACAACTCGATTATTAGCGATTTAAACAATCTCGAACGTCGTCAGACAACTTGGCTAACGCCTCGTCGCCTGGCAGCATCCTCTATTATTATAAATCGCATAATAATTTTTTCGTTATATTAATAGCTATAAAATGACATTTGAAATAAAGATATTTTTATTTAAGCTAATCCTTGTAAATCCTTACTAATATATAAATGCGAAAGTATGTTTGTATGTCTGTTTGTCAGCTTCAGTGTTGCCAGATCTCGCGCACTTTCTCGATTTTCTACTCTCTCGCATATAGCACGACACATTTTCTATGTAAATAAATGCAAAGCTTGGCAATGACGACACAACGACATGGTCATCTAACGATAAGGTTTCACTAATTTTTTAGAATAGTAAAAATTTTCAAAAAGAGTCGAATTTTTAAGTTTTTCAAATAAAAATCCATTTTTCTACATAACAGTCGAAACTTCGAGAAAAAGTCGAAATTAAAAAAAACTGGATATTTTAACAAATAATTTAAATTTTGAAGAAAGTTTAAATTCTGAAAAAGTCATAGTGTCTTAAGAAAAACACCGAAATTTGATGAAAAATGATGAATATTCTCAGAAAAGTGAAAATTCTGAAAAAACGTTGGAAAAAATCGAAATTTTGAAAAAATCCAATTTTTGAAAAAAGTAGTTTTTCAAAACAAAGTCAAATTTTTCAGTTTTTCAAATATAAATACCATTTACTACATAAAGGTCAAATTTTGAAAGAAATTAAAAATTTTTGAAAAATAGTCAAAATTTTCATAAAAAATTAAAATTTTGAAAAAGGTTTAGATCTGGACAAAAGGTTAACATTTTTAAAAAAAGTAAAGATTCCAAAAAAGTTCGAAAATTTTAAAAATCGGAATTGTGAGAAAAATACAATTTTGCAAATAACTGAAAATTTTCAAAAATAAGTCGAATTTTTTATATTTTTAAGCAAAAATCCCATTTGCTACGTAAAAGTCGAAACTTCGAGAAAAAGTCAAAATTTTTAAAAAAAGTGAAAATGTTCACAAAGAATTTAAATTTCATATTCTGAAAAGTCATAATATTTTAAGAAAAAAGCCGAAATTTGATGACAGAAGGTTAACATTTTCAGAAAAACATCAAAATTTTTAGCAAAATCCAATTTTTGAAAAAAGTGGAAATTTTTAAATAAAGTCGAATTTTTCAATTTTTCAAATCAAAATACCACTTACTAGATAAAAGTCGGAATTTCGAAAAAAGTAAAAATTCTTGAAAAATATTCGAAACTCTTATAAAAAATTAAAATTTTGAAAAAAGTTTAAATTCTGCAAAAAATCATATCTTAAAAAAAACCGAAATTTGATGACAGAAGGTTAACATTTTCAAAAAAAGTAAACATTCTAAAAAAGTTCGAAAATTTTTAAAATCTGAAGTGAAAGAGCCCATTTGGCAAATAAATGATAATTTTCGAAAATAAACCGAATATTTTATATTTTTAAACAAAAATTTCATTTGCTACGTAAAAGTCGCAACTTCGAAAAAAAGTAGACATTTTTAGGAAAAGTGCATGTTCACAAAAAATTGAAATGTAAAAAATATTTTCTGTTCTGAAAAGTCATAATATTTTAATAAAAAAGCCAAAATTTGATAACATAAGGTTAACATTTTCAGAAACGTAAAAATTCTGAAAAAAGTTCGAAAAATATCAAAATTTTAAGAAAAATTTTTGAAAAAAGTGGAAATTTTCGAATAAAGTCGAATTTTTCAATTCAAAATACCATTTTCTAGATAAAAGTCGGAATTTAAAAAAAAAAGTGAAAATTTTTGAAAAGTCAAAATTTTCATAAAATATTACAATTTTAAAAAAGTTTAAATTCTGAAAAAAATCATATCTTAAAAAAAAACCGTAATTTGATGACTGAAAGTTAACATTTTCAAAAAAGGTAAATATTCCAAGAGAAGTTCGAAAGTTTTAAAAATCGAAATTGTGAGAAAAATCCAATTTTGCAAATAGGTGAAAATTTTCAGAAAAAGTCGAATAATATAAATTTTTAAATAAAAGTCCAATTTGCAGCATAAAAAAAGTCAAAACTTCAAGAAAAAGTCGAAATTTTTGAAAAAAGTGAAATTTTTCACAAAAAATTGAAATTTTGAAAAAAGTCACAGTACTTTAAGAAAAAAGCCGAAATTTTATGATAAAAGGTTAACATTTTTAGAAAAATGAAAATTCTGGAAAAAATTCCAAAAAACCAAAATTTTCAGTAAAATCCAATTTTTGAAAAAGTGGAAATTTTCAAAAAAGAGTCGAATTTTTCAATTTTTCAGACGAAAATACTATTTATTGACTACATAAAAGTTGAAATTTGCTATGTAAAAATCAAAACTTCGGGAAATAGTCGAAATTTTTGAAAAAAGTGGAATTCTGAAAAAATTTCAATTTTGAAAAAAGTCATACTATTTAAAAAAACCGAAATTTAATGACAAAAGATTTTCAGAAAAGTGAAAATTCTGAAAAAAGTTCGAAAAAAATCGAAATTTTGAGAAAAATTCAATTTTTCAAAAAAATTAAAATTTTTTAGATAAAAATACTATTTACTACATAAAAGTCGAGACTTTTGAAAGAATGTCGAAACTTTCAAAAAATGTCAAAACTTCGAGAAATAATAAAAAATATCAAAGGTGGAAATGAAACTCTTTTCATTTCCACTTTTATTTATTATTTATTACTTTATTTTATTGAAAACTGCCTCTGCAGTTTTCAAAATTTTGTATTAAAATTTTTGAAAAATTGGAAAATAAATCAAAATCTTACAAAAGTCAAAATTGTGAAAGAAATGAAAGTTACAAATAAAGTTAAAATTTGGAAGAAGTGAAAATTAAAATAAAATGGAAAATTGGAAATTCAAATTTTCAAAGTTTAAAATCGAAATGTTTAAAAGGGTTGAGATTTTCAATAAAAACCAAAGTTAGCTTTAAAACAAAATCGTTACTTTCAGAAAGTCGAAACAAGATGCTGAAACTTTGAAAAAAAAGTCGAATTTAGAATGGAAATGTTTTGTAAAGATCGAATTTAAAAACTGTCAGGTTTGCAAAAGAGTTGAAATTTCGAGTCAAATTTTTGAAAACGTCGAAAAAATTTTCAAGAACAAGATGGGAACTTGGAAAAATGGTCAACAATATGATCAAAAATGTGATAAAAAGTCAAAATTTTGCAAAAAAAACTCCGAAATAAGATCAAAATATTAAAAAATTAAAAAAAAGCAAATTTTCAGAAAATGAAATTTTTAATAAAAACAGAAATTATCATAAAAAGATTCCATGATAAAGAGCAAAATATACCCAAATATCATTATTTTAATGCAACGGACTGGTCCTTGGTTATCTTTAAAAATTGAAATACAGAACTTGTCCCCTGAAACCAAGAAAGATTAAGAAACACAACAAACGTTGCTCTAACGCGAGAGATACTCTGTATCTCTCTGACTGGCTGTCGAATCGCGCGTTTGTTAATCTTTCTTGGTTTCAGAGGTTAAGTTCTGTATTTCAATCATTATTTCAAAGCTGAAATTTTTAACAAACTTTGGAATAGGTCGAAATTTTGCAAATTAAGCCAAATTTTGAAAAACCTTAAAATTTTGGGAGTCGAATGGGAAAATGTCTACATTCTGAAAAGAGTTAATATTTTAAAATGTCGAAATTTTTAAAAAAGGTCGTAATTTCCAAAAAAGTGATCCAAGAATTATTGCTCTTCTTTCACACGGACGAAGGTGCGGATAAGAGCTAGTATTTAAATAAAGTTAAAATCGTCTTTAATATGAATTGAAAATGCGACACTATTCTTAAAGAATCAGTAACATGACGGCACTTACAATGTAGACACCATTACATTTATTTCAGGTGAGAAGCTAAAGTTAGCAAAAGTTAGGCTCATAATTTTGACCACAATTACAGTTAAAAAAAGATACTTTGAATGGCAAGAAGTAATCAGCATTAGGTTCATTTGAAAGGTGAGACGCAAACTTGTAAATTATTTTATTCAAATAAAAACAGATATTACGGCAGAACTTGCAGGCGAGAAAAAGTTACCGAAGTTATATAATTGTACTGTATACTTTCGGTCATTTTTTTCTATTACTATTATCTATCTATTACTTATTATCTATCGCTCTTAAAATTTCTTTTTTTTATGAATTTTGACTTTTTTTATAACATTATGACGTTGAGATTGAAATTTCAAATTATTCAGATGATTTTGATGTTTTTTTTTTTCGAAGTTTTTATTTTACCTCGAAATGTTGTGTTTCTCTAAATTTGAAAAACATTTTATAAGTTGTGAGATATTTTGAAGACTACTTATTTTCAAAACTAACATAAATTCAATTTTTTTTCTTAAAATTTTGACTTCAGTTGCATCCGAATGTAGATTTTTTTTGGAAATTTCGAAATTTTTTCGCAGACGTTGTGGATTCTTTTTCTCGAAATTTCTTGTTCTTTTTAAAAGTTATCTTTTCAATGTTTACCATTATTACTGAGACCTCAATAATGCACTGCAAATTTCGCTTTTTTCCAAACATTTTAATTTCTTTAGAAAGTCGGACCCTAACCTTAACCTTCACCTCGAATTTTGGATTGGATTCTTACTAATAATCCTTATTTTAATACGTTTTTATTAACTCGCTTTCTTGTCTGCAATTGAAAAATAGACTCAATCAACCTCTGACATGAATATAGGTTTGATAATTTCACAAATTTTGTAATCGATCTTAAAATAACTTGAAACTTTAATTATACCTCAGAATTATATGACAATGCGATATTTTAATAAAATTAAAACAAAAATATAAATGCAGTGTCTATGTAATATGTAATATGTAATGTGGCAGAAACTTGCACTAAAAAACAAGTCGGAATATTGGAAATATTTTAAAATAAATGCCGTCAAAGGGTTTGAATGCTTGTTGTTGTGTGAAAACGAATGTAATACTTATTGATAATTAAATACACTTATAAACTTTGCACTCCTTTTATTTATTGCACGTAATGTTAAGTGACCACTGGTGATTTGGAACCCTGATTGAGGTAGTTACCTATCGACGGCGTCTCAAACTTTTTCTAATAAGTCGTTTTTAACTTTGTAGTGAACAAGCCATTTGTGCTACCTGTGTAAAAACGTTGAGCTAAAATGTTTATTTTGCATATGTTGATATAAAATAAGTGTCATTTAGATTGTTTTTTACATTCGATAACTTCCATTTTTTATTTACTAATAATTTTAAGTTAAATAATTGTACTTTGAGCTATTTTTTTATGTAATTAATTCAAATTTAAAATCACTCGTGTGGCATAGAGTGGATATTATTCAGATTTTCGGCTGTTCGCGTAAAGTGGCCACGCATCTGTTTTACAAAAGAATAAGAATAAGAGCTTGTGGATCACCCCCTGGACATGAAACTGAGACTGTTCGGAATTACCTATAATGATTTACAACATATAGCTTTTAAATTAGTAGATTTAACTTATATAGAAATGTTTTTATTTCAGAAATTGAAAGAAACTTCTTTTATGAAGTTTTGAGTTATTCAAGTTTATACTTAATACACCGTACCCTACTTTCTTATTACTTTCAGTTTATTTTTTAAAGCTTGTTCTTTTAGATCAGCAAAATTTTCGTGTCATCGATTAGATAAATCTTTATTGAACTTCCAGTTAAATAATCTATTGATTTGGTATACACTTAATATCGCAGATCACAAAAATTATTTAATTGATGCCTGCTGTTAAATCCATTAATTTTTATTTAGTTTATTCTTCAAATATCATAGAAGAGGAAAACTGAATAATAACTTTCAAAAGGTAAAATTATGATTCATAGTTTGTCTAAAATAATTAGCCCGAAACTCGCGAAGTGAGAATTGAATTTAATTAAAAATTTTTCAAACTCTGATTCAATTCTGAAAGTTTACCGGACATAACCTATTTAGGGCACGGATACTCGTGATGTTTTCTTTCTTGAATAAATTACTTTCCCGCGCCTTATTAATCAACAATAAGTTTTCCAAAGTTTGCGGGACTTGCAACTTACAAGTAAGAAATGCGAATAGCTAACCTTTTTTTAGAAAATTTGCTGCCAAAATAAAATCAAAGATAAATAATTTTGTTAACAAAAGTTAAAGAGCTTATCAGGTTAGGTTGAATTAAATAATAACACATTATAGATCTTGCCTACAAAGTTTTAGTAAGTTATTAAAACTTCAAAATTAATCGAAAGTTAAGGAACGTTACTTTCATTAAATTAGAATGATTAACATGATAATGAAAAATTGGATTGAAATTTACAGTAGTGATAGTTACAATTAATTTATCTCGCAATGTCTTATTAAGATAGTAAATTTCAACGAAATTTATATAGCTCTATAAAGGGTAAGTTGAGCTGTAAATTTCAAATGCAAACCTACGCCCTTAGATTTATTTTTCAGGACGTTTTTTGAATCCTTTAAATAAATAGAAAAGTTTTAAAATTAGTTTATTGGATTGGTTTTTTCCTGCATAGATTTTGAAATGAAAAAAAATTGTATTAGGTTGCAGATTGCATTCAAAGAAATTGTTAAAATTAGTTACATTCCTAAATTTTCTAAACAGAAATAATTTCAAATTTGAAAATTATTTATTAAATTTTCCAAAATTTCTGGTATATTTTGTCCACGTTTAAGCTCTGTTTTTCTTTTCACTCAGATCTAATAAGTCAGTTGGCTTTTGTTTAGTTTGTTTTCAAATATCCTTACAAAAAAAATCAAGGGTTTTCAATCCTATCCTGTCAACACAAATGCGGCAATTATTTCAAAATTTCGATTAAAATTCTCAATTTTTATAAAATCGTATAATACAAAATATCGAAAGCTATGTCGAAATTATGACCTTGAGGCAACTTCAAATTTAACTTTTTTCCTTAAATTGTGGCTTTGATTTTGGAATTTCGACTTTTTTCTCAAAAATTCGAGAATAGTTTTTATTTTAGATTTTTGTTTTTTGAGACAATTTTATTTTTAAAATGTCGAAAACAATAAAAATTTACGTAGAAAAATGGAAATTTTTGCAAAAACATCATGAACTACTTTTGAATTTAATTCTGCGTATCATTCTTAACAATTTATTTTTTCGAAATACAAATTTCCCACTTTTAGTTTTTTTATTTAAAATTTTGACCTTAATAAATTTTGTTCTCGAAAACAGTGTTTTGTAATGCAATTTGTATTTTAGTTTCCAAATTATTCCCGACATGTTGGGATTTTTATTTGTGTTCTACTAACATCGTTTGTGGTCGAAATTCAACCGAAACCAAATACATGTTTGTATGCAATAATATGAAAAAAAATGCACTCATTGAAAATGTTCGATTTTTTATCGATAATTTTGGTCTGTTTAAAAACTTCAACTTTTTTTTTGAAAATCTCAAGTTATTCTCAGAATTTCGAACTTTCTCGAAATTTCAATATTTTTTGAATATTAGGAATTTTTATTGTTAAAAATTATGAACTTGCGACATCGTTAAAATTTCAATTTAAGAAAAAACACTTCGACGTTATTTTTTAAAATTTAAATACTTTTAAAATTTTTATTTTTTTGAAAATTATTTCATAATTTTGTTTTTTTTTGAAAATTTTGATTTTTTTAATATTTCAGCTTTTTCTTGAAATGTTTATTTTGTTATAAATTTCGATTTTCTTTGAAAAATTCTGTTTTTCATAAATGTCGACTGTCGATTTTTTTTTTAATTTCCACATTTAAACTTTTTTTTTTAAATGTTTCGAAAATATTGACTTTTATTCAAAGTTATGAATTTTTCAAAAACCGCGACGTTTTTTTAAATAGGTTTTATTACTTTTAAAGGATTCAACCTTTTTTAAAATTTAAACTTTTTTAAAAATGTCACCTTTTTTGAATATTTCTATTTTTGGAAATTTTTTCGTCTTTTTCCATATTTATATTTTTTTCTCAAATTTTGCCTTTTTGAATATTTTGGTTTTCTTTTTTTGATTCAATATTTTTGAAATCCCATTTTATTTTAAAATCTAAATTGAAAATTTGTAATTTTTTTAAAAACTTTGACACTTCTATTAAAAATTTTAAATTCACAATTTCGAGTATTTTCAACATTTCTATTTTTTTTAAGATGACTTTCTTGAATTTTAGATTATTATAAAAATTTTGATCTTCAATTTCAACTTTCAAAAATTTTAATTTTTAAAAATCTTCCTATTGAAAATTTCGACGTTATTGAAAATTTTGACTTTTGCCTTTTTGTATACATTTTTCAAAACTTTTACTCGAAATTCCTTTCAACTTTTTTTAAAATTTTGTTTTTCAAAAATTTCTGCTTTTTTAAAAAAAATTAATAAAGATGTTTATTTTTTGTTTCAATTTCAATTGTTTTTAAAATTCGAGTATTTCAAATTTGGATTTTTTTTGGGATTTTGAGTTTTTTTGAACATCTTAAATTTTCTTCAACATTTTTATTTTTATAGTTTACTTTTTGAACGAATTTAGTCTGTTTTAAAATTTTTGATTTTATCGTAAAAACTCGACTTGTAAGAATTTCACGATCTTTTTTAGTAATTTCCAAATTTCCAATTTTTTTTTGATTTTGACTTTTGAAAATTTCTGCTTTTTTGGAAACCTTTGACCTTATTAAAATATTTACTTTTTATCGATTTTTTTAAGATTTTTTAAAATTATGAGTCTTTAATTTTTTATACAATTTTGTGCTTTTGTCAATATTTTTAATTTTTTGTATTCAAAATTTCGACTTTTTGTTCAAAATGTCGCATTTCTCTCCAAATTTTTAAATTTTTTTCTTCGTAAGTTTTTTGCATTCTTTATATATTTTTTTAAAATGTCAACTTAGAAAATTTTGTACTTTTTCATAATTTTCACTTTCATAAAAAATTCCAACCATTTTTCAAATTTTGGATTGGTTCTCAAAATTTAGACTTTTTTCTTGTTTTAAATTTCTAAAAAAACAATTAATATTTCGTTTTTTTTTAAGTTTTGTAATATTTTGACTTTCTTGAAATTTTTGAATTTTCTTTTTTCAACATTTCAAAATGTGGTCTTATGGAGCCAAAATTGCTTTCAAAAACTTTATTTTTAGCTTATAAAACATAATTAACAGTTTTCAGTCAATCTAAGTTCTCTATAATGTTAGTCTAGATAATATAAATGAGTAGTTTCTTTTTTTGTAATTTTTTATTTTTTTCTATTGATATCAGTTCCAAGTCACACAATTTTTCTAAGATTTCGATTTGAAAATTAAAATTTTGACTTTCTATAGAAATATTTTTTTTTTTCTAAAATAAAAAATTCATGCCTTTTGTAATGAATGCAATTTATTTTTCACTTTGATATTATTCTGGAAATGTTGGTTTTTTATATATGTATATATCGTAAGTTATTATTTTTTCTAAATATGGTTTTTTTCTCCGGATTCTATTTCTTCAGTTTTAGTTTTCACGTTTCTCCTAACATTTTGACTTTAGGCTTGAATTTTTGACTTTTTGAAATATTGAGTGTTTTCTCGAAATTTATTTGTCTCACAATTTTTAAAGATATGTTTCAAACTTTGATTCTTTTACAAAATTTCTAGTTTAGTCTCGAAAACAAAACGAATTTTAAAATGTAAACTCACAGTTTTCAGAAAAAAAGAAAATTTCGAAAAAACGATAAAACTTTTTTTGGTTTTTCTTTTAATGAATATCGATTTTATCTCAAAATTTCGCTTCTTTATAGTTTTTTAGTTAGCACTTAAGTTTTATTTATATTTTTCCTAATTTTCCTCAAACGACATCTTTTTTTTTCTTCTGTTTGCGAAATTGGGACTTGATTCATGAGACGTTATTGATGACCTTTTTTATTTTTATTTTAAATATTTGTCATTTTTATATCTACCAATTTCCATTTTATCTAAATTTTGAAATATTTCACCAAAATCGAGAGTTTAAGTTCCAATTTTGTCCGTAAAGAGTTCTGCACTCTTTCGGAAGTTGTAGTTTTAATTTTGTAATTGCGAAATTTTTTTATACCCTTTAGAATTTTATTTAGTTTTTAGCAGAAAATTTTAACAAAAATTACATGTAAAAAAAATAAAAAAAAAACAATAAAATATGAAGAGGAGTCGCACTCAACTCAACGAAGACCGCATTTGCCCACCCTTGGCATAGACTGACATAGAAAAGGGATGTGTAAAAATGTTTAATTATTGAATGACTCAAATTATATTTTGATTTAGCTGCTTATGCCGCCCCCTTAAGGTGTCGCCTGATACTGCCTCTTTGCACCACAGCACGGCACGGCCCTGAGTATAAGGAGCTGAAGCCTTGTTGGAACATTACTTTATCTTTCTCCGACTTATCGTTCTCTATTCATTTCATTGTGTGGTAGGAGATAAAATTTCTAAAAGTTCTACATAATGTTTTCGTATCCAGCGGATAATCTAACATAATCTAAGGTATTCCTTGGGTTATGATTATTGACATTACCTTTTAGAAAGAAAGTAGGATCAAGCGATAAACAGTGAACCAGTGGTACACAGTAAATCATCACACAAATTATGTAAACTAAAGGTTGGTAGATGATGCTGCGAAGACAAAATGACTCAATTTTTCAACCTTTTTGGTATCCCCAGTAGAAGACAAGCTCCCAATGAAAACATCTTCTCAAAGAGCTAATTTGTATTTTTCAATGAAAAAACCAAATGGAACATAGAGATTAATTTAGTTGCTTAAACTTCTGTGACGTATTTATGCTGATTCAAATTTTTTTACACTTTTTTAGTGACTAGTTTTGTATCGTTTTGACATACCGTTACCCTTTAGTTATTTTGGTTTGGTTTTAATATTACTGAAAACATCAAAAGTGAACCAGGAAGGTAAGGCACACGGTGAACCGCTTTTCTCTTAGACCATGCTTTTCTGTGTATGTATCTTCTCACAAGTATCAAACGGACTTTTCATACATATTCTTCTAAATTTGTGTGGATGGGATTATGTCACTTAATGTATCTGTCACTAGATTACTACACTAGAAGTATTGAGCTAACTTTTTTGGTGTAACCATATACACGTTGTTGTCACTCCTTATGGTGACATTTCACTGTGTAATAATAAGTACAGAGTTAAATTTTGTTCATCTTACGGCTCGTAAAAGGTTAACTGTAGACCTACCCCTCACTAGTTCACTGTTTACCTTGGATTGGACACAGCGAACCATTTTCCAAATTTTAAACAGTTTGTAATAACATCTATTCTATTGGGTATTGGGCCAAAATTAATACAAAAAATAAAAATCAGACACCTAACGCGACATTTGGTAGAAATAAATCGTTTTTATAACCGCACCCGCATGAATCACTGTTGTCCACCTTACCCTACATTCATCGCTGAAGTAGATGTTAAAGAGAATATAACCTTTCTGAAAATGATGCCGTTGGGTGACACTGCTGCAAGTTACAACAATATAACAGAAAAAAGCACTTTATTGGTTGGAAATTAAAATTAAAAAAGATAGGAAATTTCCCCATATGAAACACAAAGGACTAAAACATATCCAGAATAGTACATTTTCATTTCATCCAATTACGCGACAGGTAGAAAGATAAAACTGAATTTTGAACCAAGCCCGCAGCGCATTCTTTTGTAATAACAAAAAATTATGTCACAAGTGGTTGATTTAATATAAGGGAGAAAAATCTCTATGTGTGGATGTTTTCTGAACAAAGAGCGCCCGCCACATGTGCCTTTTAATTTCATCAAGTTTCTTGTCACGTTTGTTTACTTTGGCGTTAGGCGAATGTGACTTTTTGAAGTGTTTAGTTTTGCATTAGCGGCATCCACGTACAGCAGCAGAATATTGTCCTGTTATATTCTGTACGAAAACAGGGACTGCTGTGTACAAAAGTTGTTGTGTAATAACCGCCAGTATTATGCAGATTTAAATTTAAAATCGCGAGGTTGGGTCTTCTGTTTTGTATTAATTTAACTATTGGGTACGGAAACGGATTTCTAGAAAGTCATAATAACAATACGATTTAGAATAAAGGATTGTAATTACTAATAAAAATATTACGACTTAAAATTGAGTATTACATTAAAATGGTGTATAAAATGGCATTTTTTACAACAATCTCTATCTGATATTGAAATAAACTCCGTATACTTTATAAGATAAAGTAATACTAAATTATAATTTATACCGGCAGATGAAATTACAGAACATTTTAAACAAATCTAAATGTAGCTTCCGAGCTTCCGTAATTGTGCTGTACAAATAAAAAACAGACAAAGGAATCAAAAACTTGACTAATATATTTGCATAAAGTTCTCCTTAGTTAAAAATAACATTATTCCCTATAGGAAATACCTGCACTAAAATAAAGTAAAATTATATTAAATTTTAAATCAAACTCATAACGTGGTTCATTCATTCTGTCGCATTTATGCAGGGTATATTATTATTGTTGCAGAAAATATATGTCGGGATTCAATAAATCAGAATAGAAAAAGAAAAAGTTCATGTCGAGAACGATTCGTTTTCGAGATACAGGGTGTCAATTTTTTTGAAATAAAAACTTCTCTAACTGCGTTGATCGGCTAAAGATAGGAGCTAGATGAATGGTTTAGCCTTACTAATAACCAAGGCTCGGATTTTATACAAATTCATATAATTTGCATATTTTATCAACTTAGTGCATATAATTGAATGAAGTATACAGCGTGTCCCACTAGTGCGGGAAAGTCCAATATCTATGTTAAAATGAGGAATATATGGATTATCCTTTTTACAATGTTGTCACATTTCTCGAAATGTACAAATTAAAAATATCTTTAACTGCACAGGGTGTTCCACTTTTCCTGGCCAGACACCAACTTTTGTTTGTTAAATGGAAACACACATTTTTTATATTTTTTTCGGATTCTACATCAAAAATAAAGGGTACTTTCTGTAGAATAGTCCTATTCGAATATTCACGGTTTTTGAGTTATCTCGCTTGAAAGGTTTTTCTATTCGATATTGGCTGCTTACATTATTTGATACTAACAGGTTATCCTAAGAGCTACTATGCCCATTTTTTTATCAGATGTTTAGTAAGGACGACTCTTCCGAATTGTGCTCCAAAAACTGCCCTGCGTTATACAGGGTGACCAAAATATCATGTCAAAATTGACAATTTAAAAATTGAAAAATTTCGAAAATTTTAAATGCAACACTCTGTATATTTTTATACCATGAGATGCAGAATTAAATTCTCTACAACTTTGCTACACCTGCTCATATACCTAAATTCATTAGATTCTCATGAAATCTCATTTTTATGAAAAAATGCGAAGTTTACAAATAGTTTATTTGTAAGATAACGTAGTAGGCACCTGTCAAAGGATAATCATACAAATTTTCGAGTGACATAAAGTTCAATAGAAAAGTTACACTAATAATTGTGAAATGAATTACTCTAAAGAAGAATTAATAAATATGGTGTACGCCGTAGGAGAAGCTCATGGTAACTGTTTATTGATTGATTATCCTTTGACAGGTGCCTACTACGTTATCTTACAAATAAACTATTTGTAAACTTCGCATTTTTTCATAAAAATGAGATTTCATGAGAATCTAATGAATTTAGGTATATGAGCAGGTGTAGCAAAGTTGTAGAGAATTTAATTCTGCATCTCATGGTATAAAAATATAAAAAATGTGTGTTTCTATTTAAAAAACAAAAGTTGGTATCTTGCCAGGAAAAGTGGAACACCCTGTGTAGTTGAAAATATTTTTAATTTGTCAATTTCGAGAAATGTGACAACACCGTAAAAAGAATAATCCATATATTCCTCATTTTAACATAGTTATTGGACTTTCCCGCACTAGTGGGACACGTTGTATATACCGGCATATTTTTGTGAAATTTTAAGATTTTTATATTTGATTCTAAAAGTTTTTCCCCCAAAACTACCTGTATTTGCTGGTGGCTGTTTTGGTAGTGCTCTTAATGACCTGTAATTATTGAAGCTGTTTTGGACATTCCCCAGCCTTTAGATCTTTTGATTACCTTCTTAAAGTTTGATTTAATACCTAGATAATAAATTCCAAGAAAAAGAAATGTTTGCGAGAGCGCTCAGTTCTTGGAAATTGTCAGTATTTTTCCTAAAATGTTGAAAGCAGGACTATTTACCCCAGTTTATTTTAATTTTTCGACTCTATCGGTTGTATGTGCAAATGTGACTTTTAAGTATTGGCGCACGTGAAAGATATTTAAAGACAGTAGTCTTCCCCAACTGCGGATGAAAAAATTTCCCGAACATTGGATGAGGAAAAAATATTTTACAAAGTTTGCAGCAAAATGGTAAGTAGTAACCCTTTATTTTATTACGAAACCTATTGTTTGATATATATTTATTTTCTCTAAGATTCCGGCTGAAAAGGAATTTTAGATTAAGCAACACATTAAAACTTCTTTGCATCAAAACAAACTGCAGAATTCAAAAGTTAACAAAAAACTGCAAATGTCACTGCTTCACTGCAATGCACTAATTTCTGCCAATATACCTTTGGCTAAGTTGACCAATGTCAGTTTCAGGCAATTTTTGGCAAAATACACCAATAAGCAAATACCCGATGAAAGTACTTTAGGAAAAAATTATGATAATATAATTTACAAAAAAACAATGCGAGACATCCGTGAAATAATAGCGGGTAACTATATTTATTTTTTAGTGGATGAAACTACGGACAGCTGTGGACGACGTATCACAAATTTAATTATTGGAATTTTAGATGTAGACAAATTTGGTGCAGGTTATTTAATAAGTGCAAAAGAACTTGACAAAACCAATAACGCAACAATATGTGGGTTTGTAGCCGAGGGACTTAAAAATTTCTTTCTTCCAGCTCCTTGTCGATTTTAAAAGGTAGTATTGATGCTAACAGATGCTGCCCTTTACATGATGAAAGCAGGTCAAAATCTTAAAAATTGTTACCCCATTTTAAGTTAATAAAGTCCTTATGCAACTATTTGCAATACAGAATATTCAAATTAAAAAGATTTTTTTTATATTATATACGTATCATGCATATAATCGTGCATATTTTTGTGAATTATCTGCATATAATTTCAGGTGCATATATATTGGCATATTTTGATCATTTCTTGTGCATATGAATCCAAGCCTTGCTAATAAAGTTAACTTGAACTACTGACATGCTCTAGTGTCTCATAGGTACATGTACCTATGAATAGATCCCGCAGAATTCAAAAAATGCGAAAATGGCAGCGAGGTTCGAAGCTAGGACCCCGCCACCCGTGTTAGCACAAATTCTTAACATTTATTTAACAATATTTTGATCATCGAAGTTAAGCCCTTCAAGTACACACTGATCGATAGCTATCGTGGCGGGTACCTACCCGTAGTAGAAATTTTAGACCACTGGACAACTGAAGCTTACAGTTGGGAAAGCAAATCTGATTAAGCCTACCCCTGAAGTTAATCTGAATACGCGAAAATGTGTACAATTACTATAATTGCTTAAACTGTGTTTTAATTTGATTATTATTATTCCTACTCCCTCTATAAGCAAAAACTGCCTATATCCGAAAAGACAAAACGCTAGCAAAATTCTGGTAGGCCGGCAGGCATCAATTTGAAATGCCCCGTGAGAGATAAGCGAGACAACGGCAATAAAGACACGCTTCGCGCGAAGCGCTGTCAATTTTGTAGGGCATTTGTGTTATTATGAAATTGATTTATCTTTGAGATTGGAATCACATACGATGACCATTACAAAGAAACGATGAGCAACTTTATTTATGTAGAAATAGAATTAGTGAACGATACCTCGATCATAGAAAAGGCAGTTGAAATCTAATGAATTAGCAACTTAAAGAAGGCAATTGTGGGGACGTTGTGAACGTTTTTAAGAATGAACGAAAAATAATTTGAACATTTACTCAGTTTAATTGAAGCCAGAAGGAGTTATCCTAAAATTACATGGAGTTTCAAGGGGTATCAATCTTGAAGATTTTTCATTTTTTTTTATAAACGAAGTTTAATGTATCCTTTTCATGTTGCTGAATGAAATATTTCTTTATAAATACAAGTGACGTGAAAATCTGCTTATGAATTACTTGTTGATAGATACATAAAAGTAAAATTGTTTTAATGTACCTATTAAAATTTTTAAAATTAATTCTAAATATTTGGCTTATTGACTCATCCAACGAAGACTGTAGTAATTCATTGTTTGAAGAATTAAGATAATTGATAAATGAAACTGTTTACATAATCACAAGGTGAAATGTAGTTTGCCTGAAACTTTTCAGCGCCCTCTTGAAAATTATAAATTTTTCCAAAATTTCAACTGTATAAATTAATTTGGTAATTTTTTTTTTCAAAATTTTAATTTGCCATTTTCCGCTACTTTGAGTTTAAGAAGGACATTTGAAAATTTGGATTTATTGTAGTAAGTTTTAAATTTCTTTAACCCTTGTAGAAAACTGTATATTTTCACAATTCTGGCTTTTTTATAGAAATTTAGACTTAATGTAGAAATTTCGAATAATCGCGACCTAATTTGTAAAATTAACTAACATCTAACATGTCTTTAATTATAAGCAAAATAATAGATTCTTTTATTTAAAAAAAAGAAAGAAATAATATTTTTTGATGCTTTACATCGAAAACAGGACAACATTTTGACCTCGTAACCTGAAGGGCATTAATACTAAATAAACAATATTCTACTTCGTATTTTGTAAAATTTCATTTACTTGCTATATGTCACAATGCACATCAGAATAAACACCAATTTATGGGAATCCCAAACAAGTTTAAATGTAAGAGGGTAAATCAAATATGAACCGGAATTTCTATCATGTCGCCATAAGGGCGTCGGGAGTGCATACTCTTTAGATATGTTAGGTGGGGATAACACGTGACTTCCTGCGCTCAAGCAAATTCCGTTCTCGCCGTTTGTCAGGTATAAATACAATTAGTGAGCAAGAGGTTCATCCGCACATTGTGCAGCGTAGTATTATTAAATTTCTTGCCATTAAAGGTGTAAAGCCCGCCGAAATTCTTCGTACACTAAAAGCAGAGTTTGGGGCTAGAAAACTCAAGTGTATAAATGGCACAAGAAATGTTTGGAAGAACGAACTCAAGTTGAAAAAGAACGCCATGCATATCGTCCTCGGACCAAAGTGACTGTGGGCAAGATTAACGCTGTTCGACGTATTTTGGAAGGTGATCGGTATTTAACTGTTGGTGAAATTGCAGTTCAGGTAGGGACAAGCTTTAGGAGTGCTCAATCCATCATTACAGATGAGCTGGGGTTTCGAAAAATCTCTACCAGGTGGGTACCTCGTCTTTTGACTAAAGAATGTTTGGAGATTTGTCAGCGCCATCTTGGACTTTTTCAACGTGAAAGTGATGGTTTTTTGCAACCTGTCGTTACGTGTGCTGAGACTTGTGTCCACCATTACACCCCTGAATCTAAACAAGCAAGCATGGAGTGAAGAAGAAGGGAGGAAGATGCACCCGTCAAGGCAAAAACTCGCCTCTCAGCTGGAAAGGTTCTTGCGACAGTGCTTTGGGATTTTAAAGGAGTTGTGCATGTTGATTTTCTGCATGAGCATCGTACGGTTCATGCTGCCTACTACTGCAAGCTATTGGATGAAGCAAAACGTGCATATCGACGAAGGAGGCGCGAATTTTTGATCAGAAATGTAATTTTGTTTCACGACAATGCCCGTCCCCACTCAGCCAATCTGACACATCAAAAATTAAAGGAATTGCATTGGATAACAACACCCTCCTTATAGTCCCGACTTATCACCATGCAATTATCATATATTTGGACCAGTGAAAAAAGCTCTAGGATGTGAGCTATTCCATGATGATGCTGAGGTTGAGTCATTTGTGCGCAATTGGCTGCAAACACACCTCCCTTCTTTTTATGATGATGGCATCAAAGAACTCCTAGTCCGTTGGGAAAAATGAATAGCAAAATCGGGACATTATGTAGAAAAATAGTAAATAACTTTCATACATGTATCTTGTACCAATACAATTAAAAAAAAAATCCGGTTCATATTTGATTTACCCTCGTAAAATCGCAACTGATTTAACGTGATTTAACCACATTTACCTAATACCAAAAGTTGATATCAACCGAGATACGTAAAAAATGTATACTTTCTAAATGTTGATACAAGCAACCGTTTTTAAGTTTGCCATACGTTTATTTTAAGTTAGGTAAATGTGAATTTTTCGCAGTAGGTTTCAAAATAAAACTAATAAAACTGACTCTAAAATAGTTTATATCAAATATTACTCTACTGACATTATTATTACACATATTTTTTAAATTTGTAAAGCAAATTTAAATAAAATACCAAAACAAAATTTATTTTCAAAAATAAGTATGTGGGAAATGACCTTTTTCATGTAAAGGGGTTGTAAACAAATAGAAATCTAGCTATCTTTTATTGAAATTCATCTCCAAATATCTGCTTTAACCACCCAGACTATTAAAATTTTCTTGTGCGGACTTGGAGATCATATCTCACATCTCTATGTTAGAAAATAAATTAAATAGATCTTAATTTTTTGGATTTTCTTTATTGAGATTTTTAAAATTTAGGTAATAATATTATCAGCAAAGTAATATTTAACATAAATTAGTTTCAAAGCTGTCTTATGATTGCTTTTTTTCCAAGCCTACTTCGACAATTTAATACCTTAGTATTTAAAACCAAGGCACGTCAAGATTTAAAGGCAAATATCTTCGAAACGGTTGCTCGTACCAACTTTCAGAAATTAAACCTTTTTTAGGTAAAAAATATGAAGATATAAAATAATCCATTTGACACAAAAACATTATGATGATTTAAAATTATGCAGGATAGCGCAGGAGCGCCCCCTACCCCCCTAGCGGCTGTTGGTAATATGTTAGCAAATAAGACTTTGTCGACTTAAGAAACCTCCTTGTGCCAAATTTCCTGCCTATATTACAATTCATTCCATAATTATACGAAAAAATCGAAATTTTTTTTTCAACTTTGACACCCTGTATCTCTGTAGGTATATGTAGCTAAATCATATTATTTTTATTCGAAAAATGTGTACCATTACTTATGGTCCACTCTGTATATAAAAAGCTTAGATTTTAGTTTAACGACGAAATGTTAGAGACAAAAATGTACAAATAACAAGTTTACACTCGGACATTCACGGAAAAAGGTAATTTTCAAAGAAAAATTGAAATTTGGCATAAAAAAATAATTGTAAATTTTAAACTTTATTTTTTTTTTACTTTAATCGTGAACTTTTGAATTTGAACTGATATATTCTGCTTTAAACGCGAGTGTTCAACTTTTTCCTAAAATTTGAAGTGAACGTCCCTACAAAAATGAATAAATTCAGTTTTGTCAAAATTTAGTCCCCTTACAATGATATTTAAATGACCGAAGAAATCCCATAACTTTCAGATTGGTTCGTTTTGTCGGTTTAAGCAAAAATTCATGTTAAGCGGGTTTGTTATAAGCGGACATTACTGCAAGGAAAGAGAATCTGAAATTTCAATGGATTATTTTAAACCTAGTAAATAAATGACAAAAATTCAACAATTAAATTTTCATCTCAAAATAGCGTCCTTAAATTGAATTTATTTGACACTTCTTTGATATCTTTTCGATCTTTCGGCTTTTTTTTTTTAAATTCGGCTTTGTTAAAAATTTTTACATTCCAAAATTATTCAGTTATTTTTAGTTTCAATTTTTTTCTCTAAATTCTACTTTATTTAAAATTTCGCCTTATTTAAAAATCTTTACATTTTTTCAAAAATTTCGACTTTCTCGAAATGTTGACGCTATTAATTAATAATATCAAACTTTTTCAAAATTTCGACATCTTTCGTAAATGTAGACTTTTTTTTAAAAGTTCGACTATTGTTAAAAACTTGATGTTTGACTTTTTCCCAAAAAATTACATAGATATTTTATTTGCATATTTGATGTTTTTTTTTCATTTGAATGTTAAATTGTAAAGATTTAGACCACTATTTTCAGAATTTAGGTTTTTCTTTTGTTAAAAAATTAAGTGTCGACTTTTGCACAAAAAAACAAAGATACTTTGTAAATTTGTTTTCTTTGATGTTGAATTGTAAAGATTTAGACCACAAAATTGGCAATTGTATTATAGGTTTTTTCTTTTTGTCTTGATAGTTCGCACCTTACTTTTTTTTTAGTTCGGATTTTTTTTTAAATTTATATTTTCTAGAATTACATTTTTTCATTGCATTTTGGCTATTTCAAACAAAATTTTTTTTTAATTTTTCACTTTTTCTGAAAATTACTATTTTTGGTTTGAAAATATTGACTCAAAATTTGCGACTTTTTTGAAAATTTGAACTTGTTTTAAAAAATTTTACTTTTTCAAATATCAAATTATTTTCAAAATTTTACTTTTTCAAAATAGTTTGAAAATTTTATATTTTTTTTAATTATGACTTTTACTAATTTAGACTTTCGAAAATCGTGATTTGTGACCAAGTTTTTTTGAAATTTCAGCTTTTGCTGGAAATTTTGACTTTTATCAATAAATTTAAATTTTTAAAATTCTGACTTTTTAGAAAAGTTTTTTAGACGTCAAATATTTTCAGCAGCAGAACGGTCCAGAAAATATTGGCCGATCGATCTTTTTTAAATTTTTGTCAACATTATTTTATTATTGTTTTATTAATTTTATTATTTGCTCAAAGATAAACAGAAAAAATGCCCCTTCCTAAACAAAATCCTAGGTCCGTATCGTTGGGTTTAAACTTAAAACTGTTCAGTTTTCCCCAACATTTTGACTTTTTTCTAAAAATTTTGACTTTGTTCCCAAATTCTAAAATTAAGTCTTTTTAATAGTAAACGGCGAAATATGTAAGAAAAAAGAAATATTCCTTTTTAACTTTTTTGAATGCATTGCAGTTTAAAACAAATTTGTGATTATCTACGTTGTAAAAAAATATGTCATGAGAAATATATTTCATTAGATCGAAAAAAAAATGTTGCTTTTATGTAAGTCAGATATGATAACATATATTTAGAGAAAAATTATGCTCAAGGTTAATTTATGGTGTCTGCGTCAGAGAACTTGATGCAATTTACAATAAAGTAAGGGTTGCAGTACGGCCAAACAAATGAACATGAAAGACAGACGTAAATTACTATTTTTTGTATTGCATTATAAAAGTTTAATTAACAAACAATCAATGTATTTGACAACTAAAATAAAATTGTGAGCTGATATAAAACACACTCTAAATTGAAGGCACTGAAGACAATATTTCTACAGAACATAAACTAATTTTTTTTACAGGCATTTATTATTAATTTCAACATGTGTAATAAAGACCTTTTATCTTTTCGAATACTCAGTGTTAAAGTATATTTAAAAAAATTCAATAAACAAAATCGAGTCGGACTCACACAATTAGCGTTCCGACCAACTACTACGGTGAACAGTCAATAGACCAAGTTAAATCATTTTTATGTATGCATGAATTTGAAATTTTATTCAAATTTTTTTGTTAAATTTGAAAAATAAAAAAATTGTCTGTTTTCAAATAAACACTTTTGCCTCTAGTAAAAAGCATTCATTCGCAGCGAGTCGACAGTTTAGATGTTCGATTCCAACCGCAATTGCTGTGTTGCGTGCAATTTAACAAACCTCTGCTAATTCCGAAAATATTAATCCAAATCAAATAATGGAAAAGACAAATTTGATCTGCTTTCTATCTTTCGGCCAAATTAGGTTTTTTATTTTAAAAAATTTAATAATATATGGCCGAAAAAGCCCTGGAATGCAAACATTGCAAGTACTCATTTTTCTATAAAATATTTTTTTCTTAACAACTATTACGATATCTAAAAAACCTGCAGATTATCCATAATTTATGAGCCAATATCTGCCAACTACCAACGCTATTAAAATCTAAATTTTATCTTTAGAAACCTAGGAGATCAAGAGCGAGAAAATAGCGATTTCTTACACATTTTAAGCTCTATCTTTAAAACCATTGGACCGAAAATTATTTAAAAAAATTGGGATCCTTAGTGGTAGCTTTTTGAAATGATAACTCGCACGATATATCACTAAAACTTGATTTTTTGGTAACCAAATTAGCCCCCCATTTTATTATAGAGTTAGGTTTCTAGTCATTATTGTCTGGTGGTATTTGCGGGGATCATCGGGAGCTAATGCTGCCTAAAATTTCAAATTCCTACGTTAAATAGTTTTCGAGAAAAACCTCGATGTTGGACGGAAGGGCACGAGAGTGAGATTATAAGATTTTCGTTTTTCTTTTTTAGGTTACAGGGCCCTAAAAAGGCAGCAAAACAAAAATTCATGCATACATTAAAGAAGTTAAAGAAGAGGTTGATTACTTCGTGTGTAAATAAATGTATGTATTTCTTTTTGCTGTGAAAAGTAATTCATTAGATAGATCAAGAGTAAAAATATCTTCAAAACACAAATTAAATATATTCAGGTAACTTTTTTATGTAAATATGAAGGTTGCATTTTTTCAGTTGCTTGAACAAATCGAGTTTCCTTCGGAACTACAGTGAGTAGACATTGAGCACATTAAACTCTTTTTGTTATTATTATTACATTAATATTCTTTATTAAATAACTTTCTTGCCTGTGATTGCAAAATAGCCTCGAATGAAGTATGACATCGATAATAATTGTTATGTGTTTGACAATTTGTGAAAATTTTGCAATCGATTTTAAAGCAACTTCACGATGAGCTGGAAACTTAAAACTTTAACTAAAGCTCAAAATTGAAGGACGATACAATCAGTCATGACAATTGTAGCGCAAATCAAAAATTCAAGAACCAAATCTAACCTGACAATGAAGATAACCTAAAAATAAACATAACCTAAAAACAAACATAACCTAATAAACAAACAACCTAAAAAAATGAAGATAATCTAATTCTGAATCTTCAACTGCTGAATGATACCACAATTTTTAACAGATCTCCGCATTAAATGGTAAAATATTCAACGAACTAGTATCAGCCTGCCAAACAACAATATTTGGCAACATTCTGAGGGTTATTTTGAACGATTGTCGGGTGCTTTGTATTGTCATTTCTGACATATTATGGTCACTGAATGTCACTGCAGTCACAGGAAAAATCACTATCTTCTTCGAAATCGAGGACAACACTTTTAAATCATTCCCTTCTGTAAATAGAATGCAACCTAGACTACAAATTTGTGCAGCCCTTCGGGCGTGTATAGTGAATCATAGGTAGCTAAACTACCAACGGTTGAAACGCTGCCACCTAGCGAAGCGGTTGCTCTCTAGAAAAAAGTTCCCAGAAAATAAGGAATTGAATGCACAGACCAATAGGTTTGAACAAGATCGAAATCGGTATTTGGTTTCCAAACTTCGAATCTAATAAATTTTCAAACCTATTGGTCTGTGCATTAGTACATTACCTTCTGGTAAATTTATTAATTCTGCATCCGTTTTCGTTGATATTAATCTTTTAGGTTTAGAAAGCTCTGTAGCAGGATTAATAATTTAATCCGCTGAAAAAATGGAAAAGGCAATAAGAATTTAAATCAACAAGTTCATAAGATAGCTTACACCTTTATGAAAGTGTCACCAAAGCTAAAGTGTATGTAAACTCATAGAGGAGCGATGTCTTTTTCTTCTAACGTTAGGCTTATATCCTGTGTTTTACTGGTTTTGTACTTGCGAGACAGATGACCAGCTGTCTCTCCACCTTTTTGGAGGTCTTCCGGGTGGCCTTCTTCCTTCTGGTTTTGAATCTTTTGCTGGTCTTGCTAGTCTATCTCTTGACATTCTTGTTACATGTTGGTTCCAGTGTCTTCAGTTTCTTTCCCATCTTATAAAATCTTATGTTGCGCATCCTACTCTTATGGTTTCATTTTGAATGCAGTCTCTTAAACTTTTTCCTTTGATGCATCCAAGGACTTTCATCTCTGCTGTTCGGGGAGCAGTTTTAGTTATGGAGTTATCTGCTGTGGTCTCAATCGTGTATGTTAGCACCGGGCGTACACAGGTTTTATAGATGGTTGTTTCGAACTCTGTTCTTAAATATTGATTTCGCCAAACAATGTTTCTTAGTGCTCCAGATATAGCCGTCTCTTTTTTATTTGTCTTTGTGTTTCTTCGTATATGTTGCCATCCTTTTTAATGTCTGCACCGAGATACTGAAATACTGATACCTGTTCAATCGCTTTGTTTCTTATTTCTAGCTTACATCTCACTAGTTATCTAGCGATGGTCATGCATTTTGTTTTGTCCGTTGATATCAACTTTGTATTCTTCCGCTATTATGTTAAATTTGTGGAGCAGACCTTGTAGATCGTCTTCTGCCGTCAGCAATCAACACCAACTGGACTGAGACTGTCACCTTGTCTTATACCCATACTGGACGGTATTGTGTCACTTAATGTATTGCCGATTCTTACGTTTGTTGAACATTTGTTATTGAGCTCTTCTATGATTCTTATGATTTAGGTAGGCACGTTTTCTTGCTTTAGTATGTTGATTACATCGGGGAGTTTTGCTCTGCCAAATGCTTTCGTTAGGTCAACAAAACAAACGAATACCGGTTTATTAAATTATAGGACTTTCTCCGATATTTGGCGAATAATGTATATTGCGTCAATCGTGGAACTATTTTTTCGAAATCCTTGTTGTTCTTTGTTCGTGGGAATGGTGTTTTGTATATACTCCGCTATTATTGCTGTGAATAGTTTTAATATCCGACTTAGTAGTTGGCGGGGTCTTTTTTATTCCTCTTGTTTATGAAAGCGTCATCAAAGCTAAAATGTATGTAAACTTCTAGGGGAGCAATGTCAAATGGGAAAATTCTTCTTCAATTATCTTTTAATTCGTCATAAGATAAGCGCATAAGTCAAGGACAATTTTGTCGCGTACCTTCCTTTGGATTTTTTGATATAATTTTAAACTTCTTATGTTTCTAATCAGTCAATATGCATCTTAATACAAGTTTAATTTTGATCCATAATGGTCAAGGAAGCGACAAACCAACGCAATAAGTGTTAGTGATTTGGGTGAAATATTCAGGTCACCCAACATAATAAAATCTATTCATGCATTAATATTATTCATTATATGCATTCCACCTTTTCATTTGTAAATCTTAGAAGTATTTTCATAGCTATTAAGGATTATTCATATTCAACGTGGGGGCATACAATAAATAATAATTGCTGTATGGATACTTGACAACTACGCCCTACGTTTTTTGTTTTAACTATCACCAAATATTTTCATATCTATTAAAAATTCATAATCACACATTTTTAGGACCGGACGTATAGGGTTAGGAATCTGCATGGCATCGTAAATCTGTATACTTTTTGGTTCATTTTAAAAATGTGGTAGTTTAAAAAGTTTTTTAAATTAAATTTTTATTTATGTATATTGAAATCTTATCCAAATTTTCTTTTGTGATAATTGAAAATTGGTTGATTTGTCTATTTTCAAAGAGACACTTTTTTATACAGTTAATTGCAACATTTATGAAACTGACGAGTGTCATAATTTTAACAATATAAAATGTGTCAAAACGCATTCATGACCGATTTATTAGATTGCTTTTAATGTAACGTTTGATTTGCTGCTGAGTATTGTTATATTGACGGTTGATCTACCGTAATTGCTGTCACTGTATATTGACGGCTGATTTACCGGAACTACTTTCATAAACCAAATCTAGCTCCTAAATTATATATTTCAATGAAGTAATCACAAAAGTTTGTTCTGCACTATATACTTCCTTTCCCCCCTTCTTTTGATAAGAATGCGGTATTCTGGACTAAGAGCAATTGCGGACCAGCTTCATATTTTTTTCTCTAATAGTGGTTTATAGCTACAAATAACTGTCGTCAGCTCGCCTCATGTTAAGCTCATTTTCCCTTTAGTACTCGACTTGTGTACACGAATCGTTACCTCGCTTCGATACCAAATAGAAATGGGATACTTCACTTTAGAGTTTCCTCTAATTTGACTACACTTTTCGAAAACCAATTCGGGTAAATATCTCCATAATATTCGCGGAACCTTAATTTTTCGACAGGAACATGAAGTTTTGCATGAAGTTTGTATTGTGTTACTCATAGGCTACCATATTGTAAAAAATGCCTTTCTAGGAATTACATACGCATCACTTTTGTCGTAGAAAATTATGGATCAGTCGATTCTTTACATTTCACAAACTAATTTTGTGTATTTGAATGCATATAAGTGATTATTCATGCAAATTTTCAGCAAAGCATAATTATTCGGCAATTTTTATTAGTTTTTTGATAAAATAATAATTTCGTTTCGAACTGATTTTCATTGCCATTTGTCAATCCACTTCACTTTTTTTCTTTTACGTAATAAATCTTCTGCCATTCTGAATCAAAAACAAGAAGATTTTTGTACTACATTTTTCCATTTTTAATCGATTTACAACGTGGTCCGTCATTCCTCGACATTTTTCAAAATTGCAAAAATGCAATTTTTGCACCAACTGTTATAAGTTGTATAATTAAATACAATTTGACCAAACTGCTGCGACCCAATGAGAGATTATTAGTTGTACTACAAACTGAAGCTTTGAAATTTTCAGAAAAAAATATTTTTTTGCCAGTTTTTAGCCAACAAAGAAAGGCGGTCCAATTGTGGACACAATTGCAATTGTTGCAATTGTGTATTTACTGTCGCAAAATTTTTGACGTATTTAGTAGGGAAGACTGGAGTATTGACCCCAGTCTCCCCTACTATATAGGTCAAAAATTTTACGACAGTAAATACACAATTGCAACAATTGCAATATCGAAAAAACCTACAGTTTTGCGATAATCTATGACGCAATATTTGCTAACCCTCTTTAAATCCAAATTTAATTTTGGACTTGGGAGATCCAGGGATAAGATCACTTCTCTCAAATTTTGAGCTGTATCATGACGACCATTGCACTGGACCAAACATTATTAAATAAGTATTTTAGAATCATTAAAGGTAGCTCTTTTAAACGATATGTTACACGATATATTAATTAAAACTTGATTTTTCCTTGCACTAAACTAACCCCCCATTTTAATATAAGATATTCATTTTCTGATCCAACTCGCCATGCATGCGTGAATCATTAAGAATTAACAGTATGCCAAGTTTCAAATTCCTGCGAAAGTTCGCTAGAAGAACCTGACGGACGAACGGACGCGATAGTGAGATTATAAGGATCCCATTTTTTTCCTTTTTAGATATAGAACCTTAAAATAAACTATGTAAAAAGTCGTTACTATCGCTTATTATTTGTAGAATCAAGCGGACTCTAAATATGATTATGATAGAAAGGAGAAGAAAGTTTAATATTTTTATTATTTTAAAAACAGCACAATCAAATTTTTGTCGGTTTATTATTTCTCAATTACATTGCAAAGACAGTCAACTTTGGTATATCAAATTTTTCTAAAAATAAATAAAACGCTTCAACAATGGTTTGAATCCATAATAACATTTAATCTATTAAATTTAATTAAATTAAATAAATGAAAACTAAATGAAAGTAATTTGATAATAAAAATGAGAGGGAACTGCAATATATCATGAAAGTAGGACGACATGTAAAAACCTGGACAGTGCACATGAATAATTGCTTATTGTTTCACATAGAAACTCAGCATTAATTTATATTTCTTTCATATATTTTTTATATTGCATACAGATATTAATCATAAATAAAACTATTTTAATTCAAAACAATCTTAACTAATTTAGTTTGAATAACCGAGTTAAACTATTTAATAAATAACCTAATAGGACTATTAAAATATTAAACTAATATAATTCACATATCACTTATATTTTCACACATACTTAAAATTTATGCTTTACATTTTATACATTATATGTACATAAGATAACAAATATTATTTCTTGAATGCAGTATATTACACATTATAAACCACATATAAAATTATTGACATTATTATTTTTACCAAATATTTAACATAATACCTAAACATAATATATAGGTTTTTGTAGTTACATACGTGGCTTTGGTATTAAATGACTTTACAATAAAACGTAGGAATATTAAAAAATAACATTAAATACGGGCAATAAAAATGGATGTAATTTTCCAAACCTTAACACAATTTTATAAATATCTATCAAAAATAAAGATATCAATTCAAATATAACGTAAGATTGAAAGTGACGGATGTAATTTATTTTTAATTAATTAGATTTGTTGAAAAAAGGGGACCTTTTTTAGTAGCTTATAATACAATTATTTTAATAGCACATTTTTCTCCATTAAACTTTCAAGAATGCTGCTTTAACAAAAACAAATGATTTTTGTTTCTGACGTAGTTTTTTTACATACATATAAACTGAGTTGATAGGCTCTGAAATTAATAGTTTGCCTCTCAGATAAGTGTCCCCCTCTATCAAAACATATCCTTGAATAAATAATTAAATAATTTAACTGTTCGAAGTAGAGCAAATTGAAAAACCTAAAAAAACCTAAACCTAAAAAAAGTAAGAATTTTCCAAGTACTTATTTTTGGTTATCACCTGATTGAAAAGCAAATACTTTTTTTGTTTGTGTATTAAATATTGCCTAAAATCAATTTTAAAAGAAAACGTTATTGCGTTAACACTGACGAAGGTTTGACAATCTATCATCTGTTTAACTGTCAAAATCATCGAAAAAAAAACAAAAATAAAAATCATATAAAATAAATAGCCATCCAAAAACTTTATAATCAATAAACTGGTAAATCTTATATACATTATGTCCTCCTCAATAAAAAAGTAGACGATCATTCGAAATATCAATGATCTCAAATCAATACCTCGTAAGTAGAAATTTCATACTTTTAAGTTATTATACTCTGCAGCATCTGTCAATATTTAAAACGCAAATTTAATTAATAGGTGGGAAATAGTTTCAGTAAGCACTTATTTTAAAATTCTAGACAATCAACTCGTCCAGTCTGCGTATTTTGTTTTTGTATAATTGACTAACAAGGTATTGATTTGAGACCATCGGATATTATCAGAACGAATTAAAACAAATATTTCGAAGACAAAAATCGGAGTATATAAATATTAAACTTAAAATACACAATGTTGCATTATGGTCAACAACTATACATATACAGCACAGACAATGGCAATAAGAAACCAAAATGAATATTCATCAAAAATCAAGGAAACCAAAAAAAATTTTTTTCGGACAACGGATATTGAGCATGTTAATAAACCAAGTAATCATCCAAAAAACTAAAAAAAGGTATAGTAAAAAAGCTCAGCACCAAATAGAAGGAGAAACTCGAAGCAGATATCAGAAACTTAGAATAAGAAAGAAGATAGATAGGAATGGTTTAAGACAACAGAGCAAGCGTAATCACACAAAAGAATTTAAAAAAAAATAAGTCAACAGAACAACTTACCGTACAAAAAAATCTCAAGGGTCCATCTGAGTGGGCATCATTGTAAAGCAAAATGAACAGCCAACATAAATGGATTATTTACATAATAGCTGATGGTCCCGAAGTAATGGACATAAATATACGTTAAGGTTTAGACTTCTTTGGTTAGATGAATTAAAATCTGTTTGCAGTTTGATTACAGTTTATAAAGGTCGCCAGTTGCAGCAGATTGAATGTGTTAAAAAGACACACACGTTCATCCTGTGTGGTAGAAAATAATTTACATGCTAGTATACCTTTTTACCAAAATAATGTTTGTTACAAAAAAATTATAGGAACTACTACTACTACTAATAT
This sequence comes from Dastarcus helophoroides, assembly GCA_028583605.1. Lineage (NCBI taxonomy): Eukaryota > Metazoa > Arthropoda > Insecta > Coleoptera > Bothrideridae > Dastarcus > Dastarcus helophoroides. The sequence continues at coordinate 25,053,708 of CM053328.1, read as the reverse complement.
CTCGTGTCGTATATCAGGACATATAAAAACTTTTTGCACAGTCTTTATAATATTTATGTAGAAACCTAATAACAATTTCGATTTAAGTTAGCTTTCCTTCATGTCTATCTTATAAGCACTTACTTCGAACAGCTAAACGAGATTAAACTCAATAAATATAAATATAAGGATGAGTAAGATTTAGGGTCAAGCTCATCTCTACGTCCCATCGGCATTTTCGGACGTCTGCTGGGAACCTCCTTTCTGCAGGCAATCCCTGATCCCTTTCAGGATGATCTCGACCCGCCGATCCAGTGCTTCCAGATGGGGCTCCCAAAGGACGGGCGCCACCGGATCCTTGGCCATGCTTCTCCTCATCGCCTCGCTCAACTTGATCGGCCCATTGTGGAACCTGGCAACAAAGAGAATTGTTTAGCGGCGTCGAGAGAAACCGAGGTGGTAGGCGGATGAAATTGTAAGCCGACCGCACTTTACCGTCCCCTCATTTAGTAATGCCGTGTACGTTTTAATGGCCCTAACCGTAAGAAGCTTATAGAGACCCGATTGAATCAAAAGTGTTTTTGTCGATGTCGAATGACTGGAACTGGAAACTATTTTGTGGCTGTGGTTGTCTCAGTCTTACATATAAATCGATGTAAATCTACATATAACTAAAATTGTAATTGCAAGGCAGATATATTAAAATGTTGAACAGTAATTGCTTGTTTTCCATTTGATTGCCCATAATTTTTATCTTAATGTAGATTATGCAAAAACATGTTAGGTTTCATTTTGTTTTCACTTTATTCCATAGGTGCTTTATATGAATGAATTTTTTTTTATGAAGTTCATAGGCAGGGTTGTGGCCAGGAATCTTACATAGGATGCTTAAATTTTATAATAAAAATTATTCGAAAAAAGAACAACTGAAAATGCAAAATTTAAATTGTGCGAAAAAATTCTAAAGTTCTTAATAACTTAAGACTTACAATAAATTTTAAAGAATCGATATTTCTAAAGTACACATAAGCAGCGGCGAATTAAACGCTGATAGCGTCGTAGACAAATATTGTACCCCTCACAATATACTTTGACAACTAAAAAGCACACTCCAAATTATTTTTGACAACTCTAAAAACTACCTTGTAGATAATCCGCCAGAAAAATCTTTTCCATTTTTTTAAGTTTAAAAATTTTATGCTGAAACTTGCTGAATTTTAAATTTAATTTAAGTTCAAATTTCAAGAAAAACCTAAACTTTATAAAAAACTAAATCGAAATTTCGGATTTAGATATTTCAAATTTAAACTCGGAATTTTCATAAAAATCTTAAATTATATCCTAGAGTTGAAAACTTCTAGAATATACGAACTTTGGCAATTAAAATCGAAAATTTGAGAGACTTTTCTCTTTTCTTTCATAATTTTGGTTCTCGATCGAAGTTTTGTCTTTTTTTTTTACTGTTTCGACTTTGTTTTCTAGAATTTTCGATTAAAAGATCGGATTAAAAAAATAAATAAAAATAAAAAAGACCAAAAATTATAAAATAAAAAGTTTTGAATTAATATTTTGCGGGACAGTCACAATTTCAAAAAATAAGGACTGTATTTAAAAAAAGAAGTTTTCAAAATCTCTACCCTAATTTAAGTCTTGACTTTAAAACCAAATATTCTTTTTTTTCTGGAAATGTTTCTGAAAACTTCAAAATTTCTAAAAAAAGTAAAATTTTTTAGAAAGTTTTGTTTAATGTATTGACATTTTTTCGATATTTTAACTTTTTTTGTTGAAGTTTTAAATTTAAACTTGTATGTACTTTTTATTATTATTTTTTTCCAAAATTTCGACTTTAAACAAAATGTAGTCTTTCTGTAGCAACCTCCTTACCCTTTTTATCGACATGTTGACTTTTATTCTTTACTTATAGACATTTTTCTCGAAATTATGAGTTAAGACTTGGACTATAAGAAATTGACAAATATAAGTTTAAATTTGGAATTTTCGAATATTCAACTTTCAGCTCGATAATTCAAAATTGTTAGGACTTCAAATTTTGAGATTAATTTTGAAAAAATTAGCTTTTCCTCAAAACTTGGACTTTTTCAAAAATGTTGTCTTTTTCTTTTGAAATTTTTATATTCTTTCAAGATTTTGAATTAATCTTCAAAATGATTAATAACATAGAATTTTTAAATTCAAATGAGCAAATTGTTAACTGGAAATGTAAATTTTTAAGCAAAAACTAAAAAATTCCACAAAAAGTGCAATGTCAATTATTTCTAAATTTAAATTTTCTATAAAAAAATTGAAAAGGATCAACGACAAATTTTGTGAAAAAAATGAACGCGAACTTCAATTTTAAATACCAAATTTTAGAAATAATTTCAGCTGTAGCTAAAAAGTTTGTGAATAAATTTAACATTTTTGGAACGGATTTTTAATACAATAGTTCAAGGAGCAAAAGGCCGAACTTTCGAGTTTTTACCGGAAGTTTAGCGAAAGAAATTACCTAAAATTAAAGAAAACACACAAATTTCACTTTTAAATTCTAAACAAATCACAATTTTGAGGTTAAAGTCGAAATCTTGAGAAAAAAATGAAAGTTTTCAGAATAAAAATTACTATTTTAACGTAAACAAAATCATTAAATTATACATTTTCTAACATGTCACCATTTCAAGTTTACTGTAAAATTTCGACCCCAATACCAAGATACCGACTTTAAATTGGAATCTCATGTTGGATTTTTTACAGAAATTTTGACTTTAAATTTAAAACATTCTAGGTTAAATTTGAAACTGCTAGATTTTAGCGAAATTTTGAGAATTTAAATTTGGGATTTCGAAAAAAAATTGGAATACTAAAATCAAAGTGGAATTTGAAGGAAGAAAATTCACGAAAAGTCGAGAATTTAACTAATAACCTCAAAAAATAAAGATATCAAATTGGGAAAAGAAAATTGAAATTTAAAAAAAGAAATAAATTTGGAATTTATTAAGAAAAAGTTTCCAGAAAAACTTGAATTTGCAAAAAAAGTTGTAACGAAAACCGAAGTTTCCCTGGCTTGAATGGAAAACACGCTAATACTTTATTCCAAAGATACAACAGAGGATTTTTTTTTTATTTTAAACTCGAAATTTTAGGAGAAGAAAAGAAATATTTCGAGTAATTTCCAGATAAAAGTCCAAATTTCAAGAAAAAGTCGAAAATCTTGAAAAAAGATTCAAGTTAAAACTTAAAATTTTAATTTGGGTTAAAATTTTGAGAAGTCACTATTTGTTTAGAAAATGTGAAAATTGTGAAATTTTAATCTAATCTAATCAGAAATGAGAGATGAAGATGAGATAAAAGTTGCATGGAATTGTGTAAAATTATGAAAAAAATTGAAATTTTACAAAATTTCCAATCTTAAGTATAAAGTGAAAACTATTTTAAATATATAAATTCGACCAATCAAAATAAACCGATATTTCTTTTCAGTTTCGTTCCGGTTTTCGTTCCGGTGAAAATAACGGTTTTTTTCAGTTTACGGTTCAGTTTCGGTACAAAGATAGACTATGTGATATTGTGGGAACGAGATTTCTGTTTTAATCACGTACGCTGCATTTTGAATTTACACCTGTCCGAAATTTTCCAATGATTTTCTTTTCTGATATAGTCAGCTTATAACCTTGTATTGCTACTGCGTGTGTAAAAGGGGTTAAGTCAAAAATAGATAAAAGTGAAGAAAACCACATTTACATTTACAGTTTGTACATGACCATAGACTTACATTTTTGACTTTTGACTGACGAGCACAAATAGATAGACAAGGAAGCTAAGTCAGTTGGAATATAACTCCAACTGACTTAGCTTCCTTTAAACAACGATAGTAACTTGAAAATTATATACGAAAACGACTTGAACTTATTTTCACGAAATTTGACTTAACCCCTTTTCCATATTACAACAGCGATATATTGTAGGCACAAAGATAGGTTATCAAGCGAGTTAAACTTTTAACTCTACATGAGAATATGAGGCAATAGGTAGGACGATTGTTTCTTGCGTAGTAGGTCTCGAATCCAAACCCCACTACCGATCACACAGTTTTTTAATTCTATTACTAGTTTTACCCATAGTTACATAATACTTTTAACAGTAGACATAATCGTAAATACCATAACTGGCCACCAAAAATAATGACTAATACCAAGGACAAAGCAACTATGAACATTTAAAATAACAAAGAGAGCAATAACTCTTACATTTAGCGTGTCGTATTTTATTACTTTTTGGTTAACTGTTATCTAAAAATACAAAACAATTTAATCTGAAAAAAGGTTTTTTTATTAGAGTTTACAGTTACGAAACGTTTAGCCAAATGAAAGTTTGATATATCAGTGACCTTAAAGCTTAAATAGAAACACAAAGATGCAATAAAAATTACAAATACGCATTTAAAATAATGTAACTGATGATGATAGCGAAAAGACAAAACGTCTAATAAAAAAAATCTGGATGTCTTGTAAAGGTTAAAAAAACGCCAAGGAAAAAGTGTTTTTAATTTTTCGACTACTTTTCAAATAGAGCCAATTAAAAACAAAAACAAAAATCCAAATTTTACTTTTTTTTCAAAAATCTCAAGAGCAGCAAAGATATTTTCCATTTTTCGACATCATATTACTAAACGTCAAGTTATGCAACTTTGACCTAATTTAACCGATGCTGTATCCCTGTAATAAGAAGCGAATTTGTTACAACCTGTATATAACCTATACTTCATGCCAGAGTGTAAAATTAGTAGAAGTGAAGAGTGAATACTGGTTTCTGTTATGGTCTTAGGTACTTGGTACTTAACTGGTTAAATGAACTTACTATTTAGAAAAGCCTATCTTATTTTTTTTTCAGACGTGATATATTTTATGTGTTGCTTTATACAATTTTACAATTTATTCAGGTATAATTTCATTAACCTTTAGATATTTTGTTTCTACAAGAGCTAACGTCAATAGGCGACTTTAAATACAACCATTTGTTTTAATTGTTGAGAACATACATATACAAATATAGTTTGATATATATTTTTACCCCAATTAGGAATTGAATTCTGTAAAATTCATTCTTGTACTTACCGACGTCATATAGCAAACCTAAGCAGTTTAAACTGAACATTGTTTATTAGTCAGTGTTTACAATTTTATTGTCAGTATTTACTATTGTCAGTGTAGACAACAAAATAATTTGAACCTAAAAAAAGTGATGAATCTGTTTATTTTCTATTGTCCTGACAAAAAAAGTATCATGTATAGGTTATACCTATACTCTTGAAATTCATCATTCCTAATTTGTTATATAGACTTGTTTAATTTTTTATTAATTACCACAAAGAAATGCTTTCTTACTTATCAAAACCATGATTGTTCATTTCCCATCTCTTCTTATTTTCACTTCATTAATTACAACGCAACAAAATACATTTATGATAATTGGAGAACTGAAAATTCCATTAATTAACTCATTCCTTCTGGAATCTTAATTGAGGACTCTTGAGTTTCATTACGTATATTTTAAAATTGTGAACTTATATCAAAACTTCCATTTTCCGCAAATTACATCAATTAAACAACTTTACTTTTAATTAAATCAGAATGGTATTAATGAAATTGAAACAAAAGAATTTTCGACACAAAGAAAGCAAAGACAAAAGAGATACAGAACAGGTCATTGTGGAAGAAAATTGCTTTCAGACGGATATATATTAACAAAATCGTGGAACGCATTGCGTAATATTCTCTAATTTAAATGAAAAGTTACATTATATTTATTTTACAAAATTGCATCTTTCTGCAAAGAAACAACATTGTCGTAGAACTAATAGTCACATTAATCAAAAGTTTATTTTCGTACAAATGGTAATACAAGCATTATTTTAAATGATATCATAGGTAGTTAAGAAAAAAAAATATGTGGAAGGAAAATTAAAACTTTATTTTAAGTAATTACACACAAAAATGGTTTATTTTTTATATATATGCTAAGTATTTGGAGAGCTACCATAAAACACAAAAGTTAATCAATCTTGCATCTGCTGTAGAACTGTGGGCAATAAATTCTCCCTAGATTAATAACTTCAACCACATTTCTACCAAAGTTAATTAAACGATGCTAAGTTTTCCACATCAGAATATTTAGTAAATTGCTTCTATTTGATTTAATTTGATGAGCGTTTAGCTAAACCATTAAACTTCTAGGCTTTATAATAAACGGCCGTTGCAAGAAGGCCAAATTGAGGCGGCAAAAAGCTCTATAGCTCAGAGATAAACATCCCGTTGTTCCCTAAAAACCTTTTATTCAAATTTAATTCATATACTTTATTAACGAGCTATGTGGTAAAAGGTCTAATGAATCGGTGTTTCAGCCTCCAATTTGAACTTTAAGAAGTATATACTTTAAACAAGACTGGTGCTGAAAAATAATTATTTTTTATAGTTCATTACAAGTGGTATTAAACACCATAAATAAAAGTTATTCATTAATATATTTATTTTCTTACTTTAATAAAATACAAATTATATTTTGGTTTGACTTAGAAGTAGTGATAGTACAACCTTCAATATTTCAGCAGCTTGAATGTGTCCAAAATATGAAAATCTGTCTTTCATTTCGAAACCAAATTAAAACCCAAAAATTGTAATAGAAATCTAAAACACAGCTTAGATAAATACAGACGTCAAAAAATTGTGACCCGTATTGACCATGTAGAAATGTCGTAATGTGAATCCAACATTTTAGCTGAACCGGCTTATTTTTTATTGGTTTTTCCTATCGCCCGGCTGCCGTTGCCTATACAACGAAGTTGTAATGATGATGCAACCTAACTTTATTCCAACTTCCTTGTAATGCAAGAAATGTTGTGCACTTCATTCAAAATTACTCCAAATACTAATAATTTGGAATGTCTTTATTTTGTACATACTTGAAAATGTAATAAATCCTAGTATTTTACAGTAAACAGAAAACATTAAGTCATTCCTTTCATCAGAAGGAGGCCCGAGGCCTTTAGGACGGGCTGCCACTATTGTACAGTCTCAAATAAATGTTCGAGATTAAATAATCAAGCTTTGGGGTTCTCCACATAATATAGGGTGAACCAAATTAAGTGTGCAGTATTGCTAACTTTGTTATTATTAAAGATATAAAATTGATAACCGATATTCACCTTCAGAAGTTGTTTGAAAATGTCTCTTCGCTCTTCAATACATTTCTCGGCTTATTTCAGGACAGCATGGATACTTATCAAGATATTTCTGTTATCCATTTAATTAACTTCTTCTCGAAGTAGCTTAATTTTTTCAGGTTATTTACATTATCGTCACGTTTTGTATAAATACGATTTTAAAGCTAATCCTACAGGAAAAAATCAAGTGGAGCCAAATCAGGTGAGCTTCGAGGCCACTCAATAATTCCATTAATTCCAATGCATATGTCTTAGAAGATGACGGGGTCTTAAAACTATACGTATTCCTGCTGGAATGTGACATGTTGTCTGCTTAATAAATTCATTTTATCTAAGAAATTATTGTCTAGGATGTTTTACATACGAGGTGTGTTCAAAAAGTAAGGTGACTTTATATTTTTACGAAAAAATATTTATTTATTCATCAACATTCCCCTTCAAAGTAACCCCCCCCCCAGATACAATGTACTTGTGCCAACGCTTTTTCCAATTTTCAAAGCATTTCTCATAATCACTTTTTGGTAGCCTTGAGCTCCTCTAGCGATGCAGTTTTTATTTCATCAATCGTTGCAAATCTCCGTCCTTTCATAGGTCCTTTACGTTGTGGGAACAGAAAACAGTTGCAGGGGGCCAAATCTGATGAATATGGCGGCTGAGGCATGATTGTCGTGTTGTTTTTGACCAAAAAACTCTCACAAGCAACGATGAATGCGCAGGTGCAATATCGTGATGCAAAAACCATGAATTTTTTTTTCCACAATTCCGGTCGTTTTTTTTCGTTATGCTTCTCGCAAACGGCGCATAACATTAAGGAAATACTCCTTGTTGACCGTACGACCTCGAAGTAAAACCTCCTGATGCACTACGCCATGGTAGTCGAAGAAAACACTGAGCAAAACTTTGACATTTGATCGGACTTGGCGTGCTTTTTTCGGTCTTGGCTCTCCTGGGTGCTTCCATTGGGACGATTGGGCTTTGGTTTCGACGTCATAACCAAAATTCAGAAGTTTCGGAACAAACTTCGCTGACACACGTCTCATGCCCAAAACATCCGAAAAAAATGCGTGAGACGAGCCAACTGATATGCCAACATCCTCAGCAACTTCTCTTATGGTAACTCGACGATTTGCAAAAACAATTTTGTTCACAGCTTCGACGATATCTTCTGTTGTTGACATGCTGGGGTGTCCAGAGCGAGGTTCGTCGTCGGCTATTTGTCTGACCATCTTGGAAGAGTCTGTACCACTTGTAAATATTTTTCTTACTTAGAGCACACTCACCGTACGCCACTATCAATATTTTAAGTGTTTTATAGCACTTGATTTCATTTTTTACACAAAATTTGATACAAATTCTTTGCTTCATTTTCTATAATAATAGAAAATCACCGAGCACAACAAAATACGTCGAACCTTTTTATCTGTCAAAAACAAACTAAGTATGCTATGTATTTAAAACCGTCAACATATGTTCGGGACATGTGTACCAACACAACAAGCAACAAAAAAATCGATAATCAAATGTACGTCGCCCGCGAAATTTGAAAAGTCACCTTACTTTTTGAACAACCTCTTACATTTCACATATCTTTCATCATTTAGGAAAAACTCACACGTAAAAGGTCCAAAGATTCTAAATAAAATTAATCTCCGCAATAATTAAGGCTAAAACGAATTTGAGGAGCTCATGGCTCATTCACCTTAACAAAAAATTTATAATAACCATTTTTATTCTAAATTCCATTACCCTTCATAAAAGCATAAAATATAAAGGGTGTCCATTAAAAAAATTGTAACCTTGTCAAAAAATCCCTAAAACGATATGTATAATTGTTTTTGTTATAATGCCATCTTAATCAGCGTCAAAAAAATGTATTGGTTTGCTAATTTAACTAATTTTATATCTTTAATAGTAACAAAGTTAACAATGCTGTCGACTTAATTTGGATCATCCTGTATATAATGTGAGTATGGTGGTAGATGTAGTCTCACTAAATATAGCAACAATGTGAGGACGAGTTGGTGGTATAGTGACGTCACATATGTGGTCCTCGAGAGGCATCCATTCTTTTAGATATATCATTTTAGCTCTAATCATAAATTCTCAAAAAAAGTGCCAATGTAACAATTATTTAGGAAGATCAAGACAGGGGAGCAGTTGATGTGTTCCCCATGGAAACTAGCAAAATATAGTTTGGCTTGCAAAATGAAAAAGGAGGTTCATGTTACAGCACGGTTAACAAGAAGGGCCCTGATGAAACTCCTAATACGAACATCCTTTTTCGAGGACTTCTCACTCTCAAAACTTCAACTTTATTCTCGGAGTAACTAGGCATTCCAAATTTCGCCCCCTTTCCTAAAATTTAGTGTTAAAAAACTAGCTCAAGCTAGCTAATAGGATTGATCCCCCCAAGGATAAGATTTTAAGGCATATAAGACAGTACGAGACAGCAAATTCCTGTGCGGTCCAGCTTGACACAGTGAAGACTTCTGCCTACGGAAACTCTTTTTTCTATAGAACTTCCAAGCTATGGAATTCGCTACCGAGCGGAATTTTCCCCAAAAATTACAAGCTATTCTTGTTTAAGAAGCCGGTTTATCGCCATATATTCTTGTTTCAGCATCCTACTCGCGGTGCTTTAAAGACATAATGGGATCGCCCTTTGCGAGTGGATTAAACTTAAAAAAAAGCTTTTGTTCTCTATTTTGTGTTGAAAATGTTTACTTTTTCCCCAAATCTTCGAATTTCTTCACAAAATATTGGCACTATTCTGGAAATATCGAGCATGTAACATTTTTGTATTTCTTAAAATTTTATTGTTAAAATGACTTCGGAATTTCGATTTACCTAAATCTCGAAATTTCAACTTTATTGTAGAAATTTGCATAGATAACTAAAATATTCTAAGTTAAAGTCGAAATTTTAAAGCAAATGTAGAAATAATTGGAGTAAAGTGGAAATAGTGAAATTTTAACCTTTTTTAAATATTTTGAGTTTAAAGGTCAAAATTCAAAGTAGAGTAAGTTTTCAAAGGATTATTCAAACTCATTACACTATTTTTACAAATTAATTCGAACCATGGCCGACAATAGGAAGTGGTCGGCTAACATGCGCATTCACCCTACTCGTTATCGGTCCTGAAATCTGAAAATCTACATTAATAACAAACTATAGCCCTAAAAGATCAAAAAGTTGTTGACGAAAGATTCACATATTACAAAAAGCAGCACCAGCTTTAAGATAAGTATAAGATAGTTCGAACATGTTTCGAAATACTTGTCAGTTTGAAATAATATTCATAAACAGTTCATAAATTTAAAAGAAAGCACCGAGATTCATGTATCGACAAAGTTACTTAAATCGCCAACTTGTAAGTAAATCCAAATTTCAAAATAAGGGAACACCCTGGGAATAAAATAGCCCCTAGCACAGATCGGCGTCGATAAAGTTAACAGGTTGTTTATAATTCATTGAATTTGAATGCGCACGAGGGAAAAACGAAAGTGTCGTCTTATAACTCGGTGCGATAGAGGTAAATGGGCGTCCTTTCCGCGACGTACGTCTTTGGGAACAACGTCATGCATTTCGCAACAGTTTCCAGATTGGGTTATGCAATATGTAAAGAGTATAAATATTAAAGTTTTATTTGGGTTTCACCCTCGGCGAACCGCTTAAATTCCATCTTGCTTTTTAACAAATTAAATCAGCTTAACTCGTTTATGGAATTTCAAAAATCCACTTACAGCGTCTGGTACGCTCGAACGTTTCTACAGATTAAGTTTTAAAATTCAGCTTGATAATAACAATAGTTATTTATGATACAAGTGTTAAAAGTGACATTTTATTTTGTGAGTGGGGAGTATTGCGGAACGGGCGTAGCGAGTGGAGCAACCCCACGAACAAAATAAAATCACTTTTAACAGGTGTATCATACAATACTTTTTGTAAAACTGTTAAATTAAAAGAGAAAATGCTGTCCCTAGGGTCGAATTTTAGATTTATTGTTTGCGTGTTGAATTACATATTTGACATTTACATCTGACAATCAAGTCAGGTATTGGATAGAGTGTAACTAAGTAAAACAATTGTAAGTTGTTTAATGTTAATTAGTAACCACAATTGAACCTGTCCTAAAATATTGTAGATTTTATGGCTAATAAACATGAATTTTGAAGAAAAGATTGGAAATTAAAGCAATTTTATTATTCCATCTGATGTTGAAGAAACAGCAAATACATCAACTGAGATTTATTGCTCCAGAAATCGGGTCAAAAATATGATTGTATGAAATAAAGAATCTAGCGGATAACTTCACTAAAAATATATTTTTGGTTTACGCCGAAGGAAATTCTAAGTTATGGAATCTCTCTATGATAAAAGCTAGTTTTTAAATCAAACTAGGATATAAGCAAGTATTAAAACCAGCGTACAAGATTTTTTTGAATGAAGCTCCAGACACCAAATATGCAGTAAAAAGTTGCGTCAGTTTTTGGATTATTTGGAGTCTGTCGCTCTCAAGAATTTTGTAAATTAACACTGGATGGTATTGAAAAATCTTTGTTTTATATTATGAAGACTAAAAGCAACATCCGTCCTGGTTTTTGCACGGATTACTTTGCATAAATACCTCTGCAATTACTTCTCAGGAAAACTAAAATAAATAACCGTTCAGATTGTAATAGTAATATTAATATTATAAATAAATAATTTATAACTATTTTGAATGTTTTAATGTTTGGAAACACAATATTGTTGGACCAGTCCGTTCAACCAAAAAAAATATCTTTCTAATTTTACCAGTACAGCTTTCTGTTTTATATTGCATATTGCTATATATCAGTGTTTCCTAAACAGTGGGTCACAACCCGGCAGCGGACCACAAAAATAAAATACCAGGCTGCAGAATTGTCTTCATACTCACAAATGATTAGTTCTTTCCAGCATTAAGATATAATTAAAACATCTTTTAGTGGGTGGCGAAGGGAAAATATTAAAAAAACCGGGTTAGGGCAAAAAAAGTTTGGGAAACACTGCTATATTTACTTTTAACACTAGTGCAAAAAAACTTTTTCGCACTACTGTTAAAAGTGTTTTTGTCACGTGTCATTATAAAAGTCAATTTTTAGTTCACTTATCAATGAACTAAAAATGTCACTTTTAATAACAGTTTTACAAAAAAGTTTTTTCACATAAGATCACCAGATAGAAAAGTAAATTATTAGCCTAAAAGGTATCCCTAAAAATATTCTACATTTAAGTACAAGTCTCATTAAAATCAATTTAGCAGCATTTGAGATTAACCGGAACAAAAGATGGATGGACAGATAGACAGACATTAGACCCTTAAATTTTATTCATATAGATATAACTTAACATGTATTTTGGGCGCACCGATTCTTAGTAGCTCTTGTGTGTGAAACCTGTGAAGCGTTTTGTTACCTTGTTTCTCAAAATTTCGATTTTGCTAGCAAAAATTATATTGAAATTTGAAATATTTATATTTTAATTTTTGTCTTACAATTGTTGTCGTCTTCGCTTACCACTCAAATTTCTAAAAAAAATTAATGTATAGTTTTTGGAAAATATAAAGAAATATTTTCTCAAAATTCCGAATTTAAACTCAAAACGTTTGTTATGTTTTCAAAAAGCAATACCTTAGATTCGAAAGTTGAAAAATATTATAAATCTTTAAAATTCCGAATTTCTTATTACAGTTTTCAGCTTGGATTTTCTAGAAAAACGAAATTTATAATAATAATTTCTGTTCTCCTTCTACCTACTTTTTTTTTAAATTTCATTAACGAAACAATATATTTCCAAACAAGCTGACTGAATCCCAAATTTCAAATATCATCTAAAAACTTCGGGTTCTTTTTCCAGTTTTCGAGTTTAAATTTTGCCAGTTCTCTTCAAAGCTTAAAATCGAAACTTTTTGCTACAAATTTTAATTATTTCCCAAAATTTTAACTTTTTTCCTACAATCGCAAGTTTAAGCTTAAAATATTTTGACCATTGCATAAAGTCATCTTTTAATTCGAAATCTCTGTAGATCTTTATTTCTTTCTTTTAACATTCATATCATTTTCAAAATTTAATTCATTTTTTATTGACTTTTTCTTAGCCAAGTCTCAACATTTTAAAAGATTTGTCCAGAAATTTCAGAGTTAAATTTTTTTTATGTTCAGAAAAATCTGAATTTACATCTATCTTTGCTAAAATTACAGTTTTAGAACTTGTTTTTGAATGTAAAATTTTTTATCGTTTCGAATTTTCGCGAAAATTTTCACTTCAAATTTTAAATTCATTATTTTTCCCAAAGTTTAGATTTAAAAACAAAATATTGTCCTTTTTCCTGCAATTTTGCCTTCCTTGTGAAAATGTCAGGATTTTTTGAAGTAGACTGAATTGTTGATTACATTATTGAAATTTTAACATTCTCTAAGGAATTGAACTAAATCAGACAATTTTGGTTTTTGTTTTTTTTTAAACCTATAGATTTAAATTAGAAATTTCGACTATTTTCCGAAATCTTCAACTTTTTTATCAAAATTTTGGGGTTATCTAGATATTAACATATCTCCTAAAATTTACATTAAATTTAAAATTACTAGAATTTTAATTTTATTTAATATCTGGATTTAACTCGAAATTTCAATCCTTTTCTAAAAATTTCCATAATTTGCAAATTTGTTTATATTGATCCTAAAATTCTAACTTTAAATTCAAAACCTCAATCTTTTTAACCGAAATTTTGATTTTGCATCTTTGTCTTCAAAGTTAAACATAATGTCCTAATCTTCTAGTCACTTAAAGTTTCCAGAAATTTTTAATTTTATTTTCAAGTGGTTACTTAAAATTTTGATTTGTTTTTGAAAGAATTCGGTTTAAACGTAATATTTTTACTTCTTTCCTATTTGGATATAGTTTTCAACTATGATAACTTTTCTGGAAATTTTAATTTTTATCCCAGAAAATTGATTTTAATCGCAAAAGATCGATTTTTTTTCTTGAACACTTAAAAATTTCGAGACTTACACATTTTTCATAAAATTCTGAGTTGTAATCTTAAAATGTCTTTTTCTTTGGTAAAATGTTCACTTTCCGTTAACTTTTATTCTATAAACGAAGTTTTCTTTCAATTTCGGCCTTTTTCTATAAAATCGAGTACTTAGCATTTCAAAAAAAAACCTAAACATTATTTATGAAATAAAAAATGTCCCCAAACTTAAAGAGGAACTAAAGCAAAAATTTAAAATATTAACTTGAACATTTTAACAGAAGCAGAAACTTCGACGATATAAAAGCGAAATTAAAAAAAAACAACACGACAAACTTTTAGTTTAAAGTTACAAATTTAGCAAAAGTGACAACTGGAATAAAACATATTTAGTGTAGAATTCTCTAAATTCAGAGAAAGAGTCGAAATATCGAATTTATATTCAAAATTTCAGGAAATAAAAAATATTAAACTTTATATTTTTTGAAGGGTGCTAAAATTTTTAGAAAAAAATTTGAATTTTAAAAACAATTTTCTTAAAATTTTGGGTATATGTACAGGGTGAGCGAAACTCGATGTCTCAGTTCTATTATAAGAAGAAGGAAAACGATATAAGAAATATGTAAAGAGATTCTTGAATTGGATTAAGTAAGGTCCATTTTAAGCCAAATTGGCACATTTTTCCATATTTGGAAACTGAAGTATTGACGTCATTGGACTTTTTTTTCTAGAAACATATCTATATCTTTACAAATTTAAAATAAGCTTATTTTTCGCAACAAATTTTGTAGGTAAAAAAATGTTCGGTTAAAAAGTTATAAGCAATTTTATTGTAAAAAAACTTATTATCAAATATTCGTAAATACTACGATTTAAACAAGTAGACTTTGGAAGTGCAATAAATCAAAAATCTAAGCATACTGGCATCTGTCAATAATTCAACGAATGGTTGATTAACTTTTTTTGTTGCCACTTGACTTTAAAAAGTTTTTACGCAAACAATATATTATCTATTAGTTTATGGGAAATCTCAAAAGAAGAGCATTTGAATACGCTCAGAGATACCTTGAACATATTATTTTATGCCTAAGAATATTTAATATTTAATATTTGTTTCTAAAGGCTGTTTGATTAATTGCGAATTTTTAATAATATAAGAAAAAATAGCAAATTTTTTAATTTGCAAAATTTGTTTAGAAAAATTATCTCTTTTTAAATGTACAAAAATAGAGGTATGTTTCTGAAGAAAAATAAATTTATATGATCATTACCTCGGTTTCCAAATATGGAAAAATATAACAGATTTGGTTTAAAAGGGACCTTACTCAACCCCAATTAACCTCTTTTCGGATTTTTTATACTTTTTCTCCCTTTTTTACGGTACAGCTGACACATCGAGATTCGCTCCATCTGTAGAGTGAAAATAGTATCTACAGAAAAAAAAATGAAAACTTTGAGAAACATCTGAATTTAGAAAAAAACTTAAGAACTCACATTGAAATTAAAGTTGAAAGAACGAAAAAGAAATTCTAGTCTTAATCTTAAAGAAAACTTTAAATTTTACGTTGAAACAGAGAATTTAGCTCAAAGATGGCAAAATTTAAAATTAAAAGTTACTTTTTTTTAAAATAGAATGAAACTCTTTCAAAAAAATAAAATTATCAGTATAGAATAGAACAAACAAAAATTGCAACTTTTTACTGCAAGTATTAGGAAAAAAAACTTCAAGTTCGAATTTAAAACAAGAGCAAAATTTTAATAAAAAGTGGGATTTTGATTATTTTAAATTGAAAATTCAAACATCGAGAAAATAGTAGAACCAAATCGGAACTTTGAGTTTAGGTGAAAAATTTAGGAACAAATTTAAATTCAAGACTTTCTGAAAGAAATCGAATCTTCACATGAAGATTTTTAGAAAAAGCCAAAATTTGGTAAAACAATTTCGAATATTTTATCAAATTTTCGAATTCAATTTAGTAATAAATTAGAAGGGCTATATTAGCTCTTAGAGTAGTTGTGATTTTGCTTTCCATATTTAATGACCATTTCTTAAAGTGTAAGATTTCTTTTCTTAAACGTCCGTTTATAACTAAAAAGCGTTTAAAAACTTCAGTTAAAAGATTTTTTAACTGATGCTTCTCCTTTTATTTATTATTCTTATTCCACGTTATGCTGACAAGTTCAAATGAGAGCGAATCATCAAAGCCCGATGCTTCGACCCCTTCACATTTCTTTATATCGTTAGATTTTACGTAAGTATCTGTTTCATTTTTATTTATGTCTAATTTTGCTTTTCTATATTTCAATCTTTATTTTTTAGACCTCTGACGTCAACTAGCATTTTTTCCAGATGTCATGAGATGACGTTTTAAGAAGTTTTAGTCGTTTATCATCGGTCAATTTTTTTTTTCGAGAAGTCAACAATTTTCATTAAGGTAAATAATAATTTAAATATCCTATAATACTAGGCTCATTACCTAACTGATTATCATTTCAAGTCAACAGGGGTGAAAGATGAAAAAGAAAATTGAAGTTCAGTTTCGGAAATAAAATCAGAATTTCTAAAAAGTCAAAATGCCTTAAGTCAAAAATGAAGAAGTAGGAAAGTAAAATATTAAAGGTGTAAGCTAAAAATTTTTAGAAAACACTCAAAATTTCGAGCTTAAAAGAACAAAGGAGAGAAACAAATGATTAAAATTAAAATTAAAATGATTAACTACTCCTGTTGTGATTTGCAGATCACTTTAAGAATATACCTGCTTAAAGTCGAAATTTTAAAGAAAAAGTAAATTTTACAGTAGAAATTTAAGAGGTAAAACGCGAAATTAAAAAAGAAGGTTTTTAAATAGAGTAAAAGTTTCAACATTTCTAGAAAAAGATAAAGAAATAGAAACGAAAATGGTTTTAAAAAAATGATAAATTTCGCCAAGTTTCAAACATGTCGAACTTTAAACCAAAAAGAAGTTTTGAGTTTAAATTCTTTTTTCTTTGCCAAGACGTCTTGCATACGAAGTTTTCAATTGCCAAACTAATATTTGTCTTTTATAACAATTTTTGAAATAAACTTGGTCATTCTCCCTATATAAAGGCATGTGGTATCACACAGGTCCCAATATAAGAATAAATGTCGCTGATGTTCTTTTTTATGAAAGCCCTGTGCAACATATACAATGGTACAGGAATCTGCACAACGGTAGGTGGACTTCTTTTTTTTAGTCCTCATCTTAAGGAAAATTTCGTTGTATAGGGTAACCAGATGTATCCGATTTGTTCTCTATTTTGCGTCTTTGCTACGAATCATTGTCGGATTTGTTTTGACATCATCTAATAAGTGACAGCACATAACAATAACACAAATTTTAAAGATCCTCTTCTAAGACACTGACACTAAATTCACCTTCGAATTGAATCCGCCATATTTCAGCTGTTTGTAGAATGAACCAATTAGAAGAAATACTGAAACAGCCAATATTTCAATTAAAAAATTTTATACTTTTAACTTTCATGTTACTAACTATTAGGAATATCACGATTGTTAGGTTGAAAACTTAGAAAAAGTGATTAATTTGTTTTCTGTTACTAAAGGAATTTGCGAAAAAAGCATCCAATGTCTTATTTATTGTTTTGTTGTTCTCACAAGTGCCACTGTTAACATTTGTCGTTTTGTTTATAAGAAGAGATTATAATTTTGTAACTGCGTTTCAAAGGTTTCTTTTAGAAAAAGTTATGGCTCTGAGGAAACATGCAGTGTGGAACAGCCAAATGTTTAGATTATAAGATGACATCCTGCATCGCAAAAATTTCATCCCTAGATGCAACCCCCTTCGAGTTACCGTTTCAACCCCTAAATTTTTTAATTAAAAGTAGGGGCTTGATATATCTCATTTGAAAGGTCCTTTCATTCTCTATTCAAAAATGTCATTGTTACTACATTTATTTAAAAAATAATCAAGAAAAAAATGTATCTTCTAGATGAAACTTTCTACAATAATAACTAATAGCGGCTCGTCCGGTTCGTCCTAGATAAGGGAACAAAAACAATTTCGATATCCTTTTTTGATTTTGTAAAAAGGAAACGTTAAAACTTATCAACCTTATCATAGTCAATTGTAATTTTTGTCGAAAACATCCCAGTAACTTTCTAAAACTGTGAAAGAATTAAACAGTGGTCAGTATCGTGCTCCAGTTATCTTTTTGCACATTTTGAAAACTTAATATGGCTCATTTAACAGAAATGCACAAAATAATAATTTAACAAATAATCGGTTATGAAGATAGAACAAGATCACAGGCCGAAGTCGCTCGTCTATTTCAACAAAATTGTCCTGACTTACCGCCTATATCCCAAGGTGCAATTAGTAAAATCGAGAAATATGGACATGTACGAAATTTAAAGAAAGAACCCTCCAATGCATTAACTAATGATACCAAATTGGAAATAACGAATGAGTTTCAAAAAAATCCACATTCTTCAAGTCGACAAGTAGCTGCAGCGCTAAATGTTAGTCATTCCACGATTATTCATACTGAAAGAACATAAAATGCATCATTATAAATTGACACCATGTCAAGAGCTCAGTAAAGACAATTTTAAGAGAAGAACTCATGTTTGTAACCAAATGATGCTAACATTAGATATTAATGTCATCCAAATAAAAATATTGTTTTCTGATGAGTCCACTTTTACTCTTCAGGGTCATGTAAATCATGAAAACTGTCCCTATTGGGCTAGTCAAAATCCCCACTGGATGAGAGAATTGCATACACAGAACCCTGAAAAAGTTCATGTTTGGGCAGGGATTATTGAAGATCGTGTCAGTGGTCCATTTTTCCTTGATGGAGATTTAAAGGAAGATAATTATTTCGCATTGCTCCAAAACAACATTGTATTAGCTTTAGTAAACTTATATCCAGGTCAAGAAAATCCACACCTTTCAGCTAATATAATATGGTTCCAGCAAGACGGAGCACTCTCACACTACCAAATCAATGTCCGGCAATATCTCGATTTTACATTTCTAAATCGATGGATAGGGAGACGGGGTACAGTAGAATAGCCAGCACGATCACCAGACCTGACGCCTGTGGATTTTTTATGGGGTTATGTGGAAAGGACAATGTATAAAACCAAACCCCGCGACGTAGCTGAATTACGAGCAAGAATAACGCGTGGGATTGATTCGGTGACACCAGAGATGTTAAATAATGTCAGGAGTCATTTTCATTCACGGTTAGGATACTGCCAAGATGGAGGTGCCTATTTTGAACAGCTCCTACATTAAGTATTACTTGTTTTTTATTTTATTAAATGAAAATATGAGATTTATATTTTGTTGTTGAAAATTGGAATTAATTTTTTTTACTGTTAATTTTTGAAATAAATATGGAAATATAGCAAACATAACATTTTTGAATAGAGAATTTAAAGACAAGGTATAACAGGCCCCTACTTTTGGTTTACAAATTGAGAAGCTGCAACCGTCACTTTAAAAGGGTTGCATAGGAGTGG
The DNA here is from genome assembly GCA_028583605.1 of Dastarcus helophoroides. Taxonomy (NCBI): domain Eukaryota; kingdom Metazoa; phylum Arthropoda; class Insecta; order Coleoptera; family Bothrideridae; genus Dastarcus; species Dastarcus helophoroides. The sequence continues at coordinate 25,034,007 of CM053328.1, read as the reverse complement.
AATTTTTACGGTGGAGAATGTTATTTTATAATCTAAAATTGACGTGTCTCGAGATTTTTCATAAATTTGTAGAATAACTAAGATGCGGAATTTGGCTGCTCCACACCGTATAGTCACAAAATAGAGAAGTCTGGCAGATAAAAATACCAAAAATGATAGGTTAAAATGTTCGCGCTATGAAATATGGCGGAAGAGTGCCGAACTCTTAATAGAGGTTCTCTAACAAATTTGCATTAAGAACACTATTTGTAACACAGACACTTATTCAATTGGTCTGGTAAATAGCATTTAGTTTGTAACAATGCGGCGTCGTGATCATGACCATGCAGTAATAATTTCCTTTCTCTCTTATTCACACAGTTACCTGTTTTGACGGTTTTCTTACCAATTAGATTTTTCATATTACCATTGCCGTATAGTAATATTCTTGAGAATCTCCTCTCGATCGAAAAAAGTGTCCTATATTAAATAATGTATTTAAAAGAAGTAGGGAATGAGTGGCATCCAGTGAGAAGGATTAGAGCTTGCGTCTTTTGTAAATCCTAAGATTACGATGATTGAGTATAAAGTCGGGTCCGCCCTATCTTTAAACTCGTAGCCGACAAGGCAATATTAACATCTTATAGCCACCCCTTTTCCTCTTTAACTTGAGATTTCTCGAATATGCCATAATTATTAAAATCCTCAAAAACGATTCATATTAAAAAATGGTTACATGAAGACACCTACACCTGATTTTTTGAAAGCTGCCAGGAAAATTAAATTTTTATTAAAATAAACTTTACTGTGCGTTTTCTAAATCACTAAATAATCGTTGCGCTATAGCACAGTTGTCTTTCTGTGAATAAATAAATTATCAAGAGTGTAAATAAAATATATTCGACAGATAAATTGAATTTTACGCAACGTGTTACATATATAAACATAAAATTTTTAAATTAACTTTAACGGTTTGCTTTTTTTGTCAAGCGTTTGTGTTTTGTTCATTTATTTACAAGCATTTTCATGTTTGCAAAAGCATCGACAGGGCCTTTCAAACCATCATTTATGTTTATTTAATTAGACTGCCAAACTAAACAAATCAATTTGGATCGTTTGATTAATTTGAAATATGTATCAACCCTTGTTATAATTGTGGCAAAGGAATATATGGCTAGCGTATTATAAATTAGCTCGCTGTTAAATCTGTTACTGACACGTGACAAATTTATTTGTTGAAACGTTAAAAGCCAATAAGTTATTTAAAAAGTGCTTTTGGTTACGGCTAACGTGTTTTATCTGTAATTATAAAAGTATGAAAAAAACATTTAAAGTGGTTCCCTTTTTTTGTTTGTTGCTATCATCTAGATTAATAACGTTGAAGTACCAAGAATGCGTTTGCACTAGACACTTTATTTCATGCGTTCATCTCTGGCTTAAAATATATTAAGGGTGCGTTTGCACTACACACTTTATTTCTCTCAGCTGTGTAAATACGTCTCAGATAGCTTCTCTCAGGATAGTTGACACTTATCTCAGAGAGAAATGTACGGAATAAAATGTCTAGTGTAAACGCACCATAAGTGTTAACTATTCTGAGAGAAGCTATCCGAGACTTATTGACACAGCTGAGTCTAGGATAGTTTCTCTCAGGATAGTTGACATTCAATATATTTTATGTTAGAGAGAAATGTACGGAATAAAGCGTCTAGTGTAAACCGCAGCGTAAGAGTATGTCTGTCGAATGATCTTTTGTCCGGGGTAATCTCGGAAACTGCTGAATCGATTTTAGTGATGAAACTTTTACTAAAGTCTATGAGTACCTTTTAGACTGCAGTAAAGCTCAACCTTAGACTATTATTATTTCAGTAAACTCAACTTTTCACTTCTATGAACTCAACTGTGCTAACAATTTTATATGCTTGAAAATGTAAAAGAGAAACCAATCCACAACATTTCTGGTTGATATAGTATTGCACGCCACCTACAATTTTAGCGGGTACTAGAATAAGAAGCGCGAAGTTTATTACTATTATTATTATTATATCGAAATCAAAGGAGATATTATTTGATTTAGAAATAAGACATTATTGGTCCTTACGCGGCCAAGTTGCAGGGACAGCTATTTTAAAATAAGTTTATTACCACGTCTTAATAATCGGTATATCCAGCGTAACAGATTGAAGGTAAATTTGCTATATCGCTTTTATGTACTTGTGAAGATAAAACTGTCAAACCTACTACACTTAGTATTTATGAAACATCAAATTTTGACCTAAAAATGATACTACTACTGTCAATTTTGCCAAAACTAATATCAACTTTTGATTTAAAAAAGGAAGACTCTGCTACTCTGCATGCTGTTGCATTTGTGAATTCTGCACATTTTCGATAATACGAGGATAAATCAAATATGAACCGGAATTTCTATCATGTCGTCAAGGGGCATCGGGAGTGCGAACATATCCTTACATATGTTAGGTGGGTATATCACATCCCTTCCTCCGCTCAAGCGAATTCCGTTCACGCCGTTCGTCAGTTGTAAATACATTGCATAGCGCAATATTATTAAATTTCTTGCCGTTGAAGCTGTAAAGCCCACCAAACTTCTTCGTAGACTAGAAGCAGAGCTTGGGGATACTTGTTTGAAGAAAACTCAAGTGTATGAATGGCACAAACAATTTTTGAAGGATGAACTCAAGTTGAAAATGAATCCCATGCCCGTCGTCCTCGGACCAGTGTGACTAAGCTGTTCAACGCCTTTTGGAAGGTGATCGCCGTTTACCAGATGGTTAAATTGCAGCTCTGCTAGGGATAAGCTTTGGGAGTGCTCAATCCATCATCACAGATGAGCTGGGATTTTGAAAAATTTCTGCCAGGTGGTTACCTCCTCTTTGACCGAACAACAGAAACAACAACGTCTGGAGATTTATCAGCACCATCTTGGACGTTTTCAACGTGAAGCAGATGGTTTTTTACAACGTATCGTCACGTGTGATGAGACACTTGGGTCCACCATTACACCCATGAATCTAAACAAGCAAGCATGGAATGGAGAAGGGGGAAGGTGCACCCGTTAAGGCAAAAACCCGCCTTTCAGCTGGAAAGGTTGTTGTAACAGTGTTTTGGGATTTTAAAGGGGTTGTGCACGTCGATTTTCTGCATGAATACGGTTGATGCTGCCTACTACTGCCAGCTATTCGATAAAGCAAAACGTGCATATCGGCGGAGCAGGCGCGAATTCTCAGTGCCCGCCCCCACTTAGCCAATATAACACATCAAAAATTAGAGAAAATGTATTGGGCAACATAAGAACACCCTCCTTATACTCCCGTCTTATCACCGTGCGATTATCACATGTTTGGGCCACTGAATGAGGCTCTAGGAGGTGAGCTATGCTGCTGAGACATTTGTGCGCAATTGACTGCAAACACGCCTCCCTTTTTTTATGGTGATGTCATTAGCAAACTTCCAATTCGTTGGGTGAAATACATAACAAGATCAGGAGATTATGTAAAAAAAAATAGTTAATAGCTTTCATATATGTATCTTGTACCAATAAATTTTTAAAAATAAATTCCGGTTCATATTTGATTTACCTTCATATAATGGATATAAATCAAGTAATCAATAATTCTTAAATAATAGCTTTATTTTTTATTAGCACTATGATGATACTATGGTGCAATTAATGGTGAATTTACCCTTGTATTCACTTTTGGTATGAAACAATAGAACTGAAATTACAATAAAACTAAAAAATACCTATTTTGAAGCTATGCAAGAAAATAAAGTTTTGACATAAAAACTATTTTTGTTAACCGTATCACATGCCAGAAAAAAACTTTTAATAATTATTTTGGTAGTGATTTAATTTTTAGAATCGCAGACCCCAAGCCAATATTATCCTGAAAGAAACTGAATTAAAACAAATTTCGCCTAGGAAGCTTATCAAATTATTCAACGTAACGTGCCAACTATTCCACTGCAACAATTAGATAAATACCCATCAATGCTATTTTGTTACTCTTGTTATTTCTGATTATCTGGTCTAGCTGCCCATTTTACGTGTTTAAATGCGCCAGGCCTGACCGAAAAACCCTTTTAGTGCTTTTAAGACTCCAAATAATTTAATTCCGCATTACTTGCTTTTATAGCCGCGGAAATTGTAAAATATGGACCTCTAAAACCGTACAATAGTCCTCTAGGCGTGCTAACCAGTCAAAATTCCAGTTTATGCACTTTTTTAATACGATCACCATCAGTTAATTTATTGCAAGTGCGACTTCGTGTCACTTATTTGCATCTGAATAAATCAATTTTAGCTAAATTGAAAATGATTTCAAATACGTTCCTCTGTAAAATTTTGTACTGCAAAGTGCTCATTAAAAATATATCCTTCATACTATTGGAAATGATTCAATCGTTAACTTTGTGTATCATATTGTATGTGTTAGAAATCGCGAAATCTATGGATCGCTTTATCGAAGGTACGAAAATATTATCGCGAAGTGAAATGATTCGATGACTACCCCGTATAGACTTTGGAATGTACGGAAATGAGTGTCTAACATAAATATACGCGCTTCCCTATCGTGATTCATTCACTATGGAGTATTGAGTATCCAGTATTTAGTAATGATTAACATTATTCCTTGCTGGATTACGTTCTATTTCTTAGTTTAAATAAATTGTTTAATCCACGTTATCTCCAAATCGAACCTTAACACGTAACAATATACGGCGTGTCCCACCGGGACACGCCGTATATTGTTATCGCAGCGATCAATATCTGACAAAGTACTCATCTAAAAAAATTAAATATTTAACAACTTAGCAAAATCGACGAGGCCAATACAACTAAAATATTCACATACTTCCACTTATACCGGAAGTTGACACCAACTTCAATATTTTAAATAAGACGCCCTATATATTTTTGCATTTTTGGATTTTATTTGATATTTTCAGGCCACTTTGGATAACAAACATTGTTCTTAAAATTCATGGTTTTTGCGATAATTGAATTTTTATAAAAAATTTGACAGATGCAAGGTCTCACGAAATTCTTTGCATCTTTTTCCAGAAACAAAATATTTACTTCATATTTGGTACGTAAGTAGAACATATACGAGGCTACCTTGCGCAAATTTCATAAGTTCAAAAACATTATACAGAGTGTTGAATTCAGGCCTGAACATTTTGGTAAATTCAAACAGCGATAACTTTGTTATATCAAATGGAACACCTTTTTGGCCTATCTAGTTCAGATTTAGATTATCTTTCAACTGATATAGACATTGCGGAGGTTTCTTTTACAACTTTTAGAAATAATTGAAATTTTTATTTTATTTTTTATTTCACAGTCATTGAATTTTTTATAAAGTAGCATATCAGTGATATAATAAATAGAAACCCTGCATTTTTTTATTAAGTTGTTTTTTATCAAGGCATGCATGCGCTGGAGATGGTCAATGTACATGAATAATTCTGAAAACATTAGATTAGCTATCCATAGCTTCTACTTATAACAAGAACATGAAACAAACTTATGTGCATAGCAAGTGTAAAATGGAAGACAGATTAAGCATAAGTACTAAACTGCATTAAAATTGGGTATAGCAGGATAAGCATAGGAAATCTGTCCCAGCGGCCAAATGTGATGAATGTTATATCGATCAGTATGTCACCTATCTGTAATAATATTCCCATAGTTTTGGCTGCCTATCTCTTACTGTCTTTGAGTTATTTTGGAAAATGTCCTTTTTGCAGAGCATTTTTTAAACTTTGTTTTCTTCGAAAGTAATAAAGCTAAAAAGATGATTCAAAAACCAAATTGCAGACAATATTATGACAAATATTGTGCGTGTATATTTGAATTATATTGCGCAATAATACATTTTTTTTTAATGGAAATATTTTTCCATTGCAATTTTTTTTTAATTTGAGCAGAGTGACCACTTTCTTAAAATAATTAAAAATTACTATTAGTATAAAGAATAACTGGTATAAATTTTATTGAAATGGATGGCGGCAACCTGTTGAAAAAAAATTGATTTTGTTATCTAGAGCCCTAGTTGATCGCAAATTATAGAAATCTAATGCATTTTTTTTAGGTTCCCGCAAAGTAACCACTCTTTAAAAATTACCAACAATTGCTATTAGTATTCAAATTACCTAGTATAAGTTTTATTAAAATAGAACGGCTGCAACCTGCTAAAAAAAAAAATAATTTTTATTTCCTAGAGCCCTGGTTGATCGCAAATTATAGGTATTTTTAATACATATTTTTTAGGTTTCGGAAGAGTAGTCACTTTATAAAAATTCTCAAAAATAGTAATTAGGAAACAGATTAAATAATATAAGTTTTGTAAACATCAAACAGCTGCAACATAATAGTTTTATGTTACCTATGTTCCTATTTCAAAGCTTTCACATATTACTTCACTAGACAAATCGTATCAAATTTTTGCAGTCAAATAGTTGTTTCAAACGAGATATTTTACTATTCCATTTTGGTTTTAAGCCTATATCTCGGCGGGAACTTATCAATAATCATACCACCTTTGCAGTTAAAAAATTATACCACATTACCCAAGAATTGATGTTGATTTTCGATGGCACACACATCCGCCATCAGAAAAGTTCCAATAATGAGTACTAGGGAAAATCTTATTCTGGTCAGAAAAAGGTACCTATATGTAAACCATTTAAAATTTGCTGTTCTGGTGGCAACATTGCGGATATTTTGGGACCGTTTTGTGGTGCACAAAATGATGCCCCAATTATGAGAACTGTTTTAGAGAATTCGCAAGGTCTGAAAACCTTATTGCAAAGACGTGACATACCTATTTCTAATTGCACGCAGATTCCGTGATGTTCAAGATCAAATAAAAAATGAAGGATATTTACCTTGATGCCAGCGTTCAAAGGCAAAAGAAATCAGTTAACAACTAAAGAATATAACAGTTCCCAAGATTAAGATGGGTCGTCGAAAATGTTGACGGATCGATTGGTCAAAAGCATTAATTTTTGGGTCATAAAATGCTATCGAAAGTAAAACCGCTTTGTAAGAATGTGGGATTTTTGCACAATAGGTTTGGAAAGCATTTAAATCTGATACTGATTTAGCTGACAAAATCATCGTTTATATGAATGCCAAAATGACTACATTAAACACTTTGAGCACAGAGGTTGAAAATCAGCGTAGAAACAGAAAAAAAGACTTAAAACAGTAGGGAATCGCAAATAATAGATTTCCCCGAACTAGGTGAATATGAGTTACAAATATTATTCACCAATTATCTTAGACAGCTTCATATCCGCCGGGCTAATTGGAGATCAAGAAAGTTTCTCAAATAGAATACAATGTATAAAAGAATCACCAAATATACTGAAAGCAGAAGTGAAATCACGGCATAAAAATAGCAAGACTTATAATTGCTAAATTGATTATATTCCAAATGGAAAAAGTTACACTGACGTCAAACGCTAAACTTGTGATTGTTCAAACGGCAATGGAACGATAGTAATATTAAGCAAAATATCCGCTAAAGACAATATAGTTGTTGTCATTAATTTAAATAATGATAATGATTAATTTAAAATAAAGATTATTTCCAATCGAACATACTTTTTATTTATTTTTATTCGAAACCTATAATTTAGATCAACCAGGGCTATAGGTAAAAATACTTTTTTTTCAGCAGGTTGCAGCCTTCCTATTTTTAAGAAACTTACACCAGTCAATTTTTATATTAATAGAAATTTTCAGTATTTCACGAAAATGGTTACTCTGCCGAAACCTAAAAACAAAGGTATTAGACACCTACAATTGGCGATCAAGCAGGACTCTATGTAACAAAAAAAAAATTTTTTTCAACAGGTTTCAGCCATCCGATTTTAATGAAACTTATACCAGTGATTCTTTTACTAATAACAATTTTTAATAATTTTAAGAAAGTGGGCACTCTGTTGAAACTGAAAAAAAATTGCAATGGAAAAATATTATTAAAAAAACATATATTATTGCGCAATGTAAATTAGATATACACGCACAATATTTGGCATGATATTGTCTACAATTTGGTTTTTAAATCTTTCTAGCTTTATTATTTACGGAGAAAAAAAAAGTTCAAAAAATGCTCTGCAAAAAGGGCATTTTTCAAAATTACTCAAAGACAGTAAGAGATAGGCGGCCAAAACTATGGAAAATTATTACATATAGGTGATATACTGATCGATATAGTATTCATCACATTTGGCTCTGGGGGCAGACTTCCTATGCTTATTATGCTATACCTTTTGTATGGTCTTATGATGTGAAACGTTTGGTCGTTGCGCTTGCTCGTACTCAAACGCTATACTCGTTTAGTAAAACGTTGCTTTTCTATATTTGTTATTTAATACTAAGTAATTCGATTCCGGTCCTTTATTTTAATCAAGGAATTTCCTGATTATATTTAGTTAATCCCGGGATCCCGAGATTATTTCGGTATTGAGAGTTACAAATAAAAAATAATTTTTTTACAGAAATCAGCTTTTTAAGCCACAAATCTAAACTTAGACAATAAAACAAACAATAATTTAACTAATCAGACTAAGAGTCACAGTAAGCAGACTCAAAATCACTAACTCTGTATGTTAAAGTTATTCTTTTTCAAAAATTAATAAGAGCTCTTTAAACTTATAAAATTTATATAACAAACTACGCGAAACAAACTTTGAAAATTAATAAAAATCTGTATCAACACCGACTAAATAGACTGTCATGCAACAAAACACATAACATCCTAGTATGTAGGTGGTAAAACAAAAAGTAATTAAAAATATCAGTAATCAGTCACATTTCTTTTAAATATTTAAATATAAAGAAAACTGATCCGGCAGAATAATTCTAATTCTGAATTGCTAAAATATGATCTGATAAAAGGCGATCCCGGGATCCCGATTTTCCGGATCCCGGGATGAAATCCTCTATTTAATACACTACTCTTGTACGTTAAAAAAATATCTATTAATCATTTCAGTCTCACGGAAGTAAATTAGGTAACAGATTTTTTTAAAAAGCATTGTTAAAAAAAATATTTTTAGAACAAATTTCCATAATTGTACTTTTTACAGAACAAAGAATGCTTAAAATGAATACATTTTAAATCAATTTATTTATCGTGTAATCACATATGTTGTAGTACAGACATGTTCCTCCCGGGCGAAGCCGGGGCACGTCCTTAGTTAATAAATGAAATACATACAAACTTCTTTCAGAGTGCAGGTTTTGTCTCCACAGCCAATCGTTATTAAGATTTCAGTTCTTTCCGTTCCAGAAGCTTCATCTTGACATAAAAAATATTCAATTCAATTTTAATAAGCCATATTTGACACTCACTGGTCATATTTATGGTCATATTAATTCCAAATTTAAAATTTCCTATCCTTTATGGATTACATTGTTTTAAAATATTAAAAGAGAAAGATCAAAATGCGGAATACACCAATATACACAGACTTATTCAAAATTTTAATGCTTACAAGTTTAGTATTTTCAAGTAATATAAACATTTCCAGTTATATTTTTTGGCTCGTTGGAAAATATGTCTCTGGGAAAATTTTCCCTAAAAGAAGTTTCTGCTTCGCCGATTCGGTCTTGTTTTATTTTCCATAGAGTTCGCTCGCTCACGGCTTGATTCTTATTGAAATTTAAACAGCAATCGATTGTATAATTCAGTTGCTAATGGAAAAGAAATGTGACCGTAAAAGCGGATTTTTGAATGACACTTCAACCTTAAAGCATGGTCAAGATTGTTCCTTATTTATTTTGTTTTTATTTTCTTGGGGGTTAAATACTTTTAGTGGATGTTGTGCTCTTTGTAAATATAACATAAGTTACAGTGATTTAAGACGTAATTCTTTCTAGGAATATGACTCAGATAATGCGTCCATTTTACGCCTTCTCTTGTCGTTAAATATGTATAAGCCATTTTTATTTAGACTAATGCAGATTTTTGAAATTTATTTTATGTCTTCTGTTTTATTATGCTCACCATTAATTAAATTTTAGATTTTATTCCAAAAGAATAATTTATAAAGGAACTGAGATGTAGATGAATATTTACACGTAAAATATATACATTAAACAAGATATATTTCATTCATGTGCAGTTTAAGAGTTTAAGCTGCTTTATTTTCAAATCTAGGTATTTAAAAATGTATGCACATCTAAGTTGAGCTCCACATTAGCAAAGCTTTCTAGAGATCAATTTCCGCAGCTTAGTACACTAAGTAGTCTCTTTTAATAATTGATTTCACATTATTCTAGTTCGGGATGAAATACTCCACCTTATAAGAAATAAACAAACCTCCTATACAGGGTGTTTCAATCAGAATGTCTTTAATTTACGAGAAGATATAAAAAAAGTGAGCAAATACTAATAGATTACGTGAAAAAAAAAATTAAGTGTAAGTATTCAAATAGAAATCTTGTCTTCTGAAACTAACAAAAATTGAAAAACACAACAAAGATTGCTCTAACGCGTTTCGATAGCCAAGCTATCATCTTCAGAGAGATACGTAGTATCGCCAAGCTATCACCTTCAGAGAGATACTATTGTATTTCAGTTTTTGAAGATAACCAAGTACCAGTCCGTTCCACAAAAAAAAATATGTGGTGAGTCGAGTTCTACTAATCTCTTCTACTTCCTCGTTTGTTTTATTTACTTAAATTTTTTTTTTCAATTTTTCTTGGAACTATTAAATATACAAGTACTGTATTACAAAAATTCTTTGTAATATCACGTTTTGCGTGAGAAACAGACTTCTTAACAAATCATAAATTAAATAGGGGTTATTTGTTAGACCTTGGTTTGTTTCAAAAAAATGATTTAAGCACACATAAATACGGATATCTGAGTAAAACAACATGTTAGTTTTGAAGGACCGCTGAAAGTAGAGTAAAAAAAAAACTCTTCTGGTATGGTGGACATACTGAGTTACCGTGTTCTTCTGTCTAAACTTTCTTATCCTTTGTACCAATTTTCAATTCAGAAGAGTTTCGCCTCTGGTATGGTGGACATACTGAGTTACCGTGCTCTGATGTTTTGAAATTGGCCTTTTTATTCTTTCGTTTTTTACATATTCCCTCATATTCCTCTTTTCATTTTTTCTTTTCTTTGTTCCTGAAGAAGCCCCCTACGATGGTGGGCGAAACGTCGAACACTTTTAGTAGTTCTTAGACATGGTCCAATCCCGGAAGAAGTATATCTTGTACTAACTCTGGCCGTGGAAGCCTTCGTTATCATGATGACCATGATTAAGAAAAGGAAGGCGGAAGTTGGTTTATGGTTGTTCGTTGTAAATCTTTTCAACTGTAGCATCCTCAACAGTTTCATTGCTGAATATTAAGCTGATAACTGATTATCTAAATTCAAAATCCACACAGACATATTGACGGCGAAGCGATCACGTTGCAATATTTTTGGAAGCTCGAATAAATAATTGCAATTCTAGAGAGTTTTAACGCAAGTTCCTTCAGTATAAGCTTCAGCTATTCATAAACGGCTCAGGCTGCAATATTAAAAATTAAATTCTTTCCTTTACGCAAAGGAAAGCTAAATGTTTTCTATTTTTCTACATGTAAATAATAAAATTTCACGCTGCTATTGTAAGATCATTTCTGTTTCTCTTTATTGCAATGGATATTCGTAAATTAGATTTGAATCGCTTTGAATTGCACGGCACGGTAAACATTTCTTTTAAAACATATCAAGCGGAAGTCGCAATCTTCTGTCTAGCGGGCAAATGGAAGGCATAATTTAAAATAATAATAGCTCGACGTCGACTTTTCGAATGCGAGAAAGAAAAAAAACCATCGTAAAAGCCTTTACGTGTTTAAATTTGGATGGGATAGAAGAGTGGTGGATGGGGCCAATTTAGGCTTGCCTTGAAATGGATTGTCGGCCAAGAATGCAATTATGCTGCGGGTCAAAGTTCCAGCCTACGTTTTTCATGTAATCAATGGAAGAGCGTGCTTAAGAAAATAGAAATTATTAAGTTGGCTGATTGAATTTAGACTGACACTTAGCTGGGTCGATAAACAAGCATATACAAATTTAGAATTTCATTAAAATCATTCCTATAATAAAATAGAATGTTTTATTTTGTTCTGGGGTTAAATAACTTCTAACACGATAAATGTATTTTCAAACGCCATCCATAATTTAGCACCATATTTTTTCAGTTAATTTCCTTAGCTTTAAAAATTTTGATTCAATTAAACTTGCAAATAAATTATTTAAGAAGCGGCCATGTACCCGATGAGACTTCTTTCCCATTTTTAAACGGCGGGTTCGTAAAACCAAAAGTACACCCCTTCGATTTGGGTTTATATGGTTAAATTTTCTATACATTTTTTAAAATTTTTAGAAAATTTTACTTTAATCTTTAAACTTAGAGCAAAGCTTTCTGACAATTAAATATATCAATTTTTCTCTCAAAACTATTATTAAAGTAAACGTGCTTGATAAGGCGTAACATGCGTTCCACAAAAAACTCTTCTTAATTAATTAATCTTCTTAATTACATTGAGTTTCCCTTATACTAAAACAAGTTACAGTGATTGGAAATAAAAATGTTTTTGTTTAATGAACTTACTTCAATGATTTAAAAATAAAATTCTCAGGGCGCAATTTATTCAGCTTTTATTTTTGCAACAATCACTGGAATATACAAGATGGTTCTTTCAGATTCGTGTTTGAGAGTCCAAAATAAGACAAAAAGTCTATATAAACATATGTCGCAAAACGCTTTGCTTCCGAGTTACAGGGTGTGGAAGGTTAGTTCCTGATTACAGTTTTTAATTAATAGTTGTGAAACGTGTACAGATAATTAAACAAAAATTAGCACAACTTCATACCTTTTCGTGCCCTTTTCAAAAATCTAAGAATTAATTTAAACAATGTAACCAGTAGTGGGTATATCTAGGAGGGAGATGCTTAAAATGTGTCTTATTTATTTTGTGTGCATTTTGGTCGCAATTTCGCAACACTGATATCTAGGGCTTTCAATTTTCTATTTGAAGATGTCAAAATTGACATATTCTATTTAATTTTTTTTACAAAAACGGCGAAATTTGTCACCCTTTTATATAAGACACTGTAGCAGCGACAACAATTCTAAAATAAAAACATATGAAGGTGGCGTCGATAGACTAAATAGCACTCTTCTATGTAAACTAAATGTGTTAAATTTCATTAAGGTCAACTGAAGTAAATGGCATTAAAACAATTTTTTTTGACTTCTCCCTACCACTTTATTTTTAGAGATAGAACTTAAACTGTAAAGCAAAAACAAGTCGAAATACTCTAGGATTTCAATGCATGTATTTTCAATATGCCTTAATTAAGCAAAATTTCGAGAAAATCCTAATTTTCTATTCAGTCGTACGTGTTACGCCACCTAGCAGTTATTTTAGAACCTCAAAAATATTTTCCAGTGATTTGTCAAAGTCAATTTTCTTATTGAAAGTTTTTTCCGAAAGTTGTGAAGTGATTCGTTGCTGAGACATAGCCAGCGTCCTTTCTTAGGTACAAATTAATTCTTGAACAAGGAGCAAAAAACATTTTCTGTGAAATGAAAAAGAAATCACTTTTCGTTTAATGGATTTTTCTCGAAAACAAAAGTTAATGGTGAAAGAAAAAAAGATTAGATTACCATCCTTTGCAACAGTAACAAAATGGAAATAAATTGCTCAATCTATTTGCAATAAGTTAACAAACTCACAATTCATAAGTCCTAAATTTCAAAATTTCATTTAAAAAAATAGAATGCCAAGGACTTAAAAGAAAGCTTTCCACTATATTCTTCGTTATCATGACATGGCTGCTAACGCGCCAAAGTCAGACACTCAGATTTCATTAAATGAAGTAGGAAAATGTGGATCAATCTGTTCCCTTTTACGGATTTAGTAAAACTTTCCCGATCTACTCCCATCAAGAGAAAAGTATAATATAAACTTCCCCAATATTGCTCTCAAACTACTTGAGTTACCCTCTTGGGATCTCGAAAATTGTTATTCCCAACATAAAATTCTTTGTGGGTAAGACAAGGCCAGTTCTGACATTTGGGGCTGTACATTAATTAAGTTTGCTAATTACGATGTGGTATGCTAAATTTTTGGTTTTATATATTTTATATGTCAGATTAGCATGTTGAATTTCATGACTGGCCTGGCGATAATCCCAAATATCCACGGGAAAATTAGGACATTGGGTATTTACATTATTCGTCTCCTAACGAGATCTAATTCTCACTATCCGTATATTATAACGCTTCCTATTTGATGTAAATCCCAAACGGGTCTAACCTTTAGCCTAATTCATTTCATTAATCTGCAGTGAGTATGGGTAAGGGCTATTACTAAAAATGAGAGTACTATTTCGAAACGTGCGTCGTTAAGGGATCTACAGCCCTAAAGCGGTAAAGCTTCGAGATGTTCTTTCTTCCGAACACAATTAGCTTAAATGGCTATCGTTACACACGAATCTCGAACTGCTCTTTTCTATTAAGAGCCCCTCTTGATAATGCCCCTTTCTCCTAGCTCCCACGATTACTTGACGCTACATCCCAAAATTCTCAAGTTCATCGTGTCAACTTGATAACTCAAATGTAATATCTTCGTAAACGATATTGTACATGTACGTAGATAATGCACATGACCACAATTAAGCAAAAATTTTGCTACCTAAAAACCTCGCAATGTGTGTGCAAAACAACAACGAACTGACAAACCACCTTTCGTCTTTATTATGTCTTTGTCTGCTGTGGCGACGAGATTTCGGTTTTAATCTTCCATGCTGCATTTTAAATTTACGTCTGCCCAAAAGTGGCTAGCATTTTTTTTTCTGATATAGTCAGCTTTTAACTTCTATAGAGTGATTCACATAAAAAACCCAATATACAAAGATCGTAAGTTGTATGAGTAATAAATTATGTACTTGGACAGCCCTGATATCGTGGCTAACATGTAAACAAATATCCTTGGGAATTTTAGGCAGAATTTGCCTATCTATGATAATTTACGCCTGTTTGCAAAATAAAGAAAAACAATTTTAACATCTTTTAGCATGATTTTAATCTTGTTTTATTAAATTACAGACTTAAGTCAATATAACCTTATCTGTTATTTGAATGAGCCGCATTTTTAATAAATGATAACACGCAAATTAATAAATCGCGCATGGGTTACCTAATCGAATCCTAGCCAGAATGCCTTTTATTAAAACTGTTTAATGTAGAAGATACGGAGATACGGGAGTGCGGCACATGATTTGGATAAGTAAAGTATAAAAGGTTTACGGTCTGGTAGTAGCAGAACATCAGTTTGCCAAGTCCGAGGTCCAGGGTTTGAACCCCAGAAGCAGCGGTGTTTTTTTTTTAATTCTTTCGCATTAATTAACTTTATGGGATCGAAACGTCCAAGATGGCGTTGAGAAATCTCCAGACGTTGTGGTTTCAGTTCTTTAGTCAAAAGACGAGGTACCCAACTGGCAGAAATTTTTCGAAGCCTAGTGGTCATCTGTAATGACGGATTGAGCACTCGCAAAGCATATCCCCAACTGGGCTGCAATTTCCGCAACACTTAACACTAGATTGCCCAAGGAAGTCATTTTGACTGCTTTTTAATTTCAATTAGAAAAACAATTACGAATATAATGACAAAATTTCTTATAATTTTGCGACTTTTTGTACAACATATAAATGCATTTATTAATAATTGTAGTTACCTCCCCCTCCATTATTTCCACTATATATACGTGTATTATACCTATATTGCCCAAAAGCAGTCATTTTGACTGCTTGGGAAATTTTAAATAATAAAATAATTCTTATTATTGAATTGAGTAAATTTCTTATACGACCAGTTCGGCTCTGTATTGAAACTTGTTACTCGAATCTGTATGCAGTGATACTTGTTCTAACAAGTTGTTTATTTTATTCTTTTGCGCCTTAAATTCATGAGAGAAATGTCGAATAGAAGTAAATTATTGGAAAAGCTAACGAACATAAGTGAAGAGTGCTCCGATATAGAATCTGATGCAACAAATTCTGAACTATCATCTGAAAATGAATCGGATTATATTCAAAGTGAGACATCTGACACTGAAGATAGCGATGAAGAGTCGATCACCAATGATGAAAATGGAAGTGGCATCAATATTCCCAGGAAAAGGTGTAGGGCGCTAAGTAGTTCAGACTCTGATAAAGAAACTGAAAATACAATTCAGGATACCGAAACAGCTGCCGATGGTACTATATGGTCAAAATTTGACGAAGGTGGTATTCCTGGAAGGTTACCATCTACTTGTATTTTCAAGGGTGTGAAAGGGCCAACAGGCTAAGCAAAAAAGAACATTATGGCAGATAACCTTATCAGTGCATTCTCGTTGATAATAGATAACTATATTATCAAACATATAAAAAAGTGCACAGAAGAAGAAGGCCGCCGAATTTTGAGGAACGATTGGAAGACATCATTACCGCAAATACGTGCATTTATTGGGGTTTTATATGCTTGTGGAGCCTGCGAGACAAAACATTTAAAACTGAGTTATTTATGGTCAGGAAAATGGGGCCCCGAATTTTTTAGAAAAACTATGGCCAGAGAAAAATTCAAGCAAATCCTACGATTTATTCGTTTTGACAAAAGAACCGAAAGAAGTAGGCACCTACAAACAAATAAATTTGCCTTGGTTTCGGAAATATGGGACAAGTTCATTAAAAATAGTCAAGCTTGCCATCAACCAGGACAAAATATAACAGTTGATGAGCAATTATTTCCGTCAAAAGCCAGGTGCAGGTTTACACAGTATATGCCTAATAAACCCAACAAATTTGGCATCAAATTCTGACTTGCATCAGATGTTAGTAGCAAATATATTTTGAATGGTTTTCCTTATTTGGGGAAAGATGAACAACGACCATTGTCAATGCTTCTCAGTGAACACGTTGTTCTGAAACTTGTCGAGCCATATACAAGCTGTGGAAGAAATATCACGACCGATAACTTTTTCACTAGCATGTCACCCGCGACAAAATTATTGGCCAAAAAAACAACTCTAGTTGGAACTATCGGAGGAAATAAAAGAGAATTACCCAAAGCAGCCAAACAAACGAAGGATAACATGCCTCGTTTTTCCACTCTGCTGTATAAATCAGAGAATTGTATTCTTACAATATATAAAAGCAAACCATATAAAAGAGTAGGTGTTCTAAATTTGTGAAAATTGACAAAAGTAATAAAAAATGTTACCGGAATCTATACCATTTTATAACAGCACAAAATTTGGAGTTGATATGGCCGATCAAATGGCCAGTATACAGTAAAAGCTAGTTCTCGTAGATGACCCCTCCAAGTATTTTTCAATATTTTAGATTTGGCTGCTATAAATGCTTGGATCCTTTACAAAGAAACGACAGGAATACAAATACAACGAAAAGAGTTCTTGTTTCAATTAGCAGAGCAGCTTTCTGCCGAATACAGAGCTACAAGACAGAAAAATTCATCAGAACATGAAGACCCACAAAGATCAACTGCAACATCATCAAATGCAACCCATTCTAACAAACGCAAAATTTGTCAAGTTACGATTTTGTCACAACAACAAAACAAATAATATATGTAAAAAATGTCAAAAATATGTTTGCGGAAGATGTACACATAAAAAGATTTCCACTTTCATTTGCATAAAATGTACAAATAATAATGCATAAATTATTTTTTTCCAAGTGAAGTAAATTCTTTTTTTTTTGTTAATATTTACTAATAACTAAATAATATAAAATATATTAAAAATGAATTTTAAACAAATTTCTTTCCACATTAGTTATTCTTCCACATGCAGTCATTTTGACTGCATTTGGGCAATATAGGTATATACTAAGTTTCAGTTTTTCTAGTGTTAAACGGCTATCACACCTTTTAAAAAGCGTTAAACAGCATTGATCTTGTCCGCAGTCAACTGGTCCGAGAACGACGGACATGGGGTTCATTTTCAACTGGAGTTCGTTTTCCAAAATTTTTTTATGCCATTCATACACTTGAGTTTTCTTTAAACAAGTATCATTAACTGTGCTTCTAGCCTACGAAGGATTTCGGCGGGCTTCACACCTTCAATAGCAAGAAATTTAGTAATAATGGGCTGCGCAACGTGCGGATGATCCTCTTGCTCATTCATTGTATTTATAACTGATCAACGGCGAGAATGGAATTTGCTTGAGCGCAGGAAGCCACGTGATATCCCCACCTAATATGTGTAAGAGTATGCGCACACTTCCGACGCCCTCATGGCGACATGATAGAAATTCTGATTCATTTTTGATTTATCCTCGTATTCATACGGGTAATTTCGAATATGTACTCGACTTTTATTTTGTTAGGAAATCGAAAACTTATAAAAATGTCGGCATTACTAGATTAAAAACAAAATTTTATTGCAAAATAATTGTAAGTTGATTTTAGATTGAAAGTTTTTCTCTTAAAAAATAATAAAAATAGAAGTCGAATGAACTCGTAATCTTTCAGAAGAAAGTTCTTTAGATTTCGCTCGACATTTCAAAATTTCTAGAAAACTTTGAAATGTTATGGAAGATTTTGAAAGATTTAACTTTATGTCGAAATATTTGTCATTTTTCGAAAAATTTTAGATTTAATATTTCAAGTTTTCACATTTTTCTAAAATTCGAAATTAAAAAATTTTCTACAAGTTGGGAGTTTTTTTTTGTGGAATTCCTAGTTGGTTTAAACTCCAACTAAAAAGTTTAAATTTAAAGTGAGAACTAAACCTGTAATTGTTCCAAAACCTGAAATTTTAAGATTAAAGTCGAAATGTTGATAATTTTTTATTAAAGAAATCAATTTATTTTTTTCGAAGTTTTGCTGACAATTTGGATTTTTTCAAAGTCTTTAAAAATGATGCATAAAATGTGAAAATCAAAGGGAAATAAAATAAAAATTCATAAAACTCGGAATTTTGACAAAACGGTCAACATTTCGAAACAAAAAACTGGAAATTTAGACTAATTTAAAGTTTTAAATTTTGGGTTAAAAAAATCATAAAAATAGTTTATTAAAAAAAAATAAGTTTCAATATTAAGAGAAAATTCAAAATTTCATGCTGGAAGTTAAAATATCAGCTCTTTTCTTGATATTTCAACTTGAATTAGAAGTGTCCTAAAATTTGAGTTCTTTGCTCGAAGCTTCAACATTTCAAAATGGTACCTCAAACTCGAATATTTGACTTTTTTCTCGGAACGTTTATTAAAATTTTAGCTTTTTTTGCAGTTCTTAAAATTTTAAAAGAAATATTTACTTCTTCCTCGAGGCATCCTCTTTTTTCTGGAATGTTCGATTTCAAAGACGAAATAAAGTTGAAATTGTAAACTTAAGGTCAAAATTATTAAATATTAAAAGTAGGTCATAAAAGCTAAAAAGAGTAATCTTACTTCGAAAGTTCGACTTTAAAATAATTTTGTCTTTATTTTCGATTTTAAAACTATTCCAGTAAACATTATTTTTTAATTTCCAGATCTCTTGAGCTTGAAATTTCAAAAACAAAATATTTTTTGCTGCGTGACTTCTCGAAATGTAGATAGACTTTAAGAGCAAAGTTTCGACATTAATAGGTCGACATTTCGATAAGTCGTTTAATAGCTAAAATTTCTTGAAACACGATTTTTCTTAACTTAAAATTTTGAATTTCTTTTTCAAAATATTTACCTTTATTTCACAGATCCTCCTCTAAAATTTATTATTTTTTTTCGAGTTTTGGAAGACTTTTCTTAAAATTCCGGCTTTGCGATTGAAATGTTTAGCCGAAAACATTTATTTCGACTTTATTCATGAACTTTCTATTTTAAGGTGGAATTTTCGATACTTAAACCTTAAACCTAAGTTGAAATTTTCAGCTTAAAGTGAAATTTTTCCAAAAAAAAAGTTGGTATTTGTTAGAATATGAATATATTAAACTCTATATTTATATTCAGAAATTACAGTTTATAGTAGAATTTTAGAGAAGAATTTTTTTTGAAAATGTTTTCCTACAAATTTCTACTTTAAACCTCGAAGACGGAATTTCATTTTCAGTTTCAAAATTTTTTCGAATTTGATTTCAGTAATTCTACTCTAATAGTGAAGATTTCTCCAGAGATGCAAACTTTGGACTTTAAACTGAGTATTTCGAGAAAAACTTTTTTAGAAACTGTGAAGGATTTTTTACAAAAGCAAAATTTCAAGAAAAAAATGTGTCTACAAATTTCTAAAATGTGGTATTAACATAGTGAAAAAAAAGGATACAAAAATATATACAGTATGGTGATAAAGTTTGGAACGCAATTCATATTGTTATGTACTCTTTTGAAGAAAAACGCTCGGACAGGTCGATTTGATTTTTTTAAAAGCCTGCTTATGACGTAAGAATTTTATCTATGACGTCACACATCATTGCGCAATGACGTCATCAATGGTTTTTTTTAAATAGCACGTAATTATTTTAAAAAATAAAATTTATCTTTCATGGAAAAAATTCTGTATTTATTTTTTGTTCTTAAAGTGATGTCTATTTTTGTAGCCCTTCCTAGAATGAAAAAAGTAAATCCTAATTGGAACAAGTAGGAAATTGAAAAATAAATTATACGTTAAATAGAGAAAAAAAATAGAAAATTTAATGAAATATAACAGAAAAAACATCAAAAATTTGGGAAAAAAGAGAAAATTGTCAAAAAATGAGTATAACTAAGAAACTGAAAATTTCCAAAATGATCAAAAATTTGAAATACAACTTAAAATTTCTGAGCAAACCAAGAATTAAAAAAAAAAAAGATAAATTTTAGAGTACTTTAAAATAATGAAAATTCGAAAAAAAAATTGAAAATCCAAAATAATCGTGAGATTCCAAAAAAATAAAAATTAGTTTAACTTCAATAATAATTGAGAAATTAAACAAAAATCGAAAATTCAACAATAAAAATCCGATTATCCATATTTATGAAATGGTTATATATTTTACTTTTTCAAATTATGTGGCCTTAGAATGTGGTGTCCCAAATGCAGAGGTGGACCCCAAAATTCAAATTTTAACTTCGGTGTTAGTTTTGGAACTTAAAAGGAAGGTTAAAAAATCATCTGGAATTTTAATGTCGTCGTATGAAGTGTCATCTTAAATTGAAATGAATTTCTGATTTGTATTTAAATTTTCTAACGTGTAACTAAAAAAAATTATTGTTTTATTTAACATTGAGAATAAATTGTGAGAGCAAGGCATAGAAGACCTACCATCCAATTCGACATCTTCAAAGTTGTACTCGCAATCCAGCATTCTTTTATTCGACACGTTTTGTTCCAGCTCAAACGCTTTGTGCTGTCAATCAATGCGGCCTCGACGGTGTTATTTTCATTGCTGTTGTATCAGCACGCAACTGATTCTTTATTTGACGCAGTAATGTTCAAAGAAACAAAGAAAAAGAAGTGGAAGGATCGTAAAAGTTCGTGGGAATCGCCATTAAATGTTTTATAATCCTAACGAAATGGCCCAACTTTAGACAATGTCCTATTTACATAGAAAAAGGGAAAGCTTTTAATTATCTTTATCAGAGACGATAAGACGTGTATGTTTTGATGATTTGTTAATTAATGTAAAACTATTAAACATGATGAAAGCATCTATGATTAAAAGAGAATATCATGAAATTGACATTTTTAATAAAATGAGGGATACTGGAGATAATACTAGCCAATGGCACAAGTCCTAATATTCTCTAGTTTCTCGAGGTACCTTAATATGAAATGATTATATACATATTTTTTTCAAATTAAAAGTTAATATTGCCATCTGATTGGTTCAACAAATATGCAAACAGAAAGATCACCACAAATATACTTAGATAAATCAATTTTGTAAGTAAATTTACATAAAAATAAATTGTTACTGCGCAAAACAAAAGCTCCTCTGTTCATAGAAAAATTAAGTGAACCAAGTACATAACAACAGTCTACATTAACACATCTTAAGCGAAACATCGACACTAGCTGAGCCATACTCAAAAACGACATATACAGAGCATCGGAAGAAGCATTAGGTTTGTACCAGAGGTTAAGAAAATCACGCAAGAACAGAAAAAAGCATGCCTAGAATCCAAAAGTAAACAAACACGAGAAGCATATGAAAACTACATTGCAAAAAGAAATCATGTGAAATAAAAAATGAGTATTAGCAAAAACTTAGTACAGCAGAAATGCAATTACCAAACTGAAGAACCGAAAAGCATCAAACGAAGGTGAAATACCCAATGAATTCATCAAGCATGGAAAAGAGCCATTACTAAGAGAAATAACGAAACTGTTCAAAAGAATACTACTTAATAGCAAAATTCCTACCAAATGGAAAGAAAGCGTCAGTATTCCCCTCTTTAAGAAATGAGAGAAAAAGGAACCATCTAACTACAGAGAAATAACATTACTGAACTCCGTAATGAAACTTCTTCCAAATATACTGGCAGCAGAAATATTAAATATCATGCCTGTAAATGATGAACAGCAGGGGTTTAAAAAAACAGATTAACAATAGATGCCATCTTAATCATGAGGCAAATTGTAGAAAAATCGATCGAGTATAATAAACCTGTATTTATCTGCTTCGTAGATCTCACTAAATCATTCGATCAAAAACAATTAAAAGATGTTGTAAGAGTATTAAAAGAGAAAAACTAATCAATGAAATATATTATTCTTATAAAGATTTAAACTCCAATAACACTACTAAAAATAAGAGTCGGCAAAAAATTAACAACAAAGATAGAAACAAACATAGGAATTCGTCAAGGAGACAGTCTCAATCCTTTGCTGTTTAACACAATTATGAACAAGATTATAAAAGCTGTAAAAACACACAGAGTTGGATATCGACTTGGTAACGACTACATAAACATACTCTGCTATGCCGATGATGCAGTTATGGTAGCCGAATCAGAAGACGACTTGCAACGCTTCTTATATACGTTTAAAATCATCGCAGAACAGTATAATATGTCAATATTCATTAGAAAAATAAAATCGATGACGATTTCAAAGAAGCCGTTACGATGCAAACTAGAAGTAAATAACATTACAACTGAACAGGTAATAAGTTTTGAATATCTTGGCACAAAAATTATGGCCACGGAAATATCAAAGACGAAGTAAGGTAACAGATAAATAAGGTAGCAGCTATTTCAGGTCACTTAAAATAAACTATCTGGAAGAACAAACATCTATCCATCGAATGCAAAAGCAGAATATATAAGACTTGGGTCCGACCTGTGTTAACATATGCAGCCGAAACGAGAGCAGACAGTAGTACCACCAAGAGACATCTAAAAACTATGGAAATGAAAATCCTGAGAACAATAGCATACACAATGTGGGATTGACAGGGAAAAATGGAAATACGATGGCCAAGAAGAAGAAGAAGAAAAAGAAGAAGAAGACGAGAGTGGAATGAACACGTTAATCGAATGGCAGACAACAGACTGGCGAAAATAGCATGCAACGGAATGCCACAAGGGACCAAACCACCAGGAAGACCACCGAAACGATGGCGTGACAGCTGGCAGTCGCTTTCACAGGAACAACAATAAGAGGAATCCAGACTGAACAGGCAACTAGCTTTACTAAAGAAGAAGATAAAATAAATCCCAACAATCACAAAAAATTCTTTACGAACGCCTGCGAGCAGGGGAATGGGGATGCACAAAATCTTCTATGTTGTAGGCTGGGTTTTGCGGCTCCAGTGGCAATCTAGGAAAACAATGCGATATTAAATTCATAAAGTGCAGGGAATTAAACTACTTTGCAGCACTCTAGTAGAAAAATGGAGGACAGCAGACGAAAGCTGCACAATTCCGATGAAAGGGAATCAGGTACTTTATTAGAGCCACTGCTTACCTCCTCTAGAATGGAAAACTGTCAGGACATAAAACAAGATCACAATTGGTAGGAAGTTACTCCAAGCCTCAAGTCGACTCCCATACATGAGTATCCCATCACACTTTATGAAAATTACTTTACAGTGCGCGGTAAGCTAAGGTTAAATAACACCACTCAAAACTTCAAAAAAAAAAAACAAATACAAGAAAAAAGCACTAAAAAAGTTCTAAATTGATTACTAATGTGAACAATGGTTTTACTAAAATATACAAAAAGTAAACGTAATCTAACAGAATCAAATAAAACCAAAATGTGAAAGCTTAATGCATAAAGAACTAGTCGAAAGGAACAGCGGATTCGGGACATCCGCAACATAATGTGGCTCTGGAAAATTTCCATTTTTTACATAGTACTAAGTTTGTACTTATCGTATTTAAAACAAATATCTTTCATGAGTGATCTTCGAATTCATTGGTTACAAATATGTTGTCAAAAATTAAACTTTTTCCGTCCATTTACGAAATTTTTAACAAGTTATATAAGTTTTTATTTTACTTTATTTCTGTATTTATATTATCTCCACTTTTTACACTAATATGTGTAAGATATATTTTTCAAAAATCTTGAAAATTTCAGATAATATGAACCATGTTAATTTGTTAATAATACAAAAAAGGAAAGACTTTTACTTACTGTTAGACAATCCTTAACGTTCTACCAAAATTATAGATTTTCACATGAATATACGCATTAAATACTTTAATCCACTAACACTAGTGCTTTAGGGACTATTCGAGAAAAGCATAAATAAAATTTGTTCGTTGTATAATCGTTGCAATAAATCGAGGATTAAAAATTATTAAGAATCAAATCTAATCATCTTTGTTAAAATAAATTTTCTTATTTCAGTTTATTCAAATATATAAAAAATTATTGGTTTTATTTCTGCTAAATACAATAATTACAGCAATTCAATTCAAATTAAGCGCCATTTTATTATAGTCTAAACGTCAACTGTCAACTAACCATGAAAAACGACGCTTGGAGTCCCTAATTAAAACGACAAGGACGCACAGTGGGACAGAAATCTAAAAATCTGGCCAAAATGCTAAAATAGAAAGTTTGTGGAATATACTTGTAATGGGTAAATTATGAAAGAATTACCTTTGGGCTTATTGATAATGATAGTATTTATTATAAGCTTTTTATTTGCATTCAGTGGTTGGCAGATGTTTAAAGTGACAAATTGTCAATGCCCATATTTTACAATTACAATGCAATTAAAATGCTATTTTTAAAATAACTCTTACAATTTTCCTGCAAATGAATTTTGTTATTTTAAATATGGAGGGTGGAATTCAAGTATTGTACTATATTTTAAATGAATTATATGATAGATTACTTAATGTTATCAGCTAAGAAGAGGAGATTAAATGTTAGAAGAATGATCTATTTAGTATTATATTATCTTTGGGTGGGCCTACAAAAAAAGAAACTACGAGACTTTTTCTTACAAATAGTAGATGATTAATATATGTTCTAATTATTAGAAAAAAGAACAGCTGCCCCAACTTGCCCCCTATTATTAAATACAATTTTTTTCATCCTAATATCAGCGCTACACATTAAATTAAAATTTAAGTTGAATAATTATTATTGTTGCTTGTTACACTCGCTATGCTAATTTTATTTTATTATTTAGAGGAACAAACGTTTTTACATTCGCCAAAGTTTATTATTTTGGGCATAGCACCCACCCGGAAAGGGTAACTCCGATGAAAACAAGCACTTACCTAATGCAATTCTGGCATCATTGCAACTCACTCCTTTTCCTTTTTATGATCTGATTTTTTAAATTATTTTTTTAATAATACTCTACCTATTGCTAATTCATATAACAAGTTTCAAAATTTGGGCCAATTTTTCAGAATGCTGTCCCACTGTGGGACAGCAAGTTCCATACATCCAAAGGCATTCCATTGTAAAATATGACAGAATTTGCCTAGACAAAGTCACGAGAGTCATCTAGTAAACAGGGCCGGATTTAGACTTGATAAGGTCCTATGCTATTTGATATATAGTGCCAGTGTTGCCATATAAATATTAGATTTATTGTTTTGCTGAAACTTTTTAACGAGGAAAATGAAGGTCATCACTCTGATTCGAGAATTTCCTGACCAAAGAAAGGTTCTTCTCAAAAAGAAAACAATTATTGCACTCCGCATTATCGATGACTAAAATAAAAGGCCCTCAACATTATTTTTACCTGCAACTTCTTTTGGACAACATTTTATGACCAAGTTTTTCGGGACCACAAGATAAGGGGGTCCTAAGCTATAGCTTGTGTAGCTTTTTCGTAAAATCCAGCAAGGCTAGTGAACAATATATTAAGCAAAACTTAATAATTTATGATAAGCCAGTCGCAAGTTCTTTTATATTTTTTTAGATTTAACACTTATGTATTCAATATGGTTTTAAGTCATTGCCATTAATTGACATTTTATAAAATCTACCTATAATAGAAGACTCAATATTTTGAGTGCGATTATTATCCTACATTGGCTTTCAGCCATCGATGCTGAAATCGACATGACATCGATATAGTTCATTTGTCATTTAGACGTGTCTATTAATTTATTTAGAATTTTTCGCTAATCTTTCTTTTAGCATATCTACTAAACCTTGAAAGCGAGGAATACTAGATTTCAATTTTAAAACAAATATGTTTGAATCAAAAGTTGAAAATCCATATTTTGTTATTATTTTGTCTGATTATGTAATATTTTACATATATATTTGAAAACATTCAACTGTTCAATAAACAATAATATCGATTATACTTATGTGAAATACAAGAGAAAATCCTGAAAGTACTACAAACTTCAGAATACCCACTTACGTCATTAAGTAAAATAACAGACAACACATTTTTTTACGAAATAAGTAATAACTATTCGTCCTATTTTCTACCAAAAATGATTGCCTTTATTAGAAAACATAACAAGCTATACTTTTGAAGAATATTATATCTTAAAATATGTGTAGCTTCTGCTAATATTAGTGTTGAATGTTCATATTCACCACGGCTGGCACCCATCTATTTTGTTACACATGTGCAAGTTTGTAGTTAGTTTATTTGTTTTCTTTAGCGGACA
This sequence comes from Dastarcus helophoroides, assembly GCA_028583605.1. Taxonomy (NCBI): domain Eukaryota; kingdom Metazoa; phylum Arthropoda; class Insecta; order Coleoptera; family Bothrideridae; genus Dastarcus; species Dastarcus helophoroides. Next base: position 25,006,920 of record CM053328.1, on the reverse strand, counting down.
ACGCGGACAAGTGTTATTATCCGGAAAAACCAATTACGTTTAATACATAATTTAGTGCACTATATATCAAGTTGACAGTGTGTGGAAATATAAAAATAAAATGCTTCCTTCCAACGACAATATTCCCCACAAAATAGCTTCTCTTAGCTTCATATTATTTTACGATGAAAGTATTAAAAAGAAAGTAAAAGCTCTCATTTACAAGCAACACATAAAAAGGGATTTCAGTTAAGAGTATACTGCCCCTGTGTGCAACATTTTCAGCCTAAATAATGCAAGACCGGTAAATAAGCACTTTTAACGAAGGCTTTCATGAATATAAGAAAACCCATGAATACTTTGACGTTAAGGAAGCTTGCAGTTCCTGGCTTAAAATACCTTTGAGTTTTTGTTCTTTATTATGCATGCAACTTTCTCTATAAGTATAATCAAAAATCTTACCTTAACAAAGTTTCTAATGTTGACTGCCTCAATATGCAGCACTGTAATAGGGGAGCTAGAATCGAAAGTTCGTCGTGAAAAGGTTTACCGAACCCTCTTCCGTGGTCGAGATGAAGAGGAAAAGTATCGTTGCCGAATATTCTACAATGAAAAAAGATATTTTATTGCCAAGTAATGATGTAATCGAGATTTACCAGTCTACCGAACACGAACTTTAATACTATTTTTACTTCAATAAGCATTACCTGAATGTTTCGTAATGATGTCTATCCATATTACCCATAAGAAAATCAAGAACAGACATATCCATCAGGTCGTACAAACGTCTACCCTCGTCGTAGGGGGGTATTTCTTTAACAAGGGAGCAATAATTCCCTTCCAATTCCCACTGTGCTTTTCGCCGTTTGTGGTAAGATCGCCTCCAGGGATGTCTCCATACCTATAATAAATATATTTTATTGGAAATTTTAAGCTTAAGAAACATAAGGCAAAGACAAATAAGTGCAGCTGGAAACAAAGAGCATATAACTTTATTTTAATAATTAATTTGCTAATGGAAACTATTGAAGATGAAGTATGTAATATATTGTATATCTCACTGTACATCTCCACAAAAATTTTATTGTATGGATTTATTGCCTGAAACGTTAAACCTGATTTTTGCTACATTTGGTGTGCTGATTCCAAAATTAAAAACAATTTTTCTCTATCAGCTATAGCGATATTTTTTGCAATATTTCATCACTCATTTAAAACGCTTTTATCATTCAACCGAACCTACAAATTTTACCATGACGTATGTAATTTTATTTTCCAAATTTAATAGAGTTTGGCACGATTTGACAATGCTGCTTCAAAAGAATGAAATAAAAAGACATTGAAACAATCGAAGTGGGGTTATATTTGCAATAGTTTTCATTAGAAATATATAGTTTTTACTATCAATAGTATAGATATATCTCTTACGAATATATTGATATTATCTACAGCTCTTACCAAAGGTATCATGTACTAATGCTGTTTCAGCAGAAATCTTTTGTTTGTAAATATTCATTAAAAATAAGATAAAAATGCAAGATCCACAATTTTTTGCATGTCATGCATTAATAAATTCATATTTTCTAAAATCCTATTAGAGAAACGCCGAAAGATATGAATAGCTAGGACCGACCATAGGACAGAGTACTAAAAGGGCTCTGAAAAGTGAAGATAAAGCGGCGATAGAAAGTGGAGAAGCGAAGGAAGATATGGATATATTGGAGCGTTAAGGAAGAGGAAATATTTGGTCGCCAAAATTTATTAGGGCGGGAGGTTATTTCTTTTTTAGGTCGTTGAAACTCATGAGGGGCGTCACATAATACAGTCTCGCTCTATCCTGACGAAGATCTAGGGCGACCGTTTCAACAGGTTATAATACGTGCACAACTGGAACATAAGTAGGGGAGACTGGAGGATTGTAGACCGCCTTTATATTTTGGCTAAAAAGTGGCAAAAAAATATTTTTTTCTGAAAATTTTAAAGCCTGAATTTGTAGTACAACTAATGACTTCTCTTTGGGTCGCAGCAGTTTGGGTAAATTGTATAACTTATATCACTTGGCTTAAAAATTGCATTTTTGTGACTTTGAAAAATGTCGGGGAATTACGACCCACTTTGTGAATCGATTAAAAAAATGGAAAAACGTGGCAGCAGAATCTTTTATTTTTGATTAAGAATGACAGAATATTTATTATGAAAAAGAAACGAAGGGAAGTAGAGTAAGAAATGGCAATGAAAATCAGTTGAAAACGAAATTATTATCATACCAAAAAACTATTCGAAATTGCCGAAAAATAAAGCTGTGTTGTAAATTTGCATGACTAATCACTTATATGACTCAAATACACGAAGTTAGCTTGTGAAATGTAAAGAATTGAGTGATCCTTAATTTCCCAATAAAAGTGGCCCGTAATTCCCCGAACGTCCTTTTTTACAATATGGCAGCATATGAGTAATCAAATAAAAACTTCATGGAAAATTTCATGTTTGGGTCGAAGTTTTAAAGTTCTGCGAATATTATAAAGATATTTATCTAAACTGGTTCTCGAAAAGTGTGGTTAAATTAAAGGAAACTTAAAATGAACGAAAAAAATTCCGAAGTATCACATTTCTATTTGGTATCGAAGCGAGGTAACGGTTCGTGTACACAAGTCTAAGACTGAAGGTAAAATAAGCTTAACATGAGGCAAGCTGCCGACAGTTATTTGTAGCTGTCAACCATACTAGAGAAAAAAAATATAAAGCTGGTCCACAATTCCCCGCCGTCCAGGATACCCCAGTCTCCCCTACATAAGTACAAAATGATATAGGTGGCATAATTCAAATTTGGCAGACTCTAGCGCGCAATTGGTAATCATATAACTTGACAAGAATAGCCTTTACGACCCGGTAACACCAGGTAACAGACATGCCCTGATGAATCATGCCGCTGCCATGGCCGACAAGTTTTTGTACATTACGAGTTTTTTCTTTATAACAAGCTTTTTTGCTAAAAACAGTAATTTTTTCGCTCTAGTACCTATTTCTGTAGCATTTATTTTAGTAATTTTTTTTTACTTTTGTGTTGCTTTTAAATAACTTCTTCTATGAAAAAAATGCTCTTTCTATTTATTTATGAATTTACTTTTTTCAAGACGTTGAATGGACAAAATGACATACGTAGACAACTGGCATAATGACATTGTCGTACCTTCTTTCTAGATGTTTTTTGGTCATCTTTGATATGCCAGCATACACATAGAGAGTGCAGAATTCTTCTTTTAGGACCCATGAAACAATAAGCAGACAATTCACCTCAAGTTCTAGCAGTAAATACTCATCAAGAATTTTTCAAATTAAGATTATTCATATGCTGCTAATTAGGAATATCCACCATTCTCTATAAGTACTCTGACTATCATTATTACTGAAGAGATTTCTCCAGTTCCAAAAGGGCGTTTTCTTAGTTGACAAGGGTAAGGTTAACCAAAGACTTAGCAAACCTCTTTGATTTTATCTTCTACTACTAATATAAGCCAAATTCAATCAAAAGATATCCCCAAACTCCCCCATTAAAGACGAGACGAAACGTAACTAATAACTTATTTAGAAACAATAGTAAAGAAGAAAATATTCCAATATATTGGCGAGGACTGTCTATGCATATATTGCAATAATCGTTCACTATCTAAGCCTGTAGAAGACTGTTCGAATAAATTGTTCGCTTATAGCACATAGCCGAGTGAGCTAACGTCTCTTGCGTTGATATTTCTAAGAGGACCAAGCCTTTCTTTATTTATGAACGGTTTTTACGTGTGTCACTTTGTCCATAGATAATATGTCATTTTGTCCATAGCATATCGACAAAATGGATTTTGGTAGTTCTCAGCTAACCTAAGAATATATTTTTTCTTGTTAGTTTTATCTCATAAATGTTTGTTAGTTTCAACAAGTAAAGATCCAAAGATCAGGTGTACAATAAAATATGTTGGTAATTACCAAGAAAGAAGTTATTACTCAAAAACAAAACCATAGATCATTTGTACGTACTTCGTCTATACATGCACAGGAATCTGTTTGGAAAAACCGGGTATCTCTATTATTTGTATTGCTTTGACATTTTTCGTTTTACCCAGAAGCAGTTTAATATTTTCTACTTTTCTGTATTAATTCATGTCATTTTATTTGACTTTTTCGTCACCAATTGCTCTTGGTAAAATACAACACTAGGTTACCTTTGTTACCTTTTATGTTTTGGTAACGAATGGTACGAAGAGAATGAATTTGATCTTTGTCAATTGCTATTTATGACTTGTCGTCACAAACCATACAAATTTCCGAAAAACCATTTAGTATAAAAAATTTAATGAAATAAATATGAAGATTTTGATAACGAAGGCTTTCACGGCCAGAGTCAGTACAGAATATACTTCTTCCGGGATTGGACCGTGTCAAAGAACTATTAAAAGTGTTCAACGTTTCGCCCACCATCATAGGGGGCTTCTTCAGGAACAAAGAAAAGAAACGATAAATAAAAAGAGAAATATAAGGGAATATGCAAAAATGAAAGAATGAAAAGGCCAATTTCAAAACATCAGAGCACGGTAACTCAATATGTCCACCATACCGGAGGCGAAACTCTTTTACTTGTATAGTGTATAGTTTGAATTTTGACATGGAATTAGTAATCAAACAAAGCAATTATTATTAGAAGTTTTAAAAGGTAAATTTGAGACTTCGATTGTTATAGTCTCAAAATTCAAACTTTTAAGTTGAAATTTAAAAAAATTTTAAATTAAAGCTCCAAAGTGTGTACTTTTGTCTTAAAGTACTATTTTTTCAACTTTAAACATAAACTTTTAAACCAAATTTTCACATTTCCAGAAAATCCAGATATTTCTCGAAATGTCGAGAAAAGATTAATGTTTCAAGACTGCAATCGAACCTTCGACTTTAAACTAAAATTATCAACCTCATTCCCGAAATTTTGAAACCTAAGAGGAAAGTCCGATACATTAGCTGTAATTAGATTCAAAATTAAAATTTGGCTTTTAACACTGCCATTTTGATTTGTTTTATCGAAATTTTCAATTTATCCTCAAAATTTTGGGACAAAAAATGTTGCAGATGAAACCAAAAAAACAGAAAGTTTCCAATTTAAAAGGAAATGTTAGGCAAAATTTTCCACTTTAAAGAGAAATTTGGAAATAAATTTAAATTTACCGAAAAGAATTTCGAGTTTCAACCCGAAATAAAACGAACATTTCGGACAAAAAAAACTAAAAATAAAAAACTGCAACTTCAGTTTAGAGCGAATAATTTAGAAAAAGTGGAAAATAAAATTATTATTTCAAAATTTTGAGGAAGAATTCAAAATTTTAAATAAACAACAAGAAAATAAAAAAATGCGATAAAACTCTACGATTTGAAGAGATAGGCCAAATTTCAAGCTTAAAGTCCAAATTAAAAAAAAACTCAGAACAGAAATTTTGAAGAGTCGAAAAAGAATTTGAAATAAATGAATTAAAATTCTGGATTTCAACTGATACAAAAAGGACATTTAAAGTACTAATTCACAGATAAAAATTTTAAATTTATAGAAAAATATTAAAAAATGTGGCAATTTCGAAACATTCAAAAAATTAAAAATGTAGATAAACATTTCGAAAATGACGCACAAAACTCCGAAAATGTAATTATTTGAAAGAACGTAAAAATTATTCAAAATTTTCAAATAGAACTGAAACATTAAGGAGGTGGGTGCAATTTATGGCAAATTTTTGAATTAAAACTGAAAATTCTAAAAAAGTAGGATTTTTAAAAATATCAAAGTCCTTGAAAAGGTTGGTATTTTGAATTTAAGTACATAAGAGTTTTAAATTTAGTGATTAAAGTCAAAGATGAGAGAAAAAAACCTTAAAATTTCGAGACTATATATATTTTTTAATAGTAAAGTAGAAATTTCTATTTTTATTTATTTCGACTCTAAAACAAAAGGTCAAAAAGTTCAGACAAAAATCAAAATTTCAAGGAACAAATTAAATCCTTGAAATCAAATTCGAAATTCGACTTTAACTAATAATTTTGAGATAAAAGAAATTTAAGGTTTAACTTTATAATTTTCAACTTACGTAATTCCTAAAATACCGATTCGAACTCAAAATTTTAAGAAGGAAGACAAAATCTAACGCAAATATTTTTTTTTAAAATTGAGGAAAGAAAATCGAAGCTAATTTAAAGAAATTCCAAATTTTTTCCTTCAAACTTTGAGCAGAAAGGTGTCAAATTTAATAATTTTTAAATCACTCTTTCTGAGAAGTTTAAGTTTAAGCTTGGACTCTTATTTATTTTTTCCGCTTTGAAGTTAGAAACTCCCATATTCGAAATCAAAATTTCTAGAAAAAAGTGATAATTACAAGATTACAAAAATAATTTTTAAACATTTCTTATCATAAAAAAAGAACATTTAAATTTAAAAAAATAGATATACACTATCGGACAAAAGTAGGGGAGACCGAGGAGAGTTGTGACAATTTTTACTTTAATTATTATATCGCAGTCAAGAAACATTCTAAATCTATCAGTTGTATGAGATAATGTAGCTTAATTCATACTCTTTTAGAAATAGTAATCAAAATTAATGAAACTATTAAGGTTTCTCGGAAAATTAAAAAAAATAGGGACTACTTCCCATGTCACAACTCTCCTAATACCGAGGTAAGTTGTGACAGACACCGAGGTGAGTTGTGACACCCATGTATTTGAACTATTTGGTAGTAAAATATAATACTATTATGTTATCGATAAATAAATAACTCATTTCCTTTGAACACAACACTATAATTATTATTTGGCATATTTGGACGTATTAAAATAATATGATAATTAGTTATAAAGATAAAATTTAATTTGATAAACAATTATGGCAGACGTATTGAAGCTCCCCCCCCCGTGTGCCCCTCTTGAGCCCAACCTTTGCATTCGAGGCACTGAACCCACTTTTCTTTGGATTTGCTATTAGAAAAGATTTCAAGGTAACACAAATAAAAATCTTCTTCGGCTTCATCTTTTTCATCACCAACTTTACTCTTTTTATTAGTCTTCTTTAATTTTTTGGGCTTCTTTTTTTCTCTTAAAACACGTTTTTTGCAGTTTTAACCTTTTTACTCGCTTCTATGGCAGCAATTTCATTTTTGGTAGGTGTGTCAGTTAATTCACAGATTTGATCTTGCGTCTATTGGGTTGGTTCTTTTTTCTTGGTGGAGCTTTGGGCAGCGGCCTAAGTGACTCTGGTGAAAACACGTTGGAAGTGGTGGCAAGAGAACTACAGGCTGTAGATGTGGAGTCATAACCTTCCCAGCATTTAAACGCATCCAATTGTCACAAGCTGAATAAATAACTTTCTTTAGAGGCCCAAAGATAGCACGATCCATTGGTTGCAGCTTGTGGGTGCAATGTGGAGGGAAGGTAAGCAAAATTATGCCGTTGGCTCTGCAGAACTCAATATTTTTTAAAGCCATGTGGGATAAATGATTATCCAAGAGCAACAGAACTTTTTGCTCTTTTGAAGGCCTAACATGATTTTTGAAATGCTCAAAGAAGAAGTGAAAATCATCCTCCTGCATCCATCCAGATCCGTTAGCAATTCCTACTGAACCAACAGGGCCATCACGAATGAAATGTTCTTGAAAACTTTTTCAAGGAAATATAAACATAGGTGGTATGTAATTACCTACAGCGTTTCCAGCCAAAGCCAATGTGACTAAGGTTCCTCTTTCCGCCGATGTCATTGCACTGTCCTGTTTTTCTCCACGTCGCGCTATTATTTATTCTATCAGGCTTCTGAACAGTAGTTATTCCCGTCTCATCGATATTCCAAATATTATTTGCGTTAAGTTTATATTTGCCTAAGACACCCATGTAATTATCAAAAAAGGCAGCCACATTCGTTTTATTAAAGCTCGTGGCGCGAGCTCTGCTTGTGGCAATCTTAAAGATAAATCGGGATGTCGTTGCATAAATAGTTAAAGCCACACTTCTCCTGCTGTCTTTTTTTTTTCCCAGGACTGTGGAGATTTTTTGTTATATTTTTTTTAATAATAAATACGCTAAACTTCTTGTCTCTTTTGTTGTAAACCCATAATTAGTCGCTGCACAAGTCAACAAATACTCACATAGAATATTTTCTTCTTCTTTTGTAAAAACCGTCGAGCTAGTATAACCTACAGATGGAGCTTCGCTTGTTGAATTAGCTTGATATGATTTTTTCTTCTTAATATATCTTTGCAATGACATATAGTTGAGATTGTAAGATGCGGCATCTCTAAGACTTTTACCTCTCAATGTGACTTCTTCAAAGGCCAATTCATAAATTTCGGCACTACTCATACCCCTATCAGTCTTTCGTTTGTATTTATTTGGCATTCTAAAACGAAAAAATAATAATTTACTACGAACAGAGCAAATAACATAACCTTGCTACAATTACTAAGAATAGTAGGAGAGTTGTGACATGCTGTCACAACTCGCCTAAGTGTAAAAAATCGTAAGTAGGTTAGAAAAATAATTTTTTGTTCCAAAATAAGATGTCAATTAAAAAAAAATAACACCACACTAGAAACTTGAAAGACCAAAGCATGTAAGAAAAAATATCATACCAATGCAAACATAACACGTAACGATATATATGCAATCAAAATTTTGATAAAAAATTTACTTTTTACAATTTTTTGTGTACGAATGTTGTACACTTACAGCCGCTTTCCGTGCACTGTTTTCGCGTACTGCGTCACCTAGCGAGTCTCGAAAAGAACAAACGTACTCTGTTGCGAGCTCGCTGGGAGTTGTAGGTTCCGAAAAATCGACTATGTCACAACTCTCCTCTGTCACAACTCTCCTCGGTCTCCCCTAAAGCAACACTTCAAAAAATATATGAATTCCAATATTACAATAATAAATGATTGATTTAAGATTTAGATGCAATGTGTTTTGATATATCAAAGTCGGCTGAAGTCATGGCTGACAACAGCTATTTCCAACAATCAATAGATATGAATTAATATTACTCTAAGCTTTCAAAGGCAGGAGAATGTAAAGCAACTTTTTAATATTTACCAAAAAAAATAAGCTTTTTCGTGAAAATAAAGCCTTGGATAACTGTGTGGGCTTTATTTCATGTGTGGATAATATTTCTAAGCTAAATTAATCATGCCTAGAGAAATTACAACCTTCAGAGAATTAAAGCTAAAAGTAGTAAATGCTAGTGTTGGGCTATTCGAATACAGGTTGTGAGATGTATTCGATTCTACCAAGATCTCGAATACATCCGACTCTCAACTGAAGTATTCGAATACTCCCAGACTCCGTAAGTTGAAGTGAGAATATGAATAGAATCGGTTCTCGCCTCGCGCAAGCAACATTTCATCATCGCATGATTCATAAGTTCTCGGGTACTTGCTTGTATTCGAATACAAAATATGTATTCGAGATTGTGGATTGTGGTAGTCCGATACAACAAAACATTGAAATGCTGTGTAGTGAATAGAATCAGTCTCCTAACTATGCTACATCTCCGATTCTTAACTTCTCAGATGTTGAATACTGTACCCGATTTTTGTATTCGAGATCTTAGACATGCATTATTGAATGCGTATTGTATTCGATATCATTTTTATTCGGAATGGCTGGTTACGCATTATGCTCGCACACTCCTGCATTTGAATATGTACCTAATTTTTAATTTATTGCTATATCCTTCTCATAAAATTATTAAATAACGAAAAGCTTAAGTACTTTTTAAAATCTGGCTCTCAATTTTAATAATGAAATTTAACAATATCCAATGGAAGTTAAAGATACGTATGTGAATTCTAAAGCGTTAAGATTTATTTATATTAAGAAATTTGTATATATTCAATTAGGGAATTACCAATTACGGGCATAGGTACAGAAGTACTGAAATCGAAAGTCACCACATACTTCGAATAGGCCGCCGAAACAATTTTTTTAATAGGTATTTTATTATCCCATAATTCGATTCTTTGTATTCAAATACTTATTCGATTCTCAAAAGTATACGAATTCAATGTATTCGATTCTGAAAATCGTTCGATTATTGCAACACTAGTAAATGCATTTTTGAAAGGTAAAAATAAGTTCTCTATTTCAAAACAGTATATGTTATCCAGTAGTGGCGCTTCCAAAATAATTTAATGTTTGAATGAAAGAGGACATTTAGAGAATTCGTTTAAATCTGGAACACCGAGAAAAACAACAATACGAACCGATAGGCTTAATGGTCCCACCTAGAAGTATTTGTGAATTCTTACGATTTCTGATTGGCCAAAGCAAAATTCAGAAAATTGAGCAGATTCCCAAATTGTAATAATATATAGGATGTTTCATTTAAAAATCAAAAGTTGCTATCAGTTTTAACGAAAATGACAGCAGTCATTTTTATGTGAAATTTGACATTTTATAAGTACATCAAGTGTACCAAAGAAAATTTTATGTTCATGAATAAAGAAAAAATGGGGGATGTAACATGATCTTGTCACACCCGGTACAAAGCTTATGTGAAATTCCATTTTATTACTTGAGATTTCAACTTTAAATGTAAAACTTATTTTATAAAAAAAAATTTCAAATTTTTCCGTTTTAACATTCTAAGATTTAATTTTGAATTATTGATTAAAAGTTTCAATTTTAAAGAAAATAATTTCTCAAATATTTTAAACTTCAAAACTTCTCTAAAAAAGTAAAAGTTTTAACATTTTAAAATACAATCGAAATTGTTTAAAAATTCAACCATTCAAAAACTCGACGTTTTCAAATAACTCAAAATTTTAAAAATTGGAAATTTTTAACTAAAATTTAAATTTTTAAGATCAAATTTCCTGAAATTCTATGGCTTGTAAATAAAGTCGAAATTTAAAAAAAAGTCGAATTTTTGTAAAAATGGAAATTTTAGAAAAATGTCGAAATTAAAAAAAAATCTATTAATTTACGATGAAGAAAGTTATGGCCGTGACAGCGGGCAGTGGATGCGAGTCTAGTGACAAATCTGTTAGTATAAGTATAAAACTCCTAGCAACACATTTTTCGAACACATTTTGATTTTAATGAAAACAATCTAATTAAAAAAAAAACCGATAGAATATCGTCATCAAAATAAATGAGTTTATTATGAACAGGATAAATAATAATGTAAAAAACAACGAAACATAAACATTTTCAATAATTATCTCAACATTCAATTATTATATGCTCATATTCCGGCGCATCCGCCAATTTGTAACAAATACTCAACAGAATCGAGTTTAATTCCATTTTTCCTACTCTCACCTGTATATTCACTGTTCTATTTACAACTTGAAAGCAGGATAGGTAAACCATATAGGTCTACTGAATGGATGTACTTTATATCCACATTAGTGTTGATATGAAATCGACCAATCATGACGTGCGCTAAGTACGAATATCATTTTTAAAAATTGAAATACAAATCTTGTCTCCTGAAACCAAGAAAGATTTGTATTTTAATTTTTGAAGATAACCAAGGACCAGTCCCTTACAACAACAAAAAATCAATTTTAAATTCAAAATTACAGCATAGAATCTGTCAAATTGACGTACCTATCTTATTCTATTCTTATAGTTTACAATGTTTAAAAATTGTGATTTTAGTGCAGAATCAATCCACCTGACATTCCAGAAACTGCGAGGGAAACAGTTGATACATTATTACCTCGGAAATGGAATAAAAAATATCACTTTTCCTACAATAAAGTTTTGACGGTTCAGTAACACATGACATATTGTATTAAAGTGTATTAGAAAATGTAAATGTCACATAAAAAATTAGTAATTTTTTAAATTTTATTTTTGTTTATGGATGGATCATAATCGTAGCAAAAATTCGCTGTACAACTCGAATAAATTGTCTATATCGCACTTGAAAGATTGGGGCATGTTGCCTACGACGTCGTACTCAAATTTCGGTCTCGTGCGATAAGGACATCATATCCGCTTTTATTGTACAAACTCCTATTTCCTCTTTAATTCACAATATGCTCAGTATAAGCATTTTCACATATAGAATAAAAGACTCATTTGCAAAAAAAAAATATTTCAAATCCGAAAGGAATTGTATCCGAATATACACATAAACATGAAAAATCTTTCCTTGGACAAGGAAAATTCGTTTGTGAGACATAGATATTAATAATAAAAAGCTGTAAAGGTAAATAATTCAGTACAGACTATATTCGTCACTGTGGAAGCAAGCAAGCACAATTAATATTAGCACTTGATATAAAAAGCTACCTCAGGAGTTTCCCTACGCAATTTGACGACAATATTTTACTCTTTTTAAATGCAAATAAGGTCGTTAGAGCTTTCAACAGCAGAAGATGGTCGGACCTTACTAGTCTTTGACTCCGCGTATATATTTTAAAAGCTCGAAAGCCTTCTTTGTTTTACAAATATTATTAAAAAATGGAAGGCCGTTCCTCCAGGGCAATGGAACCGAAATATAATTTATAAATTACAAAAGATGTAACAAGTAGCGGCATATGACAGCCTGAGTTTCATTTCGCAACAAAGAGGACAGTTAATGAGACAGCTTCGTAATTATGCACTGTGGAAGCCCGCATCATGACACAAAGCCATATTACTTCCGACAGCTAACAGAAAGAAGTGAAAGCGCCAAATTTCGGGTTCCTATTTTTCGCCCTCAAGCTAATTTAATTTGCCAAAGGGTTACAACAATATATAAAACCATATAAGTACGATCTAATAAAGAACAAATTTGTGTTTCATGCAATAGGTATCGAATTGGAACATGAAAATTAAAGGCTAGCTTAATAAGCGGATAAAACAACAAGATCTCATTTATTGATAAGAAATCCTATTTGGGTTTTTATCTTGTAATTGTTGGAGGGCTCAATTAGCATTTTTCTTTTCTCTCGAATTTCATCTAGGTATTCTATCCTAACCAACCTGTTCTAAAAAAAAATCGTAAATAAAACCAAAACTGCACACTATGGGAACTAAAGTGAAAATTATTCTTTTGAACTCCAAACGTTCAGAAAAAAGCAAAATGTTCGCCTTCAAACTCAACATATTAAAATCTAATTTTTTCTCCAAATATAAATATAGCTTATGCCAAACACATTTTATAAAAAAATATTCCTCATCATATTGGGTTTCCTTTAAATGGCCAGTTACAATGTTTGTAAATAAAAATATTTTGTTCGGTAGTTTGTGAACTTACTGCAAGGTTTTGAAGACAAAATTGTCAACTAAAAGTTAGTGTGCAATTTTGTTTCTTACATTAATGAAGTCTTTAGCACTTCAGCAGTGATTACTCCAATAACTGTTCTTAAAAGATGACAATTTTAAAATAAATTAATTTTAAGAGTCATTGTCATAATTTAGCCATCATTGATACATTTTGCATACAGATTACTTGAACAGCACAAAACAATTTCTATGAAATGAAAAGAAAAAACTTTTCATTACATGGCAAATTACGTCTCCCCCTAAACTCTACTTGGAAAGAACCTGACCTGCAATATGTACACGGTGGCCAAAAATAATGTCCACATTTTATTTTCTGCTCCTAGTGTTATTATTATTGGATAGTTTTTAACGAAATTTGTACCAAATATACAATAAGGTATAAATTTGTATACAATCAAGTCCACAGTATCACAACTACAATCAATTTTTATACCGGGGCTTCCAAAAATATTTGTCATTTTGAGTGTTTCGCAAAAAACTAAGATTTTACATAAAACTAATTTAGTTATATGTCGAAAAGCATTTTTTAAGTATAATATTGCAACAAACTGTAGATATAAAATTTGTATTAGTGATTGTGTAGTGTACGGAACTCTCGGGAAACATTTGATAATGGGAAGCGGCCTCGGGAATGAAGCATACGGCAGATAAACCTTCTAGACTCTTCCCGCTTGCTCGAGGCCGATCCGTACGGAGATCCGTTCTAGTCAGTCAGTAGTTTGTCAGATAGTTAGATAGTCTGATAGTTAAGTGAATCATTATTGTAGTGTTCCGAAATAATTTTGGAATAAAATATTTACAATTCACGAAGTTTTAATATACGATAAGGTGCAATAATATGTTTTTGCCCGTGTTATGTCAATTTTCTCAACATCGTGTGCAATAGCAAACTTGTACTCGAAGGAGCCATATTTTGTGAATAGTTATTTTATTGCAGCATTAAAATTGATTGTAATAAATTAATGTTGTTATCAAAAAGCGAGGACGATAAAACCTCAAGGAAAAACAAATGGGCTAAAAAAATTTTAAGGAATATCCCATCAAAAACTGATGTATAAGGTCAGTATCACGTTTGTTAGAAAAATTAAACAAAATGATGGAGATTACCGTTTAAATATAGAAAGCAGATGACCAAAATCTATAAGAGTATAAGGAAATATCGAAACTGTACGCCAAAATGTGCAAAGTCCAGTTAATTTGTTAGGTTTTGGCAAAAATCCATAAATTATTCAAACGGAGTTTGCTATTCAAAGATCGTCTGTAAGACGGATTAAGTATGGTCTGTAAACTTGAAGCATTTAAAAAGCTTCACGAAATTTCCAGTAAAATATTGTTACTATGCACGACGAAAATGGTCATAAAATTATTGAGTAAAGGTGGAGTATTTAAAAAAATTTACATTCACAAAATATTAAGTCTTTTTAATACATAAGTTGTGTTTATGTAAATTCGTAATTTTATGCGAAATACTCAAAGTGTCACTTATTTTCAAAACCCTTTGTATAAAAATTGATTGTAGCTGCAAGATTTTTGACTTAATTGCCTAAATGCTTCTTCATTATGGTATTGTTTGTAAAATATTTCGTGAAAAACAGTCCATTAATAACAAAATAAATCAATCAAATAAAATGTGGACATTTTCTTGGCCCACCATTTATAAAAGTTATATGGATGTGAGATTCTGTTTGATTTTTTCTGTAATAAACTACGTCTTTCTTTAAACATTAAACTATTTGATCAATCCTTACCAAAATCAATAGAGGTTTATTCTGAGAAATTCCGAATCGATAGAAACAAGAATGACAAAAGTTGGTCAAGAAGCGTGATAAGTTATCACTGATAACATACGTACACACAGAGCAACCAACGAAATTAACAGAATTTTTTTAATGGCGAATTTTGGAATTAATAGTAATTTAAAAAAGTGGCAAATGGAATCATTGTTTACAAAAAGCTATCTTCTATCCAAAAAGCTATATTACAACTGATTTGGTGCAAAATTGCTATAGGTATAGTTCATTTTGTGGCGAAAAGTCGAGGTTTTTGGCATTTCTTGATAATAGAGCAAGCCACAACCAAGGGCCATGGTATGCAATACGTTTTTATACAGCATTGAAAAGCTTCCATGGAATAAGAATAGATGCCAAATTGTTATGTCATGGCTATGGCACAGAAACATGTAAATATTGTTGCGTGTTATCAGTTCGATAATTAAAACTTGTGAATTGCAAACACTTTCTTTCGAACTTATTTCGGAACACTACGATTATGATTCACTTAAGTGTCAGACTATCTGACTAACTAACTGACCGAGGGAAAGACGAACGCATATTTATAGGTACCGTTAAGGTTTCTAGAACGGATCCCCGTACAGATAAGACTTACCGTTCGCAGAAACGTCTAGTCTAGTGCATTATTCATTCTCGCTGCCGCTTCTCATTATCAAATGTTTCTAGAGAATTCCTTACACTACACAATCACTAATACAAATTTTAATTCTACAGAGCTTCGATCAGTCACTTTGCCACTATACTTGCATACTCTGTGAGGTGTACCACTTTCATCTTGGTCCTGGGGCTGCGATGGATCCTGCATACCAAGTCGTTGATCCTCTTCAGCACTTTGTACGGTCCTTGCTAAGATGGCATAAACTTTTGCAAAACTCCTTTCCTCCGCTAGGACATGTGTCTCCAATATCGCTTCTCTCAAGCCGTCTACGAAACCCATCGTCTCTCTGGGGGCCGCAGTTCCCCCCCCCCCCCCGAAAATCAATTTTGCAGAAGTCTGATCCGGAGTTTCATAAGTTGCTGCGCGATAGACCATTAGAAACAGTGGTAATTGTCGCTCCCTGTCTTTCTGATGCTTGGAAACGACCTTTGAAAAATGTTTCTCCAAGGACCTGTTAAATCTTTCCACTATCCCATCAGACTGTGGATGAAGAGGTATCGTTCGAGCTTTCCTTACTTCAAGAAGACAGCACACCTTTTGAAGACCCTTGATTCGAAGTTGTTTCCTTGGTCTGAGTGTAGTTCCAAAGGAACACCAAATCGAAGTTGACCGCAAGAATCCCTACAACTGTGGCAGCTTCCTGGTTCGGGATGCCGTAAGAATGTTCCCATCGTTCGATGCTGGAAACGAGACCGCCACATTGATTGCAATTCTCTGCAAGTCTCTTTGGTTCTTGTACGAGGACCCTTGGATGCAGCGCAAGTGACATATTCTCGACGTCACCGCTCGACTTCCTTCCTGCAGTTAACCCTGTAGAACCGTTTCCAAGTCTTCTCCAGGGTCTTGTTCATCCCTAGACCTGGGGAATCTTACTTTGAGGCACCACCAACTGCAAGTTCACACGCTTTCCATCCGTGCTTCTCATGCCCTCTTGAGCACCCCGTCCTTTACTTGGAGGGATTTTCATTGGGCCCACAAATTCTTAAGAGCTGGAATTCTGTCGGAAACTTCTTGCTATTCAGGTCTGCCTAGAGCCTCTGTCCATTCCATTATGGGTCCGATATCAGCATCGCTGTTCTATCGAAGACCTTCATCAGTCCATCCATCTTCTGGCTGGACAGACGTGACCCTTATATCCACCATGTTCTCATGGTCCTCGACTCGTCTGTAGTGTTTGCAATCTCCACAAGATCCTCTGGAGAAAGTGTCAAAGTTGTTATGGTGTCGTACTGGTCGATGATGCACCTTGAAATGATACTGTGAGCCTCTCTAACCATCTAGTCATTTGCCCCTCTGCGTTCTTCATTCGGAGTAACCAAGAAAGCGCCAAATGATCCATGCAAATATCTGTGGAAGTGTTTCACAGCCTTTACTATCGCAAGAAGTTCCTTCCTGGTGGTGCAATAGTTCCTCTCCGGCTTCGTCAGGATCTTGCTATAATATTCGATGACTCTTTCCTCACCGCCTTGAACTTGGGACAGCACAACTCCAATGCCGACGTTGCTGGCGTCTGTGCCTAATACGAACTTCCCATTTTGCTGAAGATAAGACAAGATAGGGCTTGTGCACAAGGTGGACTTTAGCTTTCGGTAAACGGTATCACAATCGCGAGTCCAGACCTATGGCGTCCTTCCTTCTGTTGTTCTGTGTAACGGCACAGCAATGTTGGCGAAACCTTTCACAAACCTTCTGTAATAGGTGCATAACATCATTAAGTTCCTCAGTTCATGTTTATCTTTGGGTCTTGGCCAGTCACGTATTGCTTGAGCCTCGGGTGTCAGAATAACCGTGGCTCCCGTGTCCACTGTTGCCTGTACATTCCTTTCATCTAAGCTGGCTTCCACCACCAAACTTTCCATGATCCTTTTTATCTGTTGGATAGGAAGAGTTTGACATTAGCCAGTGAGTGCCCTTTTTCGCCGGCTGATTTTCGTTTTCATGCTGTGGGGCTTGTCGACTTCTTGGGGGTTGACCTGTAGTCCTTCTTGAAGTGCCCCAGCAGAGCCCCCGAAAAGCTCCCAGTAGTTTTTTGATGCCCGCGTTTGTTTTCTTGATGCTAGTACTTATTTTCGCGAGATCAGGGTCATTTGCAGCTTTTTCAATGTCGGCCTTCCTTATTCTACATGATGCCCTGCCCCGAGGCCTTGTAAGCAGCTTTGACCTCTAAAGCTCTAATCAGTGCCTCCCTCGATGTTCGGAACCTTGACAAGCGTATCACTCTCAATACCAAATAGTACTAATCTACTTGTATTATTTATATAACGACTGCTTTATCTCTGTTGTTTGACTCAACAAATAAGAGATATTATGAGACAGACGGACAAACATCAGCAAGACATAGCGTTGCTTTTAGTGTTGGAATAATCGAACGATTTTCAGAATCGAATACATTGAATTCGAATACTTTTGAGAATCGAATAAGTATTCGAATACAAAGAATCGAATTATGGGATAACCTAACCTAAATACCTATTAGAAAAATTGTCTCGGCGGCCTATTCGAGGTATGTGGTGGCGAGATATGACTTTCGATTTCACTACTTCCGTACCTATGCCCATAATTGGCAATTCCCTAATTGAATGTATTTAAATTTCTTAATATAAATAAATCTTGAAGTTTTAGAATTCACATACGTATCTTTAACTTTGATTGGATTCGCATATTGGCACTGTATTTCCAGATATTGTTAAATTTCATTATTAAAATTGAGAGCCAGATTTTAAAAAGTACTTAAGCATTTCGTTATTTAATAACTTTATGAGAAGGATGAAGCAATAAATTAAAATTAGATACATATTCGAATGCATGAGTGTGCGAGCATAATGCGTAACCAACCATCCCGAATAAAAATGATCTCGAATAAAATACGCATTCAATAATGCATGTCTAAGATCTCGAATACAAGAATCGGGTACAGTATTCAACATCGGAGAAGTTAAGAATCGGAGATATAGCGTAGTTAGGAGACCGATTCTATTCGCTACTCAGCATTCCAATGTTTTGTTGTATCGGGCTACCACAATCTCGAATACACATTTTGTATTCGAATACACATTTTGTATTCGAATACACATTTTGTATTCGAATACACATTTTGTATTCGAATACATATTTTGTATTCGAATGCAAGCAAGTACCCGAGAACTTGTGAATCATGCGATGATGAGATGTTGCTTGTGCGAGGCGAGAACCGATTCTATTCATATTCTCACTTCAACTCACGGAGTCTGGAAGTATTCGAATACTTCAGTTGAGAATAGGATGTATTCGAGATCTTGGTAGAATCGAATACATCTCACAACTTGTATTCGAATAGCCCAACACTAGTTGCTTTAGTACCAAAAGTCGATATTATACACAGAAAAAAGCAACCTTTTAAAATCAAGAGTTAATGTGCAACCGTGAACATACAAGATTATTTTAAAACGAAATAGATACAAGGGCATCTGATATTGAAGAGATATTTGCTAAAGATCATTACAAAACCCCTTGAGAATATATGAGAAAAAAATCTGATACCGGCGAAATTTATTTAAAATGTTTATATTGTGTTCTATGCAAGTTAATGCACACGAAAATTAACATGTTCAACACGAAGCAATTTTAACTAAAATTCAACACAACAATATTTTAACCTCGGTAATTTATACATATATATTAAAATTAAACATTTAACTAGTTTACTAAATAATGATGTGCATTCCGTTTACAGTAATCTTTAATACCTTTCTGGATGACAATTCATTCGGCGGTAAAAAGGCAGCAAAACTCCCTTCCAACGTGTCAGGATTCCCGCATATTGCGTGCGACGTGTCACAGTAATAGGAGCATTTTCCGTGGAAACATAAATTATCAGACGGAGATACGAAAAATGTTTTCAGCAATTCGCCATCAGCGTTATGGTAAAATTCTGACGTTATATTTACAAGTCTGCCGACCACAGGCATCGCTCTCCTGAATCCCAAAAGCCTGAAACAAAACAAAATATTCTTAAAATTACGTTTCAAATTATTGTTGAGCAAATTTATTTTTAACATAGAATAGAACTCCAGGGGCTACAAAATATGCTGTACTTCGTTACATGTTCCTAATAACTGTGAATGGTTGTAAGCCCGATAGGTGTCCAGAAGTAAAGTCAGATCGAACATGTTGTCATATGTTGATACATAATCTAAAGCAGAGGTGGGCAAAAGTGGTCCGTTGATCACATCCAGCCTGCTGTGTGAATACAGAAATACAGATTTTTTTTTAACTTTCAACCTCTCTCCAAGTTACAAAATTTTCATTTTGAATTCAAGCACTAAATTAAAAAAGAAATATTTTACAAAATGAAGTATTTCCATTAAATTTTGATTTTCTTCACATAATGTTCAGTTTAAATTTAAGTTGTTGCTACTTTTTTAAAATTTTATTTCAATTTATAATCCAAATCTTTACATCGGTCGCCTAATTTTCAGCTCAAAATTATTTGTCGCAATATTTTGATTTAAAATTTTTCCATTAACTGTCGACGTTCATTTGAACCTTTTCTAAATAATTTGACATTAATTCATTCCAATATTTCTAAAATAATCTTTTTGGCTTCTCTTGATATAAAATCGAAATGTAAAACTTGTTTTGTATGACGCAACACCAATAAAAGATTTCGATTAATATAAACTTATACGACATTTAGTCTGCTTTTAGTGATTCTGTCTATTGTTTATTGAAACCACGGATCACAAATTTCAAATAAATTCATTTTTTGGTAACATACGAGGGTAAATTAAATATGAACCGGAATTTCTATCATGTCGCCATGAGGGCGTCGGGAGTGTGCGCATACTCTTTGACATGTTGAATAAGGATATCACATAACTTCCTGCACTCAAACTAATTCCGTTCTCGTCATTCGTCAATTGTAAATACAATGAGCAGGAGGATCGTCCGCACGTTGCGCAGCGCATTATTATTAAATTTCTTGCCGTTGAAGATGTAAAGCCCGCCAAAATTCTTCTTGTTTGAAGAAAACTCAAGGGTGTGAATGTCACCAAAAATTTTTGCAAGGACGAACACAAGTTGGAAATGAACCCCATGCCCGTCGTTCTCGGACCAATGTGGTTGCGGACAAGATAACCGCTATTCAACGCTTTTTGGAAGGTGATTGCCGTGTAACTGTTGGTAAAATTGCAGAGATAAGCTTTGCGAGTGCCCAATATATGAGTTGGTGTTTCGAAAAATTTCTGCCAGGTGGGTACCTCGTATTTTGACTGAAGAGCAGAAACAACAATGTCTGGAGATTTGTCAGCGTCATCTTGGACATTTCAACGTGAAGGTGATGGTTTTTTGCAACGTATTGTTACGTATGATGAGACTTGGTCCACCATTACACCCCCGAATCTAAACAAGCAAGCATGGAGCGGAGAAGAAAGGGGGAAGGTGCTCCTTCAAGGCAAAAACTCGCCTCCCAGCTGGAAAGATCCTTGCGACAGTGTTTTGGGATTTTAAAGGAATTGTTCAAGTCGATTTTCTGCGCGAACGTCGTACGGTTAATGCTGCCTACTTCTGTCAGCTACTGGATGAAGCAAAACGTGCTTATCGGCGGAAGAGGTGCAAATTTTCGGTCAGAAATGTGATTTTGCTTCGCCACAATGTTCGCCCCCACTCAGTTAATCTGACACATCAAAAACTAGAGAAAATTCATTGGATAACATAAGAAGACCCTCCTTATAGTCCAGAATTATCACCATGCGATTATCATATGTATAGGCCACTGAAAGAAGCTCTAGGAGATGAGCGATTTCATGATGATGCTACTGCTGAGACATTTGTGGGCAATTGGCTGCAAACACGCCTCCCCTTCTTTTTATGGTGATGGCCTTAAAAAACTCCTTGGGAAAAATGCATAACAAAATTAGGAGATTGTGTAGAAAAATAGTTAATAATTTTCACATATGTATCTCGTGCCAACAAATTTTTAAAAACAAATTCCAGTTCATATTTGATTTACCCTCGTACATTACATTAAATGTACTGATGATGTTTTTGCATATTTAAAATCTATTTTGCAACTATTATTGTAAAAAAGTTTAATTTAGAAAAATATAACATGTCCCTTTCATTACGTTCGCTTACTACGACAGGTTTTTCCATTTCTCTTAAAGGTCATTATTACTCAACTTCACAATAAATAATTTTTTTAATACAACGCGATGATTTTAAAATAAACTGGCAATTTAACTAAAATTTTCAAATTTTCAACTGATATTTTAGACATAATACACATATTATAATTTGCAAGTTTAAATTGAAAACTAGCAGAAAAAATTGGAAATTTATAAAAAAAACTCAAAATTTATATCATATATTTGATTTCTTACTTAGGTTACTTAGGTTAAAATTTAAACATTAACTTTAGAAAAACAGTCAAAACAAGAAGAAAAAGTTGAAAGTTATACAAAAAAGTGAATTTGAAAACAAAATTTATAATATAATAATTTGGAAATTTCAAAAAAATTTCAAGAAAAGCTTCAAAATTGTACGAAATCTTAAAAACCCAAATCAGAATTTTTTTGAAAAAGGCCTACATTTGGAGTTTTAAAGCGCAATTTTAGATAAAAAACAGTAAAGCTCGGGTATTTTAAGAAGAAACTCAACGTTTTAAAAAGCTCGTAATTTTTATAATAACATTTCTTAAAATGTCTAAAACTTTAACATAAATCTCAAAATTTAAACTCAAATACTTAAAGTTTTTATCGAAGTTCTGACATTTAAACCCAACATTTCATTTGAAGCTAAAAACACTTAACATTTTAAAGGTAAAGTCGAAGATTCGAGAAAAATCTGATATTTCGTGATTAAACTTGAAATTTTTAAGAATATTTAATAAATGAAATCTTCCAGGAAATTTAATTTTTTATTCTCGAATTTCGGCCAATTTTAAAAGTTTAAAAGGTTCAAGCTTTAACTTCCTATTGGTAGAAAAAATTTAATATTTAGGAAGAAACAAATTGTTTATAAAAGTAAACGAGTGACCCAAAATTTTACTCCATTTGGGGTTCTTATGAATCTGATTCAAAAGTGGTTTCAATAATAGCTTATGATGATATATATTTTTAGGTGGTAAAGTGGCCAAATTTCAAGTTGAGCAAAGTTTTAGTTTTGAAGATATGACGAGTCGAACCTGCTAGTTGACCAGTTCTTGGCAATCTCGTTCGTTATTCTTCATTTTTAATTTAAGTCTGTTCAATTCGCAAAGTATATCATTTTCTCTGCAAATCAACTTACAGATTGGTATTATTTTATGCATGCATACAGTCTATGCTAAAAATCGAGTAGTGTCCGGCGTTTACATCTCCTAAGCAAAGACCTTACGTTCCAAAAACTTTTAGCTCCGATAACTGCTGGTAAACTACCCTAAGACGATGTTCAAAAATGGAAAACGCAATGGTCTGTCTTGGATAGCGAAAGTAGATAATTAACTCAAATTCATTATTCCGTTGATGCACTTGGCGAGCGAATAAACAAAAACGAGACAGGCATTAGGCAATGTATGCTGGCTTCTTGAGTCCTGACCAATTCGCAACTTCAAACTTTCTTGGCAAATTAGTCTGTAAACTTGAAAATGACGGTGGCAACTTTAACTTTTCTCTTTTAGCCAACTATGCAGGCAAGAACGAATGAGGTGACATATCCCGCATTATAATTTGTTTGTTTTTTAACTACATGACACAGAAGTTTAAAACTTAGGATATCTCCCCAGCACTTCATTTCGCCAGATCGTGTTTCTTGGTCACATATAAGCAGAGTTCATTATTTTTAAACCTACTACTTGGTTCCGTGTTCCTAATTTGTCTTTTTGTTTTAGGTGCACACGTTAAAAGTTCAAGGTATACATTTATAACATATATGTGTATAATATATATTTCTTTTCGCATAAACTGCAAAAAATAATATTTTAATGTACACACATGGCCATCATAAATTTAACATGAACTCTAAACCACCGTTTAGGGATAAGCTTTATCTACATCATATTTATGATGCATTCTGGTACGTGCTACCACTATAAATGTCCACAAAACGAAATAAAGAATCCCAGCATTTGCTGCTAAAGTTCACCACTTTAATGTATTTAAACTGCGGGCTTTAGACAAAAAGTTAATGGAATATATTTTATATCTTCCCTCTCAAACAGTTCTGTCACAGGAAGGAAATATCTCTTGCTGTCCTGAAACATTTGATATAAAACATGTCTTTCTCATTTTGGTGCTTTTTAATTAAGTAGGGAAGGTAAGGGTCAAAAAATTTACTGCACAAAATTATCCATGCAGTGAGAATGTTTCAAAGATCATTGTATTTCTTGGACGGGACTTACATACTTAATTGTATTTAGACTAATGTAAGTTCGAGTGAAAGTGAAGTGATGTTAGCAGCTTCTTGCCCAAGGGTAACAAAATCGTCTTAAATGAAATAATGAGGCCAATGTGACCAAGAATTTAAAGACCTTATGGTAAATAATACTTTTTTGAAAGGTATTTAAAAGATCTATTCAGCGATACCATTTTTGTTCAGGGTTATGTTATTTTTGTTAAATTAAATAAAGAAGACACTAAAATGCCTACTGAGTATTGCGAGTGAGGTGGTAAAAAGCTGAAGAATTAAAATACCAGTCAAGTTTTTTGACAACTATTCACAGGTGGCCATTTGGATCTAATACTAATCTAACGCTTAATTAATTACATCCAACGTAGCCATACAACTCCAGTATTATTCGATTTAAAGAAAACATTCGACTTAACTTGGAGATTTGGAATATTACAAATACTTAATAACTGGGGGTTCGGAGGAAAAATGATGTACTTTATAGAAGCAGTTTTTAAAGAATCGGTACTTCAGAGTTAGGGATTCATAATTGCTCTTCAGAAAAATATTCTCTTGAAAATGGTGCTCCTCAAGAATCTACATTAAGCGTTACCCTTTTGCTATCGCAGTAAATTAATTAAATAGATGGAATCAACCTTGCCATACGATACAGTCTTTATGTAGATGATTTAGCAATATACTACTCCAATTCATCACTCCATGAGCTCGGAAATAATTTCCAAGACGCTATAAATCAGATCGCTGCAAATGCTAAGCGACTCTGTTTCCGTTTGTCAAGGGACAAAACAAAAGCAATCCATGTTTGCCGTTTACGAAGGCCCATGATTGTCCCCGTCTCACAATTGAAAATATAACAATAACTTATAATGCCACAATCAAATTTCTAGGAGTGAAGTTTGACGAGAAGCTTCGGGGGCGAGAACATACCAACGAGCTACTAATTAAGCTGTAAAAAAGTAATCAATATTTTAAGATGTTTGGCTGGATACACTTGGGGCGCAGACAGGACCACACTTCTCAGGATATATAAGACTCTTATCCTACCTAAAAATAAACTACGGTTGCATTGTATATGGATCAGCATCACCTACAACTCTAAAGTGATACGACGTAATCCAAAGCACCGCATTAAGAATAGCCATAGGAGCTTTTGGTACAAGTCCAGTTTAAACTATAATTTGTGAATCAGGTGCATATAAGAAGAAGACGTTTGCTTCTTAATTACAGGGTTAAATTACTAGCACTTAAAGCACATGCAAACTCAAAAGACTTTCTACTCTACCATATTCGGATACTGTGGTAAATTTTAGATCTCGACCGTTGAACAGCAGACCTGTTGCGGTGCGTTTTAATGAATCGATACATATTGCACGATTAGAATTTCCGCCTATCATACCAATAGCAAAATATGAAATACCTCCATGGAAAATCTCCTTACCTTGTATTCGAACTGACTCCACGAAATATAAGAAGGATACCGTGCCAAATGATATCTTTAAGTCTCTATTTTTTAATCTGTTAGCTGAATACAAAGATGGATCTAAGACAGACGAAGGTATTGGTAGTGCCTTATACCTTAATAATAACAGTCACAATTGGACGTGACCATCATGTGCCAGTATGTTTACCGCTGAACTGCATGCTATATGGCAGGTTCTACTCTTTATTGTCATGTCGCCTGACGCCTTAAAATTTATTATTTGCACGGACTCATATAATTTCCTAATAATAATGCAAGACCTCTGCACAGAAAATACTATGATTTATAAAATTCTTTGCCTCATACAAGAAATAAATGAAAGTGGAAAACATGTGTCGTTTGCCCGGTTACTTTCACACCTAGAAATTTATGGAAACGAAGCTGCTGATCGCGCTAGCAAAATGTGGTGCTGAAGGAGATATTACTGATAACATTTTAGTCACTATAAATGACATAAAGATCCTGGTAGGAAATTCAGTAAATCAGCTATGGCAAGAGAATTAAAGAAAATGTTTCGCCACTACAACTTCCTACAAGTTTTTCAAGACATGAGCAAATACAGATAGCGCGCCTAAGAATTGGACATGCATACCTCACATCTTCGTATTTAATTAATAACACAAAGACCCATATGTTCCAATTGCCAAGAGCATCTAACTATACGCCATATACTCATTGACTGCAGGCTACATGAAAACAAAAGGCACCTATTAAATATCCCCCCAACGCTACAACAATGTCTCAAAAACGATAAACCCACCCTAGAAAGCACTTTGCAATTTATAAAAGAAATGAATTTACCAGGGAAATTGTAACAAGAATTTATCAACGGCTAATTGCCACTCAGCTAATACCATCACATAAATTTTAAAAAAATATATAATTTATATATTTTATGCTTTTTTCAAATTCTACTCATAATTTTAGTACGTGTTGTGTCAGCTTTCCCTATTCTCAAACCTAGTATTTTCCAAGATATTTTGTTTTCTTTTTATAGAAAATAATATTTTTTCATCTTTTAGTAAAAGTTTAATACTTATCAGGTTTGATAGGGTAAAGCTCTGTTTTTTTCACAGTAATTAGTCGAATTGTTAGGCTATCTAGAAACCCTAAGTCTAATTCAAAATTATTATACAGAGCATTTAAAATTAATTTTAAATTTTACTAATTTCAAACGGCAAAAATTCATTTTTTTAAATAGAACACCCTAAATTTTATTGCATTAGAGAAAGCATCTAAGGAAGGTACGTTGATCTTCTTAAGGTTTCCCTATAGCTAAACTTAATAGGTTTTTAGAAAATTTAGATTTTTTGAAAAATGTACTTTTTCTATGGGTTAATTGCTATTAAAAACGTAGTAAGCATTTTTTAAATAACGATTATGTTAATGTAAATTAGCATTTTTGCATTAGTTATTTAAATTCCATCTGTAGGTCAAAGAAAAATTAATGATTATCTTCCAATTTCAAAGAACGTAATTAATAGACCCTTAATTAAGAATAAGTTTTGCTCTTATCACATCTCCTATCATCAAATATTAACATAACAAGATTTTCAAAAGAAACACCAATTTTGCCATTTTGCTGTGGCAAACTTTCTTTTTGTAATAGAGGTCGCCCAAATATACACAACTGTCACCGTTACAATAACCGCAACCCTAGGAAAAAACACATTTTTCACAAATTCGAAATTTTCCAAAAAACTATTAACTTTAGCTGTAGGGTAAGCTTAAAAAAATCAATGCACCTTCCTTTGTTGCTTCCTATGATGTAATAAAATATAGGGTGATCTATTTTAAAAAAATGAATTTTTGCCGTTTGAAGTTAGCAAAATTTAATATTAACTTTGTACGCCCTGAAAAATAATTTTGAGGTGTTTTAAGTATTTTTAGATCACCTATTAATATGAATAATTACCATGCAAAAAATTTAGCTTTATCTATCTTTCCAATTCTAAACAATATTGAATTTTTGCTGAAAGATGAAAATATTTTATTTTCGACAAAGAATCAAAATATTTTGGAAAATAAGAGGTGTAGGTATAAATAAAGCTTGTAAACTCCCTCTAAAATGATGAGTAGAAGTCGAAAAAAGCATGAAAAATATAAGATTTTAATTTAAAAAGAACAAAGTTATCATATGCCCAGAGAATACAGAACATTCTGTATAATGAAAACTATTCTTAAATTGTAGAGCTAAGGTAGTTTGGCAACGTTGCAGAAAATGAAAACGATATCTTTCTCCTTAACGGAAATATTTCTACCTCCGCGTACTAGAGGGACAAACTGTATAAATGAACTTATTTTTGACACACCTTAATAATATCAGACAATTTCAATGATCATGTCGGAGAACCTTTGTGAAATAAATGACCATAAAATATCTTTAAAAGACGTTATGTTTTTGTTTAGTCAGAGGGTCGTCATTTTAAGTATACAGAGAACTCCGTTAATCCGACCATGACGGGACAGGTGAGTCAAAAGCATCTTTTGTTTGCAAAGTTTACGCAGAAAAAGAATCCACAAGCCGCAAATTAAAAACATTAATTTTATGTAGTGCCAAGATAAAGGTAGGATTATCAGGAAAATCGAACTATCTGAGGTCGGATGAATGGAGTTTTACTGTACTTATAATAGATCAGATAATTTTTTTTATTTTCCTCATTTCCTTCAAATTAGTTTCATAATAACTGCTTATCAAATGTTTTTCCCTTAAATCTGTTGTTTATTACAAATAATTCTTATTTTACAAAATGCCACAGCTGACTTGATAAATATTAATTTTTTTTAATCTGCTTCCATTTTCGAAAATGTGCGTTTTCCATAAAAACATGAACAGTTGGCTATAGGGAAGCGCAATAGTATTTTCTTAGATAATTAAATTGTACACTGATGCTGCTACAAAATACACGCTATTCCATTCAAAATAAACAGGTTTATTATAGCTTAAAACTTGTAATTATTCGATCATAATTTTTGGACGACTCCGTATGTACTAATCAATTTTTTACATATGTGACCCAAAACCTAATCAATAAGTAAAACTCAACCTTAAATTTAGTTTTAATAAATGAAATACGTGTTGAGAATTGAAACGTTAAAATGTTTACTACATTTTTACAAAAATCAAAATATCTCATAGTTCTTAAGATTTACCTGGGGCAAACCATAATGAAACTCGCTTTTATTTTGACGTCAGAATCCGAAAATGTAAAAATATATAGGTATTCCATTTAGAAAAATACAATTTTTTTTGTGTTTTTGGGACACTTATACATGATGAAACTAATTTTAAAACGTGCCTTCAATGGGTTTTGATCCATCCCTAAAACAAAATTTTATGGAATCAAGGTAGTGTAGGCATAATCTTCCGTGCTGTATGTTGTGAATAATTCGGTAGAGATTTCTCACTTACCCCCATTTTCATTAGCAGAACAAACCTCAACAGAAAGTTACGTTTGAGAACATCAGAAGGACACAAGTCTGTAATAGACTATGTTTTAACTAACAGAAATATCCACCCTTCCAAAGTACTGGACGTGAGGGTATTGAGCTCTGCGAACACTGGAACCAGGGTAAACAACGCGATACAAAACATAAAACGTGAACACTGGGAGAAATTCTCAACTGACATGGAGCATGACCTTTATGGAGCACAAAAGCGAGTTTGAAATATGCTAAGGGGTCGAAAAAGACCAATTAACGAATATGTACATCAACAAATATAATGGACACTACAAATGCACCCACAATCTGGAAAGAAAGCGTGAAAATACCGATTTTCAAAAAAGGAGAGAAGGTCAACCCAAGAAACTAGCCGTAGCATTACTCTATTAAGCGCCGTTTTAAAACTAATGACCAAAATCTTGGCAACGGAAATACCAAAAACAGGAGTTCATGAAGAACAGCAAGGGTTCAAACAAAATAGATCCACAATCGATGCAATCTTCATATTACGGCAAATAGCCGAGAAAAGTATTGAACGCAACAAACCAGCTTTTATGGATCTTACACAAGCGTTTGACAGAGTTAATACTCTCAGATGTCCTCTACTAATGTCCGCTACTAAGAAAAGAGAAATATACAATAAAGTAATAGCTATCGTCAAGGAGCTGAACACAAAGAACATAATCGACAATAAAGGTAGGCAATGAAATGACGCAGAAAATATCAGTCGCAGATGTAATAAGACAGGGCAAACAGCCTTAGCCCAATTTTTTTAAATTTAATTATGGACGAGATAATCAGCGAGATACAAACAATCGGTAAAGGATACCGAATGGGTAAGGAAGCTATTAAGGTAGTTGGCGGTGCCGATGACATAGTATGAGATATCAGAGGAAGAAGATGACCTGCAAAGAAGGCTATATAAAATGCAACAAGTGGCAAAGAAATATACCATGATCATATCCGTGCCGAAGACCGAAGCTTTAACTATTTCTAAGGAACCTAGACGCTGCAAACTTGCTATCTATAACCAAAGTGTAGAACAAGTAATGAAGTTTAAATACTTGGAAGTAAACATTACTAGCAACATAAATATTGTTACGGGCTTATCGGTTCGATTGATTACACTTATCGAATAAGACCCACTTTATTACTGAACTCAACAATTTACAATTAACTCACTTCTACTAACTCACTAATTGCACTGATTCTAACTGACTGACTCGAGGGAAAGCTGACCGCCTTTTTATAGTTTTGGCCGCCGGCTTCCAGAATTTTCGGCAGATAAGGCTTATCGAATGCCGAAATTTCTGGAACGCTTATCTGGCGTTTGTTTCGTTATCACGGCCGCTTTCCCCTTATCAGAACCTTCTAG
This sequence comes from Dastarcus helophoroides, assembly GCA_028583605.1. Classification (NCBI taxonomy): domain Eukaryota; kingdom Metazoa; phylum Arthropoda; class Insecta; order Coleoptera; family Bothrideridae; genus Dastarcus; species Dastarcus helophoroides. Next base: position 24,976,549 of record CM053328.1, on the reverse strand, counting down.
AAACTTTTTTTATTTACTAAATTCTGTAATTCTATTCTAAATCCTATTTCATCTATTTACATTGCGTTACAATATAAAAGAGAAAGTGAAAGATCACGTGACAAAAGCAACCTTAATATCAGTGACGCTAAAATTAAAATTTATAAAACACGCACAAGATCAGTAATGGCATATGCAGCCGAGACTGGAGCAAAATCGATCGCTACTAAACACCTTCTAAGAATAGCCGACATGAGAACTCTTCCAGTGCGAAAAAGAAGTAGGGAGTGGAGGGACCACGTCGATGGAATGACAAAGGACAGATTACCTAAGATCGCTAAAACCCAAAAACCAAACACTTCCAGACCACCAGGAAGACCTCCAAAGCGATGGTATGAGAGCTGGGGGTTCTCATCATAGGAACAAGAATAACAGACGAAATAACAGAAGCTACAAAAAGAACATAACATACGTCCTAATCTAAAAAGAATAAGAAGAAGAAGAGAAGAGGAGGTTTTACTTATTATTTTATTTGCTTCCTCTTCACTGAAAATGAAAAAAGCATTTAAAGCTTCTTGTTTCCTTGGATAGATTACATTTCTGGTCTCTAGCAACAGACAAATAATCATGAGCCTCTACAAAGGTTGAGATACAGAATTCTTTGCAAACAAGTATTTCCTTCTTTATTGCTAGGACAAATACCAAAAATATGTTGACATTTTGAGAACGGGTGTATTTGCCTTAGCAAATGACATTTATCAACTGCTTTAATAAATGTAGGCGTACATTTTTTGGTAATAAGTAAACAGAAAATGGTAAGAAAAAGTTTGATTTACTTTTGTTCCATAAGACAGCGGCATTCTCACTTACAGAAGATAGATTGAGAGGCAGTCTCAGTTAGAAAGGTCCGGAAGTGTAAAATGATTCTCTCTTTTAGAGTTTCTACTTTCTCATTTACAGCGGTTTTCGGGAGTTAAAATGACGGGACTTATACAGGTTCGACTGTATCACGTGGGAGGCCTGTACTAATAACATTATTTTGCATGCCATTCCTGACAGATTTGTCACCCATCGATTAGGACGCTGTTTTCAGTTACAAATAATTTTGCTTTTTGTAATAACATATATGTATTCGAAAGTGTTTTTTAATTTCATTAGTTTTTCCAAATCTTTTAGCTTTAGTGTATCTTCAGTTGCAGGTGTTGCCGGCGCTCTGGTTCGGTTAATATTTCACTCTAGATGCTCCAGAGCTCGATGCAAGGCACTTTATGTTTTAAATGTTGAGTTTTTGTGGCTTACACTGTTGTTGAAATCTTGTTCATTTATTTTCATTTTTGTGCAGCTGACGTCCCGTATCTAATATTTTAAGGAGCAACAACTGTGTGGAGACAATTCTCCTGTATCCCAAGTCTAAAGTAAAGTAGTTGCGCCCCGAATGAAAATGTGAATCTGCTAGAAGTTTGCCGTGTGGTAAGGATTATAATGCGTAACCATGACGGTTACTTCTTCGAAAGAAATACAATGATATATAGATATACAGGGTGGACCATAAGTAATGTTACACAGGGCAATGGTGAATTTTTCTAATAAAAATAATGTGATTTAGCTATCTTTAGCTTATACCAAAAGTTGATATTAACAGAGATACAGGGTGTCAAAGTTGAAAAAAAATTTTCGCTTTTTTCATATAATTATGGAATGAATTTTAATATAGGCACGAAATTTGGCACAAGGGGGTTCTTAAATCGACAAACTCTAATTTTCTAACATATTATCAATAGCTGATAGGGGGCGCTACCTGCGCTATCCTGCACAGTTCTAAATCATAATAACTTTTTTGTGCACGCACGAGCATTAATTTTAAATGGATTATTTTATTTCCACATATTTTCTACCTAAAAAAGGTGTACTTTCTGAAAGTTAATACGAGCAACTGTTTCCAAGATATTTGCCTTTAAAGCTTGACGTGCTTTGGTTTTCAATTACTAAGATATTAAATTTTCGAAGTATGCTTGAAAAAAAAAGTAATCATAAGACAGCTTTAAAACTTATTTAGGTCAAATATTACTTTGCTGATAATATTATTACCTAAATTTTGAAAATCCCAATAAAGAAAATCCAAAAAATTAAGATGTAATTTACTTTCTAGCATAGAGATGTGAGGTATGTTCTCTGAAACCGTACAAGAAAATGTTAATAGCCTGGGTGGTCAAAGCAGATATTTGGAGATAATTTTCAATAAAACACAGCTGGATTTCTAATTGTTTACAATCACTTTACATGAAAAAGTTCATTTCCCAAATACTTATTTTTGAAAATAAATTTTGTTTTGGTATTTTATTTAAGTTTGCTTTAGGAATTTAAAAAAAAACATGTGTAATAATAATGTCAGTAGAGTAATATTTGATATAAACTATTTTGGAGTCAGGGTTATTACTTTTATTTTGAAACCTACTGCGAAAAATTCACATTCACATAACTTAAAATAAACGTACGGCAAACTTTGAAGGCAAATATCTTGAAAACGGTTGCTTGTATCAACATTTAGAAAGTATACCTTTTTTTTCTAAATAATATAGGTAAATGAAAATAGCTATTTAAAATAAGTGTACATGAAGGCATAAAAAAGTTATGATGCTTTAGAATAATACAAGGTAGCGTAGGTGGCGCCTCCTATGAGTTAATGCCAATCTGTTAGAAAAATATAATTTCTTAACCAAAGAAACCCCCCTATGCCAAATTTCTTGTCTATAGTGAAATGTGTTCATCAGTTATGCGAAAAAATCACAATTTGTTTTTCAAATTTGATCTCTGTTAATATCAACTTTTGGTATAAGGTAAATGTGGCTAAATCACCTTATTTTTATACGAAAAATCTACTCTTGCTCTATGTACCATTACTTATGGTCCACCCTGTATAGCCTCTCTCAAAATTCTCTAATAGGGCATACACTTTTTTTGGTGAATGTTTGATTCTCAAAATAATAACCAGTGACGGCGAAAGAGAGATAAGGAAGATTTTTTGTAATAGATCTAAGTTTTCATATGGTGCCATAAAAAAGGTAGTTCCACATTCGGAATCTGACAATTTTTGGAAGTTTTTTATTGCACTCCATGAAAGCTTCTGTCCTTCTGATTAATTTGGTGTGCAATATGCGAGAAAAATATTGAAGAAAAATCAAAGAAAGAGTAAAATCTCGAAAATTGTACCCACCAATCCCCTACAAGTTGCACACCAGATTAACAAGAAAGATTTGAGCTTTCATATGGTGTAATAAAAATAGGTGGTTTACCTTTAAAATAACCTTATATTCTTCTGTCGCCACTAGTAAATATTTCTGAGGATTGAACTTGACTAACGTTCATGTCCCAAGAAAAAACAAAAGGGACATGAGATTTAAGGAGCGATTTTTTCAAAAGCTGCTAATTTTCGAAATGGCATGACTTTTGAGACTTATAGTTACTGGGTGATGGTGCAAGTCGCGCACTGGTTTAAACAATTTTTAATTTTTTGTCTTGAAAAGTTACTTTGTCGAGTCGCCTATAAACATTACACTAGATAGAATAAGTGTGATAAGTCAGTGCAACAAGTCGCGTCCAGGTATCGTCTCAGAAGATAAACGCTTAACAAAATCAATTCCATTAAATTAGGTAATAGATGATATCTTGTTTACTGACTACCAGAAAGAAGTTCTAAAAATTAAAATACAAATGATTAAATAGTTATGTTTGCCAATAAGATCAAAAACTGACCAATCGAAGAAGAGATGTGAAACGTGAAACAATTCCAAGGTTAAATCTAATAAAACTCAAAGAGACATTTATTTCAACAAAGTCTTTGTTCTTCTCCGCTTTGACAAGACTTTAAAAGTAAACAAAGTTATTCACGTTCACTGTATCCTTAGTTATATTTCGCCATTTACCATAGAAAGGAGTCCCCGGTGGTTAGCCGAAGACAAAGATCGTCCGAGGGCTTACCTGTCCAAGTGGAAGGCGGCAATCTCTGCGTTGTGTCGCTCGAAGTCCGTGAAGTAGAAGTGATTGGGGAAGGTCTGCTGCTCCCTGGGGAACCTGCAACAAAACACACCCTTGTTCAGACAAAGCGTCTCATGACTAAACGTTGCGACGCTAGCAGACGGGTAGACGTTAGACGTCCGCCGGGCCGCAGATGCCACAAGTGAATAAATAAACCTTCCCACATTGCATTCGCTCGGCACGTGAATGCTGCTAAAAACAACAATATTCATGCGAAAGGATATGTGGAACAATTTGTAAGTGTTCTCATCTTATTAAGGAAGATATGACACTTTTCAAATTAATTTATAGGTCAAGTATACGTGATTCCATTAGACTAGAACTGATTAATAACGTCTGCCAATATTTTATTCATTTGAACATATCAAGGCCCTCTTGTTTTGTAGATTATACAGTGTCTAGATTTTACATTCGTAGTTCTTGTACGTTAAGAAACAAACCATTTCAGATGATGATTTTTAAATTTCGAAACATAACAGCATATTATCAGATGACATGAACTGGTGTCCAAAGGATTTTTTCATTATATTATGCAAGTTTCAAAATTGGAAATTTTTCATATATTTATGAAGCAAACATTTCTTTCTTCTTTAAGCGATTTTAGATACAGGAAAACCGTATGATTTTGCATGACCATCATGTGATTTCCGTTACCAGCAAGCTCTAATATTAAGTGTTATTTAGCGATGAGTGAGACCTGTAACTGAATTTAAAAAATGGCAATGGGGCTTAAACTCGCAACGCAACCTATCAAACCTATGAAGTAAAATCTGCCGCCTTGACCAGCTAATAAGCTATACTGAGTGCTGACAAATGCATCGTAATGAATGAAACCAAATTTGAATACCAGAAAACTTAAAGTATTTTAAAAAATTTTGTAATTAGTTGCCGCCCAATCTTAAAAGTTCATACATCCATACAATAACCCACACAAAATTAATGTGGTACAAGAAATTAATATTGTCGGCGAATTGCTAAAGAATGGCCGCAAATGATGCCAGAAATGCTTCGAAATGTGCCTTCGGAAGTGGATTAAAGATGTTATTAGGAGGCGGAAGGAAACCAGTTTAATAAAATAACATTCTTTTATTTACTGATAATTTTCTTTATTCTTTAGGTCATGATATTATTGGCAAATTCGAAGCTAAATTAGAAAAAGTCGTACGTCGTCGTGAGCAGAATTGAAAAAGCTTAAAATGAGGTGTAACAACAGAGGGCACCATTAAAAGTTTACGGATATTTTACTCCTTGCATAAGGGGTAGCTTCCAAGATACCAAAATTCCGTCATCATATGTCCCCCTGGAAAAGAAAATCCTGTCTCGGGTTTCTTTTTTGGTTTTTCTTTTAATGCCAATATTTCCCAGGTGGGAAGTTTCAACTAAAATATTCTGTATACTAGACATGCTTAACAATTTAAGACAACATTGTCATTCCATTAATTTATAGGTGTACAATGGCCGGAACATTTGTCAGCATTCGAGTTGGGTGTGTCAAACTGTCAAGATCTACTAATAAAACCTAAAGCTGGTATTTGATTCCGAAACTGTCGCATTCTTTTTGCATCATTTTTGATGGAAACTATTGTAAGACCTTTGGCTAATAATTGAGTAAAAATTGGGATAAAATTGATAATTTAAAGTTTCTTGAAGCTAAACATGGAAACTTCTGCATTCTAATTTTTTTCCATAAATAATATTATCTTAATTTGGCAACCAAAATGTGCAAATTCAAACTTGACACCTTTGTATTAGGGGTGAAATCCGCTATCAGGAGTGGTTACAAGATACCTATATAAGGGAAAAAATTAGGTACACTTTCGAATCAATCTATACAGTCAAAAATATTTTTATGCTGAGCGCCCTTGTTTAGGTATTCTGTTCCTTTTCGTTTACATGCTACATACTACACCAATGGATCACCCTATACGATAGCTCGAGGGTTCTTTTCACAGCCTTTAAACCACAAAATAAGTAACAACAAGAAGGTTAACTCTCGCCTAATTCCTTTGTGATCGATGCCAAAACCTGTGATTCGAATTGCTATGAACTGATCGTTTGCACAGGCGTACTGTACATTATTCCAATTACTAATATAAAATTTAGAAATAACTTTATTTTTCTGTCATCTACCCGCTCGGGAGTCAGGTCTATATCGGGTGTAACAGGATCATGGTACACCAACTTTTTGTCTATATTTATTAAGATAAAATTTTCAAACTTACTACACTTGATGTACTTATATAATGTCCAATTTTGACATAACAATGGCATTCCTGCTGCTGTCACGTTTTCTAAAACTCACACCAACTTTTGATTTGTAAATAGAACACCCTGTATACTATTAGATTTTTTGAATCTGCATAATTTTCTGAATGCAAAGCACCTAAAAATGTGATTTTGAAAGGATCGAAAAATGTTTTCCTCCCATTTTATTTTTCAACCGTAAAAAGGTTATGACTCATTCTAATTAATTCTTTAATTTTAATGAACCACATTAATGCTAAAAAAATCAAATCACGTAAAAAAGGAAGAAAAGGAGTACTTCATTCTTTTATCATGTGATATAGTTAACAAAATTGGTTTTTATTTCATAACTTCATTTTCTTAAATTGCCACTATATTGGTACTGTAGTAAAAAAAAGTGTAATTAATGGCGAATCTAACCATATTTTTATTTTTGCTGTGAAATCAATAAGATCTGAAGTTATAGCCAAAAGAATTCAAAATGTTCGGTTTCAATTTATTTGAAGATTTATTCAATGAGAACATAAGATAGCTGTGGAAAACAAATTTAGGAAAAAGACACTTCCTAACTTTTCCCAATTTAATTTTTTTGCAGCGCTAATGTGGTCAGTTGGCGTTGATTATGATGAGTCATGCCCTTCTTGGTTGAATAATAAAGTGGGACCAAAAAAATTTTTGATCCTTCAAAAATCACTCATTTTATGTGTATTGTATCCAAAAAGTTGTGCAGATTCCAAAAATGTAATAATATACAGGGTGTTCTATTTAAAAATCAAAAGTTGGTTCTAGTTTTACCAAAAGCGACAGCAGTTGGAATGTTAATTTTATGTCAGAATGTGACATTTCATAAAAACCGGGATATCAAAAATTATCTTGGTGAAGGGTGGTTGTGGAATGTAAAACGTGTGTCTTACTTTACGTTTGAAATAATTATGTCACTGTCACACTGACGTCATCAATAACTTACAAATTTCATACCTATATATTTCAATTGTAAAACAATAATGAACTACAAATTATGAAATAACGGTTTTAGTAACAAGAAAAACTAAATCACAGTAATTGTTGGAAATGTCCCCCGTTTTGTTCGATGCACATGTTGACGCGCCTCCTCATGCAGTGAAAAGCGTTTTGCAGCATTTCTGGCGTTATGGTTGCACATTGCCGAAACATTTTTTGTTGCAGTTCTTGCAAATTATTTACCGGAGTTGCGAAAATCTTGTTTTTTAAGTAAGGAAATATAAAATAGTCCATAATTGTCAAACAAGGTGATCTCGGAAGAAACTCAACTTCTGTGTGCAAACTTATTCTTCTGCGAGAAACTGCCATCCAAACACCAATTTTTTGAGCATGTAGTGGCGATTCAGTAAAAACATGAGGGTTATCATTGCTCCACATTCGCATATTTTAAGATTTGATGTATCCCGAAAGGTGGAACCACGCTTCGTCAGAAAAAAAAAGTTAAGTCCAGAAGATCGTCATTCATTAAATTATTGACAAACCAATGGCAGTAAGCAAGGCGTCTGGGGTGGTCTGCGGGCGGAAGAGCTTGATATGCTTGCATCTTATATGGAGTTCAAGTCTTTCTTTAAAATCTTCTGACATGTTCCATAAGAAAGTCCAATTTCCTGAGAAAGACGTTTCAAAGCTTTTGCAGGCTCCTCTTCTATACGTTGACGAACGTGATTGACAACTTCTTCTGTACGAACTCTTGATCCAGCACCTTTTTTATGAATCACTACAACCAGTTTCGCGAAACACTTCAACACAATTTGTAAGGCACGCATGAAAATTGTCCGATAATATTGCCACGTTTGGAAAGTGCTCTCGAAAATTATCCAAACACAAACGTTGACTCTATTGACAATTTTTATTAACTAGCGCAGCCGTTCGAAAACAGGCTTCAATCATGAAACTTTTGTGCTGTGTGGTAAAAGGCATGATTCAAAAACTGGATTAGAAAATTTCAGCACAATGACTTGACAGATTCTGACACAACAAAACATATTTAAAAATTTAAAGTAAGACACACGTTTTACATTCCACAACCACCCTTGACCAAAATAATTTTTGATATCCCGGTACATCAAGTGTAACAACTTTAAAATTTTATGTTCATAAATAAAGAAAAAATAGGGGGTGACCCATGGTCCTATTACACCCGGTATACGTCTCCTTTAAAATCTCTGTCCTACCCATCTCTACTGCACTCGACAGTTTCGGTTTAGATGGGTTCGAAGGTCACGAGGCTCCGACAGTCACGTGATGAGAGTTAATTTTCTGGTTGTTTGTTTGTTATTATTTAGTGCTTTTAACTACCCAGATGAAGAATTACAACCATTAGAAACCTGAAATCTCATTGCACAATAATGTTCAGTGAACTGAAACAACCTATTTAAAAATAATATTAATAATAATGAAATAGGTCATTTTTTACAACTGCACAAAACTGTTCGCATTAATGTAAGGTCTGATTGAAACCTAGGACCTAATTTGCTTAACAAAGTCACCCACGCTATATTATACGCTCTATCGCACTGTTTGCGTAACGCTGAGTGGCGTTAATCCATTGTGGAGTGTCGACACGGAATCGCGTATCCCCAACGCGCCACCACAAATCACTTCATCCCGAATCAAAACCACTAATGTCCAGTTCAATTACTCTCTTTGTCCCCGCGGAACCGTGTTTCTCTTCAACAGGGCTGTCCCTCGATACTCGGTGTCCCGTTCTGTTTGTGTGCAGGCTCCTGTATATGTATGCACAACACCATGGCTGATTTAAATTGCTTCTCTTGGCTGCCCTCTCGTGGACAAAATGCCTTTGTTTAGAGGAGAAGAGTAATAATAATGTAGCAGTTGATGACAGCAGTAATATTTCTTGGCCTGCGGGGACTGTCAAATAGCGGACAATAATATTTACACAATATGGTTTTGATGTTCTGTCCCATGTTATTTCAGCGTTCATTTACTTTTGCCGAAGGGCATCTAAATATTAAAGTTTTTGCTGCTTTTTGTTATATCATTGTAATTTTAAGGATGTTATGGGTGGTTATGGGCACGATAAGAAAAACTCTTTAAGACTCTGGATTCTTAAAGGCATATAAACATGGCCCAAGCCTGAATTCATAAAATCTCTGATATAGATCAGATGTTATTTATTCGAGCGTACGTAAACTCCTAGATGAAAGGAGAAGAAACACTTATAAATAAAAGGTTATGTATAAAATCCCAGAGCAAAATTTGTCAATATGTAAGAAAGGTAATTTTAGAAAATATAAAATTTCTTAAATATTATGCAGAAATTAGGTTAAAAACTTTTAACAGCGCATTGTATGTCGAAAAATATGTAAAAAAAATTTCATATAGATCTATTTTTTTGGCGGAACGGACTGGTTCTTGGTTATCTTTACAAATTTACCTTCTCAGAGGTGGTACAAAACATTTTCCTCCTGAAATTCACAAAATTCTACAAAAGCATAATCACTTAGACAAAAGTCGAGCATTCTAGAGAAGAAATTATGCAAATTAGGTGCCCTTAAAGAACATTGTTCTGAAAAAATATTAATATTGTAGAAAATCTCTCTTCACAGCAGTTTGACAAAGCTGAATTGAGTTTTTTGAACAAAGGGCTTAATTACGCTTTGCCATCCTTCCGCACCGGTTTGGAAGATATTGTTTTGTCCATTAAAAGCTCCCTGAGTTCCATGGCGGATGACACTAAAAACTATGTGAGGGAAGCTTTCTAAGAATTTAAAAAATGTAAAACCATGTCACGTAAAGAGCAGAAATATTGTCAAAAGGCTGTGAGAGAAAGATTGTTTTTACGTAAAGGCAGATAAAGGTAATAAGGTTGTCATTCCACATAAAAAGGTCTATTACGAACGTGTTCACAAACTCATTAGTAACGGCCCCTATCAAAAATTACAGAAGAACCCTTTGAATAAAATATTAAGTGGGCTGAAAAAAGTGCTGGACAAAAGTAACAACCTTATTACTCCAATTTTAAAAAGATCCCTCCATGTATCCAATCCCACTGTACCTAAATTATATTGTCTGCCAAAAATTCACAAACCTGGAAAGGTGGTGAAACCAATTGGGTCAGTTATTGGAGCACTGACCAATAACTTATCAAAATAGCTAGTAAAAGATTTCAGCAGATTAGCTCACTTTGTCAGTCAAGAATTCCCAAGAGTTTATGCAGAAAAATCAGAATGAAAAATTGTTAGGGGATGAAATGCTGGTTTCTTTTAATGTTTCCCAACCTTTTTTCAAAGAGCACCCATACCTCAAACCTTATTATACCTTCGAAATCTGCTTAAATCTAATGACTAATAACCTTTCAGGCGAAATCATTGACGAATATATTTCATTAAAGAAAATATGCATGGATCAACATTGTTTCCAAATTAATAACGAGTTTTATAAACAACTTGAGGGCGCAGTCGTAGGAAATCTTTTATCACCTTTCATGGCTGAGCTCTTCATGAGTGTTCTTGAAATTCGTCTTAAAAATGAATGTAATTTGTTTCCTAGGGTATGGGTTAGAAATGTAGATGACATTTTTGCTATTTTCGACACAAGAAATCAAAAATTAGATAATTTCATGGATGTATTAAATTCACGTCTTCCAACTGTTAAATTCACCATAGAGTAGAAAAAGAAGGAACATTACCATTCTTAGACACTTTTCAGAAGTTATATACCTTCCGCTACATAACTTCCGATTCTTACCCCTGTATCCAACACAAAGTGGCAAGCTTCAATTTTCTTACACATCGCATTCTGAGTCTTCCTGTCTTTGCCTTTGTCTTCCAATCTCCATATGGGGTCAGGAATTCTTTCCTCTTACCACTTCGTCGCTCTGTTCTCTCTATTAAGAACTTTGTCTCCTCTCGTTGTTTCTGTTTGCTTTTTTCGCCTCTCTAGAGATTCAGACCTTTCATGTCTGCCTCTCTTTTTTCTGCAGACTTTACATATCTGCCCTTTTTGTGCCATTCACTGAAAACACTCTCTTCACGCGTATGGAGCGCCTTGTTTTTCTTTTTCCTACTAGTCATTTGACCTAGCCCCTGAGAAAACCATACAAAAATCCGGGGTTAGTAGGCTGCTTCCTGTCTTCTTGTTTTACTCTACTATCTTCAGTAGTTCATGCATTTTCTCTATGAAGTTCTTAACTTCCTTTGTCGATGCTCCTGAGCTGGAAAATTGCATTATCATGTCACAAAAATAATGCTTACCTTTGCCCTCTTATTTCCTTCTTGTTTTCGCTCTCTTCTTGTTTCTTTGCCTTTCCGCCTTCTCTTTCTTCTGCCTTCTTTTCGTTGTCTTCTTGTTTTGCTATCTTCACCCTAGCTTTACTTGCATAAGAGACTCCCTCGATTCTCTTCGCACTATTTATTTTGCTGTTTTTGATTTTCGGTATTGCGGGACAACCGCGATAGCTCGCAGGGTGAGCTCCTTCGCAGTTGGGCATTTTGCTGTGTCTTCGGAAGTTCGCAAGTCTTCGTCGCATGCTTTTGCCCGCATTTGACGCAGATTGGGTCCGCGTGGCAATTCTTCTTGTCTGTAGCTCTGGTAGTTGAAACTGCCAGACGTCTTTTCTTCTCCTTTCTTCTTCTCCGCACCAGGTTTTCATTTCGTAAATCTTCTTGTCTCGATTTAGCCCAACAAAGACGAACGGTATTATTGTCCTCTCCTTGCTTCTCTTGTACATCCGAGCAACTTTAGTTGGATGAAATCCTTTTTCTTTTAAATTGGCTTCAACTTCTTTTTTCCTTAGGAAAGTGGGAATTCCTCTCAGTACTACCTTGATGTTTCTTTCCTCTGAAAGGGAGTACGTGTGGTACGGAATTTTCTTTCCTTGAGTTCCCTAACAAGGGCTTGATGATCTTCGGGGCGAGTAGGATAGATTTTTATTCCATCCTTCCTCGCTTGTGCCTTAATGTATTGAATTTTCTTCGTCTTCATGGTATTCGCGGTTACCGTCCAAATTTTCTGCTCTCGCAGAATAACTGGAGGTACCTGTCCCTTTTCTTTCACGAGTTTTTTTGTTACTTTTGCTTGGCTTTGCCAGAATAGCCGTTATTTTGAATTCTTCAATCTTCTCGCGCTTTACGCGCTTTTCTTTTTTTTTTTCTCTTTTCTTTTCCATCGTCATACTCTTTGAGTAGCGACGAGATTTTCAGTATTTTCTTCGCTCTCTCTTTTCTTTTCCATCGCTATACTCTCTGAGTTAAAGACGGGATTTTCAGTATTTTCTCCGCTTTCTTCTTCATTTTGTGTTGAGATTAAATCTTCCTTCTTTTCTTCAGCAACCAAGCATTCTAATATTTTGTGTAGCGCTTCGCCTACTTTGTCTTTTATTGCCGTCTCTATCAATAAAAGTATTTCCTTTAATGCCTCTATCGACATATTTTTAAAATCGTCGTCGTATTTCGGGCTTGTTGCTCTTTGGCAGGTCTTCAGCTTTTTTCTCTTCATTGTCGCACAATTCCGTTGGAGAACAAACCTCTCTGTTCTCGCACGGTCACTTCACTACACTTTAATCGCACTGCGGTGGCACCAACGATCCGGAGACCTGGACGCACACCAACTAACTTAACCTGAGTCTTCCTCTTAATAGAGAAAGATTCGGAAAGGAGCTGAAGATCAAATAAACATATAACTGAAGTCAATGTTCGATCCAAACATTATTTATAAAATTATTAATAAGAAAAAATTTAAATGTCAATTGGTAAATACCATGACTTTCCGAGCTGACGAAAACAAAAATTTTAAGTTCGTCTCATCCCCATTTGAACCCTCGCTTGGGCATGGTTTAAGTGAAGTTGTTTAAAGTTATAACGGCAAATTAAATTCGCTTTTGGGTAGTTTAAAGAATAAAGCAGAACAAACAGACAAGTCAGGTATTTACCGAATTTCCTGTAAAGATTGTACTCAAAAGTACGTCGGGCCGACTAGACGAAGGAGCATTTAGCTCATTTGAGGTACTGTAATGGCAACGCATTTTCATTTACTATTACTAAATTCAACATGTTTTAATCTATTCTAATCTAATATTTGTAATTTTGAAAAAGCCTGATATTTAGAATTTTCATCTCAACCACAAAATATTAACTTTCAAATTGAATATTTAACTTTAGATTTAAAATTTGATAGTTAAATTTTAAGATCATAACATAATTGGAAATTTCAAATTCTTCCACAATGTATTTTAATTGTTTAATTCAAAGATTAAATATACATTTTTATTAATTGAACATTTCCAGAAAAAAACACAAAATTTTTAACATTTCTGAATTTTTCTAGATCTTTTCGATTGATTTCTTGAAACATATTTATTTAACTCTAGGTCAACTAATTTGCAATTAACTCGTTTTATATTAAGAGCATTTTAATTTCCAAAGTCTAAGGAAATATATACAACACTGAAATCAATCGATCCCATAATTCAACGTAACGCTACATTGTAATCCCTCTTGACTAAAAATACTAAAAAAATTCCCAATCTAGTGTCTGTATGCATATTGAAAGCTAATAAAAACCTCAGGTATTCCCCAGGGCAATTTAAAAATGTGATTTTTATGTAAAAGTGCGGAGAAACGACATTATGTTGGAGAGCGTATGACGTACGCCACTGGATAAACCTAAGATAACGAATCGGGCCGGAGAGAACGTGTCCAGATTCACAAGCGATCCATTTCCATATCACACCTATAGTAACGTTTCCGACAAAATATCGAGTCCAGGGTCAGATGAATGTGACAGAACTTCCGCTTCGAGATTTTTTTTCTTCTAATTTGCAAACTTTAGAACGGTTACGAGTTTTAGAAAAAGTGAAATAGTGGCCGCTGTACGTGCTTTTTGTTATTTAATTTAGTATTCCTTACGCAAACGGACGTCTAAAATTGAAATTGGTGCCTTTCTTGACATGCAGTCTGGTTAACTTGTCAAGAAGTAAAAAAAATCAAGTCACTTCGTAAATGCCTTACAAGAAAAATTGGAAATCATATTTACGGATTAGTGTCCTTATAGGAGATGAGTATGTTTCGGCTTAAAAAATATTTTCACTACTTCTAAATTTGTTGAAGTAGGAATGTGCGGTATTGACATTAACCCAGACTTGGGACTTGGGATCATGGACTTTACACCAGTGGTGCCCAACCCGTAGCTCACGAGCCACGTATGGCTCGTAGAAACTTTTAATGCGTCTTCGATAACTACGAAGAAAAGGGGTATCCCATTTTATTTAGCAAATTCGTGTCTCCAGACTAAAGTCGAAACTTCGATTTTCAACTCAAATATGATGAGGAAGGCTTTCATGGTCAGTCAGTACAGGATATAATCTTCCGGGATTGGACCGTGTCAAAGAATTACTAAAAGTGTTCCACTTTCGCCCACCGTCGTAGGGGGCTTCTTCAGGAACAAAGAAACAATAAATGAAAAATAAAATATAAGGAAATATACAAAAATGAAAAATGAAAAAAGGCCAATTTCAGAACATCAGAGCACGGCAACAGTATGTCCACCATACCAGAGGCGAAACTCTATAAAATTGAAAATTTGGAACAATTGATAAGAAACTTTAGATAGAAGAGCACGGTATTCAGTATGTCCACCATACTAGAGGCGAAACTCTTAGACACAAATATTCGAAAAAAGATTAAAAATTTAAACTTCGGAGTAAATGGCTTGGAACCAAAATAAAAAATTTTACGAATTATTCAAATTAAATATATTTTAAAAATTTGAGAGCTCTTTATAAATTTGGATTTTACCCACTGCATTAGTGATTTTTAGCCTCCAAAATACCAGAAAATCTTTGGTTTCTGATCAGATTTCGATTTTTCTGTCAAAATGTTCAATTCAAAAATTAAATCTGAAGTTTTTTTCTAAAATTTCAACTACTTTTTTTTTAATTCAACTTGAAGATTAAATTGTCGACCTTATTTCGAAATTTTGAATTCTAAGGTCAAAAAGAGAAAAACAATTTTTTCAGATTATTTAAAGAATTTTAGCTTTAATCAGGAAATTTTGACCTTGATTGGATAAAATTTTGAATTTAATCAGTGAATTTCGAACTTAAACTGAAGATTCTGAATTGCATATCCCAATTTAACTTTAATTGCGATATTTAGAGAGAAACATCGAATTTTTGTAATAAAGAAGAAACTTTTAAGTCATTCAAAAATTTTAGTGAATTTTCTAGTTTAAAAATCTCAGTTCGGAATTTTGATAAAATTTGAAATTTGAAAATTTTCCTTAGAAACTCAAAAATTTTTTAGAAAAGTTGAAATCTCACTATTAAAATAGCAATTTTAGGAAATAATTTTTACATTTCTTAAATACATACCTAACGTTTTTTTTGAACAATTTTTAATTTCAATCAAAAATGTTGACTTTTTTCTAAAGAAATAAAAATTCCGTTGGATTTTTAAGAACCAGTAAAATTTCTAGAATAACCTCGGAATTTTTATTCTAAATTTCCTTAAATTTCAAAATGTCTAAAACAATTCGAAATAATTTAGATAAAATTTTTGTTAACAAATTTCTCCAAATGTTGACATTTTTATGAAAATTGCTCATTTAAACTTGCAACTTTTATGTTTCTTGTTTGAAAATTTCGACTTCAAACTTGAACTTTGGTCTTATTTCAAACATTCAAACAGTACGTCTTCTTTCTCTACATTTAGGCTTTAAATATTTGAAAAGACCTTTTCTTTGGGAGTCTGGAATTACTAGAAAATGTTGAAACTGGAGAAATTCATAACTATTAAACTTTATTAGCGATTAAAAAGAACAGATATTAAAAATTCCATATTTCGATAAACAGATATTAAAAATTCCATGTTTCGATAAATATTTGCGAACACCGGACCAGATTTCGCATTACTACGTCATCAGCGGTTGAACCAAAAATTTGTTTAGCTGTTGTTATGCTAATAAGCTCCCTGGATCACAGACTCCTACGAATACTCCCTCTAATCCGAATTTTCGTCCAAAGCTTCAATTAGAGATGTGTTCAGAAGATCAAGCTGCTCGTTCATAAGTGTAAATTGACTAGATTGTAAATATTTGTGAATTTCTATGGCTCTCAGAAAAATAAGTTTTTTAGTGTTATTACAAATATGTAATACTTCTACTGTTTTCGCGCATGTAAGTTTATGTTGTGTTTCTAATAGATGCTTTGCAAAATTTGATCTTTCTGGATGTTTATTGCTGAAAGCAGCAAGATGTTCGCTGTACTTAATATGAAAATTACATGATGTTTGACTTATGTAGATGGCATTACACTCAGAGCAATTCAAAAGTTATGAATATTAAAGAACTCCTCGAAGTAAGGGTAGCAAATGTCAATTACTTGAGAGATTTTCATTTATGAATTTAGTTTGTTTTTTTCGAAGCTTAATTTTACTCAATCAAATTTGGACTTTTTCTAAAACCTTCCAATTTTTCTCTCTAAATTTAGTTTTTTTCCTAGCAATATGTGAACAATTTGTTCAGGACAGGAGTTAACTCTGGAGCTCACTTTTTAAAGTCTGTGCATTGAATTTTGAATCTCTCTGTTTAATTTAAGCTTCTCGTTTAAAATTTATAACAGCACATAATTGAACCCATCATCTCGGGCAACTCTATTCCTTTGTCATTAATATGCTATACTATGCACAGAAAAATTTGATATAAGAAAAATTTAATATGGCGTTATATTGTGCCTAATTTTCCCGTACAAATTTTGAAACTTTTATTACATCTGCAGCAAAAAATGAATACGGACAAATTTTACGTTATTTAAATTCGTCATATAATACCAGTCCCACTGAATTCATGAATGAAGGCATGCATAAAGCGAGGCAAATGGATCATGATAAAAATAGCGTCGCCACGAAAACGCGAATATTCATAAAAATGGCAAATTTAGTCGGTTTGGATGCGATGACGCTCGGCAAAATGCATCAGGCGGAATGAAGATTGACGGATGATATATCCCAATTTAGATGAGGTGTATTCAAAAAGGACGCTGTAAAATCTTCTCCAATTTGTCAGGTACAATGGCTGCCGCATATGCTCTCGTAAAATCTCGACGCGCCTTCTTTGTGTGCTCTCGTAAAAATAAAGTGTTCACGGATGAAATGATTTGCCGTAAAACAACTCGCCAATTTGATGCATTCGTACCTACTTATGCAAGGTATAGTGATTTGATTTTGGGATATGGCATTTACTAATCAATATTTAAAGCGTATTCGCATTTTAAAAAGTAAAACGCGAATGCATGATTGGATAAAAGCTTTAAACAATCAAACATCGAGCAATCCTCACTCAAGACTTACTGACGAAATAAGTAGAATATTTTTTTAAATTATTGTAGTATTTTATTCAAACACTTTATTTTTTTATGAAATTCATAGTCTGCAGATAAATAACCATATGCTCCACATTAGAGATGCTTGATATGAAACATAATATTGCTTCAGTCATATTCTAAAGACTTATTAAAGAAATAAATCGGAAACAACATTTTAACTTTAAAGAAGGGGCAAATCAAACCGTAACTCCCTATAACAGGGGTTCGCAACAACATATACTAATAGAAATTGTTTCGCAAGTTCATTCTTCGACAGGCAAAAAGGCTTACCGTGTTATAACAACATACACCAGGTGCAAAAGATAGGGTAGACTGGTGAGAAACAATAGTATCGCCAAACTAATCAACGTATCAGACACTTAAAAATAATTGAACAATTTTACATTTTTGGATTCTTACGTAAATCAATCTGACAAAAAATAAAACTGAAATTCAAAAACAAAACGAAAAAAGTGTTCGAAAACAATTAGCTGATCTTACAAAAATTAAAAACAAATTTTAAAAAATAAATAACTACGTTTTAGCAAAATTAATGTTCAAAAGTCAGATGATTATGAATGTAATTATGGAATTTAGTAAGGAATTTTTTCAGAAAAAATTGATAAGGGAAAGCGGCCACTATAATGAATCAAACGGCAGATAAGAGCTCCAGAAATTTGCACAAACGATAAGTCATATCTGTACCTTCCTTCTAGAAACCAGAACGGGATCAATAAATACGCTGTCGGCTTTCCCTAAGTCAATCAATGAATAAGTTGGTTAATTACACAGTGTTAGTGAGGTAATTAGTCGGTTGGTCAGTTAAGTGAATTACAATTGTAGTGTTCCGAGATCAGTTTGGAAATAAAGTGGTTACAATTCACGCAGTATTAATCTTCGAACCGATAATGAGCAAGAATATTAAGTTTATAAGCTACAAAAATATTACAAAATTATGGCATAATCACATTTTATTACACTGGGCAACACTGATTTTGTCACACAAACTCTGGTAGGTAATTTGTGTTTGGATTTTTTCCCCATCACCCTGAATTTTCTTGTGATAAGGTAAAATTTATTTTTAGAAACATAGTCTTCCCAAATACTGTTCCTTTTTATTTAAGTTCATATATTATTTACATCTTAAGAAATTTTACCACAAATAAAATATATTATCCTGATCATATTAATTCTTCATTTGAAATCTTTTTTATCATTAAAATTTAAGTGCTTTTTATGTAAATAGGATACTAGTGATAGAAAAAATCACAATTAAGAAAAAGTTTGTCCTGCACGTGGACCTTTAATTTGGAAATAGAAAAATGTAAAGCATTTACACTTGTAAAGCTTTCTGGTATATTTCTTCCACCACTTCATATCAAATTAGGCTTACCAAAAATGTTCTAGTCGTAATAAAATGGATTTTTATATTTCAAAGAAAAATTCCCCAGAATGAGTGAAGTATTAGTAGTGAAGAACCTCAAATTCAGAAAATTAATAAAGGACCCGTTGTTTAAAGCAAAATTAAATGTTTTGAAAAAATCAGCATGAAGTTGCTTTAAGAATTTAATTGGAAAATTTTTCGTTTACCATAAGAGTGACATCTGCAGATATTTGGTTAAAAAACTTTTATTAGAGTCTAAAGCTTTGGGTTGCAATATGGAGATCAAAATCCATTTTTTGAACACATATCTTGACTTTATTCCTACAAATTAGAGGGTTCTGGGGGGCTCTAAGTGATGACTACTGATAAAGGTTTCATGCGGACATTCCAATGATGGAAAAACTTTATCAGGGTAGGTTAAACTCAATGGTGGTGACTGACTACTACTGCTTGATTAAAAGAGACCAATTAAAAGCTAAATAATCTACAAAAACAAAGATTGTAAGTTCCTAATGTACATTTTTCATGTTATATTTCTGGAGATCCAGCATTTTTCAAACATTTGACAAAAAAATGTTGTGAGTGAAAACTTATAATTTTAAACGGCAACAACTAATGCTACTAAAAAACACAAAAGAAGTTCATGTGACATGACAAAAATTCAATTTTGTTGACCTATGTTATTGATAAAAACCGACCGAAATTTCATTTTCGACCAAAAAACCTAGTTTTGAAAGCAGTTTAGGTTTCGCTGCCAAATGGGCCCAAACTGTAAATTTTAAGTTTAAATACTGATTTAAAAAATTAAATTTTGATTTACCTACAGGATAACTCAAAATTAAATTTACATATTTTAGGAGGTGTTTTTGAGGTCAAAATAAAACTTTTTCTCATTATAAACATGTGTCCTAAAATGGACCTTTCCAAGCTTTTTGTCAATAAGTATCTTTTTTGATTATCCTTTTCCGTGTCGGAAATTTTGTTTTACAGCCTGAAGAGGCCTCAACGCCCAGTTTCATTACTTTTGGATTTTACCCTTAATTTAACTTTTGAAGCTAAGTTCACTAGAGACATTAATTAAACCTTTTGGTTTCTCTTTTTTATTTTTTTAGATGAGTATTTGGTTAAAGAGACTTTAATGCTTTTTATTTTTGAGTGTTAAAGTCTATTCTACTCTGGAGTGCTGCACTCACTTTTTACTAAAACAAATACTTTAGGGTACTTCTGCCAGTTTGTTAATCACTTATCGAGAAAGAGTCGTACCCTCGGGGTTATGAATTCACTTTGAAGTGTGATCGAGGGGGTTGGACTAATCACTTGGGTGTTTGGCCCAAAGGGTTTAATACAAGCAAATGGGGCAGCGACACAATAAACCATCTCTTTGCAAGCCTCCTTGAGTAAGACCTGGGAGTGGGCTGAAAATCTCTCCCTTGAGACTACCTCCGAGTTAGGTGAAATACCCCATCGTTTCTCTTGAACTTAGAATTTTCTAGGAAATTTTTGGGATTTTCTATGAATTTGAGTTCATTTCTATCAAACCTTGTGCGGCGCATTCCACTTTTTGTATTCATTCCAAAAAGAAGAGTTGAAAAGAAGAGTTGAATACCTAAGCCGGAGTCAGATCATAACAATAGCTGGTATAAAAGTCACTGTTATAATAGTAACTCATATAAACTATTACGTGTGACTCAACTATTCTAACAGTTGAGCTTCAACTAATATAATAGTTCATACTCACACGTAATAGTTCATATGATTGTTAAAAAATTGCACGTTTTCAGTTTAATCCAAAGTCTTAAATTCGAGATAGTTATAAAATAATACTTCAGATTTTTGTTTCAATACTTAAAAAACCTATTGTCCAAAAACCTTCCATCCCACCCGTCGTAGCATTCTAGTTTATTTCCCTACATTGCAAGCAAAACAAAATTGTTACATGTAGTCTAATAGTTTGATTAAATTTTAACATTATACAACCTATTTTTTATATTTACCCGTATATGTCTATGTCAGATTCATAACACTGTATTTATTGTTGTAGTAAAGCTGTGCATTAACTTGATTATTTTTTTAACTCGTATCTCAATCGGAAAACTGTCATAAATTAGCTGAAATTATAACAGGTTGTAATACATATATCAGAAAATAATGCGTTTTGCTTCATTCTGTACCAATAAAAACGGTTTTATACAATAGTTATTGACTTTATGGAATAATCTATGGAGCACTCGGTTGAAGTCAGATATTATCGGTTTGATATAGATACCAAGTTTGTGGCCCATAAAAAATAATAGAAAAGAGCATCGAAACTGGAAAGCTGCACGTAATAAAGCAATAACGCTGATTGAAAATATAATTTATGATTACAAAGTAAAATGCAATACGTTTACAAAAGCAATTTTTGCACCTCAACAAAATTAACCATGCAATCGCTATGTGCCAATGATAAGCAATTTTTTAAACCTGGTTAAATACAAGCAGAATGCATGATGTTTTTTAACATGAATGAAATGCAAATTTGTTTAATTCTCCCGAGTTACTTGCGGTATGCAAAACGTCGATGTAATGTAAAATGGTAATAGCAATTTACACGAAATGAAAGAAAGTTCGATTTTGCATATATCCGCTTTTTGCGCCCGTAACAAGAATTTGTAGCAACACAACGAATGCAATTTTCCTAAAAGCAGGATGATCGCTTTTTCGTGAATATAAACGAACGTGTTTAATCTTTGTTAAACCGACATGTCACCGGAGCCCTCACTTTGAAACAAAAGAACGATGATACTTTTGTTCCACGGTGACGCCTGCACTTTCCGATACATTGGAGAATAATAATAGATCACTCAGGCGATCCACTTTAACGGCGACTTTTTTCTTATTAGGATTGCCCTATAATTTAAAATTTTTGAAATGCATCTTTCTAAGAGTTTTACTCATCAATGTTTAAAGACTTATCAGAACCAGTTATTAATGACATATAATAAAGAATCATAACATCGCATGACAATAAGGAGTCATTATAATTAATAACTTGTAATATGTCTTTAACAATAATTAATGAAACTGATTCTCAGCACGAAACACTCTGAAAATCTTAATTTTTGTGATTTAATTTAAAACGGCCTCACGCTGCAATATATCCTTTCACAACCAACCCCGCATTCTAGACCGCACCAGGGTTACCTGACCCTAAACGAAATGTACTTAACCCCTTAATATGCGGTGCAACAGACTTGTGGTGTACCTCCTTTTTTTGTCTATACTCTTTTACAGTTCAATCTATTCAGAAAACACAACCTGTTATGCCTTTAGCACTGCCAGTAAGGCACAGAGATAAAAATAGATGACGATGAACCGCCCTTTTAAGCGAGGGTAAATTGCAATTGTTGGGAAAAATTCTGTTTGGTAACGAATTTCAGAGATTGGAAGTCTCCAAAAGTCCTCACTGTGCCAAGGTGCCGCACATGAATTTGCCGTCTCTGGCTGTGCTATGTGTATTAACAATCGTGCCCTTAGGGGATCAGATCTATCATTTCATGCAAGCATTTCCTATGAATGTACTTGTAGGGAAAAACAAGTCATTATTCATCCACCTGTGCTCTAATATTCCGAAACAATATGTCGGATTCTCGACATCAATTAGGCGAATCGCTCTCCTTTGAATTATATCCAAAAGAGCAAAGGTGTGCTTTGGGGCTAAACTCCAAACAGGGAAACACTATTTTAGTGTTGGTTAAACTTGAGTTATGTAGAGTCGACAGCTGATGAGATGTGAAGTAATTTTTAACTCTAAAAAGAAAGCCTAGCTTCTGAGAGGCGGACTTGGCAAATGGCAAGCACATGGTCGTTCCTAGAAAAGCTAGTGCTTGCTTCTACTCCTAAGATAGACAGATTAGATCCCATAGGAAGAATTATTCGGTTTATGAGGATGCTGGTTGCATTGCTGTTCGTTTTGCCTATTTGAAGCAGCGTCGGATAATGGTTTGTTCAAGAAAGGGAATGACACCAGGTTCCTATCATCTGACAATGAGTAGATGTATGTCAGATTGGAAGTTAAAGTTAAAAGATCACTTTGTGTAACAAAAACAGAGTAAGCAACATAAAAGACCCCTAAAGTACTCCTGCATTAATCGCAAATATCTCGGATATGTCATCAACGACGACCTGAAATATCTTTTTTCATTGACATAGAACCGGTGGAAGTTCATAGGACCTTAATTTGGCGAGAATACATCGATGCCAAACTTTATCGAAGGATTTTGAAACTTATGAAAATAAATTCTTTGTTTCACGCTTTTTCCTTTATTTTACACTAAATGTCATTTTGGGATATGAAGTAATAAAAAAATATTTAAACTACAGCAGAGTCTCTTTAATCCGACACATATGGGACCAAGGCATTGTCGGATTGGTAAATCGAACTACTGAACGTTTGGTTATTCAAAATATGAATAATTTAAATGTTTAAATACATATAGCATAGAGCTTAATAATAAAAGATTTGCAAACAAAAAGAAAATATACCATATACAAATACAAAATGTTGGAAAATATATGTACGATATACTTGCTCATTTAGTTATATTTTTCTTGTATTTTTTGTAGTTTTCATTTATTTTCTTTCTTTTGTTCTGAAGAAGTTCTCTACGATAATGTTGAAAACTTATTATAGTTTTTTGACACGATCCAATCTCAACAAAAGTATAAGCATTTCGAAAAAGGAAACCATAAGAAAAACATTTCTCGAAATTTTTATCACAAATAAATTATTAGCAATTATAATATTAAAACTTTTATACTGGACTTAAAGTTTTAAATTTATCGCCAAACTTCTACGTTAAACATAAAAGTCCATACTCAATTTAAAATTGAAACTTCGTCACAAAAAATTTATAAGTTAAACCAGAAACCAATATCGAAATTAAAAGTTAAACTTTTAGGACATATTTTGCCCCGTTACTGAACTTCATGTAAAAACTCTGCTAAAATGCATGTCTACCTTTTTGATATGCAAGCGCATAGCGAAAATTACGATGCATATCTAAAAACAATGATTTTTAAAGTCATTATGTAGTTCAAAAACTAAAAGGACCGAACCATGACGACACTGGAATCCTTCATTTGGTAAAAAATAGGACACTATAGCCCAGGAAAAATAGACTTTTGTTAGAAAAGAAGTAAATACTAATTTTTTCTAGATACATCTTTACTTCGGCTTAACAAATAAATACAGAAAGTTCCCCACCAAGTTCATGTGCGAATCGGCCGCAATATTATTTTAAAGATGGAAAATTTTGTTTTTTTTTTCTCAATAATTCATATAATTTTAGACTTACAAAAAATGTTTCTATAAAAAGTTGGTTAGTTTATAATTTGCTACAAAAAAGTTATTTGCCATTTTGTTGTATATCTGGTCGTTACTGAGAAAATATCAATGAGTAAGACGCTTTCGGATAGTGTGGACATCACCCAAAAGGTCCATAATATGACGCGTAATTTTAACTGATCTTGGCATAATGCCTAATGTATATACTATTCAGTTTTTAGTTAAACTCGCAATTTATTGGTGAGATGACTGTTTTTATTGCTGACGATATTATGTTCATCGTCTAATAATTTACCTGCATGTCTTCATCAAAAAAATCATTATGAGATTATCAATAAAGATTTCAAGCAGTATGATATCTATAAAGAGTTCAAGCGGTATCGTATGTCGACTACCAATATATAATTTGCATAGTTAGTAGCCCCTAGGGTACAAACAATCTCCTAACTATCTACTTTTTTGCCCTTTATGTTGTTCCTAAAACAGGTAAAAATGTATAATATACGCATCATCGACCAACTGTCTTTGCAAAAAGTAACCTGACTTCGTTTTAAACATTTATTTATTTAGATTGCGTCAAAAAATATTATTTTAAGTTAACTGAGAAGCGAAAGATTGAGACCAACAAAACAACCCTCCTGTCAAAAAATCGCAAATTCAGCGGAAGAGGTAAAGTAGATTAGGCCTTCTGGGGATATCGCTTAGAGGATACGGACCAAGTTCTGTACATTTTGGATAGAGCGGAAGTGAGTGCGATTATCCAAAAGCACGCTATTTGTGGAACACTTTCTCAGTAACGTCCAAGTCTACAAAAAGTGACAAATAACTTTTTTTTAGAAAATGTTAAGCTCTCCAACCTTTAGAAGAAACATTTTTTTTCTGTTAGACCAAAATTGTAAGATTATTAACAAAAAAAAAACAAAATTGTCCATATTTAAATCAGTATGGCAGCCGTTTCGCACACCACCTCGGCAGAGGACTTTTTGTACTTAATTGTTAAGCCGAAGTGAATATATTTCTAAAATAAAAATTTAGTATTTAATTTTTTGCAACATGGGTGATTTTTATCTATCTTTGTTGGACTACTAAGATGAAAACTGTATCACTATTACTTTAATAATAACTTCAATACTTAAGTGCCGAAAATGGGACACCGGGTAGATGGGCAACGATATAATTCCATACAGAGACTAAATAGACTGAACCTAACACGGTAAGCAGTGAAGCCAGTTGAAAGCCTGGCGAAAGCCTAGCTCCATCTAGCTCGCAATGCCCTCTTATTATTTGACAGACCGTTGCGAAGATAACATCGGTTTTTTTTAAAGAAAATGGGCTGTAAATATGGGGAAGTGTATTGTGGATCATTGTTGAAACCTCAGTGAACACATTAGTGAAGGAAAATCAAGAGTTTTATTCTTTGGATAGGTAAAAATAAAATATACAAATATTCAATTATCGGCGTACGCGCGTCGCCATTTCACTGCAATCATGACGTGTTTACAGCACCGGCTTAACAATATTGTACACAGGCGTCGCGTAATGAAAGAAAATTATTTTACTATTAAACCAAGATGTCTTTGAAAATAGTTCTCCTAAACTTTTACCAAAAAGCACTTATAAAAATTATCCTATTGGTCCAAAAGCCCCTAATTCTAAAGTTTCATCTAAATCGTTAGAACCGTTACGCGGCCAGTTTCGTATTTATAAATTTTACTTAATCCGACCATATCAAAGAGTAGTGGAATGCACCTCCCCACTTCCCCGGATTTTAGCATCAACTGTACGCATGAGACAACATTGAAACGTTCAGTCTATATAGTCTCTGATTCCATAAATAGAATACTAATACAAAATACTCACCTCATTGGTTTAAAAAGAGCTTGTAACTTGTTTGGATAGTCGATAACTAATTTGATTTGCGTTCCGCCACTTTTTTGAGCTGAAAATAATAAAAAAGGGATTAATATTAATTGTGTACAGTTGCTGCTTTGGATTTCAATTGAATTATTATCTGTCGACTGATCTTTTGTCCGAGCTAATCTCGGAAACTCCTGAATCGATTTTGATAAAACTTTTACTAAAAGGGAGAGTATTTTTAGGGGTACCTTTTAGGCTATTTTTATTTCAGTACAATTCAAACTTTCACTTCTAAGGAATCAAGTGTACTAACAATTTAAAACCGAATATATAAAAGAGAAACCAATCCGAAATAGTTATGACTGATATAATATTGCGCACCATCTACAATTCTAGTGGGTACTAGAATAAGGAGGGGGAACGTTTGAATCTATTAGTCTATTAAAATCAAATGAGAAATTATTTTATTTTAAAATGTGACGTTATTAAACCTTGCGCAGACAAAGTCTCGGCTGCAGCTAGTTTGTAATAATAATGAAATGAAGCGTGTTACGTTCATGACATTCGATTTGTTATCGGTTAATTGTAATGCATTTTTAATACCACATCGAAGTTCTTTGCATTTCAGCAAAAAAGTAGGATTTTAGGCGAAGGGAAATAAATGGTTGCGTCCTAAGCTAAGCTTTCAGCAAATTCTTATTGTTAATTAACTACATTACATATTATTAATTCTTGCAAATGTCCAATACAATAAAGTTTAATGTTATTCGCTGCAAAATATCAAGCTTCTTGCACATGTCTTAAATTGATAAAAGTCCCTTCCATTATAACAGTATAATCTCGACAATTCGGTACTTTATTACGCCGAAACTCCAAATAATCAAGTACCAATTTCAATCCTAAGTGCGGAAATATGTGTCAGATCAAGGCTCGTAAAGAAAAGGGAACTGTTAAAAAATACTGCTGAATGGGCCATATGACTTTTTTTTCAAGTTGCAAATGTTCAGTAAGTGAAAATATGATACAGTGTTTGAATTTTTATCAGACGTGTTTTTTTTTAAGTGGAAACTTCTTAAGACGCATTAAGGGACTTCTGATAGGAGTAAACTAATGGTTTCGCGTTACCATATGCTAATTCTCGTAGGCGACATGCTCTAATGTTTACACTTTATGTACCTATGAATAGAACTCGCAATATAATTTAAAAAAACGCGAGATGAGCAACGAGGTTCGAACTCGGACCCGCATTCATTCTATACCAATGCGCCAAACCAGCTTACGCTCTTGAAAGCTAAGGTGACCTGATAATCTAACCCATTCTGTGAAGTTGAACTGAATATGCAAAAATGTGAATATTATAATTGTTTAAATTGTGATTTAATTTGAATATTATTATTCCTATTCTCTCCGTAAATGAAAGCTGGATATATCAGAAAAGAAAAAATCCCGGCAAATTACGGGCAAGCATCAATTCGAAAGACGGGATGTCAAACCAAGGCAACATAATAAAAACTCTTCACACGTACATAATTTTGCCTGCGCATTGCGAACGACAGTGTGACAAGAACTAGCATCATTTGCCGAGTTTATGGCGACGCTGTTATATTTTTAAATGACATGTTTTAAAATTTTTATGAAATATTTTGATTTGAGTAATATTATAACACTCACAGTTAAATGCTTTGACTTTTGTGCTTTTGTGGCCCAGTTATTTCTTGTAAAATATGAAATGGCAGAGAATATTTTGGCATTGTAAAATGAGAGATTTAACTGCAGAATAATTGTGATGAATACGTTGGATAATATCACGAAGGAAAGATTCAGCCAGGATCAAGGCTAGTTAGTATTATTTGCCTGTCACCCGAGTTTAATGCAAGTACAAATATGATAACGAAGGCTTCCACGGCCAGAGTCAGTGCAGGATATACTTCTTCCGGGATTGGACCGTGTCAAAGAACTACTAACAGTGTATGACGTTTCGCCCACCATCGTAGGGGGCTTCTTCAGAAACAAAGAAAAAAAAAAATTAATTGAAAAGAGGAATATGAGGGAATATGCAAAAAATGAAACAATGAAAAGGCCAATTTCAAAACATCAGAGCACGGTAACTCAGTATGTCCACCATACCAGAGGCGAAACTCTTCTGAATTGAAAATTGGTACAAAGGATAAGAAAGTTTAGACAGAAGAGCACGGTAACTCAGTATGTCCACCATATCAGAGGCGAAACTCTTCTGACAGGAAAGAGGGAAAGGGAAACTTTTTATACCATTCACCTGCACGATCACTTCCGAAGATTTCCGATGGCTGGTTTCCAGATGGAGGCAAGCATGTAACCGTCGTCTCTGTTAATGTTTTTGGGGAATTTTTGGATTTCAATGGCCTCGCGTATCCTATTATAGTAATTGGGAATGTTGGATATAATTGAAATATTTTAAAATAGAATCTTATGTCCGGTCTCATGTTGATGTTTGGCAATGGCTGACTGCGAAAATAAACCAGACCTAAGACATCTTTGGTGCTCGGAGATTCTCGTCTTAAGTGATCGTCCCGTTTCTCCGATGTACACTGAATCACAAGAACAAGGAACCCTGTACACACCATTAGAACAAAAGGATGAAATTTTATCTTTGGGAGATGGGAGGAGCTGTTGGATCTTTGAAAATGATGAAAAAATGGGTTTAATGTTGTGTTTTTTCAATAATTTTCCGATTTGATCTGCTACTCCGTGAACACAAGGAAGAAAGACTTTAGAAAAAATTATTGAATTTTGTCAAGGACGGGGGGTAGGGTGAAGATGTTGTTTAATGACAGTTTCAATGTCGTGCGATTTGTAACCATTGTTGCGGAGGCTGAAACGAATTTTGTTCAACTCTCTGAAAGATTTATCGGTTATGAAATTGCTACAGCTCGTGAAACCAGTGAATTTATGACAGAGCGTTTTTGGGAAGGGTGATGACGGGACTCTGCATCCAAATAACGATTAGTATGGGTGGGTTTTCGATAAACGGAATGAGAAACGCGACCGTTTGGTAAACGGGTGACCAGTATGTCAAGAAAAGAAAGAGAACCATTGTTTTCGATTTCCAAAGTGAAGCTAATGGAAGAATGTAA
This sequence comes from Dastarcus helophoroides, assembly GCA_028583605.1. Taxonomy (NCBI): domain Eukaryota; kingdom Metazoa; phylum Arthropoda; class Insecta; order Coleoptera; family Bothrideridae; genus Dastarcus; species Dastarcus helophoroides. The sequence continues at coordinate 24,947,270 of CM053328.1, read as the reverse complement.
ACTGTTTAGGTGTTTCAAAAATAAATTTAGTGAATCCTTGCCATGTGGCCAAACAATAAATGTGTCACCTACATAACGCAGTGTTTTCGAAAGATTCCATAAAAATATTCGCTACGGCTGGCAATAAGGGAGAACCCATTGGGGTGCCGGAGACTTGTTTATAGAAGCTGCCATTGAAAGAAAAATAAGTCGATGTGAGGCATATTTCAGTTAAATCAGCTAGAGAATCTGCATTCTCTTTGCCTGAAAGTAATTGACGAATTATGGTCATGGAGTCGGAAACTGGAACATTTGTGAATAGTGAAGTGACGTCAAAACTTACCAGTATGTCGTTGGGGTCTAGGGTTAATTCGGACAACAATTCGACAAAGTGTTTGGAATTTAGGACGTGTGATGATATGTTTCCAGTATTAGACTTGAGGATGTTAGATAAATATTTCGAGACATTGTAGGTAGGTGAATTTATCGTGCTGACAATGGGCCTAAGAGGAATATTGGGTTTGTGAATTTTGGGGAGACCATAAAGACGAGGTGGTTTGGATTCGCTCGGAACTAGATGTCTGAGAGTATCTGCGGACAAATTTGAGGATTTTAGTTTGGACTTTAGTTCACGTTCAATTTTGCTTGTTGGGTCTCGAGGAAGAGGAATATAGGATCCGTCATTCAACAGGGCGTTAAATTTGGGTACATACTCAGAATTATCCAAGATGACAGTTGCATTACCTTTGTCAGCCGAAAGAATAGTGATTGAAGAATATGTTTCTCTTTATGTTCACGGAGTAGCATATTAAATCGGAAAATTATTGAGAAAACACAACATTAAACCCATTTTTTCATCATCTTCAAAGATCCATCAGCTCCTCCCATCTCCCAAAGATAAAATTTCATCCTTTTGTTCTAATGTACAGGGTTCCTTGTTCTTGTGGTTCAGTGTACATCATAGAAACGGGACGATCATTTAAGACGCAAATATCCGAGCACCAAAGATGTCTTAGGTCTGGTTTATTTTCGCAGACAGCCATTGCCGAACATCAACATGAGACCGGACATAAGATTCTCTTTGATAATATTTCAATTATATCCAACATTCCCAATTACTATAATAGGAAGATACGCGAGGTCATTGAAATTCAAAAATTCCCCATAAAGATCAACAGAGACGACGGTTACATGCTTGCCTTCATCTGGAAACCAACCATCGGAAATCTTCGGAAGTGATCGCGCAGACGAATGGTATATAAAATTTCCCGTTCCCTCTTTCCTGTCAGAAGAGTTTCGCCTCTGGTATGGTGGGCATACTGAGTTACCGTGGTTTTCTGTCTAAACTTTCTTATCCTTTGTACCAATTTTCGATTCAGAAGAGTTTCACCTCTGGTATGGTGGACCTACTGAGTTATCGTGCTCTGATGTTTTGAAATTGGCCTTTTCATTCTTTCATTTTTTGTATATTCCCTCATATTCCTCTTTTCATTTAATTTTTCTTTTCTTTGTTCGTGAAGAACCCCCTACTATGGTGAGCGAAACGTCGAACACTTTTAGTAGTTCTTAGCCACGGTCCAATCCCGGACGAAGTATATCCTGTATTGGTACAAAATACATATATGAAAGTTATTAACTATTTTTCTAAATAATCTCCTGATTTTTTTTATACAATTCGGGCCTCTTCCGCTGACATACACGTTTTGCTTCATCCAATCGCTGGCAGTAGTAGTCAGCATTAACCGTACGATATTCATGAAGAAAATGAACGTGCACAACTCCTTTAAAATCCCAAAATACTGTCGCAAGAACCTTTCCAACTGAGAGGCAAATTTTTATCTTGACGGGTGCACCTTCATCCTTCACTCCATGTTTACTTGTTTTGATTCAGGGGTGTAATGGTGGACCAAAGTCTCATCACACGTAACGATACGTTGCAAAAAACCTTCACCTTCACGTTGAAAACGTCCAAGATGGCGCTGAAAAATCTCCAGGCGTTGCTGTTTCTGTTCTTTAGTCAAAAGAGAGGTACCCACCTGGCAGAAATTTTTCGAAACCCCAGGTCATCTGTAATGATGGATTGACCACTCCCAAACCTTATCCCTATCTAAGCTGCAATTTCACCAACAGTTAAACGGCGATCGTCTTTCGAAAGATGTTAAACAGCGTTAATCTTTTCCACAGTTACACTGGTCCGAGGACAAGCATGCGGTTCATTTTCAACTTGAGATCGTCCTTCCAAAAATTTGTTGTCCATTCATACACTTAAGTTTTCTTCAAAGTAGTATCCCCAAACTATGCTTCTAGTTACGAAGAATTTGGGTGAGCTTTAGACCTTCAACGGCAATAAATTTAATATTAATGCGCTACGCAACATGCGGATGAACCTCTTGCTCACTCATTGAATTTACAACTGACGAACAGTGAGAACGGAATTCAACGCATGTGTCATGTGATATTCCCATCTAACATGTCTAGCACACTCCCAATGCGCTAATGGCGACATAACAGAAATTCCGGTTCATATTTGATTTACCTTCGTAATATAAAGTTTTAGGTATGTACGCCTCAGATATCTAACTATATAAAAATTTTAGTTTAGTTTCAGAACAATGAAATTACTTCATATTCAATAATATCAGGAAACATTTTATCACTGTTTTTTCCTAGTTTTATGTTTTCACTTCAATCGCCAGCCGCATGACTGCCTATTTTTTAATACATTTTTAAGTGTATTACTTTAATCAAATATATTCATCGTTACGGCTCTAGTCAGTTTTTTAATAGAGCAGGATTACTGAGATTAAACGGTCCCGTATATGCTAACGATTCTGAGAAAGTTTAAAATCTTTGTTAACTATTTGTCACAGATTTTTGAAAATTAAATGTTTGCCAACAAATAAGTTTTAGCAAAAAATAACTTAGTAGATGCTTATTTCAACCATCATAAAGGGTGGAAATTGTTGAAAAAATGTTGAGAAGTTATACATGTATTATTCGAATTTGTGTAAAATTTCACTAATATGCTGTTGCGCGTTATCGATCCGAAAATTAAAACTTCGTGAATTGTAACTACTTTATTTTCAAACTGATTTCGGAACACTACAATTATAATTCACTTAACTATCAGACTCTCTGGCTAATTAACTAATCTGACTAACCAACTAACTATCTGAGGGAAAGACAACTGCGTATTTAAGGGTACTGTTCCTGTTTCTCGAACGGAACTTCGTTCCAGGTGGGTATCTCGTCTTTTGACTAAAAAACAGAAACAACAACGTCTGGGGATTTATCAGCACTTTCAACGTGAAGGTTATGGTTTTTTGAAATGTATCGTGTATCATGTAATGTGTGATGAGGCTTGGGTCCACCAGTACACCCCTGAATCTAAACAAGGAAGCATGGAGTGGAGAAGAAAGGGGGAAGTTGCACCCGTCAAGGCAAAAACTCGCATCTCAGCTGGAAAGATTCTTGCGACAGTGTTTTGAGATTTTAAAGGAGTTGTGCACGTCGATTTTCTGCATGAACGTCGTATGGTTAATGCTGCCTACTACTGCAAGCTATTAGATGAAGAAAAACGTGCATATCGGCTATAGAGGCGCAAGTTTTCTGTCAGAAATGTGATTTTGCTTCACGACAATGCCCGCCCCCGTTCAGCCAATTTAACATATCAAAAATTAGAGCAAATGCATTGGGCAACATTAGAACACCCTCCTTATAGTCCCGACTTATCACCATGCGATTATCATTTTGAACCGCTGAAAGAACCTCCAGGAGGGAGTGATTCCATGATGATACTGCTGCTGTTGAAACATTTATGCGCAATTGGCTGCAAACACGCTTCCCTTCTTTTTATGATGATGGCATTAAAAAACTCCTAGTCCGTTGGGAAAAAAGCATAACATTATCAGAAGATTATGTAGAAAAATATTTAGTAACTTTCATACGGTATATTGTACCCAATAAATTTTTGAAAACAAATTCCTGATTTACCCTCGTATAAATAAGATTTGATACATGTCTACGACCTAGAGACAAAACAGCGATCAATGGAATGAAGATATTCTGGTTTGCCAAGACCTAAGAAGTTTTGTGTTCACAGATCTGCTAAAAAAGTTTTTATTTCAGATTTTTTTGGAATCGACTGTTACTCTGGATAAAAGTAGAACAATAATTGAAGATTAGTGATCGACGTTACACTCTACGAGAAAAGACGCGTCCAAAGGGGTTTTGTTTTTAAATGACCCTGCCAATAAATCGCATGTTTCTAGGCAAACAATTCGTAATTTGGGGTTCGAATTGATACAGCACCCCTCTTACTTGGTTTCGTCCGACTAACATCTTTTTCCTTAACTGAAAGAAACTTTAAAAAGTCATAAATTTTCTTCCAACGAAGAGGCCTATAAAAAATGTAGAGGCCTGGTTTCCAGAGTAAGATAAAATTTTCTTTTTATTTAGAAACTTGTAGAAGCGTTATTTATTGTAATTGTAATTGTAATAAGTTTATTAATCAAGAGGAGAATATGTTGAATAATGAAATATTTTAACGTTTAAATTTTGTTTGCTTTTATAGTAGCCTAAGATTATTCAATACCTCCTCGAATTTAGGAAATTATATTTTAGGAAATCTGAAAAATTGCACTAAAACGGAGTTTGTTACAAATATTAGGGATGCACTTCACTTAATATACGTAGCGGCTTTAATGAACTGTGTCAATATTGACCTTCTCGGCGGGAGATCGTTTCAATTGAACTACCTTTACGAGTGTCTGAAAACCCTCATATCTAGGCCTGCCCTAGTTAATTATTACGTCGACAAGGTTAATTACATTTTGCTCTATTACTTGTCAACCCCTATCAATTTAACTCAGAAACAACTTTATAGTATATTTACTTGTACTTCATCTGTCTCACTCTGCCTTGTCAATTACCTAACTTTAAACTGCTTTGCCTCTAAACTCAACAAACAGATTTTCTAATGAATGAATAACCACATGGATAACGCTGTTAGTTTAGCATATAATAATGCAAATAAAAAATGTAGTAAAGAAAAACAAGTAAAACCAACAACCCTTACTTTCATTCATAGTTTCATTCTGGCTGCTTTATTTTCCTCACGCTCATTTTATAATTTTAAAAAACATATCAGAAAGAAACTCTTTTAATAATCGCCTTTGATATGGCTGACATATTAAGTTCAGTACTCTTTTTGTCTTAAATGTCTTATTTTTTGTGCCATTTTCATTTCGGAGGAGTTTCACCTCTCATATAGTTGATATATTGACTTATCATAGTTTTCTGCTTTTAATATTGGTTTTCATTGCACGATCTCCGGAGATAAGTTTCGCCTTTGGTATGTTTGACATATTAAGTTAAATCAGTACCCATATCAGTACTAGCAGAAGCGAAACTCTTCCCAAATTAAAATAACTCAGAAGGCAAGAAAGATAAGATGGAAGACAGGTGAAACTCTTCTGAGTGCTAATCTGTATTGACTGCATTTTGTTTTATGCCTCTTGAAATACGGAAGAGTTTCGCCTTTGGTATGATTGACATACTAACAAGGAAAATACCCGAGGTGTACCCCACCGATTTTTTTTATTTTGTGATATGGTATAGTACATAAAAAAATATTGGACACGTATATTTTTTAGATGCTAACTCGGCGATTTAAGTGGTGAAACCACCCCTTAAAGTTAACCCACAAAAACAGTTTTTCCTTAATAACTCAAGAATTTTTTTTTTATTTTTTTTCTTATATATCAACTTTTGAATAACTGAATTTTATCAAATTCAACAATTTTACTAAGAAAACTAAAAAATAAAATTGACCTGTCTTGGGATTTGCAAAAAAATTCTTGAAAGGGGTGATTTACCCCTTGTGTTAATTTTTTTCTGTACAGTGATATGGAAAGTAAAACACAACATATATTTTACTTCTATAATAATTATTTTGACATATATTTTGCATTAACTGTGAAATAACGTAACATCTCTATTTTTACGACCCTTGGAGAACCCCATGGTTTCGATCATTATTGGATTGCGAACCAAAACATTTATTTTTTCACCTTCAACTTATTATATGTTGATATTTCATCAGAATAATGAATCAACAATTTTTTTCGGTGCTAAATTTGTGATTTATGTTGTGAACTCCTCACCCCTAAAGATAAACCCCAAAAACAGTTTTTCTTTAATATCTCAAGAATAAATTGGAGTTTTTCGGTAAAACCATTGTTACGTTATTCCCATAAGAAGGTGCTTTCAAAACGTATCAGTTATGCCAAAGGGTTGCAACCCCTAATTTGAATAGGGGTGGGTTTAATTTTTTTCTTTTATACCAACTTTTAAATCATTGAATTTTATGGAATTTGGCAATGTCATTAAGAAAATTAAAAAATAAAATTGACCTGCCTCGGGGTTTTACAAAAAAATCATTGGAAAGGGTGATTTACCCCTAGAGTCATTTTTTTCTGTAGAATGATATGAATAATTATATACAACATATGGTTTTAATTTTATTGTTATAATGCTTTTTCTGACATATAATTTGCATTAAAAGTGAAATAATATAAAACCCTTACCTTTATGAGGATTGGCGATGGGATTGATCATTATCAGATTGCGGGGAAAACATTCATTTTTTCACCTTCTACTTATTTTATGTCGATATTTCAACAATATAATATGTCAACAATTGACTTTTAATTTGAAAATAATTATTTTTTAGGGTCTTACCCCTAAAATATATATTTTTGCTTGAATGGAAAGAAATGTTCTTTACTGAACAAAGTCTCGAAACGTTATATTGTGCTGAAAAAAAAATCTACATTTACCGATCATTTCAGTCAATACAGGGTGAGTCACTAAGCGGGAATCGGTCTTTGGTAGACGTATCGTTCAAAATATCCAAAAATGTTTCGAATAAAAGTTGTTCGAAATAAAGTTCTCCACAACCTAAAATTATTACCAAATATGGCGGCCTTCCGGTTGCACCGGAAATGAACACAACTTCCTTATTTTAAATAGAACACCCTATGTATTTTTACATTTTTGGATTCCTTGTTAAAAATGAATATGAATTTATTAAGACGACATAGGCCCTTACTTGAACCGTTTTCGCGTAATTTAATTTTTTTGGTTAAATTTGACGATTTCGGAGCTTGACGCCATTAACGATATTTTCCAAACGCAATGACTCAGAGTTGTGTGGCATACAGTTTTGGATTCAGGAAGAAATGGAGTATTTGTTTACGTCTTTGCTGTTAGCAAGATATCTTAAATTTCTTCACATCCGTCGACTCAATTCTTCAGTTGTTCAAACATGCATAACTTAATTTTTTCAAATGGAACCACCTATCTTGGATTATCTTATCGGATGCGAAATTAAATTACCTTTTTTTTTGGTACCAGGTATTGCCCCCTCCGTCCAATAATTTTTGAGAAATTTAGAATTTTGTAAAAATTTTAATTAATTTCGTATTATCGCGTTAGCCTTGGATGTCGCGGTTTTGTTTCGTCTCGTTTGTCTGGCAATAACTGACAGTTTATCTCATTGTTGTCGCGAGGTCTTGGTATTAGTACTGAAAGACAATGTTTTCTCAAGAAGAATTGGTCGATATGGTTTACGCCTTGGGCAGTGCTGACAGAAATCCATTTCTTGGCTCAAGAATTTATGCCCAACGCTTTGCCGATCGGAGACATCCAAATTAAGCGGCATTCGCTAAATTGAGAGGGAGGTTTGAGCGAACTGGTAGTACAAAATACGAGAAAAAGGAGCGTAGAAAACCAACGACGCATGAAGAAAAGCAAGTTTTAGTAGCGGCTGCTCTTGTCCAAGATCCGCATTTAAGTACAAGAAGAATAAGTGTGACATTGCAACAAATAAGCCAAAAATCGGTTTCATGATTGTTGTGTAAAAACAAGTTTCATCCGTATCACACCTATCTAGTGCAAGAACTCAATCAAGCTGTCTAACAATCGATGCAGTTGTGTGAATGGACGTTACATAATCTGCAGGAACAAAATGACCGTTTCGGACATTGTACTATTTACCGACGAATGTACAAACATTTTTTAAGAACCGCTTCGTGGGAAGGAAACGATACACCACGATACTGAAAATCATCATTGGATTTCAGTGTAAAGCATTAAAGAAGGTAAATAAACAATAAACAAATCGGTAACAGTAAGTTGCAACAAATATTAAGAAGAATACATAAACAATGGTAATAATAACATTAAATTAAATGTTCAACATAACCACCAGCTTCACGATGGCAAATGCGCAGTCTCTGTAGCAAAGAATTGTTCACATCCACCAAGACGTTTTCATTGATATTTTGGAAAGCAACACGAACCCGGTCCATCATGTCTTCTCGGGTAGTTGGTGGTTCCTGCTTAACATGACCCCACAAGAAAAGGTCTGGCTTAGTTAAATCCGGTGATCTTGCGGGCCATGCCACTGGACCTCCTCTTCCTATCCACTTGTTAGGGAACTGTGTATTGAGGAACTCCCTTACATCCCTTCCATAATGTGCCGGTGCCCCATCATGTTGGAACCACATTTGCCGCACGACAGCAAGAGGTAAATTGTCTATCATTTCGGGCAATTGATTTTGCAAAAAATGCAAGTAATTGTTGGCATTCAAATGTTCATTGAAGAAGCGTGGTCCGACAACAAATTTTCCTATGACACCACCCCAAACATTCAGAGACCACTTATGCTGATGGTCTAAGGGCTTTATCCAATGAGGATTTTCAGTGTGGTAGTAATAGGAGTTGTGTCTTCCCACGAAGCCGTTCTTATGAAATGTACATTCGTCGGTAAATAGTACATTGTCCAAAAAGTCATTTTGTTCTTGTAGTTTTCGTAACGCCCACTCAAAAACTGCATTCGGTTGTTGAAATCAGCTTGATTGAGTTCCTGTACTAGCTGGGCACGATACGGATGAAACTTATTTTTACGCAAGATTCGTGAAACCGAGGTTTGACTTATTTGTAATTCCGTGCTTATTATTCTGGTACTTAAATGCGGATCTTGGACAAGAGCAGCCGCTACTAAAACTTGCTTTTCTTCATGCGTCGTTGGTTTTCTACGCTCCTTTTTCTCGTATTTTGTACTACCAGTTCGCTCAAACCTCCCTCTCAATTTAGCGAATGCCGCTTAATTTGGATGTCTCCGATCGGCAAAGCGTTGGGCATAAATTCTTGAGCCAAGAAATGGATTTCTGTCAGCACTGCCCAAGGCGTAAACCATATCGACCAATTCTTCTTGAGAAAACATTGTCTTTCAGTACTAATACCAAGACCTCGCGACAACAATGAGATAAACTGTCAGTTATTGCCAGACAAACGAGACGAAACAAAACCGCGACATCCAAGGCTAACGCGATAATACGAAATTAATTAAAATTTTTACAAAATTCTAAATTTCTCAAAAATTATTGGACGGAGGGGGCAATACCTGGTACCAAAAAAAAAGGTAATTTAATTTCGCATCCGATAAGATAATCCAAGATAGGTGGTTCCATTTGAAAAAATTAAGTTATGCATGTTTGAACAACTGAAGAATTGAGTCGACGGATGTGAAGAAATTTAAGATATCTTGCTAACAGCAAAGACGTAAACAAATACTCCATTTCTTCCTGAATCCAAAACTGTATGCCACACAACTCTGAGTCATTGCGTTTGGAAAATATCGTTAATGGCGTCAAGCTCCGAAATCGTCAAATTTAACCAAAAAAATTAAATTACGCGAAAACGGTTCAACTAAGGGCCTATGTCGTCTTAATAAATTCATATTCATTTTTAACAAGGAATCCAAAAATGTAAAAATACATAGGGTGTTCTATTTAAAATAAGGAAGTTGTGTTCATTTCCGGTGCAACCGGAAGGCCGCCATATTTGGCAATAATTTTAGGTTGTGGAGAACTTTATTTCGAATAATTTTTATTCGAAACATTTTTCGATATTTTGAACGATACGCCTACCAAAGACCGATTCCCGCTTAGTGACTCACCCTGTATAGCAATATTATTAAGAAAATTAAAAAGCAAAGTTGACCTCCTCCGGTTTTGTAAAAAAAACTCATCGGAAGGGGTAATTTACCCCAAGAGTTAATTTTTTATGTGCAGTAATATAGAAAATTAATCGCAACATATATTTCCAATGTTATTATGGAAACGTTTATTGTGACATACATTTTGCATTAGAAGTGAAATACCATAAAACTTTAATTTTAAGAGGTTTAGAAATCCCGAGGAATTAATCATTATTAAATTATGCCTAAATTAGTTTTATTGTATTTTCATATACTTTATTGTAATGTATAATTTTTCCAGATATGTGCAAAAGAGACTCTCTTTTCTTCTTTCTTCTTGTTGGATATTTCTTCACTTGCGTAAAGGAAAAAAAATCAATAATTATGGCACAAAATCTATTAGAAAAGACAAATGTGACAGATTTGTGGCACATATGCATAGGTTAAAATATATTGGATTGTATGAGTTTAAAAATGAGTTAAAAATGTTTAAATTTTATTTTCTTGACGAATATTAAAATAAATCAAAAAAGCCTAAGTCTGCTGAATAGAGAATTAAAAACCATTTTAAATGAGGTATCACACGTATCCTTGTTCAATTTAAAAATTTTAAAGGGGTAACTGTAACTCCAGGTGGGTTGAAGGGAAAGGGAGATAATTATGCCTTAAAAATGTCATTTGATAATTTCAAATTTCGTAGATAATGTATTTACATGCGTTACTTTTGGACCTCACGGTATGTATTTAATTCAAAACAGGAGGAGATCAACTTTGGTTTTTAATTTTCTTAATAATACTGCTAGATTGACCAAAATGATCGGCAAATGTAGATTTTTTCTGCACAATATAATGTTTCGAGACTTTGTTGAGTAAATAATATTTCTTTACATTCAAGCGAAAATAGAAATTCTAGGGGTGAGGCTCTAAACAATAAGTATTTTCAAATTAAAACTTAATTGTTGGCATATTATATCGATGAAATACTGACATAAAATAAGTAGAAGGTGAAAAAATAAATGTTTTGACTGGCAATCTGGTAATGCTCAATCCTATCGCCAACCCTTATAAAGGTAAAAGTTTAATATTATTTTACTTTTACTGCAAAATATGTGTCAGAAAAAGCATTATAGCAATAAAATTAAAACCATATGTTGTGTTTAATTATGCACCTCATTCTACAGAAAAAATGACTATAGGGGTAAATCACCTTTCCAATGATTTTTTTTTTTGTAAAACACCGAGACAGGTCAGTTTTATTTTTAATTTTCTTAATGACATTGCCAAATTCCATAAAATTCAATGATTTAAAAGTTGGTATAAAAGAAAAAAATTAAACCCACCCCTATCTAAATTAGGGGTTGCAACCCTTTGGCATAACTGATACGTATTAGAAGCACATTCTTATAGGAAATAACGTAACAATGGTTTTACCGAAAAATTCCAATTTATTCTTGAGATATTAAAGAAAAACTGTTTTTGGGGTTTATCTTTAGGGGTGGGGAGTTCACCACCTAAATCACAAATTTAGCATCCAAAAAAATTGTTTATACATTATTTTGTTCAAGAAGGTTTCACCCCTTTACCACATCGGTAATTAAATAAATAATTACCCGATACGTATCGATTTGAATCTCAATGTAGATGACGTCGATGCATCTTTTGCTAATCTTTGAGATTGGTACGCTTGAAAATGCCAGTTCTACTGGCGAAATACGTATCGCGTAATTATTTATTTAATTACCGATGTGGTAAAGGGGTGAAACCTTTTTGGACTTAATCACAAGCCACAGTGTTTAGTTCAGTGCTTTAGAGAGATACATCATTTTGATGAAATATCAACATATGATAAGTTAAAGGTGAAAAAATGAATGTTTTGATTCGCAATCTAACCATGATCAAATCCATGGAGTTCTCCAAGGGTCGTAAAAATAGTGGTGTTACGTTATTTCACTATTAATGCAAAATATATGTCAAAATAATTATTATAGAAGTAAAATTGAAAACATATGTTGTGTTTTACTTTCCATATCACTGTACAGAAAAAAATTAATATAATAATATAAATCAAGGATTTTTTGCAAAACCCCGAGACAGGTCAATTTTATTTTTTAGTTTTATTAATAAAATTGTTAAATTTGATCAAATTCAGTTATTCAAAAGTTGATATATAAGAAAAAAAAATGAAACTCACCCCCATAAAAATTAGGGGTTGCAACTTTTTAACATACCTAATATGTTTTTAGGAGCGTTTTTTTATGAGAAATAACAGAACGTTTGTTTCATCAAAAAATTCTGATTAATTCTTGAGTTATTAAAGAAAAACTGTTTTTGTGGGTTAACTTTAAGGGGTGGTTTCACCACTTAAATCGCCGAGTTAGCATCTAAAAAATATACGTGTGCAATATTATACTATAACATATCACAAAATAAAAAAAATCGGTGGGGTACACCTCGGGTATTTTCCTTGTAAGTTAAATCTTGCTTTTCTGATTCCACAGCCTCGCTGGATCAGTTTCGCTCTTGTATAGTTGATATTTTATAATGAGTTTGTAATGAGTAATGAGTTTACTGCATCCCCTTTTTTGTGCCACTTTCCCTTCGGAAGAGTTTCGCATCTGGAATGGTTGAAATACCAAATCGCCGTGTAATATTGTGTTGAATTTAGTTCCCGAAAAAGACCGAGACCAGGGAGGGGCGAAAAATCGAAAACTTTTAATAGTATTTTTTTGACACGGCAGAAATAAGTCTTTTAGTGAAAAAGTATGCATGTCGGTTTGTTTTTGTTCATTGCTTAACAACTGAAGTGATTTTGATGAAAATTTCCAAAGAGGTCCCTTGACAATGAGTAATAATAATGACTTCTATTTTATCCTAGTCGTTTTAAAATACAACATTAAAATCTTAATTTTGTAGGTTCAGTTGACTTGCAAAGGATAACCCTATTAGGCTCTCGGAGCACTGCAAATAAAAGAAATAAATACGACGGTAAATCAAATATGAACCGGAATTTGTATTTAAAAATTTATTGGTACAAGATACACATATGAAAGTTATTAACTATTTTTCTAAATAATCTCCTGATCCAGTAGTTGGCAGTAATAGGTGGCATTAACCGTACGACTTTCATGCAAAAAATCGACGTGCACAACAGCGTTAATCTTATCCGCAGTCACATCATTGATCCGGGGACGACGGGAATGGGGTTTATTTTCAATTTGAGTTCATCCTTCCAAAAATTTTTTGTGCTATTCCTACACTTGAGTTTGCTTCAAACAAGTATCCCCAAACCTTGCTTCTAATCTACGAAGAATTTCGGTGGGCTTTACACCTTCAACGGCAAGAAATTTAATAATAATGAGCTGCGCAACGTGCGGATGAACCTCTTGCTCACTCATTACATTTACAACTGACGAACGGCGAGAACGGAATTCGCGTGATATCCCCACGCAGTCACGTGATATCCTCACCTAAGATGTCTAAGGGTATGCGCACACTCTCGACGCCCTCATGGCGACATGATAGAAGGAATTCCAGTTCATATTTGATTTACCCTGGTAGATGGCGATAGACTGCCACTTTAAACAAGAATAAATTGTGATTATTGGGAAAAAGTCTGCTTGACAACTAATTCCAAAGTTTGGAATTTCTCTAGAGAAGAGTATCCGTAGACAAATATTTTTACTCACATCCAAGCCTCACTACACGGGAATTTGCTGCTTTCGACTGTCTTGATAAATATGTAAATATTAAGTAAAAACCACAAATTATAAATTATATCTTATTTTCAAAGGCAGAGGTAGAATTTTAAAGGAGTTCAGCAAATAAAGCATCAATGAATTCTAAGGACCTAATGTTCCATTTCAGAGAACTATTCATTTCAATAACCATTGTAATAATCATTTAATAATATCCAATACCCACTTTTGAGTGATTTGATTAAGGATGTCAAAAATTTTAATAACGAGGAAAATCTATAGAATTGCGACCTGTTTCAAGATTCCTCTACCATTGACACAATAACAATCCATAATGTTACCAAAAGAACGATCAACAGATGCACGAAACATGTATTTAGGGTTAAGAAAATTGATATTTTTGGATATTTTGCATGTTTTTTTATTAATTTCTTCATCTTATGTAATTAAATTTTAATTAGCACGTTTTCATGGTATCATACATCATATGACTGGTTTTTTTACCATAATTGTTTTTACATAGTTTTACTTCTAATATATATCATGTGACATATCAGTTTACTCAGAAAATTTCACTGAATCTGAAAATAAGAAAATCCAATAGGAAGTTCATTAAAAAGAAAACAAAGTTTGCCTAATTGTTTCAGAAGTCATTCAACAAAAAAAAAACAACAACAATTACCTACGCCATTATAAAGCATTAGAAGAACTAGAAAAAATGATTTAAGGTTTTTCAAGCAAACTACAAACAAAAAAGTTGCAACCGATTCCAGAAAATGATGTTGCTCACTTTTTTCTTAATAAAATCCAACCAAGTGGGTAATCAATTGTTTTCTGAATGGTAGGATGTTCATGAGCATAAAATTCCCCACTACTTTGTTTATTTAACCGATTTCTTATCTCAACTAATAACGAAGATAGTCATGTTATCCCACGTGCAGTGGGACACACTATGTTTCCAAATATTCTAAATTTTTGATTTGAACTTCAACCTGTTATTTTATTCGATGTGATTCGAATGTATTAGATTTTTAGAAGATATTTTATTTGAAATTCCAAGGATAAATGGTCAAAACAAAATTTGGATGTTATATTAAGCCCTGAAACTTAATACGAATAGAGACTGACTCCCACATTTATAATAATATACATAATCTAGACAATTAGCCCCCCAATACAAGATTACTAAATATGTACTCGTCCCGTTAATTATATATTAGAAGGGATTAACCGCAACAAGTCCGGATATTAAAATGGGAAACGGGGGATTATAAACATATCTATATGTTAGGCATCCTGGGTTTTCAGCTTAGCTGAATTTCCGAAGCACACAATTAAATCCACATTTACTTCGAGGTTGCATTCGCTTTGAAACTTTTGTTTAATAAGTTCATATTGTCCTAATTTATCTTGTTTTTCAACATTTAGTCCTGCAATATAATAGTTTCAAAGTAGACAATTGCATTTATAAAATCATAAGCAATAGAAAAAAATAAGTTATATCAAATCTAAAAAAGGGAATAGGTGTAAGTGTACTATTACTACTACAAATTAATACCTTGTGCACAATTATTAACTAAAAATAGGCTTATCCATTTTACTAAAAAGATATAAAAATTGTCCCCTGAAACAAAGAAAGAATAAAAAACACAACAAAGGTTGCTATAACGCAATTCGACGACCAAGCTATCATCTTCAGAGAGATACAGTATCTCTCTGAAGATGACAGCTTGGCTGTCAAAACGCGTTAGAGCAACCTTTGTTATGTTTTTTAATATTTCTTGGTTTCAGGTAAGAAGATCTGTATTTCAATTTTTAAAGATAACCAAGGACCAGTCCGTTCCACCAAAAAAAAAAAAGATATATACAAATATAATTCTACGTCAATTCAGTTTGAATTTTAAACTGATTGTGAGTTTCAAATAATAATTTATATTTCTAACTCTTATTTATTGGAATCAAATCATACACTATAATATATTACGGAACAAGAAACCTAACAATAAAAATCAAAATTCCGCAATACTTAAATAAAACTTTGGTTTTTGGGGCCGGGTTCGCTAGTGATGTGGAAAAACTAAAATTTTATTTAAATATTGAAACATTTTTATATTTATGATTAATATTCCCTGTTAAATATAATTTGAGTTATGAGCGGATTGTCGATTAATCAAAACTGAAGTATTCAACCTAATGATTTGGTTCACCAAAATAAGCTTAGATGACCTTTGTAATAAAGAATTAATTTTATTTAAACTAGACTTTCCAGAATAACTTTCAATTAACCTACCAAATAAAAGGACAAAGGGGGGTTATTCAAAGTGCGTCTCATTCTACCCTTTTAATACACTTTACATTCGCTTTTAGCCGTTTTAATGTTATTAACTTTCCCAAATTACATTGTTACTGAAATAACAAAAATATTTGCTTAAGGACCAGTGAGAGTGGAGGTAAATAAAAAGCGATTATATTGAAGGCCTAACATAATAAGTCATGTTATTGGTGCAGACAATGATAAATGATTGGTGGAGTTTTCCATTGTAGCCCCTAAAAAGAAAATAATTAAGTTCATTGTCGAGGCAGTAACACAGCCGGGTAAATTAATATGGATGAAATATTGGAACGGGCGAACTCCACCAACACACGTACCTCGAACTATATCGAACTAATAATAACCATTTTGCTGAGGGCCGGATATGACGCTAATGTGACTGTGTCAGAGGAAAACATATTTTATTTCATGTTTTTTTCTCACAAGTTGAAGAATAATATGATTCAAACAAATTTGACGAAAAAAATTCTTCTTCATTTTATTTTTAAAGTTCCCATTTGTTTTAATCTGAAAGTTTTTAGCCATCAATTTTAGCCGTTAATTTGTTTCGATTGAAAACTGAGAACGAATATTTTTTTTCAGAAACTACGAAGCTGCCTCAAAATTTTCATGTTAATATTAACTCCTAAATTTCAATAAAAAATTGTTTCTAGGAAATGGAATATTTTCCCGACCTTGGGCCTTATAATCCTGATAAACTTGAAATTTTAACTTAAATAGAAAGCACCGACTTAAAAATTTAAAATTAAAGACATTCATTCTCGAAATTGCCACAATTTTAGTAAAATTTTAATTTAATGGCAAATTTTCGAAAACAAAGATGAAATATGACTTTCAACGAAAACTATTATTAAAGAGAAGCTTTTGAGAATATCTCAACACTCATAAAATAATGATTTTTCTTAAATCAAAATTTCGACAATAATTTCGAAAGCAGTGCTTTTAACTAAACAGGAATTTATAGAACACTCCTCTTATATTCTTATCTTATTTAGAAATATTAAGTTCTTTTTTAATTTTTTTACTGTTGAATTTTTGACTTGAAATTCAAATTTTTGGCTTGAAAACCGGAAATTTGAGAAGAGATGTTTTATTTCCATTTTTGATTTTTCGACTTTAAATGAGAAAGGTCGACTTAAAACCCCAAATTTCGAAAAATATTTTGTCTAAAACTTTCAAGTTTATCCCAAAAATTTATATATAGTTTTTTGTGTAATCCTCATTTTCTTTCTGCATTTTAGTTACACCTCTACAACTAAGATAATTACGTAAGTTTAGAAATTTTAATAAAGTCTGGTTTTCTAAGAATGCATGTTTTCTTACATTGAAATTTTGATTTTCGAATACTTTTCTGGAAATATTTACCATATCATTGTTTCGTTTTTTCTTACAAAAACATTTTATTTTTTCGTCATAATTTTCATTTTTTCATTTTGAAATTGGAAAGAGATTTCCGTTAAAATGTCAAAATCTAAATCTAAATTTCGAGATTACAGTCAAGTTTTTCAAAAGTAAAGTCAAAATTGATTTCACTAAAAAATCTTAGTAAAAATTTAAAGAACTATTTTATTACGAAATCTCGAAAGATGTTTTTGAAATTTCAATTTTCACCTCGTAGTTGTACTTAGGTACGAAATTTGGAATCTTTTTTGTAATTTAGAGGTTCTTTTTTATATTATACACAAAAGGTCATCTAGAAATTTCGAGATTTATCTTGAAATTTTATATTTTTTCCTAAAATTTGGAATTTTTTGGAGATATTTTGAAACAGAAGTCGATTTTTTCAGCTTAAAGTTCAGATTTATAAAAAATAATTATTGAAAGAGATTCAAAATTCAAGTCTTGGGTTTAAAAATGTCGCTTTGAAACTCTAAATTTAGAAAACACAAGTTTAGAGAAACACTTTGAAATACTTTGTTCCTTGCTAGTGTTATTATTGGTGGGTATTTTTTTATGAAATTTCCATTAAATATAAAATAAGCTTGTAGACGATCAAGTCAAAAGTATCACAGTTACAATTAATTTTTATACAAAGTATTTCAATAATATTTGTCACTTCACATGAAAACATTTTCTGAATATGATATCGCTTTATTTTTTAAAATAGTCCCATTTTTGCCAGTTTTATGACCATTTTCTTGAAGTAGTGCACAATAACAAAATTTTACTCGAAGGAGCCATATTTTATTAACATGCATCAGTGGGCTTGGAAATTAATAACTAACATATCTAACTTTCAAATAATTGGTTTATTTTAATATTAAGATGTAAGAATGTTAATGTTAATGTTAAGATTGATCTCAAAATGATAATGTTGTTGTCAGAGAGCCAGAATAATAATATTTTAATGAAAGCACTTTTGAAAGAAAAACAAATTTGAGCTAGAAAAATTGATTAGGAACTTTTCAGCAAAAACTGGTCTACATTTCGTTTATTAGAAACATTAAACAAAACGATGAAAATTAGCGGATAGAAAAAAGAAAGTGGACGACCAAAATTTGTAAGCATAGAAGGACATATCGAAATTGTACGCCAAAATGTGCGAAATGCACACAACCAATTCAGTTCTGATGTTTAAATAAATTAAATGTTACTTTACTAATATTAAAACTTTAACGTGTTTTTTGTATCAAATGACACAAGAAATCTTTTTTATTTTAAATAAAGTAAGAAGCAAATTCTGTACCAACCACTTATTAAAAAGATTTTTTGTACTTTTAAAATAGTTGCCCTTAGGCGGTTATTTTGTTTACCAAAATTCATAAAACACGAAATGGCCGCAGAAGATTGCCAAAATACTTTTGAATCAGCCATATTCATTTTCAGAATATTCTTTAAATGAATTGAAATTAATTTTTTAATAATATTTAAGTATTTTTTATTGATGTATCTATATATTGTTGTTTTAAAATATTGCTCTTCCAATAATTCTTTTGTAATAAATGTAAACATTAATTAACTAAGGGGGCGGTAATTATAAAATTTGCACAAGGGCGGCTGTATACCACGCGGCGGGTCTGTTCACACTGACCCTATGGTTTATTACTTTATAGGCAGTAACCAGGGCTTCGAACCGGAGCTAAACCGGAAACCGAAAAAATCCGTTATTTTTGCCGAAACAGAACCGGTTTATTTCGGTTCGTTGAATTTGCATATACTTAAAATGATTTTTACTCTATCCTAAAGTTTGGATTTTTTTTATAAATTTCGAATTCTTTTTAAAATGTTATAAAAGGTCATTTCAAAATTAGGAGTTTATCTTCAATCTCATTTTTTTCTGAAAGTTAAATTATAAACTCATAATTACCTCATTTTCTAATATTTTGACTATATTCTCAAAATGTTAAGCCACATTCAAATTTTAAGTTTAATAAGTAGAATACTACTTTTTTTTAATTTCCGGTTCTTTCTTGAAATTAGGACTTTCTCACGAAATTACTAGAAGTATTCTTTTCTTTTCCTAAAATTTCAAGTTTAAAATAAAAATTTGATGCTTTGTTGTAAATTTGGACTAAAGCAGTGATCTTTTTTTTAATTTAAAATTCAAATTTTTTACCTGATTTTGTTTACTGGACTTTTTTCTTAAAATTTGGATTTAAGTCTCGAAGCTAAGATTTTTTTCAGATTGCTTGGAATTTGGAATTTAAAAATAAGTGTTTTTTTAAAATATTAATTGTTTTCAAGATACTTCTGGTTTGAATTCGAATGTTCGTCCTTTTACTTCTAGAACTTTTGTATCATGAATCGCTTTATATATATTTATCTAAAAATTTTAGGTTTCTCCACAAATTTTTCCTAATTTTTAAAATTGAAGTTTCGCGTTTCTTTTTATAAAAATTTGTCGTTGATTCTGAAATTCCAATTTTTTCATAAAAAAATTAAGTTTCAATTGAAATCACATGTTTTTACAATTATCTTTTTACTTTTACCCTTAAAATTTACATTTTCATTAAAAATGTCGAATTATTGCTAAAAATGTTAGCAGAAATTATATTTCAATGGAAAAGTTTTCATTTGAATTTGAAAATTCATTTTCTTTTTTATTTTTAATTGTAATTCAAGATCTTGGAAAGATGTACAAATCTGAAGAAAAAAATTCAACATTTTTAGAAAAAGCTAAATTTTGGGAAAAAACAACTATTTTTTTAAATTTCGACTTTAATCTCATAATTTTGAGACCTAGAAATATTGATCTTTTGACCGAAAAGTCGAATATTAGAGTTATTAACAAAATTCCAAGTTTAACCTCTCAATTTTCATTTTTTTAAGTTCGAGAAAAATGTCTACATTTAAAGAATAAATTCAACATTTTAGGGAAAAGGGTTCGGTGAGGTTATTATAATACTTGTTAGAAACAAGCAAAATTAAAATAAAAGTAAATCCATTAACAAAAACTTTCTAAAACAAATCATTTCAGTTTTCAGCAACATTTCCAGAAAAAAAATGAATATTTGAGTTTAAGATCAATATATTAAGGTAGAAAAAAAGAGGTTAGAAATTTTGAGAACTCTTGAATAAATTTAAAGTTCTTTTTTTCGAAACCTTGACTATTTCCTCAAAATCTTAATTCAAAACTTGAAATTTTTATTTTTTAATTTGGTCTTTTATTTACTCTTCTCTATGGACCCGTAGGTGGCGGTAGTGTGAGAGTCACACGCTTGACGTTCGTTGATTCTTTAATACTAACTTGTGTTGTATTTGTTAGCATTCGAGTTGGATATACCAAACTGACGAGATCTCACAAAATCGAAACTGGTCTTTGGTTTCCAAACCTCGAATCTAATAAATGTTCAAACCTATTGGTCTGTGCATTAGAAAAAATTATAAGCAGAGCCCTTCAGAAGTCGCTGCTGACTTTTCTAACCATTTAATATGCATTTAAAACACAGTATAATACGTCTAATAAACCATCTTTTTATACCAAACTTCTTTTTAATTTTGCCAAAGCCTGACAAATTAAATGGATTTTGCTGCACAATTTTAATATTTCCTCCTACTCTTACAAATGTTGGTCATCCACTTCTTTTTTTATCCGATTATCTCCATCGTTTTGTTTAATTTTTCTAACAAACGATATACTGACCTTATGCACCACCTTTTGTTGGAAAATTCTTTAACAATTTTTCTAGTTTAAATTTGTCTTTCTTCTAAAAGTGCTTTCATTAAAATATTATCGTTCTCGCTCTCTGATAATAACATTGGTATATTCAGATCAATTTCAACAATACAGTAATATAATTATTTGACAGTTAGATATGTTAGTTATTATTTTCGAAGCCCACTGATATACGTTCACAAAATATGGCTCTTTAAACTGCAATTTTGTTAATGTGCACGACTTCGAGAAAATTAATTATCGTAGAATTATCGTGGCAAAAACCAGAGTATTTAAAGATACAGAAATATTGAACCCATAAAATGAGTTTCGATGCATTACTAAACTACTTTATGTAAATAATTAGTTTTTTATGATACACTCCAAGTGTCAAATATTTTTGAAACGTTCTGTATAAAAATTGATAGCATCGACTTAATTGAATAAAAACTTATTACCTTATTGTATATTTACATATTGGTGAAAATACTTCTACTAATAATAACACTAGCAAAGAAAATAAAATGTGGACATTTTTTTGGTCTACCGTGTGCATATCAACATCGGTAAATAAAGGATCTTTTGTCAGCACTGATTGCAACCGGAAAGATCGGAAGTGTCCTCATAACAAATTCATATTCTCCTGTTTTCTGAGATTTCCTCTAGAAATTCGGTTTATTATTCCTTTCGGTTCCCAAGTCGCAAGACTAAGTAATATATTTTCCTGTTAGATTTGTCAGAATTAGCATCGCTTCGCTTATGGTAATCATTCTCATCAATCAAGCATACCTAAAGCGTGTCACATTGTTTGAAAAATGACCCTTAAACGACCAACATAATTCGTTCTTTAATCATGAATGGTGATTATTAAAATAGAACCAACATTTCGTTCAATTAGTTCTTACCGCCTTTGCCTTCCTTTATTTACATTTCGTTCCGATTTTCAGATTAATTTGTTCCTACTCTGTACGAATTACATTGCACAAATTACATCGTTAGACGAATTAACTTTGAAAAGAAAAGTCCTAATCGCTTTGCACTATTATTTGGAACAAATGATTGTTACTTTTAAAAATAAAACATTAGACTAGCATTAGAGTGGTTTTTAATAATGTCGTTTTTGAATTTTTATGCTCCCAGATCCTAATTTTTAAAATGTGCATTTTGGATAAGCTTTAAAATTCAAGCCTTATTGAAATTCGATGAATTTTTCATTCAAAATCACCAGGACTTCTCTCAAAATGTCGATTTTTTTCATAAATTCATTTTTTTTCTACAAATGTTGGCTTTTCACAAAGCTTCAGTTTCGAAATACTTACTTACTTACTTTTTCGGAACTTCAAAGAGTTTGCTATTTCTCAATTTTAAGTTTTACCTTAAAATTTCGACTTTTTCCGACAAGCTTAGCAGTGAACTAGCGATTGCTTTTAAAATTTGCAATTTTTTAAAGATTTCTACTGTTATTCTGAAAATTCCTACTTCAAACTTTTGATTTTTATTTTTTTTTTTAAATTCAATTTTAAACTTACCATTTCGGCTTGTCAAATTAAATATTTTTTTTTAAAACAGTGCTTTAATACCGAAATTTAAATATTTTTCTCGAAATATTTTAAAACGAAAGTTTGGGATTTTTAAATAAATGCCGACTGCTTTTTTCGGAATGTCATCTTTTTCCAAATATTTCAATATTTACTGTTTTCTCCATTTTTTCCAAATCAATGCTTTTTTCAAGAAATATTAACTGTATGTCAAAATTTTTCGTTTAATCTTTATATTTCAACTCGAAAACCATAAATCTAATAATTCTAAATGTAGAATCTTTTAAAACTTACTTCGACTTTGTCAAAACTCAAGCTTTCCGTTTGTTAAAGTTTAAAGTTTTAAACTCTAAATCTCGACTTTGAGATTTTATTTTCATTTTGATTTTTATTTCTAATTTTTAACTTTTCTTTTGAAATTTTAAGGTAAAATCTGATATTTTTAATTATTTTATAATTCCCAGTTTAAGGCGGCTACACAACCTCATGTATACTTGAGCGGTATACTTGTACAAGTTTACTGTTAAAGTATAGATGAGCACGTGTATGGTAATATAGCACAAATATTTTGATTTGTTCAGGGTGTCCACCCGAAAAATATACACCTTCGAGCATCTGTATCTGGGTTATTTTTTCTTGTATCAAAAATTTCAAATAAGTATTTCCTATGATTTATTATGGACATTATTAGTATTTTATTAAAAAAACAATTGAAGATCAGATGCAAGCTCGACGTAATTTAACTTTATTTTTTTAATGGAACACCCTATATATTTTGATATATTTCGATAGTACTTTTGATTTTCATAATTATTAAACTTTATTAACGACCAAAAAGCAACAGATATTCAAATTCCACAATGTCTTTTAATATCTGTTGGTTTTTCATCGTTAATGAAGTTTAATAATAGTTACGAGATTGAATATTAAAGAATTCCACGAAACAAGGGTTGGAAATGTCAAGTACTTTGGATGCCAATTTCATTAATATATAATTTATGATATATATCTTATCCTTAAAAATTACTTAGATATTGACAAAAAAATATAACAATCACAAAAATGTCTACCATAATAATATCAAAGGCATGGTGAATTGGTTTCTTATTAAAAAAAATCAGAATTTGCAAATAAATTCACAACATATAGCAACAAATTGCAATTTCACTGTTACTATAATATAAAATTATTGTGATTTTATGCAATATTTTGTTTGTCAACATCTAGACAATTTTTGGAATAAGAGATATAAATTCACTGGAGAATAATTTGGAACAAAATTTCTGTTGCATTGGTTTTTTGAGCTGTTTTACAGTTAAATAAGCATGCTGATTTCAAAACTGTCCTTAATTTTCTCCTAACACGTCAAGTTTTGTCTCTGCACATTATGCGGGTGTCCACTGGGTATCCTAATTTTGATCAAAAGACGGTGCATTTTTGCAACTTTTTTGTAATTTATTTAGTAATGATGGAATTTTTTAATGTCATGACACAAAAACTTAAGAGAAATGTCTGAAATGTCTGCCTAAAACGCAACTGAATGGCCTTTTTTATCGGTAACTCAAAGTGTAGATTAAAGCGTTCCTCCTCCACAATGGAAATTTATTTGATGAAGTCCTAATACGTCACTCACAAGGAAAGGTCGCGAAGTGTGCGGCGCCGATTTTGCTAATTTTTGGATATGTTTTAAAGGACCAAAATCTAAGAGAAATGTATTTTTTTTATCGGCTGATAAACGGTTTTAAAGGTGGTTTAACCCCTTCAAAGTTGGGGCAAAAAATGCAGATTTTGCTGTTTCTCGAATACCAAAAATGATATTCGAGTCGTTTCTTTTTCCAAAAGTTTTGTTTTGACGAAAAATAAAAGAAAACATTTTTTCCAAATTTTCCCATCCCCCTCATGGGGGCAAACTACCCCATTTAGAAGTTTTTTAATCATAAAAATGGTAATTACGGCAGCAAAATTTTGAAAAAAACATGTTATTTTATACCCCAAAACTAATTTTACCTGTTTTTGGATTTTTTGGGGGTAAACACCACTTACAGGAATACGTATATGATAGGATGTATTTTTATGATTTTTGTTTTATTTTTTTCTGAAGCGAAGTATTTCGACGAGAAACTAAAAAATTAATTTTTTAGGATTTTTTCGATGACCCCCCATCCCCACCTTTCACCCTTCCCTTATAGAAGGGTGAGCTACCTACTTAGAAAAATTCGAGATTATTATGATCCCTCTACTACCTATATATACCGAAAGTAAAGCATACTAAAGTTTTGTAACCCCCCCTGATAGGGGTAAATTACCCCTTATGAAATCTTTTATTAACAAGAAAATAGTCATTATAACAGCTAAATTTTGAAAAATAAATGTTATTTTAAAGATCGAAATTAATGTTACTTGTATTTGGGTTTTGGTGAAGAAAAATGTTTTGGGGGTAAACACCGTTTAGGTCAAACCTCTTACCAGAGGGTGAGTCATCTACTTAAAAAATCAGAAAATTCGGTCATTGCGATGTCTTTTTATACACCGAAAAAATTCTAAACTTTTGCACCTCCGTAAGGGGGTAAACTACCCCTTTCTGAGGTTTTTAAGTATTCAAAAAATGGTCCTTATGAGAGCAAAATTTGAAAAAAAAAGAATTTTTTTGGGGGTAAACACTCTTTACAACAAATACGTATATAAAATATCTATATAAAAACTGCGGTTAGTTGTCTAAACTTTATAAAAATTTAGAAGTTTTATATATTAGATATACCTACACGAGAAATATGGAAATTTACCAAAACATTTAAGTATATATTATTATGGCGGTAAAAATATTCGTTTCTTCTTTTCCTGGAACGAAATATTTCAACAAGAGACTATAAAAATAATTTTTTCGAATTTTTCCGAATTTTTCCAGCCACATCTCGCGTCCTATTTTTATGAGAAGGATGTCACCTACCTGAATAACTGTAACATGCTTTACTTGGAAAAGATTTCGAAGGGGGTGATCACCCCGGAATGCACGTACACACATGGTCCCATTTATGGCAATAACCACTCGTATAAGGAGAATAAGAAGTAAACATTTTTTACCTGCCATATACCTGATTTGTTCTAAAGAATCTTAACTTCCAAACTTTTTTTCGGCAAAACCCAAAACCACGTAAAATGCGTTGTAATGTGTAAAATAACATTTTTTTTAAATTTTGTTGTCATGACTATTTTTTGTTACTTAAAAGTGCCTAAAGAGGAGATGGTTTGCCTCATAGAGGGGGATGGGAAATGCAAAAATTTAAAACCTTTTTAAACTCTGTTTTGTGGTATCTAGAGAGACAGCAATGATCTCGAATTTCCAGTTTTTCAAGTAGATAGCTAACTGGCTCACTCTATTGGTATGCCAGGACGAAGGGTGGGAACGGGAGAACGAAAATTTAAAAATAATATTTTTCTATCTTCTTTAATATACTTCGTTTCAAAAATAACGAACCGAAAGTTATACAAATATATCTCCTATTATATATAAATATTTGCGTTAAAGGGTGTTTACCCCCGAAATATTTTCATTCACCAAAACCCAAATACAGGTAAAATTAATTTTGATGTATAAAATAACATTTATTTTTCAAAATCGAGCTTGGGGGATTGTTTTTAATGCATCGAGATATAAAAATGCATTTTACTCGAAAACGGCTGACAATATCGAGTTTCAGTAAGAGCACCTTTTTTTACGTAAAAAAGTTTGTAGTTTATACTTTTGTTACGAAACAACCACAAAAGTGCACACAAAATAAATAAAGCACATTTTAAGCACTGCCCCCCTCGATATACCCGCCACTGGTTAAGTTCTGTTAATTAATTCCATAATTTTTTGAAAGAACACAAAATAGTATAAAGTTGTGCCAAATTTTATTTAAATATCTGCACACGTTTTGCAACTATTAATTAATTTCATTAAGGGTAACTAAAGTAAATGACATTTAAAAAAATTTTTTTTCGACATCTTCCCACCACTTTATTTTTAGAGATAGAACAAAAAGTGTAAAACAAAAACAAGTCGAAATTACATGCATGTATTTTTAATATACTTTAATTAAGCAAAATTTCGAGAAAATGCTAATTTCCTATTCAGTTTCACGTATTAGGCCACCTAGCGGTCGTTTTAGAACTTTAAAAATATTTTCTAGCGATTTTACAGGGCCACTTTTCTTAGTGAAAATTTTTTCCCAAAGCTGTGGAGTGATTCGTTGCTGAGATATGGCCGGCGTCCTTTCTTAGTTGGCCACCCAGTACATACATGATGGTTGACTGTTGGAGTATCAATCGGACAAGAATGTCCATACATTAGAAATTCAAGAAAAAGCTGTACTCGAAAATTTTTACTTTGATTTTTACCCATAAAGGCAGCTACACACGCTCATGTATACTTGAACGGATATACTTGTACAAGTGCAACGTTCAAGTATAATTGAGAGTGTGTATGATAATATTGCACAAGTATTTTGACTTGTACAAGCAACATGAAAATGTTTGAATTTCTATACTGTATACTTGCACAAGTCATGGTTTTCAAGTATATTTGAGCGTGTGTAGGAGAAGCGGTAAGATTTGTGCAAGTCTGAACTAGTTTAGATACACATTGTGGTTATCCATAGATGACATGATGCACTTGGGTAAAACTTTTCACGTATACTTGTACGTGTGGGGTCTATATGGTTGTCAAGTTTACTTGAACAGTAAACTTGCTCAAGTATACAGGAGCGTATGTAGCCGCCTTAAGGCTTTGTAAAAAAAATTACTACTTGTATTAACGCAACTTAGCTTGCAGTAAACATGCATATGAGTAAAGCCTTTGCACGAGCATTATTTATGAACAGTATATTTGGTAGCTTTTACCTTTATTTTCCTTTAGATGTACATTTTTGATAACTTTTGAGACAAAGAGAGGGTATCCTGTAGTTTAAAAAGTTGAAATGATAGAAACTGGGATTATTTTTGGATTCAGAGAACAAAAATTAGTCAAAAACAAGGAACTAAGACAACGAAATTGCTATTTCCCAGTGTTGTATATTAATTAGCATAAAAAGCACTATCGAAATACATAAAAATATATAGGGTGTCCTATTAAGAAAAAAATAAAGTTTGATTACTTCGAGCTTGCATTTTATGTTTAATTGTTTCTTGATTAACATACTAAGAATGTCCATAAAACATCATAACAACTAATATTTTTAACTATCTGGTCAAAGGTAACAGAGATACAGAAGCTCAAATGTGTACAGTTTTCGTGTGCACATCCTGTACAAGTAACATGAAAATATTTGAATTTCTATGCTATTTACTTGCACAGGACATGGTTGCCCAAGTATGCTTGTGCGTGTGTAGGAGAAGCAGTAAGGCTTGTGCAAGTCTCAACTAGTGTAGATACAAAGCGCATTGTGGTCATTAGTTGATAATATGATGCATGAGTAAAACCTATTCAAGTATAGTTTCAAATGTGGAGTCTATATGGCTATTAAGTATACTTGAATAGTAACACATTCAAGTATACATGAGCGTTTATAGCCGCCTTTCCCCTGAAAATGTTTACTTTTCTAAAAAAATTCGATTCTAATTTGAAACTTCAAGAAAATTTATTTTGAGGTAACTGAAAATTTCGACTTTTATTATCAAAATTTAGTATTTAATTCTTATCTAAGTGTTTGCTTGTAAACTTACAATTTCGTTTTTTTCTAGAAGTTTTGGCTCCATTTTCAAAATATCAACTTTTATCAATTTTAAAATCTCGAAACTTTCTAGACATTTTGAAATTGCGACCCGAATTCTGAAACTTTGGTTTTTTTTATAAATTATAAGTTAAAATCTGGAAATACTTCGAATTTTTTGTTTTCTTCACTTCAATTTTTTTTTCACAATTTTTATTTTACTCCTCAAATTGTTAGTTTTCTGAAAAACTTTAACTCTAAATTTTAAATTTCAGGAACATTTGTTTTAATGTAATAAAGCTTGTGTTCATCTGTAATGGATAACTTAGTGGCTGGACAAAAAAAAGGTCGAATAAAATGCATGTAAAAATATGGTAAATGATAAATTAAAATTAACCTGTTTAAGCAATTTCTTCAAAAAATAATGACTGTATCATGCTAAAGCATGAGCGTGATTGGCAACCGATCAGTGCAAAGCATTTTCTTCATAATCATTGTTATTAGTTTATTTTTGTGACATTAAAAGTAATCATAGCAACCTAAAAGAACACTTTATATACTTACAAACGTGAAGAATTGGTTCAGCACTCATCTCATGAAGAAGAGTTTCTACTAATTTACTGTTAAGAGGATATAGCTCATGTTGGGTTATTTGATAATGGAACTTTTCCAAAGTTGTAGAATTTTCCCTGAAACGAAAAATATTCAGTTATTAATCAAGAAATAATCATTAGCTGTTAAGTAAAGCTCTTAAATTTCAAAATTATCTAATCCTATAAGGTACTTCCTATTATAAAACTTCAAAGAGTAATTTAAATTATTTTGAAAGGTGTTCAGTTCTTTTGAATAATTAGAGTCGCTATATTAAAAGCTTTAACCTAATATTCTAGGTTAAATAATTTGTTTACCGAACCAGAGCAAAATGCAAAGCTAATAAACTTGCTAAAGAAAGGCAGAAATTCTACTAAAGCTTACACTTCGAGCGCTTTTCCTGTTAAGTGTTTATATTAAGAGTTAATAAAATACCAATAAACGTATCATGCAGCGATTTCTCTATTCGTCTACCGTCTACGTCTACGTCCCACGTCCCATCAATCATTTTCTTGCCGTCAATCTATTTTAGAAAATTTTAACAAAGATCCCTAGTCAAAACACTTTTGGCTGTTATTGTAATATGGGGATCGTATATTCCACCTTTCGTAAAAGAAAATCCAGATTGATTTAAAACATCAAAGTTTTTTGCAAAACAAATTGTGTTTTTTAACGATGGTCGACGAGGGGGAAATATGTTGCCAAGCGGAACATTTACCTTAATTCTCATATTAATCGCCTTACAGATTTTACAGGCTTTGCAGAATGAGATGTAATAAGAGGGGACTTTTACTGGGGTGTCGTAAATATTTCATTTTTAATATAGGAACCCCTAAAGGAAAGTAAAACAGCTCGGAGGGTGCAATATTGAAGTTATTCATATGATTCTTTTGCAGCTTAATACACGTGTCATTAAAAATGTGTATAGGATTAAATAAAATATTACCCAATAACAAACTGATGTCATATTTTGGTGGATGCGCGGGACTAAGTTAAGTTGCTTCTAACTGCAGCGAGTTGCTCATAAAATGACTAGTGTGCAGCCGTTATATTATCTGAGAAGAAGCTCTATTTGAAAATATGTTGTCGAATAATATCAAAGTTTATTCTTCATGGTGAACCCTTATTGACCGGAAATATTATGTTTATTAATTTTATTTAACATTTCTTCGGCTCAGTTTGGAAATATTTAAATTTTTATTGTTTGTTGACAATATTCTAAACAGTTTTTGAAATGTGACTACTTGATATTTAAATTTATTTAAAAACGTCACCTCATGACAGTTGACAAAATAAAAGATTAGTTTATTTTACATCGAATAAAAATAAATAAAAAATAGAAGACCAAAATTAGATATGAAAAAATTTCGTTTTTTTGATAAATTATGAAAATACAAAAATATAAAAAATACATAAAAAAGGTTGTAGCACTGGACATCGATGTTTCGCTCTTATTTGAGCTCGTCAGCAGTGCATAACATGGAAAGGGAACAATGAGGAAGAAATTCTTAAAAATAAAAATTTTAAAAAATATTTAAAAAAATTTAACATCAATAGACGTTTCATCAATAATTTACTGTGGTAAAAATTTAAATATTTGAAGCCCGATCCACAAGAAACAACTACTCCGAGGGCTAATACCCCTTCCGGCATTGAACATAATTTATCAAAAAAACGAAATTTTTTTCATATCCAATTTGGGTCTTCTATTTTTTATTTTTTCCTATTCTATGTAAAAGAACGCATTGACTTTTGACTGACAATTTTGTCTTTAAATCCGGACAGTAAGGTCACCAGACAAGATACTTTTACAAAACATTTGTATTTACAACTACCATAACTGATGATATGGCAATTGCGATATGATGAGGAATATTTTTGTAAAACGCATGTAGCATAAGTGATGTTTATGTTAGCTTTGGAAACAAAAGTAGATTTTTTGAACTTGAAGACGAATGTTCTGCTTTTCGGTCGCAATTTAACTGTCAACCATAAAACTAATTCCCGTGGAATGAACTTTTCGTTTTACCAATGATTTATAACCTTTTCTCAAAATTTTGTCTTTTTTGGACATTTCAATATTTTTAAAATGCGACTTTATGAAAAATTTTTAAAAAATAAAAGAATATCTGGAAGTGTCTGAATTTTCAAAAAAAATCGAAATTTTTAAAGAAAGTCATTTTTTATTCCAAAACTTTTATAAAGGGTCGAAAGTTAAATAAAATATTGAGGAGGAGTTGAAATTTTTAAAAAGTAGAATTAAAAATACATTAAAATGACAATTTTGAAATAGTCGTACGAAAGTTTATTACAAAATTTTCTAAAAAATTCGAAATATTTAGACCGGGTGAAATATTGAAAAATGTAACATTTAAAAAAAATTACAATCCAAAAATCAAGATTTTCAATATAAAATTTTTTCAAATAGTCAAAATTTAATAAGAAAACGTCAAAAGTTTAAAATGTGAAATTTTTTAAAATATGTGAATGTCAGACTTTTCAAAAAAGGTCAGATAAAAAATTGCAATTTGCATTAGAAGTCTTAGCTTTGAACAGAATTTGCAATAAAGCTTAAAATTTACAAAGATGTAAATTTTTAAGGAAAAGTGCAAATATAAGAAATAGGAGGAAATTTTTTAAAAAGTCAAAATTTTTAGAAGTCGAAAAACGAAAAATCCTTAACTGAAAATTATAAATTAATGCTAAAATGAAAAATGCATTAAATACTTCAAAATAATTTCCATAAAAAAAAGTATATTTGTCTTATTTTACATACAAAAATACGCTATGTTGCCGAATGTCAACTAGATGCATTTATGTATGTATAACTTTAGAATTAGGTTTAAAAAAGCAAAAAAGTTCAAAGTACATGTTCAAAATTTCAAAATTGAAGTCAATATTTCAAAAATAAAGTCATAATATCTTGTAAAATTGAAAATTTGAAATATAAAATCGAAATTTTGGTGTAAAAAGAAAAAAGTTTGAACTCCTAAATCTGAGTAAAAAAAAACAAATGAAAAATAAATAAATTGTTTTTAGACCGACATTTTCAAAATACATAAAACTTTCTAAAAGAAAGATAAATTTGGTAATCTTTAAAAGATCAAAGTTTTAAGGTCATAGTAGAGTGATAAATGTAAGAAAATGATCTTTAAAGTTTCATATAAAAGAAACAGTGGAAAATCTATAGAAAAAGTCGAAATTTCGAGTTTAAGTCCGACGTTTTTTAAGCAAAAATTGTCTAACCCAATTAAAAATTCTGAAAAAAAATCACTGTGGCTGTTTTAAACCATTATCAATTTAATGTTACTTTTTTTTGTAATTTAGATATTTAATTCTCAATTTTAACGTTAAAAGCCAAATTATAAGAATAACATCTTAAATTTATAAAAGAAACTTTCGAGTGTAAAATAGAAGATAAAAAAATATTGATTAATCAAAATTTAAAATAGAAATGTATCTCTGGAATTATACCAAAATTTCGAAAAAAATTCAGTGCTCAGAAATTTTGAGAGAATAGCCCAAGTTTCGATTTGAAAGCAGTAATTTAGAAAAAATGTGAACATTTCTAGAAAAACTATCAGTTTTGACAAAAAGCATTAAAAGCTTGAAATTTATAAACAAAAGGGTTACGTGATAAAATACAAGAATAAAGTTCACCTCCCGCTAGAGGATCTTGCATTAAAAGTTGTTAAAAAAATAAAACATAACAGTCGTAAATCAGAAGGAGGTCTTTAGCCCCCAGGTTGGATACCTAACTTTCAACACATTTAAACTACATTTTCTTAGCAAAAAAAGGAATTTTCATTAAGAAGCCAAATTTACAAAATAGGGTTCACATTTCGGTTTTAAAATTGAATTTTTAAGAAAAAAGGAACAAATTTATGTAAAGGAAGTTTTAAAGTGAACATCTTTACCAAAAATGTTAAGTTTTTAGTAAAAATTTCTGAAAATTTTGATTTTAAAGACTTAATTTTAAGAAACTTAGTAACAGTTTTTAGTTATATTCTTAAAAATTTTGACAGAGACTAGTTTTAATTGAAAAATTTTATACGTTATCAAATTTTTAGATTATGAAATTTTCCAGTTTGAGCTCAAAATTTTGATATTAAGGTCTAAATTTCAAGATTTTTTAATTCTGATATGTTATTCAATTCCACTATGAACCTTTATGCAGTTTTCAGCCAACCAAAAAAATGTTATGAATTTAAAAAGAAAGTGTTTTTATTTTTCAAATCCTTTCAACTTTTTCAAAAACTGACCAATCAAGACGATGCTTTTCAGGAAAATAAATTACCTTTCATACTCTATGTATTCCATGTAATTTTTTTGAAAAAATCAATAATTTTTCATTTATTATTTATTTTTGATCTTCTATTTTTATTTTTCAAAAAATTTTTAATTTATTCTACATTTAATGGCGCAAGTCCCAAAGTAAGCCGATTTTTCTTTCTATTTTTTGTTAACGTTTTTTTCTTAGTCTTACTATACGTGTGTCTCAAAGTCATGCACATTTCAAAACCTGTCAATTTTTTGAAAAATCGCTCGGATTTGTCAATTGTACTTCTTTGGGGCATGATAAGGAAGATAAGATCAATTTTTAAAGGACAACCGCTTTTTTTATTACACCATACGAAAGTTTAGGTTTTTTTGGTTAATTTAGTGTCCAACAGGTAGGGGGATAGTGAACAATATTTTGGATAAAAAATTAAAAAACCGTTGAAAGTGATAAATTCGGTTTTTCGATTTTTTTATTTTCCAAAAATGTCCCTATCAATATTCTACATGTTGCAAACTAAATTAACCAGAAAGACTTAAACTTTCCGATGGTGTAATAAAAAACAAGAGTAGCTATTTAAAAAAACCATGATTGTCCTCCTGCCGCCGCCAATGGTTAAAATTTTAGGGATTAAACTTTGCCAAAATGCATGTCCCAAAAAATCAAAGTTGACCTATCCAAGGGATTTTTCCAGAATTTGCCAGTTTCTGAAATTGGGATGACTTTTGAGACATACTTACGTATAGTTAAATTAAGAAAAAAAACTTTAAAAATTAATGGAAAGAAAAATTGGCCACTTTGGGACTTCCACCGTTAAATGCAGAATAAATCAAAGATTTCTTGAGAAATAGTAAATCAAAAATGACAAAATTTAAATAACTAATAATTTTTTCCAAAATAATTTTAAAATTATATAAAATATGACGTGGGATATTTTTTGTATATTTTTTCAAAAAAGCACTTTTATAACAAATAATTTTTTTAAATCGTATTGATTAGTCAGGTTTTCAGAAAGTTATGAACGTTTGAAAAAAAACGCACTATTTTTTTTTAATTCATAACTTATTTTGGTAAATATTTAAAAAATTTACACAAACGTTTTTAGTGGGGTAGTATAACATATAAAACTTTCAGGCAAATCTAAAGGGATCGGGTTCAAAAGTAGTTTATTTAACGTGGAATGCGCCTGTAGAAAAATCTACGTCAAAATTTTAATTTTTATGGTCATGACTATGAGAACAAAATGGAAATTTTAAAATGTTTGGATAATTATAAAAACTCAGATTTTGCCGATTTGAAAAACTTTATATTTAGGCATTTATGGGCCGGTATTCGACATCTTTGCAGACCGGTTTCTACCCAGCTCTGGTTTGAGCTATACTCAAACGAAAGAATAAAAAAAAAATTGAAATCTGCTAACCTTGTTGGCTAATTTTAAAAACCTCTACGGCTAATCCCTCTCCGTGGAAAGGGAGTGTCAAAATGATTGAGCACAAAACGACTAAAATAAGCAACAGCACAATCGTACAGAAAGTGTCCATATTTAGTAGAACGTCTAGTACGAGGGTAAATCAAATATGAGCCGGAATTTCTATCATGTCACCCTGAATGCGTCGGGGTGTGCGCATACTCTTAGACATATTAGGTGGGGATATCACGTGATTTCCTGCGCTCAAGCGAATTCCATTCTCGCCGTTTGTTAGTTGTAAATATGAGTAAGCAAGAGATTAATCCGCACGTTGCGGAGCGCATTATTACTAAATTTCTTGCCGTTGCAAAGGTTCTTGCGACAGTGTTTTGGGATTTTAAAGGAGTTGTGCACGTCGATTTTCTGCATGCTACCTACTACTGGCAGCTATTGGATGAAGCCGTGCATATCGGCGAAAGAGGCGCGACTTTTCTGTCAGAAATGTGATTTTGCTTCACGACAATGCCCGTCTTCACTCAGCTAATCCGACACATCAAAAATTAGAGGAAATGCATTGGACAACATTAGAAGACCCTCCTTATAGGCCCGACTTACCGCCATGCGATTATCATATGTTTGGGCCATTAAAAGAAGCTCTAGGAAGTGAGCGATTCCATGACGATGCTGCTGTCGAGACATTTGTGCACAATTCGCTGCAAACACGCCTCCCTTCTTTTTATGATGATAGCATTGAAAAACTCCCAATCCGTTGGGAAAAGTGCATAACAAAATCATCAGATTATGTAAAAAAATAGTTAGTAACTTTCATATATGTATCTTGCACTAAAAAAAATTTAAAAACAAATTTCGGTTCATACTTGATTACCCTCCTACATCTACATATAAGATTTTTCAACAATTCTAGATCTCTAGCTCCAACTAACTGACTCTTTAGTACAATTGGGCCAAATAACTAATGATAATAATGATAATAAACCTATTAATAATCACTTATGCGTTCTGTTTGTCATGTGCGGCCCACACAAAATAAAATATGAAATAAGTTTTCGCAAAGGAGCAATAACAATACATATTTTCTTTTTGCTGCCTACCACATGTTTGTTAAACATTTCTGTTTACATTTACTCCCTTACTCCTCCTTTGAATATTGGGGGTTCCGTCCCAATCATCATTGACCACGAAGGTATGAAAGAAAAATTTATGACCGCTGTTATCTAAACCATAAAAGGAGACACTAAGTCTTCTGATCTCTGGCGTATATCACCCCAATATTAGTGCAATCTGATTTATAGTCCCATCGCGTTATAGAAGTCTTTAAAGAAAGACGAATAAGGAATTCATAATCCAGCCGCCCCTATTTACATATTTGTATATTCATTTCACGAGCTATTTGTTTTCCCATGTTCACCTAAATCACTCCAACAATTTACTGTTTAAACAGCTAATAAATAGTCCATGTATGTATGTATTTGCAAATATCTGCCCTAAATTTGAATTCACTTTACTATCCTAGATCCAGAGCTTTCAGTATTTTACGCTAATGCTAGAAATACTGCAATTATTCAAAGTTGTTAATAGTGAAACTAAATGATAACTAGACTATAAATTGCGCCAATAAAGCCGTTTATCGTAAACACGGTCTAGATACGGTCTCTAAACGTGTACGAACCACTTGCAATTAACAGGGACACCTCATGCCATTTTCATTTTCCATGGGCCATTAACAATTGATTGAGCCATCTCACACGGTGCAGTAAGTCTTAGAGAATGTAATATCATCTGCCGTCAAATTAGGCACGAACAATAGAGATGTTTGCGACCACGTCACGTCAGGGTGTAGCTTGTAATAATATCCTTATTTTATGTCGCTGCTAACAGCATTAGCATACACCCCGGTTGTACGACATTCGGGTAGGTTTAGACGTGAGTAAGCTATATTGAATTTGGTCGGAACCGGTGATGGTCTTATTTAAAAGAAAAATAGCTTCAGATATTATCGCATTAGGGACTATAAAATTAGATTAAAGAGCTTTAGTAATGCATAAATTTTAGTGAAGTAGGAAGGAAGTGCGAACATGCTCATAATAACGTTTATTCGCAGCCAACTAATAAACTGATTCTCTACGAGAACATCACTAAATTTTGTCAAAATGGTTAAAATTATTTCGCACTCTTTTTACAGCATTTATTTTTTGGAATTCCTGTTGAGTTTTTCGCCAGACTGGTTGATTGAAGAAAAAAATAAACGGAAACATTTTCACGGTAGTTTCAAGTAAGAAAATACAAACAATTATACGGCGTAAAACGTAAAAATTTATTACATACTAATTCAGCAATATCCTCTCTAGCCAGTCTGCCTTATATTTGCACCTGCTAAAGCTTATGAAATCGTAAACAATATTTTTTAAGAGTTTGTTAGGCGTCGGTAGCGCCTTGTTGGGGAGAAATTTATGGGTTGATTTACCATTCCTTTAAAAGGTATATCTTTTTTTTTTTTTCGATTATCTGTTCTTAATAACATTATCATGAGACGATGACAATAATGCTTTTCAGTTTGGTGTACCTTGGGCGATTTCCCTGTTGTATCGATTTATTTATAGAGAAAGTCAAGCTTTTAAATGTTGAATGAACAATTTACTTGAAAAAAAGGGGACTGAAGGTATTAGTTTGCTTCTTCTCTTTAAAAAATTATAAATCAGAAATGTTTTGAATAGGTTATCCACATATCTACCAAAAACATATATCAAAAGTTGCTCTTTCACTCCTACACATAAAAGTTTCACCTGCAATTTAACATACAGCAAACATCGTACAGTAATTCATGCATCAACAAAGTACGATACTGCAGATTTGTACAGATTTCAGATAATTGATAGCATGTTGAAAACACAAAAGCTTTAACCGCAAAGTTTACCATGTATAATTGTATTTCGCGTTTATTCATCTATAACAATATGTTATTAATTTGCTATCAGAAGAGTTACATCAGGCTGAAACAAATTCATAGAAATACTGATTAATTTTGAAAGCAAATGATGTTTATAAAATTTTAAACAGCGTTTCCAACTGATTAGGCCATTTGTTTGGATAAATGTATTTCCATAATTAATTCTGAATATTACGTGTACATTTGAACATCCCCACTTGTTTAAATTTCTGGTAACTGGAATACTTATATCGTCCAAATTGTAATGAAACGTATCGTCGCTGACGTGGAAAGTTATCCTATGTGCACTTTTTAGGAAAATTGAGTTTTTTTAACCATCTGAAGGGAATTCTGCGTTTCTTTCTTGTCAACAAATAGCGCAGTGATATGATTTTTATTCCATTTTTTTTTAATATGATACATTTTACGTATCTTCGGTTTAAAAATTTCAGCGGTAAAATCTTCTATGTGATTATTTTATTATCATTGTGGGTTAGACGTACTGAGGATCAATTTATTTCAGATGGTGAGGATATAAGTGACACAAATGAAAATAATAAAGAGCAATCTGAAGGCACAAAACAGCAGACTCATCGAAAAATGAAAGATAAAATGGCTAAAATTACTGTCAACGGTTCCTAGTCACTACTGTAGACCTGTAGTACCTGCACATATGTGGAATCTACTCTTAAGTCCTTTTCTCAAATGCCTACTGTGTTTGAAGAATGGTGTGAACAAAATTCAATAAAAAGTTTCAACAATATTTTTTTGGATAATATAAAATATCAGAATATTCAAATACACCATCCTCGCAAAGACCAATGCGACATCTGTTGTGGTAATCAAGTGAAAATGGTTGGTCAAGATGTGTACGAAAAACACATTTATACCAAAAATGAAGCCAGAGGTGCTAAAAACATGGCCAAGAGTGAAGCTAATGAAAACCATTTAGTCAATACTACTGACCATGGACCTTCAAAGTGTGTTTACTCTGTCCAAAAACCGAAGCTTCCGCGATATACTACAAACAAAAGTTACAACTTCATGATTTTATAATTTTTGTTCTAAATAATAAAGATGCAATGCTGTACGTATGGCATAAATCATACGGTGGCTTGACTTCTAATGAATTTACCAGTTGTATCATAGATTTCATTTTATCTCAAATTGATAAAATTAGCGTGGTTACAGTGGTGTGCATACAATGAAGGCAAAAAGGCATTGCCTATCCCAGCAAAATCAGAAAAGAAAATATAAATGCACTCCTACTCCTACATAAAATTAATTTTTCAGCAGACACAGTATTTCGCTTTATTAATACTTTGTTTCTCTTTTCGATCATTAAAAAAGGGTACAAACTTTTAAAATTAATTCAAGGTTATTGCAAAGTTAACAAGAATATGATAATATTCCAGGGAACAGTCACACTCCATCACAATATTCTCCTGTAGGTGGCCCATAAGCCAAAGGCATAGGCAGATAACAACAATACCATAGCGCTTATATGGAGATGTTAAGCAGCACCTTTTATTTGCTAATGTGTATATTGCAGCGACATCTTTGTTACAGTGGACGTTTATTACATTAGAACTTTCCATTTCGGTAAATCCCCCAGATATTAACTTATAATGCAAGTTATTAGTCTTGTTGTCAACGTCTACGTTCCGTGTGTGTTTTGTAGTTTTTATTTAGTACAGACCGAATTCATCCGTTTTATAACAAGCTTTATTCAAGACATTTAATATATACATAGTGTTGAACTCTTCTGTTACTGTTAGTTTATTGGACTGCTAGTGAGGAAAATGTAGTGAAAATGCGATCATGGTGAAAACTGCTTATAGCGGCTAAAAAACTTTCATTAGTTTCATAAACACGAAATTACAGCAACAGGACGTCTTATTCCTTTACTTAAACTTGTGTTTGGATATTTTGGTAAAAAAAATATATGACAATTACAAATAGATTATTATTTTCAAAAGAAAAAAATACGTGAACTGAAAAGTTTAGTAATTCATAAAGTTTAGTTCCACTTTCAAACTTGCGAATAGGATTCTTGCAACGACTTTCTCCTCTGTAAGTACACGATAATTTTTGCTACATTACATTTACTCCAACGTTTACTTTTGCTGTATCGGAATTATCGGATATCTATTTGCCTACCCTGACTCAAATGGCACTGCACGCCACTGCGTGGTTATGATAATATCTGATGGATGTAACTATCAAAATAGAAACAGAGTATTAGCTAGCGCTCTAGCAAATTTGGCAAGTGAGAAAAATTTCATCATTCGACAGTTATTTCTTGGGAAAGGACATACAATGATGGAATGTGATAGTGTCCACGTTACACTAGGAAAATACTTTATTCCGCCTCTAAACTCTCCTAGTGATGTGCAGCCCAGCTTTCAAAACAATCATGTAACTTACAATTTTGAATCACTGCTTTAAAAATTAAAAAAAATTAATGACTAGTATCCAGTCATTGCGACCTGGAAAAAAACAGGTGAACCATATGTTACTGACATAAGAGCACTAAAGTATCGTCCCATTGGATACATTTTATACAAAACTTGACATACTGGCCATGATAATTGTTGACACAAAGAAAAGTAAATGCAAACAAAATGCAAAAGCCTGTTCAACTTTATACAAGACCTGTTTCCATAAGTGAATCAAAATGGAAATGTACAAGAATTGAAACAAGTCGTAGAGAAAGATCACCATAGTTTCTATGACAATATTCCATTTCCATTTCAAACCGATAAAAAGTAAAAAAAAAAGAAATAAAAAGTAAAATACTGTAAATAAAATTTTGTTAAGTAGTAAGTTTTTTAAACCACTTTTGTGCACGTATTTAAAAATTGTATGAGTTCATATGTGTTATTTGTTACCTGAAATATAAAATTTTGTCTATAAATCATAAAAAATTGTTTTACTTGTCTCTTAAATAGGTAAATAAACATATCATCATAACGTATGTTACGTTATATGTATTGAAACTTTTAAAACATTTTTGCCAAAATCTTAAATACTTTTTTTAGTTCTGAAAAGAAAATTCTTTCATCAGACCAAGACTCCTGTAGTTATTTTGCCACATAACATTGAGCTACACTCGAACAAGATATTCACCATAAGTTATCTGCGACATTGTTACTGGAATGATTTAAATCAGTGGTTATTTATCCTATCGCCTCTTTTTTTAGAAAAAGTTACCCAGCGCATCTGCAAATTTACCTTTTTTCTTTAAAAAACATAAAAAATGTGTTCTTTTATGTATCTGTGCCCAATTTCACCTCGGTTATTATTGGAATATGAAAAACCAGTTACAGGAAAGTTAATTACAGAAAAAAGTTTAGTGAGCCATTTGTGGATTAAATTACAAATATCAAATATCTTCAGAAACAAAAATTAGAATTATCATTTTAAACCCTTTAATAACTAGTTTCGAACTAACAAGGAAAGGTCGCGAAGTGTCCGGCGCCGATTTTGCTAATTTTTGGATATATTTTAGAGGACCAAAATCTAAGAGACACGTATTTTTTTTATCGGCTGAAAAACGGTTTTAAGGGTAGTTTTACCCCCTCAAAGTTGGGGCAAAAAATGCAGATTTTGCTGTTTCTCACATACCAAAAAAAATGATATTCGAGTCGTTTCTTTTTCCAAAAGTTTTGTTTTGACGATAAATAAAGAAAAAAAAAATTCAAAATTTTCCCACCCCCCCTAATGGGGGCAAACTACCCCATTAAGAAGTTTTTTAAACATAAAAATGGTAATTACGTCAGAAAAATTTAAAAAAAATATATATATGTTATTTTATACACCAGAACTAATTTTACCTGTTTTTGGATTTTGTCGAAAAAAAATTTTTTGGGGTGTAACCACCGCTTACACGAATACGTATAGGATAGGATGTATTTTTATGATTTTTGTATTATTTTTTTTTCTGAAGCGAAGTATTTCGATGAGAAACTAATAAAATAATTTTTTAATATTTTTTCGGTGATCCCTCTACAAGACCCTCCACCCTTCCCTTATAGGAGGGTGAGCTACCTACTTAAAAAATCGGAAAATTCGAGATTATTATGATTCATCTACTATCTATATACACCAAAAGAAAAGTTTACCAAATTTTTTTATCACACCCCTCCTGATAGAAGTAAATTACCCCCTTATGAAATTTTTAATTAACAATTAAATAGTCATTATAACAGCTCAATTTTGAAAAATAAATGTTATTTTATATATCAAAATTAATTTTACCTGTATTTGGGTTTTGGTGAAGGAAAATATTTTGGGGGTAAACACCCTTTAAGGCAAATATTTATATATAATAGAAAATATCTCTAATATATAAAATTCTGGGTCGTGGCGTTTATTACCAAACTCCTCCGAAACGGCTCGACCGATTTTAATGAAATTTTGTGTGCTTATCGGGTAGGTCTGAGAATCGGCCAACATTTATTTTTCATACCCCTAAATGTTAAGGGTGATCCACCCCAATTTTTTTGACAAAATTGTTTGTTTTTATTTTTTCATGATTTAGCATTAAAAAATACATATAATTCTAAATTTTCACCCTTATACGATTAACCCCTGATTTTTAATTTTGTGGAAATAGTTTTAAATTAAAAGAGAAAATTTTACGTGTTTAAAAAATATACGTGTTTTATTATTGTGAAAGGTAAGTCAAATAATAATAACAATAATAATAATAATAATAATAATAATAATAATAATAATAATAATAATAATAATAATAATAATAATAATAATAATAATAATCGATGGTAGGTTCTGCGCCTACCATGGTTTTAACAGGTAACGGGGAATCAGGGTTCGATACTCATACCCATCAATGTACGTTTAATATTCACGTTAGAAAAGTGAAAGGTGCGTACAATAGGTTGCGCACGAAAACGTAACGAGGTCATCCGATCACTAGATTTTACTCCCCATATTTTTTTCATACCGGGGGCCTTATATGAAAATCGATTCTTAAGGAGTAAACTCCATTTAACAAAACAGTATGTGCTTTTTTTTAATTTGTTATTTTTTAATTATTAATAACTTAAACTATTTTCGATGTATAGATAGCTATCAATAATTGTAATTTAATATATATTTGTTACTTTAATGAAGAATAATTTATTAACTTGAATAAAGTATACTTTAATTGTCTACAACGCTTCATTCCTCTTTCAATTATAATTACATCCCCACACACTTACGAGATAGTGTTAGTTATTTTTAAAAATATTTCCAAAAAAAATATTTCCTAAAAAAATATTTCCTAGAAACAACGTACAATTCTAAATTTTCACCCTTATATGATCAACTCCTGATTTTGGCAAAACAACGTTTGCCGGGTCTGCTAGTATTTGTATAATTTTCGGTTCGTTATTTTTGAAACGAAGTATTTTAAAGAAGGTGGAAAAATATTATTTTTAAATTTTGGTTCTACCGTTCCCACCCTTCGTCTTGGCATACCAGTAGAGTGAGCCAGTTAGTTATCTATTTGAAAAACTGGAAATTCGAAATCATTGCTGTCTCTCTAAATACCACAAAACAGAGTTTAGAAAGGTTTTAAATTTTTGCATTTCCCATCCCAGGTGACTTATCCTCCTGATATAAATAGGACGCGACGTGTGGCTGGAACAATTCGGAAAAATTATTTTTATTGTTTCTTGTTGAAATATTTCGTTCCAGGAAAAAAAGAAACGAATATCTTTACCGCCATAATAATATACACTTTAATGTTTTGGTAAATTCCCATATTTCTCGTATATCTAACATACAAAACTTCTAAATTTTTATAAGGTTCAGACAACTGACAGCAGTTTTTACATAGATATTTTATATACGTATTTGCTCTAAAGGGCGTTTACTCCCAAAAATTTTTCTTTGACAAACCCCAAAAAAATTCAATAAAATAAGTTTTGATATATAAAATGTAGTGTTTTTTTCAAAATTTTGCTGTTATAATGACAATTTTTTGAATACTTAAAAACCTCAGAAAGGGGTAGTTTACCCTCTTACGAAGGTGCAAAAGTTTAGAATTTTTTTCGGTGTATAAAAAGAGATCGTAATGATCTCGAATTTTCCGATTTTTTAAGTAGATGACTCACCCTCTGGTAAGATAAGTTGGAGAGAGGGAAAGAGAGGTGACTGGAAAAGTTCAAAAAAAAAATAATTTTCTAATTCCTCGTTGAAATACTTCGTTTTAGATAAAAAACGAATTAAAAATCATAGAAATACATCCTATTATATAGGTGTTTGACCTAAAGGGTGTTTACCCCCAAAATATTTTCCTAATAAAAGTAAAATTAATTTTGATGTACAAAATAACATTTATTTTTCAAAATTTAGCTGTTATAATGACTATTTTCTTGTTAATTAAAAATTTCATAAGGGGTAATTTACCCCTATCAGGAGGGGTGGGGTTAAAAAAATTTGTTAAACTTTTCTTTTTGTGTATATAGATAGTAAAGGGATCATAATAATCTCGAATTTTCCGGTTTTTTAAGTAGGTAGCTCACCCTCCTATAAGGGAAGGGTGGAGGGTGGTGATGATGGGTCACCGAAAAAATCTTAAAAAATTATTTTTTTAGTTTCTCATCGAGATACTTTGCTTCCGAAAAAAAATAAAACAAAAATCATAAAAATACATCCTATCATATACGTATTCGTGTAAGTGGTGTTTACCCCCCAAAAAAATTTTTTTCGACAAAATCCAAAAACAGGTAAAATTAGTTTTGGTGCATAAAATAACATATATTTTTTTCAAAATATAGCTGACGTAATTACCATTTTTATTATTAAAAAACTTCTAAATGGGGTAGTTTGCCCCCATCAGGGGGGTGGGAAAATTTTGAATAAAAATTTTTTTTTCATTTCTCGTCAAAACAAAACTTTTGGAAAAAGAAACGACTCGAATATCATTTGTGGTTTTCGAGAAACAGCAAAATCTGCATTTTTTGCCTCAACTTTGAGGGGGTAAAACTACCCTTAAAACCGTTTATCAGCCGATAAAAAAAAATACGTGTCCCTTAGATTTTGGTCCTTTAAAACATATCCAAAAATTAGCAAAATCGGCGCCGGACACTTCGCGACCTTTCCTTGTAAGCTTCAATCGAGGCCTTAGATAAAATATAAATTGGGTCCTATTTAC
The DNA here is from genome assembly GCA_028583605.1 of Dastarcus helophoroides. Taxonomy (NCBI): domain Eukaryota; kingdom Metazoa; phylum Arthropoda; class Insecta; order Coleoptera; family Bothrideridae; genus Dastarcus; species Dastarcus helophoroides. The sequence goes on along the minus strand of CM053328.1, from coordinate 24,902,503 downwards.
GTTCACTTCCTGGTCTTACCAATTTAAAACATCAACCATAGGACCGTTTACTATACATGATTCAGATTTTTGTATGAGGTCTTCAATAGAAAATATTTGTACGTTAAATAAGAACTCATTTTTGTAAGAAATGTTTAACTTTCTCGCAATTTCAGAGTTTTTTCTGATATTTAGATTCATAACTATTAAACTTTATTAACCATAAAAACCCAACAAACTTTAAAAATTCCACAAGGCTTTCATAAATATTTGCTAACACTGGACCAGGTTTCGCATTACTCCATCATCGGCGGTCATACCAGCAATTTGAATGTCACTGAATGTCAATTATTTGAAATTTAGGTGTTTAACCAGATATTTCTAATTTTTCAGAAATACCTGACTTTTGAATCTATTCTCTTATCTCCACGTTTGCACTTTCAGTGTTAACTGATTTCATCCAAAATTTCTAATATCCCTGACAGTTAATATTTATTCTAAATATTAACTGTTTCATTCAAAATTTTAACTTTAAAAGCGGTTTGCTGAAATTTCAGAAACTGCTTCGTTATTAATTTTAAAAATTTTTAAATTTATTTATAATGGTCAATTCCTGAGTTGAAAGTGAAAACTTTGACAATAAATTTTCTTAATTTTTATTCGGAATTTTAATTATCTCTCAAAATTCCATGATGAAGACCGGAATTTTTGCCTATTTTTTTAAATTTCAACTCAATGCTGACAATTTTTTTAAATTCTAAGCTTATATTTCAGGGTTTAAATTGACAACATTGAAATTTGGAGCATTTTTTCGAAGAATTTTGTTTTTGTCTGCAGAAACTGCAACTTATTTTAAAAATGCCTTGTTTATTTCGAAATTTAGATATTTTTATGGAAATTTTATTTTATGCTTAATTTTTTTTAGTAAATTCAATTTTTTTTTCGAAATTTCGACTTTTTTGTCAGAATTCGGAGTTAACGTTTTCAATTTTTACAGTTTTCTTAAAATTTCGAATAAATTCAAAGTTCCAACACAATCCTGTATATTTTAAATAATTTCAAATTTAAATTTTAGTTTAGAAATCTCAACGGCCTACAGACTTAAGTGTTTAGGGGACTGGAGGAAGACAAGTGTAGGTCATACTACACTCTCAACAACAGACCTTTTACCTTAAGTCAAGACCGCACTCCCAGGAAACTCTAGTTGGGACGGAATTAAAAGATTCTGATCCCGAACAGAAAAGATTGGGAAAAACCAGAAACCGTGGTAGGCCAAGGAAATGACGTCTGGTTTTCAGACGGATCCGGCTTCGACGGAAGATATACGGAGCTGGGATCTATAGACCAAGCAATAATTAAAGGAAAATTATTCCAATGGGAGAACATGCTTCTGTCTTTATGACTGAAGTATGGGCCAAGTAGACATTAACTTTCTTATTTTAAATAGCAACCCCCAAATTTTATACTTTTTTTGAATTTTACCTAAAAAATAAGGTGAGTTTATGTATACATGTTTATTCATTATTTTTTTACGTAAAATCCAAATAAAATATAAAATTTGGGGGTTGCCATTTAAAATAAGAAAGTTGATGTCTACTTCCGGTATAACCGGTAATGGGGGGAAGTTGAAAATATTTTTAGAAGATAGTTTACCCCCGATTAGTCCCATCGACAAAATCAGCTTGCCGTTATAAAAAATAGTATTCCATATAAAGGTAACCTCCCAACTAAAAAAAACACCCGGTATAAATGCTGACAGACTCGAACAAACTTGTGGAAGTTACAAAGGATTTGGAATCTAGGTAACATGGCCTATAACCACTCCCACAAAAGGGAAAAAATCTCGACTTTTCCCTCTAATTATTTTTTAAATATTGCACAGATATGCACAGATTCACAGTTAGAAGATTTATCAAATTCAAAGTTTGAAAATCAAGGATTGGCTTTGATCTTCCATCCAAATCTATTTTGACCAATGTTCCAGTTGCAAGTATCCTCTAAAGAAATTAATGAACTTCGTTGATGTAATTTTTTTTATTTCTTTTTAGTATTTTATATGTTTCTAAGATTATCAGGAAAAAAGCAGTAGTTCGAGATAGAAGTCCAAAACAATAAGAGTCAAAATTTCTAGAAAAGGAGAAGTATTCCTTGAAAAGGGAAATTTTGAGTATGAAGTCAAAATTTATAATTTAAATTCGAATTTTAAGACAAAAAAAATAAAATTGTGTAAACTAGGGATTTTTAAAAAAATGGACAAACTTTGCAAGAACCTTCAAAATCATACACTTATTACTAATATAATTTCACGAAATTCTAAGATTAAATGTATGATTAAAAAGAAAAATTTTACATTTGGATATTAAAGTCGTGATTTTAGACAATAATATAAACACTGTAAATGTTAATTTAAAATTTTCAGAAAAACTTAAATTTTGGAAAAACCGAGAACTTTGTAAAAGAAACAGTTTTTTTTTTTCGTAAATATGGAATTTTCGGAAACAAGTCGAATATTTAGAACTAGAGTCAACATAAAAAAGACATGTTGAAATTTGAAAAAACTGTTTCCAAAATGTGGATAAAGAAGCAAAATTATAGTCAATAAGATGAAAATTTGAAGAAAAAGCAGAAATGTTGAAATCACACTCGATATTGTAGAAAAAAAAGTACAAATGAAGAATTTACAATCAAAATTTTCAGAAAAATTTGAACATTGTAGCAAGAATTAGAAACTTATAAGAAAGTGAAACAAACAAATTAAAAAAAAAAACAATTATTGTCATAAATATGAATTTTTTGCAAAAAATTTGGCTTTTTCTCTAAATTTCAAGTGCGTAAACTTTGGATTTTTACTGTTTTCTTTTTTTTTAATATATTCTGCGAAAAAGTCCAAATATCGAAATAAAATAAAATATTGTAACAAATTGTAATTACAAAATTTAGCTAGGAATTTTATAGAAAATTTGATAGGGGGAAGCGGCCGCGATAATAAATCAAACGGCAGATAAACGCCCTAGAAATTTCGGCAAATGATTAACCTTATCTGCTGGATTCTTCTAGAACCCGAACAGGGACTTATATAAGGCGGTCGCTTTTCCCTCAAAGGGAATTAAGTTAGTTAGAAGTCAATAAATAAGTTAGTTAGTTCATTAAACAGTGTAGTTAGTTAGAAGTCAATGAATAAGTTAGTTAATTAAACAGTGTTAGTGAATTACAATTGTAGTGTTGCGGTATCAGTTTGGAAATAAAGTGGTTACAATTCACGACGTATTAATCATTCGAACCGATAACGCGTAACAGTTAGTGGTGCCTCAGGAGAAGATTCCACAGGTTTTGTGGGGGTGCCAGGTTAACAATGGGACCTCTGGTGGACACCTAGGAATGAACAAGACTCTGGAGAAGATTCGGAAACGGTTCTATTGGATTAACTACAGGGAGGACGTCGAGCGGTGGTGTCGGAAATGTGTCACGCGCTGCATCCAAGGATTCTCGTACAAGAACCAAAGGGGCCCCAAAGCAGTATAATCTGGAAGCTCCATTTGAAAGAATTGCAATCGATGTGGCAGGGTCATTTTCAACATCAGACGATGGGAACAAGTACATCTTGGTAGCCATGGACTATTTCAGTAAAGGCTTGAAGCTTACGCCATACCGAACCAGGAAGCTACCACAGTCGCGAGGGTTCTTGTGGACAACTTCATCTGTCAATTTGGTGTTCCCTTGGAACTACACTCGGACCAAGGAAGGAACTTCGATCTGGGGGTCTTCCAAGAGGTGTGCTGTCTTCTTGGAATAAAGAAAACTTGAACGACACCTCTTCATCCGCAGTCTGATGGAATGGTGGAAAGATTTAACAGGACCTTGGAGAAACATCTTTCGAAGGTCGTTTTCAAGCATCAGATTGACAGCGTGGCGTCTCCTGTAATCCAACTACTTGGAGGTCGGGTTCAGTGGATGGTTTAAGATTGGGAGTACTGGCATGGAGCGTCTCACGTTGACCTGGTGTCCGCACTAAGCTTGGCATCAATATGGATATAATTTATAATTACATTTCGTTACGATATTAAAATTTGGAAAAAAGTCAAATTTCTAGAAAAAGTCCAAATTTGGAGTTTAAAGTCACAATTTTAGGGAAAATGTAAAAATAGAAAGTACAATATTTTCGGAAAAAAGGCAAAATTTTCAAGAAAAAGTCAACATTTCTAGAAAATGTAACAATTTTAAATTTTTAGAATTTTCAATAGTTCGTGTTTAAAATCGAGAAGTAAAAATTTTTAAAAATAAAAATTAATATGTTCATAAACAATCAGCATTATCCAATTTCGAAATTTTGAACGAAAATAAAAAAAATCTATTTTAAAGTGGGAATCTTAAAGAACAAACGAGAAACATAATAATAAAAACTGGCGGTAATAGCTAGTACATACTAGGGTTACATAATACATAATGTATGAAAACCTATATTAATTACTCTAGATTATAGATATCAGGGTGAGCGAAATTCGATGTCTCAGCTCTATTATAAGAAACGGAAAAACGATATAAATATCTGAAAAGAGATTCTTAAATTGCATTGAGTAAGGTCCATTTTAAGCCAAATTTGAATATTTTTTTCATATTTTGAAATTGAAATAATGACGTGATTGATTTTTCTTTTCCAGAAATATACATATACAGTGTGTCCCACCGAGAATCGCCGCGATCGATATCTGACAAAGTACTGAAATTTCACAACTTAGCAAAGTCGACGGGGCCAACACAACTAAAATATTCGCAAAGTTGTAGTACTTCCTCTTATACCGGAAGTTGGCACCAACTTCGTTATTTTAAATGAGACACCCTATATATATTTTTACATTTTTGAATTTTATTTGATATTTTAAGGCCACATTGGATAACAAACTTCTTATAATTTATATTTTTTGAGATAATTGGATTCTTATAAAATATTTAACAGATGCAAGGTCCCACGAAGTTCTTTGTACCTTTTTTAGAAACCAGATATTAATTTCATATTTGGTACATGAGTAGGACATATACAAAGCTATCTTGCCCAATTTTTATAAATTCAAAAACATTATACTGAGTGTAGAATTCACGTCTAAATATTTTGATAAATTCAAACAGCGATAACTTTTTTATTTTAAATGGAACTCCCTACATTTTTAAAAAAAAAGATACTAAAATTTTTTGTAGCAAAATTTATTCTGAAAAATTGGCTCTTTTCAAATGGGCAAAAATATAGGGGATAAAAAATTCAATAACCAGAAAAAATATACAGATGGACCTTACTTAATCCCATTTAAGAATCTCTTTTCAGATTTTTTATATCGCTCTTGTTTTTCTTATAGTAGAGCCGAGTAGCTTCTCGAAAACAACTAATTTATGATCAGACGGGCATTCCTACCGGTGTTGTATTGCGCGTCCAACATGTGAGGTGGCCAAATTTGCATATACAATAAAAATTTTAGTTCACTGATAAAATGAATTTTCGAAAAATTTCTTTTTTTTTTAATTTTAACGGTAAAGTCCCCGTTACAAGTAAGTTATACTTTATTCACTCCCTTCTCAACTTCTGAACAGGCATGTAGCCAAGTAAAATCTAAGTAAACTTCAATCGCCGCCTCCGAAATCCCAGAACACTAATTAGTAAGATTAAAATTATTTTTTGGAAAATTTTAACCTTAACTTTTTCCTCCAAATTTTTAAACTTTGCATTTCGACCTTTTCTAAATTTTTTGAATTTTTGCAAATTCAGAGTTTAAATTCGTCAAAGACCTAAGAATTTGATAGATCAAAAAAGATCAATCAATACATCTTCTTTTAATAAAAAGTCACATGACTTTTTTAATTTCAACACATCTTATTCCTCAAACACCAAAAACTTTGACAGATCAAAAAAAAAATCAATCAATAAACCCTCTTTTAACAAAACGTCACAGCAGAGTTGATCACTTTGATTTTGAACATTTCATATTTTGACTTTTTTTGAAAATCTCGTATAAACTTCAAAATTTCTATTTTTTTAATATCCACCTTTTATTATTGTAGCAAAATTTTTTTTTGGAAAGCTTTTTTTTACTTTGGAGCTTTTCGAAATTTCGATTTTTTTGCGAAACTGTTATCAACTTTTGGTTTTTTCAACTTTTATTTATTTTTAAAAAATGTCGAGTTTTCTTAAATTTTTTCCAAATGTCGATGTTATTTTAGAATTTAGACCCTTTTTATAATTTTTTAAAGATTTCTATATTTTTTTAAATTTCGACTTTCAGGATTTAGTTTTTCAATCGAATCAACGTTTTAGATAATTTCAACATTTTTTCAAAATTCACGGCTTTTTGAAAATCTCCTTTTAAAATATGAGTTTTTTGAAAGCTAAATTTTCTTTTAATTTCACCTTTTAAAAATTCAGACTTCTTTCTTTCGACAAAACTTTGATTTTAAATGTAAGTCTTTTTTAAAATATTGGAATTTTGTTTCTCAATTATTCATTTTTTTAAATTTTGTATTTTGAAAATGTTGTTTTAAAAATTTCTTGTTGAAACTAGGAGCTGGCAGATTTATGGAACAAAATCCTGTTGGTTTGATTGTTATGCATAGGATTAAACACTCATTATTCAAAATTGAAACTGCTCACTACCAGAGCAGTGCCCACTACACGTGCTTTTACCTTAGTACTGCTTCAAAAATTTACCTCTTTTTTGGAAATTTCCATTATTTTTCAAATACGAACATTTTTTAAAATACCTTCTTTTTAAATTTCCAACTCATTTTCAACATTTCGACTACTTTTTTCAAAATTTTATTTTTTTTGAAAATGTCGACTTTTAAAGATTTAATTTTTTCAAAATTTCATTTTTTTTTAACTTCGAATTCTTAAAAACTCGGCTTTTTTCTAAATTTCGCCTTATTTTGTCATTTTTAATTTTTTTTTTAATTTTAACTACGAAAAGTTGGACTTGTGTAAACGTTTCGACATTTTTTAAAATTTCGACTTTTTCTTTCGTAGTTCTCATTTTCACTTAGGTAACAACAAACTTCGATTTCAAACTCGAATGTAAATTATTATTTTCATATAAAAATTTCGATATTCTCAAAATTTTGAGTTCTAAAAGTGAACATTATAAAAGTCGACTTTTTAACACAAACTTTCGAGTAGTTTTTGTTATAAATTTTGAGCTTCTTTTGTAAAATTCCTGGCTAGCACCCTATATTACACACTTCATCAGAAAAAATAATTTAGAATGGCAAAATTCTAATAGACACGCAGGCGACTGAAAATTGAGGAATATAGTGTATTTAATTGATAAAGATTGTTATGATTGTAAAGAAAATCGTGTGATTAAATTTAGTCATTTCAGTTTAAGTACAAAGATGATTAGAGCAACCGATTAAGTTTCACGAGATTTTGAAAGTTTATATCCATACGCAGTAGTCAAAAGGGAACTTGTTCTGGCATCTGACACTTCCGTAGAATAATTATTCCACTCTTTTTGTAGTGAAAATTGGAGAAGGGAAGTTAATCAACTGCGGCTAAAGTCGGATTAAGGGCACGTTCAAATATCAATTAACACGGTTCTCATGGAAAAAGGGTGTGAATCGACGGATTGCTTGTTTGGTATACGGACGACTTTCCGTCTCGACGAACCATTGCAACCCCACATTCAAATTTAATTTATTATTCCATTATTTTTAACTGAGGTCATAATTTATTAAACGACAGCGCCGAACTTTCGCAATTCAACTTTTAATTATTTTATACTCAAATTTATTTTTTGATTGCGATGAGGATATTGAACAATTCATAAGCTAGTTGGAACTTTATGACGCTTTTCCGGTTTTATCATTTAGAAAGCTTAATAAAGCTCAATCATAAAAGGAATCGGGTAAAGTCGATTTAAAATTCATATTGTTGAGTTTAACTTTTCAAAGATGTTTGAAAAAACTTAAAAATATGAAAAGTCAAACAAACAAATGATTTAAACCTTATGTACTAACATTAAAAGGTCCATTTCCAATTTAAGTTAAACTTTTACTACATTTAATATCTACTAATATGATCTAGAAGATCTGAAGTGATAAGAAAAGACATTACTTGAAAATTGTGCTGTCATTCTGTTTTACACGAACGGTTATTGCGGAAGTGATGTGCAGATTTTTATTTTTATTAAACCTGAAAAAGGTGATAATAACAATTTCTGACACATTAATAGCATCTTCCCTTTTCTATTTAATGACTGAGTAAATAAGACATGATTAATCTGTAACACCAGAATAAACATTTCGGTAAAATTCATTTCACCAAAGGCACATGTAATATTTTTCACGTCATTCTAAAATGTAAGTTATTAGTGGTTTTGTCAAACTAATGGAATATGCAAAAAGAATGCAACCTAGACTACAAATTCATGCAGCCCTCCAGGCAGGTATAGTGAATCCTAGGTAGCTGAACTACCCAACAGTTGAAACACTGCCACCTAGCGAAGCGGTTGCTCTCTAGGAGAGTTCCCAGAAGACAAGGATTCTATAATGCACAGCCCAATAGGTTTGAACATTTATTAGATTCGAAGTTTGGAAACCAAATACCGGTTTCGATCTTGTTAGATCTCGTCAGTTTGGTATATCCAACTCGAATGCTAATAAATGTTCCGACAAGTAAGTACTAAAACATTCACAGGCGTCAAGCGAGTGACTCTTTAGTACTACCACCTATTGGTCCATAGAGAAACTATGGCCATTGCCAACAATGTCGTATGCAAAAAGAATGCAACCTAGACTACAAATTCATGCAGCCCTCCTGTGTAAATAACAAAATAATCAGAAGAATTCCGTAACAATAAACAAAGATGGTTGTGATGGATATTGTTTCGCGATTTAATAGCTTGATATGCCACACTAACACAGTGAAATCACGCATCCTTACAAGTTCAGATAAAGCAAACTTTGAGGGGCGCTAGTAACGATATTGCGTAATTAATGGAAAATAATTTTTCAGTTAAAACGGCAAAAAAGGAATCTTTCTCCAAGATCCAGTGGCGTAATTCGGGTCGAGGGTGCAAATGGTCGCAGTTGCCAACCCAAAGTAAAGTAAATAAGAATGGCATTTAGTGATATGTAACACTGCGCTGCGCTGAGCAATTGCGCTAACTCATTTCATTGCGCCGACTGAGTTAACACACTTTTTAAGTGCGCCACAGCCCACAACTCATTTTGTAATTTTGGCGGAGTACCGATGTGCTTGGCTTCACGCCGCCAACTCACTGCATTATTGCGTTACGAAGTTTCGATATCACTTCAATAAGCAAGGTTGACGGTCGCAGTAAATAATTAATACAATTACGGCACTTTGCACAGAAATACATAAAATAATTATTTTAAGATGAGGTCGCTATAAAGGTTTTAAATTTTTGTAATAAGATAAGAAATATGCAACCTATACAGATAAGGAAAAATTTTCATTGTCCATGTAAAACGCTAAGAATTGTCCCTTCCATAGTTTTCTACGGCCACTGAACGTATTCCCCTACTTTGACGCAGCATGCTCATATCTTCCAGTGTAGATGTAGAAAAAACTCGTCAAGAGTTTTACAACAGACTGGAATATTGTTTAGCACAGTTTGGCGGCCTACTTGAACTCCTTATATTGTAATGTTTAAAGAGTTATTATGTTATATTCTTCATTAGAATTATTATTTATTTTGTTTAAGAAATCTCGTTTATTTATTTTGGTTATCAAAGAATATCAGTTTTATTTTGCTTCAGACGTTGATTAATTCAACAGACTAAAAGAACAAACAGCATGTGGTATGCAAATTTTAATAAAATTGTTGCCTGCCAGTAGTATTCAGGTAACAAAACACGTTAGAAGCTATAATGGAATAATGAAATCTCCACCAGCACTGATCTCTGCGCTCTGCGTTGAATTGTTTACACCCGTGTAGGAGAATACAAGGCGCCGCCCATCTATCCCACTATTAGCTCTCAATGTTAAGTCTCTCATTAACATTCTCCCTATGGACAGTGTTTGACTTTCCTGATGTGTATAATATTTACCGCCGTTGCTTGCAAATTGAGAAGTAGACGAAACGATTAACGTAACGAACCAGCATATGTGCAAAAGCGTTAAACGATTCGTGCGTGTCCCTCTCGAGTCCTCAACTCAACATCTCAACACGTGTGCTACGTGCTACTGTTATCCATGCAGCGCAAACGTACGAAAGTTCCAACTACCATTGTCTGCGTCATGGCGCAATTGAGTTAACTCAATGCGCCAACTCAGTCTTTTGCGCTTGAGTTACTGAGTTAACTCACCAAATTTCTCTGCGCTACCCATGCCTATAACGAATATTTTAAGAATAAATAGAGAATGATAGCAATTCAGTGACGTATAGTGCATTTTATAAATGGGGAAGGTGATCAGAGAAAAGAATAAATGCAGTTTTCTGGGGATTTCAAAGCCACTTTGAAATGATTTATAATGAATAAAAAAAAATTAATTGAAATATCTTACTGTTGAGAGAAAAACCTTTCATATGAAACTTGCTGAAATGTCGAATTTAAAGAAAAAAACCACAGATGAGTAATGTTAAACGCACAGAATATTACACTGATGCCAAATCAGTCTGCCTCACTTCGGATTCTGGGGGAGGTAAAAATTCGATAATTTGGAATAAATTAAACACTACAAAGATATACATAGCGATATACAATTTTAGAACAATGAGTACCCTAGAACAACTTGCGAAACCAGAAAAAAAACTATTATATAAAACGTCCTCAGACACTGTGAAACACGAATGCCAGGAGAAAAACTATTGTTCTGAAGTCAGGACACCTACCATATCAGAATATTTCTATGGAACACAATGGCCAAGGAGGAGTAGCATTTCTTATTAATAAAAAACTAAACCATTTGATTAGTGAGGTAAAATCGATCTCTGACAGGGTTGCCTACATTATGCTTATATTAAACAAGAGATACAGCATCCAATTCATCCATGGATACGCACTGACAAGCCAGGCAAATTATGAGATGGAAACATTTTTTGACGACCTATCCAAAGCTAAAGATTCACACAAGACTCACTATAAAGTAATATTTTAATGCAATAATCGGCCAGAAAACTACAACCGATTCAATTCACATGGGAAATTTTGGTCTGGGTATAAGAAATCAAAGAGGAGATATGTTAATAAACTACTTAAATAAAGAAAATGTATACTGCCTGAACGCCTTCTTTAAGAAACCTAAACAAAGGAAGTGGACTTGAAAGAGTCCTGATGGCAAAACGAAATTGACTTCATACTATTATCTAACATAAAAATTTGCACAAACGTCTCAGTGCTAAATCGGTTTGATATGAACAGCGATCACAGACTGGTAAGAGCATATCTTACCTTTAACTTAAAAATCGAAAGAAACAAACCTACTCATGCAGACAAGTTTCCAACTGTCGAAGAACTCAAACAAAGAAAAACAGATTATCAGAAAGAATTAGACAAGAAACTAGAACCAACCGACAATTTAGATAAAATGAACATAAGTGAACTTAACCATAAAATTACCTACCGATGGCAAGAAGATTTGTATTAAATCAAGGAACAAAAAAGATTCCAAAATACAATCAGACACTCCGCAACTTATGGAAAATAGAATTTCCAGAGAAATACTATAATGTCAAGAACTAAATTTAAAAAATTTACTGAGAAGTGAGAAAGGACATTAAAAGGTATAACACCAAAATAATCGAAAATGCAATAGAAAATAATACAAATATGAAGGTCTCAAGATCAAGACTATCCCCAAGCAAACACAGAATTACCAAAATGAAAGATCAACAAGGTAACATAATCTCAGATGATAGAAATATTGAGGAACACATCAAAGACTTTTACACCTGTCTCTATACCTCTATTAGACCTGACCTAAGGGTTACGAATATGGTCATTCCTAACGTGGGCTCTGAAGATGTTCCAAAAATATAAAAACAAGAAATTCAGGCTGCTCTCGAGCAAATCAGAAACAGAAAAAGTCCAAGAGAAAACAAAATTACATGTGAAATATTGAAAATGGGAGGAGCAGTCAATGAGAAATCACTACAAATTCTCTTAAACAAGTGTTTACAAAAAGGCGAAATTCCGGACGCTTGGAAAAACGCAGAAGTAATTTTACTTTTTAAAAAAGGAGAAAATAAAAATACAGAAAACTATCGGCCAATTAGCCTTCTCTCTCATCTATATAAACCCCTGACCAAGATTGTTACCAATAGACTAACCATCTAATCAATAAATTGGATGCATATCAACCAGCAGAACAAGCGGGATTTCGCAAGGGGTTTAGCCATAGATCTGACACTATGGATGAAGCGTTGCCTATGCCACCAAATACAAATTCGTGAAATAAACTCAAAGAGAGGAATAGTTCTATACTAAGATTCGTAAGAAGAACTGAGAAGACGGAAGGTTTGCCACGTGACCGTTGGTAAAAGCCTCCAATATTAACGTGCAGTTATATGGGCATTGCTTGAATTTAAACTGTAAATCAATTATTTTCTTGTGTTTTTTCACTATTTTATTGAACGTAGACTGCATTGTTTTATCTACAAAATTAAATACTTCATTACATTTTATTGTCACAGAATTTAGCAAGATGTTGCAGTTAAATATTATTTAATCTTATACCAGTAATATCCGAAACGGCTCCATTGATTTCACTAAAATTTGATAATTATAATTTTGTTAAGGCTAATAACACAATGATTATATATACTTTTATATATAATTAAATGAATTACAAAGTTCCTATCGGCATATATGTATCACTCTATTATTAAAGATAAGTATTCACAATTTCATGTTTGAGATCGTTACTTATACATATTTACTTATTTTTACTATAATATTTTGAACTTATTTGCTTTTTACATTTTATTTACCTAATTTATAATATATCACCTTATAAATCTAGCCCTAGTGCACACCACAACTGTTGGGAAAGACCAAAAAATACGACATTTCGCCATAAAAATTCTCGGGTAATTTTGCACCAAATCGGTTGTCATATAGCTGTTTGTTTAGAAGAGAGCTTTCTCTAAATGATACCTTTTGTTATACTTTTAAGTTGGGATTGTCAGTCTGTGTGAATGTCTCTTATCACGCTGTAGTTCGCAGTTCTTAACCGATTATTGCTATGCTGGTTTCTACGAATTTGAATTTACTTAGAATAAAGCACTATTGATGTTGGAAATGATTGGTCAAATAGTTTAAATTTTATTTAAAAAAAATCATGGTTTATTAGAGAAAAGTCAAATTTAATAATTTCGGATTCATATAATTTTTTTAATATTGTAGGCCATGTTCCTCCCAAGTATAATGGAAAAAGGTAAGGCGTCATTCCCTTTTATTCCCGAGAAAACTTTGTTAAGCGAAAAAGTGTTTCATCGAAACTGTTTTGCGCACGTAAAAGTTATTTATTTCAAACTGACATTTCGCACCCTTACTTTGTGGAACTGTTCAATATTCATAACTATTAAATTTTACTAACAATTAAACGAAAAACAAAAATTCCACAATATTTCTTTAAATATTTGCCCTTTACAATAGCATAGTAGCCTAGAAAGGTCGGTTTATTGCCAAGGATCACGTGCTTTTCTATATACATCTCTCTCAGTGTGCGTCTAACACAGTTCTCTCTCTTCGATTCATCCATAGTGAGAGATCTATGGGTTAACACCATCGACCATCTACAGACCATTAGAACACTATAGAAAAGACAACTAAATACAACATTTTTATAAGTCTTTTGACACTATCGAGGCATAGGCTTTCATACAGGTAATGAATGACACTAAAATAGATTTTCGATACACAAATCTATTAAAAAATATAGACACTTTTTTTTCTATAATCAATCGAAATATTTATGGAATTGATAACTGTGTTGATAATACCTCCGATAAAAAACCTTCATTCGCAATTATCAATAAGTCGATGACTAACACAGTTTATGAATCGCAATTACTGCGTTGCGTGCAATTTAATAAACTAGCGCTAACTCCGAAAATATTCTTTTAAATGAAATAATGTAACAAACAAATTTAATCTGCATTCTATCTTTCATCTAAATTATTTCTTTTATTTGGAAATAATTATTACTATATAGGTCAAAAAGCCTTGGAATGCAAGTACTTATTTTTCCATTAAATATTCTTTTTCTCAACAACTATTACGATATTAAAAAAACCTGCAGTTTTCCGATAATGCATGGCCCAATATCTACTAACCCTATTAAAATCTAAATTTTGTCTTTAGAAACAGGGGAGGGACGATCTGTATCTTTAAGACCATGGGACCAAAAATTGTAAAATACATATTTTAGGATTCTTAGAGGTAACTCTTTTAAATGATACCTCACACGATATACTAATAAAAACTTGATTTTTCGGAGAGCAAATTAACCCCTTATTTTGTTATAAATATTTTCTTTTTTTAGTCGTTGGCTCATAGTATTTACGTGGGTCATTGAGAACTAACGCTGTGCAAAATTTCAAATTTCCGTGGTACATAGTTTTCGAGGAAAACCTCTTTGTAACAAACGCACGGACACGAGAGTAAGATTACAAGGATTCCGTTTTTTCCTTTTAAGGTACGGAACCCTAAAAATAACAAAAGTTTAAAATTTTAGAGGTTTTACTGAAAAACTAAAAATTAGAATAATCCAAAATTTAAAATTTAAGTCAAAATTTCATAAAAATATTTTTTTTTTTGCTTTGAAACTGCGACTTTTTCTAAAAATTAATATTTTTATTCCCAAAGTTTTAATTTTTTTAGAAGTTCGTTCGAAGGTAAATCAAATATAAACCGGAATTTGTTTTTAAAAATTTGTTGGTAAAAGGCACATATATAAAAGTTACTACTTAACTATTTTTCTACATAATCTCCTCATTTTGTTATGAATTTTTCCCAACGGATTGGGAGTTTTTTTAATGCCATCATCATAAAAGAAAGGAAGCGTGTTTGCAGCCAATTGCGCACAAATGTCTCAACAGCAACATCATCATGGAATAGCTCACCTCCTAGAGCTTCTTTCAGCATATGATAATCGCGTGGTGATAAGTCGGGATTATAAGGAGGGTGTTCCAATGCTGGCCAATGCATTTCCTCTAATTTTTGATCTGTCAGATTGGCTGAGACGGGAAGCGCGCATTGTCGTAAAGCAAAATCACATTTCTGACCAAAAATTAGCTCCCCTTCCACCGACATGCACGTTTTGCTTCATGCAATAGCTCGCAGTAGTAGGAAGCATTAATCGTGCGACATTTATGCAGAAAATCAACGTGCACAACTCCTTTAAAATGTCAAAACACTGTCGCAAGAACCTTTCAAGCTGAGAGGAAAGTTTTTGCCCTTGAGTTCCTCCTTCCAAAAATTGTTTGTGCCATTCATACACTTGAGTTTTTTTTTTCAAACAAGTATCCCCAAAATGTGCTTCTAGTCTACGAAGAATTTCGGCAGTCTTTACACCTTCAACGGCAAGAAATTTAATAATAATGCGCTGCGCAACGTGCGGGTGAACCTCTTACTCACTCTTACAAACGGCAAGAACGGAATTTACTTGAGCGCAGGAAGTTATGTGATATCCCCATCTAACATGTCTAAGATTATGCGCACACTCCCGACGCCCTGATGACGACATGATGGACATTCCGGTCCATATTTGATTCGTATTTAAACAAAATATAAAAAAAGTTTAATCTCGCCTTTTTAAGGAAGTACTCAAATTTTGAAAGAAAGGCTCAACACTTCTGATATTAAGAAATACTAACCTACAAGCGATTTTTTCTGGAAATTTCTCCTAAAACTTTTTAATGTTAAGGAAAGTCGAATTTTTAAGAATAATTTTATTAATTTAGTTTTTTTTTCAAAATTGTCTCCTCTTTCTGAAGATTTCTAATTTAAACTTGAAATTTTGATATATTTTTATGAAATTGTAACTTCAAACAAGATTTCAATTTTTAGAAATTATAACTTCTTTTACTCTAAATATTTTGACTGTTTTTGGAAGGTTCTATTTAAAACACGAAAATAAATTCCAATGTCTAGTTTAAGATCGAAATTCTGAGAAACTAGTTGAATTTTCGAAAAAGCTTCCACATCATGTAAAAACTCCAAAGTTGTGATATAGTTTGAAAACATTGAACTTAAATCTAAATTTTTGTGCTAGAAATTTCAAACAAAACTTAAAAAGTGTTAAAAGAACATTTTTAGTAATATATTTGCCTTTTTTCAAAATTTTACTTTTTTCCTGATTTTAGCTTCCAATTTTTATCTTTTTTGTATTATTTTAACTTCAAGCAAAATTTTTGCTAATTTTTCTAAAAAATTTTCGAAATTTATGGTTTAAACTCTAACTTATAGGAATTGAATATTACAACTTTAAACTTGAAACTGAAAAAATCTTGAATAATTCAACTTTTTGAACAAACATTCAAAATATCCAGATAAAGTCGAAATTGTGACATTAAAGCGAAATTTTGAAAAAAAATAATTATTTAATTAGTTTATTTTTTCGGATTCTTAAATGACTTAGTATTTAGGTTTTTCTTTTAATTTTTAAATTGGTTTCTCTTGAAATTTGGTATTTTTTTGAGATTTTGGATTAAAGTTTAAAAGAAAGTCTAAACATGGAAACTTAAAATTCTTAATTTTTAAATTAAAACCTCAATTTTGAGAAAAAAAAGTAAAAGACTCTAATAAGAAATTATATTTCAATTGTAAATCCAAATATTTTACAGAAGATTTCAGATTTCGGGATCTAAAGAATTGTCATTCTAAATCTGGAATTTTTCGGAAAAAGCCAAGAATTTTCTGTTTTATAGCTTAGAAGTTTGTAAAAAGTTTCAAGATTTGACAAAAAATTGAACTCTATAAAAATGGAGTTTTAATACAGAAGTTCAAGAAAAGGAACGTAATTTCGAGTGCAAAACTGAAGTTTCGAGAAAAATGGTTGAAACTGATAGCGTCATTTTAGAATAAAAATTTAAGATTTTCGGTACTTTAAAATGAAAAAATCTAAGAAAACTCCCAATTTTAAGATTAAACCAGAAATTGTAAAGAAAGGAATCTAAATTTTCAGAAAAAATCAAAATTTTGGAAAGGATCATTTGAAAATAAATTTCTTAATTTCGAATCTAATTTCAAATATTTGACCTTAAATTAAGATATTCTATTTTTTGATTGAAATTTTGACTTTAAAACTATAAACTTCCGGAACAAAAATGTTGGTAAAAAAGTCAAACTTTAGATTTCAAAAAGATCGAATATCATTTTGAAAAAACAAATTTAAAAGTCTAGAAAAGAAAAGAAGAGATTTCGAGGGATATTTGTAAAGTCAAAATTTCCATAAAGAAGAACAGGCTCTTTAGCTTTCATGGAAAATAAGCCACTGCCCCTGTAGCAATTATTTTGTGGCTAAAATAGCTAAAAAAGGTTTAAAAAACTGCAAATTTAATGGTAGTTTTTAAACATTTCTCGAGGGATAAACATCAGACCATCCTTACACGTTTGGGAGCTTCCCATGCCATCAAGACTCCTAGTATATGTTACCACCTCAATTAAAAGGTGAAAATCACGCCCTTATTAATGTCGAAATTTTGAGAAAATAATGAAATATTCCAAGTGTAAATTGGAAACTTTGATGACAATCCAAAATTCATAGACAAGAGGTTGTCTTTAACTTTTCTAGAATTTAGACTATAACACATTAACGAAGGCACTTGCCCCCGCAGTAATAGTAGTAACAAGCCATTATTGATACACGGAAAACGGTCGTTTAAATTACTTTACCACAAATGATTCACATTTCAGTTCAAAATTGGTTTTTTGAAGCCGAGTGTTATCGTTCGTTAATAACGTTCCATAATTTGTCTTGGGGACAAGAACCGTTTCATTGTAATCTTTCTAAAAAAGCTACCGTTAACGTGATAAACATTTTTTTTCTTGAAGGTCTGATTTTTCTCGAAATTTAGATTTTTCATTTTGAAATGTCGAATATTTCTTATGAAATTTCAAAATTTTCTTTCGAATTATCGAAATGAAGAAAGTATTCTGTTAACCTGATTTATGAAGTGTTCTAATGCTGAAAAGATTGGAAAAAACTGCACTAATCTATCCACTAGCTCATATTTATGTTTTCTAAACTCTTTCTACATTCCTATAACTGGAAGATTCTTCCGACAAAAATTGTGAGCAGTTCTTCAACATTATTACAATAACATTTTAACGCATACTAGGTCGAAATCTGCATTTGCCTCTATTTGATGACGTTGTTAGCTTAGCTAATGTTACAAGGATGAATAGTTTGAAGGAAACAGGAACCGGAGTTTCAAGTTCAAACCCAAAAGGAAGTCACTAAGGATGTCCCATGCTTCTCTCTTGTATGCGTCTTGCATTAAATTAACATCATCACACTGAGCATTAAATAACTAACTTCTATAGACACTGAACAAGGCTGCTAATTGGCATTCAAACTGTTTTTATTTCAAATGTAAAGCTAACTTTAGATATATATTTATACCTTTGCAATTAACATCTTTGAGATTACACCGCAAATTTATCTTTTAGCCAACCCTTTGTGCATAATGATGAATAGAAAGGGTCGTTAAGAGAACCAGTTTTTTTTTTCAAATTTTCATAACGTTTATTAAAGCAGGCATACTCATCCACATAATTTGAAAACATGATGCAAAGCAAAGTGGTCGTAAAGCAATTTGGTCCGTTTAATTGGATACTAAATATTCATAGGCATGGTTGTCGGTTTATCCGATAAACATTTCGTTCAAAAGATGCTTAAATGTTGGATAAATAGACTTATAATTTTCTACTTCGCTCTCCGCCAAATTATCGGGGCAATCGTCACAAAGTATTGAGCAGATTTTCACCTCTAATCTCTCTTTTTCTGTTTACATTTTGATACAAAGAAATATAAACTGACAATGGAAATGGATTTTGTGATTTAGTTTATACCTTTTAAAGGAAATGAATCATTATGGTTTACCACGTTCGAAATAAATTTTCTTTATACTAATTTTATTTTTAGTTACAATAACATAATAATAGTATATGGGCACTATATCTCGATATTTCAACAAATTTCTCAATGTAATATCTAATAACTAATCGTGTAATTACGCAGGTAAATTTTTTGAAATGTTTAGGAATGGGGAAAGCATAAATTGCTTTTAATCTAATGCTTAAGATTGTGAGAACATACTTCTGTAATTGTATTGAAACTCTGTAGTCATTTTATCGACCTACCATATATGTACCGCTTATAATAGGCACTTGCAACCAGAAAATTTCTATTTACTGCTGACAATTACTCAAATAATTACATACATGGTGTCCCAAGATAGAGTACTGGAGAGAGGTTTCTTTTTTATTAGTGGATTCTCGAATAAAAGTCATTGCTTATAAAAACTCCTGCTTGATCTCAAATCACTGAAAATGACATTATTTTGTTTATTTTTTATACAAGCAATTCAATTATTTGAAAATTTTATAAAATGACCTCGTATAAACGGCTATTATTTTTGATAGTATCGAAAAATATTATTTAAAAATATGGTTTAGAACTCCAAAAAAAGGCTAAATTTCGAATTTTAATTTATTTTCAAATATGTATAGAATAGACCTGGACTGCAATAACGCAGCCCTCTAAACGTGGACATTATTGCACTTCTGGGTTTATTCTGCTTGCATGATAGTTGTTGTAGCTATTCCATAGTTTCTATTACTTTCTATACCTAGAAATTTCTGGTAACCTAATAAAACACTGCAAATAATGATTTCGAAATATTGAAATAAAATTTATTTTTAATCAAACTTGACAAGGAAAGTGAAAACGTAAGTTAATTCCTTATTACTGACAAATCAACAATAATATTTGTTTTGATAGGTACGATTACCAAGATGACGTTTTCAATTCCTGTCACAGTCATCACTTTTTTTTTATCCAGACACCATAGAAGGTTCAGTGTTACAACAAATTACATTTGGGAACATTTTAGTGATACCTTCAAACGAAGCATTTGTTAGGTTGAAGTTGGGTATGCCAAAATGGGGAGATCTAACAAGATCGAAACCGATATTTGGTTCCCAAACTATGAATTTGATGAATGTGGAAAGCTATCTGTCTGCATGGAAATTCCGATAATAAATAAAACTGTAGTTTATCACTTTATCGTATCGCTGAAAAGTAAGTGTCCTTTAAGTTAAATATTTATTGATAATTATTAACCTCATAATATTATAGCTGCTTCATAATAACGTTGTAGCAGATAATATATTAGTTACAATTATAATACGTTAGTTACCTATCATAATACCTTAAATAGAAATTTTATTTTAAAAGTTTGCTGATTTTTTTATGTCATCGGTGTGAATGATACGTTAAAGCTTTGAATGTAACTCGATTATTAGTGATTTAAACAATCTCGGACGTGGCCAGACAGTTCTCGATTATTATAAATCGCATAATAATCTCATTACATTAATAGCTATATTGTTATTATCAAATAACTCTTTATTTTTTTTTTTGTCTTTAACCTTAATTTATAACCTGTTTTGCTTAATTTTTAGAAAATTAACCAAAATTTCCTCTTTAAGAATTTTTCCTCATTACAAACTACATTTCTTAGGAACAATTTTTCAATACCACAAAAAAATAATAATTTACTTTTGGCCATTCTTTGAAATTTAAATAAGTGACTCCCTGTACAAAAAATCTAGAAAAAGATGTCATTTTTGGTGATTTTAGATCAAGTCAGAAGTGTTTGTAAAGTATGACTTTTTCTCATAAACTTACAAATAAAAAATAAATCCACCTTCAGTTCTCTATCCTGGGACACACTATATATGTATAATAAGGAAAATTAAGGATACAACCCAGTGATTATTTTTTTCTACTCTTCTAATAAAATAAATAGTTTGCTGAACCGATAGCGCGCACTACATAAATCACAATGAATTATGCGCGTATATTATATCTGAAACCTGCTCCGAAAGTTTCCATCTCGAAAAAAGGTCTAGTAAATTCTAGATGCCTGGACCGCAGCACATAGGCCACCTCATGATAACAACCGTGTGGAAGGGCGGTCTACATATTTCGCGAATTCTACTGCATTCATTTCCTTTTGGCAAATATTTTATACAGATGGTTAAATCGTTCCTTAGAAAATATAAAAAAATAGTTTCACCGTCCATGAAAAATGACTAAATACGTATAATATACGTATTTAGTCATTTTCACAACAAATAACATATTATGTTATTTGTTATCTGTAAAAACTACCAAGATATTTCCAAAGCCCTAGTAACATAAGGTTATCAAATTTTGTTAATCTTTCGTAAATGAAATTAAAGGGGGCTGTGGTTTAAAATTCTTACCATCAGTCCTGTCATTGTAAACCCTAATCTAGCAAAAAGGAAAATAACTCTGCACGACATAAACTGATTTCCTAGCATATCCTGTCATAAATTGTGCAATTATATTTCATTACAATGATAGATGTGCTCATTTGCAATTTATAACATACAAGGTAATAGTTACGTTAAAGCAAAACTTCCTAACACATCTGTTACATGCAGTTTAAGCAATCGTCGTGAATTGGCGATGATGTGTGATGTCTCATACTAACCTAAATTTGAACACTTGCCATTACTACATTCCGTGTAAAGTTAAATGTTTGTTGACGTGACAAACCTTCTGCAATATTGTCAGTTCAATGTTATACAAATTACTGTATCTAAACAATGTTTCACAGATGATGGGGATCTATCATGATAAGGGAAACATGGTTTTCCAATTACTTCGTTTAATGGCCGTATTATTTTAACTAAATATAAATGGCAGGAAGCACATCGTTTTCGTTTATCATTTGTCATTTAAAATAGAATTTGTAGAAAGATATTATTACATTGCTGGTATTATTATCGATTGCAATTATTTTGTCAAATTATAATTTCGATTAATTTTCATTATTAATTGCACCTGAGTAGATATAATGAGGCATTCTACCTAGCATTTTTAAAAAGGGTCATATAAATATTTGTAAAAGAGCAACAGTGAAAAATATCCAGATTTTAGAATTTGCAATTATTTAATATCCCGAAATTGTAGTTTGAAGTCTCAAGGCGCCATTTTTATAAAACGCAACATCCCAAGAGCTTCATGCGGTTTCCATAAATTTTGCTTGGGTTGTTTGTAACTTCGGATAGTTGTTTTTTTCTGTGGGTTTCTTTCTGATCATTGTTTTAAATCTGCTTATGTTATGATGGTTAGACCTAGTAGACAACCCACATTTTGAAGCCGCACAACACAAAATTTTAGTCGCATGCCGGTGAACTGCAGTTTATTACAAAAACTACTGAATAGTTCATACATGAGCGTCGTATTGAAGTCAACATGAAATGATTGTGGCCGACACCTCCAAGTGGCGACGCTGACGCAGGCACAAAGGACACGGACTACAGAAGTAGCAATAAACCATAGAAGTTGCAATAGTACGTCCTCCTTCCTCATCAAAATTTATTCAAAACTATTACGTGGTGTGGCTGAGTGAATGTCGTTGAACCAACTTTATGTGAGATCCATTGGACTTCAAACTGACCGCAAATTGATGGTTAGAATGTAGTAGAACCAACTCCAAGTTGTAACTACAAATTGTGGTTGTTTCAATTGCAAAATGCTGTTCGTCTATGGCAGCCCTTATTCAAAGTAATGTTATGAATAAGAAAGTGTAGAGACAACTTTGATAGATGTTTACTAGAAGATGTTAATGTGATACGAAGCCGGGTAAATTACTCATAAGTTGGAGACATCTGTCGAATATTCACAAACCATTATGGCAATTAAGGTGTACGTAATTATACCTTTAAGAGATCGAATATTCTAGTAGGTGCAACACAACAATATAAGACGGTCATAGCCCCTTAGTTTAGTTAGTTGAAAATTAAGTGTTATGCGGTCACACAATTAAATTGTTTAATTGTTTCTATTACATAAAATTGTTGATAATCCACAGGTCTTGAATTGTGGAATCGGTAACGCGTAACAATATATTCGTCTGTCAATTTATGTGACAGCGCCATATATCACTATTTTACTACAAACATTCGATCCTGACTACTGCCGCTTCTGTTCATAACATAAAACAAATAAATTGCAGCCTTTCTTGTATGTTCCATAGCAATTCATAGAAAACTACAAATAATATTTTAAAAAGATTAGCGATAAAGATCAAACTATCATAACAAAACTTATTGAAAACTTCTTTAGATTAGATCTTATACGGGGTGTCACCATTAAAATCGGAAAGTTCAGGTCAAGTTTCGATATATTTGGAAGTTCCACAAAAGTAAACATTATTTTCATTGAAAATATAAGGTAAGGAAACCAAATTATCCAAATTGTCAATATTTAAATCAAAGTGGTTTCTAATATACTCTAATAAAGGATACGCGTGAGACATCCTGTATGATGACAGTATAAGTGTAGCTGCACCACAAGTCGAAGATAGGAAATATTAACATTTTTTTGCAGTAAGATAATACTTTTAAAAAACAATAAATTTGTCTCATGAAAAATTATGATGACCCCATGCTAGCCAAATTTTATTCAAAAGTTCATTGACCGCCGTCGGAAAGGTGTTTCCAAGTTATAATAGTCGTGTAAAGCACTTCCATGTTATAAAAGCTGCCAAGGGAACGACAAGGGCTCCCCGTTGGCAGATTTCGGTATCCAAATGCGGAAGCGGTTGTCATAAAGTGACGCCAAAAAGTGGCCACCCACAGAATTAAATTGATACACCATCGAAACGAGACGTCGTCTCTGGGTCGGCTTACGGCCGCTGACACACCTTGCAGTTCAGTTTTATGGCTTTATTTCTCGAATATTAAAGTGGCTTTCTGTGTCGTAAGCCGTAAAGTTTCCAGACAGGAGGATCCGCCAATTGTATGTAGAGCTATTATTATGCTTATATCACATCGTATATGATACATAAGTTGATACTTTAAAGATAATATTAAACATGTCCTACAAATATTACATTTTGGCGAGTATTGTGAAATCAAGTTGAACATGAGAGCAGAAATATCTATGACGTTATAAGAGAATTTCGGCCATTATTACATTAATTTTAACAGTGCATTCGGAAGACTTACCAAAACAGAAAATCGAGAAAAATCCTTTAGTCGGCAAAAATAAACTCTTCTGATTTGCAACAAGCTTTCTTAACAAATATTGTTTACAGCTTCAGAAGGCAACAGACGCCTATCAACAGCAGGTGCAGTTGATAACACAGACTCTCGAAAACAAATATCGTTAACTAATGAGCAATAAATGTTTATATATTATTTCAGCGTATATAATTATTTGTATTTCCATACACCTGGAACTAATATGAAAATAATTACATTTATTTGACATTTTAAGTTTGTTCAATCAACTGATCTGACAGAAAAATAAATTATAACATTTGTTTTAGCTTACTGAGCCCAGTTTGTAAGATACGTTACGTTAAAATATTTCACTGGGCTATTCATGAGTTAATTCTAAAAAAACAGTTTATATAAATCTATGACCGGAAATGCGTCGTTTTCGGCTACTGAAACTAGAATTTTATTTTCAATTTTTTTAAATAACTTTTACGAAAGATAAATTTTTTGCACAAAATTTGGCAACTGGATTTTTTTGAGGTGAGAAATTATAATTTGGTATTATTTTTTGGACATCACTTAAGAGGGCGCTAAGTACGCTATCACTATTAATTTTAATATGCGCTCTCTTTTTTTGACAGTAAACTTTTCCGAATGTTTATAAATGAACCGTATTTATACACCTTTTTTACTCAAAAAAAGGTAAACGTTGTTAATAACGCTAAAGACCGCCGTTTTCGAGAAATTTACAAATGTCTTCATCGATGCAATTTGCTAAATCCGATAGGCGTTAAATGAAGATGAGAATTTTACAAAAATTGAGTATGTCTTGATAGATTTTATCAAAATAAAAACGGACCTTTTAAAAAGTAGGCAAAAAATTTATCTTCGCAACTGCCTATATCTCAGAAATGAAGCATTTCCGGACAGAGGTTTATAAAATTTGGTTTGTTAGAACTCAGGAATAGCCCAGTGAAATATTTTAACTTACTTAAGTAACACCCTGTATTTGAATTATTATTTAAATAAATGAAATTGTTTATTTATTAAGACAAATAATGAAAATTAAGGATCCAAAAATGAAAATTAAGGATCCAAAAATGAAAAAATAGATGATATCAAAGGTGTACAAAAATAATTAACCGAACAAAAATAGTGATATAAAAACCTATAATTTTATTTTGAAAACTATTGTCTGTCCAAAAACAGCGAGTGTTAAGGAGAAAATAGAGTCATTAATTATAGAGGTGTTTCAGGAATAACTGTAAGAAAAGATAGAGAAAATTCGGTATGATACGAATACATATTCTAAAAAAAAAATTTTTAGATAATTTGATCTGAAAATAAATATTTTCAAATAATAATTTAAAACCACCTTTAATCTTCCATTGAATCGACGGTTGCGTCACTCGGGTATCGAGAGAATCAAAACATTGTTTACTTATGCCTGACGGATGAAAACATGCACATCATGAAGTCATATTTCCCTCTTCGTGAGCCTCAAACAAGTCGTTCGTTCGTTTTTCACATTTAAGCGGTCGATGGCGATAACGAATTTCAGCAGTGGCTAATATTCGGGAAATATTTTCTGACAACCAATTCTGAAATTTGTGAATAAGAGGAAAACAGGTGACGTAATAATTTGATAAGCATTTGTTGACCTACCTATGAAGTAAACCACTTATTGAACATCAAGACCGCCGTTTTCATTTTCAAGTTGTAACGAAATGTAAATTATAGAATTTAGTACCTAAGAAAATTTTTCTAGAAAGATCTGATAAGGAAAAGCGGTCGCGATAATGAAGCAAACGGCAGTTAAGGGTTCTAGAAATTTCAGCAAACGATAAGCCTTATCTGCTGGATTTTTCTAGAACCCGGAAGTGAAAACTATATAAGGCGGTCGCCTTTCCTTGGAGTCAGTCAGTTAGTCAGTGTAGTTAGTTAATGAGTTAATAGTTAGAAGTCAAAAAAGTGAGTTAATTATTCAGTTGTAGTGTTCCGAGGTTAGTTTGGAAATAAAGTGTGTACAATTCAACAAGTGTTAATAATCATTCGAACCGATAGCGCGCATTATTAAGCCTTCTGATTAAGTGATTAAAATTAATATCATTATAGATAAAGCACCATGTTTATAGTTATTCGTTAATTCCGTATTCCATCATAATTCCAAAGTTACTTCAACCTCGAACATCTGAATAATGATTGAATTAACGAATCGCTCTCTTGTAAACTGTGTTCATGTGCAAAATACTTCTAACTAAAACCTAACAAAAGAAATATGAAAAAAACTCGAGTAAACCGTTGGATAAAGTTAATGTTCGAGTTAATTTGGCGTTAAGTAATGGTTTAACGATCAAGAGCGTAATACGAGATGCTGAATCTTTTCAGATGCGTCGCATGGCACAGCGCCAAGTCATTTGTTTGACCCACAAATAGATAGCACAGTTATGATACAATCTTGAGGTTTTACAAATAAAAAGACCAACAATTTCACTGCTGTTTGTAGCAGGTGCCTTGTACTATAAAACTTGATCGTTTTCAAATGACGAAGGTAGATTCCTATTGAATGAACTTTTAAAAAATAATTAGACATATTAAATACTGATAGCAACCATACTTAATGGACATACCTAAAACAAACTGTAGGAAATTATTAAGCAATGAGGCTTTATTTCATTTACGAAATAAAAGGCCCACTAAGCCATTCTTCATTTTAATATGACACGCCGTCGCGGAATATATTTCCTTTCAGGGCAAATATTAACGTAAATGTCTCTTTTTTAAAGAAGTATGAGATGATAACGAACTCCCTAAAGTATCTCTTCGTAAGGTGATAAAATTTCACGACTCTTAGTCCCCGTAGGTAGTTGCATAAATTCTGGAAATTACTCCCATTTTATCACATAATAAAGAAGTTCTTGAGGACTAATTAACCACGGACGAAGTATACAATGCATTTAAATTTTCTCAAAAATTCATAATTGGAAAATGTTATAGGATTCGATTTATTTCTAAAAATTTAAACCCCAAGGAGAGATCAATTCTGAGTTATTCTTTCAATGAAACCTTTAGCTTTATTTGTATTCATGTAATTTTTTATGTAAGATATTCCACGCCCTTTAGAGGGGATGGGAATAGTGAATTTAATGATGTTGAATACTAGAAAACTGCACTAACATAACTGAAAAAGGAATTAACTAACAAACGAAAAACATATAAAGTGAAATATACAATATATTTCAGTCTTAATCATTATATCGTTACTTTTAAGTAAATAATAAAAACAAATGTATATGATATGAATATGCGGTTAGTTTTTTTAATATACAATATATCTAGGCTGAAAAAAATATATCTTCGAATCGTAAATTTAAACCTCTTTTCAGATTGTCACTGTCCACTGGTGACCTCACATTACACAGATCCAAAAACAACTCTGTGATGTAACAATCCCAGGTACCTTTTTTACTAAAATTTAGTATTAGGTATAGACCCATAGATAATCGGGTGTACAAATGAAAAAGTCTTTAACGTTGGTTGCGAAAATTTCTTATGTTTTTAAGGTCTGAGCATTAGAGTGCTAAAGTTGTCTGAGCTTTTTCAGAGTGGCCGTTCTGCCTAATATAAACAGGCCAACTGTTGCTTGTACTACTTACGATATGCTTGTAAGCGTTTCTTGACTCATAGAGAGATATACTGTATAGGAAGTATTCTATTTATATTTTAGTTATGTAGTGTTATAGTCTGGAGAAATATAGAAAAAGTCCTCCCTATGGGATGTAATCAATCTCTCCCAGGAGTAAATTCTAAGACCAACAAGACGGTCAAAGATGTCAAATTCCTTTGCGGTCCAGCTTGGTATAGTGAGGACTTCTGTCTATGGAGACTCTTTTTTCTATAGAACTTCCAAATTATAGAATTCGTTAACGAACAGAATTTTTTCCGACAATTAAAATTATATATCCCCAAGTGTCATTTATTTTTATTTCCGCATCCTACTCACATTACTGTAACGGCGAGTAGGATTGAACTTAAAAATATGATCTTATTAAAAGAAAAGGTAAATTTAGGCAACTATACTGACTTACGATGTAAATAAGCATAAAAAGTGAACATCAATATTTCGTGGAAGTTGAGGTTTGTTAGTAATTCCGACGTGTTGTAGGAAAAATAGTAGAACTTTCATTGCATCAAATGGAGCAACAACATCTGTAAAAGTGTTGGTAATTGTTTGAAATGAATCTAATTATATATGTATATGTACGTCACTGTAGAAACAAACGATTCGAAAGTCCCCCAGCGAAACGAATTCTTACATCTCGTGAACTAATTTTCGACCTTTAAATTGAAGACACATACATTTAAGGGGAATTGTATTAGAGTAAAGGAACATAATATGCAACTTAGACGATCCCAAGGTTTTGTCATAAATGTCACCGACTGCGGGAAACCTAGAACTTTTACGTAAAACCTCCATGAATCTAGGGAATGTTAGGGATTCGAAAAGGTGAGTTAGATTCACTTCTCTAGCAGGATTTACGAGCTTAATTTATCTCCAAGAGTAACGACTCTTGTATTTTCGAATATATTCTTCAAGACTCGCTAATTTATTCGAGTAATTTTGCATATTGGTAATCACTAGAGCTGGGATTATATGCAGCAAAATAAGTAAAAAATATGCATGCAATGTGTCCCTAAAATACTTGCAAAATATGCACTTTAAAATATTTTATATGCATTTATTTCCATAAAAAATTTCAAACAATAGCGGTGTTAAGGATTAATAGACAGGAAAAATATGAATACATTTACGTGCAGTCGGTTCAACAAGAAACGTTCCTCGATTTTTCAAAAACTGTTAATGAATTTGCTTTTATAGACTTGTTGGTGAAAAAATGCATTCGGTTGCCACGTCGCGGATACTAAATTGTTTTGCTATCGCTGGAATTGTCAACCAAAAGGTTCACACATATCTTAAAGGTGCGGCTACTAAATATTTAAAAAAGTCGAAGACATTCGTGAAGAGGTGGGTTGAATCGTATAAAACCAACGAAGATCTTCCCGATAGAGGCAAATCGGAAGTAACAATAGAATAGCAGGATAAAGTTATCTTACAGCTGTTTAAGCGCAATCCTACTCTACAGTTACGTGAAACCAAAGCCAAACTAGGTTAAGAGGGGAGTAAATACTATTTGGCTGAGAAAAGCATACAATATCGAAGCACGAGGCAAAACCCAAAAAAATGCAAGGTCTGGTCTGTCCAGAATCTCAAGTGCGATTGGTCCAGTGTTATTTTTTCTGACAAAGCATCGTTCTGGGCATGGGATTCCATAAGATGTACTGGTGAGAGATTGCTTCAGTGAACCATCAAACACCCAGTAAAACTCCATGTTTGGGGTTATTACTATGAGCATGGTTTTGGGTGTTTAGAGCTCTTTATGCAGAACATTGGATGTTCAGAAAATCGTCATTATTTATAATCGTGGTTTTCTAAAGCCTGTCCTAGAAGATGTTTGTTGTCAAAAGCGTAAGACTGGATTTTAGGTGAAGACAATGATCCAAAATATCGGAGTCGCCTCTGTACCTCATAGCGAGCAGAAACTGGCATCGAAACTTCAGACTGGTTTTCACAGTCTCTTGATCCAAATCCAGTGAAAATTATTTGAAGCACTGCAATAAGGAGGCTTGCAGGAACACAGTGTCTTCATCCTCAAGCAGCTTTCACGAAAAATCAGAGAGATATGGCGCTTATTACTCCTAGGATATGCTGAAAAAGCTGGTAGAAAATATGCCCAAAGGGAACTAGGCTATTCTGGAAAGTAATAGGTATTGGACCATGTAATAGGTAGTGGCGCTGTAAGCTTTTTAACGTTCTTTCAATTAAAAAGTAAAAATCACAAAATCTTCAATAGTTTTCCTAAACACGAGGAACGTTTCTTTATCAACATACTGTATATAAAACACAGCTTTATTTCAAATTAACGTTTAATTATCTAACTTGATTGCTTTTGTATTAACTGAACAAAAACAAATTTATCATACCAGTTTAGGAAAAAAAAACCTGAAATATCGAAAATAAAAAACTGCATATGCATTTATTGAAAAATGTCTAAATATGCACATATGCACTCTATATGCATTTTGCATATAATCCCAGCTCTAGTAATCACTGTCTCTTTTAGTTCTTATTTTCTGTAATCAGTTATTAGCGTTACAACGACAATGAATATTAAATAATGTTCGCAGTTGAGTATGATAAAAACATGTAAGTCATTAAATGCGGCCCCAATTGTCCCAAAAAAGTCATTGGATCAGTTTTGTCTTATGAAAATCGGCCGATATTTTCCAACAATATTTTTTGTTTTGTGAATCTGTGAGGAAAATATGTAAGGCAGATGACAATTTTTCAAATCATATGTTGTTAACCAACGAATCATCTTTTTATTTTCTTCATAGATCCTACACCGAACCCTGGCTTTGAGATATTTTAGGAAATTCCGTTGATACAGCCAACAAATATTTACTATATCCCGAAATGAAATAATCTAGCTGTCTGATCATTTAACATTAATTCTGTGGATGCGTCATATTGTTATTTATTTTCAGGATTAATTATTTATTATTTTATGTGAATATTTTATAAGATTTTAGTATTATTTGTCTTTTAGAATTTCTGATTTACTTTTAGTCACATTCGTGGATTAATAAAATCAAAAATTTAAAATAGGTGCAATTATTTTAATATCAATAATTTCAAATGTATATGGAAATATAAATAATTAATAATAGCCTGCTGAGCGGGTGACGATGTAATAAACGTATGTTGATCTATGTTGTAATAAACCAATTGTTACGATCAACAGCGCCATGGAAAGGGAGATTTATGGATTTGCCCCTTTTTTAAAAGGTAAAGTTGTAGCCACATAATTAATAACGTCATAGTAGTAGTCAATTATTTAGGTTAGTTTTTTGAATTCTCGTTGGATATAAGGAATTCCTGATCACTTCAAAGTAAAAATCTATGGCTAGATTGGGTAAGGTCTTAAGCTAGGGTTTCGTACAGAACGGTATCGTAAAAGAGCGACCGTAATGTTACGTCGAGTGACGTCACCAAAAACCGTGCACGTGCTTCTAATAGGCAGTGTTTTCCTACAGAACTTTAGGGGCTACCGCTGCGAAAAAAGTACGTCGACCCCACTTTCGAAGCGACCGCTGTGTACGGTAAGGATACTGCATGCAGGATTTAATACACGTTACGTTGCCATTTTACGTTGGAATGTAGCTACTATGATTTTATTATTATGTGCATATACAGGATGTTTTATATATTATTATATATATATTACAAAACACAACAAAGTTTGCTCTAACGCGTTTCTTTCCTCAGAGAGATACCAACACCTAATCCTAAAATTAACCCTTACATAGACAATTGTCTTATATACTAAGAATATTCACTTCGTGCATGATCGACCACATCCGAACGCGCATGCACAGCTATTCATACACGTTGCAGTGCCACAATTCTTTAGCTATCAACCTCAACTATTTTTAACAGAAATCAGTGGCCTTAAAGGCCCAGCGCAACCTTTCATAAGGTTGTCTCCAGCCTTATGGATGGCTAAGCTTTCACAATGCATTTAACATAGTATTCGAATCTACTATTCTTAACAGTTCAATATTATTATCTATCCTATGCATCTAATTCAAAAACATGTCGAGCCACACTTGACTTCTCAGTTCTTCTGTACCTCAAATGAGCCAAATGCTCCTTCAGTCAGGTGCATCAGATCCTTAAGCAAGGGAAATTCGTTATATTTTCTGATTAAATAAAGATATGTAGAGAGCAGGATGCAAGGACTAAATTTAACCCTAAGTACAACATAGTGACAGCGAAGCATGGGGATGGAAATATTTAAGAGTGGAGCTATATGTTCTGGTGTGGCGATGGATCTATATATAAAATTGAGAGCAAATGGATCAATATTTGTATCAAGATATAGAGAAGGTTATGCGACTTTATGACGTGAGAAACTTTTTTTAATTATCCAATTCTCAGCATGACAATGATCCAAAGGATACAACTGCAACTGTTCGTACTTGTTGAACAAAGAAACTGTGGAAGTTTTACTCTTTCCAGCTAGTAGCATCAAGAAGTAATATGGAAATACGTCAAAAAATTCTGCTAAGCACAAAAGGTATCCAATGCCTAAGCTTTATATCATGCTGTATAAGAACTATAGTACTCCAAATCACATTTGGGCTGCTAAAATCTTATCGAGTCAGTGCTTAGCCGTTGGCATAAAGTATTAAAAATAAACGTTACCTGAATAAATACTAGATACTATTGATTAATTTAGGTTCATCATTGATGGTTTTTTTGTATTACTTCTACAGCCAATATAATTTATCGTTCTTAATTATGTCTCTGCTTTTTGTCTTTTTAAGTGACAACTCTTTGATTTGCTTAGCTGAGATATTATTATGTTATAAAAATACTTTTGACAGCATGTACAGATTTCATTACATTTACGTATTAGTTGATATGCAACCTCAGTTTTAACTTTGACGAACTATCGTTCCCAATTATATGGCCGTCACTGTATGTGTGGATAAAATTAATGATATTGGAACTGAGACACCTTGTATAACTTGTTTCAGTTGGCCATGAAGTCCTGGAAACATTTTTTATCTTGACCATAAATGAAAGGCCACTTCCGATAAAACCTCTGAAAACGCTTTTGATGTATGCCATCGTGACCACGGGATCTCCCCGCAATACCAAACACATCAAATAGAAAGTCGGACCTTCCGTTATATTTGCATACACAGATTTTAGGAGATACCAAGGGTCCAATTTGATATTTATAACAAAACAGCGGTAAATGGCTGTGACATGGCCAAACGGCCGCCAAACAAACCGAATATCCCGTCGGGTTTAGTACATAATAAAGGAGAAAGGCGGCTAGTCTATAGGCGTGTTAGGAAATCCGAAAAGCAGTAAAACCAACCGAGAGAGGAACACACCGTCTAAAGTCATGCATACGAATTGACTGTAATTCCAATTCCTCACAGTCATATTGCCATTTTATCCGAAAACCGAATATGTTTCATCCTTAAAGGATGCGATACGCTTTAAATAGTTTACATGAAGCCCCTTCATTAAAGGCACGTATGATTAAAAAATAATTGTAATGGCCTTTCTGGGATAAATAATAACTATAATTTCAATATAAAACAATGAATATCCATTTTTTTAATTTATGACTTCACTAATAAATATTACTTATTTAATAACAAACAAAAAACATTTTTTCAATGTTTCCTTCACTTTATGAGTCAAATGAGATTTGGGTTGCAAAAAACGAAAATGATTAAGGAAAAAATTATTAGCTCTAATTTTGGTAATGCAGACTAAGTACAAGTATTTATTTTCGGATTAAGAAAAAATGACACATTATATTTACATAAATCAACAACATGAGGGTCAATTTAATATACAAAATAATGTACACAAAATTTGAAATTATTAAAAAAAACAGCAAGGAAATAGTTCTGGAAAAAATCATGTGACAACTTTATGAAATCGTTGGCTTTTGATCGTGTCTTTTAACTAAGGTCTAGAGCAGGGGTGAGCAACTTTTTTCGTCAACGGGACAAAAAAATTGAGGGGGGCCGGGTGATAAAAATTTGTTGGTGTATCTATAACTTAAAATTGTGCACCCCACAGGTTGGATTAAGTTCTAAAATCTCGAAAGCTTACACTTCTGAATATTCGACTTTTTTGGACATTTTAACTTCAACCACAAAAACGAATTTAAAACATGTATTAGAAAATGACCAGAAAGTCGACATCAAACTCAACATATCCATCTTACTCTTAAAACGACAAATGTTCATGCATAAGATTTAATTAAATCTAAAAATTTATCAAATAACGATTTTAATATCACAATGTCTATTTCTTTTTATTTCTAATTTATATTTAAGATTTTTGTGAATTTAAACAAAAACTAAAGACTGAATGAAATTAGAATTTTGAATCAAACTAAAACAACATGCTGGCCTGTGTTTTTTCTTCGGCCAAAAACCAAAACTGAAACTTATTTAAAGTTCATAACTATTAAGCTTTATTAACTATTAAAACAATAACAAAAAATTCCACCATGTTTCGATAAATATTTGCTAACACCGGACCAGGTTTCGCATTACTGCAGCATCGCCGGTCATACCAATAATTTGTTTAGCCGTAGTTATGCCAACAAGCTCCATAGATCACAGACTCCTACGAATATCCGGTCTAATCCGAATTCTCGTCCAAAGCTTCAATTAGAGGTGTGTTCAGAAGATCAAGCTGCTCGTTCATAAGTGTAAATTGACTAGATTGTAAATATTTGTGAATTTCTATGGTTGCCAAAAAATTAGGTTTTCTGTGTTATTACGAATATGTGGTACCTCTACTGTGTTTCTGGAAGTTTATTTTTGAAGGCAGCGATGTTCGCTATACCTAATGTGAAAATTATGTGATGTTTGACCTATGTAGACAGCATTACACTCAGAGCAATACAATTTATAAATACCAGATTTACCAAATCGCGAATTTTTCTCTTTTGCATTAAAAATCATGTTACTTAAAGAATCATATGATTTAAAGCTAGCTGTGACTTGGGATGTATAAGAAATTATTTTACTTATCTTTTTCAAGATGTTTCCAAAATATGTAATAGAATTAATAGTTAATTTGTGTTCTTTTTTAAATATTAATCAATCAATTGTGTTTTCAGAATATCCATTGCTATAAGCTATTTGTTTGATTATCTTAATTTCTGGATTACAATTTCCTTCATTCATTGGTACTATATAAGCTATATTTATCATCGAATTGTATGCTCCCAATTTCCACAAAGTAAGGGTTGGAAATGTCAATTATTTATTTAAAGTTATCAGAATTTATAATTTAATTAAGTAATGCTTCTGAAAATATAAATTCAAAGAATTGGATAAAATTTCCAATCCTAATTCGCGCGCGAAATATAATTTAATTTGCTGCAAAATTTCGTTTTCAAACTTTAACTTTTTAATTCCTTTGATTTTTTAAGTTTATAAGTTTAAACCTTAAATTTTGAGGTAAAAAAGTCTTGTTTTAGAAACTGAAATCTAAATTTAAAAAAAAATGAATATCTCAGGTTGAAATCGAAAAATTCGAAAATACGTGACACATTTACAAAATATAATAAAAGTAAGTTGATTAATAAAAAATTAAAATTTTCGACTTTTTTTGAAACCTAAAGATTTCGGGGAAACTGTAAATAAGAGAGCAAGAGGAGTGCAATATTCAAATTTAAATAAAATTAATATTTTGTGATTAAGAAAAACATTTTCGGAATTTTTATTTTTCATAAATTTCAAAATTTTCTTCGAAATGTTGAGTAAATTTTCTGAAAATCTCTCCTAGAAATTTGGAAGTTAAACTTGAATTTTACTTTCATAAATTTTGATGTTAACTTATAAGGCCTGACATTTTTAATCTCAAAAATTTGGCGTTTTTAATAAAGATCCAAAAATTCGAATATGAGAAAAATCCTTAAAACGTTTGAATTAATTTTTTAGATTTCAAATTTAAGCACGAAATATTAAATGTTTCTCAAATCTTTGACTTTAAATTCCAACTTTTAAGTTTTTCTAGAAATTGGCGGGTTTTTGTTGAATAAATGTCAGGTTTGAAAGTCTAAACTTCGAGAAAAACTATTCAAGTTTAAAACTGAATTTCAGAGATTAATTCGAAAAGTTAAGCAGGAATTCGAAATTTTAAGACATTTTTGGAAACGTTAAGTTTCTTCTCAAAAGTTTGAGTTTAAACCTACAATGTTTAATTTTTGTTCTTTAAAATTTGGACGTCAAAATATGAAAATAATAGATTGTTTCTAGAAATTTCGTTCTCAAAAAAAAATTTATAAAATTTTGTAAAGTTAAATTATCTCAAAATTTTCAAATTAACATCAAATAAAATCAAACTTTTTCTCTCCCAAAATTTGTTTCCAAATTCAGCTTTTTTTTTTAATTTTTTCTTCTTGTTTGGACTGTTTTCTCAATATTGCGTCTTTACATTTTAAACTGCAATGAGAACATTTTTATTATAAATATCGAGCTTTTTTTAAATTTTGACTTTTTGTAAATGTTCTTAATTTATCTTAATCTTATCTTAATATCCCTACTAAAATTTCAGTTTTAAAATTAAAATTTTGAATTAATTGCGAATTTAGTTTAAATATCTATTTTTTCACAATTTCATTTTTTTAAAATTCCTTGTTTCAACTTGAAATTTAGGGTTTCGCTTTAGCAGAAGATTTGGCCAATTTCGGACAGAGCTGACATCTAAACTAATTTTTTTAGGCGATAGCGTTCAAAAGCGAAACTAGAAATAGTGTTTAATAAAAATATTTGAAAAGGTGAAATTTTTGATAAACTCTTAACTCGAAATCTCTAGTAAACCTGTGACATTTCGATGTTTTTAAACCTTTAAAAAGAAAAGCAACAAAAGAATATTGTCAAAATATTGGAATTAACGATAACGAAGGCTTCCACGGCCAAAGTCAGTACAGGATATACTTCTTCCGGGATTGGACCGTGTCAAAGAAATAATAAAAGTGTTCGACGTTTCGCCCACCATCGTAGGGGCTTCTTCGAGAACAAAGAAAAGAAACAATAAATGAAAAGAGAAATATAAAGGAATATGCAAAAATGAAAAGGCCAATTTCAAAACATCAGAGCACGGTAACTCAGTATGTCCACCATACCAGAGGCGAAACTTTTCTGAATTGAAAATTGGTACAAAGGATAACAAAGTTTAGACAGAAGAGCACGGTAACTCACCATACCAGTGGCGAAACTCTTCTGAGAGGAAAGAGGGAAAGGGAGACTTTATATACCATTCGTCTGCGCGATCACTCTCGAAGATTTCCGATGGTTGGTTTCCAGATGGAGAAAAGCATGTAACCGTCATGACACATTAACTTTTAGTTATAGTGTCATGTGTAACCGTCATCTCTGTTGATGTTTTTCGGAAATTTTTGGATTTCTATGGCCTCGCGTATCTTCCTATTAGAGTAATTGGGAATATTGGATATAATTGAAATATTATCAAAGAGGATCTTATGTCCGGTCTCATGCTGATGTTCCGCAATGGCTGATTGCCAAAATAAACCAGACCTAAGACATCTTGGGTGCTCGGATATTCGCGTCTTAAATGATCGCCCCGTTTCTCCGATGTACACTGAACCACAAGAACAAGGAACCCTGTACACGCCATTAGAACAAAAGGATAAAATTTTATCTTTGGGAGATGGGAGGAGCTGTTGGATCTTTGAGGATGACGAAAAAATGGGTTTAATGTTGAGTTTTCTCAATAATTTTCCGAGTTGATCTGTTACTCCGTGAACATAAGGAAGAAAGGCTTTAGAAGAAATTATTGAATTTTGTGAAGGACGAGGGGTAGGGTGAAGACGTCGTTTAATGACAGTTTCAATGTCACGCGATTTGTAACCATTGTTGCGGAGGTTAAAACGAATTTTGTTCAACTCGTCTGAAAGATTTATCGGTTGTGAAATTGCTACAGCTCGTGAAACCAGTGAATTTATGACAGAACGTTTTCGGGAAGGATGATGCCCATCATCGTGATGGAACTCTGCATGCAAATAACGATTAGTGTGGGTGGGTTTTCGATAAACGGAATGAGAAACGCGATTTGGTAAACGGGTGACCAGTACGTCAAGAAAAGGAAGAGAACCGTTGTTTTCGATTTCCATAGTGAAGCTAATAGAGGAATGTAAACTGTTTAGGTGTTCCAAAAATAAATTTAGCGAATCCTTGCCATGTGGCCATACAATAAATGTGTCGAAGGTTGCGAAGTTGAAACGAATTTTGTTCAACTCCTCTGAAAGATTTATCGGTTGTGAAAATGATATGGCTCGTGAAACCAGTGAATTTATGACAGAACGTTTTTGGGAAGGGTGATGATGAGACTGCTAATAACGATTAGTATGGGTGGGTCTTCGATAAACGGAACGAGTAACGC
This sequence comes from Dastarcus helophoroides, assembly GCA_028583605.1. Taxonomy (NCBI): domain Eukaryota; kingdom Metazoa; phylum Arthropoda; class Insecta; order Coleoptera; family Bothrideridae; genus Dastarcus; species Dastarcus helophoroides. The sequence goes on along the minus strand of CM053328.1, from coordinate 24,864,240 downwards.
GACTGTTTCGTAAACGGGTGACCAGTACGTCAAGAAAAGTAAGAGAACCGTTGTTTCCCATTTCCATAGTGAAGCTAATGGAAGAATGTAAACTGTTTAGGTGTTCCAATAACTTTAGTGAATCCTTGCCATGTGGCCATACAATAAATGTGTCATCTACATAACGAAGCCAAATCTTGGGTTTTAAATCCGCAGGATCTGTCATAAATTCACTGGTTTCACGAGCTGTAGCAATTTCACAACAGAACAATAAGAACATACTAAAGGAAAACCAGTCCGCAATGTTTATAGCTGATATGATATTGCGCCCCACCTACAATTCTAGCGGGTACTACAAAAAAAAAAGCGGGAACTTTTGAATCTATGACATAGTCTATTAAAATCAAATGAGAATTTTTGTTTTTTAAAATATGACGCTATTGGACTTTGCACGGACAAAGTCGCGGATGCAGATAGTTAGTTACAATTTCGATGATTTTACGAATAAATTAAATTTATAGTGTAAAAATTCCCAAGTATTGCTTATCTGAAAAATACCTTGTCTATTTTTGATTAATGAGAGGTTCTACGGAAATAAAGAGATGGACTGTATGTCGCACACACTTATAATATGTAGTAACCATTCATAATCGCATAATCGACTAAAACAGACTATTCTGTAATTTTTTATTTGGGTGGCATGTCTTTATATCAAGTGATTGATGCATGCATTTCAAGTTCTGCCCTATATCCTACCATTAACCAAACGAATTTCCTCGAAATAATCACCTATCCCTAATTTAATAGATCCAGGAAATTACGATACAGACTACAAACACGTTGCTCACAAAAACAAATGCGTGCAAAAAACGCAACGTTGGCATTAATAATTATTTTAGAATACTGCAGAACAGAAATAGAACAACGGGATTATTTAAGTGGTGGGTGTGTAGGCAGTAATGCGTGTTAATTGTGACGTAAAACTTGCTTTTTCTGCTTGTTTACGGGCAACAGATTTGCCCGTTATTCACCTATTCACACAATATTCCACAAATATCGTAAATCAAGCGAAACAAAAAAAAATTAAATATCCAAACATTTTAAATAAACATATGAACCAGACATTACCTCCCTAGTGACAATTAACGGATAAATAAATATCAAAGTTTGAGAAAATTTATCAAATATAATCTGTCAAATTATGGACAATTTAATTACGGTGACTGAAAACTCAATTATGAGATTCGCCACTGATGTAATTAAGCTCCCGAAAATAATTTTGATATCAAAATAAATGCGATGTTTATTTGATATTTATGAACAGGGCGAGGAAATATAGCAGAAAAAGTTGAAGTTACGAGTTATAAAACTTTAATATAACTTGATTTAAGGCCCCAAGGCGCCCATAACCTCTAATCTCAACGTTAATTACCGCCGTTTCGATTGTGATGCGAATTTCTACTCAATATAAAGATCGTCTTGATGCGATTTGTAAAAGTAGATTTGTCTAGCGCAGTTTAATCATGGCTTTGATGATCTATTTACAGTGTTTAGTTATTAAATAAGCAAATTATAATTTTTAGAGGAAATCCTTGTTCTTACTAATATATGTATAGAATGATTCAAAATTCGGTGCACAAATTTTAAGAGCGTATTTTTGGGCTCAAAAATAAGACTTTTTATTTCTATAAACATGCAGTGGCGGCTGGCGTATAAGCACTGTGCAACTGCAGCACCCCGAATTTCGCTTACCAGTTTTTTTCTCAAAATTTTCACCTTTCATTACAAAATTTTTTGTAGAAACTTTAAATTTTCTCTGATTTATTTTCATAGAAATTTTGTTGCGACATTTAAAAACCCATTTTATGTTTATTTTTGATCAAAATCACATTTTCAAAAACTAGTTTTTGTAAAAGTTTGGAGTAAGAAATCAATATTTCGAGCAGGAATTAAAATGTTAAGAAAAAAACTCAAATTTCTTTGAAAATGTCAACATTTTGAGAAAATAATTACAATTTTATGAAAGTTAATACCGTATCTTTTTACCTCAAATCTCATTTTGTATAAAAATTTTGAGTTTTTTCAGATATTTCGATTTTTTTAGAAAATTTTGATTTTTTCTTCTTTCATATTTCCTAAATATTTTATAAAAAGACATTTTCTCCAAATTTTCATTTTTCCCGAAGGTGTTGTTCTTAAAATTTCTTCTAGAAATTTCAAATTCTCCAGATTTTTCTTTGTGTTCCTCTAATTTGCTTTAAATTTTCAAGTTTTTTCACGACACTTTGACAATTTAAAGTTCATTCATTTTGTAGTTTTGACAAAAAATGTTTGGAAAAAACCCTGAAAGTTCTATAAAAATTTCAACATTTTGGGAAAAACAAAAAATTTCGAGTGTTTTTGTAAAGATATTTCAAATTCTTTTCCAAATTACGATTATTTTTCTAAGAAATTTTGTTTTTTTTTTCCTATGCAATTTCTGTTTTTCTCTAAACATTTCATGCAAAGAATTTTTTTTGAAATTTCGACTTTTCCTGGAGATTTTGTCTTTAAAATATTTTTTCTTCTTTTCATTTAATTTGTTTTGGAAATTTAAAAGTTTTTTAAGGAAATTTTAATATTTTAAAGTTCATTTTATTTTGTAATTTTGATAAAAAACTGAAAATTATTAAGTATAAGTTTAGCGAAAATAAACTTCATATTTGCATAAAAATAAGAAAACTTTGGAAAAAATATTGAAATTTCAAGAAAAAATGCACCTTTTTAAAATTTGGCATTTCTCTAAAAAATTACTACTAATGTAGGACAAAAGAAAATTCTGAATCGGAATTTCCAATTTTCCAGAAATGTTAAATTTATTCTTGAAGTTCTCAAATTCGAATTTAAAATTCAAATTTCGATAAAAAAGACAATCGAAATTTAAAGATTAAACTCAAAATTTCAAGAGAAAACAGATAATATTTCTAGAAAAAGTGGAAATTTTTTATAAGTAAACAACATTTCTCAAAAATAAAATAACCTTTTCAAAATTAAAGAAAAAACATTTTTTTAAATAAATTAATTGTCAAAAATATTATTATAATTTGGACTTTTAAAGTGGAAATTATTGAAATTTTTTAGAAAAAGAGTCTACATTTCTAGAAGAGTCCCAAAATTTCGAAATTAAAATTAATCAAATTGAAAATAAATCCATTAACAATTTACTGTCCTCAATTTAATTTTTTTCTAGTAATTTTGAAGTTTCAGAGAAATTTCAAAAACAAATACGCCAGCTTGAAGCCAATTTTGTGAGATTAAAAATTCAAATTTTGGCAATTTGTACATAAAATGCAAGATTTTTTTGGAAATTTGTTTCAAAACTTTGCACAATTTTAAAAATAGACATTTTTGTTATTTTTCTATTAATTCGATTGTCGTTTCGAGTTTTTTTTTAAAAAATGTACATTTAAAAAGAAAAATATTACCACTTTTAAAAAATAAAGTTAAAGTTATCAGAAAGGTCGAACTTTTAAAAAAAATCTTAAAATATGTTGAAATCTTCATAGAAATTCAAATTTTCAAAAAAAAATATGGATATCGAAAAAATAATCAAATTTTTAAAATGGTCGACATTTTCAATAATTTTGGGCATGTGAATAAAAGACGAATTTTTGGGAAAAATATTGACATTTAAAATAAAGTTTTTAATTAAATTTTCAAAGAAGCTTAATTTTTGAATATTGGAGAAAACTCAAAATTATCGAAAAATTCGTAATTATCAAAAAAGTTGAAATTTTGAAAAGGTAAAATTTTTTAAAAAGTCGAAATTTTCAATAGTTCAGGTTTACAAAGAATATTTTCTTTTAAGTCGCAGATTTAATTGAACATGTTTAAAAAAATGTGTAAATAAAATTTTAAAAGAAGTTAAGTTTTCAAAAAGAGTTTTGAAATGGAGTCAAAATTTTACGAAATAGAAGCAAATTTCAATAAAAGGTTTTAAGTAATGTGTGACTTAAAAAAATCACAATTTTCAAATAAAGAATCGACAGTTTGCAAAGAATGTCAAAATTTTGAAAATAGTTGAAATTCAAAAAGAAGTCAAAATTTTTAAGTTTCCAAAAATTTAAAATTTTGGAAAATTAATAAAATTTTGAAAATTTCGAACATTTGAAAAAAGGCCGGAATTTTCAACAAAATGAGAATTAAAATAAAAAGTCGGAAATTTCAAAAAAGAGCAGATTTAAGAAAAGGTTAAAATTTTCAATAAAGAAAGTCAAAATTTGTTGACAAGGCAAAAATTTTCAAAAATCTATTAAATTTCCAAAAAAAGAAGAAAAGAAGAAGAAAGAAATTTTTAAAAAGAAAAAGTAGAAATTTATAGTCGAAATTAAAAAAATATCAAAATATGCAAAAGACTGAGAAGTTTTATCGAATTTACGAAATAATTCAAAATTTTAAAAAAGTTTAAGTTTTGAATAGTTGGGAAATTTGCACTCAATTTTTCAATAAAAATCAAAATTTTCAAAACCGGAATATTGAAAACAAGTGAAAATTACCAGATAGTTCGAGGTTTTCAAAAGTCGAAATATTGAAAAGTTAAAATTTTGGAAAAAGTTTAAATTTTTGGTAGTTAAAATTTTGAATCAGCCAACATTTTTTTAAAAAGTTAAAGTTTTAGGTAAAAAAAATTAAAAATTAAACATTTCATATAATTTCAAAATTTAAAAAAAAAATATAAATTTTGAATGAATTTCGAAAATTAAGAAGTAGCGAAATTTTCAACAAAAAAAATCAAAAAATAATCGAAGCTGCAAAAAAAGTCGAAATTTTGAAAAATAGTTAACATTTAAATAAAAACCAATCCAAATTACTAGCAATCGAAATTTTCAATCAAAAATTTTAATTTTCCAATAAAACAATGTAAATAAAAATGAAATTTAGCAAAAAGTAGAACATTTAAAAAGTCAAAAGTCCAGTTTTGAAAAAATTACATTTTCAGAAAAAGTAAGAATTTTCAAATGGTAAAAATGAAAAAAAAAGTAATAATTAATTTTCAGAAAAATTCACAAAAAAAAACGAACACCGAAAAGTCTAAATATTTACGAAAACACGGAAATTTTTAAAATAGTATTCGCTGTTTTTTTAGAAAAGTCGATACTTAAAAATAAAATAAGGTCAAGATTACAAGAAAAAAGCTAAATTTTATAATACAGTTGAAACTTGGGAAAAAATCCAATCTTTCAAAAAACGCGATATTATCAAAAGTTTTCATTTTTAAGTTTTCAAAGAAATCTAAAATTTTCGAAAAGTAACGTTTTGAAAATGTCTAAATTTTCAGTCGAAATCTTAAAATTTTTAAAACGCTTGTCGCAGCACCCCCATTAGTGTTGGCTACGAGCCACCACTGTAAACATGTGTCCTAAAATGCACCCCCTTCCGAACTACAGCCATATGTTGCGCAAGAAAAATCGATTATTTCAAATTGTGACTACAGTTATTGCTCAACGCATCTCAAAATTTGCAAGTCCCTGTTTTTTTAGGCCTTCTACTTATTTTTTGATTCAAAGATACTGAGGACCTAACTTTAAGGGGTTGAAGGATGGTTTACACTTTTCTTGGCCAAAATTTTGCTTGTCTACTGGAAAACTCCAAATTCAAATAAGATTATCTAGTTAGCCGTGAAAAAATCTAAAATTTTGATTTCTTGCAATTTTTTGATACAACGAGTCGTTTGCAAGAAAATCGTGCTCAGCTAAACGAGAGTATTATCAAAATAATCACCACCTAAAGTTTAACTAAGCCTCCTTCGTGTTACAACTCACCATTCTTCTGTAGATAGGCTGCCGGAGACGATCATTGCAATTCGGAGGGGGAGCATTTTAGGGCAACGTTTATAGGAATAAAAAGTCTTATTTTGACCCCAAAAATATGCTCACAAAATATTTGTATCAAATTTTGAATCAGCCTGTATAAATGTGAAAGTATGAGGGTAAATCAAATATGAACCGGAATTTTTATCATGTCGCCATGAGGGCGTCAGGAGTGTGCGCATACTCTTAGACATGTTAAGTGGGGATATTACGTGACTTCCTGCGCTCAAGTGAATTTCCTTCTCGCCGTTTATCAGTTTAAATACAATAAGTAAGCAAGAGTTTCATCCATACGTTGCGCAACGCATTATTATTAAATTTCTTGCCATTGAAGGTGCAAATCCAGTTGAAATTCTTCGTAGAGTAGAAACACAGTTTGGGGATACTTGATTGAATGTCACAAACAATTTTTGGAAGGACGAACACAAGTTGAAAATGAACCTCATGCTCGCCGTCCTCGGACCAGTGTGAGTGCGGACAAGATTAACGTCGTTCAATGCCTTTTGAAAGGTGATCGCCGTTTAAATGTTGGTGAAATTGCAGCTCAGATAGGGATAAACTTTGGGAATGCTCAATCCATCATTACAGATGAGCTGGGGTTTCGAAAAATTTCTGCCAGGTGGGCACCTCATCTTTTGACTGAAAAACAGAAACAACAACGTCTGGAGATTTGTCAACGTCATCTTGGACATTTTCGACGTGAAGGTGATGGTTTGTTGCAACGTATCCTTACGTGTAATGAGACTTAGATCCACCATAACACCCCTGACTCTAAACAAGCAAGCATGGAGTGGGGAAGAAGGGGGGAAGGTGCACCAGTTGAGACAAAAACTCGCCTCTCAGCTGGAAAAGTTCTTGCGACAGTGTTTTGGGATTTTAAAGGAGTTGTGCACATCGATTTTCTGCATGAACAGTCGTACGGTTAATGCTGCCTACTACCGCTCGCTATTCGATGAAGCAAAACGTGCATATCGGCGGAAGAGGCGCGAATTTTCGGTCAAAAATGTGATTTTGCTTCCACAATGCACGCCCCCACTCGGCCAATCTGACAAACCAAAATTTAGAGGAAATACATGGGGCAACATAACTTTTTTTACGTTAAAGTTGTACTTTATGAAAGTAGCTATCTTAAACCGTTTTCAAGATATTTGGCTTTGAAGCTTCCAGTGCTAGAAATTGAATTGATTAAAACAATTTAGTGGTTCCGAATTAATAGAACAAATTGCATGCAAGAAAGATTCTTAAGATAAAAACATTACGATTTAGCCCTACTTAGCTTAGACGAATAGTGGATAGCTAAAGAGATACAATGTGAAATATTATTTTACTTTTTTTATTATTTTTCCATAAAAGCCAATAACTCTGCAAAATTTTGGTGTTTGTGCTTCTTTAAATGTACTACTGTACTGTTGATTACAATTATTAATGCTATTATAAAGCCTTGTTTTTCACATACCCAATTTATTTAAATTTATTTCAACTGTGGGCATTGGAAGTTTCAAAGTCAAATATCTCGAAAACGGTGCAAGATCGCTACTATCATAAAGTATACCTTTTTGTGTAAAAAATATTGAAAAATCAGAATTAAATATCAAAAATAAGATATGTGCACGTAAGAAAAAGTTATGTCGTTTTTAACATACTCAATCTGTGGCAGGTGGCTCCCTCTATGAAGTATAACTAAACTGAAAACTGATTTAAATTCCTCATCTCAGAAAAGTCCCAACCCCAAAATTTTGCAGAGTTATTAGCATTTATTGAGAAATAAATGAAAATAAACTAAAATAATATTTCACACACCCTGTATCTCTTTAACTATGAACTTTTCGACGAAGGTAATTTCAGCTAAATCGCAATAATTTTACCTCAGCAATCTACCCAGGAATTTTGGCCAATTACCTCGGGACCATCCTGTATAGGAACTTCCTCCGGGATTTGACCGTATTAAAAAAATTAATAGTTCTTTGCCACGGTCCGATTCCGGAAGAAGTATATCTTGTACCAATGACATATGTCATTGGCTTGTACTAAGTTAGTTTTAGTAGTTTTTATCCTCTTATGCCAAACTTTATTATATCCAGAAAACTGAAACAACTTTATAACCTATTTATATAACTTAAACAATCATAGAGAAATATTTGATGCTATCGGACCAGGTTTAGCTTTTCAGCATCGTTGGCGATTATACCATGGTAATAACCACGGTCAAACAAACTACTGGTATAATCGCCGAAGCTACTAAAAAATTATAGAGAAATATAAGGTCAACTCTATGATCTTTATTTTGACAGTGGTTTTTTTTTGAGGTCCCCGAGCGATTATCATAAAGGCATTTTTTTTTGGAGGAACGGACTGTTCCTTGGTACCCTAGAAAGATGAAAAAACAGAACAACAGTTGCTCCAACGGGTTTCGATAGCCAAGCTACCACCTTTCTTGATTTCAGAGACCATGATTTGTATATCAGCCATAAAAGAAGACATCTCTATTAACGATTTCAGCATATTACGTTACCGAATTACAATCTCAATTGAAAATTTAATTTCAAATTGCATTTGCTTAAAGTGTAAAATTGTTTTGAAATTTCCATTCAGTTGCATTGCAGTTAGTTATTCAGGTTCGCGGAGGAAGCGCGAGTAACAGCTGTTTACTGCGAGAAAGTGAGAGAGCCACCTATATTCTTTAAATTTTATAATTTCATGAATTACTAAAGTAATTAAAACTTATAGACTTTGTTAAAACATTGTCATTTTACATCAGACTATGCGATATTTTTGAATGGATAAAAAAGAGAAAGGAAAATAAGAAAAATTATTGGCATCTTATTCTCAAACACCCTGCACATTTCGCGTAATGTAGATTCTAGTCATTTTAACTCCTCCTGTTGTAACACATTCCTTTATCTCAAGTAATTGCTAGAGGCAAAAGTCAATTCGAGAAAAACTCAAAATTTAAAACAACAAAATTTCGAGTTCAAATTCAAAATTTTAACAAGATCCAAATTTCGATATTAAATCATAATTTTACTAAAAAAGTTAAAAAATTAAAATTTATAACAAAAACTTTTTAAATTTAAAAAAACACATTGTATAGTAAAAGCCAAAATTAAAAAAAAAATTAAAATATATTATATATTATATATATATATATATATATATATATATATATATATTATATATTAAAATATAACGAAATTTTTGCTTAAAATTATAAGAAAGAAAATCACGTCTATTATCTAAATTTTAGAAACGAAATATAACAGCTGAAATTGCAAAGTGGAAGCTTGAAATTATAAGAAAAAATCTCAATTTTCGATAAACTCAAAATAAGGAAAATCTGAAAATGAAGCCAAAATTTTTAGATAAAGTCAATCAATTTGTAATCGACAATTTAGGAAAAAAAGTAAGAATTACAATCGAACCTTTGATGATAAAAGTCGAAGTTTCCCAAAAAAAGAAAAAAACTTATCTAAAAATAAATTTCGCTCGAGTTTACAATCTAAAATTTTCAAAGATATAAAAAATTCAAACAGTACACTAAAATATTTAAAAAAAACACGAAACGCTAAAACAAACCGAAAAAGTAAAATTTTCAGCTTTAATCTGGGAATTTTAAAATCAAGTTTGAAATATCCAAATAAAATTAAATATCCTGAAGTAGAAATTTTAAGTTTAAAGTCATAATTTTGAGAAAAAAGTTGATTTAAAAGAAATCTCCGAAAAAAATTACATGATAAAAATTTTCACGAAATATCGAAAAATTTAATATTTCGGATCAGAATTTCAAAAGAAGTAAACGTTTCAAAAAAATTACAAAAGTTGGTATTTGAAATCAAATTTTTAGAAAAAAAATAGTACAATGAGAAAGGGTGAATTTGAGGCAAAAAACGATATTTTGAAAAAAATAAGTATTGGCAAAGTAAAGTCACTTCCAAAAAGAAATTAATATTATTAGAAAAAAACCTTTCGAAAAAAATCAATATTACTTATTAGAAAAAATCTTAAAGATATACTTCAAACGTGATCATTTTACTTTTTCATCTGTCAACCTCCAGTGGGGTGTCAAATTAAATGTGGATTCCAAGTGGTCAATAATTTTTGGAAGTCTTAATTTTTGAGTGTTTATTTATTTATTTACTTATTTATTTTTGAAATCTATGGTGTAAACTAGACTTCTAAAGTTTTTTGTCAAAGGTTAATGGCCTTTTGGCTTTTCCATTTTTCGCGAATGAGAGATGATTTTTAAATATTTATATACCGCAATCGATATATTTCACGAAAAGTGACAAAATTGAAAAATTGTTAAGACTCAAATATGACAGTATAATAAAGTTTTGATAAAATATATTTTGGTAAGCTTCGTACTTTACGATGAAAACATTAAAAATATCTCTAAAACAAATTACGCAATATATTAGGAGTAACGGAAATTGGAAAATTATTTATGTTAGCATAAATCACCGATTCAATAACCACTAGCTGTGAAACAAAATACCGGAAATTAAGTATATATTCGAACTAGTGCCGAATACAAATGAAATTCATTGCACCGCTCGAGCCGATACGCCAAAAAGAAATTTTACACGGAAATATCCGCAGCATGAAACAAACGAAAAAGTTGCTTAACGTCACTGAATTGGTTCTGCTACACCATCTCCACCTTCCGTCCGTAAAGAATCGAAATAAACCATGAAGACCTGAACTAAAACGAATTTCCTTTAATAACTCTTCACGTAGATAAATAAATCCGCAAAGAAAGCGGGGTGGCTTATATGCCGTGGAAGGCTTGACACTTGAGTTAAAAACGGTCGACCTTTTGGATTAGTCCGACCGGCCACATAAAATTCAAATGGACAATTCGATTAAATATTTTATAAGAGCTGTGAATAGAGCGGAAAGAATTGGTCTCTGCTTGCAGAAGTGGGAATTTACGGTAAAAAGAAATAAAAACAGATGCACGCAACAATGTTAAAATTTATACAGCCATTAAAACATAGGCGACTGCTGAATTACGTTTGGTAGTTCGTTAATGAAAAAAAAACTTTCCCCCTTTACGTAATAATAATTTGCACATTTGTTTTTTTATATTCGATAAATTTTCAGTTTTAGATCAAATACTTAATTTCTCAGGAATACTCAAGTGCCTATTTTTTTATACGATTTAAGGGTTGTTAAGTCTCTGAAGAAAATAGATGATTCGGTAGGCAAGAAGTGGTTTTAAAATTTTTTATCGGTATCACCTGTCTCCCTGAAACTGAAAACAGGAGGAAAACTATATCCAGCAACGCCGCCGGTGGCTAATGCTAGAACTATCAACGATCTTGTAAATCGATGTTACGCTTCTATCGGACGATTAGCGCACCGCGAACAGCTATGAGGTTAGTTTGTCTACCTAGCTAGTCTAGCCGATTCGCTCTACAAAATTCCCAAACAAGGTAAAGCGGATCTTCCATTTCGAACTGCTGCCACCGTCTACCACCCACCGATAGTCCTTTCGGGGGAGATAGATGCTTAAATTTTAGACTCACGTTACCAGTGAGGGAGGCTGTAAACATTTTCTCATTGATAAATGCACCCACGTAGCTGAAGGATCGATAAATGGGAGCAATATCGCTTTGAAGTAAGGTTTACATTGCTGTAGTAAGTATACTAATAAAACGCTTCGTGCTAGTAAAAGTAGAGTACTATAGATAGTCCAGGGTAAAGTAGAGTGGATAGCGCATGTGGAATAGTACACTCTACTATCATAGCCCCACTTCCAGAATTTCACTCTACTCTACCGATTTTTAGATCACTCTACCAATGTAAACGGAAATAAACTTTTTTTTTAACGGCGGCTCGCTAATTTCGCCGCTTTGTCGTCACATGCATAAACACTCAACTATCCTTTGAATTTACTGGACTCGTTGAAACGTTTACTCTACCAAAAGCAGAGTGACTCTACTACTTACTATATCCATGCAAAGCAAGACATTACGCTAAATGCGGGATACATTTTTTCAATTTTGATAGACACTGCTTCCCTAGTAATACTGGAAATATTCTTGACAGCAGTAAAACGTCTTTTTTAGCTAACCGGGAGCAGTTTTTTATAACCATGTATTAGTACTTTTGTGAAACTTTAGCATCGTTATAAAATAGTATATTCTTGGAAATGTTTACAGCATTAACCAAAACAAAAGAACTTATCACATTTTTTCTGGTTATATTTAATATTTGCAAAATTTAAGGAAAATTATCTCTGTTTATACCGACTTACTGGAGCTAACGACAACGGCAAATTAATTAACTAATCAATTGTAACACATTATAACCAATAGCACTTGCAGTATTTCAAAATAAGGAAAGTACTTACTCAGGTTGAACTTTTCCTCAGTTTTGCTATCGTTGGATTTGGTCCGTCGTCAATTGTATCTTTCGCTAATAGAGAACCTTGACGGTGTATCGTGTTTAAAAAGTCATCACGTTCTACACTATTTAGCATAACATATTCTATCAAGTCCGAAAAGTCATCGTGTTCAGTCGGCACATCCTTTTCCTTCGTTCTTTCCATTTTCTGGTGATTTCAGACTTTTAGGTGCTGCAGTATCGATGGGGAGGTTTTCTTTGGAGGCGTTGGTGCTTGCACTGAAAAAGAAAAACGACAATAATAAACTTATAGCGAATTTCTGGACTACCAATGTTTAAGAGAGTTTAAATTTGAAATTTCACCATTAAATCCAAAATTTCTACAATATGCGAAATAACGAAAAAATGTTAAAATAATTATAATAAATTTCGAACTCTATTGATATTTCGAAATTAAAGTTGAAGTTTAAACGTTTATAAAGTGTGAAAATTTTCATACTTAAGTCAGATTTTCAAAAAAGATCATTAAGAAATAAGAAAAGAAAATAAAACTTTTTAAAATTAGAAAATATGAGAAAAAAGAAGATATTTTTGGATTAAAGGCGGCATTTCGAAAAAATTTTAATATGAAATAAATAGCTGATATAACCGAAATTTTGAAGAAAATAAAATTGAAAATCTAAATTTTAAGAAAAAATTCAAAATATTAGGAAAACTCAGAACAAAAATTCTAAATTTCTTGATAATGGTTCAAATTTGAAAAATAATTTGAGAATATCTAGAAACAGCCGAATTTTTTAATCTTTAATTAAACTGTGGGAAAAAATAAGACTTAAAAACATAAATCAGGAATGTTGAGGAAAAAAGTGGAAATTTTCGAAATAGAACCACAATTTATATTAGTTTCTACAATTTTAAAATTTACAATAAAAGGTTAAAAAAACATTGACCCTTAAATCTTGGAATTATGAAATAAGATCAGAATTAAAAGAAAAAAATGTTTTTATTAAAAACTAGCTGACCCCCGCGACTTTGCGCAATGTCCAATAACGTTATATTTAAAAATAAAATAATTTTTTACTTGATTTTAATAGAATAATATATTAAAAATTCGCGTTCCTTATTTAGAATTGTAGGTGGCGCGCAATACTTCATCAACCATAGACATTGCTGATTGGTTTCCCTTTTATACGTTCTGTACTATAACCTCAAATAAAATTCTTAACAAGTTGAGTTCTTAGGTGCTAAAGTTTACTGGAATAGAAATAGCCTAAAAGGTACTCCTAAAAATACTCCACATTTTAGTAAAAGCTGCATTAAAATTGATTTAGCAGTTTCCGAGATTTTCTCGGACAAAACATGAGTCGTCCACAAAGAGACGCATTCAAACGCTTAATGTATAGATAAAATAAAATTTGAACTCGAAATTTAAAATAAAAGACGATTTCAAAATTAGGATTCAAATTCTGGAAAATAAAAAATTAAACTCAAAATTTTAGAAGTAAAGTAAGCTAGCAGGAATTTTGAGATAAAGCCGAATTTGTGCAAAACACCCAAATTATGTAGAAAAATTTTATAAATTGCCCAAAAAAAAACGACGCAGTGACACCTAAAACTTGAGGTTCCCAAATTGCAAGAAAAAAAATCGAAATTACGAAATTAACATCAAAAATTGTAAAAAATATGGAAATTTCCAATTGAAAATCGAAATTTTAGGGTAAAAGCTAATTGAATCCGTGAAGTTTAAGAAAAAAGTTGAAATTTCGAAAAAAAACGCATAGGTTATTAAAATATAAATTTAAAAATCTCGAAATTTCGAGATCAACGTTGAAGTTAAGCTCTCGAATTTACACTAAAAATGTGGAGAGAAAAAAACGTTAAAAAATTAAAATCTCCAGAAAAAAGAGAAATTTAGAATTGAAGACAAGAATTTAGTAAACTTCGTAACAATTCGTTGTCAAAGTTTCGAAGCAAAAACACCAATTGATATGTAAAAACATAGTTTCTTACAAATTTGATATGTTTAACTTTTACTTAGTGGAATTGTCTGATGTTCCTAACTCACAAACTATATTTAATAACAACTAAATCAGTTGTCCAAATGCAAAACTCGCCATCGGTTATTTTTCTTTCCTCATTCTGTCTTTTTCCTTACTTTCTTTTTTCATCTACTCTATTTTTTTCTTATAGTTATTGAAAACAAAGATGACGGATTCTCTTCGTGCAAAAAATTCCTGACGTAAACTACCCTCCCGTTTGGATGTCCTGGGTGGAGGGTGTGCGAGGGAATCCAAAATCGACGGAAAATGTTAATGTAGCCACGGGCTAAGTTTCTTTTAAACAATTCATTCAAAATTCAAACTCGGTTCATCAACACCTTTAAAATGAAAAACCCCACTGTGCTGTCTCTGACAAAAACCCAAGTCTCCCCATCCATCAATACAATCCATTTGCTTTGTCCTAACTACGACTTGCACACAAAATTTCGACACAGCAGGGGAATTTGTGCTTTTACACGAAGCGACCTCTCCTGTCAACGAGAAGAAGCACTAGAATCTGCTGATCATAATTCTCCAAATTCGCATAAAATCTCTATGGCATCACCACTAGAAAATTAGGATTAGAAGCTTGCAGCTCGCTTCATATAACACCTTCTTCTCAAACACTGTCTCGTAGAGTTTGGTACTTTAACTCTGTAAACTGGGAACAATTAAGAGACTTCTTTGCATCTTTTCCATGGCAGGAAGTCTGCTTTAACTCAGACAACCCTTCCTCAGTCGCCTAATCCATCACTGAAACTATCCCGATTGGTATGGAATGTTCAATTCCCCACTCTAAAAAAAAGTCTGCCTCGAGTAATTCTTGGTTCAGCAAAAAATGTGCTTGGGCTGTCTCCTGCAAAAATAACGCATATCGTCGTTGGCGAAATAATCCCTCGGTCGAGACTCGGACGACATTTGTAGATGCACGAAATTTTTACAAACAAATTATTAACGAGACAAAAAGTGATTTCGATGATAAAATGCGCCAGAGACTTATCAACTGTCCGAACTGTTCTAGATCCTTTTGGGGCTTTGCAAAGTCGATTGGAAAGAATTTCCCACCTGTACTTGATGACAATAACAATATTGACACTACTTCCAAGGAAAAGGCTGATATGCTAGCATTAATATTTGCTAAGAATTCCAAACTTGATTCTTGAAACGCAAAACCTATTATTCTGCCGAAGGTTGGAACTTCGATGCCTGAAGTTGTTTTCGGGCAACGCATAATCAGGCAGATTCTCCTCTAGTTTGACACCTCTAAAGCTTTTGGCCTTGATGGTATCCCCGCTACTGTTCTTAAGAAAGACGATCCAGAGTCGACTCCTATCCTAAGCAAACTATTCACATTCTCTTACAACAAAGGTGTATTTCCTAACATATGGAAATCTGCTAGGGTGCACCCTGTCCCCAAAAAAGGGAAAAACGAATCTGGCTACCAACTATCGCCCTATAACTTGTTTACCCGTTATATATAAAGTGATGGAAAATGTTGTCAACATCGAGATCCTCAAATATCTGGAGAAGAATAGAATCATCTCAGGCAGGCAATACAATACGGTTTTGGACAATAACGCTCGACTGGCGATCTACTGGCATATATTACTCATATCTGTAACTCAGCTATGGAAAAACATGATGATGCTAGGATTGTGGCATGGATATCTCAAAGGCCTTCAACAGAGTCTGGCACCAATCTCTTCTCGCCAAATTAACATCTTCTGGTCTTCCTCCTAGACTCTGTCATTTGATACCCAATTTTCTCGCTGATAGATCTGTTCAAATCATCATCGATGGCATTTCATCCACGACATTTGTAATTAATGCAGAGGCGCCTCAGGGGTCTATCCTGCCTCCTACTCTGTCTCTGTTACACATAAACGATACCTTAGCTTCAACTATCGTATATAGAACTACACAGATGATAGTAGCCCTGTGTCATCTTTTTTCTCCGACAAACCATTATCCGTCACTGTTTGAGATCAACTAAGGGAACAGCAGATAGAGATGATTAAACGGAATCTAGAAATTATTCTGGAATGGGGTAAGAAAAATCTGGTCGACTTCAAAAACTAAGGCCGCGGGTTTCTCTAAGAAAACATCAAGGAATAATGCAACAAACATACTAAAGGACAGTCTAATCCTCTCAATGGGATCTAATCTGTCTATCCTAGGAGTGAATGCGAGCACTAACTTCTCTTGAGACGATCATGTGCGCGCCTTTGCTAAGTCCGTCTCTCAAAAGCTAGGCTTACTTTTTAGAGCTAAAAAGTACTTCACATCTCATCGGCTACTCACACTGTACAAAACTCAAGTTAGACCAACACTAGAATTACAAAATAAATGACAACCAGAAAGCTAACTCTCATCACGTGGCCGTCTGAGTCCCGTGACCTTTTCTTTAGAATTGAAGTATCATATTTCGTTCTACCAATGTTAGTGTAGGATTTAATTCTTGTAAGAAATTCCTAAAATTACTCAAATATTATTAAAACACAATATTTGAAATAATGAAAAAGAGATAAGGCGAGAGTTAACCTTCTGGTTGTTACTTATTTTCTGGTAAAATACTGTTCTCATGTTTGTAGTTCAGCCCCAAAGCACATTTTAGCTCTGCTGAATTCAGTTCAAGAAAGAGCGATTCGCCTAATTGATGACGAGAGTTGGACCGATTCTCTCGATACACTAGAGCACAGGAGGATATTTGGTTTCTTTTCTCTTTTCTACAAGTGCTATAGGATTGATCCCCCCAAGGGCTAAATTTTTGCGGCATACAAGACAGTCGAAGGCAGCAAATTCCTGTGTGGTCCAGTTGGCCATAGTAAGGACTTCGGTTTGTGGAGGCTCCTTTAACGACAGAGCTTCCAAGCTATTAAACTCAATGCAGAAAGGAGTTTTCCCCAAAAATTGCAACATATTCTTGTTTAAGAAGGCGGTTCATCGCCATCTCTCTTCGCTTCCACATGCTATTCGCAGTGCTTTAAAGGTGTAAAGGAGTTGCCCTTTGCGAGTGGATTAAACTTTAAAAAAATCTCCATGTAAACTAAAATTGAGATAAATGCAAAAAACTACATACAGTCTATTAGTTAATTATTTTATATTAAAATTCTAAATAATCATTTCTAATGCAAATAAACAGTAATATTTTTAGGATTTACCACATATTTCACATATCTCCTGGCATAATTTTAAGAAAATATTATGGAGATAGCGGGTTTTGGAATTTAATATCAATAGATGGATGAGTTTTGGTTAAGATTATCATTTAATTTAGTCAAAAATTGACAACATTTTAACGTTTAGATTATGTTTAAAAAATTTCCATAACATATTGTAATGAAATGTAAATTGTAGAATTTAGTATGTAAGAAAAGTTTCTAGAAGGATCTGATAAGGTAAAGCGGCCGCGATAATGAAGCAAACGGCAGATAAGTGTTCCCGAAATTTCGGCCAACGGTAAGCCTTATCTGCCCAAAACTTCCAGAACCCGAAAGCGAAAACTATATAAGGCGGACGCCTTTCCCTCTAGTCAGTTAGTCAGTCAGTGTAATTAGTGAGCTAGTAATTAAAAGTCAATAAGTGAGTTAATTATTCAGTTGTAGTGTTCCGAGTTTAGTTTCAAAATAAAGTGGGTATTATTCAATTCACGTGTTAATCAATTCGCATCGATAAGCCCGTAACAATATATTTTAGTAAACATTTATCTCACTCATCCATCTTGACAACTTTTAAACGCATTTGAAAAAATCGCTCGCAAAGTCTCAACTCTTTCAGTAGATATGGCAGATTTTGCATCTAATACCTAGTCCAGACCTACATTTGCCCGCAAACAATTTGCCCTCAAACAAATGTTTTTAAAGATTTGCCCGCAAACAAAGCACATACATTTGTATGCCAGAAACTCTTGACAAACTTTCAATTTATTTGATTTCAGTTGCGTCCAGACGAATAAATAAAAATATGTCTCTAAGTAGTGAAGCAGAGGGAGGGAATTTGATTCTAGCTACATGTTTGTGAATAATACAAAATTAGTGAAATTTATTTATCAAAATCCCAAGTAGATTTCTGGCAGATTTTCACCCTTTCTCTCGAAATGTTGATATATTTTTTTTTAAATTTTTAATGCAGCTAAGAGTCTTCTATGATTGATTTTTCTTGAAATTTAGACTTTTTAAATTTTGAGTTTAAACTTGAAACTATTTTTTTCTTAAAATTGCATTCATTTTGAATTTTAATGTCGAAAGTACTGTTTTAATCTCAAGATTTAGAACTATTAGTGGTGACTGTAAATAACACATCACATAATTCGTTGATACTTTTTTTTAGAATTTCTTAGTTTAACTCAATATTGCAAGATTTATTAAACTCTTCATTTTCATTTTGTCAAAAAAAGACAACATCTAGTTTAAAAATCTGATCTTAACAACATTTCGATTTTACACTTTCAATTTTTACTTCTTTATGATTCTGATGTTCCTCAAGCTTCAGACTTTTTTTCAAATTTTAACTATTTAAAAGAAATGTTTTCGAAATATCAGCTAAAGATTGTAACTTAACAGTTTTATTATTTTCAATTTAAAGCAGGTACGCCTCTGCCGGCAAATAGCAATAAGCAACACTTTGACAACCAGTGTCTTAGATCATGTTTATACTTAGCTCATGGTAATTGATGGGTGGTTAAATAATTCGAATTAAAGTATTATTGGTAATCACAGTAATTCCTTTTGGTATAGAAAATTGCACAGCGTTTACAAAAACAAAAATTCTGTAGTGCTGAAAAATTCAACATTTCAATTTTTCCAAACTTTCAATTAAAATAAATATTTGAAGAATGAAAAAAATTAAATGTAATTTGTTCTAATCAGAATGTTATTTAAAAATTCAAAACTAAGAAACATGTACTGTCCAGCAGCCGTTGTCACTGTTTTTTCAAGACAAATGCATTAACATTTGTCCTGAGCATGTCCAGACTCGCTTGTTTGTAAGTATAAAAACACGTCTTATCCGTCCTCCATGAAAAACAACAAAAATGGATTCATTTGTTTAAATGTTTTTATACAAATGTTTGCAAACACATTTTAAACAGCTTTTATACAGTTTTATATAGATATTTAAATATTCGCGGGCAAATGTTTGTAAGTCTGGAACTAGACATAAGCAGACCTTGAAGATGGCAGATTTTGATTATTAGCCTTTTCAAAAAGGCATTCCTAATATATTTTGTGCATTACTGAATAGTTACGAAGGTCATTCAGAGAATATACTGGCAGTGCATATCAAAATATTAAAAAAATGGAGACGGCGGATTTTTCATTTAGACAACTGAAGTATGAAAACATTTTATCTATACGAAAATTTAAGCTACTGGCAAATTTTTCTTGTCAATTTTGAGAAAAAACCCATCTTTCTTTCTTTTCAAACTTACTCTGGAAAATTGGAAAAGAAAATCGAAATTTTCTGACTTGGACCGAAAAAAAGAAAGTCAATATTTTTGAAAAAAATCCAAGTTTTGAGTTATAGTCAAAATTTTGGGAAAGAACGATAAAAATTGAAAATGTGGACTTGAAAATTACCTTTTATTTTTTGAGTTGAAACTCAGAAGATTTTATTCGGAATTTTGAATAATAAAACTCACAATCTCTACATAATTTATCGAAATTTTGATTTTAATGTTTAAATTTAAATTTAAGTATATTTTTTAGGCGTATTGTGATTGTTTAATATAATACAGAGCATCAGTGCTCTGAAACGTAGTAAGAAATGGTAATTAAGAAACGCTAAAATGATAACGGCATTCTTTACTAGGACATAGAGCTCAAATGAGCATGAGAATTCGATTTGTATGAAAATTACGACTTTTTTTTGATAATTTCCACATTTTGAAAACTTTCCCTTCTTGAAATTTCGACATTTCAAAGTTTACATTATTTCTAAATATTGTCTTTTTTGAAAAAATTTCATTTCAAATTTTCGCCTTTTTATCGGAATTTTGTCCTTTTTATAAATATCGACTTATTAAAAAATTTGACATTCAAAATTTCCACTGTTTTCAAGTTCCTATTTCTATCAACATTTCGACTTTTTATTAAAATTGTGACTTCAAATTTTCTACTTTTTCTCGATTTTTTTTTTGTAAATTTAACTTAAAAAAATCTAGAGTTTTTTGAATACTTAGACAAAGAATTTGAACTTTTTTTGTACATTTTGGTTTTCTCGAAACTTATTTTTTAAAATTGTTGATTTTAAAATATCCTACTTTTTTAATTTTCACTTTTTTGTATTATACATTATTAACTTTTTTTGGAAAATTCGACGTCTTTTTAAAAGTTTGAAGCTCAGAATATGAACGTTTTTCAAATTTCAACTTTTTCTGAAAATTTTGATTTTGAAGATTTCGGCATTTCAAAATATCCACTTTTATTTTTAAAGCGTTGAGAAAATAAAGTCTTTATTTAACGTCGAATTTTTAGACAAACATAAAGAATAAAATTTATCTGAAAAAAATTTCAGAAAAGTACCTACCGAAATTTTAAAAGAAACCTAGCATGGTGGAAAAATCCATTTTTTAGAAAAGAAATAGGTCGAACTTTGAAACTTGAACTCGGAATTTCGAGGCAAATTTTGAGATCGAAGTCGAAATTTTGAGAAAAGAAAGGCAAAAATTTTACAAGAAAAATACGAAATTTTGACTTATAACCTCAAAATATGGTCGACATTTAAAAAAAAATGAAGTTTTGAGAATAAGAGGAAGCATACAAATAAGTTTTGGAAACGCTGCAGTAGACAATGAAGCCTATGTATTTACGTGAATGGTCAACATGGCTCTGATTCAGTGTTATATGTATACACCCGTTTTTCCAAAATATTTTTGTAATTACGTCTTCATAATACTGAAAAATTTCAATAAATCTTGTAAAATATTTCAAAAACTGAGTTGAATATTTCGATTTTTGTAATACATCATGAAAATTTTTGCAAAATTCCATTTTTCTTTTTTTTTCTGAATTTTTAGACTGTTTTTGAATATTTTAACATTTTTTTGAACAATCAGCTGCAAATATTAATCTTTTTAAAAAATGTTAATTTTTTTCAAAATTATGATTAATTGAAGATCTTGATCTTTTTAAAAATTTTGACTTTAAAAAAAAAGTTAGACTTTTTTTAAAAAATTCCGCTTTTTGAACATTTCGAATCAAGAAAGAGATTTTTTTAGAAAATTACCACGTGTTTATAGTGTATTTATTAAAAATTTTCAATTTCAATTTTTAAACTTCGACGTTTAAAAATTTCCTTTTTTTCAAAAGGTACGCATTTTAAAGATTTTAATTTTCCTGAAAAGTTGGCTTTTTTTCTACATCTTAGTTATTTTATTATTATATTAATTGCCTATTATTACGCTTATTTAAAAATTTCGACTTTTTCGTAAATTTTTTATTTACTTTGAAAATTTCCACCTTTTTGAAAACATTTTGAACATTTTGGCTTTTACTCGAAAGTTTTCATTTTCTTTTTGAAAAATTCCAATTATTTTTTAGATTTCGTACTTTGTCCTAAAATTTCGTTATTTTTGTAACTTGAAAACTTTTTAATTTTTTTAAAATGAAAATTTGATTTTTTTCAAAAGGTGGTCTTTTTTAAAATAACTCCGCTTTTTCTAGAAATGATGACTTTCTAGACAGTGTCTTTACTCGTTTCTGAAGAATTTGTTTTTATGAAAATTACGCCCTTTTTTTAAAAATATTAACTTTCTGTAAAAATTTTGATTTAGATTTAAATATTTTCCTTTTTGTCAAATTGATCTCTGATTTTTGGTCGATTTATTATCGAAGTTCCATATTCGAAAATTTCTACTTTTTTAAACCTCCATTTCTATCAAAATTTTGGCATTTTCTCTAAATTTTGACTTCAAATTTCCTATTTTTTTCTTAGAATTTTAGCCTTTTTTGTAAATGTAATTTAGGGTCGACATTTAAAAATTTAGACTAGGAATTTTAGCATTTTTGACACATTTTGGCTCTCTCGAAAATTACTTTTTGCAATTTTTGTCTTAAAAAATTTTACTTGTATTAATTTTGACTTCTTTGTACACTATTAATTTTTGTGGAAATTTCACGTTTTTTAAAAATGTCGACTCTCAGAATTTCAACCTTTCTCAAATTTCAACATTTTCCAAAAATTTTGACTGTTTGAAAATTTCGGCATTTAATTAAAATATTTACTTTTATTTTAAAAATTTTAACCTTTTTCAAAATTTCTACTCTTTTTCAAAATTTTAACTTATTTTAATTTTTTTTTAATATAATTCCGACTTTTTGATTCCACTTTTCTTCGAAATTGTAACTTGCTTTAAAAAGTACATATTAATTTTTTGAAAATTTAAAATTTTCATATTTTTCTCAAAATTGCTGGCTTAAGCTCCCAGAAAATAAAAATTAAAGAATTAACTTTGGGATTTTAAGAAATGAAATATTTGACTCTCAATAACAAGCTAAAATTCCACGTTAAGGCTCTTATTTTGAAATATACGTCGACTTTTTTATTTAGAATGGAAGTTTTGAGAGAAATGATAAAGAATGTTTAAAAAAATCCAGTTATAATTTTTGCTTTCTAAATTTTAAGAAAAAAGTCCAAAAAAGTCGATATCTTAGGTTTAAAAAATTCTCAATTTTTATTAAACGTTTGTAAATAATCAATGTTAATATTGAAAAAAATTTTAGCTAAAATTGACTTTAAGACAAAGTCGAGTTGGAATTTAGAAAAGAAATTCCGAAAAAAAAAAACAAATAAACGTTTGTGTTAAAAAAATAAAAATAAAAGGACAATTTAGCTTTATTTATTAATAAATCTGAAAAAAAGAACCTTATGATTTTTAAACTAAAATCTTTGTAAAAATAAATCAAAATTTTAGGTTAAACATAAAAAATGGAAAGTTTAAATTGATAAATTTTTTAATAGCTTTACGATTTCATGTTTTCCCTCAAAGGTTTGATCAACATTCTACATTTTTTCTTAAAATTTTAACGTTAAAATTTAAAATATGTAGGAAGCTTTTAGCAGAAAATTTGAGAAAAAAATTCTCTATTTTAACGTCGCCTATTTAAAATAAACTTAAAAATTAAATGTATTCGAAAAGTTTCAAAAAAATATAGAAATTTTAAGAGAAACTCGACATGGTGAAAAAATCCAGTCTTAAGATTAAAGACAAATAGGCTGAATTTTGAAACTCCAATGCGGGATTTCGAGGTAAAATTTTTGGATAAAGTTTTAAGAAAAAAAAAAATTAAATAATTATAGAAAGAAAAGACGAGATTTAAATTACTAACTTGAAAAAACGAAGTTTTAAGATAGTTAAAAAATCTGGAGTGACGAAGGGGAAGCATAAAAATAACCGGGCCAAAAAAAGTTTGGGAAACGCTCCTCTACTGCGGTTTAGACCACAATAAGCTTTTGAGCTCGGTGTCCTAGTAAAGAATGCCATTATCATTTCAGCATTTTTTACTTATCATTTCTTACCAGTTTTCAGAGCACTGATGATCTGTATCATAGTAAACAATGCCAATACGCTTCCCGCACGGTACATTCCTTAAACTGTCTACACTTTCGAGGTTCAACTTCAATTTTATTTTAATAAATTCAATTTCATTTTTCAAAATGTTATCTCGACATGTCGGCTTTCTGTCTGGAAATTGTGGTATTTTTTTTATGTACATAAATAATCAGCTTTTTCAAAATTTCGATTAGTTCTTCAAAATCTTCGCTGTCAATTTTTACGTTTTTTTTAAATCCTAAAATTTCTATTTTTCCAGAGATATGGACACTACTTTTGGAATTTTGTCTACTTTGTTAATTTCAAGTTTCAAACTACTTTCTTATAAATTGAATTATTAAAATAAAATAAATTTTCGACTTGCTTATTTCAAAAATCTGGCCACTAAGAAGATGTGATTTGACACCTTTGGAATATTTTCTTTGGCTAAAAGTAAAGTTTATAAAAACAATCCACAATCGATTGCTCAACTAAAGGATGAAATTATTCGTATCAGTGATGAAATAATTGTGCCAAAGTGTCATTGAAAATTTGAATAGTGTGACATCTGTGGAAGTGAAGGAGCTGGTGATTTGACATAATGTTTTTCGAATATAAAAAAACTTGTGCTTTAATTCCCAATAGATTTTTTTTAATCAAAGCAAATTGTGAGTTTTATTACAAATACTCTTTTCTTGACGATTATATTGAGTTCAGTATCCACACTGAAGAAATGTGACAACTCGCCTTTATGAATTAAAAATTTTAAACTTCATAACTTTACATAATAATTGGAGCTTCACAATAGAGAAATTCGAAAAATAACGACACTAGGAATAAGAACCTATATTTAGCTAAACTATTTGGATGTTTTTTTTAACAGTCGGACTTAAAAACTTGTATTATGAAAAAAAATTTGCTCCACTAAAATGTAATCTACGAGGATAAATCAACCGGAATTCCTATCATGTCGCCATGGGGGCGTCGGGAGTGTGCGCATACTCTTAGACTCTTAGTTGGATACATATATCTAATACTTCTATATGGCGTGTTTTGTACCTTCGATTGTGTTCAAAAGGCGCCATGGATATACCGGGTGTTTTTTTTAGTTGGGAGGTTACCTTTATATGGAGTACTACTTATTATAAAGGCAAACTGATTTTGTCGATGGGGCTAATCGGGGTTAAACTATCTTCTAAAAATATTTTCAACTTCCCCCCACTACCGATTATACCGGAAGTAGACATGAACTTTCTTATTTTAAATGACAACCCACAAATTTTATATTTTATTTAGATTTTACGTAAAAAAATAAGGTGAGTTTATGTATACATGTTTATCGCTACCTTTGATTATTTTAAAGATATTTCAATTTTTCGAAAAAAAAATGACATAAAAGAGGGTTATTTTGACTCTTTGTATCTTTTTTATTATTTGCAGTAAAAACATAAAATTTGGGTTGAAATCACGAAATATTATAAAGACTATAATAACGTAAAGAGATTTTACATTTATTATACAGGGTGAGGAAATTTTATAATCTTTGCTGTTTTTGTTTTATTCAAAAAAAATTCTGTTTTTTTAAATGGGAACTATATGTTTTTTAATCATTTTTGGATTCTTCACATAAAAAGAAGAAAAAAGTTATATTACTTATTTTTTAAAATTTTTTGCCGTTACAGAGGTATTTTACATAAATCTCAAAATAAAAAAAAATCAAACATCTCTTGTTTGTTCGAGTAGGAAATTAACTGTGGGCAATAAAAGCTTAAAGAATTAATCATAATAAGTAATTTAAAGACATATTTTAAGAATTCGAATTGAGTAACGTTTTTAAGCACATCCGATTGTTCCTAGCAATATGCTTGTCATGCAGTAGTCGTAAAAAAAAATACTAAAAAATTTCCATTTTCATTTTCATTGTAAAATTCAACGCTTAAAAATCCTGAGTTCTAATCTAACAGCATAAGAGTTAAAAG
The DNA here is from genome assembly GCA_028583605.1 of Dastarcus helophoroides. NCBI lineage: Eukaryota > Metazoa > Arthropoda > Insecta > Coleoptera > Bothrideridae > Dastarcus > Dastarcus helophoroides. Next base: position 24,838,520 of record CM053328.1, on the reverse strand, counting down.
ACGAATTTTCTTGAACATTTGTTGTTGATTTTCATTACTCCAAAAATGAGAAGTCTGTTTAACAAACCATTTTTACGAAACTTATATTCGTGGCTACCTAAACATTTTTCAGTAAGTATTCTAACAATTAGCCAAAAACTTATTCGTCTTGTGTGGTTATCTTTTAAATGTTATTTAGCCTAAAATTTTTAAGCCTTGTGGTTCTGTTTTTTTTTGAAAATTTTGTTATCTACTACCAAGTTGCTACTGGAAAAAAAAATATATATTTTTCTTTTTCATTTTGCATTATATCTCTGTAAGGGTGCAGAATTTTAAAAAATTAGTCATATAACTTTTTTCATTTTTTTAGCTGAGGAATTCAAAAATGTTTAAAAAACACATGGTTCCCATTTAAAAAAACAAAGTTTTTTTGAATAAAACAAAAACAATAAAGATCATAAAATTTCCATCACCCTGTGTAATAAATGTAAAACTTGATTACGTTATTATAGTCTCCATAATATTCCATGACTTCAACCCAAATTTCATATTTTTATTGCAAATAATAAAAAAGATACAAAGAGTCAAAATAACCCTCTTTTCTGTCAGTTTTTTCCGAAAAATTGAAATATCTTAAAAACTACCAAAGATAGCAATAAACATGTATACAAAACTCACTTTATTTTTCTACGTAGAATCCAAATAAAATATAAAATTTGGGGGTTGCTATTTAAAATAAGAAAGTTGATGTCTACTTCCGGTATAACCGGAAGTGGGAGGAAGTTGAAAATATTTTTGAAAGGTAGTTTAGCTCCGATTAGCCATATCGACAAAATCAGTTTGCCTTTATAATAAGTGATACTCCATATAAAGGTAACCTCCCAACTAAATAAAACACCCGGTATATGTTTGTCTTTTTGGAGGACAGAATTTATTAACCAATCCCGCTTCTCGTCAGTTATCTTTGTTGTCATTCATTTATTAGTGTTCCCGCCCATCTTGTCATCTGTTCCCGCTATAAATAATGAATGCTTGTCCTCCAAAGAGTACGACATATACTTTCATCTCACCTTTTTGACAACGCATTTTGTAGTGATTATACACAACACGCCATATAGAAGTATTACATATATGGTTGGATATGACTTCCTACGCTCAAGCGAATTCCGTTCGCGCCATTCGTCAGTGGTAAATACGATGAGTGAGCAAGAGGTACATTCGTTTGTTGCACAGCGCGTTATTATTAAATTTCTTGCCATTGAAAGTGAAAAGCCCGTCCAAATTCTTCGTAGACTAGAAGCATAATTTGGGGATACTTATTTGAAGAAAATTCAAGGGTGTGAATGGCACAAAAAATTTTTGGAATGACAAAATCAAGTTGAATATAAATCCCATGTCCGTCGTCCTCGGATCAGTGTAACTGCGGACAAGATGAACGCTCTTCAACAACTTTTGTAAGGTGATCACTGTTTAACTGTTGGTGAACTTGCAGCTCAGATAGGGAGTGCTCAATCCATCATTACAGATGAGCTGGAGTTTTGAAAAATTTCTAACAGCTGGGTACCTCGTTTTTGGACTGAAGAACAGAAACAAAAATGTCTGGAAATTCTTAAGCGCCATTTTGAACGTTTTTAACGTGAAGGTGATGGTTTTTGCAACGTATCGTTACGTGTGATGAGACTTGGATCCACCATTACACCCCTGAATCTAAACCAACAAGCATGGCGTGGAGAAGAAAGGGGGAAGGTGCCCAGTCAAGGCGAAAACTCGCCTCTCAGCTGAAAAGGTTCTTGCGACAGTGTTTTGGGATTTTAAAGGAGTTGGTGCACGTCGGTTTTCTGCATGAACGTCGTACGGTTAATACTGCCTACTACTGCCAGCTATTGGATGAAGCAAAACGTGGATATCGGCGGAAGAGGCGCAAATTTTTGATCAGAAATGTGATTTTGCTTCACGACAATGCCCGCCCCCACTCAACCAATCACTAAAATACCCTCCTTATAGTCCCAACTTATCACCATGCAATTATCATATGTTTGGGCCACTGAAAGAAGCTCTAGAAGGTGAGCGATTCCATGATGATGATGCTGTTTAGATATTTGTATGCAATTGGCTACAAACACACCTCCCTTCTTGTTATAATGACATTAAAAAATTTCCAGTCCGTTGGGAAAAATGCCTAACAAAATCAGGAGACCATATATATATATATATATATATATATATATATATATATATATATATATATATATATATATATATATATATATATATATATCTTGTACCAATAAATTTTTAAACACCAATTCCGGTTCATATTTGATTTACCTTCTTATAACTAATAACTACAGAATACGACAAGCCACAATATCTATGAGATTGTCAAAGAGACATTGGACAAATTCCATCAAAATTTCAAGTTCAAATTCCAAATGGGTCAAACAAAATTTGAAGATTCTAGCTCAAGTTCTCAATCACCTTCTTCGGTCTCACCATCAAACAGTAAAGAAAATCACGTTTCAAGTATAAGTCAAAAGCGCATACATTTCTTTGATCTTGGAGAAGAATTTCCTATTGATTTTAAACGTTTAAAATGTACAGATGCTAAAGAGAATGCATTTAAACCTGAAGAATTAAAACCTGCGGGGGGTCACGCTAACTTTAGAAAAAAGACATTAGAAGAGTCATCGGAATTACCAACAGACATAATGCCAAATCAGCATGAACCTTGGCAGGATACGTTTTTATCCTACGATGACGTAGTTAATTATTTAAAAAAGTTGCAAGAAAAATTTAGTAATAAAGTGACTCTCGATCATATGTGTTGGACTAGAGAAAAACGGCCCCTTTTCATGGTTAGAATAAAGAGTCCAAATGTTGTGCCATTGGCTGCAGTAATGATAGACGCCGGATCCAACGCTTCAGAATTAATGACTGTATCCTCGGCAATTTTTTTAATCGATTTCCTTGTACGAACCAGTTGGGAATTATTAATGGAGTATATGATAATTCCTTGTCTCAATCCTGATGCTTACGATGAAGGTTTTAAAAAAGGGAAAGGTAGAAGAAGAAATCGCGTGGACCTTAGCAGAGGCTTCTCCAAAAGACCCTGCCTCACGTCTCAACTAATGAAAGTAAACGAAGAACCCATATTTGTGGAAAATAATTGCTACTGTGTTCAAAGTACAATTAAGCACTTCAGAGATTACATAAAATTGTACATATCATTTCAATCCCATGGCAAAACGATTACGTATTGTACAGAGCACTTTTGCACAGATGTTTTGAATTTTGCCGTGGCAACTAAAGACGCAATGCAGCGTATGCAAGAAAAAATGAAAATTAAACCTCTGCATCCCAAATACGACTCGAAATACTGTTCTATAATAGAATATATAAGTGCTAGATTTTATAGGAATATCTATTTTGCATACATTATAAATGTGTACAGCGCAAAGGAGAAATCAGACAATAGAAAAATTTTAGAGGTTGGACTCCAGACATCAAAAGGAGTAATAACTTTAGCTAGAAAAGTATATGGAAATTATGTTAAACGAAGTATTGTGAAATCTTTTAAAGCAGTTTTTGATTGTGTTAATGAGAATTGTATCAGCAGTAATAATTACAATAATAATTTTACCAATAATGATTAATAATCTCTTTGTTTTCCTTTTTCTTTGTAAAAATCGGAATTATGTGCGACAGAATCTTAAAGACAGGTTCGCCGCAATGCTTCATTGATATATCTGCATTGCCCACTACACGGGTTTACATATATGTTTATCAAATTTTGTGGCTTACAATTCCAATTGAAAAATTTAAATGAAAAAAATTTTGGAACTACATAAAATATTCTCGAAATTTAGAGTTTTGAAGTCGAAAATTTAAAAATAAAGGGAAATAGTAGCGTCGATATTTTGACACTTTTCTACATATTTATAAATAAAATTACTACCTACACTTCTAATTTAAAAAAAAACCTTGAAAATTCAAAAAACACTTTGAGATTATCAGTTTAAAAAATGTTCTTTGCAATTTTTGATGCTGTTGTAAATATTTCATTTTATCCTAAAAATTTTAACTTTGATAGACATCCAAAGAAGGTTTCACCCCTTTACCACATCGGCAATTAAATAAATAATTACGCGATACGTATTTCGCCAGCAGAACTGGCATTTTCAAGCGCACTAATCTTAAACGATTAGCAAAAGATGCATCGACGTCATCTGCATTGAGATTCAAATCGATACTGGCGGTCTTTTGCTTTCTTTCCTATTTCTAATTGTTTAACACATCTGGTGCATGCAATTTTGACCTGCCACAAATAGCCTTCAATAAACTGGAGGCCGCCAATGGTCCTTTATCTCCGTTAAGGGTAACTGGCCTCTGATTGATACAAATTGTTTCATATGCATCAAGTTCTCTGCTATTTGTGACCGATCTTAACAATTTTAAATTTTCAATGTTAATTTTGTGTCCTGTATTTATCATATGTAGGGCGACACTTGATTTTTCTTCTCTATTGTATCTAAAATGAGTGATATGTTCTTTAAATCTGGTTTTAATGGATCTCTTTGTCTGTCCAACATATGCAAGAAGAATGCAACCTAGACTACAAATTCATGCAGGCCTCCAGGCGTGTGTAGTGAATCATAGGTAGCTGAACTACCAACAGTTGAAACACTGCGCCACCCAGTACCTATGATTCACTACACACGCCTGGAGGGCTGCATGAATTTGTAGTCTAGGTTGCATTCTTCTTGCATACGACATTGTTGGCGATGGCCATAGTTTCTCTATGGACCAATAGGTGGTAGTACTAAAGAGTCACTCGCTCGACGCCTGTGATTGTTTTAGTACTTACTTGTCGGAACATTTATTAGCATTCGAGTTGGATATACCAAACTGACGAGATCTAACAAGATCGAAACCGGTATTTGGTTTCCAAACTTCGAATCTAATAAATGTTCAAACCTATTGGTCTGTGCATTATAGTGTCCAACATATGATAAATTACAATTGTTACAGCTTATTTCGTAAATTCCGGAATTCTCAAGCTTGTCCAATTTATCTTTAGCATTACCCAAATTATTGCGGAGACTGTTATTGGCTGTGTACACTACTTTTACGTTGTTTTCTTTTAAAACTTTATTAATTTTATTAGTGATATTTGGGTAAAATGGTAATTTCACAACGGTTGTAGGAGTGTTATCTTTAGATTGGTCAAGCTTAGAGCAATCCTGAATTATTTTCTTAAATCTACATTTTCTTAACATGCTGTTTACTGTTTCTACGGGGAAACCATTAAAAATCGCAACATCTTTAATCTAAGCTAATTCTTTTGTATATCTGGATTTACTTAGAGGAACATTTAAAAGCCTGTTGATTAAAAAACGTATACTTGCTAATTTCTGTTGTGGACAATGATTAGAATCAGCTGTGATAAAGCGATTTGTATTGGTTTCTTTTCTGTATATATCGAACTCTAAATTATTTTTATTTCTGATAACCAAGATATCTAAAAACGGGAGTAATCCATTGGTTTCTTTTTCAAATGTAAAGTTAATAGAATTGTATTTTGAGTTTAACTTATCAACGAAATCTTGAACTTCATATTTACTGGTGTCAAAAACTGCAAAAATGTCGTCTACGTATCGTATCCAAATTCGAGGAAAGTTTATTAATTCATTTTTGATTTCTTGTTCAAAATTGTCCATGAAAAGATTTGCTAGAAATGGACTTAATGGATTTCCCATGGCGGTACCATTTGTTTGTTTATAAAATTTATTGTCAAACTGGAAGACGTTCTGTTTCATGCATAATGAAGTTAGAGTTAAATATTCTGAAATTACTTCTTTGTCTATTTGATTAAATGTCAAGAGTTCTTCTAAATAATTTAAAGTTTCGGCTATTGGTACGCTGGGAAAAAGTGAAGTTACATCAAAAGATACCAGAATTTCTGTGGGTGACAAGGTCAAATCTTTAATTTTATTTATAAATTCAGTAGTGTTTTTAATTGAAAATGATGCATTATTGTTCTGAAGTTTTACGAATTCATTGTTAAGCCATTTTGCTAATTGGTAAGTGGGTGCGGTTACACCTGAAACAATTGGTCTCATTGAATTTCCCGGCTTATGAATTTTTGGTAAACAATACAATCTGGGGATCGATGGATTACTCGAGTTAATTTTGTATTTTATTGGGTTGGTAATAAGATTGTTGCATTTCTTTATAGCATCTTTGAATTCTTTAATCATTTTTGGTAATGGATTCTTTGCTATTCTCTCATATGGTCCACTTTCAATTAAAGTGTTTACTCTATTGTTATAATCAGGTTTATCCAATACAACAATTTTATTGCCTTTGTCTGCTTTTAGATAGTAGCAATCTTTCTTTTTTAAGTTTTTAATTATGTGGTTCTGATTACTATTAATTCGACGTTCTTTGTTAGTTTCAATAATCTTTTTACTTTGTTCTCTAAGAACTCTAAAGAACATATCGCTCATTTTAGATACAATAGAGAAGAAAAATCAAGTGTCGCCCTACATATGATAAATACAGGACACAAAATTAACATTGAAAATTTAAAATTGTTAAGATCGGTCACAAATAGCAGAGAACTTGATGCATATGAAACAATTTGTATCAATCAGAGGCCAGTTACCCTTAACGGAGATAAAGGACCATTGGCGGCCTCCAGTTTATTGAAGGCTATTTGTGGCAGGTCAAAATTGCATGCACCAGATGTGTTAAACAATTAGAAATAGGAAAGAAAGCAAAAGACCGCCAGTATCGATTTGAATCTCAATGCAGATGACGTCGATGCATCTTTTGCTAATCGTTTAAGATTAGTGCGCTTGAAAATGCCAGTTCTGCTGGCGAGATACGTATCGCGTAATTATTTATTTAATTGCCGATGTGGTAAAGGGGTGAAACCTTCTTTGGACTTAATCACAAGCCACAGTGTTTAGTTCAGTGCTTTAGTTTGATAGACATGAAATTTCAACTTACGTTTTGAAAATTTACCATTAAAATCAAAATTTCTTCAAATATTTCTTAAATGTAACAAAACAAATAATTTACCAAAGTTTTAGCACTGTCAAAAAATTACAAATAATTCTCTTCGCCCCATACATAGTTGTAACCCCATAGGGATTGGACTGGTCAGAAATGTGTGTGGTGTTACAAATCTTTAAATAATCATTTTCCGTTTCTTCTGTGTGTAATATTTTGATCGAATAAGCATACCAGAAAGTTAGTATTGAATTGTCATCCAGTTCTGAGTTACGTTTAAAGTTTCAAGTCGTTACTCTAAATTTGATGCTTTTACCGATATCTATCAAATCTGTTTATTGGAGGTATTAAGAGCTGGGCATCATTTAGCAATTCAAAAAATAGGAATTAGGTCATTGTTTTTCGATCTATTTTTGGTCTTCTGTATTGCATTTTTTCCTATTTTATATAAAATAAAATAACCTATTTTTGTCAACTGTCATGAGGTGACGTTTTAAGATGAATTTAGATATCACGTAGTCATATTTCAAAAAAATGTTTCAAAATATTGTCAACTTTCTTTCATTCATGAAAATTTAAATATTTCCAAACTGGGTCGCAGAAATGTTGAATAAAATTAATAACGATTCGAGTTAAAGTTAAATATTTCGATTGATAGCTAAGCTTTCTGATTTAAATTAGATTTCAAAATTGAAATAGCGAACAAAAATGTCAAAGGTTCAAAAAAAAGTTAATACCAGCAAAGTCCAAATTTCAAATTTGGATTCGAAATTTCATATTTTTTTCATTATTTCGATAGAAAATTTCTAAGTTCAGCTTTAAAGTCGAAATTTTAAAAAATAAGTGAAAATTTTTATAAACAAATATCTGGTTTAAAGTCAATATTAGCCATTATGTCAAAATTTCGAATTTAAATCGAACTATGATTATGAAAGTCGAAAAAATTCCAGCACTTCTAAGGAAATTTTGTCTCACATATTTGAAATTAAAATTGATATCTTTATATTAAAAGGAAAAATAACTAGGCTCATTAAAGTATAAAGTTGAAATTTATTGAAGAATTCGTAATTTCACATTTCAATTGAAAATGCGAGTTCAAATGCGAAGTTCCTGAAAAAAGTAGAAACTTCAAGGTTAAAATTGTACAGAATATACTTCTTCCGGGATTGGACCGTGTCAAAGAACTACTAAAAGTGTTCGACGTTTCGCCCACATCGTAGGGGGTTTTTTCAGAAAAAAAGAAATAATAAAGAAGAGTTTCGCCTCTGGTATGGTCGACATATTGAGTTACCGTGCTGTTCTGTCTAAACTTTCTTATCCTTTGTACCTATTTTCAATTCAGAAGAGTTTCGCTTCTGGTATGGTGGACATACTGAGTTACCGTGTTTTGAAATTGGCCTTTTTTCATTCTTCATTTTTGTATATTTCCTTGTTTTTAGTTATTATTTCTTTGTTCCTGAAAAATCCCCGTGCGATGGTGGGCGAAACTTCGAACACTTTTAGTAGTTCTTTGACACGGGCCAATCCCAAAAGAAGTATATCCTGCACTGACTCTGGCCGTGGAAGCCTTCGTTATGGTTAAAATTGTAGTTTAAAAACCGAAAATTTAAAAAATAAAATCAAATTTGAATTGTCGATAAAAAAATCAAAAGTCGGTATTTAAACTTGAAAAGACATTAAGGAGCTTCGAGAATATTTTAGTTAAAAATTGAAATTTCACGACAGCACGAGTTGAAGATCAAAATTTTGAGAAAAAAATAGAAAAGAGTTTCCAAATTTTAAGAAAGTAGAAATTTTAAAAAATAATCGAAATTTCGAAGAGGAAATTAAAAGCTAGAAACTAAAATTTGAAATTTCAAAAAAAAAGTGGACATTTCTAAAAATAATATTTTTAATTTATGTTCGTTTTATGACTTCCTATCTTAAGAAACAAATAAACAGTTTTAATAGATTTTCGAAAAAATAAAAATCCCGAAAGTTCCTGTGTTCAACACGGTTCTGGCTATTACATACTCGTAGACAAAGCCATGGAACTCGTAGTTTTTGTACACTTTCTAGGATTAATAAATGGGTAAAAAATCGCTTGTTCTACAATTCCTTGGATACAAGCACCAATTCCAAAAGTGGCTGTCTCACTCATGGTGTCTCGGAAACTGATTTATCTCAACTGTCCAGATGTGAACACGTGATCAAAGTCTCTAGAGGTCTAGAGATACATTTGCGAAAACTAAAGCTAGGAAACGATTATAGATAAACTAAACTTCCGACTTTCATATAATAACTTTAGGAGATGCTTTATAGAGATAAGTTTACCTTTGTACATGTCATCGCTAAATAAATTGTTTTTGATGGTTTATGTACAATAAACCAAAATAAAACTTTTTAATTTAGGTACTGTGGTGAGTCGAGTTCTACTGAACTGTTCTATTTCCTCGTTTATTTTATTCAATTGAACTTTATTCAATTTTTCTTGAAAATATTAAATCTCCAAATACTGTATTACAAAAATTCTTTGCAACATAACGTTTTGCGTGAGAAACAGATTTCTTAGCAGTTCACAAATTAGATAAGGGTTATTTGTTAGACCTGGTTTGTTTCAAAAAAATGATTTAAGCACACATAAAGTGAGTAAAAGAACATGTTAATTTTGAAGGACCGATATCATAAATTATTGCACTAAAGCTGTTAAGTGTCAATAACGGAGACCGTAGCAAATCTCTCGGCAAGACCATGTGGTGGTAGACTGGAGGAATTTGACGTTCAAAAAATCGTCCTTATAAAACGTACAATTGTAAGTTATTTAAATTTCAATTATCGAAGGAAAATTCGTAAGATAAGGGGATGGCATCATTCAAAATGGGTTTGCAGTTTAATTTGCACTTTAAAAATCCTTTTCAAAATTATTTAAGCGCCAATTTGGATTATAAATATTTAAATTAGTAGAAATTTTGCATCCTCATGCCCTCTAGCGAGATGCAGAGGATGTCTTTGGTCCCCAGAAATTAAGGATAGGGGAATAAAAAGATAAAACACGATAAAGAAATTTACAGGGTAGTTAAATACTGAACTTCGATGAAACTAGTTTAGAAATTATGGTCAACTTCCGGACTTACGAAAAACGAGTACAAAATACGGGAGTTTAAAAAAAACTGCTTCTGTTTGTGCTAATTAACGTGAATGAAGACAAAAAAAAACAATTTCTGTTCAACGTGAAGTTCTTGTGCCATTTGTATAATGTTTGCTACGGAATAAATAGGTAATAGGTAATAGTAAATTTAAAATTGTCCGAAAATTTTATTTGATGGTTTTTTCGCTCTTATATGATTTAATTAACTTTTCCTTAAATTTGAGAAAATACTTGTTCCTAACTTTGAGTAATATGGGATTGGGGGGGCGTACACAAAAAAAAAAGAAAAAGGAATTTAAAATTCCGCAACAAACGCGAAAATTGTTAGAAAATTATTATAAGGCCAAGAACCCTACCGCTGACTGGTGCAACTACCAATCTTAGTTTCAAAAAAAACAAACACAAAGAGAATAGAAAGAAAAAAGACGAAAACAAATAAAGCAAATTTGCTTCAAAAATCTTCTATTTTCTTAAGGTCGTTCTTCGATGTTCTGCTGTTGGAAGCTGAGTTTCCAGGGGTTCAAAAAATCACCGCAGGCGCGGTAACTGACAGCAAGCATCTATCTTAGGATTTGGTGATGATATGCTGTACGTTCTCAAAACGGAAAAAAAAGGAAAACCGGAACCGGTGTTGTAAGAAGGTTGTTTGAAGAACTTTTCAGACATAGCCAAAGCCCCAAACGCAGGTGAGCTCCTGGCTGCGTCCCCTCGGGATCAAACGCCTAAACCATATATGTAATACTTTTATATCGCGCGTTGTGTATAATCGCCACTACAAAATGCGTTGTCAAAAAGGTAAGATGAAAGTATATGTTGTACTCTTTGGAGGACAAGCATTCATTCAGTTATAGCGGTAACCGATGACAAGATGGGCGGGAACACTAATAAATGAATGACAACAAAAATAACTGACGAGAAGCGAGATTGGTTAATAAATTCTGTCCTCCAAAAAGACAAACATATATATCCATCGCGTCTTTTGAACACAATCGAAGGTACAAAACACGCCATATAGAAGTTTTACATATGTGGCCTGAACACACTGGGGGCATACGTAACCTCTCCTGGCCTCTGTTTTGGCGTATTTGCCCGGCCTGCCTTATCCGTAGATCCCCTCATCGGTTACACAGTCCAAAAAAAAAGGGCTCTTCTATATAGACTACGGAGAATTACAACACCGCGCGTCGCGATCGGGAAGCTCTTACAAAATTACTAATCTAGAGTTACTGTCAACATAAATTTACTAACGTAGGTGGACGAGCAGTATCAGCATCAGCTCTCATTAGGGAGATGTTTTGATGAAAGAAATAAGAACTTCTTGCCAGTTTCTAATTTTAATTTAAATGTTTTTTTTGTGCTAAGTCAAGCCACTTTCTAAGCCAGAAAAACGCCCCTTCTATTAGACTAGTAGCCGTAGAAGTAGATGTAGTGTTTGGAAGGGAAAATTCTGCTCAGAAAGTTTCTACGAAATCTGAACAATATTTCTAGTCTATTTTATGACACTGGTTTGAGTTCGAGTGATTGAGTTTGGTATGAGAAAAACAGAAAAACAAACAAAGGAACAAGTTAACAAAGGAAAGAAAGAAAGAGTGAGAGAACGAGAGATCTGTAAGATTGAATCAACATTTATAAATTTGATTTATTACGATAAATTACAACTTCATTTCCAAGCTTGAGCTCCATTTTATCGTAGCATTATCCCTTGGATATTGTTAGCTCAAAGCTTTAACAGAAAACTGTCTGCTATGTGAAGTATGCTTGAATTAAGAAGCGACAAAACTCACAAGAATTTGGGAATAAAAACAGACACCTGCAAATAATTTGAGAACCTCTGTGTACAAACTAACCAGCGAATACCCACCGATAATCGGGTACAAAGTTAGCTGCATTTGGTTTGAAAACCTTTGAGTACAAGCTAAATGGCTCAGCTGGGAAAAACATTGCGATTATTAGGGTTAAAATAAACTTTGGGAAATTAATAACCCACGCACCATATACGAGCGAAAAAGTTAAACAAAGAATGCCAGATTATTTGTGCTTAATGAATTCTCTTAATTTTCTAAAGAAATATTTCTCTCAGATCTGTGTCCAGCAAATTTAAACAAGTTGAAACAAACAAGTTTACTTTATTTTGTTGTATTATGTTTAAGAACACCTGAAAATCACAAACTTGAAATTTTGTTGATTTATTTGTAGACCTATTGTAATAAAACGTTGAGGTCAATTGTTGTTTGAATTTGATAACACTTCCCTGTCGACTCTACGAACTGGGGTTACATTTTATTAAAATAAATTAATTTTAAACACAACGTAGACAAATTGGGTCCGAAAATCGTAGGTAAATTATTCTCCGAAAATTTTTAAAGATGAGCAAAATTCGACGATGTTCAAAAAAAAAAAATAATCACTGACGGTCGCTCATCACAGTACTTAGTTTTATTCCTTAATACCAATACCTATATTAATTTATCCAGTTATTCATTCCTAAACTCTGAGTGTAGAATCAGGACGTGCCCTGCTATGCACAATAAAGAACGGATGATAAAGTAGCTTTGCAACTTTAAAGTATTTAAATGTAACTACATATTTATATTTTGACTTGTATTGATAAAATTTTAAAGATTTGTTCCGTATTCGTAGTGTTCCGAACTCGACGTACTCCAGATTTGTCGTAATCCAGATTCGTCGTACTCCAGATCTATTTCAAATATAGTTTTAACAGAGAAAGGCAACAGTCGACAATTGACCAAAAGTGTCAATTTTCCTTCTTCGGAAACGATAGTTAAAATATAAACTGTCATTATTTCAAATCGAAGAAATACTTGTTGTTTCATCACTTTCCAATCCCTAATTCCTTGGATATATCAAATCTCTGCTAAAGAAAAATGTTTGCTATTTAACTGATTCAGAACTTCAAATGCACAAATAGAGCAAGTACTTGTATGTTGACATAAAAAGAAACTTTAAAATTATATCTACTTTCATCTACAACATTGCGCTAGAGCTTGTAGATCACCTTATATAACTGATAACAATAAGGTGAAGTCTTTGATGTAAAACAAGCGAAATGTTATAAAGGAGATATGCGGACTTGAGCTGCATACAATGTCATAAATTTCTCACAGTCGATTCCCACATGATCGTTTAATCATTATTGCAATATGAAAGTGTTCTATAATTTGCTGTGTGTATTGAGTTCGTACAATGTGAAATATCAGAAAGTAGTTCATTGTTTTTCAAGCCAATGCGAAAGAAAGAATTCTAACATTTAAATCCTGAGTAGTGATATTTTTTATGTGCCACTTTCAAATAAAAATTTCAATCATAAAACATTTTACCGATAAATCGGCAAGTAAAATTTCCATTACATTTTTTAACCTTCTAATTGTTATCGCAATAATGACTATTTTGTACAGAAAATTGTCGACTAGTAAATTGTTTAAAATCACATTGGTTCATATTAGGGCATGTTTTGGTGGAACGGAGTGGTCCTTGGTTATCTTCAAAAATTAAAATACAAAACTTGTCCCCTGAAACCAAGAAAGATGTTTTATAAATAACTGTTAATATGTAACAGTCGAGTCAACAAGTATATACCTTTTTTACAAATTCCAGTTCCCCTTCTCCTAAAACTATAATCATGGAATTAGGAATAATATCTAAAAGCTTCTTGAAGAAATTTAAGTAGCACTCATAAAAGTTGCAGAATTTATAAACCATTTTACTAAAAAGTAGGTCTAGTTATCAAGATTTAAAACTATTCAGAGAGAGTTACAGGATGATCCTTTTTTTCTGATGGTTCTGTATAGTTCTGACTTCGTAAATTATATTGATGTAAACCGGTTTTCGAATATAATTCAGGGTCCAATTTAATTTTGAAAAGATTTAAGGTTTCCGTGCAATCAACAAAACCAAGACAGGACTTCCGCAATGAGGTTATTCTGCAGAAAACCACTTATGTTTGCCCCACGTAGGGCGCTAAATGTAAGAGGAGTTCGGATTCTTTTTGCACTGACTGTGAGTGAAGAATCTTGGTTTTTCATAAAAATTCACACACAGCATCCACCAATGATCCTTTTTTGTAAGAGATCAATATAATAATTACAAAATAGAAAACTTGCAACGTCTTTGACATACCCTTGTTGATTAACAAACCTATTATCAACTGTTTTTTCTCATAGAAATCCCAATTGCCTTCCAACAAAGTTGTAACCAGGGTTACTATCTTTCTTACATTAAAAAAAATATATATTTCTGAAATCGGTCGAGAATGTCTAATTTTTCGGCGCGTAGGGTGGGGAATGATTCCTTCAACACAGTTTTGAAGATGCATTATAATGAATTATTTGGTAATATTTAAATATTTTTGTAGTTCATCTTTCTATCTTTTCAACTAACTGAGATATCGGCTGCTAAAACTTCTTGGGACACCTTGCATATACAAACAACTATTATTATTTTTTTTAGTGAGCCCATATCACTTTGATAGTGAAATACTACATACAGTTGTATTGAGGATGAACTGAAGATTCATGCTTAATAAAAAAAAGTGAGGAGTGTAATTCGAAAAAAAGGTGTTTCTTCAAAGTGGCGGCACCCTCCAAAGTTTTGAAGGCGCATAATAATAAATGATTCCATTAATCATTTTTTTTTGTTTGTTTACGTTTCTGTCTCATCAACTCATTAAGATATCGCCTAGGAACCTCGTCGGACACGCTCTATTTTATGGGCTATAATATAGAGTTGGAATTATATGCAAAATGCATATAAAGTGCATATGTTCATATTTAGACATTTTTCAATAAAATCTTATGAAGTTTTTTATTTTGCATATCTCAGGATTTTTTTTTAAACTGGTAAGATATATTTGTTTTTGTTTAGTTAATACAAATGCAATCAAGTTGGATATTTAAGCGTTAATTTGAAATAAAGCTGTGTTGGGTCTACATTTCTTGTTTTATATACAGTATGTTCAACAAGAAACGTTTCTCGGTTTTAGGAAAACGATTGAAGATTTTTTGATTTTTACTTTTTAATTGAAAGTACCTTAAAAAAGCTTACAGACCAAGTACCTCTTACATGGTCCAATCCCCATTGCTTTCCAAAATAGCCTAGCACCCTTTGGGCATACTTTCTACCAGCTTTTCAGCATCTCCTTGGAGTAGTAAGTGCCATATCTCTCTGATTTTTTGTGAAAGCTGCTTAAGGATAAAGACACGTGTTCCTGCAAGCTTCCTCATTGCAGTGCTCGAAATAATTTTCATTGGATTTGCATCAAGAGACTGTGAAAACCAGTCTCAAATTACGATTCCAGTGTCTGCTATCCATGAGTTACAGAGGCGACTCCGACGTTTTGGATCATTGTCCTCCCCTAAAATCCAGTCTTCGCTTTTGACAACAAACATCTTCTCGACAGGCTTTAGAAAACCACCTTTATAAATAATGACAATTCTGAGCATCCAAGTTCTGCATAAAGAGCTCTAAACACCTAAAATCGTGCTCAGAGTAACATCCCCAAACATGCAATTTTACTGGGTGTTTGATGGTTCACTGAAGCAATAGCTCACCAGCATACCTTATGGAAGCCCGTGCCCAGAACGATGCTTTGTCAGAAAAAATTACATTGGGCCAATCGCAGTCGAGATTCTCGACAGCAGTCGAGATTCTCGACAGCCCAGACCATGCATTTTTTTCTGTAGGTCTTTGAAAACATCAGTTTTTGCCTCGTGCTTGGATATTGTATGCTTTTCTCAGCCAAATGGTATTTATGCTGGCGTCAACTCCTCTCTTAGTTAGCTTGGCTTTGGTTTCACGTAACTGTAGGGTAGGATTAAATAGATGTAAAATGACTTTATCCTGCTATTTTATTGTCACTTCCGATTTGCCTCTATATGGAAGATCTTTGTCGGTTTTATAGCATTAAACCCACCTCTTCACAAATGTCTTCAAATTTTTTAAATATTTAGCAGCCGTACTGTGACATGCGTGGACGTTTTGGTTGACAGTTCCAGTGATAGTAAAACAATTTAGTATCCGCGACGTAGCAACCGAATACACTTTTTCACCAACAAGTCTATAAAAGCCCAATCATTAATAGTTTTTGAAAAAATGAGGAACGTTTTTTGTTGAACCGACTGTACGTAAAGGTATTCAAATTTTCCCTGTTTATTAATCCTTAACACCGCTATTGTTTGAAATTTTTTGTGGAAATAAATGCATATAAAATATTTTATTGTGCATATTTTGCAAGTATTTTAGGGCATATTGCATGCATATTTTTTACTTTTTTTGTTGCATATAATCTCAGCTCTAGTTATGAATAATAAAAAATTCCACAAAGTAAGGTTTAAAAATATGAATTATTTATCATTAGATTATAAATTGTTTGATAGTGTCTCATGTCGATGTAATCGCGTTTAGGTGAAAATTTGTATCATTGCAATAATTATTATAATCTTCTTTTTTGCATAATTAAAACAAGTATGCACCATTGTAATGAATGAGTAGATTCTTGCCAATTATATATTCATTACTTAGCAGATTTACGTACCATGAAAATGTTTACAAAATTATACTACACATATAGTCCTTGTCATGTGTATGTAACAAATTACTAATATTGCAATAATTAGAAACTATTTGCTTTCGTCGATAGATTTCGCTTATGAAATACCTTCGTATAATGATCACTGTTATAAGAAGAGCACAACACATAAAATACTTTATAATTCTCCATAAAAAATGGCTCTGCGGCAGAGCTACTCTTCGGTTGCATCCATGAAAAATACAGGAAGATTAACTTTGTGTTCATAAAAAATTAAAAGAAATAAAAAATGTTACTCTCTTTCAAATATTAGTGAAGCATTTACAAATCATAAATCGTTACCCCTCTGGTCTTGAATTTGAGTACATATCTTTTACAGGGGGTCAAAATTTTTTCTTTTTTACATTATTTGTACTTTTCACAGATTAAATTATTTCTAGGAAAAGATTATAGTTTCTTTGGTCTAACAGAAATAATTGGTGAATTCGGACATATTTGTTACGCAAATAAGAACTCAGTGCAGTTTCAGTTGAAAATTCCAAATTATATTAGGTTGGAAGGCATTTTTTGATCTTAACATTAATTCCAAACAAACATCAAAAGAAGTCCGTAATACTCGCACTAAATACAATAGGACGCCCAGAACTAATCTCGTTTCATTCGAGATGTTTTTTCTAGAAACAACAGATGCACGTTATCTCCTCATATTTTTCAGCAAATATAAAAGAGAAATTTTTCCATGGCATTCTCGTTTGTATAATTAAAAAAAAAAAACAAAAGGTAGCTGCATTGTTTGAAGTTTACGTTATATAGAAAATTATTATTAAACAAGGACAGCTTTCTTGCAGCAATTTCTCTTTGCTAATTCTCTTATACGAATACAATACCTTTATAAATGACAGAAACCACACCTAAAATGTACAGTCTATTAAATCTTTTAAGTTAATATATCTATGTATAATACGTATGTATTTACACTATGTGTGTGTATAAGGATACATCAAAGTTAAAAAAGGATCTAATTATAAAGACTGATTCACATTGACCATTCGTTAGAAAGTTGACTTCCCAAAATCGCATTAATATAAAAATTGGTAGATATCCATATTCCGATGGTTGAGACGATTATATTACAAAAGTTTTGAATTTTGTGAACCTATGAAGGAAACAGGTGATGCCGACAAGAAATTTTTGAACCACGTATGATCTTTCTTTCTCCCCATAGGCATCATAAAAATCTTCAAGTGTTTAGGAGAAATATGCGATTGAGTATTCCTATACCCTGAGGGAGTAAATGATTGGGTAATGTTAGAAATTCAGCCAGTGGCACATTTTTCATTAAACAAAAAACTAGATTGTAGATTTGTGTCGGGTCGTTTGTCTTATGATAGCCTTTTTTCACTTTGACCAACTTGGTTCTTGTTTGAGTAACCCTAACCTAAATTCTTTCAATAGACTTTTCATTAAGTCTAGGAATACTCCTTGGAGCTAAGTTGACAGTTTTAGCAGGTCCTGCTTCATCCTTTGGAAATGATTCATTCTGTCCCGGAGGCGTTTTTACTAAATATAACCGACTACAGCACAACACACACCCCTCGCGGTCTTCCTAAAATCTAGTTGCTTTGTTTGTAGTTTCGCTCAACGGCTAACGGTTTCTAACCCTCACGATTTACGGAGGTGGATTTTATTAGAAATCTACCAATTTCAAATAAAATCTACCGATTTACCACATAATCTACCGATTTTTTGCAATATCTTATTCAAGTCATATATGCCATTTCAAAAAGGGTTTATTTTACATAATATATGTATTGTTCATATTTTATTAATGTATATTATCTATCGAATTTATTTAATTGAACCAAAAAATGATAAATGATTCACGGGTAGCAAAGATTTTAAGCCTGAGATATTTTAATAAACATATGTTTCCCCAAAAATACCTCAGTAAATGTACAAATGTTATAGGAAACTTGCAGATGTATAAAGGCTTGTTAGACGGCTTCATAGGCAACAAAAGTCTAGGAGCAGAAAGAATTTTACGGAAGCGAATGATCTATTTGCATCGCCTCGGTTAGTTTGCTAGGATAAATGATTTTTTTGAAGCTGTGACAGTATGGTACATGTGAAGATCTTATTTCCCTTAAACTCTATATTAGAAATTGATGTAAATACAAATCTTGTCCCCTGAAATCAAGAAAGATTAACAAACACAATAGCACTTGTTCTGTGTTTTTACATCTTTCTTGGTTTCAGGGATAAGATTTGGAGATCAATTTTTAAAGATAACCAAGGACTAGTCCATTCCAAAAATAGACTATATTATGTTCTCAAAAAAATGTCTTTATGCGAACTAACCTAGGCGTTTTAAATAGATCTTTGGCTTCACTTGACTTGAAATCTTTGCAATAGTTGCTCTATGATTTAGTGATTATTGAAGATTCGAATTATTACTTCACCCAACACGCATGAATTATTATGGATAAAGCAATTAATCTCTTACTTTGGCTGGAAGATTCAGTCATCATAAATAATAACTAGCGATTATGCATACGCTCTAATTAATTACTCTCGTAACATATAAAATTGCATTTTTAAATCGAATCGATAATCCTTTTCAGATGCTCTAAACATGTTCAATGCGTATTTCCTCCTCAAAACCCAAAGTGTGTCAATACAGTGAATTTTATTCTTTACACCTCATATTTGTTTTATTTCTTCAATATGTTTTTTGTTAACATTTTTTTGATATTTTTTAACCATAATTCTAGTTAGTCAAGTTAGATTGTTGATTAAAATGACGTACTGGACGAAGGGCATGTCTTGTGCTGTAATCGGTTATATTTAGTAAAAATGCGTCCCGGAGTTGTGAGGGCAGCTAAAAAATATGTCTCCAATGTCTCCTTCGAGACATTGCAAAATCTACGTAGACCGTTATCGGTTTTACCCGTTTTCTTGAGGTGGTCTCTCAAGGGGCAATGAACGATAAGAAGATCAGTAATGGGCCTTAAATCATTATTCGGTAGATCAATGAGTTTTCTTGCTTTCTTTGGTGAATGATAGACTATACATTTTTTCACTTGTCTTTAGCCTTTCGTAAGGTTGTCCGCTAGTTCATTTCCTACTATTCCTTTATGTCCTGGTACCCATATCAGACATTGTTGGCGATGGCCACAGTTTCTCTATGGACCAATAGGTGGTAGTACTAAGAATCACTCGCTTGACGTCTGTGAATGTTTTAGTACTTACTTGTCGGAACATTTGTTAGCATTCGAATTGGATATACCAAACTGACGAGATCTAACAAGATCGAAACCGGTATTTGGTTTCCAAACTTCGAATCTCATAAATGTTCAAACCTATTGGTCTGTGCATTAGAACCCATATTAGAGTCAATTTATTACCTATTACCTTTTGCTAAGTATTTTAGGTATTGTTTGGGCTCCTAGACAATCTTAGAGTCAAAAGTATAGAACTTCAAAGCTCCAACAATTGCCTGGTTGTCTGATAATATAAATATTCTAGCTCCTCTTATGCGCCTGTTAAGATATTCAATAGTGCACAACATATTTGTGGCATGTACTTCGGCCTTAAATATGGTAAGGCTATTATCCAAGGATTATGATTCTTTAAAGTTAGTGCCATATATCCCAATAACAACACCATCTTGGAGAAGTTTGTGTACCAAATAAATGTTCTATTTTTTGTTTTGGTATGATAAACGAATTTTACTGGCAACTGGAAATAACCAGTTCAAATGGAATGTCGAAATTGCATTTAGTAGCCATATAGTCCTTTGGTAGTGTCCATAATTTTTCTAATTGATGAATTTTATAAGGCGATGCTAGCCACCTTTGCACAAATTTGCAAGTGAGAAAGGACTAGCATGACCTTCACTTCTGTCATAGGGCTACTATGCATAGCTCCTGTTACACTCAGACAGGCCAGCCGTTGCACTTTCTGCAACTTGCTTTGGGCCAATTTTTCTTTAATATTTAGCCACTGTATGAAGGAGGCGTATGTAACGATGGGTTCTACTTCCGTTAAGTATGACCATAAAATCATTTTCGGTTTTAGTCCCCCTGACTCCCTACTTACCAATTAAGAAGCGGCATGTTGTTAGGGTTTAAATTTTCATTAGAGATAGTGCTTGTGGCTAGGCCGCCAAACATACAGCTGTTGGTTTTGTAAGTGCTGGCATATCTTCTGTCAGTCTTGGTCTGGGGGAAATCGGCCATCTTCTCTCTTGTCGTTCACTTGGGTGTTATCCTTCTCAAGATGAGGTTACAGAGCTTTCCAAGTGGATTTTGGATGTTTTTCCTGTGAGGGATTTACTGTAACCCATCTTCGGACCGTCTGGGGCTATTGTATTTCGTAGTGTTACTGTGTCAGCCTCAGATGATTCCGGTTTTTCCGGAATAAGCAGAGAGGTGCTCCCCAAGCACGCGGCAGAGCCGACCAATAACCAAGGCTCTTTTTCGGTTGGGATCCTTGTCAGTTTCATTTTGAGATCCTTGTCATCTTTATTTTGGATCCATCTCTGATCTTTCAATCACGACCTGTGTAGAGACACGAGCAGTTCCAAAGAAGTGGTCATCGTTTCGTGGCAACCTCCAAGTGTGGGCTTCGAGGACTTCGGTGAAGCGAGTTCTTGTAAACCTACGCAGTGGCAAAACGAAGTACAAGCATCCACGTCGACCTGGGACCTTTCGCGACGATCACTTAAGTACCACTTTTTCATATTATTACGTGAGAATTGTCTCAGCTTAGCTGAAACCAAATATGTGTCAGTCATTTGTGTCCGCATTAATTAGTTAATTAATTTTTTTTGTTCCCTGCTCTTGTTTATGCTGAAACGTAACAGGATTTTAATATTTGTATTCATGGATCGAGTATGTTAAATATATTTCAAAGGTAAAGTTTATCAACTTTTGTAAAAAAAAAACTATACGGAACAAAGTGCGCACTTTCTTTCACATAAATAGTGTCAATAACCTAAGATCGAAATAAAAAAATTTGTGAGAGATACACTTGCCTTGTGTGCGTATATTGTCGATTTAAAAAAAGAAGTGCAATACACTTGAACTTATTCTGCCTTTGAAATACTTTGTTTTATTGGTTCTAGGAAGTATTTTCCTGCCTGTCTAAATTGTAAGGTTAAAACATAGACGGCAACACTCTCAACAAGGTAGGTCACAGAGAGAAAGTGGCAACGAGACGCGCCGCTCCCGGGAACTACGCCATCTAGGAGTGAGTTGTCCAGCTTCCGTTTTGGGTATATTTTGGTGATTTTTCTACGTTTCCGTTAGGTAAATTGCGTGATTCAAAATCACCTGGCGTCCCTTTTTGGGATTCTTTAGCCGTCGTGCCGCGCAATTACCAAACTTAATTCTAGCGGAATCTTGGACTTGGAAATATTTTCACTCCTGAGTTCCGGACTTGTCAATTTTTAGAAAGTTTTCCACTCACTAGCTTATCACATCGGCCCAAACGAGGGTTCCTCACAGGGGTGTACGACTCCCAGCCTGTAATAAGAAGAGGCTTTTGCTCTTTCCCCAACGCTAGCCGGCGATAGTGAAGGAAATTATTTCATAGCTTGATAGTGGCACTTAGAAGAATTTCTCGGAAATTATAAATACTAAGCCACGACTCCTTCACTGGGGAAAAATTCCGTAACAATGTTCATAACGCCACTATAGTTTTGTTGATCGTCATTTTAAGATGTGTATTCCAGGAAAGTCTTGAGTCAAGGTGGGCTTCTAAATATTTTACTTACCTTGGCGACAAACTTAGTTAGCTCACATGGAAAATCATCGACCATCATTGACCTCAGAACGGGCCATCTGCCCACAAATGTATAATATGCTCCTAAATTAAATAATATGTCCTTATTTATTTTATATCCTTTTTTGAGTTATTGTCAGACCAATTATAATTAATTTTGTATACTTTTAATATTATGTATTATTTAGCATTCTTGTTTTATTTTTGGTTAGCTGACTAGAGTATCAATTTCAAGGGTATAGAAATAACAATAACTAATCTCTAGTAGCAACTTTTGTGAAACAGCTATTTTTTCTAAAATGTCTAGGTAATAAGGAAGCTATGCAACCTTTATTCACAAGACACTGTATGTTTTTTAGCTTATTTTTCACACAAACGAACGAGAAATTCAATTCACTTCTGGATTAAACTAAAAATAGTTGAGGAGAAGAAATAAGCGAATACAATCTGATATAAGGTTTCTTTTCCACATTTGTTGTTTTGGTTAATAAATGATATACTACGGAAAAGGTAAATAAGTTATTTTAAATATTTGCAAATAATTGAGGTAATTATTTTTAAGTAACCACAAAATATTTTTCTCTTATTGCAAAAAATATTATAGAATATTTCCTTTATATCCTTTATTTCGTTTAATTAACCAATAATTCTTGAAAAATAACCTAAAAAATCCTCGTACATTTAGAATGAAGCAGAAGAAGAAATCGACTACAGCAATTTTTATTTTGACCTGCACATACCATCGAAATCAAAAGAGGTTCAATAATTCTGTGCTGGTCTATTACTTTTCCAAATATATCCTTTCATATTTAAATCATGCACCATTTTACAAACAACGAAATCAAATGTTTTTCTGGTTTATTTATCTACATATCAACAAAATGAGAATTAAAGCATATCACTACCACATTAAACTAGGTCGTTGCAATGTTCTAATTTATAAAAGATAAACCACCAGATAATCAACAGGAATAAGAAATATGTCGCTGTTCTGCATTTAAATATTTTTAGACATTAATGGAGGGCAAGCCTTATTATTAGATTGCTATTTTTACCTAAAAAAAATCGAAAAAAAAATTAATACGAAACCTGTGGGTCTTCTGCAAGAACCTTTTCCTGAAACTATTATACGCCGCTTCTGGTCCATCTTCAGTCTGAACATACCTCAGTCTACCATGTGATGGCACTAATTTAGAAAACCCATAGTCCATTTGAATGTCCAACACTAATAGCAACGTAAACAACACGGCAATCACGCTAAAACAGATCATAAACTGTTCCCTCAACCTCATACCGCTAACACGTAACATGGTAGGATCGGAACTACTTTTTTTTATTGTTTATTTGACAATTCACAAAAGCTTCAGTGGCATCAGCGTCTTTATCAAGTTTTGTTGCATTACTCCCTTCGGGGGGTGGTGAGTATTTCAACTTACTACGACGATTTTCGCGGAAAAAGTCAGTGTAATCGCGTACCGGAGGTTTTACTATATTTTTGGGTGATTCTTTGGTTAAGTTATTAAAGGAACTGTTGTTTACAAGTCTAGCTTTCGCAGGGTCAGCAGCCTTGAGTTGATATCTATAATTCACACTATCGGAGTTCAACTTATCACATATTACTTTAGTGGTTACATCACTTGAAGTTGTCGTTGCATTTATTTCTAGCGGCAAAGAGCGTTCAACTATAGAGGAATTAATTATCGCAGTTGCTACGGTGGATGACGAAGCTTTTTTATTGTTAGTAGATTTCTTGAAAAAACGTACTAATGCCTTTGGAAAACTTTTTCTATCTTTGGAATCTCGAACTAAGTCTTCCGCACTTGTAACATCGGAGGAAGAGCTATAATTTGATTGATTAGCAGCTTCAGTTACGTGAGGTACGTCGATAGACTTGGCCTTGGGTATAAATTTTCTGTAAGGCTTAGGACTGTAGTGTTCGTGAATATATCCTTCTGGTATTGCAGTATTTTCTTTTTCTACCTGCAAATTTTGGGAAAACTTTTTTGTTGTTACGTGCTTTCGAGGTGGTGCACTTGGTGGGTGGTCTTGTTGACCATACAAAGATGTCGTTTGCCTTTGAGGGGTTTGAAAGGCCCAATTGCCGTTTTGGAATGTTTTCGGGAAGGCTGCAGCGCTGTTTGCACATTGCAGCCCGTCTTTGGTTCTCTCCAGTTTTTGTCAGGGGCACTGCTACCTATCCGTCTCCTGGAACAAAGAAAACACGTGAAGATTGTTTTAAAATAACTTCCTTCGGTAAAGTATAGAGTTACAACATATACTTTAATAAAGTATTTTACGTTATTTCGGGCAATTTTAATCTACATTTTATGAGAATAATAAAGTACGCCAAAATACTTCAGTTGACGATAATAATGATTTTTTAGGTTCGTTTTTTATAAATCGCAAACCTAAAAAAAAAAATTCGATCGTAACTCTGCTACCAAGGGATCTCAAATATCAATATGTCAATGTATAGTGCTTACATACATTCATTATTATTAAATTGGAACGAAAGAACCTTAAAATATAAAACATTTTTATATTCTAAGATTAGAAGATCAGGACAGAAGTTATTTTATAAACTTGGAAGAAAACTGTCAATTACTTTATAATAGCTATTGTTGTGTCACACTTACATTTTGTAGGCACATTTTAAATTTGTTTAATATAACTGTAAAATGCCTAGAGAATCATTGAGTAAAATAACTAATACTTTATTTTTATACCATGCACTTTTAACTTTTAAGAACCAAAATACTTTATATGATGAAATATAAAAGGCAACAATCCTAATTAAATAAGTACGCAAAAGTAAATGCGATGAAATTTAAAAAAAGAAGACGATTTTAGGACTGGCTTTAATGAGGATCGATTCAACAGTTTATTTTGTGTTTGTAACGATATGTTATATTTCTAAAATTATATTGGGTCCTTTACGCTTATATGCCATATTTGAATTAAATTACCTCATCCGTCAGTTGTTTTAGAAAGAAAATCACTTCTAGCACAAATCAAAGAGAGTTAGAGCTAGCTCTAAGGTAATAAACGCGTAACTAATTCGGCAGTAAAGGATTTAAGTGCTGGCTTGTAAACCTTTAATGACATTTGAACACCAGAATTTTGCTTTAAAACATCAACAACCAATAAGAATCGAGATCTTGAACTGATTAAAGTTGTGCATTGCATTTAGCAAATAATATATAATTTAACGGTATTTGAAAAAGACCAAGTTTGTGTATGAATATCCAATTTAAATATTTCTTATTGCTTTCAAATCTTATTACCGCAGAATGCTTCATGAAATTATATTGCTTAGAGCCTTATGACAATTCAGCGGTCTTGCTTTCAGTAGCACAACTTTCTTCATAACATTCATCAATAAATATCCATCAAAAAACCTTTCTAAAGAACATTTTTACAATTTTAATTTCTTGACAGCGTAATTTGGAGTGAACAAAGAAATTATTAAGGGCAACATCTCCTAAAATAACCGTACAATTAAAACGTTGAATTTAAATTCAGGGAAGTGGCAGAAAAGATAAAAAGGAATAATTACAACGGTCAGCCTCTAGCGGTTTGTTTACTTATTGGATTAAATACCATTGCAGCATGTTGTAATCAAATGAAATTCGGGAGACCTATTGTTTATTCATTCCATCTCTACCACTTCCAATCAGAAATTAACTATTTCTGTTCAATCATGCAAGAGATAAATCGATAAGATTAGGTATCAGTTTGGTCCATCTTTTTTAAATTTTCTGTTCTTTTTGTTTACTACATTTTTAACCAAACTATATGATGCACCAAAACCCTTACATTCTAATAACGATGATCAGATAAGTATTCATATTCAATGTATAAATTTAATTAGAAACGTTCATTGGCTTTTAAGATCTTACACTGTTATTGAGGAGAACCTAACTTATAATAATAAAAAAATTATAAGAATCACGAGTCCCAGACTCCCAAGTTTGATCATTCCATATCCGATAGTGTCCTTGCCTTTTAATGTGTCACCATTAAAGATTTTAAAGGTTGCGGTTGGGACAGTAATATATTTTTTGCGAGATCAATATTTATTACTTCCCAAAACGCGTTTATCCTGATCTTTTTATCCTCAACCGTTTATAATTTAATGTAACACCCTATATAAAATGATAATTAAACAGCAGAAGCTCTTTCTTCCTCCAATATGGAAAAAGGGGAAGCGGCTAATCCAGAATATTCAACAGGATAAACACCGAGATACTAGAATTGGATTCAGCTTCTCACGAAACAAAAATGAAAATAAGAAGCTACGGCCGAAAGCTCTATTACGCGATCTCTACAAGCATATTAGGAGCCTAAAAACAACGAAAACACTACCGTCACCCTTATGGATTAGTAGAAACTAGTTAGGTGTCCTTCTGTCTTTGGTACCATGCTACTCCAACGGGGGGTCCATTAATATCCCTATCTTCCTGGGCCATCTGTGGATGGACAAATAACAAATTACCAAATATTATACAATCACCTCGGATTAACGTCCAGCATCGGACTAATTCAAAAAATAATAATAATAATAAAAACAAAAAAACCACCCGACACGGGAAAATTAACCGCAAAAACGGTGCCGACGAGCAAAAGCGATTTCTTAAAGAAAAATAGCCGTTTTAAATCTTTGTGGAAAGAATTTTTTTAAATGTCTCATTATTCAACTATTCGGTTTCAGTGATTAAAGTTACTCACTAATCCGAACCACCACCATTTTAACTAAGTTGGATTACCCAGGTTTGTATTAATCCTGGATATCATGCACATTCAGCGCTGACAATTAACAGCTGCCCATTGTATGCAACATTATCACCATGACATAAAACATATCCAGTGGTTAATCAAAAACCTACCGACCAAAACATGGCGTCATCACCTTAAAGTATCAACTATCAAGATTATGGATAATTTATGACGTCATCCTTGTACAATCTGTAAGTAAATATACGCATACTTTCTCCACCAATGTCAGTTATCAAATTACTATTGAAATTAAATTAGACTATCTGATAACGATAAATGAAAATTGGCCCAATATAGAGTCGATCTAAAATATAAACGCTATATTGTCAATGCTAGTAACAACAGGAGATCGATCAAAAATTCTCATCGTTTTCAATTTCATTTTAAAGTTGCAATTTTGAAAACTATAATTTGCAGGATTAAACTGCAAATTTTGAGGAAAAAGTCGTAGAAAAAAAAATTGAAATCGTCAGAAAAACCAAAAGTGCATATCACGGGGATTGGTTTTGTAACTGACGCAAAAAATCCGAAAGTTCGTCTTCAAGCTCAACATGAAAATCTACCTTTGTTTCAAAAATTATTCCTAACCTAAACCTAACTTACGCCACATGCGTTTCACAAAAAATATTCCTCATCACATTGCAATTCCCATAAAATGTTTTGTTCGGTAATAAGCATCTTATTTCGTGTACTTACTAAAGATCTAAAGACAAAATTGTCAGCCAAAAGTTAGTGCGCAATTGACGCAATTTCCATTTCCAATTATAGTATAGTATATTTTATTTCGGTATCTTATATTCATGGTTGTGTAGTTTCTAGCTAGTTTTCAGCTTTCATATTGATTATCACCATTAATTATTATTCTGCTTCTATGAAATGAAAAGAAAAAACTTTTCGTTAAATTAATTTTTCTCGAGAATGAAGGCGAATTACGCCTTTTACAATGTACTTAAGATGAACTTGACCTACAAATATGTATAAAAGTTATAAGAACTTAAGATTCCTAATTTTGATTTTTCTCTAATAAACTAAGTTTTTCTTTAATAAAGTTATTTCTATAATTAATAGGGTTCTATTCTGAGCAATTCCGGATCGACTGAAATAAAAATGGTAAAAATTGGTTAAGAATGGCGACCTGTAGCGTAATAACAGACATTTACACAGATTAATGGTCGTTTTTTAATAACGATATTTGGAGCAATTTCAAATGTTAGAAAATGCTATGATCATCTAGAGAAAGCTGTCGTCAATCCAAGAAGCCATATAATACAACTAATTTGGTGCAAAATTACTCGAGATATAATCATTTTTATGTTGAAAAGTAGTGTTTTTGGCGTTTCCCTCTAATAGAACAAACCACAACCAATGGTCATAATATGCAATTTATAATTAAAATCATCTCAAATTTACGGTTTAAAAATCAAAAAATTTAAATACGGAATTTTAAAAAACAAAGAAACAAGAAAAAATTAAAATTATTAAAAACTGACACTTAAAAGAGACTTTCAATTTCAAATTTATCTTGAAAAAATTCCTATGATTAAGGTCGAAATTTTGGAAAAACAAATCAAAGAACTACCAATTTAAGTTTACCATCGAAAGTTTTAGTAACAAAATTAAAAACTACGGTAAATTTAGAATTTTTAGAAGAAACTCAATATTTAGAAAAAAAAACTTGTAATATACATAGTAAGAAATACTTAAAATTCTACGTATATTTTTAAATTTTAAGCTTCTCTATCCAAATATCGATATTAAACTCGTAGTTGTATTCCATTCTTTTTCAAGGTTTCGATATTTAAATCCTACTTTTTAGTTGAAACCGTAGTTTCTAGAAAAATTTTGCATTTAATGACGAAAATTCGGAGCGAGAGGTTACCCGAAGATACACTTTCCAATTTAGTGGCGAACCTTAC
Source organism: Dastarcus helophoroides (assembly GCA_028583605.1). Lineage (NCBI taxonomy): Eukaryota > Metazoa > Arthropoda > Insecta > Coleoptera > Bothrideridae > Dastarcus > Dastarcus helophoroides. The sequence continues at coordinate 24,809,380 of CM053328.1, read as the reverse complement.
CCATTTGCAACATTTGCAAGCTTAACATGGGAAAAGGCGACAATTTGACTGGACTCTAGCGTTTTATTTTTAAAAAAATAAGCACTGCATGAAAAATATACGAGGCACATATTTATTACTATATTTCGATTCAGCAGCATCACATTTATTATAATTGTACATTATAATACAAAAGCGAAAAAGGTGTTTTTTGCAGACCAACGTTATTTGCTACTGCACGAGTTAGTAAAGCAGGCTCCCACTGGAGCCACGATTCCCAGCCTACAACAAATGGAGCTCGTGCAGTCCACTTCCTCTGACTAGTAGGCGATGGTAGAGAATGTTCTTATTGCATTTTCGGATCACTTATGATTATCTCTCACTTTTCAATACATCTTGGCACCACTAACTCTGGGGAAAATTGTGATAACATACTGTTTTCTGGATTCGACGTGGGTTGCCTAAAGTTTAGGCCAGCACTTTGGCCACCCTTTCTGGGCCCATTGTGCTATCCCTGTGATTGAGGTGTCCTTGGTCATTTATTCAGTCACTCATTCTTGTTGAGAAACTGAAGAATGTCCCTTGGATGCATCTCTCTCAAACTGGCCACATTAGGCCAGAAGTCCCCTAGAGTGGATCCTCTGATTGATGTTAGTGCCGGGACAGTAACACATCAGGATGTTACAATTCCAAATAATTCTTTACATCCAATTCCACACAAATTGGCAGCATATAAATCAATGATAAATAGAGCTTATATGGTACCAATGAATGAAGAAAATTTAAATCGAGAAATTAACATAGATATTCTAAAAACAGAATTGATTAATATCTATAAAAGAACACAAATTAGCTATTAATTCTATTTTTCCTAAACAACCAAATAAAAAACAGATTATTTTGCTATTACAGATTTTGGAAATATCTCGAAAAAGGTAACATAATTTCTCATACATCCTAAGCGACACCTAGCTTTAAATCATATAATTCGTTAAGTTACATGATTTTTAATGCAAAAGAAAAAACTCGTCGACTTGGTAAATCTGGTATTTATAAATTAAATTGCTCTGAATGTAGTACTGTATACATAGGTCAAATATCACGTAATTTCCATATTAGGTACGGCGAACATCTCGCTGCCTTCAGAAATCAACACCCAGAAAGATCAAATTTTGCAAAGCATCTATTAGAAACACAACATAAGCTTACATGTGCGAACACAGTAGAAGTATTACATATTTGTTATAACACTAAAAAACTTAATTTCTTCACAAATATTTACAATCTAGTCAATTTACACTTACGAACGAGCAGTTTGATATTATGAACACACCTCTAATTGAAACTTGGGACGAGAATTTGGATTAAAGGAAATATTCGTAGGAGCCTGTGATCCATGGAGCTTGTTAGCATAACAACGGCTAAACAAATTGCTGGTACCTATGTCCGCCGATGATGAAGTAATGCGAAACCTGGTCAGGTGTTAGCAAACATTTATCGAAAACCTTATGGAATTTTTAAATTTTGTTGCGTTTTTATCGTTAATAAAGTTTATTAATTATGACTTCTACCTCAACAAGAGTTTAAGAACTTTTATAGATTCTTCCTTCACAACCGTCTTAAAATTATGTTTTGTCGATAAATTATTGCTTCCCTTTAATAATAAAATGCTTAAACCAAATAAACAGGATAGATCATTTCCAATAAGCAAATAATAGTTTTATTTATGTATATAAGACTAATTATTTTCTAATTACTTGTGTAATGATTATCGTACACGCAACGATTGTAAAAAGCAGAAAAAAATTAGATTCACTCTTTCCAAGTAGATCACCTACAAAGCTAAATAAATTTTACGCTCGATCAAATAATTTCACTTGTCTAGTGAAGGTGTCTATGTTTTCTAATGTTTATGCATCCTAACCATAGTGTAACAAATGTTTACGCACCGTGATTTTTTCGTTACAACACGGAACTTTGCTAATTACCTGCCCGAGGCCAGACGCTGGTTTCCCATACGTTTTTAATCAAATTTACTGAAATTGAAACTAATCATGTCTATGTATATACAGATCGCCTAGTAACCATAGACCGCCGCATTGAAAAAACAAACGACATTTGATTTTATAAACCGAAAGTGAAAACTGAAAACGTTAAATTCAATTAATATTTCCTAGTGTTGAAAACGATCGTTACTTTAAGAAAATGTAGTGGAAACATTGGTTTCTAAAATCCATTCGGATTGTGGGGATTTGCAGAAATATAAAAAAGATAAAAGTATTTGTGGACTCAATCGATCAAAAACGCCTTAAATGATTGCAAACCGAACCGAGGAATAAAGAGAAGTGCAAAGTAGGGTGTAAAAAGATTGCCGCCATATTCTGTAAAACATCCATAAAAGACAAAGAAGAAGCGATTGTTTACATTCCTTGTGAACATCGTTTACTATAAATCAGTACATCCGATTTACTTTCGTTTTCTATGTGGTTCACGAAAAGATTCCCGACATTCTTAACTTAATACTTATCAGACTTTTATTCAATAAAACTCACTCCGAGAAAATTGGTTTGTCTCCGATATTAAAACCCTTTGGATTTAGAATACGGTTTCCAATTTCATTTCCTTAATCTTGAAGAGTGGAGCAGTCTACAAAGAAATGAAACATATCCTAGCGATCATAAATGCTAAGCTCTTAAAAGTTTGGATCTATTTTGTGTTTGTAATGGTACTAATAAATTGCTTTTGCAAGATTCTTTCTTGAATTCCATTTTGCAATCGATTTCCCAAACTATAACAAAGCTACTGCTACCATTAATTTATTTTAACTAACTAAAACACGATACTCGTAAATAAAAGAAGTTTCGACTACCTCGGGCCGATTGTTCGCACTGATATTCTAAAATTACCAAAAATACAAATATAATCTAGTAATATTGAGTTTGAAACACTCGTCATTCTACAGTTGTACTGTCTTTTTTACATAATTAAAAGAGCCATTTTTAAAATATACATTTAGGCCTCATGCTTTTTGGGAATGCCCAGCTGTTAATTTTAAAACGTCCCTACTAATAAATCCCATTTACATTTTTCTCCACCCTCTTTTATATTATTACCGAAAATTACAACCACACGTACACTGTAACCAAAGTTACAAAGGTCACTGCAGTGATGTAACTTTAAATTTTATATTATGGGTCCCACAGCAAAATCCATTAATCTCAATACCTCCATAAGGTCAAACATCCACTTACGTTTGTGAATTATTTTAGCCACAATTCAAGAATTGTAAAGCTTTACTAAACTTTATAGTGAAAAGGTTTATTGTAGTCCTCACATCTGGTACCAATTGAGTATTGAGAATTAAAGAGAAGCATTAGACGCTATGTAATAAAGAATAGTTATAAAATAAATTGCAAAAGAAATGGGAAAATTAATCCCACCAAATATACATGAATTACATGACTGATGGCAATAAGCAAGGTAATATTAATATACAAATTTTTATAGGGACAAACGAATGGTTTGGCGTTACCAAGAAAGTTAATTTGAACTACCGACATGCTCTAATATCATGTAGGTACATGTACGTATATGTCAACTAGAACTTCGCCGTGCGAGATAAGCAAGACAACGGCAATAAAGATACGCCTCGCTGTCAATCTTGGAGGTTATATGTATTTTGTGTTATGAAATTGATTCTTCTTCTCAGTAGCTGTTTATTTATATGGAAATAGACATTAGTGAGCGAAACCTCGATTATAGAGAAGACAGTTGAAATTCAATGAATCGGGAATTTGAAGAAAGCAATTGTGCGGCCATTGTGAACATTTACTCGGTTTAATTGAAGCCAGAAGGAGATATCCTGAAATTACATGGAGTACCTATCAATATTTTTTTTGGTAGAAGGGACTCGTCCTTGGTTATCTTCAAAAATTGAAATACATGTGAAAGCTTAGCCATCCTTAAAGCTGGAGACAACCTTATGAATAGTTGCGCTGGACGTTTAGGCCATTCATCTCTGTCAAAAATAGTTAAGGTTGATAGATAAGGAATTGTGACACTACGACGTGTATGATTAGATGCGCATGCGCGTTCGGATGCGGTCGATCATGCACGAAATGAATATTCTTAGTATATAACGGTAAATTTTAAGGTTAGGTATTAGAAGTTCTGTATTTCAATTATCAATAATTAATAACACCTGAAAGATTTTTTTATGACCAAAATTTAATGTATCTTTTTTATGTTGCTACGTGAACTATTTCTTTATAAATACAAGTGGCGTGGAAAACTGCCTACGAAGCTCTTGTTGATAGATTTATAAAAGTAAAACTGTTTTAATATATTTGCATTTTCAAAGTTAAGTAATTCTATGTATTTTGCATATGGACTCATCCAACGAAGACTGTAGTGACTCATTATTTGCAGTATTGAGATAATTCAAATTTAAGTGTTTACATCAGCCCAAAAAATCAGTAGATTGAAAACATATATTTTAAATATCTTAAAATTTGCTATGCAAATATAAAATTTAGGCAGTGTAACAGGTTTTTTAATATAAAGTAACTCAAGATAGACAAAATCACAGACTAGATCGCATTCAAATATAAAAACTAGAAATAATAGTCTTAATTTACAAATTATGAAATTTTTATTTTTGATATTACAATTCGAAAATTAAAAAAAACACATTATTATATCATAGTTTTAGGTTTTCACTTCTGTTGAGAGTCCCCATAACTGCCCATTTTTTTTTTCACATTGGAGTTTGTAAATTAGTGAAACGAGGTCGCACTAAGATGAAAACAATTACAATGAAAACAAACTGCAGATATACTTATCACTATACTAATTTTGATTTAACCTGGTACGTATCTCTCCTGTGCCTGTAACGTAAAGCAGCTCATTCAGCAAAGCTGCTTTGCAAAATATATCAGGTTAAAAATAAAATAAATGGAGTGACTACTGAGCATATTTTTTGCGACCCGTGTTTAATTCTGTTAGTGTTTTATATAATTATTGTATTAATACTTGAATATACTTTAATATTAAAATATATTCTACTGAAATTTTCTGGCTGGTTGCTGGTTATCAATTTCATGTCTGCTGATTATCAGCTGATACGTTAAAATTTTACATACAAAAGTATCAGTTTATTTAAAAATGGGTTTTATGATTCTTGCCGAAACATATTTTTCGCTCTTCCCAATTTCAGCAAAAATATACAGCATGTGTATTTAATTAATAACAGTTTCCATAGTAAGTTCCTTTAACAAGTTATTAAATTTAAAAAACATGAAGTCTTTCAAAAAATAATACAAAGCACCAAAGTATCTGTGGATTATTAGTATTAATTACTATTCATTAGATACTACAAGACGTGTAATGTCATAAAAAAGCATAAAATTGATCATTCCAAAAAAATTTGAATGATAAGTTGAAACATAATCCTTCCTTAGAGTCCAATTTGCCCTTCTAGATGATATTTATGATTTTTTTTCTTCTTCTTCTTCTTCTTCTTCCTCTTTTGTTAAGACATAGTCCTGTGTTTTCTGTTATAAAGCCTCTTTTTTGATGCGGATATCCAGCTTTCATGCCATCTCTTAAGTGATCTGCCAAGAAGTCTTTTTGATGTAGGTTTTTCTTCTTTTGCCCACTTTTCCAATCTGTCCTTCCCCATTCTATCGACATGGTCTGTCCTGTACCTTCGTCTTGACCTTATAAATCAAATAACATCTTGAATATATACTTCTTGTCGTATTACAGCACTCCTAATTTTATCAATCCCAAATTTGAGATGTGATGTCATCGACAATTTTTTTTAAATGGCAACCTTATTTTTTTCTTGACTATTCTTAAATGGTATATCAAGTTACACTTGCGTACCAAATTTCTATTTTTTATTTCTTGCTATTTAAAAGATATTTAACAAATATTGACTAATCTGAAAAGTCAAGGAATCTGATTCAACTCAATAATCTTTCTTCAACTAATGTTCAAAATATTGTCCATTTACTAACTGACAATACCCTAAACGAAACTAAAACTCGTTTTGAACATTTGCAATTACTTCGGGGGAAATAAGTCTACACTCCAGTCCCATTCGTACTTTCAACTCCTCAATATTTGCAGGTTTGATCTTAAAAATTTTGCTCTTCAAATACCCCCATAAGAAATAGTCCATAGGTGTTAAGTCCAGAGACCTGGATGGCCATTCAAAAGGTCCGCTTCTACCAATCCATCTGCCTGAAAATACATCATCCAGATACTCACGGATAGGTCTTTCAAAATGAGGAGGGACACCGTCTTGTTGAAACCAGATGTTTCTATTCGGGACATCAGCTTCGACCGAATCAGGAAACAAAATGGCTAGATCAGGTATTAGCTCTTCCTGCAAGAATTCTAAATATACTGCCCCATGGAGATTTCCTTGGAAGAAAATTGGTCCTATAACTCGATCACCAACAATCCCTGCCCAAATATTGACTTTCTCTGGATGTTGAGTGTGGCCTGCCCTTATCCAGTGTGGGTTGTTGTCTGCCCAGTAATGACAATTTTGACGATTTATCTCACCATTTAATATAAACGTTGATTCATCTAAAAACAGGATACTTTCTATGCTTAGAACATTTCTGTCCAGTTCTGTTCGCAAAACCGGAGTCTTCTATGCGGATTGTCATTTTATAAGGATGAAATTTCTGGATTTTCAGAATTCTTGCAACTGAAGACTGGCTAATTTCGAGTTCCTTACCTATCTGACTAGTGGGGACATGAGGATTTTCTTGGACAAAGAGAAGTACATTAATTTTGACATCTTCATTGAGCGCATTCTGACGAGAATTACTTGTTTTTCTTAAATGCTCACTTTCCCAAAACTGTTTTTCAATCTTGCTTACGGTACTTTACGTTATGGGTGGTAAATCAAGATACTTCTCTTTGAATAAACGAATAACTTCATTTTGTGTTTTTGTTCTATCTCCGTAGCCAATCATTATTAAAATTTCAATCTTGTGGGTTTCAGTTAAGTACGGAATTTTGGTCGATTTTTTTAACAAATGGTGTTTCTCACCAAATGACAAACTAATAGCCTCTTCGATCAGAACGATACTACTCTTCCTATTTGTTTTTATTATCTTCTTTCTAAGATTGTGATAAGACGTCAATTCAGTTTGACAAAAAATATCAAGCGAATACCTTCTGATAGCGCAATTTTTAAACTTTATGAAAATTGTATTGAATTGAATCAGATTTCTTGATTTTTCGAATTAGTTACTAAATTTGTAAATATCTTTTAAATGACAAGGAATAAAAAATTTAAATTTGGTACATATGTGTAACTTAATATACCCTTTAAGAATAGTCAAGAAAAAAATTAGGGTTGCCATTTTAAAAAATTGTTGATGACATATTACATATCATACAAAATGTCTTTGATTTACTGAATTTATTCCAAATTACAGACAAACACTGTGTATTTGTTGCTTCATAAACTGCGAATACAAATATAAAAACAGACTTGCCTCGGGATTTTTCACGGAGCTCTTAATTTAATGATTTCCTAATTTTATTACAAGTATTTTACACTATGTATAGAACCATATATTTGATAGTTTTCAATAAATGCATCCGTATCCGGTTGAACAGTTACCGGAGTTAACCGCGGATGTTTTTATTTGAATTCATTTGATACGCCGGTTTCTGTGGTTACACTGTTGATATTTGTGTTGACATTGTATACTCGCATTCTTAAATATAACAATTTATGGAGATATAATACTGAACTGTTAATAAATATTCTGGACTATTGTAGGTTTAGTTATAACCATTACCAAGGACACTTGTGCACATACATCCTTCCCCTCCACGTCAATCAAAATATATATTACGTTAGTATGTTAAAATGAAATAAACTCTAATTGTTACAATAAAATTTGTTATATCTTCAGGTAATTTGGAACCAAATCAATTTTATAAAGCTAAGAAATTTCTCTAAACGAGTCAGGGATACCAATTGCTATTCCTTTTTAATTTGTTACTATTCTCTAAATTTATAATTAAAAAACAGCATGTATTTTCGTCATTTGGTCTATGTACGTTGATCTCAGCAGCTTGCAATTATTGATCCATTTTTTTGAGACTAATGTTTGTATGGAATCTCAGCTGATCGGAATAGAAACTTATTGATTTTGATTGGATAAATAGTTTTTAAATTTAACTGAACAATAAATAATATAACTTATTAGGGGATAACAACGTGGAATTTGAGGTTTCTGATACATAACTTATAACTTTTATATATGTACAGCATACAATGTGGACAATTTAACTGGAATAAGATTCAATAAAACTGAACCAAAATTTTTCCAGTAAAATTTCCGAAAGAAGTTGCTTTTTGTTTAAATTTTGTCACATTTGGAAGTGGTTTTTTATTTTCTTCTTCAAGACAAGGGGCAAATACTAATGCCTAACTTTGTTCCAAATTAAATGGTATATCCTGTGGCCCCTCGTTGAAAAGACCCTTTTAAAGGTATTATAATGCACTATTTATTGCGATTATTAAGAGCAAAAATAGAACAGAAAGTTAAAAATTAAAAATATGATTTTTTTTTAAACTAATTTTTTATTTCTTTTTTTTTGGTGAACGGGCTGGTCCTTGGTTATTTTCGAAAATTGAAATACAAAACTTGTCCCCTGAAACAAAGAAAGATTAAAAAACACAACACAGGTTGCTCTAACGCATTTCGACAACCAAGCTATCATCTTTAGAGAGATACATCTCTGAAGATGATAGCTTGGCTGTGGAAATGCTTTAGAGCAACTTTTGTTGTGTTTTTTAATATTTCTTTTTCGGGGGACAAGTCTTGTATTTCAATTTTTTCTAAATGTTTATGTAAACAAGATTCCAAATGGACAACATTTACAAGTTGACAAAGATTGTAAAATTCATTTCTAATGTTTGTGCGTGCAAATTTTGAATTCCTTAAAAATAAAAAAAAATAAGTAGTGATAGTAAATCATTGTCACTATTCTTTTGACATATTAATTAAGAAATATCTCCATATATGAATTTTATAACTTTTTCAGCATGCAAATAATAGAATTTTTGCATAAATTCCGTTTTTTTTTTTAATTCCGACCTAGGTATCATAATTGCCAATTTCAATGTTTAACCATTTCATTAAGATTGCCATTTAAAACTTCAAACGCCGACCATTTTCTAACTATCTTGACTTTAAATTCGAAATTTCAAACATAATTTCTAAATTTTTAATATATCAATTTAGGAAAATAAGATCGAAATATCTAGATTAAAGTGTAAACTTTGAGAAGTAGAACTCAAAAGTTTTTTAGATCCAGTTTACAGTCCACACTTCATGAAAAAGTCTTAGTTTGAAAAACAGAACAAAATTTCTTTTAGCAAAAACCCAAGATTTTGAAAAAAAAATTGGAACACTGAATTTGAGTAACACATTTCATTTGATTAATTTAAACTAAAAGTTTTGAAATGTATTATTTTTTACCATAAATTTGTCATTGTTTTCTCAAAATTTCAAGTTTTGAGTTGATTTTTTTAATTAAAATTAGAAAATAAAGTTGCAGCTTCATAATAATTCACAATTTTGACAGAGTTCAAATTCCGAGTCAGAATTCGAGTTTAAAGTTATGCAAAAATTTGTTAAATTTAAAGTTTTCATCTCAAAATTTCGACCATTTTCGAAAATTGACGTTTCGAGGAAAAAGTAGAATCTACGATTTACTTGCAAAATTCCGATTTTAAATGTAAAATGTTTAAATATGGAAATAAAACTGTCAATTGCCTTTTTACAAATGTCGTATTAAAACTTAAATTAGTTGATACAAATTGCGAGTTTTTTCCAGATTTGAACAGCTTTCCTGAAATTTTGAATTTAAAGCAGAAATTTTTAAACTCGAAACTTCGAGATTTTTTAAAATAAATTTCAAGATGGGGGACAAATCAAGATTCGAGTCAAGATAGTCACGATTTCGAAAAAATTTTATTTATAGAAAAACTAGCTATTACCTGCGACTTCGCCTGCGGATTTAAGTGAATAATTAGAGCTTAAGAAAAAAAACTGTCCAAATCAAAAAGAATTTTCAAATTTCTTGAATTGACGGATCAATTCATTTGTTTTAATGTTTTTATTTGTCTCTGCAATAGATAGTGCTGACGATCAAATATGCTTCCTTATTTATAAAATTTGTGTTTCCGTTGTACTCTTTAAAATACGGGAGATTTCTTTGCAAATACGGATTTACCAAAATATGGAAGAACCCACGAAATACGGGAGATTTGGCAACCATCACTGCATCCTACTTGCAAAGTTACATTAATTTTGGACCCCCATCGTTAGTTGACATCGTCGTCGTGTTGTCATTGCCGAATTTTGCAAGAGAATTATTAAAAGTGTTCGACGTATCGCCCAACATCGTAGGGCTTGTCCATCAATGAAAGAAAAATCAAACTGAAGACAAAAGCGCACTATAACTTAGTATGTCAACCATACAGAGGCAAAACTTTCCTAGTTGAAGTCGCACAAAACAGAATGCAGTCAATACAGAAAAGCACTCAGAAGTGTTTCACCTCTAGTATGATTGATATACTGCTCTTCTGTCTTGCCTTCTGAGCCATTTCTATTTCGGAAGAGTTTGGCTTCTGGTAGGACTGACATAGGTACTGATTTACCATGCTCTTCTATCTTGACAATTTTGTCTTTTATGCCATTTTCATTTTGAAAGAATTCTCTGATTTGGTTGACATACTGAGTTACCGTATTCTTCCGAATTAACTACCGTTTCCATTGTGACCCTTTCACTTCGGAAAAATTATACCTCTGCTATGGTTGACATACTGATTTATCACATTCTTCTGATTTATCTCTATTTTTTTAGTGCCATTTTAATTTCTTAAGAGTTTCTTCTCTACTATGGTTGACATACTCATTTACCGTGCTCTTTTATCTTGACTTTAGCTTTCCCTTGTTCCCGAAGAAGCTCCCTGCGATGGTGGACCAAACTTCGAATATTTTTAGTAAATCTTTGACAAGGGACCAATCCTGTAGGTGTAGGGTTGTGTTATTCCTAATTTAAAGTGCAGTTTTTGATTTTTCCCATATTTCGAATTAAACTGGAAATCTACACTCCCGAAATTTTGCTTCACATGCGACTTTCAGCTTATAATTATTAACTTTTTCATAAAATGAAATCTATATCCTTTTCTAATAATTCTAAAGTTCGAATCAATCTAGAATTCATAATTTTCAGAAAAAAGTCGAATAAAATGTTTTCATGTCAAAATTTCAGTAATAAAAGTTAAAAGTTTAAAAAGAAACTAAAAATTTTGAATATTTTTATCATTTATTTAGGCATTTCGAGGTCTTTTTCGGAGATTTGACCATTTTCTTGGAAATTAGAGTTAAAACTTGCAAATTTTTCTCTTTTATATGCATTGACTTTAATACAGAAATATTAATTCTTTTTTACTAAATATTCGAATTTCATTTTACATTTCTATTTTTTCCTTTTGACTTCGACTCAAAATTTTATGCTGACTTTTTTAACTTACATACGGACTGGATAAAATTTTATTTTAGTCTTAAAGATCGACCTGTTTCAGGAGTTTACTCATAAAATGTTAATTACGTAGATAATGCATTTATGCGTTACTTTTGGACCTTACTGTATATATAACTTTATTGTTGTTACGTATAAATATAAATCACAATTTTGATCATGCTGATACAAAGTTTCTTGCTATAAGAAGTTACGGTACTCGGAACTTAATTAGCGTTGTTGCATCAAAAGTTAATGAGCTTAACCAGCTTTTAGTGTGTTACTTTCACACTTATTAACTTTTTCAGGAGTTCATTCTTATATCTGTGGATTCGCGGTTAATATTAAATTACTGAACACAAATAAACCTTGTACTAAATATGCATCCAACCAATAATATTTTACATGTTATTTCATTTAACTCATAAACGTAGATAATGGTTTGTCTTGGAATTTCTGACAACAGTAACTCGTGTGCATTGATAAGGTTTTATCCACAAAATGCACTATATCTAACGACAAAATAATTATTATTCTAATATTACTCACTTTACCTCAGTTAAACTATCTTGGTTTGAATATTTTAACAGCAAATATTCAAGTTTCAAAGTTAATGCGTATTTAAAAAAAATATCAGTTTAAAGATAGTACTGGATCGATTTATTTATTAATATTCTTCCTTTTATAAGAAATTCTTTAGATTAATTTTCTTTGACCAGAGATTTTAAATAAAATCATGTTTGTTGCTTCTATCTACAACTAACTTTTTTCGTTTCACTTCAACTTTCTCATTTTAATTCTAATTCATGAACTCTATAAATATCGACACATACGGGTGGCAATAAATCAATTTAGTCATCAGACTGAAAACACCGGCCCTGACATCAGTAATATCTGTCTGTTTCATAAATTTCGAAAAAGGCTGTGCAAATGGTGGCGACGAAGTAATAGGTTTCCATTCATTTCTGGATGCAATTGTATTTCCTTCCCATTTGATAAAAAGAAAAGGCAGACAGTCGATGTAATTGTAAGTGAATTCTGCACAATATAAAACGACGGCTGGATAAAATTATTATCCCGCATTCTCTGAATGAAGCTCAATGTAAGTATTGGATTTGTTTGCCAATATATTACATTTTGCGTCATCTACGAATTATATCTCAATATTCGCCTGTGTATTTTGTTAAATTATTCAAGTATTATACATCGACACAGATTTTATTTTTATACGTTTTGAATTTTTCCCGAAAAGTGGATTTTAAGATTAACTTATTAGATTTTTTTTTAATTGCATATTTTGTTGTAGAAATTAAGAGTTGAAATTTTATCTTTAAAGTTAAACTTTAGAAATTGACGTTAAGCTGAAAAGATTACGTAAAAAAGCAACTTTATTTCTACAAAAAAGTTTTTTGAAAATTTGCGTTTAAATTCGAAATTTTTTTTTCATTTCATATTTTGTTCACATGTTGGAGTTTTTTTCTCGAATCTTGAATTTTAAATTTAAAATATTGAGTTTTCCTAGAAATTTTACACCTCCGGTGAGGGAGTTTAAATGTCGAACTTCGAAACATTACTATTACTTTATTCGTTTGAAAATTAAAGAATTTGTGATTTCTTAAAATTTAGGTCCACATCTTCTTTTCTGAAAATTTCAAATTTTAACTCGAAACTGTCAAGTTGTTTTAATGAAGTTGAAAGTTTTTTCCCAATTTTGATTTTTTTTTTTCAAAATTCGAAGATTTCACTCAGTTTTTAGGTTTTTCCTGAAATCTGATCTTACAGTCGAATTTTAACTTATTCTAGAAACTTGTATTTTTTTTTAATTATTATCATATTCTCGAAATATAGATATTTTTCTCCCATTTTTTTTTTCTATATAATTACGACCCTAAATCCCATTTTTTTTTAAATTTTTGGTTTTTTTGAAATTTAGGGCATGCTGAAATTTCTATTTGTATTTGATATAAAATGTAGATTTTTTTAATTTCGACTTTTACAAAGTTAAAAAGCTGGTAATTCCAAATTTGAAATCTAAATTTTTTTCGATTAAAAATTTGAGTTTGGATAATGTCGAAGTGAACAAAATTCCGGATCTAAAATAAATTTTAGAAATTCACTCTTGCCTATTTTAAAAAATTTGAATTTTTTCAAAACTTTGATTTATTCAGAATTGAAAGTTAAAACTTGGAGTTACTTTTTTTCAATCTTAACATTATAGTTGAATTTCATGATTTAAAGTCGAAATTTCAAGAAACAATTTCAAAGTATTAAATTGAAATATTCAACTTTCAATTACAAAACTCAAAAGAATAAAATTTCGAGTTTTAAATTTAGATAATAAAATAATTTGTTTGGAAATTCATGGTATCTTTTCAGTAATTTGAATATTTTTCAGGCTTAAAACGTTCAATATTTTTATTTTAATTTTCGAACGAAATGTGTACAATAAAATGAAAATGTTCAGGCAAAACCTAAATTTAAAGAAACATATTAAAAATTTTGAGATTAAATTTGAAATTTCCACTTCAAATCAATGTTTTGTGGTAAAATAAATGTAAAGGTTAAAATCTAAATTTCAATGTTAAAAAAAATATTTAGCACAAAGTGGAAAATTCTAGAAGAAATCAAAGCAAGTTTCTAGGAATTTTAATGTTTTTTCAAACTTCGAATAGCAAATTTGAGATTTAACTTTTTAAGTTCCAACTTTAAAATCAAAATCTTAGATTTAAAAAACTAACATTTCTAAAAAAAGTGTAAGTTGCAAAATTCTAAAAGTTATTTTTATAAATTTCCACATTTCTCTTAGAATTTCAGTTTCTTTATACTGCACTTATAAAATCTAAAATTCGGGATTACAAAGCCTATGAAAAATTTTAGAATCTACAAAAGCAATTATTTGTAAAATTTAGAAATTAAGAGTTGACATTTTATCTTTAAAGTTAAACTTTAGAAATTCACGTTAAGCTGAAAACATTACGTAAAAAAGCAACTTTATTTCTACAAAAAAGTTTTCTGAAAATTTGAGTTTAAATTCGAAATTTAGAACTATCTCCAAATTTCGAGAAGACCTCTTTAAAAAAATTCTTACTCAAAATGTCTACCTATCGTAATTCCTAAATTAAAGCAGATATTTCGAATTAAAGTCGAAATCGAAATAATACATAAAGATAAAAAAAAATCTCGCAACCCAATCAAAATAGACATTTTTGTAGAAATTTCAAGTTAAACTCGAAATTCTAAGAATTTTTGACCTTAAACTTTTAATTCAAAATAAAAGTTCCAACTTCGAGAAAAACTAAAGATTTATAAACCAGATATTCGAATATTAACACGAAACTTCGAGAAAATAGTTGAAATTTCGAGAGCCGAAATTGAGAAAAAAAAATTCTCATATTATTAAATGTAAACATTTTATTTGCTCGGAAATTTCACACAACACGAACAGTGTTTTAATATTTCAACAACAAAAAATTAAATTTCTTTGAAAAATTCACTGTTTGAGACACTGTGAAGTCGTCTAATGAGGGGTGGAAAAAGTTCAATAAAAACTTAAAACTGTTCCCTATGATATTTACATTTTTATTGCTACTGTTCACCCTCTAACTAACAATAACTTAAAGAAGACCGTGAACTAGACTATCATTCAAGGAGAGCTGTGTTCGATTCCCGCTCGTGGCTTCGTCCACCGCCCGTTTTTAAGAAACGATCTGGTTCCCAAGGTCGATTCAGCCTTTAAGGTGAAATAAGTGCTCGTGTGTAACTCGATATAATAATGAGGACAGGGCCGTGCAAAGAGACAACCGCATCAGGCAGCACCGTCAGGGGGCGGCATAAAAGCTAAATCAAAATAAAATTTGAACCATTTAATAATTAAAAATCTTTACACATTGCTTTTCTATACTGGTCAGGAGTCAGCAAGTGCGGCTCTGAGCACTGCTTACGTTGAGTTGTGTGCGGCTCCCGTTGAAATTTTAATGTTTTTTTTATTAATTCAGAACTATTTTATAACTTTTGTTAAACATAAAATTAAATGAGATGCCAAAATATATTAAAAAAATTTTGGAAATTACAAAATAAAATGTAACGATTTCTGAAAAAGTCCACAACTCTTTACGGACAAAATTTCGAATTTAAACTCACGATTTTGCTCAAATAATTCAAAATTTAGATAAAATGGAAATTAACATATCGGGTGTAACGGGATCATGGTAACCCCTATTGTTTCTTTATTTATGAAGATAAAATTTTCAAAGTTGCTATACTTGATGTATTTATGAAATGTCAAATTTTGACATAAAATTGACATTCCTACTGCTGTCACGTTTACTAAAACTAATACCAACTTTTGATTTTTAAACGGTACACCCTATATATTTTTACATTTTTCGAATCTGTACAATTTTCGGGATACAATATACATAAAATGAGTGTTTTTTAAAGGATCTAAACTTTTTTGGTCCATTTTATTTTTCAGCCTAGAAGGTCATGACTCTAATTAACGACAACTAACCACATTAGCGCTGCAAAAAAATTAAATTAGGAAAACTTAGGAAATGTCGTTTTTCTAAATTTGTTTTTGACAGCTATCTTATGTTCTTATTGAATAAAGCCGAATGAAGCCGAATATTTATGAATTATTTTGGCTGTAACTTCAGTTCTATTGATTTCATAGCAAAAATGAAAACATGGTTCGTTTCGCCACAGTACCACACTACCAATATGGTGCCATTTAAGAAAATGAAGTTATGACATAAAAGCCATTTTTGTTAACTTTATCACGTGACAAAAAAAATGAAAAATTCCTTTTTTCACGTGATTTGATTTTTTTAGCGTTAATGTGGTCCATTAGATTTAATTTGAATGAGTCATAGTCTTCAGATTGAAAAATTAAATCGGACCAAAAATTTTTTTCGATCCTTTAAAAATCACTTTTTTTAGGTGGATTGTATTCAAAAATTTGTGTAGCTTCCATAAATGTAATAACATAGAGAGTGTTCCATTTAAAAATCAAAAGTTGGTATCAGATTTAGCGAAAGTGACAGCAGTAGGAATATCATTTTTATGTTAAAATTTGACATTTCATAAGTACATCAAGTGTAGTAAGTTTGAAAATTTTATCTTAATAAATAAGGAAATAAAAAAGGTGTACCATGATGCTGTTACACCCGATATACTGTTCAAAAAAAAACTTCTCAACTTAAAAAAAAGGTCGTTTGAAGAAAATTAAGAAAAAAAAAGTTAAATACAAAATGTTTAGAAAAAATTGAAATTTTGACAATAAAATTGTGATTCATAAAAAAGAAAATAAAAACCAAAAAATAAGTTTAAACGTTTTTTTATAAATGTCGAGTTTTTTCTCAAAATTCTAAGTTTTAAAATTCTTATTGTTTTCGAGACTAAACTAGAAAAAAATCGAAATTTGAAAAAGTCTGAAATGTTTGGGATCAACAAATCGGGATCAGATAAATTTCGAGAATATGGTCAATATTTCAAAAGTCACAAATTCAAGTTTAAAGTCAATATTTCAAGAGAAACTTGAAAATTAAAACCGAAAAATTAGAATCCGGAGAAAAAATCAAAAATTAGAGAAAAGTAATAATTTACGTAAATCAAAATATCATAAATTGCATTCATTACAAAAGACTTTCCGAAATTTGGAGAAAAATGTAGATATTAAAGTCAAAATTTTAGATAAACGTGGAAAACCCAAAACGAATTTTTTATTTTGAGGAAATATTTCCAGAAAAAGTCAAAGATTCAAATTTCAAATCGAAATTTGTGGAAAAACATGATAATCAGAACTAAAAAATCGGAATCCGTAGAAAACACCTAATAATTTAGATTATAATACACTTCTTTTTTTGGTGGAACGGACTTGTCCTTGGTTATCTTCAAAAATTGATATATAAATATTGTCCCCTGAAACCAAGAAAGAATAAAAAATACAACAAAAGTTGCTCTAACGCTATTGGCTATCGAAACGCGTTAAAGCAACTTTGATTGTATTTTTTAATCTTTCTCGGTTTGAGGGGACAAGATTTGTATATCAATTATAATACATAAATAAAAAATCCCAATCGGGAATAATTTTGAAATAAAAATAAAAATTGCAGCATAACACAGAACCGTTTCAAAAATTTCTAGAAAAAAGTCTACATGTAGATATTGGAATCAAAACTTTATATAAACATGTAAAAACCAAAAGGTGGGTTTTTTTATTTCGAAGAAAAGTTGAAATTTTGATTAAAAAACTCTTAAATTTTTGAGAATGACAGACAGAAGTATATCAAAAAATATTTCGTAATTTTTTTTGTCAAAATTCATCTTGTATGTTTTTCATTTTTACTATTTTCGTAATTTTAATAAAATTGTTTCGAAAAAAAAACTTAATTTAAAAACAGTTTCGAATCTTTGAGCAAAAGTTGAAATTTCAATTTCATAGCCAGAACTTGAGGAAAAGAGTAAAATTTTAAATCGCCACGAGGAGGTCATAATTTTAACATAGACTTCGTTTGATATTTTGTATTATATAATTCTACAAAAATTGTATATTTTAATCGAATTTTTGAAATAATTGCTATACATATGTGCTGATAGTTCTTTAAGCTTACAATTAACTTTTGATTGTAATGTTATTTGTTTTTTAAACAAAATCGAAGGTTGTTTTGTTTGTTTGTTTTAAAGAAAAAACCTTTATGGAGCGACATTTCGAAGAGTTGCATCATACTAAGCAAATCTACCCCACGGTCCTGAATGAGGGAAATAAATGATTGCATTTAAAAAAATAGGTTCAACTTTGTCAGAGTAGATATAGATTTTTAAATTTGTGTAACAAAACATTGCCATTGTAAAAATATTTAGTTTGCACTTTAAAAGGGTTTGCTTAAACTTTGACATTGCAAACTTGGAATCTGCGCCGGCGCAAGAAATGTCTTTATTTTATTTTATAATGTAAACGAACTGAATTTTTTTTCTCAAAAAGGGCAATGACAAATGACAGGATACGTGACAGACCAAAGACAAATACAACAGGCAGGCTCGCCGAGAGGGAAATGGGCCAAAGGGGCAAATGTCCAGGGGGCCTGTGAGCTGCTAAGTTAGTGATTCGGAAATATCAGAAACTATGAAGATTTCTTTTTTATTGTTACAAAAAAATAATCGAGAAAGTAAACTCGCCTTTTCAGCAAGCCTGACTGTCGCACCTGTCTTTGGCTTGTCATTCATCATTGCCATTTGTTTGTGAGGGGAAAAAAATTCACTTCGTTTGTGCTATAAAATAAAATATAAGCATGCGCAGATTTCTAGTTTTTATTTTAATGTTTGTGGTATCGAAGCTAAAACAAATCCTTTTAATGTGCAACTATCGATATTTGAAACATTACTATCGACAATTTGCAGTAGTCAAAACTATTGATGTAATCGATAGTCCCTAGCGGTGTTTAGTGAACGCTGCAGTTGCAAGTATCCAAGAGGATGTTCCACCGGCGACAATTTGGTAATTATGCAATTTCATAAGCTTTAGTTAGTTGAGAAGAAACTAGTACCAAACAAACTCTATAGAAGTGTTTTGTGATATGCATATGAAATGCGATAATTCAAATCTCGCCATGATTTTTAATTATGTTCTAGATATGGGTTAAATCGGCCAAGAGTCATATGAAGCTCAATTGCCCATGGTATATGATTCCAATGACCTACAGATATTTGCTGGTCTCTTTCTTCATTATTTTGGATAAAATGAACAAGAAGGATATAGGATGAATGATAAATGTTAATTAAATTCCTTCATGGGGACAGGATAAACTCTGGATTTCCTCAAGAATATAACCCAATTAATAAGTGCCAACGTTGCTGCGTCTTAGTAAATCAAGTATGGAACTCTGTACAGAATCCCCACTTGTTAACATAAAAATGGTAACTTCAAAGAATTTTGGAAGAAGCACAAGGGACCAAAACGCCAACCGAAATAAATTGAAATCAAACAAGATTTCTGGTGATGCAAGTGCGAATACAATTTACTAAAATAAATTTAACAGCGCATCAAAGCAGAAATTATAGCAAATCCTTGAAATCTCATGATTATGTTTACAAGTCATTGTGAGCAGAATACGTTTAGTTTCAAACGCAATCCTATTTTAAACTTTCGATGGCGTGGGTACGTTGATGTTCCGGTGGAACTAACGAGAAATTTTAATTGTTATTATTTTATCGCATTGTCGTTAATTAAAACAATAATACAAGCACGCAAAGGCAAATGGGGAAAGTCATTTCAAATAATATTCAACGTAAATAATAGTTCTAATAAAAACATATACACGTATTTTATTTTAAAAAATTTAATCCTTACCAAAGAAATCAATACATAACCAAGTCAGTGTCTGAATACACAAACCATTTTAACATCCGGGCATTGAATCCTTTCAATGTGCGGGTATTAAATGCATTCTCTGCGGCCTGCTTAACGCAAAACTGTAAACGGCATCGACCATGAATATGTGCAATGCATACAACTATGTCTGAATAGACAATTAGGCAGTTTATGAGATTCTGTTTTAATCTATTTGCACCGTTTTCCAGTTCTGCATTCACGGTTTGCTACATAATAAGAAGACGACCTAATTGCAGGCGTCAAATTGCTAATGCCTCTAATTAGCCCATGTTAGTGTCAATTTATTTTAACTGCTTACTTGGAGTCCATTTGATCACCTTTAATTGTATGATAATTGTTTTATTCAAGGACACCAGCAAAGAGTTGCATTCGTCTATAGTTTTTTTTCATATAACAAACAATGTTTATTTTAATTAATACTCAAGCTGTGGAAATTGAAATATTAATAAAATAATAGCTTGTTTATGCCGGTTTCGCTGGTGGACATACTAAATTACCGTACCCTTCTGTGTTATCCAACCTTTGTGCCTTTTTGATTTCAGAAGCGTTTAGCCTCTGGTATGGTGGGATACTGAGTTGCCTTTCTCTTCTGTTTTGAATTTGGTTTTTAATTTCTTTTATATTTTCCTTGTATTTTTGTAATTTTCATTTATGTTTCTCTTTTTCCTGAAGAAGACCCCTATGATGGCGTCGAAAAATCCCCGAAGAAATATATTTTCTTCAAGACCTAACTGCCGACAAATGGTTAATTGTTTAACATACCTCAAAATCAAATCTTTCTGGCAATCTGAGCCTAGGCTCGTAGGTCGTTTTTTCGAATTTCTGCTTCACCTATTTATCGCCTACTTATTTTACATAATTTTCAATTCTTCAAATTAGTTTTAAATGTATGAAAATATTTGTGCGAAATTATCGTGAACATTTATTGGCCATTAGGCGATTTCCTGATAATGCCTATGCACATGTCTGAAGGGGAGTGGTTTCAATCTGATAAGCGTCAATGCTGAGCTTGAAATGGTGAAACAATGCCCATTATAATCATATTTCTCTGTGGTTATGGAATTCTAATAATAATTTATTGTTGGGGCGCTAAGCAGATTAAATTAAAGATCTGGCAAATCAAGTATGTGCATACCTATATAAATATGATAAAACGATTAATAAATGACGCGATCGCTTTATTCATACCAATTTATGCCCCTTTCCTACATACGCCAACTACTACTGTAATATTACATAAGTAGGTTATTGGCCACATCGCAGTAAATAGATAAATAAAAATAACATCACATCCCATTCGAACTTTATTATATCACGGGTTAATGTACTGATGGAACAATTAAAACTCACATTATCAAAATCATTTGTAATAGCTCAACAATAAATATACCAAGCAATAATGGTACCTGCTTTGCATTTAAAGGATAATTAAACCACTTCAAAACAATTCTATTATTAAACTAATACAAGTTAATGCGATCATTTTATTTGTACAGCTATGTATACGTAAACAGATTAATTCAAGTAATATCAAATTTAAAGCGTATACATGAAAATTCAATCTGAAGTTATGAGACCATGAACGAATATGTTCGCATATAACAATTCTATAACGCCGTAAACACATCATTTTAGAAACGACTACAAACATATCTTATGTAAAATAAACAGATAGGTCTTGAAGAGTGGAAAGATTCTAGGAGTAAAAGTTCTGGAAACGTATTGTTCGTTCCATACACACACAGACTTGAAAAGAATGGTAAATTACAAAGGCAGCTTTGTGTGTACGTTCGGATGAAAATATGAAAAACTTTATCATTTTAGTTTTGTTCCTTTACCTGTTTGCCCAGTTTCATACGAGTGTGCTGTCTGGGAGACAAAAATATGGTCCATAAACAATGTTTTGGTTTAGATTACATAACGCACCAAACCAACAAAAAAGGAACTCAATACTGCACCTAAAGGCTTAATTTTATTGTAATCAATGAAGGTTAATGAAATATTCTATAGAGAAATAGAAACAGAAGCATAAAATGAATTTTATAAAATAATGTTCACAATGCTGTGAAAAATATTTCGTCTGGATAATTTTTCTTTATACATATATCGCAATAGTAGCTCTAGTATAAGATAAAGTTATTGTATGTATTACAATGTCTGCTCTAATTCGCCTGCAATTAAAACTACTGCTATGTATTTCATCAATCACTATTGGTTACATTTGTATTTAATCATAGCTCATATACTCAAATGATTCAATAAACAAAATTGCAGATGGTAAAAATTTGATTTTAAATAAGCTAACTGCAAGTCAATAAAAAATTTGTAACAGATCGATTTCAATCAAAAAGTTTAAGCTAATTTATGAAGTGGCAGATTCTCTAAAAAATTGGACATACATTGGTAGGTGGTAAACTGGAGCTTTCAGTCGTCCGAAACAGTACCACGTCACGTGCTACTGGGAGACAGTTCAATGATGTTTTCGTTTCTAGCACGCGTTATTGTTCTCATCTGGTCCTTTTCCATATCTTTTCTTTTTTTCCTCTGACTTCTTATTCATAATTATTAAAAGCAAAAAGGATGACCTCTCTTCATGCCAATAATTCCAGACATAAACCTTTCTCCCGGTTGGATTGTCCGGGTAGGATATTTGCGAGAGAGTCCAACACTTCTTCTTCTTCCAAATAATTCATTCAAAATTCAGTTCTATAACATTCAGTGCCTAAACTCATATCTAAACACAGTTTATCAACACCTTTAGAATGAAAGATCTCATGTGCTGCCTAACAGAAACCTAGGTCTCTCCGTCCATCAATATTGTTTATTTGCTCTGTCCTAATGACCACTTGCACACAAAGTTTCAACATAAGAGGGAAAGTTGTACTGTCACATGAAGCGATCTCTCTTGTCGGTGTAGAGAGACATTAAAATCTATATGTGACATGATGTGACTTGGCTGAAATTCTAAAATTGAAGTCATTCCATTTGTTCACTTTATCTGTCCCCAAATGATCTCTCATGGAGACAGCTCTTCTCCTTATGTGTCTACAACCTTTGATCACTAATAGAGAAATTATTGGAATGCTGAGGTTGTCTTCTTGGAGACTTCAAGGTGCACAACATCCCCTGATTTGTTTTTTTCTCGAACTGACTGCTCTGGAAGGCCAGCAGAGGCTTTCGCCATCACGTGTGGAGTATCGCAATTGGTTCAGGAACCCACGCGAATTCTTGATGTAGATACCCATCAACCTAATTTACTCGACTTCTTTCTTACCAATTCTCCAGATTAGTATAAAATCACTCTAATATCTCCACTTGGAAGCTCAAATTTACTAAAGACCATTCTTTGTGAAACACCGTTGCTTGTGAAAACCCAAATTACTTTCTTATCAACACCATATTTTTTTATTGCTGTTGGCACATTACAGCTATGGAATTTAGTAAGTATATTTCCATAAATAGAATAACAACAATTACCAAAAGGCTCCCTGGTTATTACAAAACAGTTTAATAGTTTAATGGCTTATATTTGATAGTCCAAGATATATTCCAATTGTAAATATTTTGCTGCTAAAAAAATTGAAAGCATTGTTATATAGCCTTATTAACATTTATTGATCTATAAACTTTTAATGAAGGGATTACGTGAAAAACCCTGTGTAAGTTTAATGAGCGAAATCTCAGGCAAAATGAAACTAGATCCGCATTTATTGAATATAGGCGACCTTCACATATGAGCTGAATTATGTTATATTATTTTAGTTCCGTTGTTTTGTATACACTTTTGTATGTGCACAACATGACTGCCTTAACCATTTCCGCTATTATCTTATTGTTTATTATTCATAGACACGTTGGTAAATACTAAAGTCGATATTCTTATAATTTATAATATGGTACACTTACTGGACTTACTATGCAGACTGTCCAACGACAAACTGTAAATAGATTTCAGAAAAAGTAGGCGTTCGTCAATTCTGAAAATTGGGCTGGATACCAATATCACTGAGGCAACTGAATTAAATACAGGGTATTCAAAATTAACTCGGCACTATTGCTAACTTTCTTATTAATTGACATTTCTAACCCTCACTTTGTGGAATTCTTCAATATTCATAACTATTGAACTTTATTAAAGATTAAAACAACAAATATTAAAAATTCCACGATGTTTCTATAAATATTTGCTATGACCGGCCTGGTTTCACTTCTCAGCATCAACGGTGGTTATACTAGCATGTTTGTTTAACCTTTGTTATGCTAACAAGCTCAATGGATCACAGACTCCTAAGAATATTTCGTCTAATCTAAATTCTCTTTCAAAGCTTCAATTAGAGGTGTGACCAGAAGATCAAGCTGCTCGTTAATAAGTGTAAATTGATCAGATTATAAATATTTGTGAATTTCTATAGCTTTCGAGAAATTAAGTTGTAGTAATGTATTTTATATAATGTTTTTAGACTAGAGCACAAAATATTTTAGGCACATTCAGTATATCTAAAACGTATAAGATCTACGTAGGTGGTAGATTGGAGCTTTCAGTCGTTCGAGGTAGTACAACCCAACGTGTCACTAGGAGGCGGTGAAATGATGTTTACATCATGTTTCCGTATCTGGAACGTGCGTCGGTTCCTGTTATTCTTATTTCCTCATCCCGTCCTTTTCCTTCTTTTCTTTTTTCATCTCCTGTAATTTTTTTCTTCAAACTCTTAAAAACAGAGATGATAGACTTCCTTCGTGCAAACAATTCCTGACGTAAACTACCCTTCCGTTCGGATGTCCGGGTGGAGGAATCCAAAATCGACGGAAAATTCCAATATGCCACGGACCAAGTCCCTTTCAAATAATTCATTCAAACTTCAGTTCTGTAACATTCAAGGGCTAAACTCAAATCTAAACTCGGTTTATCAACATCTTCAAAATGGAAGATCCCATGTGCCTCAGCCCCAAGTCTCCCCATCCATCAATACGGTCGATTTGCTTTGCCCTAATTACGACTTGCATACAAAATTTTTACACAAGTGGAAAATTTATGCTTTAACGAGAAGCGACTTGTCTTTACAACGCGAAAAAGCACTTGAATGTGCTGATCATAACGTGATTTGGCAAAATTTTTGCTCCAAAAACAGATCTGTCCCCAAACAAGCTTGTCGCGGCCTCTTGCTCGCTTCATATTTCACCTCCTTCTTAGACACAGCTCAGTAGAGTTTGACACTTTAGCTTAACTGGGAAGAATTAAGAGCCTTCTTTGCATCTTTCCCGTGGCAAGAAGACTCGGACAACCCTTTCTCAGTCGCTGAATCTATCACGGAAACTCTTCTGGTTGGTATGGAATGCTCAATCCCTCATTCCCAAAAGAAGTCTGTCTCCGGTAAATCTTGATTCATCAAGAAATGTGTTCCGGCTGCGTCTTGCAAAAATCGCGAATATCGTCCAAAGGCTTCCAGGTCTTCCTAGGGATTTGCAAAGACGATTGGAAAGAATTTTACATTTTCAAACTTTCCATCTTTACTCGTTGTCAACAATGTTGCGACTACTTTCAAAGAAAA
This sequence comes from Dastarcus helophoroides, assembly GCA_028583605.1. NCBI lineage: Eukaryota > Metazoa > Arthropoda > Insecta > Coleoptera > Bothrideridae > Dastarcus > Dastarcus helophoroides. Next base: position 24,783,892 of record CM053328.1, on the reverse strand, counting down.
GACTGACCTGCTAGCCTTAATGTTTGCTGGAAATTCCACTATTAAATCTCGAAACGCAGAAAAAGGTTGGCACTTCGATTCCTGAAGTTGTTTTTAGATAACGCACAGTCAGGAAGATTCTCCTCGAGCTCGATACATCGAAAACTTCTGGGCTTGATGACATCCCCACTATTATTCTCAACAAGTACGCTCCAGAGTTGACTCCTGTTCTGAGCAAATTGTTCATACTTTCTTACAACAAAGGTGTATTCCCTAACATCTGGAAATCTTCTAAAGTGCAGCCTGTTCCTAAAAAGGGAAAAAGAAATCTAGCTAACAACTATTGCCCTAAATCTTTGTTGCCCATTATATCTAAAGTGACGTCGAGGTTCTCAAATATCTGGGGGAGAAAAGAATCATCTCGGAAACGATCCTTTAGCTTTAACTACCAATCCGATATAGATGGTAGATGACAGTAGCTTGGTGCCATCTTTTATTTCCGACAAATCATCGTCGCTGCTTCAAATCGGCTAAGGTAACAGATACAGGTGATTAATCGGAATCTCGAAATCATTCTGGAATGGGGTAAGAAAGAGCTGGTCAACTTTAACGTCTCAAAAACTCAGGCCACGGTTTTTGTCTAAGAAAACATCAAGGAATAATGCAACAAGCATGTGCCAAAATCCTCCCGATGGGACTTAATCTGTCTATCCTAACAGTTCACTAACGAGCACTAACTTCTCTTGGGACAATCATGTGCGCGCCATTGCCAAGTCCGCCTCTCAGAAGCTAGGTTTTCATGTAAGAGCTAAAAAATAATTCACATCTCATCAGCTGCTCACTTTATCAACGCTCAAATTTGGAATTTGACCAACACTAGAATACTGCCCTAATGTTTGGAGTTCACCTTCAAAGCACACTTTATATCTTTTGGACTCAATTCAAAGAAGAGCAATTTCCCAAATTGATGACGAGAGTTTGACCGAAACAACTTTTTTTTATGGCAGATGCTCGCAGGAACTAATAGGATTGATGCCTCCAAGGGTAAGATTTTTAAAGCATACAAGAGTGTCGGAGACAGCAAATTCCTGTGCGATCCAGCTTCACACAATGAGGATTGTTGTCTATGGAGACTATTTTATCTATCGAACTTACAAGCTACCGAACAAAATTTTTTCGAAAATTACAACCTATCCTTGTTTAAGAAGGCGGTTCATCGCCATCTATCCTTGTTTCCGCATCCTACTCGCGGTGTCTGCGTCATGGAACGATCTGTATAAGATATATTCACATATAAAATGTGAACATCCAAACTAAAAAGCACCATTTAAATGCTATCATATTTTATGACGCAATAATAAAAATGAATCGATTAAAAAACCTTCCATTATTTATTTTTAATTCCCCCATTTATTCATTGAAATGTTTCCCAGCGCAAACCTGATAGTGGATTTAGAAAAGCGTTTACATTTCTTAATTAGAAAAGTGGAAACCTAAAGCATTTTTAATAGACCTTAAATATTTACCGTAATTCAAATGTGTATGCCGCTTTTGTCAGGGGATTCGCTCGACTCCTGGAAAATTTAATTAACTAATTCATTTTTTTTGCATACAAATTGAAGAGGTTGAACAGCGGAATTTTTAATTTCTGATAGATTCCAAGATTACTTCACAAATCCAATTACATCTGGTTTTACGTTTGTTTATTTTCATCAACTCTTTTATTTTAATGAATTCGTGCTGCCTCTACTGCCATTTTTCGGCATCTGAGAAATTACCGCAAATATAATACTGATTGACTGAAAACGGTAACACAATACTAATTTTTTTCACTTTTTAACAACTTATCATAGGAATTTTTTATATCTTCAACTATTTAGTGAAATTATGTAGAAGAGGAGTTCCTAGGAACTGAAATTAATACGGTCAAAATTTATGTAAACAGCACAACGTATTTACAGTGAGGGCAGAGAGTAACTTCAGCTAGAATTAGTTGCAATATCGTACTATACAAAAAAGGCTGGGTCTTTAGGCGATTCATCTCTGTTAAAAATAGTTAAGGTTGATAGATAAGGAATTGTGACACTACGAGGTATATGATTAGATGCGCATGCGCGTTCGGATGGGGTCGATCATGCACGAAGTGAATATTCTTAGTATATAAGGGTAAATTTTGGGGTTAGGTGTTAGTATCTCTCTGAAGATGGCAGCTGTCGAAACGCGTTAGAGCAAGCTTTGTTGTGTTTTTAAATCTTTCTTGGTTTCAGGGGACAAGTTCTGTATTTTAATTTTTACAAAAAGTTTAACAAAGATTATAAATTTAACGAAATTTAGAAGGAAGCTTAATCAACGAGGTTATTACTTAAGTATTAGCTGAATAACCCCTACATTTCTGTCTGTTATCCCAAAATTCGATTTCAATAACTGGCAATTTTTACATTATAAATTATGATTTACTTCCGTCCCATAGCATTGGATTCCATTAAGTGGTTAGTTCTATAAACCAGCGATTCTATTAGACTTTACTCTATATCAATATCTAATAATTTGATATTTTTTGACTATTAAAAAGTACTTCATAAGAACCTTAATGTCTTGAGATAAATCGTTTTTGATCACGTAATTGGAGTTATTTCAATGATAAGTAGTAATCTGGTCTCTAGTTATTAGTTGTTAGAATCATTGTCAGACCATTTTGAGTTTATTAAACCCTTACTGTCTATTTAAATCTATCTGTGTGGCGATAAACGATATCTTTGGGGGATTTTTATATGCATTTTTTTATCGCAGGAAGTAGGTTCCCTTGTCTTATTAGGAAATTAAACATTAACTCACTCCTTTTAGATACGAAGTAAAATTTTATTAATATGTTGTTAATTGAGACACATTACTTCTCTGTTGTGTTAGGAAAATGAAAAAAACCACAATTACCTTAAGTGACAATTTCATAGACGTAACTCTCACTGGGGATTATAACTGAAATGAATAAAACATTAAAAAAGGTAATATAATGCATTTTCCTTTTATTGAAGGAAATACTATGTAGACTACAGAAACAGGCATCATATAATATTATCCGCTTAAAAGATGCTAATTAGGGTTTGTTTCGTAGCATTATAAAATAAAACAGAACTTTTATCAGCACGCTCTCACAAAAAAATATATTTTATATAAAAATATTTACTTACTTTCGACCTATTATAGTATTAGTTCTCTTTTGTTAAAAAATTCTTATTAAATCCGAAAGTTAAAAAAATAAAGTATGCAATATTAAAAAATACTAAAAAATTCCCCAAAATTCAAATCGGAGTTTCAGAAAATTCATAATTTATTATACCTGTACCTATACTAACCTTATAAAGTGAGAACTTCTGATCGACTGAAAAACCTAATATCATCAATTAATTCAAGGCTGAAATTATCGAAGTCAGGAACACGAATAGATACATGGGATGAAATTAAGATTGAAAGTTAGCGTAGAACAAGGTTAATACAGCATTTTATAAAACGAAATTTTATACTATCAAATTCTGTGTAAAGAATATATAAAATAAATAATTGACCACATACTTAACCGATTTAAATAATTCAACTACTAAGAGGCGAAAAATGGCGTTAAAGTTTGGATGCCACAAATACCTAAAAAAATTCCATAATCCAAAAGTAAGTAATTTATAAAAGGGATAGTTAAATACATATTTAGCCCTTTTCAACCCCTAAGGGAACAAATAGTGGATCATAAGAGTTCTAAGACAAAAACTTAAATTTTAAAATGTTCTCAAGTTTAGTTCCAATTTAAAATAAAAATTGGAGAAAATGTGAAAATTTGGTAAATAAAATAAAATTATCGAAAAAAATAAGTCTTTATTCAAGAAAAAGTCTAAATTTTTGAGTCTGAAGCGCAAATTTAAAAAAAAAATAAAAATTGTAAATTTACACTAAAAATTTTAAGAAAACAGTCAAAATTTGTAAAAAAGTTAAATCTGCTTGAAATGTTCAGTTGTTCTTTTAAAAATGCCGAACTCGACTTGACATTTTTATTTTTTTAAGAGAAAAGCTAACCAAAATTTGAGAAAAACATCACAATTTTTTTGAAATACAGTAATTCCCCAATTTACACGAACTCGGATTTACCCTACACCGACTTAGGCGAACTCGTTCCTGATGACCCCTTTCCAGTCTCATATTTTTTTCCCGACGCTGAATAAAAGAAACTTGTCATATCAGTGAAAATGCTGAAAAGGACTTTTATTGAATATTGCAAAAAACACATATTTTAAGGTCTCGAATTGCCAAGTGACAAAAATTGTTGACGAAAGTTTAGCTGGTGACTGCAAATTAAAAAGTTACAAGTCAGATAAAAGAGCTCATTTTATTTAAAGGGGAAATATTCTGGAAAATATGACCCCTAAGAACGATCGCGTTACATTGCAATAAACAAAAAAATATTAGCGTGTTATGAAAAAATTTTGCTAGAAAAGAATAATCATTGTCTCGTCAGACAAGTTTGTTAGATTTTATAAAGTTGTTTACGTTTTTAAGTAAGCTTGATTTATGTAACGACGTAATATTTTCACTCAGGTGTAGACGAAAATTTTTACCAAGTATTTTTCTTTTGTATAGCTTAGCTCCAAAATCAAAATTCGGAATTTTCGTCTTTAATCTTGAAATTTCAATTTTCTCAGGAGGAATTTTTAGTATTTCTGATAAATTTCAAACTTTTCTAAAAATCTCAGTTTTTTATTTAGCATTTTGTGTTTAATCTTGTAGGATCGTATTTAATTTCGAAATTTCCAAAATTTTTTAATTAGTGTCGAAATTTCAATTTTTAATTTAAAATTTATTGTTTTAATTTTTTTAAGCTTTGACTTAAAAACTGAAAAATCGGATAAAGAGTATTCGAAAATTTTGGGAAAACGTGAAAATTTTAAATTTAAACCAAGCTTGAAAAAAATGGAAAATTGGGCAAATAATTCATAATTTTACATTAATAGAATTCTCCAATTTTACAGTTTAAAAGTTTTGATTTTTTGAACACATAACTTTGGCACAAAATTTTACATTTTAGTTAAAATCTGAACTTTGCCAAATAGAATTTAAACACAAAATAACTAGTTAATTTTATTAATCGTTTATTAATTATCATTAATGAACGCTCTAAGACGTAACTCGCTTTCATTTTCGAGAAAAATCGTTTTAATGAAAAGATTTGTCTTTTCATTAACTGTTTATTCATGTAATCTATAAATCAAAGATAATTTATACAAATTATTTTCTTAAGTTTAATTCACTCACAAAGGGCAACCCCATTGTTCCTTTAAAATACTGCGAGTAGGATATGGAAGCAAGGATAAATGGCAATGAACCGCCTTCTTAAAAAAGGATAGGTTGTAACTTTTCGGGAAAATTCCTTTCAGTAATTAGTTCCATAGCTTGGAAGTTCTGTACAAAAAAGAGTCTCCGTAGACAGAAATCCTCACAGACAGAAAACCGCACAGGAATATGCTGTCTCCGACTGTCTTCTATGCCTCAAATATCTTGCCCTTGGGGATCACCCCTATTAGTTCCTGCGAGCATCTCCCATGATAATACTTTTTAGAAAAGAGACAAGTCATCAACCATCCGTGTGCTTTAGTGCTAAATAGCTCTAGAGCTAAAGTGTGGTTTGGGGCTAAACTCCAAATATGAGAACAGTATTCTAGTGTTGGCCCAATTTGAGCTTTGTGTATTGTGAATAACTGATGAAATATGAAGTATTTTTTAGCTCTAAAAAGAAAGCCCAGCTTCTGAGAGACAAACTTGGCAATGGCACGTACATGATTGTCCCAAGAGAAGTAAGTGCTCGTTAGTGCACTCCTATGTTGACCAGATTTTTCTTACCCCATTCCAAAACGATTTCGAGATTTCGATTAATCACCTGTATCTGCTGTTACCTTAACCGATTTGAAGCAGCGTCGGAAAAAAAGATGGCACCAAGCTACTATCATCTACTATCTATAATAGTTTGTCGGAGAAAACAGATAACACCAGGCTACTATCATCAGCTACAGATAGGATTGGAAGTTGAAACTAAGAGATCGTTTATGTGTAACAGAAACAGAGTAGGAGACAGGACAGATCCCTGAGGCTCCCCTGCATTAATCGGAAATGTCTTGGATGAAATGCCATTGACGACGACCTGAAGAGAAAACTGGATATCAAATGACAGAATCCAGAAGGAAGACCATAAGATGTTGATTTGGCAAGAAGACATCGGTGCCAGACTTTGTCGAAGGCCTTTGAGATATCCAATACCACAATCCTAGCCTCACAATGTTTTTCCATAGCCGAGTTACAGAATGAGTAACATATGCCAGTAGATCGCCAGTTGAGCATTGTTGTCTGAAACCGTATTGCCTCTCCGAGATGATCCTTTTCTCCTGCAGATATTTCAGAATCTCGACGTTGATAACCTTTTCCATCACTTTAGATATAAAGGGGAACAAAGGTATAGGGCGACAGTTGTTAGCCAGATTCCTATTCCCTTTTTAGGGACAGGCTGCATCCTAGCAGATTTCCAGATGTAAGGGAATACATCGTTGTTGTAAGGGAGTGTGAGCAATTTGCTTAGGATAAGAGTCAACTCTGGAGCGCATTTCTTGAGAACAATAGCGGGGATGCCATCAAGACCAGAAGTTTTCGATTTGTCGATCTCGAGGATAATCTTCCTGACTGTGCGTTTTCTGAAAACCACTTCAATCATCGAAGTGCCAACCTTAGGAAGAATAGGAGGTTCTGCGTTTCGAGAATCCCGGTTAGAATTTTCAGCAAACATTAAGACTGCCCGTGCCGTCAGTTTGGGAAGAAAACCTTAACGAGGGGATGTTGTGTACGTTGAAGTCACCGAGGAAGACAACCTCAGGGTTTGGATAATTTATCTGTAGGTGATTAAAGGTTACGGAAAGATAAGAGAAGAGCTGCCTGTATGAGGGATCGTTTGGAGACAAGTAAAGTAGACAAATGAATATTACTTCGCCTTTGGAGCAGATTTTCAGCCAAATCACATCATGATCAGCAGATTCCAGTGCTTCTTCTCGTTAACAGGAGAGGTCGCTTCGCGTAAAAGCACAAATTCCCCTCTTGTGTCGAAACTTTGTGTTCAAGTCGTAACTAGGGCAAAGCAAATGGACCATATGACGAAATTATGACAAGCGCACCAAAGCTGACAGATTAAGTAAATTGTCACTAATTGCTTAGAACTGTCCCACTCAAGAACAATTATCTCTGCTGATATTCAGTTGGGATGGCTAAAGCGCCAGAAGTTATAGTGCCTGCTACCATAAAATGCATATTGCAAAAATTGTCATGAAAATAGAAGCGCATTGAATTGTAGCCAACATTATTAAATCAGTAAGTTTATCAAGCAAGATGCTTACTACCGAAAAAAAAAAAGCTCACATCAGAAATTCATTATAATGAGGAAGATTTTTGTAAAACGCTTGTCCTGATTTTAAATTTATGAAATATGCAAACATTTATTAAAAAATGTTATTCTTAATTTAAACACAAGAGCGTGTCCTTAAATACTTATTTCATTCACCAAATATCATAGAAAAAACTCAATATCTCAAGGAAATATTTTAAAAAATATTATTTTTTAAGTGAAAACTTCTTTAGGCTTGTTGAGCAACTTCGAAAGGAGATAAATTTATGGCTTAGCGTCACCAACACACCTTACCATTACGCTAATTTGCGATACTGACATGTTCAATGTTAACAGAATATACAATATTAAAGCATGTTGATATCGCAATTCGGGGCAATGGTGACGCAAAACCATAAGTTTACCTCCTAGCAAATACCGCACAATGTGCTTAAAGAAACTTTCACCTTAAAAATGCGTGATCGGCAGCGGGATTTGAACCAGCGACCTATCACACCATCAGCAAAATACGTAACCCTAACCAACTAAGCTATAGAACCTTTTGATAAGTTCAACTTTAACTTAACATAACAATGCGCCTAATATAAGACAAATTGACTAATGTGGATTGTTTCAATTACTAATTAATTAATTATTATTAATTAATTTAATTATTCCTTAAATTGTTTAATTGTAGAAACACTGTTTTACTCTACAGTAATTCCAAAATTAAACAATTTAAATAATAATATATGGACAATCCGCTTGTGTTATACAATGTATTTTTCCAGGACTATAAACCACTAAAAACAAAAATAAGAAATGTAAAATAAAAAAAGGTAGAACAATAAAAATCCTCCTCTCCAAACAATTTGATAAAATATGTCACTGAGCTCGTCCCTTCATTGTAACGAAGTTCATCTTTTTATCCTTTATGTAATGGAAACCCTATCAATAACACCAGATACGCTGACGACACCGTCCTGATTGCAAGGGACCTAAATGACCTGCAAAGAGTGATTGACAGGGTGCTCTAGTAAGTAAAGACTATGGGCGTAGAATGAATATCAACAAAACAAAAATAATGGTGATAGCAAAAAGGAACATTAATATAGGTTAGTTGATTATTGATAACAATATCGTTGAACAGGTTCGTCAATTCAAATATCTCTCCACCACAATAAATGACCAAACTACACATAGAGAGCAATTTCTTTCTAGAATGAAGCAAGTAAGGTAGATATTTATTAAATTGAAAAAACTATTTACAATCCAAAAGGTATTTTTAACCTTGAGGACAAGAATGATTCGGTGCTATGTGTTCCCAGTATTGCAGTATGGCCTAGAGGGGCGGACATTAAATAAGGAAAAGTCAAAGAGACAGGAAGCCTTCGAGATGTTGGTCTACAGACGCTTGTTAAAAATCTCGTGGGTTGACCATGTGACAAACCAACAGGTCTTGGAGAGAATGGACAAAGAACCAAAAGTCCTATTCACCATTAAAAAGAGAAGACTGTAATATCTGGGAGCAATCTCGCGTAACCCCAAATTTGAAATCCTGCAACTCATCATGCAAGGAAAAATTGTAGGGCGTGGCCTCTCATCCACTGAGCTGTTTCGCACAGTAATCTCCAATGTTCAAATAGATATCATGATCAGCAACCTCCCAGGGAGACGCTGAATCCAAAAAGAAGTTGGTATTAAAAATAAAACGTTAAATATCTGTGGTCCAGAGATACATACGTATGACTACTAATAAGATGTTGAACATTACGTGCAATAAATAAAAACAATGTAGAATGTATAAATGTATTTCGTTACCAATAAATATTAGATATAAAAAGATAGGTCAGTTTGTGACTAGTGTAGATTCGAATAGGCTGCACTACATTATTACTTCCTAGTTTTAATTTTTCGGTTATGTTAGCAGTCTCACGACCGTCCAATTTTTTAATAAAATGCAACGCCCTTTATCTCCTAAACAGTGCAGTCAAGGGTTTATAGGAACTTTTAGACTGAAAATTGCCTCCTGATGTTTGCCAAAGTACCATTTGAATCACCCTGTAGAAGATATCAGAAAACAAGTTTTATAATTAAAGCATCTTTTATTTACATCTACCTTATGTGAACCTTTTAGTTTACTTTGCTCCAACAAGTTAAGTTTGACACATATGATATTAATGTATATCGAAAATTTTGAAATGGTATTCATCTGTGACTGATATTTTACACAAGATTGTCCATAATTTGGAGTTTATGGATGGTTTACTGAAGATTCACTAAAACCTTAAAATAGGAATAGAGGTTACCTTCTATTATATTCTACTAATAAGTAATTAAGTATATATTTTTTCCCAGTATGTAGTTCCTTCCTCTAATAATTATATTGAATTTAGCTAAATATTATAGCAACATTCCAGTCAAACACGCAATACAGTTAACAAATCATTTTTATGCAACTGTTGTTTGCTGTGCACATCCGGTTCTTAGAAATTGTCTATTAAAACGTACTTGCCAGTTAAACTAAATTGATAATGTTGTAAGACGAAGTCGACATATAAAATTGTTCATTGAAGTTTAAAAGATGCCTCTAGTGTAATACATTATATGCACACTTCAGTATACGTTACAAACTTCTTGATATGCTAAAGAGCGTTTTCAACATGACTTGGAAAAACGGCGCAATATATGAAATATGCTCTACCTTGGGCTTTGACATAAATTTCCGGGGGATGTTAAATTATATTCTCCGATATATAATTTCAGGTTACGGAAATGTTCCACCGAAAAGTATGCTTTCAAAGATATTGTAAACTGCTGCATGTAATCGGTTTTCATTCTTATTTAAAATTATTTCTCCACAATATCTCGGTACGAAATTAATGGAAAAGAAAACTTCATGATAAAAGATTATAAACTCCTCAGAACAAACCTACCGATTTTGAAGAGGTGAAGTCAACAGCATATTATATTTGTCAAAATTATTAAATGTTTCTATTACCAGAAAGACATAAATACTGCACAACTGTTTTAGGAACTGTAAGTCACCCATTCGGAATCGTCCCATAAGTCCTGCTTGGACGCACACCGGTAGTTCAGCAGGTGCATGAAAGTGATGTTCTGTAAAAGTCCCGAGTTTTTCGATAGTCCGAAAACTTGTCTATAAAACTTCAAAGTGGAAGGCCTTCAACTGCACAAACTGATGAAAATGTTGAACAAATCTAAGGTCTTGTGAATCCTGATGGTCTATCGATAGTCTGAATGATCATTCCGGTGATAGGGTAAACCTTAAATTATCATTCATGTGATAACCATTAAGAAACGTTTCTAGGATGCGTCTCGCTAAAACTGACCACACAAGTTCAAACGTCTCCCAGGGGGTGGATCCTCTTCTTCATGCTAAGGTCGGATTGTGACACATCGCAAATTTTAAGTATTAACATTCATTAAACAATCAGTTATAAACCCATTGATATTTACATTTCTTGAGTATTTATGTGGCTTACTAATGGCTATGAGTTAGAAGTCTTTAGAGTGGCCGTACCAAACTGGTAAAACCAAGGAAGCCAGTCTATGGTTTTTAATTATTAAATATTTTTAATTATAACATGTTCTACTGTTTCATAAAAGAACAGTTAAATTGACATTGGAGAGTCATTAGAATCTTACTAGGATAATTATTGTCTGAAAGTTAAGAGTTAATACTCTTACAAGTATATATTCTGTGTAAAACTAGAAAATGCGTTTTCAATGAAGGTTTAAAAGGAATAAATCATTAAAAATGTGTTTAAATTAATTGGTGGATTCCAGAATTATCTAATAAATACGATTCCTTGTAAAGATTGCTCCCAAGGGTCGGTAATTAACCGAAAAGGACAATAAATTACATGTTGTTTAACGTGCTTGGGGGAAGGTTTCCTTTCCGAGTCGTTAAAAAGATATCATGCCTTCTCAGCCACATTAAGGCAGCATTAGATTCGAGATTAACATATTTAAGTCTAGAAAAGACGCCGCACTATATTAGAATATGAGACATTACTTCGCAATCTGCATTAAAATAAGCTGTATATTTTTAGAGAACTTCCTTGTTTTTATGAATCTATCCAAGTGTTTTGTTCATTTTATGTGAAACTTTGCTAAGCATTTGATTTATAACCTTTGGGATTACTTATATCTAAGGGTATTTTTATAAGATGATGCAGATAATTCCGCTTCGATTGAAACAGAATTTACAAAAATCCGAGGGGTAAATATCTGAGGATTTATAGTGTACAGGTTGAAGGATTTACTGGGAATTATGAGGATTTACCAGAGGACTTACTAGGATTTACGGGGATTTATTAGAATTATCGAGGATTTTTGATGATTTACTAATCATTTGCGATGATTTACCGGGAATTTACAAAGGGTTTAAATCTGTTTTTAAGGTATGTCGTGCGTAGCATAGATCTCTGGCATTTAGGTACCGAGATAACCTAAACCTAACTCACATTGTGACACAATATTTTTTTTCGGGTAAAAGTGTTTTGTTTTAATAGATTTGTTAAAAAAAATTAAAATGCAAAAGGTGTTCATGACATTAAATTAATGCAAAAATGTGGTGATGTTAAAATATACATACAGGATATAACTTAACTACGTTAAAATATTTCAGGGAGCTATTTCTGAGTTAATTCTAAGAAAAAAGTTTATATAAACCTGTGTCTGAAAATGCTTCGTTTCTGAGATACAGGGTGTTGAAAGTGAAAGTTTATTTTCGATTTGTTTAAATAACTGTTCCGATGTCTTTGTGTATACCTGTCGGTCGCCCTACTTCAATTTTCTTGCTTGGTCCTGTCACAAGAGGTTATAAATTTTATTTAGGGGCAGTAGCCCAGTAGCCAACAAATACAATGAGAGTAATCAAGCAACCTCCGAAGAGTGAATAAGTAATAAACCAACCTCTTTTTTAGTTTCATCTAACGCGAGTGTAGTGGTCCTTCAAACAGCAAACTCAAGATTTAATAAACAATACAATCCCGATCAGCCCTTAATGCAATAGTTAAACAAATCCAAGCCCGTGCATTTCCCAATGAAAAGCTATCATTAGAGGAAGATAAATTTTCTCACCTAAGTTCAACAAATTGTTATACCTTGATAATTTTCTTAAAGATGGAATAATGCTCGTAGGAGGTCGTTTAAGACACGCTGCTATCAGTTTGAAAAACAAACATCATTTTACCAGCTAAACACCCCGTAACATATGCAATTATCAAGCATCAGCATGAAGCCCAGTTAGATACTGGTCAGGAAGCCACCTTAGCCACAGTCCGACAATATTTTTGGCCTTTATCAGCCCGAAATACCATTTGGAAAAATTATTCATTCTTCCATAAAATGCTTCAAAGCCAATCCTAAATCAGAGACCCAAAAATGGGCGATTTACCGTTAACGGGAGGTCAGCCCACGAGATGTTTTCTGCATAGTGGTCTTGATTTTGCTGGACCCTTTTTATTAAAAAAAGGCAAAAGAAAAAACGCACGCCTTACTATAAGGCGTTCAGAATTTTACAAAAACTGGGTACATGATAGATCTTATCCAAATAAAAGCGGACCTGTTGAAAAAGAAAAAAAGAAACTTGTACTATTGTACTATTTTCAGCTATTACTGAGATAATGATTTTGTAAAATTTTTATTCGTTTTAATTGTCCTAATAAATACCATACAACTGAATGCTTTATTTGTATTTCTTATTGAACTATAAATTGTAGTAGTTTTTGTAAAATTCCCAAGAACTTCGGCCAATTGCATCTATGCAGAAATTTGCCCATTTCCCGAAAACGGTCACCTCTAGCGTTATTAATCATCTTCAATCTGTTTTGCTTAAAAAAATGTGTAGAAATACAGTTCATTCATAAAAAATCTCTAAAGTTTACTGTCAACAAAGTTAGGGCGAATTAAAATTATAAATGATAGCGTACGTAGCTCTCTAAGTTCTGCACAAAAATTATTACTGAATTATGATTTCCTAACTCAAAAAACACCGGGTTACCAAATGTTGTGCGAAAAATTTATTTTTCGCAAAAGTTATTTAAAAAAATCGATAATAAAATTTCAATTTTAACACCCTGTATCTCATAAACGAAGCATTTCCGGACACATGTTTATACAAACTTTTTTCTTAGAATTAACTCAGGAATAGCCCACTGAACAATTTTAACGTACTTAAGTTACACCCTCTGTATATGATTAAATAAAGGAAATGTCGCCTGATAGAATCGTTGGTTTATATTCATATAGTCAAATGCTTTGGGATGGAAACGAATCATAATTTTTAATGAAAAAATTGCCGATTATAAGAATCAAATTTTCGGATATTTGAATAAAAAAACTTAGGGGTTAATCGGTTAATAACTATTAAATAGCGTCCTCCCATGCTTGAACTATCCTTCCTACCTTCATTAAACTTCTACTTTATCAATCTGATTGTATTTTTGATGAAAATTCAACTAAGACGGAAACACTGGGTATAACTTACTGAGTTATAGATAATTGCAGAAACACCTTATCAAGTCAGAATGCAAATATGTCCTACTGTCCTACAAAAACAAACAAAAATTGCAGATTTGATAAAATTAATGTTTAAAATAATGCCTAATGTGCTTAATTTCGCCTTCAAGATTTTAATTAATATTAACAGTATATTTATGAATAGATGTCGAAAATAGTTAAATTTCAAATTTCGCTTTATAGAATCGCCTATTAGTAAGAATCTAGTTGGACCATCGTGGTTGTATTAATTGGCCCATCGAAAACGTATCGTAGGGCGTAACTGCCAGGAAAGGATTTTGTCGGAAAAATGCTGAAACCGGTCCATTTTGTTTATGAGGGGGGTCACTTCTGAGACAAAAATCATAGCCCAAATTTCGCCTTTCTATAAGGGAACAGGGACATCTACCAACATTTTTCGAATGAGAATGGAGGCCAAGTAATACGTCGTTGATTCTCTTTGCACTAGAGCCCTGTTTTTTAAATCAGATAAATTTGCTTAGAAGTTACGAAGTCTTGAAGTTTTAAAAATAAGATTTCTTGAAAAATGCAAAACCTAAATCGATTTTATTTACAGTGAAAGATTGTTTGTTGTTTTATTAGTATAGTTCGATAAAATTTTAAATTAAATGATTTAATTTTTGGCCCATTCCCATTTCAAAAGTTTTGGGAGATGACATCCCGTCTAGAAGGGTGAAAAGGCTATCATTTCTGTCTCAAAAGTAATTCCCTTCACAAACAAAATAGAGTGTTTCAGCATTTTTTTTTTGACAAAATCTTTTCCTGGCAGTTATGGTAACTTTTTCGATGGGCACACTGCATATCTAGATTTTAACATTTGTTACAGATTTGTGATATAGAATATATCATCAGTGCCGACATGCATCTAATGAGATACTTGAGGGTACTAGATAATGAGCTCAAAAGCAGCGCCCGGTCAACGTCTTATTGGATTGGATTCGAGAGAAAATCGATTCAACAATGTCGGTTGACCAGTTTTTTTAAACAAAATAATATCAACAATGACTATAAAAAGAAGAAAATCGATGATTGAATAGCCAAATGAAACAGAGAATGTGATCCTTAAGTCTACTGATATTGAAGAATCCACAATAAGCTCTCATATTAAAGCTAAACTGGAAAATGCATCTAACATAAATATTTTATCCAACCAAGTTAATTCTAGAAAGTAATGAAACTCATCATAGTCAATCCTCGAGTATATCATGAGATAAATCTGAGAAAAATTTTGTCGTTGGGGAATATACAGGATGGATCATAAGTAATGGTACATAGAGCAAGAGTAGATTTTTCGTATAAAAATAACGTGATTTAGCCACGTTATACCACCTTATACCAAAATTTGATATTAACAGAGATACAGGGTGTTAAAGTTGGCGAAAAAATTGTGATTTTTTCGCATAACTGATGAACACATTTCACTATAGAGAAAAAATTTGGCATAGGGGGGTTTCTTTGGTCAATAAATTCTAATTTGCTAACAGATTGTCAGCAACTCATAAGGGGCGCCACCTCGAAATAGAAGTAATAAAATTGACTATAAAACAGTTTATATCTAACATTACTCTGCTGACATTATTATTACAAATATTTTTTTTAAATTTCTAAAGCAAATTTAAATAAAATACCAACACAAAATTTACTTTCAAAAATAAGAATGTGGAAAATGACCTTTTTGGTATAAAGGGATTGTAAATAATTAAAAATCTAGCTATCTTTTATTAAAATTCATCTCCAAATATCTGCTTTGACCAGCCAGACTATTAAAATTTTCTTGTGCGAACTCAGAAATCATATCTCACATCTCAATGTTAGAAAATAAATTACGTCTTAATTTTTTTGGATTTTCTTTATTGAGATTTTCAAAATTTAGGTTATAATATTATCAGCAAAGTAATATTTGACATAAATTAGTTTCAAAGCTGTCTTATGATTACTTTTTTTCAAGTCTACTTCGAAAACTTAATATCTTAGTAATTTAAAACCAAGGTACGTCAAGCTTTGAAGGCAAATATCTTGGAAATGGTTGCTCGTACCAACTTTCAGAAAGTACACCTTTTTTACGTAAACAATATGGGGAAATGAAATAACCCATTTAAAATTCATATACGCGGTGCAAAGAAAAAGTTATTTTTTGTTTCATTTCGAATTCTATTTTGCATATAACATTTCGTTTTGGCTGTCCAGTTATGAGATATCCTGTATAGTGATTTACGGAGATTTACGGGGATTTACGGGATTTATTAGGCTTTATTGGGAGAAGAGGGGATTTATAAGGATTTATTTGCCAAAAAAGATTTATGGTGTACACAATTTTGGGCAGATACATACCCCTTGCAAAATCCATCCAATTATAATAACTAATTATAGGTAAATATATGTTTGTTAAATCGTGGACTCAAAAAATGATAACTATCCTCATTGTCGTCATGCAATATGTTCATCCTTGCATATCAAGTCAAAATATTTGCATTTAAATATACTTATATGATAGCGAAGCAATTTTTGCATTAATATTTATGAAGGGGCACATAAACATATTTATGCATTTATGCAATCTAGATGTTACTTATTGCATTCCGCTGATAGCTGCTAAGAGAAAGGATGATCTTTGTTTGCCGTTATTTCTTTCAACTTTCTTCGATTGTCTGCCAATAAAGCGAGATTTCATTAAACCAATTAACATCTAGGCAAAGAAAAGTGCAGATATGCTAATTTCTTTTGATTTTAAACTAATTGTGGCAAAAAAGCTGACCTTCTTTCTCGTTAGTTACCTTCCCATAACGACACTAATTAAATAAAAATCAATTATAATTTATCTCATCTTAACTGTGAAACACATTTAAAAAAATGTTAATTAATAAAAAAATATTAGCAGTTATGGGGACCGCCGACAGAACTGAAAATTTAAAACTAAATAACAGTGGGTTTTTTGGAATTTTCAAATAGATTTTAGCTTCAAGAATTAAAATTTCGTAGTTTGTAAATTAAAGTTATTAACATTAGTCTGGTTTTCACATATATCGGCACTCCCGCAGTAACTATGCAGGGTGTTTTCGAATAAGATGCTAATTCTTAAGGAGCATAATCCTTGGATCACTTTAAGAAAAAAGTTTATATTAGGATAGGCGCAGAATAGCTTAATTTTTAAGAGACAGAGTCTTGAAAATTGAAAAAAAAAATTGGTTTTTCTTTAAATACCTTGAAACCTATTGAAATATTTTTTTGAACTAACTAGGCATAATAGCGCATTTTTTGAAGGAAAAATATTTGTTCTACTTCGTTCAGTGTTAACATGCCCTCGAGTATCCTTAACGAAAAAAATAGTACGGCATTGCTTTTTTCAAAATAGCTACTTATTTCACAAACATCCTTCATTTCTTGGTAAAAATGCTCTCTTAATTATTTATTTATTTTTTATATGACGAACAGTTTTCGATTAACATGTGCTTGAGCGCTTGATATTCTTTATAGGAATGTCTTATTTTAAGGAAACTTTGGTCTTTGTGGATTCTTTATGAAAATTTATGTTAAATAAGTTAGATTTACATGTTTTTTTTTTTATAATTAATAAACCCATAGCATGAAATAGGCAAGCTTATGATTTTAAAAGCTAAATATTTTTTTAATGGAAAACCTTTCGTCAGAAGAAAACAAATCAAGGCAGCTTTTTTACCAAGAAATAAAAGTTGTTTATGAATATGGTACTTGTTTTGGAAAAACGTACCATTTTTTTCGTTCAGAATACTCAAGTTGACGCGGACGCCACTGATACAAGTGGAGCAAATATTTTTTCTACAGAAAATGCGCTTTTATGTCTACTTAGTACCTGTCAAAACTCAAAAAAATATTTCAAACAGTTTCAATGATCCTCCCTGTATCTTAAAAATAAAGCGGTTCCCTACTTATGTTGATAAGAATTTAGTTCTTACAATCGTTCAAATATTATGCTCCTTCGGCGTTAGGATCTTATTCGAAGACACCCTGTATACATTTTTATAGGGTTTATTTATTAGTCAAAAACGTATGATGGATTGCGCAAGTCCAGTACAAAATATAAATACCGCTTAATTAAAATAAAAATGAATAATATAAAATTTTTAAACGCCAATATTGATACGAGCCTTGAATTTACTTGAAAATAAATGGTTTGTTTTTGTTATTCATATGTTTTTCCTATTACCTGTATATTCACTGTTTTCTTTACAACAAACAACTAAATCATATTCACACTAATGCGGATATTAAATCGACCAACCGGAGTGCGTTTCATTTCAGGAATAATTTCCAAATTAAAATACAAATTGCGTAACAAAATATTGTTTCTAAAATTTCGAGAAAAAAGTCTAGATATTGATACTAAAATCAAAAAGACCAAAAGTGCCTTTTTATTTCGAAGCAAAAGTTAAAATTTTAATTAAAAAAAATCTTAAATTTTTGGGAATCATAAACAGAATTAAATTAAAAAATATTAGGTGATTTTTTTATTTTTGTAAAGGTTCCTATTTTAAATTTTTATTCTTTTCGTAATTTTAAGAATAAAATTATTTCGAAAATAAAATCTAAATTTAAAAAAACAGTTCTCAAATCTTAAGAAAAATTCGAAATTAAATTTCAAATCCAAAACCAAAATTTGAGGAAAAAAGTCAAATTTGAAATTGTCGCAAGGAGGTCATAATTTCGACATTTTGTATTAGGGATGTGACGAATGTTGGTTATCCCACATTCGCGAATATTTATTTCCATTGACTTTTTCATTGGCACAAAAAATGCAATTTTCAAAATAAATTGAATTTTGAGAGAAAACCCCAGTTTATAAAAATATTTCTCCTAAAATTTTCATTTTCATTCAAATTTTGACACAATCTCGAAATTCACAAGAAATATTTTTCTCCTAATTTGGTAAAAATATATTTTTATTAAAATATTAATCCACTTTCAAAATTATACAAATTTTGAGAAAAAGTCGAATTTTGGATAAAAAGCTCAATTTTAAGTAGAAATTTCTAGAAATATACGACATTTAGTCGAAACTTCGAGAATAAGACAAATTTAAAAAACAAGTTAAAATTTTCCCTCAAAATTTCGAGGAAAGTGCCGAAATTTCTATAAAATATTCAAAAGTTTGAGAGAAAACAGTAGAATTTTGGGTATAAAGTTGCAATCTAGAAAAAAAAAAGAATTGTAATAAAAAAATATCAGTTTTGGGATAAAGTCGGAGTTTTCAGGAAATCAAATTTAATATAAAAACCTGACCTTTTGCAAAAACTTGAAAAATATCGAAATTTTAAGAAAAAAACGATCTTTGAGACAAAAATCGAAAATTTCGAAAACCCAAATGAATTTAAAAAAAAACAAAATTTCAAGAAAAAGATCGACATTTTGAGAAAAAGTTCGAAATTTCAAGAAAAAAGGCAAAATGTAGCAAAAGTTCGAAATTTCCCGGAGAGTCAATTTTTGTCGAAATTTCGGAAAAATGGCGAATTTTGAGGAAAATTTTAAGAAAAAAGTCAAAATTTTAAGAAACAGGGTCGAGACTTCTTGACTGAATATTTATTTTTTAATGTCTGCCTGAATAAAGTGCAAACTCCTCCCCCTGTCCCACTGTGATTTTTGAAAATATCCACTTTTGAGATAAACGTTAAAATTTTGAGAAACAAGTTGAAATTTGAATTTTCTGGAATTTTTGTCTTATTTCAAAAATTCAAAATTTTCAAAAGATATTTATCAAATTTACAGATTAACATTATACCAAAAATGTTTACTTTTTTATCAAAAGATCTACCAAAATCCGAGAAAAAATAAGTCGAAATTTCAGAATAATAAATTTAAAAAGAAGTCGAAATTTTTAGAAAAAATCGAATTTTTGAACAAGTACGAGATTTACAAAAAAATGACGAATGCTGAGATAAAAATATGAAATTTTGAGAAAGTCTAATTTGAACAAAAGAAGTCGACAGAATAAAGTCGAAATTTCAAAAGAAAAATTTTGTGAAAAAAAAACAGGGATTTTCAGAAAAAATTTCAATAAAAGGACTAATTTTCAGAAAAAAATGAAAATTTCTGGAAACGGTTCCCTTAGCTGGAAATATAAATTTTCGGTTGGTTGTATAAACCAGGGGAGAGCAACTAGCCTGCCAGCTAGTGGGGAAAGAAAATAAGGGAATTTAAAAATACTTTTTATTAGATGAAACTGCATAAATTACTGCATTAGATGTTGTTAGCTACGCTACCCTACTTTGACACTGTTATTTTATAAATAATTTCCCGTCTTATTGCAAATACATTCGCAATATATTCACACAATTTTTTGCGAATGCGAATATTAAAAAATGTGCGAATATTTGCGAATGTGAGTGCAAATGCGAATATTCGTTACATCACTATTTTGTATTATACGATATTGCAAAAATTGTATACTTTAATCAAAATTTTGAAATAATTGCCACATGTTATTATTATTATAATTAACTTTTAATTTCAATGGTATTTGTTCTTTAAACGTAATGTTTGTTTGTTTTAAACTTTTATGAAGCGGCATTTCGAAGTGTTGCTTATACTGAAAATATCTACCACACAGCCCTGGAGATGATTCCTTAGCAGCGGACTAAAATGCTGGAATATCGTACTTGGGAGCCTGAAATTGAGCCGACAAAATAGGTATTCTTAACTGATTTCAGAAAAAAGTACCTTTTTTGAAACACTTTGAATACTGTTTGAAAATAACTAACCATTTTCTAAAAAAAAAGTATTATTAAAAATTTTAAGACGTTAGGAAAATCGCTTTATTGCATGAAAATCAGGACAAATTCAATTGCGAAATGAAGAAAAAAGTTATTTAGGTGAAATTGAGAGCAATTGGGAATATTTGATAAAACATGGGTGCACGTGTTATAAAAGTGAGTAATACTCGAGAAATAATTTTGTACGACCATTGCAAACATTTTGAGTTTTGTCGTAATACGAACAACCACTTTTTATACAACGTATTGTTTACCAATTGATCAACTTTTTATCTTCATAGATGCCACAACCCTTAAATAGTTCGAGAAAAATAGGCACCTGTCCTATCCTAAGAAATTGAACGTTTAGGCTCTGGTTATGAAATTCTGTTGGCACATTTTTCATGAACAACAACCTAAATGCCGACAAATGTTTAATATGCTCCGAAATTAAATAATCTAGTTGCTTTAGCAGGAACGTTAATTTATGAATAAGGCGTAATTTATCTTTCAGAGTTGCGACTTTAGTTCTTTAGTTAATTAAGTTCGCATACTCTACGCAATTTATTTTTTTAAATTCCTGTTTTATATTTGGTTCATACCTTGAAACTGTTATAAAAATAATTGCAGCTGCTTTACATTTTTGGTTTCTTCAACCAAAAGTCGAACGAAGAAACTTTGCTAAAAGAAACCAAAAATGTAAAGCAGATACAATTATTTTCATATGAGTTTCAAGGTATCAAAAAAATATTTATGCAGCAAAATAACACTTAGAAATGTATTATCTAATAGTCAGGCAATATAAGTGTCATCCAGCTGTGGAGTCGTGAAACAATCTCTATCAAAAGAATTTGTTGCGAACCAGGAGCTCCTCGTTAAGAAGAGTTATAGGTTGATTTACCCCTCTTTTAAAAGATCAAATATCGAATTTTATTTTCAATGGTATGCCTTTAAAAGGCCTTACGAATAAGTAATTAAAATTAATGGAATAATGGTTAAGACATCCTGTGTACAAAAAAACCGTATAAGTACACATTATATTACAAATCACGTTAAAAATTTTAAGTTATATAAACGTAATGAGTGTTTAATAATTGAAATCAGTTTTAGCACATCTTACGTACTCTCTTTTGTATTATGAAACAATATCACTCGCGACACCATCTAATTATAATGCATATACCTCACTTTTAGTTCTCATAAAAACTGATGCAATTGATGCAAATAACAAACAAATAATTTTCAACATGTTGTAGAGATTTCGACCTTCACCGAATTTCCCACAAAACAAAACCCAATTATTTTCACATCACGGTTGCACTTACTGTTCTAAAGAGCAGCGTACATTAAACGCTATTTTTAAATTACGTTAATAGTTCTTAAATAAAGCCATTAAAACATCTAGAAATTGACGAAAGGCGAACAGAATATAAATGTAAGTTGTATATTTGCATACACTAAATACAAAAATACGAGTATTACAAAAAAATATAAATCAAAAAATATAAAAACTATGTTCATGTTCCCTTCATTTTCAAGTTTTTTTTTGTTTAGAATAATATTATTTGACTCATTTTTATTTTATTTTGAAGTAAAACTGACATCATCCACAAATACCAAATGGATTTTTTTTATCCCGAAAATCTCAGACTTCTTTGCGACGTTTTCAAAGGAAATTAAATGTTATCTCTCAAGTAGGGACACCAGAGCAAAAAGAAATATAGAGAAAGGATTCATGAATATTTCATTACGCCTACATTTGTCATGTTATTCCATTGATCCATGGTTCTAGGTTTTTCCAAGACAGCGTACACCAAATTTTAATAAAATACAATTTGTCAAATAGACAATAATTTTTGGCAGGTTAAAAATTGCAACATGTAGTGTGACCACAGTTAGTTAACAGTTAATAGTTTTTTTAATATCCAAAATTTGACTGATTTTAATTTTTAACTACTCTTCTGTATAAGTAAGAAATTCTTGAACTCCTTTGTACAGCCATAATAGAATTACAAAAAAAGGCATTTTGGTAAATTTCTGTAGCCTCAAATAAAATTCATTTCGTAGCATGTAAAATTTATTTGGAAAATTTTAGGAACACAGTTTTTTACAAATAAACATAATTTATTTAAAAAAATATTTACAACAACAAAATGTAATTTATGACTTATACACGCCAGTTGTCCTGCTCATTTTAACAATATTATTCGAGAATTTTATCGAGTTTATGGAACTGGTTCAATTGATAGCCAGATTGGCAAATTTTAAAATTTGTATTTTTTTAATACTTAAAAATCATTGCTTACTTTCAATATTTTGTTTCAATAACTAAGAGCATTTATAAAAACGCAACTTCTAACCAAATTTCAAAATTTTATCTGTTGTGCATGAATTGTACAAAAAAAACAAATATTTCTTCTCATCGTTGACATGGATATTGTTCTTGAAAGAAATCTCTTTGGAATCTACTCGCAAAGGATAACCATATTATGCCTTCAAAGCACCGCGAGTAGGGTGCGGAAACAAGGATAGATTGCGATGAACCGCCTTTTTAAACAAGGATAGGTTGAAATTTTTGAAAAAAATTCCGTTCGGTAACGAGTTCTATAGCTTGGAAGTTCTATAGAAAAAAGAGTCTACGTAGACAGAAATCCGCACTGTGTTAAATTGGACCACAGGGAATTTGCTGTCTACGACTGTCTTGTGTGCCTCAAAAATCTCGCCCTATTAGTTCCTGTGAGCATCTCCCATGAAAGTACTTGTAGAAAAGAGATAAATCACCAACCATCCGCCTGTGCTCTAGTGTTTCGAGATAATCACTTAAACTCTCGCCATCAATTAGGCGAATCGCTCTTCTTTAAATTGAATCCAAAAGAGCTAAAGTGTGCTTTGGGGCTGAACTCCAAACATGAGAACAGTATTCTAGTGTTGGCCTAACTTGAGTTTTGTATAGTGTTAATAGCTGATGAGATGTGAAGTACTTTTTAGCTCTAAAAAGAAAGCCTAGCTTCTGAGAGGCGGATTTGGCAATGGCGCACACATGATCGTCCCAAGAGAAGTTGGTGCTCGCATTCACTCATAGGATAGATAGATTAGATCCCATCGGAAGGATTTTACCGTCCATTAGTATGTTTGTTGCATTATCCCTTGATGTTTTCTTAGAGAAAACCGCGGTCTGAGTTTTTGAAGCGTTGAAGTCCACCAAATTGTTCTTACCCCATTCCAGAATAATCTCGAGATCCCGATCAATCTTCTGTATCTGCTGTTCCCTTAGTCGATCTGAAGCAGCGATAGATAATGGTTTGTCGGAGAAAAAAGATGACACAAGGTTACTATCATGTGCGCAGCTGTATATAGGATTGGAAGTTGAAGCTAAGAGATCGTTTATGGGTAACAGAAGACAGAATAGACCCCTGAGGCACTCCTGCGTTAATCGCAAATGTCTCGGATGAGATACCATCGACGACCTCCTGAAGAGATCTGTCAGCGAGAAAATTGGATATCAAATGACAGAGTCGAGGAGCAAGACCATAAGATGTTAATTTGGCGAAAAGAGATCCGTGCCAGACTCTGTCAAAAGCCTTTGAGATATCCAATGCCACAATCCTAGCCTCACCATGTTTTTCCATAGCTGAGTTACATATATGAGTAACATATGCCAGTAAGTCGCCAGTGGAACGTTGCTGTCTAAAACCGTATTGCCTGTAGGAGATGATTCTATTCTCCTCCAGATATTTGAGGATCTCGATGTTGATAACCTTTTCCATCACTTTAGATATAACGGGCAACAAAGATATAGGGCGATAGTTGTTAGCTGAATTCCTTTTTCCCTTTTTGGGGACAGGCTGCATCCTAGCAGATTTCCAGATGTTAGGGAATACACCTTTGTTGTAAGAAAGTGTGAACAATTTGCTTAGGACAGGAGTCAACTCCGGAACGCACTTAAAAAACAATAGCGGGGATACCATCAAGGCCGGAAGCTTTCGATGTGTGGAGCTCGAGAAGAATCTTCCCGACTGTGCGTTGTCTGAAAACAACTTCAGACATCGAAATACCAACCTTAGAAAAAATAGGACGTTCTGCCTTTCGAAAATCAAGGTTTGAATTTTTACTGAGATAAAATGAGTTATGTGGGTTACTATGAACTCCGGTTTTCCTTGGATTCTCAATTTTGGAACAGCTGAGGAAATTATTTATAGATTTAATAAAATGCTTGTTTTTTATTTTTTTTTTGCTAATTTTAATCACAATTCGAACATGTATTTTTGCAGCAATTTAATGCAGTTGGAAGTATCAGACCTAACCTAAAAAGTTTCATCATATAAAAATAATGCAGTATTCTGAATAATTGTCTAGTTTAAAATGATGTAATTCGCCTTCAAGTTCGAACTGGCTCAAAATTTTATGGCGGGTTACTTAAGTCAGTGGTCCCTTACTGAGGGAATATTATTTCATCATTGTGCTTTGAATACAAACGTAAATTCATTTCACATACTGTTACTATTACTACTGTTACTATTACAAGAATAATTGACATTTCCAACCCTTACTTCGTGGAATTCTTTTATATTCACAACTATTAAACTTTATTAACGATAAAAACACAACAAAATTTAAAAATTCCACAAGGTGTTGATAAATATTTGCTAACACCGGACCAGGTTATGACCGGCGATGATGCAGTAATGCGAAACATGATCCGGTGTTAGCAAATATTTATCAAAACCTCGTGGAATTTTTAAATTTTGTTGCGTTTTAATCGTTATTAAAGTTTAATAGTTATGAATATTATAAGAATATACCTTATATTATATCATAGAAGAGTCGAAAGAAAAATATTTGAATCTTCAACTTTGCACTCGAAATTTTAAGAGAAAGGTCAAGTACTTCGAGATAATGGTCAAAAATTTAGAAAAAGTAAAATGTCTCAACAATTTCAAAATTAGCAGTTCAGTAAAAATTTCGGGAAAGAAAGTGAAAATAAAAGGTAATAATTTTAAATGCTAAGAAAACATTTTCAGGCTTTTACAAATGTTCTATAAATTTCGAAACAAATGTCGACAATTCGAGGTTGAGGACAAAATATTCCAGAAATCACCACCAAAAATTAAAATCATTGGAAATAAAAACAAAAAATATTTTTTAATGTCAAGATTTTAAATAAATAGCTTGAATTTTAGAGAAATCCTAGTTTGAATTTGAAATTTTTAAAAACAAAAAGGCAAACTCTAGAAATTGTTGAGATCTTTATTGGTTTTGGGAATAAGAGTAAAAAGTGAAGCTTAAATTCTGAGGTTTCAAATTTTATAGTGACCCATTACCATAATCTAATAACATATTTCTTAAATTTCGAGATATTAATTGACGTTCCGTCGTTTCGAAATTAGCATTACGATTTCAAGGAAAAATCTTGAGTTTTCAAGTTCATGTTCGTAGTTTAAAGAACGATATCGAAATTTGGGAAATAAGGTCAAAATTTCGAAAAGAAAAAAATCTTTAAAAACGTTTTAGAATTTATTGCTTAAAGTCGAAATTTTAAACCGTTTGAGAAAACAAATAAAATTGAAAGAAATTTAAATTTTGAAAAAAAATATAATGCAAATTCATTTATTTTTTTAATGCGATATCTTGGGTTAAACTTGAGAGATGTTTAAATTTTGAAAAGTTAATATCAAAATTTCTATAAAGAGTTAAAATTTTGTAAGTTGAAATCGAAGTTTTAGGAAAAAATACAAACATTGCAAGTTTAATGTCGGAATTTAAAAATTTGCGAGAAAATTAAATTATTAAAATAATTAATTTTTGTAAAATTTGAGTTTTCAGAGTACAGTCGAAATTTTAAAAAAGTCAACATTTCAATATTAAAGTCTAAATTTGGAAAAAGTCAATATATCTAGAAAAAGTCCAAACTATCAGTTTGTAATTAAAATGTTGGGGATATAAAATAAAAACTAAAATTTCAAACACACAATTTTGTGAAGAGAAGTTAAGAGGGTACCCCAAATTTATTTTTTAATAATTTACGACATCTTGAGTTTGACTCGAGAAATGGATGCTAAAATTACGAAATTTTCTGGTGTAGGTAATGTAATGTTAAATTTGCAAAGCAACCTGTTTAAAAAAGGTTTATTTTTTAATTTTATATTACAGTTTTACGACATTTTCCAGAATTTACCAAAACATATTTGATTACATTTAAAAATTGCCAGAATATTGAAACAATAATCTTTTAATTATAATTCATTACTTAAAATGCATATGATGTGATCATTTAAATTTACTAAAATATTGCACTTCTGATTTGATCATTTACTAACGGATGTGCAGTAGTTTGAATCCACCTGGGAGATTTATATATAGCAAACTTTTCTGACAGTCAGAGTATAACACATAGTGGCAAGCGGCGCCATAATGATAAAGGACATCGGCCCTACAAATTGCTCTGAAGAGCAGTCCATCGCTGCTCGCTTTAATATAAAATTCACTCTAATGATAGGGCAACAAAAATAGGAGCAACACTTTTTGCCACAGATTCGACGAATGTGTTGGATGAGGCAACTTTTATAGCTCAACTATTCTAGTTTCTATAGGGTCATTTTGGCAAATTCAATAGGATTTAATTTTGAAAAAAAAAAGATGTTTTGAATAACTCCGGCTGCGGTGAGTATAACCAATTTCGATTATTCGATTTAGGAAAATGCTTGGGATCCTCAAGCTTGGATCCAGTTACTGCGAAAATCTGTGGATAAATAAAGAATCCACTTTTCACTGTAGGTCTTAATGCGACCCAGAAATGTTTTAATTGAGCAAAACAAAGCAAATCTCTAAACAAGAATGTTCCTGTTTGTCACACCAATTTGACCAGTTTTTTCATCAAACTTGCTCCGCAACTAGAGGTTTTGATCCCTGGATTCTGATTTTCGGGATTTCGGAATTTTCGAGATTGACATCATTTTAAAAAAGATGTAAAATAAACTGCACCTATTGAAACGCTCAGTGTCAATGTTTTCTTCTTTTATTTTGTCTATCATTTTACTATAAAATAGAAGAAATTTTATTTCAAACAAGCAGCACTGCTTTGGGATTGGTATGCTTGTTTCAAATAAAAATCTTGTATCTTGAACTAAAAGATTTGATGATGAGACACCGGACGCGTTGATATTTCTCAGGTTAAGTGAAGTAAGGGGGTCAATAGAGTGTCACTTACGACAAGGGCGAGACGAGCCATAAGCTTCGTGACGTCACAAAGTTCCGACTTTTTTTTGAAAAATTTCACCTTTTTAAAAGTTTCAAATATTGTAGACTTTTTGAAAATTAAGATTTCAATTACGATATTTTTTTGAACATTTTTTTAATTATAAAAAATTTTGGTTATTCCTAAAAATATTGACTTTGTTAGTTTTCAGCTATAATTTTTCAAAAATTTTTACACTATATTTTCTTGAAAATTTGGAGTTACTTCTAGATTCCATTATTTTGGAAAATTTCAATTATTTTTTTTAATCGGAAAATTTTTTTAATATCGATTTTTTTGAAATTTTCAACTATTTGGTTCTTTTTAAATTTCGTCATTTCATTTTTTTTTTAAATGTCGATAATTTTATATGAAAATGTTGACTTTATTTACAAATTTCAGAAATGTTCCAAAATTTCCATTATCTGTTAAATTTCCAATGAAAATGATCGATTTTTTTAAAAATATTCTACTTTTTCCAAAACTTCAGCTATCCAAAATTTTGATTTTTTTCGAAAATTTTAACTTCAAAATTTGAACATATTTTTGAACTTTTCTAATAATTTTGGGATTTCTTCAATATGAAGACTTTCCGAAAAATTCGTTTTACTTTGAGAATTTGACCAAAAATTTTTCAATTTTTGAAATGTCGAATTTTTTTTAAAACTTGACCATTTTTGAAATTTTGTTTTTCCAAGATTTTAACCTTTTTAAGTTTACAAGTTTTTTTTTGAATTTCCTTATTTGTTCAAATGCTCAGATTTTTAAAATGTAACTTTCTTCAAAGCGCTGAAATTTTTTTTTATAATTTCGATTATTCCTTAAAAATATTGGAAATTTTAATTTTCCATGAAAATGTTGACATTATGTAAAGTTACGATATTTTCAAAAATTTTAACTTTTTTTTTGAAAATTCTCATTGTTTTCAAAATTTGAACTTTTTTTTTAAAATGTCTTATTTTCTAAAATTTAGACTTTTTGAAATATTTCGTTTTGTCCAAAATCACAATATCGAGATTAAATTCGAAATGAAGACGTTTTTTGGAAATGTTATTTTAAAACTTGAATCATCCTAATAAATTTTTTACTTTCGTGAAGTTTTATACTTAAAAATAAGCTCTTTTTTAATTCCCAATTTTTTAAACCGCAATGTTCAAGAATTTGTCAATAAATGTCAAGTTTATCGAAATTTCTAACTCTTTCTGAAGCTTTCCAGTTCGAGTTCAAAAGTTCTATTATTATTTTATTTTAAGTCAATTTTAGAATTTTTGTAATTGTCGATTTCTTCAATGCTGGAATTTTTTTTTTTAAATAAATCTTTAAATCTCAACTTTTTTCTAAAAATTTTAACTTACTGTGAAAAATTCAAATACAAATCTTGTCCCCTGAAACCAAGAAAGCTTAAAAAACACAACAAAGGTTGCTCTAACGCGTTTCGGTAGCAAAACTATTTCTTCAGAAAGATACAGTATCAGTATCTCTCTGAAGATGATAGCTTGGCTATCGAAATACGTTAGAGCAAACTTTGTTGTGTTTTTTAACATTTCTTGGTTTCAGGAGACAAGATTTGTAATTCAAGGCTATTTCCTCTTGTAATCTTTGTGAAACTTAGACTTTCGAAATTTCATCTTAACCACAAATATTTGATTTCACACTAACGATTTTTCCAAAAAAAATGCGAAGTTTAAATTTTAAATTTGAAAATTTCCAATTGGAAGTGGGGAAGTTTTAGATTAAAAATTTCAATTTTCAAATATAGAAATTTCTTGGGAATATTAAATTTGATTCGAAAATTTTAAATTTTCTCCAAATTTCAGATGTCCCCTGAAACCAAGAAAGATTAAAAACACAACAAAGGTTGCTCTGACGCGTTTCGACAGCCAAGCTATCGTCTTCAGAGAGATACTGATCTCTCTTGGTTTCAGGGGACAAGTTTTATATTTCAGTTTTTGAAGATAACTAAGAACCAGTCCGTTCCACCAAAATTCCTATAAAAATTTTGACATCTTTTAAAATCCTGACGCCTTATCTTCAATGTTTCAATCTTTTTTCGGTTTTTCCAAAATTTCTACTACTACTACAGATCGCACCTTTTTTTGATAACTTTGAATTTTAAATTTCGCACTTTTCAAATTTTCGTTTTTTTTTTTCGAAAATTTTAATGTTTTCAAAATTTTAACTTATTAAAATTTTAAACATTTTTAAAAGCTTTCAACTTTTCTTATAATTTGGCTTTTTTGAAAATTTGGAAATTCCAAATTAATAATTTTTTTCAATTCAGATATTCCTTTAAAACTGAAAACTGGAAAAGAGTTACGATATTTCTAAAAAATCTGGAAATCTTGGGTTTTAATTTTAAGGATTGGAGTGGAAGATCTGAGAAGAAAATATTTCAGATTTGCCAATTTTAATCTTTTTTTTGTTTCAAACATAAAACAGGAGTTTCAATTTTTCTGAAATTTTGACTTTAAAACGAAATATCGGAAATAAAATCGAAATGTTCAGATAAAAGTCGAAATTTCAAGAAACCTATTCAGAATATTTTGAGGTGAAATTCACAAGTTAAAATTTTGAGTTAAAATTTGGAGCGTATTTTTATAAACTTTGGATTTTTATAGTCAAAATTTTCAGAAGGGAATAAAAATCCTGCATTTATTAAGATAAAATTTTTTGTCAAGTAAAGGTTCGTGAAATATTAAACAAATAAGATAAAATAGCAAATTTAAGTATATATACGAAAACCAAACTCACGCAGATGAGATAATTTCTAAATTGAAAATTAATTGCAAAATATGTGACGTCGGGAGGAAGGTCATACAAATATGACCACCTGTAGCAAAGGCAGGCCTAAAAAAGTCACGAAATTCGTGTGAAGTAATTTATGCATGGCCCCTAAGTTTAAAGAACTCTTATTGATTCTTCAAAAAAAATAACTTCAATATAACGATTTAGTGATTTTAAGTCTGCTTAGTCTACTTTTTAAGTCTGATTAATTATAGCTGCGTTTTAGCGTAAAATACTTTGTTTTTCTCTAAATTTTGATTACGTTGATTGTTTTGATTTGTTGATTGAAAAGCTGTTTTTTTTATTTGTAACCTTCAATACCGAAATAATCCCTGGACCCCGGGGTTGACTAAATATAATCTCGAAATCGAGGGATTAGAAATTAGGATCGGGATCGAATTCCCTATCCGCAACCTAAGGAGTAAAGTTCAAAGAAAAAAAAAATTTCTCAACTTTAACGGGGGAAAGATGTGCTCACCATTCCTTGTCCTCAAGGCTGAATTTACCACGAGGAAATTTTTAAAAGCAATCCTAAGGAGTACATTTATTAGTCATTTCTACAACCCCAATTCCCAATATTATTAATATTTTAAGCTATTTTAGCTCGAACCACCATTTCGCGACTTTATAGCTTGACAGAGAAAGTCAAAGGCTCTTATCATTTTATAACTACCTGGTGGGTGCAAATAATAGACAAACTGACGAAAAAGAATACCTCCTAACTAATGGACAAATTTTTTTAAAGTGTACGAGAATAATAAAAAAGGAAATCTAAAAAATTAAGAACGACGCATCATAAAGTTAACTTTCAATTCTCAGACACCCAGACTATTAAATTTTGGAGCATATTAAAAATTTGTCGTTGTTTATGAAAAATATGGAATTTTCTAATATAGCTTATTAATTTCTCAGGGTAGATGGTGTACTTAGAGGAATACGCAAGTGTCTATTTTTCTAAAATATTTGAGGGCTGCGGCGCTTGTGAAGAAAAAATCATATTGAACAATTCCTTGTTCAAATATTATCCATAGCCATCACCTGCTTCCTTTTATAGCAACAAAATTCAAAACATTGTTGTCGAAAAATATCTCTTGATATTAGCCTCTTTATAACACTTACACATATTTCTTTTCGAAATATTCCGCACTATTCACCATTTCACATTAGCCTTCTTAATTTGCTGTCGGCTGATTTTCATACGAAAAGGGAAATCGCCCAACGACCTCTTCGGCGCTCTAGAGACTAAACTGTCCTGCCTACACGGGGCAATGAAAACAAATATTCAAAAAAGAAATCCCCTGTAACTTATGTTATGTTAACCCTTTCAAAATAATGAATTCTCTTGCTGTACATTCACTGATCAACAGTCCGATGCTCGCTTAGAAATTTCCAAGCATGTTCTTTTAATAGTTCTTTCTATGTTGGAGTTCAAATATAATAAATAATGGCATGAGATAAATCCATAGCAAGAATGAACTAATTTAGCCGATCGAATCTTGAAAATATTAATTAGAAATTCTGCACGGAATACAAACTATTTCACCGGCTGCTAAAAAATATATTGCAGTCACTTCATTGAACTATTTTATACGAGTTGAATAAAACATACCCAGCGGACCATATTATTCAGGGCAATATATAATCAGAGCGTCTCTATTAATTAGATTCTGACTTGGTAGGGAAGACGCGCCTTGATTTAATGCACATGCACCTGAACATGTATAACCTGTTAATTAACAGCACTGCAGTTTATTTTAGAAGTAACATCCAGATATGGAAGATTAAAAATGCTTTTATATGTTCATGCATATAAAAATAAAATAAAATTTTATTACAGCTCGACGCTTTATTGCAGTAGCTTTGTACTAAATGAAAAGTTTAATGAAGTATTTATTGCAAAATAAAAACTTAATTTTGATACATCGTAATTTTACTGTTATGTTTATTGCAATTTCGTTCATACTTTATACAATTTTTTACGTTTACGTATGTGAAATCGATATTGATGGCTTCTAGTATACGACGTTATGATCAAATTCAGTGTTCAGAAAACGTCGAAATTTAAAGTTGTTCAAAATTTATCAATTTTAAGCCACATTGCAAAATTTGCATTTTTGGTTTGGCAATATATTTTTGGTAGATCAAAATACGGTAACACGGTTTTCCAATATCCGCTAAGTTCACAGACAGAATTTTAAAATGAAATTCG
This sequence comes from Dastarcus helophoroides, assembly GCA_028583605.1. Lineage (NCBI taxonomy): Eukaryota > Metazoa > Arthropoda > Insecta > Coleoptera > Bothrideridae > Dastarcus > Dastarcus helophoroides. Next base: position 24,751,013 of record CM053328.1, on the reverse strand, counting down.
GTGTTCAAGTTCAAAATAAATTCTCAATAACTTTTCTATACATTTATTTGATAACTTCAACGTGAAATCAATTATGGGAAAGAGAACCAAATTTAGGGACTGCCGTTGTCTTAAATTGTTACTTAAATTGAAAATATTAGCTTTGTAAAACATGTAAGTTTTAAATACATTTATTTTATTTTTAAATTTTAAAAATAAATAATTAATGAATGTTTTGAAAGAAATATTCAAAATTAATTTTTTCTGTGAAAATCTAAATACTGCATCAATATTTTAAGAATTTTTGAAAATAATATTTAATTCTAACAAAAATTCGACTTTTACTATTCAAATTAATTAACATATTTTTTCATTTTGATTTTTTAGAAAACATCGATTATGGTCTGTACTTAAATAATGATTTGTTTCCAAACCTCCCAAATTTCGAAAAAAAGTTTTAGCAACGATCATTCAGGTACCATAGCTCCATCTTTCAGGAAAAATGATTTGGATTTTACTATTATTTTTCCTATATCCCACCTAACATTTCCCTGTTTCTATTTTAGCTTGAATTTTTGATTTTTTTTAGTAAATGCTACGTTTAAACAGGAAAGTACCATTTATCTTAAAATTTCAACCTTAAATTTTGAATTTCTAGAAATTTTTATGTTATTTTGTATTTTTCTTTAAATTTATTATTTTTTCTTATTTCTTAAAATTTTTAGTTTAAACTTGTAATGCATTTCTAAACCCTATATTTTTTAAAGTTGCTACTTTTTTCGGAATGTAGGGTTGGAATTTTTAATTTATTTTTTAATCTTTCAATCAAAAAGTCTCACCCTTTTTATAACAAATGCAATAACTTTAATATCAATTTGTATTACAATTTTAAAATTTTGACATCTACAAAATTTGGAACTAAACTTAAAATTAGGACCATTTATTTAAAGTATTAACTCGAAATATAAACTCTTTTTGACCTTTCGATAATTTATTTGGAAATTTATAGTAAAATTTTGATTTTTTTTAATAAAATATCTGTTTCTTTCCAAATTTCTCCTTTTTTCAAAACTTCAAATTAAGACTTAAAATGTCTAAATTTTTTTATAAAATTTCAAATATTAGATCGAAATGACCAAAAATTATTATTTACTCTTTTTGTATGTTTTAAATCTTTCGGTTTTAAAATCAAAGGTGAAGATTAATTTTAATTCCTTCTCACATTTGCAGTTTAAAGTCAAAATTATTTTTTAAAATGTGGTTCCTACAAACGAAATTTCAAATTTCTTTTGGTAATTTTGAGTTAAACAGATTATTACAGTTTCGAAGTTTTTCGTTAAATTATGAGATGCTTTTTTCGTAAAAATTTGACATAAAAGGTAAAACACTAATATTTTTCAAATAATCTAATAACAAAATATTCATTGTATATTCATAGAATTTAGACTCCCCTTTAAGAAATTTCGTATTTAAATTTGACTATTCGAGTATTTTTTCAAATTTGTCAGTTTTAATTTAATCTTAAAAGGTTTAAAATTTCGAAAAATGTTTATTTTATAAATTCAGAATTATCAAAACATTTTTTACTGAACATACCGACCTTCAACTATTTATTAAAGTTTTTTTGGAAAATTTCAGTGAAAATTTCGATTTTGTTTTAAATTAATCATCTAATACATTTAAAAATCCTTCTGGGGTTAAAACCAAAATTTCAATTTGAAATGCTTAAAAAAAGAAATTTTGTAATTAAAAATCAAAATTTTGAAACAAAAAAGTAAAATCTGAAAATTAAACTTTGTTTTTTTGGAGAAAGTAAGAGATAAAATTCGAAATTTTAAGTTTAAACCGGACATTTTGAGATTAAAGTTGAAATCTCAAGTGAAGGTCGAAACTTCGAATTTTCAATTCAAAATCTCTAAAAAAGTTTCGTGTTAAGAATTCAACTTTCTTCCCAAATCAAAATAAAGAGCAAAACTTTGCAATCAAAGTTGCAATTCTAAGAAGATTTTTTTCTTAGGTCTGAATGGGGAATTTCTACTGAAACCTGAAAAAGTAGAAATTTTGACATTTAAATGGAGATTTGGAGATTTTAATAGAAAAGTTAATAAGTTGAGATTTCCAGGATAAATTTAATATTCTGAGCAGACACTTGAAATTTCATGAGAAATATAGAAATTTTGAATTTGAAATCAAACTGGCTTTTCTTTTTTAAAACCTGGAAATTAGCGTCAAAATTTTAAGCTGTAAGGTTTGTAATGCGAGATATTATTAATTCTTTTTTAAAAATTGTACATACTGTTGGTAACTTTGGATAGGTGATTCTAGAATATTAGTTTTCTGTTGATTTTTTACGCAGTACCTTAGACCCATTTGTTTTATTGTACTAACCTAAACTAATGTTATAAATGGGAAAGTATGTTGCGTTGTATCTATCACTGTGCCATTTGTCGTGCTATCTTATTACAACCTTCCCACTCAGAAATATTTTTTGCTTAAAATGGATTTTTTTTTGGCTAGTCCAGTTTTTTTGGCTGGCCTAATGAAAGTGCTGTTATCGAGTTCATATCTTACACAAAACAAATCGATCTCTTTCAATCTAACAGACATAAAGCCATATTTCTGTTGGCTAATTTTTTTAAATAGTATTTTAGACCATTTTGTTTCATTACCTTTGTATGTCTCATACTTAAGAAGATATCGTGGTTAACTATTGACGGACCTATAACCTAAATACCTTGGATACAGAAACATAAGGTCGGATAGTAGATTCAATTGATGACTGCATCGGGAAATGTGCGTGCCTAACATTGAAAGTTTTTTATTTTAGAAAATTAAACCCTGAAGAATTAAAATAGTATTTTAACATTTTCTAAAAAAAAACGTTAAAAGTTATCTAATACCACGCGGACGAAGTCGCGGGTAACAGCTGTCTTTAATAAAACAAGTCTCAATTTTGAATCAAAGCGCAAACTTTAAGAAGAAATACTTAGATTTATAAAAAAAATGTTCTCAAATCTTTAACTAACTCACTAGCTTTGAAATTTTGCCTTTTCTAAAAGTTTCTCGAATTGAAATACAAATATTGTCCCCTGAAACCAAGAAAGATTAAAAAACACGACAAAGGTTGCTCTAACGCGTTTCGATAGCCAAGCTATCATCTTCAGAGAGATGATACTCTTGGTTTCAGGGGACAAGATTTGTATTTCAATTTTTGAAGATAACCAAGGACCAGTCCGTTCCACCATAAAAGTTTCTCCACAAAAGGTCGAATACTAAATTTTCAAAATGTTATGTTTAACATTTGGATTTTTAAACCTCTTTTCATACATTTTGAGTTATTCTCAGGATCTTTTGTCTAAAAATTCTATATTAAAAATTCAAATTTTATTTTTATAAATTTTGAGCCTTTTGCAAAAAGTTAACTCTTTTTCAGGAAACACGGTGTTAAAACTTAAATTTTTTTAACTAGAAAATTATACATTTATATGATAAACTTTAAGTGAAAAGCCAACATTTCGACAATAAAAAAGTTATAATCTTGGAAAAATATTATTTCAATCAACTCCTTTTTAAAAATTTAAAGTCTAAGCTCGAAATGTTTAATTTTTTTTTCGAAATTTGGACTTTAAATTGGACATTATATTTTCCTAGAATATTCAAGGCATGACTGATGAAATCTCGTATTTAACCCTCAAGGGTGGATACTTCATTTTTATACAACTCACAGGCTCCTATATTTGAGGAAAAATTTTGGCTGCAAATACTAATAAATAAGATGAAGAATTCTTAAATAAAAGGATTTAGAGTATAAAAAATCAACTTTTATAGTGGGGAACTATAATTATTAGTAAAAAGCCGTAAATATGAAACTTTCAATCTTATTCCGTATGAGATCACTTAAAGTAATGTTTTTTAACTTTTTTTTTACATAATAGCAACAAAAATTTAGGTTTTTCCTAAAGTCATTTATATTTAAATGAAAAAACAACAACAACAACAACAAAAATTGCTTCTATACTATTAAGAAAAAAAATGACAATCGATCAAAATTACTAAAGTTATTGGCATTCCTCTCAGAATGGCTGTGAACATTGCAGACATACTGGCTTACTGCATACTGGACATGTATTCATTGTCATTATATTCAGTCTTACTGAACATAAATAACTTTTCTTTCCTTTCATTTTGCCCAGATTCTTGAGGATGAACATCTTCTGCCTTCTGTATTGTTTTTCATTGTCTAAAACTCTCCCCAAAATTAAGCTCATATCTCTTGGCCCCACCTTTGTTAAGATGAATAGTCTTTGTGTATGAAGAAAAACTGGAAAATGTATTACACTTTTCACAAAAAACTACTTTGACTTGTTTTATTTGGAATTGTTTATATTTATTGCGTAACTATTGACATTACTCAAATCGAGAAACTGAAAGACTATGGTGACCATGGGGCATCTTTTAGCACAAGCGTCAGTTGGTTGGATCAATTGAACACTACTTGGGTAAATTGAATACTTCTTGTCGGTTTCGTAAACACTTCTATTGATTAAATCAATAATAACACATAATTTAATGTTTTTTTTATCAACATTGATTTGTTATTATGATGCATCGAAGATATAAGGAACAAAACTTAATTTGGTCTTGTGACTTGTGAGCATTATGTATTTTGGCTTGTAAAATTGAACAAAGTGGAGATCCTTACATGTCGAGAAACTCATTGCACATCTTTCTTTTAAAAATATTCTCTCTATAAGAAACGTGGACAAGGGGTCTCGCAGACTCCGCCAGAATTTTGAATAGGCATGGCTCATCTAAAACACACCGAATACACAACTTTTTTCTACTCCGATCTTTTGGTGACTAAATTCGAATATACCGAGACGTTGGGGCGCAGGCGGCCACGAGATGTATTGATTCTCAAAAACCGCAGAACCCAAGGGGTATGTGAGACCCCTTCTCCACATTTAAAGGTTAAATGTAGAAAGTCCCAAAAAAATCCAAAATTGAATATTTGGGCATAAATTAAAATTAAAAGAAAAAAACATTTATTATACACAAATTACGATTTTTTTGTCGAAACGTTGAGTTCGCAAAATTCTGGGTAAAAGCTTGAATTTTTAGTTTTTTCTCTAAAATTCTGACTTAAAACCCGATAATAGACATTTTCTAAAATTTTAATTTCATTTTTCAAAATTTGTTAGAGCGTGTTAAAGCTTCAATTTTTCTTATTAAAAAATATTATGTTTTATATTTTAACTTCAGAGGTGAAATTTCCAGAACAAAATAGCGCTGTTTCGAATAAAATTTGATTTATTTTTAATTTTATGTTTCACCTTAAACTGTTACATTTTTTCCACGAATCTTTGATTTTATATATTTAATATCTTGGATTTTTCTAGAAATTTAAGTTTCGAGTCTGAATTTTGGACATTAAAATCAAACGCATTCACTGCATAAACTCGAAATTTCAATTTTTTTCCATACATAAACTATGATAAAAAAAAGTTGAGTTTCTTCGCAAAATTCTGAGCTTGAACTGTAAATTTTTAATCTTTTCTCTAAAATTCTGACTTAAAACGTACACTTTTTTTTTGAAAATTTTGAAATTCGTTTTTTAACATTTTGACCTTACGCTTAAAGTTTCGATTATTTTCTTAAATTATCGAAATTTAATTTTAAAATATAATTTATATAAATAGATTCAAACTGTTTCTTGTTGGGCTGCTTTCGCAAACATCGGATTTTATGTTATACTTTTATTTGTAATTTCTAAATTTTTACTTGAAAAATTCGACTTTTTTTAAAACCCTCATTTTAAAAAAATTAGAAATTATATCCACTTCTTTCTAAATTTCAACTTTAAAAACGAAATCGTTATCGAGTTAAATCTCAAATTCATTTTATACATGAGGAGTTTCTTCTGAATATTGTTAAGATTTTCTTAAAAATCCGTATTTAAACTTTGAAGTTTGACTGAGCCAAAGTATCGGGCTATTTGGTCCGAAACCGAAACTCCTTTTTTTAGCCGAAACAGAAACTTCGGTCGGCTGTTGTTCACAAGAAACCCTATCCCCTTCCCGTTACCACTGGTAACATTCGAAAACTGGCCATTTAAAAAAAATGCTTAGATAGATCAATTTTCTTTCTTTCTTTTGTTTATTTTTTATATAAAATTGGTGAAATTTAATTCTCAAAAATTTAACCTCTGCAGTAGCGCGAGGGAGGGGATAAGCTTGTTTTTTTCAACAACAATCAATTGTTTTTATTACACCATACTACAGCTTAAGTCTTTCTAATTAATTGGATGGGCAACACGTGAGGAACATTTTGGAGAAGAATCGAAAATACTGTAACTCCGAATTTCTTATTTTCAAGGGTTTTTCGATATTTTTTTAAAATTTTCTCCATCAATCCCCCCCTACATGTTCCCCAGCAGATTAACAGAAAGACCTAAGCTTTCATATAGTGTAATAAAAAAGGGGATTGCTATTCAAAAAAAAAAGACCATCCTTACTCCTCTCATACCGCGGAGCTAAAATTTTGAAAATTACACTTCAACGATATTCATGCCCCTAAGAAACAAAATTGTGCGGTCTGAACGATGTTTGCGAAAGTTGGCAGTTCCTTAAATAATCATGACTTTACAAAACAGATAGAAATATCAATTCAATCCAAATATAGGTATTAGTGATGTAACGAATAAGACGGGAAATTATTTATGAAATAACAATGCACCTGCTAAGGGTTTCCTAAACTAGGGCTCATGGACCCTTGAGAGATCCATATCATGAGTGTTGGGGGCTCATGGGTATTATAGCTAACAACATTTTTGAAGATAATAATTAATCCAGTAATTTATCTAGTCCCACCTCATAAGAAGAATTTTTAAATTCCCTCGTTTTCTTTCCCTATTAGCTCGCTACAATATGGCAGGATGCTCCCCCTGGTTCATAGACCCAACAGAAAATTTATCTTCCCACCTGCGGGAGCCTTTTCCATAAATTTTTATTATTTAATGAAAATTAGTCCTTTCCTTGAGATTTCGACATTTTCTCGAAATTTCGACTTTTTTCTCAAAATCCGCATTTTTTCACAAAATTCTCTTTTTCTTTAGAAATTTTGAATTCATTCTAAAGTTTGACTTCTTACATCAAAATACGACTTTTTTAGAATTTCGAATTTTTATCTCAAAATTCTTCGCTGTGTTTTTTAAAATTTCATTATTTCTAAAAATTCTACTTTTTTTGAAAATTTCACTTTTCTGAAAAATTCGAGTTGTTTATCAAACTTCGCCTGTTTCTGAAAAATTGGTAAAAGAGAAAACATTTTTAGAATAATATTTATATGAAAATTTTAAAACATATTTTTGAAAAACTTTAAATTTTTGTTAAAGAGACTAAAACTTCTAGAAATTTCAAATTCCAACTTGTTTCTCAAAATTTTGCAGTTTATCTCAATAGTGGATATTTCCTGATGTCACACTTAGGGAGGGTTAAAAAATAAATATCCAGTCAAGAAATGTCGATTCTTTTTCCTGGCATTTCAACTTTTTTTCCTAAAATTTTACCCAAATTTTTTTTCCAAATTTCGACATTTGACTTTCTCTAGGAAATTCTTACTTTTTACTAAATTTCGACGTTTTTCTCAAAATGTCGATCTTTTTCTGAAACTGTTAATCTTTTCCTCGAAATTTTGATATTTTTTTCAAAATTTGTGTTTTAGAAACTTGTGATTTTTATTTCAAAAATCGTCTTTTTCTCGAAATTTTGATATTTTTCAAGCAAGGTTTTTCTAAAAGTCAGGTTTTTATATTAAATTTGATTTCCTGAAAATTCCAGCTTTAAACGAAAACTAGATTTTTTTAATTATAATTCGTCTTTTTCGATTTTATACTCAAAATTCTATTTTCTTCTATTAAAATATTAAATATTTTATAAAAATTTAAACGTTTTTTCGAAATGTTGAGTGTCTGGAAAATCACCTGTTTCTCAAAATTCGCCTTATTCTCGAAGTTTCAACTAAATGTCTAATTAAAATTGAGCTTTTTAACCAAAATTAAACTTTTTCTCAAAATTCTCAAAAATGTTAACAAGAACATAAAAATGTTGAGAATAATAATTTTACGAAATTTAGAGAAAAATATTACTTGTAAATAACGAGATGAAGTCAAAATTTAAATGAAAATAAAAAATGTATGAGAAATATTTTTATTCTGGAAAAGTTTCTCACAAAATTCTCCAAGTGGTAGTGAAACAGCCAACATTCGCATTCGCATTTGCGAATGTTTGAAATGAATATTCGCATTCGCGAATGTGGGAAAACCAGCATTCGTTACATCCCTAATAGGTATGTACTAAAAATTGAGGTTCTAATTGAAGACTAAAAACTCATGACTTATTTCTCATCATTTTTGAAACCTATCACACTTACTTTATGTCACTTAATTTTAGCTGGATTATTTATATAAATACAGTAAGCGGCATTAAAAATAGTTTTATTTGACATAAACTTTGTAAAACAAGATATTTTTGGATCAAAACAGTGCCAGGATGATTGCTTATTTTCATCAGTTTTTTGGGTATCCTAAAAACAAAACTCCAAATTTTGATTTGGAACAAAACACAGCACAGATTTTTGATTGTACATAAAAATAGATTACTGAGATAAATCAATCTTATCATTACAAATATAAACGTCGCATTGTTCTCTAAATATACCTACTGTGTGTGCGTGGATTATAACTTCACAAAAAAAAAACAATAAATATATGCTTTGGTAAACAAAAATATTTATGAACATAATTAAAAACGTACCTTCATCGTGAACATCTCGTTGAAAATCCACAAATTTATCACATAAACAAGACAAAGTCTAAAAAACGAGAGATTGTGAGCTAAATTATTAAAAACAATTAAAGGAGCTAATGTCAAAAGCACGTGTCGTTATCTTCGTATTTCTCCTATCGCGACGAGATATACTCGTTACGTTCAGCGCCGGCACATGACTGAAATATTTTTTGCAGTTGAATCAAAGCAGGCAGCTACGAGACTTTATGTTGCGCCTGCCTTTGGAGCTCCGCCTCTTAGGATATTGCACTTCAAACGTGATTTGGATGTCCTTTGGGTTATCAACTACCTGATAATTTCGAACTACTGTTTGTTGTTATCATGAAAATACAAAGTGAATAAAGTTCATCGTTATAAAAGTGTTTATTTTCGTTGTCCCCTTCTGATCAATAACCATTATTTTTTAGTTTTTTGACCATTTCTTAATGCATGATCGTTTAGCGCGAAATCCACTTTATCCTTATATTTTTTCTGTTACCTTTTCATTTAAGCAATTTCAAGCTTTTTCTGAAAATTTCAGCTTCTTTGTCACAATTCCTAATTTTCCAAGAAATTTTCTCTAAAAATTGTTGATCATTGAAATTTCTTGGAATTTTGATTTTCTTTGAATAAATTTCGACTTTTCCGCGAAACTTGTTTGAACATACTCAATTTTTTAAGGAATTTGATTACTTTATTTCTCAAACTGTCGACTTTTAAAATAAAATTTTTTAGAAAATATTCAAAATTATGTGAATTTATGACATTTTCTTTACAAATCATGTGCATTTTTCCTATAATTTCAAGATTACACTTGGAATTTGTAATCATTTTCTTAAAGTTGCCACATAAAAATCAAAAATTTGGGATTCAAAGAAAAATGTTGGAAAAAAGTTTTGGAATTTTAAAAAAAGCTGTTCTGGATATTTGAGGTTTAAAATCGAAACTAAAGTTAAAATTTCGAGATTAAAGCCGAAATTTCGACATTTGAATATTCGAATGTTCGATTGCAAATTCAAAATTTTAAAAAACAGTTAAAATTTCAAAAAAAATCGTTGAAGATATTTTTAAAAATTTTTCGAATATTTTTAAAAGTCTTAACTTCTTTTTTTGCTCTAAATATATGTTGAAAAGTCGTTATTGTGGAACTAAGGTCGAAATTCCAAAGAACAAGTTCAAAATGTCAATACTAAATTCAAAATTTCGATATCAACTCAAAATGTTCTGATACAAAAATTGGATTTACAGTCTAAATTTCGAAGTTTACAGTTTGGATAAAACTCGAAACTTCGACAAAGAAGACGAAATTTCAAATTCATACTCAACAGGCCCGTAACCAGGGGAGGTTAGGGGCTGAAGCCCCCCCGAAATGTTTTGGCTTCACGCTAGAGAGACTTGATTTTAACTAAAATCAAAATTTGGGTAAAACACCTTTTTAATTCCAAAGTTTTGGCCACATTTGTGATGTAACGAATATTCGTATTCACATTTTTTTTAATATTCGCATTCGTATTCGCAAGAACTTATGCGAATATATTGCCAATGTAACTGCTAAGGGTTTTTTTTTTAAATTGGTGTCCATGAACCCTTGAGGGATCAACATTTATTAAGACAATAATTAATTAATGCAGTAATTTATCGAGTCCTACCTAATAAAGGGTGTTTTTAAATTTCCTTATTTTCTTTTCCTAGTACCGAGCTACATTAGGATAGGCTGAGGCGCTTGCTCTCCTCTAGTTCATGCAGCCAACCGAAAATGTAAACTCTCAACTTAGAACACCTTTCTGGATTCTGGATTCTGAATTCGTTGTGGGTTGTCTAAAGTTTAGGCCAGCACTTAGGCCACTCTTTTCGGGCCCATTGTGCTATCCCCGTGATTGAGGTGTCCTTGGTCATTCATTCAGCCACCTAAACTTGTTGAGAAACTGAAGAACGTTCCTTGGATGCGCCTCTCTCAAACTGACCACACTAGGCCAGATGTCCCCCAGCGTGGATCCTCTGATTGATGCTAGTGCTGTATAAAATTCCCAACATTTCCGCTTGGTAGACTGTTGAGTATTTATCTAACTTTATACATACATTTAGGTTCAGGTCTTCCAAGAAGATTCCTGTTCCAGTGCCCGTATTTATTTTCGATCCATCCGTGTTTATACTTACGTCTGGTATCCTTGCTTGTAGTTCATCCATTTTTATACGGTAGGACTTTGTAAAGTTATATTTCACTGGTCGATGGTCCATTGGCGCAACCAGAATAGGTGCCTTTTGGAGCGCGAACACCTTTTCCAGTTTCCATTTTTTCTGAAAATTAGTCTTTTTTTGAAACTTTGACCTATTTTCAAAATTTAGACTTTTTTGTCTAAATTCTTTTTTTTTCGAAAAAATTCTCTTTTTATTTTAAAACTTTGAATTTATTCTAATATTCAATTTTTTTTTTGAAAATCCGACCGTCTCAAAATTTGGAATTGTTATCTCCAAATTTTTTTTCAAAATTTTGTCATTTCTCAAAATTTGACTATTTCTGAATATTTCGACGTTTATTTCAATAATGGATATTTTCTGACCTCACAGAGCGGTAGGGGGGAGAAGGGGAATTGTCCTTTACTTAGGCAGTCGTTAAGAAATAAATATAAGTGGATAAATGTCGAATCCTTTTCTTGAAATGTCCTGTTTCCTGAAATTTATTTTCTCGAAAGTCTCCCTTTTTTCGAAATTTTGGCAAAAATTGACTCTCTGGGACATTTTAAATGTTTACTAAATTTTAACTTTTTTCCCCGAAGTTTTGATTTTTTCAGAATTTGTTCGGGTTTTCGAAATTTTCAGTTTTTTCTACGCAAATTGTCTTTTTAATGTCATAATTTTTCTTCAATATTTATTCTGAAATGTAATCCCAAATTTTCGACTTTAATTTTAAGAAAATACATTTTTCAAAATTGCAAATTTGCAGTTAAAATTTTCGAAAAAAAAACGAGATTTAAAAAGGAAAATTGCAATTTTGATTTTAAAAGTAGGGAAAATTTAATTTTAGTCATTTGAAAATTTGAATTTTTCTGTAAATAACATTTTGATCTATAAATTTCTTAAATGTGTCCTTTCTCGAAATTTTAACTTAAAATTTTAAGAACAAGTTAGGAATTTTGAGTTTTAGCTTTAAATATAGACCTTTAACTTGAAATTTAGACTTTTAACCCAAAATTTAGACTTATTTGTTGAAGATTTGACTTTATCATCAACTGTTGACCTTGTAACTTCGAAGAAATTTAGATTTTTAAAGTCAAAACATCTTTCGTCTAAAATTTTGAATCATGTAAAGTTGAAGTCTGGAATTTAATCTCAACATTTTAAACTTGTTTCTGGGAGTTGCGATTTTAGTTCCAAAGTTTATCCTTGTTATCTCGTTTAAGAGTCAAAAATCATTAAAAAAATTAAAAATCCCTTTTTTAATTTTGAATCTCTGAAAAAGATTAAATTCTTTAGAAATTTCAGAAAAATATCTAAATCTAATTTTTTCCAAATTCAAAATTTTTTCTTCGAAACTTCTATTTTTTTGTTAATCAGTCGAAAATTCAAATTTAATTTAATTGGTAAAGTTGTTCTTCGAAATTTTGACTTTAAATCAGAAACTTCAAGGTTGAAACTTTATAATAATAGCAATTACTAGTTTAATCTTGAAATTCTAAAGTTGGATTTTCAAAAAAGGTAATTTCCAAAAAATGTAGAAAAAGTTCTTTTAAACTTTTTTAGAAATTTTGAAATTTAGCTCTAAGATCTTAAACTCGAGATTTCATCTTTTTTTTCAACTTTTCTAGTTCAAATTAAAACAAAGTATTGGTAATTCCAAAGTCAAAATTTTTAAAAATATTTTAAAATTTCTAATCTTTGTTCTCCGATCAACTTCCCCATTTACAGAAATCACTACACGCCACTGAAATTTTCAATTTTTTTTCTTCAAAACTTCTAATTTTCAAATCAACATTTTTATAAAACAGTCAAAATTACAAAATTTCTAATGTTTTTTTTTTAAATATCTTCTTTTTTTTTGGTGGAACGGACTGGTCCTTGGTTTTCTTCAGAAATTAAAATACAAAACCTGTCCCCTGAAACCAAGAAAGATTAAAAAACACAAAGGTTTGCTCCCGAAAACGCAACCTTTGTTATGTTTATAAGCTTTCTTGGTTTCAGGGGACAAGTTCTGTATTTTAATCTTCATTTTGTTTCAGTTTCAGTTTAACCTTGAAATTTCTAATCGAAGGACGATTATTGGAGTTTTCAAGAAAAAAAAAACATATTTTAGATATTTATTGTTTAAAGTTGAAATGATACCTCAAAAGGGAACATTGAAATATAGCTCTTTGGAAATTTCGATTTTAATTAAAACAAAAATTTTTAAACTGACGAGAAAATTTTGGAACTTAGTATTGAACTTTCCAAATTTTTCTCTAAACCCAAATTTTATTCCAATTATGAGGACAAACTTGAAATTTAGGAAATCTTTTAAAATAAATAAAACTTTTCTCAAAATTAATATTTTTTCATTCGAAATTAGGATTTATTTATTCAAAATTTGATATTTTTACTTAAAATGTCGATTTCAGTCTGAAATTTATAAAAAAGTTTTAAAATTTTGGGTTTAAATATGTCAAGCTTACCTTTTATGTTTAAAACAAAAATTCAATCATCGAGAAAAACTCAAAATTTATAACAAAGAAATTCGAATTTTGACACCAATAGTTGAGAAAATATTGGAATATTTAAATATTATTAAACTTAAAAATTTTGTTTAATACGCAACATCTTAATATTCGACCTTAAAATGTTTACAAAAAGCCGAAAAGGTGGAAATTTTGTTAATTTTTAACAACGTTAGTTTTTTTAGGAGTTCCCATTTTGATTAGAAATTTAGATTTCTTTCTGAAACTTTCCCTTTTCGAGTTAAAATTTTAATTAAAAATATAAAAACGTCAAATTGGGAACTTTGAAAAATAGTCGAAATTCTGAAAAAAAGCTCGAATGTTTAAAATTCAAAATTTCAATAAAAAATTCGAATTTTAACTGCAAAAGTAGAATTTTTCCTGCTCCTTTTTTTTAAATAAAAAATATGTAGACTTTTCCATTCTTCAAGTGAAGCTTCCATGGAGAACTGCTCCACATTAAGAATATCACTTGGCAAATTTACATTTTTCTTTCGATGGGTATAATTTTGTGGTGTCCGGTTAAGGAAGAACTTTGGCATGTTTTGCATCGAAATACGTGCCCACGTCCGCCCAACAAAGCCTTCGGTCATTAGAGGTCCACTTATATGGGATTTTCTGTTATATAATTCCAAACTGTGAAAACCTGTCCACCTAATAGAGGTATCCGTTCATTGGAGGTGTCCTCTATGGCAGATCTACTATATTTAAATTTGCAATTTTTAAAAAATTTTACCTCTTTTCAAAATTTTAGGTTTTTTATAAATTTATAAATTTGCGACTTTATTGTTGCGGAAAGAATCTCTTCACAATGTTGGCCCCTTTGGAATATTTCAACTTTTTATTGAAACATTTGACTTTTTTTGGTATTTCAACTTTTTTGGGAAATGTAATTTTTTTGAAAATTTAAGCTTCATTAAGAAATTAGTCTTTTTTCAAAACTACGATTTCTACTGAAAATCCCAACTTTTTTTTCAGATTCTTTTTAAAAAATTCAATATGTCTAATTTTGTCTTTTATTCCAAATTTTTAATTTCAATGTACAAAATTTTGACTTTTTGAAAATGTTTACTTTTTGCTGAAAAATATGATTTTTCAATTTTTGGTATTTTTAAAATATTTTTGCCTTTTTCGCGATTTCGATCAGTATATTTGGATTTTTTCTTGAAAACTTCGACTTTTTGAAAATATGTAACATGCGAGTTTTTTCAAAATTTCGACATTTTCAAATTTTCACCACCTTTCCCAAAATGTTCACTATATTTTTATTAAATCCTACCTTTTTTTGAAAATTTCAACTTTCTGAGTTTTTAAAAACTTCAACTGTCTCAATTTTTTTGAAAATTTTTTCTTCATTTTTAATTTTAAGCTTTATTGACAATTACCTATGTCTTTCTTTAAAACTGCGACTGTACTGAAAAATACGATTTTCATTTCCAATTTTCACTTTTTACCAAATATTCATATTTGAAATTATGACTTTTTGGAAATGATGGCTTTTGTTGAAGATTTATTTTTTTTAATTTTGAATTTTATTGTAAATTTTTATCTTTTTCAATATTTCAAGCCACCTAAAATAATAAAATTTTTCCTGAGAATTTGAACTCGTTTTTAAAATTTCAATATTGTTACGTGCGTTATCGGTTCGAATTGATTACGCTTATCGAATAAGACCCACTTTATTACTGAACTCAACTTGGATCACCACAATTGACAATTAACTCACTTATTATTGACTTCTACTAACTCACTAATTACACTGACTCTAACTGACTGACTCGAGGGAAAGCAGATCGCCTTTTTATAGTTTTGGCCGCCGGCTTCCAGAATTTTCGGCAGATAAGACTTATCGAATGCCGAAATTTCTGGAACGCTTATCTGGCGTTTGTTTCGTTATCGCGGCCGCTTTCCCCTTATCAGAACCTTCTAGAAACTTTTTTTATTTACTAAATTCTACAATTCTAGTCTAAATCCTATTTCATCTATTTACATTGCGTTACAATATATTCAAATTGTCATCTTTTTCAAAATTTCTACTTTTTCTATTTTTTGGAAAATGTTGGTCTTTTATCGACGTTTTTGTAAACTACTTTTTTTGAAAATTTCAACCGTTTGTTAAAATGTTGAAGTTTAAATTTTATTTAATTTTATTTTTTTAAATTTCCACTTTTTAAACACTTTTGATCCTTTTTAAATACCTAGACTTTTCGCATATTTAGACGTTTTCAGAAAACCACTTTTTGTAGAAATTTTAATTTTTTTTTTCAAAATTGAGAGTTTCAGTTATTTACTGTTTTCTAAATGTTGACTTTAAACTTAGGTAGTACTGTCGATACTGCTAGAGTCAAAACCACATCAAAAGTATACACTATTTCGTTTGATTAACGTAAGTTTTTAGACTAAACAACGTCGCGATAAAATTTCTATGACCGACCAATGCGATAAAATTTCTATGACCGACCAGTGTCACGGTCCATTTTTAAACAAAATATGCAATTTTAACAAAAAATGTTGATTTTTTCTTGAGATTTAAATTTTATTCACATTCCATAACTTCTACAATATTTTCAAAAGTTCAGATTTAAACTTGGCCAGTTTTCCTGTAGATTTTTAATTTTCCTCGAAATTTTACTCTTTTCTAGGTCTAAACTCTAAATATTTACCCTTTTTTACCATATTCACTTTAAAGTAGAGATTTGAAAAAAAGTATTTTATAATTTCCAAATTTCTATCTTTTCAAAAAATTTCAAAATTTCAATAAAAAACTAAGAATATGACTTTTTTTAATTATTTGACATTTTTCGCTTTTTCTTGAAACGTTGCCCTTTTTGGAAATTTCAAAATTTTTGTAAATTGTAGTTTTACTTTAAATGCTGTAAATTTACATACTAAAACTTTTTTGAAAACTTCTACCTACTCTTGAAAATTGACCTCTAAAATATCGACTTTTTTCAAACTTTTTCAACTTTTTGAAAATTTCTGTTATTTTGAATATTTCAACTTTTGTTTTGAAAACACGTCTCTTTTTAAATGTTTCCACCTTTTTTTAAAAATTTTGAGTTTTTTGAAAATTTCGACTCTTGAAAATTTTGGGGTTTCAAAATTTTGATTTTTTAAAAATTTTGACCTATTTTGACGGTTTTCACTTCATTTTCTATAATTTTTCAAAAAAAAAATTGACTATTTAAAATTTAAACAGTTTTATTTGCATTTTTTCGAAAATGGCGACTCGAAATTTCTACTCTTTTGACAAATTTTCACCTTTAATAATCTCCACCATGTTTCGAAAGTTTCTATTTTAATACTGACATTATTGAAAATTTAAACTTTTTACAAATTCCGGCTTTCTGAAAATGTCTTTCATTTTTTCGAACTTATACAATTTTTCACTTTTTTGGAAATTTGGACCATTTTAAAATTTAAATTTATTTTTTAAATGTTGGTTTTTAAAAATTTCAAGTTATTCAGAATATCCATTTTTTCTCAAATTTTCCAATGTTATCGATTTGATCCAAATTTTGATTTCATATTGGAAATTTCGCATGTTCAATTTTCATTTTACAATATTTTAGAAACTTATTTCGAACTTCTTTTAATAATTTCGAGTTTTTCGTTCGATATTTTTATTTTTTTCTCAAAATTACGAGTTTCGGTTGTTTGCTATTTTTTAATTTTGACTTTAAACTTAAAGTATTACTGTGGATACTGTTAAAACTTCATCAAAAGTATACACTGTTTCGTTTAATTAACGTATTTTTTTTAGCCTAAACAAGGTCGCGATAAAATAAAAGACAGAGGAATTTCTATGACCGAACAATGTCACTGTCACTCTTTAAACAAAATATTCTATTTAAACAAAAAAATATGGACTTTTTTCTTGAGATTTAAATTTTGATCGACGTTTCCTTATTTTCAAAATTCAGCTTTAAATTTAGTCAGTTTTCCTGTAATTTTTAATTTTTCTTGAAATTATACTCTTTTTTCCTAGATCTCAACTCTAAATATTTACCCTTTTCTACCGTATTCACTTTAAAGTAGAAATTTCGAAAAAATTATTTTATAATTTCCAAATTTCGATCTTTTCTATAAAGTTGTGGAAAAAAATATTTTACAATTTCAGTGCTAACCTTTTTTTTTAGTTTATATTTTAAACCCAAATTGCATATTTTTTCTAGTGATTTTGAAGTTTTGCGAAATTTTAATTTTAGTTGGAAAATGTTCACTTTTTGAAGATTATTAAGTTTAAACTTGACTTTTTTTTGATAGATGTTGATTTTCTCCGAAACCTTAATCTTCTTTTAAATTTTATTTTAAATTACTACTTTTAGAAGCTAAGATCAATTTCGAAACTATCCATTTCTTGGAAATTTTCTTTTTTACACTTAATTTAGAGTTTTACCGCAAAGTGTTTTCTTCAAAGAATTTTAGGTGTCAACTTATACTTTGAGCCTAGATTTAAAATTTTGAGTCAATAATTGCAACTTAAAATACAAATTTTGAAATGTCGCACTTGAATACGACATTTGGGGAATGAAATCTAAAATTTCAGCTTAAGGTCGAAGGTTTGATTTCTATTTCAAAGTTTTAAGCTTTTTGCGAAATTTCGAAAGTTTTTGGAGAGTTGACGCATGAAACATATTTTTAAATATAGTGACTGAAGTGGAATTATAGAGTTCAAAATCGAAAATCCTACAAAAGATAGAAGTATCAAGTCTATTTAGTTTGCTCCTGAAATCGAAATATTGAGATTTAAAAAAATTCGAAATTTCAGGTATTAAATTGAAATTTCTTTTTTGTGTAAATCACTGGTTTACTGTTGAAATTTTGAATTTAATCTGGAAATTTTCAAACTGAAATTTTAATTTTAGTCTCAAAATGCCTTCTCTAACCTTTTGGTTTCGACTTTAAGTTCCAAAAAATATAGAAAGCTCAAATTGAATATAAAAATTTAAGAAAAACATTAATATTTAAAAAAAAAATAAAAACATTAATATTTTTTGGACAACTTTAGGTTAATTTTTTCAAAATATTGACTTTGAAGATGAATAAAAAAATATGTAAAAATAATTCTGACTTATACGAGAGTGGTCTAAGAAGTTTCCGACCTAACAAAGATCAAGATATTTTTTCTTTAATTTTTTTATATTTTTTTACATAATCTCCTTGTAAGTATGCACACTCCTCCCAACAATGCTCCTATTTCTTTAACCCGTCCAAATAGTACTCGGCATTTTTCTCTGCAACATAATTGTTCGCGAAGGTGATTGCCTCCTTTTTTTGATGAAGATCTCTGTCCTCCGAGCGCAATTTTTAGATGGGGGAACAACAGAAGTCACTTGGGGCTAGATCTGGTGTATAAAAAAGATGACCAAGCAGCTCAAACCGTAATTCCTGGATTTTTATCATGGCAACCGCGGAAGTGAGAGACGGCGCATTGTCTTGGTGAAATAGGTTCTTTTTTCTGCAAATGTTGCCGTTTTTCTGCAACTTCTACCTTCAGCTTATCAATTAATGATGCGTAGTATGCTCCAGTAATGGTTTTTCCCTGCTTGAAGATAATTGATTAAGATAACTCCATGACTATCCCAAAAAACAGCCGCCATCACTTTTCCAGCCGAAAAAACAGTTTTTGCTTTTTTTGGAAGCCGATTCCCGCTTCGCAGTCCACTGTTTTAATTGTATTTTTGTTTCTGGAGTATAATTATGTATCCAAGTTTCATCTGCAGTAATTAATCGGCGCCAAAACTCCGATTTATTGCGCCTAAACTGCGTCAAGAGAGCGTTGGAAATGTTCATTCGAACACGTTTTTGGTCTAACTTGAGCAAATGCGGCACCCAACGCGCGGACGGTTTTCTCATGCCTAAATCTTGATTCAATATGTGACAAACACGTTCTTTGGACATATTCATAGCCTCTGCTGTCTTAGACCAGTCACGGAAAACATTCAAAATGCGAAGTTCTAACAAAATTCCAAATGTCTTCAAATTTTGACATAAGATTAAAATTAGGTTACTAAATCTAAATCTCATTTTGCACCCTATTCAGAGGTCAGGAACATGGTTAAAAATTTAAAAATGCAAAAATATTGAAGTGAGAAGTAAAGCGCTAACTGCGCTAGGTACCTATACTTGGGAAGAAATACAAAAGTAATAAAAATAAAATTTAAAAGTTTTTGTCTTTAATCTTGAAAATTTGATTTTACACTCAAATATTCAAATTTTTCTAGTCGTTCCTACCTCTAAATCCGATATTTTACTCAAACTTTCTAGAGAAAGAAAAAATTTTAAATGCAAAGTTAGAATATTCTACAGCTAAAGAAAAATTCAGCACTTTGAAATTTAGAAACAAAACAAATTCGATTTTGAAAGTAATCATAATTTTTTGTTGATCTTGGTGATAATATCGTTTTGTTTTTCGAAATAAAAGACTACAAAAATTAAAACCTTTGGTACAAAAGGGTACAAAAATAGTATGCAAAATTATGGCCTAATCAAATTCATTTTTTAAGATAGTCGTGATTTTCACGTTGCCCTGAAATAAATTCTCTGAAATCTTGGATTCTCGGAACATTAACACAAGACAACAAAAAAACATATTTATCGCCTCTGGTCACTAAGCGTGAATTAGGTGATTGTGTCTTTGTTTACCTCACGCAGCACTTCAATAATTTTTGCATTTTTAATTTCTTAACCATGTTCCTGGCCTCTGAAAGGGGTGCAAAGAGGAGATTTAGATTTAGTAAACTATTTTCAACCCTATGTTAAAATTTGAAAACTTTTGGAAATATTTCTCTCTCTCTCACTTTAATTTGACGGTCGTTTAGCACCATTTGGTGAACTTTGGCGCTTTTATCCTTAGTAGTTGCAGTTTCTGGACGTCTCGAAGGTTCATCGTCTCTCAAGCTGGTACGGCCAGCTGCCCAAAATTTCTCTGAGGTAAATGACGGTGCAGAGTCCCCATACACTTTGATTTGCGTAGGCGTATTGCTTTTCAAAAACAAATATTTAATGGCAGCTCGATACTCGATTTTTTCCATTTTCACAATAACATTCACATCAACTCACTCAAACAATTATCAAATAATAGCTAAGCGTCCAAAATGGCGGAAATTTTGGTGAGTATCTGTCAAAAGATGCAAAACTACATTCCCTAGCTTTTATTGGCGAGTTCTGTCATCTTCACCTTAAGATCGGAAACTTTTCAGACCACCCTCGTACAGATAATGTCGTTCCGTCTATAGCCCTATACTGTGAATTGGATTGAAAGTTCAAAATTCAGCTCAAATTCTTTGTTTTAACATTGGAAATATTTATGTTGAGATATGGGGTGAAGTTTCGGGTTTTCGTTCAAGCTTGAGAGAACAAGGTGTCGGTAGGTCGGACATACTCGAATCGCCAGTCGAGCGCTCTCGGCGTCGAGAGGCCGGCATGAAAACTATGGGAGAATCAGAGACAAAAGAGACTGAACCTAACACGGTAAACAGTGAAGCCAGTTGAAAGCCTGGCTAAAGCCTAGCTCCATCTAGCTCACAACGCTCTCTTATTATTTGACAGACCTTTGCGAAGATAACATCGGCTTTTAACATTGGAAATGTTTATGTTGAGATATGGGGTGAAGTTTCGGGTTTTCGTTCAAGCTTGAGAGAACAAGGTGTCGGTCGGTCGGACATACTCGAATAGCCAGTCGAGCGCTCTCGGCGTCGAGAGGGCGGCATGAAAACTATGGGAGAATGTTAAGTTTACAGTTCACCGCAGAGCATCATATTCGTTTAATCCAGTGACGTTTCATTGGATAAGGCTATCAGCTATGGATATTAAGAGTATGAAAAATAGCGAAAAGTGTAAGACATATTGAGAGCGTAAAAAACGTTTACGAGAGATTGAAAATAGAGAATCTAGTGAGTTAAGTACGAAAACACCGCTAACAAAAACTGAACACAGTAGGCGGTATTGTGAGCATGTAAATATGCGCAAACTTAAAGGTTCTGAAGTTTACACGGGCTACCCAAGTCAGCGGCCCTTAAGTGAGGGGTTATAATTCCATTATTATGCTGTAAACTTTTACCCTAAATCCAATTCACGTACTGTGGTAAAATATCTGCACTTATAATTTTTAGGGCTCAAATAAATGTAAATTATTTTTACAATAAAGTTGACAAATTTTTGCTTGTAGATTAAATATATTTTAATATTTTATTGATTTCGCTTTGTACTAAAATATTTCTTTCAAGAGCCATGAGCATAGATGCCTTAATATTATTTTGATTTAAATTATTTCGTAGTCTATTTGGTTATACGAGTATATTTCAATTTAAAAAATAATCTTTCAGAAGAAACTTGGCTAATGGAAACTGTAAATTTAGAAAAGATAAACATTGCAGAAATAACCCTAAAAATAGAAAACAGTCGAAAGAAAAATATTTGAATATTCAAGTTTTCACTCGAAATCTCAAGTCGTATACTTCGATATTAAGGTCGAAAATAAAAAAAAATAGCTAGATGAGGCCAAAGTTTTGAATTCAGAAAAGTTGCGAGAAAAATAGTAAAAAAAATAGACAATTTTAGGAAAATATTCCAGGATTTCAAAAAATTCATAGTGTTCTAAAATTTCAAAACATATGTCAACATTTTGAGGTTAAAGATAAAATTTTGCAACTAAATCAAAATCATTTGAAAAAAATTAAAATATTTCATTTAAGGTCATGATTTTAAATAAATGACTTGTGTTCTTAAAAAAAAGAGTCCTGATTAAATTTAAAACCTTAAAAATAAAAAATTAAAGCTTTAACACTGGTTGAAACCGTTATTGCAAGAGTAGAAAGTAAAGTTTCAATTTTAGGATTTTAAAATTTGAGGAAACCCACCACGCATGATTTAATAAAAAAGGGGATTTTAAATTTCGAAAAAAAAGTTGACATTACAAAATTTCGATAAAAATCTTGAGTTTTCGAGTTTATATATTTATAATTTTAAGAATTAATTTTTTAGGCTGAAGTCACAATTTCGAAAATAAGTCAAAATCTTTAGAAATATTTAGAATTTATTATTTAACATGAAAATTTTAAACAAAACGTAAATATTTATTGACAGTTTAAGAAAAATAAATGACATTTTGAAAGGTTGGGAAACTTTATGAAAAAGTCATAATTTCAAGAAAATACTCTATGTTTATTTTTTTAATGCAATAACTTGCGTTAGACTCGCAAGACTGATGTTCCAATTTTGAATCCGTTTGAAATCCGAAGTTTTAAGAAAAAACACAAGAATTGCAAGTTTAATGTAAAAATTTTAAAAATTGGAGATTGTAGAAGAAATTATTAAATTTCCGAAAAGCCCAAAATTTGTATTTATAATTATTTTGAAAGCATAAGCGCATAATTTTGTTAAGAAGAGTTAAATAGATTTCTAGACTGTTTTCTTTAGGTTAGAAAATTTTAACCTCTCTGGATAAATAAGACGTCAAAATGACACTTGACGGAAAAAATAATCAATAAGTAATCGAATGCCGGGTTCGCTACGTTCTCTTCTAAAAAACTTAGAGCACACTTGATGACTTTTTCATTTAAACACCTGATAAAATTTTAACTGACATAAATTGAAATTTACTAATTCAATCAGATTCACTCTGTTATTATTAAACGGCTCGAGATAATTAAATACCATATCTGTTGCTAATTTAAAGCCCTCATCGCTTCCCATTTTTGTTTTTAGATTCATTTAAGTGGTCAGTTCATTACGACAAGCGTATTTTTGATATTAGGAAATTTCATTACCTTTGCGATTCTGTGGAAGGAGATTCAAGTGACGTTATTGAATCATTGTCATTATCAGCTAATTATTATTATTAATTAATTATGCAATAGAGTTGCTGCAAGACCGCTTTAAAATAAAAGAACGGGTCACAACCGTCCTAAACATTTTTTAATTTACAAGTACCACACAACCCGGTCTAAGACAACCAATTAACTGTAATAAAGGTTTTAGAGCTTTTGGCAAAAAAGGGAATTACTTTTATTTATTATTCCCATAAGAGCGGAAAAATTAAACGATCATGCAAAGCGAAAATGGCAATCAGTACAACCAGTGCAGCTCTAGTTTTAATTAGAAATAGGTGCAGTAACTTTAAACAATGTCCAGCCTTGTTAAATCCAGAGTGTCAAGCGAACATCGTTACTTCAGCATTAGTTAAAAAATTGTAATTTTCTTTAAAAGAGTTTGAATTAATGTACCATATGAATCAAATCACATCTAAACGAATTCACGTGTGATCTGGAATATGATAAACAAAATCACAGAACCTCAATTTTTAAGATTGATAAATTTGCCATTCAACTGCCCTCTAATGTTTTTTTAGATGATCCTGATTTCAATGCGAAATAATCTAAATAGATTTATTAACTGAAACAAGTTTATTTTGGGAGTAATTAGAAATTTCATTGAAATCAGAAAAAATTAACTTCATTTTCAAGAAACCAAATTGGGTTGAATGCAGCTGGTCATTTAAAAGTCCATTCAAAAAAACAAAAGTATGACATGCAATTCAAAGACCATAAATTCTTGTCAGGAAGAACAATTACATGACTGGGGCAATAAATTTTAGGATCAAGAGGAAACTGAAAACAAAATACTTTTATCCCAAGAAGAAAAGGCCACGAATAACAATTTCAAGACAATTACTACTTACGAGCACCCTGTGGTCTATTCATTGTAACGTTGCCTTTCAAAAAGGAAAGAAGGCACATTCAGTATCAATAAAATGATTTTTAAACTTGGAAAAAATAGGAATGACAGAATATCTAAGAACCACTTGTCGGAATGACAAATTTCTCAAATGTACTACTTATCCAACCAGGGGGTTCAAACAAACTGTGAACGGCCATAAAATTCATGTGGTGTAAGACACATCTGCAAACACTTTCAACACAGTCAGCCTTAACGACATTTTAATTAGTTATAAAAAAAATAAAAACTAAACGTAATACGTATTGTTGTAAATCAATACATATTTTATGTAATTATTAATATTTACTACTTGGAAGATACATAGATAATTGTCCTGGGGAATTTCAAGGGGTGTCGGATAACCCAAGGGTCGACGTCACTAAGATTCTAGCCTTTAGTCAAAATAAATAAAGGTTTCATATTTCAACACGATCGGTAAAGAGGTTATGAAATAGTAATTAAATTATTTTTTATAACAACTTTGAAAGTCTGCAATTCGAAAAGTAAACATTTTTTATTAATTTTTTTTTTCGTAATTCGTATTTATTTATCATTCCGAATCAACTGCCAAGCGTTGTCTTTGAAATTTGTAAATACCCTGTATAACCTTGTATGTTAAATAAAGTGTTAATTATGTTCTTATTTGGTCATTTCCAATGTCTCCGTTGGTTGCAAGGATTGCGAAATCTGTGAATTTTGTTTTTGTTTTAAACTTAAAATTGCTACTTTGGTAAAGATTTAGATTTATTTTTCGAAACAATGACTTTAAATCCGATTTTTTCTATAAAGCGTTTTGTATAAATCTAGATTTTCCTTCGAAATATTGAATTTCTTCTTTTGTCTCGGTTAGGATAATAAAAAATATGAACACCGTGATTATTAAACATTATGTATTTGTTACATGGGATACATAAGAATGTTAAAAAAACTTAAGTAAGTAGCGGGGCATGAGATAAGAAAAATTGGGAAACACTGGTCTGGACCAGTGATCAGACACATATCAATTTCCCTTAACAGCACCACCAACGGATGAGACCACTAGTTGATTTGTTTAAGCGTTGTTATGTCAACTGAGCGGTCACAGACTGTTTTCCATCCGGAGATTCTATTTAAGGTGTAGCTTTTTAGAAATTTTGAAATTAGTCGAATATCTATTAGAGAAAAAATCAATTTTACAGTTTCAATTTGAAATACTACCTACATAATCCTCAAATATCTTCTCAGAAAAATATGGGGTTTTTAAAACAAGGGGTTAAGCAGATCATGGCAATAATAACATTCTAAATATGTTGTTCATCTGAAGCAGCGAAGGATAATAATTTATTGGGATTGGAACTTGAGGAAATTAATAAGAGGTATTATTTCCGATAAATGCTTAATAATTAATAATTATAATGAAAATTCGATGATTTCAAGACGTTTAAAGAAGTGGAAAAATTCTGCTATGTTCAGTGACTATGATAATTTAATTTATTTTAACTAATAAAATTCCATTTAAGTAGATTATTTGAATTGAATATCTTTGAAAATCTTATATAAAATATTTAAAATCAAATTACTGCTCTTTTACCTATAGTATTTATCTTTCCTGTATTTAAATTTAGTTAGATATGATATGATAAGATGCTTGTATTACAGATAAAATAATTGGAAATTTATTTTAATTTCAATGAAATATTACATTCTTGCATATAAATATTGACGTAGTCCCATCATATAAATAAATTTGTTTCTACTTAACGTAAGGATGATATAGTAATACCATAAAAGCAATTTTCCTGTTTCATATGATTCAAGCAGAAACAACTTAAGTTTAAATGGCATTTTTTATTATCTAAACTTTTCGATAACACGAAAAGATAACTTGAATCGTTTAGCAAAGATTGTGTTTGCACCTGCACAGAAAAAGAAATAAGCATCGTAAAAGTTATAGGATTTTAAAAGAACATCCAGATATAATCTGCAAAGTTTTCCTGATCCGTTTCTGACAAAAACAATTACTAAAATAGAGGTTCGAGCTTACGCGTGTCTCAAAACTTTATCAATAAACCTAAAACGAGAATCGGCAAAAGATTAACTTATTATAAATGTCTTCCTAAACCACCGGTAACATCGAGTGGCACAAAACTTTCCAAATAATTTTTATTTTCCACAAAAGAATCTAATTTATGAGAGGCTATTGATGATTTTTTTCAATTTTCATATAGAATATTCGACGATACGCTGAGCCGAAGTCTGGCGAAAAATTTAATAGGATTTATATTTTGTACGTTTGTACGTCCACTAAAGGAGAAAATCTGGCTATAAGCAGTCATCCTTCCTCCTCCCAACTTTTCCTGCACCCTACATTATGTTTGTTGAATTATAAATGCAGATAAATATAGACGGTTTGATACATATAATTCATTAAATTATTATGAATAATGGGTATCAAGGATTTAAAAAAATAATTACATAAAAAAGTTTTAATCTAACACGTTTTTTGCAAACTGACCAAAAAGTATGAAATAATTTCTCCATACAGATTTATACACCCATGCATATTCCTCACCCCATTCAAATGGTCTTGAAAATGTGTTATGAATTTTTAAGAGTTATGAAAATACTAGTAAGATTTAAAGCAAAAAACGTGGGGCGCAGTGAAATTGTTAACTGCATCAGTATGCGCCCCACGTTTTTTATTTTAAATTTTACTAGTATGTTCATAACTATTAAAAATAATCACAAATTTTCAGGACTACTTGTATCTGCTTAGAAATCTGTATGGGATTATAAATCTATATGGAAGTAGGAGAAATTATTTTATACTTTTTGGTCCATTTTAAAGAAGAAATAAAATTACAAAGTTTATTTAATTATTAAACTGAAAATTTCTTTAGGCGCGTTAAGACACTAAAGGTACGAGACAAACAAATGGTTTCGCATTACCAAAAAACGCCACTTTGAAGTACTTGGCAGATAATCTACCCCTACCCCTGAATTTAAATTGAATATGCGAAAATGTGTATACTATAATTGTTTGAATTAGGTTTCAATTTGATTATTTTTATTCATATTCTCTCATAAGTGAAAATTATCTATATTAGAAAAGAAAACGCGCTGGCAAAATTCTAGTAGGCCGGCAGGGGTCAATTAAAAATGCCCCGTGCGAGATAAGTAAGTCAACGCCGATAACGACACGCCCCACGCGAAACGCTGTCAATTTTGGGGGTTATTTGTTTTATTATGAGATAATTAAAAACATCTTAAAGATTTTTTATTTTTTTTATGACAGAATTTTAATGTATCTTTTTCATGTTGCTAAGTGAACTATTTCTTTATAAATACATGTGGCGTGGAAAGCTCCATATGAACCACTTGTTTATAGATACATAAAGGTAAAAATGTTTTAATATATTTGAATTTTTAAACTTAATTCTACATATTTTGCCTATCGACTTATTCAACGAAGACTGTAGTAGCTCATTATTGGTAGTATTGAAATAATTCCAATTAAAGTATTGCTATACAAATATACAAGGTTAGTACTATTTCACGCCTCATCATTGGAATCTTCTCAACTATTATAGATACATAGTCAGTTAAATCACAAAAAAGTGGTTTAATTTTATTTATAATGTTTTTGTAAAAATAAATTTAAAATATCTTACTTGGTTCCTGAAATATTTTGGAAAAACTGAAAATTGCCAATTTATATTTTTGAAATATCTCATCTGTTTAAAAAAATAATTTTATGAAATTTAATATTTGCATATGAATCATCCATTATATTTGAACATTTCCCAAAGTATGGAATTGAGTGCTCTAATAGATCTTCTACCCTTTGTTATTCTTCCTTTAATTTCATTTTTACTATTCCCTTGCTTATTGAAGATGACTCCCAAGTATCTAGCTTTGTCGACGTTTTTTATTGCTCCATGTTCCAGAGGTAAGTTGCTGTTATTATCACTGCCCACTGTTAGGTATCCACATTTGTTCAGGTTGATTGTAAGTAAGTCCAGCTAGAATATACTCTTCGTTTGGTTTTCTAATCATATAGCCCAAATCTTGTTCATCCTCTGCAATCACTATTTGGTTGTCTGCAAAGTACAGAGCATGTAGAGCGGTGTTTCCCAACCTTTTTTGTGCCATACCCCACCTTAGCCTTTCTAAAATTCTTATGCCCCCCCCCCCCCCTATGTAACATACATAATTTTTAATATTAAAAAATTAAATTGTTTATTAAGAAACTTAAATGATAGGTTTTAGGAAGGAAATTGTTAACGAAAAACAGTAAGTAAATGTAAATTTTCAAAACATAATGAAAAGCTGAAATTTAAATTCCAAACAATTTTAATAAAAATATATTAATTTATTATTTTAATTTAGTAAGATCCTTGCGCTTGATGCTTGCTGCACAGAGATTTTATATTAGGTTCCAATTTGGTTAGCTTCAGTCTCAAGTCTCCACGTTGTGTTATAACCAGCCGATTTTTTTTTTACCACTAAATCATTTACAGCACTAAATCCACATTCAGCTAAAAAGGAAGATGGAAACGGTAGCAATAGTTTCCTTGCACATTTGGTTGAATTTGGGTATCTGATTTCTGTTTTCTCACAAAGCCGTGTCATCGCTCCTTTTATATTAAATAAAGTTTTAACTGATTCATCATTTTGCAATTCTGCGAGTTCTTCTTGATACTGCATATTTGATATATCAGACAAATCCACGAACATTGGCTGCATCATCCATGTTGGAAAACCAATTTGTTTTAAATCAAAAAATCTTTCTTTTAAATCAGCCGATAGAATATTCAGATGATTGACAATAACAAGTAAAGCGGTATCAGTTACTTCACATTTTTGGAGCCAATGAAACTGTTCAAAGTTTTTGTTGTTAATATCTTTCTGCCATAACTCAATATGGCTAATGAAACCAAATATCTTCGCTTTTGCATCGACAAGAGTTTTATTTCTTCCTTAAGCTGCTTATTTAATATATTTAGTTTTTTAAAGACATCGGCTAAATAATTCACAAATGCTTTACCATCGATCATTAACAGATACTTCATTTCAGGTTTGTCGCTTAAAAAATCACTAAGAGTATCAAACAGTTCCATAAATCTTTTCAAGCAGTTCCCTTTAGATATCCATCCTACTTCAGTATGAAGTAAAAGTCTCACATGGTGTTCATTTTGTTCTTCACAAAATAGCTTGAAGAAACGCTCACATTTGGCATTAGCTTTAATAGCATTAACACAATTTATTACTGAATGTAGGACTTCATTTAGAACAGGCGAGATGTTTTTAGCTACCAAGTTTTCCCTATGAATAACACAAGGCACAAGAATCATTTCTGGATTCGCATCTTTCAACAATTTTAAGCAGCCATTTTTCTTGCCCGTCATATTAGGAGCACTATCTGCAGCACAAAATGTTATATTTTCTATTGATATATCCTTGATATCTAAGTAGTTTTTTGGTTTATTATATACACCTTGGACGTAGCGGTGCTTTCTAATCTTTTACAGAACAACATTTGTTCAGTAGAATACCCTTTATCAGTATATCTTACATAAGTTATCAATATTGCCTAACTGTCTCTCAAAATTGATTCATCCATTTGCACTGAGAAATTTCTTGTTTGCAGCTTTTCAACAAGTTGTTTTTCAATAACTTCACTCATTTTGTCTATTCTTCTGCTAACAGTATTGTTACTGAATGGGATAGCTTTTACATCTTTGTCATCTTTTTCAGGAACCGTTTTAAGAAATGCTGATATTGACGGTTTTATTAAATTCTCTCCTATATTATGATTTTTTCCAGTTTTAGCGGTGAATAAAGAAATTTGAAAACTATCTTCAAAAACACGATTATCAGTTGAAGTATGAGCAGTAAATAGAGACTTTAATGTTGTCCTCTTTTCAAAATTTTTTTTAAAGTTTTAAAATAATTCAAATCTGAATTAATATGAGCACTATGTTTCGCCTTTAAATGCGCCTTATTCGTCCGGGGTTCCCCGGGGAGCCTGCCGTCTGCCGCAGGGAAGTTTACTTGACGACCCAAACACCCAGTTGATATTTTGGTCTCGTCAAGCGAAATTATACCTTTTAATTATTTACCGCAACTTTTTAAGAATTAGCTTTTTTCTTTAAATTTGGCAGCGAAATCTAGCATTGCATTTAAATGACCCGCAGCGAAAGGGTTAAACTCGTGTCGAGTCCATTTTCGAATTGCCCCCCTTAACAATCAAATTGCCCCCCGGTGGGGTGTGGGCCCCACGTTGGGAAACACTGAAGTAGAGTATCGTCCCCCACCCGAAATACCATGTTTTTACATTTCAAAGATTGCTCTATGTACATTTTAAACAATGTAGGAGATAAACAACATCCTTGTCTTAGTT
This sequence comes from Dastarcus helophoroides, assembly GCA_028583605.1. Taxonomy (NCBI): domain Eukaryota; kingdom Metazoa; phylum Arthropoda; class Insecta; order Coleoptera; family Bothrideridae; genus Dastarcus; species Dastarcus helophoroides. Next base: position 24,720,417 of record CM053328.1, on the reverse strand, counting down.
CCTTTGTCGTGTTAATGATGTTCCGATTTTGAATGCCGCCTAGTTTTGTTTATAGCAAAGTTGAACGGCCCAAATTAATGCTGGTCTTACATCGAGTTTTTTCGTTGCTTTCCATAATTGAGATACTGGAACACCATCATAAGCTTTTTCTACGTCTATGACAGCTATATGGGCCTCTCTATTTCGCTGAGTTCTCTTTTCTAAAGCTATTTTTAGAGTAAAAAGGTTGTCTACCGTAAAATTTTCCGCTTGGAATCATGCTTGCTCCTCCGGTTGTTTATCTGCAATATCCTATTCTATTAGATTTCTAAGAACCTGGGAATATATTCTTTCTATAGTTAGGATGACTGCTATTCCTTCATGGTTCTTGGAGTCTTCTTTGAACCTTTTCAGTGAATGGCTGGCATGTATGAAGTTCTCCATTCACTCGGTGTTCCTTCGCCATTTAGGCATCTTTCAAATAGAGATTTTAGCATTTCTATAAGTTTTTCAGGTCAATATTTTATGAATTCCGGGTGTATCCCTCCCGGCCCAGGAGATTCTCTTAACTTTGTGCCTTTCACAGCCTGCGCTACATGTTCCAATTGGAAGAAATTTTTTGAAATTTAACCTACTCTGTATTTATAATAATTAAGGAGATCCTAATGGAGAAACGTGAAATAGTACTAACCCTGTATAATTAAGATAGTGTGGCAGGTTTTTCAATATGCAATAACCCAAAATAGACAAGATCAAAGACTAGATCGTATACAATGATAAAAGATATAAAAATTAGAAATAACAATTTTAATTTACAAATTATGACTTTTTTATTTTTGATATTACAATTTGAAAATTAAAAAAATACTGTTATATCACAGTTTTAGGTTTTCACTTCTGTCGGCAGCCCCCATAGCTGCCCCTTCTTTTTTTCTACTTTTTAATCCTATATGTGTGTGTGTGTGTGTGTGAATGTTTGGCAATCCATTTTAAAATACATGTATCTTGCAAACTTATCTGATTCCGATTCCTGTTAAAGCTTATCTTGCCGTTTTTGCTTCTTTTCTAGGCGTTGTCGCCTCTTTTGTGTTGGGTAGCTGTCCTCTTGACCATAGTAGAAATTGCCACTAATGCACTATTGACTATTCAATATTATTAGGTATATTTAACTATATCATTTTCTTTTTTCCTCCTTCACTTCAGTATTGTTTTTATTGTTAGGCCTTAAGCTCAGTGTAAATTCCTAGACCAATTTGGATAAAACATTGAGGGGTATCTATGCAAATTTCAAGACATAGATGTGCAATGTGCATGATACTATTACTAGTTACAGTTAGCTATTACTTAGATCTCTGTATCTTATTTGCGAAGTATTAGTATTTCTATTCATGTTTTTTTGGCTTTTCCTTCGCCAGTTACTCCTTTCACAATTCTAAATTTTCAGTAACCTTCTTTTAAGGATTGACAATCTGTTATAGATTGCCCCAAGCAGTTATTACTTAGCTATAGTGCCATGATAGATGTATAAACTCTTGGTCACATTCAAAATTTATAACTTTGTACAGCTTTTTAACCCTACGCAGATGGTGCTGAAAATTTCTAACTATGAATAATAATTATTAATAGCTATGAAAATATTAGTAAGATTTAAAACTAAAAACTAGGGATGAATACAATAGATAATTAATGGATGATTAGATTTCATTGTATTAGATGGCATAAATATTTCACCCAAGTCACTAACTACTACTTACTAATTTTATTACGTTGGTTGGCTGCCTGCTTGACCATCGTAATTAAGAATTAAACTTGTATTGCAATGCATACTAACTCAGTAACTCATTAAAAATATAAGAAGTTTATAATAATTATATCTAACAATAATTTTAAAAAGGATCTTCCTTACCTAACAAAATTGCTTTGATTCATCCGCTTATCATATAATGTATCTGTTACGGTAACGGTAATAAATTGGTGATTATATATAATAACCGCTAATTAATCATATTCACCACTAAATTTGATAAATATGAAAATTTTTGAAAATTTATCAAATTAATCCGGTTTGTTTGCATAATTCCCAACTCGTAATGGTAAATGTGATAAATATCATGACCGATTGGGCCAGGTAGAATAGAGTGCAGTTTTTTGTGTAGTTACTTTTCAGAAAGATATTTTTCGTTGGATACTATGGCGTAAGAGACCAGAAATTAGAATAATTTATATTTAACAATTAAAAAGTCAATAAATGGTTACATTAAGTCACATACATTTACTTAGCCTAAACAAAATTTGAATAAGAGACTGACAGATGTTATCAAATGAAAAAAATACAATTTACATGAGCTTGTACAAAGCAGTTGCATATAAATAAACAAACTGCACTTACATATAAAAAATAAACTAAACCCATATTGTAGAGAAAAAAATAAACATTTTTTCAAATAACGTTAAATGCTATTACTGCAAATTACTAAATATTTTAAGTTTACCTATTTAAGCATATTAGACTATTATGACATTTAGAATTACAAAGTTTGTGAAATTTTTTACATTTGAACTTATCAGACTTGCATTGTCCCTTACAATACATCGCTGATATCCCTGACCTTCAGAAAGAGATGTCTTTATAACGCATTCTCGAAGTGATATTGCTAGTCAAGCAAAATAAATTTTTCTTTACAAATTGTGAATTGACGTCTGGTATACAACCATGTAAGAGTCTTCCTTGTTTCCTTCCTTACTGATAAAACTCCTCATTTTGAACTTCTGACATCATCGCTAATAAATTTCGGAGATCACTTCTTGCTCTGTCAACATCTGGTATTCATAGTTTCAGTGTATCACAAATTTTACCAATAGGAAATTTAAGCTTTGAAATCTTCAACATTTTCTTTGCACGTTAATTCCAAACCCGGCCACATTGCACAAATTTCTTCCACGATTTTGTTACTAAGCTCAGGACCGTTGTCACTTTGCAGTACACTGGTGCTCCAAAATATCAATTAGGTGATACGCAACCTCTTCTGCACGTTTGCTTTTTAGAGCACGCAACTGTACGAACTTCATCAAGTGGTCTTAATAGAATAATATAGACCATATATTTAATACTTTTATATGGCCAGCTCCCTATTCTCTTCGAGAGTTTATTCTGACCAAATCCTATAAAGATGGAACATGGGCGAATGGCGAGCATTGCGCATGAATGAACGAAATGAACGAATTGCTACGCGCGGGTTAAACCGGTGTTTACATTTGGCCGTGCACAGATGATTTGTAGCACATGCGCATTGCGACCCATTAATGCGTGTGAAGATCAGCGAGAAAGAGAAGTCTTTCCCACAAGAAACGAGAAACTGGCCATATAGAAGTATTACATGTATGATATAAACTTACAGTCATTATCGGATTGCGACCGCATGTCAATTAGGTCCACCTGGCATTTTGTGTTCATCTCTTGAAAGTTGATAGACCATTGGCCTGACAACAAGTCCTTTCTTAGGATCCTTGGTTTTTTTTGACAACTTTCACACAAATTTAAGGAAATCATGACTTCCTCGATAATAATGTTGTTATCCTTTTTTTGAAGTTGTTTTAACATCCTGTTTCTAACATCATGGCCTATTAATAAGTGTACCTCATGACATGTTTTCATGCGTTTTTCAGCACATGGAAACGCGTCAAGTTTGAGAGATGGTAAAAAGTTCTTCAAAGTGCACGTAAAATCTAACATTGGAGATGTCTTTACTTATGGAAAAGATAAATTTTTCAACATTGCCTTCTTTTATTACGTCGTATATTTTTAGTATTTGACAATTTTCCGGTTTTTTCCCAATACTTATGTTTTTACTGTTATTCACTTTTTTTAACAAATCATATCTTTCTTTTGTCAAAAAACCACTATTTGCTTTTTTAGTACCCATAATATTATTAACTAATTTAGAAATAAAGCGCTCAGGCCTACCAGCCTTTATTTAATATTTTATAAAATACGAAAGGGCAACGAAATCACAACTACAACTGAAATCACGTGGAAGAAGTTTTCTTTAAATGCTCATTAACATTCTCATTTTATGCCTTCTTCACATGTTAAGTCCATCTTATGTTTTGTTTGAGAATGATAAAAACCAAACAGAATCACTCAATAAACCATTAAGAGCTTAGATAATATATTTCTATTTCATATATCATGAAAGATGTTTTTGTTCACTTCATTCTTTCGCTAAAATGTACTTTTTTTTTTGTTTCTTGTTCAATCATACATCTGTTTTCTCTATTACGCTTTTTTTTGTCACGTATCGATAGAAACCAAGTAGTTGCGCAAACTGAACGAATTTTCCTAAAATTAGGGACTTTTATCACATTTTCCATTAAGAGTTGGGAATTATGCAAACAAACTGGCTAACAGAAACATATCAATGTCAAACATTGATTTATTTTTTCAGCAACAGACATGAAAGTGCGTTAATAAAATATGTGTAATAGTAATAATAATAAAATACACAACTTTTCTAATTTAACCGAAATTGATGATCGAAATGATTAATGAGAAAGTTAGCAATAGTGCCGGTTTCATTTTGAACAGTCTGTATACACATTTTTAAATTTGATCTAAAATTATACCAGTTTCTTCTAGAAAGGGTGACTTTAGAGTGTGTTTTGGTGATTCAATCCTATAATTTACAAAAAAAAATAAGAATTTTTCGCCTTCCATCTTTAAGTACTAATTAACTTAAAAATAGTAAAGAACAAGAAACCTCTCCGTAGATTGAATTCGCTACAAAAGTCGATGAAAAACTTTACGTGGGTTCCCCAGCGATTTAAAGTTATAAATCGCTTCCGACAAATATTTAGTCATTTAGAAAATCACGCAAACGTTTTATCCATTCCAGACATTATTAAAACTCTTTAGTTTCTATGATAGAAATAAAACTACGATTTGTTATGTGGATATCCAAGAATATCCAATAATTTTTTTTAAATTAAAAAATAAATAAACAAGTGAATATTGGGGTAATAATAAACACTTGAACATTTCAGATGAAATTAGCAATAAAAAATTAAATGCAAAACTTAGATTTCAGCGCGGTAAAAGGTTTCCTCTTTCATCTTCTATCATCCTGATACAAAGAAACAACTTTTGTTACAATGTGGAGCCACTCTCAAACTTGACGCGTTTCCACGTGCTGAAAAACGCATGAAAACAAGTCATCTTCTCAAGATGCTGCAATCCTACTCACAGAAATGCTACAAACGGCACAGACTGCAGTTTTCTCATGTATGAGAACCGGCTAGCAGCATTCCTGAAATTAATCCGCGGAAACCTGAAATTGTTGACATTAGGCGACATCTGTTCAAAATTCACTAAACTATCGTTAACTTTTGCGGGCACTACTGATGTTACAACATAAGATGGAGCGATAATTTTAAGTAAATCGTTACATTATTGCAGTCAACGATTCTATTGGGAAAGCTTAATAAATACAAAAAGTCGAAAAAAATTAATTAGACCTTTTAAAATTTTAACAAATCGACAGATAGTATCTCTCTGAAGATGATAGCTTGGCTATCGAATCGCGTTAGAGCAACTTTTGTTATGTTTTTTAATCTTTCTTGGTTTCAGGGGACAAGATTTGTATTTTAATTTTTACAGATAACCAAGGACCAGTCCATTCCACCAAAATTATGGCTTCGCGGTCTACAAAACGTAATCTCTACTTTAAGATAACTACTAAAATTAGATTAATATCAGCTGACATGTACTTCCTTAAAATATGCCGAAAAAATAAAGTTTTTCCTAATTTTATCGAGATTAGTTTGCCTATTAATATTAATTTTCCAGTGGCGATCGAAGTTACGTACACCGCTAAACAAAAATGGCTTGATTTGGAACTAGATCGCCGGTACAGTAAACGAAGTAAGCTTGAGTTGCAATCTTATAGACTTAGAATTAACCAATAATTTAAGTGAATATGAATTTGTAGAATTTTGTGAATTTCAAAGGAAAAAGTTCTGTACCGTCTGTGAGAAGATTAGATAGACAAAAGTCGAGCATTCTCAAGAAGAAATTATGCAAACTAGGTGCCCTTAAGGGACATTCTTCTCGAAAAAATATTAATATTGTAGAACACCTCTCTTCGCAGCATTTTGACAAAGCTGAATTAGGTTTTTTGAACAAAGGGCTTCATTACGCTCTGCCATCCTCCCGCAACGGCTTGGAAGGTGTTGATGTGTCCATTGAGAACTCCTTGAGTTCCATGGCGGATGACACTAAAAACTATGTGAGGGAAGCTTGCAGACAAAAATGATCTAGAAATTTAAAAAACGTAAAACCATCACACGTAAATAGCAGAAATATTGTCAAAAGAGTACGAGAGAAAGATTGTTTTTATGTAGATGCAGATAAAGGTAATACGGTTGTCATTCTAGATAAAAAGGACTATTACAAACGAGTTGATAACCCATTAGTAATGGCCCCTATAAAAAATTACAGGAGAACCCTTTGAATAAAACGTTAGGTGGGCTGAAAAAGTACTCAACAAAAGTAACAACCTTATTACTCCAACTTTAAAAAGATACCGCTATGTATCCAATCCCACTGAACCTAAATTATATTGTCTGCCAAAAATTCACAAACCTGTAAAGGCGGTGAGACCAATTGTGTCAACTATTGGAGCACCGACCTATAACTTATCGAAATGACTAGTAAAAGAATTCAGCAAATTAGAATTCCAACAACTCTCTTTGTCAGTCAAGAATTCTCAAGAGTTTGTGCAGAAAATTCAGAATGAAGATTTGTTGGAGGGTGAAATGCTGGTATCTTTTGATGTTTCTTCCCTTTTCCCAAGTGTGCCCATACCTCAAACCTTATTATACCTTCGAGATCTGCTGGAATCTAATAACCTTTCAGGCGAAATCATTGACAAATATATTTCAGTAACGAAAATATGTATGGAACAAAATTGTTTCCAAATTAATAACGAATTTTATGAAAAACCTGAAGGCGTAGCCATGGGAAATCCTTTGCCATCTTTCATGGCTGAGCTCTTTATGAATGTTCTTGAAAATCGTCTTAAAAATAAATGTAGTTTGTTTTTTAAGGTGTGGGTCAGGTATGTAGATGACTTTTTTGCTATTTTCGACACACAAAAAATCAAAATTTAGATAATTTCATTGATGTATTAAATTAACGTTTTCAAACTATTAAATTCGCCGTAGAGTTAGAAAAAGAAGGAACATTACCACTTTTAGACACTTTAATTATTAGGAATAAAAATAGATTAGAATTTGATGTATATAGCAAAGACATCAGTACCTTCCGCTACATAACTTCCGGTTCTTACCATTGTATACAACACAAAATGGCAAGCTTCAGTTTCCTCACTCATCGACTTCTTAGTCTTCCTCTTAATAGAGGAAGATTCAGACAATTAGACCTATAGCTGAAGTCAGTGGGTTGGATCCAAATATTATTTATAAAATTATTAAATAAGAAAAAATTCAAATGTCAATTTATAAATACCACGACTTTCCGAGTTGACGAAAACAAAAACTTTAAGTTCGTCTCACTTCCATTTGAACCCTCGCTTACGCATGGTTTAAGTGGAATTTTACGAAAAAAGGGCTTTCGGATTGTTTACAGTTCTAACAGCAAATTAAATTTGTTTTTGGGGGGTTTGAAGGATAAAATAAAACAAACGAACACGTCCGGTATTTACCAAATTTCCTGTAAAGATTGTTCCTCAAAAGTACGTCGGGCAGAGTAGACGATCTCTTAAAACCCGACTGAAGGAGCATTTGGCTTATTTCAGGTACGGAAGAACTGAGAAGTGAAGTGTGGCTCGACATGCTTTGGAATTAGATCATAAGATAGGTAATAATATTAAATCTTTAAGAGTAGTAAATAAGAATTCTATGTTAAATGTATGTGAAAGCTTGGCCATCCATAATGCTGGAGACAACCTTATGAATGATTGCGATGGAGCCTTTAGGTTCTGTTAAAAATAGAGGTGAATATTCTTAGTATATAAGGGTTAATTTTAGGATTAGATATTAGTATATCTCTGAAGATAATAGCTTGGCTATCGAAATGCATTAGAACAGCCTTTATGGTGTTTTTTAATCTCTCTTGACTTCAAAGGATAAGAATTGTATTTTAATTTATTAGATAACATAAGTTACGAAATACGACAGCGAAATACCAAATCCAAAATACAAAACACAAAATACAAATGCAAGATACAAGATACAATCATACAAATACACCATACATCAAATAAAAATATTGGACGATTTTAGGTATCTTGCATTTAAAAGAAAATCATACCACATGAAAGCTTAAATTTACATCCTTCGTTGATTGTCCAAGGTAGTAGTTTGGCTTCTCTTTATTTTCTTGCCTCCCGGAATCCCGCACTTCCATTCCCACTCAACCCTCCCTTTAAATGCTTGAGTAGCGCCAAATGCAAAAATTTCAAGAAATTTGAAGGTCATGTGAGATTTTCAATTCAGAATTGAATAATATAAAAAAATTAATTTTTATAGGAAACCAAGATCACAATTCAACCACCATATTGTATAAATAAACATTTTATTTGCGACTAAAAATATATAAGATTCTAGTAGAAACGGAAAACAAAATATAATTTTTATTTCAAACTGAAAACTGTCAAGTATATACCATATAACTCAAATAAAACTACAAAATTACGCAACTTAAAGGTTAACAAAATAGAACAAAAACCATAAAATTCAATATTGTTTTTCGTTAATTTGCATGTTCATAATCGAAATCTTAGCAAAAAAGTAAAACCTGAAACTGTGTGCTTGAAATATTTGGAATTAGGAAATAAATAATAATAAAGTAAATTTAAAAAATGGTCAAAATTTCGAAAAAGAATCTCTTAATTTGTAGCAGAAAAAGTAGTAAAGAATTTGAAATTTTGAGATCAATGTTAAAATTTCGAAATTAAAATCGAACTAGTACAAAAGTAATAAAAACTTGGCTGTGCCAATCTTGAGAAAATGATATAGCTTAGAAAATCCATAATTCACGAAAAGAAATTTTCTTTATATTTAAAAAAAAAATTCATAACATACCCATTCATTTCCGTATTTTTGCAAAGCTCCTCTTCTCTTTCATTTCCTTATAAAATTTTGTTAGACAGATATTTTTTCATCTTAGTCAAACCTTGTGAAAAAACAAATGAGACCAATAATACACAAACAAAACTAAACGTAAATGTTTTTATTTTTTATTTTAAAACTATGTCACTGTATAGAGTATATGAATAGGGACGGAAAACTAAAAGACTGACTGAAAAAAATCAATGTGCAATTTGAGATAAAATTTTGCGTTGTTTTGGTTTTGGCTGTGTGATAAATTCTGGGAACTCTTGTAAGCGATAATTACCAAGCCTAGCATCACCACAAAGTAAATTATTTATTTTGTGGCGTCACAGCATCAGATTACATTCCTAAATAAAAAAATCACAGGTTACAAAGCACAAAGCTCATAAAATCAAGTCGATTATTTATTAGAAGAATTTCTGCGAGGCGATAATCCATGTATTAACAGCCTCGATTCTGTAATGGAGTTTAAAGCAGACCTCAAAAAATGTATGTAACGAAACCGGGAGAGTAAAAAATTAGTCATTTTAAATTACATTTTATCAATATTCGAATATCATTATGAATGGCATTCTTTGGACTTTTTTTAAATTTCAATTAGTAGATCCCTGTATATGTCGTACAATTAGCATTTGCACATACATACAAAGGCAGCGGGCTTAAATTAATTATATCCAATTAATTATAAATTGATTTAAGAATTACGTTTTTTAATGCTCCAAGAGGGTTTCCGGTGCCAAAAACACCCGTGCAATAAAAAAAATAATAGTAAAAAATAAAAATAAAAGTGTAAACTTGTAACTTTTAGAAAAGTATCGAAATTTCTTGCAAATTCATAAAATTCATTTAGAAATGGGTTGAAGCTCGAAATATTGACAATAAAATTTTGAAAAGAAAAACAACAAACACAAATTTTCTAAAAAATTGACGTTTCGTTTTTAAAATTAAAATTTTAAGGAAAAAGTTGAAATTGGAATGAAAAAACTAAAAGAAAGGTAATTTCTAATATGTGCTCCTTTGAGGAAAGTATTCAAACCAGAGTGTTTCAGGTAATCAGTGTTTTGGGAAAACATATCCTTTAATTTGTTCAATTACCTGTTTCTTTTCTCTATTTTGATGATTTACTTTGCCTTACGATCCGGGCTCTAACCTTTAGTAATTGATGTAATCGGTTAGATATCGATAAATATTTAATGATTAATGTTCTTTTTAAAAAGCAGTTTATAAATGTCTTGCTGAAAACTTCATAAAAGATACACCATTATAAAAATGTAAGCCTACAAAGCTTAACTGAGTTATACAAATAAATTAAATAATAAGTAGATATTTTTTATCACTTCGTGAAGATCTAAATTTCGTGCAGAACAATTCACCTGCAGAAAATAATTTTTCTCGAATTTGCTGAAGTCAATGATTTGAGTAATAAACATTTAAATGCTTGAAAACCTAAATAGTCTCACGTTCGACAACATAAAATCCTGGGCGATGTTTACTTTACAATTCGCGAAAACGTACCTAAGAATGTACCGCTGTGGAAGAAATCTAATCAGCAAAAGTATTACGAATTATAGTTTATAGTACAGGATGTTATGTCTTTGTCAGATTAGCAGTTAAAATATATGAATATACAATGAGATATCAATTTAGCTTAAAAATATTTCTACAACTTTTTATTTTTTATTTTATTTCGTATTTTTCAATTATTTATTTTAAACTTCTTGACCATCTCGGGGGGGGGGCACTTGCCCCTGGTGCCCCCTCTCTGGATCCGCCACTGTCAGGGGTACAAATGTATCAGGTATTAGGCTCGGTATCACCGGTCATTGGTACCTATTAAACAAAATTAAACAGAACAAGACGAATTGATAGAAGCAGATAAAATTTAAATACGACAATTATTAAATAAAATGTGCAATTAAATAAAAATACTTACTATAAAACCGCTTTTTACATTTAGCTGTTGAAAATTTGACATGTCTTCAAGAGAGTGGCCACAATCTTTCATCAGCATGTCAAAATTGTGAAAAGGTAAAAAATATATATAATGTAAACAAGTGTTAAAATAAAAATATAAAATGATTTAAGGACACAAGAATAAGAAATCGATTTCATATTATGTGCAATAGTACACTTGAACAACAAACACAAACAATAACTCAACATTTAAAACGTACTGTTTTTGATGAAACTATAAAATATACAAATGGACAAGGTAATAGAGAATGAGACGAAACGAACTTTTACCAGAATTTGAATGTTAAAAATATAATGCATAATGCTTAAAAAAAAAATAAAACGTAAATGTCATACGTTCTTAATTAAACAATCAATATCCAAAGACAATGGATAGAATACACTAGCTTAAAATAAATGATGAATTATATTAAAAAAAAAATACTTCAGGGTTGCTAAACAATATTTAACATAAGCTAATTAAAATAAACTTGATCATTAGAAAGTTGAAATAAATAAATCACAGATTCTGTTCATACTACATTTTGTTGCATTTTGAAATTGTGACATACCACATTAAATAACAAAAATTCACAAACTAACATTAAAAAATTAGAAACATAAGAAAATACACAGAAAAACATCAATATAAAAAAACATAAAAACAAAATATAAAAATTATTCCCTATTGGTAGAAACTTAGAGCACAACCTGCAAGCAAAGAAAAGTTGGAACACACAAAAGAAAACAACACAATTAAACAACAAAATTAAAAATAAAGAAATATTCCACATAGACAAATAAAAAACTTACCAAAACAGCTTTATGACACAACGATCACTGTACTTGTTAATTGATAAGTGAAAGGGTGGTAGCAAAAAAGATGAGGTGCAGGTAGTTCTTTTATAGCCATTAGGCAACAAATTTCCACAAAATAAAACGTTGTATTTACACACCCCATAAAGGTGACCAGCCCCTTTATTAAGAACGGTATTACAGACACCAAGGGCTGTACTCTCCCGCATAAAAGCGGTACCTGGCACATTAACTGATGAGGAAGAAAGACGACCGCCCTCACACCCGTCTCGATCACTACCATCCGAACACCTCTACCGCCGATAAATAACTAAATGAATTGAATATAATTGATAAATAACATTAAAATGCTCTTTGTTTGTTCCTGAAGAAGCCCCCTACGATGGTGGGCGAAACGTCGAACACTTTTAGTAGTTCTCTGACACGGTCCAATCCCGGAAGAAGTATATCCTGTACTGACTCTGGCCGTGGAAGCCTTCCTTATCATATTCAGAACCTCTACGGGGAGGAAATTTCTTGCAAAACCCTTCTATTCTCTAAACTTCGTCATAAAGTTTTTAAACTTATTTCCAATTTAAGCTTTCTGTCGCGTTGCAGGGATCACAATTTGATTCCAAAATCCTTCAGAACCAAAGATAACTTTAGAACCAATTCTTCATTCAAAATTCTTCAAAAAGCTGGTTTGTCTCTTGTCCGGGATATGATTAAAAGAATTAAACGCGATTTGGCTTTAATCTCCCGACAATTGCTCGGGCTCCATCTGGAAGTATCGAGTAGGTTGTCGGTTGAACATTGGAGTCATTTCGACGCCATATCCTATAATCAGTCCGAAAAAACTTTTGAATTAGAAAATCTAAAACACAAGAAGAAATTCGAATCCCTAAGTCCCAAGGTCAAAACTTATAGTTCAGTCTCAAAAACAGTAGTCAATTTGTCTTCCCGTCCACTATCGGATAACGAACATACCATCTTATCTAAAGGACTGAATTTTGCTGTCGCCCCAAGAAAAATTCCAACTGAGGAAATAATCAGTGCAGTAGAATCTTCCATTAGAACTCTTCCCAAGGAGGTTGCAGATCCTATTCGTTTTCAAACCACAAAAATACTACCACCAAAGTCCAACATTTCTAGAGAAGAAAGATGTGCCCTTAAAACCATAAAAACAGATTCCTCAATCACTATTCTTTCGGCTGACAAAGGTAATGCAACTGTCATCTTGGATAATTCCGAGTATGCATGCAAAATAAACGCCCTGTTGAATGATGGATTCTATATTCCTCTTCCTCGGGACCCAACAAGCAAAATCGAACATGGACTAAAGTCAAAACTAAAATCCTCAAATTTGTCCGCAGACACTCTCAGACATTTTGTTCCGAAAGAATCCAAACCACCTCGTCTTTATGGTCTCTCCAAAATTCACAAACCCAATATTCCTCTTAGGCCCATTGTCAGCACGATAAATTCACCTACCTACAATGTCTCGAAATACTTATCTAACATCCTCAAGTCATATACCGGAAACACATCATCGCACGTCCTAAATTCCAAACACTTTGTCGAATTATTGTCCGAATTAACCCTAGACCCCAACGACATACTAGTAAGTTTTGACGTCACTACGCTATTCACAAATGTTCCAGTTTCCGACTCCATGACCATAATTCGTCAATTACTTTCAGGCAAAGAGAATGCACATCGACTTATTTTTCTTTCAATGGCAGCTTCTATAAACAAGTCTCCGGCACCCCAATGGGTTCTCCCTTATCCTCTGTCGTAGCAAATATTTTCATGGAATCTTTCGAAAACACTGCGTTGGAAACTGCAGATTTAAAGGTTTGGCTTCGTTAGTAGATGACACATTTATTGTATGGCCACATGGCAAGGATTCGCTAAATTTATTTTTGGAACACCTAAACAGTTTACATTCCTCTATTAGCTTCACTGTGGAAATCGAAAACAACGGTTCTCTTCCTTTTCTTGACGTACTGGTCACCCGTTTACCAAATCGCGGTTCTCATTCCGTTTATCGAAAACCCACCCATACTAATCGTTATTTGCATGCAGAGTCCCATCATGATGATGGGCATCATCCTTCCCGAAAATGTTCTGTCATAAATTCACTGGTTTCACGAGCTGTAGCAATTTCACAACCGATAAATCTTTCAGACGAGTTGAACAAAATTCGTTTCAACCTCCGCAACAATGGTTACAAATCGCGTGACATTGAAACTGTCATTAAACGACGTCTTCACCCTACCCCTCGTCCTTCACAAAATAAAATAATTTCTTCTAAAGCTTTTCTTCCTTATGTTCACGGAGTAACAGATCAACTCGAAAAATTATTGAGAAAACTCAACATTAAACCCATTTTTTTGTCATCCTCAAAGATCCAACAGCTCCTCCCATCTCCCAAAGATAAAATTTTATCCTTTTGTTCTAATGGCGTGTACAGGGTTCCTTGTTCTTGTGGGTCAGTGTACATCGGAGAAACGGGGCGATCATTTAAGACGCCAATATCCGATGTCTTAGGTCTGGTTTATTTTCGCAGTCAGCCATTGCCGAACATCAACATGAGACCGGACATAAGATTCTCTTTGATAATATTTCAATTATATCCAATATTCCCAACTACTATAATAGGAAGATACGCGAGGCCATTGAAATCCAAAAATTCCCCAAAAACATCAACAGAGACGACGGTTACATGCTTTCCTCCATCTGGAAACCAACCATCGGAAATCTTCGGAAGTGATCGCGCAGACGAATGGTATATAAAGTTTCCCTTTCCCTCTTTCCTGTCAGAAGAGTTTCGCCTCTGGTATGGTGGACATACTGATTTACCGTGCTCTTCTGTCTAAACTTTCTTATCCTTTGTACCAATTTTCAATTCAGAAGAGTTTCGCCTCTGGTATGGTGGACATACTGAGTTACCGTGCTCTGATGTTTTGAAATTGGCCTTTTAATTGTTTCGTTTTTTGCATATTCCCTTATATTCCTCTTTTCATTTTTTCTATTCTTTGTTCCGGAAGAAGTCCCCTACGATGGTGGGCGAAACGTCGAACACTTTTAGTAGTTCTTTGACACGGTCCAATCCCGGAAGAAGTATATCCTGTACAGTTTTCTAATGTTTTTTTAGCTAACTCGTATTTTTCCAATGAAATATTTCTTTATTATGACTGAATGATTTTGATGATGACACTATTCAGTGATAGAAGTTCCTCTGTCTTTTATTTCATTGCGACGTTGTCTAATCTAAATACTACATTAATCAAACGACATGACTGTATACTTTTAATATGGTTTTGACTCTAGTAGTATCAACAGTACTACCTTATACCTTTTTGGTCTACGTCTAGAATATTATATTTATTAACATTTCGACTTTGAAATCAAAAATTAAACCCATTTCTTAAAATATAAGTTTAAATATCGAAATTTCAAATTTTGAGTTTCAAAGTTGAAATTTGAAGATTAATGTTTCTATTTCGTTCACCGTTTTTAACATCTGCATAAAATTGAAAACAAGCAGAAGATAACTAAAAGAAAAACAACATCCACGGGTCCGAGGCATTTTTATTAAGCTTATGTATTTTTTATTTTTGAAAATTATGCATTACTTTGTAGACAAACTGTACATTCAATCAACTACTACTGTCGACGATGAACAATCCATTTTATTTTCAATTCGTTGGTTTTTAGATCATAGAATTGTCAGTCAGTTGTCAGTTGTCACATGTTATCAGCTGACGTTGACACATTTGTCAACAGAAATTTTTGAGCATGTATTTTTGTTTATCAATAATATTAACTGTCAGAGGCTATCTTTAAGCTTTAATTAATAATAATAAAAACCTAATCATTTCCTGGCGCACCATTATTGTTGTATTTAGTTAATAATGAATTATTTCAAATAGAAAGAACGTAGTGCAGGCAGAGTGATTCATACTTTTTATTTGGTGTTCTATTGGGTTCAATATCTTAATCGCCACATTTCAAAAAATGTATGAACCAGAAGGACCCGGAAGGGTCCATAAATACTTGTGATTCAGAAAGCGACAGCAACTTTGAAGATGATGATGAATCAACGCAGATTCTTCCACCTGAAGGTACGTTTTTGTCTACCAGCATTGTCTACTCTTTGGTGTAAAGTTCATTGCATAAAGAGGATTAAATTACTTAAAACATTTTATGAAATCTTCGTCTTGTTTTGGTCAATTTATTTTCTTGATAATTCGATTCGTAACTTGTACTTAGGATTCATTTTCGATCATTACAGTCAAGAATATGATTTTTTTTTATTGCTATGAGGACACTTCGGACACTTTTTAGGTCATAAAAGATAGTTGGATGTCACTGGGGCTCTAACTGATTCCATTAATCAATTTTTCTTATATTCACTTGTCTCGGCAGATTTTCTAGCAAATCAAGACACTCCAGTACTGAAGCATGAATTATTTTTCACCTTCAAATTTAATAAACACTCACTTTTCGTGGAGTTTCTAAATTTTCTGTTGCATGTTATAAATTTCTGATAAACTAAGTGAGTAGCTAAATTTCATTCGAGTCACCTATATGTAGTTAATTTTAAGTTTAAATAATTGCCTATACTGTTAAATAATTGAACAATTGCATTTGCCTCTTTATCAAATGTTTCCCTACAACTGCATAAATCTCACAGTTGATAAGCAAGAGTGATTACCTTGAAATGTTCTCACTGTGGAAAGCGCGTATGATGCCCCCCAGATAAATGACAAGTTAGGCTTGCTTTTGTAGTTACAAATATATTTAAAAATAATAAAATGATAACGGGTATTATTTTTTGAGGCTTAAGAACTGAGTTCGTGAATTTCTAATTTTTTTTTCTGTTTCAGTTGAAGATACAAAGGAGTGCCTCAAAACGAGGCATATTTTGGGCATCCTTGGATTTTTAGGATTTGCAAATGTATATGCAATGAGAGTAAATTTATCTGTTGCCATTGTGGCGATGGTTAACCATACAGCATTTCCATGAACCTGTAAATAATAATTCATATGATCAGTGTCCAGTTACACAAAATGTTACCAATGCAACTACCCCAAGTGTGAGTAAGATGCTTTATAGAAATGTCGTAGCATAGTTATATCATAGCATGAATAAAATTAATATTCTTAATAAATCATTAAATTTGAAATGTACACTGCCAAAAAGCTTTCCTGATACATCTATAAAGGATATTATCAAGGAAGCCAGATGTTTAAAAATAAAATATAGCAGATAGATAGCCACAATATCTTAAAAAACAAAGCCATTAGGGATGAATGTTATAAAAAAGAGCCAAGAATAAAATTAAATTGTAAAACATCTGAGATCCGTTCTTTTTGACAGCATCCCCTGGTTTAAATATCACCACTACCACCATTGCATATCATTCACTTTATTATGCGTTTTTACCGAATTTTGTGGATATTGCTTAAATCCTTACTAATATATAAATGCGAAAATGTGTTTGTTCCTGCACTTCCTCGATTTTCCACTTTCGCGCATATAGCACTGACACATTTTCTAGGTAAATAAATGCAAAGCTTGGCAATGACGACACAACGACATTCGTCATCTAACCACGAGGGTTCATCTATTTTAAAAATCGAAATCTTGAGAAAAATCATATTTTTCTGAATGAAAATTTTTCAAATAAAAATTCCTGTCGAAACTTCGAGAAAAAGTCGAAATTTTTGAAAAAAAGTGAAAATTTTCACAAAAAATTAAATTTTGAAAAAATTTAAAATCTGAAATAAGTCATAATATCTTAAGAAAAAAGAAGAAATTTGATGACGAAAGGTTAGCATTTTCAGAGAAGCAAAAAGTTTGAAAAAAATCGAAATTTTGAGAAAAATCAAATTTTTGAAAAAAGTGAAAATTTTCAAAAAAAGTCGAACTTTTCAATGTTGCTAATAAAATTACCATTTGCTACATAAAAGTCGAAATTTTCAAAAAAATTAAAAATTTCACAAAAAACTAAAATTTTGGTAAAAGTTTAAATTCTGGAAAAATCATATTTTAAAAAAAAGCCAAAATTTGATGACAAAAGGTTAACATTTTTAAAAACAGTAAACATCCTAACAAAAGTTCGAAAATTTAAAAAATCGAAATTGTGAGAAAAATCCAGTTTTTCAAAAAGGTGAACATTTTTTTTTAAAGTTGAATTTTTAAATAAAAAACTATAAAAGTTGATACTTTTGAAGAAAGTGAAATTTTAAAAAAATGTGAAAACTTCGAGAAATAAAAAAAAATTTGAACAAAAGTGGAAATTAAAAAAAGTGGTTTTCAATAAAGCTATATTTCAACAGAATCAGGCTTAAAAAAACATTTTTTTTCAATAAGTCAAAATTTTCAAAAATCAAAATTTTCAAAAATTTGGAAATAAATCAAAATCTTAAAGAGAATCAGAATTATGAAAGATTTAAAATTTACAAATTAAATTGTGGAAGTGGAAATTAAAAAAAAAATGGAAAATTAGAAATTCGAAATTTTCAAAATATTAAGTCGAGTGTTTAAAAAAGTCGAGATTTTCAATAAAAATCGAAATTGGATTTAGAAAAAATCGTTACTTTCGGAAAGTTCAAACGAGGAGAAGCTCAAACTTTGAAAAAAAAAGTCGAATTTAGAATGGAAGTGTTTTATAACAAACGGATTTAAAGACAGTCAGATTTGCATAAAAGTTGAAATTTCGAATCAAAATTTTTAAAAAACATTGCAAAAATATTCAATAACAAGATGTTTTGAAAAAAGGTCAAAAATTTTCAAAAATATGGTCAAAAATGTGTTAAAAAGTCAAAATTTTCTAAAAACACTCCGAAATAAAGTCAAAATATTAAATATTTAAAGTATTGAAAAGCAAATTTTCAAAAAAGAAATTTTTTAACAAAAAGAGAAATTATTATAAAAAGTTTCCAAAAAAGAAAATCAAAATATACCCAAAAATCATTGTTTTAAAGCTGGAATTTTCAAAAATAGTAAAAACTTCGAAAAAAAGTCAAAATTTTCCAAATTATTTCAAAATTTCGAACAAACTCAAAATTTTGGGAGTCGAATGAGAAAATGTCGACATTCTGTAAAAAGCTGATATTTGAAAATGTCGAAATTTTCAAAATAAATAACTGCATTCCCAATAAAAATCGAATTCGGAATTTCCAAAAAGGAATTTCACTTTTTTACGCGGACGAAAGCGCGAGTGTTAGCTAGTTATCAATAAATATTTAACTTAAAGGAAACTTGATTTTTAATGATACGATAAAATAATTAATTAAATAATTTATATTAGTAGTCAACAATTTAAGTTGGGACTTGGTGCCTTGGTTGGGAAGTTGGTGATGGCATTTAGTACTTATTTAAGATAAAAACTAAAAAACATATTCTTTAGCACTTTGATATTTCCATTCTAGAATAGTCTTTTTTTTTCGAAATTCTACCACCATTGTTCCTAACACTAGTTATTTTCTGAAAACTTCCACTTTTTCAATTTACTCCTCCGAAAATTGAAACTGGCATCTAAAATTTTGTTTGCTTTTCGAAATTTTGACTTTAATCACAAAATGCGATGTTTTATGTTTTTCCTCGTAACTCCTTTTCCCTGAAATTTTGACTACCAAATTTATTTATTTTCTCTGAATTAGATTGGAATGTAAAGAAATAAGTAAAAAAGCCAAGAAAATATTTTTGGACAATTTCAAGAACAAGATTCTTATAAACTCAGATTCTTTAGCGAAATAAACCTTAGTTTATAGCACCCCAATCCAAACTGAAGAAGAACTGAGAAATCGCATAACAAATTCCTGCAACAGTATAAGAAATACGCCAGGAATTTTTCAACGAGTACGCGAATCTATGAGAAGAAGAGTTGAGGCGTGCATACTTGCAGGTGGTGGACATTTTCAACACCTGATATGATTTAATTAATTTCATTGTTAAGATTTCATTAATAATATAATCTACCATAGCGGCATAGCAAGTAAATGATTTTTATTTTTTAATTCGGAAACCGGCCGTCGTAGGACAAAAAGTCAAGAGCTCATTTTTGATAGAAACACAACAAAGACTAGGAAAATAATTCTTATTTTGAAAAATAGCATTGGCGTCACATTTTTTTTTTTTAAATGTGTATCGACCTGTTTGTGGGAACGCCACTGGTGGAATCAGAACAAATGTTTTTTTGTCAAAATACTTGCTTTTATACCCAGATATCGTGTACTGAATATCAAACAAATATCTAAACCAGTCTCAGAAATATTGAAGAAAAACCGATTTTTTCTTCAATTTTTACCGCCCTGTATATCGAAAATGAAGCGTTTCCGGACCTATGTTAATATGAAAATTTTGTCTTAAAATTGCCCAAGGAATATCCCCCTGCCGGTTCAGGATGCAATTATGAAACACCCTGTATTTGATTTTATGAAAATGCTGATTTTCCCAAAATTGTTTTTTTCCGCCTCGTAATTCGTGTTTTTCTAAATTACGACTTTATATTCAAAATTTTACTTTTTCCTCTTAAAATTGGACTAAGCCTTGGAAATTTTGAATATTTTCTATAAAATTCATTTTTTTTTCGATATCCATTTTTAGCAATGTTATGCTTTTTTGAAAATTTCAACATCTATCTCAAAAATCAATGGGTTATGCTTCTGAAAAGTTGTTTTTCTTTTTTTGACTTTTTGTCAAAATTTATTTCTTGTTCCAAAATTGGATCGAAATTTTAATAACAATATAAAAAGTCTGACAATAATATTATTAGGAACTTTAGAGAAAAAGATTTCTTGTAAATTTTAAGGTTATATCCAACATTTAAATAAAAGTAAAAATTTCTAAGAGTAATACTCTTTAGAAATGGTTTTTTTTTTCTTCTAAATTCGATTTATCCTCAAAATCGCGACTTATCTCGCAATATTCGAATTTTGGAAATTTCGACATTTTTAGAAGTTTTTCGAAAGATTCAGTTTTTACTTTAAACTAACTGCCCCGGCCAACTTCCTACCGCCTGAGAATTAATAAGTATCGTGTTAAATTATTACCTGTATTAAATATGGTATTGAAATATTTATAATGCACACACAAGGCTGTTTCGCTAACAACGGGCCATAATCAAAAGAGATACAGCGACATCTCCTGGAAACTGGTTACAACACGTTTACGTTTAGTATAGGTTGCGATACATTTCTATCATGTTCCTGTTATGAATCACAGATGGTGCTGTACATGGATTCCTTATAAAAAAAATGTTCGTGAATTTTTTCAATATTTTAGTACTTATTCTGCTATTCGAAGCCGAGAAAAATCAACAAAGCAAAGATCAAAAATCCGTCCAGCCGTCCTAGAGTTATAAATTGTGTAGCTAACGCGGCTTTGTTTTGCATAATATAGATTCGATTTTTTGCCTTTTAGGATCTTTTTCGAAATTTAGACTTTGATCTGAAAATTCGATCCGCCTCAGCCGGAAGCTATTCTGGTTTGCTTTTTTGACCCATCGATTTTTATAAATGATTTTTGCCTGCCCCTGTACCAAATCTCACAGAAAGGCTGTGTTTCTGAAATTTTGAAAGTGGTCCGCAACTACAAAAAGTTTAGGAAACTCCGGTTTAGAATGTGGAGAGAGTAAAGACAAAACAAGTGCAATTTGTAGAATAATTGTTTTAATTTTATTTATAATAAAGAACGAAATAAAGAGTGATAATTCCACAATGTCTTTGAAATCGTGAATTGTCAGAGTAGTTTTCGCTTTGCAGCATCATCGGCGAAAGTTTGGCTATTAGTTATACAACCGTATTATTTGCAGGCCAATGGAGAATTTGCTTGGGATGAAGCAACCCGAGGCATTGTTTTGGGTTCATTTTTTTACGGATATGTTTTAACACAAGTCCCAGGAGGACGTTTAGCGGAATTATTTGGAGGAAAACTCATTTATGGTATTGGTGTTCTGTTGACTTCAGTTTTTACACTGCTTAGCCCGATAGCTGCTAGGATGAACTTTCCTCTATTTATACTTGTTAGAATTTTAGAAGGAATGGGAGAAGTATTGCATTAAATATTTGAATTAATTCTTTATTAACTAAGCTATTCGTAGGGGGTTACTTATCCCTCAATGCACGCTATGCTGGCAAGGTGGATACCTCCACTGGAACGTAGCAAATTTGCTGCATATGTTTATGCAGGTATATGTTATAACATATCTTCTAATTATTTATTTGATTTTATCTGAATTTCAGGCTCAAATTTTGGAACAATTATATCTCTCCCACTGTCAGGTCTTCTCTGTGATTTAGAATTTATGGGTGGCTGGCCACTATCCTTCTACCTCTTTGGCATATTAGGAATTGTTTGGTTCTTTTTCTGGATGTATTTCATTTACGATACACCTTCAATTCATCCCAGAATATCAGAAGAAGAAAAAGCATTTATTTTGGCCAGCATTGGACCGCAGGTATAGATTACAACTCGACTCATGCAACGAAGACTGTAGTAACTCAATTTTGGCCTTTTTTGAGTTACATACACCATGCATTTAAGCTGCATAATAGTTTTCATGGGAAACTATCGCCTACCAACAAATAAAATATTTCCCAATCAAATTCACAGTGAAATACAGTGACAGTATTAGGAATTCACCCAGTACATTCCAATGAAAACTATCGTATTTTGAATTACTGCATATTAAAAAACCTATCACAATTTTTAATTCTATATTTTTACAGCAAATTTCAAGATTTTTTAAAAAATATGTTTTCAACGTACGGATTTTTCACAACTGTGTATTAATTTTAATTTGAATTATCTTGATACAGCAAATAATGATTTACTACAATCTTCGTTGGATGAGTCGAACTATTTTTTATGAGAATTTTTCCAACTATTGCTACTTACAGGATGAAGATGATAAATCTTCAATACCATGGAGAAAAATGGCCACATGTCTTCCACTTTGGGCTATTTTGGTGACCCAGTGTGGTCAGTCTTGGGCCTTTTACACCCAGCTGACTGAATTCCCATCTTATATGGCAGAAATTTTGCATATGGGTATACAAGAGGTAAGTGAAATCCAATATGATTTTAATTACAAAAGAATGCAAAAACACCGTGACCATGTACAACTATTTATGCTACCCTAAAAAGTGTTTAATTTTCTGCAAAAATGATTAAACATATTTGACCTTTAAATGTAAATTGTATAAGGAAGACAAAACAAATAATCCTTGTGTCTAACCCAAGCACCAAAAAAATTCCAATATAATAATTGATTTTTGTATTTATCTAAAAATGAAGGCAAGAATCTGCTTTTTTAAAGTAATTTGAAAACAAAAATGTGAAAGCATTATATGTTTCTCAATGATTGGTGTTGTTTATTCGATTTTTAAACCACAGGAAAAATCTAAATATAAAATTGAGTTGAAATTAAAAAAAAACTAAACTTGGAAGTTTTCAAAAACCAAAATTTAGAAAAATTAATTCATTCGCTAAAAAAGAAATTCTAAAAATTTCGGTTTTTTCTAGAAATGTTTGAAGTTTCAGCAAAAACAAGAGAAAGCTATCCAAGTTTAGAGTCAGCATTTCATGATTAAAAATGTTGAAATTTTTTAACATATTAACTGTCTTCGCAACGTTCTGACTTAACCTCATTTAACTTAACTTGATTTTTTTTTCTTGGAGCATATATGGGTCCAAATTTCAAGAGAGAAAAAATTCAGAATTTCTAAAAAAAAATCAAAAGTTTTTAAATTAAAAAATGTTCATGACTAATTTTGGTTTTCTATTTTCATTTTTTCCTATTCTATGTAAAATAAACTAATCTATTTTTTGCCCGCTGTTATGAGGTGATGTTTTAAAAATTTAGATATCACGTAGTCATATTTCAAAATATGTTTTATAATAGCATAATAACAGCTTTCGTTACTAAAAATTTAAATATTTTCAAACTAGGTCACAGAAATGTTAAATAAAATTAATGAACATATCTGATTTTAATTTTAAATTCCTAGGCAAAAAGTATTTGAAAATTTATCAAAATACCGCGTTTAAACTTTATATTGACAAACACGAATATTCATTAAAAAAATATAAATTTAAAGTTTTTCCCGAACGACTTTTTTCTCGAAATTTCGCATTTGTCTGGTAATTTCTCGTTAATTTGAAATTCATTTTTAAGCATCCTTGAACATTTTTACAGTTTTCTTAAAAGGCGATGTTTAGTCAAAATTTCGAGGAAAAAAGTTAAAATATCGAAAAAAGTTTGATTTATTAAAGAAAAATTTTTCACAAAAATTCCAGGTTTAACCTTCAACTTTCAGCTATTTATTTAATCGAATTCAACAAACACCCGATATTTTAAAACTTTTCGAAATGTAGAGTTTTTTTCTGAACATTCTGAATTTATCATTTTTTTCTTCTCGAAAATTTCGAGGAAAATTTCGAAATGTATTTTTTTTAGAGATTTTGACCTTAAACTCAATATTTAAACTTTTATCTCTAAATTTACAAATTTTAACATTTTTCTTGAATGGTGTTGAAAAAATCGAGCTCTTAAAAATAACTTTTTTTTAAGTGAGAGTTTTCCTCAAAATTCTTTAAATTTCAGACCGAAATTTCGAGAATATTTTGTTTTAAGTAAGTTTTATATCTAAATTTCGTCGACTTTTTAGTTCAAACTTAAAGGATAGGTTTTTTGAAATTTCATTTATAAATTACTTAGTTACTTCAAAATTCCGAGTTTAAGCTTGAACTCTGAAAATTAGATTTTTCAAAATAAATTTAATTCGAATAATTTTGAAATTTTTTGACGTTTGTTCCAGACAGATACCTTTTTTCTTCACATTTACCGCGACCCACATCAAAAGTTACCACGAGCCACACGTGGCTTGCGAGCTACAGGCACCATATAAATGACAATGGTTTTTTCGAAATCTTTTCTTCTTAAAATTTCAAGTTTACACTTTCAATTTTTAATATTTTCTGTAACATTTTGACTTAATCTCAATGTCAAGGTTTTTTTTATTTAGAAATTTTTAGGACTTGGTTTCTTAATGTTTCGAACTATTTTATCGAAATTTAGAATTGTTGAAATTTTTTTCAAAACTACGTTTTTTTCTAGAGAAGAGAGTTTAAACTTAAATTTTAAAAATTTAGGTTTTTCCAATTTTCGAGTGATTTTCGAACTTTGTCCCAAATTTTTCAGTTTTCAGTTTTTGCTTATGTTTTCGCAACACTTTAAAATGAAAATGTTTACTTGTGTTCTTGAAATTGTGACTTTAATTTCAAAATCCCGACTTTAAAGTTGAAATTTCGCATAATGAAATTTTTGAATAAATTCCTTTAAACTTACACTATTATTTCCAGAATTCAGACTACTCGGCAGTACCATACTTAACTAGTTGGATATTTGGTATTTTTGCAAGTGCTGTTGCTGATTGGCTTTTAAGCAAAGGTTACTTCTCCATAGCAACGTCATATAAAGTGTTCAATTCCATTAGTAAGCTTTTGTAACGATTTAAAGTTTAAGCATTACTGTGTGTGAATTTTTAGGTTCAATCATTCCCTCATTAGGTCTCTTAGGTGTAGCATATCTGGGTTGCAATATAGTTGGAGCACAAGTACTTTTAGCTGTAGCAACTGCATTTAGTGGCGCTGTATACGCAGGAAATCAAATGAACCACATAAGTTTAAGCCCAAAATATGCCGGTACAATGTATGGTATAACAAACGCGGCTGCAAATATGTGTGGATTCATGGCACCTTACGTCATTGGTCTTATTATAGAGGGCAGGGTAAGTTAATTTAATAAGCAAAAGTGTTTATTATTTCAGTTGAATGTATAGGTAGAACAATTTTTGATCGCCATAATTTTTTTTATAAGGATAAGTTTGATAGTAAAATTATGTATTTATTTCAAAGAGATACTTGAATTTATATTGGAAGTCAACCAAATCTAGATTTTTGAGCAGAACCAAAACCTATTTACATTTATAAAAATTTACTTTACATACTATATTATCAAATCTAGTGTCAATTCCTTTGATTTATCATATTCAGTAAGGCACCCAAGGAAGGTGGGAAGGAAGGACTTAAGCCCTTTAAGTGCAAACAAAATGTAAAAAATCGAACTTTTTATATGTAATGTTCAAATTGTGAGAACAAAAATTAGAAATGCCCAGAAAATGTTAAAATTTCTGAAAAAAAATTCCAAATGTTGAGTGTTTTGTCAAAACATCTGAATGTGAAGTAATAACAGAATTGAAGCTTTTTTTGAGTGTTTTCTGAGTATTAGGCTCGGCGAGAGATATTCTGGACCCGGTGGCAATTACGAGTTTTCGGGCCTTTTATATTCTGTTCTACAGGGTCCGCCTTTAGTGTGTGGATGAAGGGTAGCTCCTAAGCCTGACATGATATCAAAATGAAATTTTGTCTAGTGACATACAATCTATAGAGGGCACATTTTAAAATTATTTTCAATTTGTTGTACTAATCATGTACAGAATGTTGATGCAAACTTACTTTTTTTTAAATAGAACACCCTGTATATTTTTGCATATATGGACACATATTTAAACAATATAGGGTTTGTGGAGGTTTTGATGGGTCGTTTTCCTTTTAGAGGGTCATAAATCCGGAGACAGGACTCCTGATGCAGCTATCTGTGAAAACTCAGTATAATGTAATGTTAAGCAATAGTCTTTAAGTTTCCATAAATCATACATGATTTTTTAATTTTGCCGTTTTCTCTAAATTTTTTGTGAATTTCGACCCCTTTTGAACATTTCGCCATTTGTTTAAATTTCGATTTTTTTTTAAATATCGACTTTATTAAAATTTTTGACTCATTTTAAAATGTTGATTTTTGAAAATTACGACTTTTTTAAGACTTTCGAACTCTTTAAATTTTTGACTTTTTTTTGGAAATTTCGTCAATTAAAAAAAATATCTTTTTCTCGAAATTTTCACTCATTTCAGAAAATTTTGACTGTCAAAATTTCGACTTCTTCTTCGAAATTTTGAAAATGTCTATTAAAAATCGTTCCTTTTGGAAATTTTAACTTTTAAAAAATTTCGTCCTTTTAAAATTTCGTTTTTTTTTAATATTTTAATTTTTTTAGGAAATTTTTGAGTTACCTCTATCTTTTTATTTTTAATTTTAACTGTCGATGTTACGACTTTTTTTGTAAGTTTGTAAATGTCTTAAAATTTTAACTTTTTTTTTTAAATTGTTGAAATTAAACCGAAATTTCCTCTTATATTTTTAAATAATTTTGTCCAAATTGGAGTTTTTTTAAATTCTTTCGATTTTAAACTTGGATATTCTATATTTTTTTTGAAACTTTTCAGTTTAAACTCGATAATTATGATTAAATTTTGAATTATTTTTATAAATTGATCTCTTTAAAATAAATTCTGAATAAGTTTTAGACTTTGGTTTCGAGTTTTTAATTTCAAACTTAAAATTTTTAAGTACTAGTTGTTTATACTGCTCACTTCTCATGTAAAAGAATACTGCGTTAAATCATAAACAATATATTTCAATTTACAGTCGTTGCGTTAAGATTGTGAAAAGTTTGTTGGTATAAGATTTAAATGCTATCTGCCCCTATTTACCTAGTAACGTAAAGGAGAGAGGGAGCCAGAAACTTGCATTGCCTAGGGGCCTTTCCGTGGTTTAATTATGGCCTGATTTCGGGATTAATATTGAAATATTTGTTTAAAGTGGAAATTTCGAGATTGAAGATTTTCAAGTTTATAAATTAAAATATTTGGACTAAAGTAGAAAAAATTTTAAAATTGTTAAAAAAACCAAAATTAGACGTACTTTCTATCTTTAGGTTGAAAAACATGAACATTTTTTTTTTAAATGTTCCTCATAATTTCGAGTTTATAGTGGAAAATATATGTTGACGACAATATTTCGAAGTTAAGCTCGAATTTTCATGTTTAACATAAAAAAAACATCAATAATACTAAAGATTTGTCATCTTAGGCTAGCATAGTTGTGTCTTTTGCATTTTGCAAAAGAAGCAAGGCTTTCCTGGTCTACAAGGAGAACACATTACTTCTGTTACATAATAAACCACAAAATAAAACTGACAATTTTTTTAAACATCTTTGAACAGCAGATGACTTAATGAGTCATATGTGTCACAAACTACTAACCATTAATGCTATAAAATCTCTTTGTTTCAGGAAACTCTTGGTCAGTGGAGAATGGTATTTTACTTAGCCGCAGGCATAAATATTGGTGCCAATTTGTTTTATGTGGCGTTCGCAAGTGCTAAAGAACAGCCTTGGTCAAGATCTCAAAGGCTTGGTACTGTCAACTGACATGCACTCTATCTCGCTATGTTGGTTGATACTTAGCAAATTTTGTATATATACTTAAGTCTAAAGAATCCTATATTTTGTAATATTTTAGTGTAGGCCAAAAACTATCATCACGTCAAGACCAGTATTTGTAAGGAATGTGATATCATGCTATTGTTGAAATGTAGCATCTGATCTGAAACAATATTCAAGAACAAATGATATATTCTATGCATTTATAATGTATCAGGTGTTCTTCTGTTACTTTTTCATGATAACTGAAATGTATCCTTACGTTCTTGAATATTTATCCTTTGTTATTTTTTTTTATTTTATGCATGACAATATGAAAGTTTTTCATGTCAAAATAATGTTGATTTCCTTATTTTACCATTTAAATAAGCATATAATATTATACGTGATATAAATGCCTTTTAGCTACTTCAGATTTAGAACTAAGACATTTTATATCTTTGGTTCAAAAGAAATACAAAATTTTTGTAATCTCTATCAAATGTTATTCATTTAATTATATTGAATATTTAATTATATTGAAAACAAAATCCTAAATAATGTTTCATTTACTGTTTGTTATTTTTCCATAAGCTGAATTTTTTTAAGTTGTGATGTTTTAATACTTATGGTATTTATATTTTATTAAAATAAAATATATTTTATTCTGTCAGTGTGAGATGAGAGCCATGAAATACTAAGATTCGCAGTAATAATAAAGGAAAATTTGGAAATTTTAACTATATACCATATTATTTTGTTTTCTTTATATAAATAATAAACTTAAATATATACCCAGTGGTAGAAATACAACAAATTTATTTATTTGGATTGCTTAATAAAAGGTAGTTTTGTATTACTGTATAATACAGTAAATATATTTTATTTTTCTATTTGATTTTTTAAAGGATATATGAACCTACATTATTTCTTTTCAGGCATATTCGATTTGCAGTTAACCTTAATTGCACTAAACAGGCAGTTGGATATTGTAAATTGTGCTGACATTTTTTAAACTAAAACTGTCATTGGAATATCGAGATTTTTTGCAAGCTGCAAGTGTTTTCAAGAAATTTCAAATTGTTTCAGAAAATTTCAAGTATTGCCTTTTTCTAAAATTTTTATTGTAAGGTAGTTCTCGTGCGACAATATTATTCAAAATTTTTAGAATGTACGTGTCATCAAAAAAAGATATTTATATAGAAAATTGTATCCTAAGGATGTACCACCAGTGTCAAAAACACAAGTACATATAAATGAATGCTTTAAATATTGCTATAAATTATGTGACAATGTTGAATGTTGCATAATCTCGATTAGTCGAGAAATACATCTAAAAAATAGAACCACTGAAAGAGATCACTTCTAGTTTTCATATTCTAAACATTTTAGTAACGTAGTGGTTTTGAGGTTTTTTTTTAGGTCTTAGCTATAAGCCCAGGATTTTGACTTTAATTTTAGGTGCTGATTTTATTTGTAAAAATTTTTCTTTTCTAGACATTTAATGAATTTTTTATTCTGGTTTATTTTATCTTTGGACAATAATCTTGAACTTTTGACTATTTTCTCGAACTTTTTTTTCTCACAATTGATATTTTCAAATTTTACTTTCGACTTTAAACTGGAAATGTCAATTATTTTATTATTTTAAGATTAAAACTTTTAATGTTTATTATTATTTCCTTTTTCTAAATTTGACGCAAATTATGTTTGACAAAAAAATAAAATTCTGAGGAAAATCTCAAGATTGAGGTTTTAATTATTTTAATTTTTCCTCGAAATTTCGATACCTTTTCTGCAAAGGCAAATATTTACAGTTTGAATAAAAAATTAAAATTTTGACTTTTAATAAATAATATTTCGGGTGTAACAGGATCATGGTACACTCCCTTTTTTTCTTTATTTATGAATATAAAATTTTCAAATTTTCTACACTTGATGTACTTTAGAAATGCCAAATTGTGACATAAAAATGACATTCCTACTAGTGTCACTTTCTCTAAAACAGATACTAACTTTTTATTTTTAAATGGAACATCCTGTATATTATTACATTTTTGGAATCTAAATAATTTTCTGAATACAATACACCTAATATAATATAATATAAGTGATTTTTAAAGGATCGAAATTTTTTTAGTCCCCTTTTATTTTTCAACCTAGAAGGCTATGACTCATTCTAATTATTTTTAATAGACCACGTTAACACTAAAAAAATAATTCACGTGAGAAAAAGGAGTATTTCATTGTTTTATCACGTGTTAAAATTAACACAAATGGTTTTTATATCAACTTTATTTTTTTAAATGGCACCATAGTGGTAGTGTAGGCCAATACAATTATAGTAGGAGAGCTGTCACCAATTTTTGGGTAGGTATTTGAGGCAAGCTGAAAACTTGCCCGATACCTCTCCTATTATACCCCAACACGGAACTGCAGACCTGGCTGGTGAGTAGCGGGGCTAAATCAACCCCTGAATTTTTAAAAATATTATTTTTTTTTTCAAAAAATATGTTTGAGGCAATATGCCATTTTTATATGTTGTAGCTTAATGTTTAAAGAATAAAAAAAAAAATAAGCCAGACGATTTAGTCGGGGTTTTAACATTGCCAGACGTGTGCAAAAATATTTTTCAAAAAAATATAAAAAATGTATTTGAGGCAACTTGAAATTTTAATAGGATATTATTTATAACTAAAAAATAATATTCTCAAAAAGACAGGTCATTTTGATGGGACTTTCTACCTGCCAGGTGATCTAACAAATTATGAATAAGTGTGAGTGAGTAGCGCTATAGGCAAGCGGTAGTGGGAGAGAGAGCGTTTATCGGCAGCTGTATGCATTCTTGCTTGCCGCGTCACTATTGGCTCTGGCGAGGTCACGTGACTTACAATAGCCATGAGGCTTCCAGTCAGAATTTCGGAGTAAAAAATTAAAAATTTTTTGAATTTGTGCTAAAAACGATTTGTATAAAAATGATTGTGTTGATTTGTGTATGTTAAATGAAAATATTTATTGTGTTATTTTTTTATCATAAAAAATTTGGCATTTGGTCAATTATAATACAAATCTAAATGTAATGAATTACTTTATTATTTGACATTACTGCAAAAATATTAGTTTTTTCAAGAAATCATAAGAAATATTTTTTTTAGAAAATTAATTTTTTAACAACTTTTGTTTCCAAAATTTTTTTATAGGGCTCATATTTTTGCCGCTACATCCAAAAAGAAAAAAATTACTTCTTTTTTGGTGACAGTACTCTAACTCAAAATTTATACAGGAATTGAATATTTTCTTCTTGTTACAATTAATATAGGTTAACGTATTAAAGAAAGTAATAATTACAAAAATATAAAATAACAAAATCAGATTTATTGAGATAAAATAATTATACAAGTGAAGAATTATAATGAGTACAAAAATATAAATTTAATTTATTCCACTTAAGAAATAAATTGTTATTCATCTTCTAGGAATTCTTCTTCATCAGAGCTAACAGAATCTTCTTCGGATTCATCTGCATCAGATTGGGCAACCTCTTCATGATCTGCAAAAATTATTATATATTTAATAATTATTAAATTATAGATTATTAGATTATTACATTATTATTTATTTATTTCATTAATCAAAGAAATTCGAATGCAGCATTTATTAAAGAAAAACTATTTATTCTCACCTGCAGTAACATTTCCAACATCATTATTTTTATTTTTTTCATGAATAACAGCGTCAAATACTAATTCCGGCATACAGTCTCCGTCGAACCAGTGAAAATCTAGCGTATCCTCATTAGGTGTCCACCCGTTCCTGACCGGTGTCAAAGAGCTGGGGAATCGCAAATATGCATTTCTCCAAATACTCGTTATATATTGCGTTCTTAAAAGATGTCGTAATTCAGCTTTGCACGGAGGTAAAGTAGAGGGATCACAATTTTTCAATTTTTTTTTGAAAGGCTCGTGTTCAGTGTCGGCTTTGTAAGTCGCACAAAATTTTTGAAATCGTGCTGCATTTATATTTGATAAATTTTTATATCCATAAATTTCGCAAACAAATGCTTCCAAAATTGGTAAAATTTCATCACGCAAACCGGTAATATGCGCAACTCCAAGGTCTGTTAATGCTTTTTGATAGCATTTATTTTTTAGCAATATTTTATACGGTCTTATCTTGCCTTTTTGAAAAAATGATGGATTATAATCGCACCCTGTTAGTGCATGAAAACCAGGTAAACTCATACATAAAGATGGCCCTAATTCCATGTGTAATTTTGTTACATTGATGTATCTTTTAGAGTTCCCAGTGCCATACTCCATAAAAATGTTGAGCTCATCACTTTGGACACGCAGACAGCTGCCGATAAACGCTCTCTCTCCCACTACCGCTTGCCTATAGCGCTACTCACTCACACTTATACATAATTTGTTAGATCACCTGGCAGGTAGAAAGTCCCATCAAAATGACCTGTCTTTTTGAGAATATTATTTTTTAGTTATAAATAATATCCTATTAAAATTTCAAGTTGCCTCAAATACATTTTTTATATTTTTTTGCAAAATATTTTTGCACACGTCTGGCAATGTTAAAACCCCGACTAAATCGTCTGGCTTATTTTTTTTTTTATTCTTTAAACATTAAGCTACAACATATAAAAATTGCATATTGCCTCAAACATATTTTTTGAAAAAAAAAAATAATATTTTTAAGAATTCAGGGGTTGATTTAGCCCCGCTACTCACCAGCCAGGTCTGCAGTTCCGTGTTGGGGTATAATAGGAGAGGCATTGGACAAGTTTTCAGCTTGCCTCAAATACCTACCCAAAAATTGGTGACAGCTCTCGGACTATTAGGATATTTTGGTGAAATAATTCGGAGAAAGGTGTAAATCGTTTTAATGCGTTTATCTGATGTTAAGTATCAGTAATCTGAGTTTGCACGATCTCGGGAGGTTAGCTTAACTTTCCAATCCAAAAAAAACACGTAGTTGTAGCAAAAATAACCTCATAAAAAATTATCCATATTAATATCATATCATGGAAGATCATGGAAATCCAATAAACATCTATACATTTTACAAAACATTAGTAGTGAATGTGCCAATGTACAAATGATGTACAATTACCACCTCGTTTGCGTTAAAACGTGCTTTAAGAAACTTCAGTTTTTTCTATTTATTTATTTGTTTTTCTTATTTTGGCATGTGAAAATCACAAAAACAGTAGTGCCTTGTAATTCCCTTAAAATAGTCCTTTCAGAGGAGGACCACAGGATATACTATTTCATAAAAAAAAGGTGGGATTTAGTTATCACCTCTCTGTAGGGAGAGACAAAACAAAAAACATCCTAAATTTTGGCAAACTAAACAAAAATTGACCTGTTGCAGGAATTTTTCCAGAGAAAATTTGTTACAATTTTTTGGATTTATTCGAGTTTCAGTCACTATCATTTTGTAATAATATGACGCTTTTATTAGAATCCCAAATTTTTTGTTTCACACCTAAATATACTCTTAAATATACCTGGTTCAAACTTTTGTTCATCGCTGTACAAGATGATTTTTATTCGATACAAAAAAATTCTTGTCTAATCTTAAAATGATAACGTCCCTAGAGCCGCACGGCAGAAATTCGATATGCCAGTTGAATTAAGGCCGCGATAGCATTTGGTGGATTATTTCTATGGTGTTATCTATTTTCTTTTTTAATTTTCCCATCACTTGGTGTGTAATATTGCGAAGGTGGTTTTTAGATTCGTAATTTGCAAGGAAAACTTGTGAGTGAAGGTGAAACTCGTCCTTTTATAGAGTGATTTGTTCCCATGGTTGGCTGAAAAAAAAGTCGCCTACATTATTGTTGTTAATAATTACAATATGGCCGCAGTTAAGTTGAGATTAGACAACTTCATTACATTATTTAAAATAGTTAAAAGACATATAACTACTAAAAGTGAAAAGAACACTATTAGTGGTATTTTGATGCATTCAATCCCGAAAGAAGTTTATCTTTTACTTACTCTGGCCGTGGAAACCTGCATCACCTCATAGTCGATGAGAGCCTGATGCCTTTTCAGTGTTCTTCGATGTCCCAAAGATGCCCTTTGAAGTAAAGACAGAAATGTTTTCATTGATACGAATACACAACTTTATTTAACTGGACAGATGATTCTCTTATATTGAAATAACCTCAATAAAAAAAAGGATGGCCGAAGTTGGGAAGATTAAAAGTGCAACAGCCAAGGTAGGTGTTTTTTTCTTTCGAACGGTTTGGATCTCATTTACTTACTACTGTAAAGTTAACTAAAGTCGAAACATGTGCTTTATTTTAAACTAGAAATCTGATGATAATTATTCCGCATAATTATTGTACATTGAGGTCTTTGTTACATACCTAAAGCAAAGCAAAAAACCGAAATATTCAGGTGAAGGAACCGGAAAGTATGGTTCTATTAACAACATTTCTCAAGGGTACGCGAACTAGTCTTAGGGGGTACAAGAAAAGAAAAATGTAACGGTGGACATTGATAGATGGAACTCAAAAATCGTAATCTGTTGTAACCACTAAGTCAGTGGGGAGGTCAGAGGACTCAGAGGTCATCCGTAAGGTTATTTTTGGTTTAAACCAGATATTTCGAGAGTAACATCCAAACTTCTTAGAAGAAATCTGACATTTCTAAAAAACTTCTCTCGACATTTCTGGAAGAAAGGACAAAATGTAAACAAAACATTCTTTCCCAAGGGTGTCGCCAGGATCTTGTTTGGGGGTGGCCAGGCACAAAAAATCAATAATACGCGAAATTCTTCACAAAACCATTAAAGGCTTGACCTGCAATGTTAGCCATATTTTTTATATAGTATGATTTTCCCATGCACAGAAAATATACACGAATCGTTTAAACCAGGGTAGTCAATCTTTTTTTTGCTCGCTGCTCACTTTTGTACAGGGTGTCCACGCAAAAACTGTACACCTTTGAGCTTCTGTATTTCAGTTATTTTTTATCGCATCAGATAGTTCAAATAAGTGTTTATAGAACTAAATAATGGGACAGTATAAAGTAACTACCAAGAATTAGGCAAGTTAAGCTAAGCAGACTGCCCAAACAATACAGCCGGGGATGTCGAGAAATGTCGCTTTATTTTAAAATTAATTTCTTATCCTGTACTGAATTTATTGGGCAAAATAAAGCAAAGTATCTCTTCATGTTCAAAAATTCAAGAATTTGTTCTTAAAAATTATTGATGCTGTAAAAATGTACATGAGGTGTAAATATGGTATTCCTAATCCTACAGTGTGAAATGTGATTAAATATTTTGGAGAAATCGACACTATCCTAAAAATAAGAGGCAAAAGTTTGAGTTGTTCAAAACTAGTTTCTAATATAAATAAGAGTATATTAGTGAATTTATTCAAAAAATGGCAAAAGGAACATTGTAAATCAAGTTGCGAAGGAACGAATTCTTGAAACTGGGCTAAATTTATTAAATGCATGCTGCAAATCAATACAAAAATGTGAACTAAAGTTTACCTGGTTGCATTAAGGTAACTATTTAGTTTAATAATTAAGAGGCAAGGAAAAGTAACCGTTAAAGGCAAATCCAAAGCAAGTCAGGCTAACATGGGCAAAATCTAAAATGTCTTGGTCGATAGAAGGCTAGTCCCAAGTAATTTTTAGCAGCGAATCTAAATTTGACATCATATCTGCTGATATGGTTACTTCAACGCGTGATTCACTCAAACGTGAGGCTTTTTATAAGGACCTAAAATTTTCTAATGGAAACTCTGGCATTAAAATACTGCGAACTTCTTAATAAGACTGTGAATGCTAAAAAATGTCAACAAATATACAAAACAACCTCCTATTAAATATCGTAACATTAAATATTGGCGAGAATGACATATTTCAGGATGGTGAAAGTAGGCCAAAATTGCACAAAGTAGTTTGAATACCACAACTTAAATATTCTTTCTTGACCATCCAATAGTTCTAACCTTGATGTCATTGAAGCACTATTAAACAATTATTAAGAAACAACCCTCAATGGATATTATCAGAACGTAAAACCCAAATGCAACATATGATGTGTACAAAAAGTTTTCTATTCTAGTGTTCTTGACATAAAAATTCTGCAGTAAATCCGTTCACGATTGCTTTTTTGGGGTTTTCGAAAGAAGGATTTAACAATATAAGATTTTTCTTCCATTGCAACATTAAATCAATAAAATATTTTTTAACGTTATGTTTGTTCACCTGTATGTCGATGTAGTAAGGAACATCCGTGAACATGACAAAAAATGACATCAGCACCCTAGATTAGAAAACTTTTTGTACACACGATATTTTTAAAGGAAT
The DNA here is from genome assembly GCA_028583605.1 of Dastarcus helophoroides. NCBI lineage: Eukaryota > Metazoa > Arthropoda > Insecta > Coleoptera > Bothrideridae > Dastarcus > Dastarcus helophoroides. The sequence continues at coordinate 24,683,874 of CM053328.1, read as the reverse complement.
TTACCCTTAGACGATGTAAATCGTTAGTCAATTCAGTGTTTAATCTAATTCGAGGTGTCCTAAAATTTAAGGACGAGGTTACTCCATTTAAAAATACAAATTCGAACTATGTCCCATTATTTAGTGTTCACACAAAATAAGCATCTTTTCAGTTGATTATGAATGATAAGATCAGCGTTTTGTATTTTATGTTGCTCATTAAGACAATTCATTTATTGTTAATTATTCAACTAATGCATCAAATTTTAAAAATATCGAAAAAATAAACTGTCAAATAACTGAATTAAAAATATATTTTAGTTGGTCCCAATGTAGAGTTGTTAAGACTCGTATAAATTATACAGGGTGTCCATTTTAAAAGAAAGGAAATCAAAATAATTATTTAAAAAAAAAATTCAGTTCTAAGTGGAAAGAAGTTTTTAATTTGTATTCTCATTTCAAAAAATTATTACTAAAAATCATAGAACCTAAGTTAAAGTTAAACTTTTTAAAAACAGCCTTGAGCATTTAAAATTAAAATCTCTGAAAAAGTTTTGATTTCAAAGTCGACATTTCAGGGAAAAAGTAAACTGAAGTGTGAATGTCATTTAATTAATTCAAAAAAAAAATTTGCTTTTACAAAAACTTACCAGAGTAAAAGCTTCGAAGGTTTCCTGTTGAGACAATGTCAATAAAAATTATCACTTTGTAAAATAAAAAGCACAATAGTTTAAACCGGCTAAGGAAAAATGTACAAAGATAGTGATCAACCTATTATTCATTCATGGTGAATAATATGATTCTAATCCCAGTCTTAGAAATTAACAACACCAAAAACAATTAAAAACTAATATATTGAAAGTTCTACTCCTTATTTAGATATCGCACTAATGAGTGAACAACCTTAACAATCAGCTTTTGCAGTTAATATTTTCGAAGCTGTGACTTTTGCTTATCCACATGTATGTGCTCCTCGATTAAAAACATTACTGGAAGTTATTTATTTACGACCGGATTTTGTGAATATTATTGCTGCCGTAAATTTATCATCATTAGATCACAAAATAATTTAACTGAAACATTTTCTAAAACGGTTAAGTTACTAAATGTAATTTTAACAACACCAATGACAACTGCAGAATCAGAAAGCTGCTTTTCGATCCGAAAAAGAATTAAAAGTTTCTTACACAATACCATGAACAACAACAACAACAACTAAATACTTTAAAGTTGATATCCGTCTAAATGCAGGATATATGCAATTTTGATGAGAAACTAACAGAACATAGTTTATTTCTTTCTTTGAAGTATTGTAGTGCGGCTTTATTTATAAAATATAAAGTTTCTGTGTTTTTGTATAGCTTAAGTAATCATTTATTTGATCTGCAAAAACAATTTTTACGAAAAAGTGATAAACTTTTAACAGTTTATTTCAGTAAGAACAGAAATAATTTTAATTTAAGAGTACTTTTTGCGTGGACTTATAAGCATCTCCAAGTAGCTCTACTGTAACAGTGAATCGAATTTGCTGTTAACCCTTGTTAAGAAATCACCAGCTAGCACTACAATACATCTTAATAATAATATATTGTAATTTGTATACAATTAAAAATTTGCTATACTAATTCTAGGAATTGATTTCAAAAGCATTAAGCATACCTTCCCTTGCTACTTAGCTTTTATTTTATTTCCTTGGCGGAAACGCCAAGAGAAGAGATTCTTGGGTCATTTATTTCTAACTCCACGTCTCCAAGCACTCGCTTAGAGTGTGTGTGTGGCATAATAATTTTTTAGAGATTTCTGAATTATTGAGCGAAATTTCGACTTTTTTCTGAAAATTTGGAATTTGAACTTAAACAAGTTTCCTTTAAAATTTTGCTATTTTTCAAAATTTAAACTTGAAATTTTTATTCTCGAAATTTTAATATTTTGTAGAAGATTTGGAAGTCTTCAGCCAACAATTAAACAAGTATCAAGAATGTTATAAAGAAAAAACAAAATTTTTAAACTCAAAGATTCAGAAATTTCCTCGTGTTTAAAATTTTCCTTTCAACTTCGACTTTTTCCGAGACTTTCTTCAACTTTTAATAATTTTGAGTTTTTCACCAAACTTCAACTTTTTATTTTAAATTCAAATTTGAAATTTCTAAACTCAAATATTCGAGAACATTTGTATAGATTTCAGAATTAAAATCAAGAAAATTTGAAGGAAAGCTTAAAAAATATATACAAAATTTCAAGTCCATTTTCTAGCAAAATTTGAAATTTTAATTTTAATTTCGACATTTTGATTTTAAATAAAATCCAACTTTGGAGAAAACATATTTTTTAGTTCCAAAGTTTTTATTACTTTAATCTGCACATTAGGGTTGTTAAGGATATATTATTTCGAATCTGGATACGCATACGGATATACTCCAAATATTATATCGTTTTGGTTACGGATACAGATATGAAATTATTTCGGATATCCGATTGTTTCGGATGTTATTTCGGCTACAAATATCTTTAAATTACTTTTGTTGAGCAAAAAAAAAGATATTCAAGTTATGTTTACTTAATAAAACACTAAAGACTGACTGAAAGACAACCCATAACTTGTTCCGGTCGATTTAGAAGTATAAAATTTCACACATAACTTCCTTATATAACGCAGGTGGGCATTAAGAAATTTTTTTTGAAAATTCGTCCCCCGCAAGAGTGTTAAATAGGAAATAAAAATTTGTATGGAAGTTCCTCGTTTTTGAAGTTGGAAATATGAAAATTGGTGTTTAGATTTCAGTTTAAAAATAGGACTTAGTTATATCAGTGATCTTGATAATTCATAGCCCTTGGAGGGCAATCTACTTACGGTAATCCAACAAATTCGAATTTGAAGTACAAAATCTGGGATACAAAAAACAATTAATCTTAAATTGCGAAGAGTACAATAATATTTTGAAAAGAATCGATGATTAATCACTAACTACAAATGTCTTGATTTTGTAAATTTATGAGAGAAACAGGTAATGCTGTCGGACATTTTTTAAACAAGTGCTGTTTACCATCGAATTATTATTATTTTTTTTTCATAGGCTCAACAACCCTCAAATAATTCGATATTGGCGTAAGGAAGATATGCACTTAAATATTTCTCTCCGTACACATGTGAAATTTTGAAAAATAGTCACATAAAGTGAAAATTAAAAAAAATCGAACATTGGAAAAAGTCTACTAGCAGGCTACAAATTTTTAAATAACGTCGAAATCTTAAAGATTAATCAAAATTTTGAAAAATGTTTAAATTTTGAACGATATATTCCAAATAAATGAAAATTTAAAAGTAATGCAAAGTTTTCAAAACAAGTCGAAATTTTGAAAATTAAACAAAATTTTGAAAAGAGTGGCAAATTTTGTAAAAACTCAAAATTATTAAAAAGAGGTTAAAATGTTGTTAAAGTCTAAAATTTTGAAGTCTTAATTAATAAAAAGAGGTCGAAATTCTCATGCAAACTTAAAATTAAAAAAAAGTTACGATTTTCAAAAAAATAATCAAAATGTTGGAAAAGATGCCGAAATTTTGAAAGAGTCGACATTCGTGAATTTGAGGGAATGAGACATTGTCAAAATCAATTCAAAATTTTTAAATAGATGAAAAAAATATTTCAGAATTTCAAAAATAATCTTGATTTTAAAAATATTTGTCAATTTTTCAATCAAATTCGAAATTTTGAATTCTAAATATTGAAGAAAATCCAAAGCCTGACAAAGAGTCGAAATTTTCAAAAAAAATCGAAATTTTAAAAAGTTGAAAGTTTGGGATAATTAATATTATTTTAATCGAAAATTTAAAAAAAATTTAATATTTTGTCGACAGTTTGAAAAAGGCTGAAAAAATATCGAAAATTTAAAAAAGTCAACATTTTTAAAACAGCCGTGTCTTTAAAAAAACTATATTTTTAAAAAAGTAGAAATTTTTAAAGTATAGATTTCTGAAAAAAAATATCAAAATTTTCAAAAAAGTCGAGATTTTCAACAAAAATCTTAAAAACTTTTAAAATTTTTATGAGTTTCGGAGACAATTGAAACGAAAAAAATTGAAGTCAAAAGCAGTGAACATTTTAAAAAAGTCAAAATTTTGAGAAAAAGTTGAAATTTGTAAAAAGAAACCAAATTATTAATAAAATCCGAAATTTTCAAGAAGAAAAGCCAAAATTATTAGAAAGTCGAAATTTTAAAAAAAGGCGAAATTTTAAAAAGTTGATTATTACATTTTTTATCGAAAATTTAAAAAAACTAAAATTTTGAAAAAAAATGTTTTGACATTTTGACAAAATCCAAATTTTCAAAAAAGTTGTTAAAAGAATTACAAAATTATAGTCAAATAATTTCAAAAAATAGATATTTTAAAAAACGTCGTAATTAAAAAAAATGATATTTTCAAATAGTCAAAATTTTGAAATAGTTTGAATTAAAAAACGTAGTCACAATTTCAAAAAAAATAATTCTTAACAAAATTCAAATTTTGAAAAAAAAATGAAATTTTGAACACTCGACATTTGAAAAATAGTAAGAATTTTTAAAGAGTAGAAATTTTGCAAAAAAATTTTTAAAAAATCTAAACTTTAAAAGTCGAAATTAAAAAATATTGAAATTTTCAAAAAGTAGACATTTTCGGAAACAATTGAAATATAAAAGAAATCGAAAGTTTTTTTAAAAACTCTAAACATTGTGAAAAGTTAAAATTTTGAGGAAAATTTGACATTTTTGAAAAGAGCTCAAACTTTAACAAGAAGTCGAAACTTTGCAAAGAAAGTCTAAACTTTGAAATAAAATCGATTTAAAAAAAATTCAACTCTTCAAATAACGTTATCAAAAAAAAAATATTAATTGTCAAGTTTTTAAAGAATTCTGAAACTCCGAAAAGTAAGTTTTGAAAATGTCTAAGTTTTCAAAAAAACGAAATTTTGCAAAGTCAATCATTTAAAAAACCGGAATTTTCAAAAACGTCGAAACTTGGATAAAAAAGCTGAAATTTTGAAAAGAAGTCGAAATTTTGTGAAAAATTCATATCTTCACAAAAAGGCAAAATTAAAAAAATAGAAAACTCATAAAGGTGAGAAATTCATAAAATCGAAATTTTGGAAACATGTCGAAATTTAAAAAAATTCGATTCTCTTAACATGTTAAAGAAAAGCAGCGCCCTTGGTATTAGTGAGTGAGGGTCGAGTGACATACTAGCAAGTCCGTCTCATAATCCTAATGGACCTAAAAAAAAGTCGTCGTCTCGAATTAGCAAAATTACTTCAAATAACATCCGAAATTATCCGAAACATTTATATCGGTTTCGGTTACAGATTCGGATATTTTTTTATTTCCGATATCCGACTGTTTTAGTTATAGTTACGGAGCTCCATAACATCCCTACTGCATATCTTGGTTTCAGATTTTTTAAATTACAAATTGCAAAAGTCGAAATCTTGTAGAAGCAGTTTTTTTCGATAATGCGAGGCTTCCGCTCAAAATTTCGACTCTAAATTCAAATTTCGTGAAATATTTTTGTTAAAATACCGAAATTTTTTATCGTATTCCGTATATTTCGACTTTAACGTTCAAATTTTAAATTTAGAGATAAAATTTTGTTATTAAACTTCAAATATCAAGAATTTTTTTTAATTTCATCATTATTTTTCACTATTTTTCCTGTGTGAACTGTAATCCCAAATCGACTTTAAATAGTAATTTTAAGAAAATATATTTTTAAAAATAATCACAACTTTGCACTTGAAATGTTAGGAAAAACGAGATTCAAAAGGAAAATTAGAATTCTTATAATGTTGATACTTTTTAGTAAATTTAAATTTTAAAAGTAGGAAGTTTAAAAAAATGAAGTTTCAGTCTAATAAACGTGACTCTTTCGAAATTAAAATTTTTATGTACAGTAACATTTTTATCTAGAAATTTCTGGATTTTCTTTTTTTTCCAGATTGTAACTTTAAAGTGGAAATTTTAGGAAATATGTTAGGCATTTTGAGTTTTAACTTAAAATTTAGGCTATCTTCTTAAATTATTGACTTTATAACTTAATCTCGAAATATCTTTTGTTTAAAATTTCGAAATCTGGAATTTGATCTCAAAATTTTGAACTAGACATTTCCGGGAATTTCGACTTTAGTTCTCAACTTTGTTCCTGACACCTCGTTTGGAAGTGAAAAATCTTCAAAAAAATTAGAGACCTCTGAAAAAGACGAAATATTTGAAAAATTTCCGAAAAATGTCTAAAACAAATCTAAATTTTTTTCGAAACTTCTACTTTGATTTTTAAGTTTTAGTCCCGAAATTTCCAGCTTTTTTTTCACAAATTTCAGTTAATAGTTTAATATTCGAATTTAACCTCAAAATGTTAAAATTGTTTTTTCAAATGTCAACCCACAGATTATAGTGTCGAAAAAGCGTCTAGTGCAGGGATGAGCAACCTTTTTTTACAGCGGGCCAATTATAAGGCTAAAAATTTTACGCGGGCCGCATGTGAGAAAAATATGAATTCTAGGGCGCTTGCACCCCCTGAAAATTTATGTGTATTCAATTGGGGGACTTTCCAATTCTTCAGAATTCATTCTTTTCTTGAAACATTTTTTCGAAATTTATACCTTTTTCTGAAGTTTCGTATATTTTTTTTTAAAAATTTGTCTTTTTCTTTTAAAAGTTCGCATTTATTCGTAAAATACGACTTCTTTTATTAAACATTACTGTCAAAATTTCGAATTTAAAAGATCGTCTTTTTTTTTAAATTTCGCTATTTCTCGAAATTCGACTTTTTCTGAAAATTTCGACTTTTTTGAGTCTGAAAATTCCATCTTGTTTATTAAAATTTGCCTTTTTCTCAAAATTTGGTCGATCTTCTGACAAAAAGGTATATTTTTTTGGAAATTTAAAATTTTTGTGGAAGGATAAACATGTGAGCCCTTTTTTATTCCAAATTTCTGAGAGTTGTGTTATCACAATATTTGTTCAGGCCTGTCGTCCTCTGAATCTAGGAGTCCACAGAAAATAAATATTCCATCTTTTTCTTAAAATTTGCTCTTTTTCTGAATTTCGATAAAACCTGTTCTTTCTGGGATATTTCGGGATTTCACTAAGATTGAACGCTTTTTCTCAAAATTTAGATCTTTTTTGCAAAAGCTCTCCCTCAATATCATCTTTTTCTCAGGGTTTTGAGTTTTTTTTTAATTTCGACTTTTTTTTTAATTGACTTTCTTTGGACAATTTTTTGTCTATTTCAAAGTTTTTTCGAAATTTAGCTTGCCCGCGGGCCGCGTCTTGCTCATCCTGGTCTAGAGAGTAGGTAGTACGTTCTCGTGATATCAGAAGTGATGGATTTCTACTATCAATGAGAAAGGAAATGAATAAATATGGCTGTTAAACAACTGTTGAAAGCAAGAGAAAATAAATAGTCGGAGCTGCTCCACTTTCTGAGCGCAGTTAGGTCAAATTTTTATACATGGCCATGTATAGGGCGTGCGTTATCCTTATTCTATAATCCGTTTATCGACTTTAAATCACGAGATTTTAACTTCAACGTTGAAACTTTAAAACGATAGTAGTTACTAGTTTAAATTACTTGTTTAAACATCTTCTAATTCTAATGTTGAGGTTTTAAAAAAAGATCACTTCCAAAAAAAATGGAAAAAAAGATTTTTGAAAACTTTTTAGAAATCTTGATATTTTCTTTTAAGGACTCAAACTCGAGACTTCAACTTGTTTGGTATAAATTAAAATAATAAAAATATCAAGCTTATACTTGACATTTTCGAAGGGAGTCACATTTTTAAAAAAATAAATCGAAACGTCAACTTTTATTTTCCGATCTGCTTCCCCTTTTACAAAAGGTACGACACGCCACTGTTCTTTCATAATTCAAGAGGAACAATTTCATATTTTAATTCATGTAAATTTCGTCAACTTTTAACTATTTGGTTTTATCTTATTTGATTACAGTAATAGGAAGAAACGAATCAATGTGAAGATGTAAAGTTTTTGTTTTAATTTACCAGGAGATATTTTGATCTTTAACGCTGAACTTTTTTACAAATCAATTAGAAGTGAAAGAAACTAAAGGGTGACATAAATAGTAGTTAATAATATTAATTATATGTTAGGCCCACAATTTACATTATTAACAAACGTAAAACAAAAAATATATATATAAGTTTTAAAGCTTAAAGTAAATCTTAGATAATATAAATAAATTATATAGTCAAAGGAGTAAACCTTAGATAATATATGTATAGTCTAGGGATGTCGATTCCTTTTTAAAATAATCGATTTTTGGATCGATTCGAATCGTGAGCAAAAGTATCGATTCCCGATAAAATTGGTGCTGAAAGATCGATTTCCGATTAATCGCCTTATTGGTGAAATTTTTAAATTTTTCTAATAAAAGAAAAATCGAATAATAATGATGAATTGGAGTAGTTTAATTTTGAAAATTTTTTCTTGGATTTTAAAGACTAATATTTATATTTTAATTATTTATTCCTAATTAGAAAAATTCGATATATATTTATTTTCTGCTTTGTTTTTCATTTATGTATTTTTGGGCAAAATTTATAAAAATATATATAGAAATATGAAGTTTAAACTGGAAATTACGAGATTAAAGTGGAAATTTCTACTTTATTTTCCAAATTTCGACTTTTTTGAAAAAATTTTATAAATAAAGTCGAAATTTCGGCTTTAATCTCGAAATTTCAAGATAAGTCGAAATTTCAGTTAAGCCCCACCAACCCTTAGAATATAAGACTATATTCTCTTTTACAATTTAATGTTGACACTTAGCAGTAGGGTACGTTCAGTAAATTCAATTTTTTATTACCCAAAATTTCGACCTTTTTCTTGAAATTTCATAATTAAAGTAGAATTTTCGAGATAAAAGTCGAAATTTCGAGTTTAAAGTCGACATTTTACAAATGTGTATAAAGGACATTGATTTAAATAACTATTTTTAGAGATTTCCGACTTTTTTCTCGAAATTTCGATTTTTTTTTTTCGAGATTTCAACTTTTTTTTCTCGAAATGTCGACTTTAATCTCAAAATTTCGGATTTAAATTGGAAATTTCTGCTTTAAACACGAAATTTCGTCTTTACACTCAAAATTTCTACATTTTTTTTCGAAAATTCGGCTTTTTTCTTGAAATTTTTACTTTTTTTCCTAAAATTCCGAGATTAATGTCGAAATTTCGACTCAAATCTTGAGCTTTCGACTTTGATATCGAATTTTTTCACTCTATGGTTAAATTAGGCAGATGACAGTTACATCCCACTACTCTTCTTTCCCAACAATCTTGACATTTGGTAGTAGGGTGCGTTCAATAATTGCGATTTTTAATCAGCAAATTTTGGTCTTTTTTTTAAAAATTTCGAGATTAAAGTGGAAATTTCGAAAAACAAGTTGAATTTCGAGAGAAAAGTCGAAATTTCGAGTTTTAAATCGAAATTCCGTGATTAAGATCAAAATTTCGAGAAAAAAAGTTGGAATTTGAGAAAAAAAGTCGAAATTTTGGGAACATGAATCGAAATTTGAGAAAAGAGTCGAAATTTGTAGAAAATAATTAAAATTTGGAGTTTAAGGTCGAAATTTCGAGAAAAATATCGAAATTTCGATATTAAGGTCAAAATTTGGGGAAAAGAGTCGGTATTTGAGAAAAAAGTCGTAAATTGAGAGAAAAAAAAAACGAAATTTCGAGAAAAAAGTCGAACTTTTCAGATTAAGGTAGAAATTTCGGGAAAAAAAGTCGAAATTTGAGAAAAACGTCGAAATTTCGAGAAAAAGTCGAAATTTTAAAATATTTCGAGAAAAAGGTCGAAATTTGAGAAAAAAGTCGAGATTTAGAAAAAAATCGAAATTTCGAGGAAAAAGTCGAATTTCGAAAATAAAAATCGAAATTTTGACTTTAACGTCGAAATTTCCCGAAAAATGTCGAAATTTCGATATTAAGGTCAACATTTCGAGAAAAAAGATGAAATTTGAGAAAAAAAAAGAAATTTCGCGGAAAAGGTCGCAATTTCGAGAAAAAGGCGAAAGTTTGAGAAAAAAGTCGAGATTTCGAAAAAAATCGAAATTTCGAGAAAAAAGTCAAAATTTCCAGAAAAAAAGTCGAATTTCGAAAAAAAAAATCGAAATTTTGACTTTGACGTCGAAATTTCTAGAAAAATGTCGAAATTTCGATATTAAGGTCAACATTTCGAGAAAAAAGATAAAATTTGAGAAAAAAAAAGAAATTTTGCGGAAAAGGTCGCAATTTCGAGAAAAAGTCGAAAGTTTAAGAAAAAAAGTCGACATTTCGAGAAAAAGTCGAAATTTTGAAATATTTAGAGAAGAAAGTCGAAATTTGAGAAAAAAGTCGAGATTTCTAAAAGTCGAAATTTCAAGAAAAAAAGTCGATATTTCGAGAAAATAAAGCCGAAATTTCGAAAAAAGGTCGAAATTTTAACTTTAAAGTCAAAATTTCCAGAAAAATGTCGAAATTTCGATATTAAGGTCGAAAATTCGAGAAGTTGAAATTTGAGAAGAAAAAAAAATTTCGCGAAAAAGGTCGTAATTTCAAGAAACGAGTCGAAAGTGTAAGTAAAAAAAGTCGAAATTTCGAGATCAAAATTGAAATTTGAGAAAAAAAGTCGAAATTTCCAAAAATAACATTATTTTTAATCGATGTCCTTTCTACGCCTTTGCAACTTTCGAAGAAGTTGAAATTTCCAGAAAATTCAAAATTTAAGAAAAAAGTCGAAATTTTGAGAAAAAAAATCGAAATTTTGAGAAAAAATTCGAAATTTCGATATTAAGGTCAAAATTTCAAGAAAGAAGTCGAAATTTCGAAATATATTGAGGAAAAAGTCGAAATTTGAGAAAAAAGTCAAGATTTCGAGAAAAAAGTCAAGATTTCGAGAAAAAGTCAAGATTTCGAGCAGAGTCGAAATTTTTCGAAAAAAAGTCGAAATTTCGAGAAAAGTCGAAATTTCGAGAAAAAAGCCCAAATGTCAATATTCAGGTCAAATTTTCAAAAAAAAGTTGAAATTTGAGAAAAAAAAATCGAAATTTGGGAAAAAAATCAAAATTTCGAGAAAAAAGTTGAAATTTTGAAAAAAAAAATTCGAAAAAGTTGAAATTTTGAGAAAAAAGTCGAAATTTAAGAAAACATCGAAATTTTGAAAAAAAAAAGTCGAAATTTTGAGTTTAAAGTTGACATTTCGAGAAAAATCTCGATATTTCGAGAAAAATCTCGATATTTCGAGAAAAATCTCGATATTTCGAGAAAAATCTCGATATTTCGAGGAAAATGTCGAAATTTCGATATTAAAGTCAAAATTTCGAGAAAAAGTCGAAATTTGAGAAAAACGTCGAAATTTCAAGAAAAAGGTGGAAATTTTGAAATATTTCGAGAAAAAAGTCGAGATTTCGAGAAAAAAATCGAAATTTGCGAGAAAAGTCGAAATTTCGAGAAAAAAAGTCGAAGTTTCGGGAAAAAGGTCGAAATTTCGAGAAAAAATCGAAATTTGAGAAAAAAGTTAAAATTTCGAGAAAAAAGTAAAATTTCGAAATATTTCGAGAAAAAAATCGAAATTTGAGAAAAAGGTCGAAATTTCGAGAAAAAAGTCAAAATTTCGCGAAAAAAAAGTCGAAATTTTCAGAAAAAAGTCGAAATTTCCAGAAAAGTCAAAATTTTAGAAAAAAGTCGAAATTTCGTGAAAAGAAGTCGAAGTTTCGAGAAAAAAGTCGAAATTTCGAGATGAAAATCGAAATTTGCGGGAAAAGTCGACATTTCGAGAAAAAAAAGTTAAAATTTTGAATTTAAAGTCGAAATCTTGAGAAAAATATCGAAATGTCGATATTAAGGTCAAAATTTCGAGAAAAAAGTCGAAGTTTGAAAAAAAAAACGAAGTTTTGAGAAAAAGGTCGAAATTTTGAGAAAAAAGTCGAAATTTCGAGAAAAAAGTCAAAGTTTCGAGCTTAAAATTGAAATTTGAGAAAAAAAGTCGAAATTTCTAAAGAAAACATTTTTTTAATGGATTTCCTTTCTACGCCTTTGTAACATTTAGAAAAAGTTCAAATTTTCAGAAAAAAGTCGAAATTTCCAGAAAAAAGTCGAAATTTTGAGAAAAAACTCGAAATTTGAGAAAAAAGTCAAAACTTGAAATAACAACGGAAGTTTGAGAAAAAAGTCGCGAAAATTCTAAAAATAACATTTTTTTTTAAATCGATGTCCTTTCTACGCCTTTATAACATTATTAATTATCATCAATAATTTAAATTTCAATTTAAAAATTGAAATTTCTACTTTTTTCTAGAATTTTTGACTTTAAACTCCAAATTTCGACTTTTTTTTTCGAAATTTTGATTTTAATCTCGAGATTTAGTGGAGGAAAAGCCAACATTCCGTGATATATTTTTTTCAAATTGAAGTCCTTTCTAGGCTCTTGTAATTTTTACGCCCAAAAAAGTAAATCAACTTTTTTTTAAGTTTTGTAGTGTATTTATTAATAAATGTATAACATGTTCAACCACTAAATAAAAGTTTTTAAGAACGATAACATAATTTTACGTTCAATTATATGGCAACACTGCACCACAGTTATCTTTCCTATTCAGTCGACGACATAATGAATAGAAAGAAACGTTAATGCTGCCATCTGTTGGCTTATTAACGCAGCTATTACTGGTAGACAGAAGTGGATAATAACATAACGACATAAATGCACTTATATAAAAAATACAAAATTTTATTATTAAATTTACAGTGACCTGCATCTAAGGTAAATCGATCCAATTCTTAGAATTTTTGAATCGTTCATTAGATCGATCTTATATTTGAGATCGATCTAAAAAATCGACCTTAAGACTTGAAAAAATCGATTTTTCGACTAATCGAACTCAGATCGACATCCCTAGCATAGTCAAAGGACTAATATTATCTAAGGAGTAAACCAACTAGATAATTTCATGATACTCATGAATTATTAAAACCACAAATTACAGGGAATTTCTTCAACATATTATTCGTTTTCTGTAGTTTATAAGCTACCTACTGGAGGGCGGGCTGATCTTTGAATTTACTAATTAGTTCGCCTGTTGGATTTGGAAATAGTAACCAAGAAGATCTAAATTTGTTGTCTTCTTAGAGTAGCGGGATTACATTTTCCACCCTAAGATCCACTGAGCTCTCATACTTATTAAAACCGATTATTACAATTTTTTAAATTTAAATTTTTAAATTTCATTATATTCGATTGGCTAAGCTGTACTTTAAATTCGATTTGAAGGTCAGCTGTCAGTTGTCACGGGATGTCAACTTACCAGTTAAATTAGTGTTAGTGAGGTTAAATTCTTCTTATCACTTTATGACTTTATCTGTTATCAATGGCTTAGTATGTATTGTAAAGAGAGGTGCCAGTGTCATAATTTACGCTTTATTTCCAAAATTTTATTCATTGATCTTAATGAATTATGTGCTTGAATAAATACAACTTTTGTAAGATTTTGACAATGTTCCATCTTCTGTTAGAATCTCTAGTGGAATTTTAAAATTAATAGCCCAGTTTATTGTTACTATTCTTCTCTCTTATTAGTACTCATAAATAAAACAATTTAAGTGCCATTTTCGTTTAAAGTATTATTTAGCACCACAATGGTTTACACAGTGAGACCTTTTAAATGGTAAGTTTTTAGAAACAAATTGTTAATTTTGGCACAAGAATCCAATATTATTGAATCTTGTGATTTCGATTTACTTCTCGCATGTCCTATCTTTGCGTAGGAATACTTCCATTTCAATCAAGTATATTGCACTATTTCATGCATACTAAAGGTATAAAAAGTAAAATTCGCTTTTCAGAACAATGTTAATTTTACATTCATAATTCAAAATTTATAATGTGTAGGGAACTGTAGAAATATAAAATTTGTTAATAAATTCAGTTCAGCCGAAAGTTATTATAATTATTTCTAATATTATTGTTAATTACATGTTAATAATCTTGCTACTCTTATTTCTAAAAGAAGTAAATTACCTAAAAGAGAATAAACCTTTCCAATCTTTTTTCATTGGGAAGGTGACGAATAAGATAAAAGCAAATTTTGTAAGATTTCAGCTTCAACTTGCCAACAACTTATTGAATAACATTTTAACAATACAGTATTTTGTTATATCTATATTCTGTATATTTACCTAATTTTTACTTTTCTTTTAGTGTTGGTTTTAATAATATTGTTCTCCTACTGTAAATAAATAAAATATGTCCAATGAACCTAACAAGGTTAATGTTTCCCATTGTATTAAAAACATACAATGTTATTGAATCTTAAATGCATCACCGCAGCCTGTTTATTACGTTTATAATTAGAGCTGTTTCTTTTTTTTTTTTGACGGTCAACTTTTGTTGACCTGCAGCCCTTTGGAGGTTTATGTTTAAGTAAAGAAAGTAAAGGTATATTTATAGTACATGTTTTTGTTTAATTTTATTTTGGCATTACTATTTGTAATTAGGTACTATTTGCAATGCTTTTTATTTTACATTAGCTTTGCAAATAGGTTGCAAACTTTTCCCTCAGACCTTAGACCATTTATAAAATCGCAGAGGTTCATATTTTTCAAATAATCTAATAGTTGCCTGATAGTTGGATATTAATATTTAGTTCAGTAGCAATTGTCTTTAATTATTACCTGGCATACAACAAATTAAAATTCGTTCATAAATTTGTGCCCTGCATGTAAAATGATATTTTTTGTCATATACCTCAAAATGTTAGGAATATAAGGCGATAATTCTAGGTTAAGCCTAAATTTTCAACTTTGTAAGGTTGCCATTTGCAAGAAATTAGAAATCGCAAATTGAATTAAATTCTACATTTTTGGAGAATCCAAAATCTAGAAAATTATATTAAAACAATCTTAAAATTTTAAATTGTCTCTTGAATTTTCGAAATTGTAAAACACGAAGTTCTATTTTCAAAGTTTCGACTTATTTAATTACGATATTTTGACTTAAATCTTAAAATTTAACATGTTCGAGCTTAAAACTTTCAAGAAAAACTGCAAAATTATAAAAAATTCGCAAATTTATTTTCGTGTTAAAAAACTGAAAGATGAAACTCAGAGTTTTGACAAAAATCTGCAATGCTGCATTGTTTGCCCGAGATTTCCGTGTTTTGGAAGAGTCGAAATTTCCAAATGAAAACTAAAGTTTTGACAATTTTATTTATTAACCTTAAAAGAATTTTGGGTTTCTCTAAAAATTTTGATTTTTTGGAAATTTCAACATTTTCTCGGCATTTTAATTTGCTTTATAAGGTAAATAAAAATTTATAATGTAAGTTCGAAATTTTCAGTTTTGCAAAAAAACCTCAAAGGTTTAGATTAGACTTACTTCATGATAGAAATCTCTTATCGGGTACTAAATTTCTTTGCTCGTTTACACTATGACACAAATATAGCTGAATAAAATTACTGATACTTCTAGTTGAGATAAAGTGTCGACATAAAATGTCTTTGCTGCTTTAATCAAAATGTGATTAGGTCTAATTGGTAATTTTCTGGAAATTCAATTCTGTAACCAATGATTTACAAATATTGAATAGGTTTTTTATCTAATTAAATTTGCAAATTACTTCTGTGAAATAGTATCTCAATATTATAGGTGATACACAATAGTTAATCGCATGAAATATCTGGAGAGAAAGTAGACGACTACAACTTCTGAGATATATGTCAGAGACTGGCTGAAATTTCTGTCAACATTTTATGTCGAGTACTTTATCTTAGCTGTGTGATTAGTCTCAGATAGTTTCTCTCAGGATGGTTTACACTAGGGATGTAATGAATGTTGGTTTTCCCACATTAGCGAATGCGAATGTTGACTTTTTCACTGGGGCCTACTTAGAAAATGTTGTGATAAACATCTCAATTTCCAGAGTTTTTAAAAATATTTCTCTGACAATTTTTATTTTTATTTAAATTTTGACAATCGAAATTTACAAGAAATATTTTTCTCTAAATTTCGTAAAAATATTATTATCAAACTTTCTATATTTTTGTCAAAATTTTAGAAAAGTTAACGAATTTTGAGAAAAAGTTAAATTTTGGATAAAAAAAGCTCAATTTGAAACTTTGAGAATAAGACAAATTTTGAAAATTTCCAATACAGTCCAATTTTTAGAGGAAATAAATTTTGGGTATTTAGTCATAATTTAGAAAAAGACGAATTATAATAAAAAACAGTTTTGGGATAAAGTTGGAAATTTCAGTTCAATATAAAAATCTGAATATGATAACGAAGGCTTCCACGGCCAGAGTCAGTACAGGATATACTTCTTCCGGAATTGGACCGTGTCAGAGAACTACTAAAAGTGTTGGACGTGTGTGACTTTTTAAAAATCTAAAAAGAATCGAAATTTCGGGGAAAAACGATTCTCGAGATAAAAATAAACGTTTCGGAAACCTAAACTAGTTTTGAAAAAAAAATCAAAATTTCGGGGAAAAGATCGACATTTTGAAAAAGGGATCGAAATTTTCAAGAAAAAAGTTTAAATTTAGTGAAAATTCGAATTTTCCCAGGGAGTCAAATTTTGTCCCGATTTCGACAAAGAAAGGGCCAATTTTGAGAAAAAAGGTCGAAATTTCAAGAAAAAGACTCGAAATTTCTCGACTATTTATTTTATTTTTTAACGACTGCCGGAGTGGGGCAGAAGCCCCTCTTCTCCTGCCCCACTTTGCCATAAGAAAATATCCACTATGAAATTTCAAAAAAACAAGTTAAAAGTTTGAATTTTTTGCAATTTTTACCTTTACAAAAATTCAAAAATTTCAAATATTTTTCAAAATTTTTAGATAAATATTATTCTAAGAATTTTTACTTTTTTATCAAAAGACCTATCAAATTTTGAGAAAAATGCGACGTTTGATAAACAAGTAAAAATTTGCAGAAAGACGAATTTTAAAAAAAATTCTAAAAATATATCTTACAATTTTTATTTTCATTTAAATTTTGATATAATCTCGAAATTTAAAAGAACTATTTTTCTCTACATTTAGTAAAAATATTGTTCTCAAAATTTTTATATATTATTTTTTAAATTGTAATCTAGTCTTAAAAAAATAAACGTACCTTCAAAAAAAATCGAATTTTGTATAAAAAAGCTAATTTGAAACTTCAGGAGTAAGACGAATTTTGAGAAAGAGAAATGGAAATTTTCGACAGTCGAAATTTCGAGAAAAAATTTGCTATAAATATTCAAAATTTTCAACAAAATCTAATTTTGAAAGGAAAAAGTAGAAATTTTAGTGTAAATTCTTAAATTGTAAGAAGATAAAATATAACCAAAAAGTTTTGGGGTAAAATCGGAATCTTTAGGAAATTAAATCAAACCTGACATTTTCTAAAAACTTGAAACATATGAAGAAAAAGACAATTTTCGTAGGTAAAAACTGAAAATTTCGAAAACCCGAACAAATTCTGAAAAAATCAAAACTTCGGGGAAAAGATCGACATTTTGAGAAAAATCGAAATTTGGAGAAAATGTCGAAATTTAGTAAAAATTTAAAATTTCCCAGAGAGCCAATGTTTGTCCAAAATTTCGAAAAAAGGGCTACTTTTGAGAAAACAAATTTCAGGAAAAAAGTGGAAATTTCAAGATAAAGAATCAACATCTCTCCACTTATATTTATTTCTTAACGACTGCCTGAGTAAAGGACAATTCTCCTTCTCCCCCCTACTGCTCTGTGACGACAGAAAATATCCACTATTGAAATAAACGTCGAAATTTTCAAAAATAGTAGATCTTTAAGATGTGACGAAATTTGGAAAAAAACGACTAATTCAGAGAAAAAAATTCGAAATTTTAAGATAGTTGGATTTTGAAAAAAAAGTCGAATTTTGAAATAAATTTGAAATTTCAAAAGTAAACGAGATTTTTATTGAAACAAAGACGAATTTTGAAAAAAAAGTCGAAATTTCGAGAAAATATCCAAATTTCAAGGAGGGGGTTAATTTTTAGAAAAAAAATGGAAACTGAAAAAGGTTCTCGCAGTTGACAGTAATAAGTTTTAAGTTGGTTGTATGAACCAGGGGAGAGCAAGCGTCCCACCTTGCCTTATTGTTGCTAGCTAGTGGGAAGAGAAAAAACAAGGGGATTTAGAAATAATTTGTATTAAGTGGGACTGGATAAATTACTGCATAAGTTCTTTTCTAAATAAATCTTTAGCACTCAAGTTTAAGAAACTTGCCTAAACTTAGTAGTAACATTGCTATTTCATAAATAATGTCCCGTGTTATTCCCAAATACATTTGCAATATATTCGCATAATTTCTTGGAAACAAATATTCGCGAATTCGAATGCGAATATTCGTTACATCACTAGACTACACATGAAATATTTTTATGTCAGAGAGAAATATACGGAATAAAGTGTATAATCTAAACGCACGCTAAGTTTAGTTAGAAAGTAATAAGTCTCTAAAGTTCCACATAATTTTAAAAGATTGACTTTAAATTTACGTATTCCGTTTTTTTCTCAAAATTTTCTTTTGTTTTTAACAAATTTCTTTATTTTTCGAGCTTAGACTTTTTTCTCAACAATAGATACAAATTTAAACTTGAGATTTTTTTTATAAAAGTTGTGTGTTTTTCTTAAAATTTACATCGTACAATATTTTATTCGAAATTTAAACATTATTGAAGCACAAACCAAGTATTACCTTGATCCCAAAGTGTTCGCCTTTTTTTCTATTCGAAGTTAAACTTGAAATTGGGGCTTCCTCGAAGCGTCACTTCGTGTTAAAAGACAGTTTTTTACAGGCACATTTAAATTTTCCTGGAAATTGCGACTTTTTTGTAATTAACTTTTTGACTGTAAATTCGATATTTTTAGGAGAAATTGTGTTAGAATTTAGTTCACATTTCTTTTGCAACTAGTTTCAACTGGTAATTTCAAAATTTTTAATTTAAACTGGAAATTCTGAGATTTTTGAATTGAAAAATTTTTTAGGCGCGTTGACCTAGTTTGGATAGGGAGAAAATTTATGATTTCGCTTGACCATCACGCTAATTCGAGTCTCATCACCCTTATTCGCGCACCATCACTCTAATTCCGATTACCAAGTGAAACGCGTAATAGAATTAAAAAACCCGTGGTCGCCAAAAGGGTTTGAACTTGCGACCCACTAAGCAAGAAGCAATCGTCCTATTCATTGGGTTATACCCTCTTATTGCATTAAAAGTTTAACTCACTTGGTAACTTATCTGTAAGCTCACAATATAAAAGTTAAATTAATTACTTGGAAACTGTATATACTTTGCATTATTTAAATTGTGTTTTAATTTGACTGTGCGGCGTGCAAGATTTTTCACACCTTCCACAGACAAAGGCAGAATAAGGAAGAAAGAGGATTTGTATTTGTTTAATGCCTTACACGCACAGCCCCGGAGAAAATGACAAATAACAAGAACTAATAACATTCAGCTGTGAGCGTGTGATGATGCTGTGATATTTCTTAAAATTATAAATTCCATCAAATATTTTGATTTGCGTAATTTTATAAAACCCACAAAGGGAGGGTTCCACTTAGGAAATTCAGATGGGGATGAAATTTTTCATACATATATTGTATAATATATATTTAGAATGTTCATTTCTCAGGAACATTCATAAATTGAAATATAAATCTTATCCCCTGAATCCAAGAAATGATGATAGCTTGGCTATCGAAACGCCTTAGAGCAATCTTTGTTGTGTTTTTTTAATCTAAAAAAACGAACATTCATAAACAAAATAGAGCAGATAGGAGAGTACTAGACTTCCCCACTGGACCGGGTTCGAATCTCGATCCTATTGCTTTTTTAAAATATTGTTTAAATAAATTTTTTCTAAATAAATTTATACTTTACAAATATAAATAATCTATACATAAATAAAAAGTTCCAATATTTTATTTATAAACTTTATTCATTAATTACACGAACCAGAATGGTAATAACTTGTCATGTAAACATGTAAAAACATTTTGGCATCTGGCACACTTAATAAATAGAAAGCAAATATGGTTAACATTAAAAAAAAAAGGTAGTCCGAGGCTGCCGACAGAAATGAAAACTTAGAACTAGGAAATAAGTGTCTTATGTAGTGTAGTTCGAACCCACACTATTAAAAAGTCAGAATATTGGAAATATTTTAAAATAAATGGTATCAAACTCATCTACTTTTTATATTTGTGGTTTGGATGCTTGTAGGCGTGTGCAAACGAATGTAAAATTTATTGCACGTAATATTCAGCATCTTATTAGTACCGTCATCTGGCATTTCTTGAGCACTAGAGTGCCATGTTTTATATTTTATTTTTAATTCTAACAAATATTTGGTTATAAAATAGTATATTCTCGAACATTCTCGACTTCCTTCTCGTAAATATCATATAGCTTTTACTGTACAAACTACTATGGTATTCACTGTTGTATTGTATAGTGATTCCAGAATTAAACAATTAAAATGATAATTAAACCAAAACACAATGTAAACAATAGTCCACTTAAATCGTAATAGACGTTTGGTTATGTTTAAGACACAAGTTAGAAGCGGACTTATCAAGGCCAATATAGCTTAGTTGGTTAGTTGGTTATCACAAGCTTAACACGCTTGAGATGTCTTAAGCGCGTTAACCGATTTTTGATAGAAAGTAAACGTATCGTTTCGCGTTACCATCACGCTAATGTAACGTGAGACCATCCCCTTATTTAAATTCGCTTAACGCGAAGTTTTCACATCCAAAATTCTCTATCAGAAAGTTTGGATGCATACCAGGCATTATTTTTTACAATCCATGTAACATTTTGAAAAAAATTCTCGCTGACGATTGATGAACAATCGATTGTATTTTAATATGATCAGTACAGACTGGCAAATATCCCGCACTCTTCATTTATTTAAATAATAATTTAAATATCTTATAAACTGGCCTCGGTAAGCTAAAATAAAAAAAAATTGTGTAATTAAAAGTTTTACCTCAATGTAAATATAACATGTATTCTTACTTATTTATATGCAATTATGTATGGATTTGAATATAATAGCTACTTTAAAAATGTCCAACGGACATACATGACATGCCGTAGATGGTTTTTGCTTTCGTCAGAGTATTGCATACCTCAACGACATTCAGTAAATGAACTGATAACCATAATTTAGCTCCTTGTATTAACAATAAAACATACTTTCCGTTTTAAACTTACACGCTGCTGACAAAGTTTTATCATTTCATTGAAGGCATAAGATAAGTTTCCAAAGTAGGCGAGAGCCTATCAACTAATCCACTCGGTGATTCTACCTCCTAAATTAGGAAAAACGTTTATTTGCTCATCCCAGAAACGCCGCTTTAAAAATTTTAAACAAATATTAAACAAAGTAAACTAACACAGCGATAAAAAGATATCGTAACGATTTAAAATAATTGGAGAAACGTTAAGTCTATATTTGGCCCTGGTTCTAATAAACTAATTTTTTAAACGAATTCAGAACAATTCGTTACTTCAGAAATGACCATTTCTATTTACAAACCATTTTATTTTTCACTTTGATCTGGATTCGTAAGTTTGTAACTCCAGCTTATGTTGGGTATCCACTTCAAATATTTCAGGTATTACTGAATTTGTCTCTTAATTAGGATCTTCAAAAATATTGAAAACATCTAAAATTAGTATCTTTCTCACTAACCCTGTATGGTTAGTTACAGAATTAGGGTACAAATCAGTGGCGTGTTGTAACTCATAAATGGGGAAGCTGATCGAGACAAAAAGAGCAAATGACATATTTACAGATATCAAGGCAAAACCATTTTAAATGAAAAATTACTATTCTGTTCTCCAATTCAATGCATTCAAAAATTATATTTTCTTTTTTTTTTGATATTACAAAATAGTAAAACTATTACTTCGTTGCTTAAATTTAAGATAATCCTACTTTATTGTGCAAATTTATATTGATTAGTCAGAATTCCAAACCTGAAGTGCAAATTTCTGGGGAAAAGTCAAAATTTCGATGTCAATATCAAATTAACGAAAAAATGTTGATTGGTTCAAAATATCAAATATCGGAAGATGCGAAAAATTACTCGAATTACTCAAATTTGTAGCTTCTTTCATGAATTGAAACATCTGCCATATAATCCGGACATGGCTCCTAGTGATTATCACTTATTTTCTGATTTACAAAAAAGATCTTATGGGTGCCGCTTTAAGGATGATAATTGAGTTGTAACGGAGACCGAAAATTTATGGCGCATACTTCGTATTTTATCAAAAAAATGTTGTTTTCCTTTGAAAGATTCATGACAAATAAAAATGTTATTACATTTTCATTGTTTAGTACAACTATCACTCGTTAAGTACATTTTATCGTTACTTTTAAATGCTCGTACTATTCATTGGAAATAAGAACTAAAAATTGTACATATTGGCTCATTTAACCTTAACTTTATCAAACCTATTTGTCTAGATGTGCTAATTATACCTTCGAATACATACAGCAAACATCTTTCAACATAATTTTATATTGGATGTTTTTTATTACATAAATCTACCATTTTGAATTCTCGCGAATACTATTATCGGCAGCATGTTAATTATTTTGCGTCTGTGTTATTAATTAGAGGTCAACTTATTAGGTTAATCGATATATGCATTAAAGGCATATCAAATAAATTTAGTAGATGATTTCAAAGTGTGCGAAGAAGCAAATATTTAAGATGAAGTAAGTATGTCATGCCTGCCTATATTGAAAAATTAAAACGCACATTTATTTTAAATACGCCCAACAAACACTAAAAAATAGTCGAAATAGAAATATAGTATTAAAGTTAATTTAAAGTGTTTGTTTATGAATTTTGAAGATTATTTGATCTTAAATTTTGAGCCTTTGCATAACGTAAATATATCTCTGGCTATTACCCGCGACTTCCTGTGCGGATTCAAGTGAATAATTAGAATTTAACAGAAAACGTGTTCAGAATAAAAGAATGTTTTTAAATTTCTTGAATTGACGGATCAATTTATTTGTTTTAATATTTTTATTTGTCAAATATACTTTTTTATTTATGAAATTTGTGTTACCGTTGCACTCTTCAAAATACGGAAGATTTCTTTCCAAATACGGATTTACCAAAATATGGAAGAACCCGTAAAATACGGGAGATCTGGCAACTATCACCGCAGAGAAGCCGAGGAGAGAGGGAGTAGCGACCTATCGCGTTATGACGCTGTCAAACTGTCAGTAGGGATGTCGATCTGAGATCGATTAATCGAAAAATCGATTTTTTTAAGTCCTAAGGTCGATTTTTTAGATCGATCTAATGAACGATTCAAAATTCCTAAGAATCGGATCGCTTTACCTTACATGCAAGTCACTGTAAATTTAATGACAAAAATTTCTTATGTAAGGATATTTATTTGACTGAATAGGAAAGATAACTGTAGCACCATCATTGTTTGTTCCGTTAGACTGTTATTCTGTCAGTATTCAGCGTGTTTGGTCAATGTCATTTTATTTCTTCTATTGTTAAATGAACGTATTTATTTTGTCCATTTATTTTAAAATTACACTGAAAATCCATAAAAAACACACAATCACAATCGTAAACATACATTAAACCTCAGTTAACTTGCAGTTATGTACAAAAAACATACTTAGAATATAATTAATGGGCCCAACTGTTAACCACACTTTGGACATAATGGTGGCGCCATTTTCTTTAATCATTGCGTTGCGTATAAATTATTACGTAATTTCTTTTTTGAATACTTTGTCAGGACATTTTAATCTTTGTATCACTTAAAGTTAATATTTTTGATATAGGAGATATGAAGCCAATTGATCATTATCATTCAATTTTTCTATTATTAGAAATGTTTAAAAATTTCACCAACAAGGCGATTAATCGGGAATCGATTCTTTTGCGCACGATTCGAATCGATCCAAAAGTCGATTATTTTAAAAAGGAATCGACATCCCTAACTGTCAGACTTCCTCTAAAAGAATCCTGCTTACAAAGTTAATTAATTTTGGACCCTCATCGTTAGATGAGACCGTCGGCGTGTTGTCATTGCCAAGTTTTGCATTTGTTAACATAGACAATGCGTCGTGCCATATGCGCGAGAGTAGAACATCGAAAAAGTGCGCGAAATCTGGCAACACTGAAGCGGACAAACAGACACACAAACAGATTTTCGCATTTATATATTAGTAAAGATTATATTAATGTAATGTAAAAAATTAATGAGATAACATTGCAAATTCGCGAGATATAATCGAGGATGCGAGAACGTTATCGCGAAGTAAGTGACTCATATACAGGTGCCTGGTTTTAAATCAACTAGAGGCTTCTCGAATGGAAATGGAATTCTCGCGAAGAAGTGCCCTATATAAATACACACACGCCTCTTGATGCGTATCCACCAAGTAACATTTCCCGAAGAGTTCTTGAACTGTTCGCGAGCAAGTATGGTATTTGTTCGCGAACTGTTATCTGATGAATTCACACCATAACAGTTCAGACACGAGCATTATACATCAATGAAGTACGTAAAGTCAACATGTAAGTCGCAATGAATCATCCTGTAAGAAACATTTGGTGGAAATGGGATTCAGGATTGTTACATTACATGTTAACATTTCTTGGGAGTATTCACGCTAAGGTATTAAATTGTTCCATGGATACATTTAAGAAAATGGTTACAAAGTCTTCATATTTAATATTAATTAAATCTCGGTAGTAAAATTTGTAAGATGCAAGTGGCTGCGCTCAATTGACAATTAACTAGGCTCGGATTTAATACTCTGTACTGGGCTATAAATTTGAGAAATATTCCAGTCTATATCTGTGATATTGGAGTATTCTAAAGGTTGTTTATAAGTTCACAGCTCACTTGATGAACTCTGTTTTGAAATAGAGCATATAGTGGTGGATCCACGAGGGAGGGTTTCGGCTCCGGACCCGGAATTCCATCTCTTCTGATATCACGAGAGTACGTTCTAGACAAAAGTATTCCCAACCTTTTCCTCCGTTGAGCACCCCCCCACCCCTCTTAGATTACGAAAGATAGATTAAATTAAATTTTCTCATTCCTACAATAAAATTCTTGATGTTTCACAAACGCAATCAAATAAATTAAAATTTTAATGTTTACTCCTAGCACTAATTAAGTATAAATAATTAAATTATTAACAAGAACGTCGACAACAATTCTGAAAAAAATTGTCATCTTTAAAAAAGTTGAAAATTGCAAAAAAATTGACATTTCCAACCCTTACTTCGTGGAATTCTTTAATATTCATAACTATTAAACTTTATTAACGAATAAAAAGCAACAGATATTAAAAATTCCACAATGTTTCGATGAATATTTGCTAACACCTGACCAGGTTTCGCATTACTGCATCATCGGCCGTTATATGTATACCAGCAATTTGTTTAGTCGTTGTTTTTAATATCTGTTGCTTTTTAACCGTTAATAAAGTTTAATAGTTATAAATTGCAAAATAGTCAGTCCAAAAATTTCCAAAAAGGCGACCTTTTAAAGGAATGTCAATATTAGATAAATAATATCGAAATTTTTGAAGCCGACCTAATTTTCAGAGTCAAAATTTTCAAATGAATTCGAAATTTTTTTAAAATCGGAATTTTCGAAAAAATCCAGAGTTTCAAAAAAAGACGAAACCGAAAAAGAGGCGAATTTTGAAAAAATGTTGAAATTTTTACTTAAGTTGAATAAAATGTGAAGATTTTCGAAAAAATGGAAATTTTGAAATAATTCGAAATTGTTAGTGTTGAAGTTTTAAAAAATAGTTGAACATTGTTGAAAAAAAGAAATTTTCAAGTCAAAACTTTTGAAAAGTCATTCTAATTTAATTAAAAAAAAGAATGCAATTTTGAAAAAGCCAGGATTTAAAAATAAATCGAAATTTTTAAAAATGTCGCGATTTGAAATTCTTTTTAAAAGTCGTAATTTTGAAATAAAGTCGAAATATAAAAAAAATTAATCGACAGTTTAAAAAATTGCAGAAATTTCAAAGTCCAAAATTAAATATTCAGCAAATTACAAATTTTGGAATTTTGAAAAATAAACTAATTTTAAATGTCGAAATTTTAGAAAAAGGTACATCATAATTTTTGATATAAAAATTAAAATTTTAAAGGTAATATTTTGAAAATGTTGAAATTTTCCTAAAAAGTTAAAATTTCCAAAAAAGAATTGAAGTTTATCAGAAAAAGTCCAAATTTTGAATAAACCCGAACTTTTTTAAAAAGTCGGAAATAATTAAAAATTTCAAAAAATTAAAATATTAAAAAAAATGTCAAAATTTAAAAAGTCGCAATTGTTAAAAAGGGGTTTAGAAAAATTTTGGAATTTTGAAAATTTGTAGTCCCACTAGATTTCGAAATAGTCAAAATTTACAAACAGTCAAACTTCAAAAATTGCAAATTTTTGAAAGACTTAAAATATTGAATTCTTTAAAATATTGAAATATTTAATGAATATTTGAAAGATTCGAAATTAAAAATAAAAATAATTACAATTTTGAAAAATGAGCGAAATTTGGAAGAACGGTCCAAAATTTTAAAAATGGCGATATTCAAGAAACATCGAAATTAAAAAAAAATAAAGTTATAATTTAGAAAAATTTTTTTAAGAAAGTCGAAAAATAAAAAAACGAAAGTTTTCAAAACAAAAAAGTGGAAATTTTGAAGAATATTTGAAATTAAAAAAAGATGTCGAAATTAAAAAAAGATGTAGAAATTAAAAAAAAGTGTAAATATTTCTAAAAGATCTTGGTAATTTTTAAAAAAGTCGAATATTTCAAACCAGATCGATATTTTCAAAAAACAAATTTGAAAACTTGAAAAACAGTCTAAAAAATAAAAATCTTGAAACATCTAAAAGAGTGAAAATTTCGGAAGAAGAATTTTGACTTAAAGGTGAAATAAACAAATCGATATTTTCAAAAAAACGGAAATTTTAGAAAATTGGAAAATTAGAAATTTTGAATAAATGCAGAAGCATTTAGACAAATCGAAATACAAGTTGAGATTTTCAAAAAAAGTAAAAACTTGACAACCGTCGAAAAATTTGAAAGGAATCGAACTTTTAAAAAAACGTCACAACTACTAAAGTCAAGATTTTCAAAATAAAATCAAAACTTTCAAAAAAAAACTTAGTTCTGAATAATTGAAAATTCTAAAAAGTATTGCAAATTAAGGCTACGTTTTCTAAAAACTCGAATTTTTAGTCAAATTTTTCGAAAAGATAGATTTTAAAGAAGACATTTTCTATTTTTAATTGTTTTGTATAGTTGAGAAAAATATATTTTTAGTAGGGGTGGGCGCCAAATTGATTGTCAAAACTTGAACAACAATCGAATGAATTAATGAGTGGATTTAGGATTTCAAAGGATTTGCGCATTCATAATGTATATATTAATTTTGTATAGTAAGAGTCAAAATAATTTGTAAATATTTAATAAAATAAAATAACCTAAAAAACAGAAAGATTTTCTGTAGGTATCAATTATGTCCACATTCTTTTAAGAATTTGTCTTGTGCACTCGTATCAGTGGCATGTCGCACCTTTTAAAAATAGAAAAACTGATCAGAAACTTTTGAAAATTTCGATCTATTTCTTCCCTTTGAGAATGTCAAGTTTAAATTTGGAATTTATATATGTTTTTTTAGTTCCAACTTTAAAATTGATATTCCGAAATTAAAACCGAAATGTTCAGAAAAAGGTCGGCATATTGGATTTAAATCGGAAGTTTAACTGCAAGTTTAAGCTTAAATTTAAAGTTGACATTTGAAGAAAAATTTAGAGATTTTTTCAGAAATTACTCATCATATTCTTTATTTATTTATTAAAATGTGTGAGAAAAACAGCAAACGTTCTAATAATAGTTTAAAAAGGGTTAAATGTCCCGCACTGGACGAAAAACTAAAAATTGTCAACTGCCAGAGGAAACAAGGTTTTATTTTTATTATAAAAACATTTTGGAAACCTAAAAAAGTTAACTATTTATTTTTTTGACATTTATACTTACCAGTAAAATAAAATAGAAAACCACCAAAATGTGAGTTTTCATCGAATTTTTATCTCGTATTTTCTCTTAAAATATAAGCAGCTTTTTCTACCTCAATAATGTTAAAAACTGATATTGACTTTTTAACTTCTTTTCTAGGCAAAACGCCAACAAGCAATGCATTCTGGCAGTTAGCAGTGGTCTCATGGCCGGATTTCTAGTCGCATACGTTCTATTCACACCAAGTCAGTATGATTTTGGACACAATGATCCCCATACAAGTCATGAAATGGAGTGGATGGCCGGGCCAACAATAGATCCTGGTATTCATTCCAAAGACGAAGCATTTCATCAAATGGAAGACGATACAGTTGCCAAATTATTATACGATAAAGTCCGCGTTTTATGTTGGATCATGACTGGTCCACAAAATCACGAAAAACGGGCGAAACACGTAAAGAGCACTTGGGGAAAACGCTGCAACATATTAATATTCATGAGCAGTAAAGCGGGTAAGTGTCGAATTAGAAGTGGTAGAAATATTTTATTATTTTCAATTATTTATCACTTACTTAGCACCGACCATCAAGATATAATAATACCATTGAATAGACCCGAGGAAGCTCCCAAAGCGCTCATAAAATCATGAATCTTTAAAAGATGACTTCTTAAAGAACTGAACACTGAAATCTCGAACATCGGTCTCTAGAAACGCAAAAGAAAACGAAGAGCCATTATTCTTGGGCCACCTATTTTTAACCTCTAAAGAAATGAATAAGTATATGATTGAAAAAACGTTTACAAATTTCTAATTTTTTGGAGAAATTTCGCCCTTTTTCTCTAAATTTTGACTTTTTAAATTCTTAAGTTCTAGCTTAAAATTCAATTTTCCATTAAAAAAAAGGCGAAATTTAAAGGTCTAATTCCAAATTTTAAGAAAAAAAGTCAACATTTGCTGGAGAGTTAAAAAAATAATTTCAGAATTAAAATAAACAAAAGTTTGAAAAATCAAATAGTAAATAGGCAAAGCCGGTTCTAACCTCAAATCCTGAAATCCCTGATAGAGGTTCATCATGGTAAATTTTTGGTATCTCGAGTCAACTAAAGAACCAAGTAAATAACTAAGTTAACCAACTAAACAAGTCGATTAGTTGCTTGTTTACTTGGCTGTTTGGTCGCATAGTTGGTTGGTTAGTTGATTATTTACTTGCTTGTTTAGTTGACTCGGGGTACCAAAAATTTACCAGGATGTGTCCTCCATAAGGAAAAAGCATGAGATTTTGGGTTAGAATCGGCTTTAACTATCTACTTCAAAGTAATCATCAAAAATGTTCTCGAAATTCGGACTTTTTCCATAAATTTTCAAGTTTGGGGGAAAAATTATAAAGTTGAAATGTTTATGTTGTTAATCTCGAAATTTAATTCAGCTTGAAAATTTGAAATTTCAACTTTCTCCTAGAAATTTTAAGCCTTCGAGTAGGAGGTCGAAAATTCGACTTTTTGTGAAAATTCTAAATTTTAACTTGAATTTTCAGTTAAAGTTCAAGTTTCAAGTTTTGAAAAAAAAGTCGAAATTTAGAGATTACAGAGCCTCATTTTCTGGAAATCATTATTTCTTGAAAAATTGGAAATGTTGAGTTTGACGTTAAATTTTTTTAAATTTTTTTCCTTTCTCTGGAAACTTAGAGGTTTTTTTTCCTGAAATCAAGTTTTTGTAAAATGGTCATTTTTTATTTCAATTTATTCTTGAAATTTGTCCTTGATTCCCAAAATTTCACTTTTTTTCACAAATTGATGAAAAACTCGATTTGCTTACAATTTGTCTTTTGTCATTTTTTTTTTCAAAGTTTGATTTTTTTGGAAATGCAGACTTTTGTCTCAAAATTTGACATTTTCTGTTCCTCAAAATTTCGATTTTGTCCTCGAAATTTGTTTTCTTGAAATTGATTCAAATTTTGTTAATAACATGTAAAAGTAAAAGTTTTTTCGAGTTTCGAGTTTTACCTATTGTGCTTTTGCAAATTTTGACTCTTGCTTTGGAATTCGTCTTTTACAACAATTTCGCCTTTTTTGTCATTGTCCTTTTTTTCAACTTAAACTCTTATCTCAAAATTCGATTTTTTTCTGGAAATTTAAGTGTCTTTGAGTTTTTTCTTCAAATTCGACTTTTTTTATTAGTCTTCTTCACTAAATTTCAATTAATTCTCAAATTTCATCTTTTTTCTTTAAAAAATTTTGACTTAATTCCTAAAAGTACAACTTTTACTCCAAAGTTTGACATTTTAACAGGAAATCTGTTTTTTCTCAGTGTTGATCCTTTACTCGTTATTTGGTAAAATTTTTGACTTTTATCTCAAAATCAGAAATTTTCTGTTTTCAGAAATTTAGTTTCAATTTCGACATTCGTATTTTTTTTTTCTCAAAATTTTGACTTTTTTTTTGGAAATTAGATCTAAATTTTATTAGAAATTTCTCCCGAAATTTCGATTTTTCTCAAAATTTAACCTTTTGTATTTCTAAAAAGTTCGAATTTTTCCTTGATATTCGATTTTTTATCAAAATTTTGAACTTTGTTCTCAAAATTTGACTTTTCCCAAGAAAATTCGACTTTTTTTAAAGCTCAGTCTAAATGCGACGATTTTAAAATTAGCATTTTTTTCTAGTTCTCGAAATGTTAGGTTATTCTCAAATTGCTCTTTTATTTTTCAAAATTTGTTTTCTCAAAATTTGACTTTTTTGACATATTTTTACTGAAACATTGACAAATCAAAAAAGATTAAGATCTAAATTTTAGAATTACCCTCTGTAATATTTGAAAAAATGTCAAATTTTGAGAAGAATGTCGACATTTTATGGAAAAAACATCAAAATTTGGGAAGAACCTTGAAATTTTTGGGGAGAAAAAGAAAAGTCAAAATTAGTAGAACAAAGTAGAAGATTTGAAATGTTTGAATAATTGCAAAAACCGAAATTTTTTAGTTGAAATTGGGAAAAAAAATCTATATTTCTGCATTTTTGCATTGAGTTTGATTCGACATCGTCGCGGGCCGTCTATTGCCCACCTCTGGTTTAAAGTTTAAAAACTTAAAAATTTCTACTAAATTGTGTTTGGAAATTTTGTGCCTTAAAACGAAATTTGATAATTATATAGACATTTCGAAAAAAACTTCACTTAAACATGGTAAGTTCGAAATTAATGATAGAATTTCGAGTTTAAAATCTAAATGTATGATAAAATAAAAAACCTTCAGAATTAAAGTTTAAATTAAGAAATAACCAGAAATTTTAATTTTTTCTCGAATTAAAAAAGTTAAAATAAATGATTATTTTTTCGAAATCTTAATTATTTTATTCAAAATTTTGACTTGACTTTAATTTTATGATTTTTGAAAAAGGTTCTTGAATTTTCGAGTTTACGATGTTCAAGCTGATTTTTTTTTAATATAAAAATTCAAATTCGAGTTTTAATGCGGTGTTTCAATAAAAAAATTAAAATTTCGAGAAGAACTTAAATTAACATTATTTTTAGGTTGTTGATTTTAATTATTTTATTTAAATTCAGAAATTTGACAAAATCTGATACAATCGTGTTTTTGATCAAAACATTATCTAAAAAATCGAAATTTTTAAATTAAAGGACCATACCTATCTAATATTTTATTTAATAAATTTAGCTTTTCCTTCAAAATTTTCAGTTTGCTTAGTATTCTAAACTTTCTAAAAACAGTAAATTTTCTCTCTCGAATTAAAATTTGTACAATAAAAATGTAACAAATTCAAGCATAAATTCGGAATTTCGAAACAATGGCCAAAATTTTGAATTTACATTAGAAAATTCCCTAAGTCTTTATCTTGTTTAAAATATTTTGACTTTAATCTTAAATATTTGACTTTTTCGCGCATTTTTTTCCAAAACTGTAACATTTCCAGAAAAAGTTACAACAGAGATTCTGCCATGCGTAGCATCTTTGTTGTATCTAACAAAAAGTAAGTATTTGGAGAACGAGAGAGAATGGGTGACCTAAGAATTCTTAATCCTTTCTCTTCTTTCACTCAGACGAAGCCGCATGTTATTCATAATGAAACTTTTTTTAGCTAATTTACTAACTAATTTCTTTGAGAGTTTTGAGACTATGATTTGCACAATTTCTAGATGAGTCACTACCAGCCATTGCGCTTCCAGTGGCAGAAGGAAGAAATAATCTATGGGCAAAAACCAAGCTAGCTTTTAAGTTTGTTTATGAACACTACAAAGATCAAGCAGATTGGTTCCTAAAAGCTGACGATGATACGTAAGTTGTTTGTGTTTTGTGCAATAATAGTTTAATAAATTTGTTGCATTTCAGGTACGTAATTCTTGAAAATTTAAGGTATATGCTTATGCCACATAAGCCCACAGAACCTGTTTATTTTGGGTGTAGATTTAAACCATACGTAAAACAGGGATATATGAGCGGAGGGGCAGGCTACGTTTTAAGTCAAGAAGCTCTAAGACGATTTGTTGAGGTTAGAGTTTATTTGTTGTTTAAATTTGTTAAAAATATTGCAATATTTCAGGAGGGTATTCCTAACAAAACACTATGCTCTAGTGGAAGTGGTGGAGCAGAGGACGTAGAAATAGGTAAATGTCTTGAAGCTGTTCATGTGGAGGCAGGCGACTCCCGTGATCCCCTAGGAAGGGGAAGATTTTTCCCATTTGTCCCAGAACATCATCTAATTCCTGGACATGTTTCTAAGAGCTTTTGGTACTGGCAGTACATATACTATGAAAGCAAAGAGGTGGGCTATATTCCGTTCATTATTTTCAACCATATTTCTAAAATCCTTCCTTATTAGCAGTATATAAAGTGTTCAGTAAATAATGGTATCCTTTTTAACAGATGATAAAAAGAAAAAAAGAAAAGAAACTCATTTTCACCTGTTCTAAAAAATGGAAACTATTCAAAATTTTAACTTGAATCGAAAATTTAAGTTTTAACTAATCTTTTTTCCAAAATGTCCAGTTCTTTCTGTAAATTTAGACTTTTATCTTGAATAGAGATTATCTAAGTATTTCCTTTCTTCCATTCATGTTGATTGGTATTTTCTTCGCTAGTTACTTCTTTCCCAAATCCAAAATATTCACAATCCTGAAGGAAAAAGGTTAAAAAAAATCTGCACTTGTGAAAGAAGCAACTGATGAAGAAAATGCCAATTTATATGAATGGAATGAACCAAACTTTGCAAAGAAGATACAGAGAATATCATTTCCTTTCTTCTTTTAAAGTTTGAACTTTGAAACAAAAGTTTTATATTCTGTTGCACCTTTGTACTAAAGCAGTGGCGTGTTCTCTAGGAAGCTAGAGAAGCACATCTTCCCTTGCAAAATGTGAATTTTTTGCGAAATTAGAGTTTTTCTGGAAATTTTAACTTTTTTCCTAAACTTTCCAAGTTAAACTGAAAATTCTTACTTCAACTTTAGTTCCAAAATTTAGATTTTTCTTAATTTTTTTCCTCCAAATTTTCATGCTATTCTAATTTTTTCTCACAATCCCAAATTTACATTCTTAACTTCGACTTACGTATTTCTCGAACTTTGATCATAAAAGTCGATTTTTTTGTGATGCCAAAACTACCTACAATGTCGACACAAATTCCAGAATTTCACTTTTTTCTTAAAATTCAACCGAAATCTGGATATTGCAAATTGTCCTAGAAATTTAAGTTTTCGAGCTCAAAATTTTACAAAAAAGATAAAATATTTCAATTCAAAGCCAAGATCTTGAAATTGGGGTCGAAATTTTGAGATGCTGGCAATTTCTATTTTAAGTTTTTTTTTACATGTGTACTCTAAAATTGTCATTTTTATTTTGAAAAGTTTGACTGTTTTTTTTCAAGATTTGAACTTTAATCTCGAAATTGCGGTGAGTTTTTTCAGATTACTTTGAATTTAAAAGCCAGAATTCTGTTTTTTCTAAAATATTTTATTTTTTTCGTCTCAAAAAATGTTGATATTTTAACTTTTTTCGCGTAACTTCTGGTTTAAACTCTAAATTTCGCTTCGTTCCTCCTGGAACTTTTGTATTCAAATCGAATTCTTTTATGTTTTTCTCAAAAATTTAACTTCCTTCAAAAACTTTTTAGTCACAGCTAAAAATTCTTATTTTTTTTGTTAAAATGTCCCCTTTTTTTCCTAAATTTCAATATTTCCTTAGAAAATTTGAGATTAGAAATTGAAATTGAGTTTTATAGAATATTACACTTTTTCTCTTAAAATTTAATTTTCATTAAACATTACAAATTTTTCCTAAAATATCTACTTGAGCAACCTCAAAATGTAGTTTTAAATGCAAAACTCCCAGTCTGATTTTGAAAATTTTACACTTTTCCTCTTAAAGTTTACTTTTCGAATTTTTGTTAAAGCTTAGGGCAGCAGCCTCAAAATTTGGGTTTTAAGTAGGTCTTGGAGTTTGATTTAGAAAATGTTATTTTATGTTTTTATCTTGAGTTTTAATTCGAAATCTTGAAAATATAATTAAATTTAAAGAAATATTTTTAAAAAAGGTCTAAATTTTGGGGCAATTTTTGGAAAAACAAACCGAATTTTTAACAACTTTGATAACAATTTTTAAAAATTTCGACTTTAATCTCACAATTTCGAGTCTTAGAAATTTTGAGATTTTGAGCTAAATGTCGAATATTCAAGTTTTTGTTGAAATTCTAAGTTTAAATTTATAATTTTCAGTTGTTTTAAATTCTAGGTTGAATTCCTATTTTGGAGAAAAGTTATTTTTTTTCGAATTTATGGTATGATTTTTTTACAATAATTTTGAGCTTCAAGCAGAGTTTAGAGTTGAAAAGTTGAAATTTTGGTAAGAAGATTCGAATATTTATCGATTATTTAACTATGTATATATAACAGATCCCAATTATGTTTAAAAATTTACATTTTGATTGACCATGATTTATGGTGGTTGCTCCAAGACGAAACATCGAATAAAAACTGATGAGGTATCGTTTAGGCTTATTTAAGCTCGGTTGCATAAAACAAAACTGATCATATTGACCATGTGATTAATTATTCATTGTGTTGCTCAAAATGATTTAACATCGTTGTCGGCTAACCACAACTTCGAAGTTGCGTTTTTTCATTAGGTTGGTCAACCTATACTTACGTTCTGTGACTTAAATCATAGAGTAATAAAGAACTTTTTTGAAATTTAGATTTTTTTTGAAATTTGTAGTTTCTTAAATTTCGTCTTTTATTTTATCTTGTAAACTTCCATTTTACTTGAATTTTTTCAATCTTAATTTTTTAATTTCATTTCATTTCAAGATTATAAGTTTTTTTATCAAAATTTCGACTGTTTTAAAAACTTCGGCTTTAAATTTCGACTTCATGCAAAATCAGACTTTTTTACAAATTCCAAACTTTCTGATAATTCAAACCTTTTCAAAACTTTCTCTTTCAAAAATTTTAATTTTTTAAAAGGTCGACAATGAGAATTTTTTAAAATGTCTAGTTTTTTGAAAGGCTCTTTCTTTTCAAAATTTCGACTTGTTACAAAATTTCGACTTCTTGAAATATTTCGTTTCTTTTAATTTCGACTTTCAAAGATTTTGATTTTATTTCGCAAATTTTGACACTTTAAAAACTGTAACTATTTTGAAAATTTCAACATTTTTAAAAAAATTTTCGCTCCGAAAATTCCTACTTTTTGATATTTCGCCTTTTTGAAGTTTCGACTTTTCCGAAAATTTCTACATTTTTGAAAATTTCAACTTTTTTTGTAAACTTTTGAATTTGTTTTAAAATTTTTTTAAAACTTCGCCGTTCTTAGAAATCGTGACGTTTAGTTAAAATGTTGACTTTTTGACATTTTGCAAAAATTTGTATTTGAAAGTTTAGATGCTGTTTAAAGTTTTCGTTTTTTTTTTGGTAAATTCAAACTTTTTTAAAGTGTCGAGTTTTTTCACTTTTTTTTGAAAAGTTTAACATCTTTAAAAAATTTCAATCTTTTTGAAAATATTTTTTCAAAAATTTCGACTCTTTAACCCTTGTGACCCAATTTTTTTTTTTAATTTTATCGAACCTAAATTTTGACTTCCCCAATATTCTAACCTTTTGATAATTTTCCCTTTTCTTCAATATTATTTAAGCTCTTCGAAAATGTCTGCCTTGGCTGAAAATCCTTCAAATTTTTTAAATCTCGACATTTTATCAAAAATTATGAAAAATTTTAGATTATTTTTCATAATTTTAACTTTTTTAAGTCTTAGATTTTTTAAAAATTACGTCATTCTATTAAAATCCTCGAACTCTTTGAAAATGTCCAAAAATTTAACATTATTGTTTCAAAATGTTTACATTATTTTCCAAAAGTTTGTTTCTTTTGAATATCTATAAAAAAAAAGTTTCTATAAAAATTTGGAGATTTACATTCTTTAAAATATCGACTTCATTTGAAAATAACGATTTTTTTAGATCAGGACATTTTATTAAAATGTCGACTTTTTGAAATTTTGGATTATTATACAAAATTTAAAATTTTGTCGTTCTGCGTTATTTCGAAAATTTCAAAATATCAACTTTTTTCAATATTTCGATTTTTTAATCTCAGCTTTTTTTGATATTTTGACATTTCTTCAATATTTTTTTTTAATTTTCAATGAAAATGTTTAACTTTTGAAAAAAATCATATTTAATATTTGAGTTTTTCGAAAATTTCGGGTTTGTTTTTAGAGGATTTCACAAATAGTTTTCATTTTTTTTAAATCCCGTTATTTCTTCAAAATTTTGAATATTTTTGACATTTCAGATTAATTTTCAAAATTTTTTTTGAAAGTTTCGAATTTTTTTGAAAATTTCACCATATTTTTCAAATTCTCAAACTATTTGAAAATATCGATTTTCTTAAAAAGTTTTGACATGTTTTGAGTTAAAATGTGGACATTTTTTTAAATTTTAGTATTTTTTGAAATTGTTACCTTTTTTTGAAAATTTTAAGTTTCTACGAAATGTTATTAAAATTTTGACTTTTTTGGACATTACAACTTGACCTTTTTTGAATATTTTACGTATTTTTCAAAATTTCTACTTTTTTGGAAATTTAGAATATTTTTAAAACTCCAACTTTCTAGGGATTTTAACTATACACCAATACATCACTTTGCGTCGGGGTTACGTTCTAAAAAACCACGACGCAAATTGAAACGACGCAAAATAAATTAAGTTTTTTTATAGCAAACCATGTAAAGATCGAAGATAGATTCCAAGGTTACGAAAGTTCTACTTTTTAAAAAGAAAATTGAACAATGTAAACATTTAAAAAACGAAAATAATATAAAATTTTATTACATACATACAAAAAACAAAAAAAAATGTATTCAATTAAAACAAAATAAACTATTCAATTAATTACAGGATATACTTCTTCCGGGATTGGACCGTGTCAAAGAACTACTAAAAGTGTTCGACGTTTCGCCCACCATCGTAGGGGGCTTCTTCAGGAACAAAGAAAAGAAAAAATGAAAAGAGGAATATGAGGGAATATGCAAAAAACGAAAGAATGAAAAGGCCAATTTCAAAACATCAGAGCACGGTAACTCAGTATGTCCACCATACCAGAGGCGAAACTCTTCTGAATTGAAAATTGGTACAAAGGATACCAGATGCGAAACTCTTCTGCAGAAGAGTTTCGCCTCTGGTATGGTGGACATACTGAGTTACCGTGCTCTTTTGTCTAAACTTTCTTATCCTTTGTACCAATTTTCAATTCAGAAGAGTTTCGCCTCTGGTATGGTGGACATACTGAGGTACCGTGCTCTGATGTTTTGAAATTGGCCTTTTAATTGTTTCGTTTTTTGCATATTCCCTCATATTCCTCTTTTCATTTTTTCTTTTCTTTGTTCCTGAAGAAGCCCCCTACGATGATGGGCGAAACGTCGAACACTTTTAGTAGTTCTTTGACACGGTCCAATCCCGGAAGAAGTATATCATGTACTGAATCTGGCCGTGGAAGCCTTCGTTATCATATTCAATTAATTTATGAAAAACAAAATTAAAAGTATTCACTGTCTGATGAGTCCATAGTGGCTGTTGTCGTAAGTCGGCTTTCTTTCACAAAAAATTGATCCAATGTTGGCTGAACCGCTTTTTTTTTCAACGTAAAATAAATTTCCTTGTAGCAATTGAAATTCGTAGCTACCGCCTGGGACACTTTAAAACTTCTTCCGCTGTCAGAATCGTTTTTTTTTAAATCTCCATAGCTTCGTTAATCAAACACATCGCTTTGGAAATTTGTTTGGAGGTTAAATTTCGTTCTTCGGAGATTTCTATTGAACGGTTACTGTCATCTTTTTCATTAGCAAATTGCAATTCCAATTACAATAGTTCTCCATTAGAGAATTCTTGGTTGTGCGAGGTTAGCAATTCATTTATGTCAGTCTCCTCCATACCTTCAAAATTAGACTCTCTAGCTAAATTAGAAATTTCATGACGGACAGCTGGTATAGCATCAACTTCTGCAGCGCATATTCGGTGAACACATTCAGGCCATATTTTGCGCCAAACACCATTCATGCAAGATGGTTTAATCTCCTCTCACGAATCGGAAATAATTTCTATGGCTTTCATAATGTTGAACTTTTTCCAAAACTCCAGCATGGTAGGCTTATCTTGTCCATCTCACTTAAAAGAAGTTTAAATGTTCGTCGAAGGTAATAACTTTTAAAAGTCGATATTACTCCCTGATCCATCGGCTGAATAACTGACAACTCATCAACATAAACTGGGTGGTCAGGAGCATTGTCTACTACGACCAAAGCCTTGAAGTTTAAGTTTTCCTTGTTGCAATAAGCTTTAATTTCTGGAATAGCACAAGTTGAAACCCAGGTTTGAAATAATGATTTTGTCATCCATGCTTTTTTGTTTGCTCTCCAGTGGACAGGAAGCAGATTCTTTAAACAACCTTTCATAGCTCTTGGATTTTCTGATTGATAAATGAGAAATGGTTTAAATTTTAAATCAACATTTGCATTACCACCAAGAAGAAGAGTCAGTCTATCCTTGCTAGCTTTAAATCCTGGCGCAGATTTTTCTGTTTTAGATATGAAAGTGCTGTTAGGTAGACGTTTCCAAAATAACCCAGTCTCGTCAACATTAAAGACAAGTACTCCATTTTGATCATCAAAGCAATCCTTGTACGGGTCATTGTTTTAGCATCTAATGATGTTGCATGATGTTTGTAGCCTCTCTCGCCCATCTGGATTTCTAAATTCTGACAGTTGTTGCAGCCAGACCAACAGCCTTTGCTATCTCCACAGCCTTCTCTCCCTTATCAAATCGTCGCAGAATATCTAATTTTGTCTCCAAGCTGATAGTTTTTTTTTTATTTTTGGTAATTCTACCAGCAGCGCCCTTTCCACTCATTTGGCTAAACAAATTACAAGTGTATGTAAAAAAAATAATATAACTCTGCCAATAAATAAATTGTAACCAGAAACAATCCGTAAAAATTTATAAAAATTTATTATTCTATTTTAAAAAAAGCACAACACACTAATTGAAACGTTACAAAAAGCACAGCAGACTACATAATTGAAACTGAACTCTAAAATTAGCAAAACAAAGTGAAAATAAAACTGTATTAAAATTGCGTTGATTTTCGATTAGAAAGGGAATCCCCGAATTTTGAGGGCTTGGCGCAATTACAAACAAAAGTAATGCTATCTTTTAGAAAAAAAAAAAGAAAATTTCAAAAAATTTCAAAAGAAAAATTAAAGACGCGAACCCAAAACAACGCAACCTCGAAAATCTAACGACGCACTGTGAAAATTAGTACGAATTACGCAGCGACGCAACTTCGAAAAAATGCAAAACGAAACGACGCAAAGCGAGGTATTGGTGTATTTAAAAATTGGACATTTTTCAACATTTTAACTGATTTTTAAGAATTGGACTTTTTTTGATATTTTTGCTTTCATGCAGACTTTTTTCAAATTTTCCACCCTTGTAACATTGTGATTTTCTTCTAATTTCTGCTTATTTGAAAGTTTTCATTTTTGAAATTCATGTTTATTTTTAAATTTAGATTTATTTTCAATATTTCGACATTTTTATGTGTAACTATTTGAGAGTTGTTGCGTCTACAAAGAAAGGATAAATGACAAATAACAACGTGTTTAATCACAGAATGAGGTATGATTAATTTTGAACAATTAACTATAGGCTTAACAATATGATTAGCTTAACAATACTTTATGCAACGCAAATTTAGCTAAATCGCCTGTTTAACCACCTGTACATCCAACACGTTGCTAAATATTTAACAATGCGAATGAGAAACAGTTAACAACGATGTGCCTCTGTTAACTGTGTAATTAGCTAATCATAAAGTTAACTTTGCTTTATACAACTGGGCTTTAAGGTTGCAATGTTAAATCTTCATCAGATCTGTTCATTTTTGATCGCTAGTATTAACATCCAAAAAAATTAGCATTTTTTATAAATAACTCTGAAAATAAAAATCATATCGAATGTTTCTGGTCATCAATTTGTTAAGCTTTTAATTGCGCACCTTTTTTCTCTTAGCGGAATCCGTGTCTGCATTTCCAAGATTCCCATACTAGTCCTTCTTATCTTGGACACAGCGTATATTCAAAAAGACTATGAAATTGTCTGTGGGCAAGATATGAAGTTTATGAATTTTGACAAATTATTATAACAAGTAATTTGCAATAATTCTAATTTGTGGAATTTTCTTATTCCAGGGCATGAACTGTTGTTCCGACAATGCAGTTTCCTTCCATTATGTAAGTCCCAATCAGATGTATGTCTTAGAATATTTAATATATCATTTAAGACCCTACGGCATATCGTTTCATGTAGATGTGCCGCCGGAATTAAATGATATTAATCCTAGTGATAAGTCGATAACCAAAGGGTAAATATTTGTTAAAACAATTGACCAGAAAGAGGCTGTGTATGTATATATTTGCGTAAAGTGCCATTTTGTATTTTTAAAATAATGGCAAGAAAGATGTTAAAGTAAATATTTAATTTACATTGAAAAGTCCTGATAGCAATTAGTCGATTTTCCAAACTGAACCAGATATAGTAGACATTAAAGGAAAAGTAAAAAGTTAGAGTATTAAAAATCTTTTTGACTTTCTTGTTACAGTTGTGGTGCATTAATGATGCTAAATAAATGTTTTTTTTTTTGTAGACTATGGAGTGTATTTTAGATTTATATTGTCAGTTTTATATTTTGATTAAACTAAAATAGAAATACGGATTTGAATATGGTGCCATTTTGAAAGTAGTTTTTGTAATATAAATTTTATATTTACTTTAACACTTGAGGGTCAGTCTTCACATATTAACTTACAAACACATCACACCGAGCAGAAGACTGAGTAAATGATGTGTATATATCGTAAAAATCTTGTAAAATATTTGTAAGAATATCCAGTGATTATTAACTAGGTCATTTTAAATTATTGTACCAAGTACTTCTCCAGTACAAAATCTTTTAACAAGTGTGCTCAAATTTATGGATTTACTAAAGTTATATTCAAATAATCTTGAAATTACATATATTTTACCTTTTCTGTATAGTAACGTTTTTATGGAAGCGATGTAACTAGGATTATATGTTGAGTAAATAAAAATCTCGTAAAATAAGGCAGCCAGCAGCATCAAAAGCCCTGTAGACTCCACTTGCTTATGATAAATATAAAGTCATGTATTTTTATAGAGGCATTTTCATTATAATTATTTTGGTGCCGTTAGATTCATCGTGGAAAGTAAAATTTTAACTTTGGATATAATAATAAAGAATTCAAATGTTCAGTTATTTGCTCGAATTATATCTCTTAGAAATTCCCTTGTAAACTATAGATCTCAATGTCGTCCACTACACATCTTTTAGGTAACAAAATATATAATGCGTGTATTAATTCCAAATTTTCGTTAAAGATATTTTAAACATTTGTGTTTGAAAATCACTCTTTCAGCACTCGATTTAGTCAAATCGATCCTTTTGCTTTTTATCTATAGATGTCGACTATTT
The DNA here is from genome assembly GCA_028583605.1 of Dastarcus helophoroides. NCBI lineage: Eukaryota > Metazoa > Arthropoda > Insecta > Coleoptera > Bothrideridae > Dastarcus > Dastarcus helophoroides. The sequence goes on along the minus strand of CM053328.1, from coordinate 24,641,761 downwards.
CTGGGAAGAATGGAGGTCTTTAGTTCAACATTTACTAACGCAAATTAGGTGTGACGAAAACATCCGATTATGTCGGATATAGAAATCGAGAGAATTGTCTGATTTTCTCTGTCGTTTCAATTCGAATTGGCTCTTGCCTCACTCGCCAGCCCCACGACTGTTGTGATAAAAGCAATTTTCGGTTATGGAGAGAATAGAGAGCAGGCAATGTAGGAGTATTAAATATACAGTAAAACCTCGCTTAACACAGGGGTTACGTTCCAACCAAGTAGAACGTTAAACGAAACATCGTTAAATGAGGTCATCTCTTCATGTAAATACAGTAGACTTCCGCTAAAGTAGCGCTCACCTGACTAGATCGACCGTTAAAGTTGCTACTCCCCATTATCCCAACCATTGTCGAAAAATATATATGTTTTATTGCTTCTTGTGCGGTTAAGTGGGTTATTCGAAAGTGGCGCTAAAACTCGGAAGTTTAATTCGTTGTTCGAAAATTAAAGAGGGGGAATATCCGCGCAACTTCAGCGATCGTATCCTGTCAACTTTAACTAGCGGACAACTTGAACTGGCACAACTTTAGCGGGAGTCGACTGTAATGGAGTTAGGGGAAAACGAAGGTAAAAAGTAAATAAGTCACCATTCATGTTTAGATCATTCAGATCCTGCATTTCCAATTTTCCGCTTTTTATTAAGAAGATGCCTAATGCCATTTGTATTTTTCTTTTGCGCCTTATAACAAGTTGTTAATATGTGGGCAAGGCATCCATGGCACCCCGTCTTGTCTTTGAACTCCTATCAAAATCTGCCTCATTTTCAATAAATTGGTTCATAATTTCCGTTATAGTAACTAAACTGGTCTGTAGAAATCCCCGGGGGAAAGTTTTTTTGCTCTTCTTCGGAATCACTATTTTTAATATTTTTTGTGTTCTTGATCCACTGTTTCCTTGAGCCGATCATCAAAACTATGAAGTTTGTGTTTTGTGTTTTTATTTGAGATTTTGTAAACTAAGCACAACCTATTTTATTTTCTTAATAACTTTTAGTGTCAACAGTAAGAATTCATTGTGGAATCAAGTACGTTCAAATAAAAACTCTTTGTCCTTAAAATATGCTCTATACTTGCCAATAACGCAGCATGCAAAAACTCGGGATCTGAAGGGGATATCGTCTTCTTCGTTCCTAATTAGGCAATAGCAGCATGGAGTTCGAATAAAAGTAGCCCCGTAGCTCTTTTTTCAGCTGAAGAAAAACCACATTAACTCAAAAATAATTAAATGATAAATAAGTTACCATGCATAATCCTTTTTGGCAATGGAAATTATTTGCCGACACAAGGTAACTTTCAATTCTAGATCACTTTCAGATAAATCCAGAAGATCTCCTTTGAATTCTTGACCTAATAACTGAGCTAGAGCCAATTTAACGTCAGTTAGGTAAAAGTGATTCGGATGAAGTTAAGGTTCGCAATGAAATTCAAACAGGCTTCCGAGTTTCCTTTTTTCATTTCTGCCATTTCTGCAATGCGCTGAAATAAGTTCCGAATTCAGTTGGGTCGGAGCATCTAGAGCATGTGCATCAAAAAAATTTTGTCTCATAGAGATGGTGTCTTCTATTTGGGGTGCCCCAAAGAGAATCTGTATAACATTTACTTAATTTAGGGGAAACCCAATGGTACGTGCAATTTTCAGGGAATCCCACTATTCCGGTAAAAAAAGCTTTAAACCGAAATAGCGTTAAGCGGGATCTTACTGTATATTGCCTTTTAAAATAAGGCTTCATCGGCTCCGCTAAAGATCCGTAAAACACAATAGCCTCCATTGTAGGATATAAATGTCACTTTTCTCTTCTGCCACCACGAAAATGTTGACCTTACGGCATGTCTGTGCTTCGAAACCGAGCTCATTACTGACCCGAGACCCTCAATAATTCTGAAATAAGGAAAAATTATAAGACAACAGTATTATTTAACAATATATGTATAAATTTTATTAAAATCAAACTTTATTTAAAAATATTCTACCGGAAAATACAAATTTATGGATTTCATTAAATTCAAATGCTTTGTATCTTTATTTTGGGAATTATTTTGTAAAATGCAAAGATAATTTAAATAATTTTCTGCATTTCTTTTTTAGTTTCAAAATCATCCTTGCTGATCGAAATGTTTAGAAAATGATTGTAGCTAGACTTTTAAAATTTCAAGAGAAGGTCAGGTTTAAAGAAAACACTTTCGAAAAGAATGAGAATAAACTGGAAAGGGATTAAAATGGGAATTTAGAAAATTGTTTTCACGAAATTTGAGTTTGGAGGCGAAATAGTGAATTTGTCTAAATTTTGAGTTAGGTCGATTTGGAAGAAAAAAAAGACAAATTTAGATCGACTGAAAAATAGAAATTTCCATGAAAAATCTAAATTTAAAGAAAAACTTAAAATTTAAATTTGAAATTGTGAAAAAAAATCTGTAAAAATCAAAATAATTTTAAGTTAAAAATTTAGTTTGACGAAAGGAATAAAATAAATGAAAACCAAAATTCTGAATTTACAAAAACAGTCCCAAGATTTAAAATTAATAGTTACCATTTTAACAGAAAAGTAAAGCGGTAAAACCCTCCCGAAAAAGACAAAATTTCGAGTACGTAAGTATACCGCCAAAAATTTGTAGGAAAATAATAAATTTCAAGTTTAAATTACAAAATTTGAAAACAATTCTAATCTCGAATAAATTTGTTCAAATTTTTTAATGTCACTACTAAATTTAGAGAAAAAAATGTAGAACTTTCCAAAAAATATCAAATTAACCAGATCGAAAATTAAGTAAAAAGAAAAGTAAAAATTGACTATATTAACTTTGAATTTTAAGGAAAAAGTTGACAATTTTAGACTAAATTAAACTTTTTGAAAAATAAGTGACTGAAAATAATAAAACTTTCAAAAAAAGGTCAAATTTTATAGAAAATTTTCGAATTTAAACTCAAATTTTCAAAGAGAAAATTGCGTATTATTGGGAATTTCAAATCAAATATTTAGAAATAAACAAAGTAAATATTGAAAGTCTATAGTCGACATTTATAGAAAAGGATTGAAATTTTGATAAAAGGATCGAAATTTCGAGATAAAAGCAAACATTTTGAGAACGAAATGAAAAGTCGATTTGAAGTCGAAATTTTTGGGACAGTAGTGAACATTGAAGTTGAAATTCGGAAAAAAAACTTCATTAATTATTCCAAATTATAGATCTGCTTTCCGGAAAATGTTTAAATCCAAAACTTGGATCTTTTAGATGACTAATTCACTTCTAAGAAAAAATTCTTTGTATTTGAGTCATTTTCGTTTTCTTTTCTTCATTAGTTCTTATACTCTATTATACCCAAGAGATATAGTTAGGCGACTCCCATAAACAAAGCGAGATATTTGAATAAATTATTTTTATTAGCTGAATTTGGAAATCCCCTTAACACATACACCAAAAAAGTTTAGTTGATTATCTGATTAGTAACGTTGATTTATTTATTGATAAAGTGTGAATCTGTCTTTTTAAAAGGGAGTGGCTTAACTCTCTTATGTGAACAGAGTAAAGGCTAAAATTCTGGATATTGAAGAAAATTTTGTAAATCTGACAACACTGACGAGACCATAAAAAGATCTTGTATGGTCTCAGAACAAACTAAACATTTATCAACGCATGTGGAGTGATCTGAATCGACTGAGATGTTCAAGCTCTGAATCAAATTGCCGTAAAATTTATGGTTGTTTAAGGAAAAAAAAATAGAAAATAATGTCATTAAAATCTTCAAAAAATGAGAATACAACTAATTATTCTGCATTTTACAAAATAACCATAACTCTCCTAGTTCTCAAATGTTATAGTCAGGACTTGTTTTTCGTCAAAAGTTGCTGTGTAGGACGGCTAACTTTTAATAGACGCATGTGAGTGAAAAGTCCCTCTATCTAGCGATATCTTACAGATTGATAAAGCGATTTAAATAATTATATTACAGTTTGACATCTAAACTTATCTCATTTCTATCTCCCTCTTTCCTTGCACCATAGTCTGTTTCGTCGGATTTATTTATAAGTTAAATCGAATGCATTAACTGACCAGTAATATATACTTTAGTTTTTATAGTGTACTACCATTTATAATTGACTAGCACCATTTTACATAAAAAAATTGTTTTCATTAAAATTTTCGGATTCGGTATTTTACATATTATTTTGAAAATATAATAGTTAATTAGATGAGATATGATGTATAAGATTAGACGTTTTGTATTATTATTGAAAAAAGGATTATTGTCATTATTAATTTTCACCATTTGAGAACAAAGTAATGTTCTGGAATATGTATTTTGAGAGGAATAGGGCTTTTGTTTGCGCAAACGTCTTATCATGGACATGCTGCCTAGAGATCATAGTTAAATTAGGTTTCTCTCCTTCAAGTAAAATGGTAGATTGCGACATTTATTACAAAAGTAAATAATATCTATTATGAAGTTTGTTATGCATTAAGTTTAAAATATTTTGAGCGCATCCCAAATATACACTGTGAGTACAAGGTATGCAGTGAAATGAAAATCGCTGCATTTGTAAAAGAAGTTCTCCTACTGGTTGATTTTGATTTTTAAAAACGTACCTTTACTGACAATTGTTGTAACTTGGTAGTCATTTGTTTTCGAAGTATTCAATTTTTTATATATAACCTCGTATTCTGTCATGTTGGTTAAAAAGCGGCTGAAATTACAATTCTAATGATAACTATTAAACTTTATTAACAATAAAAATGCAACAAAATTGTAAAATTCCACAAGGTTTTCGATAAATATTTGCTAACACCATTAATAAAGTTTAATAGTTTTGAATATTAAAGAATTCCACGAAGTAAGGGTTGGAAATGTCAATTCTAATGATATGTTACTCTATATTACTGATATGGATATTTTTCAAGATAGTAATCGGCTGTAATCATGTTAGCCATGTGTTCTTCAAAACAATTGAATTTCCAAGCTAAATTGTGACAGTTCAACGTTGTTTTTTTACATTTTAGTTTGTAATTTGCGTATTGTCTTTGGTAACATTTAATAAAATTTGTGGTAAAAGTAGAGCGATGTTTAAAGTAAACAGAAATACACAGAATTGGACTGGCAATGTAGATAATCGAATATTAGGATCATTCTGCTTTAACAGCAGAAATACCTAGATATTTTACGAGATAATTGATCCTTCCATTTTTTACTCAAATCACGAAGATCTAGATTTACTAAACAATAAACTACTAAGACGACAGTACTCTTTGTCAATGATGATAGTGGTTATGTGGGCGACGTTTTACTTAACAAATGTTGGGTAGGAATCTAGATCTTCTACTTTTTTCCATGCTATTTTTTTATTTTGTCATCCAATTGACACATAACATTCACATGAAGATTAGAACTATTAGAATGGTACAGGAAACACAATATTCTTTGTGATTTTTTTAATGTTGGTCATGACATTGCAGAAAAGCACAGGGCAACAATTTTAGGATCTATATGTGCGAAAATTGTAATAATTATTACAATTTTGGATTTTTTTTTAATTTTTTTGTATATAAGTATCTCGAAAAATATCAATGATAATGTTATTAAGTTACACATCATTTGACTCACAATTTCAGACACAATCTAACTCCATTGGGGTACCATTAAAAATTAGTGATTACGTCATAATTCGAAAACAAGGACTATCAAGTGGCGACAATTATCAAGTAAGATACGTTTTTAAAAAACGTATCGATCTGTCCCAGGCTTTTTTACAAATTACCGATTTTCATTTTATCTCATGGTTCCATACTTTTTACTCACAGTTTATATGTATCAGAATTGAAATCACCTATCTTCCCATAGTGATATGTATTATATAAGTCAGTTCCTATAGCGTTTATATGTATCCAATATCGCAATGTAAAATAAATCGTCTGTCTCAGTATTCCATATCTAAGATAATCAGAACCATTTTTATGAATGATTTTCAAACGTTGTTTTATGTTAGCGGGTGAAATTTGTTGTTGGTTAGTTTGTTTTTGTAACATTTTTTATCTTCACTCTGAATATTATTAAATCATATAAAATGGTTCAGTTCAATGATATAAGTAAAATTATTTTTTATATGTTAACGGTTAAAAGTATATAGTTAAGAAAGGCTGATTTTATTTAAGACTTGTGTAGTTTTTAGTTGATTATTACCGTACATATGACTTAAATTCATATATTTTCATATGTTGTATGTTACAGTTTTTTATTATAGCGCATCAGATTTTAGATATTTTATTGTGACGTAAAATTAACAGTTCTAAATTATCCTTATCTATATCTATATCCATAGTCAGTTATAAATCAAATATTGTATGTGTACATTAATCAAAGCTCTACCGAAAATTGTACGTAAACTAGTCCTTTTTGCCAAAAATATTGTTAGTGTTCAGGCTAATATCGTCTAAAGAACGATGGTATATTTGAAAATATAATGTATGCATGTTTGCTTTTGTTGATTTTTATTCCAAGCTGTAATCCTTGTGTTTATTAAAATTTAGGCTTTATAAAGCAATGTTCAAAAATTATCAATATTAAAGTGAACCTATTTTAAAGATTGTTTTATTATTAAGGATTGTAATCCTAATGCCATAATTATACTGGGCGATTTTTAAAAGAGTACGACCCCAACGAATCCAAAATATAATCCAATATGCAAAGTTCGTGAGTAGAAGTAAGGATAATAAATGTTAATATGTATGTTGGACAGCCTAGCATCAATCCTGACTAGGCACCGTGGGTCTCTTTGACCAATTTCTGGCCAAAACTAAGGAGGCTGAATTTTTCCGACTTAGGGAAAGTAGATCAATGTGCTGTTAATTAACAAGAATAAAGTCTATTGTTAAAGGAACAGTTGATTATAATTCTCATATATTTCCCATTTCACGCTTCAGCCCTTAGAGCGAAGAGGTATTTAAGTACAACAGTTGCACAGTAAGATTTCAGTATATTTGCAACCGCCATATAATTTGATAATTTAAAAAATTAGTCGTGTCTCATATAGAACCCGTTAAGAGTCCTATTTGAAATCAATATTTCGTTTTAAAAAATAACATGCTGCTTGTACCAGATAAAAGGTATCAGACATCCGTGCGGTAAATCAACAAATTTAATATTTTTGTTTGTTTCATTTTTACTTTAACAAACTTTAGCCTTGTATTTTTTATATTGAATGTATTATGGACTTCGAAGTTCTATAGTTTTTTACCATAACGGTTTAAACATAATGATGCAGATGAGAAAAATTCCCACTTTAATAATTCAATTTGATTCATATCATTTCAAATCGCTTACAACTACTCTATTTTTGCAAAAAAATAATTGTTTTACTAATTTTATATTACTTTTCGATTGAATTATCTCCGAATTATTTTTTTTTATTGACTCCAGATTTAGAGAAAAAAGTCAAAACTTATTAAAAAGTACAAATATCAAGACGGGTAAAACTTGGGGAAAATAATAATCCACTCAAAATAAAACACAAAAAGGTCCACAACTAGACAAAATTCCCACAGAGCTAAAAATTTGTATACACATTTAAATAATAATTTTAAATGAAGTGTGAAGTCATCGATCTCACATGTGCAGAAATTTTTATTCAAAGTCAAAGATCATGAAAATCGGTTTTCCTGAATATCTCTAACTATCTCTATCTCTCTCTCTCCTATATATGGAGTACTACTTAATATAAAGGCAAACTGATTTTGTCGATGGGGCTAATCAGAGCTAAACTGTCTTCTAAAAATATTTTCAACTTACCCCCACTACCGTTTATACCGGAAGTAGACATCAACTTTCTTATTTTAAATAGCAACCCCCAAATTTTATACTTTATTTGGATTTTACGTAGAAAAATAAGGTAAGTTTATGTATACATGTTTATTTCTACCTTTGATAGTTTTAAAGATATTTCAATTTTTCGAAAAAAAATGACAGAAAAGAGGGTTATTTTGACTCTTTGTATCTTTTTTATTATTTGTAGTAAAAACATGAAATTTGAGTCAAAGTCACGGAATATTATAAAGACTATAACTACGTAATCAGATTTTACATTTATTATACAGGGTGATTGAAATTTTATAATCTTTGCTGTTTTTGTTTTATTCAAAAAAACTCTGTTTTTTTAAATGGGAACTATGTTTTTTAATAATTTTTGAATTATTCACATAAAAAAAAGAAACAAGTTATATTACTTATTTTTTAAAGTTTTGTGCCATTACAGAGGTATCTTACGCAAATTTCAAAATAAAAAAAATCAAACATGTCTTTTTTGTTCAAATAGGAAATTAACTGTACGCAATAAAAGCTTAAAGAATTAATCATAATAAGTAATAGGAAAAAAAAATAATTGACAAAAAATGTACATCAAGAACAACAAGGACGATCTTCTGGTTCAATACATTTAAAGGCATATTTTAAGATTTCACATTGAGTAACGTTTTTAAGCACATCCGATTGTTCCTAGGAATATGTTTGTCATGCAGTAGTCGTAAAAAAAATCACTAAAAAATTTCCATTTCGATTTTCATTATAAAATTTAACGCTTACAAATCCTGAGTTCTAATTTAACAGCATAACAGTTAAAGGAGGAATTTTCTCAAACTTAGATTCGTGGCTCCCTAAACATTTTTCAATAAGTATTCTAACAATTAGTCAAAAACTTATTCGTCTTGTACGGTTATCTTTCAAATGTTATTTAGCCTAAAATTGTTAGGCCTTGTGGTTATGTTTTATTTTTGAAAATTTTGTTTTCTTCCAAGTTGCTACTAGAGAAAAAAAAGATATATTTTTCGTTTTTATTTTGAATTATATCTCTGTAACGCCGCAGAATTTTAAAAAATTAGTCATATACCTTTTTTCTTCTTTTTATGTGAAGAATCCAAAAATGATTAAAAAACATATAGTTCCTATTTAAAAAAACAGAGTTTTTTTGTATAAAACAAAAACAATAAAGATCATAAAATGTTTATCACCCTGTGTATTAAATGTAAAACTTGATTACGTTATTATAGTCTCCATAATATTCCATGACCTCAGCTTAAATTTCATGTTTTTACTGCAAATAATAAAAAAGATACAAAGAGTCAAAATAACCCTCTTTTCTGTCATTTTTTTTCGAAAAATTGAAATATCTTTAAAACTATCAAAGGTAGAAATAAACATGTATACATAAACTTACCTTATTTTTCTACGTAAAATCCAAATAAAGTATAAAATTTGGGGGTTGCTATTTAAAATAAGAAAGTTGATGTCTACTTCCGGTATAACTGGAAGTGGGAGGAAGTTGAAAATATTTTTGAAAGGTAGTTTAACTCCGATTAGCCCCATCGACAAAATCAGTTTGTCTTTATAATAAGTGATACTCCATATAAAGGTAACCTCCCAACTAAAAAAAAACACCCGGTAGAACCCACTATGTAAAAATCACAGTGAAAGAAGTTGGGGATAAATATCTAGAATGAGGCACAAAGCATAAAAACAGCCATGGATGACCGATTACATGTTACAACGGATAGATTTAAGAAGAGGATGCAAAAACAGAGCTTCACAAAGATACAAAGAAATTCAACGTAAAATTAGATTGGAAATTAGAACAGCAAAAGAGAACAAGTTGTCCGAACGATGCAAAAATATTGGAGCCCTGGAAAGAAAGCATGACTCATTTAATTTACACAAAAAAGTGAAAGAGGTCTTCGGGTAACTATAACCACAAAAGGTCGCAAATGTTAATGGACGAACAGAATAACATAATAACATCAACACAGAAAAAACAAAAGGAATGGAGTAAATATGTTGAAAAATTTTTCTAACAGCAACAGGGATGAAGCCCATAATTGTGAATCTAGTGGCGCACTTGATATAGCTAGGTCAAAAGTTGAACATGTTATAACAGTAGCAAAAAATGGCAAATCACCAGGTCCAGATGGAATGTATGTAGAGATACTAAAGATTTTCCTACAGGATAGCTCGCTTTCTATTTTAGTCAACTTATTTAATAACATCTAATTTATCAATCCTAGGAGTGAATGCGTGCACTAACTTCTCTTGGGACGATTAGTGTGCGCGCCATTGCCAAATCCGCCTCTCAGAAACTAGGCTTTCTTTTTAGAGCTAAAAATTACTTTACATCTCATCAGCTACTCACACTATACAAAGCTCAAGTTAGGCCAACACTAGAATACTGTTCTCATGTTTGGAGTTCAGCCCCAAAGCTACTTTAGCTCTTTTGGATTCAATTCAAAGAAGAGCGAATTCGAGAGTTTGACCGGTTCTCTCGAAACACTAGAGCACAGGCGGATGGTTGGTGACTTGTCTCTTTTCTACAAGTACTATCATGGAAGATGCTCATAGGAATTATTAGGATTGATCCCCCCAAGGGCAAGATTCTTGAGGCATACAAGACAGTCGGAGACAGCAAATTCCTCAGGGTCCAGCTTGACACAGTGAGGACTTCTGTCTACGGAGACTCTTTTTTTCTGTAGAAGTTCCATCTATGGAACTCGTTGCTGAAAGGAATTTTCCCCAAAAATTACAACCTATTCTTGTTTAAGAAGGCAGTTCATCGCCATCTATCCTTATTTCTGCATCCGTGCTTTGAAGGCATAATGGGATTACCCTTTGCGAGTGGATTAAAAAAACACATACCAAACAGGGATTATACCTAAGAACTGATTAAAAACAACTTTTTTGATACTGCCCAAAAAACCAAATGCAAAACACTGCAGGGACTACAGAATTATCAGCCTAATGAGTCACGTGCTGAAAATATTTCGTAAGATTATACATAACCGCATCTATCGTAAATGTGAACAGACGATCAACGACTCTCAGTGCGGATTTCGCAATGGGTTCGGGACAAGGGAAGCGTTGTTCAGTGTCCAAGTCTTAATACAGCGTTGCCGTGATGTTAATGTGGAGGTCTTTGCCTGTTTTCCGGATTACGAAAAACCTTTCGACACTGTAAACCACAATAAATTAGAAACATACTGAAAGATTTGGCGTTAGATGACCAATATATCCTTATTATTGGAATCTATCACCAACCATGAGAGTAGATCGAGAAGTGTCGGATGAAATAGGGATAAAGAGAGGAATGCGACAGGGCTCTGTTCTCTCCCCTTAGCTTTTTAACCTTTATGCAAAGAAGATATTCCGAGAAGTTTTGGATGGCAAAACTATTGGAGTGGTCGTAGGCGGACACGTGGTGAACAATGTTAGGTATGCCAACGACACAGTTTTACTAGCTACTAATTTTGAAGATCTCCAAGAACTTGTGACAACTGATGTAGAACACAGCACAGCCATGGATATTGAACTTAATATTAAAAAGGCAAAATGGAGCGTCATAAGTAAAAATCCTATTCATGCAGATCCGAACCTTACAATTGGAAATAAGGTGGTCGAACGTGTGCACTTCTACAAATAACTTGGTTGTCAAGTAAACGACAAATGGGGCATGACATCTGAAATTAGAATCCGCATCGAGCAGGCTAGAAGATCTTTTACTAATATGAAAAAAGTTTTCACCAGTTACTACTTACGAATATCCCTAGAATACGGTTGCTGCGAAACGTTTTTAGCATTCTTTTTTACGGTGTGGAAGCTTGGACACTTACAGAGACAATGTGACAATGAGCAGGAGGTTAGAGGCATTTGAGATGTCGGCATGTCGTAGATTATTGAAAGTTTCCTGGACTGATTAGAGTGACAAATATAGACATTTTACAGAGAATGAATAAACAAAAAGAAGTTCTAAATACCATTAACAGCAGAAAGCATGTTAGGAGTAACGATAAATAAAATTTATTGCATGTCATAATCCCGGGTAAAATAGATGGTAAACGTGGTCCTGGCCGCCGGAAAATATCTTGGCTTAAAAAGCTGCGTCAGTGGTATGGTTTGTCCACAACATCTTTATTTAGAAAAGATACAGACAAAGATAGAGTTATGCAACTGATCGTCAAGGCTCTCGGAAAGTCTGACACCTGAAGAAGAAGAATCCACAGGATATTTTGAAGTGATTAAAAGAAAATTAAAGGTTTTCCTTAATTAGGACAAGACTTTGAGGTTGTGAATAAGCCTTACTTTTGAGCAATTTTTTGTAGTGAACAGACATTTTTATTAACCCTAGACAACTCGTCCACGTGACGACGCAGCTCCACTCGAATGTAAAATTTACATGTCTTCCCGTTTTCCCCTGCCATTTTGTTTCTACGTTCATAATTTGAATAAAAAGTATGTACATTGTGTGATGCAATTGTATTCACCCGTCAGTTAGAAATTGAAGGTCATTCCGTCGTCCGCTCAACGAAAAAATAATAATAAATAGAACAAATAATTACATTTTTTTTATTTTTATTGCTTTATAAGTTGATAACGGGATGTTTTTTCCTACTTCCACCTGTATATTCACGCACATTTTGTTTATTAAACATCTAGTCCAGTCAAAATAACGAACATAGACAAAATTCTCACAGAGCTAAAAATTTGCAGAGACCTTGGAATAGTCATTTTAATTGAAATGCAATAATGTAATAGAATTGACTTTAGAGCAATGGATGGAAATCCAGCACTCAGAAGAAAAAGGAGAAGAAGAAGAACAAAAAAAGAAGAAAATGCGTCTGAGTATGCTGAATCCGAAGATTGATAATACCGTTTTCAAATCAATGAAAATTTTTAATTTTTCTATTAATCACTTCATCTTTTCTTGTTGATCATCTGCCTAGTCGTGGATTAGACTTAACAAAAGATATCAGAGGATGCACCAAGTACTCTACCGCATATTAAGGAGAAATCCAAGTTGTAATTTTCAAAATTGCTAACTTGCGAACGACTAATCATGGAACAAAAACTGTAAGAACCTTTTTAGTTGAAAATTGTATTCTCTACAATTTTGATAAGAACTATTTTTAAAGGACCTCTAATCGTTTAAGAGATATTTGCGAAAAACTGATTTTTATGACTTTGACCCTGAGTAAAAATTTTACCACATGTTGGATCAGCGGGGACTTTTCACATTTCATTTAAAATGACTATTCAAAGGTCTCTGCAAATTTTTGACTCTGTGGGGATTTTGTCTAGGTTGAACACCTATTTGACTAGACTATAAATGTAGTATTGTCGGTTTTAAAATTACCGTTCAGAATTTAATGAAATTGGGCATATTGGTAGATTATTGTCAGATAATGATGTAGTTCAATATTTTAAGAACTACAGAGATTAAATAAAAATTCATTTTTAACATTGAACCTTATGAAAAACCTTATGAGATTTTATCTTATTTTACAAAAAGTACAGTTCAGATTTCAGTAAAAAGGGAGAAAACGATGGCAAATAACATATAAAACATTTTTATACTTGGAAGAGCAGCTTTAGAACGTGTGATTGGCGAATAAATACCTACAATTTATTTTTTATCGCACTTTTGCTGTAATTTATTAGATGCGGCAACGTCGTTTTCATGTAAACGATCCGAGGACCATCGACGATTCTCCATCAAGCATTGTTTACTTCCATTTTAAGGTTATGTGACAAACTTTTCAGGATTGCCCGTTAGTTAATTTGCTACATCTGCCTACTGCAGCTTGTCCTTGAATGTTTTTTAAGTAACTTCTGCAATGAAATATTTCTTTTTTGTGACTCAATGATTTTGACTATGACATTGTTCGTTCATAGAAATTCCTCTCATAAAGAAAGTATAATAGAGGGGAAACAGCAATGCTACGTGCATGAATCAAATTTTGCCAGCCAGCGCTCCATGCGGAAGACATCCGAACTAAAATGACAAGAGCGGCAAATTCGACCGATTTTTATATTAATTTATTTGATTTTTAAACTTTAACAAAATTTATGGATTGGAAATTAATACAAATAAACACATTGTAAAAAATATAATTTTTTTTCAAAAATATAAATAGCACTAACTAATGGATTTACACATCAAAGTAATAATTTTGTTACACATAATTATGAGTGGTTCATACAGAAATAATATTGAAACAGATAATCAAAAAGTTAACATTAATAGCAAAAAGTAACCTTTTTGCGGTCAAATTTGAAATGACTAAGAGAATATCAAACAAATGTAAAAAGTTTTACTAAATGAATGTAGCATTTGAGTAAGAGCGAGCACAGCAAGCGAACAACTTAAAACAATACAAATTTAGTAAAGCTGCTTTTATCACGAGTTTTTTTACATTTATATTAATTTTTCGTATTTTCCTGACAGTTATAAATAATAAATTTTACGGTGCGTTTACAGTAGACACTTTATTCAGTACATTTGTCTCTGACATAAGTCTCAAATATCCTGAGAGAAACTATCTCGTCCCAGCTGGGTAGATAAGTCTAGGATAGCTTCTCTCAGGAGAGTTGACACTTATATCGGATAGAAATATACGGAATAAAGTGTCTAATCTAAACGCACCTTTAAATATGAAAGTATTACAAAGTTATAAATTTTAAAAAATTCACTGTTAATGATTTCCAAAACTTAGTAACCTGATATGTCTTTACTGATTTACACAACAAGAGTTGATTTTTGCCCCATCGAGGTCGAAAAGACGTGAAGATATCACCCTATTTACCCACTCAGTGAATAATTCCGGATCATTTTTCGGAAATCGATGCCTCTTGGATAATTTATCCAAACAATCCGGAACGCCACAGGCATTTTTTCTAGACATTTTAATGAGTTGCCTATAAATATTTATTTTGGATTGAACACTTTTACTAAAAAAACGTATTTTTACCTACCAAAAATCTAATGAAATGTTTATTAAAATCAAAACTAAATATTTAACACAATTGTTCTAAAAAACACTATAATACTAAAAAAAAAACTATTACACTAAAAAAAACACAAAAATTAAACAAAAAACCGAAGAATTCGAAGAAAAATGGTGGAATGGTTTCCTTTTCTTTATAAAAACTTCTTGTTGTCTTGTAAAATGTAAACAAAACAATCAACTGCGCATCAGTAAATGACAACGCCCTTAACAGCAGCGCTTTTGCGTACGCCATCGTTTCTAAAATTTATGGTCCTGAATTTTCTAAATTAGAGAAATCTCCATTTTATTTTCTTTATGATTCCTCTGTCTTTTATTTCATCGCAACATTGTCTAGCTTAAGTACTACGTTAATCAAACCAGACAATGTATACTTTTGGTGTGCTTTTGACTCTAGCAGTATAGACAGTGCTGCCTTTTAAGAATAATTTTTTATAATTCACTTTTTAAAACTACCCAAAAATTTTGAACTTTCGAGAAAAAATCTAATATTTGTAATTTTAACAAAAACTTAAAATTTTCAGTTCTTTGGGTTCGATTCTAAACTCAAAATTCGAAAAAGGGAGACAAAATTGAGAATTTATAATTTATATCTTCAGAAAAATAATACTGATTTCTAAAAAAAAATCTCAATTTAGAACTTAACATCAAAACTTTACAAAAAAAAACTATAAAAGATTTAAATTCATAATTTTGTGAGAAATGCCCAATCTTTGGAAAAATAGACCTATAAACAAAAACTTTCAAGAATTTAGACTTTTTGTAACAATTCGGAAAATTGTACGAGGAATTTTGTGTTTGTTTTTCCAAAAGCTTACTCTTATCTTGTGATAAAACTTGAAATTTTGATTATTTTTCATAAAATGTTGACACAAAAAAAAGCTTGGTTTGATGGAACGGACTGGTCCTTGGTTATCTTCAAAAATTGAAACACAGAACTTGTCCCCTGAAACCAAGAAAAATTTAAAAACACAACAATTTAAAAAAAAAGCATTGATTCTCAAAATTTTCTGACTCCGAGCTCCCTTGTGCAATAATAAAACGTTGAAGTTCACAATAATTGTATTGGATCCACTACACAAGTTCTCAAGTCTTAAAATCAAATTTTATCTGTCTAAAGACAGACAGGAAGGCTCGCTTGAGCGTGTTCTCTCCCTGGAGTAAAGAGAAAATATGCGTATATTCAGCCGATATACAACTTTTCTTCAAAAATTCGTCCTTTCCTCCAAATTTGGATTATTTTCGAAATTTGCCTTCTTTGAAATTTTGATCTCATAAGTCAATCTTTTTTTTTTAAATTTTATTTTCCAATCCGAATCTCTAGAAATTTTCGACTTAATTTTATTTTCCAATCCAAATCTATAGAAATTTTCGACTTTATTTCGAAATTTTGATTTATTTTTGAAATTTTAAGTTTCTTTTAAAAAAAAGCCTCATTTTTTGTGATTTATCCACATTTCGATATATGTCCCAAATTTAACGTTTTATAATTCTGCCTATTTCCACTGGTTTCTCGAAATTCTTTTATTTTTTTATAGAAATTTCGACTTTTTTCCAAACTCGTCTTTTTGAAAGTAACAATTTTTTTCAAGTCGAGCCGATTTTTGGAAATTTAGAAATTTTTTTCAGATTTTGCCGCTTTGCTCAACATTGGACTTTTGTTAAATGATCTTTTACATAAAATTTTAATTTATTTTAAAAATTTACCCATTCTTCAAAATTTCTCCTTTCTTCCTAAAATTCAGGCTTTTTTCAAAAATTCACTTTTATTGGAAATTTAGAATTTCTGTTTCATTTTTTTTCTCTCCATTTTTCTCAATTTGCCTTTTTCTGGAAAAATTGACTTTTATCTGAATATTTTTTTGAAAACCTAATTTTTTCTTCGAGATTCATCTCTCTTTGAGATTTTTGCTGCCTTCTCTAAGTCCCTTTAATTTCTCGAAAATAGGTAAAAGTTTTATTAAGAAAAAACAAAAATGTGGAACAAATTATTTTTTTTTTAATTTGAAAAAATAACTATTCATGACTTTTTTATATGTGAATTACTTATCATTTTTTGTTACAGGAAAAAAAAATACATCAAAGGTGCATTTATTGGAGTCATAGCAGGATTTCTAATAGCTACTCTGATTTTAATATTCCATTATTTAGCCCAGTCTTCAGAAGATTCAAAAAAGTTGTCAAATAGATTGCTAATGGAGGCACTGTTTAGACAAAATGGATCTTTACAAATGTCCACAGATAATACTGTAGCATCACTGCTTTATGAAAAAGTTCGAGTTATGTGTTGGATTCTGACGTGCCCACCTAATCACAAGACGAAAGCTATACATGTTAAAAAAACTTGGGGAAAAAGATGTAATTATCTTTTATTTATGAGCTCAGAAGCAGGTAATTTTTATACACTACACCTATCCCTTGATTTACACGGAAGATAGGCTCCACACAAAGCTGTGTAAAAGAAAATCTTCGATTTTGCTATGTAAAAATTATGTAAAACAAAAAAAAAACACTAACGTGCAGAATTCAGTTATTTATTTATGTAAAACAAAGCAAGACAAAATAATACTTCATTTATAAAACAACAAAGATATTAATTATATATGATTAAAAAACTGACATAGGTTTAATAACCGTCATCACTAGAGGCCAGATTATATGCATTTGCATATGAAAATGCATATTTAATCCATTTTCACAGTTTACTACATATTTCACCTAAAATTTAATGACGATGCACATTTTCGGTATTTTATCAATATTTTTCGATGGGCTCTTAATTATTGAAGTCTTACTAAGCGCTGGGTGGACGTTAACTCTCCCTAGGTAATGCAGTCCATCGAAAATTTATGTTCAACTGGTTAGGTACCATTTCTTCTTCAAAATTCTGCTCCTTTTGCAAATTTTGTCTTTTATTTTAAAATTCCGTATTTATTAAAATTTGACTTCTTATCAAAATCTAATCTTAGTAAAATTTTGAATGTTTGTCTTAACATTTTTCGTTTTTTTTTAAATTTCCATTTTTCAAAACCCGACCATTTTTGAAAATTTCCACTTTTTTAAAATCCGAATTTCTGTAAATTTCGACTTTATTTTATAAAAATTTCCCTTTCCCTCAAAATCTGCTCGATCTTTAATAAATTTAAAGTTTTTCTCAACATTTGCCCATTTTTTTTTTCAAAATTTAAGTCGCTGAGGTATTTTTAATTTCTTTTAAATTTCGTCTTTTTCCTTGCAATTTCTTTCTTAAAATTAGATATTCTCTCAAAATTTCGTTTCTAAGGTTTTTTTCCAAATTTCGTCTTTTTCAAAACGTTATTTTTAATATTGGACCCTTTTTAAAATTTTTTGCCTACTGGAGTCAGAACTTTCAAATATTTCTACTGTTTGCTTAAAATGTGAAGTTTTCTCGAAATGCTCATGTTTATCTCAAAATTCAGTATTTAATATTTCTGGAAAAGCCGATTTTTGTTTTTCAAAATTTGTCTTTTTTTTTCGAAATTTCTATTAATTTTTAAAATTCGGTGTTTGGATATTTAGATTTTTTCCTTGAAATTTCGACTTTAATGTCAACATCATATCCACTAGTGTCCTAGAAATTTCAACTTTTTCATCGAAATTAAGCTTTTTTTCAAAATTCGATTTTTTGTTGTTCAAAGTTAATCTTTTTCATTTGACTACTTTTTCAAAATTTTCTGTGGGAAATTTCTATTGTTTTCTCGATCTCGAAGTTTCATCTTTTATTCAAAATACGTCTTTTTCGGGATTTTCGACTATTTATTCAAAAATCGTTTTTTTTTACAAAAGTTAGCATTTTATTTCTAAGTTTGAATTCTTTTTAAAATTGACTTTCTTTAAAAAATTTTAAATTTTTTCTTAATACTCGACCCTCGAAATTTTGAACTTTTTTTTCGAAATTTCCCCTTCTTTTAAAATTCCGTTATTTTAGGTTTTTTTTAATTTAGATCTTTTAGAACTTTAATTTTCTGAAATTTTGGTTGAATTCTAAAGTTTCTAAAAATTTCAACTTTTTCCTAGAAATTCGTCCATTTCTCAAAATTTTGTTCTTTTCTCTTAAAATAAGTGTTTTTCCTAAAAGTCGGCTTTATTCCCAAAGTTCTACTTTTTGGTCTTTTAATTCTAAAAAAATTGTTTTTTGAAATTTGGTTATTTTTTCTTAAATAATTTTGAGAAATAAATTAGAAATTTTCCAAAAAAAAATGTAACAATTCAAAAGGGTTCAAGGCATTATGCAAGTTATATTTTGACAAAAATACAAGATTTTTAAAAAAATTTGAAATGATTAAAAGAATTTCGAAATTAAAAAAAAATATTTTTAAACAATCGAAATTCCTAAAAGGTTAAATTTTAAAAAATATGAAAACTTTCAAATAAAAGATACAAACATTCGTAGAAGATTTGAATTTTTAAATAAAGATAAAAATTTTTAAAAAAATTAATGTTTGAAAATGTTGAATTTTGAAAGTCGTAATTTTGAAAATCAGAGTTTTAAAAAAGTCGACATTTTAAAGTCTCTAATTAAAAAAAAGACGAGATTTTCAAACAACTTTGAAATACTCAAAAAAAGTCGAAATTAAATAAAATACAATTTTCAAAATGAAATTTTGAGAAAAAGCAATAACAATTTTGGAAAAAGACCAAAATTTTCAAGAAAGTCAATCCAACCTGAAATTTGTTAAAAACCTCCGAATCTCAATTAAAATTTTTGGATAAATCTCAAAATTTTAAGATCGGCAAACTCAGAACAAAGCAAAATTCAGAATTTATTAAAACCGAACTGATTTTGAGAGACAAAACAAATTTCTAGAAAAACTTTTACATTTAGGTTCGCACATACATGAAATTTGTCAAAATTGAAAGGAAATTTGTCCCAACTGACAGCAAATTTCTCTAAATTAGGAGCAAATCTATTAAAATTAGAAACAAATTTGTTCACACTAGAAATAAATTTCTTCAAATTAACAGCAAATTTGTTTAAATTAGAATCAAACCTATTCAAATTTGAAGCAAACTTATTGCAATTAAAAGAAAGTGCTAGTATGTAACTTGGAATGAATTGAGTAAATCAAAGACGGTTTTTTTTTCGGAAATATGTTTGGACACGTCGATTAATATTTTCATTTGCGCTCTTTTTAATGCAGAAAAATTTTATACAGCACGGCCCAAATATGACGTCATCGACAATTTTTTTAAATGGCAACGCTATTTTTTTCTTGACTATTCTTACAGGGTATATCAAGTTACACATACGTACCAAATTTGAATTTTTTATTCATTGTAATTTAAAAGATATTTACAAATGTAGTAACTAATTCGAAAAGTCAAGAAACAACAAAACGTCGACGATCTTCCCGATAGAGACAAATTGCGAGTGACACAAAACAGCAGGATAAAGTCATCGTACAGCTGTTTCCTATTCTAAGCTTACGTAATAGCCAAGCTAGCGAAGAGAGACGACAACGTCAACAGAAATACCGTCATACAGCGTTTGGCTGAGGAAAGCATAGAATATCGAAACACGGGGCAAAAACGTTGTTTTCAGAGACGCATAGGAAAACACGCCAGGCCTGGACTGCTGAGAATCTCAATTGCGATTGGTTCAACGTAATTTTTTCTAACGAAGCGTCGTTCTGGACATGACATAAAGTATGCTTGGTCTACCGCTGTTCAAACTCCACGTTTCTGTAAGCAGAGTTTTGGGTGTTTAGAGCTTTTTACCTAAAAATTGGAGGCTCAGAAAATAGTCAATATTTATAAGCGTGGTCTTCTAAAGGTTGCCGAGAAAATGGACTGGATTTTACACAACGATCCAAAATATCAGAGTCGTCTTTGTTCCTCCTGGAAAGCAAAAACTGGCATCACAATTTTTTATTGGTCTTTGCAGTCGCCAGATGCAAAGCTAATGGAAAATGTTTGAAGAGTCGTAAAAAAGAAGCTTGCAGGAACACGTGTGTTCACCTTCAAGCAGCTGTCATGAAAAATCAGGGGGACATAACTCTCAACACCTATGGGATATGTTAAAAAACTGGTAGAAAGCATTCCGAAAACGTGTTAGGCTATTCTGGAAAGCGATAGGGATTGAATGATGTATTAAGTAGTCGTACTGTAGATTTTTAAATGTACTTTCTGGATTTTGGATTCGTTGTGGGTTGCCTAAAGTTTAGGCCAGCACTTAGGCCACCCTTTCCGGGCTCATTGTGCTATCCCCGTGATTGAGGTGTCCTTGGTCATTCATTCAGCCACCCAACCCTGTTGAGAAACTGAAATGCGTCCCTTAGATGCGCCTCACTCAAACTGGTCACACTAGGCCAGAAGTCCCCCAGCGTGGATCCTCTGATTGATGCTAGTGCCGGGTAGTGACACATCACGTGCTCGACACCCTCATCTTCTTCTAAACACCCTCTACATCTCGGGTCGTTTATAATTTCCATTCTGTGGAGATGTTTGTTTAATCGACGATGATCAGTCCAAATCCCTACAAGTTTCCTGAGGTTATTCCTTGAAAGTTGTAGGCATAGTTTTGCCCTTTCCCTGCACGGTATGTAATGAATGCGTGAGTTGTCGGCATGTTGTTATTGATGCCCATATGGCTTTGTGTTTATGATAAATTTCTTCCTGAAGTAGGGATCTTACGGTTGATCTCGCCAGGGGAAGGGTTGGTTCTGGTCCAATGAATTGTCCCTCCGAAACCTTCCTCGCCAGTTTGTCAGCGCGTTCGTTTCCCTCTTTCCCAGAATGTCCTTTGATCCGTATTAGATCAACTGCATTCTCCTGTGATAGACGTTCTAAAGTTAGGTGGTAGTTCCATGCTAGGACTGAGTTTGTTTCCACATTTATCGGGGCCTTTAAGGGCTGCCTAGCTGTCCGTCTTTATTTGGTTATATTTTCCTGTAATGTTCAGTTGCGTCATTTATTCGGCGCAATATGAAATTCCCAACATCTCCGCTTGGAGGTTGTTGAGTATTTATCTAACTTAATACTGTTACGTGCGTTATCGGTTCGAATTGATACACGTGATGGATTTATTCCCACTTTATTACTGAACTCAACTTGAATCACCACAATTTACAATTAACTCACTTCTACTAACTTACTAATTGCACTGATTCTAACTGACTGACTCGAGGGAAAACTGACCGCCTTTTTATAGTTTCGGCCCGCGTTCTTCCAGAATTTTCGGCAGATAAGGCTTATCGAATGCCGAAATTTCTGGAACGCTTATCTGCCGTTTGTTTCGTTATCGCGGCCGCTTTCCCCTTATCAGAACCTTCTAGAAACCTTTTTTATTTACTAAATTCTACAATTCTATCCTAAATCCTATTTCATCTATTTACATTGCGTTACACTGCCTCCCCCTTAGAAATGATCGTCCCGATCAGTTCCAATCAGTCACTTCACCACTAAATTTGCATAGTCTGTTAAGGTGTACCACTTTCATTTTACTCCTGGAGCTACGCTGGATCCTGTATACCAAGTCGTTGATCCTCTTCAGCACTTTGTACGGCCCTTCCCAAGATGGCGTAAACTTTGGCGAAACTCCTTTCTTTCGCTGAGGGTTGTATAGCCATACCAACTCGCCCTCACTGAAACCACCATGATTGGCACTCACGTCATACCTGGCCTTCATCCGGTCCGTCGCCAAGTTGATCTTCGTCCGCACCAGAGCATGCGTCTCCAGTATCGCTTCCCTCAAGTCATCTACGAAACCCATCGTTTCCCTGGGGACCTCCCTTGGTGATCCAAACACCAAGTCACACGGAAGCCGCAGTTCCCTCCCGAAGATCACTTTTGCCGGGGTCTGACTTGTAGTTTCATGAGTTGCCGCGCGATAGGCCATCAGAAACAGTGGTAGATGTCGGTCCCAGTCGGTCTGATGTTTGGAAACGACCTTCGAAAGATGTTCCTCTAAGGTCCTGTTAAATCTCTCCACCATTCCGTCAGACTGTGGATGAAGAGGTGTTGTTCGAGTTTTCCTTATTCCAAGAAGACGACACACCTCTTGGAAAACCCCCGATTCAAAGTTCCTTCCCTGGTCCGAGTGCAGTTCTAAGGGAACACCAAATCGACAGATGAAGTTGTCCACAAGAACCCTTGCGACTGTGGTGGCTTCCTGGTTCGGGATGGCATAAGCTTCAGGCCATTTACTGAAATAATCCATGGCCACCAGGATGTACTTGTTTCCATCGTCTGAAACTGGGAATGGTCCTGCCACATCGACTGCAATTCTTTCAAATGGAGCTCCCACATTATATTGCTTCAGGGCCCCTTTGGTTCTCGTACGGGGACCCTTGGATGCAGCACAGGTGACACATTTCCGACACCACCGCTCGACGTCCTCCCTGCAGTTGACCCAATAGAACCGTTTTCGAACCTTCTCCAGGGTCTTGTTCATCCCTAGGTGTCCACCTGAGGTCCCATTGTGCACCTCCCACAAGACCTGTGGAATCTTCTCCTGAGGCACTACCAACTGCAAGTTGACACGCTTTCCATCCGCGCTTTCCCATGCTCTCTTCAGTACCCCGTCCTCGACCTGGAGGGATTCCCATTGAGCCCACAAATTCTTAAGAGCTGGACTTCTGTCGGAAACTTCTTGCCATTCCGGTCTGTCTCCAGCTTCTTTCCATTCCAATATGGGTCCGATATCAGCGTCGCTCCTCTGTAGCTTCCGAAGACCTTCAACAGTCCATTCGTCTTCTGGCTGGACAGAAGTAACCCTTATATCCACCATGTCCTCATGGTCCTCAACTCGTCTGCAGTGTTTGCAATCCCCACAAGGTCTTCTGGACAAAGCGTCAGCGTTGTTATGCTGTCGTCCCGGTCGATGATGCACCTTAAAGTGATACTGCTGAAGCCTTTCTAACCATCTAGCCGTCTGTCCCTCCGCGTTCTTCATTCGGAGTAACCAAGAAAGTGCCGAATGATCTGTCCTGATAAAGAATTCTTGCCCATACAAGTACTTGTGAAAGTGTTCCACGGCCTTCACTACCGCAAGTAGTTCCTTCCTGGTGGTGCAATAGTTCCTCTCCGGCTTCGTCAGGATCTTGCTGTAATACTCGATTACTCTTTCTTCACCGCCTTGAACTTGGGACAGCACAGCCCCAATGCCGACGTTGCTGGCATCAGTGTCCAACACGAACTTCCCATTCTGCTGAGGATACGCCAAGATAGGGCTTGTACACAAGGCGGACTTCAGTTTTCGAAAAGCGGTATCACAATCGGGAGTCCAGACATAAGGCATTCTTCCTTTAGTTAGTCGGTGCAACGGCGTAGCGATGATGGCGAAGCCTTTCACAAATCTCCTGTAATAGGTGCATAACCCAAGAAACTTCCTTAGTTCATGTTTATCTTTGGGTTTTGGCCAGTCACAGATTGCTTGAGTATCGTGTGCCACAGTAACCTTGACTCCTGTGTCCACTGTTGCCTGTACATTTCTTCCATCCACGCTGGCTTCCACCATCAAACTCTCCTTGGTCCTTTTTATCTGTTTGATTGGAAGAGTTTTGACGACTGGTTTCTTGACATTAGCTAGTGAGTTCCTCTTCTCGACGTGTTGTTTTCTTACTGTGATGCTTGTCGACTTCTTGGGGGTTGACCTGCAGTTCTTTTTGATGTGTCCCGGTTTGCCACAGCCGTAACATGTTATGCTTCTGCTGGAACTGCCTTTAAGAGTTCCTACCAATTCTTGGATACTCGCGTCAATTCTGTGGATGTTAGCACTCAGGTTCGCGTTCATTTCCTTCATGTTAGCGTTAATGTTTCCAAAATTAGGGTCATTCGCGACCTCTTCGATGTCGGCCTTCCTTACCCTCCGTGACGCCTCTGACTCCGAAACCCTGTAAGCAGCTTCTATCTCCAAAGCTCTAATCAGTGCCTCTCGCGATGTTCGGAAGTTTGACAAGCGCATCACTCCCTGGACTTCTGAGTCTCTTATTCCTTCTATGAAAATTCTAGCTGAGTAAAGTTCCAAAAATTCAGTTGGTGCTGTTGGATAAGCTGCATGAGCCAGTCTTTTTACGTCAGCCTCGAATTCTTGTAGCGTTTCATCACTTTTCTGCTTTCTTACTAGTAGTTGCGACTGGGCTACTTGCGGCAAATGATGATCTCCAAATCTCAGCTCTAAAGCTCTAACTAAATCCGCATAGTTAGCTAGTTCATGGTCAGATAGAGCTCGGAGTAGTTCCAGAGCTTTTCCGCGAAGGGATATCACCAATGAAGTCACTTTTTCGTCTTCCGTCCATCTATTCGCCCTAACAGCAGCTTCGAACTGAATTCTGTAAGCCTGGAAAGATGTTTGTCCATCAAAGGTCGGAGGTTTCACCTTTTGGGAAGAACTAGCAGGTACACTTTCGGATTCGTGTTGTATGACTTGTCCACTTAGCAACTTCTTCATGTTTTTTTCGATGTTGCTGAACTTTTTCTGTGTTGTATTTTCCAAATCAAGAAGCTTGCTGTTGAATTTTTCTTTTACTTCTCCAATTTCTTCCCTGACTTCGCCAATCTCTTCCTGCATTTCTTCTCGCATTCCTATAATCTGTTCTTTTACTTCTTCTTTCATTTCTTCAACGTCTACTCCCATTTTTTCAGTTATATTTGCTAGTAGACTATGCAATTCTTGTTTTTCTGCATCCCTTTTCTGATCTTCTTCTTGTTTTTCTTGTCGTCTTCGTTCTTCATCTTGTCGTCTTCGTTCTTCCTCCTGTTCTTTTTCTTGTCGTCTTCGTTCTTCCTCTTGTCGTCTTCGTTCTTCTTCCTGTTCTTTTTCTTGTCGTCTTCGTTCTTCCTCCTGTTCTTTTTCTTGTCGTCTTTCTTCTTTCTCCTGTTCTTTTTCTTGTCGTCTTTCTTCTTTCTCCTGTTCTTTTTCTTGCCGTCTTTGTTCTGCTTGGTCTTTAAACATTGCTAATAGCGCTTGCATTTGTTGTTCCATTTTGGCCGATTTTAATCTCGTATCCATAAAGCGTATCTGAATGTTCAAGATTTTACTTGACGCGCCTCGTATAACTATTTAACAGTTTAAAACGTTCGAGATAAAGTCAGTTACGGCACCTGGCACGAATTTTTTTTTTTTTTTTCGAGTAATAAAGCACAATCCACGAATAATCCCACTTCTGACACCAGATGTTACGTGCGTTATCGGTTCGAATTGATACACGTGATGGATTTATTCCCACTTTATTACTGAACTCAACTTGAATCACCACAATTTACAATTAACTCACTTCTACTAACTTACTAATTGCACTGATTCTAACTGACTGACTCGAGGGAAAACTGACCGCCTTTTTATAGTTTCGGCCCGCGTTCTTCCAGAATTTTCGGCAGATAAGGCTTATCGAATGCCGAAATTTCTGGAACGCTTATCTGCCGTTTGTTTCGTTATCGCGGCCGCTTTCCCCTTATCAGAACCTTCTAGAAACCTTTTTTATTTACTAAATTCTACAATTCTATCCTAAATCCTATTTCATCTATTTACATTGCGTTACAATACTTACATTTAGGCGCATGTTTTCCGAGAAAATTCCTGTTCCAGTGCCTGTATTTGTTTTCGATCCATCCGTGTATATACTTACGTCTGGTATCCTTGCTTGTAATTCATCCATTTTTATACGGTTGTGTAATTATACTTCAGTGGTAGATGGTCCATCGGTGCACCAGAATACGTGCCTTTTGTAGCGCCTCCTCCTGCTCGCAGAATGTACTTATAAAAACAAACATCTTTAATAGTTTTCTTATAAAATCGAGGAAGTTTATTCTTGAATAGACTTTCTTCTTTTTTCTTCTTCTTCTTTCTTTAGGATATGGTCCTGTTGTTTCTGCTTATATTTAGTTGTCTATAGTGAATTTCAGACTGAGAATGCAGTACGGTCTCTTATGCAGAGCGCTGTTGCCAGTTGGGGCTAAAAGCAGGGCCACATTATAGGAATATCCAGTGCGGCCACTCTCGAAGCTATATGAATACGCGTCGAGAATTAAAACGCATCCATAAAACTTCTTAAAGGGGTCGCACTTCCCTGTTCCTCCAACATACGTGTACCATATTTATAAAAATTACTTACCAAAGTATTAATTATATGAATATGAAAATGCCTATGAAGACGCGGTCAATACAAAAAATATGAAATAAGTATCTATTTATAAAATTAACTTATAAAACTGAACTAATTATCAAGGTTGGAAGATTCACTTTCGTCGCTCGATAAGGTATTTAGATTATAATAAATTCTTTCATGTTTTCCTGAAGATGATCTGATTCCTACATTTGCTGCTTAGTTTTATCAATTACATGTTTCACATAGTTATTCCAATTCTGTTCTGTAACCTGTTCGAAACCTTCAGTTATTAAATTAACAACTTCGTCTTCTTTAAAATTAGCGTTATGTGTGGCTACATGCCTTTTTACCTGATTTCAACCATTTCGATAGGGTTTAATTCGCAGGTATTCGAGGTAATGGTAATATTGCAACATTATATTCTGCTGCGATTTCTTCAATTCGATACTTATCATACTGATCTTTGAAAGCTGATGCAGTTTGTAAAAATTCCGACTTAAGATAATTATCTTCAAAAAAATGCCCTTCTCTCGTAACCATTCCCTAATGTCATCCTTTTTCCACGTTGTTCTTGGAAATATTTCTTTACATGAATGATATGACGCGTTATCCATCACAACAACGTTTCTCTGCCCATTTTTCGGTAAATTTGGAATTAAAGATTCTTTAAACCACGTTTCAAAGTATTTCCCATCCATTTCGTCGTGATAGTCTCCATTATTTTTTTTTGTTAGTCATTAAAGAAGCACGAGTAACAGCAGATGATATGTTTAAATTTTCGTTGTCCATATTTTTAGGCGACGTAAACGTAACTGCTATAGTGCCTGACGTACACCTGGCAACGCTGTTCATCTATCGTACGTAAGAAATACATTGCCCTATGCTGGCTGTACTGCATTCTCAGTCTGAAACTCACTATAGATCTTGTGCCTTTTGAGATGTGGAACTCGAGCATTCGTAACATCTCTTGTAGGGCCCACCAGGCAGTCTCTTGGTAATGGGTTTCGATGTTTTGGCGCATTTTACTAGACAGTTAGGTTCCATGCGATCCATATGGTCTCTCCTCTGTCTGCGGCGTGTCCTGATGAGCCTTATGACATCCAAAATGCCACAAATGTTGAACAGACTGTAAAAATTAATGCTATATTGATCAAAAACCTTGACCTTACATGAATTTTTGGTTGCATTTCTATCTCCCATCCTTCTCATCTAATCACGCATATCGTCGTCTATAGCGCAAAGAAACGTCTCATTTTATGAAATTTTTCGATATAAACCTTTTTATAAGATGCGTTTACATTTGTTAATGTAGAAATGGCTTACAGTTAGACAACGCAAATCATAGGTATATACCAGAATGTAGTAACATGACAGTCCAAATTCATTTTTATTATTTTCTCGTATACACGTCTTTGCAGTATGGAAGAACATGACGAAGTCCTCGTTATATGCTTACTAAATTAAAATATAATTAAAACCATTCATTTTTTAGATCCAGATCTACCTGCTATAGAACTACCTACCAAAGAAGGTAGACACTTTTTATGGCAAAAAACAAGAGAAGCTTTTAGATATGTGTACCTTCATTACAAAGATAAGGCAGACTGGTTTTTAAAAGCCGATGACGATACGTAAGCTACTTAATCATTAGGTGTATCATTTTATATAGAAAGGGTCTCAAAATCCGAAATTTTCAACTAAACTGTTTGTTTTATTTGTCTCTTTATAAAGTGCTGTCTTCCTCAATACCCTTCGTTTCATTCTTTTCTCACTTATTTGCTCCTTATTTATTTATCGGTCAGTCCAATTTACATACCTTTCCAAAAAGTTGGTAATGTATTGATTTTTTTTAGTTACGTAATTATGGAAAACTTGAGATTCCTGTTGTCAAAATATAATTCAAAAGAACCAATTTATTTTGGTAGTAAATTTAAACCATTTATCACACAAGGTTACATGAGTGGAGGAGCCGGTTATGTTCTAAGTAAAGAAGCCTTAGTACGTTTTGTTAAGGTTATATTGTCCACCTTTGTACCTGATCATATAGGATTAGTTATAATTTTACAGTTTTTAGAATGCTCTTCCAAACAACAAGACATGTTCTAGATTTAGGGGTACATGGGAAGATGTTGCAATCGGAAAATGTTTAGAAGCTGTCGAAGTGCAAAGTGGAGATTCACGAGATTCATTAGGAAAAGGTCGTTTCTTTCCATTGGCCCCCACTTTTCATTTTAAGTTATATAACCAACCATTTTGGTATTGGAACTATATTTATTACAAGCCATCGAAGGTAATAATTATATTAACTTCGCAATTTTTTGAATTTAGCAGAAATTATTTAATTATTTTCCAATACAAATAAATAAATAATATTGCATTATTTTCGCTTTTAAACGAACATTACGATGGCTTTTCAATAAATACTATAACTAATTTTGTTAAGTTCCTATGTAGTCAGTTACATAATGCTACAAAGAAAAAATATATAGACGGCGGCTTCTTTCATTCTGCCAAATTACAAATATCACAAATTTTATTTATTTGAGTTTGACGCAGCTTCAAACAGAATTGGACGCTGTTAAGTATTTAGGGATAATCTTCAAAAGGCTTTCGAAAAATTGTATCCGTCATGTCTTTGAACAATGGCAGTGCTGTAAATTTGAAGTCATTGCACTGCGAGGAGACTAATGTACACGAGAGCATTATTAGAACTAATGCTATTGTTAGATTAGTGTTCCTCCTCCATAATTTAAACATCAATAACGGTAGCGACACACAAATTATAACGATAATAAAAGGTAACACAAATTATAACGATAATAAAAGGTAACACAAACTTCAAAATATTAATTAAACGAATGTTAAAACAGGTAACGATTTATCGATTAACTGAACAGGAATATCGAATTAACAATCCACTTCCGCCAGGCCCGAGTGACGCTGGGAGAGTCTCCC
The DNA here is from genome assembly GCA_028583605.1 of Dastarcus helophoroides. NCBI lineage: Eukaryota > Metazoa > Arthropoda > Insecta > Coleoptera > Bothrideridae > Dastarcus > Dastarcus helophoroides. Next base: position 24,611,884 of record CM053328.1, on the reverse strand, counting down.
CGCAGCCGGGACAAGCTGAGATTGGAATTCTTTCCTGGTAATTGGCGCCACGAAATATAAACAATGCGGGCCAACTCTGGTTGCTTACACGGCCAACCTGACGGATGTTTTGCTCTCGGAACATACCTTGTCATTACCAAATCAAATTAAAGTCAATACATTTCTTCCTTTTCGACTAAACGAAGAAAAAAAAACATTTTGTTTAGGAAAAATAATTTGTTTACCATGAAAGTACGTTGATTCCATGATCCGAAATGTTTTAAATACATACATGTTAATTTCCACGGGAGTATTCTGACCCATGCACATCAGAAACCAATCGTTGTTAATTTCCATGGGAGTATGCTGACCCATGCACGTTAGAAACCAATCGTTGTTTATTTCCATGGGAGATGCTGACCCATATCCACCATAAACCAATCATTGTTAATGGATCATGGAAAACTCATGCTTCGAAATGTTTAAAAGCATAACGGGAACCAAATCGTTAATAATGTACCATGGAAAACCCATGCTTCGAAATGTTTAAAATATAACGGGAACCAAATCGTTAATAATGTACCATGGAAAAATCCATGCTTCGAAATGCTTAAAACATAACGGTAACCAAATCGTTATTAATGTACTATGGCAAAGCCATCTTCGAAATGCATAAAACATAACGGTAACCAAATCATCGTTAATGTACTACGGTAAAGCCATCTTCGAAATGTGTAAAACATAACGGTAACCAAATCGTCGTTAATGTACTGCGGCAAAGCCATCTTAGAAATGCAAAAAAACATGACGGTAACCAAATCGTCGTTAATGTACTACGGTAAAGCCATCTTCGAAATGCATAAAACATAACGGTAACCAAATCGTTGTTAATGTAGTATGGCAAAACCATCTTCGAAATGCATAAAACATAACGGTAACCAAATCATCGTTAATGTACTACAGTAAAGCCATCTTCGAAATGCATAAAACATAACGGTAACCAAATCATCGTTAATGTACTACAGTAAAGCCATCTTCGAAATGCATAAAACATAACGGTAACCAAATCGTTGTTAATGTACTACGGTAAAGCCATCTTCGAAATGCATAAAACATAACGGTAACCAAATCATCGTTAATGTACTACGGTAAAGCCATCTTCGAAATGCATAAAACATAACGGTAACCAAATCGTTGTTAATGTATTATGGCAAAGCCATCTTCGAAATGCATAAAACATAACGGTAACCAAATCGTTGTTAATGTACTATGGTAAAGCCATCTTCGAAATGCATAAAACATAACGGTAACCAAATCGTTGTTAATGTACTATGGCAAAGCTATCTTCGAAATGCATAAAACATAACGGTAACCAAATCGTTGTTAATGTACTATGGCAAAGCTTTCTTCGAAATGTTCAAAACATAACGGGAACCAAATCATTGATAATGAACCATGGCAAAGCCATCTCCGAAATGTGTAAAACATAACGGGAACCTATGGCAGTTGGTTAATACATTTTTTTTTGCCATCAATAGAACAAAAACAGAAATAAATCTAAAATATGCCATTCTTTTCGAAAACTCCAGTATGCTCTCAATATCTATTGCCAATGACCATATTCATAGTTCGCAACTGCATTTTCCTGTCCCCTTTTTTTCATTTTTTTTTCGCCATCAATAGAACAAAAACAGAATAAAGCTTAAACATGCCATTCTTTCCAAAAACTCCAGTATGCTCTCAATATCTATTGCCAATGACCATAGTTCATAACTGCATTTTCCAGCCCCCTTTTTTCTTTCAGCCTTCACTATTTTATGCATACAAACGTCTAACCAGTTCTGGCCGATCTACCCATTAAAACTCGCTTTTTTTTCTACCTGATTTAACCATTTTTTTTTAATTTCCGAACGAGATAAGAGGGAGAGCGATTTCACAGGAATCACTTTGGTACTGCCTACAGATTTCACCATTTCCACAACTAACTTTTCCATTGCACTTTTCGCAAAAATTTCGGAAAACAGAGGGGAATCTCACCGCTGCTGTTAGATTAGTGTTCCTCCTCCATAATTTAAACATCAATAACGGTAGCGACACACAAATTATAACGATAATAAAAGGTAACACAAATTATAACGATAATAAAAGGTAACACAAACTTCAAAATATTAATTAAACGAATGTTAAAACAGGTAACGATTTATCGATTAACTGAACAGGAATATCGAATTAACAATCCACTTCCGCCAGGCCCGAGTGACGCTGGGAGAGTCTCCCCGCAGCCGGGACAAGCTGAGATTGGAATTCTTTCCTGGTAATTGGCGCCACGAAATATAAACAATGCGGGCCAACTCTGGTTGCTTACACTATAAAAAATTTATTTATTAATCTTGAGCAATAATACTGCTATCATGTTGTATACATGAATGTTTTTTTGTGGCATGGAAATCGTCGGATCACCGTTATCCACCAACATTTTCTTGCATTCGTGACACATGCTGGAATTCACAGAATCTACTCTATATGCAAAACAAATAATTCTATGGACTTCTGCTGCCATTGCTTCCAGACGAAACCCATAAAGCAAAATGTGCCGAATATGATCTTTATCGATATTCATTTTTTTAAGATAGTAAAACCAACGTTCAATCACAAATGGATGGCGCTTATCCAAACCAAATTAGCATTTTTGAGTTATGGTTACCAAAAGAACAACAAATGCATACGTTAAATTCTCTAAAAAGATCCAACTGTTAAAGTATCTACAGCGCCATTTATTAGTGAATGGATCAGGCGCCAAACTGACAAATTGGTTTCCATATTTCTCCAAAAAGAACCAAGTGATGGTTTGTTTTTGAATAAGTAAAGCGCTCATGTCCCTTTAACTATTTAATGTAGAGTTTGTTCTTGTTATACATATTTTTAAAAGAGATTTTAGTTGTGACAATATGGACAGAAGTAGAAAAATAATTTTGCTAGCTTTAGAATCACAAGAAAGGATAGCATTTTCCTTTAAAAAATGTTCAACTTCATTTGCCTTCTGACACAGAAGAGCTTATTTTATGGTCAGACTCCTGCGATTATCAAAATAGAAACATTAAAATTGTTTTAATTCTAAAACCCATACTTTCCGCATATAATTAAATTTGCAAGTATTGAAACTTGGTTTTTAAAAAATTATTTATTGAAAACTGCAGCTACTGTACAATAGCTTGAGCTCTCAAAGTGGTGAGCTCTCTAGTTACTTAACAAAAGAACTAATAAGAACTGACGATTACATTTGGCCCTAAAAACCTTATATAGATTTTTATAACAATAAATAAAACTAATAGCTAATAAATGTTTCCTAAATTGTGGGAATCGATGACATCTGTTGTTCTCAGAGAGGGTAATATAGACAACCCTTGGCGTCGCCTTTATCTTCCTTGATTAGACGAACACCTGTACGTAATTATATGCAACATTGAAAAGATTTTTTTTTAATATCTTGTTGCGGGACATACATTTCTCCCAAATAACACTGATCTTGGCAAAATTTTGGCAATATTACCTCAGGGTATACATACTGGAAGAGTTGAAAAATATTATTTAAAGATGCCAAAATAAAGAGGCGTTTTTACTGACAGAGATGCAAAGCGAAGATTTTTTCAGATTCGAAGAATTAAAATGGTAATAATTAATAGAAAAAAAGGAGCATCAGAAGAAAATGTTGGTTGGCTCAAACGCCACGTAATAAAAATTAAGAAAGATAAACCTCTAAGTATCTTTCTCAAAGAAGCACATCAATGTGAAAACTAAAAAAAATAAATATTTCAAAACAGGTAAGAGGAAGACCGTTAATATTAACAGACTCAAAATTAAAACTTCTTTAAATTGATGGAAAAATATATTTGAGAAAAAATAAGCAGGTGTTCAAAAGCGTTCTCCCAGTAATACCTACTGATATAAAAGACTTTGGATGGATTCCGAAAATATATTGATTATATCAATAGAACCAATATATGACGAAGAGATAAGAGTACTAAAATATGTTTACGTTAATATAATTAATGCATTGTGGTTTATATTCATTCATCATTATCCTAATATACCCTTTTTTGAAAATTGTATTTGTTTACCTTTATATTTAACAAAAAGGAATCAACCGCCAAAAATGTATCAAAATAGCATCAAATTTTCAATATTTTTTAAAATATGGGTAGAAAACCATAGTATATGACGATCTGAACCCCTAGATATTAAAATGTCATGAAAATATTAAATCATTATTTTTCAACGTTAAATTGTAATTTAAACAGAGATTGCTTAAAATTTATTATTGGCACTTGGATCCGTTTGGATAAGCACCATCCAAATGTTCATAGTCATTGGAAAGTACATTCAACAAAGATGATTTTCACATAGAAACCTGTGATCAGAAGGGAATACAACGCCATCGGCAAATAGCTCCAAGAACTTTGCACATCCCCAACATCTACGACATTACCTTTTTTAATTCTTTCAGATTACAAAAGATTTTAGATGTTTAATTATTATGGCTCAATAATAAGTCTTACAATTAGAAGAGTGAAATTTAACCAGTTTCTGTTATTGCATTTTTAAACTTATTTTGTTACGAATTGACTGTTGTAGGGCAAGACGGACTGCTGTTCAGACAGTGCCATTTCGTTCCATTACATAGATTCAACTCACATGTACCTCCTGGATTACTTCATATATGAACTAAAAGTCTTTGGAATCAATATTAATTTTAAATTTTCTGAAGAATATCTAAATGTAACACAAAAATAATGAACTACGTTTTGAAAATTGTAAATAATTGAATAATTAAGTCAGTTAGAGCTGAACAATAAAAATTTTTACATATCTATTATTTTTATGAACTTAACCACATTGGAAAGTTAAATATTTAGCACTTTACTACTCATATCGAAGCAACAAAAGGTAAGAACCGTACTCTTCTGTCTTGGCCTTTGGTTTTTATCCTTTTTTTCCTTTAGAAGAAGTTGTTTATTTAATAACTGATTTGCCGCTTTAATTTACTCTTCTTTTGAATATTTCAATATTTGCTTTTAGTCCTGAAATAGCCTCCCTTATGAACTATCAATTTGTCGAATTATGACAATTAATTAATATTCTTTGCTGACTATTTAGGTCAAGCCAGTCGATTTCAAATCTTTTAATCCAAAATATGTACTAAAAATAGAGTAGCCGATGAAAAAGGTCTACTTCTTTGTCATGTTATGGTCTTTAACCTGTACAACCCTTCGACATTAGTTTCAAAATTTCTAAAATATTTTAAATTTTTTGAAAGCGGGAAATATATTTTTTTTAATTGTTACTTTTTATTTTCACTTTATTTAAACCTTTTACTGAACTCGAAATTTTGACATTATTTAGCCATTTTTACTTTTTTTTTTAATTTTCCATCTTAATCTCGAAGTATTCGATCTTTCTCTTTAGATTTGGAGTAATAACTTGAAAATTCAAATATTTTTCTTTTAAATCTTCTATATTTTTTAAGTTTATTCTTACAATCTTTATCCTTTTTAAAATTATATTTATTATTAACCAATTTTCTTTTGAAAGATTATTTTCTAAATTAAAATATTTATACAACCAAATAGTCTAAGAAATATATTAAACCAAAATAATATCGAGGCATCTATGTTAATGGCTCTTGAAATAAATACTCTGCTACAAATCGAAAAATGATATATTAAAATATATAAAATTTGTCAACTCTACTGCAAAAGTAATCTACATTTACTTGAACCCTGAAAGTGATAAATGCATTTTTTTACTATCATATAATTTTGACAAATGACCAATTAAATGTTCTGTAATTAAACAGTTAAACGTGCTTAAAATTAAAAATATGTACAACCGCAACCATAGACTAGTTTCGGCCTTCCTTGGCCTCATCAGCATGGTACGGTGGTTGTATACACTTCCAATTTAAAGCCGATAGTCAGTCGTATAGGTATCCAAGAGAGCAAACCTTCATTGGGTGACTTGTAACTGACTTTTAACTATTTATTACGCAAACATTTTCACTACATGCTAATTGAAGCATTACTCTCTGCTGAGATAATAAGCCTTGTATGTACGAATATATACAAGTTTATTACAATGCAATTGAAATCTAATTTCATTAGAATCTAATGAAAATTAGACTGCAATTGCAAAGTTCACGTAGATGAGGCAAAGATTGTATCACGGGTTGCATCGCAACATCCATAGATACAAACGTCCTCGGCGTGACTTTACTTTCATCTAGTTTTGACAAATGACCAATTAAATGTTCTGTAATTAAACAGTTAAACGTGCTTAAAATTGAAAATATGTACAACCGCAACCATAGACTAGTTTCGGCCTTCCTTGGCCTCATCAGCATGGTACGGTGGTTGTATACACTTCCAATTTAAAGCCGTTAGTCAGTGGTATAATTCTTATTTTTGGAACTGTTCTAACATCGCCACTACACGTCCAAAGAGGAATTCGCACGCTCATAAGTGAAATAGAGATGTCACTTTAAAAAAATTTGTAAGGTAAGGTGGGATAAGTGTGAATTTGGGGTAAGTGTAAACGTACCTATTATAATTGTCACATTTTCATAGCAGTATGCTCACCATCTAAATATAGCGCGTACAAATAGTTCTCCAGAAGCTGGTCTTGTCTTTGCTCCTGAAATAGACTAGGGAAAGTATGCAGAGCATACAGATTAACAATTAGCTGGAGGTAAATGAGTTTTGGTGGAATATAGGTAAAAAAAACATTAAACTTTTCGTAGAACTAATTACCAACAATACACCAGTACTGTGTAAAATTTACAAAATACCGAGACAATTTACCTGGCCACAGAGAGAAGACACCGACACTTTTACTGAAGATGATATTACAACTGTCTTTCCATCTCCATTTATAAGCAGATGGGGTATATAACATTCCAATTTGATTGATAATAAGTTTTTTTTTTGTTCTTATTTACTTAGTAGGTATTTTTTAAAAGATTCCTCACGTTTTCTAATTTAATTGTCCCAAACAAAGATTTAATTTTTAAAAGCTCATAGCCTATTTTGTATAAAGATTTATTTAAAAAAATATATATGTGTTAAAAGCTACTTTTGTATTTAATTACCCTTACCCAACAATAATGTTGTTTATTTTTATTGTAATCAATAAATATATATTTTCTGCAATTCAAACTTGCCTCAAACCTAAGGCGGCCAACCGTCCCGCATTCTGCGGGACTGTCCCGGAATGACGGTTACAGTCCCGCATAGAAAAAATTAATAAAATAGTCTCGCAAAACGCCTTAGGTGTCCCGGATGTCCCGCATTCTTAAATATTGAATTTATTCATAGGTTTTCAAATTGCTAAATACCAAATCCAACCCGTGCCAATGCAGCACAAAAAACGAACGACTAATCAATGTCTCACCCGCGCTTTGTTGTCACAGGACAACAAAGCGCGCATTCCAATTGGTAAAACTGCTGTAGAAAAACAAGCACCCTTTCTGATGCCTATGGAATATCGAGTACGACTACCAGGTCATGACTGGGTGGGAGCAGAAAAACATAAATTAATACCTTCAGTATATGCTGGCATTGAAATTAATACTGATGGAATGGGCAAACCTGAAGCAGTGACATACAGTGGACCTACGTACGTTGCAATTAGATCAGGAAAACATTCATCATCATTTGCCCGCACTCATAGCATCGATCTAGAACATCTTATGGAGCTAGCAGAATTTTAATCCTTGGCCAAAACAGAATATAATAATATAAAACCAGTTATAATCATGACTGTTGACGGAGGACCTGATGAAAATCCACGCTTTCCTCAAGTCATCTCTCATGCTGTTTCCCACTTTTGCAAATTTGATCTTAATGCTATATTTATTATCACTAACGCTCCCGGAAGAAGTTGCTTCAATCGAGTAGAGCGCAGAATGGCTCCATTGAATCATCAATTATCTGGACTTGTCTTACCGTATGATTCTTTTGGTAATCATCATGATGATCAGCGACGTACAATTAATAATGAACTTGAACTCAAAAATTTCAAAATGGCTGGTGATATTTTAGCGCAAATATGGAGTAAGTTAATTATTGATGATAAGCCAGTTGTTGCTGAATACGTAGATCCTGGTAGTGATAATATTGATAGAAGTTTAGTGGAATGAAATCCTGATTGGTACTGTAGACATGTAAGAGAATCTCAGTATTTACTGCAAATTAACAAATGCGCAGAATTTAGTTGCTGTGGAAAATCACGAAGTAATTTGCGAATGATATTACCAGATGGATTTATTCCACCACCTTATCCTCTTCGACAAGCGCAAACTTTAGATATACCACTTCCTAAAGACCAAGCAAATGCTAATTTTTGTCCTTTATTTGTGCAATTATCTCTAAACATTGAAATTCCTAGCCGCCCAGATTTTATTTTAACACCATACGACTTTTATTGTCCTACGGTTCAAACGCAATTAATTGCACGTACATGACCAACATGTGGATTGTACTTTGCATCAAATAAAAATGTGAAAATCCATCGTCAATCAGTTCACAAGTGCCAGTGTGCTCGTACTGAGAATTTTCATCCTATTAAATTATTGCGTCGTCGTGCTGGATAGAGCCTGTGTCTTACATCATACAATAATAATACCCATGATATAGAATGGTACGACAATGAAGATATTGACATTGAAAAAATTGAAGAGCCTCAAGAGAAACAAAAGGAATCAGTCATTCCGGTAATTGAATCAATATCTGAATGGTTAGTCAGTCCGTGGATAAATAATAATTAGAGTTTTGATTTATTATCTAGTTTTTTCAACACCTTAGGTTTTACTTAACCAATTCTGGTCAAAACTGTGATAGGTTGATAAGATTAAATGTTATTTAAGTGAGTTAATGATATTTATAATAATAAGATGATAGTAAAAGGTATTTTTAAAACTAACGGAGTTGCATTTTATTGATGCATACATTTCTTACGAAAATTTCTTATTAAGGGGTAGGGGGCAGTAGAGAGCTTTATATAAAGCTTTATTATTATTTTTTTTACTGAAATGCCCATACCAAACCTGTAAAAATAAATTAGCCATTTTGTCAACACCCGTTATCATATTTAGTTTTAAACCTGACAAATATCTTACATTTTAACAAAATACTTAAATTTTCAAATATAAAAATTTTGCTATAAATTATCAACAATGCAAAACAAAAACTGAATGTGGTATCGAAAATTTTTAGCCTTCAGTTAGACATGTTTTGAGCATTTGCTCAAAGATGTCACTTAGTAAATTAACATGATTTGATGAGGGTCCATATTCGGACCTTTTCTTCTACCTTCCCATGATGACTACGAGCTACGATCAGTGAGGGTTATTATAAAAAGTGTATTCTTCATGGTGAACTCTTATTTATCGGAAACATTATGTTCATTAATTTTATTTAACATTTCTACGGCCCAGTTTGGAAATATTTAAATTTTTATTGTTTGTTGACAAGCAATAAAAATTTAAATATTTCCAAACTGGGTCGTAGAAATGTTAAATAAAATTAATAAACATAAAAAGTGTAGTTTATTAAATTGTCTACAATAACGATTCTATTCATTTTTATTTTAAATAGCTGTTTGCTATAAAACTTATACACTCTATTTAAAACGAGCGATAAATCGTCTGTGATCAAATTATGAAGTTAATGAATTTTGACAAATTATTATAACATCATTTGTAACACTTTTAATTTGTGGGATCTTCTTATTGCAGAGTATAAACTTTTGTTCCAACAATGCGAGTTCCTTTCATTATGTGAGTTCAAATTAGATATATGTCTTAGAATATTGATATATTATTAAATTAATATCGTTTCATGTAGATGTACAGCTGGATTAAACGCCATTAATCTTACAGTATTTTTACACTAGACACTTTATTCCGTACATTTCTCTCTGAGATAAAATATATAGAACATTTTGTGTCGAGTAATTTATCTCGCCTATATAAGTCTCTCTAGCACTAAACTGATACCTAGAAGGTGATATGTAATCAAACCAATTGACAAAAAATAGACCTTCTTATTGCGAGTTGCAAGTGTCTCTGTTTGACTATATGCCAAGGAATTTTACAAAATAATGCTGTTTTCAAATTAGTCTAATAAAGTAAAAGCTTTTCGCAAAATTAAACAATTTATCTGATATACAATGCGTTTCAATGAAAATTATCCACCCTACATAACTTTCTGAATAATCATTTTTATGAAAAGCGGAAAAACACGTCAATATGTATACAGGGGGACATATTTTGTCACATTTATACGGAATGTAACTGTCATCCCTACGTCCCCAATCCAATCCCTTCTAACATGTCTACAAAAAGTTTATCCATCTAGAGTGTGTTGCTACAATTTTTTGGCAAGTTCACATATGTTTCTTATTTTATCAGTGTCGTAATTATTGATTATGATTTCCTATCAACGTCCTTCACTATACATGTTCACATTATGTCAAAGTTAAATATTAATTTGGTCTGTACTGATCAAGTAAGGAATATACATGCAAAACGCTAGATGGGAAAACTTTTGTACACTTGTTATTTTTTAAATGCAACTATATTCTTAAAGTTTTTGATTTCTCTTGACGAGTAGATTTTCAAAATGTATAATACTTAGCGTCTAGATTGAATATTTCTGAAACTACAGCTATTTGAATTAACCAAGATTTAATCAAATGAATGAAATCGCGTCAGCTTCAGTAATTTTATTACCAATTAATTAAAAAGAAAAAAGTGTTACGTGTTCAAACTGACTTCCGTTGAAGTACATACAATGATACAATCCAGTTTCAAAGACACTCGTAACATTATTTTTGGTAGCACACCTCGAGTGAATTTTCAACAATCATCAATAATTATTTCTTGTAATTTATTCATAGATTTTGGTTGCGTTGCATAGATTTTTGTTTTTTAATAACAAAATTAACAGAAAGAAATCCATGGAGGTCAAATCAGATTAAATAGGTGGCCACTTCGTCATCGCACATCTTCTGCCTCTCTCCCTCTAGATATTTACGTTCAGACCAACTTAAATGTGCCTTAATTTCAAAATTTAATGTCCCACATCCTCATTAATGGTAAAATATCCCACTTATGGGATCTAATCTGTCTATCCTAGGAGTGAATGCAAGCACCAACTTCTTCTTTACCATATGCGCGCCATTGTCAAGTTCAACTCACAAAAACTGGTTTTTTTTTCTCAAAATAAAAAGTATTTCACATCTCAACAGCTGTTTACTCTCTACAAAGCTTAAGTAAGGCCAACATTATAATACGGTTGTCATATTTCATTCCCAAGCCACTCTTTGGTTCTTTTGGATTCAATTAAAAAAAGAGCGATTCACACAATTGACGATGATAAACAGCGTTAAGCGGGGCCTTACTGTAATTGAAAAACTAAAATTAAGAATAAGTAACCCAAATACTATGCTTTCTTTTTTTACACAGACCAAGGCGAGGGTATGAGCTAGTCACTTGTAAATTTAGTACAATAATCTTTCACATTTGTTGCAGAAGAAAGTTAAGAAACCAACGTGTGCAGGTTGTATTAGCTGGAATTATAGGAGGATATCTGATAATTGCTTTTATTTTAATGTTCTGTTATATTCATTCCCTGAAAGATTCAAAAAATGTATTACAGGGATATAACGACTCTTTACAAATATCCACAGATAATACTATGGCATCACTGCTGTATAAAAATGTACGAGTTTTGTGTTGGATTATGACGGAACCACTGAATCATAAGGAAAAATCTGTGCATATTAAGAAAACTTGGGGAAAAAGATGCAATTATCTTGTTTTCATCAGCTCAAAGTCAGGTAACTTTTTGGATTACTATTTTCAATCTTATATAATTAGAAGAAACTAAATTTTATACACATTAAATAAGATTATGTATTTGCATAAGTAAACAGAGTTTTTCTAAATTTGATCAAAATACGAACAATTGTAAATAACACAAGCGCACAATTTTACTAAAAATATCTTTAAATATGCTGTTTCAACATGCCAATTACATCAAAGATCAAAATGAAAAAAATAGTAAAAAAAACGTAGTGTTTTGCTTACTTCTCCTGTCATACCATGCTGCTTTGTCCAAAATTTTCGTTTTCCCCTGTTCAAGAAAGATTTAACAAAACATAGAACACTTTAAGTACTTGATTAAGACAACCCCATCTCGCAATACGTATATTCACAAAGTTTGATATACTGAACTTTTTTACTTTGAAACCATTAATTACACTTAATTATAATGCACTAACCACTCGCAAAATTGATACAGCTTCTATCAGTTCATAAATACTGAAAAATTGTAATAGTTATTCCGAAATTTCCAATAAATTAAAAATATAGAACTTTATATTTATTAATTCCTTTCAGATCCAGTTCTGCCTACCGTAGAGTTACCAGCCAAAGCACATTTATGGGAAAATACAAGAGATGCTTTTAGATATATTTACTTTTATTACGCAGATAAAGCAGATTGGTTTTTGAAGGCCGATGATGACAGGTAAACTACTTAGTCGTACTTCGTAAGGTTATAAGTTTAAAATTAATAATGTTTTTTGATCTTTTTAGTTATGTGATTGTTGAAAATTTAAGATACATGTTATTACAACATGATTCGGAGAAGCCAGTTTACTTCGGCTGCAATTTGAAGTCATATATGAAAAAAGTAAATAAAGGAAGTGGTTACGTTTTAAGTAGACAAGCTTTAACACAATTTGTTAAGGTTATAAGACCTATTTTTGTTTCTGAACATAGTTTTAATTTTACATTTTTAGCATGATCTTCCAAGCAGCAAGATATGTTCTAATTTTGGATATGACAGTGAAGATGTTGAAATCGAAAAATGTTTACAGGCTGTTAATGTCCGAGCTGGAGATTCAAGAGATTCGTTAGGGAAAAATCGTTTCTTTCCGCTACCTCCCCAATTTCATTTCAAAATCGAGAGCAAACCATTTTGGTTGTGGGATTTTCTTTTTTACAAGTCACAAATGGTAATTATTAACTTGTCGTTTACTCATCTTCATCAATGGCATAGTTAGGAAATAGAAAGGATCAAAGGAATCAATGCCCCCATAAATCTAAGTCATCAATGATTTAACCAAAAGAACGGTAAAAAATACAGGAAATGCAGGAATGGGGGTTAATTTTGATATTGAACTTTTAACCAAGTATATCGGGGGCCTAACAATAATATGATTTACTAACTTGTGATGCATTTACAGCGAACATAAAGATTTATAATTTTTTTCTGGGTGAAAAGCTTTTAGACTTATTCTTAAAGTCCTAAATTTGCGAAAACTTTACCAGATTTTAGCATTTTAAAGTCAAGATGAAATGATCTTCATAAAAAAAAATATTTTTTTAGGAAAAGTCGGACTGCTGCTCAGAAAATGCCATCTCGTTCCGTCACATCGACCCAACTTACATGTACATTTTGGATTACCTCATATATGAATTAAAAGCCTTTGGAATCAACATTAATCTTGTTATCCCGAAGAATATCTAAAACTAATAAGTACAAAAATGGCCTGCGTTATGAAAATTGTTGTATAGAGAAATTTAATATAATAATTAAAAACGAGCTTACCGCAAAAATATACAGTGTGTCCCACCCAGAATCGCCGCGGTCGATATCTGACAAAGTACTCATTTAAATAATTTGAAAATTTAACAACTTATCAAAGTCGACGAGGCCAACATAACTAAAATATTCTCATAGTTGTAGTACTTTCAGTTATACCGGAAGTTGACACCAACTTCGTTATTTTAAATGAGACACCCAATATATTTTTGCATTTTTGGATTTTATTTGATATTTTAATGTCACTTTGGATAACAAATATTATTCTTGAAATTTATAGTTTTTGAGATAATTGGATTTTTATAAAAACATTAACAGATGCAAGGTCCTACGAAATTCTTATCTTTTTCCAGAAACGAGATATTAATTTCATATTTGGTACTGAGTAGAACACCTACGAAGCTATCTTGCATAACTTTCATAATTTAAAAAACATTATATCGAGTGTTGAATTCACGTCCGAACATTTTGATCAATTTAAATAGCGTATTTTATTAATCTCCAATTTTCTTAATATATAGGGTGTCCCCGTTTTAAGTGCCTTAAATGAAACAAGTGATAGAAAAACTAATTTTAAGCAAAAAGTTTTTTATGAACATGTAGCCGAAAACTCTTAATACAAAAGATGCAAGGTGTTGAAATTTGAATTTAAAAAAAAAGTTTTTACTTCTTCACTTTCAAGTTTTCTAAGATATTTAAATCAAATTTTGAACACATGGTGTATGAATGAAGGATCACAAAATAAAATAAAACTAGGTTTCTATCTCAACCAATGGTGGAGTTACGAGTAATCTGTTATATTATTGTAGGAAAACGCGATACACCACTGGAGGAAATGAAATAAAATACCTATTTTGGGATAAAGTATTTAATTTTGAATAGAAGTTATTTCTTGATATTTTCCGTATTTGCCATTGGTTGCGTCGTGTCATTGATTTTGGAAAAAACATCACGCTCACTCGTACTTTTACTAAGGAAAGTCCCAAAAATATAAATTGTGTCACAATAGTGACAAATATGAACGTTATGAGTCAACTTAATCCAAAGCTGTTAATTCATTTCATTTTATCCAGTGCCGTAGCATCTTAAACTTACCCCTCTTTGTGTTAGTCAGAGATTATTTAAAGACCAGCATACATTGTATTCGAACAGTTCCTACGTAAAACAAGTGGCAGTAAATGCTAAAAAAAAATTAAGAAGAAACTCTTCTTTAGAATTAAACGCTTTCATCCAAAAATTTTATTTTATTTCATTTTGTATAGTGCATATTATTTTTATTTCAAAGCAATATCACAGATCACCTGCAACTCCGCCACTGATTGAGATAGAAACTTAATTTTCTTTTATGTTATGATCCTTCATCTACACACCATGTGTGCAAAATTTAGTTTAAATAACCCTGAAAACTTGAAAATGAAACAATCAAAACTTTTTTTTTATTCAAATTTTAACACCTTGTATCTTTTTTATTAAGAGTTTCTGGATACATGTTCATAGGAACCTTTTTTCCTTAAAATTACTGTTTTCGTTACATGTTTCATTTAAGGCACTTAACGGGGACACCCTGTATAACACGATATGCTAAAACTGGCATGCCAACGCGCATAACGTTTGCCACAAGAATGAGTACAAAAAGAGAGGACCTTTGTTGCAAATATTCAGTTTTAAGTGGCTTACGTTTTGTCCAAAAATCTAATTTTGGTGAAATGGACTGGTCCTTGATTATCTTCAAAAATTGATACAAAAATCTTGTCCCTTGAAACCAAGAAAGATTAAAAAAACATAATGACACTTGCTCTAACGCGTTTCGATAGCCAAGCTGTCATCTCGAGTATTTCTCTGAATATTTATCAATTTTACAAAATCTACATTCAGTTATAAATTTCAAACGGTACTAAATTTTTCATAGTTCATATGTACAGTCGCCGCCATCCAACTTTGAACGATTTTTGATTTTCATGGAATGCGTGAATATTATCAGTATAAATCGGACTGTCTTTAGCAGCTTAACATACAGACCTCAACTACACGATACAATTTTACTGTTCAAATTTGGATGGCAGCGACTATACACCGGGTTCAATTTAAGACGCACCCTTTTTCAATATCATTTGGAGAGTTTATAAACCAGTAATTTCGTTAGTTTATATGAATTCTTACGTAATTTTTTCAATTTTTTTTTATTTTTTCACAAGCAAAAACAATTAAACGTAGGAGAAAAAAGATTCGAATATAAGTTGTATTTTTTTTAAATGGCACATCCTGTGTATTTATAATTGGTTGTATGAAGAATTGAATTTCCTTTAAAAATATATAACACTTGATATATCTTTCATTAACTGCTTATGATTTCAACATGGTTCATTTTTCACAAAAGCGAAATTTTCCAAAAAACTATTAACTTTAGCTATAGGGAAAGCCTAGGAAATCAATTCACCTTTTTTAGGTGCTTCCTATGAAGTAATAAAATGTAGGCTGATCTATTTAAAAAAAATAAGTTTTTGCCGTTTGAACCTGTGAACCTGTGCACAGGTCCACAAAAAAAAAGCCTCCTGGCGTCTTATACTGTTACCGAATGTCGCTTTGTCAACCTTTCGTTTTTAATTTTCAATAAATTTTTAAAAAAGATGCACCGATGTATTTGCAATGAAAAGAGCTTTAAAATGTTGTATTACAAGTAGGGTAATTCTATTTGAAATTTTAAAGTGGGGGTTGATTGTGATTAAGGTGACAAACATATCAAGTTGGCTTGGCCGTCAAAAGTGGTCCCCTTAAGAACACAAATCGACGGGACTAGGCGAATTGTAAAACTTTTGTCGGTTTTCTAATTATAAGGGGGGTCAAGTTTTCTCTGGGAGGCCCAACTTGAGAAACTGAGTTACACATTTGTGGTGAAATTCCGTCACTGGGTTTCGAACGGGAAAAAACGAGAAATCGTCTGTGATCAAAATCTGAAGTTTATGATTTTTGACAAATTAGTTTTACATCAGATTATTTATAATATTTTTAATTTGTCGAATTATTTTATTGCATGGTATGGATTGTTCTTCAAACAATGGGATTTCCTTTCAATCTGTGAGTCCTAATTAGATATAATATTTAATATATTATTTAAGACCCTAGCGTGCATCGTTTCATGTAGATGTACCACTAGTATTGAATGAACAATATTACTTTTAATAGTGGGTCGCCTATTATTCAAAGAGTAAAACTTTTGCTACATAATGAGACTGTGTAAGCCCGCTAAGTAAGGGGAGAGACGATTGGGGCAAATGTACAGGCCCGAACTTCATGGGAGCCTGTTATTATATTGTATGTTTTATAAATTTCCATTTTGTTTGAATTTTCTTTAAGAACTAAGTATATTTTTTTCCTCAAAAATGTTTACTTTAAAATTTGGTTTTTTTTCCAGAAAAGTTACTTTTCTACTTTTCGACATTTTTACTTATTTCTTAAGTTTAACCTTAAATGTGGAGGTTTTGTTTTAAATTTACAAAATACTTTCGAAATGTCCAAAAACCATTTTTTTTATTCGTACAATTTTAAACGTTCAAAAATTCTCTCAAAATTGCTACTTTTTACACATTTGGTATTTTTGTTGTGACAATCATCTGGAAATTTTTACTGTTTTCCTAAAATCTTAAAAACCTAATTTTTTTGTATTTCCCGCTTTTTTTTATAAATTATGTATTTTTTAAACTTCTTTTCCTTAAAAATTCAAAGTTAACAATTTTTATGTATACTTTTTTCTCAGTATCGTACCTATCGTGGGGCAAGAGTTTGCAGTTTTTTCTTATACCTAATTCAGAAACACTAAATTTATAAAAAAATTGAAGTTTAAAAATTTGAGGAAAAGTATCTCCAAAAAAGTTGCAATTTCTCAAAAGAATCAAAATTTTAAGCCGAAATTTTAGAAAAGAACACTGGAATTTAAAAAAAAATAATTTTCCAAAACTCGTAATTTATTTTAAAAAATCCCAAATTTCAATAAAATTAAAATTATGAGGAAAAATTGGTCTTTTAATATTAATGTAGAAATTAAAAAAAGACGTTTTCAACTTTACATACTAAATTTCGTAAAAGGTCGAGGTTTCGGGATTAGGACACATTTCAATTCCCAGCCCAGAATGTTTACCGCTTGGAATTCCTGGATTGACTTTACCCGCCACTGGAAGTTGATAGTTTAAAATGTCAAGAAAACACGTCTGGGCTCCCTTTAAGTTCAAATTTAGTTTTTGTTGAGTATTTTGAGTTTTTTTTTAAACGACTTTAACCTTCAAATGCCTGCTTATTTATAAATCATGGATTTTTTCTCAATACGTAAGCTTTTTTTTTAATTCGTGCTTTCAAAGTTTACTATTTTTTTTTAAGTTAAAAAAAGTCTAAATTGAAGCCAACCCAAACTTCTAAAAAGGTCAGAAATTTGGGTAAATGGTGAAAATGTAAAAAAGTTAACCTTTCAAAAATTCCAAGTTTTCAAACGAAAATGAGAAGAAATTTTGAAAAAAATGTCGAAATTCTAAAAAAATCAAGATTAAAAACAACCGAAATTTTCGAAAAAATATTATAAACTCATTTTGATTTTTTAATAGAAATTGCTGAGATCTGTCGGTTTTCTAAATAAGAGTAAAGAGTAAAGTTTAAATTTTGAGAATTGAAATTTGATAGAAATGTTCCTTTTTCGAGAAAAGAGTTGACGTTCCGAAGTATAGAGTTTAATCTGATGGATACTTATACGACAGACTAGCAACTTTAAGTTGGAAGTGTCTACAACAACCGTCCCTTACTGATGAGACTAAGGAAGATCGAAACTAGTCTATGGTTGTGGTTGTAAATATTTTCAACTTTCGGCACGTTTAACTGTTCTTTTAATTGTTTTATTAATCATTAATTTTTCAGAAATTTAAACTTTTTTTGAAATCTTCGAAATAAAATCCCAATCTTTAGAGTCGTAGGTGTTAATGACTTTTAAACAAAAATTTAAAGTCTAAATTTTCAAAAAAGTAGGGATTTCTAAAAAAGTCAAAATTTTATAATTAAATTAAAAATTTGAAATAATGGCGAAATTTAAAAATAAATCGTATATTTTAAAAAATTAGGCATTTTGGAAAAATGCCGTGATTTAAAATGAAATTTTTAACAAAAGCCGAAATTTTAAAGAAGGTCGAAATTAAAAATAATGAAAACGGAAATAGAAAAGAGTTAAAAAGTCAAATTTTAAAAAAAATTTCGAGAAAAAAATGGCGAAATTTAAAAAAATGGAAACCTCGAAAAGGAAAAAGGATAAAATATTGGAAAAAGTTAAGCTTTCAAAAACTTCAACACTTTCAAACAAAAAAAGAAAAATTTTGAAGGAATTTCAGGAAAATGTCAAAATGAAAAAAAATGAATTAAAAAAGAAGTAGAAAGTTGTAATAAAATCAAAATTATCAAAAAAAATGAAATTTTCGAAGAGTCGAGAATTTCAGAAAAAATAACAAATTCTTAGAATCCAAATTTCGAAAAGAAGTCTAGATTTTTTAAAAATTTCGATATTTTATAATATAAAGAACTAGACATTTTTAAAAGAGAAAGTTAAAAAAATCAAGAAGTACATAAAAAAATTTTGAAAAAAGTTAAATTTTAAAAAAAGATGATATTTAAAAATAATCGCAGTTTCGAAATAAAAGTCAATTTACATGAAAGTCGAAATTTTCAAAGTCAAATTTATGCAACTTTAGAGAAAATGTTAAATTTTCAATTAAAGAAATTTTAAAGTCAACATTTTTAAACATGTTTATAAAAATCGAATTTTCGGGAAAAGTTAAGTTTTTGAGAAAAAAATATTATTATATTATATTTTATAATATAAAGAACTAGACATTTTTAAAAGAGAAAGTTAAAAAAAATCAAGAAGTACATAAAAAAATTTTGAAAAAAGTTAAATTTTAAAAAAGATGATATTTAAAAATAATCGCAGTTTCGAAATAAAAGTCAATTTACATGAAAGTCGAAATTTTCAAAGTCAAATTTATGCAACTTTAGAGAAAATGTTAAATTTTCAATTAAAGAAATTTTAAAGTCAACATTTTTAAACATGTTTATAAAAATCGAATTTTCGGGAAAAGTTAAGTTTTTGAGAAAAAAATATCGAAATTAACTAACACAAAAATCAAATTTATAAAAAAGGATAAATTCGAAATTTTTAACATAAGTCGGAATATTAAAAAAAGTCAAAAAGTTAAAAAAAGGTCAAAATTTTCAAAAAAAAATCTGGATCAGATTTTTCAAGTAATCATGTGCGGAAATTCCAAATGTTGAAAAAAAGTCAAAACCCCAGAACAAATTTTTGTGCAATATTAATGTTGAATGTCTTCTATCGAAATTTTGAAGCAAGTCGAAAAAGAAGTCGAAATTTTTCAAAATTTCGACAAGTCGTAATTCAAAAAGACATAAATTTCAAAAAAAATTGAAATTTTGAAAAAATATTCAAATTTTGAAAGATATTCAAGAGTTTAATAAAATCGAAATCAATCTCTTTTTGTGAAATTAAATTTTATAAATTTGTTCTCAAAATGTCGATTTTTGTTCTCGAAATTTAGGATCGAAATTCGACATTTTCTTGTAAATTTCAGGCTTTTCTCCTGTTGACGTTTGCCTCGATTAATTGTAATTATATTATTATTATATTTATAAGTAATGCGATTAAGAGAAATAAGGATTCATCTGTTATTATGTTTTACAATGAATAGGGATTGAAAAAGGGTTTTGTGGGCAGAGAGTTAGGGAATTCTTTCTTTGAAATCTCAGTCTTTTCTGAAGAAAATTCCTGACAGAGCCCTGCAAAAACATATAAATTTTAATTAGGGGGACCCAAAAACTATCTTGCACAAGGGTCTATTTTTTCCTCGCTACGCCATTGTTCTTCCTAAATTTTAAGCCCAAAACTTTAAGAGTTTTTTAGAGATTTTACTTATTTTTCAAATATTCATCCTTTTTCTCTAGATTTTGAGTTTAAATTTGAAATTTGTTTATAAATACCAAATTTAATTTCAAAATTTATCCTCTTTTGTACTTTTTTTTATAAATTCTTCTAAAATTTCGAAAAAACTAAAATTTATATTTGATATGAATTATAGTTTTTTGAAAGCTCTGATTTTTTCCGATAACCAAACATGTTCAGTTTTTCCTAAAAATTCGACAACAAATTGAAAATTTTGTCTCTTTTTTTTAAGTTTAAAGATTTATTTCGAATTGAAATGCAAAATTTTTTTTATACATTTTAATTTTTTTTCGAAATGTAAGCTTTTTCTGATAATTCCAAGTTTGCACTTTTAATTTGTATACTTTCTACCAAAACATAATAACAAAAAATTTCATTTTCTAAATAAAAATCAAAATATTAAGTTTAGGTATATGGAACCTCCACTAAAATAATGAGTTTGGTTCGACAAAAAAAAAACATAAAACAAATAGGTTGTAATTCAAAGAAACAAAGTTACCATCTGCTCAGGTAATGCAGTAATCCTATATGAGGGAATTTATTTTTAAATTGTAGAGGTGGGGCACAGGACCCGATTTATACTTGATGAGGCCTTAAACGATTTGACATATGGGGTCAGCGTTGCCAACTAAATATTAAATTTGTTCATCACACTTCTTCGAGAATTTACAAAAAATGAAAGTTTTCATAGGGCTCAAAAATTTTGACGACAAAAAAAAAAGGTTCTTCACGCAAGGCAATTATTCCCCATGGGCTTCCTTGTACCAACAATTTTATCGGCGAATAAAAAAAAGGCCTCAGCCCTATTTTTTCCCACATTTTTTTCGGGCAACACTGTATGTCCAAATATGATTTGGAGGGGCAAGATGGTGGGGGGCCCTAAGCTACAGCTTATACGTAAATCCAGCATTGCTGGGGCATCTTGTTGCAAGAAATGAAAACTATGCTTGCATTTATTACTATATTTGCTTTCATTGATTTTTATTCCAGGCTATTGACAATATCAAAGTAAACCTATTTTAAATTTAAATGTTTGTTAAGCCTTTAACCCTAATTCATATTTGATATTAGGTACCCAACATTGCCGGAAGATTTAACCTTTAAGTGTTATTATATTATTTCTAATTATGATTATTATTATGTCAAGTTTTATTTAATCTATAATTTTGCTATAAAAATCATTTATAATTATAATAAAATCAACTTTGCTATTGTTGCAGTTACAAACTAAAGAACAAATTTATCAAAATTGCATTCATTGGACTTATAGGAGGATTTCTAATAGTTACTCTATTTTTAATACTGCATCAACTCACTCTCTCTTTGGAGAATTCAAAAAGGATAGCTAATACATTGCTAATGGATACTTTATTATACGGACATAACGGCTCTTTAAAAATGACTACCGATAATACATTGGCATCGTTGCTGCACAAAAAGGTTCGAGTTCTGTGTTGGGTTATGACTGCCCCCCACAATCACAAGAAAAGAGCAATACATGTCAAGAGAACTTGGGGAAAAAGATGCAATTATCTTGTCTTCATGAGCACAAGGGCAGGTAATTTTCATATATCTAAGATTCTTCTAAACAATACCTACACACCTAAAATTTAAGGCAGTGATCCCCTATTTTTTTTTAGTTACCAGCGCCCTTAATATATCAAAATTTTTCCGCGGCGCAGCGCCCTAATGGGAATCCTAACTTCCATTATAAATCAAACAGTATTTCGCAACTTTTTTTTGGGAGTTTTGAGTTGAAGTTTTTTAAGTGCAAGTTTAAACTTCAAATTTTGAGAAAAAAGTTGAAATTTAAGGGTAAAAGTTCAAATTTTGATAAAAAAGTGTTATAATTCCCTAAAAATTATTTTCCAATTTGAAGTCGAAATTCTCGAAAAAAATAGTTAAGGGACATTTTCTTAATTGTATTTCGACTTTTTCCATAAATTTTGAAGCAGTGAGGGAAGTTTTATAGACAAAAGTCAAGTATAGAGTTTGAAATCAAAACTTTAGATTAAAAAGTGAATTTTGGAAATTTCGAGTTTATACTTGAAATTTTTATTATTTTTTTCAAATTTTAATAAAAGTCTGAAAAAAGTCCAAATTTGCGAAAGTCAACATTTTTAGACAATTTTGAAAAAAATTATATCATTAATGAACAATTCTTAAAATTTTGCCTTTAATATCACAAAAAATTTTTTTCAAAGAATTTTTCTAAAAATAAGATGAAAATTCGAGTTTTTATAAAAATTTCGAGTTTAGAGTTCAAAGGTTTAGTTTTTTATGTTCGAGCTTGAACTCGATATTAAAAAAAGGTCTAAATTTCGAAACAATGTTGTCATTTCACTTATTAAAAATCGCTTAAAGCGCCTAAAGGAAGTTTTCACTTTAAAAATTACCTTGATTTTGAAATCTTTAAGTTTCTTCTCAGAAGTCAGAGTTTAAAATTTGAATTTAATTTATTTTTAAAATTGAAGATCCAAAGGGTATAGCAGGATAAGCATAGGAAATCTGTCCCAGAGCTAAATGTGATAAATGTTATATTGATCAGTAGGTCACCTACCTGTAATAATATTTTGAAAAATGCCCTTTTTGCAGCACATTTTTTAAACTTATTTTTCTCCGCAAGTAATAAAGCTACAAACATAATTTAAAAATTAAATTGTAGACAATATTATGACAAATATTGTGCACATCTATCCTAATTATATCGCGCAATAATATATGTTTTTTTTAATGGAAATATTTTTCCATTGCATTTTTCTTAAGTTCTGGCCGAGTAACCACTTTCTTAAAATTACCAAAAATTGCTATTAGTTTAAAAAATGACAAGTATAAGTTTAATTAAAATCGGATAGCTGCAACATATTGAAAAAAAATTTTTTGTTACCTAGAGCCCTAGTTGATCGCAAGTTATTGGAATCTAATGCATTTTTTTAGGTTCCAGTAAAGTAACCACTTTCTAAAAATTGCCAAAAATTGCTATTAAAATCGAATAACTGCAACCTGCTGAAGAAAAAAATAATTTTTATTACCTAGAACCCTGGTTGATCGCAAATTATAGGTATCTATAATACATTTTTTTTTAGGTTCCGGCAGAGTAATCACTCTATAAAAATTTTCAAAAATATTAATTAGTGTAAAGATTAAATAATGTAAGTTTCGTGAAAATCAAACAGCTGCAACATAATAGTTTTATGTTACCTATGTCCCTATTTCAAAGCTTCGACATATTATTTCATTAGACAAATAGTATCAAATTTTTGCTGTCAGATAGTTGTTTCGAAAGAGATATTTTACTATTTCATTTTGGTTTCAATCCTATATCTCGACAGAAGCTTATCAATAATCATACCACCTTTACAGCTAAAATATTATACAACATTATACAAGAATTGATGTTGATTTTCGATGGCACTTATATTCGCCATCAGAAAAGATCCAATAATGAGTACCAGCGAAAATCTTATTCTAGTCAGAAAAAGGTATCTTTATGTAAGCCATTTACAATTTGTTGTACTGATGACTACATTCTGAATATTTTGGGTCCTTATTATGGGGCACAAAATAATGTCCCAATTATGAGAACTGTTTTAGAAGATTCGCAAGGTCTAAAAACGTTAATGCAAAGAAGTGACATACCTATTTCTAATTGACCGCGGATTCCATGATGTTGAAGACCAAATAAAAACGAAGGATATTTATCCTTGAGGTCAGCGTTCAAAGGCAAAATAAATCAGTTGACAACTAAAGAATCTAACAGTTCCCGCAGGATTACAAGATTAATATGGATCGTCGAAGATGTTTACGGATCGATTGGTCAAAAGTATAAATTTTTGCATCGCACAATGGGCAATAAAATGCTATCGAAAGTAAAACCTCTTTGTAAGACTGTGAGGTTTTTGAACAACCGGTTTGGGAAGCATTTAAGATCTAATACTGATTTAGTTGACGAAACCATCGTTACAGTGACATCAAACGCTATACTTGTGATTGTTCAAACGGCAATTGAACGATACGCACCCACATACAGGGTCCTGCAACAGAGCTTCGGGCATCTATAGGTCCTATAATAAAGAAGTTAGGAATTCCGTTCACATGCAGACCTTAAATCTGTACAAAAATGTATTTCAGGCAAATATAGTCACATCTATAGGGTATCTCCAAAAAGTGTGAGCCGCTGAGGGTGATTTTTTTTAAATGGAACCCCCTGTAATTAATTTTTATCAAAGCCATCTATGATTTTTTGTCTTGTATCTTAGTGTCCAAAGAGCCATATGTAATATTTGCTTAACCGTTAAAAATTTCGAAATATTTGTAGGCACAAAAAATGTTCATTTTTTAATTTTGTATCTCACAGAAAAAAAATATACAGGGTGTTCTATTTGAAAAAACGAAGAAAAATTGCTTTATATTTTAGCCAATTTGGCATTGAATTTTGGACACCCTGTACAAGTTAGGCTTAAGATATTCATAGCAAAGTAACTAGAGACCCACTACAGTAAACACCTAGCGTAGTTTTGATTTTAGGGCGTATTTGTATTTTTAATGAATTTTTAAAGAAAATGTTGCAAAATATTTTTTTCTCTTTATTTATTTATTACTCTGGAACTATCTAACCAAATTTAACAATATCTTAGGAATATGTAAAGTTGTTAGAAAGGAACTCAAAAATGTAAAAAAATACAGGGGGTTCCATTTAAAAAAAATCACCCTCAAGGGCTCACACTTTTTGGAGATACCCTATAGATGTGACTATATTTTCATGAAATACATTCTTGTACAGAGTTAAGGTCTGCATGTGAACGGAATTCCTAACTTCTTTATTATAGGACCTATAGATGCCCGACGCACTGTTGCAGGACCCTGTATAGCATCCATAATTGATTATTTATCTTATCTATCTCTCTCGTATATTCCAACCGGTAGCAATTTAAGGCAAAATATTCGCTACAGACAATATATCTGTTGTCATTAATTAACATAGTGATAATGATTAATTTTAAATAAAGATTATTTCAAATCAAATATACTTTTTATTTATTGCTATTCGAAACCGATAATTTACGATCTACCAGGGCTCTGGGTAAAAATACATTTTTTTTTCTGCAGGTTACAGCCATCCTATTTTTAATGAAACTTACACCAGTCAATCTTTATACCAATAGAGATTTTAAGTAATTTTTCGAAAATGGTTACTCTGCCGAAACCTAAAAAAAAGGTATTAGACACCCATAATTGGCAATCATCCAGGGCTCTATGTAACATTTTTTTTTCAACAGGTTGCAGCTATCCGATTTCAATGAAACCTATACCAGTTATTCTTCATACTAATAGCAATGTCTGATAATTTTTAAAAAGTGGTCACTCTCCTGAAAATTTTCCATTAAAAAAAAACATATATTATTGCACGATATAATTAGGATAGATGTGCACAATATTTGTCATAATACTGTCTTCAATTTAATTTTTGAATCACCTTTGTAGCTTTATTACTCACGGAGAAAAAAAAGTTTAAAAAATGCTCTGCAAAAAGGACATTTTTCAAAATTACTCAGACAGTAAGAGATAGGCAGCCAAAACTATGGGAATATTATTACAGATATGTGATCTACTGATCGATATAACATTTATCCCATTTGGCTCTGGAGGCAGATTTCCTATTCTTATCCTGCTATACCCTTTCCACGGTTTCTCAAATCTCTTCTTGAAACTCCAGGAAATATTTGGAGTTCATAAAAAAATCTTAATTTCGATAAATTAAGAATTTTAAGTACTAACCTGAAATGTTGAGAAAAAACTTGAAACTTAAAAAAATATTCATTCAAATATCCGATTTTATATAGAAAATTTTGACTATTAACCCGAAATTTCGAGAAGAAACTTCAAAATTTCTAAAAAAATGTTCCTCCATTTTTATTTTGATTTAAATAGTGTAATTTATAGATGAAACCCAAAATGTTGAATTTAAAACCTACATGTTTAGATTAAAGAGAGGAAAAGAAAAGAGCTCTTAAAAAGAAATATGCACAGATTACATACAAAAATTTGGACATTTTTGTGTGGAGATTCATTTCATATTAAACAAACATGAATTGGCAGATCACCTCGCTGTATAATAACTTGTTTTTTATTAAGAATATACCAGAGACACATGAGTATATAGGTAAAATCTGATATATACATATTTTCACCCATTTGGGGTCGAAAAATCCTTTGTTGCCAGATGCCTACGTCGAATAAGAAGACTATTTGCCAAATTTCAGGTTTGTAAGCTTAATAGTTTCGGAAATTTCGTGGTGAGTGAGTGATGTTTGCCCCTTTTATATACAAGATGTGTGAAAATTACTGGAGTAGCTCGTAAAGATAGATCCCTTATAACATTCTGATAAAAAAACTTAATACACATTTATTAAATTTCCAGCAGTTTTCAAGCTACACTTTAATGAAATTTTGGCTAAAATTTGATTCCATTCATAGATAAATGCTATACATAAATCAAAAGAATTAGAACATACCTAGAAGATTTTTAACTAATGAGGTGAATTTGCTAGGTAGACCCTTCCATTTGCAAACAAGAGTTATCTATTAACTTAAATCCTACACAGCTTTTTACGTCATTTTCGGTATAATTGTCACTAATATTTCAGTTATTTTACCTCATAATTTGCCAAAGTTATGTAGAAATTTCTTATTGTTTTAAATGACCGCCAAACAAAAGAGTACAAATTATTTGGGGCGGATTACCCTTGTTGGGAGCCCGGTGCATTACACTGGTGGGGGCCCCTATCTGATGTTCACAATATTTTTGATAACAAAAAAAAATAAAAAAAGTTATCATGTCCAAAAATATGCCCTCATTGATGTCCACGGTGATTTTAACATCTACAAAAAAAAACTACCTGCTTTAAAGAGGGACTGTGCAATTGAACATTTTGCACACTCTTAAGTCCATCTATGAGTTCTACGTCATATACCTCGTATATACAGCGTCTTCGTGCACCCCCCATTTAATTTTCTCAATTTAATAAATATGAAAAAAAATTAGAAATAAAAGTTTCTAGAACCGCTTAAATTTTTATTTTACCATTTACAGGCTGCTGAGTTTTTTCAGAATCAAAATTAATTATGGTTTTTTAAATGGAACACCCCAATTATTTTTTCATTTTCTAATTTTTCTGAAAATTCTTTACATATTTTGTATAATACACTATAGTCCTCAACTCAACAGTTTCTGAAATCGTCAATTTGGACCTTTTTTGCCACTATGCAATGTGTCTAGATTCACTTAATCTTTTTCAAAACACTTTTTTGATATTTTTAATAAGGCAGTCGTTTATTTTAGTGCTATAAAGGCCAAATATAAAACTATGCAAAAGATTAAGTGAATCTACAGAGGTACATAGAGTAGAATGTACATTATATTGACTATTTTCAACTAAAATTATTTCAAAAACAGTTGAATTTGGGAATAGGGTATATAAAATATGTTTAGAATTTTTAGGATAATTTGAAAATGAAAAAATAATTCGGGTGTTCTATTTAAAACACCAAAGGTAACCTTAATTCTGAAAACATGCAACACCCTGCATATCGCAAACTTATTTCAAATAAAAATTTAAGAGAGGTCTAGAAACTTTTGTATTGAACATTTTTTTGTATTGATCATATTTTGAAAGGTAAATGGGGGGTGCATTTATAACCAAAAACCCTTTACAATAATTAACCTGGTGGAGTCATTATACAGGGTCCGCCGTTAGTACGTCGACTGAGAATAGCCTGAGAAGACATCAAAATGAAATGTTGTTCAGTGACGTACATCTATGAGGAGCACAATTTAAAATTATTTTCATCTTATTGTACCAATCATATATAGAGTGTTGATATAAACTTACTTTTTTTTAAATAGAACACCCTGCATATTTTTACATTTTTGGATAGTCCTATAAAAATGCAAAAACAAAATAATGTAAGGCTTATGGGGGTTTTGATGGGTCATTTTCCTAATAGAGAGGACTCTGATGCAGTCATTTGTAAAAACGCAGTATGATGTAGTATTGACCAATTTGCAACAAAAATAATCGTTGATAGTCTTTTAGTTTCCATAAATCATAAATATGTTGTCTTATGTTTTTTAATTACACAGAGTGAGTGAGGTTTGCAAATCCAAAAGTTACTTAAAAATTTTAAATATAATGCCCTATTTTTATTGCCTAACATGAAAATTATGTAGGATTATATTTGATGGTTTTCATGAAAATGAACTTTTCATTTAAAATTTTTTAGTAATTATTAGATTTGCAAACCTGGATCACTCTGTATAACTAAAGAATATACGACAACACTCTTATGGTTTATGAAAACTTAAGACTATCAATGAGTGTTTATGTCGCAAATTGGTTAATACTACATCGTACAAATGGCTGCATCGGAGTACTGTTTTCGGATTTAGGACCCTCTACTCCTCTACCCATCAAAATCCCCATAAACTCGATATTATTTTGGGGCTATTTAAATATGCCAAAATATGCAGCGTGTTCTATTTAAAAAAAAAAACAAGTTTATGTCAACACTCTGTATATGATCAGTGCAATAAAATGAAAATAATTTTAAAATGTGCCCCCTATAGATGTACGTTACTGGAAAAAAAATCATTTTAATATCTCTTTAGACTTCCCAAAGTTTTTATGTAAACGATCCTATAAAATACATATTTTAATTGTCAATTTTTCGGGCACCCAGTTAAGTGTCTGCTAAGTTTCGATTAATATTTACGAATATTAACAATTTGTTTAAAAGTTAATAATACCGACTATTTATTTAATTAGTAATAATTACAAATAATCCTAGCTGCGTTTACCAAAAACCTAAAAATTAAAAAAAAATAATTTGAGAACCCTATCAAAAGAAACTCCACGTAATTGGTAATATTAGAAAGATTATTTTATCTTCTTTTGATATTAGGTATAAAAATTAGACCATTCTATTTAAAATTTGTTAGTAATTCTTGGATTTGCAAACGTTTATCACTCTGTATAACTAAAGAATGTAAAACAACATTTTAATGGTTTATGGAAACTAAAAGACTATCAATGACTGGTTATGTCGCAAATTGGTTAATACATCATACTCAGTGTTTTCAGATGGCTGCATCGGAGTCCTATTTTCGGATTTATGATCCTCTATTAGGAAAAGGACTCATCAAAACCCCCATAAACCCTATATTATTTTGCTGCATTTTTATAGGGCTATCCAAATATGTAAAAATATACAGGGTGTTATATTTTAAAAAAATGTAAGTTTATATCAACACTGTATCTGATTGGTACAATAAAATAAAATAATTTTAAACTGTGCCCCCTATAGATGTACATCACTGGACAAAATTTCATTTTGATATCTTCTCAGGCTTAGGAGCTATCTTCCGTCCACGCACAAATGGCGGACCCTGTATAGTTAAAATTATATGTTACAACGTCATAATAATGGTGTTAACATTATTTTGCTTTCAGCGCCTACTGTCAAAGTAACTGCAGTAGACTCAAACTCAAAAATTTTTGTCGGGATGTTGTGAAGAATCTATCATTACAAGTTCCTCCGGAATTTTGGGGCAGCCTAAATAAAATAGATTTTTTTAAACAGTGCTTTGATGAGTTATAAATGTGAAACAATTTCACCAAGTATAAGACTGAAAAATATCTATTGTTCCTTTTAAATATGTAAACATGTATAACATAATCGGTATGGCTTTTAATAATTCATATAAATAATAAAAAAAATTAAAATTACACTCGTTAAACATTTTACTACTGCTTCATTTTTTTGCAGATTTGGATCTGCCTGCAGTAGAGTTGCCAGTAAAAGAAGGTAGAAAAATGTTATGGCAAAAAACTAGAGAAGCTTTCAGATATGTTTACCTTCATTA
Organism: Dastarcus helophoroides; assembly: GCA_028583605.1. Classification (NCBI taxonomy): domain Eukaryota; kingdom Metazoa; phylum Arthropoda; class Insecta; order Coleoptera; family Bothrideridae; genus Dastarcus; species Dastarcus helophoroides. The sequence continues at coordinate 24,581,337 of CM053328.1, read as the reverse complement.
CAGAGACAAGGCTGAGTGGTTTTTAAAAGCCGATGACGATACGTAAGATTCCTGTTCATAGTTCATAAGATATTGATACGAAAGTTTTAAAATTCGAAACATTTTACAAAACCCATTTGAATTTTACTCTTCTACCATCTGTGTTACAAATTGTTAGCTTTCCTTTACCATAAATTTTACAACTTTTTATTCGGTCAGACAGTCATCTCTTCTATTTTTATAATTTTTAGAAAGAATAGTATAAACTGTTTTACAATTCTTTTTAGTTATGTAGTTATGGAAAATTTAAGATATATGTTATTGCAACATAATCCAGAAGAACCAATTTACTTTGGGTGTAAATTCAACCGATATGTAAAACAAGGTTACATGAGTGGTGGAGCTGGTTATGTTCTGAGTAAAGAAGCCTTAACACGATTTGTTAAAGTTGTATCGCCTATTTTTGTATCTAATCATATGAGATTAGTTATAATTTTCCAGTTTGTAGAAAGCTCTTCCAAACAGCAACATATGTTCTAATTTTGGGCATGGTAGTGAAGATGTTGAAATCGGAAAATGTTTGCAAGCTGTTAAAGTGAAAACCGGCGATTCACGAGATTCGTCAGGAAAAAGTCGTTTCTTTCCATTGACCCCCCATTTTCATTTTAATATCCAGAAAAATCCATTTTGGTATTGGGATTACATTTATTACAAACCACCGGAGGTAATTACCAATTTTTTTTATTAACTGAACCTAGTAAACTTTGAATCGCAAAAATTCTATATCTTAAGAATTTTAATTGTTTTGTTTTGCATCATCTTTGGTGGATCATACTTGCAGTTTGACCCATCTATTTAATACTACTCCTCAGGGGAGTGTTTCAATTGAAATTTCCGCAAAATCTTACGCCACCATGTGTCCTCCAGGTTGGGCTATTTTCTTTTAATTTTGATATTTTCCGCCCTCCATATTCGTTTTCACATGCAGTTCTGCCATATTTGATATTAAATTGTACTAAGCCAGATGAAAATTTCCGTGAGAACACTTGATAGGTTTGTTTCACATAAATTTGGTATTTTAACAGATTCATTACACCGATGAGGCCGTAGGGCCATAGGGAAAATCTATTACATATATTTCAAATGGATAGTGTATTGGTGGAATTAATGACGAACAACGAGCAGGGCTTGTACTCCCCTATATCGACAGAACCTATTCATAGTAGGGAACGGCGATCAGGTAACACTAGAACAGTAACGTGTTCTCCATGGAAGCTAGGGAAGCTGTACAAGGTGAGCGAAACTCGATGTCTCGGAGCTATTATAAGAAAAGCAAAGACGATATAAGAAATCTGAAAAGAGATTCTTACATTGGATTGAATCAGGTCCATTTTAAGCTAAATTTGCATATTTTTCCAGCTTTGGAAACCAAAGTAATGACGTCATTGATTTTTTTTCCAGAAACATACCTATATTTTAAAAAGAGCTAATTTTTTTAAACAAATGTTATTAACAAAAAAATTTGGTCTCTTTTTCCGTTAAATAGTTATAAACAAAGTTATTCTAAAAAGTGTTTTATTAAAAATTCGCAATTGGTACGATTTAATCAAACAGTCTTTGAAAACAAATCCATTAAATATTTTCAGGTTTGGAATAACATGTTCAGTATTCACCTGCTTTTCTAGGGTTCTTTTGAAATTCTCCATAAACTAATAAATAATACAGGGTGAATAAGAAAGAATGGGCTAATGCAAAACTGGAAAGAATATACACCAAAATATTACGATTGAGCTCAACATGCCTCATACTAATGTGAATGGTTTAAGCATGATAATGTATAAGTAAGGTAATCCGACGCGAGGCGAAATGTGGCACGTAATCGGGAGACTGGCGGCTTAGAGAGAGATAAACAGTAAGATGTTTAAGAACTGGCGTAACTCTGTGCAAAGTATACGGCACCGTCCGACGTATGTCTGGAATATTGGCTGTAACTTTAAAAAAAAAAAATTAGAACAAAATATTTTAAATAAACTTTTTTTGGTTAATTATTTGCCACATTTTGGTGACCTTAATTTCTTTTTCCCTGCTTTTGTTTCATTGCTACGGTAACGAACTTTGAAATTTCAAATGACATCGTATTTTTTGTTTGCTTTTACAGGGTTTAGAACTAAAAAAGTTCGAGAAAATATAATAATTTCATAATTTTACCGATTCTCATATTAAATAATTTAATACTATTTTTAAACATGTGTTAGTAATTAAAATAAAATTTTTGCCAGTATGTCTATGTTCGTTTTTGGTAACTATTTCATTTTAGAACTTAGATTTCTTTAAAAATAACTTTAAAAAATAAATGATAAAAATCAGTAAAATTTTGATTCCGGGAAATTTTCCGAATCTAACCCCTATAAATTTGATGTTACCGAATGCAGGAAGTTAAGATTTTTTTTTCAAAAGAGCAAATAAAAAATGCAGGTGTCACTTGAAAACTCAAAAATTAGTTACCAAAGCAACGAAATAAGAACTAAGAAAACAAAATTAAAGTCACTGGAAAGTGACAAATAATTAACCAAAAAAGTTTATCTGACACATTTTTTCTACAAATTTTTTTTTAAGTTATAGCTAATGTTCTATACATACGCCGGACCCTGATAAACCAAACGACTCCTCTGTCTTAATAGACAGAGGAGTTCTTTTTGTATATTTAAGAAAGAAAAATGATATTAATATATCATTTTTCTTTCTTAAATATACAAAAAGAATTTTATGTTTAAATTACTTTGGGCATAAGATATTCATTTAATAGAAATTGATCAAGTTTATTAAGAAATACGTATTCTCCACAATTCATTGTTCATTTCTCTTAAAACAAAATCTGCACTAAAATGTTTTTCGCATACAAAATCTCGAGTTGACAACAGTCGGTCATTTCGTGGGATTTTTCGCCTCCATACATAAACTTTGCCCTTAGGCACTCGAAACAACGACACTTTTTCATGACAGCTTTCAACAACAAATCTTGCCCATATTGTAATTAAAATATAAATATAAAACCGAAAAATTGCGAAACAATTGCATAAAATATCAATATTTGCATAAGAAAGCATTGCTTAATCTACTCAAGGCAGCCCTTCTACTGTCTATCCTTCATATGGTGTTCTCTTATCAATCGTCTCCGGTTTTAGTGCCACTTGTCGCAACAGTGAGATATAGCGGGTTACATTACCAGTCTTGTATTATATCATGGGTTTAAGAGATACAGGGCGTTCAAAATTTAAATTTTATTCTGAAATTTCTCAATAATTGTAAAAGTTTTGGTGCTATAAATTTAATATTTTAATGTAGTAATATCTACGCCTTAAACACATCATAAAAAATACATTGAAACTTTTAAATGCAAATATATAAAAAACCGTTAGCTTTAGACTACTTAAACAAGAGTACCTTTCTTTGTAGAATTGCTCGTTCTTTTATATTGTGTACTTGTTTTAAGTATAACTCAACAAATAAAAAAATATGTTTTAATTTACGTAAATAATTAGGTGAAATTAGCGCCCTCTAGGGGCAACGTCAATATAAATTCAAAATTCGTAATTCTCTCACCAAAAGACATAACATTTTTAAATATTAAATTAATATCATCAAAACTTTCTCAATTACTAAAAAATTTCAGAACAAAATTTAAATTTTTAACGTCCTGTATCTCTTAAACCAACCACATTCGTATAAGGCATATTGAGCTCGATCGTAATATTTTGCTGTCTAGTATCTCCAGTTTAGCGTTGGCCCATTCTTTCTAACTCACCCTGTATCTCTTTTACGTGAACATTTTTCAAAGCCAAATGGCAACAAAAAATATTTGTCAACCATTAGTTAAATTATTGACAGATGCCACTCTACTTTGATTTTTGATTTATTGCATTTCCAGAGACTATTTGTTTAAATCGTAGTAGTTACGAATTTTTGATAATATTCTTTTTTTACAATAAAATTGCTTATAAATTTTTAACCAAGAAAGATACCAAATTTATTTATTTACAAAATTTATTTACAGAAACTGCCTCTTTTTAATTATGCAAAAATACATGTATGTTTTTGAAAAAAAAAAAGTTCAATGACATCATTACTTTGGTTTCAAAATTTGGAAAAATATGCAAATTTAATTTAAAATAAACCTTATTCAATCAAATTTGAGAACCTCTTTTCAGATTTCTTATATCGTTTTTCCTTTTCTTATAATAGAACTGAGACATCGAGTTTCGCTCACCCTGTACTTTCCTAGCTTTAAAATGACGCTGCAAAATCAAAAAGTACATATTAATATTAATATTAATATCTTTTTATTCTTAAATCCTCTTTCCAAGCGAGGTCTGTCAACAATATTTATTTGCTGTCCAAAACAATGCTTTCGATGATTAACGCATCAGTCGAAACTTTTGTAACGAAACTCTATATTACATCGAATACACATGATAAGCTATAGGTTTACCACATTACAGTCTTTCATTGAAATTTAATAGGAAATGTGCTTGCTAAACGTGACTTAATTAATGATGTGGTATTTGTTGTTTATAAGCTTTTTATGACACCAATTATGATGCAAACCTTTTAAATAGTATCTACTAAATACTTATTAACCGATTATTTGTAAAATAGTGGCACCATTGGGTTGGCATTAAAAACAAATCAGTTAATTAAATGCGTGGGTAAGCTGAGGGCAGATAGCGTATAAGCTAAAAGTGTGGAGAAAGTAGCTATTGCAGTTGGCGCAACTTCAGGTTCGGGCAAATTGTGTGTAAGTTAGTAAAAAATGAATAAAAACCTTAACTTTTCAAAAAAATTTCAATATATCAAAAAATAGATCAACTCCTGCTTTTACTATATTGAACAAAATAAAGATTCTAATAATGCACAGACCAATAGGTTTGAACATTTATTAGATTCGAAGTTTGAAAACCAAATACCGGTTTCGATCTTGTTAGATCTCGTCAGTTTGGTATATCCAACTCGAATGTTAACAAATGTTCTAACAAGTAAGTACTAAAACATTCACAGGCGTCAAGCGAGTGACTCTTAGTACTACCACCTATTGGTCCATAGAGAAACAATGACCATCGCCAACAATGTCGTATGCAAGAAGCATGCAACCTAGACTACAAATTCATGCAGCCCTCCAGGCGTGTATAGTGAATCATAGGTAGCTGAACTACCAACAGTTGAAACACTGCCACCTAGCGAAGCGGTTGCTCTCTAGGAGAGTTCCCAGAAGACAAGGATTATATAATGCACAGACCAATAGGTTTGAACATTTATTAGATTCGAAGTTTGGAAACCAAATACCGGTTTCGATCTTGTTAGATCTCGTCAGTTTGGTAGTTGTTGGTAGTTCAGCTACCTATGATTCACTATACATGCCTGGAGGGCTGCATGAATTTGTAGCCTAGGTTGCATTCTTCTTGCATAAAACAAACAAAATTAAATAATTTAAATTATTCAAAAAATTTCAATGCTCAAAAGTTGTATCAAGGATCTCCTTTATTTTGTGGTCATGAATATTGTTTCAAAAGAAAAGTTATTCATGCAATAGAAATGGATTTTCTAATAAGCCCGATAACCCGATTAATTATATTTTCCTACATTAGATTGGAACTTGAATGATATACAAGACCTCACTAGGTATAAATAGGACTAATTTTAGTAGTAAACTGGCATATGGAAATGTACCAAAATGTGGACTGGATCAAGCTTTTCCCACAGTTCTTTAGTTGTATGAGTTAACTCCCACTTTTTCCGCCACAAGTGCCTCTACAGAACGTAGTTTTTCGCCCTAAAACGGATTAAAACTTTTATCAGAAATCCTACTAGACAAGAAAGATCGGTGTGATATCCTTAGAAAAAGAACTCGTTCAGAATATGCCCAGCCGAAAAAAACGTTGTGATATAATTGATAAATAAAAAAGTAAAAGGATCCCCCTTAATTTTTAGTAAAATAGGAGTTTCTTTATTTTGCAATATCCAAAAATAAAATTGGCCTATGGAGTATTCGCTGTTTGTTTCCTGACCAGCTTCCCCATTTATAGGAGGCAAGCCATGCCACTGCAGTGGAGATTGCTGCTCTATACATGGGTGCAGTTAGAGGGCGACCTTAGAGCCAAAGTTTTAAAATCGAAACTCCAAAAATTATTCTAGATTAGTCAAAATTTAAAATAAAATCTAAACGCTAAGTTTTAATTTTGAGGTACATTGAAGTTCGGTTATAATGACTTTTAAGGGAAATGTTAAACCAATCATAATAAGAGGACATCATAAAAGGCAGATATTATATTTTGCCGAATTAAACTTTTCTTATTACAATAACTGCAGAATATATTTGTAAAAAATATGTAAAAAAAACATTATTAATATATTTAATATGAAGTTAGTAATGTATGTTACAAAAACAATAAGTTTACTGAAAATTTTCGTACATTACGTAAGAGATAACAGATGAATAATTCCTAATTTATTTATTTTATTCAAAATTACGTCAATGTAAGCGACATGGTCACAATAAACGATAAATAGAGTCATGAACAGAAGGCTAAAGTTCATATAAGTTTTTTTTCAATTTATTTAACATTTCTTCGGCCCATATCTAATTTTTGGTCTTCTATTTTTAATTATTCCTATTCTATGTAAAATAAACTAACCTCTTAACTTGTGAACTGTCATGAAGTGACGTTTTCAATAAATTTAAATATCACATAGTCGCATTTCAAAAACTGTTTAGAAAATTGTCAACAAACCATAAAAATTTAAATATTGCCAAACTGGGCCGAAGAAATGTTAAATAAATTGAAAAAAACATAATATTTCCGGTCAATAAGGGTCTACCATGAAGAATTCATATAAGTTTATATGAATCTAAATGTCTTACTACAGTTACGTCATACACAACGTTGGTCACTAGAAGAGGAGTCATAATAGACAGATTTCACTACAGCATTTTATGATAAAGTGTAAACATCTCTACGAAAACGCGGAATTTCGACAAAAATGTTGAAATTTTCCGCAAAATTTAAAAATTTTTAAACGAAAAGATTACAGATAAAATTGAAGATCAAAGTAGATTTCACGCTGGGAGATGCTGCATTAAAGAAGCAATTAAGAACATTTTAAAAAATAGTCCTGAAGGCTGCCGACAGAAGTGAAAACTTAAAACCAGTAAATAACCATGTCTATAGCGTAGTTCGAACCCACCCTAGTAAATGAGTCAGAATATTGTTAATATTTTAAAATAAGTTGCTATCAGACTGATCTACTTTTTTATATTTATGGTTTGGATGCTTGTAGGCGTGTGAAAACGCATCTAATATGACAACGAAGGCTTCCACGGACAGAGTCAGTACAGGATATACTTCTTCCGGGATTGGACCATGCCAAAGAACTACTAAAAGTGTTCGACGTTTCGCCCACCATCGTAGGGGACTTCTTCAGGAACAAAGAAACAATAAATGAAAAATAAAATACAAGGAAATATACAAAAATGAAAAATGGCCAATTTCAAAACATCAGAGCACGGTAACTCTGTATGTCAACCATACCAGAGGCGAAACTCTTCTGAATTAAAGATTTGGTACAAAGGATAAGAAGTTTAGACAGAAGAGCACAGTAACTGAGTATGTCCACCATACCAGAGAAGAAACTCTTCTGAGACGAAAGAAAAAAAGAGAAACTTTATAGAGCATTCGTCTGCGCGATCACTCCCAAAGATTTCCGATGGTTGGTTTCCAGATGAAGGAGAGCATGTAACCGTCGTCTATGTTGATGTTTTTGGGGAACTTTTGGATTTCAATCGCTTCGCGTATCTTCCTGTTAAATTGGTAATATTGGATTTAATTAAAATATTATTAAAAAGAATCTTATGTCCGGTCTCATGTTGATGTTCCGCAAGGGGGACTGCGAAAATAAACCAGACTTAAGACATCTTTGGTGCTCGGATATGGTCGCCCCGTTTCTCCGATGTACACTGAACCACAAGAACAAGGAACTCTGTACACACCATTAGAACAAAAGGATGACATTTTATCTTTGGGAGATGGGAGGAGCGGTTGGATCTTTGAGGATGATGAAAAAATGGGTTTAATGTTGTGTTTTCTCAATAATTTTCCGATTTGATCTGTTACTCCGTGAACATAAGGAAGAAAAGCTTTAGAAGAAACTATTGAATTTTGTGAAGGACGAGGGATAGGGTGAAGATGTCGTTTAATGACACTTTCAATGTCGTACGATTTGTAACCATTGTTGAGGAGGTTAAAACAAATTTTGTTCAATTCGTCTGAAAGATTTATCGGCTGTGAAATTGCTACAGCTCGTGAAACCAGTGAATTTAAAACAGAACGTTTTTGGGAAGGGCAATGATGGGACTCATCAGCACGCAAATAACGATATGTATGGGTGAGTTTTCGATAAACGGAATGAGAGACGCGACCGTTTGGTAAACGGATGACCAGTACGTCAAGAAAAGGAAGAAAACCGTTGGTTTCGATTTCCATAGTAAAGCTAATGGCAGAATGTAAGCTGTTTAGGTGTTCCAAAAATATATTTAGTGAATCCTTGCGATTGCCATACAATAAATGTTTCATCTACATAAAGAAGCCACACGTTGGGTTTTAAATCTGCAGTTTCCAAGTATTTTCAAAAGGTTTCATCAAAATATTTGTTACGAGTGGGGATAAGGGGGAACCTACTGGGGTGCCGGACACTTGTTTATAGAAGCTGCCATTCAAAGAAAAATAAGTCGATGTGAGGCACATTTCAGTTAAATCAACTAGAGAATCTGCATTCTCATTGCCTGAAAGTAATTGACGAATTATCGTCATAGAGTCGGAAACTGGAACGTTAGTGAATAGTAAAGTGACATCAAAACTGACCAGTATGTCGTTGGAGTCTAGGACTAATTCGGACTACAATTCGACAAAGTGTTTAGAATTTAGGACGTGTGAAGATGTGTTTCCGGTATATAACTTGGTTAGATAAATATTTTGAGACATTGTACGTAGGTGGAAGAAGTATATCCTGTACAAACGCATCTAATATTTAACTTTACACTTTTTTTATACAGCGTGTCCCACTAGTGCGGGAAAGTCCAATAACTATGTTAAAATGAGGAATATATGGATTATTCTTTTTACGGTGTTGTCACATTTCTCGAAATGTACAAACTAAAAATATTTTCAACTACACAGGGTGTTCCACTTTTCCTGGCCAGACACCAACTTTTGTTTTTTAAATAGAAACACACATTTTTTATATTTTTTTCGGATTCTACATCAAAAATAAAGAGTACTTTCTGTAGAATAGTCCTATTCGAATATTCACGGTTTTTGAGTTATCTCGCTTGAAAGGTTTTTCTAGTCGATATTGGCTGCTTACATTATTTGATACTAACAGGTTATGCTAAGAGCTACTATGCCCATTTTTTTATCAGATGTTTAGTAAGGACGACTCTTCCGAATTGTGCTCCAAAAACTGCCCTGCGTTATACAGGGTGACCAAAATATCATGTCAAACTTGACAATTTAAAAATTGAAAAATTTCGAAAATTTTAAATGCAACACCCCGTATATTTTCATACCATGAGATGCAGAATTAAATTCTCTACAACTTTGCTACACCTGCTCATATACCTAAGTTCATTAGTTTCTCATGAAATCTCATTTTTATGAAAAAATGCGAAGTTTACAAATAGTTTATTTGTAAGATAACGTAGTAGGCACCTGTCAAAGGATAATCAATCAATAAACAGTTACCATGAGCTTCTCCTACGGCGTACACCATATTTATTAATTCTTCTTTAGAGTAATTCATTTCACAATTATTAGTGTAACTTTTCTATTGAACTTTATGTCACTCGAAAATTTGTATGATTATCCTTTGACAGGTGTTTACTACGTTATCTTACAAATAAACTATTTGTAAACTTCGCATTTTTTCATAAAAATGAGATTTCATGAGAAACTAATGAATTTAGGTATATGAGCAGATGTAGCAAAGTTGTAGAGAATTTAATTTTGCATCTCATGGTATAAAAATATACAGGGTGTTTTATTTAAAATTTTCGAAATTTTTCAATTTTTAAATTGTCAATTTTGACAAAATATTTTGGTCACCCTGTATAACGCAGGGCAGTTTTTGGAGCACGATTCGGAAGAGTCGTCCTTACTAAACATCTGATAAAAAAATGGGCATAGTAGCTCTTAGCATAACCTGTTAGTATCAAATAATGTAAGCAGCCAATATCGACTAGAAAAACCTTTCAAGCGAGATAACTCAAAAACCGTGAATATTCGAATAGGACTATTCTACAGAAAGTACTCTTTATTTTTGATGTAGAATCCGAAAAAAATATAAAAAATGTGTGTTTCTATTTAAAAAACAAAAGTTGGTGTCTGGCCAGGAAAAGTGGAACACCCTGTGTAGTTGAAAATATTTTTAGTTTGTACATTTCGAGAAATGTGACAACACCGTAAAAAGAATAATCCATATATTCCTCATTTTAACATAGATATTGGACTTTCCCGCACTAGTGGGACACGCTGTATACTGCACTTAATGTTCAATATCTTATTAGTACTATCATTTCTGGAGCAAAAAATATCACTTTTTACATTTTATTTTCAATGCTAATAAATATTTGGTTATAAAATAGTACATTCTCGAACTATCGAGCACTCTGCTTGCGTTGTCGTGCTCAAACTTCCTTTTCGTGATATACAGATCAGGAAAGTCAAACACTGTCCATAGGGAGAATGTTAATGAGAGAGTTAACATTGAGAGTTAATAGTGGGATAGATGGGCGGCGCCTTGTATTCTCCTACACCGGTGTAAACAATTCAACGCAGAGCGCAGCGACCAGTGTTAGTGGAGATTTCAGTAGTACATCATAACTTCTAACGTGTTTTGTTACGGGATTACTACTGGCAGGCAACAATTTTATTAAAATTTGCGTACCATATGCTGTTTGTTCTTTTAGCCCGTTGATTTAATCAACATCTGGGGCAAAATAAAACTGATATTCTTTGATAACCAAAATAAATAAACGAGATTTCTTAAACAAAATAAATAATAATTCTAATGAAGAATATAACAAAATAACTCTTTAAACATTACAATACAAAGAGTTCAAATAGGCCGCCAGACAGTGCTAAACAATATTCCAGTCTGTTTAAAACTTTCGACGAGCTTTTTCTAACATCTAAACTGGAAGATACGAGCATGCTGCGTCAAAGTAGGGGAATACGTTCAGCGGCCGTAGAAAACTATGGAAGGGACAATTCTTAGCGTTTTAGATGGACAATGAAAATTTTTCCTTATCTGTATAAACAACATACCCGCTCTTGCTATAAAAACTACTATGGTTCTCACTGACTGCTGTTATATCGTTGCTTTCGATCCAATTGAAAGTCGATCGGATCCAAATTGGATTAACTCAGGAGAGTTTCCATCCTTCAATTCGGTTTAACTTGGATTGGTCCGATCCGTTCTCAATCTGTCGAAATTAAAGAACAAATAATACTTCAACTAAAAACAGACGAATTTTGTATCAGTGTGGAATTTGTCACAGAATTTGAAAATGAGGTTATATCATGTTATTGTGTTGAAATGTATAAAATATAAACATGAACAAAATTTGATGCCAATCCGGTCCGGTTCTTATTGGGACATTAATGGGTTTCAAGCCGCCCGATTCGATCCAATCCGACTACAGGGGGGAATCGAATTCAAGTGTTCGATCCGCTTGAAGTTTCAATCCCAAACATATTTATCGACAAATTAGGTCGAATTGAGTCAATCGGGTCGATTGCAGCGATATAAACGTACTCACTGTTGTAGTGTACAGTGATTCTATAATTAAACAATTAATATAATAATTAAAGTAATACACGATTTAAATAATGCTGCCGATCACGCTTTTTTTCAGTTTAAACTTCTTGACGCGTTGAGCGATTTTTGATAGGAAGTCAGCTTATCGTTTCTCATAACCATGATGCTATTTTTCTTACCAACATGCTCTAATGTTAACAGTAGAGCATGTTGAGTGATGATGACGCATGATGGTAACGCGAAAACATAAGTTTACCCCCTATCCAAAATCGCTTAACGCGCCTAAAAAGGTTTTTAGTTCAAAAAGAGTGGTCATTAATAAAAAATAATGACCCCTCAGGTCAGCTGACCTGACTTCACCCGTGATACTCTATCATCGTTTGTTCGTTTGTTAGGTGTATTGTTATTGGAAGCAGAACACCACAATTTTAATACGATATGCGTAACTACAAAATCTTTTAGTCCGTTGACTTAATCTCTGTTTTTTTCTTGACGTCTAAGAAGAAATGAAACTTATTAAATAATGAACAGGTTACTCTGACAAAGTAGGGAAATACGTTCAGCAAAACTGCAGTTAATCTGTTAAATATTTTCTACACCGATATATAAAAATGTGGATCAAATTATTTGTTTTTTCTTTGGTTTTATTATTATTTCAAATACTAATTTATTGTTTTAGGGAAAGTCGGACTGTTGTTCAGAAAATACCATTTCTTTCCATTACCTTAATCCAACTCAAATGTATATTTTGGACTACTTCATATATGAGTTTAGAGTCTTTGGAATCAGCATTAATCTGGATATTCCTGAAAAATACCTACACAAAAAATGGGCCGCACCCTGAAACTAAAAGTTGAAGTAGTGTATAATTTAATATTAAGGACAACCATACTCAAACAAGGACATTTTATGTGTTTCATCTGCTTCTATTTTCTTAATGTATATTTGATCTATATTTTTGTACATGTATCTTCCATATCATATACTCCTGCTTATTGATATAAATATACCATTATATTAAATATAATACCTAACCATGACTAATTTTTACTTCAACTAAAACATAGTATAAGTAATAAAAATTGCTAGTGTTTTTGTATTTTTTGTGAAATTAAATAATTATTATTATGGTACAGAATTCAATGTCAATTAAAGCTCTTGTTCCTTTACTTCAATGAGTCAATGACGTAATGTACCTTTATTTCAACTGGGAAAGTTGATTAGGAAAAAAATACCAAATACTATTTTGGACATTTAAAGGGCAAAACGCTTTAAATAATAATTATTAATACTGCCTTAATTTATTGTAATGCATTCAAATTATAATATCTTTGTTTCTTACTATATTGTAAAATGAAAACTGTATTATACTACCTATTTTTCTTAAAATGAAGGGAATCCTACTTCATTCATGTCCGGTGACGCAGCTAGGAAACAGCAGATCCTTGTCAGCAACTTTGTCAGTAACTTTGTCGGTAGCTTTAATTTATTTAAATTTGTGATTATTTCAACACCGATACATCAAAATCAATTTAAAAAAACAATCTAAAAGTTTCCTTAGAAAATTGTGCTAAAAATTCGAAATTTTAGGATTAAAAAAAGTCAAGAGGAGTAATTCTAAACGATTTTGGAAGTTTCCTTTTTCTGTCAAGCGTCAAGCCTTAATGAAAGTTATAGGGATTGCAACGATATATCGATATATATTTTATATCGATAAATAAGCCAAAATAATCGATATTTTGGTATTGATATATTGTCGATATATTGGAAATATATCGATATTTTGAATATATCGAAATCAAATTCACTCAGGCACAGGGATGGGAGGCTTGTCTCGCTGGTTGAGAACTCCTGCGGTATGGTATTGTATTTATATGATACATCGAATATCGAATAAATTTACCGATGTATCGAAACATATCGATATACCTTTTTCGATACATCAATTAAAAACAGTATCGATTTTTAAAAATTTTGTGCATCCCTAGTAGGATGTTTTTAAACTTATGAAAGTTGTGAAAGATATCTTCGCATGTATTCTACTTCCGTACCAAATATGAAATAAATATATGGTTTCTGGAAAAAGATACAAGGAATTTCGTACTACCTTGCATCTGCCGATTTTTTATAAAAATCCAATTATCTCAAAAGCTATAAATTTGGATCCATGTTTGTTATCCAAAGTGGCTTTAAAATATCAAATAAAATCCAAAATTGCAAAAATATTTAGGGTATCTCAATTAAAATAACGAAGTTGGTGTCAACTTCCGGTATAAGTAAAATATTAGAACTTTGCAATATTTTAGTTGTGTTGGCCTTGTCGTCTTTGCTAAGTTACCAAATTTTCAAATGTTTTAGATAAGTACTTTGTCAGATATCGATCGCGGCGATTCCCAACGTATATCAATACAATATAATAATAATAATAAAAGAATAAGTTCTTAGATTCGAAATTTCCTAAGAATTTTTAATCTGGCAACCTAGCAGCCATGCTTCAGCATTCAATCATCTCGCTAAATATTAAGCTTTATGTACATATGTTCTGTGGTCGCAGGCATCGGATTTCAGCGTTTCCCAAACTATTTTGTCCTAGTCCGGTTGTTTTTAATACCTACCCCTTGCAACCTTCTAAAAGATTGTTTAATTATTTTACTGTATAAATATTGGCATTTGCAAGTACGAAGAAAATTTTGCGATTCAGCATTTTATTGTCGTAGCCCTGTTCAAAGTTGCGATCGAACATTTGAGAAACGCTGGATTAGAGGACGAGGCTCGTTTTTGTCGTTTTTAAGTTGGCCCCACTACCGTTTGACGTTTATCGTTTTGCAGCTGTTTCACAACTAGTATATTTTTTGTGTAAGACAAAGCCGTCTATTCGTCTCAGATTTTTTATTTGTGTGGTCTTTATTATAAAGTGTATTCAAACTATTTATTTTTTACGTAAATTGTTATTTAGCGCTTATAGCAGTGTAATATTTGATAAAAGTTAATAATGGGAAAGAAAAAGGGTAAGTAATTGAATTAAAATTATGCCCCAATCGGGTATTCCCCCGCTAATTTTTCTCGTATTTTAAGTCTTTTATTCCTTACAAATTATTATGCAATCTTTATAAAAAACGACTTTGACTGGTTTTTATGGTAGAGTCGATAGGGTGTACTCTATTAACCGCTTAAATTAATCCAAGTAATAACCACACTCGATCAAAACCGAAATAAGTACCGACACAGACTTTCATATTAATAGTTTTTGGGCGTTGGTTTTTTAACAAAATGGGGCAGCAGAATTTAACAGGAGCACTATTGAAGGTTACACAAAATTATTGAATAATAAAAGCTTGCTGTCCTTTATAGAAGCACTTTTAGAACTAGAACTATTAAAATTATCGACAGAGTAATGTACGTTTTATTAAAATTTTAGCCTAATGTTTAATCTGTTAATTTCGAATTCGACTTTCAAAATTTCGATTCCAAATAAGGATTTTTAAAATTTTGAATTTTTTGAAAACATCGAGGTTGAATTTCCTCAAAATTTCGATTGTATTTTAAAATTTTGACTTATCAATATCAAAATATTTAAACGAAGTTTTGAAAAAGCTAAAATCTTATTTCAAAATTTCCATTGTTTTAAATGTTCGACACTTTTTCAAAATTTCAAGTTTATCCAACATTTTGACTTTTTCAAAATTTTAACTTTTTCCGAAATTTCGACTTTCAAAATTTTTACCTTTCTGTTAATTTTGCTTAGCAAAAATTTCAAATTTCTTTTAAAACTTGACAAGGAAAGGTCTTGATAGGGTCGAATTTTTAAAAGATTGGGTTTTTAAAATTTCAAATTTATTTCAAGAATGATACTATCTAAGAATTTCGAATTCTTGTCGACTTGTTTAAAGACTTTTGACTTTATCTCAAAATTTCAAATTTTTTCAAAGTTTTTACTTTTTTTGAAAACTTCGACCTTTAAGTTTCCACTTTTTGGCATTTCTTCACTATTTATACGTTTCAAACTTTCGTTTTTTTTTTTTTTTCGAAAATTGGACACAATATTTCAATTAGATATTCTCTGTATCGTCTTTGTGAAATTTCGTTAATTACATTCCTGTTGATTGGCTTTTTTGTTAAGGAATGGCAATCTTTTATAGATTGCCCCAAACAGCGATTGCGTTAGATATTAGCTGTTTGTGACTTAACCCTCACTAAAAAACACTTAAAAACTTATTTTTAAATTTAACGTTTCGGGCAGTTCACCTCTCTGCTGTTTGGGGCAAAAGATTGCCATTCCTTAACAAAAAAGAGGTAACTGAAAATTTAGACTTATGTAAGAAGCAATTGGCGAAGAAAATGCCAAACAGCAGGAATGGAGTTTTTCAATTGTTTTAAAACTCGAAATTTCTTCAAAATTTTTGAAATTTTTAAGTTTCGTATTATTTTGAAAATTTCAAATTGTCGAAAATTTCGGTTTTTTTGACTTTTAAGGGTTTTTTAATTTAATTAAATCTTGACATTTTTCTAATTCACTATTTTTGAAAATTTGGACTTTTTATCGAAATTTCAAATTAATTGGAAATTTCGCTATTTTTTCAAATAGTTTGAAAATATCAACTTTCTCAAAATTTTGGTTTTTCTTCAGAATCTTAATGTAATTTTGGAAATTTTAACTTTCTATTAAAATTTCGTCTATTTTCAAAATAACGATTTTTTCTTGAAAATTCTGACTTGAAAATATTCGACTCTTTTCGGCATTCCAATTCTTTTCAAATGGTTCTAAAATTTCGACTCTTGAAAGTTTCGACTGTTTTTCAAATTTTAAGCTGTTTTAAAAAATTTTTTTTTCAAAAAATTATCATTTTTGCAAAATTTCGATTTTTTGGGGGAAAATTAGACTTTTTTGAAATTTTGGCTTTGTTCAGTTTTGCTTAATATATTTTGCAAAGTTTTGAATTTTTATAAAAAGTTTGGAAAATTTTATTGTCTACTTTTTTTTGTAAATTTTGGCACTAAAATTTTGACTCCTATTGAAAATTTCAACTTTTTTAAATAACAAATTTTTTCGAAAATTCGTAAGTTTTTGAAAATTTTGCCCATTTTGAATTCTTTTGAAATTTCCGTTTTTTTTTTTCAAAATGTTTATTTTGTATGAAAATTTCGACTTATTTGACCTCTTTCGGAAGAATTTTCAATAATGTAAAATTTTCAATAATATAACATATTCGACTTTATCAAAATTTTAACGCTGCGTGAAAATCTTGCCCGTTTTTCAAAATTTTGCGTCCTTTTGAAATTTTGTTGCTTTTTGAAATTCGAAATTTTCAAAAAATTTGAAGATAAGACGGCAACGAATTTTGTTTTTTTTTCCCAAAATGTCAACATTCTCCAAGGCTTCAACTTTTAGAGAGTCTGGATTATATAAATGTCGATATTTTTCAAAATTTCAATTTTTAGCTTTTTTTCGAAACTTCCAAATATCCGACTTTAAAAATCGATCTTTTAAAAACTTCAAATTTTCCAATTTTGCAAATTGAGATTTTCTTTTAAAATTATATATTTTGTACCTTCGAATGCGAATCGTTGTATTACCTTGTAAGTGGATTTTAGTCCTTAAGGAAAAGAAGTGTCAAAAAGGCTGATGCAGTAGACTTTTGTTTATAAACTGGAACCTAAATACCAATTTTCATATTTATAACTTCAAAAATGGCGAAATTCCATACAAAATGTCATCCCTTGTTTAAAACCCCTGGAGAATGACTTTTCAAAAATCCTTTCTTCGTGCTGTTACGTTACAAAAGGAATGCATGTGCAAAATTTCATGCTTCTAGACTCACCGGTCTTGGTTGGGCGTTGTCTGGAGTCAGTGTTTAAGTTTTATTAAGTAGATATACTAAAAGGTTTTTTTTTTCTACAGGACGTAAAGGAGCTTCCGGTGCCGGCGGAGGCGGAGATGATGGAACTGCTGGTGGTGATAAACCACAGCAGCCGTCAACTTCGGGTAAGAATACATCTTGATCTTGAAATTTTTGTTTAATAGAAATATAGCTCTAATGTTAATAAATTTTGGCTCTAATTATAAGAAAGGTGAAGTTCCTCTTACTCTATTGTAAATCTCTGAAATGATTGTTAAGACAATTAAAGATCCTTAAGTAATAGAAATGACGATTTCCTACAAAATCTACTAGTTTGTTT
Organism: Dastarcus helophoroides; assembly: GCA_028583605.1. NCBI lineage: Eukaryota > Metazoa > Arthropoda > Insecta > Coleoptera > Bothrideridae > Dastarcus > Dastarcus helophoroides. The sequence goes on along the minus strand of CM053328.1, from coordinate 24,563,316 downwards.
AGTAGGCCAAAGAAAGCTGTTACAAATTATCAGCTGTTCAAATGAAAAAGTTATCAAGTTGGCTGTTGAAAATTTCTTATCTTTTATTTCTTATCATGATTGAAAACTGCAAGGTTTTAATAATTTTGAACAACTATCAATTTTTTTCAAAATTTTTCAAATTTTCGAATTAAGTTTACACTATTTTTCAAAATTTCGATTATTTCTTAAGGTTGCGGTTTTTTTTTGAAAATGTTAATTTTTTAAATGTCTGCTTTAATTCGTATTTTTTAAGTGTTATTGAAAATTTTGGCGCGCTATAAAGATTTCTATTGGCAGATGTAACTTACTTATCGTGGCTTAATGTTATTGATGAATTATTTAATTATATGTATTTATATAGACTATTTTTATACTTTTAGTGACCACCAGAGTTTTAAATTATTTGCCTTATGTGAGAAACAAATATTCTAAATTTTGTTATTGTAGCAACGCAAAAAAAGATTGCGCAGCTCCAGTCTGCATTGTCAAAGAAACGTTATGATATGATAGTTGCTAGGTAAATAGACAAATCCTCACACATTTAAGATCCACCTAGGCGGAAAATACTTTTAATTTTAATTTATTAACCAAAAATAACAATACTGCAGGTTTTATGAAGTTTATATCCCCTGTCTTTAAAATTAGGGGAGACCGAGGAGAGTTGTGACAATTTTTACTTTAATTATTATATCTCAGTTAACAAACCTTCTAAATCTATCAATTATATGAGTTAATGCAGCTCAGTTCATACTCTTAGAAATAATAATCAAAATTAATGAAAGTATTAAGGTTTCTCAGAAAATTCAAAAAAATAGACTACTTCCCATGTCATAACTCTCCTAATACCGTGGTAAGTTGTGACACCCATGTATTTCAACTATTTGGTGGTAAAAAATAATACTATTATGTTATCGATAAATAAATAACTCATTTCTTTTGAACACAACACTATAATTATTATTTGGTATATTTGGACGTATTAAAATAATCTAATAATTAGTCATAAAAATAAAATTTAATTTGATAAACAATTATGGCAGACGTATTGAAGCTCGCCCCCAGTGCAAGCTTCGTGGGCCCAGCCTTTGCTTTCGAGGCACTGAACCCGCTTTTCTTTGGATTTGCTATTGGAAAAGGTCTCAAGGCAACACAAAAAAAAACAATAATTTTCTGTATGTTCTTCGGCTTCATCTTCTTCATCACCAACTTAACTCTTTTATTAGTGCTCTTTACCATAATTTTTTGGGTTTCTTCTTTTTTTCGCTTAAAACGCGTTTTTTGCAGTTTTAATCTTTTTACTCTCTTCTATGATAGCAATTTCATTTTTGGTAGATGTGTCAGTTAGTACAGCAGATTTGATCGGGCGTCTATTCGGTTGGTTCTTTTTTCTTGGTGGAGCTTTGGGCAGCGGCCTAAGTAACTCTGGTGAAAACACTGTTAGAAGTGGTGGCAAGAGGACTACGGGCTGTAGACGTGGAGGCAACGGGCTCTTCGACGTTCATAATACATGAACTGCTGGAAGGTGTCATGTTTTGATCTGTAGAGTGACTTGGAGCAACGGTCCTTGTGGGATTAGGAGTTCTTTCTTCTGGGATTCCCGGAATTTGTAGAACACTTGACAATTGCTCCGTTTCTGGATGGGGCAAAATACGATCAGTGACTTGACTAGGCAGAAAATCACCCTCTCCAAAGATATTTGTATTAACAGGCCATATTCCTGTTGCAGAAAAACCAGCATTGATATTTTTTGCTGTGATCGCCACGTCAAATCCCGATTTAGTTATAGATGGAATATCATAAATGCTCATAACTTTCCCAGCATTTAAGCACATCCAATTATCACAAGGTGTATTAATAGCTTTCTTTAGAGAGCTGAGCCATCACGAATGAAATGTTCTTGAAATCTTTTTCGAGGAAATATAAACATGTAATTACCTACAGCGTTTCCAGCCAAAGCCAATGTGACTAAAGTTCCCCTTTCCGCCGATGTCATTGCACTGACCTGTTTTTCTCCACCTCGCGCTATTATTCTATCAGGCTTCTGAACAGTAGTTATTCCCGTCTCATCGACATTCCAAATATCTTTTGTGTTAAGTTTATATTTGCCTAAGACACCCATGTAATTATCAAAAAAGCAGCCACGTTCGTTTTATTAAAGCTCGTGGCACGAGCTAAGCTTGTGGCTTATGGCAATCTTAAAGATAAATCGGGATGTCGTTGCATGAATAGTTTAAGCCACACTTCTCCTAAAGCACTGAACTAAACACTGTGGCTTGTGATTAAGTCCAAAGAAGGTTTCGCCCCTTTACCACATCGGCAATTAAATAAATAATTCGTATCGCGTAATTATTTATTTAATTGCAGATGTGGTAAAGGGGTGAAACCTTCTTTGGACACTTCTCCTGCTTTCTTATTTTCTTCCCATGACTGTGGAAATTTTTTGTTATATTTTTTCGCTAATAAATATGCTAAACTTCTTGTCTCTTTTGTTGTAAACCCATAATTAGTCGCTGCACATGTCAACAAATACTCACATAGAATATTTTCTTCTTCTTTTGTAAAAACCGTCGGGCTAATATAACCTACAGATGGAGCTTCGCTTGTTAAATTAGCTTGATATGATTTTTTCTTCTTAATATATCTTTGCAATGATATATAGTTGAGTTTGTAAGAAGATGCGGCATCTCTAAGACTTTTATCTCTCAATGTGACTTCTTCAAAGGCCAATTCATAAATTTCGGCACTACTCATACCCCTATCAGTTTTTCGTTTGTATTTATTTGGGATTCTGAAACGAAAAAATAATAATTTACTATGCAATATTACACCACAGAACAAATAACCTTGCTACAATTACTAAGAATAATAGGAGAGTTGTGACATGCTGTCACCACTCGCCTAAATGTAAAAAAAGACGTGAGTAGGTTAGAATAGTAATTTTTAGTTCCAAAATAAGATGTCAATAAAAAAAAAATAACACCACACTAGAAACTTTAAAGACCAAAGCATGTGAGAAAAAATATCATAACAATGCAAACATAATACGTAACGATATATATGCAATCATAATTTTGATAAAAAACTTACTTTTTACAATTTTTTGTGTACTAATGTTGTACACCACAGCCCCTTTCCGTGCATTGTTTTCGCGTACTGCATCACATAGCGAGTCTCGAAATCAACAAACGTACGCTGTTGCGAGCCTGATGGCAGTTGTAGGTTCCGAGAAATCGACTATGTCACAACTCTCCTCGGTGTCCCCTACCTTATTAATTAGTTGCGATTTCTTTATTAACACTAACAATTAGCAAGCAGTGCTCACAGATCTGTCAATTTGAATTGACAGCTTTTATTTACAAGGTAATAAAAAAAACATTAACACTATGTGTCAATATTCGCACTGAAATATGTGGTGAAATAGTGCACTTTTTAATTAGACAAAGTTTCGTTTGTAATATTTAATCCTTTCATTAATAGGTATCATATTCAGTGTTATTAACTTTCTGTTTTATTTAGCCGGCGGTGGTGGCGATTTTGCAAAAAAGAAAGATCAACAGCCACCAAAAAAGGAGCAACCTGTTGTCGAGCAAATGCCTCGTGGTCGAGACTTGCCCAGTCCGCCTGAGCCTCAACGTTTTCCTCCTGGAGAACAGCAGACAGCAAAACGGGCAGGCCCTAGAGATATTCCACCAGAAGGACCATCTCAACAAGGTCCTCGAAAAGGCCAACAGTGGAAAGAGCCAGAACAGGCAAAGGGACCCAAACAAGGACGGGGACCCCAACAAGGGCTTCAGCAAGGAAGCGGACCTCAGCAAGGAACCAGACCTCAGCAAGGAACCGGACCCCAGCAAGCAAAAGGTCCTCAGCAAGAAAGAGGACCCCAACAAGGACGAGGTGCCCAGCAAGAGAGAGGACCTCAGCAGGAAAGAGGACCTCAACAAGGACGAGGTCCCCAACAAGAACGGGGGCCCCAGCAAGGAAGAGGTCCTCAGCAAGAAAGAGGGCCCCAACAAGGACGAGGTCCTCAGCAAGAGAGAGGTCCTCAGCAGGAAAGAGGACCCCAACAAGGACGAGGGCCCCAACAAGGACGAGGGCCCCAACAAGGACGAGGACCCCAGCAAGAAAGAGGACCTCAGCAGGAAAGAGGACCCCATCAGGGAGGTCCCCAACAAGAAAGAGGACCGCAGCAACAACGAGAACCTCAACAAGGTAGGGGACCCCAAAGAGGAAGAGGACCACAACAAGGACAAGGACAAGGACCCCAGCAATATCAAGAAAGCCCTCAAAGTTTTGAGCGTTCTTATTCTCAGCAGTCTCAAGCGTCTGATGAAGCTAGAAGGCAAACTAGGTTTCAGCAACCATCCGTAGAAAGTCCGCTTCAACCGTCTCCTGGTAAGAAAAATTTCAGAGTAGATTATTTTATAGGGACATTGCATGCCAAATCAACTACCTTTTTTTATTACACCCTATGAAAGCTTATGCCTTCCTAATTAATTTATTGTTTAACATGGAGGGGGTTGGTGGGAATTCAAAATGTTCTCTTCCAACCCTCTAAATGTTGTAAACCAAATTAACCAAAATTACCTAAACTTGCATAAAATGTAATAAAAAAAGGGGGTTGCTATTTAAAAAAAGTAGTCCTTATCCCTATCTATCCGCTACTGCTTACAACTTTCAGAATTAAACTTTTACCAAAGTTTATGCCCCCCAAAAAAAAACAAAATTGACCTGTTTCAGGGATTTTTTTTTAAATTTGCCACTTTCTGAAATGTGTATGACTTGAGACATAGGTGTATAGTTAGATTGAGATTTGGGACTTGCTCCATTAAACGCAAAACAAATTAAAATTGGCGAACTTAAAAAAAATGAATGGACTGAAATATCACATGGAATATTTATTTGTATTTTTTTTTCTGAAAAGTATATTTCATAAAAAAATTTGGAAGTGAGTTTTTGAAAAGGTTATGGATGTTTGAAAAACATAAACACTTAATAGCAGAGCCCCACTTCCATTCTAACAAACACTTGGTATATCGCAATGCCAGGCGTCCCTGTATTAGTTAAATTTTCATTCTATTGTACCCACCAAATTACTCCTTAAATGACATCCTGATTACTCAGTCCCTATAAACCGCTTGTGTTGAAAGTGCAGCTGTATAAGGCGAGGCCATTTGAAAATTAAATGCCTTGATTATCTTGCCAACTGATACCTTTAAAAATGCGAAAGTTGAAAGTGCGGCTACTGCATCTGGAATGGCCCTTATCTTTATGCACTGATACTGTTTACCGATTGTCCCAAGGATAGAACTTCTATCGAATAATTTTTTTCTTAAGCTTTATACAGATTCTAAACTGACCAATGTATTGATTCATCTCTTGCTGTTTCATCTGTTTATTTTTTACTAGCTGTTAAAATTGTATCTATCTAGGACCTGTAATCCTTTTCTTACACAGTGAAGTCGTTTTCTGCTCTTAAAAATCTCGAAATATCATAAACCATTTATTTTTGTAATCTTTGCTTTCTAAACAAATTTTACAATGAAGTATAAGTCCATTTTTTAGTGTATGTAAAATAATATATCCCGACCCATCGAGAAACGGGGGTAAAGGAGGCACATAACTTGAGACCCACGTTTTATGAGGGGCCAGTAATCACCCATGTTAGTAGCTCATCATTTACAAAAAGTTGAAGGCTTCCTTTTTTAGAAATTTCGTGTTAAAACTCGAGTTTTTTAATATAACTTTAAATTTTTTCTCGAAATTTGAACTCTTTTTGTCAAAATTCCATATTTATATTTTAAACTCCAAAATGCTTCTAAATTTTGAATTTTTTTGAAACTTTTCAGTATTAATTTTGGGGTTTTTTTAATGCCAGCCATTTACAACGTCAAATTCTTTTAAAAAATTCAGAATTTTCTGGAAAATGGAAATTGTTTAAAAAATCAAATATACAAAAATTCGTAGATTCGAAAAGGTCAAAATTATGGGAAAAAAATTTGATGAGAAAATTACGAAATTTCCAAAAGAGTGGACATTCTAAATAAATTTCGAAATATTGAAAAAATCCAACTTTTGAAAAAAAATTGAATTATTTAAAAAAAGTCAAGTTTGCATATAATTTCTCATAAAAAGTAGATGTTTTAGATGTTTCCTAAAAAAGACAAATTTTTCAAAGAATTTAATCTACACAAATTCGAAGATTTGAAAAAAAGTTATTATTTTGGAAAAAGTTGGAAATTTTTCAAAATAGTCGAAATTTTAAAAAGTGGTCGAAATGTTAAAAAAAGTCAAAACTTCAAGAAAAAATCGAAATTTTGATAATAAAATGTTAAAATTAAACAGTGATGAAAAAATTTTACTAACCTATTTCGAAGAGAGTTTGCCCATGGCAGAATTAGTTTCAAGGAAAATTTCTAAAATTAAGTCGACTTCTTCAAGAAATTACTCCCCCGTACTTCGTGCATTGCTCTTACATTACATTATTATTCCCAAAGAGCTTACGAATATGTAAGAGAAGTTTTTGGACTCTGCTTACCGCATCCAGGAACAATGCGCAAATGGTACCAGAACATTAATGACAACCCAGGTTTTACCAAAGAGGCTTTTCAAGTTTTAAAAACCAAAGCCGAAAATTCTGAAAAGAGAATTGTGGTTGGTTTAATAATTGATGAAATGGCCATACGACATGTAGAATGGGACAGGGAAAAGTATCATGGCTACGTAGATTATGGAGCTGGTATAGATATGGACATGGACAATGTACCGGTTGCTAAAGAATCTTTTGTTTTTCTTTTCAATTCCATAGAAGAGAATTGGAAAATACTTGTAGGGTATTGTAGATAGTGTCGCAGGAAATCGACGTGCATCCTTTGTTCTTCATTGTTTAGAGGAAGCTCATGAGAACAAAGTAGATGTTGTATCTTTAACGTTTGATGGATGCTCAGCAAACGTTTCAATGTTAAAAATTTTAGGCTGTTCCCTTGATCTCACAAATTTTCACACTAGTTTTAAGCACCCCATTATTAAAAGAGATGTAGCAGTTTTTCTAAATGCTTGCTACATGCTGAAATTGGTGCGCAATTCTTTTGAATTAAAAAAATATTCGTTGATGAACATAATAATCAAATTAAATGAAGCTATTTAGAAGAACTGAACCATATTCAGACTAAAGAGAATTTACATTTGGGTACAAAGTTGCGAAAAGAGCATTTAAATTTTCATAATAAAATAAAGGTCAAGCTCGCAGTTCAGCTTTTTAGTAAAAGTGTGGCTGATGCTCTGATTTTTGCAAAAGTGTTTTAAGAATAGATGCATTTCACAATGTAGATGCTGCAGTAAAATTTATTAATTTAATTAACGACCTCTTTGACATATTAAATTCTAGAAATATAAATAATTCTGACTTTAAATCGCCACTTCGTTTAGTAAATAAAGAATATATATTTTCAAAGTTAGATAAAGCAAAAAATTATTTAATAAATTTAAAAACCATGGATAACATTCGTCTAATTGATACAGATCGTAAAATGGGTTTTATTGGTTTGTGTTGTTGTATTGACAGCACAAAACATTTGTTTCGTTATTTAATAGAACAAAAAAGGCTTATTGAATATCTGAACTGCTGTTTTGTAATATTAGGCAACAAGGTGGATATAACAACAACCCCACAAGCAGACAATTTAAAGCAGCCTGTAAAAAAATATTAACACATATGGAGCTAAGAGAATCATTTTCAGGCAATTGTATTCCTCTTCAGCACATAACAATTTTAGAATGCAGTTCTTCAATTCAAAAAATTAATTTAACTTGCGGTTCATACAGATTTTTAAGTTTATCGGAGAAGAGTGACGAACAATATTTCTTTAATGTTTCATGAGAATCCCTTCAACTGTCGGAATATAGTAAGTACATAATAACTTATATAGCTGGCTTTGTAACGCGTACTTTAATAAAAAAAAAAAACGTGATGATTGTTTAAACAGTTTGATGTCAAACAGATCTCAGTTATATAGTGATTTAATTTTCCTTTAAGATCGTGTTGGTTTAACTTACCCATCTGAATAAAGATGTGATTACTGTTTGTCAAGAAACAGAAAAAGTTATAAAATTCTTTAATAGTAATAATAGAAAATGTACAGCTACATTAATGAAAACAAAAATTGTGTATCATGTGCCAAAAAAGTTTTTAAATCTAAACGTGTTTAAAGATTTGCGTGTCCATCAATTCGATAATTTTCCCAATAATTGTAACCACATAATAGAGCTTTTGAGAGCTATTTGTGAAAAATATATAGACACAAGAATGCACCATGCCACCAAAATTTTTAATACTATGAAAATAACCAAATGGCTTATTTTAAATAAAGTGACACTATTTAAAGGACAATAAGTAAATTTAAATTATTTTGTAACCTCCTCTCATCTATTTTCAACTTATTAACTTTGTACCTAAATGTAACTCATCTGGAGCTTCTTTAACAGGCATACATTTTCTGTGCAAACCATTCTTTGGGTTTATTTGTCTAAATACCATCGAATTTTCTTTTTGAAAGCGATCCTAATTTTAAATATTCTCTTTTGCAATATTTATATTATAGTTGGTGCTTGTCGTTCTTTTCAGTATTTAGAATAGGTTTTCAATAAAGTATTATAAGTAAGTTGTGTTATTTCTGATGGTATATATTCCTTATCCATTTCTATATCACCACCTACGTAACGTTTTTTGCTATAAAATGTTAATTCAATAATTTTATAAGTAATAAGATAGATAAACTTAGAAACATAAAAGATCCAAGAAAAATAATGATTTCCATTTCTTGCCAAAACAGCATCTATTTAAATTGTTTTATTTACCCAAAAACGCCTGGTCACAAAGTTTTACTGAAATCGCTACTGTCGTTTCGAAAATAAAAAATATGTTTCTAAAAAATCAAGATGTCTTTGAAAATAGTTCTCCTGGACTTTTACCAAAAAGCACTTATCAAAATTATCCTTTTGGCCCAAAAACCCCTAATTCCAAAGTTTCATCTAAATCGTTAGAACCGTTACGCGGTAAGTTTCGTATTTATAAATTTTACTTAATCTGGTCATGTCAAAGAGTAGTGGGATGCAGTACCCCACTTCCCCGGGTTTTACATTCAGCGGTTCACATGTTACGAGATTGAAATGCTCAGTCTATTTAGTCTCTGATTACCATCTGGCATCTCTGCCGATTTAGTTTCTCTTTCCGTCTTGCCTTATACCAGAAGTTTGCTTTGTCGTTCTCATTGGCAAGCACACCGAAATAGTGTACTGACCGATACTGTATGTACTTATATGATTTATTTTCTAGTTCATCAGGTGTTTGTTCCGCCGGCTCCAAAACGCGGCTCTGCTACGGTAGCTGTTACAAAGAGTTTTTCGCGGATGCAGATTGCTAGAAAACAGCCTGATCAAATTAGACCTGGCACGAAGGGTCGACGTATTACCATTGAAACTAACCATCTTCAACTTAATTTGGGACAATTAAAAGAAGCCATACATTATGACGTCAATTTGGAGCCTGAAACACCTAAAAAATATTTGCGCCCTGTAATGGAATTATTCAGACAGAAACACTATCCATCACGATATCCAGCATTTGATGGTAGAAAAAATCTTTACAGCACGAGTTATTTGCCTTTTGGGCAATTAATTGAAGATACTATCTTAATGAAGGTATGTATATTTGCACTACCTACTGTGGTGAAAATTTTTTAAATTGAGATATCACTTCTTAAAGATTTAAATAATAGTACCCAAATACTTACTCCTAAAAATAACTAAATAAATAAAGATTTCTTGTCCATTAATTAGCGATATTTCGCTCTGACCACTCTCCCTTATCATTGCTGTTAATGAGTGGTTAATAACGTGATAAGTGTACGTCTACTGACTTATGTTGTATATGTTGTAAACCATTTAGTGCCGTCAGTAGTACCATGCTTTTGGTGGTCCATGGGTTTATTTCAAAAAATTGAGATATATTTATTTTATTTTTTTTTCGATTTTTTGGCTTTACTTCTGAACACATAGTTAATATTAAGACTAAAACATCCTCGTTCTATAGAGTGCGCCTTACAAACCCATCTATTCATTTTCAATATACAGGGTTTTTCAGATAAAAGTAGCCACCCTTAATAACTCAAGAACGAAGAATAGCAGAAAAATTTCCAAAAACAGGTCGATTTTTATTTCAAGGGCGACAATTTTTGGCGTCAAGTTCTTGATGACCTCGCTTTCCCCCTTCCCCCCACTTCAATTCAACTACCTCAAAAAATTTAAATGGCAATAGGATCCAAATAATACTTCATTTGAAAGATATTTTAACTAATCTATTCAGTGATGTGTTACATTTCAAATTCGAGCTATTAGTGTTTTAGAAAAAATCGATTAACGTTTAAGAATAAACTTAGAATTTTTACCGTGGTGGAACAAACTTCGTAAACAAAAGTAAAACTTTTGCAAAAAGTCGAAATTTCCAAAAAGTCAAAATTTTGAAAAGTCAAATACATGAAAATTAAACATTTAAAAAACCACAATTTTGAAAAAGTCAGAATTTTGATCAAAATGTTGAAATCTTCATAAAAAGCCAAAAAATTCAAATTATGAAAAATTTTTATTGTCAAATTTTCCAAGAAAACTGAGATTCTCAAAAATTAAAAGTTGAAAAATGTGAAAATTTTCAAAAAGGCAATGGGCAAATAATCAAGAAACCAACTTTTAAATCATTGAATTTTATGGAATTTGGCAATGTCATTAGGAAAATTAAAAAATAAAATTGGCCTGTCTCGGGGTTTTACAAAAAAAAAATCATTAGAAAGGGTGATTTACTCCTAGAGTCATTTTTTTCTGTAGAATGATATGAATAATTAAACCCAATATACGGTTTTAATTTTACTGCTACAATGCTTTTTCTGACATATAATTTGCATTAAAAGTGAAATAATATAAAACTCTTACCTTTATGAGGGTTGGCGATGGGATTGATCATTATCAGATTGAGGGACAAAACATTCATTTTTTCACCTTCTGCTTATTTTATGTCGATATTTCAACAATTCAATTTTAATTTGAAAATACCTATTTTTAGGGTCTTACTTCTTAAATTTATATTTTCGCTTGAATGGAAAGGAATGTTCTTTACTGAACCAAATCTCGAAACATTATATTGTGCTAAAGAAAAATCCACATTTACCGATCATTTCAGTCAATATAGCAATATTATTAAGAAAATTAAAAACCAAAGTTGACCTCCGGTTTTGCAAAAAAAAAACTCATCAGAAGGGATGATTTACCCCAAGAGTTAATTTTTTATTCGCAGTAATATAGAAAATTAATCCTAACATATATTTTCAATGTTATTGTTAAAACGTTTATTGTGACATATATTTTGCATTAGAAGTGAAATACCATAAAACTTTAATTTTAAGAGGTTTGGAAATCCCGTGGAGTTAACCATTATTGAATTATTCCTAAATTATTGTATTTTTATATAATTTATGGTAATGTATCATTTTTCCAGATATGTGCAAAAGAGACTCTTTTTTCCTTCTTTCTTCTTGTTCGATATTGCTTCACTTGCCTAAAGAAAAAAAAATCAATAATTATGACACAAAATCTATTAGAAAAGACAAGTGTGACAGATTTGTGGCACATATGTATAGGTTAAAATATATTTGATTATATGGATTTTAAATACATTTAAAAATGTTTAAATTTTATTTTCTTGACAAATATTAAAAAAACTTAAAAAAGCCCAAATCTGCTGAATAGAGAATTAAAAACCATTTTAAATGAGGTATCACACGCATCCTTGTTCAATTTAAAAATTTTAAAGGGGTAACTGTAACTCCAGGTGGGTTGAAGGGAGTGGGATATAATTATGCCTTAAAAGTGTGATTTGAAAATCTCAAATTTCGTAGATAATGAATTTACATGCGTTACTTTTGGACCTCACGGTATGTATTTAATCCAAACCTGGAAAAGATCAACTTTGGTTTTTAATTTTCTTAATAATACTGCTACATTGACCGAAATCATCGACAAATATAGATTTTTTCTGCACAATATAATGTTTCGAGACTTTGTTCAGTAAATAATATTTCTTTACATTTAAGGGAAAATATAAATTTTAGGGGTGAGACTCTAAACAATAAGTATTTTCAAATTAAAACTTAATTGTTGGCACATTATATTGATGAAATATCGACATAAAATAAGTAGAAGGTGAAAAAATGAATGTTTTGACTGGCAATCTGGTAATGCTCAATCCCATCGCTAACCCTTATAAAGGTAAAAGTTTAATATTATTTCACTTTTACTGCAAAATATATGTCAGAAAAAGCACTATAGCAGTAAAATTAAAACCACATATTATGTTTAATTATTCATATCATTCAACAGAAAAAATGACTCTAGGAGTAAATCACCCTTTCCAATGATTTTTTTTGTAAAACCCCGAGACAGGTTAATTTTATTTTTTTAATTTTCCTAATGACATTGACAAATTCCATAAAATTCAATGATTTAAAAATTGGTATAAAAGACAAAAATTAAACCCACCCCTATACAAATTAGGGGTTGCAACCCTTTGGCATAACTGATACGTTTTTAGAAGCACATTCTTATGGGAAATAACGTAACAATGGTTTTACCGAAAAATTCCAATTTTTTCTTGAGACATTAAAGAAAAACTGTTTTTGGGGGTTATCTTTAAGGGTGGGGAATTTACCACCTAAATCACAAATTTAGCATCTAAAAAAACTGTTGATACATTATTTTGATGAAATATCAACATATAATAAGTCAAAGGTGAAAAAATAAATATTTTGATTCGCAATCTAATAATGATCAAATCCATGGGATTCTCCAAGCATCATAAAAATAGGGGTGTTACGTTATTTCACTGTTAATGGAAAATATATGTCAAAATTATTATTATAGAAGTAAAATTGAAAACATATGTTGTGTTTTACTTTCCATACCACTGTACAGAAAAAAATTAACTCAAGGGGTAAATCACCCCTTGCAAGAATTTTTTTTGCAAAACCCCAAGACAGGTCAATTTTATTTTTTAGTTTTCTTAATAAAATTGTTATATTTGATAACATTCAGTTGTTCAAAAGTTGGTATATAAGAAAAAAAATGAAACTCACGCCCATAAAAATTAGGGGTTGCAACTTTTTTACATAACTAATATGTTTTTAGAAGCGCTTTTTATGAGAAATAACAGAGCGTTTGTTTTTCATCAAAAAATTCTGATTAATTCTTGAGTTATTAAAGAAAAACTGTTTTTTGGGGTTAACTTTAAGGGGTGATTTTACCACTTAAATCGCTGAGTTAGCATCTAAAAAAAAATAAGTGTCTCATATTTTTTTATGTACTATAACATATCACAAAATGAAAAAAATCGGTGGGGTACACCTCGGGTACTTTCCTTGTGAGTGCAAAGTTATGGCAGCATCATTATTTTTCTCATTGAAAATGATCTTTTCTCTTTTTTTTATTTAAGACACTTCCAGTAGCAATAAACTTTAATATAATTGTTTGATGGCTCTCTCAGCTACTGATTCATTAGGCCATTTTCATTTTTTTTTTCTGCATATGACATCGCTTTACCTAAACCGTATATTTCCAAAAAAATGTTGAACTCGGAATCAATCGAGGTAAAATTTGACATTTTGAGTGTAAACTTCAACTTTTTACTCTAGAAATTAGGACTATAATTTTATAATCAAAAAAAAAAAGAAATGTAGAAATTTAAATCTGCCTTTTGAGACACATGTCACAAGAAACTCAAAATCTATAAAAATGATATTTAAGATTTAACAGCAATTTTTCGAAAAAGGTCGAAATTTTCAGAAAAATTAGAATTTTATAAAAAAAAAAGTAAAAAATTTTGAATCTTAGGTATTGTATTCTTCATGGTGAAATCTTATTGACCGGAAATATTATGTTTATTAATTTTATTTAACATTTCTTCGGCACAGTTTGGTAATATTTTTATTGTTTGTTGACAATATTCTAAACAGTTTTTGAAATATGACTACAGGATAATAAATTTAAATATCAAGTAGTCATATTTCAAAAACTGTTTAGAATATTGCCAATAAACAATAAAAATTTAAATATTTCCAAACTGGATCTAGGTATTTAATTGAAATGTCGTCTATCCGGCTTGTTGTCTGGACATTTCGATTTTTCTCTGAACATTTCGACATTATCCGCTGCATTTCGTTTTCAAGTTAAAATTTTAAAAATAAGAATTCGCACTTTAAATTTGAATCAGAAAAAAAATCGAAACAAAACACTACAAAGATCATCAATTTTTTTCAAAAGTTTTCCTTTGCTTCTCGAAGCTTCGATTTTAAAATAAACTTAATAAAATTTGACATTTCCAATTTTTTTTCAATGATCTGGAATTTGAAGATGGAATTTTAATTTCGACATTTCTAAGTTGTGTCTTGAAATTTCAATTTTAGCCACAAAATGTTAACTTCAGTGTTAAAATTTCAGGAACAATTAGTAATTATAAGTTTATAATTGCAATGATGAATAATAACCATCCAGACACATATTGAAAAAGCCAACGTTGCCTTTTGCGAATATAAAAGATCAATATTTGCATTTGCAAATGTACAAAAATCAACATTAGTTTCATTAGTATCTTGTTTTGTATTCCTTTGATTTTCAGTGATTGCATGTTATTTTTGAAAAATTAAAATCTGGAATCATTTTTTTAAACAACATACTTGAACACAAATTTTTCTATTTCAGGATGAGGATCGCACAAAGGAATATAAAGTACAAATAAAGTATGCCAATCATGTTGATTTAACTCCATTGCACAATGTCCGAATGACGGTTGAATCTCCCCAAGACGCTTTGGCGTGTGTGGACATCGTACTACGCAGCGCAGCGTCCGCCGTTTGCATCAATGTCGGCCGTTCTTTCTTCACGCCTCCTCGAGACCAAATTATTGATTTGGGCGAGGGCATGGAAATGTACTATGGTTTCTATCAATCAGCCATAAGAGGCTGGAAACCTCTTCTGAACGTGGATGTTGCTCACAAAGCGTTCCCAAAAGAAATGAATGTAATCGACCTAATTTCTGAACTTTTTAATACTTTTAGGAGTACAGTAGATTTAAACAAAGAACTATTTGAAGATCAGAAAAAGACGTTGGCTAAGCATATTTCCACATTAAGAATTGTGTATATGATACCAGGACAACCGGGAAGCAGACGATCATATTCGGTTAATGGCGTTAGAGATTGCGCCAGGAAAGCTACTTTTACTTTGGACAATGGGCAGCAAACAACGGTGGAGAGATACTTTGAACGGGAAAAGAGATATAAATTGAAATATCCTTTGATGCCTACGTTGTGGGTTGGAAGTAAACAAAGAGAAAATCCTATATTATTGCCCGCAGGAGTTTTGTATTATTCAGCGGGGACAAGCCGTAATTCGGAAGATGACTGAAAATCAGACATCAGCTATGATTAAAAAAGCAGCGACATCAACTACGGTAAACGGTATAGAATTGTTTTGAAATAAAAAACAATATTTTTTTATTGCAGGTAAGAAAAAATAAGATAATGAGCGCTCTCCAAGATGTAAAGCACAATCAAAGTCCTACCGTTCGAGAATTTGGTTTCTCAATTGGTAGTGATTTTGAAAAAGTGGAAGCTAGAATTTTGAATCCGCCTTCCTTGGAATATGCCAGACAAGATAAGGTAAGAGCATCCAAAGGAGTATGGAGGGCTGACAGGCAACAGTTTTTAAACCCAGCCGCAATTAATCGATGGACAATTGCTTATGCCGACAGATATGAACCAAGAGGCATTAATGACTTGGCTAAAATGGTATGTATAACTACTGTGTCCCACAAAGATGTCAGATGTCTAATGTTGACATTGTTTGAAAATTCAGCCAGTTGTAGTGGTGAATTAGGTAACATACAAACAGTTTATATTAGTCTTCACTAAACATCACTAAGAACTATTGATTAGATCAATAGTTTTGATTATCAGTAGTAATGTTAAGTACTGTCGATAATTCACAGCAAATGGTTGTCCAATTAAAGTTATTAGACCATATAGACACTACAAAGACTTATGCCATCTTTAAATTTAATTAAAAGGAAGTAAACTGGAAATTTTCAATTTTTCTTTTTTACCTAAATTCGAAATTCCTACCATTTTCTAAATATTTCATTGTTTTTTTTTTTTAATTTCAAATTGTCAACTTGGAAGAGAAAATTTAATTTTTTTAAATGACAAGTTGAAGTGAATACTTTAAGAAAAAATGTTGATTTCAATCAAACATGAAACTGAGAAGAAATATTTTTCAAGTACGATTTTTTATATTATTCATTTTAATCTTAAGATTTTAATTTAGAAATTTCGATGTTTAAAAAATTTAAAGGCATATGTTTTTAAACATTTCAAAATGTGTTCTTGAAATTTCAGGTTTTGTTTGTCTCTTACACATTTCGTTTTAAAGTAAATATTTTTAAAAAATAGAAATTTCTGCTTTAAATTTAATGCTGAAAAAGTTGTTATTTCTGAAAAAAACTGAAATTTTTCTAGTCTCTATTTTTTTTTTAAATTTTGATTTTCAAAATTCCGTATTTGTTTTGAATTTAATTACGAAATTTTTATTTTGGTATTGAAATTCAAAAGAATTGTCCAAATTTAAACTAGCAGTTATGAATTTATGAATAAGTTGAGGGATTGCAAAAAATTCAAATTTTGAAAGTAATGGGCAAGTATTTCTTTTAAATCTTGGAGTCTTTTCCAGTATTTGTTTATTTATTCGTTTTATTTGTTATTATTATTTTATTATTTCGAACCATCGACTTTAATCCAAAGATCCCTAAGCCAAATTTCTATCTTGTTTTAAAATGTTGACTTTAATTTTGCAAAGTTGAAATTAAAAAATATAAAATTTACAACTGTAAATCTGACATTCTCAAAAAGAGACGAAATTTTTAGAAAAAAAAGATTAAAATTTCTAAACTTTCATGATAAATTTCCCCCATGATGAAACAATTGAATATTCGAATTTAATGTCAAAAATTTTACTTGAAATGAAGAAAATACAAATTTCTCCTTTAAATTTAAAACAAAAAACTGAATCTTTCTGAAAAAAAATTGCAACATCTTAAAAAATTTCTAATCTTAAAATTTTCGTATTTTTCTTAAAATTTTGGTTTTAATCACGAAATTTTAACTTTGATGTTGAAATTTTAAAAGTAGTACTTTCAAGCTTAAACACGCGATGATTGATAAATCGAGGTTTTTAATGAAACATCAACATTTTTACGTGAATACAAGAATAAATTATTGGACACCTCGATATTTTAAGACAGCGGCCCCTGAGGTCCCTCGCTCCGGAACCCGGACAATCGGTGAGGGAAGCTTCCTTATAATCATAATCGTCAGCAATTTGCGGCCTGCAATCCTTCCAGGACACCAGATCTAACTATTTAGAAGCTTATGCAGATTAATGTTTTAACATAATATGTAGTTGCAAAAAATCTATTTTTTGTACTTTTTCATTGGTAAAATCCCTAAAATCATACCCGTGCGTCCTAAGTTCGCATCAGAAACGACTCAACTGAAGAAAAAGTCGCAAATTACATAGAGTATTGCGTTCAAGCTTGAAATTTCGATTTTTTTTTCCAGTTTTAAAATCTAAAGTTCGAGTTTCGATCTGAAATTTTTCTTATGCTTGAAAAGTATACCTACCAATTCAAAATTATAGTTTCCCATAAAATTTCCAGTTCGACGTAAATTTTTAAATTTCGACTTTAATCTTCCTGCATTAAACCCAAATTAATAAAAGATTTTTATAAATTTTTCTCGAAATTTCAACATTAATAACTTTTTCTTTTTATACGAGGGCAGGTTGATAAGTCAGGTAAAAATGAACGAAGCGGTAATACTAGTTACAAGTTATAACATGTTTGGGCAGGTCATTGTTTTGAGAATATATACACGAAATTTCATACTGATATTTTATTGCTTTGTCAGTCGTTTAGACCAGAAAAGTCGTTCTTTCGCTGGTAAAATGGAAAAAGGTGAATTTCGAATGTTGATAAATTACTTTTTACGCAAAAAAACCATCACGCAAACGAAAAAATATCTTGGTAAGTATTATGGTGAATCCGTCGCTTAAGACTTAAGATTCACAAGTGGTTTACTGAGTTTCGTTGTGGTAGAACAAGCACGGAAGGCGCTCCTCCATCAGAATGTCCAATTGAAGTAACCACTCCAGAAATGATCACGAAAATCCACGATATCGTATTAGGAGATCGACGAGTGAAGTTAATAGGAAGTAGCCAACACTATAAACATCTCATGTGATCGAGTTTCCAACTTATTTCATGAACATTTGCATATGAAAAAGCTTTCGGCAAGATGGATGGTGTTTGTTGACAATTTACCCAAAACGTGAAAGACTGACACTTCTCCAAGTTAATTTGTGGCTGTTTGAACGAAACCCAGATCAGTTTTTCTACCATTTTATCACTGTAGATGAAACATGGATTCATTTTTACACACCAGAGACAAAACAACATTCTAAGCAGCGGATGGAAGCTAGTGGCAGTGCTCCGAAGAAGGCCAAGGTCGTTCCATCAGCAGGCTACGGTTTTCTGGGACGCACAGGGTACGCTCGTACCTAATTTCTTCCATAAAGGGAAGACAATAAATGGAGAGTATTACGCTGCACTCTTGGACCCGTTAACTCAAGAAATCAAAGCAAAACGGCCTCATCTTGCCAAGAAGAAAGTCCTGTTTCCCCATGATAATGCTCCTCTCCATTCTTCAGCTACTGCAAAGGTCAAGCTGGTGGAGTTGCGCTACGAAATGCTTTCACATCCACCATATTCTCTTGACCTAGCTCCTAGTGATTTCTTCCTTTTTTCAAGCATGAAAAAATGACTTGGGGGACGAAGATTTTGAACTGATTTGGAGGTTATCTCCGAAACTGAGGCGTATTTTGAGGGCCTTGGAAAAGATTACTACAAAGAAGGGATCAAAAAACTGCAGCATCGTCTAACCAAGTGTACAGTTCTAAAAGGAGATTACGTCGAAAAATAAATGACACTCATTCGAAAAAGTAACTGTTTCATTTTTACCGGACTTATCAATCCACCCTCGTAATTTTGATCGCAAAATCATTATTTATAGATATTTTACAAATGTTCATATCTTCTATTTTTATTATTTGGCTAGAAATGTTGACTATAATTTCAAAATTTAAAAGTTACACTTGAATTTTTGAAGAAAAAAAATGGAAACTACTAGATGAAAGTTGAAATGTAAAAAAACTCGATACTTATAAGAAAAACTCGATATTTTGAAATAAACGTAAAAGATTTGAATAAAAATATATTCACATTTGTAGAAAAAGATACAACTTTGAAAAGAAACCCAAAATTTATAAAATGAAAAAAAAATATTGGTTTAATTCCATATTTTGACAAATAAAATCATTTCTAGGTTAGTGCAGAAATTTTAAAAAACTCTCGAAATAAAAAATCGAGTTTTAAATATTCCTTTCCAGAAAAACTCCAAATTTTGGGTCTAATCGAAATCCACCAGAAATTTTCATTCTACAAAGTAAGGTTTATCCTGTCAATTATCAGGAATTTTGTAAAAAAAAGTATCCGAAAATTTAATATAACAAACATTTCTGTAAATTTTCTATTTGAATTCAAAATGTTATAAAAAATATTTATCTTTCTGGAAAGTTGAAATTTTGAGGCAAACTCGATGTTGTTTCAAAAAAAAAACACAAAAAACATGAATTTTCGAATTACATATATTCCCAATTTCGAGAAAAATGTCGAAATTTCCAGATCAAGGGCAAAATTCGTAGAAAAAGTTGTAATTTTGTATTTAAAATCGAAAATAATAATAATAATAATAACATTGAAAGAAACAACAAAAAACACAAATAGATTGTTGCACAATTTATAGACATTTCGGTAGTAAATGGAAAATTTTAAGGAAAATCTTAGGGATTTGGAAAAAAATATTTCCTTTTCTCCAAAAAATTTCGCAGCATCTACTAAAAAAAATGATATACTACTTTTAACTCAACATTCTACCGCAAGTTTCGTTTCAATTTTAAAATGAAACGTAATGAAAAAATAGAAAGTACGAGAAAAAAAAGCTATTTTGTAAAAAAAAACGAAATTTCGACAGTAAAGTCAGTAATGTTCGAAAATTCAGACTTTTTTCAAAAAAGTTCAAAGTTTACTATAAAAATTCGACGGTTAATTTGTAATTCTAAAAATAAATAAATAAAATGTTCAGAACAAACACACAATTTCTAGATATAATGTTTCCCAAAATGTTCGATTTAAAGTCTAAATTTCTAGTTTTAAAACCCAAAAGGCCCAAATTATTTCGATGCTAAATCAAAGTCAAAATCTTTATAAAAAGAATTTCAATTTAGGAAGAAGACGTTTTTTCAGTATAACGTCGAAATTTCGATTAACCTTTAAAATTGGAATAAGCAGTTGAAATCTAGAATTAAAATAACAATTTTTTTCTTGATTTTTTAAAATTGCCATTTTGTATTATTTAAAAAATACGATATAATTCGTAAAAATGTTTATAGTCTAAAGACAATTAGTTATCAAAAATTTAAAGCAGGAAACTAAGGTTGAAAAATTTTGAAAATAAAAAAAATTCTCATAATTTCGAGTTTAAAGTCAACTTGTAAAGTTTAAAATCGAAATCTGGAAATTCGAGTCAAACTTTTAAGAAAAAAAAACATCTAAATTTCTGGATTTTAAAAAAATTGATGACTGAAAATTCGAGATTAAAAAATTTTAAGGAAATTGGGTGAAAGTTGAAATTTCAGAAAAAAATCGAAATTTCGAGATTTTTGAGGAAAACATCATAATAAGTTCGAGGTTCAAATTGAATGTCGAAATTTCTAGAAAAAAGTAGAAAAATTGGGGTTAAACGAAATTTCGAAAAGTTGAAATTTGAATTTTATATTAAAATATAAAACTAACGAAATAATGATCCTAAATTAGAAATTGCGAATTTAAACTTTAAACCCTCAATTTTACTGCTGTCGGTATTTGCTCAGCTTGCCCCCGCCCCAGATCAGACCCTGATTATTTAAAGATTAGTTTGATAGTGTTATCAGAATCTTTTTTATTTGACAGACAGAAGGATTTTTTTCAACTGTGGGGATTTTTTTCCCAAAAGTGACCGCTCGCCATAAAAGGGTTGCCGACCGCTGTTTTAAGAAATAAGAAATAAAAGAAAATTTTAAGTTGGTGTCTTGTAATTTTAACACTTTTTAAAAGTCGACGTTATTCTCAATACTTCGTTTTTGAAGTCGAAATTAAAAAAAAAAGAAGATTGAAAAATCCCTACTTGAAATTTAAAAGTGAGAAAAAGTCAAAATGTTTAAACAAATTTGAAACATTTCTAAAAATCTCTGTTTAGAACGTTGACTCTTCCTTTTTGAACATTAGAATTTAATCTCTAAATTTTAAAGTTTATATTTCCATCGTCTCAAAATTGTCTGTCGATGTTTTAAGAAATATTCAGTTACAGAAAAATGTTTAATCGACTCTAAAATTGAAATTTCAATTTTTTCTAAAAATTTATTAAAATTCGTAATTCAGTTTCGGTCATAAATTTAGTTTGTGTTGGGTTTTCATAAAAAATACATTAAGTTTTCTATTTCTAGATTCGAGATCAAGCACCCCGCGTTGGAATTAATTTAACAGCTGATGCGGTAAAGCCCTTTGAGCAAATTGGTGGTCGCCAAACCGTCTTAGATGCAAGGAAATATTTTGACAGCAAAAAAGGATTCGATTTGATATTTGTTGTCGTACCTAATAGTGGCCCTCAATATGCCAACGTGAAAACAGCTGCCGAAATCAACGTAGGTTGCCTCACTCAATGCATTAAAGTTAGAACCTTGGGCAAGCTGAATCCAATGACAATTGGAAATATATTATTAAAAGTTAATAGTAAATTAAATGGGACAAATCATTGCCTCAGCGATAGGCTTCCAATAATGAACAGACCAATTATGATAATGGGTGCTGATGTAACTCATCCCAGTCCCGATTCGAGGGGAATACCCAGCGTTGCCGCTGTTATAGCGTCTCATGATCCTAAGGCGTTTTGCTACAATACCTGCATTCGTTTGCAGCCTCCTAAAATGGAAATTATAGAAGATCTGTGTGATATCACCAAGGTAATATTTATTTATTTATTAATATGATTATATTTTGTTATAACCTCGAATAAAGCTTAACAAAGTTGTCGATAGCAATAGAATTGCTTGGATAAATTTGCGGTAACTCGTTCTAGAAAAAAATGGTCAAATAACCAAGGATCCAAAATTAAGTCAATTTTCTCTCTCCGTCGATTTAACTATTGGACAATTAAAGGTATACAATAAAATTCTCAAAGGCATGGAATTCTGTATTTTCAAACTTTTGAAATTGAATACTTGATAAATCACAAAAATTTGTTAGAACGTCTTTTTTATTTTAAATTCAAATTTCGTTTAAAGGTTTCTAACTTTACCAAAGTCAAAATTTCAAGAAATGACTAGACAACACGACATTTCACATCAAATATTTTGATTATAACTATAAATTTCGTTAAAAAGATCCAACTGTGATTACCGTCGAAAATCAAAAGCTCAAAACCCTAAATTTATTCAAAAAAAAACGTTATCGAAGTCGTGTGGGAATTTTGACTTATAGATATCAGCTTTTTCTAAAACTTTTCAGGTTTCGAGTTTCAAAGTCGAACTTAGAGAAAACTGGTGGTTTTGAGTTTTATTTTTTGAAATCTGGTCGAAATTCCTTTGTTTAAACTTTCCTAAAATTTTAACTTTACCCTCAGTGTCTAAACTTTTTTTAATAATTTTCAAGTTCGAGCGAATTTCGCGCATAAAAGTCGAAATTTCAGGAAATAAATTATAATTCGTTTTTAAAAACGAAATTTCGACCTTGGCAATGAAATATTTTAGATTATTTGTTGAAATTTTAAATTAATAAATTTTCAGGCTTAAGCTTACATTTTTATCTTTTCATTAACTGTTGACTTTTATCTCGATACCTATTTTTTTTTCTAGTAATTTTTAAATTCCAATGAATATTGAGTTTAAAATTATGTTTTTAGAAAGAGGCGAATATTTGGGTTTAAGCTCGAAATCTCGCTGTTAAAATTGTTATTACACGAGTCGGAAGTTGAAATTGAAATATCTTTGTTTTAGTTAAAATTAATAACTGGAACTTGTAAAAGCGTCAGATTATACTAAATAAACATAAAAATAGTCATCAAAATTCAACTTTTAGTGCCTTATCAAATTTTAGTTTGTAATGGACCTGACCCAGAATGAGAATAGCCTCATGATTGCCCCCAGGCACGAAACTTTCCTTGAGAGACCTGTTTGTCATTATTTCAACACATAAATTAAGCAACTGAATCTAAACCGAAGTAAATTTCATTACCTAAACTGGCTAACAAATTAAATGTAACACCAAAGGCTTGCACAAAAAAATAAATGATTGTTGTAATAGTTTTAGTGAAACAGTATAATCTATAACAATGTTTAATTAATGCATTGCTCTTACAGGAGCAACTGATGTTCTTTTATACTAAAACTAAATTTAAACCAGAAAGAATAATCTTCTTTAGAGATGGTGTATCAGAAGGACAATTTGATCAAGTGGTTAGTCAAGAGATTCAAGCTATGAGAGCTGCATGCGCAAAATTAGACAGAGAATATCAGCCAAAAATGACCTTCGTTGTGGTACAAAAAAGGCATCACACTAGATTCTTCCCGACTAATGAAAGAGACAGCGATGATAGAAATTTTAATGTCCCTGCTGGCACATGCGTCGACTCCAACATCACCAATCCAATGATGCAAGATTTTTATCTCGTCTCGCATGCAAGTATTCAAGGTGTTGCAAAACCTACTAAATACTGCACCATTTGGGATGAAAATGACATGAGCAACGATGATATTGAAGAGCTAGCTTACTATTTGTGTCACATGTTCACTAGATGTAACAGATCGGTGAGCTATCCAGCTCCAACTTATTACGCCCACTTAGCTGCAGCTCGAGGCAAGGTCTACATTGAGAATGTTTCATTGGATATGGACAATTTGCAACAAGAGCAAAGGCGCATTGCAATCCAAGACTGTATTCGAAAAGAAAGACCAATGTTCTTTGTTTAAAAAAAGCTCTTTTTATTTAAATTTAGGAATGAATTAGGTGCAGTTTTAATAAAGCTTTTATAGATTTATATATTTCATTTAAGAAAATATTTAATTCAGTTATGTTCAGAATTGATTATTGACTATCTTTCACTACTAAAGTTTCTAAATAGTGAAATTAGGTTTTTTTCACCATATATTCTAATTGTAATTCATTTTATAGGGTGAATAATATAGATATTACCAGAATTAGGGGATATGTCAGCAAATTGACTGATTTCAAGTTATGTATTGGAAACTTATTTAATTTGTAACATTTAACATGCTTTTGAATGGTACAGGTGTTTCTTTTGATCTTAATTCCTATCCAAGGTTTCCAGTAAATATATCACTGTGTTATCAATAATATACAAGATTGGGCAAAAGTATAGAACATCTTAAATATCTCGAGAAAGGCCATCAACATTGAACTTAAATTTAATTAGACGTAACTTTATTGGTGATATCCCCTGACTTCTGGTTATACAGGGAGTTAACATAAACATTGTTATGTTAAATCGAATACTTTTTAATATTTTAAGCAATTATTGGTTTTACATCTTTATAGTTGATAAAACCTACAAAATAGTGTAAATACAGGCCCGGATCCAATAAGTGCGAGACCCTCTATTTTTATTTTTTTTTTTTTGGATGAGCAGCTAGCAGAAAAGTAATGTTTGTGCTATTGTCGAGTTTATATGTAAAACAAGAGAAATCGAACTATTCCAATTTAACAAATCATGAAATTGCAGAAACTGTTTGGATAGTTGATTACATAAAATTTTATTTTTCTACCTATCCCTAGCTACCGATAGGCGTAGCTGGAATAGGGCAAGGCTGGGGCGCTTGCCCCCATCTAGTTCAATGCAGCAAAGCGAAAATTTATGTTTTCAACTGGTGGACGAACAATTTTCTTTCCAGCTTCAAAATTCATTCTTGAAATATTTTTTTGGAAATTTCGACTTTTTTTCTTAATTTCGTATTTTTTTACAAAATCTGCCTTTGAAATTTTGCATTTATTCATAAAATTTCACTTTTATCAAACATTACTTCATCAAAATTTCAAATTTTTATTTAAAAGTTCGTCGTTTTTTTTTCCCAAATTTTGCCATTTCTAGAAATTTGACTGTTTCTGAAAATTTCGACTTATTTAATTCTGCAATTTTTCAACTTGTTTAATATAATTTGCCTTTTCCTTGAAATTTGGTCCATCTGATAAAAAAAGTACCTTTTTGGAAATTTAAAATTTTTGTAACAAAATTACGAAAAGATTTTGATTTCGAGTGTATCACAATATTGGACATTTTCTGATGCCACATAAGGCACCTGGGCGCCCGTCTTTCTCAGAGTCGAGCAGTGAAAATATAATCAATATAAATAATCAATTTTCCTTTTTTGCTTAATATTTTTTAGAATTCTCTTTTTTTCTTAATTTTTCGTTATTTTTAAATTTTTAATTCTTTTGAGAATACCGTTTGATTCAAAATTTCAACATTCTTCAAAATTGAAACTAATTTTTGAGACTTCGACTTCGTTTGAAAATTTTTGAATTGAAAACTTCGCGCGCAGTCAATTGCTCTACCACTGCACCACTTCGGACATTAATGACAATTCTTAAAACCTTTTTAGCTCAGTTACAGATATGAGTAACGAACGTATGCCAGTAGATCGCCAGTTGAGCGTTGTCTGAAACTGTATTGCCGGTCCCAGATGATTCTATTCTCCTCCACATATTTGAGACGTTGATAAACTTTTCCATCACTTTAGATATAACGGGCAACAAAGATATAAGGGGATAGTTGTTAGCCAGATTTCTTTTTTCCTTTTTAAGGACAGGCTGCACGGTTTCTGGACTGCACCCTTGCAGTTTTCCAGATGTTAACCTAATAAGGCGCTCACGGTTAACAACAAACTCTCTTGGTAAACCTTGTTTACACACAGTTGATGAGGCAGACTGGCAAATATTGTTAGCTAATGAGAAACACATTTTTTAATATTATCGAGTTGCGGTTTTCACTGATATCTAGGGCTTTCAGTTCTCTATTTTAAGATATCAAAATTGACGTATCATTCTATTTAATTTTTTTAGAAAAACGGCGAAATTTATTACCATTTTATATAACTTGCTGTAGCAGCGACAATAATTTTAAAATAAAAATATGGAAGTACCTTCGATAGACTAAATAACACTCTTTCTATAGGGACTAAATTTGTTAAATTTCATTAAGGCTAAATGAAGTGAATGGCATTAAAAAAAATTTTTTTTCGACGTCTCCCCACTACTTTATTTTAAGAGATAGAACAAGAAGTTTACAATAAAAACAAATCAAAATTACTCTAGGATTTCAATGCATGGATTTTTGATATCCCTTAATTAAGTAAAATTTTGATATCCTAATTTTCGATTTAGTCCTACGTATTGCTCCATCTAGCGATTGTTTTAGCACATCAAAAATATTTTCAGGGCCACTTTTCTTATTGAAATTTTTTTCTCAAGGCTGTGGGATGATTCGTTGCCGACATATAGTCGACGTCCTCTCTAAGTTGGCTATCTGGTACAATTTAATCAAGACCACCTTAAACCTTTTTTTGACAAGATAAGGTCTCAGGGGTACAACAATAATCCAATTTGTAGACAACTTACTTCCACATACAAAAAAAATAGGTAGTCTTGGAGACTGTTGGCACAAGTGAAAACTAGGTACCATGTAGTGTAGTCTCACACTAGTAGACAAGTAATAATATTGGAAATATTTGAAGTATTTTTGTCAAACTGACCTACTTTTTTATATTTTTTGGAAGTTTGTATCGTGTGGAAACTAATCTAATATTTATTGATAATTTTTTTTAATATGCTCTAATGTTTAGTAAAATATACAGTATTTTGTATGTTGTATTTTGCATTTAGCGTGATAACGCGAAACAATAAGTTTGCCCTTTATCCAAAATCGCTAAGCTCGCCTAAAGAAGGTTTTATTTTAAAATCTTTAAATCCATGCGGAAATTAGAGGCAATGAAAGTTGACAGTTAAAACCCCTTAGGAGTAAATTAAAATTTTAAGTGTAAACTCCGGATGTAAAAGTCCTGAACAAATAATTAATGAGTCAGTTCCAAGTAGAGTGGAAAATGATGATAATGTTATTACACATTTTTTTCATGATCGCACTTATGCTTTTAATTTGAATTTCTTACCACCATCCAATTTAGAAGTAATTAAATATACAGAGTGGCCATAAGTAATGCTACACGGAACAAGAGTAGATTTTTCGTACAAAAATAATGTGATTTACCTACCAAAAATATATTAACCGAGATACGGGGTGACGAATTTGAAAAAATAATTTCGATTTTTTCGCATAAATATATATATAGGCACGGAATTTGGCACAATAAGGTTTCTTAAGTCGACAAATCCTAATTTGCTAACATATTACCAATAGCTAACAGGGGGCGCCCCCTGTTTTATCCTGCATGGCGAAATCATAACTTTTTTGCGCATCCACGAATATTTATTTTAAATAGATAATTTTATTTCCCAATATTTTTGGAGAAACGGAATGGCCCTTGGTTATCTTCAAAAATTAAAATACAGAACTTGTCCCTTGAAACCAAGAAAGATTAAAAAAACAACAAACATTGCTCTAACGCATTTCGACAGCCAAGCTGTAATCTTCAGAGATATACTAACCACACTTAACACCTAATCTTAAAATTTACCCTTATATACTAAGAATATTTACTTCGTGCATGATCGACCGCATCCGAACGCGCATGCGCATTTAATCATACACGTCGTTATTCAATTCCTTATCTATCAGCCTTAACTATTTTTAACAGAGATGAATGGCCTAGACGCCCAGCGCAACCATTCATAAAGTTGTCTCCAGCCTTATGGATGGCTAAGCTTTCACATGCATTTAACATACAGATAAGGAAAAAGTTTTATTGCCCATATAAAACGCTAAGAATTGTCCCTTCCATAGTTTTCTACGGCCGCTGAACGAATTCCCCTACTTTGACGCAGCATGCTTGTATCTTCCACTTTTGTGTTAGAAAAAAATCGTCGAGAGTTTTACAACAGACTGGAATATTGTTTAGCACAGTCTGGCGGCCTACTTGAACTTCTTATATTGTAATGTTTAAATAGTTATTATGTTTATCAGAATTATTATTTATTTTGGTTATCAAAGAATATCAGTTTTATTTTTCCTCAGACGTCGATTACATCAACGGACTAAAAGAACAAACAGCATGTGGTACGCAAATTTTAATAAAATTGTTGTCCTGCCAGTAGTAATCCCGTAACAAAACACGTTAGAAGCTATGATGTACTACTGAAATCTGCCACCACCACTGATCGCTGCGCTCATCGTTGAATTGTTTACACCGGTGTAGGAGAATACAAGGCGCCGCCCATCTATCCCACTATTAGCTCTCAATGTTAAATCTCTCATTAACATTCTCCCTATGCACAGTGTTTGACTTTCCTGATGTGTATAATTCTTATTTACTGCTCTAAACAATTTAATATTGTTATCTAATTCAAAGCATGTCTAGCCATACTTGACTTCCCCAGTTCTTCCCTACATCAAATGAGCCAAATGCTCCTTCAGTCGGATTTTAAGAGATCATCTAGTTTGCCCGACATATGGTTTGAGTGGAATTTTACGTAAACAAGGCTTCCAGGTTGTTTAATAGTTCTAACGACAAATTAAATTCGCTATTGGGTAGTTTAAAGGAAAAAGTAGAGCAAACGGATACGTCCGGTATTTATCAAATTGCATGTAGGGATTGTCCTCAAAAGTATGTCAGGCAAACCATCTCTTAAAATCCGACTGAAGGAGTATTTATTTGGCTCATACGTGCCAATACTTAAGGAGCATAATCCTCGAGCGATACTAAGAAAAAAAGTTTATATCAACATAGGTTCGGAACCGCTTTATTTTCAAGTTAGAGGGTCTTAAATATTAAGAAAAAATTTTGTTTTTTGTTAAACATTTAAAAATTAAAACGTGATGTTCAATTGTTTTTTTGGCATCACCATAATTGTCAGCGTTAAAAAATACAAAATTCTGCTAATTTAACTGAAGTTGTATCTTTAACCCCTTACTGCACACATTAATTTGGAATTTTTTGTCAAAAAATGATCATTTTTTTTCACTAATTTTGTATTCATGTAGGAAGAATAAAAAAAGGATTTTTAGTCCCGTAACAAGTAGGAGCAAAAATAAGAAAATGGCATTTTTTTAAATAATTTAACTACTAACGTTACCTTCAGTAACTAACAAATTTATAAAATCGTATGAATTAATAACTGGCAATGTGCCAAAATATTTTCTTCATCAGGTAGATAATGAAAAATTGCAACTTGGAGTTCCTATAAAAACAAACCTGGATGGTGCAGAAGGTGAATGGTCTATGCTTAGAGCATAACATGATAATATTTAAAAATGAATTCTTAATGTAAACAGTACCATGCATAATTCGAAGTACTCTTTGACATCTATTATTAATTAGATCATTTATGATATCTTTTTTTTCATGATAGATTCTTTACAAAAAAGCCCTGCAAAATAATAAATTTTAATGGTAATATTTATAATTCAGCTATCAATTCGGTAATGCTGCTCTAATGTCTTATTCAATAGATAATTAAAGCATATGAAATTTTGTTTACAACGTAATATGTTCCACTTGTGTGACGAGACATTCAAAATTTGCTAGAAAGGAACGCTCGAGTCTGACGCATTAAATCATTAAGTGGTTAATAATAAGGAAGTTAGCAATAGTGCAGAGTTCATTTTGAATCCCTGTATAATACCAATTTAAACAAGTTTAGATAAGTTTTACCTGAAACCAGAAAAGAATCCAGAATTTAGGCTGTAACTGCTAAAATCTACAAAACGTAGACATCTATGTTGAGGTCAATGCTGAGAAACTAGAAGTTTAGATATTATGCATTTATTGATAAATATTCACAAAGGTATTTCACTAATTTACTGGCTTGTGACTTCTGTAAAGGAAATATTTGTCTAAAAACATGACTTTTGATTTATATTCACCTCATAAGGTTTATCTCACTTATTTTAGGAATGTAATAAACGAAATTGGGTCACTAACAATTACTTTAGACTTTAAATAACACAAAACTTAACAATGTTTCATAATTTGAATAAATAAAAGAGTGCAGATTAATGAATATGTTATCAAATACCAGTCTTAATTATATAAAATGCATTTTTAGACATGTTAACATTTAATATTTTAAATACATAATAAAATAGGTTTATGTAAACAGCTTTGGATCCACAATTATATCTCTTGTATATTATTTCTTTGTTACCTAGGCTAAAAAATTTAGATAACACCTGTAAATAGACAATTTAAAAAAGATAAAGCAACAAAAGATCAATATCACCCAATAATAAGGGTGAAATATTCATGTCATTAAAAAGCCAAACTATAAAATATTACACAAAACTTTGATACATATATTTTTAAAATTGACTTTTATGCAAAATAATAACAATTGAAGTTAAAGTAATTATGTCAACAGAACTAAAATAAAATGCATTAAGAGATTGTTGGTCCTTCAGATCTTAATTAGAGACCAAAATAAAAGTTAAGTAAGGGTAAAATATTATTTTGTCACATAAAATTAAAGCCTCTTCGTACAATGTTAAACAGTAACATTAAATAAGTCAATAAATAGTGTCAATTAAATTATTAAAACTAACATCTAGTAGTAGTGGTGTCTGCATTGATATTACACCCTTTGGATCTCAAACAACTTGACATCTGTATCATACCATAGCGGTGGATCCATGTTCCTGTTTGAGAAAAAAATAATAAAATTTAAAAACAATAGATCAATACAAACAGAATGAATAATATTTTTTTCAATGATGTAAAAATGATTTGTCTCTTTAAAAAATCCGTAAGATTTAACTGAAAGCAGATATAAGGTTACCTTAAGTAAATGACTCCCCACATGTAAGTTCTGAACCATGTAGTAGTACCACTGTTGGCTTGATATTTTCTTATCAATATTGGATGAGGTACTGGTAGCAATCCAACCAAGGTACCATGTTGAAGGAATTTTAATATTTCGCTTTCATCTGTTAACCCTCTACAATTTTTAAAGTCAATTTCTATTACACTTTACCTGGTAACACTCACTTATCAATGCAGATCTTTTCAACTTGTGGTACCAGTACTTGTAGGAGTCGCATTATAGTCTGAAGGGGCAATTTTGATTTCCATGAATACACCCAATCACCTGTTGGTACCCATTGACCTGTGCTATTTTCTGACACAGGACTGCTCACTCTCAAACTATTTTTCTAAAAAATGCATTTTTAATATACGTTAAAAAAATACCAATTTTCAACAATTTACTGTATTTATAGTTTGTTTTGAAACGACTCCCTCTGAAATACTTGTAGTAGGACTTCGGTTAGTGGGAGTTTTAACTTCTGAAACCTAAAAAATTACATATTATTAACGCCGGAATAAGTTAAAAATTATTTTCCATGATTTTTAAGTCTCATTTAGCAATTGAAAAATTCCACACCATCCAACATTTACATTTTCATGAATTGGGTCAAAGTATGCAAGATAAAAAATTGTTACATAACTCGAAATTTGGGTTGTTATCCAGACAGTTTTTGTATTTTCGCAATAAAATACGACTTTTTGATAATAATCAATCCAAATTAACAAAACATTGACGCGATCTGACACACATTACTGGACAATGCGAGTCGGACTACACAAGAACCTAACTGCTCGACACAGCCAATTTTTCTTGAAATGTTCAAATTTTTTTATTTTATTTTTTCTGACGTTAACAATAATAATAGAGCAAATCTGATGCAACTTCATCATTGCAAATTAAAATGAGCTTCAATAATGTGTCATCGGTTTTTCCATTCGACGCTTTGTCTTTGAGGAATCATCATCAATTTCATTTTTTTTAATGAGGTCCTGATCTTTTTATTACAGATCTTAAAACCGCTTTTACTTCTGAATTCACTTTACTTTAGGCCATTGCATTGTTGATATGCAGGAAAATGTCGTTATCTTTAATACAGTTGATAAACGTAATCGCTAAGAAAAAAATGTGGTTTCCTCAGAATATCAAAATAATGTTGACCATAATCCTAACAATGGGAAATGAGCTAAACTTGTCTAAACACACATTTTTAAAGACCTCCTAGAGGTTGATGACGAAGTGACTGTTGCTGGAAAACATGAGAATAACTAAATTATTGAAAATGGTATAAACATTTTGAGCAACAAAAATATTTGTGAATATGAGGATTATCAGACAAAAGATGGTTTGGATACAGTAATGTAGAATGTAGCCTCTTTCAAAAAACAAGAACCTGTAATGCTCAAAAGATATTCCTCTTTTTTGAACAAAAGAAATAGATAACGGATTTTTTTAATAAATATTATACATAGATAAGTAAATCTATTATTTAGATGTGAACATCGAAAATGCTGGCAATTTTTTTATATTAATTATAAAGCAAAGGGAAGGAAATTTATTTCATTCTACAGAAAACAAAATCAGACGTACGTGTTAAGGTAGGTAAAATAAAGTTACTTTGCAATTTACAGACACAATTGGTCGAGATAAACCCATATGCTAGACCCTAATTAAATAAAGCGATTAAATAATCGCCTTACCAAAGTTCAGGACATCGTTAGATAATGCTACAGCTGCGACACCATTGTATATCACACTTCATTAGAATCGGGAGAAATAAAACATTGTTTAGGTACAAAATATCGATATGCGTAAAAGATGAAAATGTGTATATTGATACCGTCAGATTGATTGATTAATTAACAAACAAATGTAAAGCAGATGCAATTTTTTTTTAATTAAAATTCGAAATAATATACTGTAATAAAGTATTGTTGTAAAATTTGTATTAGCAATTGTGTAGTGTAAGGAACTCTCTGGAAACATTTGTTAATGGGAGGCGGCTGTGAGAATGAGTCGTGCGGCGGATGGGTGTTCTGGAGGTTCCCGCGAGGGCGAGTCCGATCTGTACGGAGATCCGTTCAAGAAACCGGAACGATATAAATACGAGATCGTCTTTCCCTCATGTCAGTCAGA
The DNA here is from genome assembly GCA_028583605.1 of Dastarcus helophoroides. NCBI lineage: Eukaryota > Metazoa > Arthropoda > Insecta > Coleoptera > Bothrideridae > Dastarcus > Dastarcus helophoroides. The sequence continues at coordinate 24,529,880 of CM053328.1, read as the reverse complement.
TTAGTTAGATAGTCTGATAATTAAATGAATCATAATTGTTGTTCTGAAATAAGTTTGAAAGAAAGTGTTTATAATTCACGTGGCTTTAATTTTCGAACCGGTAACACGCAACAATTCGTAAAACTATGATAAGAGTTGAAATTTAAAAAAAACGTATAAAAAGGTCGAAACTTAAAAAAACGAGATTTTAAAACAGAAATTTTTAGAAAGTTTCGAAATTTAAAAAATTGAATTTAAAAAATAACTCTTTATTCTTCAAAAAAATCGAAAATTAAAAAAAGTCAGAATTTCAAAATCCCGAAGAGAAGATCGAAATTCTGAAAAAACTATAAATTTTCAAATAAATCAAAATTAAAAAAAAACTAATGTAAAAAAAGTCGAATTCTTCAAATAAAGTTAACATTTTCAGACCGTCAAAATTTTTAGAGGTCGAAATCTTGAAAAAAAAGTCAAAATTTCAAAACAATGTTGGGATTTTCAATGAATTTCCAAAAAGTCGAATTTAAAAAAAGTAAAATTCTTCAAAACAAAGTTAAAATTTTCATTAACTCAGGGTTTCTAGAATAAGTTTACAGCTTGAAAAAAGTCGAAATTTAAAAAAAAAAGGTAGACATTTTCAAAAAATCATAACATTTCTACAAAGTTTTTGAAGTTACAATTTTGAAAATTGAAAAGAAGAAACTTTTGAAAAAACGTTCGAAATTTGCAAAATAAAGTCAAAATAGACAAAAAGAGTGAAAGATTGAAAAAAAACTTTTTTTGAATAAAAATCGCAATTTTCAAATTTTGACTGAAACCAAAATTTTTAAAGTGGAAATTTTCTAAATTGTCAAAAGTTTCAAAAAAGTTAAAATTTTGAAAAAAGTAGATCGACATTAAAAAAAATTAGGATGAAAAATATCCCAACATAAAAAGTCGAAATCTTTAAAAAAGTCGACATTTAAAAAATATCTAAATTTTCACAAAAAAAGTCAAAATAATGTATGCCAATATTTCAAAAAAAAAGGTCAACATTTTCAAAAAATTCTAAATTTTAAAAGTAAACATTTTTGAAAAAAAAGTGGAAATTTTAATCAAGGCTTCGAACCGGAAACCTAAAAAAACCGTTATTTTTGTCGGAACGAAAACCGGAACAGAATCGGAAAATATAACGATATTTCGATTCGTTGAATTTATATGTTGTTAAAATAATGTTTGCTTTATCCGAAAGGTTGGGATTTTTTTAGAAATTTCGATTTCTTTTTCAGAATTTTATAAAAATTCATGCAACTTTCATTTCAAAATTAGGAGTTTACTTAAAATAACATTATTTTTGAAAGTTGGATTGGAAACTTACAATTTCTACATTTTATAAGAAAATGTTGAATTTGTATTAAAAATTTTAAGCCAAATTAAATTTTAAGTTGTAACTTTTTTCTCGAAATATTTCTTTTCTTTTTCTAAATTTCGAGTTTAAAATAACATTTTATGTTCTATTGTAAATTTGGACTAAAACAGTGGAGTCTCTTTTATTAAAGCACAGCTTCTTGCAATTTCTTTTGCAAATTCGAATTCTTCTCAAAAATTCAACTTTTTCTTCAGAACAACCACTCCAAACTTGTTTTTCTCCTTAAGCTTGGATTTTTTCTTTTATAATCTGATACTCCTATTTTTTGAAGTTATTAATAAAAATTTCGAGTTTTCTTGAATGTTTTCCTTCAAATTTCACTTTAATTTCAATATGTTTTTTTTTCTCGAAATCCCAAATTTTAATTATTTTTTACGATGCCGACTTCCTAAACCTTCCCAAAATTCCAAGATTTTACTTTTTTCTTAAAATTTTTGATAAAATCTCGCTATTTCGAATTTTTCCTAAAAATCTGGAATTTCAGTTAAAATTTCAAGAGAATCATGCAACCTTCATATTCCAATTTAAAGCCAGTACTTTGAAATAGGTCGAGAGTAAACTTGAAACGGTGACATGTTAGAAAATCTCTAATTTAAATTTCCAATTTTTACCTGGTTTTGTTTATGTTATATTTGACTTTTTTCTTAAAATTTCCTCTTTAGCCTCGAAGCTGAGATTTTTTTCAGATTGTTTTGAATTTAGGCAGCTTTAAAACCGTAAATCAGTTAGGTCTTGAATTCCTTTGGTAGAATTTGTTTAAAATTGAAAAATTCGTAATTTGAAAAATTAAATTCAAAAAAAAAATTTAAAAATATCTGGAAGAGGCGAATTTTTAAAAAATTTGAAGTTTCGAGAAAAATTTTGAAAAAATGTCGAAGTTTTCACAAAAAGTCCAACTTTTGAAATAAGATGGAAATTTCGAAAAAATTTCAAACTTTCAAAAAAAGGTTAAAATCCTAAGAAAATCAAATAATTTCAAAAAGTCAAATTTTGAAAATTTTTTTGAATAACAGTTCAGTTTACTAAATAAAAATCGAAACCTCGAGAAAACGTCGAAATTAAAGATTCTTATTTTTCAAAAAAGAACAAAACGTCGAGAAATTGTCAAAAGTTGGACCAAGGTGAAAATTTAAAAACGAAGTTTTCAAAAGTCTGTTTTTCAACATCATTGAATTTATAGATAAATCGAAATTTTGAAAAAAAAATCATGACAAAAAAAATTTAAATTTAGTATAAACATTTTCAAAATATTCAGAATTTAGAAAATAAATTATAATCCCAAAGAAAGGCCAAACTGAAAAAGTCTTGCGATTGATAAAATAACTAAACATTTGAAAAAACTGGACATTGAAAAAATGAGAACATTTGAATTTCAAAGTTTTCAAAATATAAAGACGAAATACTTTAAAAAAGTCGAAAAATGTTTAAGTTTTCAATAAAAATGGAAGCCAGACTTTTCAAAATGTAATCATTTTTAGAAAGTCAAAATTTTGAGAAAAAGTCAAAATTTTGAAAAACGTCGAATAAAAAAACAAACACCCGAGAGAGTCGATATTTGCAAAAGTTAAAACTTTCAAAAGGAATTGAAATGTTTTGAAAAAATAGAATTTAAAACCAGTTAGATTTGCAAATAAATTGAAATTTCGAGTCTGAAGTTACAAGAATGATCGATATTTATAAAAGCTTCGAGGTCAATTCAAAATATTTGAAAAAATTTAAAATATTAAAAAATAAATTTTAAAAAAATTTGCAATTTTCAAAAAATAAAACCTTTAACAAGGACAAAAGTTACAAAAAAGTAAAATGTTCAAAAAAATCAAAATATATCCAAATAAGAGAATTTAGAAGAATTTGGCGAAGTTGTAATTTTCAAAAAATCAAAATTTTGAAAAAAGTCGAAATTTTTAAAATCAAGTCAAAATTTCGTAAAAAACGAAATTTTGGAATTCGAACGGGAAAAGATCGACTTAATGAAAAAGTGGAGTTCCATTGTCGTAATTTTCGAAATAAGTCAACATTTTCAATAAAAATTGAATTCTTCAAGAAAGTCGACATTTTCAAAAAGGTGATCAAAGAGTACTTCATCTTTTTTCATGTAGGCGAAGACGCAGTTATCAGCTAGTTTTTTTTTTAGAAAGTTAGGGTTTTTATTGAAGTTTGAACTCAAAATGTTCTCAGAATTCAGAGTTTCAGCGCGAAATTATTAAAATCGAGAAATATTTTCTTCTAATTTTAAGCAGTAGCAGAGTAGTTATATGCTGCAATATTTAAAAAAAAAGATAGAACATTTCCTAAGTTATGTTAGAAAATCAATTTTAATTGAAATAAAAACTGTAAAAAAATTAAAATTGAGTCACCTGGAAGTGAACCGAAAACCAAAAAAAAACAGCTATTTTTGTCGGAACGAAACAAATAGTGGTTCTCGTTTCTCGAACTTGACATGATTGGCACCAACACCGAGCAAGGCTTTTCGGGGCGACGTTTATTTTTTCAACTTTTAACTTCTCATTATCTCACAAATTATTATTCCTATCGAAATAAACGTGTGCCTAAAATGTGTCCAAGAAAATATTCTATATAGCCGATATTCCTAGCAAACGGAAAGACAGATCAACAGACAAAAATTCTAAAAACATCTGTACGGCATTAATAATAAATAAAAACGATATGAGGTTATAAAAATAAAAAAGCAATGATTTTGAAATCATAGACGGGCTCTTCAATGTTATTATTATAGATTTTGAATCGTAAAAAAATATATATTAGTTACCTGATCTGTTTTTGCGGGTCCATCATCTTTTTCGTTACTAGCGGTATTAATAAGCGGACTATTTATACTCAAAGTAGTAATTCCATTTGTAAGAGTAACCTGTTCAAATTGTTGAAATGAAGGATGGGCGGATTCTCTTTCAGTCATCTGACCAATAGCCGGTGTATCTGGCAAAGACGCTTTCAAAGTTCCTGGTTCAGCTGGTAATGCAGGATGTGATCCTTCCATTGCAGTTTCTGATACATTTTCAGTACTGGTTGACATTGACAGTTTGTTTTTAACGCGCTTATTTAACGACTTTGCAATTGTTCCATAATCACATGGAAGATTTGCCAAACTATGGAAAACTTGTCGCTTACGTATGATTGTATACACCAGGTTGGAGTTTCCTAGCAAAATAAATTAAGTAAATGAAGTAGCAGTCGTGAAGAACATAAATTAAAATAAAAACTAATGTGCAAAGTTGAGTATAACTTACCATCAAATTGATATTGTATAATGTTATTGAAAATTTCCAATAAGAAGAATACCAAATGATGGTTTGTTGGAGATGAAAATAAAAACCAAGGTGTACTAAATGCTTCAAGTAAATGCAACAATTTAGTACTTGCAACCATAGACAATGTTTTAAGGTATGGAGATACTAAAAATAATCACAATTAGTAAATTCTATTTGAAATAAAATTAGGACTTACCGTTGACTAAGATAGTTAACAAACATTCAAAAAGAGGTTGCAATCTTTGATGCCCAGTAGTGATAATTTTATGAAAGACAATAATAAGCAAATCAGCATGTGTACCAGTAAAAACAGGAATGTCCATAGGAATGGTTGCTGTGTATGGTTTATTTAAACGAACGCCATAATTACGTTCTCCAGATAAAAGAAGCAAAATGAAAACTCCTATATGCATCAAACCAACTCGAGCTAAAAAAAGAAGACAGAATCAATAAAAGAAAATTTTTGGTTCATATTCTAAGACTTCTTAGCTGGAAAATTCAATCATTTCCTTTTTAGCATTTAAAAAAAACGAATTTTTCGATTTAAACCAAAACTAAGAAAAAATTCGAATTTTTGAAAATACATTTTTTTATAATTTTGACCCGAACTTTCTGAAAAAATGAACAAATGCAATGTTGAATTTAAAACTTAGAAGAAAAGTGTTCGCAAACTAGAAATGGAATAGTCGAAATTTGGCGAAAAAGGGCGTAGTTTAGGGCTGAATTCTCAAAAGAATGAGAAAAGTCGAAATTTTAAAAATCAAATTCTTTCAAAAAGTAAATTTTTTAGAAAAAACCAAAAGTTTTCATAAAAAGTCAAGATTTCGAAAACAAACAAAAAATCTAACTATTGCAAGTTTAAACAAATGGCGAGTCCTAATTTTAAGTCGAAATTCCAGGAAAGAAATAAAACAATTCAATTTTAATTGAAAACAATTCAATTTTAATTGGAAATTGAGGGGAAAAAATCCAAATTTCTGGCTTAACATTTGCCAAAAAAAATATTGAAATTTCGAGACAAATCGAACATATTGAAATAAAAATTGTACTTACAAAAGCGTAGAATTCATAAATAAACCCGTAATTTTAGTATACAAAAGCGTATATTTCGAAAATAAACCCAAAATTTTATAAAAACCCTAAATATTACAAATCTAAACTCGAAATTTCGAAAAAAATCAAAGTTAATACTGTTGATATCAAATTTTCTCGAAATTTCGATGTGAAGTTCGAAAAATTTTAATTTTATTTTGAAATTTCCAGAAAAAGATCGAAATATCCAGTTTAATTTTTAAACTTTTAAAAAACTCGAAATTTTGAGAATAAAAGTGAAATTTCAAAAACATATAATTTAGATGTCGACTGGGAGTATATATCAAAATTTAGGAAAAAGGTAAAAAACGTAATTTTCAACTAGGAAGCAGAAAATTTTCAAAGTTGAACTGGTAGTTTCCAAAAATGAACGAAATCTCGAGTTTAATTTCAAAACCTTGAAACAAAAAATTAATAAAACCGAACGTTCAAAATAAATAATGCTTAAAAAAAAAAATTCTAGATTTCAACTATAATTACAAATTTCGTAAACGAAAATAGAGAAAAAATCTTGAAAACTAAAGCTGCAGTTGAATCAATTAAACAGAAAAAATCATAACTTTAAGTAATAAGATAAAAAACTTTAAAGTCAAGCTGAAACTCAAAAATTAGACAAATTCCAGGTGAAACCGAACATCTAGAAAAAAAATGTATTAACGTACGTTCTAAAGGGGCAAAAGCTAGTTATAAAAAGTTCTCACAATTGTGCAAACCTAACTAGATTAACTTACACTGATCTGCTCTGGAGTCATTTAAATGGTACAAGATTGGAACCAGAACCTCCAAAACATCACTGCTTTTCAATACAAAATACAGAAATTTCTGAAAAACAAATGCCACATTTTTTTTTTCATTTAACAAAAAAATCTGATAATACCTTATTATAATCACACATCTTCCAGAAGAACACAAGCAGCTCTTGATGAAGCTGCACCTTTTTTGTAGAGTTAGGCAAATAAGTCTGTACAAGTGGATTATTTAACAGTCTTGTTACGCCTCTTAAAATAAAGGCAAAATCTTCGTCCCTGTGTATCCGAGATAAATAGTTTATAAAAAGATTATCTGGGGCTGCTGACTAAAAAAAAATGATTGTCAAAATGTTTAATCCTTGACAAAATAAATCTTACATCATCTCCTTCTGAGGAAGGCATCGATGTATCATGATCCAGAGTAACGATAAGAATCTGGAGTGCTGCCTCAACCAAAGGTTCTAAGGAGTCATTAAATATGAGATGGTTGTAAGGAACTCCCAGTCCTACTGGATCATATGCACAAACTGTGTTTAATAAAGAGGTAAACATTGGTAAAGCATGCCTATTTTCTGCAGATGTAAGATGCCTGAAAAAGATCTATCAATCAAAATTGAGGAGTTGAAGAGAAGAGCGATAAAGGTGCATCGCCTTTGAAATTGAGATAATAATGTTTTTTTTCTAGCCACTTTTACCACTTTCTCAAAAAAAAGTAAATATGATCTTAAGTTAGGGTTTACAATAGTGTAGTTTTATGCTTTACCAATAGTAACAAGAATAATGTGATAAAAAAAAAATATTTATTTTGTCGATTTAATTTTTAATTTTTCCCGTCTTAAGCAAAACCACATTATTGCGAAATTTTGGTTACAGTTTTTTAGGATTTCCATCATTGTTTGCTCAAATAATGTTAAAAAATGTGCAGTACCCTAATTATACAAGAACCCTCGAAACAAAACATACAAACTGTTCCATTTTCGGTACCTTTCCGGGGTATTAGAGTTACGACGGTAAATCAAATATAAATCGTAATTTGTTTTTAAATATTTATTGGTACAAGATACATATATGTAAAAGTTATTATCTATTTTTTTACATAATCTCCTGATTTTGTTATGCATTTTCTCCAACGGATTGGAAGTTTTTTAATGCCTTCATCATAAAAAAGAGAGGCGTGTTTGCAGACAATTGGGCACAAATATATCAACAGCAGCATTATCATGGAATCGCTCACCTCCTAGAACTTCTTTCAGTGACCCAAACATATAATAATCTCATGGCGATAAGTCGGGAATATAAGGAGGGTGTTCTAATGTTGCAAATGCATTTTCTCTCATTTGTGATGTGTCAGATTGGCTGAGTGGGGGCGGGCATTGTTGTGAAGCAAAATCACATCTCTGACCGAAAATTCGCGCCTCTTCCGCCGATATGCACGGCTTCATCCAATAGCTGGCAGTAGTAGGCCTTTAAAATCCCAAAACACTGTCGCAGGAACCTTTCCAGCTGAGAGGCAAATTTTTGCCATTATGGATGCACCTTCCCCCTTTCTTCTCTCCATGCTTGCTTATTTAAATTCAGGGGTGTAATGGTGGACTCAAGTCTCATCACAGGTAATGATACGTTGCAAAAAACCATTACCTTCACGTTGAAAACGGCCAAGATGGTGCTGACAAATCTCCAGACGTTGTTGTTTCTGTTCTTCAGTCAAAAGACGAGGTACCCACCTGGTAGAAATTTTTCGAAACCCCAGCTCATCAGTTATGATGGATTGAGCACTCCCAAAGCTTATCCCTATCTGAGCTGCAAAATCACCAACAGTTAAATGGCGATCACCTTCCAAAAGGCGTTGAACAGCGTTAATCTTGTCCGCACTCACACTGGTCCGAGGACGACCGGCATATGGGGTTCATTTTCAACTTGAGTTCGTCGTTCCAAAAATTTCATTCACACACACAGTTTTCTTCAAACATGTATCCCTAAATTGTGCTTCTAGTCTACGAAGAATTTCGGCGGTTTTACACCTTCAACGGCAAGAAATTTAATAATAGTGCGCTGCGCAACATGCAGATGAACCTCTTGCTCACTCATTGTACCATATTTACAACTGACAAACGGCGAGAACAGAATTCGCTTGAGCGCAGGAAGTCACGTGATATCCCCACCTAAAATGTCTAAGAGTATGCGCACACTCCCGACGCCCTCATGGCGACCTGATAGAAATTCCGGTTCATATTTGATTTACCCTCGTATGTATCTGTTTAAATCTCGAACTCGTTTTATAAATCACAAGTTTTTTCAGAAAATTATAGGTTTTTCCTTGAAAGTCTGAATTTGAACTTAAAATTTGAAGTTTTCGGCTGAGCATACAGTTCGATTTATTTTGGGTCAAACTGAAACTGCGACCAAAACACGATTTTTTCACCGAAACTTCGGTCAGTCTCTAACAAAAAATCTAAGTTTACGTAAAAATAATTCTCGAAACTCCCGTTTTAATCACAAAATTTTATCCTAAACTCGTCTATTTGACTTTTTTCTCAAAATTTCTAGAAAAAATCGACAGTGAAAATTGTTATTTATTTTTTCAAAATGTTGAATTTTTTTTTAAATTTCGGTCCTGGTATTTTTTTAAACAGTGACTTTAAACCCAAAGTTTAGATTATTTTTAAAAATATTAACTAATTTCTCTTAAAATTTAGACATTTTCAAAACATTTACACATTTCATCATATATTTTAGCTTTGAAGATTTGACTTTTTTGGCAAAATTTCCAAAGCTTTTCCTCTAAATTTCAACTTTTTTCTATGTTTTCAGCTTAAACTTTAAATAAAATTTAAGGTTAAATTTCCCTAAAATGCGTTTTATATATTTTGACTTTTTTGCTTAAAATCCGAATTTTCTCTTAATATTCTAAGGTTTACGTTAAAGTTTTGACCGAGTCAAAGATTTGGCTGATTTTAAGTCAAAATTCAATCGACTTCTGTGACCTGTTTGTTGCAATATATTTAGTTAAATGTCCCATTAATCGAATAATGAAAGAAAAAATGTCAGAAAAACAGCAATTATATAATAACACGATACTTACGCAATCCATTTATTGGGACTTTGTGAAATATCTGTAGGTGGCTGATACATGGTTTCACTAAAGCAAGCTAAGAGCAATTTTAGTAATTCAGTACGATTAGAATCAAATATTGGATTTCTTGGAGGTGAATGAGCAAATCCAACTCCTGCCTCCCATATATACTCGCAGCTGTCTATAGCAGATAATTCCTCAGCTTTATCCTTAAATAACATTAGATATTAATCGATTTTCCAAAAACTACATTTTCACTTACAGGGCCACTTTTCCTGCTTGCAACAACTGTAAAATCCGGGCAAAACAGCAAATCCTATAACAAAAATCAGGGCTAACAAATATTGATGTAGTAACTAAAATAACATACACAAACTGCATTTAAAAGTGACTGTGCTAATGGAACAGACTCATCTTCATCCTCTACCTGACTCGGAAGGGAAGACCAGAAGAAACCTTTCCATTCTGGATCCTCAAATATATAAGGCAGAATTCTTGTCAACAAACGGGCACAATTCAAAACTAAAAATTTATTACCAATAAATAATTCTTTGAAACCAACACAACATACCAGTTTGTTGTTCTTGCTGGGTTCTACAGCTGCTGTCAACCGCTTTTACTAGCTTTTCGACAGCTTTGTAACAAAGAGTTGCCAAATTCGAAGGAGCTTCTTCCCTCAGATTTCTGATTTCCCTTGCAGGAACAAGAGTAAAAATATCTTGAACACTCGTCACGTTTTCTGACCAAAACTGCTCCCAAAACGCGTCATCATTGGCATCAATCGGCTTTAAAAAAGAGCTCATTACAAGAAAACATATTTGACTGGTATTTTATATACCTCAGATTTAGACGTCAATTGAACCACGGCTTTTCTGAAGTTTAACTTCGTGTCCACGTTGCCCATGATACTTAAGCAAAATTATCACAAAACAATCTTAACTTTTTAATTGATAAATCGCTGCTTCCTGCAGGCCTTTTGACACTACTGAAAATAATAAACAAATGTCAACTTATGTCATTGGTCTTGTCACTGCAAGAAATGACGTTGGCCTACAGATCGAAGATATCGGTTCCCAAATTCGATTTAAGCCAAACATTGTTTTTGGTTTCGATTAATCGATTTTTGTTAAAGCAATGTTTTGTGCAATCTCAATACTTCGATGGACAAACCACCAAGCACCAAATTTTTGAATGCATTATATTCGATAATGGTGTATATTCTATTGAAGGAAGCTAAGACTGTCCTTTTTTTACATAAAAACATCCCTGCTAAAAAATGTTAGATTTAAAATATCAAGAAGAAGAGCATCAAAATCTAAAAAAATATGGTGAATTTTACTTAATTATCTTGTTACGTCAATCGATGAAAAACCATCAGGATTTTACATTTGACACCCTATATCTTGAAAACTAAGCTTCTCCAGATGATTTTAAATAAATATGAATCAGAATAGCAATAAGATAAATAAACAAATAAGATAAATGTGCATAAGAATAGTATTAAATCAACCTTTAGATAAGTTACTAAAAAAAATCACCAGTACTAAAATTGTCTTCACGCGTAAACATTTTAGTAATTGTGTTGCCTATATTTCAGAGATTGTTTAGCAAAAATAACTTGACTAAAAATTTGTTGTATAATTTTTTTACCATTTCTAACAATTTAATAATGTCCAGTAGAAATTAATCATAAAATAAAAATAATTGACATTTCTGACCCAATACTTTGTGGAATTCTTTAATATTCATAACTATTACATTAATCGTTAATAAAGTTTAATAGTTATAAAAGGTAAAAGAATGAATCTTAAAAGAATCTATAAAAAATTAGAATATTTACTCATATTAAGGTTAGGGTTTTACGAAAACAGAACCATATATGTAATACTTCTATATGGCGTGTTTTGTCCCTTTGATTGTGTCAAAAAGACGCGATGGATATATATGTTTATCTTTTTTCGAGGACAGAATATATTAACCAATCCCAAAGTTTATTTCAAATATCCCTCTTCCCCTCAGTTGTTATTGTTGTCATTCTATATTAGTGTTCCCGCCCATCTTGTCATTTGTTCCCGCTATAAAGAGGTTAATTAAATGTTACGACCCTGATTTTTGCAATTAATGTGTAATAAATATTTTCATAGGAAAACAGGGAAACTAACTGGATAGCCTTTATTCTACTTACGATATGTTTAGTTTGGTTTGGTGTACGTGTTGACGATATTTTGTAGTTTTTTTTTTCTATTTTGCCCTGTGTTAAATTTAGTAGTTAACAGTTTGTATTGCTATTTTAATTATGCCACAACGTTGCTATTTGTGTTCCTTGAACAAAACATCCGAAAAATCATGAAGATTTCTAACGCATGCGCAGAAAGCTTGCCCTCGAAAGAGTACGACATATACTTTCATCTCACCTTTTTGACAATGCATTTTACAGTGGTGATTATACACAACACGCCATACAGAAGTATTACATATATGAACAGAACACGATTAAGAAAGGCCACACAGATGCTACTTGATCTTGTTCTAAATATATCTAATTCTTGTTGTTGCCACTACAAAATTACAAGTCCCGAAACTTTCGTTCCTTTGACCGCCGTCTTTTGGTGAACATTAACTGTGGTGACTACAAAGTTACAAGTTCAATGCCTACTCTTATGCATATTTATCTGAAATGCACTGTATGTCTTCTTGCAAAAGAGGCACTGAACTAAGAAGTCCTATAATTATAGTCTTCTTGCACTGAACTTTTAATCACAAAGGAAGTTTTCCCTAGTTTTCCCTATGATCTTAATTTTGTGTTGGCAACAAGAAGTAGGGATGCACGCACAGGATACATCGATGGATCGGAAACATTAATGTTTTCGTTTCTATGTTCGATATTTTTGCATCGATACCTTTGTTCCGATGTATCGATATATTTTTTTCGATGTTTCGAGATGACACAGAAGAGGATAGTTTTAACATGTAATTTTTCGTTCTTTCTTTTTTTTTTTTTTTCGTTTCTTTTTTGCTCGTCAATTCTAAAATGTAACTGTGGTGTGACGTATTACTGTGAGACATCGTATTTTTACGATACATCGAATATGGAAATATTATATTTACCAATATATGAAAACACATCAATACATACATAGATGAATGCAGTACCGATGTTTCAGAAATTTTGTGCATTCCTAACAGCAAGAACTAGTAACATTTACACATCATCGTGTGACATTTCTTAATAGCGTTCGGTACTCTCAAAGACTATACTATGGGTGTTCTTAAAATTCTAACGTAAATATCATTAAATATTTTGATTTGTTGTCGGTTGTTGTAAGAGTGATTCTATTTTAATTTGCAAATAAAAACAATATGGAAAACATTAATTCCGATTATTTATGTCAAAAACCCCTGAGGTATAGGCAACACATTAATCATCAAAATGTTTACGCGTGAAACGAGCTTTAATTTTGGTGATTTTTTTAGTAACCTATCTAAAGGTAGGTTGATTTAATACTTCATTTCTCTGAAATGGACTATATTTGAAAATATTTTTAACATGTCGACCCCAGCGACCCATATTTAATCACATGTGTTATTTTTTTAATGTTATTCCACAGGTCGCAGAGGCCGTAGCATGCATCTTGCACCATTTTGTACTGATATTTAACCTTTCGAACTAATTAAATTTTTATGTCAAACGTGGTGGATGCGCCGGGTGACGAATATTTTTGACGCAAAATCTGGCGACCCTAGTTTCTATGGCTTTTCATTATGTTGGCTACGCATGACAGGCGTCAAAACTGTCAAATGAGCTTAATGTTGACAAGTTGACATTTTGATGTTGATCTCTTCTTGTGTTTACTTTGTTGACATCTAAATGCATCAAAATACAAAGTACAAAGTTTGTCTTGGCGTGAAAATTCACTACAGAGTTAAATTGGGCAAGTAATATAAAATGGATTGATCAAATTATTAATACAATTAATGAAGAAGTAACTTTATTGAAGAAAATATTTTGAATGCATTTTCTGTTAATATATATTATGTATTTTATAAGTTTATGTTTGATAGGATAAACAACACTATTGAAATTATATGAAAGTGATCCAGTAAAACATATATATACACATGCATTTTTGGAGCAGCAGTCAGGGATGTGGCTATAATCGACGACATCCATCAATTTCTGGTATTTAATTTTGTTAGATTTATAAATGGTTTTTTGAAAACGGTCTTTTATGTAGGTTACGGACGTAATCAGAGATTTTCTTCTGGGTATCATTCCAAGCCGATGGTAACCCCAATACACCGCTTTCAATCCCTTCCTACAAATGGCACAAGACAATCAAGACCACCTGGCATCTTCCACTAGGTGTACTGGATATGCTCCCAGATATATTATGCCACCGACCACTTTGTAAGAATATTATATTTGACTATATATATAATTTTTTAAGTATATAAAATAGTTAAAATGGTATGAATGAGTTAACAATGAGGAAGTATAAATCTTTTAACAGATTGATGTGCTGAGGAACTGCTCTAGTACCAACCTACGGAGCCTTATCTATCACTAAGTACTTATGTCTAGAGTATTTTTTGTTTTGGATCCAATGGATCGCTTATTCTGTGTACTTAATAGCTCAGATTTGTACAATATGTAGGACGTAACGATCATGGATTATTTTATTATTTTTTTATGAATTATTTAATACGTAATTTAATGTTTTAACAAGAAATTATGGCTCAGTGGACAAGTATATTAAAATCCTATTAGTTGACATGATAATGCTTTTAAATAAGATAGTGTTTAATGTGCTGATTCACCTCACTGGAAAACAGTTTAAAGAGTACTAATTGACATTACTTAAGATACAAAACTAGACATAAAATAACAGGAGTTAAAGCACCTAAAAAATCTATCCCAGGATTCAAATTCTAATTATTGTAAATGTTACTTTAAAATAATTTAGTATCTTTTATTGACATGGTCTTTGATTTATTTGCAGTCTGACTGATATTTAACTTATTTACTTTATAGTTACAATTTCTTCACTGCATAGGCAGTCTTGTAGATGAAAGTAGCAATGTTCACATTTTTTGATAAAATATAATAATATAATAAATATATTCTGTTTGTATTTTAACTCATGTATTAGTAGAGTCATGTAAATAACACATGCTTTAACAATACTTCAGATTAAATTATGTCTTATAAAACCACAAAAAAAATGCCTCTCCAAAAAGTATTATTCACATTGTGCATGTATCAATTAAGTACATTTTCTACAAGAAAATATCTTAAACATTTAATCAGTAATATTGGCAGATGGGGCTTCTCCATTAATTTATTTGGACCTACTTAATATAAATACTATTATATTATATTAGGAAGTACCTTTTATCTCAAATTTTGATATTAAACTGGAATATTCAAATTATTCCCAAAGTTCTAATATTTAAATCCGAAATTTCACCTGAAAATTTCAAAGAAAAATTCAGTTGGATTTAAAATCAAGTATTTGAAAAAAAACCAATAACACAGAGGTTAATTTTAAAATTTTTTTAATGAGTGGAAATTTTTAATAAATTTCCACTTCAATCTTGAAATTTATTAAGAAAAATGCACAAATTTAAAATTTGTAAGCTGTGATTCCATATTTTAATTAGAGACATAATCGAAACTACCAAATATTCAAAATAAAAATAAAATATCAGAATCTGATATAAATATTTCGAATTATTTCGGAAGGATTTCATTGTCCATCAGGATGTTACTTGCATCACAACTGTTTTTTAACAGCTTGGGTTTTTAAAGTATAAAATTTAATAAGATTTTTTTATTCACATAGAAGATTGTTAGGTATCTTTTGTATGTAACAGAAAGAGAATAACAGATAAAACAGAGCCTTAGGGCACTCCATTAATCGCAAATGTCTCAGAAATGAGGTCATGAACAACAACGTGAAAAGTTCAGGTATTTAATAATAATAATAATAATGTCTGCATAAATACTCAATTCATGTTCTGTTTTGTTGTGGTGAATGGGTACTCTCAAAATGTAAACAATCTATCCAAAGGTTTTGGGTAAACACAATGAAATTATTTATTACAAATTTAAAACAATTCATTTAAAAATATATGTGGCCAAAACGAGTATAATATTCCTGATGTACCCGTATCCACATCTGAAATATATCCGTAAGAACCACAATTTTAACTTAAAACCTTCCATTTAAGGAGAAACTCAAAATTTATAAAAATAAAATTCAAGTTTTAACCCAAGATCTTAAGAAAACAGGTGAGATTTTTTAAAAAAAACTTGAAATGTTTAATAATTATACTAATTTTAAGAATTTCAATTGTTCAATAATTTAAGATTTTGATAAAATATTCACTATTCGACCTTTTGATCAGAAATGTTTAGAAAAGGGAAAATTACAAGAAAATTGTTCTTACAAAATTAACTTCTTTTAAAATTTTAATTTCTCTTGGATTTCAAAATTCTAAAATTCGATTTTTTTGCTCTTAAAATTTAAACTGTTAAAGAACTTGCACTATTCAAGTTTAAATTAGAAATTTCGCAAAAGCATTAGCATGTCCTTCATGCCTAATTATTAGTATTGTACTACAGGAATAACACAAAACAATACAGAATATACATTTTTTATTGCATTTCCATATAATCAGATAGTGACAATAATAAATTGATCAAATAATTCAGAAAAGATTAACGCGAAATTCAAAACATGTAAATAGTCCAGTAAAAATAGATGAAAAATCACCCCTGTTGTAAAAAATTTAGATATTAAATTTTTATTTTAGAAATATCTTCACTTGGGCTTAACAAATAAGTATATAAAGTTCCCCACCCAAGATCGTGTGCGGAACGGCCGCCATATTGATTTAAAGCTGGAAAATTTGGTTTTTTTGCCAATAATTTTCATAATTTTGGTCTAACAAAAAACTGTTTTTAATAAAAGTTGAAGAGCTTTAAATTTTTTACAAAACATTTTTTAACCATTTTATTTGTAGAGTTGGTCGTTACTGAGAAAATGTCTCACGAATAGCGTGCTTTCGGGTAATTACACTCATTTCTGCACTACACAAAATGTATAGATTTTGGCCTGTATTTTTTAAGCGATATCCTCAGGTCTAATCTACTTCACCTCTTAGGTTGAATTTGTGATTTTTTTGAGGGAGGAGAGGACTGTTTTTGTTGGTCTAAATGTTACGTATCTGAGTTAATTAACATCCACCTTCATCGTCGTTTATACGTTGAGGGGATCTAAATAAATAAATGTCTAAAACGAGGTCAGATTACCTTTTGCAAATGTATTCTATACATTTTCACTAATCTTAGGAACAACAAAACAAGCAAAAAAGTATGTAATTAGGAGATTCTTTGTATCTGAGGGAGCTACTAACTATTGAAGCAATACTAATGGATACGTTGGTGGTCGACATACGATACAGTTGAAACCTTTATACATACCACAATCCTTGAAACCTTTATGAATATTCTCATAATGATTTTTTTTATGATGACATGAAGGTAAGTTATTAGATGAAGAACGTAACATCAAGACCAATAAAAACAGTGATGTCTTCAAAAGATTATGAATTTAACCAAAGACGCAATAGTACATTAGGCATCTTGACAAAATTAATTTAAAAAACGCATCACATGCTGCACCTTTTGGGTGATGTTAAAATTAGTACAAATATCCAAAAGCATGTTATTAGTGTGACATTTTCTCCGTAACGACTAGGTCTGCAAAAAAATGTCAAATAACTTTTTTGTAGCAAATTTTGAGCTTTTCAACTTTTATAAGAAACATTTTTTGTTAGACTACAATTGTGTTAGCTATTGACAAAAAACCAAAATTTTCCAGCTTTAACTCAAAATGGTGGCCAATCCGCACATGATCTTGGTGGAGAACTTTCTGTACTTATTTGTAAAGTCGAATTAAAGACATTTCTAAAAAAAGTTTAGTACTTAATTATTTTGTAACAAACATTTATTTTTCCTGGCTGAAGGTTTATAAGAAGAGTCAAAAAAAAATTATTTATTAAATAAAATATTATGGTATAAGTTTAATAATTCAGAAACTGGTAACTGCGACTAAATTTGAAATATCGTAAAAAAAGGCGAAATATCTCGAACAAAAAAAAAAAAGTGGAAATTTCGTGAAGAAACTCGATTTTAGTCAAGTTTTTCGGAAAAAACGCATGAATTGGAGTACGAAAATTTCAACTTTTCATTAAATATTTTTACCTACAAAATTTCGACCTTTTGCAAAATTTCACCGCTTTTCAAAATTTAAAGGGTTTTAAAAATTTCGACTTTTTTCAGAATTCTCGCAGTTTTTCATTTTTTTTAACACTCTTCTTTTTTTAACGAACTCGACCGTTTTTTTAAATCATAAAATTTTGTCTTTTTTTCATTTCAATTTTGTTTTAATAAAATCACCTTTTTTCAAATGTTAGATTAGAATATTTCAGTCATATTTGAAAACGTCAACTTTTTTTGAATGCTTTATTTTTCCTTTCAAGTTTCGACATTTATTTGAAAATTTCGACTGATTTGAAAATGAAGAATTCGATTTTATTTAATTTCGGCTTTTTTGAAAATTTGGACGTGTTCGAAAATTTTTAGTTTTTTTTTTTTGAAAATTTCGACTTTTTTTAAAACTTCCGCATTTCAAAATTACTCTTTTTTTTCAAGAATTTCCACTTTTTTCCCTAATTTTTTCTTTTTCTGAACATGTTTACTTTTCCTCAGAATTTTGATTTATTTTGAAAATTAAGACTTTTTTTAAATTTCGACTTTTTTTTGTAAGATTTGGACTTTTTCTAAAAATTATTTTAACTTTTTTCCGAAAAATTCGACCTTTTTAAAAAAATTTCCTTTCCAAACTTTCGCTTTCCTAAATTTGGACTCTTGTGAAAATTCAACTTTATCATAGATTTTAATATTTTTAAGTTTTTAACCATTTCAAAAAAATTTTCAAAACTTTGTTTAATCCATTTTAAAAGTGTCTACTTTTTCTCAAACCTTTGATATTTTTTGAAAATTTCTATTTTGAAAAGTTCTATTTTGACTCTTGAATATTTCGATTTTTTTAAATGTTGTCTCTTGAAATTTTAATTTCTTTAATTTTTTTGTTGTAAATTTTGACTTTTAAAAAAAAATTCTCATGTTTTGAAATTTTCCACCATTTTGAAAGTTTTAAGAGGAAGAAATACCTAATTGTTGCAATATTTCTTTTCGAACACTGAAAAAAAATTAAATACATAATTACATTTATAAAATTTATTAGTCAGATTCAATTAGAGTTAAGGACCCCAAGTGCCGGATCGGACTCCGGGGTTTTTCTTAACAAAATGTTTTTAAAATCACAGGTGCGAGCCCCAGGAATTCTACCTCCTTCTTTGATTAGGTCGTTAAATGAAACAATTTAAAACGAAACTAATTTTTTTATATTTGTCACAATTTTATTGCATATTAACAATGGTAATGAAACTCACAATTCAAAATTTGCACAATCTGTGGAAAAAAATTTCACCAAAGTAAAACGACTTACGTGAGAAATTTATTGTTACTTTTACTTTTTGGTTTATTTATCGTTAAGATTTAAAAAAAAAATATATTGTTTCAGTGGTTCTCTTAGTGAGATTCCCTCATTTGATCCGGACGCCTTAGATCCAGTTCAATCAGCTCCTTCTCATTCTTCCACATCCACACTTCGCAGGAAGACATTCCCCAACAGCCAAATTTAAATGTGGAGTGTGGCTATTTTTCGCTGTTGTCACCTTTTTCGTTGTTCGGTGCCAAATATTACTTCCATGGAGTAAGTATAATTGTTTAGATAATTTTTGAATTATAATTTTAACAAATTACTTTAAATAATTAATAGGTAAACATTGGAATGGAAGCTTTAGCTTTCTGCTCACTCCTTGTCATATTGTTAATTATTGGGGGATTAGTATCTTTGTATGAAGCAATAACTACTGCAGCCAATACAATCCAAGGAGAAGCTTCCTTTACTCCCGCGACTTCCAATGGTAAGTTAAGAACCCTAATTGCCGAATTTTGTTTAAGATTCCTTGAATTTTTACCAGGTTCAGAGTGAGACCAATGCAAATCAATTGCCAAACAATAATCCGTCTAATTCTGTAGAACTACCCCCTCCTCCTTACCATATAGCTGTGATGTTGCCACATGATAATGATCCAAATGCTACACATGTTTTGATAGATTCCCCTCCTCCCTCTTACGAAAAGGCTGTACCTTAAGTATTATATGATTTGTGCAATGTTTTTATTGTTAGATATATTTTGTAAGTGTAATATGTTATTAGCGAGACACTGACTGATTCAAACAAATGTAGTTTTAGATATATTTTACTAAATCAAAATAATTCAACATTCCAAAAATAATTCAGTTCATTATGAAATGAAATAATACAGTTTTCTGTGGAAATTGGCCTGGATTATCTACCTATAAGATATTTAAGTATTTAAAAACGGTTAGCAAATATGGGTGGTTTATTTTTAAGAACTGTTTTAAATTCAGAACTTTTTAAAGACAAAGTATCGTTAGGAGTGCAGAATTCAGAAATTTAATAATAAATATAGGGAAATAGGAATAACAATTCCAAAATGTTTCAGTTTCTTTAATTATCTGAATCAGTTTCATGACATGTTGAGTAGCGGCTCGTTCTAAAGGCTGCAAGCCTTGGCTCCATTCCTCCTGAAATGAGTGACTTAATTGTTTTATGTTAGTCTAATAAACTTTCTGATAAATCCATAAATAACTAAAGGTATGCTTTATCACAGTTTTTAAGAATAAAATATCGCCTATTTCTGCATCTTTTTTTCAAATTAATCTAATCTAGGTGATGTCTTAGAAGAAAATTGTTAAATAGAAATTGCCCAAGGTGGCTGTTAGGTCGAATTAAAATATCCAATCAGTAAATATGAAAACCGAAAAAGGTTGATAGAAATATTTGAAAAAATACAAGGACGATGTGCAAATGGCGTAACTTTAAATGAAACTTCTGATTTCAGACAAGTTTTCAAAGACGCAGAATTTGTGTTTTGGTTAATCTACTTTCACAAAATTCTTCCGCACCTCGACTTACTTTATAATTAAATTCAGTCAAGATATAAAGCAGTATTCAACTACAAAAAGGTATACCTAACTAAAATTGAAAACACTACGTTCATAATTGGAAATGAAACAGAAATTATTGAAGAAAGCGCCAATACAAACTTTCCATCAAGAAAAAGAGATGATAATAATTTACAAAAAGTATGTATGCCAAAGAAATTGGCGACGTAAGCATAATACAAATAAGGGGTAGATTTTCGTATCGTGGACTCATTCTAGCTACTGAACAGTTTAACAATCAAGTCTTTAAGAAATTGCAGCTACTTTTCCAGTTAATATTTTTGAAGCTATAACTTCTGCTTATCCACATGTCCTCGATTAAAAATAAAACTGGAAGTTATTTATTCACGACCGCATTTTGTGAATATTATTGGTGGGCTAAATTTAAAATCATTTATGTCAGAAATAATTTAACTTAAACAGTTTCGTAAACAGTAAAGTTACTAAATATCATTTTAACAATACCACTGTAGAATCAAAGCGCTGCTTTTTCACATTAAAAAGGATTAAAAACTTTCCGTAATACTATGGACTATTGATAATGTTCATATAAATACATTAGTGATGATGTCCATCAATAAAAATATTCTGCAGGATATAGACAATTTTGATGATAAAAATTCTAGTTTATATATTTTTAAATAGAGCATTACAGCCATTCATTTGCTCTCCAAAGACGATTTTCATGAAAGAGTGATCTAACAGTTTATTTGCATAAAAACAGAAATAATTTTAATTAAGAAATACATTTTGTGTGCATTTTTATATCTACATAATAGTGAATCGAATCAACAAGTCACCATTAACCAAGATTAGATTTTATTATAGTTTTTGCATCTGCCTTCCTTGTCAAAAGAATCACAGTGCCCCACTGGTATACCCTACAGCCGAAATATTTATGTTGTTTGGTGAAAAATAAGTTCCAAAAACTTATTCTGGGCTAGCTGCAAATTACTCTCTAATTTAGTTTTCTTAAACAAAGGGAGCAGAACCAACAACATGCCTAAAGTCAGATAATCATTTAAAAAACTTAAAAATAAACGACCCCTTTTGCCCTTAAACGAATTGAATACATGTTAAATTTAAGTTAAATAAAAGTACCACGATTGCTGACGTATCAATCAATAAAATATAATGATATGCAATTGATACGCAGCCGATGTTAGTTTTTTATCGCTATTTAAAGAAGTCTCAAAATATTACCTAACCGTGAAAATTATGCAAGGAAACACTTACATTCTGAAATAAAGATATGCTGGATTAAATATAAATAAGTATCTAGTTAAAAACTTCTGATTAAAAGACTTATTATATGTAATGTTTATTTATAGCCTATTGATTTTGATACGTTTAGGTCTTAAATTTATTAAAGACGCGCAATTTTAATATGTAACCATATGTATGTAGAAGCTGTTAAGATATTATTTCTAGTTTTGTAAGATTCCAATTATGTATTTTGATATATTTATCATTTCTCAACATATCTAGTGTAATCTTTGTAATCTTGTACTGGATTTTCCTATAAATAGTCTTATAGTTAATAACAATTTGATGTAACCATAAGATTATAATTTTTAAGTGAGTGAACAATTTGTATTTATCTTATTGATGTGTGAAACTTTCCTGATACTGTGCATGATATAATATAATCAATTTCCAATTAAAACTTAAGATAACTGGAACTTATGTAAATAAGTGTTATTTGAAGCTTGTAAACTAAATTGACTGTACTGTGTGCCATTTTCAAGTTATTGTAAATATGCTGTTTATATTTTCATAAAATAAGCTTGATATATTTCCGAATTTTTCTATATACTGTTTATTATTACAATAATAACTGCACTAAAACGTCCAAAGCATAATATATGTGAATAAAAATAAGTTCATTCTTGTTTAAAGGGTTTTTCAGACTAATTATTAATGTAAATTAGTGAAATTGGACTGGTAGATATCACATTATGAAGTGATGTGATAAAGTGCAATGATTTATGTCTGGATGACAACTATAATGTAAAATGTATAAAGAGCATAATTTCGCACAATAGTATTCTTTCCATTTATGCAGTATTTTCATTATGTAATGAGGACTAACACTAAAATATTTAAATGTCATTCCTCCTAGAACATTTTTATTATACCTTTAGGTTTTTTACAATGTTAAATTTATTTGATGTTGCTGCTCAACAATATTTCCATTAGACTAATTTTTTTTAATCAGGTTACTTTTCTATAATATATTGCATAGAAGAATAAACATGTATCTTTACTTATCATAATAATAACAACAGTATTATAATACTTTTGAATTTCATACTTTTCCAAGACTGTTAAATAGAATCGACCATAAAATTATAAAAGTTCCTATTATTATTATTTCACAATTTAATTGAAATATTGCTGCAGTTTTTTTTTACTTTTATTAATACATATTTGGATTTGTACATTATCTTTATTTCATATCCTTAAGTAATATATTGTATAATTAGTAAGCTTCAAGAATTTATAGAAATTGCAAGTTGTTTCTTCACTAAAACATTTAAGCTGTGGCCTAATTTATTTACACTTTTATTGGGTGCATTTTCATAACTAAGACAGCGTTGCTGGTCTACATTTAACGAAAATTTTTAATTGATCATAGGGAGAATCCTATGGGGAATTTATACAGAGAAATCATTTGTGGGATAGACTTGTATTTCCCTGTACTGACTAGGGTTGTTAGGGATATGATATTTCGGATGTGGATATGGATATCTTGTGAATATGAAATTATTTCGGTTGCAGATATCTTAAAATTATTTTTGTCAATCGAACAGAAAAGATCCTCAAGTTATATCTATTTAATAAAACAGACAACACATAGCCTGAACCGATCAATTTGGCAGCACAAAATTTCGCACTAAGAAACGATTTTAGAAAATTCGTCCCGCAAGAGTTTTAAATAGCTGAAAAAAAATTGTATTATTGTACGAAAGTTCCTCATTTTTGAAGTTGAAAATATGAAAATTTGTGTTTAGACTTTAGTTTATGAAGAACAATTAGTTTATCAGCGTTTTTTGGCAATTCATCCCCTTAAGGTAATATAACGAATTCTCATTCGAAAGGGTATTATCGATTTGCAAAAGAAAATTTGTTTTAAATTGCAATATTTTGAAAGGAAACCATGATTAGTTATTAGATACAAATGTGTGAATCTGTAAAGAAAGTAGGTAATGCTATCGGAATTTTTTTAAACAAGTGTTGTATCGAATCATTTTTTTTTTCTTCATAAGTGCAACAACCCTTAGATAATTCGGTATTTGTCTAAGGAAGACAAGCACTTAGATCAGTGGTTTCCAACCTGTGGGGCGCGCCCCCCTAGAGTGGGCGCGAGACTGTTGCAAGGGGGGCATGCAGCTGTTTCCAAAATATCTTTTTTCGAATACAAACCAAAATATATATATTGTATATTGTTTTGTAGCCCATTAAATAAATTATAATATCAGTTGAGTATTTATGAAATTAGATTGTTAGAAAAATTAAGGGAGCGCAACAATTTTTTTTTAAAGGGGGGCGCAGGTACAAAATGGTTGGAAACCACTGACTTAGATATTCCTCCATATACCCATTTAATAAAATTTTTCAAAAATAGTCACGATTTTCAAAAAAAATCGATATTACAAGAAAAATCGAAAATTTGAATTATTAAATTTCAAAAAAGGAATTCAATAAAAGCCCAAAATTTGAAAAAGTCGACATTAAAAGTGGTCAAAATTTTGAAATATTGAAACTGTCGAAATTTTGAAGTTATATTTTTAAAATGAATAAATATTTAAAAATAAGCCAGTTTTCAAAAAATTTCCAATTTTCAGATAAAGTCGAAATTTTGAAAAATAGACGAAATTTTGATCTCGACTTGTTCAAAAAAATTTTAAATTTTAAAAAGTCTCAAATTGTGTGAAAAAACTTCGAAAATATTAAAAAAGGTTAACATTTTGATAAAGCCTAAAATTTTGAAGTTGTACTTAATTTTCAAAAAAAGTCGAAATTTTGAAAAATGTCTCGCAATCTTCATTGATAGTTAAAAGTAAAAAAAGTCAAAACCTTGAAAAGTTTAAATTTTCAAAAAAATAGTAAATTTGAAAAATAAGAAATTTTCAAAAAGTTCGAATTTTTAAAAATTATTGTAAAAAATAATGTAAAATTTCAAAAATAGTCCAAGTTTGAGAAAAATTTATATTTAAAAAATGTTCAATCCAGAAATTCGAAATTGGCAGAAAAGTCGATCCTTTCAAAGAAAAAATCGAAATATTGAAAGATTAAAAGTTATCATTTAAATTTTTTTAAATTTCGACATTTTGGAAAGCTAAGATTTCTAAAAAAATTTTTAAACGGAAAAAGTCAACATTTTGAAAAAGTCGATCTTTTAAAAAAAAATCGAAATTTTGAAAGATAAAAGGTTATAAATAATTATAATTTTTTAAGAAAATTTCGAAATTTTGAAAAGCTAAGATTTCTAAAAAAAGTTTAAATCGAAAAAAAGTCGACATTTTTAAAAAGTGAAAAATTAACAGTTTTTAAATAAAGTCGAATATTTTAAAATAATTTTAAATTTTGTGGAAAAGGTGACATTTTCAAAAAAGTGAGGGTTTTTAAAAAGTAGAAATTTTGCAAAAAAAGTCGCAAGTTTTGGAAAAGTCGTTCTTTTCTAAGCTAGTCTAAACTTCGAAGTCCAAATTTCTAAAAGAATTGAAATTTTTGGAAAAAACTGAAACATAAAAAAGTCGAAATTTTCAAAAACAGTAAAAAATTTTAAAAAGTGCCCGAATTGTGACAAAAATCGAATTTTTGTGAAAAACCCAAATTTTTACATAAAATCTCAATTTTGGAAAAATTCAATCATTCGGAAAATGCAGCATTATCAAAAATTTTTGTTGTTCAATTTTCAAAGAAATCTGGAATTCCCGAAAAGTAAAAGTTTTGAAATTTTCAAAAAGGTAAAATTTTGAAAAGTCAAATATTTGAAAAGCCAAATATTAACAAAAATCCGAAATTTTCAAAAAAGTCGAAATTTTGATAATATTGATATATTGAGATGAAGTCAAAATTTTGAGAAAAATTCATAAAAAGCTAACATAAAAATGAGGTTATTAAAAATGTGGAAATTTCAAAAAATTTTGGAAAATGTCAAAATTAAATAAAAATCAATTCATTAACACGTTAAAAAAGTAGTTAGTGGCCGTGGCAATAGTGAGTAAGGTCAGGTGACATATACCAACTAGTTTGTCCCATAATTTTAGTTGACCAAAAAAAAAAGTCGTCGACTGAAATTGCAAAATATTTTAAATAATATCTGGAACTATCCGAAACATTTATTTCGGCTACGGATTCGGATATTTTGTTATTTTGGATATCCGATAGTTTCGGTTAGGGTTACGGAGCTCCATAACATCCCTAGTACCGAGACCAAACGAATTCAGTTAAGAGCGCGGCGATGTCATAAAAGATGTTCCGCGGCGACTATCAGTGCCAGTGGATATTTCGGTACTAAATAATCTCTTGTAAGGTAGTTTGTTATTGGGATTAGCACAACAATGTTATTATTTTTTTATTATTTGCATTGCCTACATGTTCTTTTAATGCGTTGATTTAGTCACCGCTTTTGTCATCTGTATAAACTAGTATTTATTGGTAAACAAGTTAAAGAAACGGGATTACTCTTGTAAAGTAAGGGGTTTCTGCGGATATGCAGACGAGACGAGAAAACGATTGAAGGATATGCTTAAATTTTTACATGATCGGTTAAAACTTTTCCACACAAGTATGCGTATACCAAACTATGAGAATAGGCTGAAAAGTAATGCTTATAGAACACCAACAAAAAAAATCAAAAACGGGAAAAAAGTACATTAACGCACAATACTTAGGCTTCAAAATCATTTATTTATTTTTCAACATAGTCACCGTCTCTCAAAGTGTAACAAGTTTTTTTTTCATTTCGACTTTCTTGGAATTTGGGACTTGCCTTCACCTTATAGCGTTGAGTGACAATATTTATCACCCAATGCTTATAGTCAGAGGTGTAATGATTACCCTTGGGAACTCTCTTGATTAAAGGAAAAAAATTAAAATTGCTAGGCAAACAAGTAACGAGGGTATGGAATCGTTTCAAACAGCAGGTTACGCGTTCCTTTGATAATCCAATATGGTGATTTGCTTTTGAGTAAATCAAATCTTCGACGAGCTTACGATGTGATGTTTATCGTCTGTGGTAGTGATGGGACGTACCCTGCATGTGTCATCAGCAATGATGGCCCTTGCAAGCTAGCTATCCCGAAATTTTATTGCCCATTTATTTACAGAAGACCTCTATCAACAGCATTGTCACCATAAATATTACTGGTCTCAGTAGGAGTCACTTTTCAGCAGTTAAAAATTCAATAACAGCACACTATACACACGTTTCCATACTTCCGCTTCTTAAAATTCACTGGATGAATTAGACGGCTTTTTGCAGAAAGGATCCAAGCATGGGCGTACCCAGGGAGGCAGCTGCCTCCCCCCTCCCTCCCAGGATTTTGTTTACGTCCTACAATTCTAGAAATTTTACTGGCATTACCTTATTTCACTGCTACAATTGAAAGGTCGTTAACACACTCAGACGCGTAAAAATGTGGCTAAGATCGACTATGATCGAAGATAGATTAAATGGGCTTTGCATGCTCAGCGTATATAGAAAATTGCGAGTTTTTTACGGAAAACGTCCTAAACCGTTTTGCTGAAGACCCTCGATAGTTACTTTTAAAATAGCTATTTGTATAATAAAAGAATTTATGTAAAAAATTACCTATTTTAATTTATTTATTTGACTTTTGACTTGGTGCTTATAAAAATCTGATCCCCC
The DNA here is from genome assembly GCA_028583605.1 of Dastarcus helophoroides. NCBI lineage: Eukaryota > Metazoa > Arthropoda > Insecta > Coleoptera > Bothrideridae > Dastarcus > Dastarcus helophoroides. The sequence continues at coordinate 24,502,263 of CM053328.1, read as the reverse complement.
TGGCCCAGAACTTGGGTGCGCTCACGGATCCAAGCCACTAATTCCCAAACGTTAGCTTTTTAGCATACAGTTTAAAAGAAATCACAATCTTTACTGTAAAAAGGAAGCCAGGTTTCATTTTAAAACCTAACACCATATATTAATCGAAGAACCATTCAGCTGAATGGGTTAGGCAGGTGAAAAACCTGCAGAAGAAATCAAAGTGCCTTTCTGTAAAACAAAAAAGTTTGTAATATATTGTTTTCATAATGCTAGAATAAGGCAGGGTACGGTACTTGCCCCCTCCCCATAGTTGGAGTCATTAAAAATTTATATTCAACTAAGGGACTTTTTCCAAAAGTTTCGATTTATTCTTCAAAATTCGTTCCCCCTTGAAATGTCGATATTTTCTCTAAATATCGACTTTATTTCTCAAAATTCGATTTTTTTAAGAAAATTTGTCATTTTCTTTTGTAATTTCCAATTTGGCTCTATTGTAAGAAAGTCAGGTTCTTATAATAGATATAAAAACCTGACTTTCTTAATATTTTGAAATTTGATCTCAAAATTCTGCATTATTTTTCTTTTCGAAATTTCACTATTCCACAAAATTTGATTTTTGTAAAAAATCTGGTATATATTCCGATTGATTAATCAAAATTTTATTTTTTTCGAAAATTTGCCGGATCTTTTAATAAAAAAATAAAAATCTTGAAAAATATTTTTTTGTATTTTTCAGTTTTTGTATAAGTATAAAATTTTCCTTGGGAATTTCATCAGTATTTTTAATCCAACTTTCTGGAAATTCCAACTTGTTTTTCAACATTTTGACAACAAGCTCAATGCTGAGTGGAGCGCTCGTCTTCCTCTAGCTTAAACACTTGAAAGAAAATAAATAGTCGACTAGCCAATTTTGAGTTTTTCTCGAAATTCGGCTAGTCAATTTCGAGTGTTTCTCAAAATTCAGCTAACCAATTTTAAGTTTTTCTCAAAATTCACCCAGTTCGAAATTTCGACAAAATATAACTTCTGTTTTGCACTCTCGAACTTTTCGCCGAAATTTTGTATTTTTTTTTCATAATTCGTTTTTGTTTTTTGAACTTTCGATTTTTTCTTCGAAATTTATCTTTTTTTGGAATTTTCGATATGTTCTCGAAATCCGTCCATTTTTGAAATTACGGCTTTATCTCAACCTTTACCTTGATATTCGTCTTTTTCATAAAAAGTATTCTCAAAATTTAACTGTTTTCTCATAATTTTAGATTCAACGGAAAATATCCATTTTTTCAAAATTTTTATTTTCATCAACATTTGTCTTTTTTCTGAATGTCGACTTTTTGTTTTTAAATTTGCTTTTTTTCATCTCGAATTTGTTCAGAAAAATCGATATTTTGGATTTATTATAATAATAATAATAGCTCCCTTTCAGCGTTATGGGAGATAATACCAGGTATGAGCTGCTATTGTTTGGCCGAACGGCATACGAGGAAGGCAGTGTGGCCGGCACTGCGCTTCAGCCGCCTATTATTACCTCGAGTTACACCAGAGTACTCATTTCACCGTAAGGAGAGTCGACCTTGGGAACCAGAGGGTTTCTTGAAAACGGGCGGTGGATGAAGCCGCCAGCTGGAATCAAATCCAGCCCATATTTTGGATTTCTGTGCAAAAATTATTTTTTTTCTAAATTTGTCTTTTTCTGGGAATTTCAAATAGTTTTGGAAATCCATTTTTTTTGACATTTCGATTTTATCGCAAAATTCAACTTTTTTTCTTAAAATTGACTGGAAAATTTCGATTTTTTTCCCGACTTCGAAGTTTCTCTCGAAATATCTATAGTTTTTTTTTGGGATTCAGCCCTTTTTCTTAACGTTAGGATTTTTTGACAATTACGTCTTTTTGGAATCTGAATCTGAATTTCCAGACATTTTAGATAGATTCTTTAAGTTTGGCCTTTTTAAAGCTTCTTTCTTAAAGTTTGGATTTTTGTCTCAAGTTTGATAATCAACATTTTTAGAAATTTTGACTTTTTTTATCGAAACTCATCTTTTTTGAATTTCGAGTTGATTCTCAAAATTTTTAAAAGAAAATTACAGAAATTGTCTTTTTTGAAATGCTGCAATTTTTCTTTATATGTATTTATCTTTTTCTGAAAGACGAAGTTGACTCAAAATTGGTTTTCTTTAACCAGTAATGTACGAAGTTTCATTTTTTAAAAAGGAAGCAACCCATAAAGACGTAAAATTTTAGTAGATAAATTATTTTCGATGAAGTGTAATGAAATACATTCTTTATAAATATGTTCACACAAAATATGTGTTATAGGTTAATATGTATTTATATGTACTGGTAATTTATAAATTAGTGTCAAATGTTCACTATCGATTTCTGCAAAAAGTCCTCCAATTCAGCGACCACAAACCTGCGCATGCGTATAAAGGGGAAATGTCACATTCATATTTCACCTGAAAGGCTTTTGAGAGTCACTTGTTCGATCATGCTGTACAAGCATATTTGCATTACTTTTCAGCCGTCCCCCATATCTATAAAAATTCCACTGTGGGTCATGTTCCATATATTTAATCTTCTAAATTGAATGTTGAAGTTCGTTCGCCAATAGAAGAAATGCCAGAAAAAAAACTAGCGCTCAAAGGATAAGCGTTTTTGATTTTATTTAGATTTTCATGAAATAATAGATGTTTCCCAGAATATTTAATAAAGTGTGTTCTTTTTCATGTGGGTTTTAGATGAATACATATTCAAAAAAAGTTGTCAAGAAAGTTACAAAGAATCCAAATATGCAATAAAAAATATGATGTTCTATTTAAAAAAATTCCTTACCATGGTACCACCTAGCGTTGAAGACAAAAAATTAAAATTTTTGCACCTGCAAATATGTTCTCCATGGTATAATTTAACATCCCATGTTTACATTCTTTAAATCATCATTTGTTCCTAAGATATTGCACTGCTCCACTCCTCGCTGAGCAGCCTGTGTAAAAGATATTCACACTTCGAGTTTGTGCTCAAATCTTCAGCAGCTTTGATCTCGGAATTTTTACTTTAAACTGAAATTTTCGAAGTTTTAAACAAAAATTCGAGATTAAAGTAAAAAAAATTTGATTTTTTTTTGAAAACTTCAACTTTTTTCGAAATCTTGATTTTATAAACTGACCAGAAAATTTGAAGTTGTAGAGAACATTTCCGCAATAGTGAGATTTATCGGTAGCGGAATTTCATTGACTAAAAAAAAGGTCCTCAACTCATCTAAATAATACGTGTAAATGTAAAATGCAGCTAAATGTACAAAATTTGTAACTAAAAAAAGGTCACTCACTGAACACTGAAAGAAAGAGAACATTTTAACATTTTTGAAAAATCTAAGCGTATAAAGGCCCGAAAGAAAGAACTAGTGTAACTAGTGTATATCTGGTCATCTAAGATATTAGAATATATCACTTTATTAAAGCGTGCTCATCGTGCCTGTAATTTTCTGGTCAAAACGAAATTACTAGTTAGAAGTGATGAGGATGAGAATATATATATATTTTTCTTTCCCGTTTAATTATTTCCACACGTCTACATCACAACAGCGTCTAGTTATAAGCCTTAAAATTTCAATATTTTTAAGTTTATGAAAATTGTTGAGCCGCAATATTGCAAAGAAACACTGCCATATAATTTTTATGCAACGTTAAGTTTCTTAGTTATAGATTTTTTTACACAAACTTGTTGTATAGAAAAGGTAGATTGTGTTTTCTGGCAAATTTTAAATTACAGTAATGTATCGTATACAAATCCATATTAATAAAGAGTGCAGTTTTTGAAATATTTGTTTTTCAATTCCATCTTTAGGATTCCAAATTTTATGCTCGGAAAGACAAATGTGATTCTATGCCGCTAAAATCTAAGAAGAAAAAGAAGTTAACCATCAGAACAAGAAAAACGATTAATTTTTACATCGTTTTCAGATCCTGCATACACCGGGATAACCCGGTAGCAACTTTTAACAAAATATTTTTAAAAATGTTAAATTTATGAGAAAATAAAAAAAAATCAGTTTTTAGAGTATATTTCAAGAACTTAGTAAAATAATTTATTTCTGAAAAAAGTATTATAAAGAACGTGCAAGTTATTTCTACTTTAAATCATCCTGTGTCCGATATCCCAATAGTTGCGTGTGTTTTTTATTATCTAATCCAGGAAAAAAAGAGAATTAGTTCAATTTTGAAAGAACCGAAAAACATAAATCATTGCGACAGTTTTTTGCTACTCGATGGTTGGGGTCCAATAATGTATATTTATAAAAGTCGTGCGAAGTGGAACAGTAAAACAATATTGCATTGTCAGACCTGAAGATATCCTTAGCAGCAAGTGACGAAGTATCAGTACACCAACCTGAATTACGTATACAATACAAAAAGCAAGAACGTTCACAAACTTCGGATTTGAAATGTTCACTCAGCGAAACAAGATTTTTAAAAAGACAAAGCTGGATTATTATCCGCTGAATGGAAGTCATAAACTTTAGAACATCCGATCTATGTAAATAAATTCAGTTTCAAACCACCATAGGGACTTTAATTTTTTTTTATTTCCTTTTGCAGAATGCCTGAGCATGTACATTAATTATTTTAGAAAAATTCTAATTTACTACTTTTCAACATCAGACAGATCAGTGTGGTGAGTTAATATCAAAATTACTTTTTGTAAATGAATTTAAAGAACTCAGTTAGTGCTAAATAATATATGAATGTGACCTTAACATTATTTGCAAATCAAAAGGAAATTTGCATGATATTAGGTTTAATTAGAAATTTGCCATAACATATCCAATGCAGGCAATAATATTCAGTTGCAATATTTAAACGAAAACATAGCCAAGAACCTAGACAACAGCTATAACATTACAGCGACATAAATAAGACAAATTTAGAAAGAATGGTTAAGACTAAAGATAACAGATTAAAATGGTCTAAGTAATTTTTATTGTTAACAGTTTGAAATAAAATTCAAGATCATCAATAAAATAAAAAATAAATATAATTGTGCTTTGATTTCTTTGGTAAGTATTTACATACTCTGGTTTCTTTGCCACTTTTCAATAATACTTTTCATACATACACGCACAATAATAATCATATATGTATGAAGTGATTATTTATTATGTCCCAACAGCTTAATTTTTTTTGCTTTTCGCATTAGAGAAAGAGCATAAACATTTAAAAAATAGCTTACGCTATTGTACACGACTTTTATATTTAACATTTTTGTCTAATGTGAAAAACAAAAAAAGTAAGATGGGGGACATTATAAATGTTCATCCTGTACATATGAAAAATGTCAATATTAGAAGTGCAGTACTATTTGAAAACATACTTACAATAAGTTCACCTTTAAAATATTTATCAAAAATTATTCTTATTAATATCAAAGTGTACACTTGCTGAAAATGTTAATGGTAAAATTTAAAAATACGATATAATTTTTTTTGAAATAGAATCGTATAATCTTTACACCTCTCAACACTGCAACCTGCAACCTATTAGGATCTTTTCTGCGGACTCTAATTTTAATGATTGTCCAAGATGTTTAGACTCTTTACATAGTATATTATCTTTTTAGGAGCTGTCTCTCTTATTTCGTGGGGTGTCAGGGTCACCCTTTCAAGAAATTTGAGCCTTTTACATAACTGAGCCATGCATTCGCATAGCAGGTGTTCTGTTGATTCTGTTGCAGAGTCTGCAGTTTTTATCATCCACATTTTCCATCTTCCTCAGGTGATACTTTACTGGGAAGTGTCTTGTGAAAAGTCTCGTTATTATTCGTAAGTGTTCAGTTCGAGAAGCTGCTCAGGCTTCTTTTTTGAGATAGTGATGAACTTTTTGGCTGTCTTAGGCCTGGAGTTTTCCTCCAGTATGGCAGCCTTTGGTTTGTCTCCCAAGTATCTGTTTCGTGTTAACGTGGCTTTTTGTAAGACCACATTATGGTTCTAGGCCGAAGAGTGGTGTGATTGAGGCCTCTTTTGCGGGTCTATCTGTTTCTACATTCCCTAGTATGTCTTGATGCCCTGGAACCCACATCAAAGTTACTTTGTTGTTTGCAGTCAGTTGCTTCAGGAATTGTTTGCATTCCCAGGCCATTTTTGACTCGGTTCTGAACGATTTTAGAGTCTTTAATGCTGCCTGGCTATCCAAAATGATATAAACCTATACGCTTATGAGTCGTTTTTAAAGGCACTTTTTTGCGCACAGAGCTATAGCAAGCAGTTTAGCATGGAAAATTGTGGGAGTGTTTCCTAGGGGTTGAGAGAGTCTTAAATTAGGACCCCATATTCCTAGTCCTACTCCTTCTGTTTGTTTTGATCCGTCTGTGTATCAGGCAGGTTCTTTGCTTGCTAGCCTTTCACTGTGTCTATTTCCTGTCTGGCGGTCCCCGATAACCACTTCGTATAGAACAACAAAGTTCAGTTTAGTATGCATTTGATCTGTTGGTTTGGCCATGGATCCCAATGAAATTTTCTCCAGAATTTGTACGCTGCCAACCAAGTCACCCGGTATCAGTTTGTTCGATTGGAATAGCTTTGAGACATTAAGCGTTGTCTCCTTTTTCACACAAATGTGAAGTGGAGTCAGGCCTGTCATCGCCTCTATTGCAGCTGTTGGACATGTCGCCATAGCTCTGATTATTCCAATGCAAATTAACCACTGTAATTTGTGTAATTTGCCCTGCGCATAAATTTGTTCTGTTTTTGGCCACTATACTATTGAGGCATAGGTGACCATGGGCTTTACTACCGTTTGGTATATCCAAAATATATATTTCGGTTGCAGTCCCCATGTCTTTCCTACAAGTCTACGACAAGTCCATGCTGCCATTGCAGCTTTTGAAAGAGTTCTTTTCAGCGACTATGGTTCTTTCCAAATAAATGTTCAAATTTAGTTTTTGGTCTAGGAAGATCCCTAAATACTTAACTTCATTGGAAAATTGTATCTGAATTCCATTGAGAGTGGGAACTTGTAAGTTTAGCTTCCTTCTCCTCGTAAATGGAATAAGAACTGTCTTGTATGGATTAATATTAAGTTCCTCTACCTCACACCAGTTCCCTATGATGTTTAGGGCTAGACTACAATAAAGGCGATAGAACTCCACTTTGCGGACAGTCCTTTATTGTTGTCACTGTTACGTCGGTTTCTTCGTTTAGTGCGGCCGTGATCAAACGGCTTTTAAGCATCGAATCAATCCATCTTACTAAGGGACGTTCAACTTCCCTTTCCTGTAAGGCTCGTTCAATGGATCGATATGAGGTGTTATCAAAGGCATCTATCTATGTCGATGAATTATGTAGGCCATCTATTGTGGATTTGCCGGCCTGTTAGGCAAATTGTTGTGCATGAAGTGGTTTTCTCATAAGAGTTTCGCTTCTAATGTATTGATCTATTGCTTTCTCCATTATTTTTAGAAGAAAGGATGTAAGGCTAATGGAGCGGTAGGGTTTTGCTTCGTCCATAGGACGACGGCCGGTTTTTGGTATAAACGCCACCTTTGCTAACTTCCAAGTCTGCGAAATATAACCTAGGATTAAACTAGCTTTGAATATTCGCTGCAGATGGAGTCTTAGTGCATCGAAGCCCCGTTGAAGTAATGCCGGAAATATACCGTCTTTACCAGGGGATTTATAAGGCTTAAATCTATCTGTCGCCCATTTAATTCTGTTTACGTTAAATATTTTATCTGTCAGCCTTTTCCCCATTCTGATAGAGTATCTTAACCCTTGATTGGTTGGTTCATTCTGTTGCAGATTATATTCAATGTCTTGTGAGCCTGGAAAGTGAGTCTGTAGTAGAACTGTGATGCTTTCCTCTGGACTATTTGTGTATTCTCCGTTTGGCGTTTTTAATAGTCCAATGCCGTTTGAATGCTTTTTAGAAAGAACTTTCTGTGAGCTTTATGCGGGGGCTAGTTTGTCTATCCCTCCGCAGGACTGCTTCCAAGTTCTTCTTTTTGATTTTCTATGTAGGAAATTTGGGCTTATCTGTATTCAACCCAGTTCCTTTTGCTTTATTGAGCAGTTTTCTGACCTTTGCTTTAAGCTGGCTATGTTCTCTATTCCACCAAGACAAATCTCTTTGAGCTGCCTTTCTTTTGATGGAACAGCTGTTTTCATATGCAAATTTAATCATATATTTTAATTGATTTGAGGCTTCATGCTCTGTTGTGTCGAGGTCAAAGTCGAATCCTTGGACCTCCGAGTAAATATGCATCCTATATGCATACCAGTGGTGAACTTTGGCGTTCTATATTCCTCTACACAACCTCTTTTCTGATTGCGTTTATGAAGATGGACGAAGTACCTTTGTTGAGTATGTCCACTTCACTAGCAGACAAGTATTCAAATAGGTGCTCACCTCTCATGTTTGTATCTGTGCTCCCTCATTTAAGAAGGTGCTGCGCATTAGTGTCACATCCTATGATATAATGCCTATTTCTCTCTTTGCACCAGAAAATGCGTCGTTGAAATTCCTCTGGTGGTGGAAAATTGTCATCACCTCAAGGGAAATAGACTAAGGCAATTATATTCTGCCTTTTGTCGTCCCCAGCTGGCACTTTCACTAAGGCAGCTGCCAAGTTTTGAGTGATGAACTCTGAAATAGGAGTAACATGTATGTATATTACTATTAAGCAGCAGCGCTGCCTTTGGTCTGTCATTGTGTTATAGTAAATTAACTTACATGATTTTATGTGTAGGCCTTTGACTTATCCTCTATACACCCAGGGTTCCTGTACTAGCCCTATGATTAATTTATGTCCAATAAGCACACTAGTAACTGCTTTGGAGTGTTGAAGGTTTATTTGGATGCACCTTAGCATGGAGTCCTTGTAAAGGTTTTTTTATTTCCATTTATCGATATAATTTAAAAAACTTAGTTTATGTTTAGACAAAACTAAATTTCCAGTGGCGCAACTAAAGGCGGAGGAGGCCCACCGCTGGCGGCATATATTTTAGAGGTGGCGTTTTTTTAAATATTTTGCTAAGTCTTGTGAGAGAGATGAAAACGTTGAAAAATGTAAATTCGGAATTTTGAGTTATTAAATTCGAAATTTTGCTGAAAAGTCATAATTTTTACTTTATAGCATTATTTTCCCAAAATTGTGAATTTAAAGTTGAAATGTTATAATAAAACAACAAACAACAAAAATTTCTATTTCAAAACAAAGAAAAAGGTAAGTTTTGAAAGAAAATCGAAATGGACGTTTAAAAAATTCTTAAGATTTAAATTTGATATTTCAAATAAAATGTAGACTTTGCAAAATTTCAAAAATCGAAAAAAGTCACTCTCAGAAGAGAAAAAAGGCGAACTTAAAATTTTATTTAAAAATTGAAATTTTTAAATTAAAGATATCAAGAATAAGGTTAAAATATGAAATTTTAAATATAATGTCAAAATAATCAAGATTTCGACAAAAAATGGAACTTTTAAAAAATTTCCCATTTAAAACTCAAATCTTTAAGAAGAAAAGTTAAGCTTTTGAAAAAACCAGAATTTCTGAAAAAGTGAAAAATGTTTATCTAAAGCTGAAAATTAAAGAAAGAAAAACATTTGAACGTACGAACTCACAATTTTATGAAAAACGCGAATTTTCGATAAAAAAGTCCGAATATTTAGAACATTTTTCGCTGAAAATTTTGAAAAAAGTATAACTTTCGATAATAAAATCAAAATTTGTAGCCAACCAAAATGTACATTTTTAAGTTGAAAATTAGGAAAGAAGAAAGTAAAAATTGAAAAAGGGTTGAAATTTCGAAACTTAAAAAAATGACATTACAAAAAATGTGAAAAGCTCTAAGATAAAGCTTAAAATTTCGAATTTAAATTTGTAACTTTCGAAAAAAACTAAGTATCGCAAGTTTAAAGATAAAATTTTGTAAAAATAAAAGTTCATTGCACAGATATACCATCAGCTTAAGAATAATTTCAATTTTGAGCTGAAAATTCTAAGACAAAAATTGGATCAAAATTTCAGGAAAAATTTAACATTTTTAGACACATACGACATTTCTGTAGGTTTTGTTAGCAATAATAAAAAATAAAGAAATGAAGTTGCACACGTTCAGTGCAACATGTTGGGTGAAGTTGCATACGACCGGTTGATTGCAGAAAATGTGGCTACTATATTTTTCGATGAGTGAAACTAAATCCATTCAGTAATGAAGAAAATTGGCCAAATAAACTTCGCATTGTTAGACGTGTAGCCACGCGGAAACAAATAAATTTTAAAAACATTTTGAAAATTGCCCAAGTTCTGAAATGTTGTGTCTTTTAGAACTTTTTCAGAAAGGAACTAAACCACAAATTCTGAAATATTGGTCTTTAGCATATAGTTCAAAAAAGACCAAACCTCATTTTAGTACCTAGTAACCAAAGAACCAAGCAAATGAACGATTTGGGTGGGTACATTTTTCGTTTTTTTTTCTTCAAAATTTCCATTTTTTAAAATTCGACCCTTTTTGGAAATTTCCACTTTTTTAAAATCCGAATTTTTGCAAATTTCCAAGAGTTATCAAAATTTTGCTTTTTCTCAAAATTTAGGCGACCTTTTGGCAAAAAAAGTAGAAACTTTGAAAAAAAAAATGTTTTGGATGAAATTCTGATTTTTTTCTAAAAAGCTGAAAATTCAAGAAAACTTTCTTTTTAAATTTCAAAGTTTCGAGATTTTTTAAATCCAATTTTCTGAAAATTTCAACTTGTTTCTCAAAATGTTGACATTTATCTCAATGTTAGGATTTTTTCTCCCATCATGGTGAGGCACTCGTCTCCCTCTAACTTGAATAGTCAGGAAAAAATAAATATTCAACCGGAATGATTTGACTCTCAAAATTAGTACATTTATTTTTTCCAAAGTTGAACAAAATTACAGACTTTGACTGAGATATTTTAAATTTCTAATAAATTTCGACATTTTTCCTCGAAATTTGAATCTTTTTCTCTTAACAACTTTTTCTCGAATTTTTTGTTACAATTCATTTTTGTTTTTAGAAATTTTAATTGTACTCCTCCAAATTCATCTTTTTCTCAACATTTAACATTTTTTCAAAAAAAATTTTTTTTCATAAACATCTATCCTAAAAATTTGACTTTCTAGGCAAAATTTAATTTTTTCTAAGAATTCGAATTTTGATTTATTTCTTTGCAAAATTCTTTTTTTGTAATTTCGCATTTATTTTCAAAACTTGACTTTTTTTCCAAATTTTATTTTCTCCAAAATTTTCTTTTTCTTGACATTGAAATCAGAACTATCAGATATTTTAACTATTTGCTTAAAATTTGCCTTTTTTCGAAATTTTCATATTTATTTTAAAATTTGGTATTTAATAATTGTGGAAATGACGATTTTTTCTTCAAAATTGGTCTTTGTTTCTGATATTTTGACCTTTTATTCAAAACTTCTAATTTTTTTTCAAAATTTGTTTTTAGAAATTTAGATTTTTCCTTAAAATTCATCTTTTTCTCGAAGATCAAAATTTTTCTCAAAATCGTTTTTTCAAAATGTATACTTTTATGATCCTATAAACAAATCTCAACTTTTTTTCAAAGTTCGTTTTTTCTTAAAATTTCGATGTTTTGTTCAAAATTCGTCTTTTTTATAGATAACTATTCTCAAAATTTGACTATTTTTTTTCAAAATTTAATTTTCTGTGGAAAATTTCTATTGTTTTCTTGAAGTTTCGTCCAGGGCTTAGAACCTTTATTTTTTTCGTTCCGGTTTTCCGTTTTCGTTCCGGCAAATAAATTCTATCGGTTCAATTCCGGTTTTCGTTCCGACAAAAATAACGGTTTTTTCCAGTTTTCGGTTCAGTTCCGAGTGACTCATTTTTTGATTTTTAGAAGTTTTTCGAATTAAACATAGATTTTTGAACATAATTTAGAAAATGTGACGTCTTTATTCTTTAATACTACCACACGTTACTACTTTGACCTTGGGTAAAATTGAAGGAAAATATTTTCTCATTTTCAAGTTTAAAAATTTAATGCTAAAACTCTGAATTGTGAGTTTAATTTGAGTTCAAATCTCAAGAAAAACCCAAATTATGGGAATTTCGGGTTTAGATATTTCAAATTTAAACTCGGAATTTCCATAAAAATCTTAAATAGTTGAAAACTTCTAGAATATACATGGCGATTAAAATCGAAAATTTAAGGGACTTTTCTCTTTTCTTTCATAATTTTAGGTTCTCTATCGAAGTTTTGACTTTGACTCGCTTTTTCTAATAAAATTGATTTTTACTATTTCGACTTTGTTTTCCAAAATTTTCAATTAAAGAAGTCAGATTAATTAAATAAATTAAAATAAAAAATACCAAAAAATAAAAAGTTTTGAATTGAAATTTTGCGGGACAGCCACAATTTCAAAAAAAGATCTTAAAATTTATTTTAAAAAAGTTTTCAAAATTTCTTCCCTAATTGAGAAGTCGTAATTTAAAACCCAAATATTTTTTTCTGGAAATGTTGCTGAAAACTTCAATCTTTGTAAAAATAGTAATATTTTTCAGAAAGTTTTGTTTGATATTTTAACGTTTTTCTTTTGAAGTTTTCGCTTTTAAACAAAATTTAGTTTTTCTCTAGCAACCTCTTAACCATTTTTATCGACATGTTGACTTTTATTCTTTAATTATAGACATTTTTCTTGAAATTATTAGCTGAGACTGAGACTATAAGAAATTACCAAATATAAGTTTAAATTTGGAATTTTCGATTATTCGACTTTCAGGACTCGAAATTTTTAGATTACTTTTGAAAAAATTGTTTGTCATATATTTACTTTGTTTTCCTCAAAAATTAGAATTTTTCAAAAATGATGTCTTTTTTCTTGAAATTTGGATATTCTTTCGAGATTTTGTATTAATAAAAAAAAATAACATAAAATGTTTAAATTCAAATTAGCACTTTTGCGTTTAAAATTTAACTTCTGTTAACATTTTAAGCAAAAATTTAAAATTTTTAATGGAAATGTAAATTTTAAGAACAAAAGTAAAAAATTCCACAAAAAGAGCAAGTTCAATTATTTCTAAACTAAATTTTTTATACAAAAAATTGCAATTTTAAGATCACCGACAAATTTTCTGAAAAAAATAAATACTAATTTCAAGTTTAAAAACGAAATATTAGCAATAATTTCAGCTGTAGCTAAAAAGTTTGTAAATAAACTTAACATTTTTAGAACGGATTTTTGACACAAAAGTTCAAGGAGCAAACGGCCGAACTTGCAAAGGGCCGAATTTTCGAGTTTATCCCAGAAATTTGGCAAAAGCAATTACTAAAATTACTATTTTAATGTAAACAAAATCATTGCAAATTTAAAATATACATTTTCTAACATGTCACCTTTTCAAGTTTACTGTAATAAATTTCGACCTCAATGCCAAGATCGCGGCTTTAAATTGGAATATCATATTAAATTTTTTGCTTAAATTTTGACTTAAAATTTAAGAATTCCTAGGTTAAATTTAAAACTGCGAGATTTTAGCTAAAACTTTCAGAAAAAATCATACCTTGAAATTTTTGGAAGATTTAAAATGTCGGCAGCAGGAATTTAAATCTGGGATTTCGAAAAAAATTGGAATATTAAAATCGAAGTGGAATTTGAAGGAAAAATTCACAAAAATCGAAAATTTGACTAACTTCAAAAAATAGATATCAAAAAAAAATTAGGAAAAGAAAATTGAAATTTAAAGAAAGAAGCAAATTTGGAATTTTTTAAAAAAGTTTCCAGAAAAACTCGAATTTGCAATAAAAATTGTAAGGAAAATCGAGTTGCTCTAGCTTGAATGAAAAACACCCTACTAATTTATTCCAAAGAAACAACAGAGGAATTTTTTTATTTTAAACTCGAAATTTTAGGAGAAGAAAAGTAATTTCCAGATAAAAAGTCCAAATTTTAAGAGAAAGTCGAAATTCTTGGAAAAACATTCAAGTTAAAACTTAATATTTTAATTTGAGAAAGAAGTCAATATTTTCTAGAAAACGTGAAAATTGTGAGTTTCTAATCTAATCTAATCAGAAATTAGAAATGAATATGAGATGAAAGTTGCATGGAATCGTGTAAAATTAAAAAAAAATGAAATTTCAGAAAAAAATTCAAATTTTAAGTACAAAGTAAAAACTATTTTAAACATATGAATTCGACGAACCGAAATAAACCAATAATTTTTTTTGATTTCGTTTCGGGGAAAATAACGGTTTTTTGTTTGTTTTCGGTTAAGTTTCGGTTCGAAGCCCTGGTTTCGTCTTTTCGTCGAAATACGTCTTTTTCAAGATTTTCGATTCGTTTCTTTCATTTTTTCTTAAGTTTAATCCACTCGAAAAGGGTAACTTCATTATGCTTTCAAAGCACTGCGAGCAGGATGCGGAAACAAGGATAGATGGCGATGAACCGCCTTCTTAAACAAGGATAGGTTGTAATTTTTGGAGAAAATTTCTTTCGGTAACAAGTTCCATATCTTGGAAGTTCTATAAAAAAAAGAGTCTCCGTAAACAGAAGTCCTCACTGTGTCAAGCTGGATCGCACAGGAATTTGGTGTCTCCGACTGTCTAGTACGCCTCAAGAATCTTGCCCTTGGGGGGATCAATCCGATTAGTTCCTGCGAGCATCTTCCATGATAATACTTGTAGAAAAGAGACAAGTCACCAACCATACGCCTGTGCTCTAGTGTTTCGAGAGAATGGGTCAAACTCTCGTCATCAATTAGGCGAATCGTTCTTCTTTGAATTGAATCCAAAAGAGCTAAAGTGTGGTTTGGGGCTAAACTCCAAACATGAGAACAGTATTCTAGTGTTGGCCTAACTTGAACTTTGTATAGTGTAAATAGCTGATGAGATGTGAAGTGCTTTTTAGCTCTAACAAAAAAGCCTAGCTTCTGAGAGGCCGATCTGGCAATAGCGCGCACATGATCGTCCCAAGAGAAGTTAGTGCTCGCATTCACTCCTAGGATAGATAGACTAGATCCCATCGGAAGGATTTTACCGTCCATTAGTATGTTTGTTGCATTATCCCTTGATATTTTTAGAGAAAACCGAGGACTGAGTTTTTGAATCGTTGAAGTCCACCAAATTGTTCTTACCCCATTCCAGAATAATCTCGAGATCCCGATTAATCGTCTGTATCTGCTGTTCCCTTAGTCGATCTGAAGCAGCGATAGATAATGGTTTGTCGGAGAAAAAAGATGACACAAGGTTACTATCACATGCGTAGCTGTATATAGGATTGTAAGTTGAAGCTAAGCGATCGTTTATGTGTAACAGAAATAGAGTAGGAGACAGAACAGACTCCTGAGGCACCCCTGCGTTAATCGCAAATGTCTCAGATGAGATGCCATCGACGACGGCCTGAAGAGATCTGTCAGCGAGAAAATTGGATATCAAATGACAGAGTCCAGGAGGAAGAGCATAAGATGTTAATTTGGCGAGAAGAGATCGGTGCCAGACCCTGTCGAAAGCCTTTGAGATATCAATGCCACAATCCTAACCTCACCATGTTTTTGCATAGCTGAGTTACAGATATGAGTAACATATGCCAGTAGATCGCCAGTGGAACGTTGTTATCTAAAACCATATTGCCTGTCGGAGATGATTCTATTTTCCTCCAGATATTTGAGAATCTCGATGTTGATAACTTTTTCCATCACTTTAGATATAACGGGTAACAAAGATATAGGGCGATAGTTGTTAGCCAGATTCCTTTTTTAGGGACAGGCTGCACTCTAGCAGATTTCCAGATGTTAGGGAATACACCTTTGTTGTAAGAGAGTGTGAACAATTTACTTAGGACAATGTCAACTCTGGGGCGCACTTCTTAAGAACAATAGAAGGAATGTCATCAAGGCCAGAAGCTTTCGAAGTGTCGAGCTCAAGGAGAATCTTTCTGATTGTGCGTTGTCTGAAAACAACTTAGGGAAAATAGGAGGTTCTGCGTTTCGAGAATCAAGATTGGAATTTTCAGCAAACATTAAGGCTAACATGTCAGCCTTTTCCTTGAAGGTAGTAGCAATATTGCTATTTTCGTAGAGTAAAGGTGGAAAATTTGAAGGTGTAAAATTCTTTCCAATCGACTTTGCAAATCCCCAAAAGGACCTGAAACCGTTCGGACAGTTGATAAGCCCCTGGCGCATTTTACGATCGAAATTACCTTTTGCCTCGTCAATAACCTGTTTACAAGAATTTCGTGCATCTACAAATATGGTCCGAGTCTCAACTGAGGAATTATTTCGCCAGCGACGATATGTGCGATTTTTGCAGGAGTACAGCCCGAGCACATTTTTTACTGAACCAAGATTTACTGGAGGCAGACTTCTTTTGGGAGTGGGAAATTGAGCATTCCATACCAATCAGGATAGTTTCCGTGATGGATTCGGCGACTAAGGAAGGTTTGTCTGAGTTAAAGCAGACTTCCTGCCATGGGAAAGATGCAAAGAAGTCTCTTAATTCTTCCCAGTTTGCAAAGTTAAAGTGCCAAACCCTACGGGACTGTGTCTGGGAAGGAGGTGGTATATGAAGCGAGCGAGAGGCTGTCTTAGAGATTTTATATGAATTTGGTGAATTTGTAAGGAAAAGGTCGAGTAGATTAATTTGATGGGTATCTACATCAGGAATTCTTGTGTGTTCCTCAACTAATTGCGCTAGTCCACAAGCGAAAGCCTCTGCCACCATTCCCGCGTCGTCACTTCGGGAAGAAAACCTTAACCAGGGGATGCTGCGTACGTTGAAGTCAGAAAGGAAGAAAACCTCAGCAGGTGATCAAAGGTTACGGAGAGATAAGAGAAGAGCTGTCTGTATGAGGGATCGTTTGAAGAGAAATAAAGTGAAGAAATGAATATTACTTCGTTTTTGGAGCAAATTTTCAACCAAATCCCATCATGATCAGCAGATTCCAGTACTTCTTCTCGTTGACAGTTTAGATTTGAGTTTAGACCCTGAATGTTACAAAATTGAATTTTGAATGAATTGTTTGAAAGAAACTTGGCCCGTGGTACATTAAAATTTTTCATCGATTTTGGATTCCCTCGTACACCCTCCGCTCGGACATCCGAACGGGAGGGTAGTTTACGTCCGGAATTTTTTGCACGAAGAAAATCCATCATCTTTGTTTTTAATAACTAGAAGAAAAAATCAGAGTAGATGAAGAAAGGAAAATAAGGAAAAGGACAGGATGAGAAAAGAAGAATAGCAGAAACCGAGTCACGTGTCAGAGACTGAAACATGATGTAAGCATCTTTTCACCGCCTCCTAGTGATACGTGGGATGGTACTACCTCGGACGACTGAAAGTTCCAGTCTACCACCTACTCAGACTCTCAAATTTCCATTTTATTCCAAAATTAGACTTTTTCTTAAAATTTACTTTCATTGGAAAATTTCGACCATCGAAATTTCTACTGTTTTCGAAATTCCATTATTTAAGGTTTATTTTTCTAAAATTTTGATATTTTAGGATCTCAATAAGGTCTAGAAATGTTGACAAAATTCATAAAGTATCTGGAAATTTAGTCTTTCTCTTTGAAATTTATCTTTTTTCTTGAAATTTTGATCTTTTCTCTTAAAATAGGTGTTTTTCCAAAATTCAGTTTTAATCTCAAACTTCCACTTTTTGGTATTTTCATTCAAAAATCTTCTTTCTTTTTGAAATGTTTTCTTAAAATAATAATTAACAGCATTATTATTTAAAGTTGCTTCTTTTGATACTTATTGTTAGGCATTATGCTTGCGTATTTCAAGCTTTTTATGTTGCATGTAATCCGGTCTCTATTCAAGAAAAATAGTTACAATCGTTACAATTTGGCATCACAGCAATAAAGATATTTGTTTACTTTTGTAGGTTAGAATCAGACAGAACAATTTCTCTGTGGTTGGTATGGTAGAAAAATAATATTCCTACTGAAAGTATGTCAGGTACTTAGTACATAAATAAAGAATTTTGAAATGTTTTGCATAAGAAAAATGAAGCGCACTGTTTGTCGCGACGAAAATTGCCATTCAATTGGAGCAACGTCATTTTGTACAAAGGATTGCTTTAAAGGAATTAAAGAAAGAGGAAAACTTGATTGTGATTGTGGAGATGATATTAAAGTATACGAGTGGTGCTGGAAAAAGGATTCCCAAAATTACATGAATATGATTTTATCCAACAACGATAGAGAGGTACTATTTTATCCAATATATAGCACAGGAACAGCTGCTATTAAAGGTAGTATACCGTTAAAGCCCAATATGCATCACTATTGGGAAATCAAAATGTTGTCAGTCTTATATGGAACGGATGTGGTAAGTTATTGAACTAAACCTATTTCATGTTCCTAGTTTTACACAACTCGATTGTAATGTTATTTAATCACGATATAGATATTAACTAAAAATACTAGATCTTAGATAAGCAAATATCTGTACTGCAGTTTATCCCAGCATTTTTCAACTTTTTTTCTCACAGCCCAGTCATTTTTATACCTCCCTTCATGACCCATTAAAGGTTTTGGTCTGTGTATAAATAATTTAAATAAAAGGCAACTTCATTATTGGCCAGTATGATTTAAGAAGGCAGAGAAAATTTGGTGACCACTTAGGAAACATTGGTCTAGGTTGCTCAGATATAATAAGAACAAAAAACTGCTAAAAAGAATTATTTTATGATATAAATATGGTTTCTCAAAACAAACCATTAGCATTAGAAAGTTTTGCTTGTCTATTAACTTTGAACATTTTAAATTACTCAAAAGTATTCAAAAGGCCAGGGGCCTTGGAACTCTCATCTAATGTGGGGGTTAGGCATTGAACAACAACAATCGTAACTTTTAAATTGTTAATATTTGATCAGAATAGCAGAAGAAATTTAATAATACACATCCAAAAAATTGTACCAAAATTTAACCTTTCACGCTTTTGCATTTGTAAAATTCCTAACAGTCAGACCTGTGGATGTCAAAAAAAAAC
Organism: Dastarcus helophoroides; assembly: GCA_028583605.1. NCBI lineage: Eukaryota > Metazoa > Arthropoda > Insecta > Coleoptera > Bothrideridae > Dastarcus > Dastarcus helophoroides. Next base: position 24,483,308 of record CM053328.1, on the reverse strand, counting down.
TTCAACATGAGAAGATTTACAAAAATCAATGTTGAAGAGTTTAAACACAAAATTTTGATTTTGTTATTATTTATTTTATTGTTTATTTTTGACAATTTTTCATTTTTTTCAAAATTTGGATTTTTATGTATAAAATTTCAACTTTGAATAAAAACTGTTGACCATATTTTAAAAATTGAATATGAAGGTGATTTCTTTTAAATATTATTTTTCCTGTTTTTCATTATTTAGAAGTATTTTAAACATTTTACTTAATTTCAAGTTTAAACTTGTTCTGTGAAAAAGTGTAATGTTTTCGAGATATGCGTTGAAATATGAACAATATCAACATTTTGAAATTTTATTTTCAAATAAATAATTTGAAAACAAGTCGAAATTTTACAGAAAAAATAAAACCATTCAAAATTCTAATAAAAAATTCGAAATACTCAAATTTTAGGGAAAAAATTGCAAGTTTACTATTCTACTATTGAAAAAAAAACTAAAATATTTAAAAAGGTTAAAATTTTGATAAAAACTAACATTCCAAGTTATAATTTTCAAAAAAAAGGCGAAATGTCGAAAAATGTCACAATTTTCTTGGAAAGTTAGAGATTTCCAAAAAAATAAATCAAAAAAATGTCAAAATTTTCAAAAAATTTGTGAATTTAAAAAAATAAGAAATTTTGAAAAGTCGAAATAATCTATAACTTCAAAAACACTCAAAATTTTGAGAAAAATTGAGATTAAAAAATTTTCCATTAAATTTTCAATAAAAATCGAGTCAAAATATTCAGGCAAAGCCAAAATTAACAGAAAAGTCGAAGTTTTCAAAAAAATAGAAATTTTGAAAACTTGAAAATTTTGGATATCTAAATTTTTTAAAAAGCTAAGACTTCTAAAAATTAAAATTGACAACAATTGTTGACATTTTGAAAGTGCTGAAATATTTAGAAAATTTGGAAAATATTAAAAGGATTACGAAAATATAGCAAAAAATTTTTAAAAATCAAGAATTAAAAAAGTTCCAGTTAAAAAAATGAAAATTTTCGAATAAAGTCGATATTTTAAAATAGTTGGAATTAAAAAAGTAGTCAAACTTTTGATTTTTTTTTAAATTATATTTTTCTAAAAAATTAAATTTTGAGAAAAAGGGAAATTTTGAAAAAATTGAAAATATTAAAGAAAGTCCAGATTTGAAAATCTACGTTTTCAAAAAAATAAGGATTGTTAAAAAGAAATTTTGCAAAATAAATTCGTAATTTTCAGAAAAATAATTTTGAACAAAAAATGTCAATTTTCGAAAAAATTGAAAAGTCGACATTTCTAAAAAAAATCGAAATTTAAAAAAAGTAAGCATTTTCGCAAACAATTAGTTTTAATTGTTTATATGTTTATATAAAGTTGAAATTTTCAAAAACTGTAAACAAAGAGCCCATTTTTGACAAGAAATCAAATATTTGCAAAAAGTCTAACATTTTAAATAAAATTGCAAATTCGGATAAATTCGACACTTCAAAAAACTCGATATTAAAAACAAAATTTATTGTCAAGTTTTCGACGAAATCTGAAGCTATCGAAATGTCTAAATTTTCAATAAGGCAAAATTCTGATAAGTCAAATATTTTAGAGTTTAAAAAAATCAAAATGTTGACAAAAGTCTGAATTTTGATAAAAAAATTGATATTTTGAAATGAAGTCGAAGTTTTGCGAAGAATTCACGTCTTCACAAAAATCCGAAAAAACCGAAAACTCGACATCAAAGATTTTTATTGTCAAGTTTTCAAAGAAATCTGAAATTCTCGAAAAGTTTTGCAAAATATCGAAATTTTCACAAAGGCAAAATTTTGAAAAAATCGAAATTTTTATAAAAAAGTCAAAATTTTGAAATAAAGTCGAAATTTTGTAAAAAATTCATATCTTTACAAAGAGCCAAAAAGTTCTAACATTATGAAAACATTTTATCAAATTTTCAAAAAAAATCTGATACTCGGAAAGTTAAAATTTTTAAATATGTCGAAATTTTTAAAATGGCAAAATTTTAAAACGTCAATATTTAAAAACGAAATTTTGATAAAAAAAGCTGAAATTTTGAAATAAAGTCGAAATTTTGGGAAAAATTCATACCTTCACAAAAAACCAAAAAAATTAGATATTATCAAGAAGTTTTGTTACCAATTATCAAAGAAATCTGAAAATCTCGAAAAGTAAAAGATTTGGGAAATGTCCAAATTTTCAAAAAGGCGAAATTTTGAAAATTTGGAAGTGAAATATTTAAACAATCGAAATTTAAAAAGGTCGAAATTTTGAAATGAATTCGAAATATTGTGAAAAACTAATATCTTCACAAAAAGCCAAAATTAAAGCAAAAATGAAAAAATTGAAAAGGTAAGAATTTTAAAATAATTGAAATTTTGAAAAAACTTGAAATTAAAAAAATCGAGTTATTTAAGAAGTTAAAGAAAGTACTGGTAATAGTGAGCGAGGTCAGGTGACATACCAGCAAGTTTGTCTCATAATTTTATGCGACCATAAAAAATTTGTCAACTGAAAATAGAATAAAATTATTTTAAATAACATTTGAAATTATCCGAAACATTTATATTGGTTTCGGATATCCGACAGTTTCGGTTACAGGGCTCCATAACATCCCTAAATCTTACTGCAATTTTATTTCAGATGGTTGGAATAGGCACTTCAAAGATGAAAGTGAACGACTTGAAATTCTCATTTTGCAGCTTACTTGGTCTCGATGAGGAATCTTGGGGATATTCGTACCATGGAAACATACAACATAATTTATTAAAATTAACATATGGTCCGAAATTTAGTCTAGGTAGTATAGTTGGAGTATATATAGACATGTGTGCTGGAACCCTTGAATATTATCACAATAGAAAACCATTAGGTAAAATAAATTTGACAAATTCCCTTTGTATTCTACATAAATGTGCTTCAAGGTATTGCATTCAAAGGTTTAAAAAGTAAGGAATTATATCCAATACTGACATCAAGTGCTGCTCAATGTGCAATGAAAATAAATTGTGCCATATCTGAACGATCAACGTTGCAGTTAGAATGTTTGAGATGTATTTGCAAACAGCCACAAATTTATGCAGAATATAGGAAAATTCCAGGTCTAACACAGTACTATGACCGAAAATACTTCTGGATAGTCCCAAAACAGGGTAAGTATAAAAAAACTTGCATCAAAAAATTACTCAATTTTTGTTTTGTTTTCAGAAAAGATTTCAAAACCTATAGATGATTTAGATGTATTTCAATTAGAAGACAATAGCGATAAGAATTCTGACTCTGATGAAAGTTTATATTGTGTTAATTAATCTTTTTTTTATACTACATGAAATAAAAGTTTATAATGTGTTACTTTTTGTTATTTATTAACAAAGGGAAACAATATACAGGAAAAACATTTTAAACTAAAAACTCCTAAAAGGCTATTTTATTCATAGATATCTTCTTTATCAGCAATATATCTAACAATATCTGCTGGTTTTAATAATTTTTCTGCATCGGCATCAGGGATTTCAAAACCAAACTCATCTTCCATTGCCATAATTACTTCAACATGATCCAAAGAGTCTAAACCCAAATCGTTTATAAAATGTGAATTAATAGTGAGCTGAAACAAATGAACTAATAATAACTGGAATTTTATATGCATTTGAACAATTTTAAGAGACTTAATCAGCCAATGTAACACAATTTTGCATGATACCAAATAAATGAAAAGTTATTAGAACAGTCGAAACATGGTTACTTTGCTAATTGCATTGTGAAAGAAGTTTATATACATATGAAACATGATCTGGATACAAAATTGTGCCACAACAAGCAAATATTACTGTACCTTTTCAGGGTTAATTTTATCATAAAGTTTAAGCACCAATTCAACTCTTTCTGTGATAAGTTGTATCGTTAATGGTGGTTTGGAACTGTAAAATCGCTCATTTGGCAGGTCAAGCCTCTAAAATAAAAATAAAGAGTTTATGTACCTTATCACTCGTAACTTTGTCATAAGAAGCGCAAACTTTTAGGACCCTTTCTTTAATTTCTTCTTCAGTTAATTTGGTCTTTGTCTCAGGACTGTAGAATCTGATTTGTGTCTAATAATAATTCAGGTTATGTTAAGTTATGTAACAAGTGTGTTAAGTATAACAGTAACAAATTTATATTACGCAAGTAACTAATCTAAATGAATAAATGTCCTACTATTTTAAATAATAATCAGCTATTAGTTTACCTGAAACGGTGTTGCTGGATTTAGAGGAGTAATGTTTTCTCTCTGGACTACATGAACTTTATTTATTAAAGCAACTAGCGGTCGCGAAGAAAAAGCTCGAATTGCAGGAACTTGTCGGGATAAGACACGTACAGTTTTAATTAAACCTGCCATTCTGTACTTAAAAATAAATAAACTTTTTGATGCACGTTCTTTGGTGTTCTTGACAGAACGCGGCAATGGCTGAAAATTGACGTTTGTCGGTTATCACTGATATGCAGAGTTACCAACTTTACAGATTTAATCAGAGACTATATAGGAAATGACCGTTTAGTAAATAGAAGAAATAAGAAGTGTGCTTGTAGCGCCGCGAAGTGGGGTTAAAGGAACTAAAATAGCTTTCCTCTCGCTTTTTTTCTCTCCTTCTCATTTCTTCTAAAATGTGGCAGTTGTCCTATATTCTTTACTATTTACAATTTACTATGCAAATTTAAGCCGCGGTTTTAGTGCAGTAAAATAATTATTAACGTTTATTCTAAGCATACTACTGTGTGTGTGTGTGTGTGTGTGTGTGTGTGTGTGTGTGTGTGTGTGTGTGTGTGTGTGTGTGTGTGTGTTTCGGAATTTACAAAAGTGTTCTACCTTTTACCACACACATATTTAATTTATTAACTTATTTTTACAAGATAAAGAAAATTGACAAATATTAAATGACCTTTTTATACAGGGTGTTTATTGACAAATGAGCTATAGTTTAGGAATAGTTTCCTTAGATTTAAGCGGTTTTAGTCAGCTTAGTACAAAGTTGCTTGCTTAAGAAGTTTCAAGCCTGAGAAATATTTTTATTTTATTTTATTTGAGTATTATAACTTATTTATTTTGTGGGTAGTAGTTTTCAAAATTTTTGCAAAAATTGTTTTTTCGGGTGATCAAACCAATAATTGGTTAATTTGTGCCAAAATTATACAGGATGTAGTGAATTCTTTCGCCACTATGTTCTTTCCTTCAGATTTATATTACGAATAGCAAATCTTAGAAAATGATTTGTTATTTAAAATGACATTCTATTTTCTTTTAAAATTAGTTATACTGGATGAGTCATTACTTTGATAAAACTTTGTAGCTCTTACAATTTTGAGGATAACAAAAATTTCTTTGATGCAAGAATGAGATGCACATTCTAAAATTATTTTTTACTATACAGGTTGAACATATACAGAGTGGTGCATTAAAGATGACTTTTTTAAATATAGCACTTTTCAGTAAACTTAATAATTGAGAGTTCTTTTTTTGGATTAACAAAGCAATGTATCTTTGTGGTAAAAATATGGGATCATAATTTTTTATCGACATATTCTAGAGGCAACCAATTCGCTTTCTGAAACTCGAGTTTCCTTGCAGAACCTTTATTTATGGTGCGATATTAGCCGAAATTTTTTGTTTTTAATTGTGAAGCTTGATGATCTGTATTTCTGAAATAAATACTTTGATACTTAAAATTTTACTGCTAAAAATTGTCGCAGTAGGCCTTGAATTATGTAGGAATTAGAAAGTATTATTTTGTTCTACAATTCAAAAAAAAAATCGTTAAAACAAAACAATAAGTAAAGATTCTACAGGGTCACCTAGAAATAAAAGGGTAACACTGTAGATGGCTATCTCATCATATGACAGGTCAATTGTGTATAAAACTAAAGGTCTATGTAATACTCTAAAACTTAAATGTCTGGTAATGTAACATGTCAATTCTCAGGCAAATATTTTAAACTTTAATTTAGGAAACAATTAAACGTGTAGAATCAATATTGAGTACCTATTGTTGAAAGTTTCTTAGTTTTTTTTGGTTATCTCTGAGTTTGAAACCAATCAAATATAAAACATATTTAAATAATTAGATTGATTTTTATAAATATTTGTTAATTTTAAGCACCAATTACTACAGTGGACTTCATACCAAATTTCTGTGTTCAACTTCAGTCTGCTTTTACAGTGAAAGCGTTAAATAAAATTTGGTCCATATTTAAACTGACTTTTTCGTTTGTATTATATGCGTTACATACTTTATAATAACAGCTTTACAAATTTGAAAATAAACGATCAAGATTATTTGAGATCATCATCTAAATATGTACTCATCATTGCATACTGCTTCCGAAGCTTTTCAAATTTTTCAGACCAAAAAATTGGAAAATAATAATTCAACTTCGTCAGAAGACAAAACAAGTGGCAGTGAATATCTTCCATTAGATAAAGACAGTATTATTTTAAAGTACCGACAGATGAGGAATGAAGTGGTTAAATCCAGCAAAGAAGAGAACAAATATAAAAGCTTTTAAGATGATAAAGAAAACTAACAAATAAAGACAAAAAGAAAAGCAAGAATATAAAGGGGAAAGAAACGAGAGCCAGAACAAATGGTAATAAATAAATCTCTGCTAACAGAAATCTACAAAACCTGACTCAAACGAATAAGAAACATCATTCAAAACTCACTAAATACTCTCATGTGGGAAATACATGCAGCATCTAAGGATAATGGTAAACGAATTCGAAATAAAGGGCACGCGTGCTATTTTTGCCAACAATTGTTCAAAATTGTGCCAGACATTTCGAAACAATGCATCAAAAGGAAGTAGATGTTGCTAAATTATTGGCCATGCCGAAAAGAGTCTAAAACCAGAAGAGATGGATTTTGCGAAAATAATTTAGAGTTGATTTTGTTATAGATACTTTTGATTCAATTTTAAGACCAATTTCTCCAGTGGCTTCATTACAAATTGTGCGTGTAAGTTACAAATTCAGTCCGCATTGTTACAGTAAAGGTTAAATAAAAATTTGGTCCAATAATTTATTAACTACTTTTTTCGTTTGTTTAATCAGCCGTTTACATATTTTTTTAATTAACAGCTTATACAAACTTTGAAAATTCAACGAAGTCGAAGATCGTACTATCTAACGCAGACTCATCATCTGACAATGCTGTACCATCATGCAGTACTGACTTCCGAAGCTTTTCAAATTTTTCAGACCAAAAATTGGAAAATAATAATTCAACTTCGTCAGAAGACAAAACAAGTGGCAGTGAATATCTTCCATTAGATAAAGACAGTATTATTTTAAGTACCACAGATGAGGATGAAGTGGTTAAATCCAGCAAAGAAGAGAAAAATATAAAAGCTTTTAAGATGATAAAAAAACTAACAAATAAAGACAAAAAGAAAAGCAAGAATATAAAGGGGAAAGAACGAGAGCCAGAACAAATGGTAATAAATAAATCTCTGCTAACAGAATCTACAAAACCTGACTCAACGAATAAGAAACATCATTCAAAACTCACTAAATACTCTCATGTGGAAATACATGCAGCATCTAAGGATAATGGTAAACGAATTCGAAATAAAGGGCACGCGTGCTATTTTTGCCAAACAATTGTTCAAAATTGTGCCAGACATTTCGAAACAATGCATCAAAAGGAAGTAGATGTTGCTAAATTATTGGCCATGCCGAAAAAGTCTAAAACCAGAAGAGATGGATTTGCGAACCTTATTAGGGTAGGAGATTTTTATCACAATAGTCATATTGCAACTAAACAAGGTGAGTTGCTACTTGTTCGTAGACCTACCGAAGATGAATCAAGATTTTTAAGTTTCAAAGACTATGGGCCATGTCCCCATTGCCTAGGATTTATGCTAAAAAAGCATTTGTGGCACGATTAGCTTGCTCGCCACCTTGGGCATGATATAAGGGTTCACCAGGAATTTTATAGGCTGCACGAAAGTACTGTGGAATTGACCAAAGTGAGTCGTTTATTAATTGCAGTTGATAAAGGAGAAGTAAACAAATTTGCTGGTAAGAAGCTCGAAGAAATCAACTTGGAAGGTAATTTCTTTTGAAGAGTAAAGTTTTCTTTCCAACAGTAGGTTAGTTAGATTTCAAAGAAATGGAAAGTGGGAAGAGGTACCTAATTATTGTTAAATTTCATTTAGATATGCCAAATATTAAAGATGAGAGCGACCAAGAAGAATGTGAAGGTGAGAAAGATGTAAGTTCTGTAGAAGAAGAGCTTCTAAAGGATCAAGGTGAGAATATTAAAGCATTCAGCGGGTAGTTTTAGAACCTATTTTAATTAGCCATTTTGTTAATTCTAAACAAACTAACCACAAATAGCACTTTTGTAGTTTTTTTTTGTATTTTTGTAGATTTAATTAAGATACCACCAATTCCCTCACAAGTGGCACCTAGTAAGTAAAAACCATAAATTTAGATTATTTTTTATTAAATTTCATTATAAAAATATACATTTTTTTTTCGGATAGACCGTGCCAAAAAACTACCAAAAATATTAAACACTCTTTAACACGGTCCAATCCCGGGGAAGTATAACTTTTAATGACTCTCTTAATATTTAACTTGACATCTAGGGAGGGGGTTATAATTTTTAGAACACAATAAGCCACTTCTGCATATTCTGGAAGTTGAGATAAACTTTGTTATTTTAAATATTGAAAGGTTATCCATTTTACCCTTAAGTTTGATTTTTTTTTTACAAATTTCAATTACTTTTTCAAAATTTTACACAAATCCGTGCAACTTTGACCTCAAAATTAGGAGTTAACTTTCAGTCTCCCATTTCTGTTTAAAAAATTAGATTAGAAACTAACAATTGCCACATTTTCTAGAAAATATTCACTTTATTCTCAAAATTTCAATTCAAATTAAATTAAAATTTTAAATTTTAACTTGAATCTTTTTAAAATTTTGACTTTTTTCTGGAAATTACTCGAAATATTTCTTTTCTTCTCTTAAAATTTCGAGTTTCAAATAAAAAAAATATCCTGCGTTGTAACTTTAAAATGAAGCACTAGGGCTTTTTTCATTCAAGCCAAGAAAACTCGGCTTTTCTTACAATCTTATTTGCAAATTCGAGTTTTCTGGAAATTTCAACTTTTTTTTCGAAAACTCCAAATTTACTTATTTCCTTAAACTTCCATTTTCCTTTCCTAATTTGATATCTCTATTTTTTGAAGTTATTAGTTAAATTTTCGATTTTGGCCAATATTTTCTTTCAAATTTTTCTTTTAGTATTTCAATTTTTTTTCGAAATTCCAAATTTAAATTCTTATGATTTTATGCACTGCCGACTTCCTAAAATTCTAAGATATAATTTTTTTCTTAGAATTTTCGCTGAAATCTCGCTATTTCAAATTTAACCTTGAAATTTTATGTACAAATTTCAGGAATAAATACAACATTATATTCCAATTTAAAGCTGGGATCTTGAAATTGGGGTCGAAATTTTTAGAGTGAACTTTAAATGATGTTATCTTAGAAAATGTCTAATTTAAACTTCCAACGATTTTGTTTACGCTAAAATAGTAATTTTTATTCTGAAAATTTTGATTTTTTTCTCAAGATTTCGACTTTAGCCTCGAAATTGCGATATTTTTTCAGATTGTTTTAGAGGTTAGAAGTCAAAATTGTGTGTTTTTTAAATATTAATTGTTTTCTCGAAACTTCTTGAACGTTTGTGTCAAAAATCGAATCTCAAAATGTTAAATCTCTTCACAAACTTTTTAGATACAGCTAAAAATTTTCCAACAATTTCGTTTTTAAAATTGAAATTCGCTTTTTTTTCAGAAAATTTGTCGTTGATCTTGAAATATCCATTTTTCTATAGAAAATTGAAGTTTAGAAATAATTGAAATTGCCTTTGTTTGTGGATTCTTTATTTTTACGCTTAAAATATACATTTAAATTAAACATTTCGAATTATTGTTAAAAATATTAGCAGAAGTTAGATTTCAAATGCAAAAGTGCTAATTTGAATGTTATTTTTTTATTTTGAATCTTAATTCAAAATCTCGAAAGAATATCCAATTTCAAGAAAAAAAATAACGTTCTTGGAAAAAGTCTAAATTTTGAGGAAAAAACTAACTAAATTTATGATAACAATTTTTCAAAATTAATTTCACAATTCCAAATCCTGGGAATTTTGAGTTTTCGAGGTAAAAGTCGAAAATTCCAAACTTTATTGTTCAAGTCTTAAGTCAAAATTTTGAGAAAAATGTCTAAAATTAAAGAATAAAATTCAACATGTCGATAAAAATGGTTATACCTGCTAAGGAAAGACTAAATTATATTTAAAGTCGAAATTTTAGAAAAAAAATAATAATAAAAAGTACAAACAAGTTTAAATTTAAAACTTCGAAAGAAAAAAAATAAAATATCGGAAGAAGATAAATACACTAACCAAAACTTTCTGAAAAATTTTACTTTTTTTAAGAAATTTTAAAGTTTTTAGCAACATTTCCAGATCAATTTTGTTATAAAAAGCGAATCAAAGTCAAAACATCACTGGAAAACCAAAATTATGAAAGAAAAGTCTTTCAAATTTTCGATTTTAATCGCCAAATTTCGTATATTCTAGAATTTTTAAGTCTTGGGTATCTAATTTAAGATTTTTATGAAAATTCCGAGTTTAAAATTAAATTTAACATTTCTGCGACCCAGTTTGGCAATATTTAATGCAGAAATGTTAAATAAAATTAATAATGATAATGTTTCCGATCAGTAAGAGTCTACAATGAAGAATAATTTAACCTTAAAATTTCTAAACCCGAATTTGCAATTTAGTTTTTTATAAAGTTCAGGTTTTTCTTGAAATTTCAACTCATATTAAACCCAAAATTCAGGGTTTCAGCTTGAAATTATTTAACTTGAAAAATAAAAAATATTTTCCTTAAATTTTAGGCAAGGTCAGAGTAGTTACATATTACATATATTAAAGAAAAAAAAAGACTTTACATCAATATTATTTTCAAAAATCAATTTATAATTCGAAAAACTTTTAAAAAACCAAAAAAATGAGACCCGGAACTGAACCGAAAATCGAAAACAGAAAAAAACCGTTATTTTTATCGGAATGAAAACCGGAACTGAACCGATGTAAATTTTTTGCTGGAACGAAAATCGAAAACCAGAACGAAAAAAATAACGGTTCGAAGCCCTGCGAAATTTTAATAGGAACTCAGCATGGTGGAAAAATCCAGTTTTAGGATTAAAAACAAATAGTTCGAACAATGAAACTTCAACTCGAGATTTCGAGACAGATTTTGGGATCAAAGTCAAATTTTGAGGAAAGGAAATTAAATATTCTAGAGGGAAAGGGCGAAATTTTGACTTAAACCTCAAGAAGTTGCCGAAATTTAGAGAAGAAAAACAAAGTTTCAAGAGAGTTAAAAAATCCTTTAGTGGGTTTCGAATGAAAAGCATAAAAATAACCGGGTCATGACAAAAAAAGTTTGGAAAACGTTGCAATAGACAATGAGGTCTAGGTGTTTACCTAAGCGGTCGACAAGGTTTACTCTGATTCAGAGAAAGATTTTTGACATCTATTGTTTTAAAACATTTTTGTAATTACGTCTTTATAATACTGAACAATAATATTTCGACCTTTATAATACATAATTGAATTTTTTTGCAAAAATTTCATTTTTCTCCTTTTTCTAAACATTTCGCCTTTTTTTTGAATATTTTAACTTGTTTTTGAAAATTTCGATCGACTACCAATCTCAACCTTTTTGTAAAAATTGCTGCCTTTTGAAAATTGCTACTTTTTTGAAAATTCTGACTGAGTAAAAATTTTAACTTTATAAAAAAATTCAACCTTCTTGAAGAATTTCACTTTTTTGCAAATTTCGGTTTAAAAAAAATACTTTTTAGAACATGTCCACTTGTTTTTTTTATTGAATATTTCGACTTTTTTTGAAACATTTAAAAATTTCCTTTTTTTTCAAAATTTAAACTTTCATTTTTTTTAAATGTTGGCTCTTTTTTACATTTTACTTATTTTATTGTTATACTATTTATCTATTATTATACTAATTTCAAAATTTCGACCTTTTCGCAAATTTTTGACTTATTTGAAAATATTCACCTTTTTCAAAATATAAGATTTTTTGAAAATTTCATTTTATCTTGAACATTTTGACTTTTTCTCAAAAATGTTCATTTTATTTTCGAATAATTCGAGTTATTTTCCAAATTTCGTGCTTTGTCTTAAAATTTCGACGTTTTTGTAACTTGAAAACTTCTTGAAAATTTCGATTTTTTTCAAAAGGTAGACTTTTATAAAATAATTCTGCTTGTTTTAGAAATGATTTTGTGGAGATTGTTTTTATTCGTTTCTGAAGAATTCGATTTTCACTAAAATTCCGCAGTGGCGGACTAAGCCCGTCAGAGGCCCGGGGCGGCAAAGCTGAATTAGGCCCCCCAGTTTAAAAAAAAATGTAGTTTTACAAGCTTTTTATTCAGTTCACATTTGTATGTATAAATAAGTGTTGATGTTTATTTCGTCAAAATCTGGCAAGTGAAATTTAAATTCGACTTAAATTATTTAGGCTAAATAAACATACATACATACAATATGGAATGGATATGGGCGAGGAAAATAAAATACGAATCGATCGACAAAAAAAAATTAGATAAAATAAATCAAAAATAGATTTTTTATTTTTTGTAGCGTGTTATATGAGTTTTCGTGCCTTCAATTTACTTAACTCCTCAATAACTTCTGTGAAATCGATTTCTTTTGATATTTTTCTTTCTATTGAAACCACGGCTAGATTAACCAGTCGCTCTTGACCCATTGTAGATCGAAGATAATTTTTAATTAGTTTAAGTTTCGAAAAACTCCTCTTGCATGATGCAACCGAGATGCAAATGGTTAAGAAGTATTGAAGTATAAGCGATATACACGGTAACGATTCACTGAAGTCCCATTTTATTATAAATTGAAAGATTTCTTGGGCTCTCATTTGGCAGCAACGTCCATACTCGTATTGGAGGCTTTTATATGCCTGCGGTACCTTTTTATTTCTTGGGAAACTTGCTCCTTGTTAAATTCACCATAAATTTGTATCAGATTGTCAACTGCTACAGCCAGAGCGTCATTTGAAGCTTCTAGCATAAACTATGTTTCAATAATTTGGAAAATATTGTTGATTTGTTTCATGGCCCCGTATCGTGTCGACAATTCTTGTATAAATCGGTCTATGAATTCATACATTGACCGACGTATTTCTTTTTGAATTGATAATCCAGCATCATGAGCTGATTCACCCGGCATCGTTCTTTTTACCTTCCTTCTTCCTCGTTTCTCGATATTGATGTACATGTCATTACATTTTTTATGCCAAAAGTTACAGCATTTTCTACAATCGTGGTTCGTTCGGTCACTAAATACTCATTCAAGGCATTTAGTTTGGTGATTCCTGTATCTAGAGTCATTTTTGGAAACTGTAAATATTGTTGAACTAAATTTACGTCCTCCAGTATAGAAAGCCAGAATTGTGTATAGGTTAGAAAGGTAAAATCACAAACATCCGGCAGGAGCAGACTTGCTCCTCATCTTGTATCTAGATTTGCTTTTGTTGGATCTTGAAAAGGTTCCAAACTACTCACAATTGTCTCCATATTTTCTTTTACAACTTTTACTGACTTGTAATGAGCGCTCCAGCGAGTATCCGATAAACGTTTTAAATTTTTTCCAGTTTTCTCTTTCAAAAATTGCCATCTCTGTGTAGTTAACGAAAAAAACGAATATAATTTCTTTACTGTTCCAAAACACGTGACACTGGAAGGAACGCATGCAAATGCATGAACTCCACAAAGATTTAAGGAATGATTAGAATAAGGACTGAACAATGCCTTTGGATTTACTTCTCGGATTTTTCGTTGCACCCCTCCATGGACACCTGACATTGACGCGGCATTGTCATAACCTTGACCCCTGCACAACGCAATATCCAGTCCATCTTTTTCCAGCTTTTGCTGAATGTGTTTTGACATATCCTCAGCAGACAAAAAGTCGTAGTTAAGTAATATTTGCATCTAAGTTAAAGACAATATGCAGTCGTAATTTGAAAGTCAAGTTAACTGCAAGACTTATATTGAACTTGTAGCCAAAATTTTTGGTTAACTTAAGACAATAACTTGCATATGATGACTTTTACTTAAGTTGTATCAAAATTAACTATCAACTTAACTATTATCCAAGTCTTTGTGTTAACTTGACTTCAAATTCCGTAGATTGACGTCAAGTTGAGCATTAAGGTGGCTATCAGGGTTATTTAGGATTTGATCAGGGGAACATGGAGGCATTTGGGGACCCCCCAAGACCGGAGACCTTGGACGGGCCGCCCCTTCCGCCCCCCTGTTAGTCCACCACTGAAATTACGACTTTTTTTTGAAAACATCCACTTTCTGAAAACGAGTTTTTTTTAATATTTTGACATTTTAAAATTCCCATTATTTCTAAAATTTGATTTTATACCAGTTTAAATTTTCGCCCTTTTGTAAAAATTTTGATCTTTGATTGATTTTAAAAATTCCACATTTGAAAATTTCCACTTTTTCAAGTTCCTATTTTTATCAACATTTCGACATTTTCTCAAAATTTTTACTTCATATTTTATCCTTTTTCTCGAAATTTTGACCTTTTTTGTAAATTTAACTTAAAAAAGCTCGACATTTACAAATTTAGACTAATAACTTTGACATTTTTGGCCTACTTTGACTCTCTCGAAAATTTCTTTTTGCAATTTTCAAAAGTGCTGGTTTAAGCTCGCGGAAACTAAAAAGGTAAAGGTTTAAATTTGGAGTTTTGATAAGAATCGAAATGTTGGAGTCACAATAAAGAAGGTAAAATTCCAGGTTTAAGCTCATATATTGAAATTTACATGGACTTTTTTATTTAAAATGGAAATTTTAAGAAAATTAAATGTTGAAAAATTTTAGAAAGGAACCCAATTATAATTTTTGATTTTTAAATTTCAAGAAAAAAGTCCAAATTTCTATTTTAAAGTCGATATCTTAGGTTTAAAAAATTCTCAATGTGTATTAAAAGTTTGTAAATAATCAATTCAATGTTGAAGAAAATGCTAGCTAAAATTGACTTTAGGAAAAAGAGGAGTTTGAACCAGAAGTTCCCAAAAATAACAAAATAAAATAGATTAATAACAATTTAGCTTTAATTAACAGAAAATCTGCCGACAGAAGTGAAATCTTAAAACTATGATATAACAAATTTCAAGATATTTCAAAAATAATCTTTTTCCAAACTTTCAGCGGTTTCTCTCAGTTGAGGAGAAGTACAAATAATTGACGGCGGCGACTAAAATCCACTCGCCCCCGCCCCCCCCATATACCACCAAAATTTTCTTTTTTATATATTTTCATTTTGTCTCCTTTCCCCAAATGTTCACCCCCATTTTCTGTTTTATATATTTTCATGGTGGCCCCCCCATTTTTTATCCCGCCCCATTTTTCTTTTTTATGTATTTTCATGGTGCCCCTCCCATTTTTTCACGCCCATCCCCAATTTTTCTTCTTCATATTTTCATTTTGCCCCCCTCCATTTTTCTTTTTAATATTTTCATTTTGCCCCTCAATTTTTCTTTTTTATATTTTCACCCGGATTAGCGGGTGTCGGATTAACCAAATGTCGGATTCTCCGAGTGTTGGAAAGGTTTTAAGAATTGTCATTAAATGTCCGGAGTGACGCAGTTGTAGAGCAATCGACTAGTAGAGACACGAAGGGGACGCATAAAAATAACCGGGCTGAAAAATTTTGGGAAACGCTGGTCTACTGCGATTCAAATCAGAAATCTTAAAATGATTATAGCATTCTTTGCTAGGACAGATTGAGCACTCTAGTCTAGTAAAGAATGCTATTTAACATTTAACATTTCTTACTACGTTTCAGAGCACTGATGCTCTGTATCACAGTAAACAATGCCAATACGCTGCCGGATTATCTTAGTGTTTGAAAGGTCTTAAGAAATGTCATTAAATGTCCGGAGTGGCGCAGTGGTAGTGCAATCGACTGGTAGTTTAAATAACCCTTTTTTGAAATGCAAAACCTATATATGTGTATTACATATATGACAAATCCAGACCTTTATCCCCTATCTGTAGTCGCTTAAGGCGCCTAAAGAATTTTCACTTCAAAAAAAAAAGAAATAAATAAAATAAAAATCCCATAATTAAAATTTTACATTTCCAAAAGAAATCGATATTTAAAAAAAAAAAGCTTTTTTTCTCCATCAATACCAATTACAAAATAAAACGATACGCTTCTGGAACGGAATATGTAGTTCCGCCACTGATTATCATCCCCAACTGTATCAAAAGAAAAAACTAAAATCTGGAAATAATGTAACGTATTTTCTATGATTATAAATCACTGTCATTCAGCTGACAAAAACTGAAAAAAGTGATATTATTTCTGTTAAATTTTTTGTTGATTTATAAAAAGCAAAACATAACGTACGACGACGATATTCTGTATAATACACGTAGTAAATACACAGTCGTTTTATAATTGGCATTAAATATGCTTTGTTTTCATGTAAGTACAATTTTTATTTCACCTAATTCCTAATTTTCTAATATAATCCATAATTTTTGTTTCACTGCAACCTAAAATCAGTTACAATTAAATTTAAAGTTCGCGGATTCCTTAAATCCCTTCAATGCTTCCAACACACTTCCCAAGGTACCAAAAGTTACTGTTTCGTCTTCACACTGCCTTGAAACTGTTCCGGTGTGATTGTGATTGTTAACGTCAGTTTTTATTTTTATACATAATTTTATTGCATTATTTTATACATAGCGTTAATATTTAAAAAAATGTCTGAAGAAAATGGTTCAACTTCTTTAAATTTGCGAGAATTTAGAATGCAGAAAAAACCTCCCTTTTCTCACAGTCTGCAAAGTGATCCTTTAAATTCATGTAAGTAGTTTCTCTCTAAATTATTGTTCTCCTTTTAACATTGAAATGGTTTTTTGGTTAATACTACATATTGTTATTTAAAGTTCCCATGCATAAGTTTTACTCACAGAGTTAAAACAAGCGAAATAGAACACACAAATTGTCATAATTAGTTAAATGAAGACACAGTTACCTTTTGTGTCCTGGTATTTTTGGTTTTGCATTTGTTATGAACTAGCTAATTTTAAGCAAAATATCAAGATTATGCGCCATTTCAGCCACTGATAGCCCCATTCAAGTGAATAAAGTTGCGAGGAAGAGAATATTGCCAGTTTCAGAATCTTCAGATTCTGAAGCTGAAACCAAACCAGAAACAGTTAGTGAGAGTCAATTACAAAGTTCCCAAACTTCCAATGGTTTTATGAATAGAAAAATGAAAACTCCATCAATTATCGAAAAAGAAAGGCAAATGAAATTTTTGTTGGATATTTTTCCTAATATGGAGGCAATGGTATCAGTAATTTACTGACAACGTGAATAATTATTCAATGTTACAATTTTAGACAATTCATGATGTGTTATCGAAGCATAGTTTTGACACAGATAAAGCTGCAGCAGAATTAGCAAGGTGTCATGGGAAAGAAATTATAATAACGTATGAAGCATGGAAGGTATTACAAGCCCAAAAACAGCAAACACAAATTATCCAAAATAATATAAAGCAGTCGTCAACAACAGATATTGTACAGAACATTCAGAATAATTTCAAGAGGCAGAATCCACATGAGCAGAAAAAGAAAAGAGGTAAGTGCTTCTATTTCAGATTTACTTTTCATTGTGTATTGGCTAATAAAAAGTTTTGTACCACCATAATAAACAATTTTTCCAATGTTTCAAAAGAATATGTACCTAGTTACATTAGAAACTGACCGGAGTTTGGTACTGAGCATTTCGCTCCAAATAAGTATATTTTTGGTTATGTTTTCAGTTTTGGCGCCCAAAAGCGACTAAAATACCAAAATTCTAGAATTTTCAAGAAAGAAATTCAAATTATGTGAAAGTAATTTGAGGCTCAATTTATTATTTCAATTTTAAAGTTGAAACTTCAAAGGTGGAATTTTCAAGTTAAAATGTAAAGTTGAAATTCTAGTGCAAACTTCAATTTGCAATAAAAAAACAGTAATGACGCTTATAGTGAACCTCAAGGGATTGAAAAAATCAGTTCGTTATAAGTGAAGTTTGTATTAAACGATAGTTACTCATTAGCACAATAATACTACTTAATCTGTTCGTACCTTATAGATTGTTTCGTAAAAACTGAACGGTCATAAAAAATGGGTTCATTGTAAGCGAGCATAACTTTATTCTGAGAATTTGGAGTTTAAAATTTAAACTTGATATTTTAACGGTAAACTTGAAATTTCAATAGAAAAATCAATGTGCCAAATTTGTAATTAAAGTCGAGAAAAAATAAGTTCCTTATTTATGAACAAAAGTTTGGTAGAATAAGTAATTTTAGGTTTATGATAAAAAAGGTAAGAAAGAAGTCGACAAAAATTGAAGTTTCGATGTTAAAAATCAAACTGGATAAAAAGTTGAAATTTTGATGTCAAGATCCAAATTTTGAACAATAGTTGATTTGTCAACGTTAGTTTAAATATTGAAAAAAAAACTTCCAGTCTAAAGTGGAAATTTTCATTTTGATGTTTCATCTGTAAGTTTGAAGTATTTCAAAAGTTCGACTTGTTTTTGCTCGAAATTTCGACTTTAATTTTCGAAGTTTTGAATAAAATCTCTGTGAGACCCCTTGGCCACATTTAAAGGTTAACAGATTTTGGATTAAAAAAATAGCTTAAATTATAGTAACTAAATAAATAAATACTCATTGCCAAAAATATTACTAAATAATTTCCAATTCCATCTGTTTAATTGCCGCTCATTGGTACTCTTATGTTTCGGCACGTTTATTTATCAAAAAAAAACAGTTCGCCTTTAGATGAGTTACTCTCACTAATGAGGTAATATTTTTATTTTTTCAGCAAAAATGCAAAACATATTCTCCAATCTGCATCTATTTTTTTTTTAAATCTGTCAACTAGTTTTTGTACCAAAATTAGTGTTTTTACAACGTAAAATGTATACTCTGCATTGTTATATACATTTATCCAATTTTGATTTGATCTTGAGTTTGAGATGGTCCCTCAACTTCAAACTTTTAGGATAGTTAGATATCCTTTTTAATTTTGTAAAAATTTATATAACTCGGTGTAATAGGCCTGTGACATGACAACTACCTTAAGTTTTGAAACTTCAAGAAAAATTAGAATATTCAAGTTTAGTATGGAAATTTCAAATAAAAATTGAATATTTTGAAATAAACGCGAAAATTTAAGAATGTTTCTACATAAGTAACAAGTTTTTTGCGAAATATTGAGGTTTTCAGGAAATTCTGAGTTTAAATCTGCACATTCTATTTATTTTTTAAAATTTCGACCTAACATTCGAAATGTAGAATTTTTTTTAGAAATTCTGATATTTTTGTGAAAATTTCGAATTTAGATTCAAAAATTTCGAAACATCTTTTCAGAAATTCGATTTTTTTTAATAGTTTTTTTTAATTCAGAGTTTAAACTTGAAATCTTAGGTTTATACCATACTCATCCTACGTTCTGCTTATTTTGGGTCTAATGCAGGGGTCGGCAAACCACGGCTCCTTTAAAAGACAATTGCGGCTGTAAATTACCCTAAAGAGATAAATAAATAAAAGCTAGAGTGGACAGACTCGCAAAAAATGAGTACTCATTAAACAAGTGACCTACAGAAGTCGAAATTTCCAAAAATACTTTTCTAGGAATTTTTACGTTTTGCTTAAATTTTGACAAAATGTTATGATTTTAAGAAGTATTTTTCTAAAAGTTTTGATTGATTTGTGGTAACATTTTGAATGATTTTTACTTTTTTAATCGTAAATTTTCTACAGCTTTGAAATTTCGTGGAAAAAAGTTAAATTATTTTTGTGAGAAAAAAAAATATAAATTTACAGAAACAGCAAATATCAAAGTTCGAAATAAAAGCTGAAAGATATTTCGAAAAAATTGAGAAAAAGAAAGAGATTTCGAAAAAATTGAGAAAAAGAAAGAAATTTCGAAAAAATTGAGAAAAAGGAAGAGATTTCGGAAAAAATGAATTTGTCAAAAGTTCTCAAAAAAAGGTAAAATTTTAGGAAAAAAAAAACGTCGAATTTCAACAATAGATTGAAAAGATTGAAACCCAGAACAAATTGAAAACATGAAATTTTTAGACTAATTTGAAATTTTTAAAAAACTGAAATATCAAAAAGAGAAATTATAAAAATAAACTGAAAGCTTAAAAACAATTGTCGAACTTTAAAAAAGTCAAAGTTTTTCAGAGAAGAAGAAAAAAAGTCAAATTTTAGGAAAAATTTCAAGGAAAAAGTCAAAATTTTAAGAAAAGTTCGAAATATTGACAAAAAATTTACAATTTTTCAGAGAAATTTAAATTTTGAGAAATTTTGAAAAGACGATTTAAAAAAAAATCCGAATTTGCTGATAAATTCGAATTTTGAGAAAATTGATAAAATAATTTCGAAAGAAAAGAAAATATAGAAAATTTCCAGTTACTAGAAGAGTATTGAAATTTAAAAGGTCAAAATTTTCCAGAGAAAGTCAAATTTTAAGAAAAAATCAAATTTGAGGTTTGAAAATAGCTGAGTTTACTTCGAAATATAAGTTGAAATTTCCAGAAAATACCGATTTTGAAAAAAATGAATTTGTCAAAAGTTTTCAAAAAATATAAAATTAAAAAAAAACGAATTTCGACAATAGATTGAAACCCAAAACAAATTTAAGACCTGAAATTTTTAGACAAATTTCAATTTTCTGAAAAATTGTAAAATTTCGAAAAGAGAAATTGTAAAAAATTAAAAGCTTAGAAAAAATCGTCGAACTTTTAAAAAGCCTAAGTTGGTCAGAGAAGAAGAAATTAAAAAAATTGCATTTTTCCAGAGAAAGTTAAATTTTGTGAATACATTTAAAATTTCGAAAACAGGACGAATTAAAAAAAAACTCCAAATGTTCAAATAAATTCGAATTTTGATAGAATAATTTCGAAAGAAAAGACAATGTTGATACAACTTCCAGTTTCGAGAAAAATGTTGAACTTTAAAGAAAGGTAAATTTTAAGAAAAAAAATCAAATTTTGAAATTAAATCAAACATTTTGAAAATTGACGAATTTCGTCGAAAAATTCGAAAAAAAGGCAAATTTTGAAGTAAAGGTCTAAATTTTGACAAATAAAAAGTCATTTGGGCTGAATATATTTTTGCTTGACTACATAAGGCAGAGGTTCCATATTTTGTCTGATTTATCTGATTTAATTTTGAAATAAAATGTAAGATCAGAAATAAAAATTTGTGGCTCTTTGAAATTCACGAAATCAATTTTTTTATTGCGGCTGGCTCTTTCGATTTAAAAGTTTGCCGACCCCTGGTCTAACCAAAACCGCGGCCGAAACGATTTTTTTTGGCCAAACCCGAAGCTTCGATCAGCCTTAAGTATTAGCACATACATGTTTAGCATAATTAACCAGATCTTTTGTTAATACAACAGATTTAAACATTCATATCCTTCGATTTGTTGATACTGGTTATAAGATCAATTTTTTTTATATATTAAGCATCATTTCTAATTGACAACAAAGTGATATTAAGTAATTTGGGAAATGTTTCTACATTTATATTCAACAAGAAAATTTTACTCATTACAAACACAGATTGGTAATTATAAAAATTATGCGATACAGGAAAACTGTCCTCAATATTTGTTCAGCGTTTCAGAAAGACATTTAAAATCAACATTCTCTATCAAACACAATTTAAGAAATTGTTATAATTTTAAGTTGATAGTTTGGTATTGCTTGCAGTCAAAAGAAGAAGATCAAGATCTAATGACAGTGATGATAGCGGCGGAAGTGCTCACGACTACAGGGATATTAGAGTGTTTGACAGGTAAATATAGTTTCATTGTTAGTTGCGGAGCTTGCAATATTTACTTATTTTATTTATTAGCGTTATAATTACGAATTAACAGTTATTATGTTCACCATTAGTTATGTAATATGTAAATCTACATACAAGATGCGAATTTTTATCTGGGCAGTAAGAGTTTAGCATATCTTGTTACAATTTGTTAGATACATAATAATGATAGTGATATGTTAATAACCTGAAAAATTGTAAAAAGAGTAAACATGTTTGGAATTCACTATTATCAGTTATGAGACCTATGAGATATGGCGGATAATTTTTTTGCATGATTTATTGTCACATCATAAGATTGAGTTTATGGGAAAAACATGACCTTTTACCATTAGTCATTGTTTTACAGTGATGAAGATTCAGATGTAGAAATGAGCGATGAATTAACAGGTGATAAGAAAAGAGTATTTGAATTCATTCAGACAGCCACTTTAAATGAATTGCAACTTATGAATTACTGTTCTAAAAAGAAAGCTGAACAGATTATAGAATATAGACCATTTAAAGGATGGATAGATTTGGTAAGAGAAAACAAATTTTATAAAGTAGAAATTACTGTGTTCTTTATTTAGGTGGAAAAACTGCAGAATAACAAATCATTAAGTACAGATCTGCTGAATGCGGCGCAACAAGTACTCTATACTAGAAACAACATAAAACAACTCATGAGGAGGTGCACGCATTTAGCTCAACAGATGGAAAGAGCTATTGCAGCTGGAGCTGGAGTGAAAACCCAACCGCAAAGTTTATCTCCAAGTTTGCAGCTTACTGGTTACCAAATGATTGGGTTGAATTGGCTCGCCGTGTTGCACGCTCAAGGGGTTAATGGAATTTTAGCTGACGAAATGGGCTTAGGGAAAACCGTTCAAGTTATATCATTTTTAGCATATTTAAAAGAAACTGGACAATCGAGGAACACTCATCTTGTAGTTGTTCCAGCATCTACATTGGGTTAGTGTTTTAATCGTTTGTGGCACTGTAATAAAAGACTAATTTTTAGATAATTGGCGCGTTGAATTCGCTAGATGGTGTCCAGAGTTAAGGGTTTTTATGTACTATGGCAGCCAAGAAGAAAGAAGAGTATTTCGACAGGATTTAGCTAAAGGAATGCTTATCGATTTTGACGTGATACTAACTACGTAAGTAGGAATTATTCAAGCAAACCCTTTCTGTAGCTTTTCCACACTTCTATTGCTCTCAACAGTTAGAGAGTTCGGCATGATCTGTTAGTACCTTTGATCTCTCAATAACTTGAATCTTCAACGCAGTACCCAAAAGTTAAATATGACCCTTCTCTTGACTTACCTCACCCAAGTGAGATAATAAGTTTCACAAAAATCCTAGTAATTATATGTAATAACTATGCCCTATGTAATAGACCGGATTTTAGGTAAATTCTTATGATCCTATGTTTTCACCTTTTTCGGTGTTTTACATGTGTTAGTGTCTAAATTTCAATTCTCTTCATTTTTTGCTTTTTTATAAATGATTTGGACCTATTTTCAAAAGGTTTCGTGCTTATTTATCCTTTTCTATGGATTTTCCCTAGTACAATTACACTTCTGAAGAATTTGAAGAGAAATATCTATACTCAATAAAATAAAGCAATAAAATAGAAATTTAAACCATCCTAATAAGAATAAGAAGCATCATGCATACATTTCCAAGAAAAGTAACTTAACGGCAATTACTTTTATGACCCACCCAATCCCCTTTAGCCTTTACCTGCTATTGTGACGCAGAGCAATTAAACCATGTTACCTTTAATTTCAAAATTTCAACCTTTTTTGGAAATTTTAGCTTTGAATTGGATTTTTTGTTAAATGCGAAGTACTTGTGTCTATATTTTAACTTTTTTTTCTCAAAATTCAGAGTTTACAATTTTGGTTTTTACTTTAAACCTACAAATATTACCTTAAAACTTCGACTCTTTCTAGAAAGCTGGAAATTTAGCGGAAATTTTTGTGAAAAATGTCACATATCGAAATTCTGAACTTAATCTTGGTTTTTTTTAATTTAGAGTTTATAATTTAAATAACCGTCTTAACAAATTTGCCTGTTTGAACTCGAAATTTTCAGTTTTTTAAATTCGAAAATTTAGAAATAAGTTGACATTTGGAATACTGTCTAAATCTCAAGAAAAAAGGCCATAATTTTCGGGGAAATATAGATTTAAACTTCAAATGTCGTGATTAAAAGTAAAAAAAATTAATTAATAACTAAGAGAAATTTCAATATTTTTTTGGAAGTTTTCATTTGAAAGTCGAAATTTTGAGAAAATAGCCGAATTTTGGGAATTATAATCGAAATATAAAAAAAAACAAATTTATAACAAAAAATTTCGACATTTATTATGAAGTTAAAATTTTACGAAAAAATTAAAAATTTCGATTAAACTGATTGGTTAAAGTTATTAAAAAAATCCTGAATTTTCCAGCTTAAAGATGTTCAACATTTATAAAAGAATCGACATTTTTTAAAAAATTTAATCGACAAAAATATGGTTTATAAGAGATTTTGTATTTTTAGTAGAGTCGAATATTCAAATACCGAACTTAATTTTAAATTTTTAAATTCAAAAATTGTAAAAATATTATCACAAAATCAAAGTTTTTCTAGAAAATTTTGTGTTAAATTTCCAAAGATCGCTTGTATAAATGTCCAGATTTTCTTAAAATTTGATTTTTTTCCTCAAAATGCGGAATTTATGCTTAAAATTTTTAACCTGCAAAATTCGACATTTTTGTTAATAAAATTTAAAACGTAAGATCGAAATTTCCAATAAAAAAGAAGTTTCAAGAGAAGTTTAAATATTGTATTAAAAAAATGTTGATTAAGCTTTACCTAAAAATGTGAATTTTTTTTCGAATTTTCGACTTTTAGTCTCAAAATTTTGATTTTTTCTAGAAAGTGCAAACTTCAAACGAAATCTCAGATTTTAGAGTCAAAACTTCGGATAGAATTCGAATGAGTTTAAAGTAAAAATTTTAAGATTTGTGAAAATTCGAGAATAAACTCGAAATTTTAAGAATTTCTTCAATTAAAAATATTATACTTCTTCTGAATATCCTAAGTAAAACCTAAAATTTAATTTATTTTCGAAATTGCGAATGAGAGTTCAAACTGGTTTATAAATGTGTTTCTTGTTAATTGTGAGTGTTGACCTGTTAATGCCCTTTTTAGCTGTTCGCTTTAGCCTAATTTAATATTTTGTTCACCTTTTTACCTTATTTGGTTGTGCCTAAAATCCGGTCTCCAGTAATAACATATAGGCTGTCATTAGTAATTTATATATGTGGATTTTCCCACTCTATCTTCTATTACCATGGAGATAATTAAAAAAACCTTCCTTGGAAAATAAAAAAATTCGAGAATCGAAAGGTCACTAATTTGAGAGAATTGTTTAAATCTATTTGAAATTTAAAAATATTTCAGGTTGTAACGCAAAATTTCGAAAAATAGTGTTTTAAGAAAAAAATTGAAGATTTAGATTTGAAGTCGAAATTTTAGAATCTGGTAGAATATGATATTAAAAAAATAAAAACAAGAAAAAGAAGCGACCTGCAGATTTAAACTGGATTTTTTTTTAGAGAAAAAGGTGCTACTATCGTACCGAGTGCACGGTAATCACCCTTTTTGAGCACTATTGTCACCTCTAAATCAAAATTTTTGGTGGTAGAGTTCCCAAGAATTGGGAGTTTCTTTTGAGAAATTTTGCCCTTTAAGCATCTTTTTTGAATTTGCGGTATCTGTAATAGTTTTTAAGACATTTGCGAAAAATGACATATTTTTTTTAGTAAATCGCAGTAAATTGCAGTTTTTTTAGGGCCACGTGAAATTTTATAAAAAGTATTTAGGTGTCATTTCGAATTGAATAAACCTTAACCATAATTTTCATAAAACGTAAACTCGAAAAATATGTACTTATTGACTAGATTATAAAGGAGGTAAACTTGTGATAAAATTTCATAACAATATTAACTGTACTTCTCCATTTCTTCCCTTCCCTTCTGTCTATATTAAAAGGACTGACTTTTCAAGTTCCCAATAGAGTGAACCAACCCTGTATCATTACCACCTTTTCTTGTTATTAGGATCTTTAATATTTTAGTTACACAACAGTGGGAAACAGTCCTGAGGAAAGAAAGATGTTTAGGGTAACACCTATGGATTATGTTATCTTTGATGAAGCGCATATGTTAAAAAACATGAATACCCAAAGATACGAAAATTTGATGCGAATAAACGTAATAATGATCTTTTCTTCTGTTTCGGTGCCTCATTATTTCTGTTTTAGGCGAAAAGTAGAATCCTACTGACCGGTACCCCATTACAAAATAACTTGTTAGAGTTGATGTCCTTACTGATATTTGTAATGCCAAAAATGTTTGCAGAAAAAGCAGATGATATTAAAAGTTTGTTTCAGAAAAATTCCGTAAGTTAATTTTTTACTCTATTAGATTTGCTTTAAAATTGCTTTTTAGAAATGTTCGAAGCAACCGGAATCAGATGAACTACCTACATTTGAAAAAGAACAAATAGAGCAAGCCAAACGAATTATGAAACCGTTTGTGCTAAGGAGATTGAAAAAAGACGTTTTACAAGATCTTCCTAAGAAAGTCGACAGTATTATAGAAGTACCTATGGCTCCTACTCAAAAAGAACAGTATGAGCAGCTTGTTGCGTCATTTAAAACGGCCAGCAATAACGCAAGTGAGGTAAGTACTGTTTTTTTGATATTTCTTATGTGTTAAAATGGTGAACTTTTTTTTGCAGAATTCAGAAAATTCTAGTTATAATGGAATGAGCATGATGACTGATCTCAGGAAGCTCAGTAATCATCCATTATTAGTTCGATATAATTATGATTACGAGCAATTGAAAGACATTGCAAAACTACTTGCCAAGGATCCCGATTATAAAGATACCGTTGTTGAATATATTGTAGAAGATTTGGTGTGGATGTCTGATTTTGATATACACACATTATGCAAACAGTATACTGTAAGTGAATGTGTAACATATTTATTTTATATTCTTAAAAAACAATTTCAGAGTATAAGTAATTACCAGTTGCCGGATAACTTGCTACTGGTCTCAGGGAAATTTTTATATTTTGACAAAGCTTTACCAGAAATGAAAGCCGCGGGTCATAGAGTCTTAATATTTAGCCAATATGTAATTATGTTAAATATTATAGAAGAATATATGAAAATTAGGAAATATTCTTTTTTACGTTTAGATGGAAGCACTGCTGTGAATATAAGGTAATTTATACTAAATATACATTACTATTTATTTTACGATTTACACCAAAATTGTACATTTAGGCAGCAATTGATTGATGAATTCACTGAAGATAAAGATATTTTTGTATTCCTTTTGTCTACGAGAGCTGGAGGATTGGGTATTAACCTGACAGCTGCAGATACCGTAATCATTCATGACATCGATTTTAATCCATATAATGACAAACAAGCAGAAGATCGATGTCATCGTATGGGTCAAACCAAAACAGTTAATGTATATAGATTAATTTCAAAAGGTACAATAGAAGAAGGGATGTTACAGATGAATAGAGAAAAACTCAAATTAGAGAGAGAAATCACTACAGATGGTAGGTGAAATAATTTATATTTTCCAAATTGCATACACTGATTCGATGGTAGAACTATGGAAAAAAAATAATTTGTTATAATGAAGTTACTCTTGTATATACTAAAATTACGTTTTTTTTTTAATATGTAAAATTTTTATCCAATTTGTTTCAGAAACTGATAATCCTGATGTTAAAAGTGTGGTTAAACTGTTATCGTCAGTACTTGGAGTAGATACATCGAGGGTATCCAATTTAGTATCTCCAAAGAAAGTGTTATAATGTTAGGTTGTTTTAATTATGTTATTTTTTATTTTATTGTTAACTATAATGAAACATGAGCACGAACTTAGTTTTTTTTTTGTCAGACAGATGGATCTGCATTTATATTTATATGTTGTAAATAATTTTTAGAACTAATTAAAATATTTTTTTTACAAACTCTCTTATTTTGATCAGGAGTGGGGCACCTTTTATCATTTAAAGGCCAAGCATAAAAAAAGTAGTAAAAATATTCAATCCTGTGTATAAAGTCTACATAAGATTGCCACTTATCGTGTTAAGCTTAGAAGTGAAATTTTGTTTTTTAGGAAAATTTGATGAGTAAACAAAGGAAACAAAAGGTTCTCATATATTTAATAACATAGTTTGTATTGTGATTCCAAATGTAATTTGACAACTAAAACAATAAAAAAACTCCCAACTTCAAATGTATAAAATGAGTCTTACCTGTGACATGAACACTGCATTTATGATTAAAAATAAAGGCTCTTTCAAAATGCGGGAGAATTCTTAAATACAGGACTAATGTTTTTTTCAATTTATTTAACATTTCTTCGGCCTAGTTTGGAAATATTAAATGTTAAATAAATTGAAAAAAACATAATATTTCCGGTCAATAAGGGTCTACCATGAAGAACAGGACTATAAAACGGAACATTTTTTTTAACCAAAATATGGGAGAAGTTGCAACTTTAACTCCACAGCAAACTCTGAAATATTTTAGAAATTTCATAAAATAATGTTAAAATTTTAAGTGAAAAAATTTAAAATAGAAAAACTTCATGAGGAAAGTATAAACATTTAAATATGTATGACAAAATGTTGGTGGAACTTGCATGAATAAGTGTTAAGGGTGAAAATTTCAACTTTTTTAAACATAACAAAATATCGAAACTGCTTAAAAAATAAAATTTTCATTTCTGGCTTCCAAGTTTTGATCTTAGAATTAATAAAATTTTGGTTAAGTTAAAAATTTAGCATAGGCGAAGTTACCAGATGCAGAATTAATCGTCTCAAAAGTTTTTAAAAATTATCTCACATATTTAAGTACCTCTTAAAACATAGAATACTAGCTGATACCCGCGCTTTCGTCCGCGTGAAAAAGAATGAATTCTTGGGTCACCTTTTTGGAAATTCCGACTTTTTTTAAAAGAATTCGATTTTTATTGGGAATGTAAAATTATGTATTTTGAAAATTTCGATATTTTAAAATAACTTTTTTTTTGACTGAAAATTTTCGACTTTTTTCGAAGTTTTTATTTTTTTTGAAATTTTCAGCTTTAAAATAATGATTTTTGGGTATATTTTGATTTTCTTTTTTGGAAACTTTTTATGATAATTTCTGTTTTTGCTAAGACATTTCTGTTGTGAAAATTTGCTTTTCAGTTATTTAATTTTTTTTGGAAAATTTTGATTTTTTATCACATCTTTGACCTTTTTTTGAAAATTTTGACCTCATCTTATTATTGAAAATTTTTAAAACGTTTTTTAAAATTTTGACTTCGAAATTTCAAATTTTTTGCAAACCTGACTTTTTAAATTCCATTTTTATACATTTTCATTCTAAATTCGAATTTTTTCAAAATTTCATTTTTTTTAGTTTCAACTCTGAAAATAATGTAATTTCTTTAATTTGACTTTGATTTTTATTGAAAACCTTAACTTTTTTAAACATTTCGAGTTTATATTTTGAATTCAATTTTCCATTTTTTTTATTTCCACTTTTTTTAAATTTTAAATGAATTTGTAAATTTCAACTCTTTCACAATTTTGACTCTTTAAGATTTTGATTTACTTATTTTCTTTGAGTTTTTTCAAAATTTTATTTTTTTAAGTCTAATTCTGTTGAAATATTGCTTTTTCGAAATCCATTTTTTTAATTTCCACTTTTGTTCAAATTTTTGATTATTTCTTAAAGTTTTGACCTTTTTTTAAAATTTCGACTTTTTTCTCAGAATTTTCACTTTTTTTTTGAAAATTTCAACTTTTATCAAATTTCGGCTTTTTTTCAAAGGTATGATTTTTTTCAGAATTTGCACCTTTTTCAAAATTTTAATTTTTTGCGAGAATTAAAGAGTTTTTAAACTTCTTGAATTGGGGGATCAGTCTATTTGTTTTAATGTTTTAATTTGTCTGCAGTAAAATGGTGCTGCCGATTAAATATATGCTTTCTTATGTATAACCTTAGTTTAGATAAATGTAATAAAACATTCAATTAGCTATGCACAGCTTTAAAGTGTTCGTGCAGATTGCAATATCTTCTTTCGGCTAAAGGATTTATCAAGCCCTACAGTTAAATTTGAAAAGAAAAGCTCTATTAAAAATAAATTGAGATGGACGGGTCCGCAGTGAAGGTGCCTAAAACTTCTATTTGAGTTGCTTCATTTAAAACACGTCCTTTTTTTGGTGGAACGGACTGGTCATTGGTTATCTTCAAAAATTAAAATACAGAACTTGTCCCCTGAAACCAAGAAAGATTGAAAAACACAACAATTGCTCTAACGCGTTTTGACAGCCAAGAGATACTCAGTATCTCTCTGAAGATGATAGCTTGGCTGTCGAAACGCGTTAGAGCAACCTTTGTTGTGTTTTTTAATCTTTCTTGTTTTCAGGAAACAAGTTCTGTATTTCAATTTTTAAAACACGTCTATTTCTTCTTTTTTTGTTGGAAACGGAAATGGTTTCAGTAAATTGTTCAACTTATTCCAAGACATACTTGTGATTTAAATTACTATGGGGATTACTCTTATTGAAAATTGCTACCGCTCTTCTAGCACATCTTCCAGATATTTGATCAATATACTGGGTCATTTAATAAAAATTTAGTCCTTTATAATAGAGAACCAAAAAATGTTTTAGAGTTTGGCAAAACCCATAGGTTTATTTTCTTGGGGGGAGCATTTCTGACGCTCATACAAGTCAACCTTACGTGTTCATCCCCCGACCCCTAGCAACATCCACTTTGAAATTACAAGTGGAACTGCTCTATTTGTTATGCATCATTTTAAATCTCTTTTTATTAGTACTATCATAAAAGATGCTCGCCAGAACTAATAGAATTGATCCCCCCAAGGGCAAGATTTTTGAGGCATACAAGATAATCGGAGACTGCAACGTAGACTTCTGTCTACGGAGACTTTTTTTTCTATAGAACTTCCAAGCTATGGAACTCGTTACCGAAAGGAATTTTCCCCAAAAATTACAACCTATCCTTGTTTAAGAAGGCGGTTCATCGACATCTTCTATCCTTGTTTCCGCATCCTACTCGCAGTGCTTTGAAGGCAAAATGGGGTTATCCTTTGCGAGTAAATTAAACTTAAAAAGAAAGGTAGGATCATAAAAAAACACTGGTGTAACATTTTTGGGAATTTGGTTAAGACTTTTGAATCATATTCTAAAGAAGACTGTTCTACTTGCTAGTTATCATGCATATATGTAGTACGTTCAGGTTTTAAACAAATTCAAACCTTTTATGTCGTACGTTTACAAGCTATATTTTTTTTGAAATTTTATGTGTAACAAGGTCCGAGATTCAATGAAGACAAGCCAGTATAATAGAACTACAGAATCGAACTGCTAGTGTGTGTCGAAATTGCAGGCCGCCGTCAGGACGAGACTGTTTACGCAACACCTGAATATTTTATCTCAAATGTAAACTGAATAGTGTGGTCTTTTGAGGTATAGCCTGCAGTTATGGACTGCCAGGCCAAATCCGACAGGCCGTCTGTAGGCGAGTGGTCACTATTAGCGTTCTTTTTATCTCTGAACATTTGGTACTGGCTTCTTATGATTTGCTTCTTTATTGCTACCAAACATTTAAATATTCTTTCGTAGCAAAAAGCAAAAGAAAACTTCAAACTGCTATTTGACTTCAATTTTAACCAATTATTTAAATAATATCCACATAATTATTCACACCTATGGCTTGTTTGGGGGTTTTCCCTGATTTTTCTAAAAGTACTGAAAAGAAAGGTTGTATGTGGTATACTTAAAAAGGCAATTGAACGACTTTTCAAATGAGGTATCACTTAACCCCCCCCCCCCTTCCTATTTAAGATTTTAGGGATAGACTCCTCTTTAGCTCAAGAGTTGTAATTTAATTGAAAGTCAGCTGAAAAGATGTCCCCCTAGAAAATAAAATTGACGTGTTTTTGCCTAATTTCATTTTATAAAACAGCTGAAATATTAAAGATGGTAGGATTTCAAAGTGGCACACTATATATTGAAAACATTGTGAGGTTTGAAGATATTTTTGTTGTTGTTGCGGGATTGATAATAAATTTCCCACTATACACTATACTCCGTAAGCTTGGAGTTTAGCCCATCTGTTAGAATTAAATTGTTTTTGTCATTTCAGGATATCTGAACAAAAGAGCTAGTTATAAAAATATTTTCAGTTATTCACTCACAAGTAACAATAGTAGAATACAAAACTTGGTTGTTGGATGATGGTGAGAAAGAAATGACTAAGAAAATGACCATTTTTATTAAAATTGCACAATTTACACAACAGTGAATAAATACAACTTAGAATATATTTACAATGATTACAAATAATAACTGAGCAGGTTCAGCTTTTCACAGCTGCTAGTTTCAATCAAATTCAATATGACAAAAATATATTAGGCATATCAAATGTAAAATATGATTTATTCACAAAAAAATGGCTGTCTATTGTAAAAAAAAATATGATTGCTAATATTAATAAAATATGTGAGATGAAATGACACAATTTGCTTTTATGGAATTTGTTTAAATGCAGAACTTTCATTAAATAAAAAATTGATAAATATTTATAGCAATACAAAAGTTCAAAGTCTTAAATATATTATAACTTACCTATTGAATGTTCAAAAGTTTAATATAAGATCCACCAATAATAAACTTTTTAAACACAACTGTTTAAGCAAATACAACAAAATATTTACAATTTTCACAAGATTAATGAGCAAAGGTAATTGCTGCCCAATATCAATTTAAAACTAAAAAACATACCTTTTTGAATAGCTTTAAAAAAATACAAAAATAATTAAAACAAATATAAAACTTTATTACAAATCCTAATTTTTTTAGTAAGGCTACCTATAGGTAAATTAGTCAAAAACAGCTCATGTTTTAAACATTTATGTACAAAAAAAAATGTTAATGAGGTAATGCACAGATGAAACGTTGGAACTTAATATATTTATTGACAGTCAAAGTGATCCACTGCCTAGCTACATGAGCGACGTTTACAATGAGAAGTGTGAATTCTGTATGATATGTTGTTTGATCGCTTAAATATAATAAAATATAAAACTATACTATCTATGAATTTTGAATCCTTTTGTACCATCTGGGCCTTTAGGCATTCTTATGACATTTTCTAAGTCACTAGGTCTGGGTTTATTTACTATACTAATCCTGAAAAAGACAAATATTAAATTATATTCATTTTTAATCCACTTCCAAACAATAAATATTGGTCTTAGGTGTCGCATGAAAAAAATATTTATAATAAATTGAATTTGTATAGGGTTTCCAAGAGAAAACTATAAAACTTTGTGCTAAAAGATATCTCTGTTTTCATAATAACAAATAATTCAAAAAATGTTTATCAAGATTTTTTATAGACATTCTTGATTATAAAAAAAAATAACTGAATATCAGATGTTAGCTAGAAGTAACCTCACTTTATTTTCTAAATTGGATGGTCTGTATATTTTTATGCATTTTCATAGTACTTTTCATAATAACATTTTCTGAACTACCTGATAAGCTGAAAGTTAAATAGTTTTTAGGTGAGGACTTTTCTATGGAGAACATCCACTAAGTAGCTAAAAAGTTTAACTGACTTATTAACTAATATTACTGCAATGATATCTGCTTTAATGGACTTCAAGGGACCAAAGAAATTGGTTCGTTCTAAGCCAAATTCACATTAAATGATAAATAATAATAATACTTCACTCTGTCTGTACTTAACAGATTTGTTCGTTATAAGTGGATTTATTATAGGTGGACATTACTGCACTTCATTTTGATTGTAGATCAATGTCACATTTATACAAATGATTCTTATTGTGGGGAGTGTTCATTTAGGTAAATTTAAATATTTATTAGAAAGGTGTCAAATGCAAGACCTAAATAATTTTATTGTCATGTAACACAATAAAATAGAAAAAAAAAAACTCATGATTCTTATTGTATTTAACTTGAATAAGCTAGTATATGTCATGGAAACAAATACTAAAACCAGTGGAGTTATAAAACTTGAACAAGTTTAATACGTTCACTGTGGCAGAGGAAAATATTACTTTCACTTGTGATACATGCCTCCAAGCACCTGTAAGGTGCATAACATGTTCCTTGGGGCCTAAGTGCATTCAAAGTTAAACTGTGCCATCTAAACAATAAAAAGTATATTAATTATTATGTGAGAGAACTCTTTGCTAATTTTAACCATTGCACTACAACTAAAACACACTCATGCCCTGATGTATGCCACAGTAAATGTGTTAAATGAGTTTCAGTTAGAACTAAAACCAGAACAGAACCAGTCAAAAATTTTGCTTTAGTCATCTCTAACATATATTTCTCCAAGTACCAATATTTTGTTGTAAAAATAAACCACATAATTAACTTTAATAGTAGTCTTTTAAATATTCAGAACCAGTTATCAAATAGTTGTTTAAGTCAACTTACTTTTCTTCAACCTTTTCAGGGCTAGCTTCTCCTAATATC
Organism: Dastarcus helophoroides; assembly: GCA_028583605.1. Lineage (NCBI taxonomy): Eukaryota > Metazoa > Arthropoda > Insecta > Coleoptera > Bothrideridae > Dastarcus > Dastarcus helophoroides. Next base: position 24,448,657 of record CM053328.1, on the reverse strand, counting down.
CTAAGTCTGGCTTCTGCATATTCTTGTTCCCTTTGTTGCAAAGTTTTTTTTGGTTGAAAACTTTTAAAGTCATTATTATTCTGTGCGTCTTTCGAGGGTCGCTTGAGTATTTTTACCGTGGGTTCAGGAGGCACATATTGAGATCGTAAGGCATCATCACCAGTCAGTATAATTTGCATTGGTGCTTTACTAAGACCGTTACTGCAATTCAACATGAACTAGTAATGTCTACGTTTATTCACTTACCTTGCTACCTTTTAGAATCCAGCGAATTGCTTGGACCAATTAGTTTCTTAAATTTCTTTTCTAATACCTAAAAATCACACCATCAAAGTTATTAACCTTCAAACTGAAAGTACAGCTAATAAATCCGATATTTTCTTTAGCGAACAAAGCTGCAAAAAGGGTGAATCAATTATATTCTTACATCAGTCTCATCGATATCTTCCCAACTTTCTATTACTTCCACATTCTGTTTGGAAGCCATGTTAGGACCCATTTGTCAAAAAGACCATTCGAAAATTTGACAACTTAGATGTCAACTTGTCAAGTTTCTGGGGAAGTTTAATTGGGTAGAAGTGAGAAAACTGTTAATCCGGAGGTAATTGGTACTACTAGTTTTTTGAAATGTCACCAATCAGGGAAAAGTTTTTATGCGACGTTGCCGTAGTGATCAACTATTTTGGAGATTTAGTGATGACATTATTTCAAAGCTCGTTGAATCAACCCAAAACCTCTTTCAGATTTTATAATTTGTAATACAGTAAGTTTGATGGCAAATTGCCAATGTGTTAAACACCGAACATTTGTTAAATTTTTACAGATTATTGAGCTTTTTTTTTAGTCGTCAAAACAATAGACCACAAAAATTTTCGTCACGATCGCCATTTTTGTTTCGATGAATCAAAATTCGCTATCTAAACAGATTGAATTCTACAAGTAAAATACCACACGGCTGTTTTAAAACTTTTATTTGAATCGACTTTTTTCAACTCACTTTTTCAATTTATAACTTTTTCAAAATACTTTTTAATGAAAATTTATACTTTTTTAAAAATTTTAATTCTCGAAAAATCGACTTGTTAATGTGACTTTCCTACAATTACGACTTTTTAAAAAAAATTCAAGTACATTTTTGAAAATGTTGACCTAATTCAAATCTTAAACTTTTCTTCGACTGTTCTTGCAAGGTTTCAACTTTTTTCCAAAATTTTGTACTTTGAAAATGACGACTTTTTTTTCAAAAATTTGACTGATTTTTACTGAAAATTTCTACTTTTTTCCATTTTTTTTAAATCTCAGCTTCTTCCAAATTTGTGTTTATTAGAAAAAAATTAACTTCCAAAATTTCGCCTTTTTCCTAAATTCTGGCTTATTTGCTGAATTTCAACTTTTGACAAAATTTCACCTTTATTGTGGATATTTTGAATTTTGCCTGAATTTGGATCTTTTTGAAATATTCCTTTTATTTATTTTTACTTTTCTTGCAAATTTTAAATATTTTTTGGTAATTTCGAATTTTTTCAAAAATGTTGACATCAAATTTCGATCTTTAAATTAGCTTGAGAAATTCGATTATTTTGAATTATTTTTAAAAACTTCAATTTTTTTTTAAATTTGAGCTTCGTTTTAAAAATTTTTTCTCGAAGTTTTGACTTTTATTTAACTCTCGAATTTTTTCTTAAAAACGTCGAACCTCGAACCTTCGCTTTTATGTAAATTTGATTTTACTTTGAAAAATTTGATTTTTTTGAAAATTTCTATTATTTCAAATATTGGATTTTTTTGAAAGGTTCGGCTTTTTTGAAATTTTCGACCTCTTTTCAGAATTTCTGATTTTATATTTTTAAATTTTGAACTTTTATCATCAAAATTTCGTATTTTCCTTGAAGTAAACTTTTTTCAGAATGTGTTACTTATTTTTGAAATTTTGGGTTCTAGACAAATATCAACACCATTTATAGGCTGCTTCATTTAAGCACCTCACTCACTACTGCGATATCGGAAATCGTCGTTTAAATAATGTAGAATTTGTTACCCAGTATATTTTTTAAAACAATTTGACAACCTTGCAATTACTAGACATGCGCATTGAAGACATAACCTAATGTCATTATGAGACTTATACATTGTTACTGTTAGACAAGTAGACGTTTTAACACTAAAATTATTTTATGTATTTACATTGTCCATGTGCATGTTCAATTGAAAACTTTTTTTTTTCTTAAGCGGCAGCTTCTCAACATCAATTAACGTCGTTTTTTACAGCTCTTTGAATTATTTGCATTTTCAAAAAAACACGTCGCAAGATGTCTTCAGATTTTTCTTCAGGTAAATACTTTTAAAAGCTCTCATAACAAATAGTAAGTACGTAATAATTTCTTCTTTTAGATTTTGAAGAAGAAAGCAGAGATGCCATTATTTCAGAGGATGAATCAGATCAGTTCGTTTTGTCTCCCCAAAGTCATAAAGAAAACAGTTTTGGTGAGTGTAAAATTTTACACATTAAATGTTAAAATTTACAGTTTATTAAAATAATAGTAGTAAAACAGAGGCAAATTAGGAGTTCTTAGTTATACTGGATCACAACACACTTGCCATCTCCATTTGTAGAATTTTAAGAATAAGCACAGCTGAACTGACTGATTTTAATTTAGGGAATGTTAGGGGCTGTACTTCTGAAATTGTCATATAAGTTGTTTCCAATGCAAATTTCAGAGAAAAGTCTGAGTATTCAACAAAAAGTTAAAATTTAGAGAAAAACAAGAACTTTTAAAAAAATATATAAATTTTAAAAAAAGTCAAAATGTCTAAATAAAGGCGAAATTCTGGAAAAAAGTGGAAATTTTCACAAAACAAACATTTTTAATAATACTGAAAGTTAAAAAAAATTGAAATTACGAAAAAAGTTCGAAATTTTTGGTCAAGATTTTGTAAAAAATTCAAAACAGGCAAAATTCTTAATAGTAGCCCAAATTTTAAAAAAGTAAAGTCAAACTGCTGAAAAAAGTCAAAATTTGGAAGGGCAAACAAAATTAAACCTTTCTAATAAAGTCGAAATTTAAAAAAGTAGAATTTTGAAAAGGGTCGACATTTCAAAAGCATCAAGAAAAAGGTAAATGTTTTAAAAAAAGTTCAAAATTTTCAGTTATTATTAAAAAAAAAATAATATTCGAAACTAAAAAAACAATTCAAGGAAAAAACGAAATTCTAAAAAAATCGAAATTAAAAAAAAAATTAAATTTTTGAAAACATTAGAAAGAAATTTTGAGTTAAAATTTTTTCAAAAGAATTAAAATTTTGAATAAAAGTAAATAGGGAGGTAACAATTTTCTATAAAATGGAAATTTTTAAACGCAAGATTTTTCAAATATCAAAATTTATATAAAATCAATTTTTCGAGAAGGTGAAAAATTGAAAAAGTTGAATTTTTCGGTTTTGAAAGAAATAGAAATTTTGAAAGGGTTATAATTTATAAAATAAGTGAATTTTGAAACAAAAAAAATTTACTTAAAAAGTCTGAAGTTGAAAAAAGTCAAAATGTAAAAATAGGGCAATTTTTAAGTCACATCTAAAAAAACTTGAAATTTCCATGTGTCGAATTGAAAAAATGTCGAAGTTTTTAAAAAACCATAATTTCGAAAAAAATTAGAATTCTAAATTCCAATTTTCAAATCGTCAAAATTTCGTAAGAAAAGTTACAATTTTCAAAAAGGGTCGAAATTTTTAGAAGAGTAAAATTTTGAGAGAAATCTATAACATTAAAAAAATATGAAAATTTCAAAATAGTAGAAATTTTCAGATTAAGTAAAAATTTTTAGAAAAATTCGATATTTAAAAAACAATGGAAAGTTTGACAAAAGTGGAAATTATAAAATGTCAGCATTCTTATAAATATCTCAAAATCTTCACAATAGTTAGAAACTAAAAAAATAGTAATTTTCGGAGTCGAAATTTTCAAAAAGAGTTGTAAATTTCAAGTTAGAATCCTCAAGAGAGTCGAACTATTTAGTGGTCGAAATTTTCAAAATAAGTCGACAATTTAAAATTCTGAAGGTCAAATTTTTTTTTTTTAAAAGTTCAAATTATTAAGTCAGCTTTTCTAGGAAATATTCTCTGCACCTTCTTTGAGAAATAATTTATTGGATTTTTCTTCGCCGGTTACTCCTTCCACAATTCTAGATTTTCTGTAACCTTCTGTTGAGGAGTGGCAATCTCTTATAGATTGCCTCACGCAGCGGAAAAAAGTCCAAATTATTAAAAAATTCCCAAACATTTCAACAACAAAAATTTACAATTTTCAAAAAAAGTCAGAAGTTTCAAGAAAAGAGCGAAATTCTTAAAGAAAAATGAAATTAAAAAAAAAAGTCGAAAATTTGAAAAACCTAAATTGTCTATAAAAGTGGCACTTTTCAAAAAGTCGAAATGTTCATATTTATACTTCCATCCTCATATTGTCATGGTAAGAAGAATTTCCATACAAAAAGGAAATATAATTGCGTTCATTACGGATACAATTATGGTTAAATTTTGACCACAAGCTATATTAGTGCTAATTAATGTGTACATACAGATAAAAATTCATTCATTCTACCAGAGCGTTCTTTCATGAGAATTCATATTTATTTAAAGAAAGATATCCTGAAGTATTGCTAATTCTGTTCAATTTTCTTCATCCTTCTTCGTCCTCCATTGGACGACTAAAGGCAGGTTATCGTCTTAACCAAAATCATTTTCAGTCTGTAAGAAACTGCCATGTTCAAAGCAATTTTCGCATCTCGTTTTCTGGTTGCATTCTCTTTATTGACCATGTCATGTGGATTTACTATTCAAAGTACATGAAGCATTTACTGACAAAATTAAATTAAATTCTCTAGCTCCTCATAGATGGTAAAATAAATTTTGGGCAATCCAATGGTAAACGTTTTAAGTTAGTTATAACGGAAGACTTATCGATTATAGCAAAAATTGAGATTCGCTTTATTCGACATTTGGTTATAAAGGGTTCGTTCATCGCGACAAAATTTGTTATTTGCGAAAAAAACACTCGTTCAGTAGCACTTTTCAGATTAGTTCATGTAAACGGAAGTTCGCAATAAACGGATATTACTGTATTTTCGAGCTTACCCTTTATATTTCGCCTTTTTTTCAAAAATTTTGCGTTTAAAATTGAAAATTATACTTCTTTCTAAAATGTTAACTTCAAAATCCAAGTTTCGCCTTATAAATTATTCAGAAAATTCCGATTTTAAACTGAAATTTGAAGTTTTAGCCAATTTGATGTCGCGGCCGAAACTACTTTTTTTAGCTTTTTTTAGTTGATTCATCAACCAAAAATATTTTTGTTTTGCAGTCATCAATGATTCATTTGAAGAATCAGTTGAAGATAAAAGTAACAGTTCTTTTGCTGTTTATCGCAAGAAAAAACCAACCATCATTAATACCGATTCAAGCGATTCAGAAGATGAGCCTCTTGTTTCTACTATGCAGAACAAGAGATTTCAAGATAGAACTAGAGATCAACCCAAAGACAAAAATAAGTCCACAGATTTTAAGAACATACAAGGGAAAATAATGAAGAAAACTGATAGGGAATCATCAAAAGAAATTTACTCGGATTCCGGTGATGATTTGGAAGATGGTATAATAAGCAACTCGTCTGAAGAAGAATCAAATCTACAATCTAAAAGCCACCACAAAGTCCATAAAGTAGCAGTTACACCTATGAAATCTGAAAATGGGTTAAAGTCAGCAAACGATATCAGAAAGTCACTCGCCGCTGATGAAACTTTTCAACCTGTATTTAAGACTCACAGAAAAGTGAATGTGATACAGTCTGATTCCGAGGAAGATTTTGAATCGGCAACTGAAATTTTAAGTGAATCAACCGATGAAGATTTTAGTTCTCAGAAAAAAATATTTTCTTCTACCATGCGACAATCTCTTGCAAAACAAATGAAAACAACCAGTGACTCTGAAATTATAGACATTGCAAGTAGTGATTCTGACCAAAAAGTTTCGCCACTAAAACCTGCAAAGAAGCAAATTACCTTAGATACTTTAGTTAAGGGAATGAAACATTCGTCCATAACTGAAAAAACTTCTGTTACTAAAGAAAGTGAACCCACTTCTATGTTGATAAATCAAGAGGAGGATGAGATAAAGACTCCTGTAAATAAGTCGCCTTATGATGAAACTACTCCTAAATATTTTAATAACACCCCAATAGATGTTGAGAAATTTTCTAAAAGTATCGAAAGTACCTCCATACTTGTTGATAATACTCCTACAAATATTGATGTGAGACGTGTTATACCTCCAACAGTGTTTAAAAGCAATGGACGAGGCAAAGAAAATAATGGGCCAGAAGTTCTAACAATTCCTCCAAAAGAGATGACAAAAACATGTACACATCAGCAATATAAAGAACAGTGCATCAAAGTAAGAGATGTCGAGCAAACTCTGGAGCGGGTGAAGGTAAGTCTATATTTATTCTGAAGGTTTTCCAGATTCAACTTATTTATAGTACTAGAGCACTGAACTAAACACTGCGGTTTATGATTAAGTCATAGAAGATTTTATCCAATTAAACTAAATTTACGCGTTGCCGATGTGGTAAAGCTGTAAAACTTTCTATCGGCTTGTTCCTAATAGATGAAATAGCTGTAGATTCATCGGTACCGTTTGTGCTACTTCTTTTGATAACACCCTGTATAAATGCGAAAGTGTTTGTCTGTCCGTCTGTTTGCTGATTTATTATGCCTCAACTTTTTAACCGATTCTGACGAAAATTGACAGAGATTTCTTGAATGCCTAGATACAAAGTAGGCTCTTCCAAAAAACTGTTCCAGATACCTCCAAGCTAATATTTGATGTCGTCATTGATACTGATACTGTTTTAAATGCAATTATTCATCTAATTCCGCGATTGAAGTCGCGGGTAACAGCTAGTTATTATAGATAAAAATAACGCCTTAGACTAGAATATGCTATTAAATAATACTATCAAAAGGTAATTTTGACATATATACATTTAATTTTGAATTTTTTTCAGAATGTACTTCGAACTTGCAAACTTGAAGCCCTTCCTGATAACGGAGCCCAACTTAAAGAATCTATAAAAAAACATACTCAACAGCTTGAACATGAAAAGAAGATATTGTCAGACATGCAAGTTTTACCCGACAGTGTTTTAGATAAGAAACCTATTTCCAAAGTAACCAACTGGGATAATATTGAAGCTGGGTTATCGGCTGTGCAACCAAAAACTACCGGTAAACAAGGTAAGCTAGTAGCAAATTAAACTTGACTCGATCAGTTGTTTATCTGTACAATTCTCATTTCTCTTAAGCTTTGAAAACGTACGAGACCCAAAAAGCACTCACATTAGAATGCTTAGAGCATCTTCATGGATCTCTAAAAAATTGTCCCTCGGAAGAACAAATAACCGAAATTCCAAAAGGTTTGAAAATAGATTTGATGCTTCACCAACAGAGGGCTCTTACCTGGTTGTTGTACAGGGAGAATCAAAAACCCTCTGGAGGGATATTGGGTAACATTTCGTGCTCTTATATGACCACCAAATACAACTTTTTTTTTTAATAGCTGATGATATGGGTTTAGGAAAAACTCTGACTATGATCACATTAATTTTGAAGTCCAAAGAACTAGAGAAAAGTAACTCTTTTGAGGACTCTGATGATGAAACAAATGTCAATAGAAAAATGCACAAGTATCCAGGTGGAACATTAGTTGTTTGCCCGGCAAGTTTAATAAATCAGTGGTCTGGAGAAATTGATAAGAGACTTAGAAGAGGATTGTTGTCTTATGATATATATCATGGACCAAAAAGGGAATCGAAGCCAAAACTGTATGTACTATTTGTAATCTTTACAAGGAACATTCAATGAAAATGACAGTGAACTGGATTTTCATAACGTGCCATTTTTGTATTTACTTTTAGATTGGCGGAATATGACGTAGTTATCACCACATATTCCATAGCTAACAACGAGTTTGATAAAAAGGGCGCAATATTTAGAATAAAATGGAGGAGAATAATTTTAGATGAAGCTCATCAAATACGTAATCATAAGTCGCAAACATCACGAGCAATTTGCAATTTATCGGCGAAAACTAGATGGGCTTTAACAGGCACTCCAGTTCATAACAAAGAACTAGATATGTATTCCCTCCTCTCATTTCTACGTTGTTCTCCTTTTGATGATTTAACGGTAAATTTTTATTTTTAAATTCTGTCTACCAATAAAAATGTTCCAAAGAACCAACTAATTAATTAGTTTCAAATAAAAAATAAGGAAAGCATAAGCAGCTTGAAATTATAGCTCCATACTTACAAATGTATTTTGCTTGTATTGTATTAGTGCTTTGGGTACATCAACATCAGCAACAGCAGAATCAAATAGATCAGGTGTTTTCACCTTTATACGTTGAGATTTATGAAAAATATATTCATGCTCCCTTTACATTTTGTCATTGCTACAATAAAAAAAAGTTACATTTATTTCCCAATAAACATTAAAATCAAATTAAAACTTTGTTTTCACTCTTAAAAATAATTAAGTACGTATTAAATACAATATATGTAATTTATATAATAAGAATAAATATAATAATTAAATTAAATAATAATGAATACATTTATATATTGAACCACGACTAGTGTGTTACATTTATCACTTGAAATTTTTTAACGGGTTACATTACTCAAATTTAACAAAAAACTTGAAATTTAAAAAAGAATTGAAATTTTCAATAAAAGTAAAAAATTCGGAAGTCTAAATTTTCAAAAAATTGTAGCAATCTTAAAAATGGTCGAATTTTGTATGAATTTCAAAATTTTGAAAAATAGTCAAAACTTAATTCGAGAATATAAAAAGAAGATTTAGAAAAAATACAAAATTCTAGTCTCCAAATTTTCAAAGAGTAGGAATTCTCAAAAAAGTCGAAATTCTGAAAATTTTGCAAAGTTAAAATTTTTAGAGAAATTGTAATTTTTAGTCGAAATATTCAAAATAATTGCAAAATTTCAAAAACAGAAATTTTAAAAAATATCTAGATTTGGAAAAATTCAAAATTTTCCACAAAAATCGAATTTTTTGAAGTCTTACTAATAATTATCCAAAAATGTTGAAATTTTGAAAATTAGTCTATATTTTTAAAAAATTTTAAAAATGAAATTTTTTAAAAATCGAAAATTTGAAAATAACTTGAAAGTTTTGAAAAGAGCGAAATTTTCAAAAACAGATGAATTTTCTACATTTTAAAGTCGAAATTTTCAAAAAAGTTAAAATTTTGGAAAATATGATAATTTAAAAAGTCGAAATTTTTGAAAAGTGTTGTATAATTAAAACAAGTTGAAATTTTGAAAAGAAAGTTATGGTTTTAAAACAAATTCCAAATTTTAATTTAAAGAAAGTCAAATTTGAAAAAAAAAATGGAGATTTTGAAAATATCTGTAAAAATATTAAAATTGCAATTTTGAAATAAAACTTGTTACAATATTGAAAAAAAAAATATTTAAGGAACAGTGTTGAAATAATGAAAAAAAGGCCATACTTTCAAAAAAATCAAAAATTTTGGAATCGGCACAATTTTCAAAAAAAAAACGAAATGTTTAAAAAAGTTAAAATTTTAGAAATAGCGAAAATTAAAAAAAAATGAAATGTTATCAAAATGTTGAAATGTTCATAAAATTAAATTATTAAAAAAAATTAATTAAAAAAATATCGAAATTAAAAAAAAATTCGTTGTTTTAAAAACTAGAAATTTTTGAAAAGTCTTATACCAATTAAGACAAGTTTAAATTTTAAAATAAAAATTATGATTTTTAAAAGAAAGTTAAAGTTAAAAAAAATGAAAATTAAAAAACATCGAAATTTTGAAAAATTTTAAAATCAGAATTTAAACTAAAATTTATTTTTAATCAATTTTGAGTAAAAATTTCTCATTGTCAAAACTCTGAAAAAGGTAGCAAATATTGAAAAAAATCGAAATTTTCAAAAAACGTCGAAATTATCAAGAAAAGTCGACACTTTCAAAAATTAAAAAAATCAGAAATTTGAAAAGTGGCTTAATTTTCGAAAAAAATCTAAATTTTAAAGTCAACGTGTTCAAAAAAATTTAAATTTCTTTCAAAAGATCAAAATTTTCCGAAGGTGGAGGCGTTAAAAAGTTGAAATTAAAAACGAAGTATTAAAAAGCGTCATTTCGAGAAGTTGAAAATTTTAAAAAGTCCACGTTTTGAAATATGGTTGAAATTGTGAAAAAAAGTTCTACCTTTGAAAAAACTCTTAGATTGTCAAAAAAAGGTACCCAATCGAAGAAAGTGAAAAAAGCCAAAAATCGAATTTTTCGAAGTGAAACAAAAGGCCGAAATTTTGAAGAAAAACTAAAATTTTAAAATAAAGTTGAAATTTTCCAACCAGCGAATATATTTTTTGTAAAAAGCGAAATTTTGAAAAAAGTTGAACTTTTGAATGAATCTAATCTTTCAAAAAATTTTACTTTTCAAACAACAGTAATTTTTTTTAAATAAGTCGGAAGCCTTTGGAAAAAGTATGAATTTTTAGAAAGTCAAATCTTTTTAGAAATTCAAAGCTTAATTTTTCGAATAATTTAAATTTTGAAAAAAATCGAAATTTTTAGAATAAGTTTTTTAATTGAAAAAATCTAAAAATTGAAAAATATTCGAAATTTAGAAAAATGAGTTCGAATTTACTTAAATATTTTACAAATCGGGCTTTACAGAGTGTCCAGGGAGAAATGTTAATGAGAGAGGGTTAGTAAGTCCACCAAAAATGTAGTTCAGCGCCACACTTCGATATTTTATCTCAATTTTTAACCTAATTCCTCAGTTTTTATCTTTTCCGTTTAAAAACCCGCATTTTGTTAGAAAAATCACTTTTTATTTACGTGACTGATGTTATACACTAAATCTGGATTCTTTTTCGGAAATTGTGTTAAATTACTCATAACATGCCGCCCTTTTCGTTGCAAAATATGGATTCTTCAGACGATTATAATAGCCAAAACAAATGAAAGAACTAAAAATGAGTAATTTTCAGGAATACTCTGCAAAATCTCTACAATGAATTTTGGCGCTACTAGTTTCGGAATTTCACAAAAGTTCCTCTATTTTGTCATCTTTTTAATGGTACCCAACTTTCAGAATCCAGACGATTTTCGAAGAGATACTGAGGTTGGAAGTTTTAAAAACGTTAGGGGGCTGCACACTTTCTTCTTTTTTTTTGCTGAGATAAAGGTTGAATTATTGGAAACACAGTGTACTCGTTTGGTGTAGTTTTTTTATTGTTCATCCAACAATAATAAACTTTACAAAGGGGCGATTCCGTTATAGATGATTTCCGACATGATTTTTTCAATCACGTTGTTTTTTTTTTGTTATTAGTGCAAAGAAGAAAGTCTAAATATAATAATCAATTTATTTTTATTTGATTTTATACCATATATCTTCTTTTTTGGCGCGTTTGAAAATAGTACCATCCGAAGAATTAGTATAAACTATAAAATCATAACCAGCAAAACTGGCGCGAAACAGTTGTTGTTGACAGTTTGATATGTTTTACTGGCTAAATGTGAAGTGACAATATTTATTTATCTTCGTGTTCCAAAAAATGTAAGTATATGTTGTTATTTATTAAGAATTATTGACTGCTAGAATACACTGTTAACTTGTTGCACCCGCGATGCAAAAGATATAAAAGTTTACTTTTTTCACAGAAATAAAGAGCTAACGTTCTCAAACTTTGCAAAAGTAAGAAGAAATCAAAACCAAACCCAAATTATTTGTTTTTAAGAGTGTAATGATTATTAGGTTAAAATAAACGATAACTCAAAATGGTTGCACCCGCAATCTCGATGTGAATATACTGTGCATCTCTTCCTGCAAAAAAAAACTTGATTACATCAAGTCAGTCTCTGATAACATTACATATTTGTATATCTTCAGCGACAATTCCGCCGCTTAATTTAAGAATCGATTTGTAATAGCAAGTATGAATTCACTCAAAGCAGAATATGGATTCGATCACCTCGAATGGAACTTTTTCGTTGCCTCACACGGAAAAGGTGCCGTTGATGGAATTGGTGGAAGTGTCAAAAGATCAGTGTGGATCGCGGTTAAATCTCGGAAAGCCATCGTTAACAGTGTCCTAGAATTCTATAATTTAGCACGCAGTCTCTCTAAGGACATCATCTTTAAATTTGTAGCAAAGGAAGAAGTTAAAGAAAAGATAGCCATGCTGGATGATCAATGGAAAGGGCTGCAGTCCAAACATTTCTTCCAATCTGAAGAGGCTCATATCATTTCTCTGGCGAGCACCTCACTGTCTCATTTTAAATGCACATTGGTTTTGACGTCGCCAAAACCCACCACTAATACATATAGTGATTGGGCCGATAACGATTTGGAACCTCTTACAAATCACAAATTACGAAAAACAATTCCGGGTCCTGATATATATGTTCCTTCAGTTTCGGATCAGAGCAAATCTTTATTGCCACTTAAAAAGAGATTGCGCGTTTCTGATGTTTACAGTGATTTAGACACTGATTCAGACAATGAATTTATAAATGACGAAACTCCATCAACGTCTCTTCAAGCTTCAAAATTATCACCAGAAGTATGTCCTGAAACTGCTACGTCCAAGCTACTGTCTTACCGAAAAATATTTGCTCCGGTATGTATGTGCTCGTACAGTTGCTTTGCAAAACCAGCAAAAAAATACTCAATATCGTTATGTGGGGTTGTGTCAGAGTGATATAGATGAAGATGGAGAAGTTAGAGTACAATTAAGACGATGGTTGATGGCAAACGATTCACAGAAATCGTTAAAGACATAGATGTGCAATTTGATGATATTATCGCGAAGCTGGAAACGCCAAAGAAAAAGACTGGTGGAAATAATATGTTCATAGAATTTTCGACAGTTATTGACGTATTTCAAAAGAAATAATTAATATAAGCGACAATAAAAGTATAATTGTTAGTAATAAATATGGTTTGATCTCTTATTTTGTTCCTATATAAGTAAAATTGATGTTTATGTTCACTTAAATTAGACTGGTTTCACCCGCGATAATTTGGTGTTGCACCTGCGATTATTAAAAAAGGTAATAATTTATTGTTTATTTTTGTTTTGTTTAGAGTTTTTATTTTGTGTTCTTTGTTACTTTAATACATTTCAAAATATTAAGGCATAACAGATTAAATGTATGAGAATTAACAGATTTATGTGTTTTTTGTTTGTGATCTAGAAAGGTTGGGCCAAATTTGTTACACCCGCGATGGCAATTTGGACCTTTCTCCTGACTTAAAATATCATATTAAAATTTTTGTTAATTAATATAAAGTAAACATATTAAAATGTAGTCTTTTAAAGACTAATTTAATTAAAAATGTTTTTTATTTAATTAGGTTAAACTAAAACAGGCGTCTAAATGATGCACCCGCGATAATCGAATGACCCAAAGTTGAAAAAGTAATATCTGAAAAATCATACATAGCACCAATTTTATGGTTTCCACAAAACTATTTAAAATAAACATCCCTATTAATAAGAAAAGGAGACTTTATAAGTGTTTGCATTTTCGGTGAATATTAGAACTAATAAAGGAATTATTTAAAATGATGACCTGCATGCTGGATGCATGCGGAGGAGTTCTTCGTTTCATCCCTCATTTCATTGCAGAAGATTTGAATTCTGGCTATCAGCTGATCCTTTGCATCAGCAGAAGTGTTGTACTTTGACGCTTCAAGAGTTCTTCATATATAGAAATCCAATGGGGTCAAATCAGGACGAGGACTCATCGCTGACCAAACTATAAGCCAGTATCGCCTAATCCATCTCTGAGGAAACTCTTGATCGACATCTCGTGATGTCTCTCCCTTTGTATGTCTGTATCTGCATCCCTTTATTTATGTTATGTTTTTCTGTGATGTTGGAAACCATAAAATTGGTTCTCTTTATGATTCTGTAGATATTACACTTTTTCAACCTTGCAAAACTAATTTATCATTGTTGGACGAACAATAAAAAGCTACACCAAACAAGAAACCCCAGGTTTTCAGTCATAACTCACCTTCACAAATCGGCAAAAAAGAAAAAAAAAGGTACTTGTGCATGTACTGATGAACTAATGCAACTTTTGTGAAATCCGCATGGTTGTAGTCCAAAAACTCATTGTGTGAGATTCTGCGAAGTATCTTTGAAAATGACCGATTTTTACTTGTTTAATTTGTTTTGGTTATTATGGACGCCTGAGGAATCAATATTCTCCAACAAATAGGTTGGTACATTATGGAAAATTTTAAATAGATTGTGATTAAGGGACAGATTTGGTGTATTGCATCGGTCAGATGGAGAAAAAAATGGTTTTTCTAACAAACGGACGCTGAACTACGCTTTTGGTGAAGTGATCAGGCCTCAATTATTGCAATTTCCCTCTGGGACACTAATGCAAAAATGAATCTAATTTTCAAAAATTTTGTTTTAGAAATTTTGAAGTTCCTGAAAATTTCTACATTTTGTTCAACATTTTGACTGCTTTGTAGTTTGGTAGAGAAAATACAAATTTCCAGAAAACTGAGTAAGAAATTTTAATTTTTTCTATAGAATTTCGAATATTGTTCTTAAATTTTTCAATTTAAACTTCATATTAATTTTTTATCTTTAAAGACGTAATATTAAAAAAATATGTATATTGCAGAAACTCAGATTTAAAAAAAAATAATAAAATTGTTAATATTTTATCAAAATCGCCACTTTTTGTTCGACATTTATCTTTATTTCCGTATCCTACTCGCACTGCACCCAAGGCATAATACGTTTACCCTTTGTGACTGGATAGTACTCAAAATAATTTAGTTTAAACTTCAGTGCTGCCGTTATTTAGAAAAATAGCCGAACATTCAATCAACATTTTTTTAAAGAAATTTAGACTTCGAATATTAGTATTACTCCTTGATATAGAAAATTGAAAGTTAAATTTCAACTTTTAATTTTGATCTCGAAATATCAGTATTAAACTTGAAATATTAAGCCTTTATTATAGGATGACCAGCGGTCGCGGCAGGGCCATACATTGCGACACTAAATTAAAAATTTCGACTTCAATCTCGACATTTTAACTTAACTGTAAAAAAATTATTTTAAACTCCAATTTTCATAAACATTAATTTTTGAAAATTCCAAAATTTTTCTTTTAGAAGTTACCATTTTTGAATGATCAAGATTTCTAAAAAATATATAAAACAAGCAATTATTCTTGAAATTTTTATTTCAGAAGTCGAAAAGTGAGGAAACATTAAAAACTTTAATATCAAACTTGTTTCAATTATGTACTCAACATTTTAGCTTTCAAGTCAAAATTCAAGAAAAAACTTAAATTTGAAATAAATGATTACCCAATTTTGTGTCAAAAGCAGTTTAAAAAACCCCTAATTCGTTAAAAAATATTCAGATTATTCAGAACATTTTTATTTTACCTTAAAATTTGGAGTAATACCGGGTGTTTTTTTTAGTTGGGAGGTTACCTTTAAATCGAGTACTACTTATTATAAAGGCAAACTGATTTTGTCGATGGGGCTAATCGGGGTTAAACTATCTTCTAAAAATATTTTCAACTTCCCCCCACTACCGATTATACCGGAAGTAGACATCAACTTTCTTATTTTAAATGGCAACCCACAAATTTTATATTTTATTTGAATTTTGCGTAAAAAAATAAGGTGAGTTTATGTATACATGTTTATCGCTAACTTTGATAGTTTTAAAGATATTTCAATTTTTCGAAAAAAAATGACAGAAAAGAGGGTTATTTTGACTCTTTGTATCTTTTTTATTATTTGCATTAAAAACATGAAATTTGGGTTGAAGTCACGAAATATTATAAAGACTATATAACGTAAACAGATTTTACATTTATTATACAGGGTGATGGAAATTTTATAATCTTTGCTGTTTTTGTTTTATTCAAAAAAAACTCTGATTTTTTAAATGAGAACTATATGTTTTTTAATCATTTTTTGATTCTTCACATAAAAAGAAGCAAAAAGTTATATTACTTATTTTTTAAAATTTTGTGCCATTACAGAGATATTTTACATAAATCTCAAAATAAAAATAATCAAACATCTCTTTTTTGTTTAAGTAGAAAATTAACTGTGGGCAATAAAAGCTTAAAGAATTAATCATAATAAGTAATAGAAAACAAAATAATTGACAAAAAATTAACATCAAGAACAACAAGGGCGATCTTCTGTTTCAATACATTTAAAGACATATTTTAAAATTTTGAATTGAGTACCGTTTTTAAGCACATCCGATCGTCCCTAGCAATATGCTTGACATGCAGTAGTCATGAATAAAAATCACTAAAAAATTTCCATTTTGATTTTCATTGTAAAATTTGACACTTAAAAATCCTGAGTTCTAATCTAACAGCATAACAGTTAAAGGACAAATTTTCTTGAACATTTGTTGTTGATTTTCATTACTCCAAAAATGATAAGTCTGTTTAACAAACCATTTTTGCGAAATTTACATTCGTGGCTACTTAAACATTTTTCAATAAGTATTCTAACAATTAGCCAAAAACTTATTCGTCTTGTGCGGTTATCTTTTAAATGTTATTTAGCCTAAAATTTTTAGGCCTTGGGGTTATGTTTTTTTTTTAAATTTTGTTGTCTACCAAATTGCTACTAAAAAAAAAGATATATTTTTCTTTTTTATTTTGCATTATATCTCTGTAACGGTGCAGAATTTTAAAAAATTAGTCATATAACTTTTTTCTTCTTTTTACGTGAGGAATTTAAAAATATTTAAAAAACACATAGTTCTCATTTAAAAAAACAGAGTTTTTTCGAATAAAACAAAAGCAATAAAGGTCATAAAATTTCCATCACCCTGTGTAATAAATGTAAAACTTGATTACGTTATTATAGACTCCATAATATTCCATGACTTCAACTCAAATTTCATGTTTTTATTGCAAATAATAAAAAAGATACAAAGAGTCAAAATAACCCTCTTTTCTGTCAGTTTTTTTCGAAAAATTGAAATATCCTAAAAACTACCAAAGATAGCAATAAACATGAATACATAAACTTACCTTATTTTTCTACGTAGAATCCAAATAAAATATAAAATTTGGAGGTTGCTATTTAAAATAAGAAAGTTAATGTCTACTTCCGGTATAACCGGACGTGGGAGGAAGTTGAAAATATTTTTGAAAGGTAGTTTAGCTCCTATTAGCCATATCAACAAAATCAGTTTGCCTTTATAATAAGTGATACTCCATATAAAGGCAACCTCCCAACTAAAAAAAACACCCGGTATTTTACCCAGCTTTCAATTTTTTCAAAATTCTTAAAATCTTTCAAATTATGCACTAAATTTATGTTAGCTATTTTTTACATATTTCATGTCTAGTCAATAAGGATTTAAAATGAAAAAGAATAAATCTTTCAAATTATCCGAATTATCCATTTCAAAAATTTCGAATTTTTTCTCTTTTTCATTTCGAAATTTGGACCTTTTCTGGAGATTTCTTTAATAGCAAAATTTTTGTTTTATACTCGCAGGAACAAAGTCGCAAGTTTGAGTTCGAATAATTCCACTTTCAAGCTGAAATTTGAAGTAAAAAAACTAAAAATTTGAGATGTACATAGCTTTAAATTTAAAAAACGCATTTCAAAAACTGTTTAGAAAATTGTCAACAAACCATAAAAATTTAAATATTTCGAAACTGGGCCGCAGAAATGTTAAATAAATTGAAAAAAAAACATAATATTTCCGGTCAATAAGGGTCTACCATGAAGAATAATAATATTTTTGCAACGAATTAAATGAAATTAATTTTATCTTGCAATTTTGTTCTTTATAGATTGAATCCGAAATGTCCAAGTTTGTATGTTGTTTAAAAAGTTTTAGTATTTTCCAAAATGTTAAACTTTTCTAGAAATTCAAGGCTTTTTCCTCTTGTAATCTTTGTGAAACTTCGACTGTCGAAATTTCGTCTTAACCACAAATATTTGATTTCACACTAACGATTTTTCCAACAAAAAAAATGCGAAGTTTAAATTTTAAATTTGAAAATTTCCGATTGGAAGTGGGGAAGATTTAGATTAAAAATTTCAATTTTCAAATATAGAAATTTCTTGGGAATATTAAATTTGGTTCAAAAATTTTAAATTTTCTCCAAATTTCAGATGTCCCCTGAAACCAAGAAAGATTAGAAAACACAACAAAGGTTGCTCTAACGCGTTTCGACAGCCAAGCTATCGTCTTCAGAGAGATACTGATCTCTCTTGGCTTCAGGGGACAAGTTTTGTATTTCAATTTTTGAAGCTAACCAAGGACCAGTCCGTTCTACCAAAAAAAAATCCAAAATTTAATTTCGAAATTTTAATTTTCATTTCAGAATGTCAGCATTTTGCTCGAAATTCAATTCATAGTCCAAATTTTAAGTAGGACATTAAAAATTTGAAACTGAATCTTTTAACAAAAAGGAAATCGAAGTTATAGAAAAAACTCTGCATTTCTAAGAAGTGTTTTTAATGAATTTAGTGAAAATTTCGAATTTACTACCAGAATACCGATTTTGTCAATATTTTAGGATATTTTGTACAAATGTTGATTTGGGTGATTTTATCTTACAAAAAAGTTGAAAGTTTAAGAGTTAACTCGAAAAATTCAATTTTACTAAGTAACTCTTTGCTACTGTACTAAAATTTGAAGTTAAGTGAGAACCAATTGGAAATTTTTAAGAAAAAATAGAAATAGACATCTTTTTCTTTTAATTTTGAGAATTCTCAAAATACTAACTTTTTTCTTAAATGTCTAGCTTTAACTTGATATTCGTAATTTTTAGAAATGTCTATTAATCAAATTTAGAACTTTTTAGCTTTATGGTATATACTCAAAATTTTAGGAATAAAATCTAAAATTTTAACTGAAAATTTTATTTTTTTTCCTCCTTATATGTAATTCCAAGTTTAAAATTTGACTTCGAAATAAACTGTCAAAATCTCCGGATTAAAATGAAATTAGTAGAGAAAAAAGTCAAAAGTTAATTTTTTTAAATTCAGTTTTTCGCTTTATAAAAAATTCAACTTTTTTCCAATAACTAATTTAAATTTAGACATTAAATGAATTTTCTCTAAATTTGCACTTTAATTTTGAATTTATTAATTAAACCTAAAGTGTAACTTGATCTAAAATTAATAATCAATGTTTATATTTATCCATTAGGATTAAAATATGCTTGTAAAATGTTGTTAGGTTTGGAGAAAATGGGTTACCGACAAAAGCGCAGGAGGCCAAGAAAGATTGCATGCCGTTATATCAAGTCTTATGTTACGTAGGACAAAGGAGGAATTGCAAGAAAACGGTCTACTTCAAAGTTTACCTGATCGCAAATGGGAATTAATTAAAGTAAATCTAGACAAAGAAGAAATGGACATATACCACAGAGTTCTTATATTCTCTAGAACACTTTTTTCTCAGTTTATACATCAAAAGGCTGAGAAAAATCAGGATTATGCAAATCTCAAATTGGCTGGAAAAAACAATGGTAATTTTTGTCATATGTCTATTTCTTAACTAACATTTGTATTTTGTTTGCTATTTAGATGCTCCAAATTCCGAGTACTTTGCCATGCGTTCCAAATTTCTTAAATTGAACAAAGTAAAGGAAATTCAACAACATGATATTTTAGTTCTGCTTTTGCGATTAAGGCAGATTTGTTGTCATCCATATTTAATAACTAAGGTAATGTAATAACTTTCTATAATAATATTTTACTCTGCCGCAGTTGACATAACTGCAATTTTAAACAAGAAAAAATATAAAGAGAAACATAATGAAAGAAAACGAGTCGGTAAGAAAGTGGGTTCCAGAAAGAGAAGGTAAAAGGATGTTTACCAATTTCTTAAAAGAGTTTCAAGAAGAAGATAAGAAGTCTTAGAAGGATTTTTTGAAAATGAATTTCTTTTGTTGCTTTTGCTTTTCTGTCTCTGTTTCTGTATTCCTTCAAAGACATATTTCTCTACTTAGGATGTATTTTATTAATCTCAATCAATTTCTTTTATCCCACTTTATATTTTGAGACGTGGTACCTCACAATTGTGTCAAAAGAATCCCAAAAACATCACTCACTTTCTCTAGACTGGGTTACTCTATTTAACTGATCAAATAGATTTAAATTTCTCTAGTACTAAGTTTTAAATCGTGTCCACTGCACTCTCGCTAGATTTCTTTTTCTCTACTGACATTCTCGATAGCGCTCTCTCAGCACCGTGTTCACTTGTGAGTTGCGCCTCAGAAAGCTCTAGCGAGAGCAAATTTAGGCAGAAATCTACAGAGTATCATAATTGAAGTGTTTTCTAATTGCAACAGTTACAGTTATTCCCGCCACAATTCAAGGGCATATTTTGAAACAGTTTTTTCATCTAAAAATACTAACAATTGTACCAATACTAGATTTTTGGCTGAAGCCGAAACCAAAATTTATTTAAATTTGTTAAAATTGAGATTATACCCATAAATCTATATTGTAATTCCTCGACTTATAGCTTATTCGGATTAAATCAAATAAAAACAGTAACTTGTACCTTTTACAAATAGGAAAGCGATTAGCAAGGAAACAGCAAGTGCAATTTTTAATAGATTTCAAGGTGAAACCGTTTAAAATGGATAATTACAATTCTACTTTCGATTGTATTGCATTTAAAAATAGCATTTTTTATTTTGATGTTATCACAACATAAATTCCGCCTGTTTACAAAAATGTTTAATTTTCAAAAAAAATATTTTTCTCGAAATTTTTACTTGTTAAATTAAATAATAAGAAACAGAATTTCAAAACAATTCGTCAATATGTGTCATGTGTCAATGACTTAGTAATTTATCATAACACACATTTTCTTGCTACAATGAAAAATAACATATCTAAAATATTGTACACTTTTAAGCAAATTGTATTCAATTTAGATGTTGCAAGGAGATGAGGATTTAGGAGAGGAAGTACCACATGGAAAAGATCATATAGATCTATTGGAACAGTTACAAAACCTGAATCTAAACGATGATAGTAGCGATTCCCCTCAAGATTTCAGTACAAGTCAAAATCAAAACATTGCTCTTACTGAAGCATCAAAAACTCTTTTGAATCCTTCCAATCCTGTCTTTAGTAAAGAAAGAAAAAGTAGTAAGGTATGGATGTACACATTTTTTAAGGCCATGTAATGTCTGATTTTTTTCAGATTAAGAAAGCTCTCGAATTATTGAAATATATTATTAATGAAGTCAATGATAAGGTAGTTATAGTGTCCCAATGGTCTTCTTACTTAAATATAGTAGGGCAACACCTCAAAAGTGAGGGTATTAGGTTTAAACAACTTGATGGTAGCGTGCCAGCGGCAAAACGTATGGACATTGTTGACACATTTAATGATCCACATAGTAAAACGAGGGTAAATTTACATATTTAATTGAATGTATGGTTCACTGATTATTTTGGTTTAAGGTTTTACTCCTTTCTTTGACCGCCGGCGGCGTTGGTCTGAATTTAGTCGGCGGAAATCACTTATTTTTGTTAGATCTGCACTGGAACCCACAATTAGAAAATCAAGCTCAAGATCGAATTTACCGAATGGGTCAAAACAAACCTGTATTTGTCTATAAGTAAGTATATCCTATGAGACTTTTTTCTTTGTATTTTTTTAACATATAACTATTTAACTAAGACTGGCATCAATAGACGACTAACGAAACTTTCGTGAGGTGTGGATGTTGTCAATAAGCGATCCGATAAATTAAGCTAGGAACTGACGTCGCTTATAGACGACGAAATGTTTTATTTTAAGATAAAATATTTTAACTTACGACTGTTTAGACCATTTTTATAACATAGTTTTTGGAATGGAATATTTTCATACAAGCTTTACAATTTTTATTTTTGCCTTTTGACGAACAATTTTGAGAATATAAATCTGTAGTTAAAGGGTTAATATTAATTACATTCCTATTGATTGGCATTTTCTTCACCAGTTGATTCTTCCACAAGTCTAGATTTTCAGTTACTTTTTTTCATTAAGGATTGTCAATTGCTGTTTATGACTTAACACTCACTGAAAAAAACACTTAAAAACTATCGTAAAAATTAACGTTAAATATAAATAATAATAAAATTTAACGTTTCAGGCAGGTCACCTCTCTGCCCGTCGTCAGAAATAGAGAGCGTATTGTAAAATTTATTTATAATATAAATAACGATGGGCAGAGAGGTGAACTACCCGAAACGTTAAATTTTGTTATTAATTATATTTATCGTTAATTTTTATCCTAGTTTTTAAGTGTTTTTTCAGTGAGTGTAATATCATAAACAGCGATTGACAAATTAAGATCTAACACCATCGCTGTTTGGGTCAATTTATAAAAGATTGCCAATCCTTAAAGCAAAAAGTTAACTGAAAATCTGTGGACGAAGCAACTGGTCAATAATATGCCAATCAGTAGGAATGGAATTAACCAAATTTCGTAAAGAAGATACAGAGAATATATTAAAATTGTTTAAATTACAGAGGACAAATTATTATATTAAACATTTTCTTATTAATGAAAAATACAACTATGCCTGTCAAGAGTCAAGGGTACACCTCTTATTTTTTTCTTTATTTAGGAAGAAAAAATCTTCAAACTTCCTGTATTAAAATGAGTTTTTGACATGAAAATGGCAATACTAATGCTGTCAGTTTCACCAAAAGTGATAACAATTTCCACATGAATTTCTGAATACAATTAACATAAAGTAAATGTGATTTTTAATTTTCATAACGAAATATGTTAGATTTTTTCTCAAATCTTTCGTCTTTAAATTCGAATTTTTAATTTTTTCTAGAAATGTTAAACTTTAAGTAAAATGTTGGATTTAAAGGTAGGGATGTTAAAGTTTTTTAGATTACGGGCCCTTTTTGGAATGTTGAGTTTCTTATTAAAATTTTGAGTTTAAACTCACGTTGTCTCTAAAATTTCGTAAAGTATTGAAGTTTTTTTTTTGAAATTTCGTTTTCAAATTTAGTTTTTTCTTATTTGAACTGTTTTGTCAAAATTATGTTATTTAAATTTTTAAGTGAAACATTTAAAAATACTTTAGTTTTTTAAAATTTCAACTTTTTCTGAAAGATTTCTGTCTAAACTTAAAAGTGTATTCTCACAATTCTCTCATCTCAAATTGTTTTAAAAACTGAATTTAAAATGTTTTAGTAATTCCAAAAACTAAAATTTTACAGTTTCGTATTTAAGTTTTTAATTTATATTTTTTTTTCCCCAAAAGTGTTAGTTATGAATTCAAAATTTAGACTTTTTCTCAAGCTTTAAACACCCAATTTTAAATTTATCATAAAAATTTCAATTTTGAGGTTGAAATGTTAAAATTTTGCAAAAATTATAAATTTTTTTCGAAATTTCAACCTCAATCTCCAAATTTCGATTTTTTTTCTTAAAATCGCGAATTTCTTTTAGTAATATTGGACTTTTATTATTAAAATTTCGATCTTCTTTATGATTTAGTTTGTTGCAAAATTTCAACTTCGACCTCAAAATGTCGACTTTGTTTCGAATTTTGGAGAGCATTTTTTAATAGAAATTGTGGATTTTCTTGAAACTTTAAAATATGTTCTTCAAATTCATACTTTTAATTTTTTTCTTCATTTCCCAAAATTTTTACTGTGAACTAGGAATTTCATATTTTTCAACGATTTTGGCTTTTTTCCTAAAAGCAATCTCTAAATTGCGACTTTTCAGAAGATTTATTTAAAAACTCAAACTTTTCGAATCCTTTCTTTCCATAAATCAACACCACTTCATTTCTTCTTTCCATGATGATTAAACGAGTCAACAGTAGCTGCAAGCCACATGAAAAGCCGTCGCGAATTACGGCCATATATGTAATACTTCTATATGGCGTGTTTTGTACCTTCGATTGTGTTCAAAAGGCGCGATGGATATATATGTTTGTCTTTTTGGAGGACAGAATGTATTAACCAATCCCGCTTCTCGTCAGTTATCTTTGTTGTCATTCATTTATTAGTGTTCCCGCCCATCTTGTCATCTGTTCCCGCTATAAATGAATGAATGCTTGTCCTCCAAAGAGTACGACATATACTTTCATCTCACCTTTTTGACAACGCATTTTGTAGTGGCGATTATACACAACACGCCATATAGAAGTATTACATATATGGTTACGGCTTGGGCGTCATTGTCTTACAGTAGTAAGGCACGAATGCTGCATTTGAAAACAATCCTAGATTCAGATTGTACGGCAAAAAAATCTAGAGAAACTTTCAGACGGAAGTTACTAATCAATTAGAATTCCAGTGTTTTTTTTTTAATTTTTATAGGGCTACTTAGTGAATTTGATTTTCCGCAAAGAATTTAAAGTCGAAAAAACTTATTAAAACATTGTAATTCTTAGATATTCTTTTTTCAAAAACACTAAAATCAACAAAAGTGGAACTTTAATTTTCAACCTCCAAACTCCCTTAATATTATGGAAATGTATTATATTATTTTTATTTTCTGTAATGCCTATAATTGTAAAATTTAAAACTTTAAAATTCGTTAATTTGGCAACGAATGTCAGCGGTTTCAAAGATCATTTGTAGTTTTTTTGTTGAAAGGCAAACTTCATGTATGAAATTAATCACAAGTTAAAAATTAAACATTTTCAAAATTAAAATTCAAAAAATATTAATAAAATTGGACCATTAAAATTGTTACTAACATTTGTTTGTGTAACCAGGTTTATGACTGCAGAGACAATTGAGGAACGAATTAAAAATCTTCAAGAAATGAAATTAGAAGTCGCTAATGCCTTACTGACGGGATCAAAACAAGTTGGTGCAAGCAAATTGTCCCTACAAGACTTAAAAATGCTGTTCGAAATACGTTAAGTTGGAGGTACATCATTTTGGAAACTTTCGAGTCTTCTATAATAAATAAATGTTAAGTTTCTAAAAATTAACTTCTTTTTTAATAAGAAGTAATGGTTTAAGATGTAATAAATATACTTAAAAAACATTTCGAAATAGATGATAGGTAAAAAGTTCAATAACATTGGAAATGAGTTATTATTAGTAGAATGTTAACATATCACTCACTTATTAATTGAATTATTACACTTCTTATTAAAAAAAAATTAATACATTGTAAATATGTTTGATACTGCCATTTTATAATTCGGATTAGTTAGGTTAGCTATTTTAACCAAATTTGAATAACTTTACATTATATTTTTTGATAAAAATTTGGTTAAATTACAAATATATTTAAAATGTTAAGAAATGTATATTTTTAAAAACACGTTTTTTGAAAATAAAAACTAATTTTTTCTCTGTGTTTTATTAAAAATGTTGCTACAGGAAAGTGTCAAACTTTTTTTCCAAAATTTTGGTTGTAAAGTAAAAATTTTAATTTTCTTCTGGAAATATTGATTTTTTTCGAAATTTCGGGTATTAGCTAACATCTTAAGTTTTGAATTGTTCCACTGATATTAATTTTTTTAAGAAAATTGACTGATCTCAAAATTTCGTCTTCTTTCCTCAATATCCCTAGAATTTTTTATAGGAGGACTTGTCATAATGTTGTTCATTTTAACCACCTAATCAGGAGGCTTTCTAAAGACTGAAAGTCGAAAAAAGACTGTAATTTACCTTTTAAAAAAAGTAAATCGCTCCTGATTCGCAACAGGTGATTTATGATCTATGTTCTATTTATGAAAATAGGACAATATCGCTCATCACGTTATTACTCGCTCAATTAAAAGCCAGAGTAGCTAGAGGAATATCACTTAACTAAGGGATAATAAATTTTTAGATACTTTTTATTTCGCCATATAACATAGGTCCACAAAAAAGAGTAGTGTGTGTTGAGGGCTAGAGTATGATTTCCTGGGGTATTTTTTTCCGCTGAACACAAATTTGAGTGAGTGGTTGAAAAAATCACTCTCAGCATAAACTGGAATCAGGTAGTACCAGAATCAGAAGACCGAGGTCCTCTAGGCTGTAACAGCGGTCGACTCCAACAGGAAAATTTTTGGGCTTATTTCGACGCAGGGATTAGGGGCCAAGGGCCCGCCCCGAAGAAGCAGTGGTTTTAGTCACACAATGGAATTCCGACATTGTCTGGGTTATCTTCCTAGATGTCCGTAATGGATTTTACTTGTCACACATTAACTCTCTTCTACAATTATCGCTATCGACCGATTTTCATGCAAAAAAGTAAAGGACCACTCGGAGCCGAAAATCTTAAATTCAGAAGAGGGATTTAAAGTATCTTTCAGCGAAGTATACCTGAAAAAAAAGTTCTTATCATCTATTCGTATCGTACTCATTTTTCTCCATCTTCTTAGATCTTACATTAGATGACTGAATATTTTTCAAAACCTTCATTTTTCTTTTTTCGGAAATTTCCACTTTCAAGTCAACATTGACTTTTTAAAATGTTTTGATTTATTTTGAAATTTTGTTGGGAACATGTCCCAACATTTTTCCTAATTGAAATTTAGGGTGTAAACTCGAAAACTCAAGTTTTTTAATACATATTGTTACGGGCTTATCGGTTCGAATTGATTAACACATTGAATAATACCCACTTTATTATCAAACTAAACTCGGATCACTACAACTGAACAATAACTCACTTATGTACTGCTAACTACTAACTACACTGACTCTAGGGAAAGCTGACCGTCCTTATATAGTTTTGGCTCCCGGGTTCTAGAAAAATCACGCAGATAAGGCTTATCGTTTGTCGAAATTTCTGGAACGTTTATCTGCCGTTTGTTTCGTTATCGCAGTCGCTTTCCCCTTATCAGATCTTTCTAGAAACTTTTCTTACGCACTAAATTCTATTCTATTTACATTGCGTTACAATATTTTATACAAGGTGATTCTAAAAGTAGTACCATAAATTCAGGATCGTATTTTAGAGCTCAAAATAAGACTAAAAGTCTATATAAACATATGTCGTAAAACGCCTAGTTTCCGAGTTACAGGCAGCGGCGTAGCTAGCATAGGTGGCACCCGGGCGGATATTGCAATGTCACCCCAAAAATCAATCAAAACTTCTAGAATAAAAAAGAAAAGTTATAATAATTTATGTTTTATTAAAATATTACAATTATTTTTATACATTATTTTATTATTAATCAGCTATGTGTGAAACAAATTAAGTCGGTAAAAAATTAAAATTTCTTCATCCGAAACTACGAAATCACATCATCGAAATTTATATTTTGTGTTGCGTCATGTTCTATCGTTAAAATGCCAAGATTGTTTAGTTTGGTTTCAGTCATTGTAACCCGCAAGTAATTTTTGATTAATTTTAATTTGCTGAAACTCTTCTCACATAAAGCAACTTGATACGCATATTATTATAAATAATTTTAGTGCGACTATTAGGTTCGGAAGTAATTCTGTAAAATCCTATTCCACAATGAATTTCAAATAGTCCAGAGTCACCCAATCAGAAACAACATTGGCCGCTCTTCTCAGTCTTGGTATCTCTAAGAGGAGTTCTGTTTCTGATACCTCATCTTAAAGGTCAGTAAATTTTGATGTAGCAAATTTTAGCTCTTCAGGGTTTGTCAAAAGCAAAGGTTTTGACTGCACAACCTCAAACAATGAGCTACATCTTAAATGGACTTTAATCTTGCTTCGAGTTCAATATTGAATCTGTCAAGACATTCTAACATGTCCTTTTGAAGTTCCGTTCTAAGGGCATGCGTATCTTGCTACGAATTCGTCGCTGCATCGGAATGTTGTATTCTTCAGATTTTTGTACAGTAAAGTACATATATTGCCTCTTCTGCAAGATGCATCCGTTTCTCTTCAATAAAAAAACGAAGTGCTTCTAGTTTTATGACTATTTCATCAACACTTAAGCCCTTACTTTGTAATGCAATCTGAGCATTGTTCACTTCCCTTAGCACAACATTCCAAAAGAAAAGATAGCAAAGATATGAGAAATTGCACACAGCAGGCATAAGGTTTTGTGCAGCTCATCTGGTGTCTAAATTTGCTGTTTGGTCACATAGTTCCTCAATCGCAGAAATAATTGCATCAAAATTTTCAGCCAATACTTTTACTGCAGTGTAATGAGCACTCCAGCGTGTTGTAAAAGTCTTTTAACAGAAGCTTTGCTGCGTTTGAGGAGCACTTCCCTGCGGCTTGTGGAAGCAGAAAAAAAAGTTGAATATTGCTTCTACTGCTTCCGAAAAATGTAACACAAGTCACATTTTGTGCGAACGAATATTGGCCACATAAATTAATTGAATGATCTATACAACCAACAAAAATTGCTTTATTGTTTTTTTCTTTTATTATAGTTTGCACACCCCCTGTATTCCACTCATAACTGCTGCATTATCATATCATTCGGGAATCCCCTGACTAGCGACAGTTATGCATTGAAATTGGAAGATAAAAACAACTACATTTTGGGGAAATCCTCGATCGATCGAGTGTGTACACTGAAAAAATTGTAACTATCAATTTATTATGCTCGTGACACCTATTTAAGCTCACCGTAAAACCAAATAAAAACCCTTACAGCGGTCCTGAATGAAAAAAAGTTACTAGGCAAGTAGGCATATATTATTTAATGAATGGCGGTTATCAATGTGCCACAGTTTAACGAATTTTTATAGGTAGTACTAGTGATGTTCACGGTCGAGTGTCACCCCAAAGTGGGTGATACCCGTGGCGGGCCATCCCCGCCACCCCCCTCTAGCTACACCACTGGTTTCAGGGTGTGGAAGGTTACTTCCTGATTACAGTTTTTTGTTAATAGTTGCGGAACGTGTACAGATAATTGAATGGAAGTTGGCGTAACTCCATACTTTTTGGTGCCCTTTCCAAAAATCAAAGAAACAACCAAAGGCGTAGAAAGGATATCGACTTTTTCTCTAAATCTCGACTTTTTTCTCTAATTTCGACTTTTTTCTCGAAATATTTCGAAATTTCGACTTTTTTTTCGATGATTTTGTCAAATTTCGACTTTTTTCTCGAAATTTTGACCTTAATATCGAAATGTTGACATTTTTTTGGAAATTTCGACTCTAAAGTCAACATTTTCACTTTTTTTTCGAAATTTCGACGTTTTTCTCAAAATTTCGACTTTTTTTCTCGAAATCTCCACTTTTTTATCAAATTTCGACTTTTTCTCGAAATTTCGACGTTTTTCCCAAATTTCGATTTTTTTGTTGAAATTTTGACTTTAATCTGAAAAGATCGACTTTTTTTCTCGAAATTTGGTTTTTTTTTTCTCAATTTTCGATATTTTTCTCAAATATCGACTTTTTTCTCGAAATTTTAACCTTGATATCAAAATTTCGACATTTTTTTCTAAATTTCGACTTTAAACTCAAAATTTCGACTTTTTTTCTACAAATTTCGACTTTTTCTCAAATTTCGAATTTTTTCTCAAATTCCCACTTTTTTCTCAAAGGTTTGATTTTAATCACGAAATTTCGATTTAAAACTCGCAATTTCGAGTTTTTTCTCGAAATTTCAACTTTAATTTCAAAATTTCTAAAAAAAAACCAAAATTTGCTTATTAAAAATAGCAATTATTGGTCGCACCCTACTACCAACCGTCAAGATTGTTGGGAAAGAGGCGAGATGGGACGTAACTGTCGTCTGCCTAATTTAACCATAGAGTGTGCTTTATATAGAGAGACTTATTCTCGAAATTTCGAGAAAAAATTCGACCTCAAAGTCGAAATTCCGAGATTAAAGTTGAGATTTCGAGATTAATGTCGGAATTTTAGGAAAAAAGTAGAAATTTCAAGAAAAAAGTCGAATTTTCGATATCAAAGTCGAAATTCCGATATTAAAGTCAAAATTTCGAGATTAATGGTGGAATTTTAGGAAAAAAGTAGAAATTTCAAGAAAAAAGTCGAATTTTCGAGAAAAAAGTCGAAATTTTGAGTGTAAAGTCGAAATTTCGGGTTTAAAGCCGAAATTTCGAGTTTAAATCCGAAAATTTCGAGATTAAAGTCGAAATTACGAGAAAAAACAGTCGAAATTTCGAGAAAAAAGTCGAAATCTCTAAAAATATTTTTTAAATCAATGTCCTTTTTACGCCTTTGTAAAATGTCGAAATTTCAAAATATAATTTTTTTTAATCAATGCCTCTCTACGCTTTTGTAACATGTGGACTTTGAACTCCAAATTTCGAATTTTTTCTCGAAAATTCTACTCTAACCTTGAAATGTCAGGAAAAAAGTCGAAATTCTTTGGTAATAAAAAATTAAATTTACTGAACTAAGAGTCAACATTAAATTGTAAAAGAGTTGGTGCTTAGAATATAGTCTTATATTTTCAGGGTTGATGGGGCTAAACTGTCATCTGCCTAACTTTAAAAAATTTCGACCTATCTTGAAATTTCGTGAAAAAAAGATTAAAATTTCGAGATTAAAGCCGAAATTTCGACTTTATCTATGAAATTTACTCAAAAAAAAAAAAAATCGAAATTTGGAAAATAAAGTAGAAATTTCCACTTTAATCTCGTAATTTTCAGTTTAAACTTCATATTTCTAAATATATTTTTATAAACGAATGCCCTTTCTACTCTCTTCGTAAAAAACCAAAAATGCATAAACAAAAAACAAAGTAGAAAATAAATATGTATCGGATTTTTCTAATTGGGAATAAATAATTAAAATATAAATATTAGTGTTTAAAATCCAAGAAAAAACTTTCAAAATTAAACTAAGCAAATTCATCATCATCATTCAATTTTTCTTTTATTAAAAATGTTTAAAAATTTCACCAACAAGGCGATTAATCGGAAATCGATCTTTCAGCACCCAATTATATAGGGAATCGATACTTTTGCTCACGATTCGAATCGATCCAAAAATTGATTATTTTAAAAAGGAATCGACATCCTGCACGTGTCTGATATCTGTATCATTGCACAAACCATTGGTTTGTGTATCATTGCACAACCGTGACGCACTAGCCATATTAGAGGGGTTCGAGTGTAGTTCGTTTTAGCACATTTTGTCTATGATATTTTGGCATCAAATGTCAAATTATATTTTATAATGTTCCAGTATCATTGAAAATAAGAAAATTTGCAAGATTTTTGATAACCTTTTGAAATTTCGATCCATATTATCCTTGAATAAGAGAGAGAAAAGAAACATCAAAGAAAAGTAGGCAACAACTTTATGATATTACGTAGTGTATTGTTGGTTGCTGACGCGATTCCTGTAAATTTCTCATTTTCTATGAACCTCATTTAACGGCAGTAAAAGACGACTTGTAATTTGTAACATGGCGGAGAAGAAGAAAGGAAAGAAACGAAAAGATGTAAGTTATTGTGCTATTTAACATTTTTAAATCAGTTTTCCAAATTTATCAGTGTCACATGCATTTGATGTTAATGTAGATCATATAATTGAGCTTAATCACACTTTATAACGTATGTTTTAAAAAATAGATGACGTTGCCTGGACTAGTTTTGTTATATTTCTGGATAAATATTATTATTTCAGCCTTAAGTAACTTCGATTTCAGAAGTAAACTTATTTTTTCACCCTGACAACTTTGTGAGCTCTCGCGTCATTCCGTGTGTAATACGTTCTAATTGTTCTAATACGTAATTAGTTTGTATACACACAAAAAATCTAACCTGATAATTTATTTTCGTATGTGATTTATGGGAATTTCCAATATTTTGCACCAGATGCACAACTTCATATTTTCATTGTTATTGTTTTGGTGCAAATCAGGTAGGGTTACGCTCTGAGCATGTTGTGTTTATTTTGATGCAACTATTTTTAAAACTCACGAAAACGTCTTTGTCATGTTGTGTTCAGTGCATTTTTTTACTTGAATTTTGTTACAGGAATATCTTCCTAGCGATGATGCTGACGATAAGCCGTCCAAAGAAGAGTATGCACTTGCAAAATGGATGAGAAGTAACATTCCTATCAAGAAAACTAAATTTTTGAATCACAATGTTGAATACTTTACTGGTAAGTGATGAGCCAGTGATGAAGTGACGAAGGTAGTGTAATTATCCGTG
Organism: Dastarcus helophoroides; assembly: GCA_028583605.1. Classification (NCBI taxonomy): domain Eukaryota; kingdom Metazoa; phylum Arthropoda; class Insecta; order Coleoptera; family Bothrideridae; genus Dastarcus; species Dastarcus helophoroides. The sequence goes on along the minus strand of CM053328.1, from coordinate 24,416,512 downwards.
AGGTGAAATAAGTTTTAGATTAGATGTAAGTTTCTAGAATTTGTCACAATTTTTTTCAAAGATTCCATTTTAATTAAAACAAATGAGAAAGCCAAAATATGAGGAATGTTCATCTTTTATTGTGAATCGGAATTCTTATCGACATTTAAAGTTTAAACCTTTAATTTGTCATTTCTTTAGATTTTAGTTTAAATAAGAAATGTTAATAAACATTTTTAAAAGAAGTTTAAAATTTGTGAAAAAGTAACTATAATTCTTAAAAATCATATAGATAAATGTTGCAAATTTTTTGAGAAAAAAATCAAAATCTATTAACCTAAACACAAAAATTCTACTTTTTCTAAAAATTTTGACATTGAGTTTTATAAATTTATAATAAGTGGCGTTTAATTTTAATGTTTAAAAATTATTCTTTTTATTCTTAAGTTTTGAAACTTTACCACGGGAGAATGATGGATTTACCTTTAAAAATGTTTGGTAAATATAGATAATTTTGAGTTATCTTGGGATAATTTGCTACTACTGTCACTCAACACCATTATTTTGGAAATAGTCATGAAAGAAGACTAGGGTGATGAATCTGTTTTCGTGCAACATTGACGTTTTAAACGACGTTTCCAAAAAATAAAACGAACTGGGTTTTAAGGCATATATTAAAAATAAAGTAGACATTTTTTTACATAATACGTGTTGAAATTTGTTTGAGATTTTTACGGTTTTCTCAAACTGAACTGAAACTGAAATATTTTGTTGTTACTATTTTTTTTTTTCAGATTTTGTAATTCCACTCAACATTTTGAAAGATTAAATAAAATCAATATTACAAGCTAAAGTGAAAATTTTGAAACATAACTCAAACAGTATATTTAAAAAATAAAAGTTAAATCACAAAGAAAAAGCCGAAATTATTAGTTAAACTGAAAACCAAAAAAGGATATTTCTTAAAAATTCACTTCAAATATCGAATTTAAAATAACATTTTTAAATTCGAAAATTTCAGATTTTCTTAAAAATTCTCTCAAAATGTCTACTTTTTTCTGAAAATTGCATTAAAACTGTAAATTTATTTCTGTAAATTTTTGGTTTATCCAGAAATTTTAACATTTTTCTCAAAATTTGAAGCTTAAACTTTTTTTGAGCTTGAAACGCTTAAAATTAAAAAATTGAAACTTTTTACAAATATCTGAATATTAAAAGTTGAAATTCCGAGTAAAAAAATTTTGACATTATTAAAAAAATTAAATCTCAAGTTTAACTCCTATATGTTGGCGTTTTCCTTTAATTTATCTCTAGGAAAACCTAAACTTTATAGAAAATATGAAAATTTGGAAAAAACCTTAATATCTCGATTTTCAGTACTACCTAGTGATTTTTTTTTTCTTTCAGCCATATATTTTATTATTGAGAACCCGTTAAATAGTTGTTAATCAACATTGTAGGAAATTAAATTTTCTGTAGAGAACAAACTTAAATTTTAAAGGCTTATTTTTATAACCAAATTAATACAAAATAAACTATATGACACTTTGTTCTATTCTCAAAAAAGATCGTTTCGTAATTGCAAAAAGAAATTTGTTTTGGGATATTAAGAAGATAAATAGAATATAAATAGATAAATAGGATTTTAAATTCGCCCCAAATAAGTTGGAACACGACACTTTTTAATAGTCTACTTAACAATTCTCTAAGCAGCACTGACTGATAAAGCACAGCCTAAACTGGTGGGTCTAGGAGCAGAACATTCGATACATACAGGGTGTCTCTAAATTCATGCGACAAAATTCAGGAGATGATTGCTCGTATGAAATTAATATAGGTCTTCCTTATAACAACATTTCCTCAGCCCACCCCTTTCCGAGATATGACTCTTAAAAGATGGTGACTAAAATTGAGTTTTTAATATTTTTCTAAAATTTCAGTAAAGCTAGACACTTGAAATTCTGTAATTTTCGTGCACTCGCAAACGACTAACCACGGGTATTTTTTCAATATTCCTGTTACATTATACGGGGGTGAAATTAGCAACCCTTACTTTATTTCATATCAAAACTTTTTTTCGAGATGAAGTTTTATGAAATAAAATTTAACTTAAAATCCTTGTTTTATTTAAAACTTTTTTTTATTCCTAAATTTTTTTCCCAAAACCAATAGCTGCAGAGAAAAAAAATAAAGACCATAATTTATAATTTTTTTAATACATTGAGTGGAAAACAGTAAAGATGTAAAATGTAATACGATTTAAGCATAAAAAAAAGTTTTAAATAAAACAAGGATGTTAAATTAAATTTTATTTCATAAAACTTCATCTCGAAAAAAAGTTTTGATATGAAATAAAGTAAGGGTTGCTAATTTCACCCCCGTATAATGTAACAGAAATATTGAAAAAATACCCGTGGTTAGTCCTTTGCGAGTGCACGAAACTTACAGAATTTAAAGTTTCTAGCTTTACTGAAATTTTAGAAAAAAAATAAAAACTTAATTTTAGGCACCATCTGTTAAGGGTGATATCTCGGAAAGGGGTGGGCTGAGGATATTTTGTTATAGGAAAGACCCATCTTAATTTCATACGAGCAATCACCTCCTGAATTTTGTCGCATGAATTTAGAAACACTTGTATGTACCCCATAATACGCAGGTGAACACTAGGAGAAGATTTTTCGAAATTCAGCCCCTATTTGGTAAAAATGGACATAAAAACGGCTTAAAATGTACGAAACGAATAATATACGCGATTGCCTATAGAGCTGACCTCGTTGATGAATGTGTCTATGCAAATTAATCCAAATTATTTGCAGGTGATCAATGCATATTTTGTATTTTTATGAGCCTTTTTTTATGGAAACTTCTCAACATTTAAGTTTTGTACTCGAAATTTTGGCTTTAATTTGGCATTCCCTATGCTTAAATCGAAATGTCGAGGAATCTTTTTTTTAGACATTTTCAAGTTTTTTCTCGAAATTTTGGCTTTCAACTCAAAATGTCGAGAAATAGTTTTGTAGAAATTTAAATTTTTAAATAAAAGCCAAAATTTTACTTTGCGCTCTTTTTTTTTCAAAATTTATATCTTATTTATTAATTTTTTTTTGGTGGAATGGACTGGTCCTTGGTTATCTTCAAAAATAGAGCAACTTTTGTTGTGTTTTTTAATCTTTCTTGATTTCAGGGCACAAGATTTGTAATTCAATTTTTAAAAATTTCTATCTAGATTTCAAACTCGAAAATTCGTTTAAATTTCTTTTTTTTTTGGAACTTTTCAGTTTAAACTTTAAAAATACTACTTTTTCAAATGCCAGTCTCGAATTCGTTTTTTTGTTTTTTACAATTCGTTCAAAATTTTAAAAATTCGCCTTCTAGTCGGATTCTCCAAAAAAAAATTAAAATTTTCAGGAAGAGGTGAATTTTGGAAAACATCGTAGTTACAATCTCAGGTTTTCAAAAAAAAAATTTGCAAAAAAATCGAAGTTTTGAAAAAATAGAAATTTTGAAAAAACTGTATTCTGAAAAAGTCATAACTTTAAGAAAAAGTTTAAATTTGACGATAAAATGTCAACATTTTGGTGATAAAAGGTCCAAATTTTCAAAAAAGGTCAAAATTTGCAAAAAAGTTCGAAAATGTTATTAGAAGTCCAAACTTTAAAACAAATCACTTTTCCAAAAAAGTGAGAATTTGCAAAGAAATTGAATTTTTCAATTTTTCAATTAAAAATCCAATTTAAAGGTCTAAATTTGGAGAAAAAGTCGGAGTTTTTTTTACAAAAAGACAAAATTTCTAAAAATAGTCTTAAAGTTTGAACAAATGTGCAATTTTCAGAAAAAAGTGAATATGAAAAATGGTAGAGGTTTAAAAAATAATATTTCAACATAATCAGATTTATCAAAACAAAATGAAAATATTAAACAGGTTAATTATGTGAAACAAGTTGAAATTAGGAAAAAATGGAAATTCGAAATTCTGAAATATAAAGTTAAATGTTCAAGAAAGTCAGGATTTTCAATAAAAATCGAGGTCAGATTATAAAAAAAATCAACATTTTCAGGAAGTCAACATTTTGAGAAAAGGGTGACATTTTTGAAAAAAGTTGAATAAAAAAAACAAACATTTCAAATGAGTCAATGTTTTCAAAAGTCGAAACTCAAAAAATTGAAATTGTCAAAAAGAATTTAAAAAAGTCGAATTTAAAAACAGTTAGTTTTGCAAAAAGTTGAAATTTCGGGTCAAAATAAAAAGGTATTCATTTTCAATACCGAGATGGGAATTTTAAGGGGCAACATTTTCAAAAATAAGGTTAAAATGTGATAAAAGTCAAAATTCAAAACTTCGATTTAAAGACAAATTAACTATTCAAAAAATTTTTGAAATATTGAAAAGGAAATTTTCAAAAAAGATGAGTTTTGAAGAAAGAATCCAGAATAATTTCCAAAAAAAAAAAATCATAATATATTTAGAAAAAGCCAGAATTTAAACATGTTGGAATTTTCAAAGGCAAAAATCGAAATTTTCACAATTAAATTAAAATTTCTAGAAAGAAGTGAAATTTTGGAATTCAAACGAGAAAATGTTGACATTAAGAAAGTGGCCATTTTAAGATGTTAAAATTTTTAAAATATAGTTCGAAATTTTCACTAAAAATCAAATTCTTCAAAAAAAGTGAAATTTTCAAAAAGGGCAGCGAGGAATCCTTTCTCTTTTTTCATGTAGACCAAAGTATTAGATATTAATAATAGATTATCTTGATTCCATCATGATAGCAATTCATCCTCAACAACGAAATTCCTTTCTAGCGAAATCATTATGACGAACTGGAATGGACAAATAGCATCAACCAAAATAATTACTTTTTCTGTGAAATATGATAACAGGACACAATCCATTAATAAGAAATTATCTTGATAATAACAATTCGTTATCAACAACCAGATCCCTTTCCAGAGCATTTATTAGGACGAACAAGCGCGGACAAATACATCAACAAATATTGCTTTTTCTGTGGGCAGCAAGAATAACAATTACGAAAACTCAACAATAATGCAGTGGATTAGGATGTTTACTAAATATTAAGGAACCTGCATAAGTTTACCAAAAGCAAGTCACAATATTCTGTTATATTCACAAAAAGATTAAAATAAAAAAAATCAGATACCATTCAGATACATGAATGAACAATAATCCACTAAAAAAAATTAAAAGCAATGGTTTACAATCGATTAGTCTCCTTGATCCATCTTCACTGCTCTAGGTACCCCATACCACCCATTACTAATAGCATCTTATTAATATATAGAAATATCACTATAACATAGACATTGTTATTTTTGCCAATTTATGCAAAAATGACTTTAAAATAGAATTTTCAACATTTTGTGGAAAGTTCGATTTTTGTTTTTCGGTATTTCGACTCCGCTTCCCGAAATTTAAACTCATATTGAGAACATTTTTAATCAGTTTTAAATCACTTTCCAAAACACTGCCATAGAGATTTATTACTATGGTTTCTTTAATTTTTTAAAATAAAACTGATTAATTTATGGAATTTGTTTTAGTATAAATGGTTTTTTTAATTCTGATAATATGGCAATTTCGACATTGTCTCTAAATTTTGGGCTGACTTGATTTTTCAATTCGCTCGCTTCATTTCCAAAATTTTGGCTTTTTATGAACATTCCAATTTTAAACATTTAATTTGTATCTATTTTCTAAAATTTAAACTTTATTTTTCATTTTTCGAGCTTTTCAGGTTTTTGACTTTTTTTGTTGAAAAGGAGTTTAGACCAGCATTCTAGCTTTTTTTTTATTGAAAATTAGTTCAAACTTGAATATTCGGAAATTTTTGAAAATTTCGAAATTCCAACTTTGTTCTCCAAATTATGCATCTTTGCCGAAACTTCGACTTCTCAAAATGCTGCTCTTTTTTAATTCCAAGTTAATTTTCAATTTCCTTTGTTTTCCTCAAATTTCGCTTAAAGGTTTTCTTTTATTTGTTTCTCTCCAATTTTTTTTAGTCCTAAAATGTCCATTTATTTTCTTTGGATTTTGAAAAGTTTTTATAGAAAATTTAGTTTTTAATTTCAACTTTTTATTTGGAAAATCAGATTTAAATTAGTTATTCCTTTAAATTCGGAGCTTATTTCGTCATTTCTCTTCATTCCTAATTTCAAAACTTGTATTAAACCGGAAAATTCGGTTTTTTTATAAATATCAAATATTTTCTGGAATTTACAACTTTTCTCTCAAAATTCAAAATTATATTGTTGATATTTATTTTTATTTCCATTGTAAATTCAAAACCAATCAAGTTTATATTTCGAGTGTAAACTAGAAACTTTGAGATTTCTTCTCAAATTTAAATTATTTTTTTTTAACAATTTTGGGTATGTTTTGAGAGTGCAGTTTGACCTCGAATTGTCGAGTTTTTTGGCACTTCTACTTTTTTAAATTAACATTTAAATTTTTATTTTATTCCATAATTTTATTTAAAATTCAAAGTATTCGTTTTGCTCCTGGAATATCACCAATTTTTTCGACATTCACGATTATTTATAAACTTTTTTTTTTTTGTTAAAATGTCATCTTTTTCTTAATATTTTTTATTTTTTAAAATCATTTTAAAATTCTTAATGTTTTTTTCGACTTGTAATCTTGTAATGTCAACTTTTCTCGAAATTTGGAAGAAAAATTTTTATTTTTCATTTTTCTCAACATTAATTCATTTTTTTTAGAAATCTGTTTCATTTAATGTTTTTTTTTCTTAAAATTATGACCTGACACTTCGCAAATTAGGGAGTTTTCAATTTTTTTCGAAACTTCGCAGTCAATTGTTAATGTTTTTCGAATTTTCATGTGTAAATGGTATTTTTTTAATTATTTTTAGAAATTTCAACTGCTTTTCGTGTTTTCCAGTTTATTGCTTCAACTACTAAATTTATATTATGAACCCCAAAAGCTTTGGGTTTTTTTTTGGGAGGGTCGTTGTATGTAAATTTCGGACTTTTTCAAAAGGTTTTATTTTTACTTTTTTATTTTAGTTAATATATTTGATTACACACTCGAAATTTCGACCTTTTTTTAGAAATTTTGAATTTTTTCATTTTTAACTTTAGTTGTTTTTTGTAAGTTTTTCGTTTTGCAAAAATTTCTACTTTTTTTTATTGTAAGTTTACATTTTAGCTGTTGTTTTTAATTTTCATTATGAACCCAATTTTTTTATTGTAATTTTGATTTCAAAATTTCAACATTTTTCACCATAGTTCGAATGTAACTTTTTTTTTGTTATAAATTTCGATATTTTATCTTTCGAAATTACGATACTAAACTTAAACATTTTGATTTTCATTTTAAAATGCCTTTTTCCAAGAAGTTTTGAAAAGTTTTTTCTTTAAAAATCTCAGATTTCGTTACATTAATTAAATTCGATTTTCTTTCGAATTTTTCATTTCAATTAGAAATTTACGCTTTTTCAATAATTTTCTTTTGAAACCTAAAATGTGTTCTTTAAAAAAAATAAAAGTTCCAAGGTGGACTTCCGGATTTTGAGAAAACTGTAAAAATTGTCAAAAAAAGCCTCAAATTTTTTTCAAAGTTTTCTAAAAATAAAGTAAGAATTGTTAGAAAGTTTTTATTTTTGTCTTTTGAAATTTTGACATTTTCTCAGCATTGTTAATTTAAATTTTCAATCTGTATAGTATTTTTTTTTAATTAAGTCTTCGAAAACGAAATTTTAGATTTTTTTTAGAAAACATTACTTTTCCTGACAATTTGACTTAAATTTTTAAATTTAGACTTTTTTAACGAATTTTGGTTTAAAGGTCGATATTAAAAAATTGTCACTGATAATTTTGATAAAACTTGGAATATTTGGCCTTTTTCTCCAAAATTCAAAACTTCTAGAAAGAGTTAAAAATTGTAAACAATGTTTATTAATGAATTGAAATGGTTTTATTTTTCAAAATTTTAATCCACTGGAAATGTAGACTAAGTGATCTTTTAACCCTTGGCGAGTTATGAATTTTAAAACTCGAAATTTACAAAGTAATAACATTGTAAATGAAGAGGTTATACTTGGAATTTTGAACGAATAGTCTACCTTTCTCAAAATTTCTAGAAAAAGTCCAATTTTGAGAACATTTTTTAAAATTTTAATTTCTTTTAGTCTTTGAAAAAAATTGGATATTCGATTTTAATTTTCAGATAAAAATAGAAAAGTTGGGAATGCATAAATTTGAAGTTTTTTCGAAATGTTGAGTTTCTTTTTAAAATTCGGAGTAAGTTTCAGCCGGCAATTTTTGTTTCTATAAAATTTCGATTTTACTGAAAGTGTAGATAGGACAAAGTTAAGAATTTAAAAAAAAATGTGTTTTTGTTTTTTAATCCCTTATAATTTTTTCAAAAACTGACCAATTAAGACGATTTTTTTTTCATTTTTCTTTTGTTCTTAAAGGTGTTTTCCATGTCAAATTCGATGTAATTTTTCAATTTTTTGGAAAAAAATCATGAATTTTTCAGTTTGCCATTTTTGATTTATTATTTTTATTTTTCTAAAGAAATGATTTATTTGGGATTTATTGACGCAAGTACCAAAGTAAGTCAATTTTCTTTCTATTTATTTATTTATTTTTTGAATAAACGTTTTTTCTCAATCTTAATATACCTGTGTCTCAAAGTCATACGCATTTCGGAAATTCGCAATTTTTTGAAAAATCGTTCGGATGGGTGAAGTTTATTTTTCTGGGGCATGAACTCTGGTGAAATTCCATTCTCAAAAATGTAATCAGTGGAGTCGGGAGGGGGATAAGATTTTTTTTTTAAAGCAACCACCTTGTTCTAGTACACACTACAAAAGCTTAGGTTTTTCTTGTTAATTTTGTGTGCAACACGTAGGGAGTTGGTGGTGAATATTTTGGATAAAAAATTTAAAAAACCGTTGAAGGCGATATATTCGGTCTTTCTATTTTTTTTTTATTTTACCCATCAATCTTCTACATGTTGCAAACTAAATTAATCAGAAAGACCTAAACTTTTATAATGGTGTAGAAAAAAGGGGGTCGCTATTAAAAAAACCCATGATTGTCCCCCTCCTTCCGCCACTGGTTAAAATTTTAAGAATTAAATGTTACCAAAATGCATGCTGCAAAAAAGTGATTTTTCCAAAATTTGCTAGTTTCCGAAATGCGCATGACTTTTGAGACATGTATAGTTATATTTAAAAAAAAGGTTTTTTTCAAAAGCAAAATAGAAAGAAAAATTGGGACTTCCGCCCTAAATGCAGAATAAATCAAAAACGACTAACTTTAAAAAACTGATGATTTTTTTTAGAAGAGGATAACATAAATTGGACTTTTAAAAAAAATCACAAAGATTTATTGAAGAAAAAATGCAACATTTTCAAGCAGAATTTTCGCAGTTCGTCATTTAAAAGTTACTGTTCAAATTTGAATTTGTTAAGGTTAACTAAATATGGTGGGTACATTCAGTGAAGATCGTTATCTCGTAAAGTATAATGATCTCATTTTACATAAAAAGCAAAATTCCCTCCAGCAAAGCTTCAGGATAAAAATAAATAAGTGATATCATTTTCTGCAAAGGTGAACAAAAGCAGATAACATTATTATACATACAATCTTTTACTTTTGTCTGTAATGTTATAAAATAATAAAACAGCTGCATCAACAATACGCCAGCTGAATTGTGTATTTTTAATATACCTTATTACGGAGATGTAATATTTGCTTATCTCATTAAATATCATATGTTCATAAAAATAATATTGAGTAAAAAAAGTTCTGAACGTTTGTCTGGGACGTAAATCCAAAGGCTGGTATTTTGACCGTGTGACAAAATTTTGTTGAATGAAATAACCTAGTTAATCGAAATTAATATTTGTCTGGTCGAAATTCCAGAAATATCGAGTGTTTTTGTCAACTTTTCTACCTTAAACATTTTTTGGCATTAAAGTGGACATTTCAAATGGAAAGAGAAACGAGAAAATCGAAAACCTTGTGAGCTTGAAAAAGTTGATATTAAAAGAAAAACCGAAAATTTTAATATAAAGTTGGCATTAAAATGAATAACCGAATTCCTACAAATAAATCAAAACTTGTTAAAAAAAAAAGTTTAAGAGCAAATTTCGAGAAAAAAATTAAAATATATAAAAAGGCCGATTTCAAATTATCTCTAATTTTCACATTTAAACTCGTAATTGGAATAACATTCAAATTCCGGGGAAAGATCAAAATTTAGTTTTAAAACATTCGAGTTTTAAGAGAAAAGGCACAATTTCGAAAAAAAGATCAAATTTTTTAAAAAAATATTACCTTTTTAAATGAAATTTTAGGAAAAGTTTAGTTAAAAAAAATCTTTGGTGACAAAATTCTCAGAATTTATTTCGACTAATAATTAAATTCCAACGTTGAATTGAAATATTCGACGAAATTTCGATTTTTAAACCAATAAAATTAAAAACGCCAACGGAGAAAAATTTTCTAAATCCGGGATTAAATAAAAATATGTTATAAAAGGAATTTCAAAATTCATTTTCCTCTAAATAGTGACTTGTTTAAATTTTTTTCTATAAACATTTTTCAAATTCTAGAACAGTTATAAAATTTCGTGTTTTTAAGTTTAAAGCTGGAATATCTGGTCTCAATTTTTTTTTTTTTGAAAATTTTAATTTCTCAAAAATTGTTAAAAAAAATATACGACGTCAGGGTTCAAGCCATTTTATTTTCAGAAAAAGGAGAAAATCCAAATTTAAAGTCAAAAAGTCAAAATTTTGAAACAAAAAAATATGTGAAAAATTCGGTACTAAGATCGAAATTTTGACGTTTGACCCAGATGTTCGACTTTTTTTTCGAAATTTCGACTTAACTCGAAAAAAGTGTACATTTTAGCAATATGGAACACAGAAATTAAAAGTTAGGTAGGGAGTTTCGAAAAAAGTGAAAGTTCAAAAAATATACGAATATTCCTATTTTCATCAAATTTCGATTTTTAAAATCGAAACTTCGAAATTTCTAACAAACTCGAAATTTGGAGAAACATGTCACAATTTCGTGGTTAAACTCGTAACATTGATAACTTTTTTTTTTTTTTTTGAATAAGTTTTGGTTTTTTTTTATTTTGTTGAATGAAATTTAATAAATATAACTCGAAAATACCTTTTCTTCAGATTCCTACTTTTAAATTGGAAAGTTCGAAATTTAAAAAAAAAAATTGGAAAATGTCAAAGTGGTTAAATTCGAAACCTCGACGATTTTTTTTCAACAATTTTTCTATTATTCTTAAAATTCTAAGTTTAAGTTGACAATGTTCAATTTTTTCCTAAATCTTGACGTTTTTCTCTGACTTTCTTTAGACTGTTAACATCAACCTTTTTTCCTCATGGGAATTTTCGAGTTATAAATCAAAATGCTTCAGACGAAATTCCGTGATTGTTTTTCAAAACATGTCAAAAGGGGCTTTGTTCCGGGGCGACGTTAATGCTAAAGCGAGCTCGGGTTGAGTAAAACTTCTAAGGGTATGTTTAGATTAGACACTTTATTCCGTACATGTCTCTCTGACATAAAATGAATTTCTCTTTGAGGTAAGTAGCTATCCTGAGAAGCTATGCGAGCTGAGAAATGTAAGGAATAATGTGTCTAGTACAAACGCAATTTAAGAGAGATAGACTAAAATTCTTTTTAACGGCCAGAAAATTTGGCCCATTTGAAGAGTGACGATTGCTTTTGAGGGATAGAATCGAATAAATCAACGTGTTTTTCAAAAACCTCGAAAGCGACAGTTGAGAGGAATAAATGCTGTTGAGGGTTGGCCGCAAAAAAAGTTCTTACTGCACTTATACTAAAACATTTTTATTTTTCAGGAAGAAAGGCCGTTGATGCCTTATTGGAATCAAAATGGGCTCAAGGTGACAACTCTTTCTTTAAGACAAGGGAAGAAATCGTTGACTACTTGCATCTGATGTTAGAACATAAATTTTATCATCGCGCCAGAAAGGTACCAGTGTCGGAACATGAACTTAAACCAAAAAAGAAAGAGAAGAAATTGACGGAATCTGCGGATGAAAGAGAAAAGACAAAGGAAAAAGAAAAGGTTACGGATGCCGAGAGTAGCGTGGCAGAAACTAAACAGGAAGGACAAGCAGAAAAAGAAAAGAAAAAAATGAAAATTAGATTGGATATGCATAACGATCAACGATTTGTTGATAGTTTAGATGCTTACGTTTGGATTTACGAACCCATTCCCTTCTATTATTGGATTATGGGTACTTTGTTCGTATTGGGGGCTATTAGTGTGTGTTTGTTCCCTCTTTGGCCCCCCACTGTTCGGTAAGTAAAAATAAACTCCCTTATAATAAATATAAGTAATTTTTTCCAGGCTAGGTGTTTATTACTTGAGTATAGCAGCCGCTGGATTTTTGGTGTTTATAATAGTGTTAGCTGTCCTAAGATTTATAATCTTTTGTTTAATATGGATATTGACACTTGGGAAGCACCACTTATGGATTCTTCCAAATTTGACGGAAGATGTTGGATTCTTTGCATCTTTTTGGCCTTTATATCATGTAAGTTTTTTGTTAAGAATTAGTTTGTGAAATTTGAAGTGACCCAGCTTTTTCCAGTATGAATATAAAGGAGATGACGACAGTGAAAAAAGCAAAAAGGATAAAAAGAAGAAAAAGAAAGACAAAGATTCTGATGCTGAGGATGAAACAGATAATAAAACAAATGAAAAACATAAAAATTCTGATGATCAATCGAAAGATGATGTTCAGGGTGCAGGGTAAGTATTCATCAATATTTTTGCTTACTTAGATGGACACCCAACTTTTTACATGGTCTTTTTTTGCGGTTTTAAAATGACATTTTCCCAAAACATATCCATAATGGTAGCAAAGAGAACAAAGTGTGCTAGGACTTTGCATTGGAGGGAGAGGAAAATTAAAAATTCCCAAGTACCACTAATTTTTGGTAGAAAAATTATCAACTATCAGCACCAAAAAAAGCTCATCTACATATATAGGAACTTGGACTGAATTAGTTTCCTCATTCGACCACAATTTGGGGAAACATGCCCCCATAGCCGCTTAGCAGCACCCCTGTAAATAAGAGGGCAACATTCGGCAACCAAATTAGTTTTTCCCAAACTTATTTTTCCTACAACCTTTTTTGCAGAAAAAAATTACTCTCCTCTCGAAGTCTACCTTTTTAAATGAACATGATATGATGATGATGTCTATTAAATTTTTTTTAAATTTTACGTGAAGGTGCAAATTTTGAGGAAGACTCCAAAAATTAAAGTTAAACCTGAAATTTCTAGAAAAAAAGCGTCAAATATAAAATGCAAAAGTTTGGAAAAACCGAAATCCTACATCTAAATTTTGACTTTTAAATGGACATTTTCCTCGAAAATTTGAAATTAAGATCGAAGTTTTAAGGTAATTAAAATTTATGTTAAATTAACGTTAAAATTTCAAATAAAACTTGACATTTTGGATTATCTATTAATCCAATGAAGATCATGCTGATAGCTGTACATTTACAGATCAACGACCAACCTAATAAGCAGAGACCGGATTATATACAACATAAAAAACTTGAAATATGCAGGAAAAATGCTTAAAATATGCACCAAAAGTGTCAAATTATCCAATTTTAAATAATAATGCTGTTAATTATTATTTAGGAAAAAATAAAGGGATCTTAAAAAAAGAACATTTTTGAATGAAAATACCAAAAAGTAGAAGTTTGAGATTAATGGCGAATTTTGGAAAAACTGGAACAATATCGAGGAGAAAGTCTAAATTTCCAGAAACTTTAGGAATTCAGTCAAAATCTCTAGACACTGAGATTCTAAAATATTCAAATTTTTAGAAAAATAAACCTAAAATAATGGAATTTTGTGTAAAAGAGAAAGAAAACGGTCGAAATTCCAATGGTTGACCGTCAAAATTTTCCAAAGAAAGGCAATTTCAAGAAAAAGCCGAATTTTGGGATAAAATAGAATTTTGAGGATGAATGAAACGAATCGAAAAAGTCGCATTTAAAACAAAAAGACGAAACTTCAAGAAAACAATAAAAATTTCTCACAGAAATTTTAGTTTTGAAAAAGAAATAGTCAAATTTTGAGAATTGTTGTCTATGAAAAAGGCGAATTTTGAACAAAAAATCGAAATTTTGGGAAAAAGACGAACTTCGAAAAAAAGTTGAAATTTGTAGGATCATAAAAGTAGACATTTCGAAAAGACGATTTTGAGAAAAATGTTGAAATCTCGAGAAAAAGATGAATTTTAAGGAAAAAATCTAATTTCTAAAAAAAAATTTGAAAAAAAAATAGAAATTTCGAATAAAAGATCGAAATTGAAAAAAAGGACCAATTTTGAAGAAAAAGTCGTAATTTCCAGAAATATTAAATACCGAATTTTGAAATAAATATGAAAATTTCGAGAAAAGGGCAAATTTTAAGCAAATGGTCAAAATATCTTAAATATCTGATTCTAGTAAGTAGAACATTTCAAAAAGAACCTAATGTTCAGAAAAATAACGGAATTTTGAGAAGGGAAATTTGGAACAGCATTAAATTTTAAAAAAAAAGTCAAGTTTTGTGAATAAAAGCGAAATTAAAAACACGAATTTTGAAGAAGAAAAAATCAAAATTTCGAGAAAAAAGACGAATTCCGAGAAAAAAATTAAAATTTTGCAAATTTTCAGAATAGCCGTTTCTGAAAAAAAAAGGATTTTGAAAAAATTTTAAATGTTTCAAAAAAGATGAATTTCGAGGAATACAATTAAAATTTCTAAAAATAAAAATGAATTATGAAAAAAAATTCAAGAAAACGTTATAACGAGAAAAAGATCGAAATTTCAAGGAATAAGTCGAGACCTAGTAGAAATTCAAAATATCTCTCAATTTTGTTTAATTTTGGAAAAAAAATGTGCCAATTTTGAGTCAAAGTTCTCGGGTTGAATATTAAGGCTAAAGACACACGAAGCCGTTTTCGCCGAGTCGGCATTTGATTCCATCCGTTTTAATGCTAGTGAACACATGCAACGTTACGCCGAAGCTGTGTCGAGCGTACAGTCGTCCGAACTAGAAAAAGTGCAATAAGGTATTTCAAACGTTCCTTGTGTTTTTTAGGGCAAACATTTGCATTAAATTTAGCTAAAAAAGAAAGTCATGATGCAGTGACAGGGAAGAAGTTCAATAAAATAGAAGGGTTACTACATTAAAACTTGAATGTTATTTTTTCATTTTCTTCCTGAAACATTGGATGTTCTCACATAAGAGGTTTTTTTTAATTCCTTGGTCGACAATAAATTATGGTGGTTAAAATTATTAATTCGTCGTCAGAATCCATTACATACTTTCAGAACAACTGGCAACACGTTCGCGCGCTGGTAGCTTTGACGATTCTAAATTATATGCTAAAGACCAATATTTCAGAATTTGTGGCTTGGTTCCTTTCTTTAAAAGTCACAAACATTTCAGAGCAATTTTTCAAAATGTTTTCAAAATCCACTTCAAGCTTCTGCAGGCCTAGGTCTAGCAATGTGAAGTTCATTTGGCCAATTTTATTCATTAACTGAATAGATTTAAGTTTCACCCATTGAAAAATATTGTAAATATAGCAAAATATGCATCATAATTGGATTTTAGGTGAAATAAGCAATAATAATTATGAATTGAATTTGTCTATGCAAAACCATATAATCCGGTCTCTTAATAAGTTTGTAAAACATTTAGTGTCTATGTTGCACTTCTATCTAAAAGCAGTTCTGCTGAGCACATTTTTCACAAATTGATGACATGGCTTTTTTTTAGAAGTTCTGTAAAAACTGAAGGAGGTACCCAGGGGGAAGTCATAGGGGGAGGTTCTGAAAGTGAGAGTGAATCAAGTCAGCGATCAAGTACTGGCAAAGATTTCGAAATGGTTGATCAGGAGGAGTTGACATCTTAACCTATTTTTTCATTATTAGTTAAATATATACTTATAAATCGCACATGTTGTAGAAAAATTTTGAATCAAGATCACGCCCAAAAGTTATTAACTAAACCTCATACCATTCATACATAGAGTACTATTTGTTATTTAGTGTGTCGCCAAATCTTTTTGCAAAAACTGAGAATTTCTTGCTCTAGTATTCTCAATTTATGTACAGTTTGTTAAATATTTGTTTCCACTTACAATTTGCCAGTAGATTCTTAGTAGTAGTCTCTTTCTTATTGTAAAATTAAAAGTTCTTCAAATTCCTGGTGATCTTGAGAATGCTTCCCTTTTATAACTCCCAATGTACATAAAATAAACCAAACGTGAATTTTCTCCTAGTGTTTTGAAATTTGCATTTATTTTATTTTGTTATTAGAATACATTTTTTTTGTTCCTATTTATAACTAAAATCTAGGATGAGTTCTACAGCAGTTTTATTTTGGTGCTATTAAGTGACTAATTTAGTATAAAAGGGTTTAATTTATTGCATTTCTTTAATATATATTATATTTATGATATATTACAAAATATGAAATAAAATGTATATAATCTGTGGTTTTTGTTTATTTTAAACCATCCATCACTTGCTTCAACATTTGGTTGCACAGGGCTGCATAAGGATTTAACTCGACCAGCTGTAACAAAATGAGAATTATAGTGCAACAGAAACTAGATTTTTGGTTAAAATCGAAATCTGCCTCATATTCAGGTTTTATTTGAAACTGAAACTTATTTAAATTTGTTAAAATTTGTGATTTATCCTCAAGATTAGTGTATTTTCTCAACTTATAATATTTAGGTTAAATGAAATAATTTCTTTTTTAGTGGTGCATGACAATAAAGTTATTGAGGTATTACATTTGACGTATTTGAGAGTAAATATCTTTTATCTAATACTTTCCATAAAAATCTAATAGGAATCCAGATCTATATTTAATTTTAGTGTTCTCTGTTATAATTAATTCTTAAATTAAAATGTGACTATCAAATAGATCGTTCATTTTCTAAATATTTAAAATAAAAGGATTTCTTAACCTGGGTCCAAGGACTCCTTGTAGGATTCACAAGGGGATAAAAGAAGGAATGAAACTTCCATTATTCAAAAGGTACTATGCTGTAGATGTGCAAAAAAAAGAATCATCACATATATGTTGCACTTAGTGAATACAAAAAGGCCTTCATAGAATACTACAAAGAGTTTAGAAGATCTAAAAGGAAGTCATGAAGGAGCTTTAGTGAGGGCATTAAAGATGTGACCCAGTCAATGCGACTCAATCCTATCTGAAAATCACTCAAACGGAATAGTACTTCTCCAACACCAAAACGGAAGTTACACCAAGAACCGCCTGAAAAATGTAAGGTTGCTTATGCTAACTCACTTTCCGGGATCTACAGAAATTGAAAATACCCACAACAGTGCTGCGATTGTTGGGGACCACTTACGCCCCTACAATCGAGTAAAAAGCCTGGCGGGGAAAATATTTGCAAAAAACAAGATAAAATGGGCGGTGCATTCCTTTGAGCCCTATTAATCACCAGAAGATACAATCTTCCCAGCCCTACTACAGCACAGTATAATGGAACTTATAAATCCACTAGCTACAATTTTCAAAGCTAGTTACACGTTAAGCTACATTCCAGTAAGCTGGAGATCTACATATCAAAGGCAGTCAAACGACCGCCTGCGCATATAGATCTATTAGTCTAACGTCATTTCTCCTTAAAACAATGGAGAAAATTATGAATCAACACATTAAAAGCGAAGAACTGTCAAAGAATCCGCTTCATGAAAATTAATTTGCCTATCAAATCCACAAACAGCCTTACACAATCTTATCAAAAAGATAGAAAATGCATACTCAAACAAAGAAATAGCTCTTTGAGGATAGACATGGAGGGTGCTTTTGATACACCTCTTATGAATCCATAAAGGTAGCAGATATCAAAAAAGGTTTTGAGAAACCTACTATCGACTGGATCGTCTCCATGTTAGATGGTAGGAGAATCAAAGCAACCTTAGGGAGTGATTTAGTCACAGTGAGCGCAGCAAGTGGGTGTCCCCAAGAACGCTTGAAAAGACAAAGGTCTACTTAGAACTCAGCAAATCCCAATCAAGAAAATGGGTCAAGTTAAAACAGACCTATGTCGCTTTTGCGCAGAACATGTACTGTGCAAGTGTGATCATGTGTGATGCGCTTGCTCGCAAAATGCACGTCCAACTCGGATGGGCGTCCTTAGACCCCTCAGATATGGAAAAGCTCAATCCCAGGTCCCTAATAAACTTTTACAACAGTTTGAAACGGCGAACTGCATAGATCAGGGGGTATGTACAAAAGATCTCCTTAGGTCGAGGTGCGGAGTGGACGAAAAAAAGCACGAAACGACCCATATATAATCTAATCTAATGTTGTACTGAAAGAACACAAAATTGCATAAACACAGAATTATGAACGTGCCAGACAACACCAGATATTTCGATAGCTACGACACAAATATGGACATGGAAGATAAAAATATTGAAATAAGTAAGCAGTCAGACCGGTCGATTACAAACACTAAAAACCTAAAATATATGCAATTATTTTAATAATAACATGTATAGAAGTAATAAAGTCACCATTTTGTAAAAAATTTAAAATTAAAAAAAAGACAAACTTTCAGAAAAAATAAACATTTCAAGAAAGGAGCGAAATTTTGACAAAAAAAACCGGTTGAAATTTTCAAAAAAAGAAATTTAGAAAAAGGTCGAATTATTCAAAAAAGTCGAAATTTTGGAAGAAGTCAAAATTTTCAAGAAATAAGTCGATTCTTTGAAAAGAAAAAATAAAGTCTTAAAAAAGTCAAACATTTTAAAAAAAGCCAAATTTTCAAAAAATCGAGTTTTTTGAAAAGAAAGTCAAATTCTCGAAACATCAAGCCAAAGTTAAAATTTAGAAAAAGTTTAAAATTTTCAAAAAATTAAAATTTCAAGAAGTCAATTCAGATTGAAGAAGAAAGCGGATCTTCATTAATTAAAGAAATATACCTGAGTTTTTGCAAATTTATTGCCCAGTTTTGCTGCATTTTCGAAGTCATTTCGCGCGTCGTCAATATTTTCTGCTCTTCTGTTTAATATACCTCGCTGACAGTAAGCTTGGGACAAAGTTTTTTCCAATTTTGTTCCTTTTGCCAGGTATATTGCTGTGGTTAAGTCATCAAAAGCTTCTAAAATTAAACACAAGTAATACAGGCTTGAAAATAAATATATATAAAGTAAATTACCTGAGAATTTTCTTTGAAATTGAAGTATGTGTGCGCGGTTATTGTATAGTGAGGCTCTTTTTGGAGCAATTGCTATGGCTTTATTAATTATTTCTAAGGCAGATTCCAATTCACCTTTTTCGGCCAAATTTATTGCGTTTATTTCAAGGGACTTTGTTTTTTCGACTTCAGGTGTGTTTTCTTCAATGTCTACAATAAAATTCCATTTTTTATGTTTATCCTAGACATGAACAATTTTTATTAAATAGAGAGGTTGCTGAGAGATCATGCATCAGGCCGTTGGCTAAAATTGTGTATGTAATAAAATTAAATTAATTCTTACCTAAAACTGTTTTAATTTCAGAAGCTATGGCCTCATCCAAGGGTAGATTTGGATTAAAAACGCAGTTTAAAATTGCACGGTCATGTTCACTTAGTTGCGACATTTTTCAGAATGATTTTGTAGTCTTAAAACTCGTTAGATGATGAATATATTAAAATATATTATTAAACAAGTTTTTTATTCAATTTGATATTGCTTGCTGGCACACCAATCTAATAAAAGATAAGTTAAATCAATATTTTTATATTTCTTAAAATTGTCATTCTCGCACAAAAATTATTGCATATGTACTAATCAAATTATATATTAAAGCAAAAATATTTACTTATGTATTACTGAAATTACGAACAACATAGAAGTCTATATTACATCAATGTATTTCATTTACAAACAGGTTTGAAACTCGAAGAGGTGTGTTGTGTTTTCTTAATTTATAATGTACTTGTTTAGTTATTAAATTACTTGTTAATTTGAACATTAATATAGTATAATTAATAATGTCATGTTAATGATCATAAGTAAAATTCAAAAATGTCTAGGCATACAGTGTGTCTCAGAAATTTCTGGAACGGGTCAATTTTGTTTTTTTGCGGCATGAACTTTGGTGAAGATTAATTTTCAAAAATATAACCATTGGACTCGTGTGATGGGAGATAAGGTTATTTTTTAACGACAACCTCCTTTTTATTACACAATATGAAAGTTTAGATTTTTCTGGTTAATCTGGACTGTGACATGAAGGAGATTGTTAGGGAAAATATTGGAAAAAAATAGAAAAAAATTATCAATAATTCCCACCATAAAGCAAAGCCAAATACGTATAGATCTTTTCTTTGAATTAACATACTTCAGAAATTTCAACGAATCAAACCCTGTTTTTAGTTATCAAAACAGACTCCAACTGATTTAAACAACGAACAATGCACAACATAAATTTGATATCAAAACTAGTCAGATTGGCTCTGATGACACTCGAAGAGTTTTATTAAGATGTCAAACATTAAAAGATCAATAATAAGGTAATGCCTTGCAAATGCTCTAAATCAAAATTCAGTGGAAGAAGATGATTATCACTCTAACTCAAATAGCAGATGAGAAAAATTGTTTTACAGAAGAATAAAGCTTACGCAAGGGACGAACAAATACATAAAAGCAATAAAAAATATATTAAATAACGCAGAATTTTTCGAAGTCGGGGTAGATTAATTAATAGGGTATTTTGTAATCCTATGCACAGTATTATGGTATGCATTTTTAAGGCATATAAGAAATATTTATTGCATCCACTACCAATGTAGGTCTGCCTAGATATTTACTAGAATTAATTTTTTGGAGCCAATAACCGCAAAGGAATAAGAAATATCGTTAACCAAGAACAAACAGCAGTAGTGGATGATATCTGAAAATGGACTTGTATGTTACTAAGTTACTATCATTACAACTACTATCATACACAGAATAATTTCTAATAGATGGAACAGCATTCAGCGCCCATAAATTTGAACAAGAATATTTGCACAAAGGAAGATATTCGGCTTACACCTACTGGAGCAACAGATGTTTCTCAAGAGATGAACAAGTTCAGAGAATCAAGGGGATATGTCGAGTCGACAATCGACGACTCGGAAGTACAAAAGTAAAATGCGAATTTAGAACCTGTAAATAGTTATTATCAATGTTTTATTTTTTGTTTTTAAATGCCTCTACGTTGAGAAAATCTAATACAACTAAGAAACAAGATAATTTTATTAAAATAAGATGTCGACTGAATTGTTAAGCAGTTTGTAGACAGCGACTTGGTTTGTAGGGAATATTGCCCAAAGGCGTATAATTACCACAACAAATGTTCTTCAAGGGATAAGCAAGTCCAAAGAACCATGATAAATTCCGTCCTTTCTTTCTTTCGTTAAACTGATTTATATAAGAAACGATTGAAAGGTACAAACATCTTAAAAGGATACAACGGGCCCCCAAAATCAAAGAAACATTGGAACTGCTCTGTTCAAATATTGACTGCCATTTAGATAAAGACAAAAGAAGATATCACTGCAAAGAAAGCGATTTAAGAAGAATATAGAAAAGCTTCCTGTAAAGATCTTGAAAACAATAGGACATAGTGCAAAAAGCATCTTTTAAAAGCAAATAAAAAAATTCGAAACCTGCTATTTGTCTTAATCATTTTCGTT
Source organism: Dastarcus helophoroides (assembly GCA_028583605.1). Taxonomy (NCBI): domain Eukaryota; kingdom Metazoa; phylum Arthropoda; class Insecta; order Coleoptera; family Bothrideridae; genus Dastarcus; species Dastarcus helophoroides. The sequence continues at coordinate 24,394,763 of CM053328.1, read as the reverse complement.
AAAGTTGTAATGTTTAAAAATTTGCTCCAGTAAATTAAAATCAAATTAATTAAAAGTACACTGATATTTAAGGATTATAATTTTTTTATAAGTTCAATCCACTCGCCTACAAAGCACTGCGAGTGGGATGCGGAAACAAGCATAGATGGCGATGAACCGCCTTCTTAAACAAGGATAGGTTGTAATTTTTGGGAAAAATTCCTGTTCGGTAACGAATTCCATAGCTTGGAAGTTCCATAGAAAAATGAGTCTCTATAGACCTGAAGTCCTCACTAGTGTCGAGCTGGACCGCACAGAAATTTGCTGTCCTCTGACTGTCTTGTACTGTCTTAAAAATCTAACCCTTGGAGGGATCAATTCTATTAGTTCCTGCGAGGCATCTCCCATGAAATGTGCTTGTAGAAAAGAGATAAGTCACCAACCATCTGACTGTATCCTTGTGTTTAGAGAGAATCAGTTAATCTCTTGTCATCAATTAGGCGAATCGCTCTTCTTTGAATTGAATCCAAAAGAAGTCAAAATGTGCTTTGGGGCTGAATTCCAAACATGGGAACAGTATTCTAGTATTGACCTAACTTGAGCTTTATAGTATAGAGCAGTGTTTCCCAACGTGGGGCCCACGCTCCACAGGGGGACAATTTGATTGTTAAGGGGGGCAATTCGAAAATGAACTCGACACCAGTTTAAGACCTTTCGCTCCGAGCCATTTAAATGCAATGCTAGATTTCGGGGCCAAATTTAACGAAAAAAGCAAATTCTTAAATAATTATTAGGTATAATTTCGCTTGACGAGACCGAAAATATCAACTGGGTGTTTGGCGTCGTCAAGTAAACTTCCCTGCGGCAGACGGCAGGTTCCTCGGGGAGCCCCGGACGTTTTAAAATCTCGCTAAACAACGCAGTTGTTCGCATCTGTTGGCCCAATGCAACGTCTCTAGTGTTTTACAGCATTCAGTTAATGTTAATTTGAAATAAGTGTCCGTCAACACTGTTGTAAAAACTCGTTGATTTAATAAATATATACATTATGTAGATATAATTGGTAAGTATTTGATGTTATTTTTATTTATTTTAATTTTCGCAGCATATTTTTGCCAGAAAATGTTGCCAAATGGAAAAAATTATATTATTTTGCAGTGGCAGTGTAGTAAATGTGTTATATACATTTAAATAAATATGCATTTTTCAGTATACGATTACTCTATGTCACATTAAATAATTTTAACACATACTTTAATTTAAGTTTTTAATTGATGTTATATTTATTTCTTATAGTCCATAGTAAAATGAGTGGTACAAGCAAGAAAAAAACTCGTCAATATTCGGAGGAATATTTCAAATCTGGGATTCATACCCGCTGTCCACGATGAGCGGTTTCCTTTTTGTCTTTTATGCCAGCAACTGCTTGACCAACCAATCAATGAATCGAGGACGTCTTGAGGCGCATTTGAAGGCGAAACCTAGTTCTCATAATTAATTCAGATTTTGAATTACTTTAAAACTTTAAATAGAAAATTTTGAAAAGAGAATAAACCTTAAAGTCTCTATTTACTGCTTCATACTTCAACTAATAATCGTATTCTTAAGGCTAGTTATCAAATTTCTTTATTCATCCCTAAAACTGCAAAAAAATCATACTATAGGAGAAAATTAAATAAAACCGTCAATATTAGCATTTCTTAAAACGGTTCTTGAAAAAGATGGTAGCTAAAAACATCTCGCTTGTTCTAAATGAAGTACTACATTCAGTAATAAAGTGTGTTAATACTATTAAAGCTAATGCCAAATGTGAGCGTCTCTTCAAGCTATTTGGTGAAGAACAAAATGAAGACTATGTGAGACTTTTACTTCATACTGAAGTAAGATGGAACTGTTTGATACTCTTAGTGATTTTTTAAGCGACAAACCTGAAATAAAGTATCTGTTAACAATCGATGGTAAAGCATTTGTGAGTTATTTAGTCGATATCTTTGAAAAACTAAATATATTAAATAAGCTACTTCAAGGAACAAATAAAACTCTTGTCGATGCAAAAGCGAAGATTGAGTTGTCAGAAACATATTAACCACAAAAACTTTAAACAGTTTCATTGGCTCCAAAAATGTGAAGTAATTGATACCGTTTTACTTGTTATTGTCAATCATCTGAATATTCTATCGGCTGATTTAAAAGAAAGATTTTCTGATTTAAAACAAATTGATTTTCCAACATGGATGATGCAGCCAATGTTAGTGGATTTGTCTGATATATCATATATGCATTATCAAGAAGAACTCGCAGAATTGCAAAATGATGAGTCCGTTAAAACTTTATTTAATATAAAAGGAGCGGTGGCATGTCTTTGTGAGGAAACAGAAATCAAATACCCAAATTCAACCAAATGTGCAAGAAAACTATTGCTACCGTTTCCTATCTTCATTTTTAGCTGAATGTGGATTTAAGTGCTGTAAATGATTTACTGGTAAAAAAAGAAATCGGCTGGATATAACACGACGTGGAGACTTGAGCTAACCAAATTGGAACCTAATATAAAATCTCTGTGCAGCAAGCATCAAGCGCAAGGATCTCACTAAATTAAAATAATAAATTTATTAAAATTATATGGAATTTGAATTTCAGTTTTTCATTATACGTTTTGAAAATTTACTTACTGTGTTTCGTTAACAATTTCCTAGTGATTTCTTCATAAAACCCATCATTTAAGTTTCTTAAGTGAACAATTCAATTTCTTAATATTAAAAATTATGTATATTACATAGGGGAGCATAAGAAGTTTTAGAAAGGCTAAGGTGGGACGCTCAAAAAAGGTTGGGAAACACTGGTATAGAGTAAGCAGCTGATGAGAGGTGAAGTACTTTTTAGCCCTAAAAAGAAAGCCTAGCTTCCAAGAAGCGAACCTGGCAATGGCGCGCACATGATTGTCCCAAGAGAAGTTGGTGCTCGCATTTACTCCTAGAATAAAAAAATGGAATCCCAGCAGGAGGATTTTACCTTCCATGAGTATAGTTGTTGCATCATCCCTTGATGTTTTCTTAGTGAAAATTGCCCCCTTCCAGAAGGTTTTCAAGATCCCGATTAATCATGTGTGTCTGCTGTTCCCTTAGCTGATCTAAAGCAGCGACGGATCTTGGTTTTTCGGAGAAAAAAGATGACACCAGGCTACTATCATCTGCGTAGCTGTATATCGGATTGAAAGTTGAAGCTAAGAGATCGTTTATTTGTAACAAAAACAGAGTAGGAGACAGGACAGACCAAAAAAAAAAACCAACACACAATATGCTGCTAATATAGAATTTTATATTTGTTATCTAAATAACTGGTTTAAATAACATGTTCACATATTTTTATGGGCGGGCAGACTAATAATAGTCTGTAAGTTTCTATTATTATTGTGCTACCAGGACCTACCTCACTGCTATATTTTGATAACACAATGAATATATTTGATGCATCCCTTCATTGCGTTGATGAATACTTGAAACCTTGGAACAAATATAGACGCAGAGACGTACTACCGCCAATTTCGCCTCTTGGTAGTGTCCAGAAGCACAACTTATCTGTGACTAACGCAAGCTCCCTTATAGATGAATTATTGTATGTATAATTTATATTCAATCAAGGAGAAACGTTGCTGATTATGCTATATGCCTCTAATTGACGATTTTTAAGACATGCAGTTGCTGCCACCTTTATCTGATAATAATTTGAGTAACTGTAATACCAAAATAGCAAGACGATTATTTAAATTCTTTTGGTGGGCTCTAAAAGGGTTTTACCATTTTTGGACTCAGTATTCTTTTGGTAAAACACGTTTTTATTTTATGTTTAATCAATCCTGTCTACAGGGAAAATGATCAGCGTAATGAATGCCACTTGGTGCAAAATATAAAAGCTCCTTCCCCTACAATTAATTTGTAAACTACATCATTTTTCGGATAAAAAGTCAAGATTATAAGAGAATAATTGAAATTTCCAAATAAAAATTGAACTTAAAAGTTGAAATTTCAAAATAACCGCATCTTTTTACAATTTTGGCTTATGTTTTCAATCGAACTTTTAGGAAAAGGTATAAAAATTGAATGCGTATGTCACAGCCTTCTAGTGTAATTGGGCATTTCATGAATAGTGTAGGCATTTCATGAAGCACTACCAAATACTGGAACGAAGAAATGTTACTTCAAAAGACTAAAAACTTCAAACGTTTCATGAAATGCCGACGTGTACTTGTCTCTTGATGAAAGTCTTTAAAATTACACTAACTGACTGATTCTATTAGATTTAGAATTAAAATGACGAATACAAGACCTAAAATAGCAGCGACGACGACAAATACTGTTTTATAGGAAATTAGAAGAAAATTTACACATTCTTTTTAATATAATGCACAGACCAATAGGTTTGAACATTTATTAGATTCGAAGTTTGGAAACCAAATACCGGTTTCGATCTTGTTAGATCTCGTCAGTTTGGTATATCCAACTCGAATGCTAATAAATGTTCCGACAAGTAAGTACTATTAGCATTCGAGTTGGATATACCAAACTGACGAGATTTAACAAGATCGAAACCGGTATTTGGTTTCCAAACTTCGAATCTAATAAATGTTCAAACCTATTGGTCTGTGCATTATAGAATCCTTGTCTTCTGGGAACTCTCCTAGAGAGCAACCGCTTCGCTAGGTGGCAGTGTTTCAACTGTTGGTAGTTCAGCTACCTATGATTCACTATACACGCCTGGAGGGCTGCATGAATTTGTAGTCTAGGTTGCATTCTACTTGCATTCTTTTTAATATCCAGAAAAAATTGACTTTTTGATATTAAAGTTAAAATTTTTAAAACGCATTTTTTTTTAACAAAAAACATTGAATTAAAAATTCTCGAATTTTCGAGTCTACAATCGAAAATATCGGAAAAAGTGCAGCTGAATACTTGGAACTTAGTATGAAAAAACGATCGAAATGTGAAAAACAAGTCGAAATTTCGGAAAAGTGTTGATATCTCTACAAAAGTCCGTATTTCGAATTTGAAAAAGTTGAAAAATTATGAATAGTATCAACTAGAAATTTTGAAGAAAATGTTGTCGACGTTTCAAAACAAAACCCATATTGAAAATTGACATTTCAAAACGCATTCGAAAAATAAAACAATTTCAGTTTAAGGGACAGAATTTCTAGAAAAAAATAGGGTTTTGGACTTTAAATGTTCAGAAAAATATCAAGATTTTGAAAAAAATATCAACATTTTAAGATCAGAGTCGAAATATTGAATGAATGACAATGTCATTTCTATTTATTTGGAAAAATCTTTTTCAGCAAATAGAAATAAATGGGAAGTGGAGGGTTATTATTAAAACGCAGATAACCAGTTTTTTTTTAATGTGACCATACTAGCTTGCCATCTACTAATTTAACTTTACCAGAAGAAATTAATTGCAGAGCTTTTGGATAAGCCTTATGTTCTGCTTCTTTTATTCTTTCAACTAAAACATCCTCAGTGTCATCCAGATATACTGGAACGGCTTCTTGCACCAAAATTGCTCCAGAATCAATGTCCACCTAATGATACAAATTTGTATTTTTGAAAATTGTTATAAATGTCATATTTACCTCTACAAAATGAACTGTACATCCAGCAACTTTGGCTCCGAATTCCAGAGCCTGCCTTTGCGCATGTGTACCTTTAAATGATGGCAGCAAAGAGGGATGAATGTTTATGAGACTTCCTCTCCATTTAACTACGAACTCTTCGCTTAATATTCTCATGAAGCCAGCCAGGCAAACAATTTCAACATTATAACTTTCTAGTACTTTGTCGACCACTTTATCATATTCTTGTCTTGATGGATAATCCTTGTGACTTATGATTTTAGTTGGTATACCTGCTCTTTCTGCCCTTCGCAACCCTTCAACATTATCCTTGTTTGAAATTACAATGACAATTTCGGCTCCAATGTGTTGGGAAGGGTCTTGCGTAGCATTGATAAGAGCTTGTAAGTTCGTGCCACTTCCCGAAATAAGTACACCGACTCTCTTTCTTTTCAACAGTTGCGTTTTGTATAATTTGTGGTACAAATTTTTTCATATCAACTTCGATGACTTTAGAGAAGTTCAATACATTAACTTGTCCTGAAAAAATAAAACCTTCATATTATTGTTCAATTACAGACAAATCAGTGACTTTATTAAATAATCCTTTGGAATATTGACTTAATTTTTAGAAAATTACCTCCTGTATTTTTCGCAATTTTTCCAATTTTTGTAAGCTCCGTGACTTGAAACCAGATCTAGTATTTCCTGCTCAGCTTCTTTGCTTACCACAAGGATTCCTCCGACTCCACAATTGAAGGTTCTTAAAAGTTCATGTTCGTTTACTCCTCCTTAAAAAATTATTTGAATTTGAGTAGGTAAGATAAGTGGATGCCGTAGTTCATATTTTATGATTTTTTTTGCAAAAAAAAAGAAATGTTATTATTCCAATAATTCAAAAATCGTTGGTGAAACAAAAATGCAAGAATGTCAACCTAAGGGGTAGTTGGCATTACAGCCTTAGTAAACATAAAATTTTGAATTTATTTCCGAAAATTTTGCAACTCGAACTTTTCACTTAAATTCCAAGATTAGGTCGGAAGCTGAAACAAAATTTCTACTTCTCTCTTAAAATATGTAGTTTTTAGCCAAAATTTTGAATTCAATCATGTAATTCTGTGATCTTTTCAATATTAAAATGTTGACTAACATTCCAAATTTTTGATTTTAAACTCAAGATAATGGATAGGGGATCGAAAGTTCAACTTTAAACTCAGGATTTACTCTTAAATGTTAAAAAAAATCAAGTTTTCAGTCGATATTTTGTTTTCAATCCCGGTGAGAATTTTAGAATTTCATCTTTAATCTCAAGAAGTCCATTTTTACCTCGAACTTACCTCGAAAAAAATGGAGAGTTGGATTTTGCTCAAACATTTTTAGTTTACAGTTGAAATTTTGAGTTCAAACTAAAAAAATATTCTCCAGATCCCGATTTTCATCTCAAAATTTCGACATTAATTCTAAAAGCTTCCTTTCAAACTTCGTTCAGTTATTTTACACTCAAATTTAGGCTTTAAAGCTAAACGCTTAATTTTGAAATGTCGCCGTTCTTGGAATTTTGACTAAAATATAAAAATGTTAACTTTAATCTCAAAATCTTCTTTTTTTTTACTTTCTCGTATAAACTTGTATCAAGTTCTACTTTCTATGGTTATTTCATTTAGACAGTTTTTATTTACGCTCTTCTCAAAAAATAATCTTGGTGTAAATTTTAATTTTTTTCTTCGAATTTAGTGTTTTTCCATAAAATTTGGGCTTATTTTTAAAATTCCGACTTTTCTATAAAAAATTAGTTAGTAATTTTGCCTTTTTTATAAAGAAATTTCGAGTTTTCTCTAATAATTTTTTTTTAAATGTCGGAACCTTATTCATATAATACCAATTACGTAAAAAAAAAGTAAATAAATAAACAAATAGACATCAGCAGGGTACAAAATGCACTGTAGATGTAGAATGTGGCGTAGGTAAAATATACGAACCTGCCGTTGCTAGCCAAGAAAACACCTTAGGAATATTCCATTTTTCTGCATCAATTTCAACCGCCAAATGCGAGGGCAGAATCCTTGGTATGTTTTCTAACAAACCTCCACCAGTTATATGTGCAAAGGCTTTTACCTTTCCTGTTTTCACTGCTGGTATGACCTGCTTTTACGTAAATCTTTGTTGGTGCCAGTAGTTCCTCCCCTAAAAAATAAGCACATATTTTATTAGCAGAAGGACACAATCCTAGATCTAGTGTGGTCAAAATTTTGATTAAACAACTCACCGAAAGATTTTCCAGTAGAACTAAAAGGAGCAACATCTTTATAGTTTACATTCGCCAGCTTCATAATTTTTCTGACTAAACTAAATCCATTACTGTGAACACCAGAGGAAGGTAGAGCGATAATGCTGTCTCCTTCTTGTATTTGGTTGATGTGGGGCATCAGTTGATTTCTTTCAACAGCTCCAACAGCAAAACCAGCTAGATCATATTCACCTGCAGGATACATATCGGGCATTTCAGCTGTTTCTCCTCCTAAAAATATTAAGGTTTTAAATATTTTACATTTGGTATACAATAAAAAATGTCTAAATACCTATTAAAGAACAGCCAGCTTGTCTACATCCTTCAGCAACTCCCGTTACAACTTGTTTAGCCACATCAACATCAAGTGCCCCACATGCAAAATAATCCAAAAAGAATAAAGGTTCTGCGCCATGGGCTAAAACATCATTTACACACATGGCGACCAAATCTATGCCGATGGTTTCGTGAATACCCATCTCTTGAGCAATCTAAAATAATCTAATGCAACTCCTATTTTTTAGTGTTTCGGTTAAATTTACCTTTAGTTTGGTTCCGACCCCATCAGTTCCAGAAACTAGTAGAGGATCTTTGTAACCAGCAGCTTTCGTATCAAATAGACCTCCAAAGCCACCAAGTCCACCAATTACACCAGATCTATTTGTCGACTTAGCAGCGGGTTTTATGTGAGATACTAAATCGTTACCTGCTGTAATGTCTACTCCACTGTGCTTGTAAGTTAGCTGACCTGACGTTAAAATTGATCTGAAAGAGTTCCAGAGTGGTTTATGTAAGAATTATATAAATGAAATTATAAAATAGCCTTACAACAAAACTGAGCACCCTAGAGAGGTACAAAAGAGATATTGATTATAATTCTATCTTAATTGTTATGTTAGGAACGTGTTAATTTGCAATTATCGAGAATAGTTTGCTCTTAAGCTCGTTATTTCTTTGTCAATTAAGTGTTCTCTAATTAATTATTCAAATATGCTTCACTTGAAAAAAAACTGAAACCGGTCTATGGTTGTTGGTTGTAAAAATTTTCAACTGTAGTACTTTCGATAGTTTCATTATGGAAGAATTAATTAATATCATTTGTTAAGTTTCACACATCTAAACGCATTTCACGCTGAAGAGCGTTTGTATGAAATCCATAATACAAGAAAGTAACCTCAGTACTAGTGACATTTGTGACTTTAGTTATATGCTACATAACCTGGTTAATTTCATTACTTAACTTGGATTTTGTTCTCAAAATTCCCAAAACTTCCAATTTATTCAAGAAATTAATTACTTTCCATAATTTTCATTTTGAATAGAAATTTCTACTGTCTTCTCGTAATTTTAATTTTTATCTCATAATTTCGACATTTTCGCAATGTTTTGATATGAATTTTTCCTTAAAATTTTCACTTTCACGTCGAAATTTGAACATTTTCAGAATAGTCCAAAATTAATTCCAAAATTTCAACCTTAATTATAAATTTTTGAACTATGTTTTCAGTTTCAGATTTAAAGTGAAAATGTAGCAGATTTACTCGAAATTTTTGGCTAAAATTAACCTTCTTTTGTAAATTTCATGTATTTTAGTAAATTCGTCTCTTTCTATTGTTCATGTTCAAAACTAAAGTCGTATACTTTTCACATTAAGATTAATTTTCCAAAATAGAGGGAAACTATAAAATCTGAGATTACGGATTACATTCCCGGAGTTAAGATGATACTTCGAGGTAAAAGTCGAAATTTGGAAATTCTCGATTATTTTTAGTAAAACTTTGTTATATTTAGCTTAGGTGAAAAATAAAACCTTCAGGCTTGATTTAAGCTATGCTACATGATTTTGATAACAGATGGCAATGTTTATTAGTATTTTTAAGGATTTATTATACGTGCATGGCTAACTAGTAACAAAAAAATCTGTAAACCATTTCTAAAGAAAAATATTAAGTCATTAATTAATTTGAAAACTTTTTTCGGAATAGATAGCCTTAAATAAAGGTACCTTTATTTTTAACGAAAAGACGAAACTTATGAAAACGAAACTTATAATTTGGTGATAAAACTGATTTCCAATATTTTGAGGAAAGTTGAATAACAAAATATAGCAAAATAGCGAAATTGTAAAAAAAAATTTTGGAATTTAAGAATTTAAATTTGAAATCAAAATGTTTAGGAAAAGTTTTGAGAAATACTCGAGTTTTACAACGAAATTTCGAACAAAATGTAGACATTATTAAACTAAACCTCAATTTTCGAAAATAAAATGGCAATTTCGAGGAGAAAAATCAAAATTTATAAAAATATTAGAATCAAATATGTCTCAAGTTTAAAATTTTACTGAAAAAGTAAATATTTAGAATTTAAACTTTGTGATTTTATTAAAAAAGTTCGAATTTTCTAATAATAATAATTTGTATATAAAACAGTGAAGTTTAATTATTTTAAATTTAAACTCGAAATCTTCAGAAAAAAGTTCAAATTGCCACAAAAATACATTTATTTTAAAAACTCGAACGTTAATTCAAAATTACGTTATTAGAATCCAGAAAAAAAAATTAAAAAGGCGAAATTTCGGCATTAAAGTCAAAAGGTTTCTAGAAAAAGTCTAGATTTCAAATATAAAACCTACATGTTAGTACAAGCGTAAAAATTTGGCAAGTTTAAATCCGGAGTTTTAAGAAAAAATAAAATTTCGAAAAAAAAAACTCAAAAAAAATATTACAAAAAACAACTTCTTTCAAGTTGACTTTTTTCTCTCAAATTTCGACATCAATCTCGAAATGTTGACTTTTGAGCGTTTTCTCTAAATTTTGACTTATAAAATCGAAAAACGTCAAGGTTTTCCTTCGAGATTAAAGTCGATTTTTGAAATTTTCGCTTTTTAAAGATTCCTGCTTCAGATTTTCAATGTTTTTACTTTTTCTCTAACATTTCGATTTTATTTAGTATTTTTTACATTATTTAATTCGGCTTTTCAACTTTCATCCCAAAATTTCGACTTGTGTTTGAAATTTCAGGTTAAACTCAAAATTTTGGTGAACACTTAATAAAATTTCAAATTTGAACTCGAAAAACAAAAACTCGAATGTTGACTTTTTCTGCTTGGCACGTCATTTTTTGAAAATAGGCGAAATTTTGCATTTTTAGGGTCCCGTACCTTCAAAGAAAAAAAACGGAACAATTATAATCCACTCTTGTGTCCGCCTGACAGTTTGTCACAGAGATTTTTCTCGAAAACTATCCAACTTAGGAATTTAAAATTTGGTATATTGTTAGTTCTTGATGACCGACATGTAATATCGCCACAAAAATTAGATTAATAAAAAATTTGATGATATTTAAAAAAAAATAGATTAAAAGTGGGGATTAGTTTGGTGCAACAAAAAATAAGTTTTAATTAATATATCTTGTGAGGTACCATTTAAAAGAGCTACATCTAAGGATTCTAAGTTATTTTTTTATATAATTTTTGGACTAGTGGTCTTATTGATGCTGCTCACAATTTATAAGAAACGTCTATGTACCCTAGGTCTCTAAAGATAAAATTTTGATCTTAATAGGATTAATAGATATTGAGTCATAGTTTATCGAATAACTGCAGATTTTTGTAATATTGTAATAGTTAGTGAAAAAAATATATTTTAGAAAAAAAAAAGGTATTTACTTTCGCAGGCATTTTACCTGCATAGATTAATTCTTATCAAATATAAAGTTAGCTGAAGGATATAGCGCAGATCAAATTTGTCCTTTACATTATTACATTTATAGATGCATGTACAAATCTGACCCATCTCTCAAAAAAGGTTCGTCATCCAACTTTCGATTTTTTACCGAAATACAGAAATAAAGATCGGAATTTTGAGGGTAAAGTCGAAATTCTTAGAAAAAATGAATTGTTTCAAGATTGAATCCAAATTCTTGAATAAGAATTCGGTATTTTAAAATAAAAAGAAGCGGAAATTTCGAGTTTAAAGTAGTATTTTCGAGAAATCTTATGTTTAGAATCGAGATTTGAAAAATTTTTCTGTACTTTTAATATTTAAAGTCTAGACTCTAATATTTTCAAATTTAATTTAAGATTTTGGCAGAAAATTCTCAATTTTCAGAGAAATAGATACACTGAATTTGATGTCAAACTTTCGAAATTTGGATTTTAAAGTCATTTCAAATTAAAATTTCAAGTACAAAGCGAAAATATAAAGCTAACCCGGGAAGAGTACATTTTTCTATATGGTTAGAATTTGACTAAATATCATCTAAAAATTAGTAGTATGTAAATCATTCAAATAATTACCTCGTTATTCCTTTATGTGCAATGTCCTTTCGGAATTGCGCTCCCTCGAATTTGATTACCCCACAAGCTTTTACAGCGTTAGCAGCTGCAGTAACCAACTTTGGTGCGAGGGCAACAGCTATGAGAACACGACCACCATTTGTAACCAAACTTCCATCTTTCAAGGCCGTCCCACAGTGAAACACCACATGGTTTGTTTTATTGGAAACTACATCAACACCAGTGATAACTTGTCCTTTACTTGAAGTTTCGGGGTATCCTTTAGAAGCCATTACAACTCCTACAGCAGTTACATTTTCCTTCCATTTCAATTCCTCCTTATGTAATGTGCCATTGCAGCAGGCAATCATATGCGAGTATAAATCAGATTCTAATAGCGGAAGAACAACTTCAGTTTCTGGGTCGCCAAACCTGCAGTTGTATTCTAATACTTTTGGACCTTCTTTCGTTAGCATAAGTCCTGCGTATAACACTCCAACAAATTTAATATTCTCTTTTTTAAATCCATCTACGGTCCTTTGCAATATGTTGGTATACACATATTGGAGATCTTGATTGGATAATAAAGGACATGGACAGTAGGCTCCCATACCCCCGGTGTTCGGGCCTAAATCGTTATCGAATATTCTTTTATGGTCTTGTGCTGGCAGCATGGGTTTAACAGTGTTGCCATCGCAAAATGCTAGAACCTAAATATGGCAATTGTAGGAATGGGTCATTCGTAAAAATTCAATTCAGTTTCCTTACCGACACTTCTTCCCCAATAAGCAATTCTTCAATAACAACTGTTTCTCCTGCTTTTCCAAATTTTTTGTTTCCGAGCATCTCATCTACAGCAGCACAAGCCTCTTTTTGGTTGGCGGCAACTACAACTCCTTTTCCGGCTGCTAATCCGCTTGCTTTGACAACGAGTGCAGGGAATGGAGCACTAAAATGAAAAACGTGTTTTATTTCATATTGTGTCAGTTTATCTTTCATATTTAAGTATATTACCTGTTAAAAAATTGAAATTAAAAACTTGTCCCCTGAAACTAAGAAAGATTAAAAAACACAACAAAGGTTGCTAATTTAATCTCTATTTAATTTTTCTTGGTTTCAGGGGACAAGTTTTGTATTTCAGTTTTTGAAGATAACCAAGGACCAGTCCGTACCACCAAAAAAAAAAAAAATTACCTGTTAATAAAATTTTCTGCATCTTTTGCATTGTCGAAAGATTTCCATCTAGCAGTCGGTATATTGTTTCTGTCGAAAAAAGCTTTAGCCCAGTCTTTGTTGGATTCAATTTGTGCACCTTTTTTCTCGGGTCCGAATACTGCTATACCTTGCGCTGTTAGCGTATCAGCAATTCCTTCAGCCAGAGGATCCTCAGGTCCAACAGCTACCAGTGAAATGTTATTATTCTTGCAAAACTTTTGAATTTCCTATAACAAATAAATGTACTACTTTCTGGGATGAAAAGTGCCATTAAAAACAACGTTTTCTTTAATCCGATTTTTTATTTAGACTTGAAACAGATTTCGGTGTACTATTAATCCTGCGAAGTTGATTAACATTTAAATTATATATAAATTGCAGGACATTTTTCGATGTTTCTTTTCTTTTAGTGGTTTCTGAAAAAAGTGATAATAATTTTCGAACAAGGCTATCAAGTTTTGCTTTAAAACTTTTATACCAAATTTTAACATGTCTATGAAGATAGCGTTTTGGAAAGTCCCACAAAAAAGCAAGTTTAAGCAAAATTTCCAGTTTTTCTTAAAATTTCATTTCGGGCAAAAAATGGAAATTTTGAAAATAAGATCAAAATTTCGAAAACAAAGCCATAAATTTAAAAAAAGTTGAAATTTAGGTTTGTAAAAGTACTTTTAAGAAAAAAAGAGTAATAATGGAAAATGAAAACGTGGAATTTTGAGAAAAACTAGATGTTTAAAAAACCCAACTTGCATAATTTTTTTCTTTAAATTGTAGGTTTATAATCGAAATATGAGAAAAAAGTAAAAATTGAAACTAAATATCTGAAACAAAATTTCTGTCCTTTTGCAAAAGCCGACATTTCAAATGTAAAATCGAAATATTAATTCAAACATATGTAAAACTATCAAAATCGGTAATTGTGTAGAGTTGTAGAAGATTAACAAAAAAGGAAATTCAACATTACAACATCAATAACTTTCTTGAAATTCTTATTTTCATTTCAAATTTTTAATTTCTTATTAAATTTCGACTTAAAATCGAATTTCTAAATAAGCTGGACATTTTCAGATAAAAAACAAAATATATTGGCAAAAATTCGAATTTAAGAGAAGAATTTATTTTAGCTATATTTTTCAAGTTTAAACTGAAAATCTCGAAAAAAAAAGTTTTATTATTGCGCAAGCAAGGCCAAAATATAAAAACTGTTTCAAAATAATCGAATGTTCAATAAAAGCCAAAAATTTGAAGAAAAGTCGAGATTTTGAGAGAATGTCGCAATTTTGGTAAAATTTTCGACGTTTTTAAAAAAGTCAAAATGTTCTCGAATTGGTTTTATAGAATTCGTTAAGAATTTTAAAAATTCGCGGGTTCTTCAAAAGAATCGAAATAAAAGGCATTTTTTTTAAATTAGGATTTACAAAAATAAAATTAAAAATTCTGAAAAAAGACAACTTCGAGGAAAGGTCTTTTGATGATAAAAGGTTAAAATTTTCAAAATAAAGAAGGAATTTCTCAAAAGAGGTCAACCATTTTAAAAGAGTCAAAACTATTCAACTTTTTAATCAAGTCAAAATTGAAAAAAAAATCAATCACATTTTGAACAAAAGTCAACATTTAAAAAAAATAGAAATTTTCAGTTCAAAGTTTAAAAAATACTTCAAAAAGAATGAATTTACATAAAATAGACAAAATTTTGAAAAAAAGTCGAAATAAAAAAAAAATTTCAACATTTTGCGTAAACATTTTCAAAAAATTTAAAATGGTCAAGACAGTCAAAATTTTGAAAAAGTCGAAATTCAGCAAATCAGTCAAAATTTTGAAAAAATCGAAATTGTGAAAGAGTTTAAAATTATGTCAAAATTTATTGATTTTTGAGAAAAAATCAAAATCTTAATTAAATACTAGAAAAAATGAAATTTCTGGAAAAGGGGGCAAATTTTAAAATAAAATTTTGAAAATCTAATTTGAATTTAATAAAAGTCAGATTCACATAAAAACCGTTATTTCGAAATATAGTCAAAATTTTGAACAAAGCTCGAAATTTTCGAAAAAATTCACAGTTATCAAAACAAAAGTGTTTTAAAAAGATCAAATTTACAAAAAGTGAAAATTTTGTACAAAAAAGATAAACTTTTGAAAATATGTTGATGTTTTGTGGCAAAAAATTCGAAATTATTCAAAAATTTGAAGTTTTGAAAACAAATCAAAATTTAGCAATTATGTTAAGATTTTGAAAAGAGTGAATTGTGAAAGACTTAGAATTTTTAAAATAAGTCAAATTTGAAATTTTCGAAATATTCAAAAAATTCGAAATGTTCAAAAGAGTCAAAATTTTGATAAAAATCGAAAATCGAAATCTATGAAAAAATTCTTATTTCCAAAATTTCTAAACTTTGAAAAAGCCGATATTTAAAAGAAATCAAAAATTGTTAGTGAGTTTTGAAGTCAGTTTTACAAAAACTGTTGAAATTATTTAAAAATTTCAAAACTTTGAGAAGACAAAATCTTCAAAAACAGATTTAAATTTTTGAAAAGCAGTTAAAATTTTCAACAAAATTAAAATTTACGAAAAGAAAAATTTATGAAAAGAAAGGATTTTGAAAAAAAATTCAATTTTAAATAAAACCAGTCAGTGTGAAATTTCGATTTGATGGTTTAGGTCACTGGATTTAGAACACTCGGCTGCTTTGATTGAAATGTTTATTTTAAACTACAATCATTGTGGTGACGAAAATATTACCTGAATTTTTAACAATCATCATGCGGCTGTATCGGGTTGCCGTCTACTAATAACTTGATACTTTTTGTTACATTTCTTGACGCAGAAGTAATGCCAATTGGAAAACATATTTCAAATTATAAGTCGAAATTCGAATATAAGTTGAAATTTTCAGAAGGAGTTAGTATTTGAAAAGAAAGCTGAAGAGACCTTCGAGGAAAGTTAAAATTTTGAAAATAATTTAAAAATTTTCAAAATTGTCGAAATTTAGAATAAGGCTATAATTTTCAAGAAAGTTCAAAAATCTAAATTTTGAAAATGTGCTGTCAGATAGGCCAAATGGAGAGGGGGTTTAAACTTCACCCCCCCCCCTTGAATAAGCCAGTGGATTATCCATAAGTCAAAGTAAGCAGGTGCCTTAGATACGAATTTAGAAAGGGGCGCAAGTTTACCACAAGGGAGCGTGCCCGAGAAGTATGTTTTTGCTAGGACATTTTGAAGGACGCCACCCGGCTCCCCGCATTCTTGCACCATACTGATTTGTTTGTACTGATAAGTTTCTGAGTTTTAGACCCGAAAACTTAAAAACCCTCTGTCAACTAAACTCCTTCCTCCTTTGTCCTTATTTTAGGGTTTAGGTATCCTATTTTTCACTTCTTTCAAAATGTAAATTTGACACTCTTTCCACCCCCTTGTAGTTTTTTTTGCAATTTTATACTTATTTATGAGTGGACTATGAACGTTCCTAGCAACGACCCTTAAAACGACCACGGCTGATGTACCCACATTGCAGATGATTACATCCGTAGATGACATAAATGAATATGTTTAATTTAAATAAATAAATTAATATTATTATCATTTACAGTCAAATTAATTAATAATTAATGTTCAAATAATTCTTAAATGCAATTCAAACTGCTTTTGCACTAATGAAACCCTTTTTTTGTAGATAATATGAAATACATTTGTTAAATTATATTTATTGAATGATTCAAAGATAAATTATTGAGTTGTCTTGCAGATATTATCGATTTCCTAATACAGGGGCCTCCAAACTTTCCAGCCTTAGGGCCACACAGAACGTTCCAGTAAGTTCCCAGGACGTTTTAATTTTCCGAACACCTGATGGTCAAAAGCGGAAATAGGTAGTACCTCCTATATCCTATCTATAAGCTAACAGATGACGCTAGTGATACTTTCGGAAGCACTGTCAGTGCGGCCATAGTTGTAGAATTTCCATTAGATTTAGTAGAATTTTTGGGGTCTAGTAGAAGTTTTAGCAGATCAGTTTGTTTAATAGAAAAGTTTGATAAAATTTTTATTACATTTGGTAAAATTTTTCTTATCCTTTCATAGGATACTGATATCGAAATTAACCTAGGACCCTTTTTTTAATTGTAAAAAAATATAACGGCGGCAAAAATATGATTTTATTTGAAAATAATAGAATAATCACGAAGAAACCAGTAGCTGAATGAAAATATGACGTTGAGAAACTTTTTTTTAGTCGTCAAACTTTTTGAGTGAGCTTAATTTTTTTCGGGTTATCAAAAACTTTCAGATGCACGATAACAATAAATTTGGTAATGAATTTAGTGGACTTTATTAAAATGTATGCCATTTTAGTAGAACTTTCGGACACCATTTAGTAAAAAACCTCTCAGGGCATTTTTTTACAAGTGGAGTTAATAAAATGCTCCAGGCTCCGTTGATTTGATTTTGATGAACGCAATAATTGGCTAAACAAAATCCGAAAATGTTGAGAGAATTAAAGAAAATTAATAAACGTTGAGGGTGTTTTGTAGATGGCATTTTTTCCGCAAATTTGAAGTTTAATTCTCAGATCTCAAAATGTTGATCTTTCAATTTAAATAGGAAAAGCCAGAAAATTTCGAGAAGGAAACCAAAATTTTATAATTAAAATTCGGACAAAAATCAACAATTTCTTAAAAATTCAGAAATTTTTGAACAAATTTCGAATAAAGAAATTTAGGACTAACAATTTTGGTAAAGAGTGGAAATTTCAACAAAATGTACGTTTCAAAACATGTTTTGAAATTTTTTTTTTCAAAATTTCATTTAGTTTAAATTTGAAATTTCAATTTCATTTCTAATTGTATATTACAATTTAGATGAAATTCCAAAGCAAAATCAACATTTCGAGATACTTTTATATTTTATGTTGGAAATTGAAAACTGGAAATATATCCACAAAAAATAAAATTTCGAAAAAACCTTCAAAATTAAAAAAAAAATGGATTGTGAATTAATGCTTTTATGTTTATTATGTTTTTTAGGGAAAAATTCAAAATTAAAACAAAATCGAAAAATTAAAAATTTTGAGAAAACACACAACAAAAATTAAATTATATTTTTTCTCTAACTTTAGAGGTTAAATTAAAGGTTTTAATGTAATCTTCAACATTTGAGAAAAAATGGAAATTTTGAAACGAAAGTTGAAATTTTAATAGAGAAACTTTCATAAGAACTCGAAATTTCTGGAAAAATCAAAATTTTCTGAAAATTTAAAATGTTTAAAAATAAATAAAAAAACTAGATGTTTTATTATTTCGGAAAAAAAAATTTTTAGGAATTTTTTACTTTCTGAAATTCTGAAAGTGCAAATATTATTTTTTTACTTAAAATTTTAACATCCAGTCAAATTTTTCGATTTTGAATTCAAGCTTTCTATTCTGTTTCTGAAATTAAAAATAAAGTTTCCAAATTTTCGCATTTAAATTTGAATTTTTGAAATTAAAATGTAACAGTCGAAATTTTAGGAATAAGTAGAGATGTCGAGTAAAGTCCAAATTTCAAAACTTGGATTAAAATTTTGAGTTTAAGAGGGAAATTTTGAGATTAAAGTCGAAATTAAAAAAGTTCTGGATGACGAAAAAGATTTCTAGTTTAAAATCATAATTACAAAAAATGATCGAAATTTCTAATAGAAATTCCAAATTTCAAATTTGAATCCAAAATTTTGTCACTAAAATCCAAATTTCGAAAAAAACCTCGACCTTATTTTATTTTTAAGCATTGACTTTCCTAAAAACTGTGAATACTCTTTTAAAAATTTCCTTATTTACGTAAATATTTAGACTTTTCGGTGTTCTGTTTTTTTTGTAATTTTTTCTGAAAATTAAATATTACTTTTTTTTTAATTTTTACCATTTGAATATTCTTACTTTTTCTGAAAATGTAAATTTTTTCAAAACTGGAATTTGTTAAATTTTCGACTTTTTTCTAAATTTCATCTTTGTTTATAATTTTTTTTGGAAAATTATAATTTTTTTGACCTAAAATTTCAACTTTTTAAAAAATGTTCCGCTTTGATTCAAAATTTTAACTACCAAAAATTTAAACTTTTTCCAAAATTTTAACTTCTCAATATTTCGGCTTTTGAAAACTTCGATCTATCTGATAATTTTTATTTGTTTTCAGTATTCTGGTCTCGAAAATTTTGATTTTTATTGAAAAGTTCAGTGCAAATTTCCCAACTATTCAAAATTTAAACTTTTTTAAAATTTCGAATTATTTCGTAAATTCGATAAATCTTTTTCAAATTTTGATATTTTTTTAATTTTGACTTTATTTTTGAAAATTTCTTTTGCAAAATGTTTGCCTTGTAAACAAATTTCGCCTTTATTGAAAATTTTAACCTTTTCTTAAATCTGCACTTTTTTAAAAATTTTCGACTTTTTATTTTAATTCCCACTTTGTTGAAAATTCCGACCTCGACGCCAATTTTCAAAATTTAAAATATTTGGAAAACTTTAAAATTTTGCCTATTTTTTTAATTTCAACTACTTTCAAAATTTTGAATTTTTTTTTGCAAACTGTCGATCTTTATTTAAAAATTGTGATTTTTTTAAGTCAGACATTTCTTAAAACCTTTTATTGAAATTTTTGATTAATATTTCGTAAAATTTCGACTCCATTTCAAAACTTCGACTTTTTTTTCAAAATTTCGACTCTTTTTGAAAACTTGACTTTTTTTAAAAGTTGGAACTTTTTTCAAAATTTTATACATTTTCAATTAAATCTTCGACTTAAAAGAAAAGATGCTTTTTAAATTTGAAAAATTCGACTTTTTTAAATTTTACCTTATCGAAATTTCAACCTTTTTGAAAATTACATATTTTTCGATAATTTTGAGTTTTCTCCAGTATTCAAAAAATTCAGTTTCTTTAAAAATTTAATTAAAAACTCTGCAATTTATTTTAAATGTCGACATTTTTACAAAAATTCGTCTTTTATTCACCTTCTCAAAATTATTAAAAATTAAAAATTTTTTTCGCAATCTTTATTTTCTTTTGAAAATTTGACTTTCTATGAAAATTCCAAAATTTGTTAAGATTTAACTTTTTTTAAAGTTCGATTTTTCTAATAACTAGTTTTATTTTTTAACGTGGTAATGTTTTTCTTTTTAAATTTACATTTTTTAAGAAAAATTTCGAAATAACTCTCGAATTAAAAAAAATAATAACAAAAATTTATATTTTTAAAATTGGGCAATGTACAAATAAATTGCCCAAATTTAAATTTTAATCACAAAAAATTGACTTCAAGCTGGAATATTTGATTTTTGAAATTTCTCTAGAAAAAATTAAATTAGAACAGTAAATTGTTAATGAATTTTTTTTAAACATTTTGATTAATTTTAATTTCGAAATTTTGAAATTCTTCTAGAAATGTTGACTCTTTTTCTCAAATATTTCAATAATTTCCACTTTAAAAGCCGAAATTATAAGAATATTTTTGACAATTAATTTATTTCAAAAAAAATTTCTTTCTTTAATTCCGAAAATGTTATTTTTTTTTTTTTTGAAAAATGTTTACTAATAATAAATTTCAACTTTTTCTAGAAACATGATCTGCTTTCTCTTAAAATTTTGAGTTTAATCTTTAAATTTCGATCTTATTATCGAAATTTGAATTCAAAATTCAAACTTGAGAATAAATTAAATATTTCTGGAAAAATTGGAAATTTCGATTCAGAATTTTCTTTGATTCTACAGTAGTAGTAATTTTTTAGTTTTCTTATTTTTATGCAGATTTGAAGTTTATTCTCCCTAAACTTATACTTAATGATTTTCAGTTTCTTATCAAAACTACAAAATAAAATGAACTTTAAAATATTAAAATTTCCTTAAAAAACTTTTAAATTTTCAAAACAAATTAGAGAGAAATCAAAATTTCTACAAGAAAAAATATTTTAACGACAAAATCTCCAGGAAAAGTCGAAATATCAAAAAAAATTCTTTGCATGAAATGTTTAGAGAAAAACACAAATTGTGTAGGGAAAAAAAGGAAAATTTCTTAGAGAAAAAAATCGAAATTTGAAAAAAAATTGAAATATCTTTACAAAAAAATCGAAATTTTTTGTTTTCCCCAAAATGATGAAATTTTTATAGAGCTTTCAGGGCTTTTTCCAAACATTTTTTGTCAACACTACAAAATAAAATGAACTTTAAATTGTCAAAGTGTCGTGAAAAAACTTGACATTTTTAAAGCAAATTAGAGAAACACAAAGAAAAATCTGGAGAAGTTGGAATTTCTAGAAGAAATTTTAAGAACGACACTTGCAGGAAAAATGAAAATTCCGATAACATTTCTTTTGATAAAATATTTAGGAAAAATGGAAACTTTGCAGAAAAATCAAAATTTCCTAAAAAAATCGACATATCTGAAAAAAAAAACTCAAAATTTTTATACAACATGAAATTTGAGGTAAAAATTCGAAGATGCCGTATTAACTTATTTTTTAGAGAAATATTAAAATGCGAAATAAGTTGGATTTAGATTTTTTCTTGAAATTGTAATTATTTGCTCAAAATATTGACATTTTTAAAGAAATTTGAGTTTTTTTCTTAACATTTTAATTCCTGCTCGAAATATTGATGTCTTCCCCAAAACGTTTACAAAAATTAGTTTTTCAAAATAGGTTTTTAAATGTTGTAACTTCGTGAAAGAAACCTAAAATTTCTATAAAAACAAATCAGAGAAAATTTAAAATTTCTACAAAAATTTGTGTAATGAAAAGTGTTGAGAAAAAAACCCGTAAGCGAAATTGGGGGTGCTGCAGTTCCACAGTGCCCATACGCCAGCCGCCACTGATTAAGATGAAAATCGTAATAAATTATTATTAAATAATGGTTTATGAAATTGAAATAAACATTGCACTATTCATTGTAGGCAGAAAATTGCTAAAAGATGAAAAAAGTACAAAAAAATACAGTTTTTATAAAAATAAAGAAGTAATAAACAATACTCTTTCCATAAAATACTATATTTTTTTGAAGAATACTATATTTTTATAGCTTATTTTGAAAAATATACTATATTCAGGTGACAAAATGTTGATAACCTTACGAAAACCCCACATTTTGTGTAATTTTATTAATTACAAAATATAATTTTTATGTCCAATTTTTTATTTTTAAAAGGAAATGTTTTCTTTAGAACAAATATTCCATTAGGTAATATATTTTTTTTACTCACCAGAAAATCCTTCGCTCCGATGTTGACATTTTTAGCTTTAGGTATCTGTTCAATGGCATAACTACCTGGGGCCACGAAAATACTTTTAACTTGCGAACTTTGGGATAATTTCCAAACGATTGCATGCTCGCGACCGCCACTACCAATTACCAGAACGTTTTTTGACATTTTGGCAAAGCAAGTTCGAAATTTCTGATATTGTTCTATAAGTCACAGTTAATTCAGGATGTTATCTCTGTTGTGGAGAAAGACAAGATCAAATGGTTGAGAAACAAATCTTTTCAGTGTGGAAAGACTTGCGCACAATTAATGATAACCCCCTGTAGCTTTCTAATGTAACATTTCATAAGGGTCATAGGTGGTATGATAATATTAACAAACAACTATATCTTATTTACTTTTAAAGTGATGACTTTCCTCCAATAATAAAAATTTACCATTTAACAAAATATTCTAATTGTTAAATTCTACTGAATATTGTTTTATTTCTATAAATAAAAAATTGTCACATGTACTGTTAAGTTCACAGTCTATTTAACTTAAAACACATTTATGTTATTAAAATCGATTGATTATTCTAACACGTGTTCCTACTGCATTCAGGTGCTATTAATATAACCTCAAAGTATTTTAACCGTAATAAATAACGCAAATAAGATCCATCTCCTTCTTTGAAATGGCCAATGGTGCATGCATGCACCATGGTAGAAGGTAGAAGGGATAATAAATAAAACGAAGTGGGATAGTCTAACAAAGTACACTTATTAAGCATATTCATAAAAAAAATCGGCAATGTCAATTTTAAACTTGGCAAAGACATCCGGCCAAGTAAAAATTTCACCCCTTTATTCAACCCCCGTTGAGCGACAATCAAAACCCATATTTTTTTTAATGGAAAGTAGGTTCATGTGACACCTCATATAAAGGGTATGGCAGAGCTGTGCCGATATACCTGGATTCCTAACTCCCCCATGAAGGGTCACTTAAGCTTTGGGCAGAACTGGGCCGATAGCTATTTAATGACCCTTTAAAGGCAAATTATGCTAAATGAATTATTAAATGTACAATAATAAAAATTATTTGTTCCTTTAAATTTCTAGTTGGTTTGTTTTCTGATCTTGTGCGAACCATATCAAAATGTATAAGCTTGAAATCATGTTGAGCCAAAGAGGCAAAGAGTTACTTGTGTTTCAAAACTATAAATTCTCCAATTCTGGAAAAACGCAGTTAGGAGTTAAGTGGAGGTGCAGTGTGAAGACTTGCCTAGCAAAAATTTTTACTGATGATACCTTATCGCCAATATTAAGTACCTCCATATAAATGTAAATTTTTCTTTCTTTAATTTAATTCCTCGTTTTTAAAATAACTAATTTAATTTACTTAAACCATAACAAAACCAAATATTAATAAAAACATTTTTCAGAAAAAAACGACAGCCACAACCATGAGGTATCCAACACACTGGAACGTCAAAAGTTTTCCAATGGGATAAAAAGAAAAGCAACTGATGAAATCGCGGAAAAACCATCGAAACTAATTCAGAGAGAACTGAAGAGAATCGATCCAAGCAATTTGGATTCCTTTACGACACAGGACATGTATAATATTCGTAAATGTATGTATTATGCAAGAAGAAGTGTATTACCAAAAATACCCACAAATTTAAATGAAGTTCACGAAGGGTTGAATTCAATTCTACACGATATTAAAACGACTAAAAATGAGGTTTTCGTATTAGCAAACAATGAACTCCATAATATAGTTATCATTTCATGTCCAACCAATATCCAATTTTTGTTAAGTTGTGAAACTGTATACGTGGATGGTACATTCAACTGTGCTCCAAAACATTTTTGTCAAAAGTTTACCATTCATGGTGTTAAAAATGGACATTATATTCCTTCAGTGTTTTGTTTTTTACCGAATAAGAATCACCAATCTTATTTAAAATGTTTTGAATCGATTAACAAATACTGTGTGAACTTAAATTTAAATTTTTCACCATCAAAATTTGTAATTGATTTTGAAGAGGCTATACATTTAGCGGTAAAATTAACATGGCTTGAAACTGCAATTGTGGGCTGTAGGTTCCATTTGTCGCAGGCTTGGATGAGAAAAATCGAAACGCTAGGCTTAATTAGGGAATATAAAGACAAAAATTAACCCGTTGGTTGTTTTTTACATTGGTCATTTGGATTAACCTTCCTGGCACCAAACGACGTTGGAGAATCGTTTGCGTTTGATTTTACCGAGGTTCAGCCAATTGGTTGTCAGAAGTTGAATGAATTTTTAAATTATTTAGTGGAGAATTATATAGATGAAACTAGTAGATTTACACCCATCGTTTGGGCAGCTGAAACATGCTCGACAGAACGAACCACAAATGCTTGTGAATCTTTTCATTCATCATATAATAAATTATTTTATCACATTCATCCAAATATTTTTGCAGTAATAGATGCTTTAAAGGAGATACAAAATATGATTTATATAAAAATGAATAGTGTACATTTGCCAAAAAAATGTGAGAATAAAGATTATAGACAGCGCATCAAATTTTTGAATGAGCTTGTAGATTCTTATAAAAATGGTTCAATCACGAGATTTGATTATGTAAAGGCAACATCGTACCATTTTTCGCGAATGAAAAATTGAATAATAATTTTCTTTTTTAAATTACTTTCGTAGGAAACAATAGTGTTTTGTGTATTGACTGTATAAATTGTGATTTTTCTATTATATGTATATTTTTTATTATTATATATATTTTGTATATAAGTATTTATGACAAAAGTATTTAAATAAATAATGAGTTGTACATATTTAGATTTTCTGATTTTTCTCTACTAGTAGGTATACATTTGGGATAAATAAAGATGTAACCCATTTTAAAACGCACTTATTATTGCAAACACAAATCTAAGAAGCAAAATACAGCGCGAGAGTGTAAAGCCTGTAATAATGGGTTTGATTATTTTATGCCAATTAAGTAATCGGCGCACTTCTGCCGTCGGACTGAAAGGGCATTTCGGCCATCAGCGCAGCTATGCCCTGCCGTTCTCTTACCTGAGATGAATCGGCGCAGCTCTGTCCCGCCCCATATGAAAGTTCCTTTTATTCTATATTTTTTTTAAAGTTTAATCCACTCGCAAGGGGTAACCCCATTACGCTTTCAAAGCACTGCGAGTAGGATGCGGAAACAAGGATAGATGGCGATGAACCTCCTTCTTAAACAAGGATAGGTTGTAATTTTTGGGGAAAATTCCTTTCGGTAACAAGTTCCATAACTTGGAAGTTCTATAGAAAAAAGAGTCTCCGTAGACAGAAGTTCTCACTGTGTCAAGCTGGACGGCACAGGAATTTGCTGTCTCCGACTGTGTAGTACGCCTTAAGAATCTTGCCCTTAGAGGGATCAATTCTATTAGTTCCTACGAGCATCTTCCGTGATAGTACTTGTAGAAAAGAGACAAGTCACCAACCATACGCCTGTGCTCTAGTGTTTCGAGAGAATCGGTCAGACTCTCGTAATCAATTAGGCGAATCGCTCTTCTTTGAATTGAATCCAAGTTAGCTAAAGTGTGTTTTGGGGCTGAACTCCAAACATGAGAACAGTATACTAGTGTTGGCCTAACTTGAGCTTTGTATAGTGTTAATAGCTGATGAGATGTAAAGTACTTTTTACCTCTAAAAAGATAGCCTAGCTTCTGAGAGGCGGATTTGGCAATGGCGCGCACATGATCGTCCCATGAGAAGTTAGTGCTCGCATTCACTCCTACGCTAAATAGATTAGATCCCATCGGAATGATTTTACCGTCCATTAGTATGTTTGTTGCATTATCCCTTGATGTTTTCTTAGAGAAAACCGCGGCCTGAGTTTTTGAAGTTTTTGAAGCGTTGAAGTCGATCAAATTGTTCCTACCCCATTCCAGAATAATCTCGAGATCCCGATTAATCATCTGTATCTGCTTTTCCCTTAGTCGATCTGAAGCAGCGATAGATAATGGTTTGTCGGGGAAAAAAGATGACACAAGGTTACTATCTCTGCGTAGCTGTATATAAGATTAGAAGTTGAAGTTAAGAGATCGTTTTTGTGTAACAAAAATAGAGTAGAACACAGACCAGACCCCTGAGGCACCCCTGCGTTAATCGCAAATGTCTCGGATATGATGCCATCGACGACGACCTGAAAAGATCTGTCAGCGAGAAAATTGGATATCAAATGACAGAGTCCAGGAGGAAGACCATAAGATGTTAATTTAGCGAGACTCTGTCGAAAGCCTTTGAGATATCCAATGCCACAATCCTAGCCCCACCATGTTTTCCCATAGCTGAGTTACAGATATGTGTAACATATGCCAATATATCGCCAGTGAAACGTTGTTGTCTAAAACCGTATTGCCTGTCGGATATGATTCTATTTTCTTCCAGACATTTGAGAATCTCGATGTTGATAACCTTTTCCATCACTTTAGATATAACGGGTAACAAAGATATAGGGCGATAGTTGTTAGCCAGTTTCCTTTTTCCCTTTTTAGGGACAGACTGCACTCTAGCAAATTTCCAGATGTTACGGAATACCCCTTTGTTGTAAAAGAGTGTGAACAATTTGCTTAGGACAAGAATCAACTCTGGGGCGCACTTCTTAAGAACAATAGCGGGAATACCATCAAGGCCAGAAGCTTTCGAGGTGTCGAGTTCGAGGAGAATCTTCCTGATTGTGCGTTGTCTGAAAACAACTTCAGGCATCGAAGTGCCAACCATAGGAAGAATAGGGAGTTCTGCGTTTCGAGAATCAAGATTTGAATTTTCAGCAAAAATCCTTGGAGGTAGTAGCAATATTGATATTTTCATCGAGTAAAGGTGAAAATTTGAAGATGTAAAATTCTTTCCAATCGACTTTGCAAATCCCCAAAGGGACCTGGAACCGTTCGGACCGTTGATAAGCCTCTGGCGCATTTTACGATCGAAACCACCTTTTGCCTCGTCAATAACCTGTTTACAAGAATTTCGTGCATCTACAAATATGGTCCGAGTCTCGACTGAGGGATTATTTCGCCAACGACGATATGCGCGATTTTTGCAAGAGACAGCCCAAGCTGAACCATTAAGGCTAACATGTCAGCCTTTTCTTTGGAGGCAGCATCAATATTGCTATTTCCATCGAGTAAAGATGGAAAATTTGAATATGTAAAATTCTTTCCAATCGACTTTGCAAATCCCCAAAAAGACCTGGAACCGTTCGGACAGTTGATAAGCCTCTGGCGCATTTTACGATCGAAATCACCTTTTGCCTCGTCAATAACCTGTTTACAAGAATTTCGTGCATTTACAAATATGGTCCGAGTCTCGACTGAGGGATTATTTCGCCAACGACGATATGCGAGATTTTTGCAGGAGACAACCAGAGTACATTTTTTACTGAACTAAGATCTACTGGAGGCAGACTTCTTTTAGGAGTGGGGAACTGAACGTTCAATACCAATGTTTTCGTGATGGATTCGGCGACTAAGGAAGGGTTGTCTGAGTTAAAGCAGACTTCCTGCCATGGGAAAGATGCAAAGACGTCTCTTAATTCTTCCTAGTTTGCGGAGTTAAAGTGCTAAACCCTACGG
Source organism: Dastarcus helophoroides (assembly GCA_028583605.1). Classification (NCBI taxonomy): domain Eukaryota; kingdom Metazoa; phylum Arthropoda; class Insecta; order Coleoptera; family Bothrideridae; genus Dastarcus; species Dastarcus helophoroides. The sequence goes on along the minus strand of CM053328.1, from coordinate 24,366,569 downwards.
GAGTGCGTCTGGGAAGGAGGTGGTATATGAAGCGAGCGAGAGGCTGCTACAAACTTGTGATCCGAATTTCCAAGCGGTGATGTCACAGAGATTTTACACGAATTTGGTGAATTTGTAAGGAAAAGGTCGAGTAGATTAGGTTGATGAGTATCTACATCAGGAATTCTTGTGGGTTCCTCAACTAATTGCGATAGTCCACAAGTGATGACGAAAGCCTCTGCCACCCTTCCCCATGTCGTCAGTTCGGGAAGAAACCCTTAACCAGGGGATGTTGTGTACGTTGAAGTCGCCGACAAAGACAACCTCAGCTTTTGGATAATTCGTCTGTAGGTGATCAAAGGTTACGGAGAGGTAAGAGAAGAGCTGTCTCTATGAGGGATCGGTTGGAGACAAATAAAGTGAACAGATGAATATTACTTCGTTTTTGGAGCAGATTTTTAGCCAAATCACATCATGATCAGCAGATGCCAGTGCTTCTTCTCGTTGACAGGACAGGTCGCTTCGCGTAAAAGCACAAATTTCCCTCTTGTGTCGAAATTTTGCGTGCAAGTCGTAGTTAAGGCAAAGCAAATGGACTGTATTGATGGATGGGGAGAGTTGAGATTCTGTCAGAGACAGCACATGCGGTCTTTCCTTTTGAAGGTGTTGATGAACCGAGTTTAGATTTGAGTTTAGACCCAGAAGCTGCGACATTTCAAAAATAATCTATTTTTTTTCAAAATCTTTGACTTTTTCTCGAAATTTCAATTTACTGCATTGTAAAAGGCGCTCTATTTAAAAAGAAACTTTATAAATAAATTTTTAAAAAGATTTTACAAAAAGTTATACTTTTCAAAATGGTGATTTATGAGAATTTTTCGATTTTTTTTTTCACAAATTTAGGCTTTCTCGAAGTTGAATAATTTTGATTATTTCTCAAAATTTCAATTTTTATGTGATCAATTTCGACTTCTTTTTTAGGCTTTTTTTTTGAAAAATTCGACTTCTGCTGAGAAGTTGAACTTTTTTTGAAAAATTCGGCTTCTATGAAAATTTCAAATATTCTGAAAATTTTAATTTTTTTTAAATTTCGACTTTTTTGCAAATACAGATAACAAAAAAAACACACTTTTTCAAAATGTAAGCCTTTTCTTTAAATTTTGACTGAAAATTTGTACTTTTTTTAAAATATCTATTAATTTTAATTTTTGACTTTTTTTCAAAGTCGACTTTTTGGGATTAACACTTTTTTTTTTTAATTTATTTTTTGTTGAAAATTTTAACTCTTTTTCTTGAAAAATTAAGATTTTTCAAAATATCAGGTTTTTCTCAAAAATATACACAAATACCTTTTTTGAAACCTTTTTACTGAAAATTTAGACTTTTTTGAAAATTAAGACCAATAAATTGAAACTAACCAAAATTTCAGCTTCTTTTTGAAATTTTTACTGAAAATATTTGCAAAAATTTCATTTTTCTAAAAAATCTTGACTTTTTTTCAATAAAATATACGCTTTTGTTCGACATCTTTTCTTACGTTGAAAACTGACATTATTGAAAATTTGATTTTTTTCAAAAATTTAGTTTTTGGTGACGCTTTTTACCACTTTCTAAAAATGTCCTAAATTTTCCAAAATTTAATTTTTGTGGAATTTCGATTTATTTTTGAAAATATTGATTTCGAATATTTTTGGAAGTTGGGCCCTTTTCTCGAAAAATTAGTCAAAAATTTCTTAAAACTTTAATTTTTTCTCCGATTTTCAAATTTTTCCCCAAATTTAGATTATTTTATAATCGTTGAATTTTTTTTTAAATAGATTTTCTTGAATTTCGATTTAATATTAAAAAATTGAAATACAAATCTTGTCCCCTGAAACCAAGAAATATTAAAAAACACAATAAAAGTTGCTCTAACGCGTTTCGATAGCCAGAGAGATACTCACAAATTTTGGAAAATAATCAAGGACCAGTCCGTTTCACCAAAAAAAAAAAATAATAATATTAAAAATTTCGACTTTTTTAACACTATTAATAAACATTTGAATATAATACTTTTTTAAAATTTTGAGTTTTTTTCTTAATATCAACTTTTTATTAAAAATTTCGTTTTTTTTTTTTTAAATTTTGACTTTTTTAAAAATTTGGTTTCTTCCACAGTTTAGATGCTTTTTCCAAAAATGTTGACTATTTTATAGAAGAAGACAATTTTTCGAGATTTCAACTTTTTGTCGAAATTTCGACCTTTTTGAAATATTTACTTCAAAATTTCGACTTTTTTGAAAATTTGTACTTTTTTTGGAAAAATTCGAATTTTTCGAAATTTCAATCTTTTCCCAAGACTACCACTATTATATTTTTTTTGAAAATTTCCACCTTTTTAAAAAATTGACACTTTTATGCAAATTTGGACTTTTCAGAATACCTTAAAATTTCCGGAAAATTTTGAATTCTTTTAAAAAATTTGAATTTGTAAAAATTTTGACTTATTTTAAAATTTTGAATTTGTTGACAATTTTGACTTCTTTCGGAATTTCGACTTTTTTTAGAAATTACGACTTTCTCATAATTTGGACTTATTTGAAAATTTCTCGAAAATAAATTTACATTTTTTTAAAATTTAGGTTCTCTTTAAATGTTGAAGTTTCAACAAGTTGCCCAACTTCCACTTTGTGATTAAAATGGTTTTTGTAATTATTTAACATAAATTAAGTTTTTTATTTAGAAGGTTAATTTGAAACTTTGAGTAATGATCCAAATTCAAAAAGAAAAATTCAAACAATAAAATAGTCCAGAAACCAAACTGAGCATTAAAAAAATATAATATTTAAAGTTTAACTTGAATTTTAAAAATTTGAAATCTTTTAAAATAAATTTGGACAGAAATTTGAATTTAGAATTAAAATCTTTAATATTTTTCCAACATTTCGAGATTTGTTTTGAAATTATGAATTTAAATGAGAATTTCGACTAATCAAAACACGACATATTGATTGCTTAGGCATTCAAAATGTAATAGGTTAAAAGCAAAATTGTAAATAATCTTTTAAAAGGCCGCCACATTCATAAAAGTCATGACACGCCCCTGCAACAAATTAATCATCAAAATGTTTATGCGTGGAGCAGAGAGTGCGTGGAGCTAGCTTCGGTTTTGGTGGTTTTTGTTTTTTGGTAATACTTCTACTTCTACTAGCCTACTCTTATGCACATTTATTTGAAATGAACTATACAGAATGGACCATAAGTAATGGTACATAGAGCAAGAATAGATTTTTCGTATAAAAATATCGTGATTTAGCTACATTTACCTTATACCAAAAGTTAATATTTACAGAGATACAAGGTGTCAAAGTTGAAAAAAATTGTGATCTTTTCGCATAACTGATGAACACATTTCACTATAGACAAGAAATTTGGCGAAGGGGGATTTCTTTGCTCAAAAAATTCTAATTTGCTACAGATTGTCAGTAACTCATAGGGTGCGCCACCTGCACTACCCTTGTATTATTCTAAAGCATCATAACTTTTTAATGCCTTCATGTACACTTATTTTAAATAGATATTTTTATTTACCTACATTTCTTTATGAAAAAAAGGTATACTTTCTAAATGTTGATACAAGCAACCGTTTTCAAGATATTTACCTTCAAAGTTTGCCGTACGTTTATTTTAAGTTTTGTAAATGTGAATTTTTCGCAGTAGGTTTCAAAATAAAAGTAATAAAACTAACTCTAAAATAGTTTATATCAAATATTACTCTACTGACATTATTATTACAAACATTTTTTAAATTTCTAAAGCAAATTTAAATAAAATACCAAAACAAAATTTATTTTCAAATATTTGCATGTGGGAAATGACCTCTTTTTCATGTAAAGGTAATGTAAAATATTAAAAATCTGGCTGTCCTTTATTGAAATTCATCTCCAAATATCTGCTTTGACAACCCAGACTATTAAAATTTTCTTGTGCGGACTCAGAGAACATATCTGACATCTCTATGTTAGAAAATAAATTACGTCTTAATTTTTTGGATTTTCTTTATTGAGATTTTCAAAATTTAGGTAATAATATTATCAGCAAAGTAATATTTGGCATAAATTAGTTTCAAAGCTAACTTATAATTACTTTTTTTTCAAGCCTTCTTCGAAAATTTAATATCTTAGTAATTTAAAACCAAGGCACGTCAAGCTTTAAAGCAAATATCTTGGAAACGGTTGCTCGTATCAACTTTTAGGAAGTACACCTTTTTTACGTAAAAAATATGGGGAAATAAAATCAGCCATTTAAAATTAATATACACGGGTGCACAAAAAAGTTATGATGATTTAGAATTATGCAGGATTGCGTAGGTAGCGCCCCCTATCAGCTATTGGTAATATGTTAGCAAATTAGAGTTTGTAGACTTAAGAAACTCCCTTGTGCCAAATTTCGTGACTTCATTACAATTCATTCCATAGTTATACGAAAAAATCGAAATTTTATTTTTCAACTTTGACACCCTGTATCTCTGTTAATATCAACTTTTGGTATAAGGTAAATGTAGCTAAATCACATAATTTTTATTTGAAAAATCCACCATTGCTCTGTGTACCATTAATTATGGTCCATTCTGTATATGTATTTAGTTTGTGATGTAAATTATGACAAGTTTAAATATTAAATTTTTTTTTCACTTTTAAGGAAAACCAGAGCAGAAATCGAAATTCAGTTTTGGTCGGTATCTTTAATGTGACAACACATTTAAATTAAAAATCAATTTAACTACTTTAAACTTCACAGCGAAATTGCTTCCTCTTCATTGAATTGATGAATACGGTCCTGACTATTCAAAGCTTTTGTTTTGCCGCCAAGCCAAGCGGCCACTGAAAGACTCAAAGACGACGTTTGTCATTTGTCAGGTGTTCGGAGCATGTAAACAGTTCCATGTGTAGTGTGATTTTGTTGTACCTTTTGTTACATTTTCTGTGTTATTTATAAATTTTGTTGTTTAGTTAATGTAAGGCTAATTACTACGTACAAATGGGTGAAACCCAAGATAAGTTACCTGATACGTTAACGCCGAAAAGTCCTTTATCAGCTTCTTTAAAAGCAGTTGATAAAATTAAAATGCCATGGGGCAGGCTTTATTCTTATTTAACTTTTTTGGACCCAGTGGGTAAGTAAATTGTTTTACATTCGTGTTTGCTTCACATAAATATAATGTATTCTCTGAATGTATTTTATAATACATCTGATAACAACTTGATGTAAAGCAAATAGTGAATTTATTATTAACGGTTGCTTTAGTAAATGTTTAAATGTATCGGTTAGTTCGTGGCTTAAGCAAATGGTTCGGAAAATAAATTTCGGAAGTTTTTACAAAAAATTCAAGTCAGTTTTGACGAAGGGGATTTGAAGACTCAAAAGCGAAAATTTACCAAATTCACTTTTAAGATTTTGGAAAATAACTGAAATATCATGTCTAGTCACATTTAAATCAGTATATCAAGAGGCCACAGATTTGACATAGCATGCATACACCAACAGTGAGTTAAATCTAAAATTGTTTCAATAAACTCAGTGCAATCAAACTAAATCAGTGGTTCAGTTGAAAAGATCATCAAGTGGGCTGTGAAAATTTCTTATGTTTTTAGCATATGTCTTACAAAGGTTACTAGTCGCTGACAACTGTAAGATTTTAATATACTTTTCAAATTTTGGATTGAATTTTACGGAAAAAATAGGAAATTTTAAATTTAATCTTGTTGTTTCTTTTTCATTTTTATTTAAATTCAGAATTTAACGTTATCTCAAAAATAACAATTTTAAATTTACCTTGAAAAAAAACTTTAATTGCACCCAGCGATTGCAGATGCCATAGATATGTCATTATTAAACCAAGTAGCTACAATTTATAGAACTGTCCTTATATTTAGATTTAAACATTGGATCCCTACTAGAATTTGGCTAGGTATAAAAATAGATGGGTAATTAAACAGAAGGGTTTCCTAATTATCGGAAGGTTTGTTTACTACTTTAAGAAGCTATTTTGAATATTCTGTGGCATGTTCAATTTGAGTTTATTTACAGGGTGGGCTCTTAAAAATGAATCAGGGTCAATAACTCTCAGGAAAATTATTCTTTGAGCTCGACTTTCTAAAAAAAGTTGAAATTTCGATTTTAAAGTCATACTGTTAAGAAAAAAATTAAAAAATTGACTTTGAGGTAGTTCATCGGTCAGTTGCTTCTCTATAGATTTTCTTTTAATTTCTGTCAGATGTTACCACATATTAAATAAGTATTAGATTCTCCTGTGTGCAAAAAGTTTTCTAATCTAGTGTGCTGTTGTCATTTTTTTTCATGTTCACGTATAATCTTACTTGATGGGTATTTTAAACAGAAGGGTGAATAAACATAACCTTAAACAAAATATTTTATTGATTTAGTGTTATAATAGAAGACAAATCTTTTATTGTTGAATCCTATTTTCGAAAAGCCCAAAAAAGCAATCGTGATAGTACTGCCTAGGGATGTCGATCCCTTTTTAAAATAATCGGTTTTTGGATCGATTCGAATCGTGAGCAAAGTAATCGATTCCCGATAAAATTGGGTGCTGAAAGATCGATTTCCGCTTATTCGCCTTGTTGGTGCAATTTTTAAGCATTTCTAATACAAGAAAAATTGAATGATAATGAAGAATTGGCGTCATATCTCCTGTATCAAAAATGTCAACTGTAAGTGATACAAATGTTAAATTATTGTGACAAAGCATTCAAAAATGGAAATTACGCAATAATTTATAGGCAACGCAAAGTTTAAAGAAAATGTCACTACCATTATGTCCAAATTTAAATTTAATTTAATTTTGACCATTATGTCCAAATTTAAATTTAATTTAATTTTGAAAGTTTTTTCTTGGATTTTAAACACTAATATTTATATTTTAATTATTTATTCCTAATTAGAAATATCCGATACATCTTTATTTTCTGATTTGTTTTTTATTTATATATTTTTGTTTTTTTTACGAAGATGTAGAAAATACATTCATTTATAAAAATATATTTAGAAATATGAAGTTTAAACTGGAAATTACGAGATGAAAGTGGAAATTTCTCCTTTATTCTCCAAATTTCGAATTTTTTGAGGAAATTTCATAGAATAAGTCGAAATTTCGGCTTTAATCTTGAAATTTCAACTTTTTTTCACGAAATTTCGAAATAAGTCGAAATTTCTTATTCTACGGTTAGGTTAGGCAGATGACAGTTTAGCCTCACCAACCCTTAGAATATAAGACTATTCTAAGCACCAACCCTTTTACAATTTAATATTGAGATTTAGCAGTAGGGTACGTTCAGTAATTTCAATTTTTTATTACCCAAAATTTCGACTTTCTTGACACATATATGCATGCAGTAGAATTTTGCAGAAAAAAGTCGAAATTTTGAGTTCAAAGTCGGCATTTTACAAAAGCGTAGGAAGGCATTGATTAAAAAAAATTATATATAGAAATTTCGACATTTTACAAAAGCGTAAAAAGGACACTGATTATAAAATTTTTTTTTTAGGGGTTTCGACTTTTTTATCAAAATTTCGATTTTTTTTTAAATTTCGACTTTTTTTCTCTACATTTCGGCTTTAAACTCGAAATTTCGACTTAACAGTTGGTAGTAGGGTGCTTCAATAATTGCTATTTTTAATAAGCATATTTCGAGATGAAAGTTGAAATTTCGCGAAAAAAGTTTAAATTTCGAGTTTTAAATCGAAACTCTGTGAATAAGATCAAAATTTCGAGAAAAAAATCGGAATTTGAGAAAAAGGTCGAAATTTCTAGTTTTAAATCGAAACTCCGTGATTAAGATCAAAATTTCGAGAAAAAAGTCTGAATTTAAGAAAAAAGTCAAAATTTCGAGAAAAAAGTCGAACTTTCGAGAAAAACAGTTGAAGTTTGAGAAAAACTTAGGTCGAAATTTGAGAAAAAAGTCGAAATTTCCAGAAAAATAGTCGACATTTTGAGTTTAAAGTCGAAATTTCGAGAAAAATGTCGAAATTTCGATATTAAGGTTAAAATTTCGAGAAAAAAGTCGATATTTGAGAAAAAAGTCGAAAATTGAGGAAAAAAAACGAAATTTCGAGAAAAAAGTCGAAATTTTCAGATTAAGGTCGAAATTTCGAGAAAAAAGTTGAAATTTGGGAATAACTTCGAAATTTCGAGAAAAAATCGAAATTTCGAAATATTTCGAGAAAAAAGTCGAAATTTGCGAAAAATGACTAAATTTCGAGTGAAAAAGTCGAAATTTGCGAAAATAGTCGAAATTTCGAGAGAAATGTCGAAATTTCGATATTAAGGTCAAAATTTCGAGAAAAAGGGCGAAAACTCGAGAAAAAATAAAAATTTGAGAAATGAGTCAAAATTTCGAAAAAAATGTCGAAATTTTGAAAAATAAAGTCGAAATTCGAGAAAAAAATCGAAATTTCGAGAAAAAAAGTCGAAATTTCGAGATTAAAATCGAAATTTGAGAAAAAAAGTTGAAATTTCTTAAAATAAAATTTTGTTTAACCGATGTCCTTTCTACTCTTTGTAACATTTCGAAAAAGTTGAAATTTCCAGAAAAAAGTCAAAATTTTCAAAAAAACGTCGAAATTTTGAGAAAAAAGTCGAAGTTTGAGAAAAAAATCAAAATTTCTAAAAATAACATTTTTTTAATCGATGTCCTTTCTACTCCTTTGTAACATTTCGTTAATTTCGATTTAAAAATTGAAATTTCAACTTTTTTCTAGAAATTTCGACTTTAAACACCAAATTTCGACTTTTTTTTCGAAATTTTCACATTAAAGTCGAAATTTTGACTATTTATTAAAACGTGTGTAACGTGTTCAACCACTAAATAAAAGTTTTTAAGACGGGTAACAGGTAATAAAATAACGTAGGGTAATTTTTGTAAATATACGGTAATTTTAACTGCGTGTGCACGGAATTTTACCTTCAAATATATGGCAACCCTGCACCACAGTTATCTTTTCTATTCTGTCAACGACATAATGAATGAATAAAAATGTTAATGTCAAAAAGAAACCTTTTTTTCTTTAAAGTAAATAATTTTGACAGTGACGTCTATAAATTTTCATTTGACATACTATTTACCAGGAAATGCAGTTTGGACAAGATTCAAAGTTTATACAGGGTGTTCCAAATTCACCGGAACATTTACTTAAACTTCAGACGTCGTTTTCTTTGTGAATTTAAATGGAACATACAGTATCGTTTTATTTTAAATAATGATATATTTAATTATCTTTAAGTTCGTATGTATGTTTTCTACGCTTAAAATCAGTAGTTTAAGAGACATAACATTTTCACGAATTGTGCTATTTCTCATCATTATTAAAAAAAAACAAGTTTTGGTCAAGGATAGCATGCTTCGGTAAACTATAGTAACTTTGTAAGGTAATTTCATTTGTTTTATTTTAACCTAGCTTAATTTACAAATAGTTTTATTTAAAAAAGACAACTACATACTTAGTTTAGTATTTAATGAAATTGCGAAACAAATATCCAACACAAATAAAAAACAATGTTCTACTCCAACAAATGTTCAATATGGGAACAATTTTGTTCTTCACAGTCTTATTTTTTTCTCAAAAGAGTTCTTAACATTTGTTAAAATACTTTCGCCAATTGTTTCAAAAGCATTTCGTATTCGATTTTTCATGTCATCTGGGGTGGTAGGAGAAACATTGTATACAATGTTTTTTACATACCCTCTTAGGAAAAAGTTCAATGGGGTTAGGTTCGGCGATCTAACTGGCCAGCTATGGGGACCGCCTCTACCAATCTATTTATTTTGAAATTTCCTATTTAAATAGTCCCCTACAGAAGTGTGAAAATGAGCAGGAGCCCCGTTTAACTGAATCCACATTTTTTGTTGTCTTGTATTTAAGGGTACATCTTCTAGTATAATCCAGAAATGTGTTTTTAGAAATCTTTGAAAAACTTGCCCATTTAAGGGGCCATCAAAAAAGTATGGTCCCCGCATGTTATTGCCAATAACTACACAAAATACATTAACGCTCAAACGATTTTGATAATCCTGACTACGACGAAATAAATGTGGATTTTCAGTGTTATAATAACGAAAATTGTGACGATTAATTAGGCCGGTATTATAAAAAGTGCATTCATCTGTGAATAAAATAGAATCATAGAAGTCAGGTTTTTCTCTAACTTTCTCAAGAAACCACACACAGAATTCCAAATATGGATGATATTGATGTTTGTTGAGTATTCTTCGTATACTTGTTCTTGTTATCGTTGTTTCTTTTTCAAGAATTCTGGAAGTTATATTAGGGTTTTCAGTAATTAACTGCAGTATAAGAAACTCATTTTCTTCGTTTCCCGTAATAAGTTTCGGCATTTTACGGGTTTCATACGCAATGGTACCTGATTGACGAAATCTTGCTAATAGTCTGAAAGACGTTTTTATCTGGATGCCTTTTATCCGGAAACTTCTGAGCGTATACTCTGGATGCTAATAAACAGTTTTCACCTACTGTCAAAATCATGTTGACCTTTTTGTCAATAGAAGATCTTCTTATTTTAACAAATTCAACTACTTAATAAAGAAGTCAACATAAACTCTCTTGAATTAAGAAAATCCAATTTAACCTATATGAGAGTTACGTCAGTTCTGACGTCTGCCAACTATGATCAAATGTTATCGGAGATATCGGATCAACAGCAGCATAATTCGTCAAAAAATGAGTTTTATCCCCTAAACCATTGAACTGTATGAGAAATGCATACAGTCTGAAAGATAATTAAATTTTCTAGTATTTAAAACAAAAATATATTGGGTGTTCTATTTAAATTTACAAAGAAATTGAAATCCGAACTTCGAGTAAATGTTTCGGTAAATTTGAAACATCCTATTATAAAGTTAGGTATTTGCCCCAACTGCATTTTCTAGCAAGAGATATGCCAAATAAAAATTTGAAGACGCCACTATTAAACTTTTTCAGTTTCGCGAGTAAAATTAACATTTTGCAAAACTTGTCTTTTTTAAAAAACCTGATTAATTTAAAAAGGGTAAGGTTTTGGTATAGGGAAACCTTAATAAAGCTGACGTTATTTTTTTGCACTGAATTTAAAAATGAAAAGAAAAACATAGTGTCTCATTTAAAAAATCACAACTTTCATATGTACCAATTTTCGGAAGCACCCTGTATATTTAAAACCTTAGCGTCCTATATTTAACTACTATATTTATTTTTTAAAATATATTATCCCATAGCTTCTAGAGGCCGTAGTGTTCAGCGTAGCCCACCCTGTATATATAAATTTTCAAAAAAATGGCAAAATTTTGATAAAGATAGAAATTTTAAAAAGGTCCACCTTCTGTAAAATGTCAACTTCGAAAAAAAGTTGAAATTTGACGATAAAAGGTCGAAATTTTTAAAAGAATTGGAAATCTTGGAAATGGGGCAAAAGTTTCAAAAGAAGTCAAGATCTTGAAAAAATTCAACTTATCAAAGAACTTATCAAAATTTCAAAAAAAAAGGAACCCTCACTTTACGATGAAACTTCAATTGCCTCTATATGTAATTGTCAAAATTAAGTAAAAGTTATGCTTAAAAACGTCAAAACAATTGGCAACATCTATGGTGCTGCTAGTTTCGCTACAAGTAGGAAAAGTTTCAATTTTTATGTTGTAAACATTTTGCATTGCGAAGTGTTTTGTACAATAATTTTGTCCCATCTATTGGTCAGTAAATTCTGAGGGTTTCAGTAGATCCACGTAGGTTTTGTTTCTATTATTTAGCCAAAGGTCCCCCTTTTTTACTCAATACCAAAGTGTGTCGCTTACAAAAACAAAATGTTGGAAAACACTAAGATTTTCACAACTTCACGGCGTTTTTAAATTTGTTAAAACTCCCCTTTCCAATTTCTTTCAAACGATCATGTGTGTACATTCCGTCAAAAAAGTGACGGGAAGGCCTTCAAAGTATTTCCCATTTGACGCAACATACATTTGCCAACGTTTCTTCCACTTCTCGAAACGTCTTGTACAGGCGCTTGTCCAGTATAGCCTGCAGCTCTTTTAACGAATTTTCTTTTATGGCCTCTATCGACTCGAAACGGGTTCCACGTAGTAGAAGTTTAAGGAACAAAAAGAAATCAGTTGGGGCCAAATCTGGTGAATACGTTGGTTGAACAACGGTATTTGATCCGTTTTTTGTCTTAAATTCATTAACAATCACGGCTCTATGCGATGGTACATTATCATCGGGCAAGATCCGCGAATTTTCTTTCCATAATTTCTGCCGCTTTTGACGAATTTTCTGACGCAAAGGCTTTAATACTGCCAAATAATAATCTTTGTTTACCTTCTGTCGTGTCAGAACGAATTCGTAATGCTCCAAATCATGAATATCGCAAAAAAAAAACAATAATCAACACCTTGATTTTTGAGCGAGTTTGGCGTGTTTTTTTTTGTTGGTTTTGGCTCATTCGGAAACTGCTAACTTGTTTGCATGTAAAATTCATAGACCCACGTCTCGTCATTTGTTATGAGTTATAATGCGCTTCATGAATGTGAAATCAGAATTGACACGATCTAACATGTCTTAAAGATATTTGAGCACGATACTGCTTTTGTAGAAAGTTTGGCTCCTTTGGAACGAGACGAGTAGCATGCCCAAATTATCATCAAAATCGAGCGAATGGACTTGTGTGAAATGTTTAAATTATAAGCAATCTTTCCTAAATGGACATGCCGATTTTCGAACACAATTTTTTTCACCTTTTCGATGTTTTTGTTGGTGGTGAAATATGTGAAAGGTCTTTATCAACGAGTCTTGTGTTCGACGATCTTTTGACCATCTTAAATTGCTTTGTACCATTCTCTGGTTTTGATAAAACTGATTCCCCATAACATTCTTTTAACATATTTAGCGAGTCTGCACATGAGATTTCATTTGCAACACAAAATTTAAGGTAAATTCTGGTTCAATAGTTGTGTCCATTTTAAAAATCGTGATTTACTACTGATGTTTATTAACTAAAACAGCCGATGTAAAGAAACTGATTGACCGATGGCGCTCATGTGTGATATAGTAGTTAGGGACAGGTGTTACTAGATTAAGAAAAAAAGAATTTGAATAACTTATTATTAGCAGAGGCTTTTTATACTGTAAATTCCCGGTACAGAAAGTATTTAGCTTTCTAGCGAGCCTACAGCTATATAATATGTAGCAAAATTTCGTTAGGTAACGCTGTCAGACCATTATATTATAGATATACTATATTAACGGGAAGGTTGTGATTATCGTTAGATGACGATGTCATCCCTGTCAAATCATTTATTTACATAGAACATGAAGAAAGTTTTTTTACTGTTTCCGGATATAATATTGTTGCGCGTTATCGGTTCAAATGATTAACACTTGGTGAATTGTAACCACTTCACTAACACTGTTTAATTAACTAACTTATTTATTCATTGACTTCTACCTCACTGAGGTATAGATCCCCCTTCGAGTTCCAGAAGGAACAAGCAGATAAGATTTATCGTTTTCCAAAATTTCTGGAACGCTTATCTGCCGTTTGATTCATTATCGCGGCCGCTTCCCCTTATCAAATTTTCTAGAAAATTCCTAACTAAATTTTATAATTACATTTTGTTACAATATTAATTTAGGTGTATGGGCAGTAGTTTTTCGGGATAAACGTATTCGACTAATGATCCTGCCTTGCAAGGTATGTCTGCCAATTTCAGTAATTCACCTGTGAAAAGCGGACAAACAGATAACCACACTTTCGTATTTATATATTAGTTGAGATTTTATATTACCGTAAATTTTCTTAATGAAAATATTTTTCAAAACGGAAAAAAGCTATATTGCTAAAAAAATGTATATTTTGTAATCTTTATTATTTTTTAGACATGCTTTACAATACGATAAGTCTTGGAAGATCCGAAGATTGTGATATAATTATACACAAGAACAAATTCCATCCAAATCACATACTATTAATTAGCAAAAAACATTTTGAAATAACCCGTGACGAGGAAACTAATATTGTGTACATTTTCGATTATTCAAAAAACGGTACCTATATTAATGGAAATTTAGTCGGAAAAGGCAAAAAACGTATTATACAAAATGACGACGTGATTTCTGCAGGAGCAAAGAATCTCAAATGTAAGTCAGATTTCTTTATTTAGACATGTTTAACTTTTGTATCACCATTTGCTTTCAGTATTTATATATAAACCCTTGCGTGGTGAAGATGACAATTTTCTTCCACCAAAATTACGGAATAAATATCAGATTTCTAGAATATTAGGAAAAGGAGCATGTGGCGAAGTTAGATTGGCATTTGAGAAGGTATGTACATGGCGCAGGTATTTAGAATAACGCGGTTTTTAGCTAAAAGCCTAGGAAATTTGGTAAACGTCGACAAATAACAAAGTAATATAATATTTTGTTTTTTGACTGGTTTAAACGAGTCATTTACCTAAAAGACACTATGTATCAGGCGAATAAGCAAAACAGATATTATTTTTCTAAATGACTGAGATAACTTAGTATTTTACTCAAGTGACGGATCTGTTTTAGGCCTTTAGCAAAAGCTAAATGGCTACAAAAGAAGAAACTGTACAATCCGTCAGGCCAAAAAAGAGGTGGTGAAAAAATTTTGAAAACTTCAATAAAAAAGTTAAAAAATTGAAATATGATCCTCTTTCTAATAGAAGTACCAGAGGTTAATTCTGGACCACTGGAACACAAAAATATTATGGCGAAAATATTGTTATAAAACGACCATGCAAAGAAATATTAGTTAGGCTATTCTAAAAAATTGGTTATTTTGAAAATATTTAGAGCAAAATTATTTACTGAAATTCCAAAAGATATTACACATTTATATTAAATTTAAAGGGCAGGGTTTTAAAAAATGTCTGTACAAATAATTCACAAAAAATGTTGCTGTAAATCGCGCTACACTAGAAAAAAAAACAGATTTTACGTGACCCCGTAAAAATAAATCGAGTGGCGGTAAGTCCGGAAATCAAGGTGACCATTCAAAAAAAACCTTCTTCTAATGCACTACAATTTACAAGTGCAGGGTTGGTATTTGAGATTATTTCGTTGTGATGGCTGGGGGTGAAGAAGTAAGTTAGAATGGATTAGATAATACATCGTTGGAGTTTCTCTCCATGTTACATGAACGCCTTCGATGGATTTTTGATATCCTTTTTGGCAACTTAAATATTTTTTGATACTGGATTCGATAATGATTTTGTTTTCTTTTTAACTACTTAATGCACAAATTAATTTGGCATTTTCTGCCAAAAAATGATCAGTTTTTTTCACTAATTTAGTTTCATGAATATATTGACAAGTTTTTATGATGATAAATTATATAATACATTACACAAATAGGGCATATAAAATTTGTTTACAACGTAATATGTTAGCTCGTGTGAGGCACGGGCATATTCAAAATTTGCCAGAAAAGAGCACTCGAGTCAGACATGGGTTAGTGCATTAAGTGGTTAAAGACTTCTTACAATAAATATATTTTATTTTCATCTAGGTAGTGCATAGTTACCAATCCCATATATTGTCAAGATAGCAAATGTCTATAGTGAACGTATGTACATATAAGGAATGTTTTCTTGAAAGCCTAAAACAGTTTCGTCATTTGAATAAAAGACTAATTTATATCAGTCATATAGAAAGATAACATTTGTTTTACTCATTTGCCTGATGAGCAATGTCTTTTAGGTAAAAGACTAATTTTTTCCGGTCAAATAGAAGAATTTTTAATGATTTCTTTATTTGCCGACCTTTACCAAATTGCCTAGGCTTTTAGTTACAAACCGCGTTATTTTAAATGGCTCCGACATATATAGTAATTAGGAACTTCGGAAAATATTAATCATTTTTGTCTTTTGGCAGACTACATGTCACGTCTATGCTATTAAGCGAATAATAAAAGCCAGCTTTTCTAACTCTAATGTGGACAAATTGAACCATCCTCTGAAAGTACACAATGAAGTTGAAATTCTTAGAGCCCTTTCACATGTAAGTTTTCCTTTTCTTATTGACCATGTGTTACACTCACAATTGAAAAATATAAAAATAACCATGTTTTCTTGCATCGTTAGAGGGACAGTATTAGGTAAGGTAAAAAAAAATCATCTCAGAATGTTGAAAGTTACAGTCTTACACTCGAAATTATTTTGTCCCTTTCCTTAAAAGCTCCGCTTTAAACTTGCGTATTCACAATTAGGTCATTATTTTTACTTTTTCTTTCTAAATTTGAGCTTTTTTTTTGTCTCCCAAAATTTAAAAGCAGAAGGTCTAGAGAACGGTCCAAATGTTGAGATTAAAGTTTAAAGCGGAGGTGGGCAACAGCCGGTTCGCAGTCATGTCAAATTCGGTCCAATGCATGAAATATAGATATTTTCCAAATTTGATTTTTTCTCAAAATTGAAAAATTTCGATTTTTCAAGCTGAAAATTAGGAACACAAAATAGTAAATTTTAAATGTTTGGACAATTTGAAAAATTTCGATTTTTCAAATTGTCCAAATATTTAAAATTTTCTATTTTGTTTTCCTAATTTTTCAGCTTGAAAAATGTTTTTCCTTAAAAATGTCAAGGTTCATCGTAAAATTCTGATATAGGTTTTCCCATAAAATGTCTACCTTCCACTCAAAATTTGACGTTTTTCACATATATGACGTTAACTCCAAAATTTTTACTTTAATCTTTTTTTGGTTTTTCGAAGTTTATGATTATAATCGAAATAACATTTTTTACTTGAAATTTCAAATAAAAGTTTTATTTTTCAAACAGTTGAGTTTCTCAAAAATTGGATTTTTTCAAATATTTTTATTCAAACTTACCAAAATTTTGAAAAAGTTGAAATTCGAAAGAAATATTTACTGCTCTCGAAATTTCTCATAAAACATTTTTTCGAAATTAATGCTGTTTTTATCAATATTTTGATTTAATGTTTATAAAATGAATCAATCTTGAGAAAAATGAAATCAAATGACATCAATTTTTCCCTTTTTTATTTAAACGGTGACATATTTTCAGTGTTGCCAGATGCCTTGAAAACTTTTTTACTAAATGACGCCCCAAATTATACTAAACCCCAAACCCTACTATATTTATTACGAAACTTAGACATTTTTTGTTATCGGAAATCGTAATGCAGTGGTTTCCAACTTTTTTTACCTGCGCCCCCCTTTAAAAAAAAAAATAAATTGTTGGGCTTCCTTAATTTTTCTAACAATCTAATTTCATAAATACTCAACTGATAATTTATTTAATGGACTACCAAACAATATACAATATATATATTTTGGTTTGTATTCGAAAAAATATTTTGGAAACAGCTGCATGCCCCCCTTGCAACAGTCTCGCGCCCCACAGGTTGGAAACCACTGTCGTAATGTATGTACCTGAAAATTTTTAATGACGAAAACTTAAAAATTTTACTAATCCGGCAACACTGCATACTCTCGAAAGTTTAAGAAATAGTTGAAAAAAAATCTTTTTCGTCCAATTGTTATCCTTTACGAAAATATCGAAATTTCGAAAAAAAGAAAATGTTAAATTTTGAGATTAATATTTTGATTGGTTTTCAAAATATTTGTTTAAAATTTAAAAGACTGAATTTTCGGGATTTATGTTTAAAGTTTAAATGAGTAAAAAAGAAAGTTTCAATTTTTACATTTTCCTTTCAATTTAATTTTAACTCCAAATGTCTGTTTTTTCTAAAACCTCAACTATTGAGTTTTCGTTCAAAACTTAAAAGTTTTACCCAATATTTTTGTTTAAAACTCTTTGGAGTTTTTTTCTGGAAATTTTTGATTTAAATTCAGGAACCAAGTTTTTTGTTAATATTTGGAGTTTATTTCGAAACTATGTTGTTGCTTTTTATTTAAAAATGTCGTATTTTTCCCAAAATTTCTAGTTTTACTCAAAATTTGAACTTTTTCTCTCGAATTGTTGACTTTTACTGGATTTTTAAATTTAAAATTGAGAAAAAAGTTTAAATTTCAGAGGCAAATGCTGAAATGTCTTTTCTTTCTGGAAATCTAAGTTTACAAAAATTTACAAGGTTTTGCATTTAAAGCTTAACTTTCGAGACAAAAATTAGAATTTTTAGATTGACGTCGATATTTCTACTTTTTTCTTGACATTTAAAGATTGAATCCAACAGTTCTGTTTTTGTCGGCATTTTGATTTTGAATTCAAGAGTTTGCGTTTTAATTTAAAATTTGGATTTTTTTGTAAAATTTCAATTTATGATCCGAGATATTCACCTTTTCTCGAAATTTAGGTTTTTAGGGTCGAACTTCAGATAAAAAAAGGTTTAACTTTCTCTACTTGATTAAACATTTCTTTCTATAAATATTTTTAGGTTTTCTTAGAATTTCATGTTTAAAGTCAGAATTCAAATCTTAACATACATAACACTTGGAAATGTTTGTTTTTTTCGAATTTTCATCTGTTTCTGAAAATTATGACTTTAAAACGGTGTTTTAAAAAAATTTGAAATATTTAATCTTTTCTTCTTAACATGAAATTTATGTTGTTTTTTTTATTTTAACTTTAATCTTTGACATTTTGGATTTTGATTCAAAATATGAGCTTAAAAATTGGGGTATTTTTTTTTTAATTTCACTGATTAAACTTAAAAAAACCAAATTCAAAATCTCTCATAATTTTGTCGGCATTTCTAGTTTTTTCGTCGATGTTTCTAAAATTTCGGGACTAAAAAGCGGTCGAGATCCCGGGATCCCGATTCTCAGGATTCCGGGATCAAATCCTCTAGGTACGACTCGTATTGCAAAGTATGTTGCTTGAAAATTCAGATTTTTAATTTTTACGAGTGGAAGTTTATTGATTTGCCCCTTTTTAAGAAAAAAACATTAATATTTCTAAAATTAAAATTGAATTAGATGCCAATAAATATAATAGTAATTGTTTTAGCCTTGTGTTATTAAAATGAAGGAAATTGTTGAGACTGAGAAAGAAATGTTCATAGTATTAGAATACATGCAAGGAGGTACCTTAACCAGTCGAATCCTGTCAATACACCCTTTAACTGAATCAGATGCTAAACTACTCTTTTACCAAATAGCCTTAGGGGTGCAATATTTACATTATGAAGGGATAAGCCACAGGGATTTAAAGGTGATATTTAATATTTTAATTTAAGAAATGAGCCATAACATTGTGTCTTAATTTCCAGCCTGATAATGTACTACTTACATCTGACAAGACTGAAACTTTGGTAAAAATATCAGATTTTGGACTGAGCAAAATATTGGACGAAGTTAGTAAAATGGACACCATATGTGGGACACCCCATTATGTAGCACCAGAAATCATAAATAAGCATTTTTCAGAATATAACAAGCAAGTTGACGTTTGGAGCCTTGGGGTTATTTTATTTTATATGTTAAGCCAAGAGTTACCTTTTAAGTAAGTTTTGACAGTTTATTTGGTACAAAATGTTTAAAACATTTGACTGTATTAATAATGTTTTTCAGAGGACCAAATAGAGTTTTGGAAACTCATATAATAAATGGTGTTTATAATTTTAATGGATCTGCTTGGTCTGGAATATCAGTCGATGCAAAGGATTTGGTGAAGAAAATGTTAATAGTTAATCCTCAAAAACGAATCACAATTAATCAAATATTAGCACACCCTTGGTTTGAAAAGGTATGGAATTTATATTATTAAGGCTTCGACTCTTAACTGTACCAACTAAACGGAAAACCGTTATTTTTATCTGAACAAAAGCCAGAAATGAACCAACCAAAAAAAATGATTTATTTACATGCAGTATACATTCAAATACATCATTAATGCATTCTTATTTGCTACTTCAGAGATTGCCACTTTGCTACCTTTTTTTTCAAATTTATGAGTATATTTTAACTATTCATTTTTTCCTAAAAATTTTAACATTTTAGTTTTAAAATCGATATTTCGAGTCTAAACAAAAACTCCGCTTTTTTTTTACTTTTTTTATTTCGAATTTTCTACTTTTCTTCAAATTGCAGCTTTATTTTATATTTGTATGTGAATATAAACATTTACTTGTCAGTTGTAATAATGTTTGAAGGATTTTTAACCGAAGGAGTTCAATATTTTTCGAAATTTGTGGATAGTTTTTTTTCCTCAACAATTTAAATTTTTTTCAAAGCATGTCGGAGAAAATGCTAACAAAACACTAAATAATTTCACTTTTTTTCCAAATTTTACCCAATTTGTTCTAGGAAATTATGGCTTCTTTTTGGATTCTTTGTCTTTTGTCTTAAATTTTAAAGCTTACAGACTTAAAATTTCGACTGCTTCGAACATATCAGTAATCTAAAATTTCTACTTCTATAAATTTTTAAGTTTAAACTCATAATTTTTAAAAATCAAAAATTCAACAACCTACAATTTATAAAAAAAACATTTTGAGAAGAAATCGACATTTTGAAAAACAAATTAAATCATTGAGATTTTTTTATAAATTTGTTTTTTAAAATGTTGATTATTTTCTCAAAATATTTTTTTATAAGATTACAATTTTTTTGAAGTTGCAACTTTAAATTTGAACATTTTTCTCCACAAATTGCGTTTGCAACACAATGAGCCTATTGTCCAGGGTTCGTAATATTGTCAGAACTCGTCTTGCAGTTAAATGAAGGAAAATTTTTTAATATGGCACCTGTTAAGATATAAACCGAAACCCAGTGGCGTACCATGGATTTTTGCCGCCCGGGGCCACAAATTACCCGCCTCACCAGTTTCATATTATCGGTTATTTTTCGAAACTAAATTTTAAAAATGACAGAAATAGCTTGAATATTTCAGATTTTATTTAATGTAAACCTTGCAGTTTTTGATTTTTCTAACTATCCGGTTTAAAATTGGAAATCCAAAATTGTGACTCATTTTTTTTCAAAACTAGTTTTAAAGCTTTGAAATGTTTAGACTGAAAAATAGAATTTTTTCCTCTAATTCCGAATTTTTTAAATTTCCTACTTCTCTAGATTGTCTAGATTTTGAGAAGAAATTTAGACTTTTTTATCTGAAATGTGCTTAAAATTTGAACTTGAAATTAAAAAAAATCATTTATAAAAAAATAATTTGGTTTTGATTTTTAAGTCGAACTGTTTTTTGAAGAAAAATGTATGAAATGTCTAATTTAATGTCAAAAATTTGAAAAAGAAACCAATTCTTTATAAAATAAAAATGTATATTTTTTATTAAAAAAATGTTGTTTAAAATAAATCTAAATTTTAAGTTAAAAATCGAGAATTTACAGTTAAGATTTAATATTTTTTGAAGATGTAAAATTAAATTTTAAATCTGAGTTTCGAAATTTATTAAGAAATTTAGACTTTTAAAAAACATTTCAATTATTTTCTCGCAAGTTTAAATTTAATTTGAAAAGTTCGATTTCTTTCTTCAATTTATAAAAATGCATTAACCTGGATTAAATAACAAAATAAAACATTTAAGATTTATAAAACAGAATTTTAAAATTAGAATTTGTTGAAATGTTGGAAAATGTCATAAAAGAGCGTTGCTGTCAAAATACTGATAATTTTTTTAAAGTTTTTTTTGCCAAATCTTTACTCTTTAATTAATATTAAGAGTACAATAAAAAATTCAAATTTATATTGAATATTTTGAGAAAAATCGAAAAGTCAAGAAATAATTCTAATTTTATAAATTGAAATTACTTAAATTTTCAAGGTGTCCGTCAAAATTCTATTTGAATTTTAAAGTGAAATTGAAATATTTAAATTTCAGTGATAAACAAAAATGAAAGAGTTTCAGCTGAAACATTCAGAAACATTTTACAAAATCCTCAATTTCTTTAAAATGTTTATTTTAAACCGAAATTGAAAGACAAAAATGTTAACATTTCTATATTAAAGCGGAGATTTGAAGAAAAAAGTCAAAATTTCAGTAAAAACCGTAAAAGTATTAACTCATTAGCTGAATGAAATTTTACTTTAAAATATTTAATACACTCACACAGGGTGTTTAATTTTCCCTGAACAGGCACCAACTTCATTTTTAAAAATTGCAACCTGCATTTTTTATTTGATTTTCTGGTTTCTTATGGAAAATAAAGTGTAGCTGTGGAAAGGTTTTTTCTAAAATGAAAAACCTAAATTTAAAAAAAAATTGAAAATTTGAAAACTGGTTGAATTTTCAAAAATTTACAAATTTTCAAACAAAACAATTGAATTTTTGAAAAACTGCGAAATTTTCAAAAAAAGCGAAATTTTACTTTCGAAATTTGCAAAAAAGTTGCAATTTTGAAAAAATCGAAATTTTGAAAAAAGTCGACATTTTGAAAAAGTCCAAATTTGGCCAAAAAATTCAAAAAACGGTCCAATTTCCTCCAAAATATCGAAAGTTTGCAAAAATTATGAACTTTTAAACGAAATTTTCAAAAATATCGAAAATTTGAAAACTGGTAACAATTAATTTTTGAAAAATAGTCGAAATTTTTAAAAAAGAATTTTACGTTCGAAATTTGCAAAAATTTGCAATTTTGGAAAAAAGGTGGCATTTTAAAAAGGTTCAAATTTGGTCAAAAAATTGAAAAAAAAAGTCAAAATTTCCCCCAACAAATCGAAAGTTTGCAAAAATGATGAAATTTTTGAGAAAACAAATCTGAAAGAAAATTGGCAGAATTTTCAAAAAATTACAATAGGCTGGAGACAATCTTATGATTGGTGCGCTGGGCCTTTAGGCCACTTATCTCTGTTAAAAATAGTTAAGGTTGATGGATAAGGAATTGTGACACTGCGACGTGTGTCTAGATGCGTATGCGCGTTCGGATGTGGTCGATCATGCACGAAGTGAATATTCTTAGTATATAAGGGTTAATTTTAGGATTATGTGTTCGTATCTCTCTGAAGGTAATAACTTGGCAATCCAAACGCGTTAGTGTTTGTTGTGTTTTTTAATCTTTCTTGGTTTCGGGGTACAAGATTTTATTTCAGTTTTTACAACGTTTTTTATCCAAAATGGCCTTAAAATATCAAATAATATCCAAAAATATATATGGTGCCTCATTTAAAATAACGGAAGTTGGTGTCAGCTTCCCTTCTACAACTTTGCGAATATTTTAATTGTGTTGGCCTCGCCGATTTTGTTGAGCTGTTAAATTTTCAAATTTTTTAGATGAGTATTTTGTCAGGTATCGATCACGGCGATTCCCAGTGGGACACGCTGGATATATTTTTTATTTGAACTGCGACAAAAACCGAAATGATACAAAAAAACTGTTCAGAAAGTTAGTTATAATTAGTTCGTTTCTAATATGGTTTATGCTTTAAATTTTAGGATGTAGCAATGAAGTACAAAGTATCAGGATTGCTTAGCAGTTACTTATCAGATGATTCTGATGATTCGATAATTTTTGATGATCTACCTGCGAAAAAACTTAAAGTTGATCTGGAACTTACAGAGACGAACAGTATGAAGGTATTTTATATTCTATGAAAATCAATAGCAAAATGATTACGTTTTTTGAATGTGTGTTGAAGTTCCTTTAATTATAAGTTGTGTTCTCAATATGCAATTATACAAAGTGCCATTACTTTTTATATGTTATACTGTAGTGTACATTACATATTTTCGTTTACAAAAACGTTAATAATTATTTTGTTTACAAATATTTACACGTTTATCTTTTGAAACTACATAGTTGAAAATGTTTACTCTGTAATATTTTCATATTTTTTGTTGTATGGATTGTTGCTATCTCAATTTTTGTACTTTATCCATTGTGCATCATTATTGCAATATTATTCAATTTATTCTTTAGTTTGAATTACAATTCCACATGTACTTACACTGTTTACTAAAATGTGACCAATATGACAAAAAACCAATTTTTATCTAATTATACTTATTAAAAAGACTATGTTACGTAGTCCCTAAAAAAACTTAGCAGTGGAAATGTTTTATTTAAAGATTAAGAATAAAAACTCTGGCAATTCCAATTTGGACTAGATACAGGTGTCTCAAAATTTAGAGTTACCAAACGAAAATGTGTGACTACGGAGTACATATTGGGTCAAGGAACTACATCGAAATTAAACAAAAACATTTTTTTTCTATGCAGGTGCGCTACACATGAAAGACATTTTTCAAATTTAGCTTGAAGCGATTCCCCTTGTGAGAACTTAAAGTATTCCTAATATCTTTTTAACAGTTTTGTACAGATTAATAAATTTTTTATCACCCTACATAAGTATAAATTAGTTGAACGTTTCTGTAGGCAAGGCTACAAAAAAAAAGAACAATTGCAAGTTTCTGTAGGACTAAACAGATAAGCAGATATATCGATTTTATTTTTCTTGTAGTTGCATATACAATTTATTTGCAAAGTTTTAGCAAAAGATTTATTTTGCATAAAAACAAACCAGAAGAAAAAACCATCTTGACGCTACAGATATTTACAAGAGCAGAGTCCCTTTTTCGTACCCTTGCCATTGCTTTATAAAAACGTTGAAGAATTCCATACTTTATGCAGGGTGGTTAAAAATTGCAACCTGTCGAGTATTAAATATTGTAGAAAAAAAGATATTTGATTAACATCATGAACACTTTTAGCCCTCATAACGTCTACAGCATTTGAACCTTTTTATCTCATGTGTAATGTAAGTTGTTTTTTTTTTGTCCGACTTTGAGATGATGTAATTCCTTAAGGAAGCATTTTAGAAATGAGCTAAGTTGACTTATGGGGTGGAGGGGGGGTGACGAACTCCAGAATCACATCGGAACTCGATCTTGGGCCCCTTTATATTTTCTTATGCTAATTTATAGTAAAGCTAAATATCAATTGACCTGCACCTTTCCTATGATGCTCTTTAATGCAGATAAATTTGAAAAATCAGTTTTGTTTGTTATTTAACTGATCATATTGTATACATTTAGTTGATTTTTAAGTACATCTTTGTGATATTTATAAATGCTTTATTAAATACATATGTTACCTTTCTTGTAGGTAAGACTAAATTTGCATTTATTCTTGAAAGTTTAACGTGAAGTCACAAATTTGTTTCAGTATGCACCTTCTGTGTTTCTTTTCATATTTGTGTGAACACAATATTTTAAGTAAAATTAAATGTAAATTTAATCTACCTATATAGATATTTTCAATATATTTATGTACAAGTTTAGTATTAAGTGTTTTGTATTTTTATAATAAAAGAACGTTTTAAGGCATTTTGTTTATTTTCTTCAAATTTGGTAGCTTATAATTGCCTTCCCATTAATGAAATCACATTAACAAATTTAGCAGTTTCATGTCTCAGAAAATTTGCAAATCCTTAATTTTGTGTTATCTCAATTTATCAGGTTTTAAGAAAAAATAGTCCAACTTGGACCATCTGCATTTTCGGTATTATCAACTTTTGTTTTGGGATCAATTTGGTTAAATCTCAATATTTTTAATAAGTGAATTCAGTTTTCTTGTGCACTGTCAATTTGCGAATATTTTGACATTGCATGTATACAGGATAATTCATAATGAATGGGAAATTCCGGTACCGAAGGGACTAACATATGACAATATTTCAAACCAATCTCGTGAAGAAATTACAGTTTTAAAAGTTGTAGGGCAGCAATTGTAACCACATCGAGCAGACTACCATTTTCACCCTTGTCATCCCAATGCATTTTTGATGACCTAAAAAAAGTAGAATATCATTACCATTTCTGGGCTGCCCTCATTTTGGGCCCTATGCTTTTGCACCTGATTTATTGCGGCTCTTGTATAAAGTAACAAGCTTTTAATTTATAAACTTGCGAAATATATTTTAAATTTAGGTATTTTATGATAGGTAGAACACTGAAAACAAATTTTTGTAGTAAATAATATTAATTTAAGCATCTCGTTTTTTTGCTAATGAATAAGGAAAGCAATTGAAACTTAAAATTTTTCAAATAGGAAGAAGTAGTAATTGAAACTGCATTCACGGCAATTTAGAAACTGAATAAATTGGAGAATAATACCTAAATTTGTAAAAATAAACAGAAAATATTTTTGAAATTTAACCCGTCATTATAATTTTTTTATTAACGCAACATTTCAAGAAACAAGTTGAACTGTAGAAAAAAAGGCGATAATTAAAAAGTGAAAATTTCAAAAATAAAGCCAACACTTAAAAAAAGTAAAACTTAATTTTACATAAATTCTGAATTTTGGAAAATATATCGCCATTTTAGGATTGAAGTTCAAATTTTGGCAAAATATGTTGCAACCTTTCAAAGGGTTTTTCTAAAAATTATAAAAAAATAGGTCTGCAATTCCAGTCTAGAGACGAAATTTTGAATAATGAAAAATTACTTTAAAAAGCTGCTTAAAGTTCAAATTTTTAAAGCCTAATTTTGGAGCTTAAGACTAAAATTTAGGAAAAAGTCATTTATTAACTAAACATTTTAAAGAGCTCGCTTATAACAAAAATCCTAAAATTTACAAAATTACAATCACAAATTTAAGGAAAAAAGTTACATTTATAATTTAAAAGAAAAAAGCGAAACCTTCGAGAGGAAAATAAATCAATGCAAGCTTGAAAATTTGAGGAAAATGTTGAAATTTCGAAAAACATGTACAATTTCCAAAAGTACGTCGAAATTTGGAGGTTGAGTAGAAATGTGTAAAAGCAAAATTCGTTCATCAAAAAAATTAGACATTTTCAAGGAGGTCAAAATTTCCAGGTAAATTTTGAAATTACCGCCGAAAGTCAAAATTTCGAGTTCCCAGCTAGAATTTTTATAGGAAAACAGTGAAAATTCGAGCTTTTCGAAAAGAAAAAAAAAACATTAACATAATAAAAATCCTCCAGATTTTAAGTGTGTAGGCGCTCGAATTTTCTAATAAAATGTTGAAAGTTCGAGCCAACGCAGAAATTTAAAAAAAATCACAATCTTTTCTTTGAACTTCAAGAAAAATATTAACATTTCGAAATTGAATAAAAGATATAGTTGTTCCGGGATTGGAGCGTGTTAAAGAACTGCTTAAAGTGTTCACCCACCAAGAAAGAAAATAAATGAAACATACAAAAGTAGAATACAAAAATGCACGAAATGAAGAACTAAATCTAAACCATCATAACACGATAACTCAGTACGTTCACCATTCACGCATTAAGTGTTACCAACCCTTAAACATGTTTACCCCTAAAACTAAGGTCAAAAACCCCTAAAAACATCACAAGAATTTGAAATACCCCTAAAAAAATTACCTTTTGTAATATCCTTCATTTATAAATTAATTATTTCCAGAATAATATCCTTCTCTTTAATAGGATTAGACTATAGAATTCGTGTAAATTCCGATGCAGCATTCACCACTTTTTGGTTCATATGCAAGTAGAATGCAACCTAGACTACAAAATTCATGCAGCCCTTCAGGCGTGTAGTGGAATCATAGGTAGCTGCTGCTGAACTGCCAACAGTTTTGAAACATTGCCACCTAGCCCAGTGGTTGCTCTCTAGGAAAAAGTTCCCAGAAGACAAGGATTCTAATGCACAGACCAATAGGTTTGAACATTTATTAGATTCGAAGTTTGCAAACCAAATACCGGTTTCGATCTTGTTAGATCTCGTCAGTTTGGTATATCCAACTCGAATGCTAACAAATGTTCCGACAAGTAAGTACTAAAAAATTCACAGACGTCAAGCGTGTGACTCTTAGTACTACCATCTATTGGTCCATAGAGAAACTATGGCCATTGCCAACAATGTCGTATGCAAGTAGAATGCAACCTAGACTACAAATTCATGCAGCCCTCCAAGCGTGTATAGTGTATATAGGTATATATAGGTAGCTAAACTACCAACAGTTGAAATACTGCCACCTAGCGAAGCGGTTGCTCTCTAGGAAAAAGTTCCCAGAAGACAAGGATTCTAATGAGTCACACGCTTGACGTCTGTGAATTTTTTAGTACTTACTTGTCGGAACATTTGTTAGCATTCGAATTGGATATACCAAACTGACGAGATCTAACAAGATCGAAACCGGTATTTGGTTTTCAAACTTCGAATCTAATAAATGTTCAAACCTATTGGTCCGTGCATTAGAGTTTTTGGTTCAAACAAAACAAAACGAACTGTTCATGAAACATCGGCTTTGATTTGCTTTAGCGACTTTATTTTTGTTCGTCAAATATTATTTTCAAGCACTGTGGTAAATTTTCGGCCGATCAACCTTTTTTTTTTTTTGTTGTCAAGATTTTAACTTGGGGCATTTTTATGTACACTGTCCCGCTTTTAAGTTTTAGGAATCTGATAGCAATAGGCAACTAAAATATGCTTCCTTCAAGGGTGTGGATTAAATAATATGAAATCCAAATTTTGAGCAACTGAATCAAATGTGAACGAATCTCTAAAGAACGAATCTTTTTAAATGAAAGAATCAAATGAATCGAATTCCCTAAAATAATCGAATTGCCCACCTCTAGTCACCACAGAATAGTTGTAATACATCTAAAATGCAACGTTTGTAGTCAACACTGGGGACATTTTTTTGTTTTTTTTTTTATTAAACTCCGCATTCTTAGTAACGAAAAATTGTACTAGATATTCTTAAGTGGTTAAGTCAACAAATAAATATGATTGGCTAGATTGGTTTATCCCGGGGTCTATACTTGTAGATTAAGACGTCCCTAAAAATATAAAGCCCCTAAAAAAAATTCCATCCCACTTATTTACCCTAAATTTGGGGGGAAAATTTCTAAGTTAAAAACACTGCCATTCCAGAGGCGAAACCCTTCCTCAATGAAAATGACACAAAAGACAGGATTGTTTAGACTAGGGGTAGTTAACCTTTTTATGTGTGCCGCCCACTTTTGTATCAATTTTGGAGATGAATCGATTCACCAAAAACCAAAGAAGGGCGCTATTAGTTAACAGTTAAAAGAAAGATTGTCAAAATTGTTATTAGTGACGACTAGATAAATAAAGAGATCAAATACACCTTAACTGGTCATAAAAAATATACACCTAATGACATTGACGTAGGCAGGACTTTCTTCAAAAGGGGGCAACAATTATTTTGAAAAATTCATGGACAAAAAAACCTTCTGACTGAGTAATGTGTATTTTTACTTCTTACGCCTCATCCTGCTCTATTGTAGCTACGCCTAGGTCTAATGACTTAAAAAAAGCTCTTCACTTTCAAACAGCCATCCTACTCCATATTTGTAAGTGATTTGATATCTGATGACTAAAAAAAAAGCTCAATTAAGAAATAATTATAAGGTAATTAATTTTTATCAAAGCTATCTATGATTTTTTGTCTTGTATCTTAGTGTCCAAAGAGCCATATGTAATAATCCGACGAATATCTGCTTAACCGTTAAAAATTTCGAAATATTTGTAGGTACAAAAAATGTTCATTATTTAATTTTGTATCTCATAGAAAAAATATACAGGGTGTTCCATTTGAAAAAAACGAAGAAAAATTGCTTTATATTTTAGCCAATTTGGCATTGAATTTTGGACACCCTGTACAAGTTAGGCTTAAGATATTCATAGCAAAGTAACTAGAGACCCACTACAGTAAACGCCTAGCGTAGTTTTGATTTTGGGGCGTTTTTGTATTTTTAATGAATTTTTAAAGAAAATGTTGCAAAATACTTTTTTTCTCTTTATTTATTTATTACTCTGGAACTATCTAACCAAATTTAACAATATCTCAGGAATATGTAAAGTTGTCAGAAAGGAACCCAAAAATGTAAAAAAATACAAGGGGTTCCATTTAAAAAAATTCACCCTCAGCGGCTCACACTTTTTGGAGATGCCCTATACATGTGACTATATTTTCCTGAAATACATTCTTGTACA
Source organism: Dastarcus helophoroides (assembly GCA_028583605.1). Classification (NCBI taxonomy): domain Eukaryota; kingdom Metazoa; phylum Arthropoda; class Insecta; order Coleoptera; family Bothrideridae; genus Dastarcus; species Dastarcus helophoroides. The sequence goes on along the minus strand of CM053328.1, from coordinate 24,336,702 downwards.
GAGTTAAGGTCTGCATGTGAACGAAATTTCTAACTTCTTTATTATAGGACCTATAGATGCCCGACGCACTGTTGCAGGACCCTGTATAATAAGTCTATATTTAGACAGTTTTCACAAACTTGTGCTCAAACATCTAAATATTTTACTTAGTTCGGTTCTGTTCTAGTTAAATATCAATTAACTGGTTATTCAACGGTATCCAAGACCAGAGAAAAATATTTCCCCAACAATGAAGAAGATCCAAATCCAAATTAACCTCAAATAATTTGCAATCACCTTTGTAAACACTAGCGTAATTTTTGTGAAAAGTTTTTTATGCGGTAAAGAGTATTTCAGAATTTATGTAAACTCTTAGTCGTAGTTTTCGGAATTAAAACAATTTTATAGTTATATTACCAATTAAGAAAAATGCTGCGGAGACCTCCTACAAGTATCGAACTTAAATTAGACGATATAAGTGAATATGAAGAGAGAAGACAACAACTGGCGAAAGAACAGGTGAAGAATACAAAAGTAGAACCTCCCAATTGGCTTGGAGGCCCTAAAAGTAAGCAAGAGGTGTATTCGAGAATTGGTTATGTTCCTGATAAAGGTAATAGGGGTGCAGCTTCTTCCATTTGAGATTAGGCCAATATTTTTCTTTTGAAAACAGTTAAATGTTATCAGTGTAGAGGCGTTTGGATTTCAATAATAAATATGTAGGATTCTGCTAATTTTTATGTAAAAAATGTTAATCTTTGGATAGTCTTAATATTATGTGATGAAAATTCATATCAGTGTTGAAATGTAATTAAGGTGTCCTGCAGCATAATAAATGTTTGTATATAAGTTTTCAATCTATATTTGTATTAAGCGTTGTCATCCTGTGTCTGTTATATTTTAATTAATTTTATTTTTCTTATTGTTTTTTTTTTAGTAAATATGATAGGCTCTGCTTTTTAAAATTATATTTTAGAGTTCTCGTACTTGTACTGCCTGTGCATAGTAGTATCTTACTTACAAAGAAATTGAAAGTGGTACAATTTGATTTGAATATTTAGCAAAATAAGTAGCAAGTTTATTGTTAGTCTAAAACCTAGTATTGGTAACTGGATAACTGTCTCTTAACACCAAACCTGTCATAAATTAAAGATGTTTGGACATGATGGGTGAAAGATTATGCGATTACATTCATTTTAAAATGCTGGTTCATTTTAGATATAGAAAATTTAGATTGCTTGAGGTAGGGTGCTTCAAAAGGATATTGGCAATTTTATCAGACCTATGCCACATTGTGTGATTCAGTCTGCACATTCCATGGCATTTACATTTTTGCCAATAAATGTTCAGCAATTTTGTTGAGATTTTCAACATTTGCGATTAATGCAGGGTCTGTCTGTCTGTTACACATAAATGATCTCTTAGCTTCAACTTCCAATCCGATATACAGCCAAGCAGATGATAGTAGCCTGGTGTCATTTTTTGTCTCCGACAAACTATTATCCGTCGCCGCTTCAGATCGATTAAGGGAACAGCAGATACAGATGATTAATCGGGATCTCGAAATCATTCTGAAATAAGGTAAGAAAATCTGGTCGACTTCAACGCCTCAAAAATTCAGGCCGCGGCTTTCTCTAAGAAAACTACAAGAGATAATGCAACAAACATACTAATGTAAAATCCTTCCGATGGGATCTAATCTGTTTATTCTAGGAGTGAATGTGAGCAATAACTTCTCTTGGACGATCACGTGCGCCATTGCCAAATCCGCCTCTGAGAAGCTGGGCTTTCTTTTTAGAGCTAAAAAGTACTTCACATCTCATCAGTTACTCGCACTATACTGTAAGCAACCAGAGTTGGCCCGCATTGTTTATATTTCGTGGCGCCAATCACCAGGAAAGAATTCCAATCTCAGCTTGTCCCGGCTGCGGGGATACTCTCCCAGCGTCATTCGGGCCTGGCGGAAGTGGATTGTTAATTCGATATTCCTGTTCAATAAATCGATAAATCGTTACCTGTTTTAACGTTCATTCAATTAATATTTTAAAGTTTGTGTTACCTCTTATTATCATTATAATTTGTGTGTCGCTACCGTTATTGGTGTTTAAATTATGGAGGAGGAACACGAATCTAACAATACAAAGCTCAAGTTAGACCAACTCTAGAATATTCTTCTCATGTTTGGAGTTCAGCCCCAAAGCACACTTTAGCTCTTTTGGATTCAATTCAAAAAAGAGCGATTCGCCTAATTGATGAGAGTTTGACCGATTCTCTCGAAACACTAGAGCACAGGCGGATGGTGGGTGATTTATCTCTTTTCTACAAGCACTTTCATGGGAGATCCTCGCAGGAACTAATAGAATTGATCCCCCCAAGGGCAAGATTTTCGAGGCATACTAGACAGTCGGAGACAGCAAATTCCTGTGCGGTCCAGCTGACACCGTGAGGACTTTTGTCTACGGAGGCTCTTTTTTATAGAATTTCCAAGCTATGGAACTCGTTACCGAACGGAATTTCCCCCAAAAATTACAACCTATCCTTGTTTAAGAAGGCGGTTCATCGCCATCTATCCTTGTTTCCGCATCCTGCTCGAGGTGCTTTGAAGGGATAATAAGGGTTTTCTTTTGCGAGTGGATTGAGCATAGAAAAAAAACTTTCAGTAATAATTAATTCTAAAAAGAAGAATGATTCTATCGTTTCGTTTCAAAATTTAAATCCTTTTGGTGTTCCATTGTTTGCGGGACATCGTTTTATTTATTTATTCAATTAGTAGAACCGATTCATTAAGAAACTCAATGTCGAGAATACTAGCCCAGATTCTCAATGAAAAAAAAAATAAAAAATTTTTAAATAGTTTTTTTTATTTATAAAAATTATTTATGAATTTGAAAAGTTAAGCAAGATAAATTTTTAGTCATTTTTTATATTTGTCAGCAGAACAAATTTGTTTTAATAGAGCTGCTGATGATTTTAAGTAATAGCAAAGAACTTGGCAATTTTTTTTAATTCACCTTAGTTATCAACATCTCAATGAGGAACGGAACCTATTACTGGTTTTTTACAGACATTCACAATGTAATTTATTAAAGCAGTGTTTCCCAACCGGTGCATCGCAAAAATATTAAACTATTTTATATTGAACTCTGCTAGTTTAAAACCGGTAAATTAAACCTTGTTTTTTGTTTTATTCGTCAAAACATAGCAGGAGAAATGATTGAGAATTATCTATAGCAGTAGGTTTTTTTTAGTCAAAAATATTTAGGCTCAAAGAATTATCTGTTGTGATACATTTTTTTAGTAGCTAAAATTTATTAAAAAAAAACAAAGAAAAATGCAGCAAAATAATAGAAAATATGAGCCTTTAAATGCAGCAATTTTGAACAAAATATGTTTTGATAAAAATTACAACTAGATACATGCCATAACCATAAATGAGAGAGGATAATTTCAATAAAGAGTTATTAAATCTATGTATCGATGTCTAGTATTAGTTTTTATCAATTGTAAACTTACATCGTTAAAAAGTTTGCGAAAAAGCAGCAATTAATAAAAAAAATCCAAATTAAATATTTAAAGTTTACGCAGGAAAAAACCCAGACGTTAAAAAAAGTCGAACTATATAAAAAGTTAAACTAAACAAAATAAATTAAAAAAATATAAATGTATTACGTTTAAACTGAAAATCTAAAAAAAGTTGAAAGGGAAAGCATCAAAATTTATTTTTAAAAATGCTGCAATTTTGGAGCTTAGAAAATTCAATCCTAAACGAAACTCCTAACAAACAAATTTGAATAAAAAGTGAGAAATTTTAAAAAATTCCAAGGTAGAAAAACCAAACTTTGAGATCAAGATCCAGTATAAACACAAAGTTTCTTTACATAACTTGAAAATTGTTTAAAAAAATTGTTAGAGAAACGGAACTTTTGAGGAATAATTCAAAATTTCTCAAAAAAGTTCGTTATTTTAAAGAAAAATTCGAAATTTAAATAAAAGTCCAACTTTTAAGGAAGAACATTCCTAAAAGGGTTTTTAAAGAAAAACTATAAACTCCGATAAAAAAATCAAAATTTTTATAAATTTTTAGAAAAACCTTTTTCTTTTTTTAATAAAAATCGAGATAAGTTGTTTGTATAAAAAAAATAAAAAAAATCTGAAGAAATATCGTAAAACACAACACACAAACACAAAAGTCGATATCTCAAAATTCCTACAAATTTTGGAAAAAATAACCGTGTTATACATTTTTTGAGAGATCAAGGGAATATTTTAAAAGAAGTCGACATTTTGAGAAATATTTGAACTTTCGAGAAAAAAGAATTTTTTATAAATTTTGAGAAAAACGAATTCGTTTGAAAAATTGAGAAAAGAAAATTTAGAGAAAAGTGGAACTTGAAAGAATAAAATCGAAATTTCAACATTTTTGTTGAAAAATTTGGAACTTCCATATTCAAATTTCTTTTAAAAAAAAGGGAGAATAGTCAAAATTTCGAGAAACTTTAAATTTTTACATATAAATTTAAACAAGGCCGAAATTTTTAGTAAAAATGCGAGAAGTTCAATTTTGAGAATAAAAATCGAAATTTCTACAAAAACAACATTCAAAGAAAAATCGAAAAATCTAGGTTTCATTAATAGATATTCTTCATGGTAGACTCTTATTGACCGGAAATATTATGTTTTTTTTCAATTTAGTTAACATTTCTTCGGCCCAGTTTGGAAATATTTAAATTTTTATGGTTTGTTGACAATTGAGCTCAAATGAGATGTCCAGTGCTACAACCTTTTTTATGTATATTTTATATATTTTCCTAATTTATCAAAAAAAAAACAAATTTTTATTTATTTTTTTTCCATACCTAATTTTCGGTCTCCTATTTTTCATTATTCCTATTCTATGTAAAATAAACCAACCTCTTAATTTGTGAACTGTCATGAAGTGACGTTTTCAATAAATTTAAATATCACGTAGTCGCATTTCAAAAACTGTTTAGAAAATTGTCAACAAACCATAAAAATTTAAATATTTCCAAACTGGGCCGAAGAAATGTTAAATAAATTGAAAAAAACATTAATAAATATGTTAAAATACCTGCACCATTTCTTTAAGGAAATGTTGAAATTTGGAAGTCTTCGTGAAATTCTGCAAAAAACGTGGCGTAATTTCAGTATTTCTACATAAGTTTTTCTTTAAAGAAAATTAAAGTTTTTCCTTGAAATTTCTTTTGCAGACTTTCGAATTTTTTTGCAAATTTTCGACTTACCGACATTTTAATTGTAAAGGAAAAATATTGACAAAAAAAATATAATTATTAAATTTAAGTTAGAAAACTTGTAAAAAAAGTTAAACTAAAAACTAGAAATTTATTTGTCAAAAATCGATTTTTTGAAAGGGTCTAGCGTACTTCCATAGCGAAGTTGCCCCCCACCGGGAACCTATACCGTGATCTATGTCGTTACGTACAGAATGTCATTAAAAATTAATATAGGTGGATTCCCCCCCTCCATCTTTGGTTACCATGGAAATAATTAAAGAAAACCTTCCTTAGGCACCTTTTTTTCTAAGGGATCTATCTGCTAAACTATTGAAGGTAGCGAAGAAGAACAAACTGTTGGTGATAGTACATTGCAGGATCCATTTTATAATTTTTTTCAAGAAATATCAATAAAACGCAAATAAAAATTTTCATTATTAATTTCTATAATGTCTCTTGGAGTGACTACTTTACAAAAAATACAGAAAATGTATTCATATGTCACCGAACAGCGTACCAAGTTTCATTAAAATCCAGATGCCGCAACATGTCAAAAAAAAATTTAATATGTCTGCATATAATCCTTAAGCTTGCTGATATGAAGTAAACGTAATTATTATTATTATCCTATCTTAAATACGTTTCCATATTGAATAATATAACTTTGTGGATTACTTAAGGAATAAAAGTTTATATGAACCCAAGTTCTAATCTTTTTTATTTCCAAGTTGCAGGTTGTTTCATGATACAGGAAAATAAAATTATTTTTATTTATATTTCTAAAACCCTTTGACTTAGCGTCATAAAATTTGATACATAGTATCAGTATATTAAAGGGAATATTTTGCATTTATTCACTTTTTTTCAAACGCCAGGGGCGTACGTTAGAATATTAATATTAAATTTTCATATGAGAAAAATGCCATGCCACTGTATGTTAAAGTCTTAGAAAAGATGAAAGATTAAGAATTGTTATGTAGTACCAAAAAATGTATAACTAAAAGCAGGAAAATACCTTTGCAAATTTATAGCAATTTTATACAAGGTAAAGTAACAAAAACTTAACAGAGCCAATAAATTCTAGGACCTTTTCATTGTTGAAAAAAATGCAAAAATGGGTTGATTTTGTTTGAATCAAGATAATTTTAGCCGTTTTAACGACAACTTCCTAAACATGGTTTGCATCTCTTTCAACAATTTTAATGAAAAGAGGCCCATATTTCAGATGATTTGATACTTTATCTATCTATTTTTAATTTGATTAATTTTTTAAGATATAAGGTAGGGTGCTTGTCATGCAGATTCAGTAAAATGTTTGCCTTTTATTCTGGCTTATTTATTTATTTTGTTCTATATAGGAATAAAAAAGATTCTGATGATAGACCACGTAGTATCTCTACGATTGTGACAAGAAAGTAAATTTACTGACATGTTATCTCTAATTAAAATAGTTTATTTGATTGCGGGAAGGGCACCTGCGATAAAATTGTTTTATAAAAATAACTAATAAATATCTCATCTTTTCGATAAATAACACTCCAATAAGAATTGTTCTGAAATTAGTAATAAAATTTCGAGAGACGCGATCAATGGCTAATAAAAAATGAATTACTGAATATTTCATTCTAAATGACGATGTAGAGACAGGTAGCTGTTTGATGACATGTGACTGTACAGGTTAGATCGTATTACACTTAGTTCCGTATTTTATTAGCCGCAGCCCCTATATCCTTTATATTGGAATTTTGTTACTAATTTCTGAACAATTTTGCCACTTATCGTCATCATTATTTATTTATCGGTCAATTAAACATATCATACATTATTTTTATAAAATTGTTTTAATAGAGTATTTCTACAATTCAACAGATTGTCTATTTAAATACAATACTTGCAAGTGAAATAATTTCTTTTATAATAGACTACCTTAGGAGAATTGTTTTCCATATGTCTAAATAACTGCTTTGTTTTAAAGAAAATGGTAATGGAAGTTTGCATGCTACAGGGTATACTTCCTAATATATCTTCAAATAAAATTAATGAAATTCAAAAAGTAACTTATGGTTGCAAAGACAATAAAAAGAAACAAGTTTGATGTGCAACTTGAATCCTATCAGGGGGGGGGTTGCATTTAAAACTATAAAATCTACTGTAAAATATTGTTTCCTGCAGAAATTATCTATTTTTTCATTTTGTCGCAAAACAAAATCACAAACTTTATTGGATTGTGTTATGTTTTTGTTGTCAGCCCGTGTATGAATTGTTATGTTTGCAAAAATCATTTCCTGCGTTCAGTTATACATTCTTTGGTATTTGGTGACCACTTTTAAACTTTAATTTTTTCAAAACCTTAAAAAACAGTGGCGCACCACTATTCTCATATAAAAGTTTAATGTTAATACTCTAACGTACGCCCCTGGCTTTTAAAAAAAACTAAATAAATGCAGAAGTTAGTCTGTAAAGTACTGATAATGCGTACCAAATTCCATGAAGCTAAGTCAAAGGGTTTTCGAAATACAAATAAAATTAATTTTATTTTCCTCTATAATGAAACAGCCTGTAACTTGGAAATAAAAAATGTTAGGACTTATATGGACACATTTTTCATATTTTTTGTAAAGTTGTCACTTGAAGAGGCCCTACAAACATTTTTATTTGTATTTTATTAATATTTGTAGGGGGCTAGCTCCCCCAAAAATATTTATAAAATAGACCCTACAGTGTACCATCACCATCAGTTTGTTTTCCTTTGCTACTTTTAATAGTTTAATGAATAAGTCGCTTAGAAAAAAAGGTGCCTGAGGAAGATTTTTTTTTAATTATCTCTTTAGTAACAGAAGATGGCAATTTCACTATGGAAGTACGGCTAGACCCTTTCAAGTTTAAACTGAACAGTTTAAGAAATATAGAGAAAAATGTTTACAAAAATCTTGTTGTGTTTAAAATTACAACATTTTGGGATAGAATTTAAAGCTATTGAAAAATACATTTATTTTTGTATATTTTAACACGAAATTTTGGGAAAATGGAGGAAATTTTGAAAATCAATTAAATATTTCAAAAAAAGTAAACTGTTAGAGAAAGTGCAAATTTTAAATATTACGTCAAAATTTTAGAGAAAAATCATGATGAGACACTTTTCAATTGTAATTTCGAACTTTTTCATTAAAAATAAATTTTTTTACACTTTCAAAAACACATTCGTTCTAATGCATTTTGTTGCAAACAGTGTCAAAAATTACAAAAAATGCAAAATGTATTTTTTCCGGTCTTTATTATTAGGTTTGGAATTGTTGAAAATTATCTAACCAAAAGACACAAGTTTTTTCATGTGTCGCAAAATTGTAACTAATGTTCAAGAGTGCCAGATAAACAGAAAAATGTTGAGAATCACTGCAAGACTCTTTCTACTGGGGCATTTGGGCCGGGCAGGCATAAAATATGCATATGTGCATTCTTTATAATTTTCGAACAAACAGAGGGTATTCGGTAGATTAAAAAGTTGACGTGATAGACATAAACTGAGGCGTTGATTGAATAAATTATTATTATTCAATCAACGTCTTCCGGTGTTATTAGGGGACAATTCTTAGCGTTTTACATGGACAATGAAAGTTTTTCTTTATCTGTGTATATTTCGATAATGTTTGATGCCAATTTCATTAATATTTAATTTATATATCGTATCCTTAAAAATTATTTAGATATTGACGAAAAAATATTACCGAATCACAAATATGTATTATAATAATATCAAAGGCAAAGTGAATTGATTTTTTATTTAAAAAACCGGAGCTTTTAAATAAATTCACAATATAATAACAACAAATTGCAATTTCACCATTATAATAATGGAAAATTATTGTAATTTTATGTAATATTTTGTTTGTTAGTATCCAAACTCTTGAGGATAAGATATATAAATCATATATCAATGAAATTAGCATAAAAAGCACCATCCAAATACATAAAATATATGTGATCTATTAAAAAAAGTAAAGTTAGGTTACTTCGAGCTTGCATTTTATGTTCAACTGTTTCTTTATTAATATACTAAGAATGTCTATACAAAAATCATAACAACTATTTTTTGAACTATTTGATACGATGAAAAATAACCAGGATTCAAAAGCTCAAATGTTTAGTTTTCGAGTGGACATCCTCTACAATAATTCCGGTCTCTAGTTATTACAATTTACTTGAAATATGGTCATTTAAATAAGCATCATTGCTGAAATGCTTTCCCAGATTAGTGTCTCGATTTTTAAAGTTGGAAATGCCTCAGTCGTGCATTAATATTGAAATTTTTAGATTAAAACATATAGAAAAGCGGTAAGTATATCGAGAAATTTATAGATTAAGATTAAAATCGAGAGAAAAAAATATAATTTCAATAAGAATTTCAAATAAATATATTCCTCTTTTTAGACTTGAAAACTTAATAAAAATTTTTTTTATCCATGTCTAATTATGATCCTCCAAATATCAATTTTTATCATTTTTTGTGTAAAATAAACACTAAACTATCTTTTGTCAGCTCAGCCAACTGTCTTGAGGCCATATGGGGTCACATTTTAAAAATTTAAATATTACATAGTCATATATCAAAAATTTTCATTTTGAAGAATAATTAATAATAACTGTACTTAAAAAAAAATGTTAAAGAACCCAATTTTATAAAGTCGAAATTTCATGAAAAGTGTCAAAATTTAATGTGTAGCAGTCGCACTTAGTTATAGCAAAATTAACCTTTTGTTATGTCCAAAGTAAGGAATTTTCATAAATGTTACACCAGTTTAAAAAATTTGACTTGGCAATACATGGATATCACCAAATAAGGTACTAAAGCGATTTTGAAACCACTTATTAGTTGAATAAACAAGACTAATAGTTATAGAAATGGCAGAAGTTTTACAATTCTGAATAATTCAAAATTGTCAAGTTTTTATTGTTTCTTGATATTTACAACAAATCATAAAAATAATCCAGTCCTTGGCCAAGTTCCCATATGGATAAGCCTGTACCTAAATCCTGAGCAAGTTGAAGTCTTGTATTTATGGAATATAATGTAGGATAAAAGACTAAATGCTTTTCTGGGTTTCTGAAAAATAGAAATTGTTTGACCAATATATGACATTGAAATAATAATTACTGATATTCAAAATAGTGTTCACCCATTTTGTCATCATATATTAATTCTTCATTGTAAATTTTCAATGTCTGTATATATTCATGGCCTATAATTGGACCTCCACCTCCAGGAGTATAATCGTTGCCATAAAAATTTAAACCCATAAGTATTTTATGTCTTTTTTCATAGTCGGAAGTTAGAGATGTTATGCAGTCCTTTACCCAAATTAATGGTGCATTAGGTCCTAGCAGAAATAGAATAAATTAAACCAATCGGATAATATTTTATTCTTACCTGGTCGATGTTGGTTTGAAAAATCATATGTCATCAGACTAAAGGCAGAAACATGTTGATATAAGGCATCATAGTGTTCTGAATTAAATAACATCTCTTTGCCCCTCTTTGGTGGTATTACTAAAATTGTATCCAATTTTTTTTGTTTTAAAGCATCCCCAATTTTGCTAATTAAATTAACTAGGGGATCGTATTCAACTCGTCCAGCTAATAGTGACCAAATTTCCAAAACATATCCATCAAAGTTCCATTTTTGACACCCTTTTATTAAAGTTTTAATAAGGGCATCAATTTCCTGTTGTTCGGTAAAGAGCTTTGTAAAGTCTACAACAGTCCATCCCTCAAAAAGAACTCTTGGAACAACTAAAACAATTTTTTTTAATACTTGAAATGTGCTAATCTTAAATTATACTCTTTAAATGTCTCTCCCTCCCAGCATTTTTCACATGAGCCACCCATTCTTTATCCACGTCATGAGTCCCTTTTATTTCATATTTTTGATTGCCATTTCTGGAAATTTGAAGCCACACTGGACTGATGTGAGTGAATTTGTTGCCAAATATTTTGGCGATGTCGTAACCGTGGTTGTTCCACTAAAATTTGATGACTTAGTGGCACACAAGGAGTTTAAAATCATTACTTACTGGAGTGACATAACCTAATACTAAATTTTGAAAATTATATTCATCAGTCTCTTTAAAAAATGCTTCGTGATTGTTTATAATGTCTTTAGCTGTTGGGCTTATATCGACTAACTTTCTCTGAAAGACGGTAACGTTTTGTGGTCCTTTTAGGACATTGCCGGCTTTCGATTTTTCAACTCTCGGTTTTTTCGTTTCTTTATTTTTTCGATCCTTAGGCGATAAAGTGGCATTAGCAATAATAAAAAGGATCGATATTAAAAAGAATTGCAACTTCATAATATGCACATTATATGTTAAAAAACTTATTAAGCATAAAAATAAACTAATCAGATAATTGTTTGTTTTTGGTTTTTAGGTTAGTTGCAGAGACTACATAGTTTCTCTATGGTTATTTCTTATTGGGCCATCTTCTTCTTTTTTTCGTCATTCGTTATTATACTTAGTTGTCAATGTAACAACCAGTTTATTTCTCATGTCCGATTAGGGCCAGTTTACACGTATTTTATGTCTACGTTTATCGTCAACTGAATATTAATTGGCGCAAGACCCGCAAGAGGCAAGAGGACTATATTAAAAAAACAACAACAATTTAATGAAATTAGCTGGCACCGCAATTCGTTCCCATGTATTTCAGATGTTGGAGAATTATTTTAGTTACCGATGGTTCTGTTGTAACAGATTTTTTTTGAACAATTTAAATGATGATACGGAATACAGAAATTAGGAAGAGTGACTAGATAATGTCTTTTTAAGAGAACGGTTCTCAATAATATACTGCTATGTTCTAACTCTTCCCTTTTTTATCGTATTTTTCGCTGATTTGTAAAAAATATATTTAAACATTTTTTTTGGAATTTTTTACTTTAATTCTAAAGGGTTGACATTTCGTGTTTAAGCTCAAATGCCAGGATCAAACACAAAATTTGGAGATAAAAGCTAAAATGAAGAGATTTAAATTAAAATTTCGACTTTCAATTTGTAATTTCGATTTTTCATCGAATTCCTCATTTTTAATTGAAAGCTAAAACTGTAGTTACTAAAAATAACATCTGACAATTATGAGTAAATAATTTGAAAAAACATTAAATTTTATTAAAGAACAATCAAAAAGGATCGAATTTTAAGCCGACGTTCTAGGGAAAACACAGAAATTTTAAGAGAATGTTGCAATTTAATGGGAAAAAATATAATTTGGAGTTCTAACTTCAAATTTCAAGAAAATTGCAGTTTTAAGAGAATAAAAAAATACCGAGAAAAAATTATTGATAAAAATTTCGATTTTAAACTTAAAATTTCTGAAAAAGTAAAATCTTCGAGATTAAACAATTTCCAAAATGAATTGAAATTTTATGTATAAAGCAAACATTTTAGGAGAAAAAAGGCTAAACCAGAAATTTTAAGAAAAAAGCTAAAATTTACAGAAATAATTTTCATAACTATTGAACTTTATTAACGATTAAAACAACAGATATTAAAAATTGCACTATCTAATATATAAAATTCTCCGTCGTGGTGTTTGTAACCAAACTCCTCCGAAACGGCTAGACCGATTTTGATGAAATTTTGTGTGCTTATCGGGTAGGTCTGAGAATCGGCCAACATCTATTTTTCATACCCCTAAATGTTAAGGGTGGTCCACCCCAAATTTTTTTTTTATTTTTTTGACAAAATTTTTTGTTTTTATTTTTTTATGATTCGGCATTAAAAAATACATATAATTCTAAATTTTCACCCTTATACGATCAACCCCTGATTTTTAATCTAACATATAAAATTCTCGGTCGTGCTGTTTACTCCTCCGAAAGGGCTGGACCGATTTTGATGAAATTTTGTGTGCTTATCGGGTAGGTCTGAGAATCGGCCAACATTTATTTTTCATACTTCTAAATGTTAAGAGTGGTCCACCCCAAATTTTTTTTTAAATTTTTTTGACAAACTTTTTTGTTTTTATTTTTTTATGATTCAGCATTAAAAAATACATATAATTCTAAATTTTCACCCTTATACGATCAACCCCTGATTTTTAATCTAACATATAAAATTCTCGGTCGTGCTGTTTGTTACCAAACTCCTCCGAAACGGCTGGACCGATTTTGATGAAATTTTGTGTGCTTATCGGGTAGGTCTGAGAATCGGCCAACATTTATTTTTCATACTTCTAAATGTTAAGGGTGGTCCACCCCAAATTTTTTTTTTTTTGACAAAATTTTTTGTTTTTATTTTTTCATGATTCAGCATTAAAAAATACACTCAATTCCAAATTTTCACCCTTATACGATCAACGCCTGATTTTTAATTTTGTGGAAATAGTTTTAAATTAAAAGAGGAAATTTTACGTGTTTATTAAATATACGTGTTTTATAATTGTGAAAGGTAAGTTAAATAATAATAACAATAATAATAATAATCGATGGTAGGTTCTGCGCCTACCACGGTTTTAACAGGTAACGGGGAATCAGGGTTCGATACTCATACCCATCAATGTACGTTTAATATTCACGTTAGAAAAGTGAAAGGTGCGCACAATAGGTTGCGCACGAAAACGTAACGAGGTCATCCGATCACTAGATTTTACTCCCCATATTTTTTTCATACCGGGTGCCTTATATGAAAATCGATTCTTAAGGAGTAAACTCCATTTAACAAAACAGTATGTCCTTTTTTTTAATTTGTTATTTTTTAATTATTTATAACTTCAAAATATATGAACTATTTTCGATGTATAGATAGCTATCAATAATTGTAATTTAATATATATTTGTTACTTTAATGAAGAATAATTTATTAACTTAAATAAAGTATACTTTAATTGTCTACAATGCTTCATTCCTCTTTCAATTATAATTTCATCCCACACACTTACGAGATAGTGTTAGTTATTTTTCAAAATATTTCCTAAAAAAAATATTTCCTAAAAAAATATTTCCTAGAAATAACATACAATTCTAAATTTTCACCCTTATATGATCAACTCCTGATTTTGGCAAAACAACGTTTGCCGGGTCTGCTAGTGTTTCTATAAATATTTGCTATGACCGGACCTGGTTTCGCTTTTCGGCATCATCGCCGATTATACAAGCATTTTGTTTAGCCATTGTTATGCACCATGGATTACACACTCCTACGAACACTCCGTCTAATCCGAATTCTCGTGCAAAGCTTCGATTAGAGGTGTGTTCATAAGATCAAGCTGCTCGTTCATAAGTGAAAATTGACTAGATTGTAAATATTTGTAAATTTCTTTGGCTTCCAAGAAATTAAGTTTTTTGATCAACAGTTTTAAGTTAAACAGGTTCCTTCTTTAGGATAATACAAAAAAATTGCATATTTTAAAAAAACATTTTTTGTTTTTGTTCGCTTTTTTGAAAATCTAGCTCAATGTACGACTTTTGTCGATTAGAGACAGTTTTCTTGAAATTTGGGCGTTGAACTGTGAAAAACTGATTCAAAATTTTGACTTTTTTTTGAAACTGCGATTTATTAAAAATTCCGACATTTTTCAAATTCCATTTTTTTAACGATTTTGTTTCAAATTTTTGGGTTTATCTTAGAACTTTAGAGAAAAATGTTGATATTTCGATTTTTAATAAAGAAATTAAAATTCCTTTTTTTTCATTGAATTTGGTACTGTGGTGAGTCGAGTTCTACTAAACTGTTCTATTTCCTCGTTTGTTTTATTTAATTGAATTTTATTCAATACTTTCAATACTGTATTATAAAAATTCTTTGTAACATAACGTTTTGCGTGAGAAACAGATTTCTTAGCAGTTCACAAATTAGATAAGGGTTATTTGTTAGACCTGATTTGTTTCAAAAAAATGATTTAAGCACACATAAATACGGATATCTGAGTAAAAGAACATGTTAGTTTTGAAGGACCGCTAAAAGTCCGGTATCGTAAATCAGGGCACTAAAAGAGCTGTTAAGTGTCAATAACGGAGACCGTAGCAAATCTCTCGGCAAGACCATGTGGTGGTAGAGGAATTTGACTTTCAAAAAACGCCCTTATAAACACGTACAATTGTAAATTATTTAAATTTCAATTATCGAAGTAAAACTTGCAAGATAAGGGGATAGCATCATTCAAAATGGGTTTGCAGTTTGATTTGCACCTTAAGAATCCTTTTCAAAATTTATTTAAGGGTTAATTTGGATTAGAAATATTTAAATTAGTAGAAATTCTGCATCCTCATGCCCTCTAGCGAGATGCAGAGGATATCTTTCGGTCCCCAGAAATTAAGGGTAGGGGACGTGAAGATAAACACCCAAAAACCAACTTTAAGGTAGTCAAATACTGAACTTCGATGCAATTAGTTTAGAAATTATGGTTAACTCCCGGACTTATAAAAACGAGTACGAAATACGGTTTGTGCTAATTAAGGTAAATGTACACAAAAAAAAAATCAATTTCTGTTCAACGTGAAGTTCTTGTGCCATTTGTGTGATGTTTGCTACGAAATAAATAGGCAAGTAAATTTTAAATTGTCTGACGATTTTGTTTGATGGTTTTTCGCTCTTATATAAATTAATTAACTTTTCCTAAAATTTGAGAAAATACTTGTTCCTAATTTTGATTAATATGGGGTTGGGGGGCGTACACAAAAAAAGAGAAAGGAATTTAAAATTCCACTACAAACGCGAATGAATGAGAAAGTCGTTGTTAGAAAATTATTATAGGGCCAAGAACCCTACCGCCGTTGCTACAGCGCGTTATATAAAATGGTAACAAATTTCGCCGTTTTTCTAAAAAAAATTAAATAGGAAGATATGTCAATTCTGATATCTTAAAATAGAGAATTGAAAGCCCTAGATATCAGTGAACACCGCAACTCGATATCTTTTATCTAACCGGAGATATTGGCAAATAAAATTTCAGTAACGTAAAAGCTTGATGATGTTTACCATTTAGAATACAAAATCAGAGGAGGTTTAGAATTTGTCTTACATAATGTAAAAATAAGTAATTAACATACCTACAATGATCTAATAGTAATAATAGTGAATAATGTAAAAAAATTAACCTAAGAAACAATCTAATATTCAAAAAAGTAAAAAAAAGACACTGCATTACATTAAAAATGTTAAATTAATAACCTCTATTGACTGGAGCCCTAGATGTTCAAGCTGATTGCAGCCCATCATTTGCATGCAGTGAATCCTCTGACGAATGATCAGCACTCCAATTTTAAATTTTACCATTGACCATTCTACCCCTCTAAATATTGTTTCTTATTCTTTCGATCATGGCCTTTCTTTTGTAGGCTTGTTGGCAAAAACAAAGTCTTCTATTGGGCTGACAAATAAAAATCAAGGCAAGTCAGATCTGGGGACCTGGATGGCCAAGAAAACTGACTTCCATTTCTTATCTACCTGCCACGTGGGCCTGGTTTTGTACGGTGGTTCATTATATCCCCAAGTCATAAACTATTGTTCTAGCACTTAAATGAGGATTTAATTTCACATATTCTAAAACAGTTATAATATTTTGATCGATGCCACCTCTACGTTATCTTCTGAACATAGCAACATGCACATATCCTGTGGTGCGTATGCGATGTATCAGTCGAAGCAAAGCTCTTTCACTTTGATTACGTTTTTCGGGATACTGCACCCGTAGATTTAGCAGCATCACCTGCATTTTCATGCATTCGAAATAAATGGTTAGTTAGCGTGTCAAATGCTTCTTCATTTGTTTAAATCTTTATAATTTTAAAAATTGAAATACAAATCTTGTCCCCTAAAACCAATTTTTTATTTTATAAAGAAATGTAAAAGCGGAAATAACAATTCAGTTAAAAGAGCAGGTAGTAAACACATTTGCAACCTTAAAGATTTTTACTTTTTTATTTCATTTTCCCAGTTAATTTTTTTCAAGAGCCACTTTACCAGTTTTCTAGACAAACTATGTGATGATTTATAACTTAAACTTTGTTTGTCAATATCTTCGGTTAGATAAAAGATATCGAGTTGCGATTTTTACTGATATTTGGGGCCTTTAATTCTCTATTTTAAGATATCCAAATTGACATATCATTCTATTTAATTTTTTTTAGAAAAACGGCGAAATTTGTTACCATTTTATATAACGCACTGTAGCAGCGACAATAATTTTAAAATAAAAATACGTAAAAGTGCCGTCGGCAGACTAAATAGCACTCTTTCTATAAAGACTAAATTTGTTAAATTTCCTTAAGGCTAACTGAAGTAAATGGTATTTAAAAAAAACTTTTTTCGACGTCTCCCCATCACTTTATTTTTAAAGACAGAACAAAAAGTGTAAAGCAAAACAAATCGAAAATATTCTAGGATTAGCGGTCATTTTAGAACTTCAAAAATATTTTTCAGCGATTTTTCAGGGCCACTTTTCTTATTGACATTTTTTCCCCAAAGCTGTAAAATGATTCGTTGTTGAGATATAGCCGGCGTCCTTTCTTAGTTGGCCATCCGGTACACCTTAACATCCTAGAAGCATAAGCCACAATAAGCTCTTACCTAGTTCTTGTTTTGGTGTATTCACCTAGCGCTACCTCATTCGTAGATTCTTCTTCGTAGGTTGCTTGAATCCCAAAAATATAGGACAAAACAACCTGGCCCAAAAGGAGCCGTATAGATCTGTTGACAAATGGGGAATACTAACGTAGGTGGACGAGCAGTATCAGTATCAGCTCTCGTTAGGGAAATATCTTGATGAAAGAAATGAGAACTTCTTGCCAGTTTCTAACTTTAATTTCAATGTTTTGTGCTAAGTCAAGCTTAGCCACTTTTTAAGCCAGAAAACGCCCCTTCTATTAGACTAGTAGCCGTAGAAGTAGATGTAGTGTTGGAAAGGAAAATTCTGCTCAGAAAGTTTCTACGAAATCTGAACAATATTTCTAGTCTATTTTATGACACTGGTTTAAGTTCGAGTGATTGAGTTTGGTATGAGAAAAACAGAAAAACAAACAAAGGAACAAGTTAACAAAGGAAAGAAAGGAAGAGTGAGAGAACGAGATATGTAAGATTGAATCAACATTTATAAATTTGATTTATTACGATAAATTATAACTTCATTTCCAAGCTTGAGCTCCATTTTCTCGTAGCATTATCCTTTGGATATTGTTAGCTCAAAGCTTTACCAGAACACTGTATGCTATGTGATGAATGTTTGAATGTAGAAGCGACAAAAACACACAAGAATTGGGGAATAAAAACAGACACCTGAAAATAGTTTGAGAACCTCTGTGTACAAACTAACCAGCGAACACCCACCGATAATCAGGTGGAAGTTTAGCTGCATTTGGTTTGAAAACCTTTGAGTACAAACTAAATGGCTCAGCTGGGGAAAACATTGCACTTATTAGGGTTAAGATTAACTTTGGGAAATTAATAACCGACGCACCATATACGAGCGAAAGAATTAAACAAAGAATGTCAGATTATTTGAGCTTAATGAATTCTCTTAATTTTCTAAAGAAATATTTCTCTCAGATCTGTGTCCAGCAAATTTAAACAAGTTGAAACAAACAGGTTCACTTTTATTTTGTTGTATTATGTTTAAGAACACTTGAAAATCACAAACTTGAAATTTTTTCGATTTATTTTTGACCTATTGTAATAAAATGTTGAGGTCAATTGTTGTTTGAATTTGATAACACTTCCCTGTCGACTCTACGAACTGGGGTTACAATTTATTGTAATAAAATAATTTTAAACACAACGTAGACAAATTGGGTCCGAAAATCGAAGGTAAATTATTCTTCGAAAATTTTTAAAGATGAGCAAAATTTGACAATTTTGAAAAACTTATACATACAATCACACCGGTCGCTCATCACAGTACCTTCTTGCAATTTTTTTATTTTATTTTATTTCTCATTTTTTTTTAATTTTGAACTTATTCCCAAAGTTCAAGTTTTTCTTCAGTTTCATCTTCTTTTGGAAAAACTTACTCTTTTTTTTTAAACGTTAACCTTGTTTTAGTGGAACAAACTAGTCCTTGGTTATCTTCAAAAATTGAGGTACAAATCTTGTCCCCTGAAACCAAGAAAGATTAAAAAACACAACAGAGGTTGCTCTAACGCGTTTCGACAGCCAAGCTTTCATCTTCAGAGAGATACTAATTAAAAAACACAACAGAGGTTGCTCTAACACGTTTCGATAGCCAAGCTATCATTTTCAGAGAGATACTGGTTACAAAACACAACAGAGGTTGCTCTAACGCGTTTCGATAGCCAACCTATCATCTTCAGTTAACCCTTTATTAGTCTTTCCCATTTTGGGGTAAAATTTGTCTTTTCCTCCTTTATTATTTTTATGAAAGTTTGACTATTTTCTGTAAATGTTGAGTTGATCTCAAAATGAGACATTTCCTTTTTCTGGAAATTTCGATTTTTGTTCAAAATTCGTCTTTTTTTTTAAATTTTGTCCTTTGTTTTTTTCGAAATTAGATCCATTTTTGTTATAAGTTAAACATTTCTCACGAAATTTCAACTTTTCTCTAGAAATTTAACCTCCCGTATTTTTTTTTCTGGAAATTTTTTTTTAATGAAATTCTGACTTTTGCTTTCAATACTTACCTTTTTTTTTAAGTTCGAGTTTATTCTGAGAATTTCTTAAAATTTGATCCTCTGTGAGATATATGTATATTCATCTTTGTTTAAAGTTCGGCCTTTTATTAGATATTTAGAGTTAACATTTTTTAGATTTTAGTTTTTCTTAAGAATTCATTTATTTCCCATTTTTTTTGAAAATTTGACCTAATTCCCGAAATTTAACTTTTTCCCCAAAGTTTCACTTTTTGTAAATGTTGAATTTGTTTCAAAATTAGACATTTTCTTTTTCTGAAAATTTGGATTTTTATTCAAAATTCGTCTTTTTTTCTAAATTTCGTCTTTTTTTCAGATTAGATTCAGGTTATAGCTTACAAATTTCTCTCGAAACTTCACCTTTTTTCTAAAAATTTAAACTTTTTTTGTAAATTTCGACCTTTTCATAAAAATTCTTTTCTTTATGAAATTTTGACTTTTGTTCTCAATATTTACCTTTTTTTAAGTTCGACTTTATTCACATTTATCTTTTTTTTCCAAAATTTTAATTCTCTTACAAAATCCGAACTGAATTTTTCTGGACCTCTCGAAATTTCAATTTATTCTCAAATTCGCCTTTCTTTTCAATATTTCGATTTCTTCCGAAAGTTCGACATTTTTCTCAAAATTTGACACATTGGAAAATTTTATTTTTCAGAATTTGTACTTTTCTCAAAGTCTGGCTTTTTCTGGATATGATGACTTTTATGACAAAAGTCATCATTTTAATTTGACTTTTTCTTCAAAATTCGTGTGACATTAGGTGCAAACTTTGTAACATACTAGTAAACATATCCCGAAATTTCGATTTTGCTCTCAAAATTTCATTATTTATGTTTCTGCAAATTTCGAGTTTTCTTGGAAATTCAACTTTTTATTTATATTTCGACATTTTTTAATCAATATTCGCTTTGATTCTTTGGAAATTTCGAGTTTTTTTTCTAAACTATTTTTTAGAAGAATTGAGCTTTTACTCGAAATTTTAACTTATTCTTAAAATTATTTTTTTTTTAATTTCATCATTTTTTTCCTCAAAAATTGACGTTCTATTGGAATATACGGATTTCTTCTGAAAATTTCGACTTTTATTTAGAACTGGTCTATTTATCTCTTTCATTTTTCTTAAAGGTTTAGATTTTCTAGAAATGTGCATGTCTCAAAATTCGAAATTTTCTGTTTCTTAAAATTTCGATTTTTCCGTTTTTTTTTTAAATTAGGTCTAATTTTAGTGAAAAGGGTGACCATTCCGGAACAACATTTCTTAGGAATTTCAATTTTTCTTCTAAAACTTTCAGGATGGTCAGAATTCAAGTAAAAAAGTGAAAATTAGTAGAAAAAAAATTTTTTTTTAAGTTAATATGTTATTTTTCTCAAAATTTATTTGTTTTCCTTAAAAGCAAGTTAAAATCATAACAGTACTTGGTATTAATTTTAGAAATAATGTAATATGATAATATAATAAATCGTGTAAGTTCGACCCACAAATGTAGTTCAATGCCGAAAGGGTATTAGCCCTCGGAGCAGTTGTTTCCTGTGGATCGGGCTTTGTATATTTAAATTTTTACCACCGTAAATTATTGATGAAACGTCTATTCATGTTAAAAAATGTTTTATGTATTTCAATATTTTCAATTTATTATTTTTAAGTACTTCTTTTTCATTGTTCCCTTTCCATGTTATGCACTTCTGACGAGCTCAAAAGAGAGTGAAACATCGATGTCCAGTGCTACAACCTTTTTCTACATTTTTACACTTTCATAATTTATTAAAACAATTTTTCATGTCAAATTTTTCGTCTTCTATATTTCATTTGTTTCCTTTTCTATGTAAAATAAACTCACCTATTTTTTGTCAACTGTCATGAGGTGACGTTTTAAATAAATTTAGATACCACGTAGTCGTATTTCAAAAAATGTTTCAGAAATTGTCAACTTTCATTAATAAAAATTTAAATATTTCCAAACTGGGTCGCAGAAATGTTAAATAAAATTAATAACCATAAAAAAAGTTGAGATTACCATAGCACCATTTAACTTTTTTAAGGTCATTTTTCTCTAAAATTCATGTTTCAAAAGTTACAGGCAATATTCCATTTGCGTTTTCGAGTTGGTTACCTTAATCTACAATGACATAATTCTAACAGCAAAATATCCCAAAATAACTTGAAATCTTTAAACAGCGAAAGTTCATTCATCATAAACAATCGCCTTTAGTAAGAAAGTCTAACATTAAAGAAACTTGAATTCTTAAATATAAATAAAGAAAATGTGCAATGAAATATACAGCTTGCAGGGCAAAATATTCAATAATTTTTTAAAATATATGTAGCAATTATTGTGAAAGGAGAAAAGCATGTTCCGCCTAGAGGAAAAGCACTGTAGATTTTTTTTCTGGTACAAATATACAACAAGAAATGTTTAATGATTTATCTTAAAATAAAATATACATGCATGGAAATGTATATAAAGAAAAATAAATTAACAAATGTACAAATAGAATTGCATCTAAAAAATTAAGCAGCTTCCACTTCTTTGAAGTTCCTCATACCCATCATTGATTGGGGCCCTTGAATAACCCTATACATCACAGCCCAGCTTAATTTTGCAGGTATGTAACTGAAAGATAAATAGTCAGCATCACATTACATTCTGCATTATGTTACTCACTTTTTCAAAGGTAATATGTATCTGGAGAATGCTGGCATTGTAACAAACACTTCTTCCCTTCTAATTGCTGTAATAATCCGCTTGGCGACGTCCACAGGTTCCAACATATTCATATTGCGGGGTTTGCAGCCCGCGAACATTCCTGTGTTGATAAAATAGGGACACACTAACGTCATATGAATATTATCATGACCATGTGTCTAAAATATGATATAAAATTGATAAAATTGATAAATTTGAAAAATAACAAACCTTGAGTTCAGTGAGAAGACTTTCATGAAAACCTATGGTAGCATGTTTGGTCGCACTATAATCAGTACATTTATAGGTTCCCAACATTCCGGTTAGGCTGCCAACTGTGACAATGTGGCCTTCTCCATGTTTAAGCATATCTGGCAAAAAAGCTTTTGTGGTCTAAAAAAAGGAATAATTTTAATGCACATAATTCTTCATTTAAATGCCATCTTGGAGATGGTCTATGGATAATATTTTTTTGCCACAAGGAATGTTTTTGTTTTAAGAAATATTGTCCATTTTGTTTATTGTTAGTTTTTAAAATTAGGACATTTTTCCTCAGACGAATTATTGCTAAATATGAATCTCTTTAGTATTGCTAAAATTCCCAAAAGATTACATTTTATAAATGTATCTCCTTGTTTAAGATAAATTATTCCTGTATTAAATAAAAACTGTCTTTCAAAATATAATCTGACAACATTCACTACGGGGTCGCAGATGTAGCAATCAGCATTTAAATTCTAATTCTTATTTGCTAACACCCTAATTAATTCATTATTTTATTCCAGTCCAATAATTTAAATTCACGCTCAAGAGTTAAAAGTTTATTAACCTACAACATTGCGGTTTTCGCAATAAAAATAATATAAAAACAAACAACAGTTTTGTAACCAAACACGAGGTAAAATGTCAGTTTCATTATTGTTTACTGTGCTTTCTAATTATACACACTTATGCTGTCCAAATAATACGCTAATTTCCTGTGTTGTACGATCTCATTAGTGTTATTCTCCGGCAGAAAGAAACAAATTTAATAACACTTCAGGAGAATGTTGCAACTTATAAGCAAGTGTTTGTCCTCTTTAGAGCTTCTTGAAGTTTAAAGACTGAAATCGCAAATAATTATAAGTTGCATGTGTATCATTATGCATATAGAAGCCATCACTCTATTCGCAATTATTTTTTTATATTCACAGCATGAAAAAGTGGTTCGGCTCTTTACATTCTCTCATGTTTTTTTCTATACAATATATAAATACATATATTTTATGCGATTTCATCATTGATAACTACATTCGGAAAATTGGAAAAAATACCGATAAATACATTGTACGTAACCATTCAAAAATCGAATACGTTGTTAATAGGATGCGACCAATTCAATAAACGGCAACTAATTATTTCACATCATGTAAAACATTCAGAAAAAATTGGGGAGATATTTTTTCAGGTAAGCAACGAAACTATGAGAAATTTTGTTTCCTCAATCAAATTGCAATTGTTTGGTTCTAATAACTTGAAGGTGGTCATTCCATAGAAGATTTAAAATAAATAAAAATATTAAAATTGATCCGTAACAATAAAATTCCAAATTGAAGCACGGAAAACGGAAAATGATAGGAGAGACTGGGGTATTCTGGACCACGGAGAATTGCGGACCTGCTTAAATTTTTTTTCTCTAATAATGGTTGACAGCTGCAAATAACTGACGTCAGCTCGCTTCATGTTAAGCTCATTTTTCCTTGAGTACTCGACTTGTGTACACGAACCGTTACCTCGCTTCGATAACAAATACAAATGTGATACTTCGAAATTGTTTTTTTCACTTCAGAGTTTGCTCTAATTTGACCATACTGTTCGAGAACCAACTCAGGTAAATATCTTTATAATATTCGCGGAACCTTAAGTCTTCGACATAAACATGAAATTTTGCATGAAGTTTGTATTGCGTTACTCATATTCCGCCATATTGTAAAAAAGGACCTTCGAGGAATTACGGAGCACTCTTGTCGTGGAATTATGAATCGCTCACTTCTTTACATTACACAGCATTATTTTTCGGCAACTTCTAATAGTTTTTTTGGTACAATAGTAATTTCGTTTCGAACTGATTTTCATTGCCATTTCCCACTCCACTTTACTGTGTTTCTCTTTCATAATAAGTTTTCTGCCATTTTGGGTAAAAAACAAAAAGGTTTTTGTAACACATTTTTCCATTTTTAATCGATTTACAAAGTGGTCCTTAATTCCCCGAGATTTTTCAAAATCGCAAAAATCCAATTTTTGCGCCAACTGATATAAGATAAGAAAGATTATTAGTTGTACTACCAATTCAAGCTTTACAATTTTCAGAAAAAAAATTTTTTTTGCGAATTTTTAGCCAAAATAAAAAGGCGGTCCACAATACCCCAGTCTCTCCTAATAATGTGATGTTTTATGGAATAAGGTTGCTTTTCTTAAAATAGCGTTCCACTTCACAAATTGTATATAATTTAAGATTTAGTAGAAAAACTTTAGAATATTTTAAGTCGTGGTACCTAAAAGATGAAACATTGGAGAAAATTTATTTTAAACACTAAAATGAGGGACAATTTATTTCATACATTTCACAATAAAACTTTAATAAAGATGAATAGTCTTTACTTTGTTGGTTATTAGTCATTTTTTAAATAACTATAATTCGTTTGTGGTGCTTAAAGGAAAAATGTAAATGCTAGAGTTTACTCGAATGAGCTTTCCAAGACGTGAGGCGAGCGCGATGTGCCAGCCTGATACATCAAATTCATTTGCCGTTTAGAAAAATTTGTATACGCAACACGCCAAATCAAATTTTCACTTGAACAAACTTCTAAAGAACAATTTCTTAGAACTTTACACCTACTGAATATAAATAGTAAAATTGATATTTACCCAGTAATGCGAAAGTATATTCACTTTGTAAGTTTTCTCAATCATGTAATCGGGGATGTCAAGAAGAGTTTGTCCACAAACCACACCAGCATTGTTAATTAGAATATCCAAACCTCCAAGATCGGCCTTTAGTTGGTCAGCGTATTTATAAACGGCTTTTCTTTCTGACACATCTACTTGGTAGGTGTATACTTTATGTCCTTCTGCTTCTATACGTTCACGAGCTTTTTCTAGAGCTAAAATGAAAATTTATATAAGGTAAAAATCTAGTGTACTCTATTGGCACCCCAAGCAGCGAATGTGTTGCATTCACCAAATGTTAGACAATTTATTTTAAGAAGAATGTGACACCCAGTGGCTTATTGGATAGTTTAAGGAATTACTAAAAGTGAAAGAAGTTTCGCGCCAAATAGTAGGGCTTCTTCAAGAAACAAGGTAAAAAACAAAATTTTGGGCAGACGAGCACCATAAGTTCGTAAGTCAAATACTAAAGACGCGGATACTGTGGAATGAAACTAATATTTAAGACAGAAAAGCACGGTAAGAATGTTAATAATTTTAATATGCTAATCATACCAAAGGATAACTTCTTCATAATGTTGCATGTATCTTTGGGGGAGGGGTAGCAATTTGACATGATTCTATGCTTCTCAATAAAAATCATTTGTCGTGTATGCAATAATAAGTACAAAAATTGGTAACATTTCAGTGGTGTGTCGAGCTTTTCTTAATGCGGGAACTAGTTAAGAAAATCACCGAATATGATTGTTCAAATTTTAAGTCAAACTTTTTAAATAAATAACTAACAAAATCAAAACCAACCCCATTTTAAATTAAGGGTATCCCATTTTACTTAATAATTTCATGTCGCAAAATGTCGATTTCAGAGTGAAATGTTCGGAAAAAAGATCATAAAATTTTAACTTCAGAGTAGTTACCGCGATTAACCTATGCTGTAGTTATATGGTAGCGTAGGATAGAAACCGGACAAGCAAAGAACCCGTTAAAGAGCCTACAGGGCGCCTATCTAAACGCTGCTACCACCACAGCAGAAGCTCTAGAGATAGAGCTAAATGTTTCCTCTAAATGAAATTCATTAAGACACATGCCAAATTAGCGGCTTACAGACTTAAGTATTTAGGGGACTGGAGGAAATCCATAGAAAATTTTACCCCTTTACCACATCAGCAATTAAATAAATAACTACGCGATACGTATTTCGCCAGCATTTTCGATGTGGTAAAGGGGTAAAACCTTCTATGGAATTAATCATAAGCCACAGTGTTTAGTTCAGTGCTCTAGTAAGGACAGGAGGGAGACTGCACTTGGATACCTCAACAACGAACCTTTTACTTTAAAACAGGACCGCACTTCCAGGAAACTCTGGTTGGGACGAAATTATAAGATTCTGATTCCGAATAGAAGAGGCTGGGAAAAAACCAGAAACCGTTGTAGGCCAAGGAAATGCCGTCTGGTTCACAGACACATCCGGCCTCGGCGGAAGAGCTGGGATCTGTAGACCAAGCAATAACTACAAGAAAAGTAATGGGAGAACATGCTTTGGTCTTTATGACTGAAGTATGGGGCATTTGAGAATGAGTAAATTTCCAAATTAACATGACGTTTCGTCGCTCAACGCTTAACTGCACGCTTAATTGAGCTGTATTTTCAGCTTAATTTATAAATAAATTCCTATAATTCATTTACTCGTATAGTTTTCGTATCTAATACGGATTCAAAGAAAATACTACATTTTATTTTATTTCTAAAATGTTCCTGAAAAGGTTGCCTAAGAGTAGACTTAATAGACTTCGCAAGTTGAACCGTTTATTTGTTTATAAAAATGATAGAATTTAAATAGCATCGCTTAACGCCATATGCCGCTGTGTTCTGATACAGAAATTTGTCTCCCTGTGACGTCAGACGTGCGAGAAAGAGATGCCCTTATCTCATGCGCGTGAACTTATCTTCTTTAGTTATAGTGTCATGGTTTGGTGCCGGGCTCTAGAAACATACACAGCAACGAGGTGTGCCATGCCATGTAGGTAAAAACGTCACATTAACAAATCTTGAACGGGCTCATTTGAACTCGTAGATGAACACTAGCAAGACTGCTGATGGATAAACCCTTGCAACCAAGGGTTTAAGCACTTACGGCAACGAATAAAAGCAAACTAAGCAAAGCACTAAGTCTGCTCACTGGCCATGGGAATTTTAAAGGACACCTGGTTAAACTCGACCTAGTAGAAAGCAACCGATGTCGACTGTGTGGGACTGAAAAGGAAAAAGTTTACACATTGTTGTGCTTGTATAAACCTTGCCAGATACAGATATAATCTCACAAGCAAAGAAACATTAAGAGCAGAAGATCTGGAAGAAATGAATATAGGTAAGGTAAGCCTGGCTGCAAACGTCGGGATATACGAGGTTTATTCAAAAACTAAGGTGACTTCAAGTTTCGGGGGCAACGTATACTCGATTATCGATTTTTTGTTGTTTTTGTGTCGGTAGACATGTCCCAAACATATGTTCAGAGTTTCAAATACGTAGCTTACTTTGTTTGTTTTTGACAGATAAAAAGGTTAGATTTATTTTGTTGTGCTTGGCGATTTTCTATTATTATAAAAAATGGAGCAAAGAATTTGAATCAAATTTTGTGTGAAAAATTGAATCGGAGGATCTAAAACACTTGAAATGTTGCCAGTGACATACGGTGAGTCTGCTCAAGTAAAAAAAATGTTTAGAAGTGGTACAAACTCTTCCAAGATGGCCGAGAAGAAGCCGACGACGAACTTCGCTCTGCACGCCCCATCACATAAACAACAGAAGATATCGTCGAAACTGTGAAGAAAATTGTTTTTGAAAATCGTCGAATTACCATAAGAGAAGTTGCTGAGGATGTTGGCATATCAGTCGGCTCGAGTCATGCAGTTTTTTCGGATGTTTTGGGCATGAGACGTGTGTCAGCGAAGTTCGTTCCGAAACTTCTAAATTTTGATCAGAAGAACCGTCGCATGAGCATTGCTCAGGAGCTCTTGAATGACGTCAGTGATGATGCTGTTTGCTCAAAAGGGTCATAACTGGTGACGAATCATGGGTATATGGTTATGACGTCGAAACCAAAGCCCAATTGTGCCAATGGAAGCACCCAGGAGAGCCAAGACCGAAAAAAGTGCGCCTAGTCCGATTAAATGTCAAAGTTTTACTCACTGTTTTTTTCGACTATCATGGTGTAGTGGTGAAGTTATGCGCCGTTTGCGAGAAGCAATTCGAAAAAACCGTCCGGAATTGTGGAAAAATTATTCATGTCATTTGCATCACGATAATGCACCTGCTCAATTACCGTTGCTTATGAGAGTATTGTTCCCAAAACTTAAAAGACCTATGAAAAGACGGAGATTTGCAACGATTGATGAAATAAAAACTGCATCACTAGAGGAGTTCAAGGATTTACCAAGTGCTTTGGAAAAAGCGTTGGCACAAGTGCATTGTATCTGAGGGAGATTACTTTGAAGGGAACAGCATAAATGTTGATGAATAAATAAATATTGTTTTCATAAACATATAGTCACCTTACTTTTTGAACAAATCTCGTATAATGCTGACTGAGTCGCAAACAAACTTGTAAAAGTTACAAAGAATTTTAAATTTCGATGACAGGGCCTATGATCGGCCCCCTCAAAATGTAAAAAAGACTTCAAAATAGTAAGTAAGTAAATTCATTTTAAAAAATTTAATTTTCAAGTTCAAATTTTGAGAAAAAGTGGAAATTTATAAATTGAATTTTAAAAAATTTAATTTTTTACGTTAACCTGCAAAAATTAAGAAAAATATAGAAAATATAGAAATAAAACTTACTTACAACAAAAATATTTTCGGATTTCCGACTCTGAAATTAAACAAGAAAATTTGAGAAAAAGTTCAAATTTCGAGATTATTATTAGAACTCAATTTAACCTGAAATTTCGATAAAATGTTCAGTTCTTAATTTGGACCCTATACATCTTATTTTCAGAAAAAACATTAAATTTTTAGAGAAAGTCTAAATTCATAAAAGTTAACGAGAAATTAGATGCAAAAAATTCGAAATTTCGAGAAAAAATTCCGTATTTCGAGAAAAATCTGCATTTTATATTTTTTATTGAATTTTTAAAGCGGAATTTTGAATTTCTTTTTAATAATTAAGGTGTTCACTTTGACGCTAATTTTCTAGCAATCTATCGAAGTTTTGTGTTAAAACATTATTTTTATAAATTCGGGATTATAAGCACTGCCTTAATGACTTTAGAGTTTTAAACTAGAAAATACCAAAAGGATGTAACAAAAGGCATACTGTTACTTATGACTGTTTTGGTTGATTTGTCGAGTGTCACTCTGACGTCTTATTTATACAAAGAAGTTCGAATTTTCCAAGTCAAAAGAAAATCTTTTAAAAAGTTATTTTCTTTGAAGAAATTCGATTTAAATTAATGGGATCATTTTACGGTCTTCGAGTGATTTTGTACAAAATCTGTCGTTTTATAAAGAATTACTGTTTCATCAATAGGTTTGTTGTGATAGTAGTTTAAATGTATTAAAACCTTGCAGTTATGAATTACTGATAAAAATTTAAGATATGTTAAAAGCATAAAAATTTTCGCATCCAACTTGATGACCTTTTCATCTGAACACCCGATATATGTTTTGCGTGTACTACTACCACAGACTACTACAGTGTTTGCCAACCTTTTTCTGCTAATGATACACTTTAGTACTGATTAAAATTGCGACACGCAGGCCCTAAAGCAGTATAATGTGGGAGCTCCATTTGAATGAATTACGTATGTGGCGGGACCATTTCCAGCATCAGACGATGGAAACAAGTACATCCTGGTGGCCAAGGACTATTTCAGTAAATGGCTTGAAGCGTACGCCACCCCGAGCCAAGAAGGTACCACAGTCCCGAGGGTTCTTGTGGACAACTTCATCTGTCGATTTGGTGTTCCCTTGAAACTACACTCGGACCAAGGAAGGAATTTCGAATCGGAGGTCTTTCAAAAGGTGTGCCGTCTTCTTGGAATAAAGAAAACTCGAACGACACCTGTTCATCCACAGTCTGATGGAATGGTGGAAAGATTTAACGGACCTTGAAGGAACATCTTTCGAAGGTCGGTTCCAAGCATCAGACAGACTGGGACCGACAACTACCACTATTTAATTAACTAACTCATTCATTGACTTCTCACTAACTACTGAGGGAAAAGCGACCGCCTTATATAGGTTCCGCTTCAGGTTCTAGAAGGAACAAGCAGATAAAACTTATCGTTTGCCGAAATTTCTGGAAGGCTTATCTGCCGTTTGATTCATTATCGCGGCCACTTACCCTTATCAAATTTTCTAGAAAATTCCAAACTAAATTTTATAATTACATTTTTTGTTACATTTTTTTCCAATTTTGATTTTAAATCGATATTCTCTTAATTTTTTTTTAGCTTTAAGAATTTACATTGCCTTAAATTTTTTCTATCATTATGGTTAAACCAACAACATATTTCTAAACATTTCTACACAATTTTAAGTGTCTCTGAAAATATCGACTTTATTCGAAATCTTAATCTCAAAGATTTTATTTGAAGTTTGAGACTTTTTTTAGTAAAAGTTATGGCTCTTAAACTTTAACGTTATTTTCAAAGTGCACAATTTTGATTTCTCGTTTGAATTTTTTTAGCAACTCTAACCTTAATCTGGAAATTTCCGCCTTCTTGACAATATTTTGAAAATTGGAAAATTTAAGATATTCTTGAAATTTTGGGTTTAAACACAAAATTGCGATTTTTTTCATAATTTTGATTTTCTTGAAAAGTTGACATTCATTCCAAATGTCCATTTGCTTAGAAATTCTGAGAAATTTCCCCAATTAGAACTATGCATCGTTTACTTTTTTTTTCTAAAATTTCGATTTTAAACTCGAAATCTCCACTTTTAGAGTATTGATTTTCTTTCAAAATTTTCGATTAAATTATCAAGACTGTAACTCTTCTTTTTGGAAATTTCAACATTTTTCTAATATGCTTCTCTATTTTTTTTTAAATTTGATTAATCAATTATGATCAATTCCTTTACATTTTAAATGTTAGGTTATAAACACAAAATTTATATAATTTTAGTACCTATGTGATTTTCGACACAACCTAAATTTAAAAATTTCTTATGTTTGCAGTCAAATTTGTCTCACAAGTTTTGATTAAAAAATTCGACTATTTTATCACAATTTAAAATTTCAATTAACCGGTTTCCAGTAGTTGAGGCGCCAAAAAAAAATTGAAATTTTCTCAGAAATTCAAAAGTAAATTTTTTAATGATATCTTAAATTTTACTTCGTAATTTAAAGTTGAAAGTCAACATTTTAGAATAATAAAATTGAATGTAAAAAATTAGAGTTAAAATGAGTAGCAAAAAATGGAACTTTTTAAAAAATTAGGAGTTTTCGATTATAGAGTCAAAAATTTAAATCATGATTTAATATACCAAGAGAAAATTTAAATTTACAAAAACAGGTTATCGGATAAAATTAAATCGAAAGTTCTAGAAAAAATTGGTAAGTTTAAAAACTAATGCTTAGAAAAGAAAATTTTCGACCAAAGAACTGAAATTTGTAAAAAAAAGTTGAAGCTCCATTTCTAAAATATTGAGGAAAATGCGAAATGTTGAGTTTGAAGGGCGCATTTTATAAAAAAAAAAAGATAGAATTGGAAATTCTGAGAAACATATCGACAAAAATTCAGAAATTCAGAAAATGGTCTAATTTTTAATATAAACAGGGGTAACGGGAAAGCAAAAATTTCTAGAAAAAGTTAAAATTAGATATTGTCGAGAACAAAAAGTAAACTTAAACTTGAAATTTTGCGAAAAAATTTCACTAATGCTATTTTTTACAATCCTGAGATTTAACTTGCACTCTTCACATCAGAACCGGAATTAAAAGAAAAACCTTAGATTTATAGAAAAAATATTCAAGTTTAAAATGGAAATTTCAAAATTGATATGAATAATTATTATTTTGGATTAGTTAAAATTTAAAATCAAATCATTACTTATTTCTAGAAGAAAGTCAAAATTTTAAAAACAATTCTAAATGTTAAGAGAAAACTCCAAGCTTCGATTTTAAAGTAGTACTCTAGGACAAAAGGTGAAAATATCTAGGAAAACTCGTAAATTTGATAAAGAAATTAAAATTCTTAGAAAAACCTCGAAGTAAATTTTACGCTAGCGATCCTGCATTAAAAAAATAGTTTTTAAGATGAAAAAATAATGTTAGTAAATCAGAAGGACCACCTTTAGCCCCTTTTCCCAGGTCGAATGACTTAACTTCGCCTATGATATTTTGGCGACACACCTGAGGAACTCTGGTGACGCACTTGTGTGTCGTGACACATCGGTTGGGAACCATTGGGCTACTACAATGACTACAATAAAACTAAAAATACAAATTAAAATGTATGTACATATTTACTGCTTGAATAAAAAAAGGTAAAAACGTACCTAATTTTAATCATAATAGAAGAATGAAAACTGACAATACCATAGATTATGTCTTCAAAATACGTCAAAAAGATCAGAGATTAGAAAATTCTTGCATTGATGTAAACTGTATGTAGTAAATATGATTTTAACTGTTCTTAATGATCGACTATATAGGACATTATTCATACTTGTACACCTCGGTTGTTAACTTTCAAACCGTTATTTTTATAGAATTATAGATCATGGTTTTGAAAATTAGAATAATATGCACTGAATTGAGAACATTGATTAAGTTTAATTGCTAAAAACACTTTTAGGTTGAAATATTGAAAGGAGCAATATTACATGTGATTAGAATGTTAATGTCTCTATAGCAATAAAGAGTATACAATTTATAGTTTTATGTTTTATTAATATAATAGTGATATGTAAAATTAAATAATAAAATTACACAAAAAATAAGTGTTTAATGGTTCTCTTGTTTTGTATATCTACTTGTAATAAAATTTTATTTCACTTGAATGAGGTTACTACTTGTAACTTTTGTCAGATATATAGCTAGGTAATAAACCATAAAACGTACAATGTTACTGATTGTGCTATTGATATTTACTACCAGTACGTGTTTTATAGTTAGAAGAATAAATCAAGAAGTCACAAAAATAAAATAAGAAGCATCTCGAAGAATTTTATTTCATAAAATAAATTTTTAAAAACTAAAAGTAGGTTATTAGACTTTGTAGTTTCAAAGAAAGGGCTTCTACTTTTAAACACTCACTGAAATAATTTAACATTAATTGAAATTGATTAAAAATGAGTCAAAAGAAGATCAAATTTTATAACTGTTTATAACGTCAATGTTGATTGAATATAAACTATATTTAATCAACGGTGTTTCTGAGAAAATCAACTGTAACAGAGGGACATATAGATAGGTGCACGAATGAAATTATCCGGGTTAGGTTTTCCATTTCTGATACGAAAACTTAAAACCCGATGTCGTTAAATGTATTCAAACCAAATACCTAAATGGAAATGTACTTTATTTAAAAAAAAATATATAGCAACTCTGTTCTGAACTATGAATCTGATGAAAATAAAAATCTATTTCTAGGTGCATAATTTTGAACGTTTTGGATAAATGTGTTAAAAACTCGCATTTTAGCTGTATTCTTTGTTTTCACTTATTATTTTTAATAGTAACTAAATTCATAACATGGTTCATTATGTCATTAGGTCCCAGACATTATATTTTGGTTTGAGCAGATAAACATTTTGCACAAGTCTAGTGGTATAATATGCAGTTAAGGTTTCGCAAACTACAATATTTTGTTTCTATTTTTAGCATAAACTAACGGTTTTTGGTCAGCTATGCGACTGTGGTGTGCCTCATGTTTTGCACAATAACTGCAAATAAGCGAAATAAGCTAATATGAATCATATCGCCATGTCGATTATTCAAATGGTCTTGTCAGATATATTCTGTAAAAGGAGAAAAGTAGCAATATTATAAGAGCTGTCGTTAACAGCTATGTCTCAGTTTACAAACTATTCAAATTTTAAGTGTTAATTGTTGAATTTTTCTCTTTCTAATTTTGTCTAAAGAACAAGTGAAACGAACAAGCATTGTGGAGGGTCAATTGCAATAAGTTAAATCACCAGATCCGCCGTGTGCCCATCAGTCACCCTTGTGCAAACTTTATAATAACGCCCCCTTCGTGTTGAATTAAAATCAACAAAATTTCGAAAAAAGTCGAATTTTCGATAAGCACTCAAAATTATGAGAAAGAAATAAATAAAAACTTTGTACCAATCAATTTATATTGGAAAGTTTGCGTTTGTCGAATTTCAAAGTTTATAAAGATTTCATGTTTAAACTTTGAATTTCGAGATTTCCAGAAAAATTGAAATATCGACTGTTTTTATTAAATTTCGATTCTTGACTTTCTTATTATGTTTTCGAGATTTAAATGGACATTTTAAATAACAACGTCGAAACGGAAAAAATAAAAAAAATAGTAAATTTCTAAAATGTTCCATTTCCTTTGAAACTGATTTTTTTCCCAAAATTTTCAACTTTTTCTATAAATCTAACATTTAACAAACTCATCATTTCAACTTCAAACTCGAAATTTTCTTCGAACTTGAAAATAAATTCGACTTTTAAAATCGAATATTCGATTTTATATCGAAATTTTATTTTTCGAAATTAAATTCCCAGTTACGAGATTAAAGACTTAAGTTTCAATGGTGACTTTTTCTGTGTTTCGGCGCAAAAATCTTGTTTGTTGATTTCTTTTGACGTATTTAATTTCTGTTATATGGGATTCTGTAGGTCAAAAAAAATAAAGAAATAATATTAAATACTAATTTCAAAATTTCATCCAACCTGATTTGCATTTTACTATTTTAAAACACAGTCAGGTTTTTAAAAAAATTTTACTCTCTTGCAATTTTAAATAGGGATTTTTAAAAAGAATTATTATTAGAAAATTGAAAAAATGCAAATTTATAATTTCTAAAAAATCGAAAATTTGAAAAAGCCGGTATTCAAAAAAAAGTTAAAATGTAAACAAAAAACGAAAAATGTCGAGATTTTAAAAAGTCGTTTTAAAGAAAGTTGAAATTTTGGGAAATTTCGAAATTATTGCAAATTTTCAAAAAAAGATGAGATTTTCAAGAAAAGGTCTAAATTAAAAAAATTTTATTATTTTTAAAGAATGCACATTTAAAAAAAAATCGAGAATTTGAAAAAGTGGCAAACTTTAAAGAAAATTAGAACTCTTTAAAAAGCTGGAAATTTTAAAGAGTGGTCTAAAATTTCAAAAATTTGTATAGGCGAAATTTTGAAAACAAGTCTGAAATAATAAAAAAAATTAAAATTTAAAAAATTTGGGCAGTTAAAATTTTGAAAATGGGTAAACACGTTTTTAAAATGTCGACATTTCTAAAAGTGCAACATTTAAAAAAAAAATCCGAATTTAAAAAAATTACAAAAATTTTCAGAAACTGGAAATTTCAATAAGTAGTATTATAAAATTTCAAAAATATGTATGGCCAAAGTTTTGAAAAGATGTCCAGACGAATGTTCAAAAGTCAAAATAATGAAAAGTTAAGATTTTGAAAGTTTGAACAGAAAATTTTCAAGAAAACTGAAAATTGTCAAAAAAAATTGATAAAACGCCGAGATTTTCATAGTGGCGAATTAAAAAATTTCGACGAAAATTTAGAAATTTTGAAAAAAAGTAGAACTTTTCAAAAATATTTGAAAATTTGAAATATAGTCTAAAATGGTCGGAAATGTCAAAAAAGTCGACATTTAAAAAAAATGTGGAGATCTAATAAAATAAAGAAATTTTCAAAAAGAGCCAACATTTTGAGTAAAGTTAAAATTAAAAAATATGATTGTTTGCAAAATAAGCTGAAATTTTGAGAAACTGTTAACATTTAAAAAAAATCGAAATTTTGAAGGATATGACTTATAAGTTATGATTAAAAAAAAGTGAAAAATTTCCAAAAAAGTTTAAATTTCGTAAGAAGTAGAAAGTTAAAAAAAATTTTTTTTTGAAAAAATCCAATGTTTCAAAAAACTCAAAAGCTTGAAAAATTAAAACAACAAAAAAACCAATGTACTTAACAGTGGATATTTTGAACAAATGTCGAAATTGTTAAAAGTTTTTGCAAGACATAACTTTCAAAAAAAATTTTCAATAAAACTTAAAATTTTGAAAGAAGGCGAAATTTCGAGATAACTCGAAATTCTCAAAACAATTTCAAATTTGGACAACAAAAAAGTTTATTTTAAAATACAATTGAAAGTTTGAAAGCATTCAACCTTTCAACAAAGTTAAAATTTTTAAAAAATGCGGAAAATTTGAAAAAAGAAATCCAAAATTAATAAATAAATAAAAAAGAAATATATTACTGACGATTTTAAATACCGAAATTTCCACTTTTTTTGTTGTTAGTTCGTCCGAAAATCCAAAATTTCTAGTAAATCCAGGTTTCGTGATTAAACTGGAAATGTCAAGAGGAGAATGTAATTTAAAAAAAAATTGAATCGAAGGAAAAAACAAAAACGTTCAAATTTACAAAACAGATCGAATTTTAAAAAACAACCAAAATTTCGAATGAAAAAATTCAATATATTTTAAAGTGATTTGCGGAAAAAAGTTGTAAGTTTTAACTCAGAATTCTCAGAAAAACATCAAATTTTCGGAAAAAAGAAAGATGATGACAAAAATCCTTGAAATTTTAACTTTAATTTCTAGGTTAAGTTTATTATTCAACTTTTTTCTGGATATTTTGATTTTTAAACGCAAAATTCAAGGTTATTAAAAAATATATAGATTTAGAATTTTGAAATCATTTTGCGAAAAAGGGAAAAATTAGAATATTAGACTTGGAACTTTGAGAAATCAAAGTTTCAAAAAGAAAATCTTGACTTATCTACTAAGGTCAACATTCGAAGATAAATCTTCTCAAAATTTTGGACCTTAAATTCACTTGCTGGCATTCTTTAGACTACTTTTTAAAATCAAGACTTCAACATTTTTTAGAAAAAGTCAAAAAAGTTAAAATTTTGAAAACAGTTTTTTTAATAAGTTTATTTTTTTTTAAATTTTGAATTCTCAAAGTTCTAATTATTGTTACCTCCTTTTTTCATAAAATTTTGACTTCAAATTGAAAATATTTAATTAATAAGTTATACAGGTTGAACTAAATTTGATTTCCACCTCAGGGATCTTGTAGACCATTAGAGATACCAGGAAGCTCAAATGGGAAAAGTAGTGCAGACTTTAATGCCTAATATTATTCTGCTGAGAAAACAATTGAATTCCAAATCGTTTTGATTTTATTTAGAAAAAATTGAAAATCGCCATTTTTAAAAATCTGATGTAACTTGTTTATTTGAAGCCCGATTGAAAAAATTCAAACCTGTTATTAGTTGTTTTTTGAGATCTTTACATTGATGTAAGTTAATTTTTTCTAAATTCAATTGTTTCCAAGAAAATTATGTCAACTTTGTTATTTCTTATGGACGCCGTATTGGATTTTATTATTTTCGAATTTAACATATTTTTCTGAATAATTTGATGTATATCATGCCATATTTCAAATGTGGCAAAGTGGGTTAAATGAACTAATTTTTTATTTTTAAACAAAAAAAAATATAGTAGGCGACGCAAGTACCATAACTTTTAATAATAAAAAATAGAATTATCAAAAAAGCAATAATTATTATTAAAAAACCAAAAATATTATAACAAACTGTATAGTAGTGAAATATTTATTAATAATCGTAACGTGTATGATTTCCCTTAAATGACGTAATTCTCAGAACATTTATTATTATTACTTTATTAAGGACTACTTTCCCATGACTCATACGCAAGTGTGCGTTCTTGACTTCTCTAGAAGTTAAATATTTTAAGACGGATAATTGCATAAATATGAGAGTCATTTCTAATGTTAGGTTGTTAGATATTTCACATTACACGAATTCAATGTTAAAATAATTTTTGTAAAAATTGCCGACAAAATTTTTAAAACATCTACAGGTTTTCATAGAATTACGCCGTTTAAAGGAGTGCATGCATGTTACGATTATACTAATAACTATTTAAATATTGCACAGTTTATTACAATATTTTAAGTTTTTTAATAATTATTGTTACATAATTAGGTACTGTATTTTTATTATTAACAGTTGTGGCACTTGCATCACCCACTATAATTGTTTTGTTTAAAAATAAAAAATAGTTCATTTAACCCACTTTGCCACATTTGAAGTATGGCAAGTCATATATTAAATCAATCAGAAAAATATGCCAAATTCGAAAATGATAAAATCCCATATGACGTCCATAAGAAATAACAAAGTTGACATAATTTTCGGGGAAATAGTTAAATTAAGAAAAAAAATAACTTACATCAATGGAAAGACCTTAAAAAACAACTAATTACAGTTTTTAAATTTTGTCAATCGGACCTCAAATAAAGAAGTTACAGCTGATTTTTAAAAATGGCCGATTTTTAGTTTTTTCTAAATAAAACCATGACGAATTGAAATTCAATTGTTTTCTCAGCTAAATAATATTAGTCATTAAATGCTGCACTACTTTGTCCATTTAAGCTTCCTTGTATCTCTAATAGTTTACGAGATCCCTGCAGTGGAAATCAAATTTGGTTCAACCTGTATATTAAAATAGTGGACTTCACATTTCGCGATGGTTACTTTATAAATGTGAAGATATTTCTTAAAAAATTTCTATATTTTGATTTTTTTTTAAACGGGAAGTTTTGAACAATAGATTCGAGTTTGAAAATGGAAATTTGATTTAAAAATTTGAAGTTGAAAAAATATCATGAAACTGTTTTGTCCGCCATATAAAAAAAACTGTTTTGTCAAAATTTCATAATTTAAGAAATGTTATTATCAAAGAGAAAGTTAGGAAAGCCCGGGCAAAAAAATAGTCAAATTGCCGCTCCTCTTGAGTAGTCGGCGAATGTGCGGTGAATAACCTGCATATCTACACAGGGCGCCTCTTTAAATCACTAATATACCCACGCTCAAATGGCACCTAGTATATGTTTTAACTTAATACGTATTTCATCATCTATATCAAAATTTTTTCCTTAAAACTAATATTAACAATTTAATAAAACATAAACATAATTTTATCTTTAAATTTAACTGTCAAGTGAAACTTTGGATTTCTATTAATAATTTTGATTTTTAAATTTTAATTTGAGTTAGATATAAAATTTCGATTTTCTTCTCCCCTATTCTTCTTCCTTCCTCGAAAGTTTCAGAAACAAAGTTAAAAGATTGTTTTTTAAATTCTAAAAATCAAAATTCTGAAATTTAAAAATTAAAATTCAAATTTCAAATCAAAATACAAAAGACATTCGAAGTTAATTACAATTATCTTTAATTTAGTATTTTCCCGATTGCACAGGGTGAGCCAAACTCACTTATATCAGCTTCTATTATAAGAAAAGGAAAAATGATATAAAAAATCTGAAAGAGGGTTCTTAAATTTTTTTCTCAAGAAATAGACCTACATTGCTGCATATTTAATAAAATTGAAAAATATTGTTTTGTTCTCATTTGACTTTGAAAAATCTCAAGATAACCCTAGAAGCCTTCCTGTATACGCTCTGAGATACCCTAATCATGTTATTTCAAACTTAAAAATATTTACAAGGTTTGTTTCCTAAAGATAGCTTGATTAAATCGTAACGATTGCAAATTTTTAATAATACATTTTCTTTACAACTTTCCTTATAACTTTTTAACGGAAAAAATACGAATTTTTTTTCTTTACAAAATTTGTTTAGAAAAATTAGCTTTTTCTAAATATGCAAAAATATAGGTATGCTTCCAAGAAAAAAAATTCAATGACGTCATTACTTCAGTTTCCAAATATGGAAAAATATGTAAATTGGGTTTAAAATAGATCTTTCTCAATCCCATTTCGTATCCTCTTTTCAGGTTTTTTTATATCGTTTTTCCTTTTCTTACAATAGAGTTTAGTTTCGAGTTTCGCTTAGCCTGTACTTAAAAAAAATCTCTATTTTTTTAAATTTCAGTTTCAATTCGAAAGTGCGATTTTCAGAAGAAGGTCCACATTTTTATTAACTTCGTGAAAATTATTTATTTCGACATGTATGCTGCCCCCGGGACTAATAAAACTATGTCAATGATTTCAAAACCAATTTATTTAATGTTATTTTTTTAAATATGCGAATTATTTTTATGGTCCTGTTTGACTGTCAAAATAAGCAATGGTCTTTTAACCATCAAAATAATATAAACCAGACTTTCCTAGATGCAGAAACCTGGTCAAGAATATAAATCAAAGGACTCATCGCTAAACTGCATATGTGGTTAACGTCTTACTAAAAAGTGGTGTATGCTGTTATATTTTTATTGTAATGTAGAACCTATAACCCCTTACTTTTTTATTTTCTTTTATGCTTGAGAGTGCGACCCTCTGAGTAGGACTTAGCCACTCCCAGACCCACAGATTGAAAATTACTAGCTTAATAGTACGTATAACCCTACTGATTGAACAAAGAATCATCACATATCAGCACTGACTCGTTCGATTCACCGATTATACAGAGCAACTGATTTATATTTAAGTCAATATCTTCAAGGTAACGATGAAGATACTATAAAGCATGTAATTTATGGAACATTTGTAATGCTGAAGACTTTATTGAACAATTACATCTACAATTAGCTGATTGGGGTCACCTGATTTATAAGCGTAAATATTAAGTGCTATACAGTATGTCCCACACAGAAGAAATTTGAAAATTTGGCAATTTGGAAAAGTCGAAGAGACCAACACAACTAAAATATTTACTAGTTTCTAGTACTTTCCGTTATACTGGAAATTGAGAGCAACTTAGTTATTTTAAATAAGGCACTCTGTATATTTTTGCATTTTGGGATTCTATTTAATATTTTATAGGTATATGGCAAATACTGTTCCAACAATGTTTAGTTTTTGAGATAATTTATTTTTTATAAAAAATTTAAGCCCCACGAAATCCTTGTATGTTTCTCCAGAAACCAGAGATATATTTGGTATGTCAGGAGAACACACATAAAAATACTTTAAATAACTTTCATAAATTCAAAATTATTATACCGAGCGTTAAATTCACACCTGTATAAGCTGTACATGCACCTTGATAAATTCAGACAATGCTTACGTTGTTAGCGTAAATGGAAGGCCCTATACTTTTTTGCCATTTTTGTGCAGATTTAAATTATCTTTCACCTGGGTGCTAAGTTACTAAATTTCAAATTCTTTGGATAAATAATTGGCCAGATATCGATCGCAGTGATTCCGGGTGGGAGACACCGAATAATAATATAAAAATATCTTTATTTTCTCCTTAATGTTGTTTTTATTTTCTTTGCATTACAAGTATCTTTGAAGAAGCTGCTCTTATGCAAGAACACATTAAAGATAACGAGTAATGTACTTTACAGTAAAAGCATAATGTGCCTAATTTGACTGGATTGTATGTCGTATTA
The DNA here is from genome assembly GCA_028583605.1 of Dastarcus helophoroides. NCBI lineage: Eukaryota > Metazoa > Arthropoda > Insecta > Coleoptera > Bothrideridae > Dastarcus > Dastarcus helophoroides. The sequence goes on along the minus strand of CM053328.1, from coordinate 24,294,683 downwards.
ATTTTTATCATTACAGCGGAACCGCGATAACCCGACAAATGATTTGCAAGGCAGTGTTGGATTATCAAAATCGGACTTTTTTTCTCTAGTAATGTTGACAGCTACAAATAACTGTCGTAAGTTCGCCTCATGTTAAGCTCATTTGCCCTTCAGTACTCTACTTGTGTACACGAAGCGTTAGCTCGCTCCATACCAAATAGAAATGTGATACTTCGAATGTTTTTTTTTTCACTTTCAGTTTCATTTAATTCAATCACACTTTTTAAAAACCAACTTGGGTAAATATCTTTATTATATTTGAACAACCTTAAGACTTCGACGGAGACAAATTTTGGGTTACTCTTATGCTGCTATGTTGTAAAAAAAGATGTTCGGGGAATTACGGGCTACTTTTGTCGGGGAATTATGGATAACTCAATTTTTTACATTTCACAAGTTAACTTCGTGTATTTGATACATATAAATGATTATTTATAGAAATTTTCAAAACAGCAAACGGCAATTTCTAATAGTTTTTTGGTTTCGAACTGATTTTCGTTGCCATTCCTCACTCCACTTCACTTTATTTCTCTTTCATAATAAATGTTCTGTCATTTCTAATCACAAATAAAAGGTTTTTATACCACATTTTTCCATTTTTTGATCGATTTACAAATTGGTCCGTAATTCCCCGACATTTTTCAAAATCGCAAAAATGCAATATTTGCGCCAACTGATATGTTGTATAATACAATGCAATTTGACCAAACTGCTGTGACCCAAAGAGAGGTTATTAGTTGTACTAAAAATTCAGGCTTTGACATTGTCAGAAAAAAATATTTTTTTGCAAGTTTTTAGCCAAAATAAAAAGGCGGGCCACAATACCCCAGTCTCCCCTAATAAAAAAAATAAGACAAGGTTTACGAGTATTACAGAAGTAACGTCTTTAACGTAATGGTCATAGCAAATATAGAAAAATAAAAACTAAGCATAATTAATTATAATACATATTGATGTATATCAATACATATATATGTAATGTAATTATCTACCTCATATTTCTAAGGTACATATAGGAATATAGGTAATGGAGATATTGCCTTACAAGGGGCCACCGATAAGACAAGGGTCCGATTACCAAGGATTTACTGTATTTTAGAAGATGTATTTTAATAAAAAAAACATGTAAATATTAAATACCAGCGTTTTCATTCGACTTCGTCGGCGTAAAAATGTTTTAATTTACTTTTCATAGGAAATTTTGACATATGGTTTGAATGCTCTCCATCGAGAATAGTTTTCCGGGACAAAAAGTTGCCCCTTATCGACCTCCAAAAAATCTCTTCAAGAATTTTTGTCGAAGTCGTTTCAGCAGTGAAACCAGGGTCTAACAAGTCTAATAACCGAAAAGGAAATAGTCTAATGAATTTAAGTCAGGCGATCGGGCAGACCACTTTATAGAGCCACCATCCTATTTATTGTTTAACTATTGTTTAACTAGCTGCTACTCGCGCCTTCGTCTGCATGACAAAAGAAAAAAGATTACTGGGTCACCTTTTTAAAAATTTCGACTTTCTTTTGAAGATTTCGATTTTCACTGAAAATTTCGAATTATTTTGAAAATTTCGACATTTTGAAATACCCACTTTTTTAAAATGTCGATGCGTTCCTGGTCCGACTACCCAAATTTCATTTTTTTCTCGAAAATTTAATCTAATTTTGAAAATTTCGACATTTTTCGAAGTTTTGACTTTTTTTCAAAAATTTCAGCTTCTTTGAAATTCTGGAAACTTTGGAAACTTATTTTGATTAATTCTGTGTTTGTATTAATTTTTTTTGTAAATTTGAACTTTTTTTGAATAGTTTCCTTTTAATTATTGTTGCGTGTATTCAGTTAAAAAATTAAAACTCGTGAATTGTAAACACTTTATTTGAAACCTATTTCAGAACACAACAATTATGATTTACTTAACTATCAGACTATCTAACTCTCCGACTATCTGACTAATTGACTGACTTGAGGAAGAGACGACCGCGGTTTCTAGAACGGATCTCCGTACAGATCGGACTCACGGCCGCTTCCCATTAACAAATGTTTCCAAAGAGTTCTTTACAGTACAAAATTACTGATACAAATTTTACAACAACACTTCGTTACAATATTTAAAATTTTTCTGGGTAATTTGCATTTTTAATTTTTTTTGGAAAATTTTGATTTTTCACATTTTTGGCGTTATTTTTGACAGTTTTGACCTTTTTCAAAATCCCCATTTTGTTTTGAAAATGTTTAGCTTTAATTTCAATCGAATTTTAAATTTGACTTTTTCCAAAATTTCGGGTTTTTCTAAAAATTTTGACTTTTTGAAAATTATATTTTTTTTTCGAAAAATTTGAGTTCTCGTTTTTGTTAAAATCTTGGCTTTTTTGAACATTTCAACCTTATATTTTGAAGATTTCGGGTTTCCAGTTTTTGTTTTATTTAATTTCCGTTTTGTCCAATTTTAACCTATTTTGTAAACTTCAACCCTTTCGCAAATTGATATGCAAGTTGTGTCCCCTAAAACCAAGAAACTATCTCTCTGAAGATGATAGCTTGGAGGTCAAAACGCGTTAGAGCAACTGCCGTTGGGGACAAAATTTGTATATAATCAAGGCCCAGTCCGTTCCACTACAAAAAAAACCTTTCATAATTTCACTTCTAAAGTTTTGATTTATTTTAGGATTTTAAAAAATGTGTTACAGATATATTGGATCTTTTTTAATCTCTGATTATGAAAATCTAATTATGATGAAAGACTGTTTTTTTTGAAAACCTCCACGTTTTTCAAGATATCCACTTTTTTTAATTTTGCACCTTTGTTTAAACTTTTGACTATTCCTTGAAATTTTGACTTTTTTTTTAAATTTCCTCTTTTTCTCGCAGTTTCAACCTTTATGTAGTAGATTTATTTGAAAAATTTGGCTTTGAAAATTTTTACTTTTTTGACCAATTGGATTTTTTCGATATTTTGATTTTTGGAATTTTTGTAGTTTTTCAATTTTTAAAAAAATTTTAACCTTGCATCATCTTTAAACCTTTTCTCAAAATTATGATCTTTTTCTTTTATCAAAATTTCCAGCTTTTTTCAAAATTTCATATTTTTGTGAAAACTAACTTTTCTTTACAAGTTTTTAGAAAATGTTTACTATTTTCTCTAAAGTTCGAATTTTTGTAATTTCGATTTTTTTTTAATTCTCCTGTTCCTGAAAATTTTATTTTTTTTAAAGAATCTGACTTGAATTTTCAAAATTTTGAACGAATAGTACAAAAATAATAATTTGAGACTTAACTAAATTTCGATTTTGAAGCTGGTATTTTAAAGTGGAATATTTTTCAAATTTAAACTGATAAATCTTTAAAAAAGTCAAAATTTAGAAGAATTTAAGGGTTCAAAATCTAATAAAAAATAGCATAAAATAAAATTTTAAATTTTATTTTAAAATTTAAATTTCTACAAAACTATTTCTCGAAATTTTGACTTCGAAGGCGAAATTTGGAACGATGTCGAAATATTGAGAAGAAACTTCAAAATATCTAAAAAAATATGTTCTTTAACATTTCAATTTAAACATCGAAAGTGTCCAAATTAAAGCAAAATTTGGAGTCTAAAACTTAAGTGTTTAGAAGATTATATTGAAAAAAAAAGAACTCATACAAATATAATATATGAACAGGAGTCTTTGGTTATAAATGCACCCCCCAATTATCTTATGAAATATGATAGATACAAAAAATGTTGAATGCAAAAGTTTCTAGTCCCCTCTTAAATTTTTATTTGAAATAAGTTTGCGATATACAGGGGGCTACATTTTTTCAGAATCAAAGTCAACTCAGAGTTTTTAAATTTAACACCCCAATTAATTTTTCAGTTTCGAATTTTTCTGAAAATTCTACACATGTTTTATATAACATAGCCATATTTAAATTCAACTGTTTCTGCGATCTTGATTTTATATTAATAGTTAGGTATCTACAAGGAATGATAAAGGTAAAAGTTTGTAAAAATCGCCTAACTTTTGGTTTGAAATAATCTAACGATATACAGGGTGTTTCGTTTTTCCAGAATCCAAACCTAATTTGGTTTTTTATTATTTTTCCATCTTTGACTTCTCCTGAAAATTCTACATACATTTCATATAACACACCCTGTATATCGCAAACTTATTTCAAATAAAAAATCAAGAGGAGTTTAGCAGCTTTTCTATTCGACATTTTTTGTATTTATGATATTTTGAAAATAAATTGGGGATGCATTTATAACCCAAGACCTTGTACATACTGATCATCTCCAAAAATTTATATAAAGTTTTGTGCAGGCATATGCATCAACGACGTCAGCTCTTAACACGAATAGGCAACTTTAAATACAATCGCGTATATTATTCATGTCATACATTTTAAGTGCAATTTAATACTCATTTTTATCACCTTAGAGGTCGAATTTTAAAAAATAGTGCTCTCCTACGTATTATGGCGAACACCTGTGCGAAATTTCATTCTCCTAGAACCACCGGATTGGGCTGCGCGTTGTCTGTCAGTCAATGCTTAGAAATTTATTAAGTAGATATTCCTCCCACCTGCACTGGGTGACCAGCTTCATTTTTATCTCGTTTTATCGATGATTTCAGGTAAAGACTAGACGATCTCTTAAAATCCGACTGAAGGAGCATTTGGCTCATTTGAGGTACGGAAGAACTAAAAAGTGAAGTGTGGCTCGACATGCTTTTGAATTGGATCATAGGATAGATAATAATATTAAATTGTTAAGAGTAGTAAATAAGAATTATATCTTAAATGCATGTGAAAGCTTAGCCATCCATAAGGCTGGAAGCAACCTTATGAATGCTTGCGCTGGGCCTTTAAGCCATTAATCTTTGTTAAAAATAGTTAAGGTTGATAGATAAGGAATTGTGACACTACAACGTGTTTGATTAGATGTGCATGCGCGTCCGGATGCGGTCGGTCATGCACGAAGTGAATATTCTTAGTATATAAGAGTAAATTTTAGGATTAGGTGTTAGTATCTCTCTGAATATGATAGCTTGGCTGTGGAAAAGCGTTAAAGCAACCTTTGTTGTGTTTTTAATGTTTCTTGGTTTCAGGGGACAATTTTTGGATTTCAAGCATAATCGTTACTTACTAAAAAAAATGAATAAAGTAATCTTTGATGATTTGAATTGCATCCATAAATTAGGCTGAATCTATTAATCTATTTTATTTTTTATTTTATTAATTTTGGTTTCAGGCAGAAGTTTTTATTTATATCCATGACTTTGAAATAAAAAATGTGTATAGTGCACTTGTCATTTATAAAGCCAATGAAAAATGTTTCCTGTTACCTTTTTCACTAATGTCCCATATAACCACGACAGCCTTTGCTCTAGCTAGTCTGATGGCGAGCTCTTGTCCAACGCCTCCAGCCCCACCTGTGATAAGAATGACCTTTCCTTTTAGGCTCTTATGCGCCAAAAAGAATGAAGGGGTGAAAGTCAATATCACGGCTTCTGCGATGTAATAAATTGAAAGCCAACTTAGAATTGCGAAGTCGACTAAGGATTTGATGATGCCTGTTGTCAGATCTCTCGCCCAGATATATAAAGATAGCGACACACTGAAAAAAAGGAAATACTTATTTAGGCATAATTAAATTAATTTAAAAAATATTAAGAACACAATCATGCCAGTTTGAAAAATTTATTACAATCATTATAGAGTAGTTCGATGATCTTCCATTTTGAGCACCACGTTGACAATTATACGTATTTTGCTCACTCAATTGACATTAATCAAAAATTAATATCTTTATCAGAATTATATCGACAGTGATAATTTCTTCTTTTTATTCGATAGTATTTTAAACATACAAAAAAAGCTCTTAATAAAGAATAGCTATCAACATTGTCCTATCTGCATTCAGACCTTTTCTGTTTGATCAAAGTAATTTCATACTTAATCAGATGTCCATTATTTTCAAAAGATCGTAATAGTTGGTAATTATCAATACCTCTTTACGATATCTATTTATAAAGTAAACATACTTTTTTCTTTTATTCTGTTAAAATTACAATTTCACACCCATTTCTCAAAAGTAGTTGCATTAGGAGGTGACACAACGTTAAAAATTGATTTTTCGAGCTCCATAATAGTGATAAAAAAAATTAAAATTGCCTTCAAATTTTATGTAGGTGTTCTTAATATATAGCAGCCATCCATAAATTATGTCACATGAATTACATGAATTTTTGCACCCCCCTCGTCTTGGTCACGTTTGTATGACCCCCTCTCCTTTGGTGTGGTGTCACATATTTTGCAATTTTTAATGTAGAAATTATTAAATTAAAACAGCATTTGAAAAATTATGTATTTCTATTTAAAAACTTTTTTCATAAAATCAACAATAAATAAAACATTTTAGAAATTTTGGAAAACATAGCTAATCAAATGAACGATGCAAAATTCAATCATCTTGTGTCTGATAGAATTGGTAATATTTTAAAGTTTTTTATTAAAGTTAAAAGTTTTAATACTTTAGATTTATACCTATGACATGACGAAGCTTATGACTCGTCTCCTATCTTGTCACACGACATCACACTTTGTTGACCCCCTTCCTCGTCCTTAAGATATGACGTAATTTATGAATGCTCCTTATTAGTGTCACATGAGTGAGCCTTTTTCTATGTTTTTCACGAATGTACATCTAACATCAAATAATAATACTGGTTTGCCTTTTGGACCTAGATATAAAAATTCCTTGTCGATGAACCCTACCCTATCAAAAAAATAAACATACTTTTGATTTTCGATTAGCCCATTTAGCACTAAAGCTATATCTGGCGTTTTGTTTCAGAGATGCAAGCTAAAACTTGTCACCAGTAAATGGGAATTGTGTTTCCATTCGCGTCAAAATGTCTGTGTTTTTTTAATACTGCGGACATGTTTTTCGGAATTTGTTCCCTTCAGTTCATTGATCAAAATCTGTTGATGTTTTGAGTTAAATTTAGTTAACTTCCAGTCATCTTGATCATCAACCGACGATCGGAATACATCAGATTTTCACGAATTTCTTATTTTATGAGAATAACTTAAATTAACTGAAAACATTCATTTTTGATAAAACACCGCCTCCATAGGCTCGTTGAGTTTTCCTTCAAAGTTATATAAGAACCGTCGAGATTGCAAAAAATTTTCAAAAAAGCAGGGCGATAGCTGCTGAACGCAGCGTTTTGCGAAAAATCATAAAATTTTCAGGCTCCAGTAATGCTACAGAAGTAAGAGAACAGTAGGTAAATGTAACTGGTACAAATGTATCAGCATATATACTAGTGGCCGTCGAGTCACAATATTGAGCTATAACTTTTATTAAACATATCATCTTATTATCAGTCCTTCAAAAAATAAATGTTTAGAGCCGGAGCCAGAAAGTGGATAGATTAAACATATGACTGGTGGATTTCAGTGGAAAGTTTAAATTTGATGTTTAAATTCAAGACGTCAGAAATTGAGTTATCAGAATTAAATCAGAAGCATGTCACCAGAGTGCTTGAGAGAAACATAAAGTGGTTCTTTTTATTCTAAGAAGTACCAACATATACGGCAAAATTAGTTACTTCCTTCAATAAGAGTAAAATGTATTATCCCGTCATTGTGGTATGAGAAATTATGGTATAACCTTTTCTTTGGATCATTATGTTATCACTTATTCTGAAGATGAGAAAACGTTTTGAATGGTATTAATAATGGTGCATTTTTCAACAATCTGGAATCTGTTAGAATGCAATCTATCTCTAAAAAAGAAAAAAGGAATATGGCTAATTACTAAAGCTCTATATCTTTGTTGTCCCAAGATATATAAAGTAGTGTAAAAGAGTAATAACATTGAAATTATCTAATATTTGGAAGAGAAATAAAATCATTACAGGACAAGTAATCAGATTTCAGATAATATAAGGTTTTAACTTTAACGTTCTCTCTTCTCTTATGCGTTACCCATGTTTGCAATGCAACTATGGAGAAATACAGCAAAAACATCGAAATCTCGAATTGTAGGCATTTGATATCTCAAATGCCTTCGGATAGAGTCTAAGATCGGTCCTTTCCTCGTTAAATCAATAGCTTAAGGACTTCCATCGAGTCTCTGTTATTAGATATTCAGTTTCCTAAATGAACAGATTTCTTCAGGGACGTCACACCATCTCAGAGTTTGCGATAAATGCAGGGGTGGCTCAAAGGGTCTGTTCTGTGTCCTTATTTGTTTCTGTTACACTTAGCTTCGACAGTTCGATATATAGCTGTGAAGATGATAGTGACTTAATATCATTTTTTTCTCAGACAAACCATTATTCGTCGCTGCTTCAGAAATACTAACGGAATAACAGATATTAACTGTGATCTCAAGATCATTTTGAAATGGGGAAGGAAAATCTTTTTGGCCTTAATTGGTTCTCTTTGAGAAAGCGCCATTCAACATTCTTATGGACGGTTAAGTCTAATCAGTTTATTAAAGGAGTAAATGTAAGCACCAACTTTTCTCGGAACGGTCATATCCTCGCCGTTGTTAAATCCATCTCTGAGAAGCTTATCTTTCTGTTACTACTTTACATCACATCTTCATAAAGCCTAGTTAGACCAACTCTGGAATACTGTTTTTATGTTTGCAGTTCAGCCTCAAAACATCGAATGGTTTTTTAAATTCAATTTAGTAAAGAACAATTCGCTTAATTAAAAATGAACCTTTAACCGATTTTCTTTACCACATTAGAGCACAAACAGTTGGTGGAGATTCTCTTTTTTATAAGTGCTTTAATGGGAAGACTAATGTCTCTGATCTACCCAAGAGCGACATTCTTGAGACCTACAAGATAGTCGAAGTCAGAAATTCCAAATTGGAAGGTCAAAAATTCTCTTCTAAATGTACTGAACGGTTATATTTGTTGAACAAGGGATCCGAAATATGGCTACTTAAATTTCTCTTCCTTTTTCTTATTCTTTTGAGTATTTTATTTCTTGTATGGCTCAAAAATGTCTTTACTTTCAATACTGTAGACTACAGTTATCATTTGTTTGCAGATTTGGTGGAAGAATGTAACTTACAATTAGCCATATTCACAATAATTTGTTTCATAATTTTTTCTTCATTTAATTTTTTAATTCAGGGCCTTAGTATATAATATGGAACTACTGACAAATGAGACATGCTTACAGATAAACTTCTATTTCCTGCAAAGCAATTGTACTGTAAATAGTTCTATTGCTATATCCATGATAACTCCCCTATTAACTGAGGTTATCATAAGTGTCAAAACTTCCTTAACTTATTAAATACAGAGTATAGGATTAGTTTTGATCGGGAATTTATTGACCTTGCGTGTTATCCGTTCTAGATTAGACGTGTAACTGATTTCTTTGACATAAATTGCAAAGTTACTTAAATATACCAATTAATTTTTTCTGTACTAATCTTGACTTTTTAATCACTAAAACGAATTGAATAATTCTAAAAAGAATGAGGTATTATGGTTGATTGCAAATTTCTTCCAAGTCAACTTATAGTTGCACAATATCTGTGGTATCAATTTATATATTTTCTGCTTTCAAGACAATATTCTAGTTTTTATTTAACTCTCCACATCGCCTTTTTGACATGAATTATAAGGAGGGTATTCTGCCCATTATATTTTTCTGTCAACTCTTTCCTGCAACAACTCTAGGGGTTGAGAATTGGCGACTTTGGCGGCTATTTAATCACTATGTCACATATTTGGAATAGTTATCTTACTACATAACCACTCAATCATACGTAGGCCTGAGACTGGCGACTGATTGTGTTCTGTTATCGAGAAATGAATAACAGTTGGTAACTTGTCCTTTTTCTACAAGTACTTTCATGGGAGTTGCCTTCCAAGGGCAACATTCTTGAGGCATACAAGACAGTCGGAGACAGCAAATTCCTGTGCAGTCCAGCTTGTCAGAGTAAGGATTTCTGTCTATGGAGACTCTTTTTTCTATAGAACTTTCAATTTATGGAATTCGTTATGGAACAAAATTTTCCCCAACAATTACAATCTTACCTTATTAAAAAAAAATAGTTCATCGCCGTCTATATTTATTTCCGCATTCTGCTGACAGTGTTTCAAAGGCACCATAGGGCTGGTATACAAATCTCGTCCCCGGAACCAAGAAAGATTACAAAACACAACAAAAGTTGCTCGATAGAGAGAGAGAGAGAGAGAGAGAGAGAGAGAGAGAGAGAGAGAGAGAGAGAGAGAGAGAGAGAGAGAGAGAGAGAGAGAGAGAGAGAGAGAGAGAGAGCAAGATTTGCAAATTAATTTTTGAAGACGACCATGGCCCATTCGGTTCTACCACAACCTTAGGGGAATGTACTTTAAAAAATCAGAAAACTCGACTTTTAAATCCATTTAACAAAAAGTTTTTTTTACTTCAAATCTTTGTTTTTCTTGGTTCAAGTAATATGTGTATATCAAGGATGGCGAAACTATGACAACTATGACAAAATAAGACACTTCAAGGCAATTTCAGTTGCCACTCATTCCTTACGAATTGCCATTGCTCACGAACAATCATCATTGCTGATATTCAATAATGTGAGATGACTGAGGCGCTAGAAACTGTACAAGATACCGTAAATCTAACGGTGCTTTTAAATAATTTTATTTCTACGACTCAGTATTTTTGGAAATGCTGATCGTTTCAATACTTAATAGTAATGTGTATGACTCTCAAATAGAATATTTTCTAATAAGTATTTTATGATGAATGGTTATTAAACTATAATGTTCATAACATTTAGCGAAAATATGACCACAAGAATGCATTTAGCATCAGCTTTTTCGTTAAGATTAATGATTTTGTACTTTTAGTAGAAGGTTTTTGCAATATTTGGCAACATTAATTATACGTTATTGTCAGAATTATTGCTTTTTTTATTTAAGAACATTACTAACTCAAATACTAAAGTCAAGATTAATACGAAAATTATAACTAACTTAAAATTTACTTACATATTCAAATAATTCGTTTCAGTCAATACTAAATCCACAATAAACTACCCACAGAATTTGCAGTTAATCCGTTCTAATTTTTCTTACTATTATAATAATTTCAAGTACACAATTAAAATTCCGTCAGTATGCTAAGCGCTTTAAGGAACCAGGGAAAAATAATGATACGCATTTAAAGAAGTGTTAGCATTTAACTAGTATTCCAAGCATGTTTTTACTTTTTATTGTTCTTCGATATTGCTTGGCTACCACGCATTAAAGTGTATTTTAAACCAGGACACGGAGTTTTTGTTGCTTTGAATTATGGTAAAATTTTCAATATGTATTTATACCCTTCCGGTTTTCTAGAGCGGAGTCGCTTGCGGAAACGTCTGGAGCGTTTATCTACCGTATGATTCATTCTCACGGCCGTTTCTCCTTATCAAATATTTCTAGAGAATTACTAATACACATTTTATAACTACTTTTTGTTGCAATATTTTCATGGTATTAGACATTTTGAGTTTTATGTCGAAAAGAAAGACAAATAGAAAACCCTACTTTAAATTTAAAATTCCAAAAAAAAACGAAATTTTTAAATAAAAATTCTTAGAAAATATTAAATTTTTTCGAAACGTTCACTGCGTCTTCTCGAATTTTTGACTTAAATCTGGAATTTTAGATTTTAAACTACGTTATATTTCTCCATAAATATTGAATTTGAAATAGTTTTTCAACATAATCTCAAAGCTCAAATTCAATATTTCGACATTTTCGATTTTTTCCCCAGAATTCCGAATTTAAACTTAACATTTTGTAGTTAGATAAATATCGGACTTTAAAGCAAAACTTTCAGAAAATAAGTGAAAAATGTAGTTTAAACATGGAGTTTTAATACTCTAAAGCAGATACACTGACAAGCTAAATTATTAATTAGATTTCAAGTTTTGGAATCGAAGACCGATTTTGATCCTATTTGATCTTTGATCTCATTAGGTTGGTATGCCTTGGAAGAATTTTAAGAAAAAAGTGAACATTTAGAAACTCAAAAATTAAAAATTTTTTTTAAAATGTCGATAATTTGATCGAAATTTTGAGTTTAAACACAAATGCTTGAATATCGAATCAAAAATTGAAATTTAAATTCATATTTTCGAATCAAGTTTTTGTAAGTATGCAAGTTAGCCATTTTTTGCTTTCTTCTTTTCAAATTTATCTTTTTTCTGGCGAAAATTGGTCGGGGGTTTGCTATTGCTAATCTGTCTTTTTTTAAAATCTCGACCTTGACCACGAAAAAATTCTATTCTAAAAATTTTGACATTTTAAACATTTTTTATTTAAACTAACATTTTCGAATTGATCATAAAATGTTGTTTCTTTTCTCAAGTATTCCCTATTTATTAACTTCCTAAAATTTCTTCTTTAAATTTAAAACAAATATAGTTTGTCGACAGATGGACTTTACACTTTCTTTTGTTTTGTTAACGTGGTCAAAGCATCTAACCTATATTTTTTTTCTTATTGTTTGGACTTCTACCTTTAATTTAGTAAAAAAATTATATCGATTAGTTTTGTTTTTATCCCAATTTAAAAATGGAAGAACAGGACGTGCACTTCAGACATATTTTATTTTATTACTTCCGAAAAGGCAAGAACGCATCGCAAGCACAAAAGAAGTTATGTGCCGTATATGGAAATGAAGCCTTGAAAGAAAGGCGGTATTGAAATTGGTTTGCCAGATTTCGTTTTGGTGATTTTTCACTGAAAAATGCTCAATGATATGGGCGTCCAGTCGAAGTCGATGAAACCCATATCAAGGCCATTATCGATTCAGTAGCACAACACGTGATATTGCAGAGAAGCTCAATGTATCGCATAGATGCATTTAAAAAAAATTAAAAATGCTTGGTTATGTGAAGAAACTCGATTTATGGATCCCTCACCAGCTTAAGAAAATCCATTTGACGCGCAGATTATAACAACGTTAATCGGAAGAGATCGTGGGTGATGCAAGATGAACGAGCCCAATCAAAGGAGAGATTCACCAAAAAAAAGATTATGCTCAGTCTGGTGGGATTATAAAGGAATTTTGTACTTTGAACCTAAGCCACAATTCAATTGTGTGTGTTCAACAACTCGCCAAATTGAACGATGCAATTCAAAAAGTGGGCGCTATTGTCAAATCGTAAGGGTGTTGTTTTCCTCCATGATAACGCAAAGCCCCCACAATTCTTTGGTCACTCGCCAAAAATTATTGGAACTGGGTTGAGATGTTTTGTCACATCCACCATATAGCCCTGATCTTGCGCCTTCAGATTACCATTTCTTTCGCCATGCGGAACTCCTTAAATGGTAACATTTTTAATAATGCCGATGATGTCAGATCACATTTAATTCAGTTTTTTGATAGCAAAAATCAGAAATTTTACGAACGTGGAATTCTTACACTGCCAGACCGATGGCAAAAGATCATCGACAAGAACGGACAGTATCTAATTGAATAACTTTATATTTTTAAACAAAAATTTTGAATTTTCCTTTTTATTTGAAATCGGCAATCACTTAGTTGCCAACCAATAATAAATTTAAATTTTTTGCTCAAAATTTCCCAATTTGAGGTTTTCCTAAAATTTGGACATGAAAATCAAAATGCCAATTTTAAATATTAAAATGCCTACCCGTCTATGGACATTTCGAGTGAACTTTACTTTTTTATTAAGTTTAGAGTGTTACTCAAAATATTTGACTTTTAACCATCCTATTGTTTAAAATTAAACTTGAAAAGTTAAATCTGAAATTTATGCAATAAAGTAGGACCAGCGTTTCGAAAGCTTGTATTAAAAGTTAAAATCAAAAGATTAAAGTTTTGAAAAAAAATATGTTATAAGATTAAACTTAAAATTTAGTGTAAACTCAATTCCATTGAGAAAAAAATAAAAATTTTGAGAGACTAAACTTGCTAGTTGTATTTTTTCCGAAAAATCCAGAATTTTGAGAATCAAGTCGAAATTGAGAAAACATCTTTGCGCCACTGAATTCAGAATTTGACTAGCAAATTCTGAGAAAAATGAAAACTTTAAGTTTAAAGTTGAATTTTCGATCTACTTTCCGAAATTTTGAGTTTAAATTTGAGATTTGGAAAATTTAGTTAGAATTATTAAAGTAGCAGTTCCCCAAATTTTCGGGATTAAGTTGAAAATGTTGGCTGACAACTGAATTTTAGGAGAAAGTAGACATGCCGGGTATGAAATTGAACTTTGACTATTTTTTAAATTTTGAAATTGAAGAGAACAGAAGTAGATGCCTCACAAAATGTAAATAGTGGAAATCCTTAGGACTTTGTAATAACTCCGAAAATCGGTCAAAATTGTCACAAAAATTATACAGATTTACGAAAGTTTAAAAGCTAAGGTAACATTTCAACCAAAAGACTTCGATTATAGTGAGCAATGATAATTGAATTAAAATTACTTTAAACATAAATAAATATTTAACAAAATGTTTTTTTCAGAGGCAATCAGTACAATACTTGTAATGTATTTTTGGGGGGTAACTTTTTCTTTTAGCCGTTTCTAATTTTTTTGTGAAATTATGTATTCCACACAAACACAGTATTTACTCAAAACCCCACGAAATATTTAATATCCAGGCGCTTTCGTTTTAATTTGCAGCACTTTGATAAATTAAAAAGCTGCTGCACCTCTAGGACGACCACAGGGAAATGCAACTTCACTATAAAATTACATTAATTTATTGAGTAAAAGTTAGCGAATTAATATACATGAAGTGAAAAAGATAATTATAGAGTTAATACTTAAAATTAACTTTCATATGATCACAAATCAAGAATTGAGTGTAAAACTGAGAAAGAGAGAAAAAAATTATAATAGAAAAAATATTTTTTACTAAAAACCTAAATAAATAAAATAATAATGCAATAAGGTCTGGTTAAGAAACTTACCTAAAGAAGTACTTAAAATAAGGATGCATTATTAATCACTTCCTACTTCTTGCGTACAAAATAAATATTTCGTATTCAAAAGTAAGCGCGGTAGACGCGTAACAACAGACTGCGCGAGAATTCAAATGTGCTCTTACAAATTCAGTTTTGCTACTAACATCATAACCTTGTACGTTTTGTTAACAGGTCGCGGGAGAAAACAGAAAGTTTATCGACTCTTGCATCTCTTCGCCATTTCTTTACCTTTCTCTCGAATCCTAAAATTGCTTTTTAATACGTTGGTTTAAAGAAGCACCGTTTGTCTTTTTTAATGCATGCTCCGGAGATTAAATCACTGCAACCAGTTTTCATGCTCGACACTTTTGATTAATTCTTGATGTCGCCCACTAGCACGATTCAAATAAATCTGATGCCTTTAACTTCAAAAGATCCTTGCTAGCATCAATCATTTTACGTTGAAGAGAAAATGTAATTCTTTATTTGATATTTTATGGTATGCTTGGTGAAAGTGATATTTTTTTTTCTTCAACATGTATGCAAGTGCTGGGAGAAAGAAGATGAAAAGCAAATCAAATGCATTTAACGCGTTAAATCCTGTAGTGATTTTTCACATAACATTAGCTCAAAGACTGTTGGTGTGATTTGCTCCATTATCGACAAAATCTGAAAAAGTAGATTTTTGCCATCAAAGTAGATATATTTCGAATAATTTTGCACCAAATCAATTGCAGTTCAACTTTTAGAAAGAGGAGAACTTTCTCTAAAGCAGAGATATAATAATATGATTTATTTAGCAATTTGCTAGTACAATAACTTCACATATTATACATAATATAAAAGTTAATTAACACTAATTACATCTGTTATTACAACTACTGTAAATATTTAGAGACTTTTTTATTAAATACTCGCAAGTTGTCTGAGTTTTTTATATCCTCAGGTAGAGCCTTGAACAGATGCAGCCCTTCACAAAATAAAGTTTTTTGTAGGATTGTTTTCTTTAAAAATTCAGTGTTGTAATTATTTTTTGAACGAATATTATACTGTTGAAGGTCTGCTCTTTTTTTCAAAAAAATATTTAAATAAGGTGCCATTTCACTTTTACTTAATTTATAGATTAAAACTAGATTCGCCTTTCTTATGTTCTGTTCAATGGATAGCCAATTTAATGTCTTCAACATATGATTAATAGAAGTATATTTACTACATTTCAGTATTATTTTCATCGCTTTATTCTGCTGACGCTGGAGTTGATCTATGCTTTCTTTGGTACACGGTAATAATAAGGAACAACAGTAATTAAAATGGGGCAATATTATGGTATTGTACACAAGTATCTTAGACCATTGTGATAAAAATTGTGACACGCGAGAAAAATTACCCGATTTTTTTACCTACTTTTTTGCACAAATAATTTACTTGATTATAAAATTTTAATTGAGGATATAAAAAAAATCCTTAATATTTGTTTTCTTGGACAAAATCTAAAGTAGTGCCACTGATATTGATGGTGAATCCAGATTCTGCATACTTTCTACAGTTTGACGTTGACCCTATTACCATACATTGTGTTTTTTCCGCATTTAATTTTAATTTGTTTTGACAGAGGCAATCATAAAACACGTTTAATTCTTCATTTAAAGGTTGATGTTATTTCATGAAAACTATTTCCAAATATAGAGATGAGAGTGTCATCAGCAAATAAATTAATAAAAGAGTTATTTAGAGATTTGTAGATATCATTTACATAAATCAAAAGCATCAATGGACCCAAAACGCAACCCTGTGGGACGCCCCACTTTTTTTCTTATTCGATAATTTATTATCAACCCTAGTTCTATAATACCTATTCTGCAAGTAATCTTTAATCCATATTAATGCACTAATTCCTTATTGCATATGATTCCAATTTTTTTATTAAACTGTCTCGATCGATTATTTCAAAAGCGCGCTTTAAATCGACGAACACACTGAGCATAGTCTTATTCTTATTTAGGTCTTTCCTCCAGGTGGCACAAACATATTGAAGTGCTGACTCGCGAGATTGGTTTGTTCTGAATCCTGATTGTCCCACGTATAATAATTTATTTTGTTCAAAGTAGCATTTTAGCTGGTCACGCACTATAATTTCAATAATTTTCTCGACGACTGGTAGCAAGTTTATCGTCTAAATTCAGCAGGACTCTTGGGGTTAGAAACTTTAGGAACGGGAATTATGACGCTGGTCCTTAATTCACTCGGCAATTTTCCAGTTGTTAAAGATGTATTCACCAAGTGCAATAGTGGATATCCTATTACACAAAAAAGCTCCTTTACTAAGTTAACGCTGAGAGAGTTATCACTAGTGCTTTTATTTTTTAAATCAGAAATAATTTTTCTAAGCTGCGAAAGGTTTATAGTTTTAAAGTGGGACATTGTTATTTCTTTTTTTTATTGACATCATTTTGATATTTCCATACTCTGTTTTCTATGCTTTCGGACTTCTCATTTAAACTATCTGAATAGAAATTATTATAATTTTTTTCTACTGGGCCATTGTACGTTCCGTAATCGATCATTAAGAAATCTGGTGATCCTTTTTTAGTCTCCCATCAACTTTTTTCATTATTCCCCACATCCTCTTTTCCCTCTCCTCCTGCATCCATCAATATTTTCATTTGTAGTATTTTGTTTTTTCGGCATCGTATGATTAATACAACTTTATTTCTATTTAACTTATAATCTTACCAATCATTTTCATTTTTTGTGTAGCAGAATCTTTTATAAGCGACATCTCTGATTTTCTGCACTTGATAAATGGCATATGTTATTCAAGGATATCTTTTGAGTCTGCTGTTCTCTTATAGGAGAAACTCTGTCCACAGAATCATTTATATTTCTTATGAAGTTGTCGTATATTATATTTACATTTGTTGATGTGTAATTGCAGAACTTTCCTGTTAGGTCCTCCAAAATATCTGGAATTTTTCCACTGCTTAAGTCTCTATTATAAGTGAATCGATCATTTTTTAATATTACTTTCAATTGAACTTGTGCCTCCCCTATTTTTTTGGCGCAATGGACCACCCAAATGCCCAACCAATTTTTATATAGGAATAATATATTATTAAATTTAAATAAAATTTTTAAACTTCACTGTTTGGAATTTTTTTGTAAATGTCAATATTTTATCGAAATTTTGATTTTTTTCTCGTAATTTACTAGGTAAAATTCATACCTCTTTTTTAAACATTTTGAATTCTTTCAGAAATTTAAATCTTTATTTTAAATCCAGAATTTAATTATGAATTATTTAAATTAGAATATTCAACAATTTACTTTTGTAAATTCCAAGAGTAAAACCAAAAGTTCGAGTAAAAAAAGTCAAAATTTATAAAGAAATATGAAATTGAAAAAAAATTACGATTCTTGTACCGAAATTTGGAAAACTACTATATGTATATACTACTTATATTCCAGATTTCAACTTTAAACTACATTTCAAGAAGAAATGCTCTAAAAACTCGCTAATTCATACTGTTCGGCATCAAATTCGAGTTTTTGGTCTCGACAATAATTTTAAAGGTAAGGTTTCGGTTTAATTAGAAATTTCGAGAACATATTTTCTAAATCCCATAATTTTCCTTTAACTTTTTTTTTGAATTTCGAATGTAGTTTTAAATTTTCGATTTGAAAGTCACAATCTGGAAAAAATAATTTAACATTCAATCGATATCATAAAAAAAAATCGATACATATTTCTAAAAAACAAAATATTGAATTTGGACTTTCTTCAAAATTCGTCGTTATTCTTGAAACAAAATCCTCTCGAATATGGACTTTTTTCTCAACATTCTTCTATTTTTTCGCCAAATTTGTCTTTTTATTTTGGAATTTCCAATATATTATTAAAATTTGAGCTTTATTCTTACCAAAATTTGATTCTCTCAAATTTTGAATTTTTATCTCAGGAGGTGTTTAAAAAATAATTATTTTAATTTCAAATTTGCTCAACGTTTTTGTCAAAATTTTAACTCTAAAATCAAAATCTCAAAGCATTTCAAATTCAACTTAAAATTTTGATTTCTTTTCCCGAAGTTTCGACTTTACAGTCTCAACATTTAGGAGAAGAAATGTTTATTTGATTACCAGAGATTGAAATATGCACGCAAAATGCTTGAAAGTATGCACGCCAAATGCTTGAAATATGCACGCAAAATGCAAAAAGTATCAAAATATACAACTTTAAATAATAATGCTGTTTGAACAATGTGCTTCTGATTTGAATAATATTCTTTTCTTCTGAACAAATTTGCTTCTAATTGCTTCTAGTTTGATTTGCTTGTAATGTAATGTCAATGAGTTTGCTTCTAATTTAAATATGTTTTTTTCTAATTTAAACAAATTTGCTTTTATCTTGAAGTAGTTTATTTCTAGTCTAAACAAATTTGTTTCTAAATTGAAGAGCATTGTTGTCAGTTGTTAACATTGCTTCAATTTTAATATATTCTTATTATGTGCCTACCCAAATTCAAAAGCTTTTCTAAAAATTTGGTTTTTTCTCTCAAAATCCAGTAAATAAATTTCAAGATTTTGCGTTAACATTTGTTGATGTAAGCTTTATTAGGAATTTGAACTTATTTTTTAAAATATTGAGTCACAAACATTTTCAAACTCAAATCCTACAGAATTTTTCTGTAAATAAAATGAAGATTAAAATCGAAATTTTGATTAAAATAACACTGGATATTTCGGGTAAAAAAGTAAAAATTTCAATTGAAGTTTAATTTGTACAAACAAATTCTTTCTGCAATCCTGAAATTTTCTACAAAAAATTTCTAAAAAAAAGATTATATAATTTATGGATTTTGTTCCAAACTTGGTAGCAAAATTTTTTCGAAATATTCTTTCAAGTTTTTACCTTTTTTCTTCTCCGAATAAAGGTTTGATTACAAACTCAAAATTTTATAATTTTTTAAAATAAATTTTGACTGTTTTCGATATTTCATTTTTATCCAAATTTCGTGTTCACAAATTCTGAGATTTTTATTGTACCTAATCGCAATCTTAAATTTTTAAAAATATTTTCCCAAAATTCAAATTCGAATTCAAAAGTTTATTTAATCATAAATTTTATGTTTTGAATGTTTCGATATTTTTTTAATGCAATATTTTCAGAATCCCGAAATTTTCATTTCGAGAAGAACGGTCGAAATTTGACGGTCGAGTTCGAAATGTTAATTTGAGGAAAAATCAAATTTCGGGATGAAATGAAAATTTGAGAAGAAAAAAACAAATTTAAAAAAAGTAGTGAAATTCCAGAAAAATACGTATTTCGAGCAAAAAAAAAACAAAATTTCAAGAAAGCAATAGAAATTATCTACAGAAATTTTCTACAGAAAGATTAAATTTTGAAAAAATGATCAAATTTTGAGAAAAGTTATTTATGAAAAGGACAAATTTTGAACCAAAAATATCGAAATTTTGAAAAAAAAAGATGAATTTCGAAAAACAGTTAAGATTTCTAGAACCATAAAAGAAATGATGTTGACTTAAAAGTCCAAATTTTCCAAAAGACCGTGTTTGAGAAAACTGTAGACATTTCGAGAAACAAAAATTAAGTTCAAGAAAAAATCTAAATTTCGAAAAATCAAATTTTGCAAAAAATAGAAATTTTGAGAAAAAATCTAAATTTCAAAAGAAAGAGACCAATTTTGAAGAAAGTCGTCATTTCCAAAAATATTAAATATCGAATTCTGAGGTAAACATGAAAATTTCGAAAAAAAGCTAAATTTTAATCAAACAGATAAAATATCTGAAGGTAGTGTCCTAGCAGGTAGAAAATTTCAAAAAAAAATGCGAAATTTCGAAAAAGACGATTTCGAGAAAAAACTTGAAATTCAGAAACGAAATTGAGAAATTCCAAATTTCTTGTATTAAAGCCATCATAAAAATTCAAGAGTTGCCTGAGTCATACAATGAAGCTAATCGAAATTAAAAAAAGACCAATTTTGAAAATCGGAATCAAACCTATTTAAATTAGAAGAAAACAAAAATTGAAATTTCGCTTAGAACGTCAAACTTTGAGGATAGATTTTATGAAAAAAAATATTTGTTGGAAAAATCTGAAAGGAAAAAGTTGAAATTTTCAGAAATTTAAACAATCAGATTTTAAGATTAAAGTCGACGAAGACAGATTTAGAAAAAAATATGGACATTCTGAACAAAACGAAATTCGAAATTTAGAGAAAATGATCGAAGCTTCCAGAAAAAGATGAAAATGACAGGAAAAGATCAAAATTTCAAGAAAAAATCGAAATATAGTAGAAAATCAAAGTATCTCTGAGATTTATAATTTGTTAAATTTTGAAGAAAATATTTTAGGATTTTTGTCTTCTTACAAACATAAATAATTTCCCAAAAATCTCTTATTTTTTATCAAAGGATTGACGGAATTTTAAGAAAAAGGCAAATGTTGATAAATAGGTCGAAATTTGCAGAAATTCCGATTTTAAAAAGTGGATATTTTCAGAAAAAGTAGAATTTTGAAAAATGGAAATTTAAAAAAAGCAATAAATGAGATAACAATTTGAAATTTTAGCGATCAAATTTTGGTAATAATAAAGCCTAAATTTTAATAATAAATTGGAAATTCCAAAATAAAAAGACAAATTTGGCGAAAAACGAAGAATGTTGAGAAATAAGTCCATATTTCAAGAAAATTTCGTTTTAAGAAAACGACAAATTTTGAAGAAAAAATGGTAATTTCTAAAAAATATGCAATTTTTAGGTGAAATATGCAATATTCTGTAAAAAATGATTAAATATGCATTGGCACATGCATATAATGCAGTCTCTATTTATCACGGACTTCAATCTTAAATTTTTTAACAATTAATAGTCGCTATTTTAAATTTTGTATTACTAAAAAAATTTCGATAAATTTCTAAAATATTATTAAGTGTTTCCAAAATTTTGACTTTTCTTCGAAGCTTAATTGAAAGCTAAGATTTTAAACTCTAAATGTTCATCCTTTTTTTAAGAAATCGAAAGTTTTTAAAAAAGGTCAATTCTGAAATTTTCCAAAACAACAAAATTTCAAAAAGACAAAATTTTGGAAACTCGAAGTTTTTTTAGAAAAGTACAAAATTTCTTAATAAAGTCAATATTTATCAGAAAGTGAAATTAAAAAGAAAGATAAATTTAGGAAAAAGCAGCATATTTAAAAAGGAGGAAGATTTAAAAAAAAAATGTCAAAAAGTCAAAGTTTTCAAAAGGTAAATGTCAAAAAATGTAGAGATTTTGAAATAGTCGTAAATTTCAAATAAATTGATATTTTCAAGCGTCAAAATTTTTAAAAGAAAATTTCTGAAATCGAAAATTTCAAAAAAAGTTAAATTTTTTCAATAAATATTCAGGAAAGGGTCAAAATATTAAGAAAGGTCAAAATCTTAAAAAAAGTTGGGAGTTTTGAAAAACTTCCACGAAAAATTTCAAATAAGACAAAATAATAAAGCAAATTGAAATTTCCAAAAACGTCCAAATTTTCAAAAAAAGTGGCAATCGATAAGCTGCATTTTTTAAAAGTCAAAATTTTGCAAACAAATCGGAAATTTTCGCAAAAATTCAAAACATCGTTAAAACGCAAAAACTTTAAAAAAGATCGATTTTTGAAAAAGTAAAATTTTCGAAAAAGGCAGGTAGGAATAACAATGCTGAACATATCGAAGTTTTCAAAAAAATATTTTCTTTTAAATGATTTTCTCCAAAAAAAGTCCAAAGAAAAAGAGAAAAAATGATCCTCTGAAAAAATAAGTGCAAATTTTTAAAACGTCAACATTTTGGAAAAGGTAAAAATTTTGGGAGCCGAAATTTAAAAAAAATCGAAACTATCGAAATAAAAATATTCTATTTTATCCAAATTTTCACAAAGGTGGAAATTTGAAAAAAGAAGGCAAAATTTTGAAAAAAGTAAAAAATTTTGGGAATCGAATTTTTTAGAAAATTCGAAAGTCAAAGTTTTAAATTTCCAAAACTCGGAAAAAGTGAAAGCTTTCTTTAAGTTAAAATTTTGAAAAGAGTCTGAAAAGAGTGGAAATTTAAAGAGGTTAAAATTCTCCGAAACGAATTTTCAAAAAATCTTTTAAAAACGTAAACATTGTTTATAAAAATCAAATCCTTTGAAAAACAATTTGAAACTTAAAAAAAATCGAAATATTTCAAAATAGAAAATCGAAATTTTCTGAAAATAGGTAGAATTAAAAACAAACACTAGCTTTATAAAAGGCAATTTAAAAAAAGAAAAATCGGAATGTTTAAGTAAGTCTCCATTTCGAGAGAAAGTGCAAATTAAAAAAAAGATCGAAATCGGTTGATCACAAAAGAACTTCAAAAGAGAACATCTTCGCTTTCGAGATCATTGATAGCGAAATTTTGTTTGAAGACAAAAAAAGCTCGTGAACTTCTAAATAAATAGTAAAATTCACAAAAATGACCAAAAAAAGCACCATCTTGCTCTTCGCAAATTCGTCGAAAATATTTGTAGACTAAATAAAGAAAAAAAGAGCATTTTGACATGTTTGAAAAATCTAAGAGTAGGGGAGAGGGGTATTGTGTACCGCCTTTTTGTTTTGGCTAAAAAACTGGCAAAAAATATTTTTTTTTGAATATTTCAAAGCTTGAATTTGTAATACAACTAATAATCTCGCTTTGGGTCGCAGCAGTTTGGTCAAATTGTATTAAATTACACAACTTATATCAGTTGGCGCAAAAATTGTATTTTTGCGAATAAACGACTTTAGGACAAATGTTTATAGGAAGAAAAAACCTTATTTTGGTCTCAAGAATACGCTCCTAAAATAT
The DNA here is from genome assembly GCA_028583605.1 of Dastarcus helophoroides. NCBI lineage: Eukaryota > Metazoa > Arthropoda > Insecta > Coleoptera > Bothrideridae > Dastarcus > Dastarcus helophoroides. Next base: position 24,270,862 of record CM053328.1, on the reverse strand, counting down.
GTGCTGAATTTTGATTCAATCTGTGTAATATGGCTCTGAAAACAAAAAGTTTGGATATTTTTGTTTTATGGTATGAAAATAATATTAGTAGAATCGTAGAAAAAAAATTTAATTAGTCCAATTACTCAACAATTTTTAATTCGTTAACAAAGTTTAATGTTTAATCTATATAAAAATTATACAATTATACACAGTGAGTCACAAAGAATGGGCCAACGCTAAAGGAGATACTACATACTAAAAATTTACGATTGAGCTCAAAATGCCTTGTAACAATGTTGCTGATTTAAGAGATTCAAGGTGTTCAAAGATTAAATTTTATTCTGAAATTTCTCAATAATTGAAAAAGTTTTAATGCTATAAATTTAGCATTTGGGATTTTTATGTTTTTCGGTGTGAGAACTACAATTTTTTTTTTGGAGGACGCTAGTTTCACATCATTATTTACATAAATTAAAACATAGTTTTTTTATCTATTGAGTTTTTCTTAAAACAAGCCGATATTAAAAAAGAACGACCAATTCTATAAAGAAAACCTACCCTTGTTCAGGTCTTCTAAATCTATCGGTTTTTGAGTTATTTGCATTTAAAAGGTTAATTTATTAGGATTTTTTTATTGTACACATCCTGTTCCGAGTTAAGTGCGCACTATTGCTGACTTTCTTATTATTGAAGCTACGATGTCGGTTAAATGGGCAAAGTTGTAATATTTTTTATGGTATTAACACTTACGAAAATGAAAAAACAATTGAGCATTGCGTTTTAAAGTTATTAACCAATGACATATTTTTTTAATGGCATACCCTGTATATTACATTGCTATTAAATAGAGAATTTTATTTAAAGCAATCCCAAAAAATTGAAAATCCGAAAGACATAAAACATGAAACATAAAAAGCAATGTTCATAGAAGTAGGGAGGGGATATTTTTGAACCAGGCCCGTAACTAGAATTTTTTCGGGGTGGGGGGGGGCTGGCATCCTTCTGCTAAAACTATCTAGTCTTTGGTTGCGTTTAGGTTAGAGCTAAGAAGCCACGGTCCAATACTACTTTACTATTAATATTTTTATTGTATACAAGTCAGTGGCGGCTGGTGCTAATAAAATTTGGGGGTTGCAAGGAGACATTTGCAAAAATGTGCCGAAACTGGAAATTTTAAATTAAGCTTGAGGAATTAGGAGATATTTAGGATTTTAAATTGATGTATCTTGTACACATATAGTATATTGCTAAAATTCCCCTTTTTTTATATTCGCAAAAAAACAGAAAGAAAAAGAAGAGAAAGTGCATACGACAGACGATCTTTGGCAGCTGCAAATTTATCAATAAATTTTTACTGAAATCGAGTATTTCTTAGATTAAGTCCTTTTCTTTGAAGACATCGTTAATGAGGACAATCTTTCCTGGCATAATGAATTTTTTTTTAAAGTATTTATTCTTTCTAGACTGGAGAAGCACCACTCTGCATCAGCAGAAGCCATTGGGATAGTTATCAGGATTTTTAAAAGATTTAGAGTTTCACTAAGCTCACTGTTTTCTGAAATAATGTTATAGAGTACAAGTAAATCAAAAGCAGATTTAAAATTTTCTTTTTCGTAGATTACAGTTAGTTCAGTGCTAAGTTTTTATAAATTAAAAAATGGATAGTGGTTTCTTTAAAATTGGTTAAACTTTTCAAAAAAAAACTAAGGTTGCTGCAATTAAATGGCCAGTGAAGCTAATTCGTTCTTTAGCTTAGCAGATAACAATGTCGCATAGGTACTTCTTTAACTTCGCGAACTACTTCTGTTAAAACTTCGCTTTTTACAAAACACCATCTGCACAATATTTAAGTCATGTATAGGTCATCAATGTCGCTTAATTTCCAGTTTTTTTTGATACAGATCGGTTAGAGAATGGCTGCGCAATTAAACTTTGCACCGAATTCATTTTTATTTGTGTTTCAAGACTCGCAACATTGACCGATAACAGATTATAATAGCGTATCGATATTTGGTTTGCATCCACAAGTGCAACCTAATGCTTGCTTATGGGCAAGTATTTTAAGCGAAGAAAATAAGAGTTAAAGCGCAGGTGCATATGTGTAAAGCAAAGTTTGCAGTCTAGCCTGCAAACCTTGCAAACCGTGGACCCAACAATGTCGTCAAACGCTTACGAATCGGCGGAATCCGCTATAGTCATTAGTATGTTTGGTTAATTTGGTAGCTATAAATCTGTTATCAATAAATAAAATAAACAACACAAAGAACAATTTACTTTCTTTTGTATGCCAGCGTTTTTTTGGAGGTTGTGCAAACCTGCAAACCTTAGCACTAGCCGCCACTGATACAAGTAGATTAAAATATAAAAAAATACACTAAAAACATTTCTAGAGTCTAACTCTTCTAACATTCTGACAAAGTAATTTAACAACAATGTTGCTTATTTAACTTAATTTAATTTCTAACTAAAAACAGATGTCTGGGTAAGATGATAAAATTACTTGAAAGATATTCTTTTTCTTTGAACTATCTTCTATAACCTGTGCTTGTGTATGAAAAATGCCTCTAGAAAGTGCTCTATTTAAAGACATACCATAGTTTGAAGTCAGCTGAAAAAAAATCTTTTTTTTTTAATTTTGATTAAATTCATAATTTTAACTATTATCTCAAATTTAAAGTTTGCACCCGAACATTTGGAATTTGGATATTTTTTCTAAATTCTGGAAGATTAGATTTTTTTTTAAGTTCAAATTTCCTCTTAGCGTCCAACTCTTTTTCTAACTAGCAGCAACTTTAATTCCTACAAATTTCGACCTTTTTTGGAAGTTTTCAATTTGAATTAGATTTTTTGTAAAATGCGAAGTATGTTAATACTTTTACTTTTTTCTTAAAATTCAAAGTTTAATATCTTGGTATTTACATCAAACTCACAAATATTTTTTTAAACTTTGATTCTTTCTAGAAACCTGGAAATTTTGCCAAAATTTTTGTGAAAAATGTCAGATATCGAAAATCTGAACTTAATCCTGAGTTTTTTGAATTTGTAATTTTAATTCGAAATGTCTAGAAAAATCTACATTTAGAGTGGACAAACTTCAAGAAAAAGTTTAATTACGACCGTGTTTATATAACCAGAATTCATTAATAAACATTTCTGAAAATATTATACTAACTTTTTTAGAAATTTTGAATTTTCAAACAAAAAGTAGGATATGTTAATTCTTAACAAATTTACCTATTTGAACTCGAAATTTTTAGTTTTTTAAATTTCAAATTTAAGAAATAAGTGGACATTTAGAAATACTCTCTAAATCTGAAGAAAAAAGAAGCTAAAATATTTGAACAAAAAAGGTTTCAAGTCAAAATTTTCTAAAAAAATCTCCAATTTCCAAAAGATAAAATCTATTAACAAAATTTAATAAGACTTGACATTTTGTCCTAAAATAAAATTTAGAAAATAAACTTTGATATTTCCTGAAACTTTTAGTGTTTTCTCAAAATGCCCAGGGGATTTTTTAAAATTAAATGTCTAGAAAGGAAGTCATATTATCTTGAAGAAGTCTGAATTTTGAACCAGTGCTAATGTAAAAATTTTGAAAAAAATAAACTCTAGTCATTAAGCTCACTTTTTTTTCAAAATTTCAACTTTAATCTTGACATTTTAAAACTTGTAAAAATTTTATAAATCAAGTTTTTCTGAAAATATGAATTTAAAGTTGTAATGGTCTGGTTAAAAGTGAAAAATGTCCTAATTAAAGTTGAAATTTGATAACTAAGATAGAAATATTAATATTTTTTTAGAAGTTTTCACTTGGAAGTCGAATTTTGGAGAAAAAAGTCGAATTTTCGAAATCGTAATCGAAATATAAACAAATCAACTTCATAACAAAAAATTTCGAAATTTTTTATTATGAAGTTAAAACTTTTTAAAAAAACTAAACATTTCGAAGTAAGCTAATGGGTTAAAGTTATTAAGAAATCCTGAATTTTCCAACTTAAAAATGCTCTAGTTTTATGCAAAGCTCGAAATTTATAAAAGAATCGACATTTTAGATATTTTTTTTAAAGTTCAATCGCCATGTTAGAAAAATTATAGAAGAAATTCATAAAAATAACTTATTAAAAAATGTCTTCTCGAAATAATGACTCGTAAGAGATTTTGATTTTTTAGTAAAGGGCTTAATATTCAAAATTTTATTAAAATACCGAATATAAAATTTAAATTTTTAAATTCCAAAACTGTAAAACTATTCATAACTAATAAACTTTATTAACGAGAAAAACGCAACAAAATTTAAAAATTCCACAATTTTGTTGCGTTTTTATCGTTAATAAATTTTATTATTTATGAATATTAAAGAATTCCACGAAGTAAGGGTTGGAAATGTCAATTATTTGTAAAACTATGGTATTATCACAAAATCCACGTTTTTTTTCAAAATTTGATGTTAAATCTCAAAAAATCGCTTGTATAAATTCCCAGTTTTTTTCAAAATTTGATATTTTTTCAAATTGGGAAGTTTAAGCTTGAAAAAATTGCAAAATTCAACATTTCTTTAACAAAATTTAAAAAGAAAAAAGAAATTTCCAGAAAAGTTTAAATTTTTCTAGAAATGAAATTTCAGATTTAAAAACAAAATTCGAATGAGTTTAAAGTAAAAATTTGAAGATTTAGGGTGAAAATTTGACAATAAACTCGAAATTTTAAAAACTGCTTTATTTGAAAATGTTATGCTCCTTCTGAATATTCTAAATATAACCTAAAATCTATTTTTTTTAAATTTCGACTGAGATTTCAAAATGTTTTTTTTTGTTAATTGTGAGTTTTGGCCTGTTAATGCCTTTTTTTAAGAGTATTTTACCTTTTTGGGGCCTTCTTTAGCTTTTCGTTTTTGCCTAATTTAACATTTTGCTCACTTTTTTACCTTGCTAGATTGTGCTTAAAATCGGGTCTCTAATAACAAGAAACGGCGCCAAATATGAAAAAACAAAACATCCTTTCATTTCAGTACGAAAACAAAATCATCCATTAAAAATGGTTTTTAAAACGGTCGCATATCTGGAAAGTTCAGTTCTATCTAGTGTGAAGCCAAAAAATTTCGGGGGGGGGGGGCTGCAGCCCCTAGACCCTCTCCTGGTTACGGGCCTGTTTTGAACATTTACTTTAGAATTTTAATTTTCTGTTATCGATGTTCACGTTTTTTTTTTAGTTTTTTAAAAAATAAATTTATTTTATGCGAGTATTATCTTTGGTTTTCTTTGGTAATTTCCCAATTTTCCAATGTTTGGTATTAATGCATAATAACTTTTTGTTTACAATAAAATTCTCTACTTAACAGATATATAATATATAGGGTGTTCCATTAAAAAAATATGTTTTGATCAATATCTCAATAATTCGATACTTGATTGTTTCTTTGTTTTCGTGTGCAATCGCCATAAAAAATGCCACAACTTTGCCTATTTAACCGATATCGTAGTTCCAATAATAAAAAAATTAGCAATAGTGGGCACTCAACTTGGAACAAGGTGTATACAGGATGGACCATAAGTAATGGTACACAGAGCAATTGTGGAATTTTTGAATAAAAATAATGTGATTTAGCTACATTTACCTTATACCAAAAGATAATATTAACAGAGATACAGGGTGTCAAAGTTGAAAAAAAAATTTTGATTTTTTCGTATAATTATGGAATGAATTGTAATATAGGCACGAAATTTGGCACAAGGGAGTTTCTTAAGTCGACAAACTTTAATTTGCTAACATATTATCAATAGATGATAGGGGGCGCTACCTGCGCTCTCCTGCATAATTCTAAATCATCATAACTTTTTTGTGCATCCACATATATTAATTTTAAATGCGTTATTTTATTCCCCCATATTTTTGACGTAAAAAAAGTGTACTTTCTGAAAGTTGATGCGAGCAACCGTTTCCAAGATATTTGCCTTTATTAAAATTTCGAAGTAGATTTGAAAAAAAAAGTAATCATAATTCATAAGCTTTGAAATTAATTTATGTCAAATATTACTTTGCTGATAATATTATTACCTAAATTTTGAAAATCTCAATAAAGAAAATCCAAAAAATTAAGACGTAATTTATTTAGTTCGCACAAGAAAATTTTAATAATCTGGGTGGTCAAAGCAAATATTTGAAGATAAATTTCAATAAAAGACAGCCAGATTTTTAATTTTTTACAATCCCTTCACATCAAAAAGGTCATTTCCAACATACTTATTTTTGAAAATAAATTTTCTTTTGGTATTTTATTTAAATTTGCTTTATAAATTTAAAAAATAGGTGTAATAATGATCCCAGTAGAGTAATATTTGATACAAACTATTTTAGAGTCACTTTTATCACTTTTATTTTGAAACCTACTGCGAAAAATTCACATTTACATAACTTAAAATAAACGTACGGCAAACTTTGAAGGCAAATATCTTGAAAACGGTTGCTTGTATCAACATTTAGAAAGTATATCTTTTTTACGTAAAAAATGTGAGTAAATAAAAATATCTTTTAAAAATAAGTGTACATAAAGTCATAAAAAAGTTATGATGCCTTAGAACAATAAAGGTAGCGCAGGTGGCGTCCCCTATGAGTTAATGACAATCTGTTAGTAAATTAAAATTTATTGACCAAAGAAACCCCCCTATGCCAAATTTCTTGTCTATAGTGAAATGTGTTCATCAGTTCTGCGAAAAAATCATAATTTTTTTTTCAACTTTGACCCTGTATCTCTGTTAATATCAACTTTTGGTAAAAGGTAAATGTGGCTAAATCACGTTATTTTTATACGAAAAATCTACGCTTGCTCTAATGTACCATTACTTATGGTCCAACCTGTATATGTAAAGATACGGGGAAGCAATCAAAGCAAAAGTAAATAACAACTAAAATGATTGGTACTAGAGCCAGTGACAAACTTCAAATCAAATGTTGGAAGTGTCTACCACCTATTTCAATAAATTTTAAATTTAAGAAAGTTTACCTATTATTTTGAAATGTATTTGCGGTTTCTTGTAGTGTATACCACAACTCATAAAGATTATTTAATTCTTCCTAATAAACTAAATTCTTCAAATTAGAAAAATATATACTAATACCTGTGCATTATAAAATCTTAAAAAAATACATTAAAACTTTGAAATGGAAATATATTAAAAATTGATAGATTTAGACAACTTAAACAAGAATGCCTTTTTTTGTAGAATTAATCGTTCTATTTGTTTTAAGCGTAACTCAACAGTCACAAAAATATGTTTAAATTTACATAAATAATATGGCAAAGCTAGTGCCTCCTAGGAGAAAGGTCAAAATTAGTTTAAAATTCGTAATCCTTACACCAAAAAATATAAAACTTTCAATTTGTTTTCAACTACTGAGAAATTTCAGAATAAAACATAAACAACGTAAACCAACCACATTGGTATAAGGCATGTTGAGCTCAATCGTAATATTTTCATGTCTAGTATTTCCAGCTTAGCATTTGCCCATTCTTTCTGATTCACCCTATCAGGGCCGCGTCAACCCCCCACAGCGCCTGTGTGCGAAACCCATGAAGCGCCTCTTTTTTTTCACGAATTTTCATGTTTCAACTTTTTTTTATTATTTGTTAATTTTGACCGAAATAAATGTTCTCCAGTTTTATAATACTTAGATAATATTTTCCTAAATAGCAGTGGCGGCTCGCTTATAGGCACTGTGGAACTGCAGCACCCCCAATTTCGCTTACGAGTTTTTTCTCAAAATTTTCCAAAGATTTTTCCTTAAACCATTTTTTGTAGAGATTCTAAATTTTCTCTAATTTCTTTTTATAGAAACGAGGTTACGGGATTTTAAAATCTATTTTAATATTTTTTTCTAATTTTTGTAAAATAATTAAAATTTCAAAATAACATCTAAATCAAACTCTTCTTGCATTTTAATATTTCTCTAAAAAAAATTAATAGTGAATACCTGAAATCTCAATTTCAACGTTGGTTCCAGATATTTCGATTTATTTAAGTAAATTTTAATTGTTTTTGCTATGAAGTTTCCATTTTTCCTAGATATTTTATAAAAAGAAATTTGTTATAAATTCATATTTTTCTAAAAAGTTTGTCCTTAAATTTTCTTCTGAAAAATTGAAAATTTCAACCTCTCCAGATTTTTTTATGTTCCTCTAATTTGCTTTAAAACTGTCAAGATTTTCCGCTAGACTTCATAATTTTTTTCATAATTCATTTTATTTTCTAATTTTGATAAAAATGTTTAGCAAAAAAACCTGAAATTTCTATAAAAATGTCAACATTTTGGAAAAAACAAGAAATTAAAAAAAAATAATTTTCATCTCCTTTCGCATTTCGATATTTTTCTAAAATGAAATAACAACCCAGTCTTGTATTATTTTCGTAAAATTTCAATTTCAATCTTTTTATAAAGATATTTCAAATTCTTTCTTAAATTTCAATTTTCTTTAAAAAATTTTGATTTTTTTCCCATGAAATTCGTGTTCTTCTCTAAACATTTTATACAAAGGATTTTTTTTTAAATTCCGACTTTTGCTAGAAATTTTGTCTTTAAATAATTTTTTTTGGTCAAAATTTTGATTTTTCTAATTTGTTTTAGAAATGTTAAAGTTTTTCATGAAATGTTAACATTTTAAAGCTCCTTTTATTTTGTAATTTTAATAAGAAATTGAAAATTATTAAGTACTAGCTGGCCCTGCTGAAATTCATATCATTCTGGACTTATAAATGGTGTAACTAACACGACTTTGTTTTATTTATATAGACTCCAAATTTGCATAAAAATAAGAAAACTTTAACAAAAATATTGAAACTTCAAGAAAAAATGAACCTAGTAAATTTTTTGCAATTTAAGTTTTTCTAAAAAATTACTACTACTATAGGACCAAAAAAAATTCTGAATCAAAATTTCCAATTTTTCTAAAAATGTTAGATTTATTCTTAAAATTGTAAAGTTCAAATTTAAAGAATAAGAGCAAATTTTCAAGAAAAAGCAGACAATATTTTTGGGAAAAATTGATATTTCCTATTTGTATACAAAATTTTTGAAATAAAGAACAATTTAGGAATCAAAGAAGAAAGAAGAATTTTTAAAAATAAATTGTCAAACATTTTCTTAAAATTTCGACTTTTAAAGTGGGAATTATTGAAATTTTCGAGAATAAGTCTCAACATTTCACGAAAAGTCTTAAAATTTAGAAAATAAAAACAATCAAAATGTTGCAAAAAAATTAATCAACAATTTAATGCCCGAAGTCAATATTTTGAGATTAAAATTCAAATTTTGATAATTTATTTGTACATAAACTGCAAGTTTTTTTCAAAATTTGTTTTAAAGCTTCGCAGGAGTAATATTTATTTTAATATAATAAATAATAAATATAATATAGTAATAATACCAAAAAATTTAAATTTAAAAAGAAAAATATCACCAGTTATAAAAAATAAAGCCAAAGTTATCAAAAGAGCCAAAATTTGGAAAAAAGTGGAATTTTTAACAATTTCGAAATTTTCATAGAAAGTCAAATTTCCAAAAGAAAATAACGATTTTGAAAAAAGTTAATATTTTAGAAAAAAGATTAAACTTTTAAAATAGTCGACATTTTCAGTAATTTTGCGAATGACAGAAGGCAAAATTCTGGAAAAATATCGACATTTAAACTAAATTTTTAATTAAATTTTCTAAGAAGCTGGATTTTTGAATATCGGAGAAAACTCAAAATAATCAAAAAATTCATAATTATCAAAAAGGTTGAAATTTGGAAAGGTAAAATTTTGGAAAAAGTCGAAATTTTGATTGAGTAGTTCAAATGTAAAATAAAAACTCATTTTTTTTAAGTTGAAGATTTAATTGGAAATGTTCAAAAAAATTATTAATAATATTTTGAAAACAGTTCGAACCTTTAAAAATAAGGTCAAGTTTTTAAATAGAGTCGAAATCTTTAGAAAAATTCGAAATTTTACGAATTGATTGAAAGTTTCAAAATGAGTTTGTAAGAAATGTCTCACTTAAAAGAAAAATCAAAATTTTTAAATAAAGGATCGACAGTTCGCAAAAAAATTTCGAAATTTTGAAAACAGTTAAAATTAAAAAAATAATCGAAATTTTTAATGTTCCAAAATTTTTAATTTTGAAAAATGACTAAAATTTTGAAAAATTCGAACATTTGAAAAAAACGAAATTTTCAACTAAGTGGGAATTTAAAAAAAGTAGAAAATTTTAGCAAAATGCAGATTTAATGAAAGTTTAAAATTTTCAAAAAGGAGTCGAAATTTTTTGACACTTTGATCTTTCTAAATTTTGAGAAATATACGAAATATATAAAAAATTTAAGGATAAGGCAAACATTCTCAAAAACTTTCGAATTTCCAAAAGAAGTCAAAATTTTGAAAATGAAGACATTTTCAAACAAATAGGTCGAAATTTTATAGTCTAAATTAAAAAAATATATCAAACCTTTGAAAAAGTAGACACATTAAAAAGATCTGAGAATTATCAAGTTTTTAAAATAACTGGAAATTTTTAAAAAGTTTAAAGTTTGAATAATGAATATTGAAAACAAGTCAAAAATTATCAGATAGGTCGAGGTTTTCAAAAGACCAAATACTGAGAAGTTGAAAGTTTGAAAAAAGTTTAAATTTTTGGTAGTTAAAATTTTAAACCAAAATTTTTCAAAAAAGATTGAAATTTTAAAAGTAGCCAAATTAAAACAAAAATAGTCAAAAATGTGAAAAAAGTCGACTTTTTATAGAATGTCTCCATTTCAAAAAATCGAAACTTTGCAAAAATAGTCGAAATTATTAAGAATCGAAATTTTCAATAAAAATATTATAATTTTTCAAAAAAAAAATAATGAAATTTTGAAAAAGATCTAAAATTTAAAATGTCAAATGTCCAGTTTTAAAAATTTTTACATTTTCAGAAAAAATAACAATGTCCAAAGGATGAAAATTTTGAAAAAAGGTACTTAATTTAAAAAAAAAATACAAAAAAAACACCGTAAAGAGTATACACAGATTCTTGGAAAAGTCAATGCTTAAAAATAAAATAAAGTTGAAATTAAAAGAAAAAAGTCCAAATTTTGGAATTCAATCGAAATTTGGAAAAAATCCAGTCTTTTCTAAGAAATCTAAAATTTTCGAAAAGTTACATTTTAAAAATGTCGAAATTTTAAAAAGTTAAGACTGACGAAATCCACATTTTGGATCAAACATAAAACGCTAAACATTGTCGCAGCACCCCCATTTGTTTTGGCTACGAGCCGCCACTGATGTTTAATTTGTTTAATCGGATTTTCTATTAGATACTCGATCAAAGTAGCATTTAAAACTTCTGGCCAGAGTCCAGGGTCATTTTTGGAAAAATTTGGTATTAGTGACGATAGTTGTCTTGGCGCTGACAATGGTGTATCAGGCAGAGGCACGGACGTAACTTCGGAGGCATCATCTTAAATTAAAGACAAACAAACACATAATATTGCTTGCATGAGTACCTATCTACTTATCTACTATAATAAATATAAATAAAATAAATAAATAAATGAATATTTCTCGACAATCAAAATTCGCCGTCTAGTCCCAAAATAAGCAGGGCTTGTATTATGGGTACTAGACACCTGACGTGCAAAAGTGATGTATAGCATTTTAAATTTGAATTTGATATACTACTAATATACTTTTTTCTGCAAATGCATATTACACATACATAAACAAAAAGGTTTTTTTCAAAGCACCTTGTGGGAATCGAGCGATTACTCTATACAATAAAACAGTCACGTCATCTATGCGCCACATCGAAATTGATGCAGGCGTTTCGGAGATTAAGAAAAAGACAGATAAAAATTAAAAAAGAAAATATTTTTTTTTATTTTGACATTACAAACAAACAAAAGTTATATTTATTTGTATAGAAAATTACATAAAAAGTACATACCACTACATGAAGCGCTTTTTGAATCAGATTTTTATAACACCTTCATCGACAAAATGACTGGTTTCTGTCTTTAATGATTCTTTGGAAGTGGATGGCAGAGCCGTAAAATATTTACTTATTTTAGTTGTATTTTTATCACGTTCCTCTTCTTGTTTTCTTTTCTTTATTAAATTCTGGTGACTAGATAATTTCTTTTTTTTTACCTTGATTACTATCACTCATCGTGAAAACACGTTAAAACAATCAGTAACACATAAACTATATATTGTTTTTAGTGCTAGAACTTATTCTTATTATAAAAAATTAATGGGCACCTTGCCCACACTTTCGATTAAATGATTGTTCAATTGTTTTGGCTCTCTCGTTCCTTAAAGTCGGGGAGTCCCCGTGACTCCACCCCGCTTGTTTCGCATGTATCGCATCGGTCGGGTTGCGTTCATAAACTCATTCAAACAAACTCACGGCGGCACTTTTGATTTTAACGCTGAGGTCGTAATTAATGTAAACTAAAACCCAAAGCGTAAATTAAACCACAAACGTGAATATTATCTTGGGAGACTTGTACAATAAGAGTAATATATGTTTTGTTATTTATGTAAACTCTATTGATGGTACTTAACTAATTGTCGATGCAATAACACACAATTTACTTAACACACGCTTTATTGGTCTCTTCTACATATGCTCTCGATATATACTCGGCTCATTATCGACTGCCTTCTTCCCCTTGCTCCCTCACGTGCCTAGAGGTCCTGGGTTTGTATCACATGTGGCACATTCTAGGTGGAAAAGACAGTGGCGGGTTCCTTAATGCTAACACGGCCTTCCTGACTATGGGGCGTCCTCGCACCATCCTTGTTAGTATTTCCGAACCTCTCTGTTCAAATCTTAACCTGAAAAAAACTTTGCAGCCCAAAATGATTTCTGGGGATCTTTGCCTAACCCTGAGCCTAGAGAGATCATAAGTGAAGAGAAATTAAATTTTGCTTTGGTCACTTTTAGCTTACTTTGTTTCGTCGTGCCCAACATTATTTTGGGGACCTATTGCCTAAACCTGTGTTTAGGGACCTTATTTAGCCCAAAACTGTTTTTGGGGACCTACAGCCTAAACCTGTGTTTAGGGACCTTATTTAGCCCAAAACTGTTTTTGGGAACCTACAGCCTAAACCTGTGTTTAGGGACCTTATTTAGCCCAAAACTGTTTTTGGGGACCTACAGCCTAAACCTGTGTTTAGGGACCTTATTTAGCCCAAAACTGTTTTTGGGGACCTATAGCCTAAACCTGTGTTTAGGGACCTTATTTAGCCCAAAGCTGTTTTTGGGGACCTACAGCCTAAACCTGGGTTTAGGGACCTTATTTAGCCCAAAACTGTTTTTGGGGACCTATAGCCTAAACCTGGGTTTAGGGACCTTATTTAGCCCAAAACTGTTTTTGGGGACCTATAGCCTAAACCTGGGTTTAGGGACCTTATTTAGCCCAAAGCTGTTTTTGGGGACCTATAGCCTAAACCTGGGTTTAGGGACCTTATTTAGCCCAAAACTGTTTTTGGGGACCTATAGCCTAAACCTGTGTTTAGGGACCTAGTAAAGCTCAAAACTAATCATATGGTGACCTTTAGCCTAATCTTACATTTAGGGACCTAATAAAAACCAAAACTAATTTTGAGGATCTAGTGTACCTACTTACGGAACTTATGTAGCCAAAATTATTTTTAGAAAGCTTGCATACCCTCTTCTAACCCCTTTCGCAATTGCTCGTGCGCTGCTGCGGTCGTTCTGCTACATCTGGCTACTCACCGCAAGACGTACCTTTCATTTTCCAGGCAATGCGTAATTTGAAAAGGACATGAAACTTCGGCTTCAGCTTTCCTCCATAGGGCATCTGACTATTTTCTACAACCACTTTATCACCAACAATGTACGGCACTGCTTTGACCCGCTTTTCCTTAAAATTGGTTATGGCCCGCTCCGTAATCCTTTTTAATCGTTTGTTTACTTGTCCCATAAACTTCAAGTCGACATCACTATGTAATGGTACACCAGAAAACAGCTGATCCGTAGCTTTCAAACGACTATTCTCACCGAACATTAACACCGAGGGTGCATACCCGGTTGATTTATTGACCATAACATTTAGGTCATTTTCAATTTCAGGTAGCACTTTGGTCCATTTCTTTTCGTCTTTATCGTTCACAGTTGCGCGCATAGCATTAAATAAAGTTCGCATCACACGTTCTTGTATCCCCGTTCTTTTTTTTTTTTAACAAGCACTATTGGACTGGCGTATGCAGATTCACTTTTCCGAATAAATCCATTTTTTAATTGTTCCTTTATGCTTCTTAACTTGTACTCTTTCGCCATATGACAAATGACGAGGCTTGCAAGTTACTGGCTGGGAATCTCTGAGTGTTACCTTTAGTTTTCCTGTTGTTACAGTCAAAGACAAGTTACAGTAGATGGTTTTGTTTTTGTGCTTGTCTAAGCATTGTTTTTATGGCTTCGGCAACGCACTCGTCCAGTCCTGACAAATCCAAATTACTTTCGTCAGTTATACGAATGGGTAAAATGTTGTGACGGGTAAGTGGGTTGTGTCGCATATCTACGCCATTTTTACCTATTTTGATCCTAACTCCCGGTCGAGACAACACATCCAAACCTATAATGGTATCAGTTTCGCCTCCGGGAATTGATCCGTCTGGCACAATTAAAAAGTCAATTTCGAGCGTCATCGTTGATGTAAATAGTAGAGCTATACAGCTACCTATGGGTTTCATTACACAGTTTCCCATTCCAGTTAAAAATTGAGTCTGCGGCTGAATTTTCAGGTTTAATCTTTTGGCAATTTTCTCGTGCAATATAGAAAGCGTCTGCACCTGTGTCGACCAAATATAAAATTGGGGAAACTGTATTGTCTTTGGTGAGTGTTGCATTGTAATTGATCGATGAAATGAGTGTTCTGGGTGAGCATGACTCGTTTTGGTGCTCCATGTTTGGTACAGCAGACATCTTCTGTGTGTTACGTTTTCAAGTTCTTTGAATTTACGCCAGAAGAACCTGATGATGACCCAATCTTTATCGGAATTTGGGATGCACTTTTGCAGTTTCATCCTTTATGTCCGTACCGGTGACATTTTCGACACTTTCCTTTGAAACTGTACTGTCCGTCCCGAAAGTTAAAATTATAACGTCGTTTTCGGGTTACATCACGGATGTGCACCTCTTCACTAGCCTTTCGCGCGTCGCACCTAGCTAGTAATTTTAGTAAGTCCATTTCGTTTGTAGGTGCTTCCAAAGAAATTTGGCTTTTAACCTCTTTGTCCTGTATATCGTACTCGATCAAACTTAAAATTATGTGCCACGGAAAACTGGAGTAAAAGCGTTTAATTGATGCCAGTTTAGCATTTCCGTACTCCACAAAACTGTCAAAATTGGAGCTAACAATAGCCATACACGCGCGAATCCGAGTAGCAGGTGTGTCTTGTTCGGGAAAAGCCACTTCAAAGTCCCGACGAAATGACACCCAATCGCGCACCACAGGCTTCCAGTGTTTGAAGAATCGCGCCGCTCGACCTCTAAGGGCGTCTGCAGCTTTCAAGATAATCAGGGTATCGGAGATCCCAAACTCCAGCTGTATCCTGGTGACGTCATCCATCCATTCGACCATCCAAAAGGGTGAGTCGTCAGGGTCGTAGCTTGTTAGCCGGATTTGCGCCGAAGCGTTGACGCCATCAGTCCCAGCTGCGTGACTACCCTGCGCACTTGTTTCAGCATACACTTGGGCTGTTTGGGCGGTGGCCATTGTTGATAAGATTTTTATCATTTCAATTTGCAAGTTTTGGTTTGCTTCTTGCTGAATTTTCCACATCCTTAACATTTTTTCTGATGCGGAAAGTTCATTCTCACCGTCGGTGTCGTTGGATGCGGCACTTACAGTAGGGCGTTCTCGATCGTTTTCCATTGTACTTAACCCACTACATGCACAAAAAAGTCACTTAAAAAAAACTATAGGTCCTTTCTCCTTTGTTTACACAAGGAGATATCCCGCTTCTGATGTAAACTCTATTGATGGTACTTAACTAATTGTCGATGCAATAACACACAATTTACTTAACACACGCTTTATTGGTCTCTTCTACATATGCTCTCGATATATACTCGGCTCATTATCGACTGCCTTCTTCCCCTTGCTCCCTCACGTGCCTAGAGGTCCTGGGTTTGTATCACATGTGGCACATTCTAGGTGGAAAAGACAGTGGCGGGTTCCTTAATGCTAACATTTATAAGGCATATGTTGCACCTATTGTACCTACTTAGTTATCGATACTCCACTACAAAGAATATGTTGTTTTGTAAGTGTAACAAAAATAATTTTGATGGCGGCGCCCTTATTGTCTTGGCGCCTGTGTGCGCCGCACACTTCGCACACATGGGCGGCGCGGCCCTGCACCCTATGTAGTTTTACCAAAAAGATTCACCTATACACTACCAGTACCACGATAGCCTTAAATCGGAGTGCTGAGATTTTGATGCAAACTCGTCCCGTGCGCGCAGGTTGAAGTAAATATGCGATGCAGAAGCAGAACAATTGCTAACATGCTTACATGCTAACATTTTGGCAAATATCTCCGTTATTTATAAACCGATTTTAAAAAACTTTTTTTGTTGCATTCAATATAAAAAGATCTATTAATCGAGGCATCGCAAGCGGTACTTTGTTATTTGAATTTTTAAAGTTGGTTTTGTTGGCTTTTAGGGGTGAAGGAGCGGAGGGTTGAAAAATATATGTTTAAGTGGCAATTTAGAAATAAAAATCGACTTGTCTGGGCATTTTTTTGAAATATGTTTGTTCGTGGTTTTATGGAATATATTCTTTACTTCGGGAAGCACGGTATAATGTAAACATTTAACCTTTTGCATCGCGTACCTACTACGGTCACAAGATGAGCATGGACATACCGGTATAAGTCTATCGTGTACCAGTACCTCCACGCAAAATACATATAAACAAATATAGAGAGAGACACTATGCAATATGTAAAACACCTGAAGACACTAGAAGGTTGCTATCTAGTTATATTTATGGATAGGACAAGATGTTCCGATATCCACTCATAAAGTAGTATTCGGAAATAATGTTCGATACTACTCATGTGAATACCATTTTCAAGTCACAGTCACTCATATTGATAGTCTGGATATTTTTAGGGACGGCTGCTTTTTTCGTTAATGTATTTTGTAAATGTGGGAAGATTTGAATTACCTACATACAACAAAAAAAGAAACTTATTTTAAAAACAACAGTCATGTAGTATTTAGCGATTACTAAGTAGCGAGCAGTAAATGATTGTCACCTTAACCAGAGGAAGAGGGATATTTGGCTCTTTTTTTGCTAGGGCTTGCTTTTCTCGCCTTGTTGCTCCAACAAAGTGATCAAATATTTGTCCCGTTGAAGTTTCACCTGCTGTTAGTTAATTGCTGCTTGCCAAATAATAAATACATATTTGTTTACTACATACCTGGCACCACCTTTTAAACAACTAAATATATTAAATAATATTAAAGAAATGATCATAATAATTGCATTTTGAAATAAAACATGAATATGACGTCAGCTTTTGATTAGTATTTAAAATAACTTCTTTAATAATATTTATATTATACTAATTTTAACTCCCCCTTCACCCCTTTTAATCTGCTGGGGTTGAATTTCCCAAAATCCTTTCTTATTGCGAACCTAGATGAAAGATTCCTACTTTTCAAATTTCGTGCTTCTAACGAAAATGAAAATAAATCAGTCAATCAAAGCTCTCTATGGTGCGAGACGAATTAGAACTGCAGCTTTTCTTTGAGAACTATAAACAGTTGAGAACTACGTCATTCATCGGTCGACGGTAATGATGAGGCGCTGAATCAAACCTTCGCCTTTTGTTTATAATTCATTTGAGTCGTTCAAAAATTGTAAAGATAAATTCGATCGGCGTCGAATTCGATTCGATATCAACTACATTTTTTTCGATACCGAATATTTATTGCAAAAATAAACGGATGCTAAAAGTATTTGATATCGAAATAAAAGAATCGAGTATTTACTCGTATTTACTTGTATCGGAACATCTCTAGATAGAATAAAGCGGTGGCGCCTAACCTTTTAAATTAATTGGTTGTAGCCCAATACAAGTTAAAAATTGTAGGTCAGCCCACATTTCACCACTTTAAAAGAGATGACTAAAAAAAACACATGACCCATAATCGCAAACATCTTATTTTGCTTATAATCCAGGCAATAAGCCGGGAAATAGATAAAAATAATATAGTAAGTTAGATTTTCAACATTTTTTCTATATTCAGTTTCTGATGACCCAAGGATCATTCACTGCTTCTAAGACGAAATCGCTCGACCCTCCTTCACCCTTTAATCTTCAAAACAACCCTACCAAATGAGGCGCTGAAAGGTTCCTAAAGTCGGGAAAATTAACGCAAATTACGCAGATTACGAATCCGTGGTTGGTTTTCCCAGAAAACTTATTGCTTGTATGTAGTAGAATTTTTACCCGAAACGGTGTCCTAGGGGTTTTCGTGTCGCTGATTAAGAATCCGAGATCTTCTTCCCCGAAAAACTGATTTACCGGTCAGAAAATCATGTCACTAGGAGTGGACTTGTTGGTGTTTTGAGACAATATGCTGAACCTCTCTTTCGAAATTGTGTCTCAGGGGTTTTTTGGGTCACTGATCAAGAATCCGAGACTTACTTTTCCGAAAAACTCATTTTCCGGTCAGAAAATCAAGACATTTTTCCATTATATTATTTTTATTTATTTTAGCATTTTTCCCGGCTTATTGCCTGGATTATTAACACTAAGAAGCGACGAAACATAAAAATAAAATGTAAAACATTATCACAATTTGAAAAGTGACACGTAATTATACTTTGAACTCCAAAAACATAATATTAATGGCACCCGCTACTGTTGTTCCGAGCTGCGGTTGCGCACCACTAGGATAAGATGTATTTATGTATCCGGAATAGCAAACAAAATTAATTATTCATTGATTTTATTGTTTTTCAGATTTATGGTCGATATACTTCTACATATTTTGAACTAATTTTCATAAAAGTTTTTTTCATTCCGATTGAAGTACATTGAAATATCTTTAGCGGACATCTTCAGGATTGCCAAAATTATCCCCCTGATGGAGATGTCCGTTCATGAGAAAGTTTATCCAATTTTTGTTTAATTACCGATTATTTCTAATTTTTAAAAATCATCAGAAAAATGTATATGGTGGGGTTGAGCATAGTCGACAGGAACTAAATCATCATATTCTAATATTAAGTTGGTACTGATATTAATAATTTTTCATCCATGCATACTGTTTTAAAGACTTTCCATATTGCTAAAAATACGGTTCTTCAATTATTTTAAAATAAACTTTTGTGAAATTCAGCAGCATCTAGTACTATTTAATTTATAGTTTTCGTGATATTTTGAATGCGATCGAACGATTTTTAACCAAAGTTACATTATACACTTCTTTAAGATTTAAATAATGTTGTGACTAGTTATAAAACAGTTAACATAAAATTTTGGGACAAGTTTCGTACAAACGGATACGGATGATTCATGCAAAGGCTTTAGAAGGAAATGTTTTAATTGCAGAGAGAAGAGGCGAACATGCAAGCAGACCTCACAAAATAATTTCAGAAACTTGGGATTTGGTGAAACATTTTTTGGCGCAGATTCCGCATAAAGAATCTCATATCCAAAAGGAAGTATTTCGAGAATCCTGCTCTAAACGTAAAAAAATGACGCACACTATCTATGAAATATTCTACTTTCCATCGATGGTTTCGAGAAAGTTCCGAATATTCTTTCCGGAGTCCAGGATCAGATATTTGTGATGTTTGCGAAGAAAACAAAATAAAGCTTAAGCTAAATCCAAACGATCTGTGCAGAATAAACCAATCGCTACATGAACGAAAAGTCCAGGCATACAAAGACCTTAAAAAAGGTATAATAGAGAACTGTAAAAATGATAAATCAACTTTAGTTATTGAGTTTGATTACGCGCAAAATTTGCCTTTACCAAGACTGATTGTCTCTCAACAATTTTACAAACGACTTTTGTGGCTATGCGTATTTAATGTATACAGTCACAATGATGATACCTGTTCGTTCTATTATTTTACCGAAAACGAAGCGAAAAAAAAATCAAAATTTGTGATTTCATTTATTAATAACTTTTTGCAGGATATGACTACAAAAAATCAAAATATAAAAAATGTAATACTTTTTCCAGACGCTGCAGGGGGACAAAATGAAAATGTTAATATGGTACATTATTGTTTGTGGTTTGCGAAAACAAAAAATATTAACATTCGACACATTTTTCCAGTATGGGTCACTCCTACTGCGTTTGCGATAGAAATTTTGACCTTTATGAAAAGCTCTGGAATCGACTGGAAACGATAAAAACTCTAGACGTTTATTTGCAAATTATGCGTCAGTGTAGAGAAAACCCGACTGCAATCGAAGTTGTTCAAGGCGCAACACTAATTAGAGACTGGCAAAACGGTCTAAAAGGGTTTCTTAAGAAATCTACAAAGAGTAGAGCTGACAACTTTACTTTGAGAAAATATTGTCAGTTAAAATATGCTCCTTGTGGTACTTTATCTGCAGCACATTCATACAGCGGTTTTTCTGTTCCATTTAATTTTTGGATTACAAAAAGAAATGCAAATTTTGAAGTAAATTTGGAGTATGTTTCCCCAGTTTTTATTAATTCTCAGAAAATGGAAAATATAAAAGATCTGATAAAGTATTTAGAAAGAGATGAGGCAGAGTGGTATGAAAATAATATTTCCAAAGCGCAAACAAATATACCTCCTAACGATTTAGATAATCACGAAAATAGCGATAGTGATTTAGAATATTAGATGTTTATTTCTTTTCAATTTTATGTGTAAAAAATATTTTGTTTTTGATTAAATTACGAAAAATAAACACTTCTTATGTATTTTTATAAAATTTCTGATAAAAGGGTATTGTTAAATAAACAATCATAGTATTAATAACTTTGTAAATAAAAGAAATGCATACTAAATATATAAAACCAAAATCAATGTTGCTTATCTTATAGATCTAAAGGTGGACGACTAGAAAAAAAGATCTTCAACTTCGCTTTCGAAATAGAGGAGACAGCATTTTTTAACCAAAATACTGGAAATTGGCAATCCTGAATGATTTCCAAACTTTTTCTGTTAGCAACACCTTCCACTATTGATTAAAATGTTACGACAGATATAACTTTTTGTCTTTCCATTCAAACCTAAACATTTTTGAAGACTAAAAAAAAGTACCATACCTCTAGCATTATCATTCCGCGGCCTCATAAATTTTGACGAGCAAAAAAAGAATTCAATTATTCTGACCTACAAGTTCCGACGATTATAAAAAAAAGATACAACAACAGATAATTCCCAATTCACTCTTACCCACCAATGAACTTTGACGACTAAAAAAGGGGGGAGAGTGACGTTTTAAATTAATATTTCAACATTTTAAAAAATAAAAATTTTAACATTTCGGCGACCAATGTCGTGTAGTCTGTAAATTTTGCTAAATTGGGGATTATGTGCGTCAGTTGGAGAAGCTCTCCCTCATTATTTACTAATTAAATTAAAGACCAATTATCCAAATAAAAATAAATTTTGGGAATAATACCTTATTATAAAATTATAATTGATGCAAATTAATTCATTTTATTTTGATTTATCTTTCTTTTTCTGAATAAATGGCAATAACAGCAAAAATGGCAAAATGCTACAACTTCCGGGCCTTACTTAACAGTAATCAATGATGGTTCCTTCTCGGCAGCTATATTTTTATTTTCACGACATAATAGACTTTTGTTACAAAATAGGTAAATATTATTTTATTTTAAATTTCTTTACTTCGAGCAACAAATAAGTACAGTAAGTTCCCCACCAAGATCATCGCAAACAGCTATTTTGTAGCAAATTATAAGCTCTCCAAATTTTACAAAAAAAATTTTTTGCAAAAATTATGGGCAAAAAAAATAAAATTGTCCATCTTTAAATCAATAACGTACACGCAATTTTAATCCGCTCCCGATAGACACACATTTCAACTTCGGAAAAGCAAGAAAATTCCTCATTTTAAGTGTTTTGAGACAATGTAGTAAATTTTTACTCGAAACGCTGGGGTCGAATGCAAAAAGAATTTTGAAAATTTAACTTACTATATTATTTTTACCTATTTCCCGGCTTATTGCCTGGATTATTATAGGTCAATGTTTAAATTTTGTTCTAAAATTTCTCAATATACTTCGTATTTTTTATTCTGTTTTTCGTTTGTATCATAAAGGCCTTTATTAAAATGATTTAAATTTAAATTAATAAAGGAAAGGTAATATCATATTTATTTCTGCAACAAAAATTCATTAGTGGTCTTGTCGTTAAAACTTGATATGTTTTAACCAACGACAGTAAAAAAAAAAAAGCACAGGTAGAAAATAAATAATTAAAAACTCGTTACAATTAATGTATGTTTTTAACAATTGATATTATTCTTAATGTATCGTTATTTAAATACCCAAGCAAAAATTTGTTATTGGTTATTGTAAACGTAAAATGAGACCTTCAAACATAAATGCGAGCAATGATTAAAATTACAATTAACGTACAAAAGTTTATATCAATGGTGTAATCAAAGGACAATTTTGCCTTGTTTAAAAAAACTACTTAGCTGTAAAAACTAATTGCAATATTTGATATTTGCCTTGTTTAAAATAATAACGGAAGAGATTATACTCAGCTACTAATTACAGAATTTGATATTTAAAATTATATTTTGAATTTGTTTTTCAGTAATTTAAAAGTAAAAATAATTCATCAACTAAGCAATTAGAATAATTATTAAACTTTTGTTTTTTTTAATAACATTCTACGTAGGCAAAATCGCTCTTATGATAATAAAAAAATGAAAGACATCATTTTTTTTTTTAATTTTTTTATTTTTATTTTTCTCGGACATGAAAGCGAAGTACGCCTTACCCTTTTACACTGAACTTGAGAGAAGCTTAACCTATGATATGCATAACAGTTATTTGAACCTGAGATTTAATTTTTTTCTGATATGTTTTTCCTTAGTAAAATTTAAACTATTTGAACAATCACAATCACAATCAATAGGGTTGTATTCTGAGAAATGCCGAATTGCTAGAAACAAAAATGGAAATAATCGGTTAAGAATTACTCATAGATTGAAAGACTTATACCGAGTGTTGAATTCACGAATAAACATTTTGATAAATTCAAACAACGATAACACCCTATATTTTTTTTAGCCTATTTTATGTAGATTTTAATTATTTTTCACGTGATATAAGCATTATAGGGGTTATTGCTACAACTGTCAGAAATAATTGCAGTTTTTTACCTTTACTTTCCAATTTTACATTAATTGAACCGTAATCGGGTCCCATATCAGTGACATCATGAGTATAAATAATCTCTATCGACAATTAAATTATAAGGCAACTATTTGTTAAATTATTTATTGATTATTTTATAGTGTGTGGTGAAGTTAAAATGAAAACATGCCTGATCATATTTTTTAGTAATGAAAATTATTTTAAATTGTTTATTATTTTTGGACGATGTAACAAAAAAATATCATGAACATGTGGCACAGTGACAAATTTGCTGTTCGATATCCAGTTAAAATAAAGCCCTCATAAAATGCAGCGAAGCATATGGTAGGAAATTTTACAAGTTTCGGTTGGTCAAAGAGAAATCAGACAGAAGAAAATCTGTTGTTGATAATGCAAATGTCGAAATACCATTTTCAATTATTTGATTAGTCATGTTTTAATTTTAGCTTCACCACACGCTATAAACTACTATAAATAGTTTGGCTGGTCGCTGCATAATTAAAATGTTGATAGCTATTTTTTTTTAGGTCCATTTTATTTTTTTTTACTCATTATGTCACTGATGTGGTACTTAATAAGAATTTAGTGACTGTTAAATGGAAAAATAAAAGTTAAAATTGCAATTATTTCTAAAATGTGTAACAGCAACTTCCACAATGCCTGTATCAATTGAAAGATAATTTAAATCTGCAAAAGATATGGTAAAAAAATATATGGTGTTTTAGTTAAGATAATAAAGTTATTGCAGTTTGAATTTATTAAAATGCACAGTCGTAAATTCAACACTCGGTATAATGTTTTTGAATTTATGAAAGCTTTGAAAGGTAATTTTATATGTTTTCTACTCGCACACTTTATATGAAATAAATGTCTGGTTTCTGGAAAAAGATACAAAGAATTTCGTGGGACCTTGCATCTGTCAATTTTTTAATAAAAATCCAGTTATCTCAAAAACTATAAACTTTAAGAATAATGTTTGTTATCTAAAATGGCCTTAAAATATTAAATGAAATCCAAAAATAAAGAAATATATAGGATGTCTTATTTAAAATAACGAAGTTGCTGTCAACTTTCGTTATAACCGGAAGTCCTACAACTTTGCGAATATTTTAGTTGGGTTGGTCTCGCCGAATTTGCTAAATTGCCAAATTTTTAAATTTTTTAGATGGGTGCTTTGTCAGATATCGATCGCGGCAGTGAGATACGCTGTATAACAACTGATTTGGTGCAAAATCATTGTTATGTAAAAAAGTCATGTTTTTTTGCATTAGCCGATAATAGAGAAAATTGAGGAGTGCAATTTTAGTTTTTAAAGAAATTTTAGAATTAAATTTAAATTAAAAAAAAAATTAGGAATAAATCTAAAATTTCAGAAGTCGAAATTTGGAGAAAAAACCAACACTCCTAAAATAAAATTTCTTTTTCTGAAAATTGAAGTTTAAGTCTGAATTTCGCGATTAAAGTCGAATATTTGAAAAAATGTCGAAATTTAGAAAGCAAAGCTGGCATTTTTTTATTTAAGTCACATTCCGTAAAAAAGAAAATATTTAATTGAGCTCAACATTTCAACTTCAAACACATTTTGGAGAAAAAGGAGGAATTTCGTGTACGAATCAAACTTTGGACTTGTTGGCTTAAATATTCAGTGCTAGTCTGTAAGTTGAAATAAATTCAGTAAACTAAAGATAGTTTTTTTCGGAAATATGCTCAAACAAGTCGAATAATATTTCAATTTGCGCTCTTTTCGAGGTAGGAAAATTTTATAATTTTTTTTTTAATAGCAACCCTATTTTTTTCTTGACTATTCTTAAAGGGCATATTAAGTTACATATGCGTACCAAATTTCAATTTTTTATTCCTCTACATTTAAAAGATGTTTATAAATTTAGTAACTAATTCGAAAAATCAAGAAATCTGATTCAATTCAATACAATTTTCATAAAGTTTAAAAAACGCTTATCAGAAGGTATTCGTATGATATTTTTTGTCAAACTGGGTCACAATTTTATCGTATATCGTATTAATCAAAGTGGCTATTAGTTTGTCGTTTAGTGAAAAACACCATTGATTAAAAAATCGACCAAAAGCCTTACTTAACTGAAACCCACAAGATTGAAATTTTAATAATGATGGGCTACGGATATAGAACAAGAACACAAAATGCAGTTATTCGTTTATTCAGAGAGAAGTATCCTGATTTACCACTTATATCGCAAAGTACTGTGAGCAAGATTGAAAAAGTTTTGGAAAAATGGGATTTAAGAAAAACAAGTAATCCCCATCAGAATGCGCTCAATGAAGATGTTAAAATTAATGTACTTCTTTCTGTCCAAGAAAATTCTACTAGTCATATAGGTAGGAAACTCGAAATTAGCCAGTCTTCAGTTGCAAGAATTCTGAAAATGCAAAAATTTCATCCTTATAAAATGACAATCCTCCATGGACTCTTAAAAGATGATCCGGATAGAAGACTCTAGTTTTGCGAACAAATGATGGATCTACTGGACAGAAATGTTCTGAACATAGAAAATATCCTGTTTTGCAGATGAATAAAACTGTATGTTAAATGGTAAGCTAAATCGTCAGGATTGTCAGACAATAACCCACACTGGATGAGGAAAGGCCAGAATCAACATCCAGAGAAAGTCAATGTTTGGGCAGGGATTGTTGGTGATCGAGTTTTCGGACCAATTTTCTTGCAAGAAAATCTCAATGGGGCAGGATATTTGAAATTCTTGCAGGAAGAGCTAATTCCTGATTTACCTATTTTGTTTCCTGATCCGGTCGAAGCTGATGTCCCGAATACAAACACCTGGTTTTAATAAGACGGTGCCTCTCCTTATTTTCCAAGACCTGTTCGTGAGTATCTGGATGATGTATTTCCAGGTAGATGGATTGGTAGAAGAGGACCTTTTCAATGGTCATCCAGGTCCCTAGACTTAACACCTATGGACTATTAATCATAGGGGTATTTGAAGAGCAAAGTTTTTAAGACAAAACCTGCAAATATTGAGGAGTTGAATGGACGAATAAGTCAGAAGTGTAGACTAATTTCCCCCGAAGTAATTAGAATTGTTCAAAACGAGTTTCAGTTCCATTTAGGGTATTGTTAGTTAGTAAACGGACAACATTTTGAACATTTATTGAAGAAGAATTTTTATGTTGAATCAGATTCCTTAATTTTTCAATTTAGTTATTATTTGTTAAATTTCTTTTAAATGACAAGAAATAAAAAATTGAAATTTGGTATACATGTGTAACTTCATATTTTTTTAAAATAGTCAAGAAAAAAATAGGGTTGTCATTTAAAAAATTGTCGATGACGTCGTCTCTTAAATTTGGGACATTTTGTATAAAATTTTTCTACATCAAAAAGAGCGCAAATTAAAATATTAATCGACGTGTTCGAACATATTTCCGAAAACAAAACTATCTTTGATTTACTGAATTTATTCCAAGTTACAGACTAGCTTGTATGCATAGATAAAAGTTGAAAATTGTTAGAGTAAAGTGAAAAAATTCTCTTCAGATGAAACTCAAAATCTCCTTCAAAAAATACATACATGTTAAGAAAATAGAAACATTTTCAGTTTAAAGTCGAACTTTCGACCTATTTCAACATAATATTCAGCTTTAAATGGAAATTCGAGGATTAATTGTTAACATATTGAATCTAGATTATCGATAATATTCTCATTAATTTCGAGATATGTAGATTCTAAAATATTGATTGAAAACTTTAAATTTGAGAGAAAAGTAGATTATGAGCCCGAAGGTGAACTTTTGCCTTCTATCCAAAACATTTAAATAAAAGCAACTCACGGGAGGGATATATTCCTGAGTTTACCAACAATTTTATTCTTATTATTACCGTTGACTGAATGCGGCTGCATGAAAATGATATTCCTACTGCTGCCAACTTCGCTAAAAGTGTTATAAACTTTTGATTTTTTTAGGGAATGCCCTATTTTTGCAATCTACGCAATTTTCTAAATACAACGGACAATAAGTGACTTGAAACACTACTAATGTGGTCCGTTAAAATTAATAAGGATGAGACATGGCTCTATAGACTGAAAAATAATATGAATTCAAAAAAATGTAGAATGCTTCAACAATTGAAATACAAATCTTGTCCCCTGAAACCAAGAGAGATTAAAAAACACAACAAAGGTTGCTCTAACGCGTTTCGTCAAGCTATCATCTTCAGAGCAGAGAGACACTGCGTATCTATCTGAAGATGGTAGTTCCATAAAAAAAATGCTTCAAAAATCAATTTGTATCTGTGTACTGTATTCAGAAAACTTTGTAGATTTTAAAATGTAATAATATAGTTACCAGCTGTTCCATTTAAAAATTTGGAATTGGTTTTAATTAAAACGACACGACAGTGGTAGGAATACGTTTTTTATGTCAGAAATTGACGTTTTATGAGTACATTAAGTGTACCAAGTTTAAATATGTTATTTATCTTCATAAATAAAGAAAACATAGTGTCTGTTACACCTGATATGCTTAAAATTTCGAGACGACCTCTGAAAATAAAAACTTTTTTCATAAATGGTATTTATGTATTTGGTGTCGTGAATATACAGGCGTTATCGATCGCGCATAAACTGTATAATGTAATAAAAAATTATTGATGTCGCAAAAGAAACTCATAAATTGCTTTTGGTGGGTAGTTTGGCGAAATACGTACTCGTAGTATAATATATGAGAAGTTTTCACACACGTGAGTTTGGAAAGTATACTAGTTTGATAGTAACATTATTGGTTTAGAAGTGAATAGGATTAAGTAAATTATTGCATGATATATTCGACACGTAAGTTACATAAGACTGCTGCAATCTGCAGTAATGATAACATTAATTGCCATTAGTAAAATGTCGATTAAACTATTTTCTTTCAGTAAAATACATACTTTTCTAACTTTAATTTTATTTAATTTTGTTTAAAAAATGAAGATAAGATTAAATAAAATATATTCTGTCATTTCATATTAAAGAATAATGTGATTTATTAGGAAAAAATCAAACTTAGGAATCAGAAGTCTTTATACATGTTTTAAGTCAGGTTCCTCGTTCCTCCTAAGTTTAATGTAAAAGGGTAATACGTAATTCACTTGCTTTTTCGAGAAAAATACATTTAACGAACTTTTTCTTTCTTATAAATTGTTTTGTGTTCAAGTAATCTGCTTGTAAGCAGAGGCTACGCATAAGTGATCTCTACAACGTTCACGATCACGTTGCGATAGCGATCGCAGTCACATAAAGAAGCGAACACATACACATCAGGAAAGTCAAACGCTGTCCATAGGGCGAATGTTAATAAGCGATTTAACATTGAGAGCTAATAGTGGGGTAGATGGGCGGCGCCTTGTGTTCTCCTACACCGGTGTAAACAATTCAACGATCAGTCCTGGCGGAGATTTCAGTAGTACATCATAGCTTCTAACGTGTTTTGTTACGGGATTACTACTGGCAGGCACCAATTTTATTAAAATTTGCGTACCACATGCTGCTTGTTCTTTTAGTCCGTTGATTTAATCAACTTTTGAGGCAAAATAAAACTAATATTCTTTGATAACCAAAATAAATAAATGAGATTTCCTAAACAAAATAAATAATAACTCTAATGAAGAATATAACATAATAACTCTTTAAATATTACAATATAAGGAGTTCAAATAGGCCGCAGGACTGTGCTAAACAATTTCCAGTCTGTTGTAAAACTCCCGACGAGTTTTTTCTAGCATCTAAACTGAAAGATACGAGCATGCTGCGTCAAAGTAGGGGAATACGTTCAGCTGCCGTAGAAAACTATGGAAGGGACAATTCTTAGCGTTTTACATGGACAATGAAAAATTTTCCTTATCAGTATAGGATACGCGATCGCAAGCACCAACAAGAATGTAATCACGAAAGTAATATGTGAGGTTATGATGAAAAATTTCTCCATTTTTTTGAAGTTTTTCACTTCACTCGCTACATTAACTTATTCAGAAAATTTAGCTGAATTCTACAATGGTCAATTTCAATATAGTGTCCAGGAAAAAAAAACTTTCCTCGGGAATTATTTATCAAAAAAAACATATAATTACGCCATTACAAAGCTTTTCAGAAACCAAACAGAAATGATTCAATATTTTCTTTCAATTGGACCACAAATAAATTAAGTCAGGTTAAAACAAACGTTCTTCAGTTTTTTTTACACGTTTTTTTATAAACTCACTTTCTTGTCTGTGATTAAAAACTAGCCTCAATCGACGTTTGACTGATGTGTGTCTGACAGTTCTACAAAGTTTGCAATCGATTTTAAACCAACTTCCCGATGAGTTAGAGACTTGAAACTTTAACCATAGCTCAGAACTGGATGACAATGCAATATTTGAATTTAATCTTGACAATTAATACGGAAAGAAAAAATTCGAGAATCAAACTTGACTTAAAATGAACATAACCTAAAAACAAACATAACCTAAAAAACGAGCCTAACCTAAAAACGAACATAAGCTAATTTTGAATCTTCAACTGATGAATAATACTATAATTTTTAACAGATCTCTGCATACAAAAAATAATATAATTAAATAGTTGGGTTAACAGTTCTACTGCTCCGCTCCACGTTTTTTGTTTCAAATCTTACAGATATTTTCATAGCTATTAGAAATTCATAATGACAATTTTTCAGGACCATCTGTATGGAGTTAGGAATCTGTACGGGATTATAAATCTATATGGAACTAGAAGAAATTATTTTATAATTTTTAGTCCGTTTTAAAAAAACGTGTTCATTTAAAATTTTTTTTTTAATTTAAATTATTTATTAATAAAGCATAACTAAGGCGGTATATTTAATTGCTTTCTTAACGGCAGATAGTAAATGACTATAAAAGTTTACACTACTTTACCCAATTATCGGTTTTTCTATTTTCATTAATATAGGGTGACCATATGTATTTTATTTAAGCGAACAATTCTCCACTTCGAGCTTCAGTACTCTTAGATTTTTCAAAAATATGATAATGTTATCTTTTTTCTTTTATTTGGTCTACAAATATTTACGATGAGTTCGGAAAGGATAAGATAGTGACCTTTTTTTTGTAGTCATAAAACTCGTAATTTAGATACATTTTACTACTTATATATGTTATGTAAAAGCTGACTAGCTTTTTTTAGCCATCAAACAAAATTCCACTATCAATGAATCTTAAAATTGCGAAAATGTTATCTTTTACACTTCAAACTTTCTGGTCAGCCTAACAACCAAGATCCTACTTTATGCCAGTGTCTTATGTGACCATTGAAATGGAATTTACTTCATTGTATGTGACACAGTGTATGTATTACTGAATACCCACATTCGCGGGTGTTGTGTTTTCAATTTCTACAAAGCTTTTTTTAAGAATGTATCTATATTACAATATGAAATTTAAAAAATTATACAATTTCTGATCATTGCGTATTTCGTAATTTGGCATCATATTTTATTTTTAACGTAAACATTTTTATAGTTACGATGTGCTAAATAAATAAAATATCATCTTTTTTCGTTTTCTATTGAAAAATCTGTCAAATCGAACATATCTTTCAATTTTCATTGCACGCGATCTGCGATCAAACATAACTTGCAAGCTTTGATTGCCAAGGCTGCTAAACTATTCAAAATTTCCAATTGAGTCCAATCTTTAGAGGTAAAAGTGAGATTTTGAGTATAAAGTCATAATTTAGAAAAAGACGAATTCTAATAAAAAAGTTAATTTTGAAATAAAGTTGGAATCAAATTAAATTTAAAATAAAAACCTAACCTATTGAAAAAACTTGAATAGTATCAAAATCTAAAAAAGACGATTTTCGAGGTAAAAGTCAAAAGCTTCGAAATCTTGATATTTTGAAAAAATAACACAATTTCGAAAAAAAATTGAAATTTATAAAAATTCGTAATTACCAAGAAAAAGTCAAATTTTATCGAAATGTTGAGGAGAATTTTAGGAAAAAAGCGATATTTCAACAAACAGTCGACATTTCTCGAATCTCTGAATATTTATTTTTTAACGACTGCTTGAGTGAAGGACAAGCTCCTCTGCTGCCTCACTGCGATATCAGAAAATATCGACTATTGAGGCAAATGTCGAAATTTTGAGATACAAATTGAAACTTTTGTCTTGTTACATAAATTTAAAAAATTTCAAAAAATATTTTTCAAAATTTATAGATAAATTAATATTATTCTAAAAATTATTACTTTTTAATCAAAAGATCTACCAAATTTTGAGAAAAAGGCGAAGTTTGATAAACAAGTTGAAATTTGTAGAAAGTCGAAATTAAAAAAAGTCCAAATTATCAGAAAAATGAACTTTGGGATATGATGAAATTTTGGAAGAAACATACAAATTTTGAAATAAAAATTCGAAATTTTGAGAAAGTCGGATTTTGATAATAGAGGTCGAATTTTCTAATAAATTCGAAATTTTAAAGTAAGAAGAAAAATTTTATGAAAAAAGATAGATTTAAAAAAAAAGTCGAAATTTCGAGAAAAATGCCGAATTTGGGGATGAAATACATAATAAGAAAGCATCGAAGTTTCAAGTAATGGACTAAATTTTAGGGAAAAAATAAAATTTGTGGAAAAGGTTTCCGCAGTTAAGAATATAAATTTTCGATTGGTTGTATGCATCATGGGGAGCAAGCATCCCACTCTGCTCTATTGTAGCTAGCTAGTAGGAAAAGAAAACAATTAATTAAAAATCCTTTTTATTAGGTAGAACTGGATAAATGATTGTATTAGTTATTAATGTTATTATCTTAATACATGTTGTTAGGTACGCTACCCATGGATCCACGTCGAATTTTGGAAATTCAAAGTTTCCAAAAAAAAGAAAAACTGTGAAAAAAGACGAATTTTGAAAAAGAGTCTAAATTTCGTAAATCAAGGTTAAGAAACCCTGCTCGAGTAGCTGCATTGTTATTTCATAAATAATTTTTCCTTCTATTGCCAAATACATATATAATATATTCGGATAATTTCTTGCTAATGCGAATGCGAATATGATAAATCATGCCAATATTCGTTAAATCCCTATACTATATCATAAATGGAGTGAAGAACTATAGACATTATTCTACATTATTACGACAATGCAGGCACGTAGCCAGGATTTTCATTCGGGGAGGGTCCAACTTCCCCCCTTTTTTATCTTAGAGACATAAACTTCTTCGAAATGAGCAATATTGCAAAATTTAAAGAAAAAGTTGAGTTGTTAAATCAATAAACGTCTTGGTCTTTTACTTAGTGCTCATTTTTTACTTTTGCGTAAAATTTCCAATCTTAACTTCAACATTTGAACTATAATTTGAAACTCAAGTTCGATTTCAGTCTCGATATTTAAACCTTTAAAATCTAGTCTATCTCGACATTTTGAAAAAAAATTAGAATTACCCAGTATTTTTTTCAAAATACGCGATTTTTGAACTTTTCAGAACAGGTTCAAATTTTAGATCAAAGAAAGGAATATTAGATATTAAAGATAAAATAAAAAAAATTCAATAGAAGTTTCCATTTTAATTTGTAATTTCGATTTTTGTCGAAACCTTAATTTATTTTAGAAAGGAAAAGGGTGAATCTAAAAATCTTCAAGAAAAGTAGAAATTTGGAAGCAAAAATTAAAAGGATGAAAAAAGAAAAGGACTTTATCAAACAAAATCCAGAAGCTTCGAAGTTGAAGTCAATTTTTTTTTACATTAAAAATGTTGAGTTTACCGAAATATTTAGAAAAAATTTAAATATTGAGAAAAAACCTAAAATTTTCTGATGAATCAAAAATTTTGGGTTTAAACTAGAATTTGTTTTAAAAAGTAGCAATTTCCTGACTAGAATTAAAATTTGAAAAAATTAAAGCACACAATTTTTAGTGCAAAGCGAAAAATTTAGAAAAGAAATAAAAAAACTAACATTTTAAAATAAAGATCTTCAGAAAAATTTAAAATTTTAAACAAAAAAACGCAAACATTATAAAAAATATTTCTAGCTAAACTGAAAATTTTAAGAAAAACGAAATTTATAAAATCATTTTTTTAGAAATTTCGATTTTAAAGTCGAAATGGAAAATAAAAATGTTGATATTTCTAAATTATTTCAAAATGTTAAATAAAAATTAAGTCTTAAAAACATCAAAAGATGGAATTTCAAATGAAAATTTCGTTTAAATATAAGGAAAATTAAAAGTCCAAACTTGAATTTAAAAAAAGTTTATATTTTTAAACTAAAATGAATATTTTGAAAATAATGCAAATGCGTCAAAAATATGTTATAACAAAGAAATTTTCGAAAAGTTGAATTTGATTTGATAAAAATTAAAAAATTAAAAATTTTTCAAAAAAGATATTCAAATTTCTAAAATATACTAATTTAGATAAAAGTTGAAATATAGAAAGTTTGACAAAATAATAAATTTTAGAAAGTCAAATTCAGAAAAATGAATTTTGGATATGATGAAATTTTGGAAGAAACAAAAATTTAATAAAATTCGAAATTTTGAGAAAAGCGGATTTTGATAATAGAGGTCGAATTTTCAATAAATTCGAAATTTTAAAGTAAAAAAAATTTTATGAAAAAGATAGATTTCAAAAAAAAAAGTCAAATTTCGAGAAAATGCCGAATTTGGCGATGAAATCTATAATAAGAAAGCATGGAAGTTTCAAGTAATGGACTAAATCTTAGGAAAAAATTAAAATTTGTGGAAAAGGTTCCCGCAGTTGAGAATATAAATTTTCGATTGGTTGTATGCATCATGGGGAGCAACAATCTAGTAGGAAAAGAAAACAATTAATTAAAAATCCTTTTTATTAGGTAGAACTGGATAAATAATTGTATTAGTTATTAATGTTATTATCTTAATACATGTTGTTAGGTACGCTACCCATGGATCCACGTCGAATTTTGGAAATTCAAAATTTCCAAAAAAAAAAGAAAAACTGTGAAAAAAGACGAATTTTGAAAAAAAGTCCAAATTTCATGAATCAAAGTTAAGAAACCCTGCCTGAGAAGCTGTATTGTTATTTCATAAATAATTTTCCCTTCTATTGCCAAATACACATACAATATGATAAAACATGCCAATATTCGTTAAATCCCTATACTATACCATAAATGGAGCGAAGAACTATAGACATTATTCTACATTATTACGACAAAATTACATCGTAAACAAAAAAATTAAATAAAAATCATAACTAGAATAATGTCTACAGTTCTTCGCTCCATTTATGGTATACTATAGGGATTTATGGATTAAACTCAGTGTAACTTGGTTTCAATTAATAGTTGTAACAAGTTAGTTATAACAATAGTGGCCCAATGAAATCTGTCCCCAGATTAAATATTTCCCTTTAATAGTCCACTATAAAGGGTAATTGCGAACCACCTGCGTTGGGGTAATATCGAACATTAGGCAATACACTATGAGAGCGTAAAAAGTTTTAAAAAATATTTCCAAATTTTTCAAAAATTTTATAACAATGCAAATAATAAGAAAAAAAGAGTCCAAAAATGTAGTAATGAAGATTGTTGTATTTTTTGTAATGAAAAATGTAAAATCCCTCCATTTAAAAATTAGGTTGGTTTATCATGTAAAAAGTGGGCACACGAGGAATGTTCAGATGATCAATCACCATCGGTAGAGTATCTATATGATTTCTGTAGTAATTGAAGGCTGACACCTGATAATTAGGCTACTTCGCCATTACCTCATTAACCTCAAGTAAAGCTGAATGCTCCATAAATGAGATATTTATAACAATATTTACTTAAGATGTTTTTAAAGGTAGTTAGTAAAATAGTTGAACATTCTGAATACGCAATGAAAAAAAGCCTAATGCAAAATTCCTTCGTGATATTTGAAATCTCCCTTAGGTGCTTCGACATTCCCCCACTTTTCCGCTATGTATACGATACTGTTTCAATGATGGTGAAACTATGACAAGCGTACAAAAGCTGATATATTAAGACAGTTTTAATAGTCACTCATTATTGTTGTCTATGAACCGTCATCTCGCGAGAATAATCATCAATTTTGCAATATATTTTTCTTTTTCTGGAAGTTTAAATATAACCAGGTGTATTCCTACAAAGCCAATGCACTTTTGGTTTTACCAACGATTTTTGTACTGTTATTTAGAAACTAATGATAATCTGTGGGCTATATCAAACTCATCCGAGATAATTTATTTTAGAAAAAATTTCCACGGCATACCTATGCATAAATTATTGTAGGTTTCGGTTTCGGTTCACGGTCATAAATTGTCATAATCAAACTTGCAAAACTAGTCAAATCATTAATTTGCATCTTTCTTTATATCATTTCAGTTGCTGCTGAATAATTTGGTCTGCATTTGCAACTTCATTTTTTTTTATACCGAATCAAAATATAATTTTTATTGTAGCTATTATATTTATAGCCATGATGGACCTTTTATAACCATAATATATCAACTTCTGCCAGCTTCAGATAATAGCCCCGTTGGCAGGCCATTTTTTGCAACATCATCTAATAGCAATTTTATAACTGCAATCGATTACCGGATCGGCCTTGAGTGCAAAGAAAATGTTGCTTTTAATATATCATGCATGGCCGGTCCTAAAAAGAACATATTAAAGATTTAATTTAGAGAAAATTTAAACTTTTTTATTTTAAATATTCTTTCATCAAATAAACATTTATAGATTTATTACGCTGGAACCTATTCAGTTAATAGTTTTTGCTTAATAATTATATTACATTGATAACAGTTTTTATTTAAAGTTGTGAAGTGTGAAAAAATTACACATTTTTACAAAACATGTGTCTGTGGTATCAGTAACATACTGAGTTCCCGTGCTTTTCCATCTTCACAATTTTGGCTTTTGTGCCATTTTCATTTCGGAGGAGTTTCGCCTCTGGTATGATTGACATACGAAGACACAGTGCTTACTGGTTTTCTATTCCAGTCCTCTGCAGATACGCTTCAATCTCTGTTATGGTTAATGTACTGAGTTACTTTAGTCTTTTGTATAGATTGCATTTTCTTTTTGTACCAGTATCATTTCGAAAGTATTTTCCATTTGCTGTAGTTGACATTCTTAGGTACTGCCCACGTTCTTTTGTCTTGAATGTGGTTTTTGCCTTGTTCTGACGAAGTACCCTACTTTAGTGAGCGAAAAGTTGAACACTTTTAACAGTTTCTTGACACGGTTTAATTCTGAAAGAAGTAGAGAGAAAGGTCCGAATATGGGCCCTGCTTTTAATATAAGCCCCCATCAAATCATGTTAGTTTACTGAGTGACATCTTTGAGCAAATGCTTAAAACATGTCTAACTACAGGGTAAAAATACTCGATTCCACATTCAGTTTTCGTTTTGCATTGTTAATAGTTTATAGCAAAATTTGTATTTTGGAAAATTTTAGTATTTTATTAACATAAATTGTAAGTGAGATATTTGGTAGGATTAAAATTAAAGATGATCACAATTGTTGACAAAATGGGTAATATGTACTTATATAAAGCTTTATTGTTTTTTTTTATTAAAATACCCATACCGAACCTATAAAAATAAAGTAGAATAGATATTTATTTTATAATAATGATGTGTTTCTAATATGGGCCTCTTGAAATGTCATAATATGAACCGGTTCATATTTAAAATTTGTACAGATTTTCGATTAGCAATGTCAGGAAGTGCGTTCAAAGTGTCATTAAAAAAATATTACTTCCTAAATTAAGAAGGCTGAAAAATGTATTTCGGCGTTTAATATTTTGCCGCCACGTTCCATGATAAAGGAAAATGCAATTTTTAAAATCCAATTTAAATTCCAGTGAAAGTTCATTTTAATATTTTAAATTACATACCATTATTGGGTTTTTTTATGGAGGCCCATATTTCAAACACTCTTCCCCTAAGTAAAAAAATGACAACAGTTTAGATTTAATTTAATATTATGGTTTTCTTTAAGATTGAAAAAATTTTAATGGGAAAGATTATTTATAAGTCTATAGACTAAGGATATGCCAATTTTTAGAATCCGATTACGTAAGTCGTTTAAGCAATATGAAACAACCAAACGAGGGGCCATATTCAGACCTTTTCCTCAATATTTTTATATCGTTTAATGACTCTGGCCCTGGAAGCCTTCGTAATCATATTCAGTATCTATCATATTGGTTGATACAAAAACCATAATGAAACCATAAATTAAAAAAAATGCAAGACAATTCTGTTTGCCATTACATAAAACAAAAATTCCCATGGTTTCTCAGAGATCAAACGTGGCATCAAAAATTTTAAGATGACATTGTAAAACTCAAAAATGATATTATAAAAAAGTATTTTTAGTTTTTTTTAATATCCAAAAGAAATAAGAAAAAAATTAGAAAAAATTTTGTAAAAAAAATAGTTTATTTTATAAATCTCATAATATTGTAGAAATTGTAGCGATATGTGAAACACTTCAAACTTTTCTCTAAACTGAGGCACACTGTCTAATCTTAAGTATAGGTTGCATAGTTTTGTCCATAATTGTACGTTTTTAAATACTAATTATCTTTGAGGTGGTATCCTGGTTTTAAAATCACTGTTTTGTAATTTTTCTATTTTCTTATTCTGCCATTTCTCCCAAACTTTCAATTCTGATTAAGTTCAATTTTGATTTCGTTGGATGTAACACGGGGATATTTTATTAATTTTTGAATTTGTGATCATGTAAAAGATATAATTGTTTATGGTTAAAGTCTTTCAAACTACAAAATCATTTTTTAATAAACTGACAGCTAATATACAATATTGAGATGATAATTTTTTACAATTTGTATTTAATTCTGTTTTTTATTCCGTAGTGCAGAATTACACATGCATTTTTAAAAAGCATATTGTACTATGTTTTAATGTACTATGTTTTAAGACAATAATTTCGATGCATTATACCAAATACAGCTTTTTTATTAAACACATAAATATATCCCAGGGCGTAATTCATATTTTTTATAACCATTTCATAATTCAATTTTTGAAGTAAAAAATAATTACAGAGTAAAAAAACTTCTCATTTGTTTAAGTGTAAGAGATACATTATTTACGGCACAAAGTATCTTATGTTTGTTAAGCAATCCTTATTCATCAGTGTGTATCGTTTGTTCTTATTATGAAGAAGCATTAAACTCCGAAAACATATGTGGAAAAAGCTTTCTTTATTTGATTGTCGAAAAAGGTTTAATTTACTGCTGCGATGACAAGAATAAGTATACAATTGTCTATAATTAAAAAATTATTTAACTAAATGCCAAAGGACAATGTATTGTTACGAAGTAAATTCCTCTTTTTTTTACTTTGTAGGTTGTAGATTTTATCTATTATCATTTTTTTCTCATTTTGACAGAGTAATAATTTGTTCTTCTACATTTAATAGTTTTCTGTAGTGAATTTGATCAATTGCGAAACTGTAAACAATGTGGGCAGCATAAGTGTTATGAAACTTACTACAGGTGTCCCTGTTCTAAGGGCCTTCAATGGAACATGTAAATAGAAATATAATTTTAAGCAAAAAGTTTCATACGATCAACAAGTATCTGGAGGCGCTTAATAAAAAAGATATACAGACTGGGCCATAAGTAATGGTACATAGAGCAAGAGTGAATTTTTGGTATAAAAATAATGTGATTAAGCTATATTTACCTTATACCAAAAGTTGATATTAACAGAGATACAGGGTGTCAAACTTGAAAAAAAAATCGAATTTTTTTTGTAACTATTGAATAAACTGTAATATAAGCACGAAATTTGTCACAAGGGAGTTTTTTAAATTGACAAATTCTAATTTGCTAACATATTATCAATAGCTGACAGGCGGCACTACCTATCCTGCATGACTCTAAATCATTATAACTTTTTTGTGTACCCACGTATATTAATTTTAAATGTGTTATTTTATTTTACCATATTTTTTACATAAAAAAGGCATACCTTCTAAAAGTTGATACGAGCAACCGTTTCCAAGATATTTGCCTTTAGATGTTTGAAGTGCCTTCGTTTTAAATTACTAAGATATTAAATTTTCGAAGTAGGCTTGAAAAAAATAACTAATCAGACAGCTTTCGAACTAATTTATATCAAATATTACTTTGCTTATAATATTATTACCTTAATTTTGAAAATCACAATAAAGAAAATGCAAAAATTTAAGACAATCTATTTTCTAACATAGATATGTGAGATATGATCTCTGAGCCCCCACAAAAAAGTTTAACAGTCTGGGTGGTCAAAGCAGATATTTGGATATGAACTCCAATAAAAGACACCCAGATTTTTAATTGTTTACAATTCCTTTACATGAAAAAGGTCATTTCACGAATATTTATTTTTGAAAATCAGTTTTGTTTTGGGATTTTATTTGATTTGCTTTAGAAATTTACAAAAAATTTGTGTAATAATGATATCAGTAGAGTAATATTTGATATAAACTATTTTAGAGTCAGTTTTATTACTTTTACTTTAAAAACTACTGCGAAAAATTCACATTTGGGTAGTTCTTTAGAAATTGCAGTTTTTTGACAATATTTTTACGAAATATTTTTTTCTCAATTTTATTTAAATAAGTGGATCATAAGATCAATAAATTGATATTATAGATTTCAAAGGTATTTTTCAAAAAATTGCATGCAGGGGACGGACAATACTTCCAGAGGATAGACATATTAATAAAAACAAACAAAATCGTCAGTTCTAATAATAAACACGCAGGACTTACGATGAATAGAAAATTAAGTTTCTTTTATTTCACAACTAAATAGGCTTTTTTGTATTTTGTTTTTTCTTTTTGTTTTTAGATTTATTCTGTTTTCTTTGGAAGATACCCATTGCCTGTAGAATATTGTTTCGGTGTTGTTAAATTCAGTTCATTTAATTTGTATGGTAGAGCTTTAATGCAAAATGAGTTGAATATTTTTAAAATGTATAATGCATAAACACGTGGACGTTATTTGCAAAACAAGCAAGAACACAAGAAGAGCTGATGGTTTTACTCTTAGTTTTCAAAATTTTTGTCAGATGTCAGATAGATGTCTTCTGCTTTCTTATTTTACCCTTCACAATTATTCTTTTTTACAGCACACGATCTTCTTCCAAAAATACCTCTACAAACTTTCCCATCAATGCACAGAATTGACCGCTTTTCCTTTTCAAGGCCTCTTGTTAGACTTATAACTTTTTTTATTAACTTTCATAACTTTTTTTACAACGTCACCAAAAGGTATTTTTTATTTCTGGTGAGCTCTCAGGTTCATAGTATTTTCTTTTAATTTTTCTTCAATAATCTCACCAAATATAAGTTTTTTTTTCTAGTTAGGGGATTTTCAGCCATTGACAGAGTTATTTTCTCTGGAGTAGTATAATTCTTTACTTCTGAATATACAATAAATTTTTTGTCTACAGACGTTCAACTTTGCCTTAAGAAATGATATTGTAGCATTCTTTTTTAGAATTTCAGATACTTCAAGTTTTTTCCTTTCTTTTCTGCTTCCTTGCTTTTGCGTCATTGGTCTTATGGGTTGTTGAAGTAGACCATTTATAGATGTCATATAGTTATTGACTCTTATCAATTCTCTCTTATTCTTTCGCCAACCAATATTGATTAGTATAATACACGTTTATTAAATTAAAATTATTTTATTTAACTTTAAAAAACGTTTATATACCATTCAGTGTTGCTTGGGAGATTAGCTTTCTTTGGTCCTTTTCCTTTATTCTTAAATATATTAATCCCTTTTCCCTCTTGCTCTGCACGCTTAATCGGATCATCCTTCAAGCGTTGGTAATGAACTTTTTCTGTTTCTCTTATTTTTTTGTGTAGTTGTTGTTTTCTGCTGAATTTTGATTTTTTTCGGTGCCATTTTACTATATGATACTAACTACTGAAAGTAAATAAATATTATATTGTAAAAGGGTTATAAGATATTGTCTTAATTGGTATCAAATCACGTATAGAAAAGAAAAACTTTGTCTCCTTAAAGTTGGTCCGTCCTGTCATATTTTTTTACAGGGGACGGACTTCAGGGGCGGACAATTAGTTTTATATTCGTAATATACTTACTGTACACAAAGTAAAATAAAATTATTTCCATTATTACTTGAAATAACACTTGCCAGGGGATGGACAATTTGACTGAGCAGTGCGCGTTTTTGCGATTCTACTCAAAATTTAGACAAAATAGAATGGTTGTTTTTGGTCCAATTTTCAGTTACAGTTAACAAAAGGCTGAGCAATCCATATAATAATTGACAGTTCATGTACTTCATCATAGATGATATTTATGTAAAAATTCATATTGCTTCAATTAATAAATCGAAAACCAATAACGCAAGTTTGTGTTTTTTTTTCAAATCCAATTAAGTATTTCATTTTAAATAAGCCAATTAAAATTTGCTACAACTATGGAAATGTCTTAAAAAAATTAAACCTTCAAAAATTTGTTACAATTTTTTATAATTGGACGCCGAAGGAGAAATTTTGCGATGATAACAAGCCAGGGAACGGACATTTTGATTATTTAAGGTTCATCTATTTATTCTAAATAATTAGTTTGACATATTATATATTATCTTCATGATAAAACTAATTAGTTTTGATACTTTGGTAAATAATGTGACCACGCTAATCATTTATAATGACCTGAAATAAGCACAAACGCCGAAAAATGTAATTTCTGGAGAACTACCCATTTACATAACTTAAAATAAGCGTACGGCAAATTTTAAAGGCAAATATCTTGAAAACGGTATACCTTTTTTACGTAAAAAATATAGATAAATAATAGTTATTTATGATACAAGTGTTAAAAGTGACATTTTATTTTGTGAGTGGGGAGTATTGCGGAACGAGCGTAGCGAGTGGAGCAACCCCACGAACAAAATAAAATCACTTTTAACAAGTGTATCATACAATATTTTTTGTAAAACTA
Source organism: Dastarcus helophoroides (assembly GCA_028583605.1). Lineage (NCBI taxonomy): Eukaryota > Metazoa > Arthropoda > Insecta > Coleoptera > Bothrideridae > Dastarcus > Dastarcus helophoroides. The sequence continues at coordinate 24,228,491 of CM053328.1, read as the reverse complement.
TTAAATTAAAAGAGAAAATGCTGTCCCTACGGTTGAATTTTAGATTTATTGTTTGCGTGTTGAATTACATATTTGACATTTACATCTGAAAATCAAGTCAGGTATTGGATAGAGTGTAACTAAGTAAAACAATTGTAAGTTGTTTAATGTTAATTAGTAACCACAATTGAACCTGTTCTAAAATATTGTAGATTTTATGGCCAATAAACATGAATTTTGAAGAAAAGATTGGAAATTAAAGCAATTTTATTATTCCATCTGATGTTGAAGAAACAGCAAATACATCAACTGAGATTTATTGCTCCAGAAATCGGGACAAAAATATGATGGTATGAAATAAAGAATCTAGCGGATAACTTTACTAAAAATATATTTTTGGTTTACGCCGAAGGAAATTCTAAGTTATGGAATCTCTCTATGATAAAAGCTAGTTTTTAAAACAAACTAGGATATAAGCAAGTATTAAAACCAGCGTACAAGATTTTTTTGAATGAAGCTCCAGACACCAAATATGCAGTAAAAAGTTGTGGATTATTTGGAGTCTGTCGCTCTCAAGAATTTTGTAAATTAACACTGGATGATATTGAAAAATCTTTGTTTTATATTATGAAGACTAAAAGCAACATCCGTCCTGGTTTTTGCACGGATTACTTTGCATAAATACCTCTGCAATTACTTCTCAGGAAAACTAAAATAAGTAACCGTTCAGATTGTAATAGTAATATTAATATTATAAATAAATAATTTATAACTATTTTGAATGTTTTAATGTTTGGAAACACAATATTGTTGGACCAGTCCGTTCAACCAAAAAAATATCTTTCTAATTTTACCAGTACAGCTTTCTATTTTATATTGCATATTGCTATATATCAGTGTTTCCTAAACAGTGGGTCACAACCCGGCAGCGGACCACAAAAATAAAATACCAGGCTGCAGTATTGTCTTCATACTCACAAATGATTAGTTCTTTCCAGCCTTAAGATATAATTAAAACATCTTTTAGTGGGTGGCGAAGGCAAAATATTAAAAACAACCGGGTTAGGGCAAAAAAAGTTTGGGAAACACTGCTATATTTACTTTTAACACTAGTGCGAAAAAACTTTTTCGCACTAGTGTTAAAAGTGTTTTTGTCACGTGTCATTATAAAAGTCAATTTTTAGTTCGCTTATCAATGAACTAAAAATGTTACTTTTAATAACAGTTTTACAAAAAAGTATTTATTTAAAATAAGTTATGATGCTTTAGAGCAACACAAGGTAGCGCAGGTGGACACAATCATAATTAAATTTTTATTTTATTTGGTTGAGTTTCATACCACTTTTTTTTAAATTAATGTCACGGATTAAGAGGGGCATGTTAGAGACGATGTAATGTTTTGGGCTTCTTCGCATCCTGACGTTATTTCAAGGAAATACAAAATTAATTTGGTTAAAACAACATATTGTTTGATTCCCGAAACGATAATCCTCTTAATTTAACTCAAGCTCGCCAAATCGAAGATTTTTGGGCAATTTTATCTCGCAAAGCGTATACTGTGTGGTGGCAGATAGAAAACAAATCAATTAATGCGGACAATTTTCAAAAAGTTACGAGTAGATGGTTAAGCCTCCTAAATTCTGAGGGTTGACATTAGCAGAAAATTGGGGCTTGGTAAACAACATGGTCTCATTTATTTAATTTAATGTTCAACTTATTTTTAGTTACTAACCTGTTAATTATGGTAAATAATATAAGTCTTATTACAAAAGAATAACGTTAAATATTTAGTGCCAAACATACGCTTGCAACTAGAACACCGGGATGTCCATCGGTAAAGCGCATGGAAAATCTGCAGGACCTGGTAGAATATCTTCTGAGCTGCTGAAGTACGGAACGACGAAATTATACGAACACCTACAAAGGATATTTCAAGATTGCATAAATGGAGCAGAGGTACCACAAGCGTGGAAAACATCATACTTATCTACTAGATATAAAAAAGGAGATCGTAATAATCGTAAGAATTACCGAGGTATATCAGTAACAAGCAGGATCAGCAGAGTATAAGGAAATATAATAAAAAAGCGAAATGAAAACGTATACTAAAACAGGGAAGCCGAAGAACAAGCTGGCTTTAGAGCCGGTACATCTACAATAGACCACCTTTTCTCAATTACACAAACTGTAGAAAAGAAAACAGCAGTCAGCCAGAAAGTCCATTTACTATATGTTGACTTAAAAAAGCATATACGACAGTATCCCCCTGGTTAAGCTTTGAGAAGCTCTTGAAAAAACAAATAAAAATGTCGAAGTTATAAAAGTAATTAGACAAATGTATGATAAATCAGTAACGCAGATCAAAGTAGGGAACACAATTACTAAAGGTTTTACGACATCTAAAGGCCTCAGACAAAGTTGCTGCCTCTCGTCGACCCTGTTTAAAATCTATCTTGAATATGCTCTAAAAGGGCGGAAAAAGAAATGCAGAAACACGGGGCTACCATTGAATGATATTATGCTATATACATTCTGTTTTGCCGATGATCAGATAATGGTAGCGCAAGACTACGAAGACATTAGTTATATGGCACGGAAACTCATAGAAGAATACCAAAAATGGGGATTCGAAGTAAATGTGGATAAAACGGAGTATATGTGCATCGGAGGCAGCCTTACCGAGCCTGATGCTTTTGGGGGGGTGAGTCAAGTTAAAATGCCGTCGACTTTACAGAAGAATTTCTGAAATATGCCGACTTTGGTAAAAAAATCCTACTTAGACGAAAATGCCGACTCGGCATGAAAGTTTAGGGGGTGTTACACCCCCAACATCCCCGCCTCGGTACGCCCTTGATCGGAGGACAGCAGCAAGATATAGTTACAGAAGACGGACAAACAATTAAGAACTGCAAATCATATACATACTTAGGTCTGACAATATCTAATGACAGGACATTAGATAGATCAATAAAAGAACGGAATTTACAGGAAAGGAGAACTATTTTCATATTGAATAATATACTCTGGGATGAAGGCATTAAGAACAAAAATAAAAAGAGAATATACAACGCCCTAGTAAAGAGTATAATTACATACAGCTGTGAAGTATGGCCAATAAAAAAAAGAACAAGAAAAACATTGGATGCGACACAGGTGAACTTCTCGAGGAGATCGGCTGAGAAATCAGATTGGAACATATTACGAACAAAAGAATCAGAGCCACAATGAAGGTACCACACACAATAAATATTGACATCAATGAAAAAGAGCTAAGAGGGTATGGACATGTGCAAAGAATGCCCTCGTTGAGATTACTAAAGCAGATCTTGAAATGGAAATTACACGGAAGAAGAAAACCTGGTAGACTAAGAAGAAGTTGGCAGAAGAGAATCAACAAAAAGACGGAGAAAGAAATCTGGATAAAGACTCTGAGAACAACAGAGATGAATGGAGGTTGGGTATTGGAAGACGTAGGACGTTATAAAACCGATTGTATATATAATTTACAAATTATGAAATTTTAATTTTTGATACCACAATTAATTTGAACATTAAGCTCTAAACTTTCTTGAACAATGACCACATTAAGGCAAGAAACACCACAATATTTCTCTTATACCTATGCAATGGAATGTCTTCAAGTTGAAGGTGTGACTGATTTTAAAGAAAACTTAAACATTTTTTTCTGCTTCCAAGTATGGTCCCAACAAGTACGAACCTTAACAGGTAATCAGGCTGGTCCTTATTAGGATTGTTTTTGCTCCCAGGGACTTAAATGCTTTCAAATTGATAAAAAAAGTCCCCCGAAAATTAGAGTTCTAATCTCAAATTTAAGATAGTCCGCTCGCTTTGTCTTCGAAATTTCTATGAACACAATAAAAAAAACTTTTTTGGTTTTTTAAAATATTATAAATCGTAAACGAATAGACCGATTGTAATGTAGAATATATATTTTTGTAGCAAATTAAACACTCTAGAAAACAACCGTTATAATGATTTAGATCAGGGATGAGCAGCCTTTTTTTACAGCGGGCCAATTACAAGACTAAAAATTTTGTGCGGGCCACAAGAGAGAAAAATATGAATGCGGGGGCACTTGCACCCTCTAGTTCATGCAGCAAACTGAAAATTTATACGTATTTAATTGGGGGACTTTCCAGTTCTTCAGAATTTATCCTTTCCTTGAAACATTTCAACTTTCAAATTTCAACTTTTCCAATTTCCCTCTTAAAATTGAACCTTCTTTTGAAAATTTGGAATATTTTTTAGAAAGTTCATCATTTTTCTGGAAATTGCAACATAATTGTCAAAAATCGTGAATTTTTTTCGAAGTTTTGTTTTTTCTGTTTTTTTGTAAAATTTGATTACTGATAATTTCAACTTGTCCAAAATTCATCTTGTTCTCCAAATTTTTCCTTCTATCTCAAAATTCGATTTTATCTGTTTCTGGACATTTCCATTTAAAATTGATTGATTTAGACTTTTTCCCAAAATTCGTTTATTTTTGTTTAAATTGGATTGACATTTTAATAGAAATCTAAACAATCTGAGACGAGTATTTTTAGGAAATTTTGAGAATGAGATTTATTGAAAAATTTCAAAAATATGGCAAAATTGAAATAAAATAAAAATTCTGAGAGAATTATTTTAAAAAATTGCATTTTGTTTACCTGAATTCACAAAAATTTACTTTTAGAAATTTCGTCTTTTTTACATTTCCACTTTTTCGGAATTTTGACTTTACTCTGAAGATGCGATGTCCCCAGTTCTGTAGTTTTTAAGTGAAAATACACATTATTAAGCCATAAGGTTTTCTTTTTTGCCCATGAGTTTTTTAGAATGATTGTTGTTGTCCCTCCCCTCCAGAAGAAATCTTGCCTAGACTCATGTCCAAGATATTTCATGATTTGCATTGCATGCCTAACTAATAGTGGAAATTTATTAAAAATCATTTAGGCAATTTTTACTATAATTTTTGAATGTCCATATTGTGAAATTTGATCCTCAAATTGGTGTTGTTTTGTAAATCTATTAATTTCATTTGTACTCATTTGGAACTGTTTCTATATATATATATATATATATAATATATATATATATATATATATATATATATATATATATATATATATTTGCATCCCGCTATCTATCGGTCATCTTACATATAACCCGGAATTAACTCATCTACCAGAAGGAGTGCATATATATTAAATTTTAATGCGTATACTGGATTATTATGGTACTCTTAATACGAATCACACAAAAAATTGAGCAAAAATTTTTTGAAATTTCATCGAAGCTGATATCTCTGTATCCTCCGACGAAAACGGCATCTTTCGGTCATCTGGAGTATATTCATCAGTTACAGTGCCAGCTTTCGGTCATCCTGTATATTTTGGCGGAATCTATGTTGCAGTGGATCAGTCATCCGGCTTTGTTGCCAATTTTAAGTTGAAGCTATTGCCAGGTGCACGCGTGTTGAAGTGGGGGACGGGGAAGCCGTGATTCATTTATCCCATACAATCTCGCGGACCGCATTACTTTCGCGTTGCGGCCTATTTCTTAGGTATCGGCATGTTTTGAAAACGCTAATTGTTTCGTATTTGCGTGCGTATAAACTCTCCGCGCACTAGCATCGCACTATTTTTGCGTCGCGTCTATTTTTTAGGCATCGATATGTTTTGAAATCGTTTATTGTCCGTTATTTGCATGCATGAAAACTCTCCGGGTACTCGGTTACTAACGTATTTATTTACCTTAATTTGGAGGGATGGAATGAATTATTTATTGGTTTACAATATTAGTTGAATACTGTACATGTAAAATTTGATCTGAATTTTGAAAACATCCAAACGTTTAATTTCTAAGGATATTGAATCTGATTAGGATGAACTTCTATTTCCGTCTTTAAGTAAAACGATAGTTATAACGGTCAGTGATTCTGAAATTAGTAATCCTAACATAAAATAATTATAAAAATTAATGTAATGTAGAAGAAAAATTTGGATTTCTCGCAAAATGTTTTTAGAGTGGTTAATAAATTGTGTACTTTTCCCTAGATCTTTGTTTTTTATTTTAGTCCAGTGCATGCAATTGATATTTCAAATGAAAATAATAAATAAACATGTTTTATAATTTGTAAAAGAAAATTATAAAAACTCCCAGCGTTGGCAGATTAATTTGTGGACAGTAGTTGATAACATTATGTTTATGCTTTTTTAGGTTTTTTAACACATTGTTATGTTCCATATACAATGTACAATACGTTAATACACTAGAATAAAGCAGGAGAAATTTGTTGTAAAAAAGTTATTTCCTTTGTTTTTCATTTATAACAAAAAAGGGCAGTGAAAAAATTATGATCATTAGAAAATTGATAGTTTAAACCTTTATATGTAAATAACTATTTAATATTTCGCTGTTCTATAAATTTACCCTCATGGTTTTTTCATATGAATTTTCGGTGTTACAAGGGACTTAAATGAAATTTTACCAAGTCAATATTATGAACAGCAATTTCTTCCATTCAGTTTTTAAATATAATTTACTAATGAAAAAAGTTAGATTTTTAACTTTGCAATTTGCAATTTGGAATCGATTTGGAAAAAGATTAGATAATCAAATTTGATCTTTTTTGAAAATGTAACTTTCGAGGATAAGTTTGAAATTAAATAAAAAGCAAGTTTCGGGATGATTGAAATTGCGAAAAAAAGCAAAATCAAAGCTTCTATAAATTTAAAAGTTTTATATAAAAGCAATATATCTTAAAATTCAAAGATTAAAGAAAAAGGTATAAATTTGAAATCAAAATTAAGGAAACGTTTGAATTTCAAGTTCATCTTTGAAATTATGTTTTAATGTGTACATGGGAAAAGGTGACACAACATTTTAAATTTAAAATCAAAACATTATAAAAGCAGTAAAAATAATTGAAATTTCTGAATGAAATCAAAACAAAAAAAAACAATAAATATTTCTCTCAAGTTTTTCAAGAAGTAATAATCTTTCGAGGAAAATTTTTAAGCCAATTATTTGTTATTACTTTTGCAATTATTTTACATGAATTTTGAGATTTCTAAGCGTAGAAAATATCTTGATTTAAGATGTAGATCGAATTAGGTAAAATTATAGAATCGAAGATTTTTCTAACTGAATTTAGTCCGTAGCAAATACGCTTTTTTATAGTTTGTGATTATAATTTTAAATTACTATAACCTACTAAATTACTACACAATATTAAATTGCATATCTTTAAAAACTTTTACTTCTACATTATATTATTACCAATTTATTATAAGTCAGCTTCTGAAATTACATTCAATTCTAATCAAAATGCAGAGGAAATTATAATATTTTGAAAAACCCGCATTTCAGAGATTTTTTGCAAATAAAAATTGTCAACTTACTAAAGAATACAGCAAGAAGCCCTCTAGAAGCTCAAATATGAAACATCCATATTTAAATTAATGGAAAAAGCAGTAAATGATGCAGTGACTAGATTTTTTTTTCAATATTTAACTGTATTCTAATAGATGACAGTCGTAGAATAATGTTAGTTATATTTTTATGTTGGACATTTAAATGCAGCCAAAAATTCAAACATATTCGCCGCCCTCTAGATGCTAAAATATAAAATATTGAATTAACGGAAAAAGCAGTAAAAGATGCCTTAAATAGATTTATTTTTTAATGTTTATCTATATTCTAAAAGATGACACTACCAGGTTTTAAACATATTTAAATGTAGTCAAAAATGCAAATGTATTCACTAAATTTAAATTTGGCGCCATTAGCAGGAGAGACGAACTTCGCACATTAACCATTTTTCCGATATGTTGCAATGCGAAAATGATTCCTATTGCCGCTATTCGTAAGGGTCAATCCGCAGCTGTAATTGGAGTCAATATAAATACCATAAAAGTACAAAACTGTGTACATTGAAGACATTTAAAAGAGAGATTTAGAAGTGTTTAGAAAATTTGTTTACCTAGGAGATTTAAAAGAGTTTTATTTTAAAAAAAGCTACTGAATTGCCCATTTTAAACTGTGTAACTTGAACCCTATAAAACCGATTTTGTTTAGTTTTATTGATATTCACCAAGCAGCCTTTGATAATAGAAATTATAAACACAGCGACTACTTAGAAATAAATTCATTAGTTCATAAAAATATTCCGTAGTACTGTACACGGCTTATTTGCATGTTTCTGTGGAGGCGGTACATTTTAATGAATCAATAATTATAATTTATTTATTATTTAAATTTCCCTCCAATTAGTTGTTAGTTATGTCAGCGTCATTGCATATGGAAAGCGCCAAATACCGCGACGCATTCCAAAAGATTATTGGTTGCAATCCATCACATGATCTGTTGGATTTCTATTGGGTGAATAAATATCGTGGATGATCTATCTACTGTAACTTCTAACTTGCATTATACGGAGGAGTACCTATCCTGCCTAAAATAGTTGTTAAAAATAGTCCATATATAACTTCAGCTTTTGCAATTGTTTATGTGCAGATTTGAAACTTTTTCTACAAGATATTCTGCATTAAATGGGCTCTCGCCCATATTTTTATTTGCTATTGCCAGTATCACGTTCCTAAACTTGATCACTAGACTTTATTACACTAGCAGAAAGTTTTGCAAAGTTAATGTAAGACGCAAATTTCATGTTTTAAAATACGCGCGCTTGTCATCCTATGTGTCTAATCAATAGAAATTCGCAAACAACCTGACAAATTCTGACCAATAACTTTTTGAAATGCGTGGGGGCATTTGACGCTTCATTTAAACATTTTTTCCTGTACATTCATTACCAACAATTTGTGAACAATACTTCATATTATTTACTGTCTCTTATTAATTCAACATTAGCCGAATTTCCAATTTTCTGTTAATTAATATTGATTGTGATTGTTCAATATTGATAATATTGATCAATCAAATTGATAACCAAGGACCAGTCCGTTTCACCAAGATTCTTATGATGAAAAGCTTTACTAAAATATTTAACAACAAGTATACTAAAGCAAAGTTATAGGAATTTCATTGAAAAATTTAATACTAATAAGCCTCTTATTAGTAGAGGAAATTTACATTTGATTTGAACGTATGGTGTTCATTTCAACAAGTCTCAGTAAGTGTAGGATTGCTCAAAACCAGGACAGAACACAAATTCGGTTTTGATTTCTGTCAAAAATGTTGGTCGGTCTCTTTTTATATTACACGGAATGGTAATCCATAAGTGCGAAAAATTTCGGATAGCAATTCTATATCATACATTGGCCCAAGTTCTCCCTACAAAGTTTATTTGGAAATATACCGCGCTCATTTAAAAGAATTAAAATTTTTAGTAAGTTAACCCTAGTAATATAATCAACATCACGGATGATCTATTCAGCGTAACATGTAACTTGCAATATACTCAGGATTTCTCGGTTAGCAACAGCGAAGTTTTTAATAAGCGTGCCTCTACTGATAGCATGGATGATCTATTTACTGCAGCTTCTAACTTGCAATATACCGAAGATTACCTATCCTGCCTAAAATATTTGATAAAGATGGCCGATATACAACTTCAATGTTGCCGGATACATGGATGATCTATCTAGCGCAGCACCTTCAACTGCAGTATACACAGGATGACCTATTCTGCTTAATTTGGCGGGAGAATATACGCCGATATACGCCGCGCGACGCCAGCGCAGAAACATGCAGTGACAGACGCTCAAACTAAGATATACGAAAATACATAAAATCCGCAGGATAGGTCCTCTCTCTCAAACTTTGTCAGAATGTGTTTCGAGACATTCTGATTCGATTTACACTAAAAACCTTTAGGTCCTCCATATACGGAGGATCTACTGACCTGGAGGACCTATTAAATGTAAATGGCCTTTGAGAGGGAGACCGAACCTGCGCAGGATACAAATATATATATATATATATATATATATATATATATGTATATTAAATGACTAAGAAAAAATATGGAAACTACAAACAGTTTCTTCAGGTCGAAATATGTTAAATCTTAATTTAAATTAGTTTATTAAGTTTTGAATTTCCTGGCCATATTTACTTCTATCTGAATGAGTTTCTTTTCTCAAGTATGGAAAATGTTTAGTGTTTTTTGATAACATGTGTTTCTTCCAAATGGTAAGTTCTTTTTTTTTCGTCGAATGGTTTGACATTTTTTTTCAAAATTTTTACGTAAAACAGTAGCGCTTAGGCGGGCTGCACAAAAATGTTAAGGGGGTGCATGCGGCCCGGGGACCGCGTCTTGCTCATCTTTGATTTAGATAATAATGGTTTAGCTAAATATTTATTGCAATATTAATAAGGACTGCAAATCTTATAGCAATTTTCAATCATTAATTGCGAAGTAGTTTTCACTGAGAATATTATTTTCTTTTTGCTGAGATTATTCTGCTCCAAAAAAATCCAGTCAAAATTCATATTCTTGTTAACAGACAGTATAGCTTAATTGGGTAAGGCAGCAGACCTCGCTATTACATGTCTCATAGTTACATCATACTGTTAACATTAAAGCATTTTGATATCGCAAAACCATTATGGTGACCATAAGTTTTTCTCCTATCCGAAATCGCTCAACTAAAGAAGTTTTCACTTAAAAAATTGAAATTTGCAGTAAAAAATTTAGAATTAAAAATCTCTGAATTTCGGGAAAAATTCAACTTTGGAAATTGGTGTCTGTGCTTCTGTTTATAAAAAAATCAGTATTTTTGGCAATACATCCTCTAAGAACTAAGGGTATAAAATGAGATGTTGAAATCTCATTGGATGCAAGACTACTAAGATAAATCAGCATAATTATTCAAGGTTCTTGTACGTAGTGAAATTTATAAAGAAGATATTTATTTATTTTTAAGTCATTGATATTTTTAACTGTTACTTTCTGAAATGTTTCGATATTCATAACTTAACGATAAATAAAAAAAAATAAACCATGAAAATTCTGCAATGTATCCATAATCTTAAATTGTCCGGACCGGTTTCGCTTTACAGCCAACGCTAAAGAGCGAAACCGGTCCGGACAATTTGAGATTATAGATACTTTGTAGATTTTTCATAGTTTGTTTATTTCGTTGCAAGTTACTGTTAAATAGAATTTATGAACTAAGAATATTAAACCTTTTTATACGACGTTGCATTTTAAATCTCTATTGTTGAGTTTATTCTTATCGGAGCTTATTATTATTAAAAAAACAACCAGATCTATAGACATTTACGTAGAAAGGAATTACTTTTCTTCTTAAATTTTTACTTGAAAGATGATTTTTGACAATGGGTGTTCTACATATAAGCAAATTGTTTCTAAAATTTTCGACTTCTTTCCCAAAGTTTTTTGATTAAACTGAAAATGTTTATTTCTTTCTTAAAACTTACAGTTTGCTTTTAAAATTTCAGCCATAATCTGGAAAATTCAATTGTTCTAGAAGTTTTGAGTTAAGAAAGCAAAATTCGTTTTCTTTTTTAGAATATTTCAAATGTTCTTAAAATTTTAACTTTAATCTCAGAGTTTCAACATTTTGTCGAATCCAACGAATTCCAACGAGCTTTTATCTTAAAACTTTTTTTACGATGCGACATTCTCTCCACATTTTGAAAGTTTTTTTTTAACTTTTTCGGGTATTCTTACGATTTTTATTTCCTATTTCGACGTTAAAATCGAGACTTTCGACTTTTTTTACAAAATGTTTGCTGAAATCTCAGTGTTTCGAATTTATTCTACATAATTAGAGTTTCAAAGTAAAAATTTCAGAAAAAAAGAGAAATGTTATAATATTTAAGTCGAAATTTGGAAGTTTTCAATTGAAAATTCCAATTTTTACGTTTTTTCAATTTTTTCCTCAAGGTTTTTGACTTTAACCTTGAAATCGAAAGTTTATCAAGTTTATTTAATTTTAAAAGTCAAAATTCTTTTTTTTAAGACATTCCACTTTTTTTTCTCATAAGATCTTGACTTAAAAAAATCTTAATTTTCTTCTCGAAATTTCTGGTTTAAATTCAAAATTTCGTACCGATCCTGAATTTTTTTTCAAACTGGATTTTTTTTATGAAGCTTTCTCAAAATTTTATCATTTTTCACAAAAATCTTTGACTATAATTGGAAATTTTTTACCCAAAATTTTAATTTTTCAAATTTCTTCTGCAAAATTTCAGTTTAGAAGAAGTAAAATTAGGTTTTTTCTACAAGTGTTTACTTTCTCTTTTGAAATCCCCACTTTAATTAAAAGAAATTAGTTTTGTCATCAAGCACCATAGGGGAGACCTAGGAGAGTTGAAACATTTTCACATTTTATCGCATATTTTGCAATCGTAATCGAGGTTTGGCTAACACTTTATCGTTTTATAGATTTTTTAATCGAATAACCGTGTTTATACTAAAAATGAATTCAGGGATCATGTAACCCTTGAAAATATAATTCAAAAGCAATAGGACGTTTTGTGTCAACTCTCCTCATGTCGAGGTAAGTTGAAACAGTTTACTAGGTGACAGTGGCGGCTGGTGCTAAGGTTTGCAGGTTTGCGCAACCTCCAAAAAATCGCTGGGGCAAAAAAGAAAGTAAATTGTTCTTTATGTTGTTTATTTTATTTATTGATAACAGATTTATCGCTACCAACCATACTGCTGAATATTGCGGATTCCGTCGATTCGTAAGCGTTTGATGACATATTGGGTCCACGGTTTGCAAAGTTTGCAGGCCAGACTGCAAACTTTGCTTTACACATATGCACCTGCGCCTTAACTCATATTTTGTTCGCGTAAAATACTTGCCCATAAGCAAGCATTAGGTTGCACTTGTGGGTGCAAACCAAATATCGATTCACTATTATAATCTATCATCGGGCAATGTTCCGAGTCTTGAAACACAAATAAAAATGGATTCAGTGCAAAGTTTAATTGCACAGCCATTCTGTAACCGATCTGTGTCGAAAAAATTGGAAATTAAGCGACGTGGATGACCTATTCCAGACTTAAATATTGTGCAGACGGTGTTCTGTAAAAAGCGAAGTTTTAACAGAAGTAGTTCGCGAAGTTAAAGAAGTACCTATGCGACATTGTTATCTGCTAAGCTAAAAAACGATTCAGCTTCACTGGCCTTTTAATTGCAGCAACCTTATTTTTTTCTGAAAAGTTTAACCAACATAGAATCACTTTTCCTGAAAAGAATTTTAAAGAAACCGTCAAGGTTCATCCGTTTTTTAATTTACAAAAACTAACAACTAAACTAACCCTAATTTACGAAACAGAAAAGTTTAAATCGGCTTTTGGTTTACTTGTACTCTATAACATTATTTCAGAAAATAGTGAGCTTAGTGAAACTTTAAATCTTTTAAAAATCCTGATAACTATCCCAATGACTTTCGCTGAAGCAGAATGATGCTTGTCCAGTCTGGAAAGAATAAACTCTTTAAAAAATACATTATGCCAGGAAAGATTGTCCGCATTAACGATGTCTTCAAAGAAAAGAACTTAATCCAAGGAATATTCGACTTCAGTAAAAAGTTATTGATAAATTTGCAGCTGCCAAAGTTCCAAAGATGGCAAAAGATGCCAAAGATGGACTTCTTTTTCTTTCTGTTTTTTTGCGAAAATGAAAACAAAATATTTCTTAATTCCTCCAGCTTAATTTAAAATTTCCAGTTTCGGCACATTTTTCCAAATGTCTCTTTGCAACCCCCAAATTTTATTAGCACCAGCCGCCACTGCTAGGTGAGTTGAAACAGTTACCTAGGTGAATTGAAAAACCTAAGAATTGTTACTAAATAAGAGTAAAATAATGCCAAAACACATCGTCATTAAAATATTTTATTGCAAATTGACTTGAACGTTTTTATTCTATTCAATTGTGGCATGTGTACGACACTTTTCTACCAACACAGACTTCGTGTAAACATGCGCTTTGCATTCTAGGCATTGCACCCACTGTTTCGTTTACCTTGCTATTTGAATGTGCTTCCAAACAACACAGACAAAAACATTCATCTTCATCTTCACTTTTCACCTGCTTTTTAAGCATGATTTTCGGTTTCGAGCATTTTTTTTCTTCGGTCTATTAGCTTCAATGACTGACTTTATTTTTCTCCTTTTTTGTTGAGTTCCTTTCCTTGGCGCAGCCTTGGGAAGAGGTCTGAAAGATTCCGGGGAAAAAATATGTGGCATTGATCTACTCTCAGATGTCTTCCACTATTTGCCATCATTCTCAGATAAAGTTGGGCTACTTGGAGATGTTAGGTTCCCTATTTGTAGGGCTGAACTCGGTCCAGCGACACTCCGATCAGACATTATCTGTTTTTCAAGTAAAGTGCACTTGGAAGGTAAAGAGTGTTGTAGTGTAGCAGCAGGCAATTTTCCATTGGAAAGTGCCGATGTAGAAAGATGTGTGGCAGCGGGTGACACTGGAGAAACTTCGCCCATTGTTCTGTGTTCAGTTGGTGGGCTGATGATCAATGGACTGGATGTATCATCTCTAGAATTAATAACAGCTAGCTCTGCGGAAGGCTTAGTTAATCGTCTCGGTGTGTCTGTTGCGGGCAAAGGTCGATCCGTAACTTGACTTGGTAGAAATTTATGCTCTCCAAATATTAGAGAATTTAGTGGCCAAATTCCAATCGATCGAAAGCTGGCTATGATGTATATTGCTGTGACCGCTATTTCAAAGGAGGTCTTGACTATTTTAGGTATATTATAAATGGTCATCACTTTACCTGGATTTGAGCGCATCCAACTGTCATAAGATAAATTTATAGCCTTCCTTATCGGGCCAAAAACTGTTCGATCCATAGGCTGCAGTTAACGGGTGCAATGAGGAGGAAATGTTAATTAAATAATTTAATTTTCCCTGCAAAACTCTATATTTTTCACTGCCATATGCGACGAGTGGTTGTCCAGCAACAACAGGACCTTGTGCTCTTTACTTGGTCTGACTTGCTCAATGAAGTGTTCTAAATAGACGTGGAAATCAACTTCCTGTATTCATCCGGATCCATTTGCTGTTCTATTGATCCAATTGGACCATCGCCTATAAAGTGGTCACTAAATCGTTTTCTTGGAAAAACGAATATTGGTGGAACGTAGTTGCCTGTAGCACTTTCAGCCAGTACTATCGTTACCAACGTTCCTCTTTCTGCCGACGTCATTGTGCTTACCTTCTTTTGTCCACGCCTGGCCATCACTCGATCTGGTTTTTGGACTGTGGTAATGCCAGACTTGTCGATATTCCAAATATTCTTGGCTTCTAGCTTGTATTTTTCAAGTACGGCGACATAATTTTGAAAAAAAAATGCTACATTACTTTTATTAAAACTCGTTGCACGTGCTATATTGGTGGGTTGTGGAATTCTCTAGGCAATAATAGGAAATCGTTTCCTAAACAGATTGAACCACACTTCTCCAGCCATTTGTTTTTCTCTCCAACACTCAAGAAACCGTTTGTTGTATTTTACAGCCAACTGATATGCCACTGATTTAGCCTCATTCGGAGTTAACCCAAAGTTGGCATCAGAGCAAAATAGAAGATACTCACACATCTTTTTTTCTTCAGCTTCGAAAAAAACGGCTCGTCTAGAATATCCAACTGACGGTGGCGTGGGAGATTCACCGATTTCAAATGCTCTTTTCTTTAGAATAAAACGGTAAAGGGAAATGTAATTTAAATCATAACTTTTAGCAGCAATGCGTAGACTTTTGTTATGTAAAGCTAGGGTTTCCTACAAAACGGCAGTGTAAAAGAACGGCCATTATTTAACCGCCGCTTTATGCCATGCAGCGGTCGAGGACAGAACGGTCGCCTTGACGGTGAACATTGATGTAAAGTAAAAAAAGCGTTGCAGAGTACGTCGGCCGAGACTAGGGCTGTAAAATTGTCACGATTTGAGTTGTATTGTTCTAATTTTCTATAATTTTTTTAGTAGTCACAAACTATATTTATTTGTTGTTTTCCTTTTAGTCGACAAAGACATTTTGAAACACGTGTTACTTCACTTTTGGTTGACAAAAATTATTTTTAGAGAACGTATTTTTCTTTATTTTAGTAGACAAGGTTGTATTTTAGGGTGTTATATATAAATACGTATATATATAGTTTTTTGGTTTTATTTAGAGGTTTTTTGATCGGCAAAAATCATTTTTGGTCATTATGTTTTTTTAATTGGCAACGCAGCTGAAAACTAAAAATCTGTCTCATGAACGTATAAAGTATGTTGCTTTGCAAGACAAAATTTCTCTCTAAAATTGATAACCTCTAAAGATTCACAACAGATTTGTTCTTATACTCTAATTGCTTGTTTACAACCATCAGAATCCCCGCAGGCCAAGGGACTATTGCTATGATAATTATTTCTAACTAAATGAAATCATGTAAGAAAAATTTGATCTGTATTTTATTCTTCGGCTAAATATAGTCTTGTATTAAAAAAAATTATTTTATATGGGTCAAAAACCTTGAAATTCAAGCACCTATTGTGAAATATAAAATATTTTTTTCATCAATAACTATTACGATATCGAAAAACTCTGCAGTTTTCCGATAATCTATGACACAATATCTACTAATCCTATTAAAATCTAAATTTTATCTGCATAAAACCAGGAGATTAAGGGGGAACGGTCATTTCTAACACATTTTGAGCTATATCCTTAAAGCCATTGCACCAAAAATTATAAAAAAAAACCTTTTAGGATCCTTAGAGGTAGCTCTTTTAAATAAGCCTCACACGATTAATTAACCAAAACCTGATTTTTCGGTGACCATTTTATTACAAAATATTGTCTTTCCTAATCGTTGGCTGGCGATATTTACGTGGGTGATCGAGAACTAATGCTGTGTAAAATTTCAAATTCATATGTTATATAGTTTTCGAGCAAAACTTTTTGTGACGGACGAACGGACAGACGGACGGACGGACGAACACGAGAATGAGATTATAAGAGTTTTGTTTTTTCCTTTTAAGATAAAAATCCTAAGTATAATTTTAAAATTTCGACTTCAATTTCACAATTTCCACATAAAATTTAAGCTTTCGATCAAATATTCGTATAAATTCGGAATTTAGAAAAAAGAAGTCGTAATTTCTAGAATAGAAAAGTTTAATTTTGTTTAAAGTCAGAATTTAAAAAATATATATGTATATATATGTCTACAGGATAAGTAATGGCTCACAGAGCAAAAGTGAATTTCATGTATAAAAATAATGTGAGTTAGCTAAATTTACTTTATACCAAAAGTTGATATTAACCAACGTATACACAATGTCAAAAAATCAGATTTTTTCGCATAACTATTAAACTTTTTTAATTCAAGCATAAAATTTAGCACGAAGTGGTTTTTTCACTCAAGTAACCCTATCGGATCCTTCGGATCTATTGGGATATTTTGAATGTATGTATATTTTAAAATGATATAACAAAACTACTAGAGGTAAAATTCACTACAAAATTGTGAAGTCTAGGGCAAATAAAATTGGCAGTTATTTTTACACAACGCGAGGAATAAAACTATTAAACTGCAATATTTTTAACTAGCGGCATTTCTTAGTTATTTTTTGGAGCAACAAACAAATTCCATCAGATTATATTGTTCATTTATTAGTCTCTTTCCTATATGCACTTACCGATCTTTGAGTTATTATTACTACTTAGCACATCTAAAAATGGTAAATTTCCGTCAGGTTCGACCTTACAAAGCTTAATTTATCAATAGAAATGTACATACTTTTATTTACAAGTTTTACCGAAGGTACAACAAGGTCTTAAACTCTACTATATAATTTATAAAGATGAAAACAAATTAAAGGATCAACAGCGTTTTATATGTCTGAAGGGTAACATAAACTTCTCAAGACAAAGAAATCACCCTTTAGTACAGTAAAAGCCGAACTCTCGAGAAAAAAAAAACTAACATTTCCAAAAATTAATCAACATTTTAAATTCGAAACCATTTTAGGAAAGAAAACGGTTTTGACAAAAAATAGGGGAAATTTCTAGAAAATACTCAAAAGGTATAAATACTACTTATTATTTTGAATTAAAGCCTAAGAGTTTGAAATTTCAAAAAAAATTGAAAACATTTCTAGAAAAATTTAAAATTATGAAGTAATTAGTTGAAAATCTGGAAAAAAATAATAAAAAATGTAAGTTGAAACTTTGGGATTTAACAAAAAAAGAAATATTGTATAAAATAAAAAAAGTAATTATTGCAAGTTTAAATTTTGAAAAATAAAATTTAAATGTTGAATTTAAAATTGAAATTTCGAGCTTAATTAATTAATTTCAATAATAAAAGAGAAATTTTAATTAAAAACTTAAAGATAACATTACTAGAAAATGTCGAAAATTTGAGTTTCGAATCGAACTTTTAGCAAAAATAATGTTACGCAACAATAAAAATAATAACGGCAAACTATTTTAGAAAAAAAGTGAAAACATAAAAAAAATATCCGAAATTAAAAAACCTTCTCCCTAGTTTAAATTTAAATCCGAAAAATTAGAACTTAAAAAATTAAGTAAAAGTTTGGAAACTTCCGAAAACTTGGAGAGAAAAAGATAAAAATTTTAATTTGAAATTTGTAATTTTAGAAAAGAAAGAAAAAACTGGAAACAAATGTAGGATAAAAATAACGAAATAAACGTTTAGAAAATAAATACCCAAATCTCGGATTTACAATTAAAATTTAATGTCATAAAAGGGGAAGTCGGAAATAAAAGTGAAGCACTCACATCAATATTATGAAATTTTGATTTGGTTTTTTTAATATTTCGAACTTAATCCCAGACTGTTGACTTTATTCGCGTCATTTCGAATTTAAATTCGAATTATCAGTGGAACAATTTTTGTCTAAGGGTAGATCTTAAAATAGCATATCACCGGCTCTTTTTTGATATATTTCTAAGTTAGCAGTCTTCTGGAGCAGCACTTGATTTTGTGTAATTATTCTTGAAGATACTCAGAAGTTCACTTCAAAAATATCAAAATTATTGATAAAATATACGAAAAGTTCAAATTATTCTTAAATAGCATTGGTTATTTAACTTGAAATAAAGCAGCTATATATTTTTTTAATCATTAGTTTAGGTAGAACAGACTGGTCCTTGGTTATCTTCAAAAATTAAAATATAAATCTTGTCCCCTGAAACCAAGAAAAATTAATAACACAACAAATGTTGCTCTAACGCGTTTCGATAGCCAAGCTATCATCTGAAGAGAGATACTAAAACCTAATTCTAAAATTAATTTTAGGATAAGGTGTTAGTATATCTCTGAAGATGATAGCTTGGCTATCGAAAAGCGTTACAGCAACCTTTATTAGCTTAAGAAAAGCACAAATAATAAAAACATAATTTTGCTACGCAGAACACCTCGCATTGCTTGACATACAGATCAGGAAAGTCAAACACTGTCCATAGGGAGAATGTTAATGAGAGGTTTAACATTGAAAGTTAATAGTGGGATTGATGGGTGGCGCCTTGTATTCTACACCGGTGTAAACAATTCAACGCAGAGCGCAGCGATCAGTGCTGGTGGAGATTTCAGTAGTACATCATAACTTTTGACGTGTTTTGTTACGGGATTACTACTGACAGGCAACAGTTTTATTAAAATTTGCGTACCACATGCTGTTTGTTCTTTTAATCCGTTGATTTACGCAACATCTGGGGCAAAATAAAACTGATATTCTTTGATAAGCAAAATAAATAAACGAGATTTCTTAAACAAAATAAATAATAATTCTAATGAAGAATATAACAAAATAACTCTTTAAAGATTACAATATAAGGAGTTCAAATAGGCTCCCAGACTGTGCTAAACAATATTCCAGTCTCTTGTAAAACTTTCGACGAGTTTTTTCTAACATCTAAACTGAAAGATACGAGCATGCTGCGTCAAAGTAGGGGAAAACGTTCAGCGGCCGTAGAAAACTATGTAAGGTACTTCTAAGTTACGACAAGTCAAATTGTTAAAAAAAAGTAATATATGGAACGAAATTAAATAAAAACTGACATGGACCGTAGGACACCAAAGAGTTACAACTATCGTTTATTATAAATTTCGAGTATATCCTCAACTTTATTCTAAATGTTTTTTGTTGTTTAACATCGAAAATTATACTTCTTTCCAAAAGTTAGACTCTTATAATCAAAATTAACTATATCTCGAATAATTTATAAACTTCTGTTTTTTTTAAATTTAATTTTCTTTGAAAATTGTGACTTCAGATCTGAAATTTGTAATTTCGGTTTGGCCAAAGTTTCTGCAGATTTGGACCGAAACTGAAACTTAATCAAAACTAGTTTTTTGGTTCCAAACCGACAAAAACCGAAACTGAAACTTCGGTCGGTCTCTATCCAACTTGCCTCGGTGGACGTTTCTGGAATTGTTGAATCAACAGCAACAGATCAGAAAAAATAGATACATCATTAGAATCAAAATCAATTGTACAAATCTTAATAAAATCAAACACGCGTATTTTAGATACAATAAAAAATATTTTTTAAAGAAATGCTAACACCCTCTATCTCGGAAAGTAATACATTTGCCAGGTGTCCCGATTTTAACGATAAAATATTGAATCTCCCGCGCTTGGCGTAAGAAGTCCCGCTTTTGGAGACATAAATAACCTCTTTTCTTTTTTATCGTCAAATTTTATCCCAGGATATTCCAGTAAAACTTTGGGCAATCGACCTTAATTCGGGGCATTTTCATGCCTAGTGTCCCGCTTTGTGGTTTTGAAAACCTGAAAAACTTGAAAACGGACAAAATATTAATATTACACTTTTTTTTTCATATTTTAAGTCAAGAAATGTGACCTTAAATTTTTGTTCAATACTAATGAAATACTCTGTATAAAGTATGAATAGTAGTACATACAACATAACATGTATTTCACCTTGGAGGTGTCAATTTTGAACCGATTTTTGAGATCCTTATTTCTGTCGATTCACAATTGATCACTTTATCAGATTAGAAATCTGGATACAGCCCCTATTTTTTCTTTATTTATAAAGATAAAATTTTGAAAATTGTTACACTTGATGTATTTATAAAATGTAAAATTTTGACATAAAATTTACATTCCTACTGTTGTCACTTTCGTTAAAATTGATACCATCTTTTGATTTTTAAATGAAACAACCTGTATAATATTGCGTTTTTGGAATTTGCACAATTTTCTGGATACAATACACATAAAATGAGTGATTTTTAAATATTCAAACACTTTTTTGGTTCAATTTTATTTTTCGTACTAGAAAGTCATGACTCATCCTAATTAATGCTAACTGACCACATAAGCGCTGCAAGAAAATTAAATTCGGAAAACTGTGTGTGTTTTTTCTAAATTTGTTTTTCACAACTATCGTATGTCCTTATTGAATAAATCTTCAAAAAAATTGAAACCAAATATTTTGAATTCCTTTGGTTGTAACTTCAGTTCTATTAATTTCACAGCAAAAATAAAAGTTTGGTTAGATTGACCATCAATTTTACCTTTTGATGGTACCACAGCATCAATATGGTGCCATTTAAGAAAATGAAGTTATGACATCAAACCCATTTTTGTTAAATTTATACTGTGACAAAAGAATGAAATACTTTCTTTTTCACGCGATTTGATTTTCCATTAGAATTAATTAGAATGAGTCGTAGCCTTCTAGGTCGAAAAATAAAATCGGGCGAAAAAAATGTTCGATCCTTTAAAAATAACTTTCTTTAGGTACACTTTATGCATAAAACTGTGCAGATTCCAAAAATGACATAAAGGTTGTTCCATTTAAAAATCAAAAGTTGGTATCAGTTTTAGCGAAAGTGGCGGCGGTAGGAATATCATTTTTTTAGCACAAAATGTCGACACAAATTTCAGCCAGTGTCTGACATACCTCAGAAGTTGTCGTCGTCTACATTCCCTCGAGATATTTCATGCGATTAACTATTGTATACCACTTATAATATTGAGATACCATTCCATGTAAGTAATTTGCAAATTTAATTAAACCAAACCTATTTAATCTTTGCAAATCATTGGTTACAGAATTAGGCCGTGATCCAATAAGTGCGGGGCCCGATTACATTTTTTTGCGGGACCCACAATTTTAATTTTTTTGGCTAGGCATCTAGCAGAAATAGAAGAATGCTTGTGCTGTTATCGAGTTTATACGTAAAACAAGACAAATCGAACTCTTTCAATTTAAGACACCATGAAATTTCATAAACTGTTTTGTAACTTTGGATAGTTGTTACATAAAGTTTTATTTCTGTTACCTATCCTAGCTAACCGTAGGCTAGAATAGGCTTGGGTGAGACGCTTACCCCATCATTAACTTCTGATAAATAAAATTATTTTTTTTTAATTTAAAATTTTTGTAACAAAATTACGAAAATATTTTTTGGAAGTTTGAATTTGTTTGTCCAAATCTCGACGTGTATCACAATAATGGACATTTTCTGATGTCACAACGCCTGTTTTCCTCTTAGTAGAGCAATCAAGAGCAAATAAATAGTCATCCAGAAAATTTCCATTTTTTTCTTAAAATTTCGTTTTTTTTTCTTAAAATTTGCTTTTTTTAATTTCGATAAAATCTTACTCTTTCTGAAAAATTTCAAATTTTCACTAAAAGTTTAAACGCTTTTTCTCAAAATTTAGATCTTTTTCGCAAAATTTCGATCATTTTCTCCTAATTTCTTTTTTTCACAGAGTTTAGATTATTTTTTTCAAAAATTTGACTCTTTTCTTAAAATTTGACTTTCTCTGGAACATTTTGAATTTTTTGTCCTCTTCGTAGTTTTCTCGAAATTTCTTTTTTTTTCAAATTTCGATCATTTTCTGAACATTTCGTTTTTTTTGAAAATTGGAATCTGATTTTTTGGAAATTTCGACTGGCTTCTTTTTCATAAAATTCATGAATTTTATCTCAATGTCCGATATTTAAGATTTTTTTGGTAAAATCGTATTTTTTCTTAAAATTTTTACTTTTTTTCTTAAAAAAGTCTTTTTCTCAAAATTTGTCTTTTTCTCAGAATTCGACTCTTTCCAAATTTCGATTTTATTGTCAAAATTCTACTTTTGAAATTTTTGTTTTAAAAATCGTTTATTTATTTCGAATTTCCGCAATTTTTCTTAATATTTGTCTTTTTCAACAAATTTCCACTTTTATCTCAATAATTGTGATGTTTTATGGTTCTGAAAATGTTGTCTCTTTAAATTAGATCAGGAATCTGATTAAAAATGCTGAGAGAAATATTTTTGACGATTAAGAGAAAAAGATTTTTTATCAATTTTTACTTTTACACAATTTTAAATTTTGGGAACAATGTTTTTCGACTTATTCACAAAATTAGATCCTTTGCAAATTTTAACTTTTTTCGAATTTTGGACATTTTTCGAGCTTCCGTGAAAGGTTAGGTTTTTATTTTTAGTATGATATTCAAAATTACGACTTTTCCAATTTTTTTATTCCTCTAAATTCGTCTTTTTCGAACTTGCTTGTATATTTTTAAAATTCCAATTTTAATCTTAAAATTGAATTGTTTCTTGAAAAGTTGAAATATTTTGTAAAAAGTGCGATCTTTTTCTCTTAATTTCTTTAAATTGTACGTATTTTTCAAAAATCGAAAACGTTTTTGTAGTTCTTTTTGTTAATTATCCGTTTTTTCTTTTTTAATTTGATTCTTAGTGATTTTAAATTATTATTCACAATTCGTTTTATTTTGCAAATTTTGACTTTTATCTCAACATTCTAATATATTGTTTCTGGACATTTCCATTGAAAATTGATTTTTTTTTGAAAAATTCTACTTTTTCACATAATTTGTTTATTTTATAAAAATTGGATCGAAATTTTGATAGAAATCTCAGTCTGAGAACGATATTTTTAGGAAATTTTGAGAAAAAGATTTCTTGTAAATTTCAAGAATATGTTAACATTTACATAAAATATAAATTCCGAGAGAAATATTTTTCAAAGTTGCATTATTTTATTATTTAAATTTAACTTGTTATGGAAATTGAAACTTTTTTCACAAGAATCGACTTTTGGAGATTTCGTCTTTTTTTTTAAGTTTCCACTTTTTCCAAATTTTAACATCTATTGAAGTTTTCTCATAGATTTCTTTTTTAAAGTTTGGCTCTTTTTCGAAATTTCTACTTTAAATCAATTTATAAAGTAAAAATATGTGTACATTATTACTCAGCCGGAAAGTTTTCTTCCTTTGTCCATAAATTCAGAATGATTGTTGTCCCCCCTGAAGGAAATCCTGTTTACGATCATGTAGCTAACTATAACGGACCAATGCATAACCTAAATCTCTGGATTTAGAAACCTAAACTTGGTTAGTATATTCAATTAATGACTGCACGGGGAAATAGGCAATGCTAAACATGGAAAGCTTTTTTTTTTTAAGAAAATCAAACCTCGAGGATGTAAAATGGTAAAATTTTCTATAAAAAAAAACAGGTATTATAATAAACACAATAATACGTCTCATTTAATGCGAACTTAAAACAAATGTATTTTTAATTTTTTGAATAAATTATAATTTATCTTTTATCGTCAAAAGCAATTTGCTTTAAATTTCGTAAAACAACTTTTTGTTAATTTTGGAGGTGATGCGGGACCCCTTTAAATACTGGGCCTGATTGGGCCCAATCCCTCCAATCGCCTTAAATTCGGACGTTTACAGAATTGAATATCCAAAATTACCATTATTTAAAGCAGCAAAAATATTTTATGTCGACACTTTAACTCAGCTAGAAGGGTCAGTAATTTTATTCATTTATTTGTGTCATAGTGTAAACGGGTAAGGAAATTGAGTCTCACAATCAAATACCTGAGATTTCTATCATGAAATAAGTCTCTAATCTAAACGCGCCCTTAGGATGCGTATAGATTAGACACTTTATTTCGTAAATTTCTCTCTGACATAAGGTTCAACTATTCCGGGAGAAGCTATCCGAGACATCTACACAGCTGGGAGAAGATAGCTTCTCCCAGGATAGTTGACACTTATGTCAGAGAGAAAATATATTTTACGTCAGAGAGAAATGTACGGAATAAAGTATCTAGTGTGACCGCACCGTAACACTTCAATACATTTTTATTAATACTCATTTAATATGAAATGTCAAACTATTTACTTAAATTTTTTCACTATAGACTTAAAATTTTGAGAAATAAAATATAAAATTTTGGAAGATAAAGTCGAAACTATGAGAAAAAATTCTTTCTAGATTAAAACCAAAATTTGGACCAAAAATCCGAATTGCAAATTTATAAATCCTATTAGTTATAAGATCAACTCTAAGGGTGCGTTTAGATTAGACACTTTATTCAGTATATTTCTCTCTGACATAAAAATATATCATATGTAAATCATGCTGAGAGAAGCTATCTGAGACTAATCACACAGCTGCGATAAATTACTCGACATAAAATATCGATACAAACAGCCTGTCTCTGACGGGTGTTTTTTTTTAGTTGGGAGGTTACCTTTATATGGAGTATCACTTATTATAAAGGCAAACTGATTTTGTCAATGGGGCTAATCGGAGCTAAACTACCTTTCAAAAATATTTTCAACTTGGCAACCCCCAAATTTTATACTTTATTTGGATTTTATGTAGAAAAACAAGGTGAGTTTATGTATTACATGTTTATTACTATCTTTGATAGTTTTAAAGATATTTGAATTTTTCGAAAAAAAATGACAGAAAGGAGGGTTATTTTGACTCTTTGTATCTTTTTTATTATTTGCTGTAAAAACATGAAATTTTTCCTACTGGTGTCACTTTCGCTAAAACTGATACCAACTTTTGATTTTTAAATGAAACACCCTGTATATTATTACATTTTTGGAAGTTGCACAAATTTTTGAATACAATATACCTAAAAAAGTGATTTTTAAAGGATCGAAAACATTTTTAGTCAGATTTTATTTTTCAACCTAGAAGGCTATGACTCATTTAAATTAACGCTAATGGACCACATTAACGCTAAAAAAAACAAATCACGTGAAAAAATGAATATTTCATTCTTTTGTCTTTTGTCACGTGATAAAGTTAACAAAAATGGTTTTTACGTGATAACTTCATTTTCTTAAATGGCACCATATTGGTACTGTGGTACCACCAAAAAGTATAATTAGTGGCAAAACGAACCATATTTTCATTTTTGCTATGAAATCACTAGAACTGAAGTTACAGCCAAAAGAATTCAAAATATTCGGTTTCAATTTATTTGAAGATTTATTTAATAAGAACATAAGATAGCTGTCAAAAACAAATTTAGAAAAAGGACACTAATGTGGTCAGTTGGCATTAATTAGGATGAGTCGTGACCTTCTAGGCTAAAAAATAAAATGGAACCAAAAAAATTTTACATCCTTTAAACATCACTCAGTTTATGTGTATTGTATCCAGAAAATTGTGCAGATTCTAAAAATGTAAAAAAATTTATATCGGCACTTTTCTCAGCTAGAAATGTCAGCAATTTTGTTCGGATATATTTGTGTCATGGTGTAACCGGCAAAGAAATTTAGTCTCAGATGCCTGAGATTTCTATCATGCAGTAAGCCTCTAATCAAAACGCACCCTAAGGCTGGGCACCTTTGCATCTAGATTACACTTTCATAGCTTCATATTGCAAGAACTACAGTACTCTAATGTGATAAACTATCACTTTTTAGTCTGTCCCGAGGCCTAAGGTTAACAATCGTATTAGTTAGTTTGACCATGACATTAACCATCTCCGAATCAGAGTTTCATAAACGAAAGATACTGATGATCAATTTGAAAAATAATGTAACATAAACCGAATTATACCTTGTTGGGTAAAATTGTTATCATGGGAGGACTTCAGCTGACCTTAATATATGATCTCATCTAGGTTGAATAAAAAGCCATTGATTGCAAGTTTTGCAAAATAAAATACAAAGGACAACCAGTTCCTTTTTTCTTTTATTCCTTCGCCGGGCAGTGTGATGTATCCAGCCTTAGTACTTAGAGCGCAAGCCTACTAATCGCATCGACCTTCGGCTAGACGTTCAAAGCGACGCGACGCTAATCAACCGGTGGCATAAACCGGCGTCGACATCCCTCTGAAGCAGCTGACAACCGACATCGCAGCCGCCGGCCAGAATTTGTTTACTAATATACAAGGCGGTCGCGAGTTCGACTATACATTTATTAGTATTTGCCGGTGCTTTGCGGTTAGTGTGCTAGACATAGATGAAAGTGAAATGATCGCGAAATAAGTACACGCTCCTCAAGCAAAGCTAATAAATTCGGTTACGGTTTAAATGCATTGAACGCATACTGTTTTTAACGCGGCTCTTTTACCTCTAATCTGAAATAGAGTCGGATTTTAATTTTATGGAGTAACATTTGTTAAAAGGTGAGTGTTAACAAAGATAGTTTTCAGACTCTTAGATTCTTTTGTTAGTTAAAAAATACTTACTGTATCTAAAATTTAAGTATTTAATTTTGTGGGGCTTATAGATTAATATGACAAATGTTATTGAAAAGTTGAAATTCAAAATTATAAAATTAATTTTTCTTAACTCTTTTTCTTTTTTGGGAATATAAATATAATTTGTATTATGTATTAAACAAAATTAAACTTGTAATGTAAAAAAAAATAATAACGATAGTAAGCTAATGGAAAAGCTTCGAGTCAAGTAACATTTTTTTTTTCAATTTATGGCTGTCTATGCTTTACAAAATTTAAATTTCAATTTCCACATTTAACGAAAAAAAAAACAAAAATTAAAAAATTACCACTATAGAAATACATATTTTAAAATCGTTGATACAACCAAATATTTACATTTTGAAAATTGGTTTTATACCTTCAATTTAAAATACGCAAAGTCTCGAAATTTTAACTTAAAACTGACAATCTCGACATTACCCTTCTAATTTCGGGAAGAAAATTCAACTTCGAACTTAAAATGTCTAATTTTCTTGCAAAATATTTCAAATGCAATTCCCAAATATCTGCAAACTGTGCCTTTGATATCAAATTTAAACCAAATTTCGATTTTAAACTTTTCGAAAGTGGTTTTGTTTTTTCAAAATATATCGAGTTTTCAGTCAAAAGTTTGGGTTCTTCGTACCAACCTTACAAGACTTTTTTCTCAACATTTCGATTTTTATTTTTATTCAAGAGAAAAAAAGTCGACGATTGGTATCTAAACTCGAAACTAATTTTCTCTTAAAATGTTTATTAAAATTAAATTAAATCTTTTAGTTTAATCTTCAAAAACTATTTATTTTGGAAATTTTTGGATCTTAAAATTTTAATATTGTTGTGCGTTATCGGTTCGAAGATTAATACTCCATGAATTGTAATCACTTTATTTTCACACTGAACACTACAATTATAATTCACTTAACCAACTGACTAATTAAGTCGCTAACATTAGTTTAATTAACTAATTACGGAAGGAAAGACGACCGCGTATATTTATAGGTGCTGTTCCGGTTTCTAGAAGGAACGTACAGATAAGACTTAATGTTTGCGGAAATTTCTGGAAGCGCTTATCTGCCGTTTGATTCATTATCGTGGCCGCTTTCCCCTTATCAAATTTTTTTTTTATAAAAATTCGTTACTAAATTTTATAACTAAATTTTGCTACAATATTAATTATCGAAATTTCCACTTCCAATTCAAAATTGCTATTCTTTTTACTCATTTTGTTCTAGAAATTTCGGGTTGAGCTTTTGAGCACGAAGTCTGAAAAAAATCAAATTTACGAGAAACACTCGAAAGTTTATAAAAAAGTTTTCACGCATATGTAAAATTTTGAAGGGAAATTTAAAATTCAGAATTAAAATATAAATTTTCGGATTTAAGTTGGATTGTTTAGGAAATGTTAAATTTCGTTTTGAACGTTTCACATTTCATGAGATAACTTTAATTTAGACACACACACTAACTGTTGATTGTTGATAACTCTGAATATTAACAATAATGTTTCTTAAGTATATGTTGTTGTGTTCTGAAGCCACCATAGACAACTAACAAGCTGATTGTAAAATTACATTTTATTGGAATAGAAAAAATGTACCAAATGGTATTATCTAAAGAAATGTTTTCTCTATCCAACTGATTGATGCAAAATTACCTGAGATAAAATCAGTTTTATAGTCAAAAAGTCGAGTTTTTTGGCATTTCCCGATAATGGAGCAAACCACGATGTGGTGTACAATTTTCGACAAAAAAAGATAAAAACTGGAAGTTTATATTTTAAGAAAATATTTATAATTTTCGAAAAAGTATGAATAAAAAGTAAAATTATTAGATAATTTTCAATTTTGTCTTAAACAGAAACACCTAAATTGTGAGAACCCCTGCGCCTCCGAAACTGTGGATTATCGTCTTCCTGTATTGTTTTACCTGACTCTTAAATATGTGTACATAATTAATCGTATATTCATTATATGTTTGATCATGTAAATGGTGCACATCAAGTTAGCTTGTATTATTTTTTTTTGTTTCTTGCTAAAGTGATACCAAAGTGCTATTGAACGTTATACCTTTGTTTTCAATATGACATTGGTCATTTATTCTTTCGACCCCTGTTCGACCCCTAGTCCAAGGATATTTTAAATAAATATCCTTCCCAAATTTGTTTATTGTTTGCTAGTTAATTTATTTCTTCTTATTGACATTCGATAAAATATTTGATGTAATCTATTTGTTTATAAAGGACATCTTGTTATTTAAACTTTGCAATAAGTCTAATATCGACAAGTAAATATATGAAAACATGTTACCACAAAGTAAAATTTATTGGAAAATTTGATAAACATATCAGTAACTTTTTTAATATTTAACTGCGATAAGATATTCTCAGTCTCAGTCACTAACAAGTCCAATGAGAAAAAATGATCTATATCTCATTGATGTGATCTTATTCGTATCTCAATTTTTATTTCGTTTCCCTCTAATTCAATTTTATTATGTTTCCGTTTTTACTTTTTCATTTCTTTCTTTATACTAGATAATCGAAAAAGGATGCCTTTTCATCCTAGATTGATCGTGTGTTAGAATTAAATAATTTTAAAAAATGTCAGTAACTTTTAGATTCGATACGTACTCTGGCCTTGCTGTCGATACGCTCTTATAATTAGTGTTGTCCGTCTGTGTATCATCTAATTGACAATGAATGAAGACAAATTTGAAATAATTTATATTGTATTGTATTATATCGTATGCTGATTTATAAAAATTTGTGCATGCAAGATTATTCAATTCGTCTAGTTCCATCTTCCCAACGTGTAAAGAACAAAATTAGGATATAATAATGAAGGCTTTCGTGCAGAGTCACTGACATATGTACTTCTTCCGGGACTGGACCGCG
This sequence comes from Dastarcus helophoroides, assembly GCA_028583605.1. NCBI lineage: Eukaryota > Metazoa > Arthropoda > Insecta > Coleoptera > Bothrideridae > Dastarcus > Dastarcus helophoroides. The sequence goes on along the minus strand of CM053328.1, from coordinate 24,198,129 downwards.
TCGAAGAACTACTAAAAGTGTTCGACGTTTGCCCACCATCGTAGGGGGCTTCTTGAGGTAGAAAAGAAATAATAAATGAAAATTACAAAAAGAAATGTACAAGAAATGAAAGAGCTAAATTCTAAACATCAGAACACGGTAGCTCAGTACGTCCAGTATGCTAGTAGAAGAGTTTCGCTTATGGTATGGTTGACATACTGCATTAAACTGTAGGAAAGTTTAACAATAACTACTTACCAGAATTCAGTAGTTACACACCACGATCAGTCGCGTCGGTCTGTATGTATGTGGTTATGCACAGGTCGCAATCCGAATTTTTTAAATTCTTCCTCCTGAAGATGCGGAGTTTCCCAGAATGAATCCCTATTGATTTTAGTAATGATTGGTCAAATAGTTTAATTTTTATCAAAAAATAACGTAGATATTATTATTAGGGAAAAATCAAACTCAGAAATCAGAAGGTCTTTATAACAAAAATTGTCACTCACTGTTTAGAAGTTTCATCGCTCAGGAACAATTAATAACTGCCTGATATTCAATAATGTGAGATGCCTGAAGCGCTAAAAACTAGACTAACAATACAATATACCCTAAATATAAGATACAGAACTTAAATGTACGTAGGGGTTACGTCCCAACTAAGTAGAGCGTTGCACGAAACAGAGTTAAACGAGATCATCTTCTTAATGTATGTAATGGGCTTAGGGGAAAACGGGTGTAAAAAGTAAGAAAATACCGTTACATGTTAAGGTCATCCAGATTCTTCTGCATTTCTAATTTTTCGTTTTTTGATCAAGAAGGTGCATAGTGTCAGTTGTATTTTTTTTTGCGCTTGATAAGAAGTTGTCAATATGTACGCAAGGAAATCCATGGCACCTCGTCTAGCCTTTGAACTCCTAAGAAAATCTGACTCATTTTCAATAAATTGGTTCATAATTTCCGTTATAGTGGCTAAACTGGTTTTTAGAAATGCTCTTAAATGTTTTTTTTTTGTTTTGTTTTCTTCAGAATGACTACTATTCAATATTTTTATGTTCTTCTTGATCTCCTTGAGCTCATCACCAATATTTCTTTGAGGATCTTTTACATTTCTTATCCTGTTTGTTTCGCTAATTCGACTATTTTGTTCATATCAACATTTTCTAGTGTGTTACGTCTTCGTTTAGATTTCGCCAAAAGTTTTTCCATACTCCTTTTAAACATTTTTTCGTTACCTTATTGAATAAACATTTATGTAAGTGTGCTGTAAATGTTATATGTACTTTGAATTTAGGGGAAGCCCAAAGGTGCGTGTAATTTTCAGGGTATCCCGCTATTTCAATAAAAAAGCGTTAAACCCAAACAGCGCTAAACGGAACAGCGTTAAGCGGGGTCTTACTATATATTATAGACAGTCAACCTGGTTCTTGATGAGCGGTAGGAGTTTTAACGCTAGTGCTAATAACTGAAAGATTAGATGAGGACCTTTTTTTTGTGAAAAACCTTTTTTTAGTTGTTAAATAAACAATTTGTGAACACCTTCTTTTTAGTCAATAAAAATTTGTACCTGACAGCTTTTATTTTTAGTTGCGATAATGTAGCCTTGTGGACGCTATGGACATTTAATTGCCAAAGATAATTAAAAAATGTATAACAGGAGGCGGTAAACAAAAAAGGTTGGCTAGTCCCTTATGTAGACTATGGATATTGTTATGAAAATAAAAGCTGCATAAAATAGCTTTTTTTTTTCTCACACATTGATCTTTAGTTGACAATATTGTCTTTAGCTCCTTGCATTAGGTTAAATAAACAAGTTATACTTCCTATATTGCAAGGTATATGTTTGATAACAGTTCTGAGATAAAAATAGATATGTCGAGTTTAAAAACGAACTTTCGAATATTTTCTGGAAGTTTGGAATTCAAAGTAAATACATATGTACCAGTTACAACTGCCTGAGCTGAATGATCGTTATTCTATTCTATTGCTCCTACTAGTCGTCCGGAAGATGGATTGTAATGTGTATGCTGCTTAAGATATCTTTCTAGTTGCTGAAACAGGATATAACGTTTTTAGCTAATTTTTGGAGGATACCAAACATATATCTGCATTAAAGCTTTGAAAACCTATATAACTACGAACCTCTGTAAGAATTTAACAAAGTGCCTGCTTTATTTCTTCTGGTTTTGGAGATTTTATGCAGGGAAAAGTTGAGTACATACAAGATCTGTTGTCCTGGAATGAAAGATATTTGGTGACTTCACCCGTCCATTTATTATTGTTAAGAAGATTTCTGACCGCCAATGCCTTCTTGAGGTTTACTTTTCAGTCGCAATAATAACTGATTTACTTCAATGGGCACCTCTATCCTCTTCTGAAGATATATTTAAGCATGGGATGGATGAAGTCGAGCAGTATTAATGATATTGGGGTGTACAAAATTAATAAACAAAATAATCTGCTATTTGGTTAAATTTGAGATAAAACAGCATTCGGTAACCCAATTCAGGAATAACTGGGTTTATAGTATATGTTCCTGGCTAGCACTCTACTGAGGTTATAAATCAAATGTCGATGTCATCTTCAAGGAAGATCACATCTCTACTCGTGTTATGTTATCATCAATATACAAGAAGTAAATTCAAGGCGCCAGAAATGGGTCCTTTGGGGAAGTGGTATTACAAATAAGTGTAAGAGTTTAATTATTTTTGAAGAAGTATGAGCTTATAATTTTTTGACTTCTATCTATGGAGACTCCTTTTTCTGTAGAACTTCCAAATTTTGGAGTTCGCTGTCGACAATTTACAAGCTATCCTTATTTAAAAAGTCATCGTCATCTATTTTTATTTCCGCATTTTGCTCATAGTGCTCCAAAGGTCTAATAGGATTGATTACCCTTTGCGAGCTGAATTGTACTTTAAAAAAATCTATGAAAACATCACATGAAAACGTTTGATTGAGGAGAGCGCATTATATAACCTTAAAACATTTGGAATTCAATATCTAATAAAAATGTCTTGATTTGAGGACTGATAACATAATTCAAATGAAGTAGACACCACTTATTGTGATTACTATGGGATCTGCAACCTTTGGTAACAATAACTGAACCTGATAGCGTTTAACCAGTCACCCAGTCACTTAGAAACAACCTGCGGATTGGAAGGAAACAAGTATTCTTACATTTTTTACCCAGTTACATTTTTTTCAATTTTATCTGTGCCTCATTTTTCAGTCCTCCATTATTTTGTTTTTTGTTCCTAATTCTCTTTAAAGTTTGAAAAACATTTCTAAGTAATATAGTTTTTTCAGAGTTATTATTATTATTATTGTTTTCAGTATATTTCATTAATTTAAAAAATGTAAATATTTTTATTTCCAAAAATTGGACAAGAAAAACTTTATTTACTCTTTATTGTTTATTTATTTTTATGTTATGCAAATAATGATAGCCAATTTTCTACGAAAAGATGGGCAAAAAGCGCAGGAAGCTAATCGCCACATAAAATGTATCCTTGTGCAAATAAGGATATATTTTGAATATGTAGGAGCAAATGAGAGGGGACATGAACCTTCATTAAGCAAGCGACTATAATTCTTTCACCTACCATAAAAAAGATGTTTTTGGTCTTTTTAATGTCTGTCTGTTACTAGCAGGTCATGATTATTAAAAGTTTCCCAGGATGAGAGATGTCTGCTATGAATATATTTGGTCCATAAATTATTTTACTACCTGCTGTTCGTTGCACCGTATAAAATTAATTTATAGATAGACAAATTTTAAAATAAATAACTTCTGCGAAATACTTCAAAGGTAAAGGTCAGCATTGTAATTTTTTCCACTAATTTTACTGAACTTTTGGAATGAAAAAAAAAATAAAAAATTAAGAAGTTAATTGCAATAGATTTTTTTGCAAATCATGTAAACATATTTAAAACTTAAATATTAATTAATATCTACCATTAAATGTACCTTTAACGTACATACTATTCTTAGTAAAAAATTGTTAGGACATAAATACTAATGATTTAAATGGTATATAATACATTTAATTTCATATTTCATACATAATTATCTTGTACATGGAACGAATGCAGAATATAATGGAACATATGTATCTGGAATAATTAATTACATATGTTATAAATTCATAATTTGACATTTTTTGGCCAAAGTCCATGACGGTTGTCTGAAGGCCCGATCAAAGAACAAGGTTGAGTTAACCTTAAACTCGCTATTAGTTTATTATCGATCATAAATAAAAAAAAATTGCAAATTACTTTAATACTAAATATTGCATTTAAAATTTAAAAAACATTTGCCTCCCAAAAATTGTCCAACAGATAAATGATGTTGCAATTTCTTACAAATTCCCGAACAATTTTACAAATTAACAAATTGTTTCTGTCACTTGCAAAAGATAAAAGTGTCGAGTATAGGCAAGAAATTTAAGATTTTGTTTTCTTTAATAAAAATGGCCTTATTTTTTACCTCTTATTCTGGAACTAAAGGGGGAATTTGTCACATTCTTGATATAAAACGTGATCAGAGATATGATGAAGCATCGGGAGCAAGAATATCGGAAGACTAGTCAAAAAGTTAAACATTGGAATTTATACAATCGAAAAGCTGGTTCAAAGTTTTGAAATTTCTAGAGAAAGAAATAGCAATCATATTTAAAATTTTTGAGAAGGTATTATCAACATCGACAACTGTTTCCCAATGCAAAAACATTTACACAGTAAAGTAAAAGATACATAATGTAAATGTAGGGAAATTAAAAAATATTGACTGAATGAAAATGAAAATCCTTAAAACTTATCCATATTGCTTTCTTGCCACCTTTTGATGCTTGCTGTTGAATTTACGATCTACAAAACTTTGCAAACTACGTGTTTTCTCATTTAAATAAATTAGCGGTGCTTTAATTTATCTTCTATGTATATTTCCTAACTAGACAGAATTTTTCATAGGATCAACTAAAGACTGCTCTGGGCGCTTTTTTCACTTTTTACAAACGATTTTGCTCGATCTACTAGAGTGAGAATCCCAAAATTGATTTAGTAGTTTCCGAAGTATTTTCAGACATACAGACGAATAGACAAACAGATGAATAGACATATAGACAAAATTCTAAAAACACTTGTTATAGGTTGTTATGTGTAATTTACATGATCACAAGACAGTTATTTTTTAATTGTAATCATTTAGGGTTTTTTTGATAATAGGTCGACAAAAAATCATCCAATTAATAAGCTTTACCTTCTGATTACCTCCTGACCAGTATAATAAAAAATTGTTTACTTGTGTCAATTCTAAATACAATATTTTTTTAAATTTGTGATAATTCGCAAATTTGAGTCTCCTCAATTTTATGTTATTTAAGAAACACAACCATTTATAATTACAGAACAAATTGCTTTCTGCCATTTCTTATTTTTATTACTCCTCATTTTTTGAGACGTAGCACAATATAAGTTTTCAACAATTACACATTAGAAAATAATTGTTGCTAAAAAGATTTGATAATAAAATGTAGCAATTTAAATATCTAAAATTTCACTTCCGCTATTTTAATGACAATTTTCTAGATAACAGTTAAAAAAATGTGAAACATCATTGAGGAGAAAACAAACGCATGTAATAAAAATGTTTCGCAAATATTTTTTGCTTGCTTCATTTTGCATTAGAAATAATAATTAGAGTAATTTGGACATGTAATGGTGTTATCTTATGATGTTGCGGACCATAACGTGTAAATTAATCCAAATGCAAGTAATTCTTAATTGGTGTAATACCTGTTCGTGCAAACAGAATAAATGCAAAGGGTGTCAAGGATAGCGTTTGTTGCCTTTCAAAACTCAATAGAAACAACAAATCTTAATGTAGGTTGGTTTCTTATATAATCGGTTCTCACTAATAAGCATTTACAGCTCGAGAATCGATCGTTTTCTATTAGCAGTGCATTAAGCAAATAGGAGAAGCACTATCCATGTGAATAAGCACAGAATATTGTTTATTGATCCTATTATTTAATCCTGAAACATTTAAACTCTTACACAAAATAACTTTATCACACTGAAGAATGTTTAATCAGTACATCCATTTAATATTTTCAATTCTAGATAAGAGTACCAAATTCTAAAACATAACAACAATAACCTTAACTTGCAGCAAACAAGGTCAGATGCTGGCTTCAACGTTAAAGTCCTGTTTCTAGCCAAACTTTTTTTATCAGTTATAAAGTACTTAATCGTGCTGTCATGTCATATTCTTCTTCCCTGTATGTAGTGAACATTCTGAGCTGTCTTATTCTCAGCGGTGGGAGTGGTTGGAAGTCCGCAAAGCTCTAGAGTTTTTGTCGCTGACAGGTAAAAACACTTTTTGCAGTCTTAAAAATTAGGAAGACCATTTGGCTAATTTTTCAAATAAGTGGTACTTTGGTGAAGCCAAATCGCAAGTTTATAATCTGAGGTTAGCCACATATTTCATTGTGGATTGAAAGACAAAAAATAACTAAAAAAAAATAACACCATCAGAACATCACAAATGTATGTGTATATAAGTCACTGGTCCTCATGAAAGTGATGACTGAAACAAAAGCTGAGAACCAACAAACCAACATATAATTGATATGAAAGCTGACTGCATTTCTTTCGCCCACATTAATAAAGTGAGTCAAAAATTACCATGTAGGGCACCACCACTCCTCTAAATGGTAGAAAATAAAACCAATTATTTTGAATCCCATTTTTTGCATTCAACTGAATAATCGTGAAGAAATTTAAAATAATTTTCCGCATCCAACGTCGTCGTAGCTAGGGGGGCCAAACAAAGAACAAAACTCATTGACCACCCAGGAAAAATGGACAGTGTACTTTTTTTATTCTTGTCATTTTGAGTAAAAGATAGAAACCATTCCTCTTAAAATTATTTTATTAATTTAAAATAAAATATAAGTGTAATTTTAAAAGAGTCATTGCCAAAAGAATAAATACACTTGACCTTCGAGTATAACTATAAGTATTCTGATACTTCGGAAATTAAAAATGTGATTCCACCTTGCTGTCACAGAAACTGTAAAAAATTAGTGGATCTCATTTCGGATTAGCAAAATTGTGGCAGATTAGCTGGTCAGTTGTCCCCCTTGCGAATACTCCCTAGCTACGCCAATGGCACCCAAATGATTTTATAAGAATGTTCAGTAATACTTCATACTTATATAGGAAAACTATATTGTAATTTGCTTTCACAAATTCTATGTGGATTTTCCAATGTTTATGTATGCAGATTATCATTGTTATTGGCTTCATTTGGAGAAAAGTGGTCCACATCAAACCATAAAATGCGTCTTAAGAAACCTAGGATGACAAATGTTCCATCTTGAACCTAAACCACAGTTTTTCACAGCAGCTAGGTCCAAGGGCGACTGATTTTAATTTGTCAATGGGGTGCAAGGTAGAATTTAATGGTAATACCATTATTCTTCTTCTTATTGTTATTATTATTATTACTAAACTTATGGCACATAAACTTAATAAAATACACCTAAACACTACCTTAGACTTTTTCTTGAAAAATTAACTTAAGACGCGAAATTTTGACTTTAAAGTTAAAATCTTTTGAATATTGAAAAGTTCGCCATATTTATTTTAAATGTTAACTCCGATATTTGAATTAATCTGAAAGTTACTCAGATTGTCAACTTTATTTTCAAAACTTCTACCAAAAATCTCCAAATCTTCGCTCTAAATTCACAATTACTGTATGTAGGTACTATTTTTTGAAGTACATATTTAGTTTTCGTTTAAAATGTTGAGTTTTAATTTGCAAGAATTTTTTCTCTCTGCTTCGTCTTGGTTTGAAGTTTCAATTTTAAGTTGGGAATATAGCTTTTAAGCTTATCATTTTAAAAGAAGAAATGATTGGCTTAATTAATTTTGAGTTTTTTCTTTAAATTTCAATTTATTCCTGAAGCTTTTCTAATTTAAACTTTACTTATCCGGAATTACTTTGGAGCCAACTTTTTTTTCTACTAGCATTTTCTCAAAAGTTTGGAGGTTAATCTCGAAACAACTGTCTTATCCAAATATCCACCATGGAAAGCACCGTGACATTCGAGTTGAAATTCGAAATCTACTAGAAACAGAAAAAATCAAATTTAAATACAGGATTTTGGAAGAATTTAAATTAAAAAAAAAACTCAAAATTTACAAAGAAAGGCACAACAAATAAAAACGTTCAGAAAAGTAGAAATTATCGAAACTTCTCTTAAAACCTGGTGCTTGGGAAATAGCTTACATTTTAAGTTTAATGTCGAAGTTTTAAGTAAAAAGTTTAACTCAAAATTTTACAAAAATGTCGAAAAGGTTAAAATCAAAATTACAGAGAAAGTTTTCTAAACATGAAATTTTGAGAACGTCGGATTTCAAGGTTTAGCTAACACTTTTTTGAAAAAGATTTGAAGTTGAAATTTGAAACTTGTGAGATATTTTTTGTTTTAGAAATTTCGAATTTCAAATAAAAATGTTGGTGATACGTTACAAAACCTTAAATAAATTTATGTATCTACAATTTTAAGCTAAAAGTCTAGAAGTCCTAATTATAGGAAATGCGATGATTAATTATAAGTCTAAACTCTGAGTTACGCAATAAATCGAATTAAGTGAGAGGTTGAAAAAAAGTCGAAAATTTATAATTAAAGTCAAAATTTTGATGTTAGAAACTTATTTCTTAGAACTTTGAGTTTAAAGTAGAATATTTTTAAGTTGACATTTAGAAAGAAAAAATTCTACATTTGAGCATGTTTAAAAAGAATGTTGGAATTTGAAGTTTAATCTCAAAACTCAAGAAAAATAGGAAAATATCAAAATCTCTAAAAACCATTTTTAGATTTTTAGTGCAAAATAGAGGTTTGAAGTTTAATCACAAAACTAAAAAAAAATGGGAAAATATAGAGATTAAGGTATCTAAGAATCTCGAAAAAAATTAACATCAAAATCTCTAAAAACAGTTTTTAGATTTTTAGTGCAAAATTGAGGTTTTAAGAAAAGTTTAAAGGTGAAAACTTAAAGCTGTTGGTTTCGAGAAAAAACTCGATATTGATAAAAATATCTTAAATTTCCTTGTTTAAAAATTTTAGATTTAAAATAAAAATTTTGAAGAGGACAATTCTTTTTAAAAGATCTCGAAAATGTATTTTAAAACTGTGAGTTTTAATGAGTGAAATGCTGGTAATTATTTAAACTCAAAATGGAAAAAGTCAACATTTCTAGAAAAATTGTCTAAATTTTGAACACAAAATTAAAATTTTGGAAAAATGTAAAAATTTCAATGTTAAAGTGGAAAGTTTCAGAAAAAGAAAATCAAAATTTCGAGAAAAAACTTTTAAAAAAGTCCCGAATATTTTAGTTAAAAAATTCAGGGTTGAATGCTTAGGAGAAAAGTTCTTTAGAAAACTTGAAGTTTATTATCAAAATCGTGTTTTAATTTGAAATCTTTAGAAAAGTCGAAATTTTGAGAAATAGTGAATATTTTTAGCTAAAAATATTAGATTTTAAATATAAAATAATATATGTGTAAAATGGTGTGAATTTCAGTTTCATTATTCAAGCTTTTATGTGGAATGTCAAACTTTTGAGAGAACATTCGAAACGGGGTAATATCAGAAAAAAATTTAAACAAGTTGCCAAAAATTTAGTTTTCATATTTCCAGAAAAAGATGAAAAATCAGTGAGTTTTGAAATTTTTAGAAAAAGTAACATAGGCAAAGTCTATTTTTTTTAAATTTCAATTTCAAAAATCCAGGTTTTATATGGAACTTCCAGAAAAATTTAAAATCTTCAACTCCAAAGGACTTTTAAAAATGTTGCCTTTTTTTCTCTTAAGCATTGTCATTCTTTTAAAAATATTTAAAAAATCTACATTTGAATTCGGAAATTTTAGAAAACACTTAACCATTTTAAAAAATCTGGAAAGTTGAAATCTTGGTAATTTTCTTCTTAATAGATTTAAACTTTTTTCGATATCCGACTTTCTCAAAATTCCTAATTTAAACCATTTTTGTGGTTGTATTCGACCTTTTTCTTTACAAGTTGAAATTTTTAAAAAATGATAATTATTTATGTTATTTTTTCAAAATCCGAAAGTATTTGTTTTTTTTTCTGAAATTTTGACTTCATCAAATATGAGGTTTCTTTGAAACATTGTCTGATTTTTTAATATCTAAATTCCAATTTATTTAGAAATTTGAATGAAGTTTAAACTTGAAAATTGAAACTAAATATTGATTATAGATGTTTCGTAAAAAAAGGGATTTGAAACTAAAAAAAAAAATGTTAATATGTAAATGTATGTATATTTTTATGCCCTTCCCTCAAAGTATGACAATGTTTTTTTGTGTGTGTAAAAGGAAAAAAGGGAACCGTAAAGGCTAGTACACAGCAGTAGACAAAATAACGCGACTATCTATAGACAGTCCACAACAAATCTCAAAAATGGGACTTTGTCAGGCATCCACATCCACTCAAGTCAATTAAACTAGTTTTTGAGACACCATGACAAGTGAGACAGCGACCTGTGGAATTGCTGCTTATTCAAATCAAATTGCAGAAAAAATGGCTTGTTTGCCATTTGTCTATACACAATCGCAGAACTTTGTCTATAGACACGAGTTTTGCGTTTTGTTGTTGTGTGGGTACTAACTATTATAATCTCTCTCTCGCCTGCTCGTCCGTCCGTTCATCCGTCCGTCCGACCGTTCGTCCGTCCGTTCGTCCGTCCGCCTACCTGTCTGTCACAAAAAGGTTTTTCCCGAACACTATGAAACTTAGCAATTTACAGCGCTAGTTCTCGATAACCCATGCAAAAAATCGCCAGCAAATGATTAAAAAAAGGTATTTTATAATAAAATGGGGGTAAATTTGGTCACCGAAAAAAAACAAGTTCTAATTACTACTGTCGTAAGGGGGATCATTTGAAAGAACTGCCTCTAAAAATCCTAAAATATTTTTTTCTGTAATATGCGGTCCCATGGGCTTAAGGTTCTAAAAATAAAACTAAGGTTTTAATAGGGTTAGTAGATATTAGGTCATAGATTAGTGAAAAACTGCAGGGTGTTTTGATATCGTAATAATTTTTCAGGAAAAAAATATTGCATGGAAAAATATATACCTTCATTTCAAGGCTTTTTGAACCATGTATTATTAATTTTTTTCAAATAAAAAACTTGATTTAGCCGAAAGATAAAATACAGATCAAATTTGTCTTTTACATTAATTCATTTAGATGAAAATTTTCGAAGTTAGCAGAGGTTTACTAAATTGCAGGCAAAGCAGTAATTGCGGTTGGAATCTGACATTTTAGCGCAATCCGAGGCAACCTCGTAAACTGTGTCAGTCATCGATTCATTGCAAATTGCAAATGAATGGTTGTTACTTAAGACATTATCAACACAGTCACCAGTTACATAAATTGATTGTAGAAAAAACTGTGTATTTGAAAAAAAAATTTAATTATAACACAAAAAAATTTGAATAAAATTTTAAATTCATACAAAAATAAAAGTCATTTATTTAGTCTATCGACTGTTCGCTGTAATTGGGACGGGACCCTAATTGAAAGCACGACGCGCTCTTGGCTGTTTTTTTTTTTGAATAACAACATTTTTTAGTTCAGGTAGGTAAAAATTCTCCGTAGTCCTTTAAATTTTTCCGCGTATCGGCACCATCAAAGTTCCTTATATAGGGATATGATGTGTAATTCACTTTGTTTTCGAGAAAAATTCATTTAAAGATAAGTTTTTTTCATTTTATTTCATAGAAATTGGGCTCTTTGTTCAAGTAACCTGTTTATATTAAAGTGAAGAAATTAAGACAAGACTGCCAAAACTGATAAGTCAGGACACATTTAATTGTTTAAACGCGACATCACAAGAACAATTACCACCGCTGATGTTCAATAGTGTGTAATGGCTGAAGCGCTAGAAAATGTACAATATACCCAGGGTGAACCCAGTCTGTACCGCCTAGTAGTGGGCGATTTAAACTTTTTGGTGCCTAGCAGAGACTAAATAGACTGAACGTTTCAATGTTGTCTCATGCGTACAGTTGAAGCTAAAATCCGGGGAAGTGGGGAGGTGCATCTCACTACTCTTTGATATGGTCGGATTAAGTAAAATTTATAAATACGAAACCTGCCGCGTAACCGTTCTAACGATTTAGATGAAACTTTAGAATTAGGGGCTTTTGGACCAACAGGATAATTTTTATAAGTGCTTTTTGGTAAAAGTTAAAGAGAACTATTTTCAAAGACATCTTGGTTTAATAGTAAAATAATTTTCTTTCAATACACGACGCCTGTGTACAATATTGTTAAGCCGATGCTGTAAACACGTCATGATTGCAGTGAAATGGCAACGCGCGCACGCCGATAATTGAATATTTATATATTTTATTTTTACCTACCCAAAGAATGAAACTCTTGATTTTCCTTTACTAATGTGTTCACTAAGGTTTCAACAATGATCCACAATATACTTCCCCATATTTACAGCCCATTTTCTTTAAAAAAAGCCGATGTTATCTTCGCAAAGGTCTGTCAAATAATAAGAGGGCGTTGCGAGCTAGATGGAGCTAGGCTTTAGCCAGGCTTTCAACTGGCTTTCACTGCTTACCGTGTTAGGTTCAGTCTATTTAGTCTCTGGTGCCTGGTGTTTTGTCTAAAGTTAAACTCGTAATTGCAAACCTAGACATATTTTCTCTGTTTATTTAAAGAGCAGAAGATATAAGATAGGAAGATAAAGACCATTTTTCAGTTATCAACTGTAGTATATTTACGAGTAGGATAAATATTGTTTTGATATATTCAAAGTGAAGGTTTTTTTTTATTTCAGAGATGGGGGCCTCTTTTTATTTTTAATAGTCAACTACTAATTTTCCTGTAGCACGTAAGAATACATATGTCATTTTTAAGAACGATACAAAAATGAGCGACAGCCGGCAGGAAAGTTTGACTACCCCTGAATACAAGATACCTAAGTAAAACTGTATTTTCGTAATTGCCATGAAAAAAGAAGCACACTTTGCACATCGACTTTTACCTTTTTTATCTTAAAATTCTTTCAAAAACTTTACTACACAAGAAGCTTATACTAAAAAGAACGTTTTTATTTCCAACCACTGTAACTGCTCATACGGGAAACGCAATATGACGAGGAAGATTTTTTTTAATGCATGTTGCATTATAAGAATAAGGTATATTTGTGTTCTGAGAGAAAAATAGGTTAGTATGTTGAGTTTAAACACGAGCTTTCAGCTTTCTATGAAAAGTAAAAATTACAAGTCGAAAAAAAAAGTCTAAAATTGAACTATACAGAAACTCTAAAACTAATTCGTGGGGTGTCTAGTTAATGACTTGTTTATAAATTTTTGCCTTGAAGATAGTTTTTTCTTTCTGTTATATAACTGAAATTATAATTAGGTTGTGGAAAAACAATCAAAATATTTAAGCCTGATGGAGACACTCCTGTTAATCTAGTTCTGAGGTTTGAAGTTTATAATTTATGTATCATTATTTATGTATTGCTTTTGCTCAAACTAATTAGCATTTCACGTGTACACAAAAAAAGGATGTTAGTAACCGATATTTGATTCAAAATGAAAACAGAAACGTATTTTTTAAACTATTCTTTCGAAAGAACACTGAAAGAAATGATAACAAATGTTCCGAATTGACAAATTAATTCATTATTTTAATTATTATTTTCGATAAAACTATTCTGTTACGTTTTGATGTGATCTTCATGCATATTTATTAATTATAGTCAAGGTCAGTCGTAGTGAATATTATGTATGTACATATGTGTATAATTAATTGTAGAATACAATTTTACTAATTGGACGTCTATTGCTGATTCCATTGAAACGCGAAATGGAACATCGTTTATACTTGTTGATTTTACAGTTTCTACTGACACAGTTTCGGTAAATATTTTAAATAACAACAATAATAATAAGAAAAATTCGGGCCCAAAGTGCAATATAATGTGACCCAATTTTTCAATAACTCTTTATACCAACACTTGCTAATCTAAAATATAATACGTGTAGTTCATACTTCGATATCTTCTAGGAATGAAAATACAAGTTGAACGTTTCCCTGAAAACGAATAAATGCAAATCGCAAAACCAAAATACTGACGTGCATATGATTCATTTATTTTCTGTAACAGTTAAGTAAAATCTTATTTGGGTTTGGTTTTTCCGGAAAAATAAACTGGAGAACTCGTCAGTAACTAATTTTATTTCCACTTGTGAATAAATCAAAATAATAAAATGAAGCAAAAGCATTAAGAATTACGCTTTGTCAATAACATAAAAGTATTTATTTTAACGATTAGAAGAATAATGAAAATTATTTAAAATTCTCTACAATTTTAAAACAGACTTTTTGATATTTTTTAAAATTTTAACTTTTTTCTGAATATTTCCAGTTAAGTTAATTTGAAAATTTCAATGTGATGCAAAATACGAATACATACTTTTTTCTCAAATTTGAAATATTTTAGTTTGGTTTTCTCGAAATTTTGACATTTTTCCCAAAATTTCTGTGCAAGTAGAACGCAACCTAGACTACAAATTCATGTAGCCCTCCAGGCGTTTATAGCGAATCATAGGTAGCTGAACTACCAACGGTTGAAACAATGCCACCTAGCGAAGCGGTTGCTCTCTAGGAAAAAGTTCCCAGAAGACCAGGATTCTGATATACAGACCAATAGGTTTGAACATTTATTAGATTTGAAGTTTGGAAACCAAATACCGGTTTCGATCTTGTTAGACCTCGGCAGTTTGGTATATCCAACTCGAATGCTAACAAATGTTCCGACAAGTAAGTGCTAAAGAATTCACGGACGTCAAGCGTGTGACTTAGTACTACCGTCACCTATAGGTTCATAGAGAAACTATGGCCATCGTCAACAATGTCGTATGCAAGTAGAATTCAACCTAGACTACAAATTCATGCACCTTGTCACACACTTGGCGTTCGTGAATTCTTTAGTACTTACTTGTCGGAATATTTGTTAGCATTTGAGTTGGATATACCAAACTGACGAGATCTAACAAGATCGAAACCGGTATTTGGCTTCCAAACTTCTAATCTAATAAATGTTCATTAGTCTATGCATTACAAAATTTCTAGCTTAAATTTGAACTTTTTTACCTTTCCCTAAAATTGTGACTGTAAAATAATACTTTAGACTTATATTTCGCAATTTCGAAATTAAATTATCAATTTTTTTATGAATTTTAAGTTTTTCTCAAAATTTCGACGATTTGCTGAAAAGTTTACTGAGAATTGTAGTGTTACTTTCCTATTTATCAGAAATGTAAGTAAATTCGTATTATTAAATTTTGAGCCTTTTGTCCAAAATTCCACTTTTTTTCTTAACATTGCCGATGAAAGCTTATTTTTCTATTTTTTCCCAAATTTTGATTTCAGGATCAAAATTTTAAACTTATTCAAATTTTAACTTTATATTTCGAAATTGTTACTTTTTCCCGGAATTAGTAGACAAAATTTACATTTTTTTATCATTCAAACTGGAAATTTTACGCAATTGTTATCTCTTTTATTTCAGGTATTCTCACGTAATTTTAATATTTTTTTCAACACTTACAGCTTTAACTTGTTTACGTTTTTCACGAAATTCCAACTTTTAATCGAAATTTCGAGTTTCTTTACAAAATTTCTGCTTTTTTCTTGAGACATTTCGATTTTTTTTGACGAAAATTAAAAATCAAAATTGGTAATTTTTCTATTATACTCATAATATCTTGTTTCAATCTACTAATCTTTTTTTTTTAAATCAATTGATTGCCAACATCTGCACGAAATT
Source organism: Dastarcus helophoroides (assembly GCA_028583605.1). Lineage (NCBI taxonomy): Eukaryota > Metazoa > Arthropoda > Insecta > Coleoptera > Bothrideridae > Dastarcus > Dastarcus helophoroides. Next base: position 24,182,254 of record CM053328.1, on the reverse strand, counting down.
CATTAGAAAATCTAAGAATTTTGAGTCCTTAATTTTATGCAAATGGTATAATTGCCGTTGCAGCATTTGTTCGGTTTGAGTAGCTATGCCAAACTGATGAGATTTAACAAAATCGAAACCAGTCTTTGATTCGCAATCTCTGAATCTCATAAATGTAAACCTAGTGGTAATGAATTAAAAACTTTAATATATAATTTTTTTTCTTAACATTCTTGCGGTATTTTATGTACTTCAGCATACATGACAACACATAAATGTTTAGTCTCTTAACGTACTTCACCGGCAAAAAGTTTGTAGAAGCTGTCCCCTGCGTATAGCGAGCATAAGCGCCAGACTGCCACCATTACTTGATTTTTAGCATAGATTGCAGGCGTGGATACAGTAATAGAAATTTCAAAGGCGCTTTGCAAAAGATTTTATGAGCTAACAACACTGCACTGCATGTTCGAAAGATTTACGCAATCAAAGCTAAAGCCAAAGCCGCCTAGAAGGAATAGTAGAGCTCCTATGTTGCCATTACTTCAAGATGTTCCTCCAACATACCGAAAGAAGCATCAAAATGCCGTAAGATGTATAAATTTCAATTACTGCGATTGTACAAAAACGGTAACATAATATATTGCTTTTTATCAAAATCTATAAAAAGGTTTTGCCCCGATCATTTATTTATTTTTTTTTTTTCGAACACTTTCTTTGGCCTATGTCTATACTTTATACTGATTATACAGTCGGAGCTGGATAAGAGAAAGTTCAAGGGACCTGGATTTTTTCTTGCTTATTGAGGTTTTGTATTCATAGAGGTACAGCAGTAGCTCTGACTTACATAGGTATAAGGAAACACGGGAATTATTTACCCACTTTTCTATTCATATTAACTTAAAAATTTATTATTTGTTTACTTAAAAAAATCCGTTATTTCTTTTAACCAAAAAGGTGGACTGTCTTTGGATCTGAAACATTTAAATTTTCTTGTTTCTTTCGAATGATCCACATTTCTGCATTCAAACTTTCCAAACTCTTGTTTGCTTGATCATTTTCATATGAATTGTCATGTTTGTCTCTAAATATGTTTTTACAATTCTCAACAATGTGGTCAGTTTCATGTTTTTCAGCAACAGCCACATCGTCGATATCTCATCATCAACCTGAATAAAGTCTTACAATATATTTGCCTAGGCAACTGGACATACAGGATCATCGGTGCGCGCAGTGAACGCAACAAGCGAGGACCTTCCCCTTGGGGAATCCCCAATTTATGTGTTTACTTAGTATTTTCGCCAAATCCCGACGGAATCGTTAGTAAAATGTAAATAAACACACAAAATCCAGTGTACCACTGCTAACGAAAAGCGTAAACGCAGAACAAAAAATAGAAATTTTGAAACAGTTTCAAAATAACCAAAGCGTTCCTGCATTGACTAAACATATAACATTGAAAAACAAACGATTCGTGACATTCTGAAGAAGAATGCATAATTACAGAGCTTTGTAGGTAAAGCTGATGGTGCAAAAGCTATTTTTGATAGAAAGTCTCTGAAAGGATCTACTTTTCGTGAACTTGATGATGCTGCGATCAACTGGTTCTAACAAAAAAGGATCAGAAGGGATTCTACATCAGGATCTATGTATGTTGGGCAAGGCCAAAAGATTCAAGAGCAGTTGAAAATTAAAGGAAATTTTTCTTCGACCAATTTTTAAAAACGATACACCATTGTATTTACAATGTAAAGGGCTTTAAAATGGTATATTACAAATAGGATAGTTCCATTTGCAATTTTAAAGTAGGAGTTGATAGGGTTAGCGGGATGAACCTATCAAGTTGGCTTGATCGTCAAAATGGACCCCAAGAACATAAATCGACGGGTCTTCACAAATTCTACAATATTTCTTGGTTTTGTAATTATAAGGGGGTTCAATTTTCGTTGGGGAACCCTGTATATTGTACAATGTACGTTCATATATTATGTGTAAATATTAAAAGAAATTTATTTTTTGTTACAAGGATCACGTTTCTTTTGTTCCTTTGACATATGTATTTGTCTAATATAATATTAAAAAATTAGAAATAAGGTTTTTGGGTTATTCATGTTTTCAATTATTCGGGAAAGGTTCGGTCCCGGATGACCCAGATAATTTGCTGTACTTATTTTGTGGGAAACTAGTCAGATCCATTCCTCATTGCTAGCATCAAAGTCAAAGTCAAAATTGTATTGAGTACTAGACACCTTCCCTAATAAGATGTCTCAACTTGTGTCTTAGTACGGGATAGAATGCTGCAGATGCAAATTTTTTGGTCGTTTCAAGAAATTTATAAACTGTATTTCAGTAATGATGTGAAGCAAACAAATATTTACTTAGGTTTATTAAACTGGTGACTCTCACGTACAGAGAAACAGGTGGAGAAGCAGTCTCAGTTATACGGTTTTCGGATGTGAAAATGGCGGGACCTAGCAATTACTCTCACTCACAGTTTTCTCGCTTATCCAGGTTCGATTGTATGGTAAAAATACTAAGTTTGACATTGAATATCTCGGATTTGGCACCAGCACAGGTTTTTCAATTTTGCAGTTATATACATAGGTAACACTGTTAGTGCATACCATCTAGCAGAAGTAAAAAGAAAGTTAATAAAAAACCAATTGACCGGTGAAGTACCTTAACATTGATGTTTTGTGAACATCAGTGAACTTTGAGTCTAAACACCTTATTTAAAATTTTATTAATTCCTTTGCTAGCTTAATGTTTTAGTTAGTTATTTAATAATAAAATTAATGATTTTTAACCAAAATTATTTTCGAAATTTTAATAGATAACATGATTTAAAAAAATATTCTTCTGAAGCATATTTTTCTCGAAAATATTAAAATGCACGGATCTTATTTTTTATATTTTTTTGGGATACCTTATACAAGATGTCTAAGTTAGAATATCATTAAGTTTAATCATATATTCGCACAGTTTAGTAAAGAGGGAAAATTAAAAAAGGAGTTACTGGACCGTTAAAAAGAGGCGAATCAACTCAAAAACCCTCTTTAACATGGTGCTACTAATCGCAACAAATGGTTTACGACTGCAGGTCAACAAATGCGTATCATGTTATCACCTACTCATCAAGTGCAATGATAAGGCAGACTGACACGAACAAAATGTCAAATAACTAATGAACAAAATAAAAACGGATGCGACGCATCCACAAAATTAATATTCAGTGCAGCCAAATTCTGTAATTTCGGAGCATATTAAAGATTGGTCGGCAGCTAGGTTGTTGTTTATAAAAAATGTGCAAGGATGGAATTTCCTAACAGCCCAAATCAGTGTACTGACAGGAATTCTCAAATTCGCATTTTTTCGATTCGATTCGGAATCAGAATTCCGATTGAGGATTGCATGTTCTATGAAAAAAAAATGCGGTGGCAAATAACATATGGCATAACATAATTTCCTAACAGATACTCAAAACGTTTGTAATGATCAACAGAAAATATCTAATATCTCCTAAGTATTACCCTCCTTTTAACACTTGCACCTACTTGTTCGAGATTTTACATAACTTTCTTCTGTAATTCGCTATTGTTATCAGCCGATTTTCATGCCAACAGGTAACTTTTTCGGAGCCCTCAAGTCGGAAGTAAATGTACTGACTTAGAAGGTTTTGGTATTTCAGTCATGACCTAAGCAATTGTTTATTTCTTCTGATTTTCGATTGGGCAACGGGTTCATTGTTCATTTTCTTATCCAAGTATGTCGAAGCCGCTTGTAGTTAGTTATAATAGCCTAAAAAAGGGTCTCAATTATGTTAGGAAAACCATTTTTAGCGTAAATATATCTACCCTAAAAAAATTATCACATATTCGTTTCAGTTTCATTTTTCTCCAAATTTTCTTGAAACCGATAACATGAGACACCCGCCATAGATATAACAAACAATTTTTGAAAAAAAATGTGCCCAATTGAAAAGCATAACCTAACGTGCTAACGCATTTTTTATTTTAAGGTTTTATATTAAACAATCGCAGTATTTATAACATCCTCCGGTAAAATAGACTTTTGTAATGACCCACTAGTACGTCAAGATAAAAAAAGAATTGAGAAACGCGGAGGTGAATGTGTTCGATTCTACTCTTGCTGATCGACTTTTATACGCTTGAGAAGTAGACCACTTTGTCGAGCGCAAACGTTACTTATGCGGTTAAGGAGTTACTCAATTTTTTTATAATGCATTTAAAAGCAGTAAATGATGGTGATGATGACTCAAAAAAACATAAATTGAAGTTTCCAAAATGAGGATTATTTTTTTAGACCTCAACAAGTTTACACAGAAGACTACTTTTGGAATGTTTAGATTTTTGTTTTAGGCATCATTTATTTTACATGACATCTCACGTGAGTATCTCATCAAACTAAGCTTGTTGAGGCAAAAGGGACGGGTGTCTCACAATATTTCACCAAATCTCAGCAAAAGGAAGAAGGGGATTCCTGATTAAAATAAAAACTTTACGTGATTAATTAATTAATGACATATGATAAATTTTAAAAAAATCACAGTTGCCAGAAAAATACACTAAACTTTGCATACACTACAAAATATCCTAAATATTTCCTGTTTATTTCAACATAATATTTTCTGCAGAGCAATCTTATCAGAATCTTATTAGAAGAAAAGTCGCACTTTCATTCATTTTGCGTCAATTTGAATCAAAATTAAATTACAAAATAATCGAACGCAATATATTTATGTCTTTTTGGAGAGGCACAATTCCAACTACCCAATGTATTTAAAAAAAATCGTATTTGAGTTAAATTGTTTGTTCAGGAATTAAGCCTACAGGAATACCATTCATCTAAAATATTTGCTTACTTCGAATAGGGAAAAGTCCATTAAATTCAAACGTTGATTACATTAAACTTTAATTGGAGACACATACGTGAGGCTTTAATTGCATTGTTTAACATAGCTGCAGCATTTACTTGTTATATCATAGTTTGCGATGAAGAAATTGCAAGTAGGTCAGCAAGGACGGCAATTCAACTCCATTCGGTATTTACTCGCTGGTAATGGAAATATTTTCGCTTAAGAGTAATACCTAGGTTTTAATATTGCTAATAATGTGCTGCCACAAATACCGCAATGCAAATTATTTGGAATATATTTAGAGTTGAAAGCGATTTCTATAAAAAAAAAATTATTAACAAGAGAATTGGCAGATATTTTAAAGGTGTTGTCAAATTTTTGTTTTATGTTTTAACTCAGGTCAAATTGGAAATTGTGTTTCTTATTGTTAGATACATAATAGAGAGAGTCACTTTCAAGATTGCAAAAAAAGCAGATTAATTTTTTATTGTAAGTTTTGTTTTTTACGAAATATTCTATGCTCTTTTTTCTTAAAATGTTTAATATAAAATATTAAACTCGAGGTTAGTCTTGGCAAGAATTTCAAAATTTCGAGATTAAATTCGAAATTTCGACCTTAAAATCTTAATTAAAAAAAATTTTGAAATTTTTAAACTTAAAATTACGACTTTTAAAATCTATAAATTTTTCGTTTAATGTCGAAACTTGCCATTTAAAATTAAACTTCGAAAAATGTTTGATCAGTGTTAGACCTTTCACGCTGCTTTGGTTTATTCCTTTACTGCAGGCGCAACTTTCAACGGCCAGATCCACCTGAAAAGGAGGTCGATTGGAAAGAAGTAACTCTTTTATTTCTAGTGGTAGAGAATGTAAACATTTCTTTGGAATTATCAAAGGTAGTGACTGTTGCCACCCAATAGTTTTGTTTATAAATATTTTTCATATATTTCATATATTTCTAATACGCAGGTTATAAAATATTGTAACGCAATGTAAATAGATGTAATAGAATTTAGAATAGAATTGTATAATTTAGTAAATAAAAAAAGTTTCTAGAAGGATCTGATAAGGGGAAAGGGGCCGCGATAACGAAACAAATGGCAGATAAGCGTTCCAGAAATTTCGGCAAACGATAAGCCTTATCTGCCGAAAAGTTCTAGAAGCCGGGGGCCAAAACTATAAAAAGGCGGTCAGCTTTCCCTCGAGTCAGTCAGTTAGAGTCAGTGTAATTAGTGAGTAAGTAGAAGTCAATAATAAGTGAGTTAATTGTCAATTGTGGTGATCAAAGTTGAGTTCAGTAATAAAGTGGGTCTTATTCGATAAGTGTAATCAATCGAACCGATAAGCCCGTAACAATATATTGTTGCGAGAAGTATTTTGAATGTGGCTTTTTGTCACATTGACTACATAATACCGGTTACTTGAATTTTATTAAAAATTGAAACTGAATTTTGCAAAAGAACTGACAAAATGTCAGCCTCAATTTGCCTCTCACTGCAACAGTTTCAGTATCTTTTAGAATGGAAATCAGAGGCGTCTTTTTCATAGAAGCGCAACTTCTCCTGAAAAATGAAAATCCCTAAATTAGTCTGTTTTTTAAGTGAAAACTTCTTTAGACGCGTTAAGCGACTAAAGATAGGGGACAAACGCCTGGTTTTGCCATACCATATTTAATACACATATATGGGTTTTGCGTTACCCAAAAAAGCTATTTGAACTACTAGTCGATTGATATATCCACTGCGCTACCCCGGACAATTAATGACATTTCTTAAAACTTTTCCGACACTCGAGTAATCCCGCAGCAGATAATCCGACACTCAGCTAATCCGACAACCAGAAAATCCGACACCCGGCTAATTCCACATCCGCATAATCCGAAAAATTGTTACATTGAAAACATATTTTTTTTGGAAATATCTTGAAATGTTGTTACATCATAGTTTTAAGTTTTCACTTCACAGGCAGTCCCCATAACTAGCCGATAACCTATATTTATTTAGCGAGTCTTCAGTGATATTTGAGCTTAATGACTACCATAGAAATAAAATCTTGTCGAACGTCGAATGCATATTCTTTTATAAAAATTATGGATCCAATATTGATATTAAAAATTGATTTTTTTTAAATGAAATTTCAAATTTAGAACTTCAAGTTTCAAGAAAAAAAATGAAATTTAGAAGTTGAATTCTAAGATTTGCGACAAGCAATTTAACGTTTTAAAAACATTATTCTCGAGTTGGAAGGCAACAATATCAACAAAAAAAAATAATTTCGGAATTTTCTAAAAAAAATGTTTTTCGAAAATTTCGAGAATAAAGTCAAATTCTCGGATTACTTAAACTTAAATGGAAAGCTTTGAAGTTTTTTATATAAAGTTTGATTTTTTTATTCCAAGATTTGATTGCTTTCTTAAAAATGGTTATTTTTACATAAACATTGCTAAAAAAATCTAAATTGAAGTTTTGAAAAGTTAATTAACAAACGCCTTCTAAAAAATTCAACTTTTTCTATAAATTTGAATATTTCTAATTAAATAAAAATAGTTAAGTATAAAATTAACATTTTGTAACCAAGTAGAAAAGTTGGTAATTTTTTTGAAGAGATTTTTTTTATTCTAACTTTTTTTTTTAATTTCGAGTTTGCTCTTCAAATTTTTGTCAAAAGTAATAAAAAGGTTTGAACTTCGAAAAATAAACTGAATTATTTCATTAATAAAAATCTCTAAAAATTTCGACTTAAATCCCAAAGTATAACTTGGAATTTTTCACCAAAAAGTTGTATAAATAAAATATTTAATTTTTATTAAGATTCCTAATTTGGATTTAAGCTAGTGAACTTAACTAATTAAATTTCAAATATAAAATTCGAAAAAAGAGTGGAAATGTAGAGATTAAAATATAAATTTCATGAAAAAGGATTCATAATGTTACGGGGCTTTATCGGTTCGAATTGATTACACTTGTCAAATAATACCCACTTTATTACCAAACTAAACTAGGATCACCACAACCGAACAAATAACTCACTTATTATTGACTTCTACTAACTCACTAACTACACTGGCTTTTAACTGACTTCTCGAGGGAAAGCTGACCGCCTTATATGGTTTTGGCTCCCGGCTTCTAGAACTTTTCGGCAGATAAGGCTTATCGTTTGCCGAAATTTCTGGAACGCTTATCTGCCGTTTATTTTGTTATCGCGGCCGCTTTTCCCTTATCAGATCTTTCTAGAAACTTTTTTTATATACTAAATTCTACAGTTTACATTTGGTTACAATAATTTCTAGAAAAAGTTTGAATTTTGAATTACAGTAAAAATTTATAAATTATGGATTTTAAAACAAATAAGAAAGTTTGAAATTTGCTTAAAAGTTATTAATAAGAACCTTACCAAAATTCGATTCTTCTAGAAATTATTGTGAGCAAAATTAATAAAACAAATTTTTAGTTTTTTTGTTCAAATTTTTACTCTTGTTTGCAAATCCTGAGTTGAGACCTAAAATTTCTAATTTTTAAGATACACAATTTTAATTTTGGAGACGAAGTCAAAAGAAAAGATCTGAATTTTGATTTAAAGTGAAAACATGGAAAGGGGAGCTAATTTCATTAATAAAAATAATTTTCCTAAAATTTCACCCATAGTTTCTGAATTATCTTTTCAATTAAAATTTTTTAAATTTCAGACTTTAATCTCGAAAATCTAATTCCGACCAAAAAATCGAACATTCAATTTTTTCAAAATTCCCAGTCTTTGATTAATTTGAATATAAAACTATTCAGTTAAAAAAAAGAATCGACATGGAAAGATTAAAATCGAAATTTCTTCGAAAAGTCTAACTTTCTAGAAAAAGTCTGAAATTTGAATTGGAGTCTAACTTTTAGCAAAAAGTCTATCAATTCTTGTTTAAATTATGAATGCAAAAACTGTAACAGTTCTAGATTTTAATTATGAAATTTGAGTAAAACAAAAATTTCAAAAAATCAACAATATTGTGAACGAAGTTAAGAAAAAAAAATTCGAGTTATTTTTCCCAAATTTTCTTTAAATTCGCTAAATTCCGGGTTTAAATTTCTTTACATAAAACATTTCAAGAAGAAAAGTCAAAATTTAAAAAAAATCTAAATTTCAGGTTAAAGTGAGAACTAAAAGAGGAGCTAAATTTATTAGGAAATAATTTTCTCGAAAGTTCAACTTTCCTAGAATTTAAATTTTTGAGTAGAAAATTAATTATATCTGAAATTCTATTAAAATTCCCTGTTTAAATATGAAAATTTTAAACTCAAAATGTATTTCTTTATGTCAATATTTTGTTGAAATTGGACCTATTTTCAAAAATTTCTTGATTATCTCGAACTGCAATTTTATCATTTTGAAATTCATTTAAAATTTCAACTTTTTTTCAAAATATTAAATTCAGGCATTTAATGCTTAGGGGGAGGAGGGGATTCCTCCTCACAATCATAATCAAGATGGTTCATTCTTTCACTTGACAAGGTTTTATTTGGTGATAAACAAAAGTTGGAAGCAAGAATTTTTTTAATATATAGGTTCTGGCTAAATTAAAGAGTAAGGGCAATAACCTGCCAAGTTTATTTTAAAAAAAAAGTCAATGGCATATTCTTCCTCAGCATAAAATTACCTTTTGACTTATGCAATCAAGAGGTTCAAATACCCATCCAAACTCAATAAATCGTGGTTGTTGCCATCTATGAGTACTTTCCAAGAACCGGGTAGGTCCAGGACTTGTTATGTTATTGCAAAGTATTCATTGTGATTTATTGTGTTTATAAAAATATATGTAGGTGAAGTGTAAGTCTGAATGCATTTTCTAATGTAGGAATGTCATTCAATGATAGTAAAACTTATTCTACGAATAGTCAAGGACCGGATTTAGACTTGATGAGATCCTAAGCTATTTGAGGCAATTTCTGGTTTCAATAATTTAGGTGACCAAAAAAAAAGGTCCCCAAAAATGCGAAATCCGTGTAAAAAAATCAGAAGATACTTTATCTAAATATAGATTAATAAACGATAAACGTTAAATAGTAGTGTTGCTAAATTGTAGTGACCAGCAGCTTTTATTCGATCTAAATTTCAACAAATAACCAACAACAAAAAATAAATAAATAAATTGGAATAACCGTCATTACCAAATTTGAATTTGATTTTAGCTGAACATTATGTACCCAAATGTGATTTCTGGTTCTGTAAAGATATTGGCGATTACACTGGTCAACACTGATTTTGTCAAACGAACTGTGGTAATTGTGTTTGGAATACCTACTCCCATAATGAAACTGTACTTATTTTTTCCATCCAGTTTTCTTGTGACAAGGTGAAATTTATTTTTGGAAATGTAATCTTCCCAAATACTGCTCATTTATATTTATGTCCATATATTATTTATATCTTAGCAAATCTTATCAGAAATAAAACATAATATCACTGATCATATTAATTCTTCATTTAAAGACTTTTTTATCATTAAAATTTGGATACTTTTTATATGAATGGGACACCAGAGATCGAAAAAATCATAATTAGAAAAAGGTTTGTCCTACATGTAGATCTTTAATTTGTAAATAGAAAACTGTATAGCATTTACACTTGTAAATTTCTCTGGTATATTTCTACCACCACTTCATATAAAATTTGGCTTAACAAACATTTTCTAGAGGGGATGGTTCCCAATAAAAAAGGATTTTTATATTTCAAAGAGAAATTTCCCAGAGTAAGTGAAGTAGTAGTAGTAGAACTTCAAATTAAAAAAATAAATAAAAGACTCCTTGTTTAAAGAAAAATTAAATGTTTTGAAAAAATCAGCATGAAGATGCTTCAATACATTAATTGAAAATTTTTTGGTTTACCATAAGAGTGACATCTATAGATATTTGGTTAAAAAAGTCTTATTGGAGTATAAAATTTTGGATTGCAAAATATAAAGATCAATATTGATTTTTTAGACACATATCTTGACATTATTCCTACGAATTAGGAGGCTCTACGAGGCTCTAAGTGATAAGAACTGATAAAAGTTTCATGCAGACATTTTAACTTTATCAGGGCAAATTAAACTCAAGGGTGTTGACTGACTACTACTGCTTGATCAAGAGGGACCAATTAAAAGCTAAATAATCTAGGAAAACAAAGGTTATAATTTCCTAATTTACATTTTTCATATTATATTTCTAGAAATCCTTAAGCTTTCAAACATTTAACAAACAAGTGTCGTGGGTGACAAAAATTTGAAAACTGCTTATTTTAAATGACAACAACCAACACGCTTAAAAAACACAAAAGCTTATGTGACATGACAAAACTTCAATTTTGTTGACCAATTTTATTATCAAAACTTTTTGGAATGTCAATCCATGTCAGAATGTAGTATCAATAACTAAATAAATTTTCTTATTTTTGATTATCTGAAACATATATAATTAATCTATGTTAATAAATTTTTTTTGACCCACAGCTAAATCTTTTATTTTCTTCTAGTTTCTATAAAATACTTTATTTTTTTTCGGATTCTGTGCAATAACTAGGCAAGTCCACGAGTTTATTCTTATATTTGTTTTACTTTTAAAACTTAAAAGCGTAAATACCATTTACCTGAATTCACTTTTATACATTGATATTCACATATTTTTTCCATGCTCCCAGTTTTTTTCGTTTCCTGAACATTTGAACTAATTGTAAGTGGACTTGCCAGGTTATCGCATTGTATCCCCAATCAAACAAATCAAAAAACAAAAAAAATCAAAATAGTTCAATCTCAATTTTTTTCTACATTATTTACATATTTCGTATATGTCACGTTTTGCAATTTCTCTAAAAATTTTGCTACATTAATAAGCAGAGACCGGATTTTAAGCACAATCAAATAAGGTAAAAAAGTAAGCAAGATGTTAAATTAGGCAAAAATAAAAGTTAAAAAAGGCATCGAAAATGCAAAATACTGTAAAAAATACATTAAAAGGTCAAAATTTCAATTAACCGAAACCACATTTTTAAAAGAGATTGCTCAATAGATTTGTTTTTATTATCAATATTGTAGGGAACGAACCGCCACTGGCATTCTTAAGTGGTTGTATTTCGAGTTGGGTTCGCGGGTTGTTGTGTGGTGACCTTGGGACAGTTGTTAAAAAAGACTCGAAAAACGAAGACGAACTTCTAAGACGATGATTAATTTTTACATTTAGTTATTCATATCTTCTTTTATATTTTAAATCTGCTTCTTCCAACGTTAATACTCTATCACCGGGAAACATCGGACGACACTGTAATACTCGTTTGGGGAAGTTCGTTGTGATTTCGAATAAATCTGGGGCGTTGGGGTGACAAAATACATAATAAAAAACTACCTCTAAAGAATGCGTTTTTAGGAATCTTCTATCTAATCTGGCTCCACTGGATAACTTAAAAACGACATGTACCGCGTTGGGGTCCTCGGGCGTTGGCTCCTCTGGAACTTTGTTTAATGATTCCATTTTCTCCTTTTAAATACTCTGACTCTTTCTTTCTCGAGCTGTGCCTCCTCTCTTAATCGGCGCTGTTCGGCTTCGGCGGCAAGTCTCTCTTCTTCTCCTCTCTTCCGTTCCTTGGATCACTTGAATCCACTAGCAAAAATTATAACTACATATTAGCGGATTTACGAAGTTTGTGTGGCTATATCCAACGAAATCAACAACGATAAAAAAGTTTTTGCAGAAATTAGAAACACAAAAGAAGACTTTTGGAAATCCGTTCCAAATAATTACAGACCGAGGTACGGCATTCACCTCTAGTGAATTTGCCACCTACTGCGAAGAAGAAGGAATAAAACATCTAAAGATCACAACAGGACTTCCTAGAGCAAACGGGCAGGTCGAAAGAATCAACAGAACCATCATTTCAGTCTTACCGAAGTTATCGATTAATGAGTCGAACAAATGGTATAAGTACGTAGACGATTTACAACGAATATTAAATTCAACGTACCATCGAAGCATAGATACTACACCATTTGAATTGTCCTTCGGAGCAAAATTAAGGCATAAAGGCGATGTTAAAATTAAAGAACTTATAGACGCGGAGGTAATAAAGTTATTTCAAGAAGAAAGAAATCAGATGAGAGATGCCGCTAAACACCAAATCCAGAAAGTTCAGGATGAAAATCGCAACACGTACAATCTACGAAGATGCCCAGCACCCACTTACAGGTCAGGAGAACTTGTGGCCATCAAGCGAACGCAAGGATGCCCACATTTAAAATTGAAGACGAAATTTTTAGGACCTTATCGGGTCACTAGAGTGGGGTGAAATGACACATATGAGGTGTGCAAGGAAGGACAACATAAGGGACCCAATAAAACAACGACTTGTGCCCAATATATGAAGCCTTGGCCAAACTGTTCATCATCCGAGGCGGATGATACGTAGGATGGCCGAATGTAGGGAACGAACCGCCACTGGCATCCTTAAGTGATTGTGTTTCGAGTTGGGTTCGAGGGTTGTTGTGTGGTGACCATGGGACAGTTGTTAAAAAAGACGCGAAAAACGAAGAAGAACTTTTAAGACGTTGATTAACTTAATTTTTACATTTAGTTATTCATATCTTCTTTTATATTTTAGTTTAATATATTTTCTATTTTAAAACGGGCTCTCGTATTTTCCGAAACCTACAATATTATGGTTTTTATTTTTTTTTATTAACGGCGAATGTGAAACGTGATACTGCGTAACACGACGTTTTTTTGCATTTAATTGAAACGAACACTGTGTTTTTACTGAAAAAAATGTTTGCTGTGATATAATTTAAATTATTACAAAAAGTTTTTCAACATTTACAATTACACGATTATTCTAAACTAAGTGTTTAATTAGAGCGCTGTGTCTTTATACAGTCATTTTACACACACAAGTGCATTTACGCAAAGCAGTGTAAAGGTAAATCAGAAAAAAAATATCCTTCCGATAATTTTGCCATTTAACCTGAACATCTCATTTTACTTAAAAATTAAGATAAATAAGCAACTTATAATTAAATTGTCCGGCGCCACAATAGCAGGCAAAATTTTAAAGGGGGAGGGTGGGTCATATCAGTAATTGTTATTTATCTACGATGTTTGGAAATTTATGCTTAAAGCTTTTTATGGTAATCATTTTGAATTAAATTTCCATTTTAATGCTTAGTTTTATCAAATAAATAGTTCTGAAATTTTTCAGAAGTGTATCACAATGTAATTGGGAACACCCACAGAAAAGGATAAATAGGCACGAACATTTTTAAAAATAGGTCCAAATCATGTACAAAAAAGCACAGAACAAGCAACATTGCAATTTAGGCAGAACAAGCATGAAAAACGCCGAAAGAGGTGAAAAGGTAGGATCAAGGATTTTACCTAAAATCTGGTCTATATTAATAAGTAAACCATGAAATATATTAGACATTAGTCAGACATTTACTATGAGAATAAAAAGTACATTTTAAGTTAAAGAGTATACATTTTTTCAAATAAAATATCAGGCAGTCTGACGAAGTACCCTAATGTTTTATTAATCGAAATTATTACGAAAATAAACAAAAATTTACAAATCAGGACAATTTTACTATAAATACAAATTGCAATAAAATTGCCCAAGCTTTCGATACATGTTTAGTCACTTGTGTTATATAACAAATGCAATATTGTTTATGCGGCGAAATGCTTGGAGCAAAACGAGTTTCTTAAGTTGTTCACAGGTGAGGAATTTGAAAAGAATTGAATCTAACCGACAGGCCAAGGTTAACCTAACTGAATGAATGAATCTATGCAACAAAAAAACACCGAAAACGTCTATATTATATAAAAAAAAACTGGGGTCAACTTTTGCCTTGAGATCAAGTTGATTTTTTTTGCATAATGAAACGAGTTTTTATGTATTAATTTTCGGCAGCTATAGATAATAATTTATTTTTGATTAATACACTTAATGCTGTTTGCATAACATACACTTCTCTGTGTATTAATTTTAAAGATTCCTGTTTTCATTCTTTTAAAATTATATTTTTCTTAACCTTTGAACTAAATCACTTATAACTTATAAGTAGGAGTATGTTGCTTATCACAAAATAAAAGGAATATAAAAATATTGTTTGCTTTCGATTTGAACTTATCTTATAATTGTTGTAAGTACCAGTATGATCTTCAGTTTTAGTCTGACTTCATTGTTACTTTGTTCATGTAAGTGCATTTTATTAATTATACCTCTTTGCATCCACTTTCCTGTTTGCATTTCATTAACCAAGGAGGTAATGGAATTTATTTCACTTTTAAAATATCTGCAGGGACTGATGTTCGATGTGATATTTATATTTAAATTTAAATATAAATATGAGTTGCAATTTCTAGAGAACTACCCAAATAAATAGTAGTATCACAGTAAAAAATAATTTCTGAACTATAGTAAAATGTACATTTCCTTATTTCAATTTATTAGTAATTGTAACTTTCTCTGCTTGCTAATACAGACTAATTCAAAATTCAATGTAGGTACATTTTAAAGAGCGCATTTTTGGGGTCAAAATAAGACATTTCCTATCTTCTTTCTACCGGGTGTTTTTTTTTAGTTGGGAGGTTACCTTTATATGGAGTACTACTGATTATAAAGGCAAACTGATTTTGCCAATGGGGCTAATCGAGGTTAAACTATCTTCTAAAAATATTTTCAACTTCCCCCCACTACCGATTACACCGGAAGTAGACATCAACTTTCTTATTTTAAATAGCAACCCACAAATTTTATATTTTATTTGGATTTTGCGTAAAAAAATAAGATAAGACCTTTGATAGTTTTAAAGATATTTCAATTTTTCGAAAAAAAATTACAGAAAAGATGGTTATTTTAACTCTTTGTATCTTTTTTATTATTTACAGTAAAAACATGAAATTTGGGTTAAAGTCACGGAATATTATTAAGACTATAATAAGGTAAACAAATTTTACATTTATTATACAGGGTGATGGAAATTTTATAATCTTTGCTGTTGTTGTTTTATTCAAAAAAACTCTATTTTTTTAAATGGGAACTATATGTTTTTTAATCATTTTTGGATTCTTTACATAAAAAGAAGAAAAAAGTTATATTACTTATTTTTTAAAATTTTGTGCCGTTACAGAGGTATTTTACATAAATCTCAAAATAAAAATAATCAAACATCTCTTTTTTGTTCAAGTAGGAAATTAACTGTAGGGAATAAAAGCTTAAAGAATTATTCATAATAAGTAATAGGAAACAAAAATAATTGACAAAAAATTTACATCAAGAACAACAAGGACGATCTTCTGTTTCAATACATTTAAGGACATATTTTAAGATTTCGAATTGAGTAACGTTTTTAAGCACATCCTATTGTTTCTAGCAATATGCTTGTCATGCAGTAGTCGTAAAAAAAATCTCTAAAAAAATTTCCATTTTGATTTTCATTGTAAAATTTAACGCTTAAAAATCCTGAGTTCTAATCTAACAGCATAACAGTTAAAGGACGAATTTTCTTGAACATTTGTTGTTGATTTTCATTACTCCAAAAATGAGAAGTCTGTTTAACAAACCATTTTTACGAAACTTACATTCGTGGCTACCTAAACATTTTTCAATAAGTGTTCTAACAATTAGCCAAAAACTTATCGTCTTGTGTGGTTATCTTTTAAATGTTATTTAGCCTAAAATTTTTAGGTTTTGTGGTTATTTTTTTTTGAAAATTTTGTTGTCTACTACCAAGTTGCTACTAGAAAAAAAAAGATATATTTTTCTTTTTTATTTTGCATTATATCTCTGTAACGGTGCAGAATTTTAAAAAATTAGTCATATAACTTTTTTCTTCTTTTTACGTAAGGAATTTAAAAATGTTTAAAAAACACATAGTTCCTATTTAAAAAAACAGAGTTTTTTTAAATAAAACAAAAACAATAAATATCATAAAATTTCCATCACCCTGTGTAATAAATGTAAGACTTGATTACGTTATTATAGTCTTCATAATATTCCATGACTTCAACCCAAATTTCATGTGTTTGTTGCAAGTAATAAAAAAGATACAAAGAGTCAAAATAACCCTCTTTTCTGTCATTTTTTTTCGAAAAATTGAAATATCTTAAAAACTACCAAAGATATCAATAAACATGTATACATAAACTTACCTTATTTTTCTACGTAGAATCCAAATAAAATATAAAATTTGTGGGTTGCTATTTAAAATAAGAAAGTTGATGTCTACTTCCGGTATAACGGGAAGTGGGAGGAAGTTGAAAATGTTTTTGAAAGGTAGTTTAGCTCCGATTAGCCATATCGACAAAATCAGTTTGCCTTTATAATAAGTGATACTCCATATAAATGTAACCTCCCAACTAAAAAAAACACCCGGTATATACATTAACTCTTTCCATCGTGCCCATAGTCTATGCGAAATAAAATGGAGGATTTTATCGGGGAAGGACATTTCGAGCATTATTCTATTCATCAATTCTTCATATGTTGTTTTTTTAAAAGGGTGTTAAATGTTCCCAAATTTAAAAAATCTGTAGGTGTAAGGTCAGGGCTTCTGGCAGCCCATGACTTAGGTCCTCCTCCGGGAAGAGGGCCTAAGTCATGGACTCCTCCTCCACCCTAGGTAGTGTCCTTCTGGTAGAAAATAGTACCAAATTCCGCGTGCACTGTTTAGGTTAACTGTCAAATAATGAGGAGCAATAACATTATTTTCAAGAATGCTCACTCACATACGCACAATAAATGTTGTTTGGAGATTGTGTGATAATCATACACTTTTCTACGATGCAAAGTTTCCTCAAGCATAACCGAACAAATAGATAGAGCTTCTCTAATTCTAAGTTTTTTGATCAGTTGAAATTTAGATAACCTACCTGGTGTCATTATTTTTGTAATATTTGAGCAAGTAACAAATACTTTCTTTAAATTATAATACCACATTCAAAAGGTAATAAAACATAGCAGGTTTTAAAGTTATTTATAAGTTTAGTGTGTTATCTTTACGAAAAAAGAATCAGCATTTAGTTCACGACTTTTACAAAACATTTAAACTTTCAGTGTTTCTAATTTTATCTTATCAAAGTATTTTACATAATTTGCTTTAAATAACTCCTGTTACTATGTATACTAAAGGAAAAACAACAACCTAAATAAATAGTGTTCTTTTTCCACGCTAATATTAGTAGTGGTACGTAGTGATTTTTTGAAAAAAAATTAGCCAAAGCGAGTCGGTCTCCCACAATTATTGTTTCGTACCAATTACTACTGAACAGTCAATAGCCCAAATGAAATCATTTTTTCTTATGTGTGAATTTGGAATTTTATCCAGATTTTTTTTTGTTTTATAATTAAAAAAATAAAAAAAAAATGTCTATTTTTAAATACTCAATTTCTTCTACAATCAACCGCAATTTATAGGATCGCCTGTGATCACGCTAAAATTTTCGATTCCAACCGCAATTACTGTGTTGCGTACCATTTAATAAACTTATGCTAACCCTGAAAATATTTATCTAAATTAAATATTTTAAAGGAAAAATTTGATATGCATTCATTTGAAGAAAATAAATACTATATGGGCCCAAAAGGGTAGGAAATCAAATATCTATTTTCCATAAATATATTTTTTCTTAACAATACTATTACGATATCGAAAAAAACCTGCAGTTTACCGATAATTTGTGATTTGTGATCCAATATCTACTAACTCTATTAAAAAATGTTATCTTTGGAAACCTAGGAGATCAAGGGAGATCGGTTATTTCTTACTATTTTGAGCTGTTTCTTTAAGACCATTGCATTAGGCCAAAAATTATTTAAAAAATATTTTAGGATTTTTATAGAGAGCTCTTTTAAATGATACTCACACGATATATTACCTAAAACTTGATATTTCGGTGACCAAATTAACCCTCCATTTCTTAACCATTAGCTAGCGGTATTTCCATAGGTCATCGAGATCTAACACGTTTTTGTGACAGGCAGATACAGGGGTAGCCTTTGGGGTGGCGAGCAGGGCAACCATCCGGGGCCTCGCGCACTCTTGCAATAGTACGAGTTCTAATGTTCATTAGAATTTCGCGCCTTACACAGCACATTATAAAACTCGATTCGCTGCTCTCTTGCGTGGTAGTTATCGCGCTGATATCTGTCTCATTCGCTTCAATGAATGTTTCTTTTCTTCCTTTCTTCCTTCTTTCCTTCCTTCCTTCCTTCCTTCCTTCCTTCTTTTCTTGACGAAATTTCGTACCAGTGCCACAAGTGCTGTCAACTGCAAGGGCTAAACAAAACCTGACAGTACTCCGTTTTCTTCGTGTTTACGATTTGGAGAATTCTCGTGTTTCATTTCACCCTTAGATAATATAGGTATATGTATGTAGTCAAAGATTTCACCTGTCAACGGTTGTCGGGTTATGCTTTTATATTAGAGCAGCCGTCATCATTTCTAAGTCCCTGATTCTTTTAAGACATTAATGCACCTTAATTTATCATGATTAATAAATTGTTATCTTTGTGTTTATTAATTTTTCTTAATTTCTGGAGCAAAATTTAAAAAAGTTAAAATTTTAAAAAAGACAAATATTCAGAATAGGGGCAGAATTTTGATAGAAAAAATGATTTCTCAAAGAAGAGTCCAAAAAGCAGAATATTGAGACGAATTTAAACTAATTTTAAGAGAAAAATTCAAAATTAATTCAAATATCGAATTTTGATATAAAAATATCAAGAAAAAAGGCAAATTTCAAGATACCCATCAACATTTCTAAAAAAGATCGAATTCTAAAAGATAAAAATCTTCAGAAATCCTTATGTTAA
Organism: Dastarcus helophoroides; assembly: GCA_028583605.1. Lineage (NCBI taxonomy): Eukaryota > Metazoa > Arthropoda > Insecta > Coleoptera > Bothrideridae > Dastarcus > Dastarcus helophoroides. The sequence goes on along the minus strand of CM053328.1, from coordinate 24,162,579 downwards.
TCAAAATAAAGGTATTAAAGAAAAACGAAACCTCTGAAAAACAGGTGACATTTCTAGAAAAACTACCAAATGAAGCATCAAAGATCGACATTTTCCAGAAAAAATTCAAACTTTAAGAAAAAGTACAATTTTAAAAATAGCCGTTTATGAAAAACAAACGAATCTTGAAAAAAAGTAATAATTTTAAGGCAGATACGAATTTCCAGGAAAAATGTTCAAATTTCCGGAAACATACAGGATGAGATTTCAGGATAAATATATATTTTGAGAAAAATATCCAGTGTTTCGATTTCTTTAAATTCGTTTTTTTTCTGGGGATTTTAATTATTTCCCTTGAAAAAGACCCCAAATTCTTAAATTTTGTCAAAATTTTGAAAAAAGGACAAATTTTGAAAAAAATTTAATTTTTAGAATTTTCTCTTGACCGCTTGAATCAGAGGCAGACATGCGCCCTGATCTGCCCCATCCTAAAACAGAAAATGTCCAATACTGAGATAAACGTCGAAATTTTGAGAAACAAGTTTTATTTCAATTATAAGCCGTTTCAGGGAAAATTTTCTCTGAATTTTTGTCTTTTTACAAAATTTCTAAAAAAAAAGTCATAAAAATTTTCATATAAATATTTTTACGAAAGTATCGATCAAATTTTGAGAAAAAAATAAATCTTGATAAATAATCAAAATTTTCAGAAGATCAAAATTTAAAGAAAAGCCGAAGTTTCCGGAAAAAATGAATTTTGAGAAATGATAAAATTTCGAAAAATACAACGATGGATTTTGAGATAAAAATTCTAAATTTTGACCAAAGTCGGATTCTGATGAAAGAAATCAAATTTTAGGAATAAATTTGAATTTTCGAAAGCAATTTATGATAAAATACGAATTTTGAGAAAATGTCAATAACTTAAAGAAGGCAAAATTTGTCGAATGGAAATTTTTTAGAGAAAGTTTTCTCAGTTGACTATAAATTTTCGTTTAACTGCATGAGCCAGAGGGGGCAAGCGCCTTACCCTGCCCTATTCTAGCTACGTCTGTGTTATAACTAATTTCACAAATACAAGGGCCTCGCAGAGATCTACTCGCCCGGAGCTTCGCAATGGCTAAGGCCGCCCCTTGGCAGGCAGACGAAACGACGGGCACGAAAGTGAGATTATAAGGGTTTCGTTTTTTCCTTTTAAGGTACGGAACCCCAAACAGCACAAAATTTGAAATATCTCAAAATCTGTCAACTTTCGTATAATGTATATTATGGTTCAATCGATTACAAATGATTTTTATTAACATAAGTTCAAAGGAATACGTCGACCTACCAGTCACCCTGATACCTTATCGTTTGTCGAATTACTGTGTTCCAAATTTTAACTTTATTATTTATTTTATTTCATATAATCATATTAACTAATTAAGTAGTTGTATTCTTTCCCCTAATATTCTACTTAATTTTATGTTCTTGATTGATTTTCTCAGTCAAAACGTATAAATCCTTGTTTTATTATTTTTATAGTTTAGAAGTCTATATAATTTAATTGAACAAAGAGTAATGGTCATGCAATCGTCCTTTTAATATCCACAAGGTTATTAATGCAATTAAAAAAAAGGAAAATTATATCTTGCTATATGCATAAACGATGTTATTTCCTAAAACATCAATTGGTAATAAAACATGTCCATAAACATAAGAAAACAGTCCTTGGATGGTCTTATCTTTGTCTATCTGATAAAAAATTCTTAGAATTGCGTTACGTTTAGAATAACTGCCAAAAGCAAAGCTATTTAATTAATCTTGGAAGTGTATCGATAGTTTTAACAATAAAAAAGTCACATGTTAGAAATTCTTTTAGATAAGGTATTATGTTGCTTGTAATTTATCTGTATCTGATCTTTGGAATGGCAGTACTCATTTGTCGATTTATTTTCAGGTGCTTAACTGTCGTTTTGGAGAGGAAACATGAGCAACTCACATTGAGGCAACAAGAGGATACACATCTTTCTAGTCAATTATAATAACTAATTCAATAATGTCGTCCAAAAATGATTACACTCTTTTAGAAACCATAGTGGATGTGATAGGTTTTATTATTTTAACTATAGTCGCTGTAATACAGTCGATATATAAAACCGTTGTACCTACGTCTTACCAAAACCTCAAAAAGTTATCAAATGAAATAGTTCTAATAACAGGTGGAGGAGGAGGTCTTGGACGACTGTTGGCCTTAAGACTAGCCAGACTTAACGCTAAGGTAGTTTTATGGGATATAAATACTTCAGGTAAGTTGAAATAATAGTTTTTACATTGTTTCGTAGATGATTATCCTGAGATCGGATTATATCTGCTGGTGTACATTAATATTTGCTACTGAGTACTTTATTCTAATTACACGCAATAAAACCGTACAATTATTCTATAAGGAAGGAATGAATGAGGATTTAATATGTACAATAAATTTCACTTTTCATTTATTAAGAGTCCAGATGACCGTGACACTGAAACACTTACCTGCATTATTTGGAAAGTAGTACAATTGGTTTGCATTTATGTTATGTAATTTTGTTTATCTGAATTGGAGCTACTTCGAAAGAATGTTATATAACTAAAGATACTTTTCAAGTAGGATCATTTTTGTTATCTGAGAAATTAATCAAATTGAAAAAGGTTGTAGGGAGAACCATAAGAGGTTTCCATGGTATGCAAACTGACCTTCTTAGTTAATTTTTTAAAAGGATGCGATGTCTATCTAGGAGATTGTAGTTGAAGTTATACAGTTAGCGCCAAAACTTCCTTAGCAAAATCGATCTGTTTTTGTATTTTTCAAAACAAAAAAAAGAAACCTAGCAGTTATAGGCTCTACGTACATAACATTTTCATTGGACCACCCGACATCGACGTGTGTGAACTCAAACCATCAATAATTAAATATAGTGTTTTTTCTTTAAATAATTTAAATGCGTAAATAATCCATGGAATGTTTGTTATTTTGACTAATGTAATATTATAAACATAACAAAATTATCAAATTTAAATGTCTTGATAGTTTATAAGAAAAACCTTTATTTATTCGACTATAGTGTCATTTTTAGACCATGTAAGTGATTATTTTTCTTGGTACCTATTTTCTTGTTTGAAGTATTTGTACTATTACTGGTTTCTTCAGAACTAGATCTAGTTTACAATTATTATTTACTCAATCATTCAATGTACCATTTAATTTGCTGCAAAATAGATTTATAATAACCAAACGCCGGTTATACCTTTAGTTGAGGACTAGTTTAAAGGCTGTTTTTAAACTGTTTAAATCACGTAGATGCAAAGGGAGATCCACGGACCGATTCGGCCCTTGACATGGTTTTATGTAGCCCACCTAGCATTCTTCAAAATGCCGGCCCTTGACGCAATTTTATGCGATCTCATTAAATTTAATTGACATAGTCCCGTGTTTTTCTTTTGTTATAACTTTTATTCTGGGGTCTTTTTGGTAGTCCGGGGATCGCAATTTGATATGATATTTCTATTTCGGCCCATAGTCTCGACTAAGTTGCACATGGCTGGTTTAAATAAATGAGAACGCTGGGTCAAGAATTATCTATGTCAAGTGAAGTCAATGCACGAAGTCTACATTCAATGAAATCTTTTGCTGAAAGTGAAACTTTTAATTTTACTCGCAATAAACTTAAATAACCAGAAACGCACGTCTTTGAATGGATTGTATCTATATAGACGTGACTTTAATTTTGATTTTATCAAATTCAAAGCTCTATGATAGAAATCTTCTTCCAAAACGAGTAATGAATGTTACACAAAAAATCCGGGTTGTTTGAGACACATTACATTATATGTTACCTACTCTTTTCTAAAAGTCGCAAATTATTAAATTGCAGAGAATTTATTTTAAACAAAAATGATATAAATCTATTTATCTTAATGTGTTTGCTCTTAACCTGGCAAATGTAAAACATATTTTTTTTCGGAAATCTTCTGACGCAGTATATATTGAGAAAACCTATCATTTATTCAGAACCCGAATATCAGAAAATGAACGGCATTGCAAGTTTAGTTCACCAACATCACATCGAACATTAAAATTATTTCCGAGAATAATTAAGTTTTTTTGAATATTCCGCATTATTATTGTACAATAAAAAAATAGAAAATACGTTAGGTCATTGCAATAGAAAAGACACAAATAATATTAGCAAATATGATGGTTACATGCGACCATCAGCCATGATTAATGTATGTATAAAGCTGCTGTTTTTCATTTTTCCACAGAATTTTGGTGTGTTTGTTTTTGTTACTGAAGAAGCCTATGGTGGGCAAAACGTTGAATGATTTAACTATGTAATCCCAGATACGGTATAAAGTATAAATCGGAAAATCATAAATTTATACTAACTGAGGTCAGAAAAATATTACTGGCAAATTTATTTTTTATGTTTCATAGGCAGCTGGAAAACGATACCAAATATATAGGTTACAAAGTACAAAATATGCTCACGATATTTTTAGCCCTAATTCATAACTGGTTGAGCACTTATTAGTTTAGTTTAAACATGTTGAAATAAACACATCAAATTCCATCCATTGGCATCACGAGTGACGCCACGTAGGCATTACGCTAATTAAATTAATTTTACGATAAAGTGAATATTAGGTATATGTAATGTCTAGTCATGGGTAAAACTTTAAATAACGTCACAGAAGTTTCTCTTGTCTTTTTTTTTAAATTTCTTTTGTTGACTGCAAAATGGTTACTTGATTATGACCTATCAAAATGATTATGACCTAAAAAAATATAGGAAGTGATCACAAAAATGTCTCGAGTTTTTCTACTCTATTGGTTCTATTATATTTTATTACCAAACGTATATTAATTTGGGCATTAAATATTTTTCACAGAAAATCTTTGAATTAATGTCCCGAAACAGAATTGAAGGAACTGTTTTAGTCGTTAACGCACTGCTAATTCAATTTCCAACATTAAGACATATCGCTTTTGGGTATAGTTGCAGGCAATTATATAATTTTCGGTGTCATATTTTGAAATATGTGTATTGACTAATGAGCGACTATAAACATGATTTGATGTTTACTAATTCCACAAGGAATTTCATCTCTTTGCTTTTCAAGCCGGTATCTTGTATTACCAAATTTGTTTCATCGATAAAAAAATATTGGAAATGTATATACATATATGTGTCTGAATGTTACCTTTCTAACATATATTTTGCAATCGTTCGGTGTTCCTGGATAAATGGTCTTGTGAAACATAAACTCCTTTTAATTTAACACAGTTATGAAGGATAAAATTTATACACGTTGTTTACTAGTTATATTCGGATATCACAAGTGGTACATTCAATATTTTTTATATTGTTGAAAATAAAGTCAGAAAATATTAATGTTATTAACAAATCCGAAGACGAGGAAACATTTTATTAAAAATATCTTATGCATGCAGATATTGATGTTATTGTATATCTCTGATACACTTCCGTCTTATAGAAATTTGGATAGAGGCACCCCCGAAAAGCAGTAGCCCTCTGCCACTAGGTGCCTCGGAGGATCCTTGAACCCCCTATTATAATTGAAGCAAGGACCCGCGTAAATCAAATTAATCACCGACTTCTTACAAACCTAACCTGATCCTGAGTACAGGTCCTGCAAAAGATACAATAATTGGGATTAATTCTATTCCCTAAGCTCTCATAGCCTATTTGATCTCTATTTTTGACCTTCTCTTTTTGATATTCATACCATGTTTTTACTCATAATGTCTATTAGGAAAAAATTTGATCTATTATTCGTTATTTGTCAGTCTGCCAGTCAATTTCATGTTGAGCTTACTACAATACGACCTATCAATTTTGAAGACTGTACAAGTTTCTGGGATATTATACGCAATAGGGGACACCCGCGATTTTGCGTGGAAAGACATTATATTTTATTTTATTTTTTAGGTATCAAGATTGATGAGTAAATATATTAGTTATCAATCAATCTTTCAAAATATCTCGAAATCGGGTGCAATCGCCATGTACCATATACTAATGACAATGACTAATGAGTCCCGTTAAGGAATCCTCATTGTATTGGATCTAGTATGATAAGTTTCGTTTAGTTTACGATCAAGTACAGCTCAGCTTTTGTAACTTATTTTCTATCCACATGCCATCCCATGTAGGAGGTGCGACAATTTATAAACGGGGCCGCAAATCTGGTTTATTCGCAGAATCTTACAATTTAGTTTTTATCCCTTTCAATGTACTCCCCTTTCCAGTCTACACACCGCTGCATTTGTATTTTGCATTGTTCAAAGCAGTACTGCAGTTCATTAACCCCCAACCGTTTCAGCAGGTGTGCTCTTTTTGTCTTCGCCTCTTCAGCGAATAAAAAATGGGTTCCTTTCAGAACATTTTTCAGTTTGTGAAAGATCATATCACGGTCCAAATCTGGTGAATATGGAGAATGATCAAAGATGATGTTTTCCAGCAAGTTGGGCTTCTGGATGATCTGCTGCAGGATGTCAGCGCAAATCCGATTGTCCATTGTTCCGGTAACTCAACAGTATAGTTTGGTGGAACGGAGTGGTCCTTGGTTATCTTCAAAAATAGAAATACAGAACTTGTCCCCTGAAACCAAGAAAGATTAAAAAACACAACAAAGGTTGCTATACGCGTTTCGGCAGCCAAGCTGTCATCTTCAGAGAGAAACAGTTTTTCTCTGAAGATAACAGCTTGGCTGTCGAAACGCGTTAGAGGAACCTTTGTTGTGTTTTTTAATCTTTCTTGGTTTCAGGGGACAAGTTCTGTATTTCTATTTTCCAACAGTATAGCATCCACTTCGAATCAGTTTTAAAGTCCGGTAGCTTCAAGGTCAACAACTTTTACTTGCATTTTAAAAATTGTCATTTTCTCGTAGTATGAGACTTAGGTAAGGCTAAATATGTAACTTTCAGTAAGCCTCTGATATTATACTTACACATGGTTCGTTACTATGCTATAAAATGAGTATGTCATCATACCGTGAGACTTTTTGGACTTTGGTGACTTCTGGCCATTTCAAATTGCAGATAAATGTAATAAAATCTGCCAGCAAACAGATCTTGTTGAGAGAGTCTTTGGTCTTTGTGTTATGCTGATTTATGCTAATGCAATAGCCATATTTTTTGTTTGGTTTTACAAGAACGAGTTGAAAGTATCGCCTGTACTTCCGAACAACAGAAATACAGAAAGAAGGTACCCTGCCATCGTATGCTGGTGGATAAGGAGGCCTATTCGAAATTCGAAGTAAGTCCTAAGGTTAGGGAGCCTGTTTGTATTATTAAATGCCTAAATTATAAAAGCCTTTTTTTAATATTTTTCTAGAAATTTCGAATTACTTGGATTAAAACTTTTAATAGCGTCTATGTTGACTTCAGAATAATTTTGGGTGTATTAATTGAACGAGTGAAACTCAAATCCATCTTATAACACCTGAAGATAATGTTAGATATATTTTTTTGCAAAATAGTTCCATAAATTTAAGGAGTAGACAGTTCGGTAAAATATAGAAGTGTATTATCCTAGGGCCCTTGTCTCTTAACAAAATCACCTACAGATATCAATTTTTGAAAAAAATCATTTTCAGCTCTTTTAGTGTCAATTTTGGTGGTCAGTGTCGAAGGTTTAAAATGTTTAATCGAGTAAACGGTAATTTAAATGCGTCTGGCTTTAATTGGTAATTTATTGTAATTTTAACAGATTATCTATGTCTTTTGTGAATATTAGTTTTACATATACATTTTTATCTTGAAACATTGCAAACACATTTTTGATTATTTTCGATAACTTTAAGAATAACTTCTATCTCCAGTGGAGTAAATAGAGTAGGTTTAAGGAAATCAATCCCTTCATGGGTCTTCAGCTATGAATTAATTATTCAAAAAAAAACTACGAAAATTTTGAAATTTCGTTTTTAACTTTTACAAGCAGAGCTTCTAAACGTTATTTTTCATGTTTTTAGTGGTTTAATTAATAAAAAAATGTCTCTTGGTCGTGGCTGTTGGTTCAGTTCCCCGTTGATCTTAATTTTTTAAATACTTTTTTAAATCTGTATAAGGAAGATCATACCAACACAAAAATTCTCTTTCATATAAAGCTATATCCAAATCAATAACAATTTTGTGTTGTGTTTTATATTTGTCACAAAAAGTTAGGGTATATTTACGGTTTTTGCACCACATTTCGAGAGTTTAGGACGCAAATTTGGCAGTATATATAGAATAACTATTTTCACTACAAAATAAGCGACCTTCCATGAAAAATATATATTTTAAATTTCTAAATATAACGCAAAATGCAAATTTTTATAGATATACCATAGATTCAACTTAGAATGAGTTAGGGTTATACTAAGAGTCCTACAAACAGGTTCTTTGCGTCCCAAGTTGAAACTACCAATAATAAATGGCATCAAAAGTTACAGAAAAAATGTTTGTGTTTAAAAATCAAGTTTCGCCACAATTAAATTTCAAAATTCAAATTAAAAATTTAAAGTGAAAGTCGAACTTTAAGAGAAATAATATGATTTTATAAGATACAAAAGAATGTCCAAAAATGTCGAAATTGTAATAAAAAGTTAGAAATTTAGGGAAAATCCGACCTTGATGTTAGAACTTTAAGAGAAGAGTCGAAATTTCGAGATTAGAAATAAAACGCGAAAGAACTTAAAATTTTATAGATTACTCGAAATAGTAAAACCTGAAAACCCAAAGCCAGGAATTTTGAGAGAAAAATTAAAGTTGCCAAAAAAAAACTATAGTTAATTTAGCAAAACAATATTTTAAAAATTTCGAGTTTACAATTGAAATTCAAATTTCGAGTTACAATCGAAATTTTAAATGTAAAAGTGCAGTTGCGGAAGAGCTGAAATTTCGAAAAAAGAAAATTCTGAATTTCGAGATGAACGTCGAAATTTCGAAAAAAATAATATTGTGGGAAAAATAATAGAGTGGGAATTCTGAAAAAATATTTTAGAGTAGTTAAAAATAAATATATTATATGGAAAAAAAGTGAAAATTTTTCCAAAAGAATCAATATTGTGGATAAAATCGGCATTTCCATTTTAAAGTATTTTCTAGTTTAAAGTCATAATTTTTTTTGGAAAAAACAGCAATATATCGAAAGAGTAAATTCCAGAGTTGAAGAAAACGTTGAAATTTAGGAGAAAGAAGCAGAAACAAAGAGAAGAAAATTTTCAAGTATTTTTTTATGATTAGTTTTTCTTCTTGAAATATTGATTTCCTAAAATTTCGTTTTTACACTTTAAATTGTTACTTTTTTTTAAATTTCTGTGTTTTCCATTTTTATTTCTTTACGTCATTTAAACTTCGAGAAAAAATCGAAATATAGACAAAATAAAAATCGAACATTTTCAAAAAAAAGGCAATAGCCTCAAAACCAAAGTAGAAATTCTAAGAGTTCAAATTGCTATAAACATAGAAGTATTTCTGGAAGAATTGGAAGCTTTGTGTATCGAGACTTTTAGGAAAAAAATAAACATAAAAGATTAAAAGCTTTGAATTTTGGCAAAACATAAAATCAAAACCAATGCTTAAAAAAAGTCTAAATTTCGGAAAAATTTGGAATTTCATAAAAGAAATACTAGATTTAAATCTAAATTTCGAGAATTTCCTTTTTAAACTGGAAATTTTCAGAATCAAGGAAAAATATGAAGTTGACATTAAGGATTACATATAAAATTTTGAGAAAAAAGTCAAAATTTCTAGAAACAATAAAAATTTTCAGTTTAAATTCCAAATTTCAAAAAAACCTAAAATTTACCAGAAAGAAACAAATACAAAAAAAATCAAGTTTTTTCATAAGTCTTGAGATTTGGCTTTTTGGCAAAATGTCAAGGTTAGCCTTTTATTGCCTTTTTTAACAAAACATTCGAAATACGAGTCGAAATTTGGTAAGAAAACCAAAAATGTGGATAAAAAGTCGAACACTCGAGATTTAAGTTTTTTTGAAACAAGTTCAGAAAAAATCGAAATTTCGAGTTAAAAGTAGAAATTTGTGGAATCTCGTATGATGAAAACATTTTCCTTATAATTGAAGCAGACTTTTTGAAATTTTATGTGATTATACAGGATGTTTGGCACATGGACCCTCATAATTGTTTAGTGTATTTGTGGAGTAATTTGAAAGATGTTTGTCTCTAATAACCCTGGTCCTAAATACTATAGTTTCTGAGGAAATAATTTCTTAAGGTGTTGCTTAAGATTATTCAAAATATCTGATTCAAGCTCTCAGAACTATTTTGTTTGCAGTTGTATAAGCGTCGATTTTTTTACTTGTTCTGAAATAAATTCTTGTTTAAAATAAATTATTATTTGATGCAATGGTCCCCGAGAATTTTCGTTGCAAGGGTACAAATTCTTAAAATGAGTTAAAAGCAGTAAACATGTTTAAATTCTAAATTTATTTAAAAGAAAACTAACAGTAACTGAGAGATTTGTTTTTACTTAAAAACTTCAATACCTGCTGAAAATTAGGGATACGAACGATGCGATGATATTTGGACAATACATTTCCCTGTGTAAGGATAGGAAAAGATTGTTCTATTCTTTGACCATCACAGTCCCCGGACATGACATCTCTCGATGTCTATATTTAAGAACGTAAGATAGAACTAGTGTTTGCAGCAAAGGTGCCTACGAAAAAAAATTGTGTTATTTTTTTATTAGTTAACTTTCTAATGAGCCACTAATTTCGTTCCAATAATGTGATTGGAAAAAATATTTCACCTCCATAGAAAAATGGCAACATTGCTCTACTCCGTTCGCTGCAATCATAGTCAATGTTTTCTTTATTACATGATAGACATTTGCAAACTTGTATCCCTAGTTTTCGCCACTTATTGAATGATTTGTATCATATGTAGCGTACTATTAGAAAGAGTATAAACTATAGAAGTTTTTAAATAAAGGCGAACCCTTCAGTTGCTATTAGTTTGTAAAAAAATAAATTTGGAATTAAAAAATGTTTACTACTTTTAACTTATTTTAAAAAATTGTTGCCTTGTAACTAAAATTCTTGTCGGCCATTGCACGAAATAATGATTTATTTTAGACAAGAATTTATTACAGAAGAAAGAGAAAAAACTCTACGCTTATACTATAAACAAAATAGTTTTAGGGACCTGGATGGTAGATTTTTAGATAATTTAAAGAAAATCTTTAAAAAATGCATTTCTCAGTAACTGTAACATTTAGGACCTGGGTCACTTGGGCCAAAAACCTTGCAAATGACCCCACCAATCCACCAAATTATTTTGAAGGTCCGTGCGCCAAACACCCTGTATAAATAACAATTGTGTTACAATTTTCACCCACACATTATAAATCAAGTTCACCACATTGAACTTGCAGGAAGAAAGTAAAATTTCACATTCGCTGATCAATTGCGCAACTACTTTCCCGGAAAGCTCATTATAACCACAAATTATATTTGTGAGATACGCTTTTATGCGACATATACGTCATATTAACTTTCGTACGTTTTGATTCCGATGTGTCGTCAGCGAAATTACAAGAAAATCGCATAGTGGAATTAATAAGTATAATGAGCTTCAGCGAAAACTAAACGGATTTCTACTATTTAATTGAAATTCGACGATGTTCTGATAAATTGAATTAAATTAGATCATCAAAATATTCACAAAAGCGAATAATAAAAATACCAATTAAATAGAAACTTTCAGGGCCTCCAATTGCCAATGTAGTTGTAAAATAAAGACTTATTAAGAGAAATTTGCGCAACAAAGTAGTATTTAGTATTCAACGTTCCTAAAAATAATGTTTTATCAATGTTGAACACAATTTATTACTGCAATAAAGCAGAAATAAAACATTATGAAATGTAAAAATATTGTAGAAAGGTTTAACATATGCTACTGATAAAAATTATTTACTAAACATACTTGAATGCAAACATGAGGAAAAACAAAATGGAAATAGGACAATTATTTTAAATAATTTAGATTTGTATTTTTTAGGTCTTCCTATTTTAAGATAATTAAAAACTTCTAAGCCAATCAAGAATAATATTAAGATTGGTTGATGAAACTTGAAATTAAAAGTACATATCTTGCAAGTTAGTCTTGAAGTATTTAAAATCTCAAAAAAACTCTACTTTTTTATTTTCCTATCAAAATTTTCAAAGTTTTCAGCTAGCCCTTATTGCATGATGTTTTAAATTTTGTTCAATTAAAATGTTATATACTTTATCAATCTGTAAATCCAAGAAAAATATTTGAGTCACTTTGTGATCGTCAATTTAAAAAAATCTTATTTGCTATAAATGGCACGAGTTTTGCTAAATATCAAATTTTAGTTGATAAGTTACATGCAATCGTTGATAAAACTGAAAGTGCTCACGAAAATTGGTTTCAGTTGGGTTCAGTTTCAAATTTAAGTTTCAGTAAACCTCGAAATTGTAAGACAAAGTTGAAATTTACAAAAATATCTGATACTTTGTAAAGACTGAAATTTTTATTTCAATGTAGAATTTTTTCTCGAAATGTTAATATTCAAGTTAAAAATCCAGAAATTCAAAATTTGCTATGGCAACTTTAGGAAAATAAGTGGACTTTCGAGAAAAAACTCGAAACAAAGAAAATTCCAAAAAACTGGAGATTTTTCCAAAATCTTAATTTCAATCTTAAGGTTTCAATTTTTATCTCGTATTTCATATTTTCTTCGAAATTCTGGGTTTAATGTAGGCGAAGAACATTTCGAGAAAAAATATGAAAATTTCCAAAAAATATGTAAACTGCGCTATCCTAATAATGTCGTAATTTTTTATTTCAGTCTCATTAGAAAATGGAATCACACTGAAAATTAATTCAGTTTCTTAGCTTTAATATTTAAATATAAACAAAAATGTCGATTCTCGAATTTTTTTACAAATTTCTAAGGCAAACTCGAAATTTCAATACACGAATTTTTAATGTCAAAACTTCGAGAAAAAAATTTAAACTTCGAGAAAAAACTTAAACTTCGAGATCTGCACAGTAATTAAAAAGCTGGACAAATATGGGGACTGCCGACAGAAGTGGAAACTTAAAACTATCATACAACAGATTTTTTTAATTTTCAAATTGTAATATCAAAAATAAAAATTTCATAATTTGTTAATTAAAATTATTATTTCTAGTTTTTATACCTTTTATATACGTATACAACCTTTGATCTTGTCTATTTTGGGTCTCTGCGACGCTATCTTAATTTTATATTTGCATAGCAAATTTTAAAAAAATATATTTTCAATGTACTGATTTTTCGGTTTGTGCGGTGGCAGATTCGCGGGGGGCGGATTAGCGAGGTTTGAATTAGCGAGATTTGGATCAGAGGTTCGGATTAACGATTTTGTTAAAATCTTCCATATTTTCGAATTACGATCTCATCTCGACAATCGGAGACGTTCGGTAATTGGATGTCAATTTCAAAAATCTTCGAAAAACACGAATTTAGAAAAAAATTAAAACAATTTCAATAATTATATAATTCGCATATTCAATTTAAATACAGGGGTAGGGTTAGATTATCTGGCAAGGATTGTAGTTCAACTTGGCGTTTTTTGGTAACGCGAAACCATTCATTTGTCCCCTATCTTTAGCCGCTTAACGCGCCTGAAGAAGTTTTCACTTTAAAAAAATTCAATGTTTAGTATGAAATTTGCACGTTTTTCCATGAAATTTTTAGTTTATATTCAAATTCTCTTTTTTTTCGAATTTGCGACTTAAACTTCAAGTTGTTAGTTTCGACTGTTATAAATAAAGCCCGGAAATTTAAGCAATATGCTTAAAATGCTTATTATTGCTAATTTTGAGAAGTTACTGCTTAGAAAGCTTATAATAGAAAATATTTGCTTATAGAAACATAATAATGTTTTTTTCACAATCTCATAATATCTTAATTGCATTCTAATTTTCTTTGCTTCTGAATGTTTATTAAAATTTAAAAATCTTCTACTCATTAGCCCTCGCCCTATACAATACAATATATCTCAGACAGTGCAATTGCAGGTATATTTAAATTCCCGAAAAATATTTATTTTATCATTATTATTTCGTGTTTACTACGTTGTAAATGTAAGTTCGTTCACGTTCTTGGGAAATTCGTTCGTACGTAATTTCAGAAAAAAATGCCTAAAGTTGCGTCTTCATTAAAAGACAAATTACAATAATTCGTTCGCGAATTCGGAAAAGACATTTTGTCAACGGATGGTGAACTGCTTGTGTGTAAAGTGTATGAAAAAAGTATTAATGGAGAAAAAAAGTTCCATATCACGCAGCATTTAAATGGAAAATTTCATAGGGAGGCTGCAATTAAAAAGAAAAATTCCAAATAACCTAAAAAACAAGACCTTCTGCAGCCGTTTACGGAGATAAATAATCGCCAGTCTCAGTTTTCCATGGAAGTATGTACTGCCTTAGTTGAAGCCCCGGTATCCCTTTATGGAAAGTACAACACAAATCAATAAAAGGTTTATTTGAAAAATACACTAAAGAAAAGCTTCTCTGTGAATCTTCTTTAATAAAGGGATATTTGGAGAATGCCTATCAAGGAAAACTAGTTCAAATACGTCAAGGCATTGGCAACAGTAACATTTTAGTATCAATAGACAAAACTACCGATGCCATGGGGAGACATATTGCTAATGTAGTCATAGATATATTATTCTAAGAATTTTTTCACATTTAAGCAAATTGTGGACAAAAAGAACTTATTCAGCAACAAAGTCTTAAGAATGCTCTTGGTTTTATTGCGTCTAACTACGCTGATTTGTGTGATTCAATAAGAGCTTTAGAAAAACAAGATGAAAAATGACAGCTTTAATTAAAGTTGTTGAGAATATAATAAAATATATTTCTGGAATTCCTGGAGATAAAGGAAATAAGATTTTTCAAAAATTGCCGCAGGTAATAGGTGCGAATACTGAATACCAAACTTTAAAAATTATTTCATAAATTTTTTGTAGAAATGAAGCTAATGTCGAATTACCAGTGGACAAAACTATATGTTTTAAATATGAAACCATTACATCTGTAGAGGTAGAAAGGACATTTTCTAAATTAAAATATTCTATTTCGGGCAAGCGCCGAAATTTTAGCATAGAAAACCTAAAGCGATATTTAGTAATCACTTGTAATATAAATGATAATGATGTTGATGATGACCAATGTTAGAAAAATTTATATATGTATATTATTTGGAAATAAATGTTTAAAATATTGTTTTTAAAGCTTAAAATGCCTATTTTTAGTGCTAATATAAGCGCTCATTTTAAAAATTTTTGGTTTTTAAACTTCCGGCCTTTAGTTATAAACTATTGAAAATTGAAATTTTGAATTTTTTTGTAATGTCATATCCCAAAATGACATTTATTTAACAGTTTCGTTAAACCAAAACCATATCATTATTGACAAGTATAACAATAGCTGTTAATGTTTTTTAATTTTATCTAACATTTCTTCGGCCCAGTTTGGAAATATTTAAATTTTTATTGTTTGTTGACAATATTCTAAAACAGTTTCTGAAATATGTGAAATATTGTGAAAGGTAAAATTCACTTTCAGAAACCTAGTCTCCCAAAATATTGTTCCTTTTTATTTGGGTCCATATATTAGTTACATCTTAAGAAATTATACTAAAAATAAGAAACAGTATCATGATCACCGTATTTGTTTGTTTACAATTTTTGTTATCATTCAAATGTTGGTATTTTTACACGAATGGGACACTGGGGACAGAAGAAATCACAATTGGATAATAGTTTGGCTTACAGGTACATCATTAAATTCTGAATAAAAAAATGTAAAGCATTTACACCTGCAAAACTCTAGCATATTAGTAGTTAGTAGTAGTAGAACCAACAATTAATGCAATTAATAAAGGAATCTCGTTATTTAAAGAAAAACTAAATGTTTTGCAAAAATCACCAAGATCAAGATACTTAAAGAATTTATTTGCAAAATTTTTAGATAATCGTACGAGTAATATCTATAGAATTTGTTAACGAACTTTTATTGGAGTATAAAACTTTAGGTTGCAATATAGGAGATAAGATTCATTTTTTAGGACTCACATTTGGAATTTTTAATACGAATTCATGGAGCTCTAAGAGATAAGAACGGATAAATGTTTCATCATTACATTCCTGTGGGGAAAAAACATTATCAGGGTAGATCAAATTCAAGAATCTTTGACTGACTACTGTTGGTCGGTCAAAAAAGATCAATTAAAACCTAAATAATCCAGAAAAACAAAGATTAAAAATTCCTAATGTACATATTTTATGTTATATTTCTAGAGTACCAACATTTTTTTAACACTTGACAAACAAATGTCTTAGGTGATGAAGATTTTAAAACTGCTTATTTTAAATGACAATAACTAACACTACTATGAAACAGACAATAAACTCATGTAACACAACGAAACTTAAATTTTGTTGACCATAATAATAAAGATTTAACTTAAAGGACATTTTATTTTCAATGATAGGATAATAGTTATTTATGATACAAGTGTTAAAAGTGACATTTTATTTTGTGAGTGGGGAGTATTGCGGAACGAGCGTAGCGAGTGGAGCAACCCCGCGAACAAAATAAAATCACTTTTAACAAGTGTATCATACAATATTTTTTGTAAAACTGTTAAATTAAAAAAGAAAATCCTGCCTCTAGGGTTAAATTTTCGATTTATTGTTTGCGTGTTGAATTACATAATTGACAATTACATCTGACAATCAAGTCAGGTGCTGGATAGAGTGTAACTAAGTAAAACAATTGTAAGTTGTTTAATGTTTATTAGTAACCACAATTGAACCTGTCCTAAAATATTTTAAATTTTATGGCTAATAAACATGAATTTTGAAGAAAAGATTGGAAATTAAAGCAATTTTATTATTCCACCAGATGTTGAAGAAACAGCAAATACATCAACTGAGATTTATTGCTCCAGAAATCGGGACAAAAATATGATGGTATGAAATAAAGAATCTAGCGGATAACTTCACTCAAAATATATTTTTGAATTACGTCGAAGGAAACTCTAAGTTTTGGAATCTCTTTATGATAAAAGCTAGTTTTCAAATCAAGAACAACTAGAATATAAGCAAGTATTAAAACAAGCGTACAAGATTTTTTTGAATGAAGCTCCAGACCAAATATGTAGTAAAAAGTTGCGTCAAACTAAAAGCAAAATCTGTCCTAGTTTTGCATGGATTACTAGCATAAATATCTCTGCAATTACTTCTCAAGAAAACTAAAATAAGTAACCCTTCAGCTTGTAATAGTAATATTAATATTATAAATAAATAATTTATAACTATTTAAATATGTTTTAATGTTTGGAAACAATATTACACAATAATCAAGGACCAGTCCGTTTAACCAAAAAAAAAATCTTTCTAATTTTTTCAGTACAGCTTTCCATTTAATAATATTGCATATTGCTATATATCAGTGTTTCCTAAATAGTGGGTCTCAACCCGGCACCGGGCCATAAAAATAAAATACCAGGTTGCAAAATTGTCTTCATACTCACAAATGATTAGTTCTTGTACATTAAAATGTAATTAAAACATCTTTTAGTGGATCGGGAAGGGGAAATATTAAAAACAACCGGGTCAGGGCAAAAAAAGTTTGGGAAACGTTGCTATATTTACTTTTAACACTAGTGCGAAAAAACTTTATCGCACTAGTGTTAAAAGTATTTTTGACACGTATTATTATAAAAGTCAATTTTTAGTTGACTTATCGATAAACTAAAAATGTCACTTTTACTGACAGTTTTACAAAAAAAATATTATTTCACACTTTAGAGTGAAATAAAATTTTATTATATGTAAGGGTGCGTTTAGATTAGAGACTTTATTCCGTACATTTCTCTCTGACATAAAATATATTTTCACTCTGACATAAATTCAACTATCCTAATAGAAGCTATCTCCTCCCTGCTGTGCAGATAAGTCTCAGATAGTTTCTCTCAGGATAGTTGACACTTATGTTAGAGAGAAATGTACGGAATAAAGTGTCTAATCTAAACGCACCCTAACAGTCAAATAAATATTGCGTTGTTTTTTATTGGTTTCTATGGAAAAATCAGTACAATTTTGTCGTCCAATTTTGTCAATTTTGCTGAATTTTTACAATATTATATTGTTTTCTAATTTCGAATGACTTTACCAAAAATATTGTATAAAACTCGTGACTAGAATGTGTCTTTTTTACCCGTGTGATTTATAGCACTCGTGAAAAAACACTATTTTAACCACTTGTTATACATATAAAATACTATTTTTAAACTCACAATCTTTGATAAACTCGAAATTGTAAAATGAAAATTGCGATATTATCACTGAAATTACATGTTTTCCTTTAAAGTACTTTAATGGAGTTCCAGTCGTTTCCTTTAAATGTGGATTTTAATCACAAAAGTTTGAGATAAAATTTGTAATTTTAACATTTAACCTAAATCATGAAGTTTTGAATTTACTTCTTATTAATTAAAATCAGAAAAAATAATGCTGTGAACATAAAATGTTGTAATAAATTGCTAGTTTCTTTTTTCGAAGTGTCTGGGTCCAATTTTTCCACGTAATTCTGATTTTTTTAATCTGAAAATCCTTTAAGATTTCATTTCACTCATGATTTTTATCTTTTAAATTACATTAAAAAAAACAGTTTTAATTTCAATCTTAAAAGTTTCAGTTTTAAAACCAAAATTTCAAGAAAATGTGAAAACACGTATTAGAATTATTTGAAACTCTCTAGAAAAAGTCTGACACTTTTTATTAAAGATAAAGGTACAACATGCAATCTATAAACTTGTTCAAAGCCTAACTAATCTGTTGTGTTCATAGTCATAACTTATGACTACCGAAAAGTATCGATAATAATAATAATAATAATAATAAAGTAATTTATTTCCAACAGGTTACATAAAACCCAATTATAGGAAAAACTTACACATTACACATGAATTAGATGTAAATATTGCACATATCAATCGAAAATAACTTAGTGTTGGTAAATTATACATTACAAGATATTGACGATGCAAGTCTTAATTTTATTAAATGATGACAAATTTACATCACACAGATGGGAAACGCTATTGAAGTTATAACAAGCTTTATTTAAGGGAGCTCCATTTAAAATATTTGTTCATGGTTGATTACAGTAAAATACAGAGTTATACCTAGTTTCAATGGAAGAAGTTGAATTTACTTAACAAATAAGGACAATCTATAGCAAAACGTATGATTTTGACTAACAATATGAATAAAATTGAGCAAATAAATCTCTAAATCTGTTCAACAAACTGTAATGATGAATTCCTTTGGGAGGATATGACTGATTTTGTTTCAAGACTAGATATTTTAAAAACCTCCTAATGTTCGATAACTAGGATTTCGCGAAAAATTTTCAGAAAAAAGAAAAATATTCAATATTGTAACTGAAATTTTAAAGTTTTGAATAAAAAGTCCAATACTTAATATTTAAATGAAATTTCAAAAACTTGAAATTAAACAAAATGCTAAAACTCAAAAATTTTAGAAATTTCTTTTTTCAACTTTAAACTTTTCTCGAAATTTTGGTCTTTTTCTCAAAACTTTATGTCAAAATTCAAATCTGCTTTACAACTTTCAAAATTTTCTTAAAGTCATAAATCTTTTAAATCCGAAGTTTAAGCCTGACATTTTTACCTTCGTAAGTTCTAGAAACTTTATATACAGAATGGACCGTAAGTAATAGTACGCAGCGCAAGAGTGGAATTTTTCGTATAAAAATAATGTGATTTAACTATATTCACCTTGCACCAAAAGCTGATATTAACAGAGATACAGGATGTCAAATTTGAAAAAAAAATCGATTATCTAGTATAACTATTGAATAAATTGTAATATAGGCACGAAATTTGGGCCAAAGACGTTTTTTAACTCGACAAACTCTAATTTGCTAACATATTACCAATAACTGATAGGGGGCGCCTGAAGTGCCTTCGTTTTAAATTACTTTGTAAGATATTAAATTTTCGAAGTAGACTTGAAAAAAAGTAATAATAAGACAGCTTTTAAAGTAGTTTATGTCAAATATTACTTTGTTGATAATATTATTACCTAAATTTTGAAAATCTCGGTAAATAAAATGCAAAAATTAAAGACATAATTTATTTTCTAACATAGAAATGTGAGATATGATCTCTGAGTCCGCACAAGAAAATTTCAATAGTTTGGGTAATCAAAGGAGATATTTGGATATGAATTTTAATAAGAGACAGCCACATTTTTAATTGGTTACAATCCCTTTACATGACAAAGGTCATTTCTCGCATATTTAGTTCTGAAAATAAATTTTATTTTGGTATTTTGTTTAAATTTGTTTTACAAATTAAAAAAAAATATATGTGTAATAATAATGTCATACAGAATATATACCTCCTTTGTTTCCTAAAAATCTGTAGTTTGGTATGACCAAAGACGAAGACAACATCATGAACATATGAAAGTTCTTAACTAAGATCAAGATCCTTTTTAAGCTTTTTAAGTGCAATTGCCTTTCATGAATAAAAAAATTCAAAAGATACTTCTTTACCACAACGATAATTAGAAAGGTAATACGAGATAAGCAATATGCGATGTGTATAAAGGGGTAAAACCTTCTTTTCCAGTTTAATAAAAGTCACAGTGATTAATTCAGTGCTCTAATAAAAAAAGTACTAACATTTATTTCATTTGTTTCAGGTATTGAAGAAACTGTTAAACTTGTACAGGGTATTGGTGGTAAAGCATACGGTTTTAAATGTGATATTGCTAACAGAGAGGACGTGTACAGAATAGCTGAAGAAGTCAGAAAGGAAGTCGGCGAGGTAATTGACACACATCTAAAACAATACGGAAGGTATTAATAGTAACATTACATTTTAGGTTACAATTTTAATTAACAATGCCGGAGTTGTTTCTGGGAATCATCTGCTGGAAACATCAGACGAATGTATACAGAGAACTTTTGATGTCAATATTTTAGCTCACTTTTGGGTATGTATTTTATCATTGATCCGGAAAAATAGTTGTCTTAGTGGATTATAAACATAAGTTGAAACATTACTTTAAATAAATAGAGAATATGTGCCCTTTGATTTTTTAGAACAAGGAAACTTTATCGTTTTACCTAAATCATTTTTTTTTCTTTTAATTTCTCATGTTTGTGAGAAAGTGAAGATGGCGAGTTTTGTTAATAAACATGATATTCGAAAGACGATTGTAGATTTAGTAAACAGATAAATTACATTTTTTTATGGAACGACTGGTCCTTGTTATCTTCAAAAATTAAAATACAAATCTTGTCCCCTGAAACCAAGAAAGATTAAAAAACACAACAAAGGTTGCTCTAACGTGTTTCGATAGCCAAGGTATTATCTTCAGAGAGAAATAAATTGCAATTTAAGGCAAATGAAAGGAATACTTTATTATTTCGTTAATCGGTAACTTGGAGCAAAAATCCTGAAACAAATCAATTATAATTTTAAATTTGCATTTTGCGGGATGTTTTTTTTACATGTGACGATTTCTTAGGAATAACGACGTGATTGACGATTTTTTTTTAATAAAAAGTTCAGTAGCTCTTTTTAGGGGTCTTTTAATTCTCTATTTAACATATCGACTAAGTTTTTTAACAAAATATTGCAGTACCAAAGAATTATTTTTTTATTAAAACAAAAAAATTATTTTTAAAATCTTAAGTTACAACATATATTCAAATTGACAACCTTCAGATGTAATACAGTGTGAAAGCCGAGCCGCAACCTCTTTTCGAACTTTTTCTATAATTACCCAATTTATTTGTCCCATCTCATTCAAATGTGTTTTAATACATCTAGATTTTGTGAAGTATTTTGCTATACTTCTTAAGTATTTCTATAAAAAGAAATCTGCAGGAGTTAAATATGGATATTTAGGTGGCCACCTATCTAGGAAGACCTCCAAGTTTGTTCTTACTAAGACAGCATAGTGTGGGGATGCACCATCTTGCTGAAACTAATAATAACTACAAGTTTTGTGCAATAAAGATGAAACCTATTATTTGTAATTAACATAGCATCATTATTCATGTGTACATCTAAATAGGTCACATGAAAAAATCATAACTAACAAATGTTGTGTTAATCTGTTTCAGACTGTAAAGGCTTTTATGCCTAGTATGGTTGAGAAAAACTATGGCCATATTGTGACTATCGCTTCCATGGCTGCATTTGTAGGTGTTAATAAATTAGTAGACTATTGTTCTTCCAAATACGCGGCTCTTGGCTTTGACGAAGCACTTCGAGTTGAATTAGGACACAAAAGGAATCACTGGAGTCAAAACTACAGCCGTTTGTCCATATTTTATACAATCAACGGGAATGTTTGATAATGTACATTCAAGATTTCTGTCTACTCTTAAACCTAATGATGTAGCTGATAGAATAATAGAAGCTATACAAAAAGAAGAACGAGTTGTGATGATTCCTGGTTGGTTTAGATTTGGCCTCGTGCTGAAAGCGTAAGTAGACATAATACCATAAATTTTTACACAAACACTGCCTAACTAAAACAATTGCTATATGTAAAATATTTTATAAGACAGAACATTGGTAATTAAATCCGTTTTACTATTTAAAATCCACATATCCTTTGCTTAAGCTTTATTATCGTAAACGATTATATTTTTTAAATTACAATTCATCAAAATTATTCACCCATTAACTGCCAATTTTTTTCTAAATTTTTGAAGAGAAAATTTGTTTACATACACGGAATCTTGTATAGCAATAATATTAATTTAAAATTATGTTTTGTTTAAAAAATATATCATATTGAAAATATTCCAAATGGTTATTTTGGTATTTTTCCAAAAAACCAACAACAAAATATTCTTTTATTGTATAAATTGTTTTATATATTCAGAAAAACCTGTTCTATGTAGCCATTTTTTCATATATTCCACATATAACACGAAAAACAACACCGATACCGGTAATTTTCACCTTTGTTTACTAATTGCTAAGAAAGGAAATACAAAATACACACCGGCTGTTGTAAACAATATTAACTGACATACATATATTTAATGAAACTAAACTGTAAAATGTTTTTGGTGCCAAATGGCGGAGGTTTCGAACATTCCAAATGGAGATCGTGACAGTTAATAGATTAATGTTGATAGTACAATTGGAATAGTCGAAAATCAAAATTACATGATCAGATTTACAATAATGTAAATGTGCCAGGTGCTGCAGTAATTTATTTCATACACATCAGGATAAACGTATCATTATTAAGTTTTTTTTTTCAATTTTAATTGTTGAAAATTTTTAAACAATTTTTTGAATATAACCATGATTAAATGGGGTGGGGATGTTGTTTCTAAATTCAGTCATGGAGCAAAACAAATGTTCGTTATCTTCTTTTTCAAATCTACATTGTCATTTTGGTCAGATTACTGCTCGAAAACAATTTTTTTAAATTTTGCAATAGTACGCTGCGGAAACACAAAAAAATAAATATAAAAACATCGTACGAATTCTAAATGTGTGTAGGGAAAAGTGAGCAGTTATAAGAAGGATTTTGTTTTTCAAGCATAGCAACCACAAACGTAGATAAATTACAAAGATATATAAAAATACAACTTTTGGCTATTGGAGTTTCTTGAAATCCGTAACGGCGCTGAAAATATATAGAATTTAAGAAAATCAATGTTTCCAAATTTATAAAAGTGATGAGGAGTTGCGAGACGTGACAAAAAATATGAGAAAATTGCAAAATTTTTAACCTTGTAGGTGGTCCGCCGTAAAAAAAAAAGCTTGCTTATACCTGATCTAGATTAAAGTAACCATTTTTCTATCAATTTTACCTTTTAGTAATGAAATCAATTAATCGATTGTTTATTAAATGCGGTTAAAGGATCCAAGTTTGTCCGAATAAAATTCAAAATATAGCCAGACCATTTTGACCTGTCAGTCTTGTTTGTATCCAACAAAACATAACGCTTTATTCTCAATCGTCACCTCATTTAGCCAGTTAATCAATTATCACATTAAAAAGTTAGTTCACCTGAGTCTGTTAGATATATGGCAAAAATTACTACCAAAATCAAAGAAATATTCAAAAAAATCCGTCAAAGCAACAATAAATTTGAAACATCCAAATTATTGCTGAATTCAGTACATGGCTAAAATATACGAACTCAAGCTAAAAAATGTCAGTAAATGTATGTATTTCCACTGCTGGTGTCTCGCTACTCTACATTTTGCATATTTTGGATATGGCTTAATGTTATCAACACACCGAATGTTTATCAACAAGGTTTTTTTTTGTTTATAAAGGCAATTGCCAATAATAATTTTGCAAGTACCCAGTTTTGCAATTAGCTTCAAAAGATGACTTACCATACCATAAACACAAATGGACCAAAAATATTCAAGAATATTTTTGATGACATAATAGAAAGAAACAAATGCGTATTGGGGGAATAAATGCTAATTAAAAAAGTGTGCTTATGTCAAGGAAAACATCTGACACCTATCAGAACATTTCTAACTTTCTTGGTATGGCGGAGATCGACGTGTCTCACAACTACCCATGTCTCAGAACTGTCTACTTTCCCCTATTAAAAAGGAGATTTTATTTCCTTCGTAGGGGTTTTTGAATTTGTTTAACCCTTATTATCATCTTACTCGTTCACAAACTGACATAAACTTTATCATAATGGTTCGTTCTTACTTGCAGGATCTTCCCGATTAGTGTAAGTGCTATGCTTTTAAGAGGATTAGTGCCAGATGCTGTGCCTTGCCATACTTCTAAGCTTCCATTCTTATCAGATTTCAAGAAAGTAACACAAAAAATCAACAACAATATTAGTAAAGCAATAGACTCTTCTAAAGAGGAAAAAAAATCGATAGATTAGAGAATATATTTTAATAAAATGCTTGTAAATAATCACATTAAAATTTAGTTTTATGAAAGTTGTGAAAATTGTTATATTAAAGATTATTTCTTTATGAAAGTGTTCTTTTTACAGATTGCAGGTCCTATTATCCAAAAAATAAAAAATTAATGTTTCTTTTTTTGGTGGAATGGACTGGGCCTTGGTTATCTTCAAATCTTGTCCCCTGCAACCAAGAGACAACAACAACCAAGAAACACAACAACACTTACTATAACGCTATTCAATAGCCAAGCTATAATCTTCCGAGAGATGCCAGTCTTTCAATTTTTTTTTTTATTTCAGGGGACAAGATTAGTACATCGATTTTTAACAATGTGAAAAAATGTTTCGCAAGTTTGATTTTAAATTAATGTTGTCTACTGCATGACCGTCGCCGTCGGTCGTGGTTTACTTATTATACCTTATCATACAAAAACCATGTTTGCAAAGTTTATCACCTGATAAAAGAATGAAATAGTCCCTTTTTCAAGTTATTTGATTTTTGTAGTATTAATGTGATCCATTAAAACTAATTAAAATGAGTCATAGTCTTCTAGGTTGAAAAATAAAATAGGAGCAAAAAATTTTTCGATCCTTTAAAGAGCACTTATTTTATATCCATTGTATTTAGAAAATTATGTAGATTTTAAAAATGTAATAATTTACAGGATGTTCTATTTACAAATGAAAAGTTTGCATCAGTTTTAGCGAAAATGATAGCCGCAGGAATATCATTTTTGTGTCAAAACTAGACATTTCTTAGGTATATTAAGTGTAACAAGATTGAAGATATTATCTTTATAAATAAAGAAAAGGTAGGGGGTGTTCCAAGATCCTGTTACAATCGATATGTGATAATGATACTACTCTATTTTGTAACCCGTGCCCAGAAGCGGATTTAAGGGTGTTCAACTGTATAGGGGTCTCCATAAAAAATTGATGACCTTTTTTAGTCATTAAAAGGATTGGAAACACTGTAAGAGAGAAGATTTTAATTTTGTAATGAATATTATATAGAAAGTTTTTGTATTTCTCAGGGGCTTCTACCAATTTTAATCCGCCCCTGCCAGTGTCACCACTTCATCTAATGTCAACAGTTTTCAAATGGTTATTTTTGAGAGAACTAATCAGATTTTAATGAGGCAACTAGTATGTTATTACTTTATTAAAATAGCTAGCTTTAAAATCATAATAATTTTCATATGGTTAATTTTAGTAGATTTTAAGTTAGGTATTACGAAAAAACCATTTTTGAGCAATCTTGCAGTAAATATTGCACAATGGGACCTCTGGTGGACATCTAGGGATAAACAAGACCCTGGAAAAGATTCGAAAATGGTTTTATTGGGTTAACTGCAGGAAGGAAGTCGAGTGGTGGTGTCGGAAATGTGTCACCTGTGCTGCATCCAAAGGTCCTCGTACAAGAACCAAAGGGGCCCTAAAGCAGTAAAATGCGGGAGCTTCATTTGAAAGAATTGCAGTTGATATGGCGAAACCATTTCCAGCATCAAAAGATGGAAACAAGTACATCCTGGTGGCCATGGACTATTTCAGTAAATGGTCTGAAGCTTACGCCAACCCGAACCAGGAGGCTATCACAGTCGCAAGAATTCTTGGGGAAACTTCGGCTGCGATTTGATGTTTAGATTACCAAGGGAGACCTTCAGGGAGCCGATGGGTTTCGTAGACGGCTTGAGAGAAGCGATATTGAAGACACATGCCCTGGTGCGGACAAAGATCAACTTAGCGAAGGACCGAATGAAAACAAGATATGACGCCAACCATGGAGGTATCAGTAAGGGCGAATTGGTATGGCTCTACAACCCTCAGCGGAGGAAAGAAGTTTCGCCGAAGTTTACGCCATCTTGGAAAGGGTCGTACAGAGTGCTCAAGAAAATAAACGACTTGGTATACAGGATCCAGCGTAGCAGCCAGTGGCGTAGCTAGAGGGGGGCGGCAAGGGCGATCCGCACCGGATGTCACCCACTGGGGTTGGTACCCGATCGTAAACATCAATAGTACCACCTATAAAAATTTGTAAAACTATGGCAAATTGCATAATCGCCACTCATAAAATAATATATATATATATATATATATATATATATATATATATATATATATATATATATATATATATATATATATATATATATATATATATATTTAGTATTTGTTTATGATCGTAGGGTATGTTAATTAATTTTGTTTTAGGGTAAGTCGATCAGTAGAGGTACAGGTAAAGAATACTCTTTATCTATTTCCAAGCTTTCGAAGCTTTATTTTTGCTTCATCATCAGGGATTAGATTTGAGATTTGACTTTTGTGAAGTGGTATACATCCTACTATATATTACATTACATTAGGTTTTTTTAAATGAAGGATAACCATTCCTGTCATTACATTGTCCATTATGTGTTTACTTTGCTACATGCAATTATCTTATTACTATTTCAATTTAACCAACATTTAGGTCCTTTTTGGGAATAGGATGGTTCGTTATTCCTTGGTTTTTATTGTTACCAAAAAGGACCTAAATGTTGGTTAAATTGAAATAGTAATAAGATAATTGCATGTAGGAAAGTAAACACATAATGGACAATGTAATGACAGGAATGGTTATCCTTCATTTAAAAAAACCTAATGTAATGTAATATATAGTAGGATGTATACCACTTCACAAAGGTCAAATCTCAAATGTAATCCCTGATGATGAAGCAAAAATAAAGCTTCGAAAGCTTGGAAATAGATAAAGAGTATTCTTTACCTGTACCTCTACTGATCGACTTACCCTAAAACAAAATTAATTAATTATATATATATATATATATATATGTATATAACAATAATATGTAAGTGCCCACTTGCCTAGTAACTTTTTATCATTCAGGACCACTATAAGCGATTTTATTTGGTTTCACAGTGAGCTCAAATAGGTGTCACGAGCAAAATCAATTGACAATTACAATTTTTTCAGTGCACACACTCGATCGATCGAGGATTCCCCCAAAATGTAGCTGTTTTTATCTTCCAATTTCACTACATAACTGTCGCTAGTCAGGAGATGCCTTAAATGATATGATAAAGCAGCAGTTTTGAGGGGCATACACGGGGGAGTGCAAGCTATTATAAAAGGAAAAAAAATAAAGCAGTTTTTGTTGATTGTATAGATCATTCAAATAATTTGTGTTACATTTTTCGGAGCAGTAGAAGCAATATTCAACTTCTTTTCTGCTTCCACAAGCCGCTGGAAAGTGCTCCTCAAACACAGCAAAGCATCTGTTAAAAGACTTTCGACAACGGGCTGGAGTACTCATTATGCTGGAGTAAAAGTATTAGCTGAAAATTTTGATAAGATTATTTCTGCGATTGAGAAACTATGTGACCAAGAAGCAAATTTAGACACCAAGGGAGCTGCACAAAACCTTATATCTGCTATGTGCAATTTCTTATTTCTTTGCTATCTTTTCTTTTGGAATATTGTATTAAGGGAAATGAACAATGCTCAGATTGCATTACAAAGTAAAGGCTTAAGTGTTGATGAAATAAGCATAAAATAAGAAGCACTTCGTCTTTTCATTGAAGAAAAACGGATGCATCTTGCAGAAGACGCACTAGACTTTGCAGAAGAGGCAATAGACTTTGCTGTACAAAAATCGGAAGAATAAAACATTCCGATGGAACGACGAATTCGTCGCAAGATACGCATGCCCAGTGAGTCGGCGTCGTCCACCGATGCTGGACCTACACTTAGAGCGGAACTTCAAAAGGACATATTAGAATGTTTTAACAGATTCAATATTGAACTCGAAACATGTAGCGAAAGATGTAGCTTCATTGTTTGAGGTTGTGCAATCAAAAACTTTGCTTTTGACAAACACTGAAGAGTTAAAATTTGCTATATCAAAATTTACTGACCTTTACGATGAGGTGTCAGAAACAGAACTCCTCCTAGAGATACCAAGACTGAGAAGACATTAAAAAGCGGCCATGTTACTGTTTTTGATTGGGTGACTCTGACTATTTGAAATGCATTGCGGAATGAGATTTTACAGAATATCCTCCGAATCTAATAGTCGCACTAAAATTATTTATAACAATATGCATATCAGTTGCTTCATGTGAGAGGAGTTTCAGCAAATTAAAATTAATCAAAAAAAAATTACTTGCGGGCTACAATGACTAAAACCAGATTAAACAATCTTGGCATTTTAACAATAGAACATAAAGCAACACAAAATATAAATGTCGATGATGTGATTTAGGAGTTTGCAAGTGTTAAAGCTAGAAGGAAGAAATTTTAATTTTTCACCAACTAAATTTGTTTCACACATCGTTGATTAATAATAAAATAATGTATAAAAATAATTTATAATATTTTAATAAAACATAAATTATTACTACTTTTTTATTCTAGAAGTTTTCATTAAGTTTTGGGGTGACACCTACAATATCCACCCCGGGTGCCACCCATGCTAGCTACGCCGCTGAGTACCCTCTCAACAGACTTTGCAAATATAGTAGCGAAGTGACTAATTGGAACTGATTGGAACCATAAGTCTTAAGAGGGTGGCAGTATAACAAAATGTAATTATAGAGTTTACTTACCTAAGGAATTTTTCTAGAAAAAGTTGATAAGGGAACGCGGCCGCGATAATAAAGCAAGCGGCAGGATAAGCGCTCCAGAAATTTCCGCAAAGATAAGCCTTATCTGTATGGATTTAGTCTAGAAAACCGGGAGGGTATATAAACGCGATCGGCTTTACCTCAGTAAGTTAGTCAATGAATAAGTTAGTTAATTAAACAGCGTTAGTGAGTTAATTAGTTGATCAGTTAAATGAATTAGTCAGTTGTGGTGTTCTGAGTTCAATTTGGAAATAAAATGATTACAATTCACGCAGTATTAATCATTCAAACCGATAACGCGCAACAATATTCTTTCAAAAATGAGTTATTGGTAATAACCTAAAATCTATTTTAAAAAATGGGCCTGAAAAGGTAAGGGTGTAAATGGTTAATCTGAATTGGTTACTTTACTGATATTCAGACTGATGTTTGTGAATTTTGCAAATTATTGCTTCTTAATAGTAATAGAGCTTCATTTTGAAAATTTTTCCAGAAATGGTGTGGAAAATAGAACGAGTAAATTAACCTGATGTTTTTCTTCTATTTTCCGTTTTATTCTTAGAAAAAAACTTCTGAGCCGACGAAGATTTTATAAGTGACAATAAGATTGTGATGGCTGGATTTTCAGAGACATTGTGTTAAAAAGGCGTCCATACATCACTCAAGCTAGTCAAAAAGGAAGAGTTAGGTAGAAAAATTTGAGGGCTGCATGAGGTCAGCTGAGTGAAAGAAAAGTTACATGATTATTATTTTATTTTATTAGAAATAATTAAAGCAGCGTTCAGAACTTCTTCCGAGATTGGAACTACAAAAACTGTTAGACGCTTCGGCCTCAAAAAGTGCTTCTTTAGGAACAAAAAGAACAATGAGTAAAAATTACAAAGAAAATATACAAGAAACGAAAAACAACATTCAAAACAGCAGAGCACGGTAACTCAGTATGTTTACCATACCAGAGGAGTTTCACCTGCGATATGGTGGACATTCTGAGTTGCCCAGCTCTTCTGTCTAAACAATCTGGTCCTTTGTACCAATGTTTTTCTAATTTTCAGGTATTGTTTCTTTTGTACCTGAAGAAGCCCCCTCGATGATGGGTGAAACGTCGAATACTTTTAGTAGTTCTTTGACACGTTCCAATCCCGGAAGAAGTATATCTTATAATGATGAAAGTGTACCTGCTTGTTTAATTGCGATGACGAATATTTTAGAGAAATAGAAGTATACATAAATTTTAGTCAGTGGAAAATTATGATAACTGTAATTTAGGTGTGGATTTATTTCCGATTCTTCAACGCATTTATACTATCTACTTCGTTATTGCCTAATCTGTCCACAGTTACAATTGCACCTTTGAATATGTTTGATAAGATTAGATACAACAAAAAGCAGTGTCGGGTATATGCTGTGTATGTGTAATGGGAAGTGTATTTATTTTGCTTATTATTAAAAGCAACCTGTAGTTTTCGTAATTTTTATTAAATGTTTGTATTTTTAGATTTCTGTATTTTAAAAATACAGGTAATTATTTTATTTGTCAAAAAATACAACCACATTGTCGGTACATTTTTGCCATTTAAACAGTAGCTTGTTAACAACTGTCTAGCTTCGAGGAGACAACGCTCAAGGGCACCAATATGGTTAAATTATTTTCATTACTATTATTCTGTCTTGTACTATTTATAACCATAAAAGGAAAATATGCAAAACTTAATAATACCATTGATTGCACACAATACAATGCTAATTGTGACTCGTGTTTAAAAGCTTCACCGAGTTGCCACTACTGCTACATGGTGGTAAGTTTAAATTTTATTGTATACAGCTTCACGTGTACTGTACAAGGTATAGTCAAACCACCCTATAACGAACCTCCATTTACCGAATACCTCTATATAACGAATTTTTTCAGTGAACGTAGCATTTTAAGCAAATTTACACGTAATGTTACCTCCATTTAACGAACAGGATACCTTACAAGGAATTTTTGAACCAAGATTTTTTATTATTAGATTTTTTATTATTAGTTTTAATTAATAATAGCCTTCCAGAGAAAGTTCTTAATACCTCATGCTAATGACATTCCAAGGTTTGATTCGTTTATAATTGCCTCTTATTCAAAATAAATACTAAATTTTTGGGATACCCCATGCTAATGACGTGGTTTACCTGCTAGTATAAACGGGGTTTACAGTTTGAGAGCACACCTGAATTTGTTTTCAAAGCCTTAAATAAGTGCGAAGCATTTTTTGAACAGCAAACATTTTCTAAATTTTCTCTTCAAACAGAAATAGCAGATTTTTTTTTAATTAAATTTAATTTATTTACATATGTTTGTTTATATATTTTTAAATAAATGTGTAATATGAAATTTTAAATGTACATTGTGCATTTTTAATGCTACCTCCCCATAACAAAAACCTATTATAGGGAATTTTTGTAGGTT
The DNA here is from genome assembly GCA_028583605.1 of Dastarcus helophoroides. Taxonomy (NCBI): domain Eukaryota; kingdom Metazoa; phylum Arthropoda; class Insecta; order Coleoptera; family Bothrideridae; genus Dastarcus; species Dastarcus helophoroides. Next base: position 24,130,496 of record CM053328.1, on the reverse strand, counting down.
CTTGGAATTCATTATAAGGAGATTTGACTGTACTTTTACTATACCGAAAATGCCAAAGTTGGGTATAAAATTAATAATAGCAATATTTAACGATTTAAAGAAAATCGGTAATAACAGATCAATTTATATTTCTTTAAAGTACCATAAGTCTTCTGACGGGCAAAAATTGATAATGATTCCTCGACTTTTCAGATAATATATTGTCATAAGTATTTCCTTTTAATGAAACCCTCAATTTTTTGTCACTTGTTTTTGATTGCTTTTGCCTGCAGGTATCAAAAAATTGGCTCCATATACAGGATGGACCATTAGTAATGGTACACAGAGGTGGATTTTTCGAACAAAAATAATGTAGTTTAGCTATATTTACCTTATACCAAAAGCTGATATTAACAGAGATGCAGGGTGTCAAAGTTGAAAAAAAAAATCCGATTTTTTCGTCTAACTATGGAATGAATTGTAATATAGGCACAAAATTTGGCACAGAGGGGGTTTCTTAAGTCGACAAACTCTAATTTGCTAACATATTACCAATAGCTGATAGGAGGCGCTATCTGCGCTATCCTGCATAATTCTAAATCATCATAACTTTTTTGTGCACCTAGGTTTAATAATTTTAAATGGGTTTTTTTATTTCCCTATATTTTTTAGGTAAAAAAGGGGTACTTTCTAAAAGTTGATACGAGCAACCGTTTTCAAGATATTTGCCTTTAAAGCTTGACGTGCCTTGGGTTTATATTACTAAGATATTAAATTTTCGAAGTAGGCTTGAAAAAAAAGTAATCTTAAGACAGCTTTGCAATTAATTTATGTCAAATATTACTTTGCTGATAATATTATTACCTAAATTTTGAAAATCTCAATAAAGAAAATCCAAAAAATTAAGACGTAATTTATTTTCTAACATAGAGATGTAAAATATGATGCCTGAGTCCGCCCAAGAAAATTTTAATTGTCTGGGTGGTCAAAGCAGATATTTGAAGATGAATTTCAATAAAAGACAGCCAGATTTTTAATTGTTTACAATCCCTTTACACGAAAAAAGTTATTTCCCACACCTATTTTTGAAAATAAATTTTGTTTTGGTAATTTATTTTAATTTGCTTTAGAAATTTAAAAAATATGTGTAATGATAATGTCAGTAGAGTAAGATTTGATATAAACTATTTTAGAGTCAGTTTTATTACTTTTATTTTGAATCCTACTGCGAAAAATTCACATTTACATAACTTAAAATAAACGTACGTCAGTCAAACTTTGAAGGCAAATATCTTGAAAACGGTTGCTTGTATCAACATTTAGAATACCTTTTTTACGTAAGAAATGTAGGTAAGTAAAAATATCTATTTAAAATAAGTGTACATAAAGGCACAAAAATAGTTATGATGCTTTAGAATAATGCAAGGTAGCGTAGGTGGCGTCCCCTATGAGTTACTGGCAATCTGTTAGCAGATTAGAATTTCTCGACCAAAGCAACCCCTCTATGCCAAATTTCTTGACTATAATGAAATGTGTTCATCAGTTATGTGAAAAAATCACAATTTTTTTTTTTCAACTTTGACACCCTGTATCTTTGTTAACATCAACTTTTGGTATAAGGTAAATGTGACTTAATCACGTTATTTTTATACGAAAAATCTACCCTTGCTCTATGTACTATTACTTATGGTCCATCCTGTATAATACATCCCTATGGTGGATTCCCAGAGCCCACGCGCAAAACGATAATGCTGCCATTTTTCCACCCCCATTATTATACACAGTATTTATAACGACTAAAAAAAATTCTAAATATTTATACAGCCTTAATGGTGAGATAAAATAAAAACTCATACCTTGCATCGCAATTTTATAGAGAAAATAAGTTAATATATCGTTAAAATAAACTGCAGAGAACCTGTTAAAATAAAGAAGGTTGTTGAAAAGTTTGCAATTTACAGCTGAAAAATAATTTATATTAAGCAAGCCAACATTAACAATATATAAAAAAAATGAGATTATTATTCAATTTTTTGGATTTCAGCAACCCAAAGAACCATTAGAAAAATCCGAAAAAAATTTAATTATAGCCTAATATTAAAGCAAAGATATTTCTCGTAAGATACAGTGGAAATTGAAAGTGGAAATTACTCAATGGGATTTAGGTTTCTTGAGTATTTATGTGGCTGACTAACGACTATGAGTTGAAAATGTTTATAGTGAACGTATCTTATTGATAGACCTAAACTGTCCTATGGTGTTTATGGCAAATATTTTCAACTGTAGCATGTTCGACTGTTTCATTACAAAACATTTAATTGACTGTGTTGTTCTTGCTTTTAGCCACAACCCTTGTTAAATTATTCTGTTGCCAACAAAATGTAAATTAAAGTTCAGATAAATGGAGCATATTTATCAAATTCATGACAATTCGCGGCATGACATATTAGGTGGCTTTCAAAAATATCATTTTTTCTTACCAACGAACCTAGGCTCTGTACCATGCACTTCAAACTCTTCCCCTCCATGAATCAGTCACGGCCCATAAAGTCGTACACGTCTGCATATAAATTAAGAATTCAACAAGGCCATTGGAATCAAAAATACCTACAAAATATCAATTTTAGGGATTTGACAGGTCAAGATGTAATACTTTGGAAAATTTGGATAAATGTGACCCTATGTATTTGGAAGTCAACAGTCCGTCGCTTGTATCAAAAAATCAAGATCTCGAATTCCTTAGTAAAGGAGAAGCTTCTATTCAACTGAAACCGCAAAGCGCATGGTTAAATTTAACAGTCGGTGCGTATGTATATGTATATCATTTAGCTATTAATGGGATTGTAAAATATTAATAACATCCAAATTCTGCAAAAACTGCAAGAATTAACCACACACCTTACAATGTTTACTAACTCCAAGGTTATTGTCTTAGTACTGTTTTGAATCTTAGTTCAAACATGTTCCGCCAATTTTTTATTTCACTTGTAAAAGTGTTTTAATAAATGCAAAATGCATAATAAACTTATTTGAGTATATAAAACCACTTTTGTTTGACTACATAAAAAAATACATATATTTATATTTCATGGTTGAAATTGCCCCACCATTTGGTTGAATGTACCCCGCTAGTGGGGCAGTTTGAGCAATTTGTAAGGTTTTTTTTTAAAACGTTGACTGCTGGTACCAAAAATATTTTTAAAATGCTAAAAGTTAGCCAGTTTTGTAAGTAAAGGATTATATGTAGAATGCTACTTAATCCATAGTAACCAGATTTTCCTAATACAATGGCAAAAATGGTACATTAAATAAAAAATGATTGATTCTGTGCCCCTTCCTCTAAATGCGAATTTAGTTTCATCAGTTATAATATATTATATAAAAATAAGAGCACTTGAGATTCTTTCCATTACGCCAAAATATTAAAAATAAGTCATCGTTTTTGCTCAACTGGTATCAAACCTACTAACATGATTAGAGTTAACCATATCCCCTGATCACATTCAAATTAGTCATTAAAAATTAATATGCAGTTTACAGCTCCACACAATTTAGAGCTAAAATAAAGAGAAGGTTTATGTAAGCTATCCAAATCAAGTAAGACCACGTTAAAATTTAATCCCTTGTAAATTTGACGTCATTTACCAAAAATTTTTCAAATTTTAATTGAATATAACTTGTGCAGTTGGATATCTCCATGCACAATATGGATACCTTTATATTCCATACATTCATAGATCCAGAAACCTGTAAAAAAAGGTTTACTTTTGTAAAAGCAAAAGTAAAAGTGCCCCAAAAAAATAGTAAAAGGGATGCAATTAATTTATAAAAGCACTCGGAAAAGGTCAATTCAATCCCGATGGCACACTTCAACGTCAATTCAGTCCTGTCATAATAACTGTAGGTGCGTCAATTTAGTCCCGAGCTATCGAATGAGATGCGTCAATTCAGTCCCATTGAAATTAAATATGATATTGGTATATAGAAACCCTATGTACAGGGGAAATAGCTTAACTTTTATATATTTCCCTGTTCAGGGGTTAGGCTGTGTCATAAAAAAATGTTTAAAACTTGTAATACAGACAACCATAAAAATATGAAAAATTTATTGTGTGATAAAGTTTATATGTATACAAATTAAAAGCAAACATGGGTAGTTATACTTTAATATATGGGCTAATTAAATTAATGGGAAGAATTTTAAACGAAACCTTTTTCACAAATTTAAGAGTAGTAATATCTTTTCTGGTTAACATATTCATTACTTTTCTTAAGTTATTTTCTTTTTCAATAATAGATTTGCTTTTTTTGTTTCTTAAGTGAATGTACGCCTCACTTTTCCATACTTCAAAAAAGGTAACAATATTAAGGCGTGGGCAATCAAAAAATCTATTTAGCCGTTCGTAGAAAGATTCGCAGGAATTGATCGTTCTGTTGATTGAACTAGAAAATTTCGCTCACATTTGCAGTAGAAAAAGCAAATCTTCCACAACATAAATGTCTAATGCATAATCACGAAATTCTATCATTTTTTCATCACAAGGGATTTCAATGAAGACATTGAATACATCTTCAGCAACATGGAGGTCCCAAAAATAACTTCAAACATTTTCCGTTCTCTGACCCGTACTCTCAAGATAGACCTAGAGACTAAATTTTGCGATACCAATTCTGCCATAAATGAAAACGAAAACATTATCAGGTGCAGCTGGACCCTCATTAACGTTAGATACTTGGGACTGAATTGCTGTACGGGCCCTAAATGACTCCGAACTGAATTGACGTAATTGTCAAAAAAATTAAGAATCATGGAACTGAACTCGCGTCAACCCCTTTAACTCAGTATATGAGGTGAAACTCATCTGCTTAGAGCTTATACTGTAGAATGAAAACCAAAATTGAAGATAAAAGACCACGACAGCTGAGTATGTCAACAATACCAAAGATAAAATATGTTCGAAATGAAAATGACACAAAAGACAAAATAACAAAGGTAAGAGCAAGGTATATTAACCGCCTCAAAGACGAAACCTTTTGATAAGAAAAAAAATGTTTGTGCCACTTCGCTTTGGTAGCTACGCCTTTGGTATGATTGAGGCACTGAATTACCATATCCTCCTGTGCTGAATCTGATTTCAATTTTTTTTTAAAGTCCCTACAATAGTGGGGAAACGTCGAACACTTTCAATCATTTCACTCTCTAGCAGAACTTTATCAAAATGAAAAAAACAATTATAATACGTTTTCACCCGCCAGTTTGAACGTTTTAAGTAGTTCTCCAATTAATTTAGACTTATTTTTAGGGATGCCGGTCAATTTAACATTCGAATATAGACCAGCTGAAAATTATCCTCTTGATCTGTACTATTTAATGGATCTCACTTATTCGATGAAAGATGATTTAGAAACACTGAAAATGATCGGTTCTGAATTTGGCAAAAGTTTAAACAATATTACGTCGAATTACCGATTGGCTTTCGGGTCATATGTAGACAAAATTAGTATGCCCTTTTATGATACATCCCCCGAAATGATAAATAATCCTTGTTATAAATCAGAAGTAAAGGAATGTGCTAAGGGTTATTTATTTAAACATATACAAAATTTTACGAATGATATTGCTCTATTTGTTGAAAAGGTAAGTAAGCAATTCTATACTCTGAAATGATTATTTGCAAGCACTACGATAACAATTTACCAATGATGGCCATTGATTAGAACAACCCGATGACCATTTGAACTAAAAGCTTTCCCAAAAGATATCAGTTTTTTTGAAAATCGGCCACAGTCTGTAACTGTTACCATAGACTTGCAAAAAACTGCTTTCTTATCCGCAATTTGGTCTTCTTGTCATTTGTACAATGTTTTTTCGAATTTTGAAATTGTCAAATAAGCTTAATTTAATTACTTAATTATAGCTATTATTGTAACGAGACGAGATTATTATGCGATTTATAATAATCGATGACATTGCCAGGCGACGAGAAGTTACCTGGCCACGTCCTAGTTTGTTTAAATAGCTAATAATCGAGTTGCATTTAAAGCTTTATCGTATCATTGACAACGATGACATAAAAAAATCAACAAATTTTTAAAATGAAATTTGTATCTTGGGTATTATAATAGGTAACTAACGTATTATCTGCTACTATGTTATTACGAAAGTGCTATAATATTATGCGGTTAATAATTATCAATAACGATTTAACTTAAAGGACACTTCATTGTCAATGATGCGATAAAATAAATTATTTCTCAATTTATATCTGACTATTATATTTGTCGAATTCAAATTGCAAATGTCGCACGGGTTCTACTAGATCTCAAATATAGCAAATATGATGTTTTACCAACCTGGGTCATCAAATTATATACTCAGCAAGCAGTGGGATTCAGAAATAAAGGGTGATTTAGTTAATGTGAAAATATGATTTAAATTATACTATGGAGGACACATTTGCAGGTACAAAAATTTTAATTTTCGCTCTTCATCGCTACAACACATAATATTAGTGAATTTTTTTAAATGGAATGCCATATTTTTATTGCATATTTGAATTCTTTGTGCCTTTCTTGACAACTTTAATATTTTCTTAAATCACCCTTTGTTCCTGAGATATTGCACTATCCCAATCTTGGCGTAACATCCTGTATAGTGTTTCATTAAAAACCGGAATTCTCGAAGCTAGAGAGACAAATATGATAAGTCAAACATGCTTTACCAACAACCCTTTTTTTCCCATTAACGTCCTTTAATTTGCCATTGGCCAATTTCGTTATTTAGATCGAAAAGAAAACTAAACTGAGTGCCAATGTCGATAATTTAGAGGGTGGAGTGGAAGCCCTTTGGCAGGTTTTAGTCTGTAATAAAAGTATTAACTGGAATACTAAAAGCAGAAAAATAATCGTTGTTCCAACACAAGGACAAATGCACATGGCTGGTGACGGAATTCTAGCTGGAGCTGTTAAACGAATAACAGACTTATGCATGATGGACAAAGATGGAAATTTAATGGAATCATTATTATATGACTATCCCTCTATTCAAGAACTTCATAATAAACTAAAAGAAAAAAAGGTAAGGCATCACTTTATCTGATTGAATTTATAATTCTGTACTTTGTTAAATAGGTGAATTTACTTTTTGCTGCTACCAAAGACGTTTTTAATTACTACAGTGAGTTTCAAAGAGCCATGAAAAGTCACGCATTTGTAGGAATATTACAAGATGATTCAAAAAACATAATCCAGCTGGTTGGCAAGGGTTACAATGACTTCTTCAAGAGGATACATTTTCTAGTGAGCGAACCAAATGCACCTCTAAGTTTAAAATTTTTCAGAAATTGTGATAACGTTACATACGAAGAAGGTGGCAATTGTGATAACATAGAACCTGGAAAAACCTTCAGATTTCGATTACAACTGGAATTACTTAAGGAAACAGAACTAATGGTATAATTTTTAGTAGGACAAAAAATAAAAGTTGCAAATAAAGATCTTTAATTACTTAATGTTCATTTTCAAATTAATTTTAAATAAAAGAAAACACTTGCCCCTAAAGCAGTATTTTGATTTTTTCGGTATATTTGCTACAAATTTTCGTATCTGAATCTTTCTTTCTGTGTTACCTCGAGTTAAGGTTAGAGGTCCCCTAAGAGTGTTTTAATTTCTCTATAAAATTAGTTGACTACATCAGTTATCAGATAGATCTATCACTATCATAAGGTAGATACTAAATAACTCCAGGAATGCAAACCTAAACGCTTTTTTGTTCAAAAAATCCAAAACAGGCTTTTGTGCTACATAACTACTGTTAGGTTAATATTAATATTGCACCGAAAAATAATGCAAAAATAAACATCTTTGGAAATGGAAACAGCATTTATTCACAAACTTTTTTTTTCAGTTTAAATAAATTCAAACGCTTGATTATTTTAATTTTTTGATTTACTTGTGTTTTAGTCATATTATCGGCTGTAACAGGAGCATGGTACACCCTCTTTTTCTTCTTTATTTATAAAGGTAAAATTTTCAAACTTACTACACTTAATGTACTTATAAAATGTCAAATTTTGACGTAAAAATGACATTTCTACTGCTGTCACTTTCGCTAAAAGTGATACTAACTTTTGATTTTAAAATAGAACACCCTGTATATTATTACTTTTTTGGAATCTGCACAATTTTTTAAATACAATGCCTCTAAAAAAAGTGATTGTTAAAGAATCTGAAATTTTGTTGGTCCCATTTTATTTTTCAACCTAGAAGGCTATGACTTATTCTAATTAATTCTAATGGACCAGATTAATGCTAAAAAAATTAAATCACGTGAAAAAAGAAGTATTTCATTCTTTTATCACGTGATAAAGTTAACAAAAATGGTTTTTATGTCATAACTTCATTTTCTTAAATAGCACCATATTGGTAGTGTGGTACCACCAAAGAGTATAATTAATGGCGAATCTAACCATATTTTCGTTTTTGCTATAAAATCAATAGAACTGAAGTTACAGTTTAAGGATTTCAAAATATTCGATTTCAGTGTATTTGAAGATTTATTCAAAAAGAACATAAGATAGCTGTGGAAAACAAATTTAGAAAAAAGACACTTCCTAGGTTTTCCTAATTTAATTTTTTGCAGCCCTAATGTGGTCAGGTAGCGTTAATTAGGATGAGTCATGACCTTCTAGGATGAAAAATAAAATGCGACCAAACAATTTTAAATCCTTTAAAAATCACTCATTTTATCTGCATTGTATCCAGAAAATTATGCAGATTCTAAAAATATAAAAATATTACTATTACTATTACTATGGGGTCGGTCATCCCTGCAGCACTGAAGCTATCGCTTAGTGTCCCGTATATAGTCCAACTGTCCACCTGAAGTAGTTTTTGCTTAACTGTAATAGTTATCTGGCTCTCTTTTCTGACGGTCCATCAATAAACTTCCGTGATTGTCTCAGACCATTGACACCCCTCCAGTGAGTGCTGTGTTCTTTTCTTAGGAGTTCCTTTATTGCCTCTTTTGCCGCTTTGTAGTCAAGCGGACAAATAGGCTCCGGCCCTATTAGAGGAAACTCGGCTCCCCTTTTGGCTAGAAGGTCTGCTGTTTCATTTCCTTCCCCGATGAGCCTCAACCCATTGGAGTATAACTGTATTGTGCTGTAAAAGTAAACAGAGTGTTCTATTTAAAAATCAAAAGTTTTAGCGAAAGTGACAACAGTAGGAATGTCAATTTTATATCAAAATTTGACATTTGATAAATATATCAAATGCAGCAAAAGTTTTATCTTTATAAATAAATAAAAATTAGGGGGTGTACCATGATCCTGTTACACCCGATATGTGTTGGATTTTATTTTAGGAAGAAACTATTAGTATAACAGAACAATCACTCAATGAAAATATTACGCTCCATATTAAGTACTTCGGAAAATGCAAATGTTTGACGAAAATGGAACAAGAACTACATTGTGTACATGGTGATTACCGATGCGGCGAATGTTACTGCCACGAAGAATGGTAATTAAAAAAATATCTTTAATTTTACTCGAAAATGTTATATTTTAATTCTAAAAATGTCACGTAGGTATAGGAACGCGCAACATTTCTGCTTTAGCACATTTTTTCTTCTTTCACAGGAGCGGCAACCTTTGTAACATTTCGTGCAGCACTGATATTAACCTCTGTAGGAAAAATATTGATGGAGCACTGCAAACGTCCTGTTCTGGAAGGTAACACATAGAAATTAATTTCCGTTTAAAGTAGTTTTAGTCGTTTCAAAATATTTTCCAACAATAATTGCTTTTAAATCATTTTATGAATCATTGTTCTGCTTGTAGTCTATTGAATTAACTTTTCCCTTAAAAAATGTTCGGCACATCTAATTTTTTTTCATTAAGTTGCAAGAATTGCATAAGTGCATCATTAAAAATTTGTAGGAAAAAATGTTAAGGCGTTGTAACATTTTCTTTATTAATAGTAAATAAAAAAGTTTTTACAAAGAGAATTTATTGAGCTTTGTATTCTAAAAGAAACTAATTTGGAGCTCTAAAATTTCAAATAATCTCAACCAAAAAAAACTCAGAGTAAGTGTCCAAAATGTAAAATTCTTCTAATCTGAGGAAAATTTGAGCTGGATATTCAAAGGAATCTAACTAGAACTCTAAAAGTTTTCATTAGACTGCACGTGCGTTGACAGGATTTATTTCATGGAAAAGTAATACTCATCCTTGAAAAACTTGGTTGCGAAAAAAAGGCGAAGTAATCTGTAGATTTTCGTTTTTGGAAATTTCCAAAATTTGAAATTTTTAAAAGCAGTTATTTCTAACTTGATTTTTTCATTTAAATCTTCATATAATTGCTAAAAATTTCCAGAAAAAAAGTTTAGGTTTTCAAAGGTATTTTTCTTGAACTTCAAAAAAAATTTCTTGCTTCTTCAATTTGTAGAAAAAAAGTCGCAATTTATTATAGAAAATGACAAATTCCAGATAACAGCTGAAATTTTTACGATTTTTTTTTTCAATTTTGACAGTTGACATTTCGTTAAAAACTTGAAAATTTCCAGAGTGGATATTTCCAAAAGAATGTCCTCAAGTTACTAATAAGAAAATTAAGAAAATAAGCAAATTGTATGAAAATATTGAAAATTTCAAGAAAAAACATTTTGAGGAAAAATTGAAAAATATCCAAGAAAAGATAATATCGAAACAAAATATAGAAACAAAAGTTCAAATCAGTGAGAACTCACATTTAGTAATAAAATATATAAAATTTCGAAAAAATTACGAATTTTAGATTTTAATCAAAATAGACAAATTTTTAAAAGAAATGACTAGATTTCGAGGAAAGAAAAAGACGTTCGAAATGTATTCTCATTTAAAAGATGTGTCTATCGCCATCTATCTTTATTTCCGCCTCCTACTTGCAGTGCTCTAAAGCAGCGTTTCCCAACATTTTTTTTGTACGTGGCATACTTTGGTATTGAGTAAGAAAGGGCAACGCTCCTTACGCACGAAAATAAATTAATAGATTATTAAAAAAAAACCTTCTCAACCGCCCAAAAATTTCTTAACGACTAAAATAAAAGATCTCATAATCGCCCAATAAATTTTGACAACCAAAACATAAAAAAAGTTGTCATTCATCAGCGCCTGAATAAATTTTTGTTTGACAACCATAAGTCCTCGTGGCGACCGATCATGTAAATTTTCATATTTTTGCGACACAAATGAAAATTACCAGCGTCATACCGGTTGGGAAACTCTATTCTAAAGGCATAATAGGATTGCCATTTTCGAGTGGATTGAACTTAAAAAAAAATAGACAAATTACGAACTTGAAAAAAAAGCCAGATTTCCCAGAGAATTTCAAATTTTGGGAAAGAAAGCCGAAATTTCGTAAAACAGACGAATATTTAGAATAACTTGGAATTCTGAGGAAGAGATTAAACTTTAACAAATTTTTGAAAAATACGAACTTACAAAAAATCCAAAATTTCCCAGAGAAATATTTGTTCTTCATTTTACCCCCTTGGGGAATCAGCTCCCAAAGTGCTGATAGAATTGACTTTTATTTCTAAACAGCAATTTACGAGGGCAGACTGATAAGTCCGGTAAAAATGAATAAAGCAGTAATACTAGTATACAAGTTATAACATGTTTGAACAAGTCATTATTTTGAGAATGCATACACTAAATTTCATACTGATATTTAAATTAGTATTGCTTTGTCAATCGTTTAGACCGAAGAAGCAGTTCTATCGGTGTTAAAATGGAAAAAAAAGAGAATTTCGAATGTTGATAAAACATTACTTTTTACGCAAAAAAACCAACACGGAAACAAAAAATCTCTTGATAAGTATTATGGTGAATCTTCTCCGTCACTTAAGATGATTCACATGGTTTACTGAGTTTCGTTGTGAAAAAACAAGCACGGAAGACGCTCCTCGCTCAAGACGTCCAATTAAGGTAACCATTTCAGAAATGATCACGGAAATCTATGATATCGTATTGGGATATTGACGAGTGAATTTGAGAGAAATAACCAACACTCTAAACATCTCATATCAATGAGTTTCCAACAAATTGCATGAACATTTGCATATAAAAAAGCTTTCGGCAAAATGGGTGCCGTGTTTGTTGTTGTGACAATTGACCAAAAACGTGAAAAAGTCATATTTTTCAGGCCAATTGCGGCTATTTGAACGAAACCCAAATGAGTTTTTAGGCCGCTTTAATACTTTAGATGAAACAGAAATCCGTTTTTACACACCAGAGACAAAACGATAATCTAAGCAGTGATTGGAAGTGGTGGCAGTGCTCCGAAAAAGACCAAGGTGGTTCCATCAGCAGGCATTTTCTGGGACGCACAAGGTATAATCTTAATTGATTTAAAGGGAAGACAATAAATCAGGCACGTAGCCAGGATTTTCGTTCGGGGAGGGTCCAACTCCAACTTCGAAATAAGCAATATTGCAAAATTTAAAGAAAAAGTTGAGTTGTTAAATCAATAAACATCTTGGTCTTTCACTTAGAGCTCATTTTTTACTTTTGCGTAAGATTTCCTATCTCAACTAAGAAATGTGAACTATAACTTGAAACTCTCAAGTTCGACTAAGTCTCGATATTTATATCTTTCAAATCTAGTCTATCTCGACATTTTGAAAAAAAAATTAGAATTACCCAGTATTTTTTTCGGAACAGCTTCAAATTTCAGATCAAAGACGAAATTAAGAATATTAGATATTAAAGATGAAATAAAAAAATTTCAATAGAAGCTTCCATTTTAATTTGTAATTTCGATTTTTGTCGAAACTTTAAATTTATTTTAGAAAGGAAAAGAGTAAAACTACAAATCTTCAGCAAAAGCAGAAATTTGGACGAAAAAAGAAAAGAGCTTTATCAAAGAAAATCCAAGAGCTTCGAAAAGTCAATTTTTTTTAAACTAAAAATGTTAAGTTTACCGAAATATTTAGAAAAAATTTAAATATTGAGAAAAAACCAAAAATTATCTGATGAAGCAAAAATGTTGGGTTTAAACTAGAATTTTTTTTTTAAAAGTAGAACTTTCGTGACAAGAATTAAAATTTAAAAAAATTAAAGCACACGATTTTTAGTGCAAAGCAAAAAATTTCGAAAAGAAATAAAAAAAATGAAATTGTAAAATAAAGGTCTTTAGAAAAATTTAAAATTTTACACAAAAAAAAACGCAAACATTATATAAAATATTTCTAGCTAATCTGAAAATTTTAAGAAAAACGAAATTTATAAAATTATTTCAAAATGTTAAATAAAAATTAAGTCTTAAAAACATCAAAAGTTGGAATTTCAAATGAAAATTTCGTTTAAATAAAAGGAAAATTAAAAGTCCAAACTTGAATTTAAAAAAAAGTATATATTTTTAAACTAAAATGAATATTTTTAAAATAATGTCAAAATGCGTATAAATATGGTTCTCAAAAGAAAGAAATCTCTGAAAAAGTTGAAATGTTGAATTTGAATCAAAAATAAAAAGAAAGTTAAAAGGATTTTACAAAAGAAGTTGATATTTCGAAAATTTCTAAACATAATCGAAATTTAGAAAAACGTTGCAATATATAGAAAATTTATGAATCAAAAGTAAAACATTTTTGAGAAAAAAACACCAGAATTCGGCAAAAAATTATTTATACGTCCTTGGAATTAAAAAAAATAAATTAAAGAAATCGATTATGTGCTTACAGAGACGTAAAATTGAAGAAAATAATTTAGAATTTTCAATTTAAACTCGGAATTTTGTTAAATTATCAAAATTTCTAGAAAATATTCTTCAGAAAATATAAGAAGACACATTAATTATTTTTACGTATTCATCTCTTTTATTTTTATTTTTTTCATTTTGGTAATTAGTAAAAATAAAGAATAAAATCTAGTGACCTTAACATTATATAAATTTGACAAATAAAAACGTGAAACTTACCAAAGAAAAATTTCCTAATATCCATTTTAAGTTCACGTATTTAACTTATCACCGATCAAAAGTCGACTTGTCGACTAATTATTAACTCATACCATAATCATAATTTGTATTGTATTTCCTATGGCAATTTGGCAATATGAAATATGAGCTAATACAATAAAGTAGATTAGGTATAAGAATATGTCCTTTGACTGCAATGCCGCTGCTGTACGTACGTGACGATTGAAGCATATATTGGGAAGCCTTGAGCTCATTGCCAATTTTTCTTAAAATGCCTACATGGCGATATTGCTTATCATAAATTTAGTAGTTGGCAATTTCGAAAATTATTTACATGCCTAAATATACAATCAACCATTTTTCTATTGATATTTCAATTCGTATCATCGTAAATTTTTTGGCGAATATTCATTTCGGGGAGGGTCCGGACCCCTTGGACCTCCCCCCTGGCTACGTGCCTACAATAAATGGAGAGTATTACGCTACACTCTTGGATCAGTTAAATAAAAAAATCAAAGCAAAACGGCCTCATCTTGCCAAGAAGAAAGTCCTGTTTCACCACAAGAATGCTACTGCCCACGAAGATTTGGAAGTGATTTGGAGGTTATCTCCAAAAGTAAGGCGCATTTTAAGGGCTCTGAACAAGGTTGCTACAAAGAGGGGATGAACAAACTCCAACATCGTCTAACCAAGTGAATGGTTCTAAAAGGAAATTACGTTGAAAAATAAATGACACTCATTCAAAAAAGTACGAAGGTACATATAAATTTTTACCTTCCATTAAACACCCTTAGAGAAAAAATTTACTGCTCACTTACGTTATAAAGAACTTCTGCCTTCTGTGCAAAATATTATACCTTATGATTCTAGATTCTTTGGTTTAGGCTATGCGTTGTCCATTAGCTAGTCGAGGTTAGAGTTTTATTAAGCATTTTTTATCTCTTTGAGGGACAGTTTTTTAAAAACGGTGATACAACTTTTGGTGGATTGGATTGATATTGATTATCTTAAAAAAAATATTTAATCTTTCTTGGTTTCAGGGAATAAGATTTCTATATCAATTGCTGATACAATTCGCAGAACTCTAAATATCAGTTACCATATTTTTAACCTTAAGAATAAGGAACTTCCATACAAATTTTCATCCCCTCTTTAACATCCTTAGGGGACGAATTTTCTAAAATCCCTTCTTGGTACTCACCTATATTATATAAGCAACTTATGTACAAGATTTCATGCTTCTAAACACAGCGATTTACGGTCTAAGTCCGAGATTACCAGCCCCACCTAGGGCGGGCCCCAATGTGCCCTTAAACGTTTTATTATGTGCTCACGACCATGAGCGAAGTTAGATCATCCGAGCTATTTGGATTTACGGCAATTTTTTAAATTTTATTACATATTTTTTTAATGCATGACTTTCTAGCATGAACTTCACTTTTTTCTTGTATTTTTTTCTATCATTTTTATTTGGAAATTTCGACATATCACTGAAAATTTAAACTTTTTTGTCAGAATTCCGAGTTTTACCACCAATTTTCAAGCTTTTCTTGAATTAATATTAATTTAAAATGCGAACTTAAAGAATTTTTCTTTCAAAATATTTCATCTATGAAATTTTTGCCAAATTTTCATTCTGTTCGACAAATACTGATTTTTTTTTAATTTTGAGTAATCTAAAAAAAATTTCATACTTTGATTTTAAAGCCAAAATTTTTTTCTATAAATTTAAAGTTTTTCTCATAATTTCGACTTTAATCAAATTAAACATAGAAAACTTAAAAGGAATGTATCCTTAAACTGATGCTGGTTAAAACTAGCAACAGCAAGCAATTAAGTTTCCACTTTCAATTTTCACTTTTTTCTCGAATATTTCGGGTTATAAGTGAATTTAAAATTTAACATTTTCTAAAGATTTTCACTTTCCCGTTTTGTCTTCTAGTTTCGAAACATAGACCATTCTCTTAAATTTTCTAGTTTAGATTTCAATCATTTCTTTTAGTAGTCTAAAACTTAAAATGTTCAATTGAGAAATTTTGATTTTTTGAAGAAATTTTGGGATTATGTTCGCATATGTTTTATAAATTGCGGCTCTTTTACGAAATTCGTTTTAGGAATGTTCAACTTTATAACTCAACATACGCAAAATTCAGTTTTTCCTAAGAAATTTTATTTTTTTTTTCGAATTTCCGACTCTCAATTTTCACCACTTATCCCTAAATTTCAACATTGTACTTAATATTTTCCCTTTTTCGAGAGATTTTTACTTTATTTTTAAAATGCTGACTAATTTTCTCAACTTAAATTCAATTTTTGAACGTTTAAATTTTCGTCTTTAATTTCAAAATTTATTCATTTTTATTTTAATTTCAAATTTTCAAGTTTGTAAGTAAACGGTTATTATTTTTAATTTTTCTCTTAAAACTTTGATTTTGCTCTATGAACTCGAAACTTTAATACTCTTTTTTGTGCCATTTCGATTCCAAACTCGAGAATGATTTTAAAAATTCCAATTTTTTTCGAGGTTTTGATTATTTCTCAAAATTTCCAATTTTATCTTTTTGATGTTCTCTGTATCTTCTTTGCAAAGTAGTGTTATTTTTATTCATGTTTTATTGGCTTTTTCTTCGCCAGTTACTCCTTCCACAATTCCAGATTTTAAGTTACCTTTTGTTGAGGATTGGTAATTTCCTATACATTGCCCCAAGTAGCGATTGTTTTGGATCTTGGTTTGTCAATGGCTGTTTGTGACTTGTTATTTAGTTTTACATCGTTTAAATCTTAAGATAGTTTTAAGTGTTTTTCAGTGTTGAGTTGAATTGTGGAAAAACTAACTAAAGCAGAAAAATCCAAAAAAACATGAATGATTATTTATCTTTTTGGCTTTTTGACTTCAACTCGACACTTTGCATTTTTCTCAATATTTTAGAGATTTTTTGGTCGAATTTTCGATTTGTCTGCCTCAGAATTCTGAGTTTCGGTTTTTGGCTTCTGTTAACTGAAAATCGAAACATTTTCTAAAAATGTTTATTTGTTTTTCGAAATTTCGATTTTCTGGTAAAATGTTTTCCATAAATTTAAATGTTCTCTCCATACTGAATTTTGTCATTACTGAATGATCGAAATGTTTATCTTCTTTCCTAAAATATCGACTTTAAACTCGAAAAAATTCCTATAATCTCGAATCAAACTGTTTAAAACAGATAGTATATGATGTACTTATATATCCTTGCGCCCGCAACGTTCATGGAAATTTTTAACTGCGCCCTTGCTTCCAGAAAAGTGGCCACATCTGCTCTACGTTTTCAGTCAGTGTTTAGAATTTTATTAGTTAGATTATTATCATAATATTTAGTAATATTTAATATTTAATATTTTAGGTCGATTATTATTATAATATAATATTATTATTATTATAATATAATAATAATTACAAGCACTTTTTATTTTTATTTCAGAGGAACATGTTCTTGTGGAAATTGCACCTGTGATTTTCCTTTCAACGGCGACTTTTGTGAATATACATGTCCAGAAAAAGGGAATAAAATATGTTCCGGACTTGGAAAATGTGTTGAAGGGGAATGTGTATGTCAAGAGGGATTTTCTGGAGAATATTGCGATTGTTCAACTAATACAGACCATTGCTTGGCTTTGGGAAAAATATGCAACAATCACGGTCAATGTAAATGTAACACTTGCAAATGCAAACCCAATTATTTTGGGCAATATTGCGAAAAATGCACCAATTGCACTGGATATTGTAGCGACCTTAACAAATATGCCAAAAAAGCCGCATTTGAAGATGTTCGAATTTTTACTCTGAACGAAACCAAAGGCACAATTGACATATTGGAAGATACTGAAGAAATAAGAGACCGGGGTAAAAACTGGAAATACTTTTTTGCAGAATAAGTCATAAAGTTTTTTATATTATTTGATTTTTGGAAATACTTTAACTTAATATACCTTACTTTGGTAAATTAAATAATTTTTGTATAAGAACATTATAAATTGCGTTAAGCTGTAAGAAATTTATAGCATTTCTTTCATCGCGGGTTAGTTATTAATTTTTTTTTTATTTTAGATAACTTTTGTTTTATCAGAGAAAACAACTGCGAAATAATTTACGAATTCTTTTTAAAAGAGGATGAATATTTTTTAAGATTAAAGAAGACTTGCTTTAAGGTAGGTTCCGCAACAACCTGGATTGCTGTCATTGTAGGTACAATTCTACTGGCAGGCTTATTAGCTTTAATAGCGTGGAAAAGCATTACAACCATTAAAGACAGAAAGGAATGGGTTCGTTTTAATAATGAAGCAATGAATGCTCCTAAAAGCGATTTAAATCCTTTATACGAATCCCCTATCATGATGTATGAAGTACCAGCTTCGCTGAAAAAATTAGATTAATTAAAAGTGGATTTAGTAGTGTTCACTAAACATCGATAGTTTGTACTATCGATATTACTGATAGGGTCTTACGAAAATATCGATATTATCGATGGTACTATCGATAGTCCTTACCAATTATATATGTGTTGGATGTATCCTTTAATTATGGTCTTTTAGGTTGCTTGTGTTTCCATTCTATTTGTATTTGACTTTATATAATTTGCAAGCAGCAGACACATTTACCAAAAATATACTTATGACAAATTATATTTTTATAATTCACTGAATGCACACTATTGACAGGTGGCTAAAGCTCACTAAATGTTCGAATCTGTTACTAGCCTTAATCCTTAGGGTGTGTTTAGATTAGACACTTTATTTCTCTCTGACATAAAAATATATCATGTGTGAACCATCCTGAGAGAAGATATCTGAGACTAATCACACAGCTACGATAAATTACAAGACATAAAATGTCGATACAAATTTCAGCCAGAATCTGACATATATCTCAGAAGTTGTAGTCATCTACTTTCTCTCGAAATATTTCATGCGAATAACTATTGTATATCACTTATAATATTAAGATACTATTCCATATAAAGTAATTTGCAAATTTAATTAGACAAATTTTGATTATTTAAAGTAGCAAAGACATTTTATCTCAGCTAGAAGTGTCAGCAGTTTTATTCCGCTATATTGGTCAACGGGCAAGGAAATTTAGTCTCAGATACTTGAGATTTCTATCATACAATTAGTCTCTAATCTAAACGCACCCTTAGTGGATACGTTTTTGTTGTTCCTTTGAATCATAGATGGCCCACATCAGAACAAAATTGGTGTTTTTGAGAGTAAATGTGGATGTCATCTATCGACGAGAGAAGTAAACTCGAAATAAATATGAAATGGTCGGCTTCTTTATGCTTACAGTTACATATTGCGACTATCCAAATGTACACAATTAGTTTGTTAATATATTAAGTTACTGAACTTTAAATGGAAACAAAAACAAACGCTCATTAATTCCATTTCTTAAGAACTGTCGATATTACCGAACAATTCTATCGATAGTTTTCGATAGTCCCTATCGACCCCACTAGGATTAAGTGTGGTTCTGTATGTTTATATTTACAATAAACGCTGATTGTAAATAATTTTTGCTTTAATTTTCCAAATTCTCGCCAAACGATAGACCAATAAAAAAGTGTAATAAAAACTTAAATAGTGCAACTTACATTAATCGAGATGTTGAAAATATTTTTATATGATTATGAAAATATATACTAACTAGTAGCAGTTTTTTACTTATTTTTTTATCATTTTAACATAAAGGTTATTTCAGTTAATATTCCCACGAGAAATATCTCGGAAACTAAAAAGTATATTTTTATTCTCTAAATGGTGGTAGATGTCTGTGGTTAATGCAGGATATACAGTTGTAGGACTTTTTGCAGAATCCCCAAAACCAGTTAATTCAGAAATCGATAGTTATAGTTTGACCCTAATTTATAAATAACCAATACAAATAAATATACATTGACCAATAAAATATTTTGATTTAATTACGTATAATAGAATTTTTCTACTTTATTTCATCAAAAATATGTATCAGCTGAAATTTTACGTTTTCGTGAGTTGGTTCTTTCTTACAAAATAAAATTTTGTGCATTACAGTATAAGAGGAAAAGCCTATTTCGAGAAAAATTGGACATCTTCAGAAACATTTTGAGATAAATTCTTGAAAAGGAAAAGACGAATGTTAAGAAAAACGGAATTTCGAAAAACCCGGTTTTTGAAGGAAAAGTCCAAAAATTAGAATTTTGAGAATCAAATCCAAATTTAGAAAAAGACAAATTTCGTGGAAAAGGCGAATTGTGAGAAAAAGAATAATTTTAAGAGAAAAGGTCAATTCGAGAAAAAGATAAATTTCGAGAAAAAAGTCGAAATTTTTAGAAATATTGAATATTAAAAGTTCAAATAAAAATCAAAATTTTTTGAAAAAGCCAAACTTTAAATAACCAGTCAAAACTTCTGGATCGAAATTTTCAAAGAAAAGTCCACTGTTAAAAAAAAACTCAAAAAAAACGAAATCTCGAAAAAAACCGTATAAATTTTCTTGATAAAAAGAAGAAGAAATTTGAACCTTACGAAAGAGTCGAAATTAAAAATGCAATTTTTACACCAAAATTCAAATTTTAAGAAATTTTGAGAAAACCGTTATCAAAAAAAGACAAATTTCGAAAAAAATGAAATTTTAAGAAAAACACGAATATCAGGGGAAAAGTTGGAATTTCCAAAAACATAAAAAATTTGATTTTGAAAAGACGGATTTTGACAAAAAAGTCGAATTTTGAAAAAAATTCGAAATTTCCAAAATAAACTGATTTCGAAAAAAATTTCATTTACGGAAAACTTGAGTATTTGATTTTAAAATAAACATAAAAATTTCGAGAAAAAGGCAATCTCTAAGGCTAAGAAAATATCATATTCTGGAAGGTAGAAATTTTCAAAAAAAAGTAAAATGTTTAAAAGGTGGAACTTCGAAACAAACAGTCAAAAATTGAAAAAAACTTAAAAATTGATCTTACGGGTACAGTGAAAAATCAGTCATTGTGTGCATGCCCGATCAATGTAAAGAATACTCAAAATAGAAGGTCATTTTGGAAAATATTTGTGAATTAACCACACTGCCCGAGCATTAATTACAGCGACCATCACATCTTGGGCAGGGGAAATATGTGTTAAAATAGAATTAGACTTACTTATTAGGATCTGTAGCTTGTTATTTACTTCGAACTTACAAAGCAATAATAACAATAAGGCTATAAAAATATAAGTAGCAAACCTATTATTTTTTTTAATTATTCTTAAAGTAGGGGGTTGCTGTTGTGACATTTTGAGTTTATGTAACTTTCCTGTTTTAAAACACTTGCACTTTTGGATTTGCATTTCTGATCACAAAAACATCTGTCATAGCTCATAGCTTTGATCGCCAACAGACAAAAATTTCCTTGTACATTCTGTCAACATTTTTTGGCATGTTATCTATTGCAACCATTTACTTCTTGCACATTGTGAACTGATTTCTTGAGTACATTTGGTTCAGTCTTCCTTTGTTCCAATAATTTAATTATCAAACTCTTAAACTTTCAAGTTGAAAATCTAAATGATATGTATAAGATTGAGTAAAAGTCAAAATTCAAAAGAAGAATATTGAAAAAAGTTTTAATATGAAATGTAGAGAAAAAATCGGTTGTTTAGAGAAAAATAATCAAAATAATGGAAGTACGGTAATAAATTGGATACCTAAACCTAAATTTCTAAATTTCGAGTTTTAAACCAAACAAAAAATTACAAGTTGAAAATCTGAAAACGGACAACGTGTTTGCCGACAAATACAGTGCAGCACTCTAAGTTTAAGACAAGATCGAAACAAAGACAAGATCGAAGTGAGCTCTAAGTGAGGTTAGATCTAACGGGGCAACCGCACTTACCTGTCTTGCCCAATTTATTGCGGGCAGTATTCATAGTGACCGGGCAAAATAGGTAATGCTGTAAAATAGTTTCCTATGGTCCTAATATTTTACCATCTCCATAACATATATAAAAATTGAAATTTTCAGGTGAAACTCGAATTTAAAGGAAAAAGTAATTTTGCAAATAAAGTCGAAATTAAAAAAAAGCAAATTTTGTGTTAAAAGTTGAATTTCCAAAAAAATAAAGACCAATTTCAAGCTAAATGATGAAATTTCAAGAAAAACTGGAGATTTTATATAGAAAGTAAAATTTTGAGAAAACAGTCAAATTTGAGCGTACTTTTTATGAAAAAGACAAATTTTGAAAAATACTGTAAATTTTAAGAAAAAAACAAATTTCAAAAAAAAGTTGAATTTTTCAGTAGCATAAAAAAAATCGAAATTCCGACAACAGGCAAATTTTAAGAAAAATATAAAATTTTCCAAAAATAGAATATCGAGAAATTTTGCGACAAAAACCGAAACTTCAGAAAAAGGATTTAAATTTAGAAAAAAAGATCGAAATTTCGACAAAAGAGTCAACATTTTAAAAAATTGGCGAATTTTTAGAAAAAGTCAAAATCCATTTCCAGAACACTTAATTTATTTTGACAGCTTAAGTCGGCGGGATATGAGGCCTTACCCTATCGAATACTGGAATAAATATCAAAATTTTGAGAAGCAAGTTGGAATTTCCAAAAATCTGGATTCAACAAAACTATTAAAATTTCAAAAGAAAAATTTTTTTGGAATGTTTGCCTTTTTAACCAAAATTCAAAAAATTTTTCAAAACTGTTACTTTTTTTATGAAAAGAAGAAGCTTAGAACAAAAAGCAACTTCTGATAAACAAACCCAAATTTGCATAAATTCGGATTTTGAAAGAAGTCGAAGTTTTCAGAAAGTCGAATTTTGAGAAATGGTGAAACCTTGAAAAGACAAAGAATCTTAAAATAAACATTCAAAATTTTCGGGATTACAGATTTTGATCAAATAAGTCGAATTTTAAAAATAAATTTGCAATTTCAAAAGAAAAAGACAGGTATTGTGAAAAAAGACCACATTTAAAAAAAATCTAGACATTTTAAGATAGCACAAATTTTGAAGAAAAAATGAAAATTTCTGAAAAACGTCGTTTTAGCTGAAAATTAATTTTTGGTTGACTACTCCAACCATCCCTATTCAGGTTACGCCCATGAAAATATTAATATATTGTTAACTTTTTATTTTTCAAAAACCAACCAAAGCACTGGGCGCCTTTTGCAATTCATTCAGCTGATTGGTCCTTCGGGTAATAGATTATGCTAAAAATCTAGTATTCAAGATTTTGTGGCTTGGTTACTTCCTGGCAAAAAGTCATCCAATTACTATTATGTATGATGTACTAATTTTATCATCAGAGATACCGCCGCATTTTAAAAATATTTTGCAATCAAGAAAGCTTTGACATACACCATTTGATTAAGAAGTACATTTTAAACAAAATTGCTATTATTCCACAAAGTTAGATCTACGGGATATTTTAACTATTTGAATTACACAAAATTTTTTATCTTAGCTTTATAATAATTTAAATATCCTACAAAACTACAAACTGAGCCCGGCAAGCTAAAATAAAAAAAAAATATGTATTTTTAAATGTATGTATTGTCCAAGCTTGAAATATTTTGTTTTATTTAAGTTGCTGTAACTTTTTTAAATCTTTCTTTTCGGATATAGGTTCTTGGTAACTTTTTTGTCTGCTATAAGTGAATTATTTCCTGGTGGTAATATTTTTTATTAGCCCTTCCGATTTTATCATGTTTTTTTGTAATGTTTCCATGTAAATTGCTTAAATAAAGTAACTTATTTATTTCTCATTGGTGGTAGAATCTCATGACTGATTAACTAGAAAAAGTATTTTAAGGCTTCGATTTGCTGATTTTTGTTAAAAAAAATTGATTTTCTGGAAGATAACATATTTGAAAAAGATTTATTTTCATCTTAATTAATTAGGTAGAAGTCGATTTAATGATTTTAATGACTAAAAGGGGAAAACGGATATCAATGAAAGAAAATAATTTTTTTGAAATGTGCGCTCATTTTCATTTAAATTATTTTCCAAAAAATGTTGTCTTTTATTTTTTGAAATTTCGACTTCAATGCTTCGAAATGAATTCCAAAACATCGATAGCTTTTTATAAAATTTAAGTATTAATCAATTAATGTTATTTTCTTACACTTTCAGGTTTTATTTATTTATATATTTCAATATTACGGCGCCGACAGTAATCGGGCTCTACTTGTTGTCCGAGAAGAAAGTGGGGTCTGCGTTTAGTTTCTGACAAGCGAAAATGCCTCTACTAGGTCGTCAGACTAGAGAGTGTCGTCGCTTGAACCCTCGAGCCTTTTGTCAGCTCGATTTTAATTAATAATACATTACCTACCTCGATTAATTCCCTTCTTAAAATGGGAAACAATTATCGTCTGGAGAAAAATGCATTCTACAATCATCTCTGGCTTGGTGCTTGTTCGTGCCTTTTTATCCATCTTAATTGCAGTTTAATTGAACAGAAATCGCTGGTAACCATCCAATTGTTCTTAGGGGTGTAATTGTCACAAAGTTAAAGGCCTTTGTCCATCCCAATTATGCTTTTATGGAAACCCGAAGCAATTAAGATGGTTAACATTTTGTGGAGTGTAATTATTCTATCAATTTTGAGGATGCCTGAATTTTTACATGGTGTTTTTTTTTCCAATAATGGTCGTCAAAAAAATTAGTACAAGATCTCTTCAAAAAGTGTAGAACCCTTGGTTGTCAAAAACATATTTATTAGGTTACAAACTAGAAACCCTGCAAAATAACCTCCTTGGTTGTGGACACACTTCCACCTGCACTCATGCCATGGTTGTAAACACTGCTGGAAAGCAGTTTTTGTAATGGCAGTTAACTGTTCTGTCGCATTTCGCATGTCCCTTTTAACATCATTTTCAATTTGGGAAAAAGCCAGAGGTCACACGGAACCATCCCTGCTGAATAAAATGGGAAATGTTGTGTTTTACAAAGAAATCCTTAATTGATTGGGCAGAATGAGCAGGTGCATTATCATGATGCAACTTCCAAGATTTCGTTACCCACAGATCCGGTCGTTTAGGTCGCATAGCTTCACGAAGGCAACAAAGGATCTTCTGGTAGTACTGCCTTTGTGATGGTTTGGCCTTGTAAGGTGTACAGGATCTTTGGTTATAAATGCACCCCCCATTTATCTTTTGAAATATGATAGATACAAAAAATGTTAAATACAAAAGTTTCTAGACCCCTCTTAAATTTTTATTTGAAAGAACTTTGCGATATACAGGGTGTTACGTAATTTCAGAATCAAAGTCAACTTTGGTTTTTTTAAATGGAATACCCCAATTATTTTTTTATTTTCGAATTTTCTCAAAAATTCCACATAAGTTTTGTATAACATACCTATATTTGAATTCAACTGTTTTCGAAATATTGATAGTTATAATGTAACCAATATGGTCTTAGTTTTTCACAAATAATATATATGTACAAAAAATATTAATTCAAAAGTTTATAGAAATTCTTTAAAATTGTATTTTAAACAATTTTGATGGTGTTTAGTTTTTCCAGAATCCAAATCAAATTTTGTTTTTTAAATATAACATCCCAGTTATGTTTTTATATTTGAATTACTTCATTAATTTTACACATATTTCATAAAACATAGCTTACTCTCAGATTCAACTGTTTTAAAAATATTGTTACTTAAAAAATTGTCAATTTTATAATCCTAAAATAAAAACCTGTAAGTATAACTTTAAAACCGTTTAATATAGATGGGCTCCTCTTTCCTTTTTTATTTTATTAGTGATATATTTTAAAATAAACCAACTTTTTATGTTACTTCATTTTTTTATTCAAGGTTTTAATTAAAGTGAACTTATTAACATATGTATTGAACAGCATAATTTACATATTTACAAATTAAATTCGTCAATGTGGCCCCCATTTTCTACTACGCAGCGCCTGTAGCATTTCTTCAGTTTTTCAATAGCCCTGACGATTGGTCCCTGATCCTGGATATTTAAATGCATAACTTCATGGGTTATCATATTTTGGATTTCCTGAAGGGTTAACTGCTGTCGCGAATTGACCTTATCTTTGAGAGTGCCCCATAAAAATGTATCCAGGGGGTTGAATCAGGATTGTATGGTGGCCACCTTATGACTTCAAACCTACCAATCCACAGACGAAATCTGTTATCTAAATAATTTCGAATGGCAACAGTATTGTGTGGCGGCGCACCATCCTGTTGCAAAACTACTTAAAACTATTTAAATTTATTCTTGGAAACATTTGCACAAGGATTTCTAATACTTCATCTAAAATGTTTTGATATCTTGCTCCAGTTAAGGTGCCATTGTAAAAAATTGGACCAATAATTTTATATCTAAACATGCCACAACCCGAAAATTGTATTGCTTTGGATAGTTGAGGATTATGTTTTGCCCAATGATGAGTATTTTTTCTATTAAAGATACCACTGGCAGAAAAACTCGCTTCATCTGTCCAAAGAACATTATGAAAAAAATTATAGTCCCTATTTAGCCTTTCAATCATTTCTTAACAATAGTTCAATCTAACTTGCTTGGTTTCATCTGTCAGAAATTGAACTTTTCTAAATTTATAAGGATAATATTTATGTTCTTTTAGAGTCGAATAAATTTTCCAAGAGCTTAAATTTAAATCGCGACCAGCTTGAGGGATAGAAGCTTCAGGGTTCCCTAAAATAACAAATTTGTTTAAAAAAGCATATGTTTTTAAAACAAAATCAATGGCACAAATAAAAATAAAATCCTACCTTCAAAATATAACAAAATATTTAATTCAGTATCAAAATTTTCTACATTCGCTACTCGAGTTACCCACATTAACTCTATCATATATTCTTTTAAATGAGTGGGTATTTGGGATTACTCTTTCTGGATATAATCTGGACGATTTTTAGAAACTTTTCCATTTAAGATTTTTTATAAATACCTAATTATTAGTATAAAATCAAGATCACATTGATGACTTACAATTGTCAATTTTTCGGAAACAATTGAATTTAAATATAGGTATGGTATAAAGATATGTGGAGAATTTTTAGGAGAATTCGAAAATAAAAAAATAATTAGGGGTGTTCCCTTTAAAAAACCAAAGTTGACTTTGATTCTAAAGAAACGCAACACCCTGTATATCGCAAATTTATTTCAAAATAAAATTTAAAAGGGGTCTAAAAGCTTTTGTATTCAACATTTTTTGTATCTATCATATTTCCAAAGAAAAATGGGGGGTGCATTTATAACCAAAGACCCTGTACTCATGGCGTACCACACAACGGGAATCAAAGAAAATAGTCAACATGACCTTAACTTTACTGTGATCCTGTCGAGCATTTTTTGCATTTTCCACGATAGTCTATTCTGAATGATTTTAGTTTGGGAAACGCCGAGCTTTTGGCAAAATTTGACGCAATGCCAGTTGTACAAGTTATTTGGTCATTTTAGAAATGCTAAAACTCGACGAAAATATACTACACGTCTTCACTTCTTGGCCGACTGTTAGCAACTAATATTTTGTGTGAATATAAAAAAATCACCTGTCCTCAACATCTAAATGGATGAAGATCCCCCGGGCGGCATTAATTTACGCGGAAAAAATAAGGTCCAATACTTTTTAAACATACTGTAACAAAATGTATTTATAAAGTTTAATTGGGAATTTTCTAGAAAATTTGACAATGGGAAGCGGCCGCGATAATAAATCAAACGGCAGATAAGCGCTCCAGAAATTTCAGCAAACGATAAGTTTTATCTGCTAGATCTCTCTAGAACCTGAAAGGGGATCTATATATAGGGGGTCCGGTTGCCTTTCCCTCGGCCAGTTAGTTAGTTCATTAAAAACTGTAATTAGAAGCCGATGAATAAGTTAGTGAATTACAATTGTACGTAGTGTTCCGGAATCAGTTTAGAAATAAAGTGGTTACAATTCACCAAGTGTTAATCATTCGAACCGATAACACGCAACAATACCTTGAACACGGTTTAAGTAAAATATTTGAAAAATATTTATTTATTTATTTCAAACAGCTTGGGCCGAAACGAAATGTTTTCCGCGAGGAATGAAATTTGTTTTATAATTTTATTCAAATAAGTTGTGCAGGCTTGTTTTTTAAACTACATACTTATCTGAAGCTAAGGGAGACATTATTCCTGTTAAATCAGTTATTAAGTAGAAGTTGATTTACGGTTACGCTGGACTTCAATTTAATAACTAAAAGAGGAAACATATCAATTAAAGAATTTTTTTTCATTTTTCGCTCATTTTTATTAAAATTACTAGCTGCTCGCCCCGTCTTCGACCGGGGATTTTAAACTTATTTAAACAGAATAATTATCGCTGCTAAAATGAAATGACATATGATGACATTGAATGTGTTTGACAGAACTAAGGTCACTTTGTTTGTCTTCGATTGTTTTGCCTTCCCGAAATCTCTTCACTAATACCTACTTGAACTTTACTGTATGGTATTAAGGTTCAAATTGGCTTTTAAGTATTAGTACAAACTGTTTGTATATGGGAGTATAAAGATGTTGATTTTACACTTTATCAAGATTTTTTTAAAATTATCTCTCCGTAAGAACCTCCCCTGGACTTCCACGAATAATTCAAGACCAAAATTAGCCAAATCGGTCAAGCCGTTTTTATGTGATGTCGTGACAACGGAAAACGGGTTTCATTTTTATATATATATAGATAACTGACCCGACAGACTTCGTCCTGTCAAAAAGATTTGTAACCAAATCAAAATGTGTGCATGTGGCAATCCTCGTTTCTGCCACTCCACAGAATACATCCAGCAGCGTGTCTCACCAAACACATTATGTTTTACGATGAAATCCATTAAAGATTTCAACTTTTGTCTAAAGACTCTGGCTGTAATATCATGACGATCAATGGGTGATTGCCCAGGGAATAACTCCTGCTTGATTTCTATCCATTGCGGATTGCATGTAAATGTGATGAACAAATCTGCTGTACCATAATGACGAACATACGACATGGCATCTTGAGCATATTCGTGCATATGCCGAGGGCTTCCGATGTATGTTGCTGGAAGAATAGTCATCCGACCGACATTCTGTGCATTTCCATCAGTATTAATCGCATCTCGAAGGTGAATGTACTCTTCAGATCGGAGTTTGGTTTGATTCAACCTGATGAATGTTAATCTCTCCGTTTCAATTTTAACATACATGTCAACAACATATTTGTGATATAATCGCCGACATTTCAATATGTGATTATCTTCATTTTCCCGGTTTTTCCAGCAATAATTCTAATTTTTCTCGCTGTAAAAACCATCCTTGAACTTCAACGAACATTTTAAAAAAAGATTTGGCCAAATTGGTCCAGGCGTTGTTGAGTTATGCGCTTACCAACACATTTTGCGATTCATTTTTATATTATAGATATTCCAAAAATGTTGTCTTTTAATTTTCCATATTTTGACTTTGATACTTCGAAATGAATTCCAAAATATCGAATTTTTTTTATATAATTTGAGTATTTTCCAAAAATATATCCACCTTTTTTTTCTAGTTTTAAAAATGTTGAAATTAATGTTGGTATTTGATTTTTAGTAAGGAATCGGAGGGAAGCCAATTTAAACATTTACTAAAATATTCTTTGATAATTTTGTTTTATTCTTTAAGTGATGTTATTGTCACATCTAAACCTAAATTTAAAAAGTCGTATTGATACCGGAGCTCTATTTCCATTCAGACGAAAACTTGGTATATCTCAAAGCTAGGTATCCCATTGTTAAATTATTTTCATTAAGTAAATTACCATCTCATTAAACCCTCTAAATATCCTAAATATCAAATCGGTCGTCAATTACCCTTTTAATGCCCTACCTAGTATCATCTTTATTATTTAATTGTACCCACTAAATTACCACTCAACTAGTCCACCCAATTGATTCTAATTACTCGTTTAATGACATTCTGATTACCATATAAAATCTAACAGGAAGGTTCAGTTACTTATTGTGTGGTAATGGTCGGATTTATAGCCTTCCGTAACCAGTGAGGTATCAGTCCGTCTGTAGTTGTCGTTCGTGCAGTGTCGTGTCAAATGGAAGTAATGAAAACAGTCTCAGGAATTTAGAAAACAATTAAGTGCGTCAGGTTGAATGGTATCCATTTAACAGAACATTAAATATTAACAGAATTAAAAAGATCTCTAAAATTAATAAAAAAGCATCAAGTACATTTATAATTCAACTACCATTTAACTAAAGTAAAAAAGTTCTTATCCAAATAAATTAAGTGCAATAATAGGCCACCAGGGGTCCCTCATTTAGCTTGAATCACTAATAGCTGATAAGCAGTTCATTGGCAAATTCAGTAGCTCTCAAGAGCGTAGTTCAATCGACACAATACGTTTGACATTTGTGACAATTTGAATGTATAGAAAGGTTACATATTTTTGAAACCAAACAAGCTTTGATTAAATATTATTTAATTTAAGTAAATGAGTTTTTTTACAAATTAAATAATGGTATAATATATAAAATGACCCAAGATCAAGAAGAAAGGACGAAAATTAGGTAAGTTTTCTTGTTAGTATGTATTTAGAGCAGCTAAACACTTAAACATTTCAGTTGCAAAAACGTTCCCTTGGATTTCTTTAGGGACAAAAATATAGCCAAAGAGTACTTCCGAAAGTTTGGTCGTCTCAAACGTATAATATTTAAGCCAAAAAATCTGTGTTGTTCAGTTGAATACCTCAGTCCAAAAGGCGCGAGTGCTGCTGTTGAAAATGGAGGTTGTTATAAAGATAAATATTTTGGAATTGAACTTGAACTACCTCCTGTTAAACGAAAAAGGGTTTCGGAAAGAGACAGCGATCCTGACTGGTCAGATGATCCTGAAATAAAAGCTGAACTTGAAGCTATGGGTGGAACTAGTGATGTAAAACGAGAATATAATTTAAGGCCAGAAGGTGTGTGTATTGTGTCACATTTTTGTTGTTTTATTAATCTAAAATTATCATTTAAGCGATGGTGGTGGATGTTATGCCAGAAAAAACTACTTCAAAAAGCAGGAAATCATGGACTTTAAAAGAGACTATTAAGCCACTCAAGAAAAGAACAAGGTACATATTTAATTTATAAGATTATTATGCAGTGATCTCTTATAACGAACCCACTCAAAATGATTCAATATAAAAGGGTTGGCTGATTATCGTTTAATATGAACTTTGCCTATAATGGATTGATTTCTTCATGCCTTGAGGTTCTTTATAAGCAGACACCACTGTATTTAATTTATAGGGTCACTGATCTTTTAGACATAGTATATGTTGTTAACTATTTCAGTTTATCTTTTAGATAGTTTAAAAAAATTAAACAATTTTTCTTATGCATTTTGGAAAGTATAAATGCCAGGCGAACCACTATGAATTTCATGTAATATTTATACAATTAGAGCACCCGTTTATTCAAATTTTTGAGCCTACATATTTTGCAAATAGAGAGCTGTGATTGTATATTTTGTGTACACATAATATGTGGACTAAATGTAAACATTTTTAGAGTGCCCAAACCAGGTCCGGATACAATAAGTCCAAGGCCCAATTGTTTTTTTTTTGCGGGGCCCTCTATTTTTTTTTTGGTTGAGCAGCTAGCAGAAATAAGATAATATTTGTGCTGTTATCGAGTTTATATGTAAAACAAAACAAATCTAACTCTTTCAATTTAACAAACCATGAAATTGCATAAACTGTTTGTAACTTTGGATAGTTGGTTATGTAAAATTTTATTTCTGTTACAAATCTCAGGTAACCAAAGGCGTAGCTAGAATAGGGCAGGATGGGGCGCATGCTCCCCTCTAGTTCATACAGCAAACCAAAAATTTATCTATTTAACTAGGGGACCAAAAATTTTCTAGCTAGCTTCAAAATTCATTCTTTTCTTAAAATATTTTTTCAAAATTTCGACTTTTCTCAAATTTCATTTTTTTTTTACAAAACTGTCTTTTTTTTAACTTTGCATTTATTCATAAAATTCCACTTCTTTTATCAAAATTTCTAATTTTTATCTAAAAACTCGTCGTTTTTTCCGAAATTTCGCCATTTCTGGAAATTCGAATTTCTTAATTCTGCCATTTTTCAGCTTGTTTAATAAAATTTGCCTTTTCCTCGAAATTTGATCAATTTTCTGATAATTTTAAATTTGAAATTTTTGCAAGCAAATTACTAGGCAAGGTAGGGAGGGCGCCTGTTTTTTTCTGAGTCGAGCAGTCAATAATTAATTAATTAATTATTCACCCAGGAAATTTTCATTGTTTTCCTAAAATTTCGTTTTTCTTTCTTAAAATTCGATTTTTTTCTTAATTTCGGTAAAATCTGTTTCTGGAAAATTTAAAATTTTCAAATTTTTTCAAAATTAAGACATCTTAAACCTGAAATATTTTAAATTTTTTGCCTTTCTCGAAGTTTTCTCGAATTTTTTTTTCAAATTTCGATAATTTTCTAAAAATTTAGAATCTGATTTTTTGAGAATTTCGACTGGTTTCTTTTTCTTGAAATTTTGAATATTATCTCAATATCTGATGTTTAATATTTTCTTGGTAAATTCGTCTTTTTTCTTAAAATTTTTACTTTTTTTCTTAAAATAGTATTTTTCCTAAAATTTGCCTTTTTCTTAGAATTCGACTTTTTCGAAATTTCGATTTTATTGTCAAAATTCTACTTTTTGAACTTTTGCTTCAAAAGTCGTTTATTTATTTCGAAATTCCGCAGTTTTTCTGAATATTTGTCATTTCAAGAAATTTCCACTTTTATATCAAAATGTGATATTTCATGTTTCTGAAAATGTTTTCTCTCTAAATTAGATCGGAATGTTAATAAAAATGTTGAGAAAAATATTTTTGAGGATTAAGAGAAAAATATTTCTTACAAATTCAACGTCTTTGTTGAATTTTAAATTTTGAGAACGATGCTTTTGGAAATTGCGATCTTTTTTCTCAAAATTTGACTTTCACAAAATTAGACCATTGAGAATTTCAACTTTTTCGAATTTTGAAAATTTTTCGAACTTCTCTGAAAGGTTAAATTTTTATTTTTAATATCCGATCTTTCCAAATTTTTCCTTCGAAAATCGTCTTTTTCAAAATTACTAGTTTATTTTCAAAATTCCAATTTTGATCTTAAAATTGGATTTTCTCTTGGGAAGTTGAAATATTTTCTATAAAGTGCGATCTTTATCTCTTAATTTCCCCAAATTGTACGTATTTTTCAAAAATCGTGATAGTTTTGTTAATTTTCTCGTTTTTCTTAATTTATTTTATTATTGTTCGAAATTCATCTTATGCTGCAAATTTTGAGTTTTATCTCAAATTTCGACATATTCTGTTTCTGTACATTTCCATTTAAAATTGATTTTTTTTTAAATTTCGACTTTTTCACAAAATTCCTTTATTTTTCAAATTTGGATCACAATTTTAATAAAAATCTGAGCACAATATTTTTAGGAAATTTTGAGAAAAAGCTTTCTTGTACATTTCAAGAAATGGAAACATTTAAATTAAATAAAAATTCTGAGAGAAATATTTTTAAAAGTTGCATTATTTTTTTATTTAAATTTGACTTGTTATGGAAATTGCCACTTTTTTCACAAGAAGACTTTTGGAAATTTCGTCTTTTTTAAATTTCCACTTTTTCGAAAATTTGACATTTCTAGAAGTTTTCTGAAAGATTTTTTTTTAAGTTTGGCTCTTTTTCGAAATTTCAACTTTAAATCGAAAATTCGATCTCCTAAACTTGGTTAGTAAATTCAAATAAAGAAAGTAAAATGTTAACATGCGGACGAAGCCGCAGGTAGCAGTTAGTATTATAATAAACACAATAATAAATATCATCCATCAATACGAACTTAAAATAAATATATTTTTAATTACTTCAATAATTTATCCTTTAACACTAAAAGCAATTTGCTTCAAATTTCGAAAAATCACTTTGTTAATTTTGATGGTGATGCGGGGCCTCTTCAAGTCCGGGGCCCACTCGCTCCAATCGCCTTAAACTTGAATAAACTCCTTTCCCAAAGTTCAACTTTAAAATCGAAATTTTCGAGTTAAATCTCGAATTTCTTTTATGAATTTCGAGTTGTTTTTTTCTTGAAAATATAATTTATTTCTGAAAATTTCGAGTTTAAACTCTAAATTTGAAGCTTCGCATGAGCCGAATTTTGGATCGATTTTGTGCCCAAAAAGGAAACCACGACCGAAACTATTTTTTTTTAATTTTTTCGTGTCATCAGGCGGAAACCGAAAACTTCAGTCGGTGGTTGGTCTTTGGTGTAAACTAACAGTTTTGAGAGAAAATTAGATGTGTGACTTTACGACTATTTTCCCGAAATTTATAGTTTAAAATCAAAATTTTAAGTTATGTTTATTTAAAATTTAGAGAAAAAGCTTCAAAATTCTAGTTTAAGCTATAAAATCAATTCAAGGCGTATGCCCTATTAGTTTTACCAACGTTTTATTATTTTTACACCTGCAAAGTGTCTACTCTTATATGTAAACTCGGTAATTCCTGCCAACCATACACTCGAGATGCTTATTTCCCCATAAAAAATGGGAATATAAAAAAATAAACTTTTGCTAAATTGAAATGATAAAAAAGTTGTTGGATCTCATACTATTATTAAAATTTTATTTAACATGGAAAAGATGAATATTTTTATTTATAGGTTGTCGCGTTCTTCGCTTACGTCAGAAATGGTTGATTTAATTTCATTAATAAAACAACAGGCACACAGTGATGAAGACAAATTCAAAATATTAGATGCCAGAGATAAACTGCTCAGAATGATTATGAAGCAAAGGCATGCTAAAAAAGAAGGACCAACAATTGGCACTTGCCCGGACATGTGTCCCGAAAAGGAAAGATTAATGAGAGTAACGCAACATCAGGTTAGACACTGTCCCCATTTCTTCCGATTTGTGTTATACATATATTTTTTTAATAGGTTTCCTTGTATGAACAAAGCAGTGGTAAAGGTATGGACCCCAAGTTAGCAATTAAACAATATTCAAGGAGTTCCGCTGATCAAGAAATGCCTCTACCACATGAATTACGACCAGTAGCTGTCTTAAAAATGACAATGTCCTACTTAAGTCCATAATATCATGGATTTATCCGAAATGGCTGATGTAAGTTAATTTATTTTTTTAATCCTATAACTTTTAATGTTCTCGTAGGTTAACTTGGCAGAATGGTTTCATTTTCTCTGGGATAGAACCAGAGCAATTCGCAAGGATATAACTCAACAAGAACTCGGATGTAAAAATTCGGCAGCTTTGGTTGAACAGTGCGCCAGATTTCATATTCATTGCTCTGCTAGGCTAGTTGCTGAAGATCCATCAGTTTTTGACCAAAAAATAAATACAGAAAATTTGACAAAATGTCTCCAGACACTAAAGTACATGTACCATGACTTGGCACTTCAAGGAAAGTCTTGTCCCAATGAAGCTGAATTCCGTGCATATATTATATTGCTTAATTTGAATGATGGAAATTTCATGTGGGAGGTGAGTAATATTTTAAGTTTTAAACTTGAAATTAGGTGGTCATTTTCCTTCAAAAGCAATTAAATTGCTAAAGGACAAAATATTCATTAAAAAAAAATTCTACAAAGATAAAGTGACATCCAAAATCTTATTATCAGTTCCTGACATACACATGTAAAAGTCTTATTTTTCATGAGTCAGCATAGATACTACTTATTGAAAATCATTGTGGTACATATCTTGATTTTCAAACAATATCAATTTTAAAATAAGAATGAAAACTTCATATTGAAAATGATGTAAAATTACCAATGATTAAATTATTAATGAATTTACAGGTGCAGCAATTACAAGAAGAAATACAAAAGTCCAAGGAAATTAAATTCGCTTTATCAGTATATTCAGCACTAGATAAGAACAACTACATCAAATTTTTTAAATTAGTCAAGCAAACTACATACTTAAATTCTTGCATCTTGATGCGCTACTTTACCCAAGTACGAACCAAGGCACTAAAAACATTTTTAAAATGTTATGCTTCAAGAGTAAAAATATCTTACCCACTTGATGAAATGACAGACAACTTAGGTTTCGATAACGTTAACTCAACAGCAGAATTTGTAGAATGTCATGGATTACAAACAAACAACGAAAGAACACATGTAATGCTTGACAGGCAAATGTTTAGCATACCAGAATACCCGTATATGTTGGACCGTTCTCTCAACGTCGTTGAAAGCAAAAGAACATCAACGGTAGGGAAAATAATTTGTGGCGGAGTTTTACCTCCCAAATATTACGAACAACATGAACCTCTAAGTAGTTTTAATGAAAGCGGCTATCTCAACCTATACGAGCATTTTACTGAAGAGGAAATTAAAGTAACTGCTACGAATGTGACAAAAGAAAGAGTATCGCTAGAGAAAAGTGAGACAGAACTTCCCGATCTATTTAAAAAGTCAACGCCTACAACTCCAGCTGAAACTGCTTCAAAATCCACAACCAACTCGACAACATTCAACCAGAAAATGGATGTTTTCCAGCAGAGTACGCCAACTTCGAGTATTTTTTCATCCCCCACAAATATTTTTGTCTCTTCAGAAAAAATGCGTCCAGCGCCACAAAAAGAAAATATATTTGCATCAGCCAAACCAAAATCACCGAACGTTTTCGGGCATAAGAAAACTGATCCACAGGATGCTGCGTTATCTAAACCAGATTCCACGAATGTTTTCTCACAAATTAAACCAGAGCCGAAAAGAATCTTTGGGCAATCAGGATCTAAAACCACGAGTATATTTCAACAAAAGTTCGTTACCTCATCATCCGCAGGAAGCATTTTCGGAAATCAACAGAAACCTTCGAAAAATGTATTTCCTGCTTCTAACGTCTATGACTTTAAAGAGGATGAACCTAACAGTTCCAAATTATCTTGGACGCCCTCCGCCCCAATAGGGCTTGAAACTAAACAAGAATTTGAAAAAAGAAAAGCATCCTGTAGCGGATATATTCTTCAGTGGAGGAAAAGCTTTTGATGACAATATTGCTAAAAATTCTGCTCAAGACAAGCAGTTAGAGGAATTTTCAAAGAAACAACAAGAAGAAAGGAGACAAATTGAGGAGGGAAGGAGATTATTAGAAATAAAGAAGCAAGAGGAGCAAAAAGAACGAGAACGGCAATTAAAGGAAGAAGAACGATTGCGTGAGAACGAAAAAAGAAAACTGGAAGAATTGGAACAAAGAAGAAAAGAGGATTTTGAACGAAGAAAACGTGAAGAATTTGAAAAAAGGAAAAAGGAAGAAGAAAGAGAGAGATTAGCTGAGGAGCAGAAAAGAAAGGAAGAAGAAAGAATCAAAGAATTGCAAAGGAAACAAGAACAGTTAAGGGAGTTGGAGAGGAGAAAGGAGCTTGAAATTAGAAAATCTGTAGCTGAACTTATGCCAGATTTGCTTCATAAGGTTGATGAAATTGTGAAGCATGATGTTCTGAGAAAGATATCACAACAAATTAGTAAAAGAAAATTAAATAGAGCTTTCACAAGTTGGAAAACGTTTGTTCAAAATAATAAAAATAAACGTAAACTGCTAGATTGTAGCCCTCTTTGGGTGAGTTTTAGAAACGTCAAAGAAGAAGCTCAAGAACTGAAAACGAATTCCCAGGATTTAACCTTACAGAACATGAAACGCTATAAACTTGGAGAACCTTATAATTTTCAAATTGTAGAAAATGATAACATAACCAGAATCAATTTACAATTACTTTCTGGGATACTAGTTAAACGATATTGTGTTTTAAACCTAACATTTTTTAGAAATATTTACTTTAAAACTACAATTTCGATTCCTAATGAAGAAGAAATGACCGAAGGCTTAACGCGAATTGAAAATACTTTAACCAAATTCATACCATGGAGGCACAATTCATTTTTAGAAAGAGTGGACATCAATTGTGCACAAAAAGCATATTTTTGCTTAGAAAAGAAACGTGGCAACAAGTTTGATAAGTTTGACTCCAATGGTTTCATATTTATTGCCGCTAATTTTAATGATTCACTCTGCTTACGAATTGTTGACAGCTTGAAAAACTTCGGCATCTTTGTACAAATTCCCATTGTTCTAATATTACAAGAACCTCCGGAAAATACCCAAAATTTGGAAATCTTAATGAAGGAAGAAATTATATCAAGCTATCGTATAATAATAGGCAACTTCGCTCCATCAAAACTGCGAGAATTTATAAACGAAGCTTTAATTTTTTTAGCAGCGAATGTTGAAAAACCTCCTAGTTTGCAATTGGATACTTTAAAGTCGTTTCTATACAAATATTTATGCACCGAAATTTGGAAAAAGGCCAACAGTTTTGCCAAGTGGAACTCTAACTATAAAGCTGCATTGAAAAATCCAAATGTTGTGATTTCTCTTTACAATGAAGCCCTAGAAAAAATAAGGGAATTAATTTTGAACAAAGCAAATTTCGAATACGCGACGTTTCCCGGGGACTTTTACGATATTTTGCCTTCTCAAATTCCGGATTCTCTTCCATGTGACTATAGATATTTTCCGTTGTTTTGCAAAGAAAAGCGGTATTATGATTTATTGGACAATACTCTGAAAAGCTTCAAATTACCACATGTCAAATCATGGCCCCCTAAAGATGAAATAGACCTTAAAACAACTATATTCGATTACTGTGCAGAAATTGTTCCCACTTCTGATAAATTATTTTATAAAGTCCTTGCTGTTTTGCTAAAAAATATAACTGATGAAGACAGGTTGTGCGATATTAAAGATGTTCTTTGGACTGATATAATTCAAATATTAGCTCTTGAAAAATTGGAATGCACAGATTTTATCTTGAACAAATCACTTGCCAATAAATCCGCATTCGACCAGTTAGTTGTGATTTATGAACCTGAACAGCTAACCAGTTTCCGCAATAGCGATTGGTTTTATGTGTGCAGTCCAATAGTCCAACCTTATGTTTGCAAATTTGATGTCCCTGCTGAAAAGAATGAAGACCAAGAGACCGAAGATGATGTGAACATGGAAGATTTGGATGCACTTTTAAGCAAAATTGACAGAGACGTTGGTAAAACGATTTACACAGAAACATTGAAGGAAGACTGGAAACGGATAAATTCTTTAGTTGATGATTTAGAAGAAACGATTGTGATTCATAAGAAGATATCTTCAAAAATCGGTAATAAATTGAAATCTATAATTGAAGATTCATAACAATCTTAAATATTAATCTTAGATGCGATTGATTATTTGTACAATTTTAATAAATTATTTATATTTTTAGCTTTTTTTTTTAAATGAACCCACACATGAAATTATCTTAAATGATTTATTACATTTTATTAGATTTTGAGTGATGATTGAAGATGAGGAAAGTCTGCGAGAAAATGATCATGAAAAACTCCCTCAAAATCCAAAGTAGAACAACGAGCCTTAATTTTTTTAGGACAGATTGAAAATTATCAAATCTAAACTTATATTAAGCTAAACAGTTGCTAGTATTTTATCCATAGCCACTAAACAGACAGCGAATAATTCATTTCTTGTTGATTTTCGTAATTAAATGCTTTTTTATATAAACAAGGCAATTTTTTCCTTAAAAAATCCCTATTACAAAATATAACGAAGTTAATAACAAAAATATCGTAACTAAAGCTGGCTTTACGAGTAAAATTTAGATTATTAATATGTTCAGGTGTCGTTTGAAACATAATCGGACTAAATGTTTTCTACTTCTACATTATTTTTATTAACAATGAAATAATTTTCAGCAGAAATTGACAAAATATAAAAGAATTACTTTTAAAACAACCGATAACAAAGCAAAATATTTAAAGATACTTTGGTTAGGACATGGATACTAGGATATTGGACTCATAAAAATTGGCAACCAAATACTCTGCGGCACTCAAAAGGCATCTAGAGAGTAGGAAATAATGTTGCGCGTTATCGGTTTGAATTATTAAACACGTGAATTGTAAAACACTTTATTTCTAAACTGAACTCGGAACACTACAATTGCAATTCACCAACTTATTCAATGGTCATGTATGGGTGTGCATGCGTTGATCAATCAACGGCGCAAAATATCATAATTGCAATTGCAGCACAGTTATTCTGTTGACTACAAAAACCCCACCTGAAATATTGCAACAAAATGTAGTTATAAAATTTGTAATAGTGATTGTGTACTCTAAAGAACTCTCTAGAAACATTTGATAATGGGAAGCGGCCGCGAGAATGAATCATACGGCATATAAGCGCTCCGGACGTTTATCCAAGCGATAATCTAATCTGTATGGGGATCCCTTCTAGAAACCGGAACGATAGGTATAAATACGCGATCATCTTTCTCTCAGTTGGTTATTCAGATAGCTAAATAGTCCTATAGTTAAGTGAATCATAATTGTAGTTAAAATACAAAACTTGTCCCCTGAAACCAAGAACGATTAAAAACACAAGAAAAGTTGCAGCCTTTGATGGGTTTTTTAATCTTTCTTGGTTTCAGGGGACAAGATTTGTATTTCAATTTGACCAACCCGTTGCACCAAAAAAAAAAGATGAAGAACGAAGACGACAAGACAAAGAACAAGATGAAGAACGAAAACGACAAGAATTTCGTAGTCTATTAGCAAATATAATAGAAAAAATGGGAGTAGACATTTTAAAAATGAAAGAAGAGATTGACAAAGTCAAAGAAACATTTAATAACAAGCTTCTGGATTTGGATAATGCAACACAGAAAAAGATCAACAACGCCGAAAATGCCATGAAGAAGTTGCAAAGTGGACAATTTACACAACATGAAACCGAAAGTATACCCGCTATTTCTTCCCAAAAAGTGAAACATCCGACCTATGATAAAAAAACATCCTTCCAAACCTACAGAAAACAGTTCGAAGCTGCTGCTAAGGCCAATCGGCGAACAGAGGACGAAAAGGCGACCTTATTGGCGGTATCCCTGCGCAGAGAAGCTCTGGAACTACTCGGAACTCTATCTAATCACGAACAAGCTAACTATGAAGATCTAGTTAGATCTTCAGAGCTCAGATTTGGAGACCATCATTTGCAACAAGTCGCTCAGTCGCAAATACTAGTGAGGAAGCAGAAAATTGATGAAACGCTGCAAGAATTCGAGGCTGACGTAAAAAGACTATCCAATAGCACCAACCGACTTTCTGGAACTTCACACAGCTAGAA
Source organism: Dastarcus helophoroides (assembly GCA_028583605.1). Taxonomy (NCBI): domain Eukaryota; kingdom Metazoa; phylum Arthropoda; class Insecta; order Coleoptera; family Bothrideridae; genus Dastarcus; species Dastarcus helophoroides. The sequence continues at coordinate 24,089,315 of CM053328.1, read as the reverse complement.
TCTTCATAGAAGGAATAAAAGACCCAGAAGTCCAGACAGTGATACCTTTGTCAAACTTTCGAACATCGAGGGAGGCACTGATTAGAGCTTTGGAAGTTGAAGCTGCTTACAAGGTCTCGGAGACAGGGGCGTCACGCAAAATAAGAAAGGCCGACATCGAAGAGGCTACAAATGACCCTGATCTCGCGAAAAAAAGCGCGAGCATCAAAGAACTGGTGGGAGCTCTTAAAAGTAGATCCAACAGAAGAAGCACAACATGTTACAGCTGTGGCAAACCGGGGCACTTCAAAAATGACTGCAGGTCAACCCCTACAGCAGGAAAACAAAAATCAGCCGGCGAAAAGGGGCACTCACTAGATAATGTCGAGCAACCAGCCCCTACAACTTCCTATCAAACAGAAAAAAACGACCATGGAGAGTTTGGTGGTGGAAGCCTGCGTGGATGAAGGGAATGTACAGGCAACAGTTGACAGGAGCCATGGTTATTCTGGCACAGGAGACTCAAGCAATGCATAACTGGCAAAGATCCAAAAATAAACATGAACTGAGGAGCTTTCTGGGGTTATGCACCTATTACAGAAGATTTGTGAAAAGTTTCGCCAACATCGCAACCCCCTTACACCGACCAACGGAAGGAATGTCTGGAGTCCCGACTGTAATACCGTTTTGCGAAAACAGAAGTCCGCCTTGTGCACAAGCCCTGTCTTGGCTTATCCTCAGCGGAACGGAAAATTCATGTTAGACACAGACGCCAGCAACGTCGGCATTGGGGCTGTGCTGTCCCAAATCAAGGGGGCGAAGAAAGAGTCATATCGAATATTGCAGCAAGATCCTAACGAAAAGGAATTACTGCACCACCAGGAAGGAACTTCTTGTTTTGCAGAAATAATCGGACTTATGTATTCCAAAAGTAAAGTAACATTAATATGAAAAAAGTTTTTTCCTTCATGAAGGTTTAAAGTTACCAAACGTTTAATTACATACATCAATGGAGTTGGAGTTTTAAGTTACACAAAGATCCAATAAACATGAGAGCGAAAAGGCGAAACGTCAAATAAAAAAACAAGATGGCATACATCCTGTAAAGGATAAAAAATACCAATGAAAAAGTGTTTTTAGTTTTTTGATTTCTCTTCAAATAATACCCAGAAATAATAAAAACGAAAATTCTAAATTTTCCTTTTTTTCAACAACTTCAAGAACAACACCAATTTAGCCGATGCTGTATCTCTTACCGTTTTGTAGATCCGTGTAATGAAAAGCGAATTTGTTTAAATCTGTATATTGATGATCTGTTTCTTTTTTTACACATTTATGTTTGCATTACCCACACCACTATATTTGAAGAGGTGAAAAAGAAAAGTTGTTCACAATATATGGGAAATTTAATATCACATATTTTCAATTGACGATCTTGCATGGGCAAATTATAAAGAAATCCTCAATTTCAACTTGCATGCAACTTGCCATTAGTGTTATGCCTCCTAGCGGCCGTTTTACGAATTTAAAAATAAATTTCTTTTGAATTTGAAAACAATTCGAAACTTATAAAAAGTTTCGAGTTTAAACTTGAAATTTTGGGAATAACTGTTGATATTTTGAGATTAAAATTGTGAGAAAAAAATCGCGTTTACCATCTAAAATTATAATAAGTTATAAGTTAATAAGTAAACGAAGCAATTGAAAGTGTAAATGAAAAAAAATCAATTTATAATGAAACAATTTTCTTGAATTGTCACTTACTTTTGATATCTAACATATCAAAATATTCAGAAAATTTTACTGAATTCGAAAATGAGAAAATCCAACATGATGGCGTTCATAAGAAAAAAAACAAAGTTATCATAATTTTCTCGGAAAGTGTTCAACTCGAGAAATAATTAACTATGCCGCTGAAAAGCTGTTGAGACACCAAACAAAAATGATTTCAAAGATATTTTAATCGAACTACAAATATAACAGTTACGATAGTTTTTAGAAAATGACGTTTTTTACTTTTTTCTTAATAAAATCTAAACAAAGTTGTTTTCTGAATGGCATGTTAATGGGCATAAAATTCTACACTACTTATCCGATGTAACAGATTTTCTACCTCCACTAACAACGAAGATACTCATGTTATCCCACGTCCAGTGGGACACACTGTATTTTAGTTTTACTTACAAATAGTGATCATACAACATTAAACAGTTCAGTAGCAACATAAATGTTCTAGAACACAATTAAAACTGACATTTTACTGACCATGTGGTAATGCGGACGCAGTATTTTGGAGGCCAAAGCTTGCTTTAACTTGCCTAGGTAATCAAATGCGGACTATTAATGCGAACTAATTTCATTCCAGCTTCCTTGAAATGAAATATTACGCATGTGTACTTCATTCCAAATCACTCACAGTTATGCTAGTAAATTAAGGTGCCATTATTTTGTACTTAAAAATGTCTTACATTAAAGTGAAAACAATTAGTCACTCATTTCACGAGAAGGGGGGGCGCGGCCTTTAGGGCCAACCGCCACTGGTTACCTATCACGTGTACATTTTCCCGGAATTATGCCCAAGAATTCCTTTCTGTAAGCTGCCGTTAAGTTTCAAGAAGCTTATCCAATTTGTCAATTTCGAAAATAGTCACCTAAACCCAAGGCCCCAGTGCACTGCTTTTGCAATTCATTAAAATATTCGGGATTTTGAACGAAAAAAAAATTACACATTATGTTAAATAGATGGGGGATGAGGTAGCTTAGAACCTCACCACGTATTACCAGGAAGGAGGGGGGGATGTAAAAAAAAAAGGCTTAAAAACAGGTAATTAATGGACAATCCCTTAAATATATTGCTTTGGAGGGATTGCTTGTGAACATTTGTAGAAGAGATAAATCGCCTGTTCCAACATGAAACATGAGTGGAGATTTGGCCAGTCTTATTATCAACTAGGAAAACCCTTCTTCTTCCAAAGTTATTGTTATTTAAAAATCATCACACTTTAAATATACACTAATTTAAACAGGATAAAAATGATATAATTACAATGAAAATCCTTAAAGTATTTATTTTCTTTTATATTTGACAATACAAACAAAAAAACCTTGAAAGATAAGGATCTTAATAAATTGAGGTCATAAAATTTAAATGACAAATGCTTACCAGCAGAATTACTTCAATAATGATACTAATTTTTAAAGTATGTTAAAAATGTAAATATTTTTTATTTGTATCTAAGGTTCAAATTACTCCCATCGACTTTTTTTTCTTGAAGTTGGAGGAGGAGGTTGATCAATACTTGCGGTAAACTAAAATAACAAGTTTAAGTAACGAAAGCTGGAGGACGGAAAATGCAAACATTTACCTGATTCTGATACTGCGCCCTAAAAGCAGCCTTCATGGCAGATAATCGATCAGTCGCAGGCCCCCTCGGTGGTCCAGGATTTGTTGGTGTACTGCTTGTGCTGCTTGTACTGCTTGAATTACTTGGACAAAACTTGTTACTGGCTTTTTCCTTAAAACCTAAGCCGAGTCCACCGACGTTTGGGCTCTGGTCTTTTTTCTTGTACCTTAAAAGAAAAATTGATCCATTTTGAAAAACAGCAAACATTCTTTTAAATGTTTTAAATAAACGGTAGAAATTTTAACGTCAAAGACGAAAACTTGACAAAAAGTTGAAATTTTGACTTTAAAATATTAGAAATTTCAAGTTTAAAACCAAATTTACAACTTTCTAAATGTTTCAACAGTAAACTTAAGGTTTCTCAAAATTTCGACTTAAGTTTAGAAAGTTTTATAAACAATTACCAAAGTTCGATTTAAAAATATTAAGCTCCTTATAATACAAGAAAAATAAATAGAGAAACATTTAAAATAAAGTTTAAAATTCGGTTCATGAAAATGAAGCAATGAGAAAAGCTTGAGATTTTAAATAATACATTAAGTTGTATAAAATTTCAAAAGATAAAAGTTCGAAAACTCGACCTTTTGCTTAGAAATATAAAATTTAGAAAAGTCGAAATTTTCATACACAGTTTTCACCTTGACCTGAAATTTAGACTTCTCTTATAAAAATAATAATAATAAAAATCCCATCTTTAAATTTACAATTTTAAGACAAAAGTAACAATTTTAAAACTTAAAATGAGAATAAACCAAAATTTACTTACTTCAAATTTAAAATTTTTAATCTCAAATTAAATTTTTTTAAAAATTTTTAATCTCAAATTAAATTTTTTAAAAAATTTTTAATCTCAAATTAAAAATTTTTCTACAAATTATAATCTGTTTTCCTCTAATATCGAGTTTAAACTCAAATTGAAACAAACTGAAAATTTCAAACATAAATTGGGAATTCTAACAAAAACTCGAATATTTAACTTTTTGTAAAGTTGTAAAGATATTAGGAAATAAAACTCGACATTAAAAGAAAATAAAAGTTTCACGATTAAATTTGAAATGTTGAGAAAGCACTTTATATTTCAAAGAAAAACTTCAATTTTTTATTAAAAGATTCCCAAAGTTCACATTCAAACACAAAATATTGACACAATATTGATTACAATTTTAAGAAAAAATGAACCATTTTAAGTGGCATGTGATAATTACAAGAAAAACCTCAATATTTATAATATAAAAATTTGTTTTAAAACGTTCAATGTTTAACTGAAATTTTAGAAAAAACTGAACAAATTGGAGCCAACTAATGAATTACCACTGAATGTGGGAGTAGGTTAAACTAAAATGATTAAATCTACAGGTCAGCATAGAAAACATTGAACATTTATTTGTCAAGTCATTATAAAGCCAATTATCAAGTAAAAAAATTAAAAACAATGAAATAAATATCTTCAAAATTTAAAAACAAATACAAAAGTGATACTCTCTCTGAAGATGATAGTTTGGCTATTGAAACGCGTTAGAACAACCTGTGTTGTGTTTTTTAATCTTTCTGAGTTTCAGAGGACAAGATTTGTATTTTAATTTTGAACAGAACCAAGGAGCAGTCCGTTCCACCAAAATAAATATATTGTAATGAGAATAAAGAAAAGGTTAAGAAATAGTAATTACAAAATGTTACCTTTGTTTTCTAAACCATGAGCTCTGGAGGGCTAGATCTAAAACTTCCTGAGGTACATTTTGATGAGCAGCCTCCAGATTTTTGACTATATGACCAGCAAATTCCTTATCACGAGGGGTAAGCAAAGTATAAGCAGTACCTTGTGTGCCAGCGCGACCGGTCCTACCAATTCGATGAGTATGTGTATCAATGTCACGAGCTATATCAAAATTGACAACAGTCCTGACATGCGGAATGTCCAATCCTCTTGCAGCCACATCAGTGGCAACCTAAGAGATAAACGTTTAAAACAAACCCGAAACATTGAAATGTATTTACCAATAAAGAGCACTCATTCTTTTTAAAACTTGTTATAACTTTATTACGGTCGGCTTGTTCCATATCTCCATGTAATAATAAGCATTCAAATTCTTTAACTTTTAAATCATGTGCAACCTAAAACCAAGATTACCACAAAACTGCCAGTTTCCCCCGTTTCTCTTACTTGTTCCGCATCCAACTTTTTAGTCACAAACACTAAAACCGATCCAGCAGAAAGCAATTCCACTAGTTTTCCAAACAACCACTCCCTTTTAGCTTGCGGATTGTCTATCAGGAGAACATGTTGCGTAACATCTTCATTCGCCTGTCCCAGCATACCTTGGGAGATTTTAATGGGATCTTTCAAGGCATCCTTTGCTAATTTTTCGATCCGCTTTCGAAATGTAGCGCTGAACAAAAGAACTTGCCTATCCGGTCTCACATGGTTACACACAGAACGCACTTGAGGCTCAAAACCAAGTTCGAACATTCGATCGGCTTCGTCCAACACTAGGAAAGTTACTCTATGCAAATTGGTAGCGCCTCCTTTGATGTGATCAATTATGCGACCTGGAGTTGCCACAACTATATCGGCGCCTTCTTTGAGTGCCTGCATGAACAAAGGATGAATAAATTTTTGCCTACTTCCGGCAATCGTGCACAGTGAAGATTTAATGAATTTTAATGTTTAATGAACTTACTGCGAGAACAACAAATATTAATTTTCATTGATTAATTTTGCAATCATTATAATCCCTGCGGGCATTAGCGCTTGGAAGGAAACATCAGATAGTGACATTAGAGTTACGCAAAATAAAAATTTAGGTGAAAACTTGGAACTTATATGCCAGAATAATAAACAAAAAAAAAAGAATAACCAAACTTTATTTGTATCAAAAACCTTTAGCAATAAAAATCAAATTGTAATATATTGCGCAATAATAATACAGCAAAACTTCTTAAGAGCGGCCATTAAAAACTGCAAAGATTTATTTGGCCGCTTTGAGGGAAGAACCAAAGAATTCATTAGCTTTTCAAAAAGTTCAAAAGTAATACTTCAGAGAGGTATGCGAAATGAGAAGCAATAAAACTAGTGAATGTACTTAACAATTAATGATGTTGCACTTATTGATTATCTTAATCTCTGTTTTGTTTTGCATAAGGCACTAAAATCAAAGAATAAAAGTGATGCAGTTTTCTGCATCTACAACAACCCTAATCGTTTTCCAGATTCTAAAATTAAGATTTGCTAATGATAATTAGCCTTCTATATGTTCCTCTCACATTTTACTAAAATTTGGAATTGACAAATATCTATATTTCTAAAATACAAGTGGTCCAATGAAACCTAACAAAACCTACGTAATTAATAGGATTTTTTGTTAGAAAAATGCAAAAGCATGTCGACTTTGCAAGAAAGACATTTTTTGGCCTTACTTTTAGTTTTTATAACTTCAACTAGGAAGGGAATTCGCACATCATTGGAAAATTGTTTTGATTCTTTTTCGAGAATGGATTTTTTTTCCAAGAGAAGACAGGCCTAATAAGTTGAGGCGTACAAATCTTTATTATTTATTATTTCAAGGTTTAGATGGAAGAATCGTCAATATTAGATTTACTAGAATGCTTACATTTTCTTTTTTTTTTTAGTTTTTCATCAGTTGTGAATAACGAAAACATTACCTTGTAAAGATAAGGTAAGGTTTTGTCAAGTGCATCCTGATTATTCCGGTGGTCGACATTTTTCAAAGATAAAAAAACCAAGTCATTGAAAATTTGAAATTTTAACTATTTTCAAAATTTCGACTTTTTGAAAATTCTCGGCTTTTTTAATTTAGACTTTATTCAGATTAGTACTTTATCCCAAAATTTGGAAGTTTTTGACAATTTCAACCGCTTTTTAGAATTTGTTCATTTTCTTCAAATTTTGACTTTTTGTTTTTTTTTTGAAACTTTAAGACTTTTTTTGAAAAATTATGACCTTTGAAAAATCATTATTTTCCAAAAAACTTATCATTTTTTCGGACAATTCGATTTTTTTAAAATTTTACCTTTTTGAAAATTTTGACCCTTTTCAGACTTATCCTTTTTTCGACTTTGAATTTGTTTTTTTTTTCCTGAAAAAATCAACTTTTTTAAAATACTAGGAAATTTTTGCAAAATTCAACTTCGAGTCCTTTGACAAGTTTTATTTTTTGAAAATCCCGACTTTTTCTGGAAATTAAGGATTTTTCTGAAAATTACGATCATTTTTGAATACTTGGACTTTTTGAAAATCTCATTTTTTTCCAGAAATTTTGGCTTCTTTGAAAATTTCCAACTTCTTTAAATATTTTGAGTTTTTTAAAACTTTGGGCTTATTGAAAGTTTAGTCTTTCTTTAAAATTAGACTTTTTAAAAAATTGTTTCCTTTTCTAGAAATGTTGATTGAAAATCTCAATTTTTTTTCAAATCTTCTACAACAGTGAGTTGTCAAGCACTACTGCCATATTCCCACAATCCTTCAAACAATAGGTCCTACTCAATATGCCAAGCATTGAAGTTTGTTTTCACACAAGAACTGTTATAATTTGCATAAATAAAATTTGACCAATTGTGTTTTGTTAAGTAATTTTATCTTGCCTGCCTTACAGCAACATATTCACTATAAAATGATTTTAATTTACCATGGATTCCCTCAGTGGCTCCTAAGCCCCCCCCCCCCCCCCCAAAGATCCCTAAATAACAAGAGATTACTACATTCTTTTTCAATGTATCAAGAATATTATTTGAATAAAGCTAAAGTAAAATATATTCTCTCTTTCTCTCACCACCTAAATTATAAACTTATGTAATCTATATTAAAAATGTTACAATACTTTTAAAAATTTTATACCTGTTAACAGTTAATTACTATCCTTATAAAAAATGTTTTTATTTAGATTTTACAGTTGGGGAAGTTAGACCATTAAAAGTATTACTTACAAGACTTTGCTCCCACTTTGAACCCCCACCATAAGCACATATAACCTTCAAATCATACACTCTTGCAAATTTTTTTGCTTCATTGTAGATTTGTATGGCCAATTCTCTGGTAGGTGCCAGAATGAGCGCCGCGGGACCTTCACCCTCTTCAACAGGGGGTTGTGTCGAAACATGCTTTAGAAGTGGCCAAAGAAAGGCTGCTGTTTTTCCACTACCTTAAATATACCATTACAATTAACAACACGCAAAAAAATGAAATTGTAGAAGTAATCATCTTTATGTGTAATGTATTACCTACGAAGGGATTATAGTAAGTTCATCATTTTGTTTGTACAATTAATTTAATTGTCTGGAGCTTTTATAATCAATATTTCTTATTTAGTGAAACTGTATACTATATTTAACAACAAATAATATAAAAATTCAACAATGTATCAATCAGATCTTATGTTTTCCAGACAGCATACACTTTAAAAAGCCCTTCAAGAATAAGACAATGCTGTAGTACCGAGAAACCTGTTTGAAAAATCTTATGAAAAAAAAAAATCCTAAATATTGATATTACGTCTACATATGGTAGCTACAAAACAATAAATAAAATAACCTCTCATAGTCATTCTTACAAATTAAGTTTCCAAGTTTAAAAATTTAGTTAAAGGTGGAAAGCTGGAGTTTTGAGAGAAAAGTCAAAATTTCCGATAAAAATAATTTTGTTGAAAAGAATAAATTTTGAGTTTGTAATCGAAAGCTTTAAAAAAAAGGGAATTACTGATTATGAAAGTGCAAACTAGGAACTGTGTAAGTAAACATTTTTAAAACAAGACTCGGAACTTTAAGTTTAAATCATAAATTTTGAGACCAAATTTTGGATATTAACATTTAAATTTGAAAAAAGTCAAAAGTTTAGAAAAAAAGTTTAAATCGAAAATGTGAATTTGAAAACAAGATTTAAAGTAGAGACGGTCAACTCAATTTATAAAGCCGTTTCAACTCGAGTTAAACCGGTTAGAACGGTCAACTCGATTTACTAAATCGGTTCAGATCGAATTGAGCTTAACTCAAGTGAGTTAGAAAGTAGTCAACTCGAGTTGATCGGTGTATCTTGAATTTAAATGAAATCAGCAGACGACGTTACGTCAACTCGGTTCAAGTTGAGTCATGTCCTTAATAAAGGTCACGTTGGTGACATACTACTGTACTGTTTCATTGGTTTTTATCTATTAATTCCATTAAATGTGTAATGGCGAGTATATCGTGCTCGAGACAATATCTGCTATCGCCAACGAACATAAACAAAACAGGAGCAATTAATATTAAGGAGACTGCTAGGTTTGCTGGAGGGAATAGCTAGTTAACTCGATTTACCAAACCGATTTAATTCCAGATTGCTTAACTCGAGCTAACTCAGGTTTAAATCGGCGAAACGGACCCAAACTTAGTTTAATAGCAAACCGGTCTGGGTAACTAGATTTCAATTATGTAAACTCGATTTGAAATCGTGCCAAATGGGTCTGAAACGGATTTGCGTGAATTTTCAAAATGGTTAACTCAGTTTGAAATATTTCTGCGTTAGCCTATTTCTAATTTGAAGTTTTGAAAGAGAATCCACAATTTACATTAAAAAGCATTTAATGAGATGCTAAGAAAAAAGACACTTTAAGATTCAAATTTAAAAAAATCCAAACTTCCAATTTACATTGGAAGTATCAAGAATAAATTTGACATGTTGAGAAAAGTCAAAATTATCTGATTAAAAAAAAGCCAACATTTTAGAAAAAAGTAGAACCGAAACAGAGAGTTTGAGAAAAAGTGTCATTTATTCTTACAAATTAAGAACAACTCGTAAATGTCAAAGGGTAGAAAAAAAATTACCAGTTTGTGCTATTCCCAATACGTCTCTACCCATCAAAGCACATGGAACACCTTGAGCTTGAATTGGTGTAGGAGAAATGTATTCTGCTTTGATTATAGCTTTCAGCAATTTGTCATCAAAATTAAAGTGTCCAAATGATGACACTGGTTTGGGAGCACCATTTCCACTAACAGTTATACCTAGTGTCTTCCGCAGCTCTCTCACTTGTTCCCCTGTTAAAGCTGCAATTTCTGGATGTTCAATGTAAAAGTTCTTTTGGAACGGCTTGTACTCAATAGTACTATGATCGATTGGGGGTAATGGATCAATTATTTTCTTTTTATCTGGTGCAATTGGATTTCCATCTTCATCATATTCTATTTCAGGATGATCATCTTCTGCTGGTGCCAGACCAGCATTAGGATTTTCTTCCATATATCGATAATAAGATTCTTCGTCGTCTTCTTCTTCAAGATCATTTCTTATTCCAGAAGGAGCTTTCGTGGCGTCTCTTTTCATCTAAAAATCAATTTTTAATTGGTGTTCATACATGAACACTGATTTACTTGATTTTCAATTCCGGCCATATAGGCATCCAATGGATCTTCATCGTCTTCTTCCTGATGTTGCTTCTTATCTATTTCGAGCCTAGTGGGGCTATCAGGAGCTGGAATGTACGCCAAATCTGGTACAGCTTCTTCTTCATCCTCTTCAAAATACCTGTAACAGGGAAATTCAAGGCGCTCCGGACTCTGAACCATTGGCTACATACTCATCCTCTGTAGCCGCCCGTTTCTTGCTACCTCCCCAAGCAGCAGAAAGCGCATTTTGACTGATAGCATTCATCGTGGAATAACCCTGCTTACTAACTCCACTCGAAGGTGGAGGTGGCGGAACTGCATTATGACGTCTGACTTGACTAGGCTTATTTAATTGAAAACTAGCGTAATTAAAGCCGCTCATAGTAAGGTTTTAATAAGGTTGATTGTTAAGGATGACTGTTCACGAATCGTCAACAGGCAATAACCATTAATGTCTGTTTACCTTTTATTGATCACTTTATATAGGGTGTTTATGTATTTATAAAAACCCTATCATATTATCGAATAGATATATTTCGCATACAAAGACGTAGCTTTTAAGGTGCAATTTCACAAATTCAAATGCAACAAAATTAACTTTAAAGACAAGATATTTTTTAATTATTGCCACTGACCACTGACAGCTGTCACTTTAAATTATCATATTGATATTCGAACAGGTCTATGTTCGAATCATAGATTTGTATAATTAGTATAGTCCATTTCAGATAAATGTGCTTCAGAGTAGGCATTAAACTTCCAGTTTTGTAGTAACAAGTAGTATTATTGAGACACGGCCCTGTGGCAGCGGTGTCTGAATTAGTGATGTGTAACACTACTCTGCACCAACTCATTTTATTGCCCCGACTGAGTTAACACACTTTTTAAATGCGCCACAGCGCACAACTCTTTTTGTGATTTTGAAGGAGTACCGATGGCGTCCGGCGTATTGGATTTGCCTCTGGACTACAGAACCGGGCAAGAAACAAGCGTTCCAATTGGTAGGTTTTGACGTCATGATTGAGTGTTAATTTACGCCCCATTTCTTACATATTCTCGACCGTACAAAATTTCTAGTTGCATGTAAATATTGTAGTTTTGACAACTGCGTTGTGTAGTAGTTATCTTATTGGAAGAAATTCTAGCTTCAATATCACTGTAAAATAGTGGTATTTAATTTTTATACTTTTCATATGATGCGTCTGTATCATAAAACTTCTGGTATGGTTTTTTAATATTGCTTTTTTTCCTTAGGTGTGGCAAAGTTTAAATGAAAAATGTTATTTATACGGCAGAAAAATGAATAAAACAATGTAAATTTATTTTATAAAAAAATTAAATCAATGCAGCTTTTTAATTTTTTGAATTTGTCAAAAATAAAGCTAAAAAAGGGGAGGGGTATCCATTTAGAAAACTAACTCCGTAAATAAACTGTAAACATCGGAACGTGTCGCCTACGAGAATTAGCCTTATGGTAACGCAAACCATTATTTTTTTCCTATCAAAATCGCTCAACGCACTTAAAGCAGTTTTCACTTGAACAATAATTAAAATAAAAACGTACGAGAATTTTAAAGACCACTTTTAATAATCCAATTCCAGTTTCTTAAATCTGGCATTTAACAAACGAAAAGTTTACGGAAAGCCCTATTTAAAATGTCTTTCAATAACAGCTATTTAAACTAACAATCCGAAAGTTGGGCCCGACATGCAAATAATTACGGTCTAAACAACTACAAAATATTAGTAACAAAACTAAAATATTATTAATAATACGTATATCAATAGTAATGTGTTGTCTCTACTGTCAATTGTATTTTACTGCGAATGCGCTTGCGTACGAAATAGCCAAACACACGATTATGATGTCAGAACCGACCAATTGGAACGCTTGTATCTTGCCCGGCTCTGTAGTCCAGAGGCAAATCCAATACGCGTACCGATGCGATGTGCGAAATTTGTGTTGCGGGCGAACATGTAGAATCGTGTGTAGAATATAGGCTGTAGTGCTTGACTTCACGCTGCCAGCTCACTGAGTTACTACGTTACGCAGTTACGATATCACTCCAATAAACAAGATCGCAGTACATAATCAATACAAGTACAGCACTTTGCACAGAAATACATAAAATAATTATTTTAAGATAAGATCGCCATAAAGCTGTCAAATTATTGTAATAAGATAAGAAATACGCAACTCATATAATATTTATCGCCGTTGCTTGTAAACTGAAAAGTAGACGAAACGATAAACTTAACGAACCAGCACATGCGGAAGCGTTAAAGCTATCTATGCGTGTCCCTCTCGAGTCCCCAATTCAACATTTCAACACGCGTGCTACGTGCTACTGTTATCCATGAAACTCAAACGTGCGAAAGTTCCAACCAGCATTGTCATGCCATGGAACAGTTGAGTTAACTCAATGCGCCAACTCAGTCTGTTGCGCTTGAGTTACTGCGGTACAGTCGACTCCCTGCTAAAGTTGCGCCCGTTAAAGTTGTCAGGATACGATCGTTGAAGTTGCGCGGATATTCCCCCCATTCTAATTTTTAAACAACGAATTGGAATTCCGAGTTTTAGCGCCATTTTTGAATAACCCACTCAACCGCGCAAGCAGCAATAAAACGTATATATTTTTCGACGATTGTAGGGATAACGGGGAGTAGCAACTTTAACGGTCGATTCAGTAGGATGAGCGCAACTTTAGCGGGAGTCTACTGTAACCATACATATATGTAATGCTTCTATATGGCCAGCTCCCTATTCTCTTCGAGAGTTTATTCTGATCAAATTCGATAAAGATGGAACATCCGTGTTTGGCGAGTATTGCGCATGAATGAACGAATCGATGTTTATGTTTGGCCTTGCACGGCTGATTTGTAACACCTGCGCATTGCGAGTCGTTACCGCATGTGAAGGTCAGCGAGAAAGAGAAGTCTTTCCCACAAGAAACGAGGAACTGGCTATATAGAAGTATTACATATATGACGTAACTCACCAAATTTCTCTGCGGTACCCATCTCTAGTGTAAATAGGTCTCGGATAGCTTCTCCGTTGCTTAAATATATCTTAGTTTCTGTATAGTCTTTGGAATATATTATTCAATCAACGGCTTCTCTCAGGATAATTGACACTTATGTCAGAGAAAAATGTACGGAATAAAGTGTCTAATCTAAATGCACCCTTACTATATTTTATGTCGGAGAGAAATCTACGGAATAAAGTGTTTTTTTTTTTGATAATAAAGCTTTTCTTCAAGAAAAATCGGACATATCAAGTCGTAGTTTTATTTTAATCTCATGTTTTTGATTTTAAAATTAATTTTCAAGTTTGTTTAAATATATTTTTCTTACAATCTTAGCTTCACTGGATCTCGTTTCATTCAATTTTTGTTTGGAAAAATGTCGAAATTTGAAATTTTACTTCAAAATCCCAAAATGTTGAATTTAAACTAAGAATGTCTAAAAGTTTTTTACTGTGACTGAATTTTTGCTTTTGTTTTTGAAGTTGTTGAATTTACAATTAATGCTTTGATCTTGGGCTGAAGATTTTTCAAGCTGTTTTCAAGAAAAAAATTGAAATTTTCTCAATTTCTTGATTTTTAAGTTGAAGGGTTTTTCAAAGTATTCTCGACAAAAGCGTTGAAATTTCGACTTTAATGAGGTATTAACTTTTTACTTTGGTACAGTAATTGCAAAATCAATTCAAAATTTCGATTTTTTACGCCCTAAAATTTGAACTTTAAAATACGTGCAGTTTACCTTTCTGTGGAATTTGTCTTCGTAATGTTTAGAGAAGAGTCGAAATTTCGACTTCGAACCTAAAATTCGGAAATTAGAAAGCACCCTATTTTTATTTTTTTTTAATGGAAAAAGTCAAATCTTTCATCTTTTTAAAGAAATAATAACTTCGAATTTTAATTTGACGTTTTTTTTTTCAAATCTTGAATGGGATTTCAAAGTGCTGGAAACTTCTATTTTAATCAAAATATTTTACTTTAAAAAACAAAATTTTCAGTTCAAAACTGAAATGTCGACTTTTCTCTAAAATTTTGACTTTAAAATTGAAATTGGGAAAATAGGAGTTATCAATGTTGAATTACAATTTTGCTTTTTTTTCTGTATTTCACTTCAGATTTTGATTTTAGTCTCGAAATTTCAACTTTCATATCCAAATTTTCCCTTTTTTTAAAATTTTTACTTTAATAGTAATACGACTACTTTTTCCGAATTAGTTTTAGAAAAAGTCATAATTTCCAATATAAATTCCAAGTTTCTACATTTTCCTTAATAAGTCAACAGAATGCTCCACCTTATTGTTTATTATCGACTTTTTCGTATATCTTTTTCTCAACTTATTTTCCGCTAAATCTGAAATTTCGTTTCCAATAAATTGAGAAAAAAAAACAAAGAAATTATCGACGCTAAAGTAGCAATTTTAAAACTAAATTCGCAAGATTTAGTTTTAACCAAAGATATTTCGATTTCAGACACGAAATTTTTGTTTCCTTTGCACATCGATCGATACTTAATTATTTTTTAAAATTGCTTTCTGATTTTTTTTCAAAAACTTCTCTAGGGAACTTGAAATTTTGCTTCTTAATATTTTGACGTGTTTGAAATCTAGACTTTTTTTCGGCATTTTTTCAGATCAAATTTTATACATATTAAAACGTGAAATTTTCATTTAATGAAAAATTAAGTTTTAATTATTGTTTAATCCCCATTTTCTTGTCGAGCAATAATTTGTTGGCACTTTTTTCGAGTTATTGTTAACATAATACTATCCTTACTAGTTTGAAGCTCCAACTGGGTTTTTTTGGGTTAAAAAAAGTATTCTTGAGAATACAATATTTACTTAGACTTTAGAACAGTGGCGGCTAGTGCTAAGGTTTGCAGGTTTGCACAATCTCCAAAAAAACGCTGGGATAAAAAAGAAAGTAAATTGTTCTTTGTGTTGTTTATTTTATTTATTGATAACAGATTTATAGCTACCAAATTAACCAAACATACTAATGACTATAGCGGATTCCGCCGATTCGTAAATGTTTGACGACATTGTTGGGTCCATGGTTTGCAAGGTTTGCAGGCTAGACTGCAAACTTTGCTTTACACATATGCACCTGCGCCTTAACTCTTATTTTCTTCGCTTAAAATACTTGCCCATAAGCAAGCATTAGGTTGCACTTGTGGATGCAAACCAAATATCGATACGCCAATATAATCTGTTATCGGTCAATGTTGCGAGTCTTGAAACACAAATAAAAATGAATTCGGTGCAAAGTTTAATTGCGCAGCCATTCTCTAATCGATCTGTATCAAAAAAAAAAAACTGGAAATTAAGCGACATGGATGACCTATACATGACTTAAATATTGTGCAGATGGTGTTTTGTAAAAAGCGAAGTTTTAACAGAAGTAGTTCGCGAAGCTAAAGAAGTACCTATGCGACATTGTTATCTGCTAAGCTAAAGAACGAATTAGCTTCACTGGCCATTTAATTGCAGCAACCTTAGTTTTTTTTTTTTTGAAAAGTTTAACCAATTTTAAAGAAACCACTATCCATTTTTTAACTTATAAAAACTTAGCACTGAACTAACTGTAATCTACGAAAAAGAAAAGTTTAAATCTGCTTTTGATTTACTTGTACTCTATAACATTATTTCAGAAAACAGTGAGCTTAGTGAAACTCTAAATCTTTTAAAAATCCTGATAACTATCCCAATGGCTTCTGCTGATGCAGAGTGGTGCTTCTCCAGTCTGGAAAGAATAAATACTTTTAAAAAAAATTCATTAAGCCAGGAAAGATTGTCCTCATTAACAATGTCTTCAAAGAAAAGGACTTAATCCAAGAAATACTCGATTTCAGTAAAAATTTATTGATAAATTTGCAGCTGCCAAAGATCGTCTGTCGTATGCACTTTCTGTTCTTTTTCTTTCTGATTTTTTGCGAATATAAAAAAAGGGGAATTTTAGCAATATACTATATATGTACAAGATACATCAATTTAAAATCCTAAATATCTCCTAATTCCTCAAGCTTAATTTAAAATTTCCAGTTCCGGCACATTTTTGCAAATGTCTCTTTGCAACCCCCACATTTTATTAGCACCAGCCGTCACTGCTTTAGAACTAAAAATTCTGGATTCTAGATGTTTTTCTTGCGAGAATTTAAAGCTCTAGACAAAATTTTGTGACAATCTAAAACTTTAGACCTACAAATCTTTCTTTAGGAACTGAAAACATTCGATAAAATTTTTGTTGCGATTTAAAGCTGTATCGATGTCGCAGTGGGATTCTATAATTCGCTCTTTTACATAATCGCTAGTCGTTTTCCAAAATAAATCAGTTTGTACGTGATGAAACTATTGTGTTCCGACAGTAGGGCTACTTATGTTTAGATGTGTCAATTTAGGATATGGCGTTACAAAAAGAATATTACAAATATGGAACTGAATACTTTTTAATGGATGGGTATTTATTAAGTCACTTTTTCGCCAATTTGACTAAATTATTTAAGTACCCAATATTTCAAAAAATCACGTTAAGAGTAACTTTATTTTAATATAATATTTGGTAACATTTAACTTCGGATTTCTTAAAAAGGAAATAATGCGGGCCAAACTAGAATGATACTTAGCACTACAAAGAACTATTTTTTTAAGACATGCACATCTATTTGTATGACAATGATTTTTTACTGGCTTGTATGAATATCTTTCACCTCCTCATTTTCCAAATACTCTTTCGTAACAGCTTTTCGCAAAGACATTAACTTTCTGATATTTCTTCTTTATATTCATTCGATGACATCTGTTAGAACTGTGTTATATCCACTTTTTGGGTCACTCCCATTGATATTATTGTTGTAGTTAAGACCAGAGGTTGGATACTTTTTACTCCTACCATGACAACTTTTGTCACGTCACAGGGTCCAGCAGGGTCAAACATACTTACTGGTAATTTTACAGTTTACATTTTACTGCATTTTTCATTAACAATGGCAACTGTCACTATCAATGTTAACGGGATTTTTGTCTTTTATTGTAGTTTACTTACCTGCTGTGTTACGACATAATAACACTATATTTTTGAAAAGATCAGGGCACTGCCCTATCCTATCACATAAAATAATATTTACAATTTAAAAATATTTCAATTTCAAAATATTTATAGTGTAACGAAAAGTAATTACAAAATTCAGAATGTAAGGAAATTTTCTAGAAAAATCTGATAAGGGAAAGCGGCCGCGATAATGAAGCAAACGGCAGATAAGCGTTCCAGAGAGCAATGGAAGCGATCTTGTGCCTGCCACCTCTCGATATATTTCTTGAGGGGGCGGCACAGGCTTCGCTCTCCGTTTGCGAGCAGGAGGAATGTGGAATACGGTAGCTAAAATGGTGGGTCACCGGCGCACTTTGACTATACATATATATTTATATTATCTAAGCCGGCGCATATTGGAGGAGGCGCTCCAAAAGGTACCTATTCTGGATGCGCCGCTGGACCATCTACCGGTGAAATATAACTTCACAAAATTCTACCGTATAAAAATGGATGAAGTATAAGCAAGGATACCAGACGTAAGTATATACACGGATGGATCGAAAACAAATACGGGCACTGGAACAGGAATCTTCTCGGAAGACCTGAACCTAAATGTAAGTATTAAGCTAGATAAATACTCAATAATCTTTCAAGCGGAGATGTTGGGAACAAATAACGCAACTGAACATTACAGGAAAATATATCCAAATAAAGACGGACAGCCAGACAGCCCTTAAGGCCATGAGGAATGTGAAAACAAACTCAGTGCTGGTATGGAATTGCCACCTAGTTCTAGAACGTCTATCACAAGAGAATGCAATTGATCTAATATGGATCAAAGGACATTCTGGAAAAGAGGGAAACGAACGCGTTGACAAACTGGCGAGGAAGGGTTCGGAGCGACAATTCGTTGGACCAGAACCAACCCTTCCCCTGGCAAGATCAACCGTAAGATCCCTATTTAACGAAGACATTTATCGTAAACACAAAGCCTTATGGGCATCAATAACAACATGCCGACAAACTCACGCATTCATTAGAATGCCGTGCAGGGAAAGGGCAAAACTATGCCTACAACTCTCAAGGATTAATCTCAGGAAACTTGTAGGGATATGGACAGGTCACTGTCGATTAAACAAACACTCCACAGAATGGGAATTATAAACGACCCGAGCTGCAGAGGGTGTTTAGAAGAAGATGAGAGTGTCGAGCACGTGATGTGTCACTGCCCGGCACTAGCATCAATCAGAGGATCCACGCTGGGGGACTTCTGGCCTAGTGTGGCCAGTTTGAGAGAGGCGCAACCAAGGGACGTTCTTCAGTTTCTCAACAAGGTTGGGTGGCTGAATGAATGACCAAGGACACCTCAATCACGGGGATAGCCAACCCGCAACGAATCCAGAATCCAGAAGTGTTCCAGAAATTTTGGCAAACGATAAGCCTTATCTGCCAAATTCTTCTAGAACCTGGGCCGGGACCTATATAAGGCGGTCACTTTTCCCTCAGTCAGTTAGTCAGAAGTTAATTAAACAGTGTTAGTGACTTAAAATTGTTGTGTTTCGAGTTCCGTTTAGAAATAAAGTGGTACAGTACAATTCACAAGTGTAATCATTCGAACCGATACCTCGCAACAATAGATTTGTGAGCCTTCCTTTTGACAGAAGTGCCCGACGCTTGGTTAGGACAATGCACAGCATGAGCCGCAAATATTGTAACTAAAGTTATAACCCAAAGGTTCATTTCAAGCTCTTTTACAAAACTACTAAATTTTCATCCGCCGCATTGAATAACGCAAAACTTTTATATAAATCTGCGCAGTCATTTTGTAGAACGATTGAATATATTTTAGCTGTTGTACATAACAGAGTTGTAAGGTAAAACAACTAGTAGTTATCTAAATCTGAGAATTATGCAATGCCACTGAGACATAGATATGTTCTTGAAAATTTGAGGTATAGATAAGTTTCTTTAACAATTTAATACTTTAACATTCCTTGTACGTTTCTCTTAAGAATTAAACGCTATCCAAAAGTTGCCTTAAAAACTTTGAAGCCAGGTCACAATCATTGGCATTGCAAAACCCTTCTTCCATCTTTGAGCTCTGATTGGGTGGAAAAATTGTAGGATAATCCATGTATTGTTGTAATTTTTATTTACAGTTTTTCCTAAAACTGCGGATTTTAACAAGCAACAAATATACTTTTTTGAAGCGAATTGAATCCTACTTCAAAACAACTTTCCCTTAAACTTTTATTCTTAAAAAAATCGATGGTGACGAAATTTCGGTTTTTTAAAACAAAATTTTGCTGAAGATATCGACATTAAAGACGAGGAAAACATGAACTAAAATTTTATTAAACAAAAATTTCACGTGGCATTTTTTTTGTAATTGATGAGATTTTTACTCTTTACTCGAAGTTAATAAAAATACAAATTTAAGTGTTCAGACAAAATTTCAAGATTTAAAGAATTGTAGAGAAAATCTGATAAATTTATTTTCGTGTTTAAAAATTTCAAGTTCAGTTTTGGAATTTTGACAAAAACTCGAATATCCGATTTTTTAATCAAAAATTCAATCTTTTGATAGTAAATTTAGAAGCATTACACTTACCTGGTAACAAAATCTCAGCCCTCACGATCTCCTATTGAGTTAGTGGCATTGATGCCGAGAGAAAATATATAAATAACATTTTTTTGAGGATAATATGAGGCAGAAACTTCTAATCTAAAGAAATTCATGTCCAAAAACTGTTACAAAGGGATCACAATTAAATTTAATATTGCAAAAGTTTTCATCAACTAGATATTTTCTGTAAAGTTTGACAATTCATTGAAAACTTTACACAACCAACATTTAAGATTGAGCATTAAAGAAAACTTATCTTGAAAAATTATTATTTATTATTTAAAGTCCACTATATAAAATTAATTAGTTAGGTTAAAGAAAACACTTTTTCAAAATCAATAATGCAAAACAGTTTTTTTTGTGAAACTTAAACATTATTCATTGCGACATATTTTCTTGAATCCAAAAATGATTCATTACTCCTGTGAGAGACAATCGTTTTCTATTATTAACCAAGAGCTAAAATGACAAAACATTAAAAATGCGGACTCATAAAATTGAATATATACCTTAGAAATGAGATCTTTGGCACCTGGTGGTATGCAGGAGGGATATTCAATAGAAAGATTTTTAATTTTAGCATATGTATCTTGTGAATGTTCCGACTCAAAAGGTGGTCTTCCAACAAGAAATTCATAGCAAAGTATACCTGAAAATTTGAATGCTATAGCTACAGGCAAAATGTGCAAATATTTATTAATTAATACCTATACACCAATTGTCCACTAAGTAGCTATAACTCTCAGATGATACCATTTCAGGTGGAAGGTAATCTATGGTACCGCACATGGTTTTTCTTTTCAAAGAAGGTGCATGTACGGACCAACCAAAATCAGCAAGTTTGATATCATCAGTCACTGTTAGAAGTATATTTTCTGGTTTTATATCTCTGTGAATTACATGATTTCGATGACAGTAATTAATTGCATCTGCCACTTGATAAATATATTTGGCCGAACTAAAAATTAAAAAAAAAGCATAAGCACTTATGCGGTTTTTGTATGTTTCTAAGTTTACTTCTTAAATCGTTCAATTCTGAAATTTGACCTTAATTGCGAAATTTCGAAAAAAAATCAATATTTCCAAAAGAACAACTCATTGAGATTAAAAATAAAAATGTCAGGTTTAAACTCAGATTTGTTAATATTCGAATTTTTGCTCTGAAATTCAAAATTCAAAAAAGTTGTAATTTCGAGATTAAGTCGAAATGTTAAGAAAAATTGTTTTTAATAAAATAGTTGCCTTTTAATTTTCATTCGTGGATCCTGACTTTAAAATCCAAACCACTTAAAATTTCAAAATGAATATTCGAATTTAACTCAAAATTTCGACTTTATTGGCAACATTTTCACATTAAAACTCTAAAAAAATTCAATATTTCTCGAAAAAATCGAAAATTTTGCAACGAATTTCAAATAATTTTCCGAATTTTGTCCTTTCAAATCTGGAACCTCATTTCTAGATTTTACACTCAAAATTTCCACCAATTTCCCAACATTTTTAATTGAAACTTAAATATACTCAAATTCAACTCAAAGTTTTTAAAATTGCTTCTTGAAATTTTAATTTTTATCATGAAATTTCACATTTAATCTTAAAATTTTAAAGAAATTACTAGTTCCAAGTTTAAACCTGAGATGTTGAACGAGTCACGATTATGATTCTCATAGCCACAAAATAGGAAAAATGTATTTTTTTTAATTGCGAAAGTCGGGAATCCAGAACATCCCCTTATAAACATGACTGAATATTCAACTTTAATGCAAAAATTTACAAATAAAACTCTAGAATTCCTGTCATAGTTTTCACTTACATATGAGGTGGGAATCTACCCTCAGGACTATCTTTCAAGTGCTTATATAGCTCTCCTCTGCATGCAAGCTCCAGAACTAGATAAATGCGAAAGTCATCATGGAACCAAGTCAGCAGTTGTAAAACATTAGGGTGCTTCAAACGAGACTGGATCTCGATCTCTCTCAAAAGTTGGGACTCTACATGACCTTTCACCAACTCCCTTTTAGACAAGGCTTTCAGAGCCACCATGTAGCCACTCTTTTTCTCGCGAGCTACGTACACTCGGCCGAATTTTCCTCTGCCCAATCGTTGTCCTAATTCGAAGTCATTTAGAGTCCATGTGTAACTAAAATAGTTGTTATAAACCTCACATTACTTTTTAAAAGGAGAGTACTTACTCTGAATTTTCGAAGCATTCATGAGATACCATGGCTTTAATAAGTTCGAAAGTTTCCTCTTTCAAGTCATTTGGAACATTCAATGGTTCAAAATATTTTTTTGCCCGGACTTCCACATCTAAATTATTCGACATCTTATAGGTGCTAATTGAAACAAAAAAGATTCAAAAACTTAGACGTGCATTAGCAAAAATAACAAAAGGAACAAGCAAAAGCACCAAAAACACTTTACATTTAATTTATGGGGAATTAAATTATATTACATACAGCAAGAAAAACTAAATATTTCTTTAGAAGTAAAAAAGTATTGCCGTACAGTCGTATATATTTAGTTCGAATATTAACGGTCGCATTTAAAGTTTAAATTCGACATTAGAGTGTTGACAACTAATAGTTGCTAATTCACAATTATAGGGGTCGCAGTAGTGAAGTGATACATAGAAGATGGTCAGTGTTTCAAGATTTACAGTTTGGCAGTAAATGTACAATCCATTTCAATTAAATCTGCCTAAGAGTAGGCCATGAAATATTAAATTAAGTTTTAGAAAAATCACTAAAAAAATCCCTAGAACCAAAGCTGGCTTCACGTTTAAATATTTTGATGATTAATGTGTTGGCTGACTTGTTTGGCAGAAATAATAGGAATAATTGGTTTTTCATATTATTTTTATTACTGTTACAATTCAGCAGAAATTGACATCAAATATAATAGACTCACTTTTAAAACAACCGTCAACAAATAAAAATATTTAATGACATTTAGGTTAGGATTTAAAGAACACAGAACACCATTAAGAAATGTCACAGCACTGCCACTGAGGTGGAAAGTGTTTCATTTTTGTCGAAAGAAAATTTTCAAATCTTCTAGAAGTTTACCAATCTTTGAATTTTTACTGTAAGATCTATCTGAAATGTCTATCAAAATTCCAGGCTTAAATTTGAAAATGGCGCATTTTTTAAAATTTTTGCATAAAACCAAATTTTATTTTTATAAATTGAAGCTTTTTCTCGAAATATGAACTCTTTTCTTTAAATATGGAGTTTAATCTTGAATTTTTTAAACTCGATAATTGAAGATGAATGTGGAAATTTTGAGAAATTCGAGTTTAATTTTCAAATATTAAAGTTTTTCTCTCGCAGTAATCTTAAAATGTCGACTTTTTTTAAAATTTTCAAACTTCAAGCGAAATCTCTGGTTCAAAAAAATTAGATTTCGGGTTTGAAGTCAAAATTTTAAGGAAAAATTAAAATAAAAAATTATAGGTTATTTAGGAATTTTTACACTCATCATTTCAAAAAAAGCGGATTTTGTGAGTAATAAATTCAAAAAATTTGGTGTTTATTCTAGAATTTCCTGAAAAAGGTGAGAAGAGTACAGAAGTGTGTTATAGAAAACTACTCTTAAAAAAATACTTCTGCTCACCCCCACTAAATATTTTATTTTGCCCAATTTCACAATTTTGAAATCGTTTTCATATTTTTTAAGACAAATAAACAGAACTTTATTCAAAGTATTCACCTATTATCATGGTCGACTCTTATTGGTCGGAAACATTATGTCTATTAATTTTATTTAACATTTCTACAACTCAGTTCGGAAATATTTAAATTTTTATTATTTTAAAAATGTTTTAGAATATAGTCAACATTGGTTAATAAAAATTTAAATATTTCCAAACTGGGTGGTAGAAATATTAAATAAAATTAATAAACAAATTTCAACTTTGTTATTTTTTTTAAGGAATTCTTCGGAAGATAGGTCAAAAATTATGGCGTCCTGGAAATGGTAACTGAAGTTTCACAAAAATATAGAATTTTTAAATTCAAGTCGAACAAAAAAAACTAATCTTTCAGTTTCTAAAAACCTTGTAATTTTGGGTAAAATCCATTTTTTTCTGCGGACCTAAAAATTCTGAATAAGTAATTTTGAAATTCATGTGAAACAAAAAAAATAATTTTTCGGTTTGTTCTAAAAAAAACTTTGTAATTTTGGTCGAAATCCATTTTATTCTCGCCTTAAAAGTTCTGAAAGTACAAGATTTTCTCTTTCATCTGGAAACGCCGCATCCTTCCAATCTATGCAAACGTCAGTGTCAACGTCAACTTGACACATGTCAGTGAATTGTCAAAATAAATATTTATGATTTGCATCATTTAGGAGCATATTTAAATGTTTTTGATATTGACACCCTTAAAAAGGCACTCTAAATGTGTAATAAACACAAAAAAATCTCACCGCAATGCATGCTACCATCTTGCATATGTTTATCGCACTTAATATAGGCGTAATAATTTGTGATGAAATCGAATTGGATCAGGTTTGTTTGATGTTAATTGTAAATCAATTTAATCCAAATTAATTATTAAAATGTTGTAGAATAAAAGCACTGACATAGCATATGAAAAAGACGACAGACTACTACTGTTTGCAACCTTAGATGGGGGTCTTATTGCAATTGACCAAACTAATGGTAAAATAAAATGGAAGATAAAAGATAGTAAGCACATGGTAATTTAAATATATCTCTGTATTAATCTAATCGATTTCTAGAACCGATTGTTCAAGTTCCTATTGACATCAAGGATTCGACAGTGCCAATATTTTTACCAGATCCCAGGGATGGATCACTTTATATTGTAGGAAATACAAGAGAACCAATAAAAAAGTTACCTTTTACTATTCCGCAGTTAGTTTCTACCTCTCCATGTAGAAGTTCTGATGGAATCTTGTATACAGGTTTATAGTGCACAAAAGATATTTCACTTTTGCATAATTATTTTTTGTAGGAAAGAAAAAGGATGCCTGGTTTAAATTAGATCCAATTACTGGTTCCAAGGAACACATTATTGGCTGGGGAAGTACTCCAACTTGCCCTGTGGAAACATCAAAATTTGTTTACATTGGTCAAACAAAATACACACTAATGATGGTAGATTCCAAAAATCCTGGTAAAAAGTGGAATGTTACATTTTATGACTACACGGCGACATCTATGAGTAAAGAAGACATTAGCAATTATGGTTAGTATTAATTTATTTCATCATTGTATTTTTGTCATAATTCTCAAATAACTTGATTTCAAATTTCTGACTTTTTTTTTGAATTCCGGGTTTGAATGTAAAATTTTTACCATTTACCTGAAAATTTCATTTTAATTGAAACTTGCAGCTTCAAAAAGTTATGTTCTTTTGGAGTTTTTTTCCAGTTTATTCTGATAATTTTCATATTCTCTGTAATTTATTTGCGAAGTATTCATATTTTTTTATTCAGTTTATTGGCTTTTTCTTCGCCGGTCACTCCTTTCACAATCCTAAATTTCAGTACCTTCTATTAAGGAATGGCAATCTGTTTTAGATTGCCGCAAACAGCGATTGCGTTGGATCTTGGTAAGCTGTCAGAATTTCTTTCTGACAGCTTACAAAAAATTTTGTAAAGGAATATATTTGAATTAGTTTTCTGACGACGGGCAGAGAATAACACTGCCCGAAACGTTAAAATTTTGAATAATCTTGTTGTTATTTATTTTTTACGTCGTTTGAATTTTAATATAGTTTTAAGTGTTTTTCAGTGTTGAGTCCCAAACAGCGATTGACAAACCAAGATCCAACGCAATCGCTGTTTGCGGCAATCTAAAACAGATTGCCATTCCTTAATAGAAGGTACTGAAATTTAGGATTGTGAAAGGAGTGACCGGCGAAGAAAAAGCCAATAAACTGAATAAAATGATAATTTTCAGTTTAAATTTGATGTTTTTTCCCAAAATTTTGGTCTTTTCAAAACCTCTTGGAATTTCAATTAAAGTTGGCAAAGGACTCTTTAAACTTTCGAGTTTAAACTTACAAGGGTATTTTATTATTAATATATCGGGTGTAACAGGATCATTCTTTATTTATTAAGATAAAATTTTCAAACTTACTGCACTTGATGTACTTAGGAAATGTCAAATTTTAACATAAAAATGACATTTCTACTGCTGTCACCTTCGCTAAAAGTGATACCAACTTTTGATTTTTAAATGAAAGGCCCTGTATATTATTACATTTTTGGAAGCTGCACAAATTTTTCAATACAATTCACCTAAAAAAAGTGATTTTTAAAGGATCGAAAAATTTTTTGGTTCCATTTTATTTTTCAACCTAGAAGGCTATGACTCATTGAAATTAACTCTAATGGACCACATTAACGCTAAAAAAATCAAATCACGTGAAAAAAGGAATATTTCATTCTTTTGTCACGTGATACAATTGCACCTATTTATAAGGGCGTTTTTTGAATGTAAAATCCCGTCGCTCTACCGCCACATGGTCTTGCTGAGAGATTTGCTACTTTCTCCGTTATCGATATTTACCAGCTCTTGTATTGCCCTAATTTAGGACAGCGGATTTAAAATGTTCCTTTGAAACCGATATTTGTGCCTTTTTTCGGAGTGTAGGTAATTTAATCTTAAAATAAACCAGGCCTAACATGTAACCCTTATCTAATTTGTGAAGTGCTAAGAAGTCTGTTTCTCGCGCTAAACGTTATGTTACAAAGAATTTTTTATAATACAGTATTTGTAGATTTACTATTGTCAAGAAAAATTGAATAAAATTCAATTAAATAAAAACGATGAAACAGAACAGTTTAGTGTAACTCGACTCACCACAGTACCTACTTCTAACTTATTACTGATATCGAAAAATCTGGATGCATTTTTTTAATACCACCTAATTCCTAAGAGGAAGATTAATTTCTTTACTATGAAATTACCAACTTATTTTTTGTCAAAAAATAAAAATGATTTTTAATAAAAATATTTTTGTCAGTGTCCTTTTATCAGTAATTGTCATACAATAACCAATAATTGTCATTAACTTTTCCAGTAAATGTCATCAAATTTGAATTGTTAAGTTGCTTTGGAAAAATAAGTTGAACAATTTGGAGATTTATTTATTGTTTGGATATACATGAAAATGTTCCCAAGGTATCCAAATATGTAGAATGTGTATTTATTTATGTTTGACTTTTCCTATTTTTCTGTATTTTCTTTTAATTTTTCGAGGTTCTTTAGTTCTCTACTTTTGTGTTTTCTTATTTTCCTTACTATTTTCTTTTTTTATTTTTTTTTTGTAATATAAAATTTTCACTCCTTCGTTATCACTTTTTTGAAGATTCAGCCAAAATAATGATTGATGGAAATCTGGAAAGGTTTTCCATCGAGCTAGAATTATCCTCATTTCCTTGCATACTTCTGTCAGGATTTATAATGCATTTTAATAAGGTTTTATGCTGCATAGAGGTGTTTCATGGCAATTTGTGTTTATGTATGTATAGGTATTAGATAAGTTGTTTTAATACTTTTTGTCGGGTTATTTTTTTTTACTCACAAGATTTTGGACACTGGTATCTAAAATTAACATCGATTCTTAAGATTTGATTGTGC
This sequence comes from Dastarcus helophoroides, assembly GCA_028583605.1. Taxonomy (NCBI): domain Eukaryota; kingdom Metazoa; phylum Arthropoda; class Insecta; order Coleoptera; family Bothrideridae; genus Dastarcus; species Dastarcus helophoroides. The sequence goes on along the minus strand of CM053328.1, from coordinate 24,061,271 downwards.
TTCTTTCCTAAATTGATTTTTTTCGTCACTTTATTTTTGAAACTGCTTCCAAACTCTCCACGTCCAAAGAGGAACTCGTATTCTCAAGAGTGAAATAGGGATGTCACTTTTAAAAACTTTGTAGGTATTCTTTTTTAGTTTGTTGCCAGTGCCATCCTGAGTTCACTATAATTCACGAAGTTAACATTGTAACATAATCTTTTTTATCTGGAAAACCCTTTCTTGTAATATTGTTAATCCATTGGACTGTTTTGTCTTTTTATTTTTCTAGAAAACTATATTGAAGTGCCGCTCTAGGTTCCTTAAATGTTTTATTAATCCTTGAATATGTCATCCATTGTTTGTAGGCTTCAGTTGCAAACAAAATTGATTTCTCGGTATATTAAAACAAACATTGTCACTGACAGATTACTAATAGTTAGTTATCCACATTGTGACAATTACTGGATTATTTTGGTTTTTTGTATCCGGTAATTGTCACAACCAAATTTTTCATAACCAACATCTAATTACAAACCTAAAAACATTTTAATTCAAAGTCTATCAAACATACTTTATTTCCACGTAAAAAAATTGCATTCATTACAATAAAAACTGCTGAAATTGAAGCTAAATTATTTCGACCTACCTCAACAAATTCGCTAAGAATCACAACAAAATATTTTGGACAAGGACTGATGTACTGTTTTGTTTCGAAACGCATTTGTATGGACTATTACCATTAAAAGTTTCATTTAAAATTGTTCTAAATACATATGGGAACTGATTGAGACCGTAAGATAATTAAAGTAACGGAGCATTATCTTATTGTAACGAAATGTAATTATAAAATTTAGTAAGAAATGTTTCTGGAAAAATTTAATAGGGGGAAGCGGCCGCGATAATAAATCAAATGGCATATAAGCGCTGCAAAAATTTCCACAAACGATGTCTTATCTGCTCGTTCCTTCTAGAACCCGGAACGGGATCTATAAATAGGCGGCCCGGTCGGCTTTCCCTCAGTTAGTTAATCAGTCAATGAATAAGTTAGTTAATTAAACAGTGTTAATTAGTTGGTCAGTTATGTGAATTATAATTGTGTTCCGAATTCAGTTTGGAAATAAAGTGGCTACAATTCACTCAGTATTAATCTTCGAACTGATAACGCGCAACATTATTTTTATTCCCAAAAATATGTTTAGCGACAACTACTAAGATGATGACAGCTGCTGGGATGATGACAATTACTGCTGGCACCAGTACCTTATTATTTTCAATAATTTCAGATTTAGTTCATTTTGCATCAAGTTCAACGGGGCGTTTAATCACTTTGGATAGGCGAAGAGGTGCTTTGCTTTGGGATCTTGATCTTGATAGTCCAGTTGTAGCTTGCTATCTCCTGGATTCAGATGGACTTCTGGCCGCACCTTTTACAACTCTAGCCAATAATACAATAACTTACTTAACAACTGAGCTCCTAACCCAAGAAGGAACTTTTTCTCAGGCAAATCATATGAAGTTATAGTGAGTACAAATTGCATAATTTGTATAAGATGATATTTTTATTATACATTTCAGTCCCACTCTTTATGTTGGTCAACATAATTATGGCCTCTATGCCCTACCTTCTTTAGTGGATCAAAATGTAGTTACTATAGCAGCCTCAGATCATGGACCTCTCTTACTGGGAGGTCCTTATGCCCCAGAAATGCCTAAACCATACCCTGAATACCCTATTCCTGGTCAAAACTACAGAGTACCTCCAAACTTCTATGATGGGGACCCAATAACATTTCAAAGCATTCCAAATTTTGGTAATCACATCACTGTTTACACTGGTCACTATAACATACCAAAATATAGTGATACGCGATTTTTACTGCCTGGTAAACCTGATAAACAAATGCGTCTAATCTCAGATGAAAGTCGCAAAGTTCCTGAATTACCTATTAAGCCAACGACTCAAATAAAGCATCCTGATGCAAGCGCACCAAATGGTATTCTGGGTGCAGTAAAAAATGAAATTAACAATGTGAAATCATGGATAAGCAAACAAGAAAACAAGGGATTACAGCTAACAATAATTATATTAGTTGGATGTATTATTGCAATGTTCTTTTACCTGCAAGTCCAGGTGAGAGAAATCCAAAGTATGTCCCAAAATGGTTCCAAGACAAGCCAACCTAGCTCTAGTGGCAAAAATAGCCACATTACTGCTTATTCTGAAGAATTACCAGATGGTATGGTAAAAGTTGGTAAAATTACATTCCATCCAGATCAGTTGCTGGGTAAAGGCTGTGAAGGCACCTTTGTGTATAGGTAAAATACTTTTTTTATTCATTTCATTATCTTTACTAACAAATATTCATTACAGGGGGGAATTTGATAAAAGACAAGTAGCTGTCAAAAGGTTATTACCTGAATGTTTTACATTTGCTGATAGAGAAGTGAGTTTGTTAAGAGAAAGTGATGCTCATCCTAATGTTGTACGTTATTACTGTATGGAACAAGATAGAATGTTTCGTTATATTGCCTTGGAACTTTGCCAAGCAACATTGACTGAATACATTCAAGGCAAATGTGATGCACTGATTGAACCTTTGGAAGTTCTGAGACAAGCAACTTCAGGTCTTGCTCACTTGCACTCCTTAGATATAGGTAAGTTCAGAATTAAAGGATTCTAACTGTATTAATGTGATAGTGCTATCGTTAAGTTTTAGTTCCTAAGTACTGAATATTAATTATACTTTGGCAGAGGTAATTTGTTGAAAGTTTTTTGAATTTCGGTGTTTCAGTTTGTACACCCCATTTTGAAGGATAGTTTATTTTCTATTGCAACAAACTTCATCAAGTTTTTTGGCTGAACCAAAGGCTTGAATTAACGTTTTTCTCTTCAATTTGGCGAATCTATGGCTATTCATTCGTTTATTTGGACAGTTTTAGTGGAAAAATGGGTGTCCCAAATTAATAGGGACACTTGAAGAAAATTTAGTTTTTCCTACAGAAATTAATTTATTCAAGTATCTACATAGAGCTTTCATTTACAAAGAATTAATAATTAGTCTAATTTCCGTCGTTTTTAAATACCACGTATTCGCTTTTCATTGAATTATTAAGATTTTCGAAACTTGAATTCTGCGACAGTCGCATACTGCTTTTCGTCAGCATAAACATCGCCCACCACCATCCGGGAGAACAACATGTTAGTCGATATTAGGAATTTTCGTCTTTGCCAAACAATATTTTGTAGACTTGCCTCAATGAGTTGTCCTGTTGAAATTTTAATCTTGCAGACTGAAAACGTCGAATATAGGGCTTAAGACGTTCTTCTAGCACCGCCTGATAATTTTTGTTGTACATTTTGAGCTTTTTGCATTTTTCCGCAAATCGAATGTGAAGATTCTTTTAAAGCTCGATGCAGTGTACCTTTGGAGACCTATGAAGCTACTTCCTTTATGATTCTTCTTCACTCCTTGGTTGTTTGAGAGGCAGTGGCGATTATTCTTTGTTTATCACGATTTGAGAGCTTTGACCATAGTCCATGTTTCTTCTTAACTATTTCGTTATCTTTATGATTAACATACTGGTGAATACCATTTCTCGATCGGTTCCTCAGCTTAGCTACAGTAGCGCTCATAAGTATTTTGACAAACGGTTTTTGGCTGGTTTTTTGGGGCGATAAGCGTATTGATTGTATCCACCAGATCAGAGCAGCAAGTGTAACTATTTGACTTTCAAGAGAAAGGTTTTAAGAGATATTGAACGCTCGAAAGTATTTTTACAGGTGTTTTGAATAAATATGTCCGTCTTTGAATAAGTGTTTTTGCTACCTTTGGCTTTGGTTATAGATTCGTGTTTACATTCTGCAACATGCCGAAGAGCTTAAAGAAGCTGCAATAGAGGCATTCAAAACTTGACGATCACAATCATCGTTTGCACGTTACTTCAACCTGTCACGACAAATTGTAAACACCTTGAATAGACTTTTTTATTCGATAAGAACTATAAACAAGAAGACACGGACAGATCAGCCAACAAAAACAACAAGCATGTTGGCAGACCCATTAGAAGGAAATCAGTTGCTAATCCCCAGGTCACACGACGTAAACATCCATGTTTTTACAGTCAAGCGTCGCCTAAATAAAATAGGTTTTCAAAAATCCAGTAAGAAACCATTAATTTCCAAGTAGAATCGGAAGGCTATACTTAATTTTGCTAAGAAACATAAACACTGGACTTCTGAATAATGGTCTTCCATCCTCTGGAGCAACAAAGCAAATTTAACTTAATTTATTCGGATGGGATTCGGTTTGTTAAACGGACCGTGAACGAGCTCAATGACATGCGGTACTAAATGGCAACTGTAAAACATGGTGGAAATGTCATGGCATGGGGCTGCTTCTCCTATTATGGAGTTGGTCCGTTAATCTAAGTGGAAGACACCATGGATCGTTTCCTGTATAAGCAAATCCTTTTGAAAAAAGCTAGATCATGCCAAAAAAGTGTTTCGTGGAAAATGGTTCCTTCGACATGAGGATGATGCAAAATATGCTTCTTCCAAAGCGTTTTTTTGGAAGAACGAAGCAGCTGGGTTGGATTAGCCTTGTTAGAGTCCTGATCTCAATCCAATTGAATATTTTTGAAATGAGCTAGTTCCTAGAGTCAAGAAGCAAATATTCACCAACAAGGAATATTTTATGCAAGTTTTTTGGAAAGAATAGGAGAACATTTCAACTGAGCGCATCAGACAGCTGACAGACTCAATTCCGTTTAGAGCTAAAATGACTTTACAACAAAATATTAACGATTTCCAAGAAATTTGTTTATTTTTCTTATAACCCTAAGCTAATTCTATTCACAAATTTGTTTAGGTTTCAAAATGTCAAAATACTTTTGAGCATTCGACAGAAACAAATTGGTCCTAATTTTGTCAGATAATCAACTGAAGCTCTATTTCCGCCACAAATGTTTGTAAGCAGGCCTTAATGAACATGTACCTGTGATATTCTAAGACTTAATCTTGATTTTGTATCTGGAACGAAAATAAAGGTGTTTGTCAAAATACTAAAGGCGCTACTATATTTCTCGATTTCATTTTCCACCTTTCTTATAAGCAACAATAGACGCTTTTTGTGTAGCAGACAATGGTTTTACTCTTCCCATAAGCATAAGCACAATTATGTAAACTGGCCAAAAATACATTTAGGAAGCGTATTTATATGTCGTACAAATGGGGAGATACCTTAATGAAAAAGTACGACTATATATAAATTCCATCGGGAAAAATTTGATTAGGCAAAACACAACCGTGAATTAATTTGGGAAATCATGTTTAAAAATTTACGCTCAATATTTCTAGTTTGTTAGTTAATGACTTTTAAAAAAGTTTTAATAAAAAAAAAAACATTCATTTGTAGTAATTTTAATTTATATTTCTTTACCAAATAAATAATATTTTTTGGAAAAACCGAATTAAATGTCCCTATTAATTTGGGACACCCACTATAATTGTCCAAATAAATGAACGAATGGCAGAAGGCTGGCCGAATTTAGGACAAAATCGTTAATTCAGTCCTTTAATCTTTCAAAAAATTTGGGCAGTTTGTTGCAATAGAAAAAATATTCATAAAAAGTGGGGTGTCCCTATAAATATGGGACGCAGTGTAGTTACAGTTAAAGAAAATGCTAAAAATGTAAATGGGGAAATTTGCTAAATAAGTAGTTCAATTTAAAAACTTATTAAATTAAAATTTTTTACCAAAAATCACAAATATTTCTTTATTTTATCTTTAGCAAAATCTTTGATGATATTGTCATAGTTTAATTTTATTAAATTCAGAACATTAACTATAATGCAGCTAGATGTTCATTTACAATTTTCTATATTTAGTCAAGCTTCAAAAAAGACCAGACATTTTAAATGTATTCATTAAATTGCGATTTCAATGGCAGATGATGACTTTTGTGGGTCTGATGGTATATTTGAGTGACTCTTAGCAGTTGCTTATTGCAGAAAGGAGTTCCCAATTCTTACTGGAAATTTTCACTAATTTTATGAAATTTAGACTTTAAATTTCAAGATGTTTAAGTTCGAAGTTAATCTTTGGATTGTACTTGAAATGTACAACTAAAAGTTACAAATTTCGAAAAAAAACTAGTCAATATTAATAGGAAATGTTTTCATTTCAAATTTTAGGTCCAAATTTTGGGATGTAAAATTAGCCTTTTAAAATTTTGAAGTATAACTCAGAATTAAAAAATAATGTATTTCAAGTTTAAACTCATAACTTTGAGATGAAATCAAAATTTCCAAAAAAAAACTTCAAATTTTGAGGTTTTCTTCAAAATGTTATCTATTTGCTCATAATTTGTCGTTTAATCTTGAAACTGTTTTTTTTAACTTTGATTTTTGTTTTCAAATTTCAAGAAAAAGGTCTACATTTTGGGTCAAAGTGGTAACTATGAAAGAAAAATTAAAATTATAAGAACCATTTTTTTCATAATTTGAACTTTAATCTCTAATCTCAAAATTTTGCTCTTTTTAAAAGTTTCCGAGCAAAAAGTCGAATAGTCTGGAAATTTCGGTCTTTCTTATAATTCTGTAGACTGAAATGGAAAATTTGAACGTAAAAAGAACAATTAAATATTTTGTAATGAAACAGTCGAACGTAATGCATTTAAAAATATTTACAACCTAAAACCAAGACCGGTTTCGGCCTTGAGGCCAAAGAAGGCGGAAACTGTTCTGTGGTTGTTAGCTGTAAATATTTCAACTGTAGCACGTTCGACTGTTTCATTACAAAACATTTAATTGACATTATCTGTTCAGTTTAACATACATAAACGCATGTTGCGCTGAAGGGCTGGTATTTAATGATGTTGCTATGGATCTCTTAATACAAGAATGAAAGTCACCTCACGTCTAGTGAACTTTGTAACCCTAGTTACATCATATCTGTAAAATTTTAATTTTACACCTTGAACTGTTAGATTTTTTGAAAAACGATTAAAAGAGGAAATGTGTAGTTCACAGGGACATCAAACCCCATAATGTTTTAATATCAATGATGGATAGTAGTGGCAGAGTCAAAGTCATGATATCAGATTTCGGTCTTTGCAAAAAGCTACAAGTTGGGAGAGTTTCGTTTTCAAGACGATCGGGAGTCACAGGAACAGATGGTTGGATAGCTCCGGAGATGTTGCATGGAAACGAAAGAACCGTAATTAGTTTCATTTCAATGTTTAACATCCAAATGAAATTATTATATTTCAGACATGCGCAGTAGATCTCTTCTCGTTGGGTTGTCTCTACTATTATGTTTTATCCATGGGTGCTCATCCCTTTGGAGATTGTTTACGTCGACAGGCTAATATTATTAGTGGGGAATATGATTTAAGCGGTTTAAAAGGGACTTTATCAGAAATTAATCTGCAACAGCCATTACTATCTGCGCTTATATCCGAAAAACCAAATGAAAGACCACCATGTTCAGCTGTTCTGGCACATCCGATGTTTTGGAGCCCAACTAAAGTGTTGGCGTTTTTCCAAGTATGTTGCAATATTAAAAATTACTACATTTGTTCATTATATGTTTTAGGATGTAAGCGATCGTGTTGAAAAAGCCGAACTTGATGACCCTGTATTGCAAAGCTTAGAGTGTGGCAGCGAAGATATAGTTAAAGTAAATTGGAGGGCTCACATACACGAAGAAGTTGCCCGTGATTTGAGAAAATATCGTACTTACCGTGGAGATTCCGTTAGAGATCTTTTACGGGCTTTTAGAAATAAGGTGGGTATGTATTGGAGATGGGCGATCGGGTTCATTTTTACGCAGTGACGTAGATAAGGGTCATGAGAATCAATGAGATTAAGGAATTATCCAAAAAATAACGAAAAATTCGGCATTTCAAAAAAAATGTAAATTTTGATTTATTTTGAAATATTTAATTTTATAATATAATTTTATTTGATTTTATATTGTTAAGTTAATTTTTTGTTGAATAAAAATCCATATCTATCCTAATAATATATTTTACTAATTTCTTAACTGATGTTTACAGAAACATCACTTTAGAGAATTAGCAAAAGAAGCACAAGAAAATTTGGGCTCTACCCCGGAGGAATTTTTAAATTATTGGACAAGCAGATTTCCTCTTCTTCTTACTCACACATGGATTGCGATGCAGTGTGTGGCTTATGAACAGATATTTTCGCAATATTATCACAGTACACATAGGTACTCGTTTTCAAATTTTCGAAAGCAAGTTAGACAATTTTTGTTGGAAAATCCCATCAAAATGCCCGAAGATTACGTGGATGAAAGTGAACTGGAAAAGAAAATATGGAGTGAACAAGTTAAAAACAGTCCAAAACGGAGCGAACAAAACAGGCAGCACAATTCGCCTCGTCGACAGCAACCACGGGCAGCAGTTGGTTTGTACAGAAACCTTGCTACTAATTCAACTAATTTGAATTTTGATGCTAATTCAAATAATTTAAATGACGGTAGAGACTCAGTGGATGTAACTAGTAAGGTTAATGTTGGTTTGCATAAAAGAAATAGTGGACAAAAAACGTCTAAAAGGAAAGGTGGTAGTAAAAGAGATGAACCATTAGCATGGACTGTAAATGATAAGTAAAATTAATTTTAAAACAAAGAGTACTAACAATCTGTATTTTAAGATTTTAAGTCATTACACTGTGATAATACTAAATGATGAAACTGTTGCCTTATTTTAGGTAGGAAGTAGATTAAATATGTTTATTATTATTGCCAAATATGTTAATCATCACTGCAAAGTATTGAGTTAAAAAAAAGATTAATGAAAGGTTTATTTTATGAATTGTAAGGAGTTAGTTGCTCAGAAATGTTTGTTCACTTAATTTGATTTATAATTATTGCTATTATCGAACTGACAGCTTTAGCCTAATCTTTGCAGCATCATTTTTTACATTTCCATGTGTTAATTACTATTGAATTGTTATGTAAACTCCTTAGAAATCTTACGGTTCTAATTGTTTTATGTGGAAGGTTTACACAGATTTATTATCAAAATGTAAATTTTGCGCTAATACTTCTATCAGTTTTATGTAACTGACTCACCGACAAAATTTCATTGACATATTAAATTGATATATAGGGTCTTTCAATGAAAATTTGACCTTTCTATAATTAAAAAAAATCAAATGTTACTGTCAAAAATGCTGCCCCCTCCCAAGAACATAAATGTAGGGGCCTTGGCGTATTCTAAAATATTTTTTGACTTTCTAATTATACAGGAGTCATATATTTTTGTTGAAAGACTGTGTAAATAATTTTTAGTAACTCATACTTTATTTAGTATATATGCTCAAAATGAAATTGGTAAAATATTTTATCATTTTCCCCATTCTAAATATATTTTGCAACAGGCTTTACTGTCCTATACTTATGATTCTAAAATATATTATAATCTGCACTGGATGCACACAATTCTAAATTAAGTACTGAATTTACATGGCTGTTATTTAATTTAAAAAAACAATGTACAAATTCTGTTTTCTAAACTCTAATGTTGCAGGGTGGAATGTTCAAAATTGATATAGTATTACCACATCATACATAAACATTATTTGTCACCATTAGTCCTTCCTGTACAAAAATATATAGTATGTTACTCTTTTTTAAAAGAAGGTCAAATCAACTTGTAAATTCTTATTAGGCGCTACTAATTATTTAAAACTGTTACAAAATTAATTGCGTATATTTTACATTTTTTATATTCTTTCACTATTTGGTCTGGCGAAAATTAAAACAGGAATTCTATGAAATAAATATAAGTATATGAAAATAATTAACTGGTCTGACAAAAACAAAAACAGGATTTCTAAAAATAAATAACGAACGACACTTTCACAAAATTCATGTGCAATGTTCAAACAGCCGGATTATTTAATTCTTGAAAATATTAAACCTTTGGTAGCAGTGAGGTTGTTGGTTATGAAAAATGTGCCCGCGATGGAACTCCCTCACAGCGCAAACATTTTAATTTCTTTGGGTAAGTATACACAATAATTGCAGGAATACTCAATCGCCTATTTATTCGATCAATTTATGACTTTTATGGAGAAAAAAAGATGATTTGGCGCTAGTCGAAAAACTACTCATGGTTTAAAAATTGTCCATCGTCATTACCTACTTCCCTCAATAGATTCACAAAATTCTAAACTAGCGTTTCCTAAACTTTTTTGACTACGACCCGGTACGAGGTTTTAAAAATTTTTGCGACCCACCTTACGAAACAAAAAACATTTAGTTACAAACTTTATTTTTTAATAAAAATTAAGTTATTTGTTTATTTGCAGTTATTAAAAAATTAACAGTTATATTCATTTAAAACTTTGGTAAATAAAGTAATTTTTTTCAAAATTTTTGTTTCCACATATCTTGTTCTTAGTGCGAAGGATGATGTTCTTTGTCAGATAACAATTTCAAATTAGGAGGAGAGGTAATAATGTTAATTCTATTCTCAAATTAGGTTCGACATCCAAGCTGTTTCCGTACTTATTTTTTAAATACAACAAGGCTTAGAACGCTTCTTCGCACATATATATAAAGTGGTGACAGAAGGTATTAAAAATTATATCGTTTTTTCGCTTATGCTTAGATACTCCTTTTGACAGCGCAACCAAAAATTAATTATTGGTATAATTTCAAACAATTTTTTCAAATCGGCGTTGAATGAAAGTTAAATTAAGATATCAAGTTCTTTCCCACTAACATTAAACATTTCTTCCTTTTCAATTTCCACAGAAAAGGGATCTTTAATTCACATATTATTTGAAGGAAAGTAGTCTAAAACTATTTCTTTGCTCCAAAAGATGTTTTTGAATTGAAACTGATAGGGTTTCTAAATGTAAATCCCCTTCATCATAGTTTGCGTGGGTTTCAATAAAATGTAATGTTTCAAAATATTTAAAATTTCCCTTTGAAAGTCGTTGTTTCCACTGAATCATTTTTTTTTAATTTTGCAGCGACTTTTCCGACACTTTGAAAATATTGAAACCAAAGCCTTCCAAAGGGTATAGCAGGATAAGCATAGGAAATCTGCCCCCAGAGCCAAATGTGATGAATGTTATATCTATCTGTAATAATATTTCCATAGTTTTGGCCGCCTATCTCTTACTGTATTTGAGTAATTTTGAAAACTGCCCATTTTGCAGAGCATTTTTTTAAACTTTTTTTCTCTGTAAGTAATAAAGCTAGAAAGATGATTCAAAAGCCAAATTGTAGACAATATTATGACAAATATTGTGCGTGTGTATCTAAATTATATTGCGCAATAATATATGTTTTTTTTTAATGGAAATATTTTTCCATTGCAATTTTTTTCAGTTCCAGCAGAGTGACCCCTTTTTTAAAATTATCAAAAATTGCTATTACTATAAAGAATAACTGGTATAAGTTTCATTAAAATCGGATGGCTGCAATCTGTTGAAAAAAAAAATTTTGTTACATAGAGTCCTGCTTGATCGCCAATTATAGGTGTCTAATACCTTTGTTTTTAGATTTCGGCAGAGTAACCGTTTTCGTAAGATGACTGAAAATTTCTATTAGTATAAAGATTGACTGTGTAAGTTTCTTAAAAATAGGAAGACTGCAACCTGCTGAAAAAAAAAGTATTTTTACCTAGAGCCCTGGTTGATCTAAATTATAAGTTTCGAATAGAAATAAATAAAAAGTATATTCCATTTGAAATAATCTTTATTTTAAATTAATCATCTGTATTAATGACAACAGATATATTGTCTTTAGCGAATATTTTGCTTAATATTAATATCGTTCCATTGCCGTTTGAACAATCACAAGTATAGCGTTTGACGCCAGTGTAACTTTTTCCATTTGGAATATAATCAATTTAGCAATTATAAGGCTTGCTATTTTTATGGCGTGATTTCACTTCTGATTTCAGTATATTTGTATTTTATACATTGTATTCTATTTGAAAAACTTTCTTGATCTCCAATTAGCCCGGCGGATATGAAGCTGCCTAAGATAATTAGTAGGAACTCGTGAATAATGTTTTTAACTCATGTTCACCTAGTTAGGGGAAATCCATTATTTGCGATGCCCCTACTGTTTTAAGTCTTTTTTTTTTCCTTCTGTTCATGTGTTGATTTTCAACCTCCATGCTCAAAGAGTTTAATGTAGTCATTCTGGCATTCATATAAACGATGATTTCGTCAGCTAAATCAGTATCAGATTTAAATGCTTCCTAAATCTGTTGTGCAAAAATCCCACATTCTTACAAAGCGGTTTTACTTTCGATAGCATTTTATTGCCCATTGTATGACGCAAACGTTTACAATGTTTACAAGTTTTTTTAGAAACTTACAAATCTCAATCAAAAAACGTAAATACACTTGAAATTTTAATTTTTTTAATGTCACCTTTAAAGATTATCGAATATAAAGTAATTTCAGCAACGCTACATCCTGCTTGCAGGAAAAGTCACAATTTCACATTTTGCGGTAGCATTGATCTCAGAGGTTTCGTTCTAATGCTCGTAACTCTGTTGTGACCGATACATGGCAGCCGCCAACAGTAGAAGTTACAGTGAAGGGAATGTGTAATCGGCACTATCCGAGGTTAAAAAAATAGCATTTTTAGTAAATACTAATATTTTAAGGAATCTGGGTTTTACTATCTCCTCTTAATTTTTGAATGCTTCATAAAAAATGCCTCCTCGAACTACGGTTCAATTCACAAACATTAGGGGAGACTGGGGGATTGTGGACCGGCTTTTTATTTTGGCTAAAAACTGACAAAAAATATTCTTTTTTGAAAATTTTAAAGCCTGAATTTGTAGCACAACTAATAACCTCTTTTTGGGTCGCAGCTGTTTGGGCAAATTGTATTAAATTACTTATATCAAGTGAAGTGGAGTGAGAAATGGCAATGAAAATTAGTTGGAAACGAAATTATTATCGTACCAAAAAATATATATTAGAAATTGCCAAAAAATAAAGTTGGGTTGAAAATTTGCATGAAAAATCACTTATATGCATCAAATACACGAAGTTAGCTTGTGAAATGTAAAGAATTAATTCCCGACAAAAGTGGTCTGTAATTCCTCGAACGTTCTTTTTTATAATATGGCAGCACATGAATAATCAAATACAAATTTCATGGACAATTTCATAATTGAGTCGAAGATTTAAGGTTCCGCGAATATTATAAAGATATTTATCTAAATTGGTGCTTGAAAAGCTTGGTTAAATTAGAGGAAACTCAAAGTGAACAAAAAAATTCCTAAGTGTCACATTTCTATTTGATATCGAAGCGAGGATAACGGTTCAGGTACACAAGTCGAACACCGAAAGTAAATGAGATTAACATGAAGCAAGCTGACGACAGTTATTTGTAGCTGTCAACCACTACTAGAGAAAAAAATATATAAAGCTAGGTCCATAATTCCCCGTGGTCCAGAATACCCCAGTCTCCCCTACTCGTGGGAGAGTTAGTTACAGTTATGCTTTCTTTTTTTAACAAAATTGGGGATGGATGCTGACTAGTCGGCATATTTTGGGGAATAAGAAATAATCGAGTGGAGATAAGCCATTTCCAGTTGCAAATTTAAAAGTATTATCTAATGTTGAATCAATATAAAGGTTCAGTAAAGCAGGTTTTATGTAATTTGTTTAAATTCAGACATTATTTTTCATGACTTATATACAATGTATATATATTTTAGAACGAAAAACATTTTATTTTTTTAGTTTATTTCGTAGCATTTACTTTTATGTACAAAACATATTTTAATGTTTAGATTTAAGATAGCGTTAAGTAATTGTATGAAACAACTTGGTACTGTATTTTTATAAATATTTATGAAGTTAAATGCACTTGAAGGAAAAACTTCAAAATAGTTCTATTCATTTTATTTTACAACTATGAATAATATAACAGTTAATTGAAATAAAATAAATAAGTAGTGATTATAAAGGAAACGATTTCATTGAAAATTAAATGGCAATGAAAAGATCATGAATTTAATAAAAATTTCTTACTTTAAGTAATATTCATTGCGATTTCAAAAAAATAGTATGTGTACCTCGTAGTAAAAACACATTCTTGGGCTTCTATGTTTGTTAGCCTCGGCTAACTCCTTGGTCACAATTTACATTGTCGTCCGAGAATGTTTTGCTTTTACTACTACATAAACAATATACTACTCTCGATGCATTTTCACTAAGACTGTTTCCAACGTAGATATTCTATTATTTGTTTCTGTCCGTTTTTTACTAGAAATTGTATGTAGATCCAAGTTCAATCAACGTTACAAAAGCAGCTGAATCTAAAATTAGTTAACCCCACTTTCTGTGAAATGTTACCCACTTTATTTCCATTATTAATTTAAGAAAAACAAATTGCATTTAACCCAATTGTTAATAAAATTGTGTGTAAATGTTCAAGTGTATTTAAAATGAAATTTGTTTAATGTTCAAAAATAATAAAATTCATTGTTTTACAATAAAGCTGGTTTATTCATGTCTTTTATAATTAATAATTTATAATTCAATGAAAACAGTCCAATTACAGTTTCTTATAAAAATAAATGATATTAATCAAATATAATCACAAACATATTAGTAATCATAAAAATTAAACAAACAATCTGTATTGCGTAACAAATTTGAAGTTATAGGATTATAAAAACATCACTAAATGCCATTTTTCATTCATATTAACTTAAATACAGGTTTGTGAATTTAAACAGCAAACCTATCATAAACCTGCAGTTCCATAAGAAGCAAATTTATTTCGGTTTTACCTTCAAAAAATGACGTTTACTTAAAAAAAGGAATTTTTAACGATGCCTTTATAACTTATCTTTTGTAATTGTATTACTTTAGGACGGTTATCAATAAAAACTCATTAATTTGTTGATACTTTTCACAATGAAGAAAAACGTGGCAACTGGCATCACTGCATGTTTTCTAACATATCAAATGTACACCACAAATAATTTGTCTAATTAAAAAATATGAAACATACCATTGTTATTTGATTACATACTAACCAGGCTGCCTAAGCTTAAAAATCATTGAAAATTAATCCAGATATGTCTTTGTACTATTTTATAAGGTAATTCGAATTACTTCCCATCGATTAGAAAAAATGATGAAGTGTATTAATAAAAAACTATCAGAAAGGGAGACCTCACAAGTTGGCATATTTTAAATATGAATTAGAAAAAATTAATTATGCAAAATATTACTGTTTCACTTGCAATGTATATAGAACTATACAGGGTGATCCAAATTAAGCGTTGCTAACTTTGTTATTATAAAAGATGCAAAATTGGTTAAATTAGCAAACTAGTGCAGTTCTTGACGCTGATTAAGATGGCATTATGAAAAAAAAAACAATTGAACATCGCGTTTTTGAGTTTTTTGACAAAATTATAATATAGTTCGAACAACCTCCGATTTTTTGCGTTCACGTTATCGCTACTCAACTGTATGCTCATTTTTAAAAAAATTTTAAAAATTTATTTCACTATACGATACAATCAGAGACTAAATAGACTGAACGTTTCAATGTTGTCTCATGGGTGCAGTTGAAGCTAAAATCCGGGGAAGTGGGGAGGTGCACACTACTCGTTGATATGGGTCGGATTAAGTAAAATTTATAGATACGAAACTTGCCGCGTAACGATTCTAACGATTTAGATGAAACTTTAGAATTAGGGGCTTTTGGACCAATAGGATAATTTTTATAAGTGCTTTTTGGTAAAAGTTCAGGAGAACTATTTTCAAAGACATCTTGGTTTAATAGTAAAATAATTTTCTTTCAATACGCGACGCCTGTGTACAATATTGTTTAGCCGGTGCTGTAAACACGTCATGATTGCAGTGAAATGGCGACGCGCGCACGCCGATAATTGAATATTTATATATTTTATTTTTACCTACCCAAGGAATGAAACTCTTAATTTTCCTTCACTAATGTGTTCACTGAGGTTTCAACAATGATTCACAATACACTTCCCCATAGTTACAGCCCATTTTCTTAAAAAAAAACCGATGTTATCTTCGCAAAGGTCTGTCAAATAATAAGAGGGCATTGCGAGCTAGATGGAGCTAGGCTTTCGCCAGGCTTTCAACTGGCTTCACTGCTTACCGTGTTAGGTTCAGTCTATTTAGTCTCTGGATACAATATAGAATATCGATAGTTATGGTTCTTAAGATTTTTAAAAATCATTGAAAGTGTTGAACTCTTATCTATACCACCAATAAAAAACTTATTTCTTTGCTACTAAGATTCTGAATTTCTTGAACTAATCCTAACACCTTTTGTTTTCTTTCACAATAACAGTTTTTTCTTTATTCCTCTTTAAATAATTATGTGTTCAAAAACTGTGTGATTTAGTCTTATAAAAAAATTCTTGGTAATATTTTCAAATGAGATAATGCTCTGCATAGATTCGTATCAAAAGCAAAGAATTTTTCTGATATTCTGCCGGAATAAAATCGTATCTACCATTTTTTTTATTATGATTATTCACACTAGTTCAACTAGTACGCACTCGCAGACAATATCGATAACCAAGCTATCAAGAGATCTCTCTGAAGATGATAGCTTGGCTATCGAAACGCGTTATTAAAGCAACTGTTGTTGTTTTTTAAATCTTTCTTGATTTCAGGGACAAAATTTGTATATCAGTTTTTGAAAATAACCAAAGACCAGTCCGTTCCACAAAAAAGCCGATAAATGGGTAACAAATCACTTGCACTATAATTCCTTAAGGACAAGAAACAATTCTAAAAATCATCAGATGTCCGTTTTTGAATTTTGAATGTTTAAAATAAGTAAAATAATGCATTAAATGTCAAGTGTGGAAAAGCAAAGTTTTACTAAACAAGCAGTGGCGGCTAGTGCTAAGGTTTGCAGGTTTGCGCAACCTCCAAAAAATCACTGGGATAAAAAAGAAAGTAAATTGTTCTTTATGTTGTTTAATTTATTTATTGATAACAGATTTATCGCTACCAACCATACTGCTGAATATTGCGGATTCCGCCGATTCGTAAGCGTTTGATGACATATTGTGTCCACGGTTTGCAAAGTTTGCAGGCTAGACTGCAAACTTTGCTTTACACATATGCACCTGCGCCTTAACTCATATTTTGTTCGCTTAAAATACTTGCCCATAAGCAAGCATTAGGTTGCACTTGTGGATGCAAACCAAATATCGATTCCCGATTATAATCTATCATCGGGCAATGTTGCGAGTCTTGAAACACAAATAAAAATGAATTCAGTGCAAAGTTTAATTGCACAGCCATTCTGTAACCGATCTGTGTCGGAAAAACTGGAAATAAGGCGACGTGGATCACCTATTGCAGACTTAAATATTGTGCAGATGGTGTTTTGTAAAAAGCGAAGTTTTAACAGAAGTAGTTCGCGAAGCTAAAGAAGTACCTATGCGACATTGTTATCTGCTAAGCTAAAAAACGATTCAGCTTCACTGGCCTTTTAATTGCAGCAACCATATTTTTTTGTGAAAAGTTTAACCAACATAGAATCACTTTTCCTGAAAAGAATTTTAAAGAAACCGTCAAGGTTCATCCATTTTTTAATTTACAAAAACTAAGAACTAAACTAACCCTAATTTACGAAACAGAAAAGTTTAAATCGGCTTTTGGTTTACTTGTACTCTATAACATTATTTCGGAAAATAGTGAGCTTAGTGAAACTCTAAATCTTTTAAAAATCCTGATAACTATCCCAATGACTTCCGCTGAAGCAGAATGGTGCTTGTCCAGTCTGGAAAGAATAAAAACTCTTTAAAAAATACATTATGCTAGGAAAGATTGTCCGCATTAACGATGTCTTCAAAGAAAAGGACTTAATCCAAGGAATATTCGACTTCAGTAAAAAGTTATTGATAAATTTGCAGCTGCCAAAGTTCCAAAGATGGCAAAAGATGCCAAAGATGGACTTCCTCTTCCTTTTCTTTCTGTTTTTTGCGAAAATGAAAATAAAATATTTCTTAATTCCTCAGCTTAATTTAAAATTTCCAGTTTCGGCACATGTTTCCAAATGTCTCTTTGCAACCCCCAAATTTTATTAGCACCAGCCGCCACTGTAAACAAGTATAGCGTTTGAGTACGAGCGTGCGCAGCGAGCAAGTAACTTAAAAGTTTAGTAAAACTGCTTTTTTCACGTGTTTGTTTATACTACGTTTCCGCATTTTTTGATAGTTATAATTAAATTAATTAGAGATATGGAAGCGCAGCAAAGTTAGAAATTACAACATTTATGTATTTCCGTAACCTAGTAACCTGACGACTTTGTTGATTTACATAACAATGGTTAACAAATTTCATTTTTATGAGTCGAATTGAGTTTAAATTACGCATTAATAATAATAAAAATGAATCTTATTACTGAAAAGAATTCAAAAAGTTTGTTCCCAACGTTGTAAAGTGACATATCTTTGCAGGAAAGTGCCACTTTACTAAACGAATTTAATTTTAGTAAAATAGCATATTATCTGTGAAAATGCGAAAAAAACAGCATATTGTCAGTCCAAATGCGAAAAAAACAATTTAAATTCGTAATTTATCGAGCCCAATCATAATTGATTTGACAGATGTTTGATTCTTTGAAAGTTTTCTTAGCAAGCATATCTAAGCTTCAAATTTTACATCGATTGATTTTCTGATTGCAATATGTTTTCTTTTTCAATATTAAATCTTTGGTTTTCCCGTTACAGAAAAAATAGGATATTATACTTGGCAAAAAAACATTAGATTTTAGACCTCGAGGTAAAATATATTATTCTTTTCCCTTGTATAATAAATATCTATTGGTGATTAAACATTGAGTTTTCTATATTTACTTGTTACTATTTTTAAAAAGAATGAATATTAATATCAGGTGTACAAAAGGTTTCCCACCTAGGGCGGTGCTGTAATTTTTTGACATGTTTACGTATGTTCCTTACTTGTAATTATAAGTCGGTCCATACACGAACGAACTTGAACCGCGGATTTAATCCGTAAAGATATACCTCCGCAGTTTGGTCGTAACATACCATATATGACGGTTTCCACTAACATACATATCTGTACACATATTCGATCTTCCAATTAAATCCGTCAGTCAAAAACTTCGCGTTAATGGGCTAAAATTGTCACTTTTGTACGAATTGGACTCGGCTCGCGGTATGTTTGTATACACCCGAGATTTGGCTTGTGTTATTTGGCATTTTTGACTAGAACGAATCAAAACCTTTAATCTGTCCCAGATAAAGTCTGCCGATTAGCCTTTGGCTCGGCCCTGTCCATTAACGCTGATTGGATATGTGCCATATCCAATTCGTCGAGTAATCCGTTGATGTATTGGTTGATTTCTGTCAATGTCTTTGACTATACATATCTGAAGTTGAGTTATGTCAAAATTAAATGTTAATTTGGAGTGAACTGATAAAATAAGGAACATACGTTAATATACCAAAAAACTACAGCAACGCACTAGATTGAGAAACCTTTTTGTATACGCGATATTTTTTTGTATTAAAATGGTTAGTTTCTTTTACAAACCAATAGGTGGCTCTATACTTAAAAATTATTTTCAGTAATGTTTATAATTTCTTTAGTGTATACTTGCCGCCGAAGCATTTGTCAAATTCGTGTTGGGTGTGCCTAATTGATGAAATTTAAGATCAGAAGTGATCTTTGGATTCCAAACTTTAAATCTGATAAATCTTCGTTCTTCAATCAAGCTTTTAGTTGCATAACGAACGGATAAACTGCCAAACTGCTCTACTATAAAGCTACAATTTTTCATTATAAAACATGCTAACTTGAGGTCGTGTTTAATATTATATACCATTGGTTTTTTGACTTTTTATGATTTTCTAACGTTGCGCGTTATGAATCTTATACGTTAGCAACATGCATGTCACCCACATGACGTATTTTTCTTAAAATATGCCAATTAATTAAGGACCTATTACACACTTTATACTGTTTTTCAGTTTACCTCTGTTCAAATATTTTAAAATTCCAATTATTTTCACAGAAGTACACTTTGCCCTGGAGGTCGCCAAAAATCGCTTGTCCTAAAAGTTTAAAATGGTGAATTCATTCCAAGTTTAGTTCCAAAGTCTAATCTTGCTCTTTTCTGGAATCGCATATTGACACTGAAACAATTTTAAAACATATTTTAATAATATACATAGACATGGCAAAATTTGAAGGCAAATATCTTGGAAACGATTGCCCACATCAACATTCGGAAAGCTCTTTAACCTTTTTAACATACAGCGTATGGAAATCAAAGTACTTATTTAAAATAAATTCAGGGGTCGCAAAAAACTGATTATGCTTTAGAATACATGTTTTATGACATATTGGGTCGATTATTAACTTTTTTTCCCAATTTCAGAAGATTTGAGCAGGAAAAGAAAGTTGCATATTGGTCCCCAGCTTTAAATCAAACTATCATGAAATTTTAAAAATGTTTATAATATTTATAAAACATATAAATTCTAAAACTGAACTTCCTGTATAGGAAACTGCTTTGTAATGGTTCATTAATTATGACTAAAACATATTTTAATAATTAATATATTTAGAAGTTTTTGCTTACAATTTTTAAACTAGAATATTTTTTATTTAATTTAATCTTTTGTAAATTTTACATTCAAAGCTAAAAAAATCGAAGTTTTGACGAAAATTTTATTTATTTAAACTTACTTAAACTTTGAAATGCTGACTTTAAACTCGAAATTTCGGAAAAAATTTAAAGTTCGAAATTTAGTCTTTAATCTTAAAATTTTGATTTTATTTAAACACAAAATTGAAAGAAAATATTTTACATTACAATACTTTACATTAACAAGAAAAATTAAAATTTCCTACCGTAATCCTGACATTCTTAAAAAGAGGAGAAATTTTGAGAAAAAAAAAGAAAAACATTTTCCTGATTAGTTTCCCCACTTATAAAATATACGATACGTCATTGATATGATTCTAGAAGATATGAATTCCTTTACGCCTGATGATCAAAAGAAAAAATTATTTCTTGTGAAACAAAATTAATACATTAAACTACTGATAAAAACTATCAATAATATCGACATATTGATACTATCGATAATAAAAGTTATCAATGTTTAGTAAACACCAAGTTAAATCAAAATAGACCGGAGATGAAATTAAGCAAATACATCAGCCAACTGAAAGGAAATGCTATTTTTTAATACTATTTTGATATGCATACATACCCAATTTCTTGTTGTTTAACCAATTCGTTGATCAAAAATATAACAAGGGGGGATACTGACATAAGAACAGTACTCCACACAGGTAAGCTAAATTCCATCTCATCCTTAAATTTGTTTTCGCATGAATTATAACTTACAATAGTATATAGGATCTGTATTGTTATTCTGCAAATTGAAATGTTTTAAAACTCGATTAGATGTAATTAATTACTTACAACACTGCTGCAGTCAGTAACCATACTTTATTATGATGGGGAGACCTCTTGAATACTAGTTGATTTCTGTGGACAAATCCTATTGATATAACAACTGAAAATAACATATTATAAACGTGGAGCTATAAAGAAGTTACATTGACACTACCTAAATGGACTACAATTGTCAGTAAAATAATCAACCTTGCTGTGGCAATTGTCCAACTGTTATCAATCCAACCATCAACAGTTGTTACATTGGTCACTTGGAACTTGGGTGTATGTAAAAATGTACAAACACATTCATACATGGAACATATCTCTTTGCAATGACTAGATAAAACGCCACCGAAAAATGACGACACAATTAACATAGTTGGCACAAATTTTAATCCATAACACCATATAATAAATAATACTACCTAAAACTCTTTATTATTCAATTGAATTTAAAGCTTTAAACCTTACTTTGCTATTAATAATGAGGTGATTTTTCCCTGCTGGTATTTTCATTACGTCTGGATTCACTGGCAGTGAAAGAAGGGAGGCACTGAGTAAAGGTACCACAATACAAACCAACCAAAGGACTTGTCCTGCACTTAAAGGCGGAGGTAGCAGAGCCAACGAACATATGAGTTGGACTCCTGACAACGCTCCACAACAACAAATCCAGAATTGAACTAAAACGATAATTTGAAATTCCATCATAAATTAAGGTAATGTAACATACCTGCATTCCAAAGAAGTGAAACGTTGTGCCTTGCTTCCATTATTAAGTGGTATATTGAGATCTGATCTTCCCGTTTTACGGACAAAGATGATGCTAATGAATTAAGTTCACGAGCTAAATCGATGGGTGAGCGGCAATCTGATGGCGTTTTTGATATCACAGGTCGTTTTTGACACATTTGAGGATATAAAGGTTCCACTGCAATACTAGAAGAACCAATATGTAATCCTTTGAAATACATCTACTTAAAAAAAAAAACTCTAAAACACTGACGTACAAACAACGTACAACCCCACCAATGGGTTTAAAAGCATAAAATTTGGCACACGTAGGCAAGCAATAAGAAAGTATTTTTAAAAATTCATCCTTCGAGGAGATTAAAATTTGTACAAAAATTCGTAATTTTGAAAGTTATAAATATTTTCACATTTCTAACTTCCAAAAATTGGTGCTTAAGTTTCAGTTTATAACAAGAGTCAGTTGTATCAGCGTTTTTGACAATTTATCGTCTAAAGGGGGTAAAATCTATTTAGAAGGTAATACAAGGAATTCGTATTCGAAAGTACACAATATGTTTGCCCTACGATCGGCATTCAAGCAGATCAGGCTAAATAACTCTAACCTCAATTTAGAGTTTGTAAACAAATAACGTGTAACATGAATTGTGAGGTAATTGGACGAAAGCAGGTAAAATATCGCTACTGTATAAACACAACTGGTCGAGATAAGCGTAGACACCGGACTATAATTTAATAATTTGAAACGCCTTATCAACGTGCAAAACATCGTTCGATAATGCCATATCTGCGACACAAAATGTATATCAATCACGTCTTAATTGCATTGGGAGAAATAAATCTTTGTATAGTACAAAATGTCAATATGCATAAAAAATAAAAACAAGTAATAATACTTTGTCTTGAAGAGCACTAGAGAGGTTGTTGAACAATTCGCTTTTTCGCGTGAAAATCGGTCGATGCCGATAGAGAATTGCATAAGAATGTTAATCTTAAATTGTAAACAGTGTAGAATATTTTGAAAAGAAATGTGTGCAAAAAGTGGCTAATGCACGAGATATTTTCCCACGACAATTAATCATTAGATACAACCGTTTTGAGTTTTGAGAATTTATGAGGAAAATAGTTACTGCCGTCGGGAATTTTTTAACGCAATGCTGTTTATTGACGAATCATCTCTCTTTCTTCGCAGGCGCAACAACCCTTCAGGACACGTGTAAAATTTCGAAAAATACTTACAATTTTCAAAAAAAGTTAAAATTTTGAAGAAATATCAAAATTTTGAAAAAATGACAAATTTTAAAAAAGTATAAATTATTAGAAGTCGAAATTTTAAAATCCAAATGAAAAGAAAAAAGTTAAAATTTTGAAAAAAGTCGAATGCAGTGGAACTCCGTTAATCCGATCAAGGACCAAGGGGTAGGTTGGATCCCACAAAAGGTCGGACCATCCGAAGTATAAAAAATTAGGACAATTTTTAAGTAAAAAATGTATTTTCTGAATTACCTAGATATATATTATACCTAATAATAATGCATATTTTATTTTTAATCGAGATGTTTTTATCCGGCGAGTCGGACCATCCGAGGTCAGACCAGCGGAGTCCTGCTGTATTTTGAAAAAAGTCGGAGATTTTCAAAAACGTTAGAATTTTGAAAGTAAAAAAAGTTCATAAAAAGTCTAAATTTTGAACAATATTTCCTGTATAAATAATGGAGAGAAATTAGGGCGCTTGTGCAGCTCTAGAAATTTTCCCGAGTTATTGTTGGGGCGTTATTTATAATTAGAATTGATAACTGGTAATCAATAATATGTTTTGCAGTTCACTTACCTAGCATCTGCTTGCATAAATATTCCAGTGTTATCACAGTTAGAAGCAGAACCCATGACACAAATAACTTCACCATAATCTTGCATTATGTGCAACATTTCCCTAGTTGTAGATGGTGTACAGTCAGTAAACAAAGAAACTAAAAGAGGAACATTATCTATAAGCTCAATGTGAGGACGTATTTTATCGATTCCTCGAGGTAATTTCGCCTGCAATTTAGTTAAAGCAATGTTGGAAACGAACAAAAAATATAATGCATACCCTGTTGCTCATATCAAAATGTATTGGTGCGCTTTGATCGGTGCTGTCTGTTAAGCAACTCAGCGATTGCCATTCGTGGGAAGTGTGTTGGTTGTTTAGACCGCTTGTGTATTCCTGAGAAGTGTCCTTGTTTTCGTGAACATTACTTTGGTCGCTGCAGTGTTTGATGCTTTCAGTCTCTTTCTCGAATTTAACTATGCTTTGGTCCATATTGATGGCAGAAGGAGCAGAAAAGCTCATGGCTCTTGAATTTTCTAAATTGCTGTTAAGAAAAGTCATTTTTCATAACATTTTAACAAAAATGATCAAATTAGGAAAGAAAACATACTTTCTAATTTTACAAAGTGAACTTTCCTTGTTGCAGAAAGAACAGTATATACTTTAAAACGTTCTGCTTGTTTTAAATAAAAGTTTGTATGAACATGTTACAATAATTGTTACGTTACATAAAGAATAGCAATTTTAATGCTAAAATTATTAAAACAAATTATCGAGTCAGTTGGCAAAAAAAAGTTACTATTAGTAGATTGCGGATAAATGTGCATCTCAATAGACATTGAAATAATCAAAATAATCATTATTTTACTTTGAGCGCAACAAGATATACAAGAAATAAGTTATACTATTTTTTGTTATTCCTAGTTTTTGGCGAGAAAAAAAGTGGGTCTCGGGGGATTTACATCTTAGTGTAGTGACACCACTATAAAGTTTCTCTCTTCTGATTGTTCTGCGTGCAGTCAAGCTCCAGATACTATGGAGACTCTATTTGCTCTTACCACCGATTGTGAAGTTTACAGTTAAAATTTTTGAATCAAAATCAAAATTCAGGGGACTAAAGTTAAAAACTCTAAAAAATTTTTAGCAAAATATTTCTCGAAATTTTAAGTTCGGTCGACATTTGGAAATTATGTCGACATTTGGAAATTATGTCAACATTTGGAAATTATATTGACATTTCGAGAAGAAACGTTGCCGAGCAAAGTTTTCCCCGACAATTACAATCTAGCTCTATTTATATATGGAAGAAAATATGGAAGAAAGGATATAACCCTGACCTCACCTTCACCAGCCCAACGATGCGTCAAGAAGATCTACAAACCTATTCCACGAAGGCAACATAGACCCATGGCTATATGCGTCTACAGTGCCATGAATGTCCCTAAAATTCCCTTAAAACGGAAATTCAGCTTTAAAAAAGCTGAATAATTTACCCAGTCAGGTTTTAAAACCTGACTGGGTAAATTATTCAAGCGAACTTGATATAAAAGTCCAGCACCTAGCTGCAGCCCCAGAAAACTACGACGCTTTTATAGAACAATATAACAACGACCCATTCAGTGAAATTAGTGCAGAGATAGGTGAACACCTACAAAAAATACCAAGCGCTGCTAGACAAAAAAGATGTATTGAAGCTATTGAAAAGATAGGCATGACGCACGGTAGTAAGCAGGCCTAGAATATGGTAAAGAAACTCAACGATGACCCTACAGAGATGAAACAGCCATGTGCAGTAAACCCAAATCAAGTGTCTTACCAACTCCTTGTTAATAGCAAAACAAATAGAACAAAGTCCCCGAAAACAAAAATAAAAAGGAACCCAGAAATAGAGAACAGCTTATTTAAGGACCCGCTTACCAGCGACGAACTCGAGAAGGGCATAGATAACATGAAAAATGGAAAATCGCCTGGAGTGGATGAAATATTGCCAGAACAAATTAAGCACTTTAGCCAAAAATCAAAACTATGGCTATTGGGACTCTACAACAGTTGCAAGGCTACCTATCAAGTGCCAAAACAATGACGCGAACGGAGATAACAGGGTTAGCGCTGGTTACCTCACAGCTGCTTACGATACCGTTAACCACAGAACAAAAACAAACAACACACTAAAGGACTATAATTTCACACAAATAGTCGAATGTATTAGGCGGTACTACGTTGTACTCGATGGAAAGAAGAGTAGGTAGAGAACACAAAGAAATGGACTGCCTCAGGAGGATGCTGGCATCATCTCTTTTCAATATCTATACTAATGGCCAACCGGTACACCATGAGGCGAATCGTTTTATATATGCCGATGATCTCGGTATTGCCATACGGGGGAAATCGTTTCAAACCATAGAAACAAAGTTAGAGGAAATTAGAGGAAACCCCATAAATGATGTCAAGCTACTACAAACAGATCTCGCCAAACTAAACCCTACTAAAACCCTTTGCCTTCCACTTAAACACACATCTGGCTACTAAAAAATTAAAGGTAACCTGGGACGGACAAACGCTGAAACATACAGACACCCCAAAGTACCTAGGAGTCGTGCTCGACCGCTCTCTCACGTATAAGTAACACTGCCACAAAACCAGGCAGAAGGTCAACACACGAAATAACTTCCTAAGGAAACTTGTAGGGAGCAGATGGGGAGCGAACCCAGGAGTCTTTAGGACAACAGCGGAAGCTATGTGTTTCTCCACAGCAGAATATGCGTGCCTGGTATGGAATAGATCAAAACATACAAAGCATGTCACTAAGGCACTAAACGATACATACAGAATAATTACAGGCTGTATGAAACCCATCCCTCTGCCCCTAATATATCAAGCAGCGGGTTTTGCACCACCAGAACTTTGCAGAGACAGTGTGCAGGACGTGGAAAAGTTCAAACAAACCTTTGACGATAGGCAGCCTCCATATCAATTCGAAGAACCACAAGGAGTGAGCCGAATCAAATCCAAAAGACGCTAACCTCTACACCAGGAATGAAGCTAGAATGGAGGACCTGGTGTATGCTTAACCGAATGCGTACTAGCGTTGCACACGTCAAGACTAATCTGTTAAAGTGGAGCATCGTAGCCGAAGATGACATTCTGTGCAAATGCGGAAAAATACAGAATATGTCGCATCTAAGATCCTGTGGGCTATGCCCTTCAACATGTACCCTTGATGACTTGTGGATCGCTAGTACCGAGGCAACAGACGTGGCCACATTCTGGCTGAAAATTTGTAAACGTTTGGATCAGGACTCGAACAAGTAAAGTAGGTAGCCCTATTTACCATAAAAAGGTGGTTCATCGCCATCTATCTTTATTTCTGCATGCTACTCGCAGTGCTCCAACGGTATAATAGAATTCCTTTCGCGAGTGGATTGCATTAAAAAAAATGCTATACATTTCGACTTAAACATCGTGATTTCCAAATTAAATCACATATTCCTCGTCGAAGTGAAAAACCAAACGATCCACACAATCTAAAAAATTTCGAGTTTAAAATCTCAATGTGCAGATTAAAATCGAAAAATATTCAGAATTTAAAAATATACTTTTCTCGACCAGTTCAGTCAAATCAAAGATTTTATG
Source organism: Dastarcus helophoroides (assembly GCA_028583605.1). Taxonomy (NCBI): domain Eukaryota; kingdom Metazoa; phylum Arthropoda; class Insecta; order Coleoptera; family Bothrideridae; genus Dastarcus; species Dastarcus helophoroides. The sequence goes on along the minus strand of CM053328.1, from coordinate 24,033,629 downwards.
ATTACAGTGAGTTCAAACCAACATTTTGAGGTTAAACTTAAAATTTTGAGACATAGTTTTACATACCTAACTGAAATTTTTTAAAATTTCGATTTTTTACTTGAAATAATAATTTTAAAATTTATGAAAAAAATTCTTAAATTTTTGCGTCTAAAATTTCATACTTGAATTTCGAATTTAAAATAAAAGTTCAAATTCAAGTTTTGGTAAAAAATTTCGAAAAAAAGGAAGTTTCGAGACAAATTTGGAATTAATAAAAATAATGTTAAGGTTTTTGAGCGTTTTTCTTTTTTGACCTGGAATTTCGATTCAATTTCGAAACATTCTTTCTCTTATTTCATGTAGACAAAGTAGCGGTATCAACTAGTACTGATTTTTTTAAATAAATCTTGATTCACTAAAGTAAACTTCTTCAAAACTATTATTAGGCTTCAAATGATTTTTTCTCGGCATTTTTAATGTTCCGTACCTTTAAAGGTGAAAAAGAAACATTATAATTTCACACTGGGGTCTGCCCGTCCGCCCGTCTGTCATCATCGAAAACTGTGAAATCCAGGAATCTGAAATTTGGCAGTGCTGTGTTTGTTAACGCACAGATATAGACGATTAGATTAAAATGGGGACAAGTTTGGTGCAAAGAAAGTATCAAGTTGTAATTAATATATCGTGTGAGGTATCATTTGAAAGGGCTACCTCTATAATTTTCGGTCCACTAGTCTTAAGCCAAAATCTGCAAGAAAGGATCTTTCTCCCCTGCCTTTCTAGGTTTCTAAATTAATATAAAATTTAAATTTTAATAGGATTAGTAGATATTGGCTCCTAAATTATTGGAAAATGCTCGGCTTTTTCGACAAAGTAAAAGTTACTGAGAAAAAAATATTTTATATAAAAATAGGTCATTTTTTTTCGAAGGCTTTTTGACCAATAAAAGAAGTCAGTTAGCTGAGGTCTATAGTGGAGATCTTTGTCCTTTACATTATTTCACTTAGATGTTTACTTTAGGAACTAGTACAGGTTTATTAATTAGACACACGACTAACCAGCGAACGCCGGCATCGCGATTTGCGAACGTCGAAGTGATGTTGGTAATTATGAATGTCTTTTAGTACTTGAGTCTTTTGTTTTAAAATTACAACAATCGCCAACATTTCTCATAAAGAACCCACTTTCTAAACAAATATAATGTTTCAGTATTTTTAGTATAATGTGGGTCAATTGTTTATTGTTTAGTTACAGAAGCTTTGGATAAGTCTTAATATACGTAAATAAAAAAAAAATAATTTGATTTATTGAATGCGGACTTAATTTGTTTGAGTATGACTCGCGATATTTTTATGCAGCCACTAGTTGCTTGCAAAAGAAGAAGATATTAACATAAAGACAAATGTACTACATGTGAAGAGGTTACTTTAATTTGTTCTCTTTTTGTCGACTTACAGAATCCGTGTTAAAAATTATAAACGAATTGATCAATGAAAATAAAAACACAGGATTCTGCAACTCAAAAGAAAGAAAGAAAACCCGAATCAATTAGAAAGCATCTATTGAAAATGATTTATTTTCCTGGAGAGTTTTCAGATTTTATGTGGATTGTCTTACCAATAAGTTATTCATTAATCAGCCAGTTTCTTTAAATGGGCTGACACCAGTTTAATACCAGCGTTGAAGATGTTCTCAGCATTGAATGACTTAACATTGACCTAACAACCAAATTTTGACCCAATTCAACATAAAAACTATGAAGATTTTCAATAATTGAACTAGGTGTATCTTTGAAAATCTTTTGAGAATCTGACATATGGGCCAAGAAAAATATTTGCTCTTAACAATGCATTTGGCTATTTGTTTAAAAATCAACCAACAATTAAATGTCATAAACATCATTCACTTAAAACTTATAAAAAAATACGTAATACCAAAGTATGCACTGTTCCTTCTGAATGGTCATGTATAGCTTCAAGTTTCAGTAAAGGAAAGTTTTAAAATACCTGTGATATAACAGTGAAGAAAATTCAGTAGCAGAATCGTTATCGGAAGAATGTGAACGTCGAGGAACATTAACCATGCTGACATTTTTACTTTCTCCTCTGATGCATGCGTTAATTTACACATTAATAAGAAAACCATCGATTAAATAATGAGTCAAGGACTATTCAGTTCTGGAGTACACCGCAGACTTACCTCGATCTATCACTTAACAAAGATATGTGACAATTCCATCCACTTTCAAGACCCATTTTTTCGCTAAATACTCGAGATCTAAGTTCGTTTTCCTTGCTAAAATGGACGAAACGTATGCACGCTCTTTCTAGTTGTTCGATAAGATGAACCATATCAGTTAAAACTTGATATTGCATGCTGACCATGCCAATAAATACTTGGTTACACTGCATTTGGAAACAGCTCTCTGGATCCATTTCCTCATTTTCATATTCGCATCCGTAAAGAAGAGAATCAGTGGAATAAAAGTGATATAATGGTGTACCTAAAATTTAAAAAATATAGTTTACACTAAAATAGGAAAATGTTAAACTGTCATTTAAGTAACGGTCAGCTGCGATTTTGTTGCAGAATTTAAATATATGAGAAGATTCTTATTTGGGATTTTGCCTAATTGAACCGGTGATTCTCAAGGTGTCACTGAACTTTAGAGGATATGATTATTTTTGAAGTCGTATTTATCTTGACCCCAATTGTTATGACTGTCAAGTAAATTTATTTTACCTGACTACACGCATGATTTTTTTTTGTGCACATTTAAAGTAATACACAGTACCTTTGTATAAATAATATGTTTCATTTCCTTTCTTTTACCGTAAATATTCTAAAAAAATTAAAATATCCTGGAAAATATTAAGTTTAGGTAGAGCTAAAGCTGATAAAAGTTCTGTACTAAAATGAATAGAATTATAAAAAAAAAAACAAAAAAAAATAGGTTATATTTTAAAAGAACCAAGTTGATATCTATCCAGGGAATATGAAACATCATGTAAAACGCAAACTATTTTTAAAGTGTATTGTAGAGCAGGGGCAGCTTGGCAATGTTACAAAAATTTAAAAGTGTTCTTAACTGATATATGTATATGATCGCGTACTTTTGATTTAAAAAAATCCTCTCTTTTTTTCTTCTAGGATGCCAATGGCAAAATAACATTTGGTTGTGTCAGAATAACCACGCAGATAATTATTTTTAGTTACTAAAATTTTAAAATTTTTCAATTTCAAATAACTAAGATATAAAAATGGCTCTGTGAAATATAAAACGAATAAGTTGCAAATTACCTGTATATGGTTCCAGAACACCCTTACTATCCCAGTTAAGGGGAGTAGGACTACGCTGAGCCAAATACAAATGTCTAAGATCACTCGGCAGTTCTAAGTAAGTCGATTTTGAAGACGGTACAGGTGTTTTGGTCAAAGGTCTATACGCAAAAGCTGTACAATAAGCAGTTAAACTAGTTCTTTGATAGAAGTCAATTATGCATTTTCGATCGCGGGCAGTCATTGGGGAAAGATCTTTTCCATCCCAATATTCCACACAGGAATCTAAAACTATGTCGGCTGTACCCTCAGACAACAGTTGCATTGCGCCAGTGCTAGCTTCTCTTACTACTACTGCAAACATATGGGGAAAAGGAAATTTTAATCGAGAACTTGCCATTTGTAGGGATCTCGCATACTTGTTGTCTCTTCTAACTGTGTCTGGTTGCTATTAACAAAAAACTAATTTAGTAAATGTGTCTAAATTCGTAATAGGAATAACGTACCAGGTGCCTAAATGTGCAAAGAGTTTGTTCTAAAGAAAAGATTTTCTGGGCTTGCTCTGAAAAACCAATTTGTTTAGCCAGTTCACAAAGACATCTTCTATTGGTGACTGGTATTAAATTTTCACTGTGCATAGATTCACACGATATGTGTGCACAAAACTCTGTATACAACCCCTGCATTTACAACGTTAAATAACATGGATATGTCAGTATTTTTACTATTACCTGAGTTTCAATATTGCACGTGTTTAATAAAATAGCGAGTCCCAATGGCTTCAAATTAGACAAATATTTATTCCAGTCGTGGTCATCGAAATGTAATTTAAAAGGATCATGATGATTATGGGTGAGATCCAGGACTTCAATAGATGCTCCACCTGTAGGGCTTTCGTTGGTTGATTTTCGCAATGGTGTGCCAAATGTTTCAGCATCTAAATCTCCAATATTTCCCAAACTAAAAATATCGGGTTACAAAGCATACATACAATTAATTAGCTCAATGAAATTTTACCTTGAAGAAGGCGATACATTCTCATTATTGTGTAGGAAAAAGACTTTTTCCGCGGTTGGATTAGGCCAAGACAGTATCCCTTTCTTGTCTATACAACATAAGGCCTGAAAATTCGTCATATAAAATACATTTCGTTGTATTATGTGGCATATAATTACCGTAACAGAACCTAAAACATGAAGAATGTTAGCTGAACGACACATTATACTTGGGTCTCCTTTGAAAATTTTTATTGAATTTTCTAAAATATCACTCCACTGCACTTTAAACTGTTCAGTCTCTAAATGAGTATTTTCAGTATCCTCTTCTAAAGTAATACTTTCTTTGGATTGGTTTTTTGTTGTTAGATTAAAGAAGGCCTGAAATCTGTACAATACATTTTAGTAAAAAATTAAGATCAGTAGAGTCTGAAAATAACATCAGAATAACACTAAAGTATATTATTTCATTATGCCAAAAATCTTAATATTTATATACAAAACAGATGAATAAAAAAAGTGTTAACAGTAAATAGTTCTTAGAGCTCATAAAATTAAAAATGTTAAATGAATACATTTTTATGCTATTTGTTCAGCGACGTAGCTAAGCCGGAGCAGTAGTGTGCGGTGCACAAGGTCCCTATCTACGGCAGACATTATTTGAAATAAAATTTTGCTACTACTACTTTACTACAGGCATTATTCAGTTTTTCTAATTCATAATCTATTTAACAATAAACGCAACCAATTAAAGTTTGAAAATTTAACAATGTCTCAAAAATTATCGCTTCAAAAAAGAATGGAAACAGATTAAGTTGATGGTTTAAAGTTGCCACCCGCATTTGAATTTGTGTTGCCTATATTTTTTCATAGTTTTTTCCCAACTACTACTATTATTCTAAATTTGATTTATTTCGAATTTAATTATATCCTTTATAACTGTGCAAAAACTTGTAAAAGTGCATAATTTCTTGATCCCCACCCCTGAATCTGATTGACTGCAAGAGCTCCGATGTTGGTTAAATTAAGGGAAAGTTTCATCCTTTAGGGGAGACAGGATTTCTCAAGAGACTAGTTTCCTATATGAATTTTGAAATAGAAATTCAGTATTGGCAACATTACTAAGCAGTCATGATAAGCTTACACTATAAACGATTAGATGACTCTGTCGTCATTACTCTGATCATTAAATGTATTTGTTGGTTTTGATTCTGCAAGAACTTTTTCTGTGAGTTAAACAGCATTGCGACTATTTTGCACACTATAAATGACACTTACTGTACATTTATAATATTCCGAAAGATTCAAAAGGATGTTGTATGTGCGAACACTATTTACTTGTGGATACTTTTGCCATAGCCTGCAAATATTTTTGAAAGCTATACTTGAGGTTATTTGCTCGTTTCAAATCAAGGAGACTTGATCTTGGATCAAGTGTGTTTTAACGTTTTTTTAAGAAAATCTGGTGCAAAAGAAAGGATTCCATTAATAGCGAAAGTACTACATTTTTGTTGAATATATTTTAAATGAAAACGCTAAATTAAAGAGGATAAAGAGTGACAAAGAAGAATGAAATCAATGTAATGACAATAACTAAAATATTAAACAATAAAATTTCAGACTGTCATTATAAAAAAACACCTATCATAAGTAATTTATTATATTAAGGATACTTATTCTCCTGGAATCAAGTCTACTGTAGACTGGGATCTAGTCTCCTTGAATAAAGGAGACTTGATCCTTTTCCAAATTTTCAATTTTTCTTCAAAATCTTCTGTTCTAATGAAATTATTTTAAATATTGCATGATAAACTGAATATTACTCTAAAAGTGCAACATTGAAAAATTTAGGTTCATACACTCAATTAAAAGACATAGGTGCTAGAAAAAAGTGGGATCAACCTTCTCTAATGATAAACATTATGAAAGCTGAAATTATTATTTTTTAAGTTATTTGAAAAATCTAAAAAAAAATAAAATTCTTCTGCACTGTTCCTCTTTTTTTTTCCTTTTTCCTTTTGAAGCAGCTCAAAAAGTATTAAAAACTTTTACTAAATTAATTTAACCAAAATCATAGTTCTGCCAATAAGCGACATTCCAATGGTGAACCTTGTATTTTTAAAAACATATAAGAATTACAATATTTTCATTTTTCAATCAATTTTGATGTTAGCTAAGCATATTCATTTTTAGTAACGTAGATGCATATTTCTCACAATGTAAATTTAACTATTCATTATTGACCCAAAATATAAAACAAAAATAATATTTACCTTGCCATCTCAATGTAATTCAGCAGATTCCAAAAGATGCAAAAAGTTATTGGTAACAATGGTAGAATTCCCTCTATAGGAGCTAATAGGAACAACCTAATCGGATAGTCAATTTCCAAATAAAAATATTTAAATAACGATACTGCGTAAAAAATTGCACCTAGTATTGGCAAAATAATCCTTTGAACAATTTCATTTAATAAAATATGTCTTTCCTGGTTAATATGTGTTACTGGTCTGTCTAGAGCTTGTTCCAACATAATTCTTAAGTTACTTAAATATGGGGTTTCAAGTAAGCGATAATTACATCCTCTAAGGGGTTTTCTAATTCGAGGATTATTTATCATTTGTTTTTTCTCATCTTGAGATGAAGGAGCATAAATTTCTCTTGCATGTAAAAAATGTTGATCTTTACTTTTATCTAAAGTCTCACAATAACCAGGACTTCTTTGTCCTGGTCTTATAAAAATTATATCATCTTTCACAAGCAGTGCCCATGGAAGATTTACCAGTTTTCCATCCCTGTAGGTCCACTGCAGAGTAATACATGGAGACACTGGCATAAAAAGTGAAGGGAAGTGTTCATGTTGCCACTTGATTGTTTCTGCTTCAACTTTTAAGGTTCTCAAAATTGCTTTCACCCTCCTTGGAATCTCATTATGTCTCAAATAATTATTATATATCTCCAACGATACACTTAAAAAAATCAGAATTAAAATAACTATACCCTCACAAATATACACGCCTCCGTAATTTTCAGGCCCAACAACATGTGAGAGGAATAAACTAAGGGAGCTCCACACTAACAAAACTACCGAAATCCAGTTTATACTTGTATATTTGCTTGAAGGATGGAGACTGTCTTTAAACCAGGGTATCTTTCTTGATTTTTGCGACTTTCTAAAAACCAATAACACCTCCTCTATTTCTCTGTAGAGCTTATGAAGGGCTTCCCGTGTGCCTAGTCCCTTTTCATCCTCTGAATTTTCCATTTTGCATTTTTGTTTAAGGATTACATTTTTAATTTATATTTAAATGTAAGGTTAGTTTAGTTTGACATTTGCTACGATGCTAAACTAGAACTACTCAACTTTGAAACTACAATTGAATGCAAGATTATAGACTTTTTGATTGAATGGTATCAATATTGTTGCGAATTCTAATTTTCATGGTAGATTTGCAGTTTTTTATATCGCCTGTTTTTAGTTTTCTGTTCAAAACATACAGGTTTTTTACTCTGATATATCTTGTGAAATTTGTTTTGCATCGTCACAATATTAAAGCAGAGTAGAAAAAGAATTTTAAAAGATCTGCTTTTTTGGCTGCAAAAAATATTTTCGGAGACGGAACTATTATATGAATTAGACCACATCATTTAATTGAACAAAAATCATATTTTAGAGAAATTCAGATTTTTTTTAAATATCTTTTATCAAATTTTTAACTTAAAATTCCAAGTAAAAATCAATAAAATAGAAAGAAAGTAAAAATTTCGAGAAAAAGGCGAATGTTTGTAGACAAAATTTAAGTTAAAAATCAAAATGTCGAAGGAATTAAAAACTCGAAAGCTTTTGAGAAACATTAGCAAAAATCTTTAGAAGTTTTTTTTTCAATCAGACTGCAGATAAAGCAAGTATCGTAAATTTTAGAAAATAAGGATATTCACTTTTTTCTTAATAAAATCCCAATAAGCCGGTACTCAATTGTTTTCATAATGCCATGCTAATGGGCATAAAATTCCACACTACTTTGCCCAATCAACGGACTTTCTATGTATCTCCACTAATAACAAAGTTACTTATGTTATGACACATTCAGTGGGATATACTGTATAATTACATAATTGGAATTCGTACTGTGAAAACTTCGCCTTTTTTCAAATTTTCAACTTTTTTAGCAAACTTCGATTTTTTTTTAATTCTGACTCGCAATTTCTACTTTTATGAATTATGATTTTTTTTTAAATTAAGGCTTGTATAAAAAATTTTATTATTACTATTATTTTGTTGAAAATTTAGACTTTTGAAAATCTGAGCAAATCGAAATCTTCCAAATAAAATTAAAATTTCTAGTTTTATCAATTTATACTTTTAAAATTTTAATTTTTTTGAAAGATTTCGATTTTTTCTGAAAATATCCACTTTTTTGAAAATTTGGACTATTTTTAAAGATCCACATTATTCTTAAACTCATTACTTTTTTATAAATTTCAATTTTTTTGGAGAATTCAATATGTATTTTTTCAAAATTTCGAATTTAAAATTTTTTTAATTATATTTGAACATTTTGACTTCGTTTAAAAATATCAATCCTCAAAATTTCCATTTTATTTTATGAGTTTAGAAATTTTTTGAAAAATTTCACTTTTTGAACATTTTCACTTTTTATCATAGGTTGATGCTTTTGAAAATTTGGACTTTTTCAAAAATTTGGTCTTGTTTTAAAAGCTTTTTTTTTGAAAATTTTTGACTTTAATTAAATTTGCATTTCCATTTTTTGTAAATTATTTTTCTGAAAAATGTAACTGAACATTTTTTTTAATTACGAATTGTGACTTTTTGTTAAGTTTCAACTCTTTAAAATTTTCTAATTTTTCTGGGAAATGTTGGTTTTTTAAATTCGTTATTTTTAATTTTGACTTTTTTATAAATTTGTTTTTTTTTTCTGTTTATTTTTTAATTAAGCTCTTTGCAGTTCTAATATTTGCGTTTATTAAAATATTTTCAAATTAATAAATTTAAAAACTTCAAGCGGAATTTTGCATTTATTTTGATTCCAAATAAACTGAAATTTAAAAAAAAAAATTGGAATTTGGGGGTTTCTTTAGATGCGGACATTTTTCTCGAAATAACGAATTTCAATTCGACTTGAATAAACGAAAACTTGAGTTAAACTTGAATCAAAAACTCATATATTTTATTTTTTATTTCAAAACCTACAATTTCTATGTCTCGAAATTATGAGAGGAAAGTGGAAATTTTAATTGTCACGAAGGACATTTTTTTCCAGATTTCAAATTTAAACTTACAATCAGACTAAAAATATTTTCAAATTCAGACTACAACTATTGCTCTTAAGATGATGCTCTTGAGATTGAAATTGATATTTTTAGCAAAAATTCCAAAACTTTTACAAAAGACGCAATTTCCATTTCTAATTTTTTTTCAAATCTATGAGACACTTGAAATTTTGAAATCAACGATTTTTTAAGGTATCTTTAAATTTTAAAAACGGAATTTAGGGAAAAAATAACTAAAAGTTTGTGAAGTGAGTTAATATTTTATGAAAAACATTAAAAAATCGATTTTTAATACAAAAGGAGGAGAACGAGAGGAAATGTCGAGTTTAAATCAGAAGTTTCGCAAAAAAAGGTGAAATTTTAAAGATCAATATTTTTGAGATAGAAGTAAAACTTACAGAAAAAAAATTACAATTTCGATGTTAAAGCCAAAATTTTCAGAAAAAGTCAAACATTTGAAATAATAATGACCATTTTTGAGTAAACATGTAAAAAAATGGAAGTTCAAATTGGAAATTTTGTAATATTTCCGGTTTTTTTTAATCAAAATTTCGATCCCAATTTCAAGATCCTGGCTTTAAATCAAAATATAATGTTCTAACCTTTTCTTAACATTTTTAGAAAAAACCTAAAATCGATATTTCAGAGAAAATTTGAAATTTTCGACAATCTTAAAAAATCGTTAGAATTTAAATTTAGGATCTCGAGAAAAAATGGAATATTCAAAATTCAAGAAAAATCGAAATTTTCAAAGGAAAGTCTAAGCTTAAAAAACTTTTCAATTTAACCAAGGAAGTTTGAGAAAAAAGTTTAAATTTCCAGAAAACTAGAACTTTGTAAAAAAATTATATTTTGTATAGAAAGCTTCCAACGAGAACACCCCACTACTTTAGTGCAAAGTTGCAACAGAATATAAAATTTATATTTTTAAGACGAAATTTTAGGAGTGATTTGGAAATTTCGACAGAAAAGCTTTAATTTCAAGAGATTCAGGAATTTAGAAAAAAAAACTATAGTTATTCAATTAAAATTTTGATTTAGGCTAAATTTTGGAAATAAAGTCAATATTTTTTAAAAATTGTGCAAATTGTGAGTTTTTAAATTCTTACTTCCAAAATAAAATTAGAGACTGAAAGTTTGGAATTTTTCGGTGAAAGTTGAAAGGATTTGTGTAAAATGTTGAAAAGGAAGTCGAAATGTCTAAATATGACTAACTTTAGGAAACTAAAATCAAATTTAGAATTATTAAAAAAAACGACATTTTAAAATCAAGGACGAAGTTTCGAAAAAAAAAACACAAAATAATTCAAAATTATTAAAGGGAAAAAAATTGATTTTAAAGACAAAATTATAAATCTAAATTTTATAGTAATTAAGTAATTATAATAATAGAAAAAAATTTAAAATGTAAACCCGAAAGATAAAGAAAGAATTTCTAATTAGAGAAGAATATTCGATATTTATTTTATAAAAATTATGGGTAATTTTTTAATTTAAATCCTAACTACAAATGTGGAAATAATCAAAAATAGAAACAATATTTTTAGAAAAAATCAAATTTTTTTTAATGCAGATATTTTAGAAGACCAAGTAAAAATAATAAATAAGTTCAAATTAGGAATTTTGGGGAAAAAATCAAAATTTCAAAAAAAAACCTTGGAAGAAAACAATGAATAATAATAATCATAGTAAAATAAAAATTTTAGCTTATTAATGCACGATATTTAGTGTAAAATTAAAATCGTCCTACTCGCAGTGCTTTGAATGCATAATGGGGTTACCCTTTGCGAGTGGATTAAACTTAAAAAAAGGCATCATGGAGTTTTGAACCTTGCACCGAACCAAAATAAACCGATATTTTTTCGGTTCGGTTTCGGTTTTCGTTTTGACACAAATAACATTTTTTTTCCGGTTTTCGGTTTAGGTTTTTTCGTTGAAAAAACCCTAATCTCGGGATTAATTTCGAAAATTTAAGATTTTTTTTATTAAATTAATCTCGTTTTGAAATTTTAGTTTTAATCTTTGCATTTATTAAAATATTCTCAAATTTTCAAGTTTAAAAATTTCAAGCTGAAACTCGTAATTCTGTGTTTACTTTGAATTTAAGTTTCAAGATAAAATTTATTTTTATAAAAAACTAAAATGGAATTTGTCGTTTTTAAACATTTCAAATTTAAACACGGAACTTTCACGAAAATATTAAATATTCGACTATTTACTGAAAAATTGACGACTTCTAGAATATGTGAAATTTGGAAATTAGAGTCGAAATTTTGAGAGATTTATTTATTTCATAATTTTGGTTTTTTTCGAAGTTTTAACTTTTACTTGTTCTTTCTAAGAAAATTGATTTTTGCTTTCTCGACTTTATTTTCTAGAAATTTTAAGTAAACAAATTCTAATTAAAAAAATTAGAGTCGAATTTTGATAAAGCGGTGAAAATTTCGGATAAAAGTAGAACTTCAAATTTGGTTAAAAGATCAGTTATCGTTGTCAGAATTTCTACCTTCATTAAGAAATATTGATCTGAAGCCTAAATATTAGCTTTTTTTCGGAAATTTCGATGAAAACAACATTTTTAGAAAAAGTAAAATTTTTCAGAAGGTTTTTGATAAATAACAGTTTTAGCATTTTTTCGATATTTTAATTTTTTTTAAGGTTCCAAGTTTTAACTATATTATTTTTTCATTTTTTTCGAAAATTTCGAATTTAAATTTAGCTTTTTTCTAGAAATTGTAGACATTTTGGCTTTATTCTTTAAATGTAGACATTTTTTTTGCAAATTTAAATTTGCACTTAAAGAAATTGAAAATATGTAAGTTAAACTTCGATTTTTAATAAAAATTCGAATATTCGACGTTTTCCTTAAAAACTTGTTCTAGTACTAAAAATTGAGGGATTAAAGTAAAAATTTTGAAAAATTGCCAACATAAATTTAGTTTGTTTTTTCGAAAACCTCAATTTTTTTCTTAAAATTTGGTTATTTTTTCGAAATTTAAAATTAAAACTCAAATTTAAATAATTCAAATGAGAACTTTTGCGTTTAAAATCTATCTAACTTTTAAGACTGAAATAAGTATGTTTATCAAAAATTTCAAGAGTTTGTGAAAAACGCAATTTCATATTCTAAACTCAATTTTTTTAAGAGAAAATTTGAATTTCTAGATCAGCGATAAACGTTTGAGAAAACAAATACGTTTTAATTTTGAAGAAAGTTGAGAAAAACTAATTAAAAATTTGCGAAGAAAATTAATATTTTGAGAAAAACATTAAAAAATTGATTTTTAATAAACAAGTTCGGGGAGAACGAAAGGAAGTTTTGAGTTTAAATCAGAAGTTTCGCAAAAAAGGTAAAAATTTAAAGAACAACATTTCTTGAGGTTAAAGTAGAATATTTTACAAACCACAAAACTCTGAAATCTACTTTCAAAACAATCTAAAAAAACCCAGATTTTCCAAGTTTAAGTCGAAATTTTGAGAAAATAGTTAAACTTTTCAGAATAATGATGACTTGTTTTTAATAAACATTAAAAAATTGAAAGATTAAATTAGAAACATGTGTTTCCCAAGTTTTTTCCAAATTTCGACCTCAATTTGAAAAATCCCGGCTTTAAATTGGAATATGTTTTATTTTTTTCTTGACATTTTGACTTTTGAACTACAAATTTCTAAGAAAAATATGAATGATGTAAACTTCAGCGGAAATGTTAAGAAAAAAGTGAAATCCTGGAATTTTGTGTCGAAATTTTAGGAAGTTGTAAAAAAACGTTAAAATATAAATTTCAGATTTTGAGAAAAAAAGAGATATTTAAATCAAATTGCAGATTTGTAGGGAAACATTAAAAAATAAATCGAAATTTTGACTAATAACTTAAAAACAGGAATATCAAATTATGGTCATAGTTTAAGGAAAACATAAAAATTTCCAATTCAACTGAGAAAATTTGAAAAAAGTTGAAATTTCCAGAAAAACTCGAACTTTGTAAAATAATTTACATTTTGTATAGAAAGCTATTTGCTTCCCTAGGTTCTGCATCACTGCTTTAGTGCAAAGCTGGAACAGAACAATAAAAAATTTTATTTTAAAAGTAAAACTTTAGGAAAGCGAGTAATTTTGAAATGGAAGTCTAAATTTCAAGAGTCAGAAATTTTGTCAAAAACACTCAAGCTAAAATTTTAAATTTCAATTGAGACTAAATTTTGAAAATAAAGCAAATATTTTTTTTTAAATGTGGAAATTGTGGGTTTCTAATCTCTCTGTCAGGTAAAAAGATTGGAGACTAAAAGTGTAAACTTGGAATTTTTGAAAGTTGCAAGGATTTGTGAAAATTTTGAAGAAGAAATCCAAATTAACAAAAAATTTCAAATTTTAGGAAAGCAAAAATCTTAAATAATAATTTAGAATTATAAAAAAAGACGACATTTTAAATCTAAAGAAAAAATTGCTAAAATACATAATCATTAGAAAAAATAAATAATTTGAATTTAAAGACAAAATTCGAAATCTTCAATTTACCTGGTAACCTGGTAATTAAAATAGGTAAAAAAAAATTTAAAGTGTAAACCCGAAGGTTAGAGAAAAAAGACGAACTGAGTCGGTAATTTTGATTTAAATCCTAATGTCGAAATATTCAAAAATAAACGTCAATATTCTTGTAAGAATACCAAATTGTTAATTTAAAGCCGATTTTAGGAGACACAAATTTTTGGTTCCTGTTATTCTTCTTTCTTCAGCCTGTCCTTTTCCTTATTTCCTTTTTTCACCAACTCAGATTTTTTTCTTGTAATTATTAAAAACGAAGATGATGGATTCTCTTCGTGCAAAAAATTCGGGACGTAAACTACCCTCCCGTTCGGATGTCCGGGTGGAAGATGTACGAGGGAATCCAAAATGGACGGAAAATTTTAATGTGCCAGGGCCAAGTTTCTTTCAAATAATTAATTCAAAATTCAATTCCCTAACATTCGGGAGCTAAACTTAAATCTAAACTCGGTTTATCAACACCTTCAAAATGAAGGACCCCATTTGCTGTCTCTGACAGAAACCCAAGTCTCCCCATCCATCAATACGGACCATTTGCTTTGCCCAAATTATTACTTGCACACAAAATTTCGACACAAAAGGGGAATGTGTGCTTTTACGCGAAGCGACCTGGTCTGTTAACGGTAAGACGTACTGGAATCTGCTGATCATGACGTGATTTGGTTGAAAATCTGCTCCAAAAGAGAAGTAACATTCATTTGTTCACGTTATTTGTCTCCAAACGATCCCTCATACAGACAACTCTCCTCTTATCTCCTCGTAACCTTCCATCACCTACAGACGAATTATCCAAAGGCTGAGGTTGTCTTTCTCGGTGACTTTAACGTACACAACATCCTTTGGTTAAGGTTTTCTTCCCGAACTGACGACCCGGGAAGGGTGGCAGAGGCTTTCGCCATCACTTGCGGACTATCCCAACTAGTTAAGGAATCCACAAGAATTCCTGATGTAGATACCCATCAACATAATCTACCGACCTTTTCCTTAGAAATTCTCTCAATTTGTATAAAATCTCTGTGACATCACCTTTTAGAAATTCCGATCACAAGCTTGTAGCAGCCTCTCGCTCGCTTCATATACCATCTCCTTCTCAGAACAGTTCCGTAGGGTTTGACACTTTAACTGCGCTAACTGGGAAAAATTAAGAGACTTTTTTGCATCTTTTCCATGGCAGGAAGTCTGCTGTAACTCAGACAACCCTTTCTCAGTCTCGAATCCATCACTAAAACTATCCTGATATCATCGTTGGCCGAAATAATCCCTCGTCGAGACTCGACGCTCCAAAGTTGACTCCTGTCCTAAGCAAATTGTTCACACTCTCTTACAACAAAGGTGTATTCCAGGCACGTAACCAGGGAGGAGGGTCCAAGGGGTCCCGACCCCCCTCCCCCGAAATGAATATTCCCCAAAAAATTTACGATGATATGAATTGAAATATCAATAGAAAAACGGCTGATTGTATATTTAGACATGTAAATAATTTTCGAAATTGCCCACTATTGAGCTTATGATAAGCAAAATCGCCATGTAGATATTTTAAGAAAAATTGGCAATGAGCTCAAGGCTTCGCAATATATGCTTCAATCATCACGTACGTGCGGCAGCGGCATTGCACTCAAAGGACATATTCTTATACCCAATCTACTTTATTATATTGGCTCATATTTCATATTGCCAAATTGCCATAGGAAATACAATACAAATTATGATTACGGTACGAGTTAATCGACAAGTCGACTCTTGATCGGTGATAAGTTAAATACGTAAACTTAAAACAGATATTAGGAAATTTTTCTTTGGTAACTTTCACGTTTTTATTTTTCAAATTTATATAATGTTAATGTCACTAGATTTTATTCTTCATTTTTACTAATTAACAAAATAAAAAAAAATAAAATAAAAGAAACGAATACGTAAAATTAATTGATGTATCTTCTTATATTTTCTGAAGAGTATTTTCTAAAAATTTTGATTATTTTTTCAAAATTCCGAGTTGAAATTGAAAATTCAAAGATATTTTCTTCCATTCTACGTCTCTATAAGCCACTATAAGCATATAGTCGATACGTATAAACGTATATAAAATTTTTTGCCGAATTCTGCTGTTTTTTCTCAAAAGTGTTTTATTTCTAAGTGATTTTGTGTATAAATATCGATCTTTTTGCAAAATTTTAGCTCTCTTTTAGAGATTTTGATTGTAATTTGTGATTATATTTTTTTTAAACTTCGAGTTTCCAGAAATATCTTTCACAAATGTTTTACTTAAAACTTAAATTATTTTTTAAAATTTGCAATTATTATTATTATTATTTTCGCGATTTATTTTGGAGGTTTGGGAAAAACTCAAACTAAATATTGGCTGCAAATATAACGGAAATTACACCATTTTTTAGGTGCAGTTTCATAAATTTTCTATACATTCCAATATTTTTCGAAATTTCGATTATTTTTAGAAATTTTCAAAATATCAACTTCTTTCGTAAAATTCTTTTCACTTTCTTTTAAATTTTGATTCAAATTCAAGATTTCGACTCTTGATAAACATATTTATACGTATTTTGACCTTATTTTCAAAACATTCATTTTAGTTTAGTTTAGTTTCAAGTTTGGACTTTTAATTTTCCTTTTATTTAAACAAAATTTTCAGTTGATATTCTAACTTTTGATATTTTTGAGACTTAATTTTTATTTAACATTTTGAAATAATTTAAATATATCCACATTTTTATTTTGCCATTTCAACTTTAAGCTCGAAATTTCTAAAAAATAATTTTATAAATTTCGATTTTCTAAAAATTTTCAGGTTGGCTCGAAATATTTTTTATAATGTTAGCGTTTTTTTTTGTTTACAATTTTAATTTTTTCTAAAGATCTTTATTTTACAATTTCAGTTTTTTATTTTTTTTTCTAAATTTTTTGCTTTGCACTAAAATTTGTGTTTTTTTTTTTAATTTTAATCCTAGTTGCGAAATTACTACTTTTTTAAACAAATTTCGAGTTTAAACCCAAAAGTTTTGCTTCATCAGAAAACTTTCGGATTTTGCTCAATATTTAAATTTTTTCTGAATATTTCGGCAAAGTCAACATTTTGAGTTTTAAAAAAATTTACCTTAAACTTCGACACTTCTGGATTTTATTTGATAAAATTTTTTCTTTTTCATCCTTTTAATTTTTCGTCCAAATTTTCGCTTTTCCTGAAGATTTTTAGATTCACGCTTTTTCCTTTCTAAAATAAATTCAAAGTTTTGACAAAAATCGAAATTACAAATTAAAATGGAAGCTTCTATTGAATTTTTTTAAATTTCATCTTTAATATCTAATATTCCTAATTTCGTCTTTGATCTGAAATTTTATGCTGCTCTGAAAAGTTCAAAAATCACTTATTTTGAAAAAATTACTGGATAATTCTAAACAAAATTTTAAAATATCGAGACTAAATTTGAAATATTTAAATATTGAGACTAAAGTCGAACTTTCGAGTTTCGAGTTATAGTCCAAATTTCGAAGTTAAAATTAGAAATTTTATACAAAAATAAAAAATGAGCACTAAGTAAAAAATCAAGACGTTTATTGATTTAACAACTCAGCTTTGTCTTTAAATTTTGCAATATTGCTCTTTTCGAAGAATTTTCTGTCTCTTACATAAAAAAGGGGGGGGGGGAGTTGGACCCCCACCCCGAAAATCCTGGCTACGTGCCTGATGTATTCCCTAACACTTGGAAATCTGCAAGGGTGCAGCCTGTCCCCATAAAAGGAAAAAGGAATCTGGCTAACAACTATGGACCTATATTTTTGTTGCCCTTTATATCCAAAGTGATGAAAAAGGTAATAAAATCGAGATTCTCAAATATCTGAAGAAGAATAGAATAATCTCGGACAGGCAATACGGTTTCAGACAACAACGCTCAACTAGGGTGGATCTACTAGTATATGTTACTCATATCTGTAACTCAGCTATGAAAAAACACGGTAAGGCTGGCTAGGATTGTGGCATTGGATATCTCAAAGGCCTTTGATAGAGTCTGGTACCGATCTCTTATCGCCAAATTAACATCTTATGGTCTTCCTCCTGACAGTGTCATTTAATATCCAATTTTCTGGCTGACAGATCTCTTCATGTCGTCGTCGATGGCATCTCATTCGAGACATTTGCGATTAATGCAGGGGTGCCTCATGGGTCTGTCCTGTTCCCTACTTTGTTTCTGTTACACATAAACGATCTCTTAACTTCAGCTTCAACTTTCAATAGCCTGGTGTCATCTTTTTCTCCGACAAACCATTATGAGTCGCTGATTCAGATCAACTAAGGGAACCGCAGATACAGATGATTAATCGGGATCTCGAAATCATTCTGGAATGGAGTAAGCAAAATCTGGTTGACTTTAACGCTTCAAACACTCAGGCCGCGGTTTTCTCTAAGAAAACATCAAAGGATAATGCAACAAACATACTAATGGACGGTAAAATCCTCCCGATGGTAGCTTATCTCCTCCTAGGAGTGAATGCGAGTAGTAACTTCTTTTGGGGCGGTCATGTGCGCGTCATTGCCAAGTCCTCATCTCAGAAGCTAGGCTTTCTTTTTAGAGGTAAAAAGTACTTCACATCTCATCAGCTACTCACACTATACAAAACTCAAGTCAGGCCAACACTAGAATACTGTTCTCATGTTTGGAGTTCAGCCCTAAAGCACACTAGCTCTTTTGGATTCAATTCAAAGAAGAACGCTTCGCCTAATTGATGACGAGATTTCGACCGATTTTCTCGAAATTCTAGAGTACAGGCAGATGATAGGTGACTTGTCTCTTTTCTAAAAGTACTATCATGGGTGATGCTCGCAGGAACTAATAGGATTGATTCCCCCAAGGGCAAGATTTTTAACCATTTTTAACCATACAGTCAGAGATAACTTCCTGCGCGGTTCAGCTTGACATAGTGAGGACTTCTGTCTACGGAGACTCTTTTTTCCATATAACTTCCAAGTTATGAAACTCTTTACTGAAAGAAATTTTTCCCAAAAATTACAACATATCCTTGTTTAAGAAGGCGGTTCATCGCCATCTATCCTTGTTTCCGCGTCCTACTCGCAGTGCTTTGAAAGCGTAATGGGGTTACCCTTTGCGAGTGGATTAAACTTAAAAAAATTGCAAGCTTAAATAGGGAGCTTAACAAAATATCAAAATTTAAAAAAAACTTGGAATAGCACAGTGAATAATACATAAAATAATGATATATAATGAAGTAAGAATTTTAGGTTGAATTCAAAATTTTTAGTTTAAAAATAAAATCGAAGTGGAGAGTACGATTTTGTTAACATGGACTTTTGAACCTTGAACCGAACCGAAATAAACTGATATTTTTTTTAGGTTTGGTTCTGGTTTTCGTTCAATGTAGATAATGTTTTATTTTTCGGTTTCTGGTTTTCGGTTCCGTTCCGCTGTGAAACCCTGGTTTCACCGTATAGTTATGAAATTTTTGAAAATTTCACCTTTTTTCAAAATCTCGATTGACTCTTTTTCAAAATGCCCACCTTTTTTTTTTGAAATTTCGACCCATTTTGAAAATTTCATTTTTTTGTAAACCTAATTTCTTTAAAAAGTCAACATACTAAAAATTTCATTTTTTTTAATTTTTTTAAGTTGGCCTTTTTTAAAAAATTTTACCTTTTGTAATTTCGAGATTTTATAAAATTTTAAACTTTTTCAGAACTTTTACTTTTTTCGAAAATTTTGAACCGAGTTTTTTGTAAACATTTGATTTTTATTTCTAATGAATAAGATTTTTTCACAAAATTTAGATTTTTTTTGAAAATTTCGACTCTTGGAAACTCCGATTTTTTTAGAAATTTCTAACTTTTCTGAAAATTCCAATGTTTTTTTAAAGAATTCCCCATTTTTGAAAATTTGAATTGTTTTCAAATTTTCTACTTTTGAAAATTTCGACTTTTAAAATTGTCGACATTTCAAAGGTGTCATTTCTAAAAATGTTGACTTATGAAAATTTCAGCTGCAGTTGGTTAAAACATTGATCATAAGATCAAAACAATTACTTTACAATTTAAAAAAAATGAAAAAGCCCAGATGTTCACATTATACCGTGCTTCCTGAAGTAATGAATAAATTCTATAAATCCACGAACAAACATATTTCAAAAAAATGCCCAGATTAGATTAGATTAGATTATATATGGGTCGTTTCGTGTTTCTTTTCGTCCACCCCGCACCTCGACCTAAGGAGATCTTTTGTGCATACCCTGATCTATGTAGTTCCCAGGTTCAAACTCTTGTAGAAGTTTATTATGAACCTGGGATTGAGTTTTTCCACATTTGAGGGGTCTAAGGACGCCCATCCAAATTGGACGTGCCTTTTGCGCGCAAGCGCATCGCACTTGCATAGCACATGTTCTGTAGTCTCCGCAGCTTCTGCGCAAAAGCGACATAGGTCTGTTTCAGCCTGACCCATTTTCTTGAGGTGGTACCTCATAGGGCAATGTCCTGTTAAGAGGCCGGTTAGGATCCTCAATTCGGATTTGCCGATTTTTAAGTAGACCTTTGTTTTTTCAAACGTTCCAGATATAAATCTGTTCGCCTGTTGTAGTCCTGGATATAATCTCCAGTGGGAGAGCCGGTTGAGGTCCAAGAAATGATGATGCAGATCCTTCTCTAGCGAGTTGGTCCGCAGCTTCATTTCCTTGTATTCCTTTGTGCTCTGGCGCCCACTTAAGGCCGATCCTGTTGTGTTTAGCCAGTTGCTTTAACATTTGTTGACAGTCCCAAACTAGTTTGGATTTGACAAGGCAGCTGCTGAGAGCCTTTATTGCCGCTTGGTTAATGTAGATCTTTGTTCCTTTCAGGCTTCTTCGAAGGCACTCGTAGGCGCAGAGTTCTATTGCATGTATTTCAGTTTGAAAGACAGTTGGGCTTTTTCCCAAGGCTTTAGAAAACCTATAGTTAGGATCATAAATTCCCACTCCAGTCCCATGTGCTGTCTTTGATCCATCTATAAACCAGATGGATAATTTGTGTGTTTCCTCAGGTACTTATTGAGCGTCAGTGTGGCTCTAAGTCCACCTCAAAGGAATGATCAAATTCGTACCTGGGTTGCATGTAATCAACCGATTTTGCTAAAATCACCGGGCTACATTCCTTGAGAATTCCCATGTGTCCAGAGAAGTCTCCTTCTTTAAATTGTTTTAATTGCAGTAATCTTGAGGCTCCTTTGATCGCTTTCCTCTTCACTAAAAGGTGGAGAGGAGTTAGACCTAGCATTGCCTCCATTGCTGCTGTTGGGCAGGTGTTCATTGCGCCTGTTATGCCCAGACATGCATACCTTTGAACTATGTTCAGTTGGTTTTGTGCTGTCTTTTTCATTATTTTTGGCCACCATACTAAAGAAGCGTATGTGATCAGGGGTGTAATTATCATCCTATATGACCAATAGATCATTTTCGGTTTCAGACCCCAGGTTTTGCTGAACAATCTGCGGCATGTCCAGAACGCTGTCGTGGCTCGCTTGATTATTCTGGTCAGGCACGTAGCCAGGATTTTCGTTCGGGGAGGGTCCAACTCCCCCCCCCCTTTTTTATGTTAGAGACATAAACTTCTTCGAAATGAGCAAAAAAATATTGCAAAATTTAAAAACAAAAGTTGA
This sequence comes from Dastarcus helophoroides, assembly GCA_028583605.1. Taxonomy (NCBI): domain Eukaryota; kingdom Metazoa; phylum Arthropoda; class Insecta; order Coleoptera; family Bothrideridae; genus Dastarcus; species Dastarcus helophoroides. The sequence continues at coordinate 24,011,892 of CM053328.1, read as the reverse complement.
GTTGTTAAATCAATAAACGTCTTGGTCTTTTACTTAGTGCTCATTTTTTACTTTTGCGTAAAATTTCCAATCTTAACTTCGAAATTTGAACTATAATTTGAAACTCTCAAGTCCGACTTCAGTCTCGATATTTAAATCTTTCAAATCTAGTCGATCTCAACATTTTGAAAAAAATTAGAATTACCCAGTATTTTTTTCAAAATACGTGATTTTTGAACTTTTTAGAACAGCTTCAAATTTCAGATCAAAGACGAAATTGGAAATATTAGATATTAAAGATGAAATAAAAAAATTTCAATAGAAGCTTCCATTTTAATTTGTAATTTCGATTTTTGTCGAAACTTTAAATTTATTTTAGAAAGGAAAAGGGTGAATCTAAAAATCTTCACGAAAAGCAGAAATTTGGACGAAAAATTAAAAGGATGAAAAAGAAAAGAACTTTATCAAATAAAATCCAAGAGCTTCGAAGTTAAAGTCAATTTTTTTTGGACTAAAAATATTGAGTTTACCGAAATATTTAGAAAAAATATAAATATTGAAAAAAACCGAAAATTTTCTGATGAAGAAAAAATTTTGGGTTTAAACTAGAATTTTTTTTTAAAAAAGTAGAAATTTCGTGACTAGAATTAAAATTTGAAAAAATTAAAGCATACAATTTTTAGTGCAAAGCGAAAAATTTAGAAAAGAAATAAAAAAAATGAAATTGTAAAATAAAGACTTTTAGAAATTTTAAACAAAAAAAGACGCAAACATTATAAAAAATAGTTCTAGCTAAATTGAAAATTTTAAGAAAAACAAAATTTATAAAATAATTTTTTTAGAAATTTCGATTTTAAAGTAGAAATGGAAAAATAAAAATGTCGATATTTCTAAATTATTTCAAAATGTTAAATAAAAATTAAGTCTTAAAAACGTCAAAAGTTGGAATTTCAAATGAAAATTTCGTTTAAATAAAAGGAAAATTAAAAGTCCAAACTTGAATTTAAAAAAAGTTTACATTTTTAAACTAAAATGAATATTTTGAAAATAATGTCAAAATGCGTATAAATATGTTTATAAAAAGAGAGAAATCTCTGAAAAAGTCAAAATGTTGAATTTGAATCAAAAATTAAAAGAACGTTGAAAGAATTTTACAAAAGAAGTTGATATTTCGAAAATTTCTAAAAATAATCGAAATTTAGAAAAACGTTGCAATATATAGAAAATTTATGAATCAAAAGTAAAACATTTTTGAGAAAAAACACCAGAATTCGGCAAAAAATTATTTATACGTCCTTGGAATTTAAAAAAATAAATTAATGAAATCGATTATGTGCTTACAGAGACATAAAATTGAAGAAAATAATTTAGAATTTTCAATTCAAACTCGGAATTTTGTTAAATTATCAAAATTTCTAGAAAATATTCTTTAGGAAATATAAGAAGACACATTAATTATTTTTACCTATTCGTCTCTTTTATTTTTTTTTTCATTTTGGTAATTAGTAAAAATAAAGAATAAAATCTATTGACCTTAACATTATATAAATTTAACAAATAAAAACGTGAAACTTACCAAAGAAAAATTTCTTAATAGCCATTTTAAGTTCACGTATTTAACTTATCACCGATCAAGAGTCGACTTGTCGACTAATTCTTAACTCGTACCATAATCATGATTTGTATTGTATTTCCTATGGCAATTTGGCAATATGGAAATATGAGCTAATATAATAAAGGAGATTAGGTATAAGAATATGTCCTTCCTTTGACTGCAATGCCGCTGCTGCACGTACGTGACGATTGAAGCATATATTGGGAAGCCTTGAGCTCATTGCCAATTTTTCTTAAAATATCTACATGGCGATTTTGCTTATCATAAACTTAGTAGTTGGAAATTTTGGAAATTATTTACATGCTTAAATATGCAATCAACCATTTTTTTATTGATATTTCAATTCGTATCATCGTAAATTTTTTGGCGAATATTTATTTCGGGGGGGGGCGGACCCCTTGGACCACCCCTCTGGCTACGTGCCTGATTCTAGTCAAATGAGGATTTCAGGTGAGCTTTTGGTCTAGGACTATTCCTAGATATTTAGTCTCACTTGAGAAGTCGAGTTGAACTCCATTCATAGTGGGAGCTGTTAGATTTAGCTTCCTTCTGTTCGTGAAAGGAATTATAATTGTTTTATTTGGGTTTACATTTAACCCTTGGTTTAAACACCAGTTGTTAATGGTGTTCAGGGCTTTTTGCATTAAATCCGACAGGATTTAATCGTTTTTGCCATTGATAATGACAGTAATCTCATCTGCATAACCTATTGCTTCAACGCCCGAGTAATGCAGTATACTTAGAAGGTCATCAACCACGATGGAACACAGCAGTGAAGATAACACAACTCCTTGGGGACAACCCCTTGCTGCGCTCACTGTGACTGAATCACTGCCTAAGGTTGCTTTGATCCTCCTACCATCTAACATGGAGACAATCCAGTCGATGGTAGGTTTCTCAAAACCTTTTTTGATAGCTGCTGCTTTTATGGATTCATATGAGGTGTTATCAAAAGCATCCTCTATCTCTATAAATCCACAAAGAGCTATTTCTTTGTTTGAGTGTGCACTTTCTATCTTTTTGACAAGATTGTGTAAGGCTGTCTCTGTAGATTTGTCTTCTTGATAGGCAAATTGATTATCATGAAGCGGATTCTTTGACATTACTTCGCTTCTAATGTGTTGGTTCATAATTTTCTCCATTGTTTTAAGGAAAAATGACGCTAGACTAATGGGTCTATATGATTTAGGCTGCGCAGACGGTCGTTTGCCTGCCTTTGGTATATAGACCACCTTTACGTCTCTCCAGCTTATTGGAAAGTAGCTTAACGTTTAACTAGCTTTGAAAATTGTAGCTAGTGGATTTATTAGTTCCATTATGCCGTGTTGTAGTATGGTTGGGAAGATTTTATCTTCTCCTGGTGATTTACAGGGCTCGAAGGAATTCACCGCCCATTTTATCTTATTTTTTGTAAATATTTGCCCCGCCAGGCTTTTTACTCGATTGCAGGGGCGTAAATAGCCCCCAGCAAACGCAGCACTGTTGTGAGTATTTTCAATTTCTATAGATCCCGGAAAGTGAGTTCGCATAAGCAACCTTACACTTTCCAGGCCGTTCTTGGTGTAACTTCCGTCTTGGTGTTGGAGAAGTCCTATTCCATTGTAGTGATCTTTGCAGTGGCGGATGGTGCTAAGGTTTTGCAGGTTTGCCCAACCGCCAAAAAAAAACTAACACTGGGATAAAAACAAAATTGTCATAATAAATAACGCATTTACCATTACCAAACAACTAAACATACTACCGACTGTAGTAAATTCCCCTGGTTCGTTCCTGTTTGATAGATATTATATTATTTGGTTTGTAGACTTTGCACGCTAGATTGTAACCTTTGTGTTACATATGCGCATCTGCGCGTTAGCTAATATTTTGGTTGATTTAGGAACGCGCCCATAAGCAGTATTGGGTTGTACGTAGCACAACAAATCATAATGTAATGACCAAGAATACCGGACTTAAATCAAATATGTTTATTAATTTTATTTAACTGGGCCGAAGAAATGTTAAATATAATTAATAAACATAATGTTTCCGGTCAATAAGAGTTCACCATGAAGAATTAAATCAAATAGTTATCGATAAAATTGCAAGTCGTAAATATCGTCGTATGGACTTCCCGTTATAATAAGTTAGTTTTTTTTGTAAATAAATAAAACGAACACTTTAACAGTAAATATAATTTCGGCCCATTTTTTGTAGGTGTTTCTTTGCAACCTCCAATTTTTTTTAGCACTAACCGCCACTGGATCTTTGGATAGGATTTTCTGCAGTCGCATTGACTGGGGCACTTCTGTAATCCCCTCACAAAAGCTTCTCCATGATTTCCTTTTAGATCCTCTAAACTCTTTGTTGTATTCTGTTAAGGGTTTTTTGTATTCGCTCCAGTCATTGGTGCGTTTAGCCTTATTGAACAGTTTTTTCGTTTCAGCTCTTAATTTGCTGAGCGTCCTCTTCCACCAGGGTGTTGATTTATGCCCGGAAAGGTCGATTTTTATTTCTAAATTGCCACTTAAACATGTATTTTTCAACCCCTCACTCTTTCACATCTAAGAACTAGCAAACCTCAACTTTAAAAATTTAAACAGCAAAGTACCCCTTGATATGTCGATTAATACATACATCTTTTTAAACTGAATGCGGCAAAAAAGTTTCTTAAAATCGGTTGATAAATAACAGAGATATTTGCCAAAATATTATGTTAGCAATGTTCTGCATCGCATATTTACTTCGCAATTAACGTCAACCTGCGCGCACGGGACTAGTTTGCGTCAAAATCTCAGCATACCGGTAGCGTACGCATACCGGTATAAGTCTGTCGTGTTACTAATTAAAATCGATTTTTTAAGAGATCATAACATCCTTATTTCGGAGACGAAAAACTTTTTCCGACATACGTTAATAAATATGAATTTTATTTTGCATATTTTGGCTTAAAGAACCTAAACCTAAATATTCGGTATGAAGTAATGAAGCTTTTTTTATAAAAATTATTAGAATAATATCCAAAAATGATCATCACAATTTTATTTTTAGGGACACCAATTATAATTTCAAATCACTTTATAAGTTTTTTTCTAACAAAGAAAATTACAGAAAGAACTTATATTCATCACATATTAAAAGATACAAATCATTAATTATTAAAAACAAAAACGTGCAAGTTATGCTGACTTTAAAATGTTGGCATAAGGAATCTGATGAAATTTACTCTTAAATGATTAAAATTTTATACATTATCTCACACCAAATCATCTGCGTAGATAGAAAATTTAAATAAACAAAACGTTCAAATGGTAAATGGTTTTATGTCCTGAAGGTCACTAAATTTAGTTCGGATAATTTCGTGAAAATCCGGAAGTAATCAAAGCAAATAGAAAACTGAAACTGAAAATAAAAAAAACAAGACATGAAGATAAAAAGACAGTGATTTTTTCTAACAAAAAATTCAACATACGAACATGGATGTAGACGTATTCAACCATGAAGCCAAGCTGAAATTATTGTTGGGCAAATTTTTGGAAAATGGATTTAAGCTTAACAACGATGTTTATTTTAACACGCTATTATCCCATCTTGCTGGAAAAGATGACAAAGGTTGGTGCAATGGTTTACTTTATCTTTTCTAAGACGATAGGTTTTCATAAATCGTAAAATTAATTAAAAATTGAAATTCAAGTTGATGTTTAGATTAAGAATTATAGGTTATGTTACTTATGACTAAAGGTTAAAAAATTGTTATTTTAATTCTCTATTGGTATTAAAAAAATCCGCTATTGAATTATAAGTCGTATTACTTAAATTTTCAATTATTCGGTCATTTATAATATGTTGGTACATAGATTTTTATTGTTAATCTAATCTAGACAAAACTAATAACAAATTAAATCATAACTTAAAAACATTAATGGCTTTGCTTATAAGTATTTCATCCCCAGTTTATTGTTTTAAAATTTTAACCTTTGGCTTTCTCAATTTTGTTGTTTTGTTGTATTTTACCCAACACCATTGTGATATTAAAGACAAAAATAAAATAAATTTAATAAATTACAGTATTGATCATCTTATTAAATGTTGTAAACATTTTATACTTTGCAAGTTATCTTCAGGTTCTTTCACTTGACTTAATGTGATATTTTATGATTCGAACATAAAGAGGCCTTCTGCTTACTCTTTTAAAGTACAGTGTCTGCAAAGTTGTTAGATATCTCGCCCCATTTTTTTCCGGATATGTCTTTGATTCTATCTGTGAGAATCAAATGGAACTTTATAAATGACAAAAAAAATAAATGATATTAACTAGTGAATGTTGAAGCCATCAAACATTTTTTGAAATCTTCCATTTCCATAATTAACTAATCTTTCCATGTATAGTTGTGGCCCTTGAAACTCAGACACTTTTACAAATACATTGTTTTAGTGGTGTAAACTGCTGACTTTTCTAAACATCACGCAATTTATTAGTAAAATTTCTTGCGAAAATAGTAAATTTAAATAATGCTTGATAAACCTGCAGGTATCGATGCAGATTATTCGGACAGATTATGTCCTATAAGGAGGATTTTATGTCACTGAGAATGTTAATTGCATTTTCACTTGATGTTTTCTTAGATAAAACAGCTGCCTGAGTTTTTGATGCACTGAAGTCAACCAAATTTTTCTTTCCCCATACCAGAATGATCTCGAGATCCAGATTCCTCTGCTATCAATTATTCGTTTAACCAAGAGGTACTCAGCCTTTTTCTGTTAGTCGAACATTAGTTAAAATTTTGCGATACATGAGTTTTGGTAAGATAATTTTTCAAGCATTTAAACCTAAAAATAAAATGCATTTTGCATTTTTTGTAATTTTTGTTATTGCTAGAAACTAAATGCATTGTTACATCAACACAGATTTTTCTTTAATTTTTTTATTGAAAAATTCCCTAGTCACCTTATAATTATTTTCAACAAGATTTGAAACATTTTTTACAAAATTTGAACTTTTTTCTTGAAATTCTTAAAATTTTAATGTCTATAGGTTTGAGTTTCAGCTCGAATTTTCGAAAAATACTAGAAATAGTAACTATTATCAAAATTTTGAAGTCCAAATTAAGTACCGAAAAATAAACTTAATCCATTAACAAAAGAGTTCTCAAGATTTTAACTTTTTATATAGGGTATTTTTTTTTTAGTTCGGAGGTTACCTTTATACGGAGAACCACTTATAAAGACAAACTAATTTTGTGAGTGAAACAAATCGATGCTAAACTTTCTTAAATAACTAAAAGGGGGAAATTTTAAGAATCAATTTTTACCTAAATGTCCTATTTATTTTTTAAATGTTTATCATTTTTTCAAATTTGTAATTTTTATTATTATTTTTTTAGATAGTTTATCCGATATTCCGGGTTTTATCAAAAATCAGAATTCGGATATTTTTAATTGATTGTACTAAAAAATCGTAATTTATTATTAAGTGCCAACTTTTCCTCGGCACTTTTCTTTTTATATAGATATTTAGGAAAGAAATTCGAATGCGAGTTAAAACTTAAAATTATGAGATTGAAGTGGAGACATTTTGAGGTTCTTTTTATATAAATTTTGACATCTTTTTTTCGAAATTGTTAATTTTGTATTTCTTTTTTCAGAAATTTTGAAGGTTCAAGAATAAAGGTGAACATTCGAGTTCGATTTGTCTCTAATTTTTGAGTTTTTTTTTGGCCTTTCGTATTCTGAATTTAAAGTTAAAAATTCGAGAAAAAAGTAATAAATTCTAAAAAGTGATTTAAGCAAAAATTTCAAGCTTTCGATTTTAATCTCGACTCATTTTAAAACATACAATTTTGGTCCACATTTCCGGATATAAATTTTAAAAAATATAATTATTGGTTATGTCACAAAATTTTTTATTAAGAAACTTTCGAAACTAAAATTGAAAATTGTGTTTTTTGTCAAAAAATCGGAACTTGAGTTACAATTTTTAATTATTTTTCTCTAAAGTTTAACGTAAGGTTCAAAATTTAGACTTTCCTTAACAGTGATAACTCTTCTCGGAAGATTGAATTTATTCTCAAAATTTCGGCAACAATCTCAAATCTTTGAAATTTTTTCTCGAAATATTTATTTAAAATCGAAATTTTCTTCATTTTTTGGAAGTTAAGTGTTAAAACATAAAAATATATATTTTTTGTTCGACAACTTTCAAAGTTTTCCCGAAATTCTGTTAAACTCAAAAATGCTTTTGTAATTAATTTTTTCTTTAAATTATTGAAATTTTTCAATGTAAACTCGAAAATTTCCAAAATGTCAACTTTAAAATCGAAATTCCGAGATTGACTATTATTTATTCTTGTGAATTTAGGGTTCCGTCCCAGAATTTAATTCTTTTTCTGAAAATTCTTGATTAAATTAAAAATTTCAAACTTCGAATTTTTTTGAAATAAATTTTACGAAGCAAGTCTAAATTTTTTAATAGAAACATCCAGGAATTACTTTTAAATTCCTTTAAAGACATTTATACAAGAAAATCGAAATTAATACAGTTTACTTGAAATTTTCATGTTTTTCGCGAAATTTCACAAAGATTTTTCTTCGAAATTTCGACATTTCTTAAAAAAAATGTTGCTTTTGTAGAAATTTCGATTTTGTTTGATTTCTGTTTAAATTTATATGTAAAAAATTTCGACTATTCCCACATTTCTTTTTTCTTTTAGAAATTTGAGTATCGAAGTTTTCCTTTCTCCAGATTTTAATTTTTTTCTTGGAATTTCTAAGTTTTTCTTTAAACATTGCCGTAGCTACGGGGGTTGGGTAAGGGTGATCAATTTTTTCTCTAAAATTTTTTTAGACATTTCGATTTTTTTATAAAACTTGATCTTCGCGAAATTTTCGGATGTTCATGAAATTTCGATTGTTCTTGTTTTAAAGTCGTCTATATTCTTTAGATTTTCTTCTTTTTTTTAATTAATACAACTTATCTCGAAATATGTCATTTTCTTAATTTTCGTTAAATATATAAAAGTTTTTCTCAAAATTTATAGAAATTTCGACTTTTTTTATCGAAATTGCGAATATTTCGCAAAAGCAAGATTTTTTCTAAAAAAAATCCTTTACGGAAATTTCAAGTTTTTCTTTAAAAATCTTTTTAGTCTGACTACTTCGAAAAAATCGCATTTTTCTTAATAATAGTAGTTCAAAGACTTTTTTTAAGCAATTTCGAATTCGAATTATTCCTCAAAAGCTCTTTTTCTCTAAAAAAAAATATTTACAGAAATGTCCCAGTTTTCTTAGAAGGCTTTTAAAAAAAATGAGATAAGGTTAAGACCTATAAGTTTCGTGCTTCTAAAAACTTCGAATTTAAATTTGAAGCTTCTTATCTTTTTTGACATTTTTCAAACGTTTTTAATCAGCAGAGTTTGGTATAAAACATTTGCATATTTTCGCAACACACCTGAGAAACTTCAGTGATACTCTTATATGTCGCAACACACCGGTTGGGAAACACTACCTTAGCCTATCTGAAGCAGCACCGGATAGTGGTTTATTAGATAAAAAGAATGACACTAACATGTCCGATTGAAAGTTGAAGATAAAAGATATTTTCTGTGGAACAGAAACAGAATATACCCTTGAGACACCACTGCATTAATTGCAAATGTCTCAGATGAGATGTCATCGCCGACCACCTGAACGGATCTATCATCGAGAAAACTGAATATCTAATGACAGAGACCCGGTGGAATCCATAAGATGTGATTGATGAGAGATCTGTGCCAGATTGTCGAAGGCCTTTGAGATATCCAATGCCTTATTTAGTATATACATATCAAATTTTCATACTTAAATTTTATACCGTCCATATAACAGGGTATCGTATGCTACACTTCATATAATTTCTTTGTTTGTGAAGATAAAATATTTAAATTTGCTACACTTAACATACATCATGAAACCTCCATGCTGTCAGTTTCACCAAAAATGATAACCAAGCTTTGGTTATAAGAAGAACACCGTGTTATTACACTTTTGGAATCTGAAATTTTGGACAGTGGTATCGGCTTTTGTCGCCCTATTAAGTCAATCAAAATTAATGTAACAATTTATTTTTCCCATAAAATGGGACGCATATTTTTATTTAGGGCAAATTTTTGCAGAGGAAATTTACTGAAGTAAATTTTTTTAGAAGTTTTATGCTTTTTTGACCTTTTTATCAAAATTTTTAGTTGAAACTTAAATATCATTTTTTCTCGATTCTACGCCTTTTTATATACCAGATAATGACATTTATTTCCAAAAATTTCAATGTTAAATTTACACCTTTTGCTATTTTGATAACATTTTTAGAGATTTTAATTTTTTCTCGCAATTTGGTCTTGAAAATGGAAAATAAAATTTTTGTCACAGCTCTTTTGACTATAAATTTTGATGTTTTCTAAAACTTTATCATTAAGAAATTTCTTATCCAAAACTCCGAGAAATCCCATCTATAGGTACATAAATGTTCAATTTTTTTTGAAACCTTGTAACTATTCTCTTAAAAATTAGAGTTTAAGATTGAAATTGTTCTCTTCCAAAACTGTTACTTTTAATATACAAAGAAATACTTTAATTTTGACTTTAAAAAATGTATACTTGAAAATGATACTGTTTGGTGCAATGGTTTTTTTTTACAAAACTTCATGTTCTAACTTTTGATTTTTACTTATTTCCCAAAAGTTTCGATTTTAAATTCGACATTTTGAGTTTTTTAGAGAGAGCTTTTCAGCTTTTTTGAAATGCTTTCCTTCTTCAAAATTCAGGGTTTACAAGGTAAATTTGTTTTTAAATTTGTAATTAAAAATTTTTTCTTTTTATAACTTGATTTTATTTGCGAAATTTATATTTTTTTTGAAATGTCTTCTTTTTTTATATATTTTAGAGTATTGTTTGAAATGTCAAATTTTTCGTATTATTGTGAATTTCCACTTTCAACTTTTCCTTCTTTTTTTAAATGGACCAAATTTTATTTACACTATAGGGATCTCGGAAACTATTAGAGATACAAAGAAACTTAAATGGGCAAATTACAGAATTTAATGCCTAACAATATTCCGCTGAGAAAACAATTGAATTTCAATTGGTCTTGATTTTATTTAGAAAAAAACTGAAAAAATTGGAATTTGAAATTGTTCGTGTAAACAACTCGTTACACGCAATCACATCAAGAAAAAATTCGCTCTGTGTATAAAGTATTAAAAAATAAGAATTTGATACCAAAAATGAGATACCTGAAATTATCTACCGCAGCTGGCATGCTCAAAGACAGTGTGAGCAGATTTCAGTTTCTCTAAGAAAAGAAGCCCAAACCCCAAAATTTTGTAACGATATTAGAATTTGTTAAAAAATAAAGAATGATAAAATAAAATAATATTTTATTTTTAACACTCCATATCTCTTCAACTACAAATTATTGGACTAAGCAAAATTAAACCAAATGTTAATATTTTTACCTTGGGAATTCATCCATGAATTCTGGTCATTACCTGGGGACCGCCTGTATAGGACATAACTTTATTAAATAAAATATATTAAATTCGGAATTTGATGTTTTATGATTTGTGTAATTATTTCAGGTCCAGGTGGTGCTATGCTCAATTTATCCCTTTTCCCGGACTGGATACTAGAAGCCACAACATTATGGGAAAAGTACAGGAAAGCAGCCGGACGCGAGCATCGCAGCCTTAGCTTTACAAATCGCATCTCTGTTGAGTGCGAAAGAGTCGTCCTTCAAAAAATTACTAGATCGAAATCTATGCAGCAGATTGATTTCTGTTCTTCAGATACAAAATCCTGACAAGGCACCTTCTGTAAAATTAGCTTACATTAAATTACTTTCGGCGTGCTCACAACATAAAACCGGCTTAGAGTGGGTCATAAAAAATAGATATTGGGAAGACGCTTTGAAATTTAGTTTAACAAATCAAACTATTTACATCACGAAGGAGGGACAAAATTTTGTTATTCTTTTTCTAAGACAGGCTATGGCTTATGATGAAATATTTTGCGTTAATGTTGTCCAGCAAATTATGGATCTGTTACTTAAAAACACCCTGGTTGGTATAAAAAATAATGGAAATGTTTTAGAGATGAGCGATGATGAGCTAGTTAAATTGGTTACCCCAGCTTTGAATCTTGTTAGTTTTATTCTAGAATCCGTTTTTTTGAGTTCTTTGGAATTTAGTGAAGTAGATATGAAAATCGCCTCGATTTTTTACGACAAGATGGACATAGAAACGTGCATTCAGAATTATATAATGATTTGCCACAATACTGGTTTTCTGTTTGAATTGGAGAAGGTCTCTACATTAGTTAAATTGATCAAAGTTGTTCAGCATTGCGATAAAGGCGTTTGTCCATTGGAAATCTTGAAAGCTTACATATGCAAAACTAACATACTCTTCAGTAGCAACATCAACAAAGGAAAGTTAGATGTTTGTCTAAAACAGTGCTCTTTGGGTTTGTATCTGTGGAATAAGTTCATTTCAAAAATAAAGGTCCCACCAATAATCGAAAATAATCAAACTATTTTGCTAGAAAACCAATATCTGATAATACTTCTGCTACCAACATTTTCCGTAAATGATAAATATTGTTTTAAGGGTAGAGGTTGCAGTGAAGAAATGCTGAAAGAAGACACTTTCCGCGATTTATTCGTTGACAAACTGTTCAAAATGTTATGTCCAAATACCATTCGAATAGCCTACAGTTGGCGAAATAGTTTATCCACACAACAGAACATTTTCGATTTTGCCCTAAAAGGCATCCACATCACAACACAAGTTAGATCGATATTGCCCCGAGAAACCGCTATTGTGGCTTTTCAAGTATTTGTCTATACGATGAAAGATTTGGTTATGGCTTGTAAATACAACCCTCAATCCGTTGAAATATTTAGTCAAGCAACAGCAGTTTGTAACTCAGATTCTTGATGGTATCGCCTTATTCATTCAAGATTTTAATATATCATGGAGGGACAGTCTTGAATCCATCTGCGTTCTTAACATTGGTTTCGAATTTCTTAGTATTCCAACTTGGCCCTATCAATTTGTAGTATCAGGTCTTAAACTTGTTAAGATCGCTATTTTAAAATACATGTCGCCCAATTTAGCCCTCTTAGTAGATCGAATAACCGATTCTCCAGTGGCTCTGCTAGGTCCACTGTTGTATGCTAAGTTGCACGATGCAGCATGGCAGGTTAGAGATTCTGCTTTGGAAGTTATTAATGTTATCGCGGAAGTCTCTAGATGTAGTAAGTATTAAGATAAATGGATATAAGGATAATGAAGTAATACATAACTTGTTTTATTAGAATTTCCATCTTTACAAAAAGTAGTAGCTGATGCTGACTTACCATCACTGATACTTCAAATGGGACTTCGAGATGGCGAAAGCTTTGTGAGAGCTACATCTTTAAAATGTTTGTCGCAGCTTACACTTATCAAGGAATTCTGGGAGGATAATTTAGCTAATCTTAAAATAATTGTAAGTAACATAATATTTCCTATACTGTATCTTCTGCACGACTTATTGATTTTATTTTGTTTGGGTTTCATCACCTATCTCCTTCCAAAACTCCAGATTACATTTTTTTTCCAGCAACAAATGATGCAAGTGCTTAAAATTGAAACAGAAGGTATTGTCCGTGCTGAAGCAGCAGCACTCATCACTTCAATAAACCAATATCATCCTATTTCGCCTGATTTAATTCCTTCCGTATATGATTGTATGGCTAACGCTGCCCTATCCGATCTACATTGGGAAGTACGAATGAAAGCTTTGGATTTCTGGAATGACTTGATCCAAGATCATTTGAAAAAACAGGGCATGATAGATGGAGCATTTCCCAGTTTTACATTTTCTGGCGAACTCCGAAAAATTGTACAATTAACCAAAACAGAAATCGCAAAACGTCTCAAGAGGGTGCTGGAGAGGTTAAGTGAAACAGGTTGCTTGACGGTTCTGGTCTTAACTATATCCGAAGATTGCGATTTGCAAGTATCGAGAAAAGCATTAGGGATTTCACAAAAGTTAACCAACTTCCTGCGATCTTATGATGTCGATGTTTCGAATGGACAGGAGCGAATGGAGATTCCCATTCCTCCGAGTCCCTCCTCCACCTCTTCTTCAGCTAGCTCTGGTGTATTTGTGAGTCCTCGGCAGAGCGATGACGGAGACGAAGTTATCAACCAAATATTAGCCTCTTCGGATAACGCGTTGCTTCAAGATGTGTACTGTCCTGATGGCGATGAAGTTCAAAGCACTGATAGCGGTTATTCAAGACCGAGACGAAACGTAACCCCTTCTGAATTTATAACATTTAGTAAACAAAATTTGGATAAATTTGTGTCTGATAGAGAAAAGTGGATGGGATCCATGGATTCCTTAGGGTCCTTACTAAGTGACATGCTTCACAGTTACGGACATGATGATCTCAACCTGATGGATTGTTATTAGTTTCTTTATGGTTTTGTTGTGTGTACGCGAATTTGATCAGATGTTCCATAAATGATGTATCAATTGTATGTTAATATTTTTTTTACATCATTTTGGTTAAAGTTATTTGTATTGTAAACTTCCTCATTAAAAAGGCTCAGAACTTTCAAAATTAACCCTCGAATAAAGGAGGTTAAAAAAATCACAACTATTTAGGTTTTAACTTTTAATTTGATTTATTTGAAACCAATTATTTTTCCAGAAAGAGTATCAGAGATTGACTTTCAGTTAATTATTTTTAAGGCCTATAATATATTAACTACTACTTTTTGGTTCAAGTTTAGTTGAAATATTCTAGATTTTAGTGTAATGTTACATATAATAAGTTTATATTGAAAGGTCATCATCTGTTGAATAAAATGGATTCCTGCTCTTGACATTTTGTTACATTAAAGTAGTTACTTAAGCAAAAAGAACCACGTGATTAGACAATCTTCATTTTTTTTTGTGTGGCAGTTGCCATTAATTGTCTTCCAAGCACAAATATCTGCATTTAAATTTAATTATAATTTGGAATAAGTATCATACAGACCTAGGCGGATAAGTTAACTATAACACTTTTAATTAATATGACTTAAGCTTTTATGTGATATATAATAAAATTTTAGAAGGTGTAATTTGCAGTTGTTTCCATTTTCAATTTTATTAACAAAAACTGCAAACCATTTGAATGGCCCATATCTAAATTTGAACTTTACATTTTTTAATGATATTCAGAGAGATTTTGAGCTCCAACTCTGTTAAGGTGTAAAATAATTCATAATGAGCAGCAAACTTGAATGTTAAACTATATTTAGGCCAATAGCCATTATTTGTAAATGTAATTCTAAAATAATTAAAATGGAAGATGAGGGATCCCATAATTATTCGATTTTCAAACTTACCACACTCAACCAATTCGATTTGTTCCATTTCATAAAATAAAAACTAAATTTTTCCAAAAACAATTTTCGTTATTAGATCATTTTAATTGTACAAATGATAAAATGTGCTGAGAAAAGAAACTACTGACTTCTGTGCAGCACAGAAACATTCCATCAATTTTTTATGCGAACAATTTCATTTTTAAAGTACAATTATGTAACAATTCTGTTGTTATTTTTTATATATATTTTAATAAGAAATGTAATCGGAGTTATTAATAAAAAGATAGTTTTCTATAATTTTTATCTATACATCGTGGAACTACCCAACATTTATATTAAGAAATTCTCTTAACAATAGGAATAGCGAAAATAATAATTTCATAGCATCTACATTTTTTTAACTATCTGTGCTCAGCTTCAAGGCTTTCTATAAATTTAATCCCATATGGTAATTTTAAGTATACTATTTTTATTATTATCGTTATATTTATTAATAAGGTTTTTCAGTTGTAAAGAGGATTTTTTTTGTAACCAGTAAAATAAAAAAAATATCCTTATTAGAAGAAGCAGACAGAAAAACAAAATTGATCTGGTAACTATTATTTGTGGTCTGAGCAAGAAAGAAAAGTGAAACTGTACTTTGCTATGCGTAAAGAAAAAACTGGGGCCACTATGGGCAAACAGCCTGAGGCAAGAAATCCAAAGGGAAACATTTTGGTTGTACACGTAACTATTACAATAATTTTAGCTTTAATTCATAATTAATGCTTTAAAAAATATTCGAGATAAGTAAATTTAATCTTCTTTATATTTTAAACATTTTTCTGAAAGTTTGATTTAAACATTTAAAACTGGAAATATTGCAAAAACAATCGATTGATTATATTTGAAATAAATAGTAGAATATCTTTATAAAACAGAAATGTCTATGAAAAAGTTAAAATTGCAATAAAAAGTAGAAATTTTAATATTAAAACCGAAATTTAGGAAAGATTTCACTTGAAAAACACAAAAATTTAAGTTTGAAATCATTTTGAGATAAAATAAAGTAGACCTGCAATTTTGAGAAAAAAAGCGAGATTTCGACAAAACATAATACAAAAACAACATTCTCGCACTTTTGAATTTAATCTCTAAAATCCAAAAAATAGGGTAAAAATTTCTTGAAAAATTTACAATTTTGACTTTATTAAGCTGAAAGTGTCTAGCAAGATAAGCATGGCGAAGTGTCCTACACCCTCCCTTCCCCTACCCCGAATGAAAATCTACAATGATGTTTTCGGTAAATTTTATCACTTAAAAATATTGTTGCGTGTTACCGGTTCGAAAATTAAATCTCCGGGAAGCGTGTGTAAACACTGTTTCAAAATACAACAATTATGATTCACTTAATTATCTAAGTATCTGACTGACTGATTTGAGGGAAAGACGACCGAGAATATTTCCAGAGAGTTCTTTACAATACACAATTACTAATACAAATTTTACAACACTTTGTTAGAATATAAACAAAATTTTGGTGCATCTGACCCGATATTTTAACTCGAGTTAGAGATACAAAAATAAAGTAAAAATGTGCGTATTTTTTTAATTGTTTATATCTTTTTATACAAGGAAATAAATTATGATAAAATTAAAAGCAATTTTTAGCTAATATTTTTTATTGTAAGTCGCGTACTACATTTAAGGCTGTAAATATTAATAAGTATTGGTTTCGCCCGAAACCAGAACTGAAGCCGAAATTTGTTTTCTGTCACAAATTAAATTTACAAAATAACGAATACATTAGGAACTACAAATTATATTTACTCATTAATACCTTGCGCAAGATCCCTAGCAACGCTTATTTGGTCGATAATCATTTCAAATTCTAAGTCAAACGAAAACTTAACAATAAATTAGTGTGTTTAAAAATTCAAGTTTTAAGCCTTTCTTACAATGAGTTACCCATTTACCAGAACCGGTCTTAGCCCTAGTCCTCTGAGAAAAGTATATAGACCAATAAAGGTAAACTTAAAATAAACATAGTTATTTGAAAAGAGTAAAACTTAAAATGTTGCATCCTAGAACAACAAAATTGAATTGGAAACGGTAGCTCAACCTGCCCCGTATACCTTAAAACCTTTTGCTGGACTTTACAATCCGTATCCTTATGGATGTTCTCTCTTGTGTAATCATCCCACTGATTACGAAGCAAAATTGTTTTTGAAGAAAGCGAAAATATCTTGGGTAATGATGATTGATAACCAGAGATAATGATACGTAAATTATTGCCGATTTTTCTTTTTTAGAACACGGAGGGCCGCAATTTGCTCTTGACAGAGGAAATTGCAACAATCCGTGAAAATATAGTAAAGCTTCAAAATCTTCAAATAATAAGTAAAGAAGAGGATTTGAAAGATATAAACCTCACCCTACCAGATACGGATATTGTACCGGAGGAACTCTTTAGGAGATACACAGAAACAGACTCAAGACCTTTAACACCGGCACCAACACTTGTTAGCGCAGCGACGCGAGCTTCTGGCTCTAGACGTTGTGTTACTCCTGATCCTTTTCCAAAAGTGAAAGAAAAAACGACGATCGTGCTGGACCTTCGGAGAAGCCATAGCCAGGTAACAGATTGTAAGCAACGTGGTAGGTAATATGTAGGGACTACAAAAGTTTCTTAATTTCTCATGCTGATTTAGTCATTCATCAGTATCGGATTATCCATACAAATAATAAGAGCAACTGCCTATGGTCCCTGTGAGAAAAATAACTATTTTCATTTCCCAAAGTTTTAGCTTCATTTTTTCAAGAGTCAACATTTTCACAAGTATTTCTAACTTTTCCTTCGATGGAATATTTCATAAATCATGAAATGTTGACGGAATACCTTGTTTATTTTGTAGGGCGAACATGTCAATTTAATTTTTTTTTAAATATTGAATTCTTTCGTGAGATTTTCATCTACAAACTAAAATTCCGTTTAAACTTTTAGATTAAATAAGTCGAAATTTCTAAAATTAAATTAACATTTCTAGAAAAAAAAGTGCATTTATATCTGAAGAGATAATTACAAAATTTCAAGTTGAGTGTTTCGATTTATAAATCGACATTTCGTTTTAGGAACTCGAAATTTAAAAAAAATGATCAAGATTTAAAAAAAAACTAAGCATAATTTCGAGTTTAATTGATATTTTTTTTAGATTTGGATTTTTCTAAACATTTTTAATTTTTGAGTTTCAAAATGGCATTTTAAAGAAAAAACGAAATATTTCCTCTCCTCAAAATTCTCATTTTAAACTATCAGAATGTTACCCAAAATTCGCATTTTAAACTATCATTCTGAGTGTTACCTAAAATTAAATTTAAATAAATTTAAAATTGGAGCCACTTTTTAATAATGTTTTCTACCTTATTTGTGAAGTTTTGAAGTAAAAGATTTCCAAATTAAGCAATTTTTTCATTTCCATACATTGGCATGTTTGGGTTTAATTTCGAAATTTTATTACTGAGGTTAAATTTTCGAAAGGTAGCCCGACATTTTGGGAATTTTTTATTGTATGCATTTCGAAAATTTAGACCTTTTTTATGAATTTCGAATTAAATCTGTTATTTTTTTTTCCAAAATATTGATTTTAATAAATTGAAATTTCACTTTCTAATTTATGTAATCTTTATAAGCTTTAGGTCTTTTTAGTATTTTTTTTGTAAAATTTAATTTTTCTAATAAAATTCGCTGTTACTAAAATCTCAATAAAGAAAAACAATTTTTTTAACTTCGACGTTACAGAAAAAAATTTTTAAAAAAATCTAAATTTAAGAAAAAATCCATCTAGGGAATATCTCATAGTTTCTAAAATACTTTTACCTCTCCTTCAAGTCTCTTTAAGTCGAATTTGGTTTAAAAAATTATCGAAACTGTCTACTCTGTAAATTTATTAAATGCTTTATTTTAATTTTCGACCATTTTATTTCACTCGAAATCTCAAAAATGTTTCTTATAAATTACCTAGATCTGCAACTACAAATTTTACCCTTTTACCTAAATTTTGAAAAAACGTCGAATTTCAAGAAAAAAATTCGAAATTTTTAGTTATTTCAATATTTCGGAAAAGATCAATTGCCACAAAAAACGCTGAATTTTTTGATTATATATTTTTTGTTTTCTAAATTTTTCTCTTGTCATTATTTGATGAATATGTTTTCTATATTTTGCAAAATTTATGAAATACCCGTTTTATAAAATTTTAAAAATTTCTACCACTTTTTAAAATTTAAACTGAAATGATTTCGAATTTAGTCTCAAAAAAAGTTGAAATTTCAGAAAAAATCAATTTCGATTCGCATTTCTCAAATTCGATTTTGTTTTTGAAGTTTTGAGTGTGATCTCAAAAAGTTCGATATTTCGAATAATCTAAAGAAAAAAGGACCGACATCTCAAATTCAAAATTAAAATTGTAGAGAAGGAAAAAAGTAAATTTAAAATAAATTTCGATTTTTGTTTTCCTGTCTTTTCAAGTTTATTCTGAAAAATACGAAAGTTCGAGTTTAGAGTCCAAATTTTAACTTTAACTTATTGTTAGATCAGGAAAAATCTAATGTCGAAAAAAATAGGAAAACTTTGAAAAATGAATGAAATTGCGAGATTAAGGTTGAGATTTCGAGCTTAATTTAAAATAAAAAATTGTAAAGGTTTTAGAAAAAGTTAATTTTGAAGAGAACATTTTAAAATTTACATTTTCTTCAAAATTTTCTACTTTTTTGGCTTTAGGGTTAAAATGTCTCGTTTAATCCCACAAATTCAAAAAAAAATTCCAAAGGTTAATGTGCCATTACACGAGCAAGTAAAACTATCGCAAGTCGATGTCTGAGAGTACTTCCAGCGAACTTGCGTAATGTAAACAGTCTCTGAGAGTGCTCTCAGAGCAAGTCGTAAAACTTGCGCAAGTGCTTGCCGCAATAATTACTTGCACGTGTAAACAACCGTAGAGAGCGCTCTAGGCAAGTTCAGATTTATTTCCAATTTGTTGGAAATTCTCTGCAAGTGGGTTGTGCAAGTCGTACATTTGGAGGTGGAAATAGTGGTGTATGGTCGCTTATTTGAAGAGCTGCGATGTTTAAAATTAAGGTGAAATTTCTTAATTTATTACTGCACAATTGTATGAAAAATAAATCTGAAGAAAAGTTAATAATTTTTGATTTATTTAAAAAAAGTAGAAAAAAATTGATTCTTTTTATTTTTTGTATTTTTATCGACAATTATGCAAGGATTTTTAAAAAATACGTTATTGAAGCACTTCTGCACAGAGGATTTGGAAATACTGCTACTAATTTATTCTTTGTATTAAATATCCCCACTTCAACAAGCATAATTTAAGATTCTTTTCCTGGATTTTTACAAATTTGGAAAGAACTTTTTTCTAATTACATACTTATAGTCAAATAGTTTTAGGTTTATATGTATAAGGGTTTATTTTATTAAATTAGCCAAAATTATTTATTGAAAATGCAAATAAAAAATAGTTTCTTTTTCGCAAGGTATCGTACGTGGTTTTTATTTTTAAGATGCTTAAAAAACTTAGTCCTTGGGCAATTTTAAGAAACAAAGTTTATATCAACATAGGTCCGGAACCGCTTTATTTTTAAAATGCAGTGTGTTGAGAATTAAGAAAAAAAAGATGTTTTTTAAATACTTTGACATCTCTTGAAATATATTTTTTTAATTTTGATAGATTCTAACTAGGTATAAAATTAGAATATGGGCTGCTGAAGCTCTCTTTCTACGAGGGGATTTTTTTTCCGCTATGTAGATATTACCAAAAGCAATCTTTTAATTGGGACAATAACGGGCCACACACTTTAAACTTCTATTTAAGGGGGCACAAATACAGTTAATCACTCAGTGGGGATTTGAATTGGAATGTCGCCTAGAAATAAAATCATACTTGCCGTAGTCTAGCTTGCACAACCCACTCTACCTTGTAAACGGCCCTGCAAGCAACTTGCAGATAGTAGTGTCTGGATAGTGCAAGTAGAAGTTGCTGAGAGCACTTGATTTTAAAAACTTGCTTAAGTGTAAACGCTCTCAGAAGTCACTCTCGCAATTGCTATCGCAAGTTACTATCCCGTGTAAACGGCACATAAGGTTGATATTTTCATAAAAACACTCCCTATATGAAGTTTCTCCCAAAGAGTTTTAAAGGTGTTTCTAGCCGTTGCTATATTAAACATGATTCAAGGTTTTTACGGAAACTCTAGTATAATGTTTAAAGTTTAAATGCTACCTACCTAAAGAGCAAAGGGACCCGAGACTCTTATTGCCTAAGGGCCACTACATGGTTTGTTCTGGCCCTGGTTACGATTTCACAAAAATTGAGATTTCATAACTTTATTTTTAATTGTCTTTTTTTAACAAGGAAACACTGTCATGCATTGGTAGCTCTTTTATGGATCACCCAGTAATAAAAATTGATACTGTGCCTACACAAGTAACAGAAGAGAAAATAGACGTTAAAGTTGGTCGTCGAGCAAAAACGCCCATACAAAGATCTCCACAACATAGTAGCCGATTAAAAATTGGCAAACACATCATCAACAAGGTGAATATGGCATACTTAACAATTACTTAATATCAATTAACAAAGTACTTTTATAGGTTGATGATCCAGTAATGAACAGCGAAATTAATCCTGAAGATTTTGAAGATTCCGAAAATCAATCGTCAGATGATGAATTTATAAGAAGGAGGGGTAAAAGAAGAAGGCGAAAAAAACGACAAGGTTCTGGACCTTTAACCTTTCAAATGTCTATAGATCCAGAAACACAGGTAATATATTCAGATGTCTAAAGCAAATAGCTTGGTAATGTGTATTTATGTTGATAGGTTGCCACCATTGGAATAGAATCTAGAAACCCAAGCGGAAGGCCATCATTGGTACCAGACTCCTCCATATGTCAGGAGGATTTATCAGAAGCTCATAATATAGAAGATAAAAAGGTCGATTCTGAGAAGCCTTCAAATAAATTTGTAAAAATCGACTCTTTTCTTGATTTAGACATTCTAAGATGCCTAAGAAGAGAGTTAAATGAGGAAGCAGTTGATAATGAATTTGACATTAAGGTGAATTTGGGGGAAATTATTTTCGGTAGGCCCTTCCAAAAGGAGGGGCAAATACTCCAGGCCCGGAGCCTTATTGGTCCCCAAATTTTAACTATTAATGAGTTAGTTATGCATATGTTTTCCAGAGAAGAAAAGCTTTGGAAGAAGCTTTAAAAACAGTACCAAAAGAACGGATCCTATGCGAAGAATTAACATCTTTAAAAAATGAAATGAAAATACCAGCAATAAGTTTGGAAAGATGGATGAAACTCCCTAGAAAATTTTCGAGATCTAACGTAAGATTTGAGCTACCCTTAGACAGTAGAATATTCAGCAGTGAGTATAAAATCAAAACATACAATTTAGCATATTTTATTTATTTTCTATTTTTACAGCTTTGACGCCAATAGATTACTTGGAAGACCACGTCTTTGTAAATGATTCTCAAAAGCTGCTGTATAATTGTGTTTTTAATAAATTTAAAAAAGAGGAATTTGGCACTGAAGTTGAAAGAAAAATATCTGGAAAGGTTTGTTTACAATGGGTTTAGGTTTAAAATTGTTATATCTTTGTTTACAGAACTTACATAAAGCGTTAGATATTATAATGGGACAAAAAATGAGTTCACAACAAAGCGATTACCTTAGAGGATTAATAGGGTGGAAGGACGATGATATTTTAAATTTTAAAATATTTTGCGGCATCTGCGCAACTTGCGAAAGATTGTTAGCTCCTGAATTTTATCCTCAATTGTTAAGCAGGAAAGAGGACCCACCTCAAGAGGTTCGACTTAATTTCTGTACACCTATTATTTTTGAATTACAATTATCGCCACATATTCTGAGAAAAAGCTCCTGTTACAGATAGAAATCGCAGATTTTGGACCCCTCGACAGAAAATTAAATGGACAAAACGTGGATGACAGGTTAATAAAAATTCTGCACGGAATACAAAGTTTGTAATGTTTAATCTTGTTTTCTTTTACAAACTATATGTAGATATAAATCTCGGATTTTAGATACCAGACAAATAATTTTATTAAGCATAACATGTAAGGTATAACTTATTAAATTTGTAAAGCAGTGTTGTACGTTGTAACATTTAGTAGCAAAATAGCGATTTTAAATAAATTGTCTAATTGTTTTTTCTTATAAACACATCATCATTCACAGGAACTTCATAATTTGGGTATTTTGGTTTAGACTTGGGAGATCAAATTCTTGCTGTCATTAAAACCACTTGATATCTGTAATTGCAAAAAAAATTCTTCAGAGAATACTTCCCTTTTCATGGAGCCACTCTAATATTTCGGTTATGTGAAATCAAAATGTTCGAATATTTTGGTACGAAATAACTACATAAAAAGCTATTATTCTGATAACTAAATATTTTTCTTCCTCATAGGCGTCCAGTTCTAGGACTGGAAAAAAAGAAGGGCGTATTATATTATGTATATATTCTAAAACTTCAAAACCTAAATATACCAAATCTAAATAAAACATTTCAAAATGCGTCAAATTTGACTGACTAAAAATTTTCCTTTTGACAAAAAATGTTAATGATTTTTTTTGGCTGAAAATTTAATAGTATCTATCTACTTTAATTAGGTAATTTAAGAGAAACATCTACGTGTCAAATTTGAATGAAATATCTTTAAAAGCACCGAAGACACGAAACTACATACCTACATTTTTTTCCACAATATGACACCTTATTAACTTAAAAGTTATTTAAATTAATTCAGCAATTTAGGTTTAATTTTTGTGTTTTATTAAACTTAACAAGACCCGATCTAGGGGCAGATAACCCGGACATTCACCCCGATGGCATTTTGGCCGTAAATGTGACAAAATATTGCTTAAGGGAAAAGGATCCCAAAAACCTAGTATTACAATATTAGAGATGAAAGTCGGAATTTGACACTTAAAGTGTAGTTTAAAGTTTTTTCCCGTAAACTTGATATCAAACTGGAAATTAAAAAAACAATCAAAATTCTAATGTCAAAATTAAAATCTCTGCAAAAAAAGTCTAATTTTGGTGGAACAGACTGCTCCTTGGTTATCTTCAAAAAATGATATGAGTACAAATCTTGTTCCCTAAAACCAGGCCAAGCTATCATTTTCAAAGAGATATTAGTACAGTAGAAATTGCAAGATGAAATTTGGGATTTTAATAAAAAAGAATAAGTAGAGAAAAATTTAAATAAATATAAAATAATAATAAAGGTAATATTTCAAAATGATTTAGAAATTTCGACAATAAAATTTTAAACATAAAATTGAAATTTTGAGATTAACCTCGAAATTTTGAAAAAAAAATCATTTCGAAAATAAATACTTCAAAAATCTTCAATTTGAAATCAAAAAGAAATATTTTCAGCTAAAACTGGCAACGTCTAAAAATAGGCAAAATTCCTCGAAAATGTGTAATTTTTACTTTGAAATCGAAATTTAAAAATTGAAAGGATCAAGTTTCAGTTTTTAAGAAAAAAGTGGAGGTTTCCGAAAAATGTCCAAAATGAAAAAAAACTTCTCGCTCGTTTAAACTTAAAAGGCAAACATTTTAGAAAATAAGTGGGAATTTTAAATTTGTCAAAAAAAAATAAAAACTGCATTTTGAAAATTGGAATTTTAAAGCGGGAAAAAATAAAAAAAAGAAAAAAAAACTTATAATGCATACATAAAATTGGCGATTTTAAGTTCAAAATTTCTAGAAAAGTTTAAATTTCGAATTTAAAATTGAATGTTGCGAGATTAAAGTCGAAATATTCAAAACAAAAATCATTTCGAGAGTAACCGAGAAATGATGAGCAAAAACTTTAGAATCTTAAATTCGGAATTTACAAAAATATTTCAAACTTAAACTTGAGCGTTGAAAAGTATAATCAACATTAATTTATAGAAAATGTCGAAATTTAGTTTGAAATTGAATGTCAAAAAATTAAAACCCAATTAACTAAAAACTAAACACGTAAACTTTAAATTTTTAGTTTGTTAGGTTTTCAGAAAAAAGTAATAATTTGGGAAACACACCCGGAATAAAAAACTTATCGTTATTTTGAGTTTAAACTCTGGAAGTAGAAATTTCAAGAAATAAACGAACATTTTAAATATAGTTACAAATACAAGTAAATGCTTAAATCAAAGTGTCGCAAAAAAGAGGAACTTTCGAGTTAACATTTTTGGAATAAAAAATATTTCAAACTTAAACTCGAAATTTTGATAAAAGGTCAACGTTTTGAAACTTAAGTTCAAATTTCGGAAAAAGTAAATATTTCTGAAAAACATTGAAAATTTGAGTTTAAAATCATAAGTGTAAAATTACAATGTAAGCTGACAATTAAAGAAGGCCGAATATATTAGAAATTTATCAAAAAAATGTCCACTACTTTACTACTCGTAAAATTAAATTCACATTTGGAGATAAAAATCGAAATTTCAGAAAATAAAAGTAAAGCAATTAAAGTTTAGTAATTTATTTTGGATTCAGTGTCGTGTTCTCCATAGAAGCTAGGTTAGTACAGCTGCCCCCGTACAATAAAAATACACCATTTTTTTGTTTTAAACCCAATTTTTTCACCAAACCTATGGCTAATATTTATTTATTAAATTTTCAAATAATTCCATCTCTGAATACACCATAGACGTTTGAAAATTGACTTTTTAAAAATCAAATTTTTTTCTTAAATTTCAAGTTTAAACATGACATTTAGAAACCAAACTTAATTTTAAAAAACAGACTTTAGGTTTAACTCTGAATTTCCAAATATTGATGGAAACTTCAACATTTATCTTCATTTTTTCTTAACTTTAACACCAAAATTACGGGAAAAAGTCTAATAAAATGCAATAAAAAACGAGGAAATGAAATTTCTTAACCAATGGTCGAAATTTCAATTTATATCTCTGAATTTCTATGTAAACCCATAATTTTGAAAATAATTCATTAAAAAAGTCAAATAGTAGACCTGCTCAAAATGTTAATTACATATTAAACGTAATTTCATAAAAAATGTTGAAGTTTGAATCAAAACCTTTTCCTGTTCAAAATCTAAATTTTAAAAATTGAAAGTTTAAACCCTAAATTTAAAACGTTGACACTTCGATATTAATATATGGTAGTAATTCAACTATTTTCTTCAAAATTGAATCTCAAATTATTTGTGTAAATTTAGCACTTAAGAAAGAAAATCTATCTCGTTTTACCTCAATTTCAAATCCAAAATTCCAAAAAACAAGTTCAAACTTCGGATAAAATGCAAAATTTTGGAATAAAAGCGAACATTTAAGACTGAAGTTATAAAGTTAAACTAAAAAAAAAGTTTAAATCATGAATATTAAACAATTTCATCAAATAAGAGTTAAACATAACAATTATTAGGAAAATGTATGAAAAGTACATTTTTACTTTGAATAAAAACTTTGTAGAAAAAGGTCGACATCACGAGAAAAAAGTAAAGTTGAATTAAAACAGTGGACATTTAAGTTACAAAAGGGAAAAAGTAAAAATTTCGAGTTTTAATCTAGTTTGAGGAAGGACTACGGACGTAAATAGATGAGACGGAATTGTCTGGATTATCTGGATCTTACTGCCAAAACAAAAGATTAGAGCAACTTTGCAATTTGGTTGACTCCCACTTCTTACCATCACATATCTATGATTATATAAAAATTCTTCGTCTCACCCGTTTCACAATTCACTTACTATTTTTTACTTTGCACTGCTTTAAAGCTTCATTAAATCCTTGGCACAGGGTTAGATCAGACTGATTTGTCGCGCAATGTAGAAATTGTTTTATTTCCCAGCCACATGGACCGTAATTTCCCTCCTCCTGATCATCTTGCTGATCATTTAGAATCGGAGTTGTTGATACAGTAGATGCTGTCGGCGTTCCACCGCTCATGAGGCCTACAATTGTCGCATTTCAGTTGGACTTTCCAAATAAAACTCGTGTTACCTGTTACTGCGTTTCCAACGACATGTCCAACAGCAGATCCAACTGCTACACCTCCCGCCGTTGCTGCCATCTGTCCAAATACACTTGGTTGACTTTGTTGAGCGTTTGATTGCGTTGGAGAGGGTACTTTAGATTGGGTTTTATATGGTAAATTTCCACTTCTAAAATTTAAGCATTTTAGTGATGCGAAATTAATAGAAAAATAACTCACGAGTGTTACCTAGGTGGCGGTGATCGCCCATGCTGTTTGGGGTAAGAGCTTTGAGATTTTTTACCCATTGTTATAGACACAAATTGAATTTTAAAATTTCAGCTTGATTAAACGATTTACAGATAATTATGACAAGTTCAGTTAGCAGAACATAGACATATTTATTTCTCAAATATAAATCAGCTTTAGCTGTAGTCAAAGAAAAATATCATTTTCTAGAAAGTAATTTTATTAGAAAGTCAGTCCTAATGAAATACATAATGTAGAGGATGATTCATATTCACGGTGAAGGAAATATTATATTGGAAATGGATTAACCAATCGTTTTATAAATTTGGTTACTGTGATAACGGGTCATATTCTATCAAGATACAATATTTTCAAACCAGCGTTGTTGTCAGATGTAGGTAAACTTGGTAACGTCTTTATTTTTTTAAATGAAATGTCCTGATTTTTTATGATTGTTTTACATTTGATTGTGAATAACTTTTGTTTATACTTCCTTATACCTACCTTACACCGTTTCTGAGATATTAATTATAGTGAAATCTCTCTTAAGCGGACACCCTCGGTACTGGCAAAATATGTCCACTTAATGGATAAACAAAATACAAAACAGTATCAAGGTTGAGGTGATATACAAAAAAAAAGGTAAACCAAAAAAGGTAAAACATCTTTTAATATAAAACCAGTGATGTACTTTTCTTAGCAGCTTCAGGGTTAAACATATTAATATTTAAAAAAAAAACCTTTTTTTTTCACACGAGACCTATGATCAGAAATTTCCACTTTGAATCAGAAATTTTCAAGCTTTTTAAGTTACTTTAAACTTTAAATGTCTAAGGTCAAATCTATCAACAAAACTTCATCAAAATTTACAACTTTTTTCAAGAAATTTCGAGGTTATTTTCGAAATTTTATTATATTCTTAAAATCCGAAGTTCAAAAAGTCTAAATATTAAGAACATAAGAAAGCCAAATCTTGACTAACAGTGAAAACTGTACAAAAAAATTTAAATTAAAAAAAAATATTTCTCAAACTTTTGACTTTATAATAAAATTTCCACTTTTTTAGAAGCTTTGAATTTTACTTTGTGGAATTTATAGGAATATCGTGGAATTTTTAATATTTTTTGTTATTTAAATTGTTAATAAAGTTTAATAGTTATAAAGCTTTGAATTTGTAAGTATTGAAAATTATAAATTTTATTAAAATTCCTAATTGACATTTTTAAAACTAGAAAATTATTAAAATTTTTTAGTAACCTTCAAGTTCCTTTTAAAAAAATACGACTTTTTTCTCGAAATGTTTCAAACTCAAAAATTCGATATTAAACTTTGTTCATTTAGTTTAAATTCGAAATGTAATTAAAAGCAAAAATTAATTAAGTTGGAAATTTCCAAATTAAATTTGAAAATTTCTGATTAACGTGAACATGTTCCTTTTCTTTATGTCGAAGTTTTGATTTTAGAACTCGAAGCATTTCACTTTAAAAATGAAAATCTTGACTCTTTTCTAAAAATTTTAAATTAAATCTGGAGACAAGAATTTTCTAAAAAAAATGGGATAAATATCTGCGAAAAATAAATTATTTATTTTGAAATTTTGAATTTAATTTTGAAATTTCAGTTGTCTTAGAAAGTATTAAATTAATAAAAATCAAATAACAATTTGCGGGATAATTTTAAAGGTTTTAAATTTGAAAATTTATATTTTTATACAGTTTTAGTTTTAAATTCTTAGAATTTTATTTTTCAAGCGTTTAAAGTTTAAACACAAAACTCTTATAAAATTTCTGTCAACGTGAACATTTTATTTAAAAAAATTTCGACTTTAAGCTCAAAATTTTGAGCCCCAAAAGTTCAATATTCGAAAATTTACTAAATATTGGATTTCAATTTAAATTTCTCGTTAATATGAAATTCATTTTTATCAATTTTGGGCTTCTCGGGCCATTTAAACATTCTAAAAATTCGGTATTTAAGCTTGAACTTTCGAAAAAAAATTGAAAATTTCAAAAAAGTCTGATTAATTAAAAAAAAATGTTTTACAAAGCTATTTATTTGAATTTTTACTCCTCTCAATCTCTCTCTCTCTCTCTTTATTCTGAAACTTCGAGAATAAACCCTCAATGTTAACATTTTCAAAATGTTGAGTCTATTCAGAAAATTTTGAATTTAAACTTGACCTTTTTTTCTCTAAAAATTCGACGAAAAACTCAAAATGTAAATTTTTTGTAGGATTTTATTCTTGATTCTTAAAATTTGACCTTGATCTTAAAGTTTAAACTTTTTTTTTCGAAATTTTGAATTTAAATTCAAAATTTTGACTTTTTCTCTCAGTTCTGTGTTCAATTTTAGAATTGAAAATTCGATAATATGTTTCTTATGAGTTTTATATTTAAATGTCGACTTTTAGTTAAAAGTTAAAAATAATACTTTTCAAAATGACATTTATAAATGTTTTTTCAAAATTAAGTATTTAAACGTTGTTTAGTTAGTAGTTTGAAAAATTGATCTTTTTAAAGAAATTGATTTTGAATATGTCCTAGAATTGTCGACTTTTGTTCCGAATTTTTCACTCTAAAATTAAAATTCTTATTTATTTTCAAATATTTTACTTTAAAATCGGATTATCTCATAGAGCGTCCACATTGAAGATATTTGTTTGGGAATAGTTTTAATAATAAGTGTTTTATTTAAAAAATTTCACATCTTCAAGATGTGTAAGTGAACGTTGCACCATGTATTATTTTCTGGCGTAAGTATAAGGGAGTATCTGGATAAGTTTTGTACCAAAATATCGGGTCCGCCCAAAGAAGAGTCCGCTCAACAAAGGTTTATTTATATGGAACTTTCCATTATATGAGGGTAAATCAAATATAAACCGGAATTTCTATTATGGCGCCATGAGGGCGTAGGGAGTGTGCGCATACTCTTAGACATATTAGGTGGGGATATCACGTGACTTCCTGTGCTCATCAGTTGTAAAAACAATGACTGAGCTAGAGGTTCATCCGCACGTTGAGCAGTGCATCATTATTCAATTTCTTGTCGTTGAAAGTGTAAAGCCCGCCGAAATTCTTCTTAAACTAGAAGCACATTTTGGGGATACTTGTTTGAAGAAAGGTCAACTGTATGAATGGGATAAAAAATTTTTGAAGGACGAACTCAAATTGAAAATGAACCCCATGCCCGTCATCCCCGGACCAGTATGACTATGAAGATTAACGCTGTTCAACGCCATTTGGAAGGTGATCGCCGTTTAACTGTTGGTGAAACGGCAGCTCAGATAGGGATAAGATTTGGGAGTGCTCAATCCATCATTTCAGATAAACTGGGCTTTCGAAAAATTTCTACCAAGTGAGTACCTCGTTTTTTGACTGAAGAACAGAAACAACAACGTCTGGAGATTTGTCAACGGCATCTTGGTCATTTTCAACGTGAAGGTGATGTTTTTTTGCAACGTAACGTTACGTATGATGAGCCTTAGGTCCATCATTACACCCCCGAATCTAAAGAAACAAGCATGGAGTGGAAAAGAAAGGGGGGAGGTGCACTTGTCAAGGCAAAAACTCGCCTCTCAGCTGCAAAGGTTCTTGCGACACTGTTTTGGGATTTTAAAGGAATTGTGCACGTCGATTTTCTGTATGAACGTCGTGCGGTTAATGCTGCCTACTACTGCCAGCTATTGAATGAAGCAAAACGTGCATATCGGCGGAAGAGGCGAGAATTTTCGGTCAGAATAATCTGATACATCAAAAATTATAGGAAATGCATTGGGTAACATTAGAACACTCTCCTTATAGTCCCGACTTATCACCATGCGATTATCATATGTTTGGGCCACTGAAAGAAGCTTTAGGAGGTGAGTGTTTCCATGATGATGACATTAAAAAACTCCCAATCCGTTGGAAAAAATGCATAACAAAATCAGGAGATTATGTAGAAAAATAGTTAATAACTTTCATATATGTATCTTGTACTTTTTTTTACTACAAAATCAGGAGATTATGTAGAAAAATAGTTAATAACTTTCATATATGTATCTTGTACTAATAAATTTTTTAAAACGAATTCCCGTTTATATTTGATTTACCCTCGTACAATTCCTGACTATAAAAAAGTGTCCGCTTAATAGAGGTGTCAGTTATGAGAGACTTCTCTGTAATTGGCAAATTTATTAAACAAAATTTGATTTCAATTCAAAGAAAATGAATTATTTCCCTACAGAAAATAACCGAAGGCTAAGGGTACACCAAGCAACTTATTTTTGCTAGCTAAGTTGCCATCACTATACAAGATCCATTAACATACCTTCTTTAAATCACTTATAAAATTGGTCGTAAGTCAATTTTTTCTAATGGAATGCCCTGTGTAGTTGTTGATTGAGAAAGCTGTCCTAATTTGCTATCTAATAATGTGTAATGTTCCTATATCTTGGTCTAAAGATTTTCGATTTGTAAGAGATACATTTGTTTTGTTCACTAGCAATGCGTTTAATTTCATTCGCTGTAATATTGGGATGTTAATTTTCATTCATGCGGGGATTCAATTTTACAAAAATGGAAAATAGTTACATGAATATAATTTTAGTTTAATTATCTACAATAAACAGATCATTTTAAGGATACCTGTTGCAGACTTTTTTAACAATCTGCCATAACAAAACATAATTGCTGGTATTAACTTGATAGCGTTGGTTTCAAAATATTTTAGTTCGATAGATCAGGGCCCATTGTCGCAGTAGTCAAACTTACGAAACGATTCGTTGATCCGTTACCAATATACTTATAATAATCCATCCACCATGAATCACTCTAATTTATTTTGTATCATATTTTTTGGCGATTATAATTGAGACTGAGAATAAATTGTCTTATCTTAAAATGTTTAATTAAGGAACTCTTACAATAAATGAAACGAAAAAACTAAAAATTCCGCAATATATCAAGTTCAATATCAATTATTTAAAATAACTTCAATTCCTTCATTTCGACAAAAAATGTAAATATTTCAAGGTTTCGAAGTTGAAATTTAACAATTTTTTTGTTAAATAAACTTTTTTTAATCTTAGAATATTATAAAGCTGAAGTTTTGGGAAAGTAGTTAAAATTTTCGTTGTAAATCCTTAGTTGTGATACAAATTTCAGTTTTATTCGGAACAGAGGTAAAAACTGTCGATTTTAAAGGTTAAACTAGAAACTGAAACAACTAAAAATTGTAAATCTTCAAAATTGTAGGGTTGGCAACAGTGCATATTGATTTTGAATTAAGTAGCTCCAAAACCTTATTTTTTACCCAAAATATTTTTTTTGCTTTTTAGGGCCCCTGGCCACCAGGCGTCTAAATTGATTGCCACCTCTCACTCTATCCTAGGACAGATGTTTCTTACTACCCAATGAACGCGGCTTTAATTGCTTACCTTATTAAAGGTTTTTGAAGTTAGTGCAAAACCATTTAATTTCTGTTTTAAAATCTGTCATTATTATGATTACAATAGAACCCTGTTAAAAGAACGCAAGCAATCAGAAAAACTGCTTGTGATTTTCATTATAAACACTGCTTAAATATAAACTGGCAAGAGTATAAGGGATTCACCTGTTATATCTGATTTCTTATTATTTTCAATCTGGTTAAAGAGGGGCTCTACTGTGTGCAAAAATCGTATTTTAATGAATATAAATAATAAAATCTTACTGTTTAAGAGTTTATTTCGTATAACAATATCAGAAACCTAGTTATAGATGTACTATAAACATATATACATTAATTATTCACTAATTAAAAATGTACTGATGACTTTTCAATGTAACAGTTTTAAAAACTGTTATGGCATATTCAAACATAATCTAAAACTTAAAATATTTTAATTTGCAATTAGGATGTTTTATAGATTGTCTTAAAAATAATAAAGAATATTTTGATTTCTCTGTATTAAATTTTGATAATAATCACAGTTACAAATACAATTCTTTTAACCAATTTTTTTAAGAGTTATGTGCCAATTGTACTATACAGGGTTACCACAAAATATCCTTAAAACTATCCATTATGATTGATTTTTATCCATTGACATTTCATCGCAAAATTTCAAGCACCATATTAAAATGCATAACTTCAATATATGTCATAAAAGAAAAAAAAATCAATCTAATTTTACATTTATTTTTATATACAATGGACTGTACTTTTATGTAATAATTAACATCAGTCACCACTTTAGGACTACAAAATATCAACGCATTTAATGTTTTTGCTAAAATTAAGACTAGAATATCATTCCCAAAAATAGTGGTATATCTGGTGTTGATCTTTATTGCGGTTAATAGATTTTTTTATCAGTCGATGCTTACTTATGTGCTTAACAATGTTCAAATGGAAAACATTCTCATGTTAAAAAATGAAATATCAATAAAACCGCATAACTTGAACCTTAAATGTAATATTTTAAGGTCTACCGAATCTAATCTAAAATGCATAATTTTATAATTGTTGGTGTATTATAATTTGCTGCTAGCTTGAAACAATTTTATTATTAATATAACAATTGGCTAGGCAGTCTCATTTTTATACACAGCATTCAAACCTGGAGACATTTATATTTGTTAATGAAATTCTTTAGGACAACAATATTTTATTGAAGTTATCAAACTATATTATTTGTGGTGTTTTACTATCATAAATGTGTACAATAAAATTGTATCATGTAATTTAAACTTTAAATCATAATTCCTATCCATTTTGTGATAAGAGTGGCTCTTATATTCATTTAAGCAGACACAAAGTTCTAATAAAATTAAAAATAAATAAATAAAGAATAAATAGGTAGAGTTGTTTTTATTTTTGCTAGCAATAACATGTTTATAGTTTTACCCCAATGTTGAGGGCAATAATATTATGACATGAATATCACTTTGATAGATTTAAATTTTATTTGATATTTAATTGTCATAACCAATTTTTTCAAAATAATATTATTAGTTTATGATTTTTTAATACTTCTTTCACTTGAAATACATTAAAAGAGCTAAAAATATTTTTCCATCAATTTTCGGTAGTTTTATTAAAATTTCAATTTAATTTTGAGAAAATAAATGACTTGAGAATAAAGACGTAAACGAACGTCGTAACGGGAGTATAAATTCCAAAAATATATTTCTCATAATTTTCATTTTCTTATTTAACTTTCGACATAGTCTTGAAAATTAGAGAAAAGAGTTAGTTTCCAAGAAATCACTTTGACCTATTTTTAAGAAAATAAAGGAATTTAGAAAAAAAAGTCAATTTTGAAATAAAAGTCAATTTTTCAAGAAAA
The DNA here is from genome assembly GCA_028583605.1 of Dastarcus helophoroides. Classification (NCBI taxonomy): domain Eukaryota; kingdom Metazoa; phylum Arthropoda; class Insecta; order Coleoptera; family Bothrideridae; genus Dastarcus; species Dastarcus helophoroides. The sequence continues at coordinate 23,977,352 of CM053328.1, read as the reverse complement.
AAAATAAGTTTGGGAAAATGAAAAAAAAAAAGACAAATTCTTAAAATAAGTTACAATTTGAAGTTAATATTCAATGTTTTGAGAAAAGTGGCATTTTCCAACATAAAGTTAAATTTGGAAAAAGATTCAAATGGAAAAATTTAAATTTTAAGAAAAAAAAGAATTTTGGGAATCAAAAATTGAGTAACAGACCAATTAAAAAAAATGTCGAATTTTTAGAAAAATAGAAAATTTTTAATAAAGCTAATTCAGGAAAGAACTATTTTTCAAGAAAAAGTCCGAATTAAAAAGTCAAAATTTGAAAAAAAGCTGAATTTTGATAAATTAAAACTTTTCAAAAAAGACAAATTTATTAAAAGCCAAAATATGAAAAACGACGAATTCACAGAAAAAGTGGAGATTAACACAAATATAAAAATTTCAAGAGAAATGTTGTAAAGAAAAAGGCATATTTAAGACCACCCAATCATTTTTTATCTTTAAATAGGAGTTTCCCAATCTTTTTTGTAAATGACACACTTACGTATTGGGTAAAAAAGAGCGATGCACAATTTGTAATAGACGCCTAAAAAAAAAACCTCTACATTCACATCGTACAAATTTTGCTGACCATAAAAAAAAGTTATCATTCGGACCCCCTAAGAAATTTTGACTCAAAAAAGGCATCATTGGTTTTATCACGCCAAACATCACAATGATAAGCTATACTCATCATGCGACTAAAGTTACTGTTGAACTTCAACTCAAGTAACAGGAGACCTACTAAAAAGTGGAGTGTGTAGTGTAAACAATGCAGGATTCCTTTCTATCACACACTTAAGAAACTGATATACAAATCTTGTCTCCTGAAACCAAGAAAGATTAAAAAACAACAGTTGCTCTAACGTGTTTCGATAGTCAAGCTATAGCCAAGTATCTCTATGAAGATGACAGCTTGGCTATTGAATCTAGGGATGTTATGGAGCCCCGCAACCATAACTATCGGATATCTGAAATAAAAAATATCCGAATCCGTAACCGAATGTTTCGGATAAAAAAAACAACCATCGACTGAAATTAGCAAAATTATTTCAAATAATATCCGAATCCCTAACCGAATGTTTCGGATAATTTCGGATATTATTTGAAATAATTTTGCTAATTTCAGTCGATGGTTGTTTTTTTTTTGTCAACTAAAATTATGAAACAAACTAATTGGTATGTTACCTGACCTTACTCACTATTGCCACGGCCACTAACTACTTTCTTTATAGTGTTAATAAATTGATTTTATTTTAATTTCGACATTTTTTCAAATTTCCGCACTTTCTTTGAAATTTTCACGTTTTTAATATGTTCAATAGTTTTTTTTTTATTTTGGCTTTTTGTGAAGATATGAAATTTTCTCAAAATTTTGACTTTATTTCAAAATATCAACTTTTTATCAAAATTTCGACTTTTTATAAAATGTGGGTTTTTTTAATGTTTAAATTTTCAAATATTTGACTTTTCAAAATTTTGTCTTTTTGAAAATTCCCACATTTTTTAAAACTTAACTTGTCGAGAATTTTAAATTTCTCTGAAAATTCAACAATAAAATTTTTGATAATGTTGAATTTTTCCAAAATTGCGATTTTATTTAAAAATTTCGATATTTTCAAAAATTTGATTTCTTGTTAAAATTTGGGCCCTTTTCTAAAATTGTTTACTGTTTTTGAAAACTTCGAATTTTTATGTTTCATTTGTTACCAAAAATGTCTACTTTTTAAAAAATGTCAATTTTTTTTTACTAATTTCGATTTCATTCAAGTTTGGGTTTTTCGAAAATTTAACATTTTTTCCGACTTATTTCCAAATTTCCTACCTTTGAAAAATCTTCACTTTTTCGAAAATTTATCTTCTCAAAACTTAATTTTGTTTGAAATTGTAATTTTTAAAAAAAATCAAAATTTTGCCTACTTTTTTAATTCCAGTTATTTTAAATTATCGACTTTGTTTAAAAATGTCCTATTTTTGTTTAAATTGCAACTTTTTGAGGGTCAATTTTTTTGAAATTTTTTCCTGTGATTTTTTTTTGAAATTTGCGACTTTTTCAAAATGTCGACCTTTTTTCGATTTGAACTGTTTTTAGAAATCTAGGCTTTCCTAAATTTCGAAATTTAAAAAAAATGTATAATCCATAACTTTTTACTTTTCAAAATTTAGATTTTTTTTTAAAAGATCGCCTTTTCTGACAATTTTGGCTTTTCTTGAATATTTAGAATTCAAAAATTTCGGATTGTATTAAAAATTTGGCTAAGCATTTTTTAAATATCAATTTTTCTCAAAATTTTGACCATTTTTGAAATTTTAGATTATATTTCAAAATTTTAACTTTTCAAAAATTGGAATTTTTTGAAAATTTATTTTTTTTAAATTCAGGAATTTTTTTAAATGTCTACTTTTTCATGATTTTAACTTTTTTGATTTTTAATGAATATTGGGAATTTTTTTTAAGTTTAACTTTCCATGAAAATAGCAACATTTTTTAAAATTTTGAATTTTTTTTGAAAATTTTAACTTCAAAATTTTAGCCTTTATCAAAATTTCAGTCTTTTCTAATATTTTCGAGTTTTTTCACACAATTTGCGACTTTAAAATTTCTGATTTTTCTGAAAATATCGACTCCAAAATCTGGTCTATTTTTCAAAATTTGGACTTGTTTTAAAAATTTGAGATTATTTGAAAACTTTAGCTTATTTTTAAGTATTTATTTATGTTAAAAATATATCTTCAAAATTTCAACATTTTTAAAGTTTAAACTGTTTCTATATTTTAAAATTTTGCCCCTTTTTCATTTTTTAAATTTTGGGCCTTTGAAATTTATTAATACAAATTTTCGATTTTTTAATATCGAATTTTTTTCTAAAATTTTACACTGTGTATTTGGAGGAATACCCAAGTGCTTGTCTTCATTAGACCAATACCGAATTTTCCGAGGGTTGTTGCACTTATGAAGAAAAAAAATGATTCGATACATTTGTTTAAAAAAATTCCAACAGTATTACCTATTTCCCTCATAGATTCACAAAACTCAGACATTTGTATCTAATAATAAATCATGGTTTCTGAATTGCCAAAAAAGGCTGATATTGATTCATAAACTGAAGTCCAAACAGCAATTTCATACTTCCAACTTCAAAAATAAAAAACTTTCATGCAATAAAACAATTTTTTTTTCATCTGTTTAACACTCTTGTGGGACGAATTTTCAAAAATTCTTTCGCGAAATTTCATGTTATGTGTTGTCTGTCAATTAGTGTTTAGGGTTTTATTAAATAGATATAACTTGAGGATCTTTTCTTCTGGATTGACAAAAATAATTTTAACCGAAATAATATCCGAAATAATGTCATATCCACATCCGTAGCCAAAACCAATATAATATTCGCAATATATCCATATCCGTATCCAGATCACAAACGTCATATCCTTAATTACCCTAATTAAAACGCATTAGAGCAACTGTTTTTGTGTCTGTTTTGGTTTCAGGAAACAAGATTTGTACATCAATTTTTGAAGGTAACCAAGGACCAATCTTCCACAAAGAAAAACATACTTGAGGAGTATTCAAGTGTTGCTTTGATTTTTTTAATGTTAACAGTTTTGATATTCCACAACAATACCCATATCCATATCAATAATATAATTTTAATGAAGCATTGTAAGAATTATAAAATGAATCATTTTTTTTAAGAAAAATTAAATGATTATTTCGTGCACAATTTTTCATTATTTAATCATACTGGAAAAGTTTAACAATTTACTTTTTCTGAAGAAGAATTCAAGCCACCATTTTCTATTAAAGTTACATTGGATGTTCTTTATTTCTTCTGTAAACCTAGCGCATCACACTTCAAGTGTATATTCTAATGAAGTTCATTGTAAATATTTTCAAACATCTAAGTTTAAATGACCAATTAAATGTTCCGTAATTAAACACTTAAACGTGCTTAAAATTGAAAATATGTACAACCGCAACCATAAACTAGTTTCGGCCTTCCTTGGCCTCATCAGTATGGTACGGTGGTTGTATACACTTCCAACTTAAAACCGCTAGTCAGTCGTATAAGTATCCAAGAAAGTAAACCCCCCATTGGGTAACTTGTAACTGACTTCGAACTAGATGAAAGTAAAGTCACGCCGACGACGTTTGTATCAATGGATGTTGCGATGCAACCTGTGGTTCAAGCTTTGCCTCATCTACGTGAACTTTGCAATTGCAATCTAGTTTTTATTAGGTTCCAATGAAATTAGATTTCAATTGCATCGTAATAAACTTGTATATATTCGTATATACAAGGCTTATTATCTCGTCTAAGTTTAAAGAAAAAACAAAAAACAAAAATTACATGATGCAATTGTGTACCTTTCAGTTTGATTCTGCTGATAAGCTGCCGATAAAAACTCGAGTCTAATAGATGTGTCCAATGTTTTCTCTTTGGATCACATTTCTGCATGAAAATGAGATACTGCATTTACCTATGATAAGAAATAACCTAGACACCACCTGAGATGTTTTGACTGCACATATAACCTAATTATTGTTGATTGGTAGTGAATGCGCTGATGCCATTGTTTGCCATTTCATCCATTATTTCAGATACATAAGCCGCTACATCCACTTGTTCATTTTGAGCACGAACTATAAATGGGTCCTGGAGAAGTTTATTGTACTTTGGTCTAGCATGTTCATCTTTAATCAAACTAAAAACAGGAAATATTGAATTAAATTTGGACTTCATAGCATTCCCAGTGCCCTACCAAGTATTTACAAAGTTGACAAATTCGGCTGTAAAGCAATTGGCATTATCAGCTAAACTGAGTCTCGGTGGATCACCATTCACCACTTGATGTAATTGATCAAATACACTATTCCATTTTGGATAAGGAAAATGACCAGTGGCAACTTCCATTAGAGTTATACCTAAAGACCAAACATCACTGCGTACATCATAACCTTTAGCTGTTTGAGGGTCTATTCTTTCAGGCTAAAATCGTTCTTCTTTAATATGGAAACATGTTTGCAAATAAAAGACATACCGCCATGTAGGGTCGGCAGCCAGCATCTCTAGTCCTAGCGATTGAGTCCACTAACTGTCCAGAAATCCCAAAATCACACAATTTAATATTCCCTTTTTTATCCAACAAAATATTACTAGGTTTAACATCTCGATGTATTATCCTAAGTTCCTCTTTTAAATAATTAAGAGCTTTAACAGTTGCTAGGGCTATTTTACCTAATATAGGCTCAGGTATTCTCTTTTTTAACTTTTCATAGATGAACTTGTAGAACTTATCTAAGGATGTGTCCATAAGTTGCATGCAAATCCAACAATCACCCTAAAATAAAAAGAAGGTTGAATTTTTTAAAGTAATGCATCAAAACTGTTTTATCCTCATCGACTCAGACAAAAATATATCACTTTGGTTTTTGTTCCAGCAAAAATCGCAATTTTTCTTCGGTTTTAGATGCAGCGTTAATCAGGTAATTCAATTTTTTTAATCTGTATAGGGTCAGTTATACTGTTATACACATACAGGCTGATTCAAAATTCGATGCACAAATTTTAAAAGCATAATTTTGGGATCAAAATAAGACTTTTCTTTACATAAACATGTGTCCTACAATGACCGCAACTTAAAATGTGTGCATTGAATTGTGAATTGCACTGTATAGGGATGTAACGAATGTTGGTTTTTCCACATTCGCGAACGCGAATATTTATTTCCAACATTCACAAATGCAAATGCGAATGTTGGCATTTTCACTAACACTTAAAAAATTTTGTTGGAAAAGCCGCAGTTTTCGAAATAAATCTAATTTGGAGAAAATACAGTTTCTAAAAATACTTCTCTCATAATTTTTATTTATATTTTGACATAATCTCGAAATTTAGAAGAAATCTTTTCTCAAAATTTCGTAAAAATATTATTCTCAAAATTTTTATATTTTTATTAAAATTCAAAGTTTCACAGGTTTTTTTTAAATACCCACATGTAGAGTTAAAGAGGAAATTTCAAACAGAGCTAATTTACAAAAAAAAAAACAACATTGAATAAAATAAATGCAAAAAATTCAAAATTGGAGGGGTTTAAATCCGAAATTTCAGAAAAAAAAATCCTCAAATTTATAAAAGCATCCCAAATTTCAACTTGACTCTCTGAAAAAGAGACCTCGAGATGAAAATTAAAATAAAATCAAATTTTAATATAACTCGGAAGTGCTCAGCTGGAATTTTGAGATAAAATTCAAAGTTTCTGCAAAAAAAATCATAATTTGCTTAAAAATTATGTCAAAAAAGTGACCCTTCAAAATTAGGGTGGAAATTTCAAAACTAGTCGGAATTTTAAGAAGCAAAATATGAAACTTAAATGTAAACGTTGAGCAAATTGTTGAAAAAAAGGAGTTATTTAATGTTAATTTTTGTTTTAAATTAAGAAAAAGAAGTTGACAAAATAAAAAAGAAATTAAAATTACCAGAAAAAAAATCTAAATTTTGAAAGAAACTTAAATTTGAGTTTACATTTGAACATTTTAAAAAAGTAATTTCAACATATTGAAACAATTGCAACTGCGAATAGACTTTGGAAATAAAAATAAGACATATTATTTGTAATTGTAATTTAAACATTATAATTAGAAACTCTAGATATATTACCTACTAAACTGCTTACCTCTTTAAAAAGCGCTCCATAAAACTGAACTATATATTTACATTCATTACTTTTCATAACCACATCTAAATCCATTAGTAACTGTTTTTGCTCTTTCTCATCCACTGTGGACCGAATTCTTTTAACCGCAATAGTGGTATCGGAGAGTCTGTGTATCATTTTATTAACTGTTCCGAAACCACCTCGACCAATTTCGCCTAAGTCTTGGAGATCCTCCGATGTAAAATCATACATTTTACCATCAATTTGCAGCTTGCCGGTAGAGTGCATCGATTGGCAAATTTTAAATCTTGAATCCCTAAAAAATAAAAAAAGTTATATTATTAGCTGTAACTAATGTATAAATAAACTATTACTTGTTAGGAACATAATAAGAAACATCAGTATAATTCAGTGAACCTAAACATTATTATTGTGACTATATTTTCAATTGAAAAATTTTACATTTCTCATTAAGATATCTATAACTTCAATACTTGTCAAATCACTTTGATTATTTGCATGACTAAAAATACAAATGTAGAATAGTCACTACCAAACATAAGCCACCTCAAATTGTACAAACAATTGTTAATAGAGGCAATAAACCAGAGATAGGATTAATAAACATAAAACACCCACAAAAATGATTAAGGTAGCCGAAAAACAAGTCACAACACATTTACCTTATACGTTTTTGTCTTTCCCTTTTACCAAAACTGTAAATCAACCAACTTAATTAACAAACAAACAAAATAGTTTGCACAGATGAACTATTCAGATGTGGTACTCACCGAGTTTTATCAATTGCTGGGTCTATAGAAGACTTGGTAATAGGCGGCAAACTCATTTTGGGCCTGTTCGAACTGGGGGCAGCCCCAATTTCACTATTAGAATTCATTGTAGCTGGCAAAGGCCGGAAACCAAAACTATTATTTTGATTCTGAGCAACAAAGTCCATTCTCATTAGCGGTCTTCTTACTAATAAAAAATATCTTTAATAGAACGCTTTGAAAAACAATTAAAAATAACCAATCTACAGTACATAACCAACATAAAATATACAGACTACAAAATATTTAATTTTTGTATGTAAATACCTGCATTAAACTGATTTCCCATTTGTTGTTCTGCCATTTTGCCGAAAATTATATATGACTGAAATTTTACACGATCTGCCCACTAAAGATGCAATGCATATCACATCTATTTTTGATTTAACAGCAACACGAACGTGTAAACATTTTTACTTCCTTCTAAATCCAAAATTATAAATAAATCTACAATTCTCAAAGCGACATTGGCAAATAAGCTAAATGACATATGACAAGTATGACAGATAAACTCTTAAGCACGCGCATATTGCAAGATCCATTTCAATACCACAGAATTGTGAATTGGTACGTTGATTGAATACATATATTGGTAAGAAATGAAATGATTTAAATGAAATTGCAGGATTTTTGGAAACACGACAAAGTATTTTTATATGGCCTCTAGTTAGCGCTACTTACGAACTAAACGTTACAAAAAAAGATACCCTTTTCATTTTTTGCAACGTTGCCAAACTGCTCTAGCTCTACGGTAAAAATAGTTTCCATTATACAGAATATTCTGTATACTTGTACAGCTTGGGTCGCTGATTGAATATACAGGATGTCCCAGGGGAAAATGTCAATAACTCAGGGATAGTCAGTCCATCAAAAACATAGTTCAACCCCACGAACCACGATTTTTTATTTTAATTTTTAACCGAATTATCTCAGCTTTTATCTTTTCCGTCAAAAGCCCGCTTTTGTGAGAGAAGCCCTTTTTTTCACTTTTGGCTGAAAATTAACGCAAATTACCTCGCAAATGCATCATAGAAAGTTATTTGGGTCGCTGATCACAAATCCGTGGTTGGTTTTTTCGGAAAAGTCATTTCTTGGCCGGAAAATGCAAAAAGTTCGCTATTTTAAGTGTTTTGAGACAATGTAGTAAACTTTTTACTCAAAACGGTATCCTACGGGTTTTCGGGGTAGCTGATTAAGAATCCGAGATCTGTTTTTCAGAAAAAACTCATTTCCTGGTCCAAAAATCCTGAAAATTTTTAATATCGTCTTCTTGGGGTTTTGGTACAATATGATGAACCTTTTTTTCGAAATTCTGTCTCAGGCTTTTGTTAGGTCACTGATCAAGAATCCGAGGCTTGCTTTTCCGAAAAACTCATTTTCCGGTCGAAAAATCAAGAAAATTTCTCATTTCAAGTGTTTTGAGACAATGTAGTAACATTTTTACTCGAAACGGTATTCTAGAGGATTTCGGGTTCGCTGATTAAGAATCTGATGTGTGTTTTTCCGAAAATCTTATTTTCCGGCCGGAAAATCAAGAAAATTCGCCATTTCAGGTATTTTGAGACAATGCAAAAAAAAATTTATTCGAAAGGGTGTCCTAGAGGTTTTCGGGGTCGCTCATTAAAAATCCGAGGTCTGTCTTTCCACAAAACTCGGCGTATGGGCGAAAAATGAAGAACAACAATAAAAAATGTTTTGCTTTTTATCTTTTAGTAAAAAGTGTAGGTATTTTTAGTTATAATTAATAATATAGAAACAATATAAATAAGTTTACCTCTTCATTTATCGACGCAGGTATATAAAATATGTATAAAAATTTGTTCATCCATTCAATTCCAACAAGTTTTCTTTAATTTTCAATATAATTTTTCTTTAAAAAACAAAATTTTAAATAATTACATTAAAATAATCTTCAGAAAATCTTCAACATGAATAATTATCTTTAAAAATAATGTGCCAAAATTTTCCTGACATTTCATCATGGAAATGTTTTTCCGGAAAAACAGATCTTAATCTATGGTCGACCCAAAAACACTTCCATACATAATTATAAGAAAAAAGTTAGTTGTATTATTTCAAAATCCCCGAAGAACTTTAAAATGCCAAATTTTTCGGCCAAGCAATGAGTTTTCCGGGAGAACCAACTACAGATTCGGGATCAGCTACCCAAATAGCCTTCCGGGATGCAATTTGCGTTAATTTTCTCGATTTAAGGAATTGCTTAGCTTTCAAGATTAAGGGTAAAGGAGGGTCGATCGACTTCGTCTTAGTAGTCGTGAATGATTCTTCGGTCATCAGAAATCGAATGCAAAAAGAAATTTGAAAAACTAACTTACTATATTATTTTTATCTGTTTTAGCCTTTTTCCCGGCTTATTGCCTGGATTATAAGAGATGAAGGTGAATTTATTGGAAACATAGTGTCATTCGTTTGATGTATTTTTTTATTGTTCATCCAACAATAATAAACTATCTTTGCAAAGTTAAAAAAGTGAAATATCTAAAATCATACAGACAACCAATTTTATGGTTTCCACAAAATTATTTAGAATAAATATCGCCATTAAAAAGAGCAGCTCTAGCATTTTTGGCAAATGCTAGAGCCAATAAAAAAAATGTTCAATAAATGATCACCCACCTACCGGATACCCAAACGCGAGCATCGTGCAACTGACGAATCTGCATAGAGAACTTCCTCGTTTCTTCCCCTCATTTAATTGTAAGAGATTTGAAGTGTGGCTATTAACTAATCCCTTGCATCAACATGAGTGCTGTAGACTAAGCTTTAGGAGTTCTTCATATGTAGAAATCCAATTGGATCAAATCAGAACTTCTCGCTGACCAAGCCACAGGCCTGTATCGCCGAATGCATCTCTGAGCAACTCTCGACCCAACCACCGAGTGATGTCTCTTTCTGTGTTTGCTGGACAGCCTCTGTCTGTAGGTGAATACCTTTATTTATAGTGCTAACGTGTTCGCATCTCCACTATGTATTTTGTATAATCTTATTATAAAAACAACTAAATTTCCGGATATATGGAAAACTACTAGAATATGTCCGATCCTAAAATCAGGAGATGCATCGATGATTAAAAATTATAGAGCTGTAGCTATTTTATGTAATTTTGCTAAGGTATTTGAAATGATTTTATATAATAACATTTACACCCATGTCAGTCCAGTAATATCACCAAATCAACATGGTTTTATGTTAAAAAGATCAACAGTCACAAATTTAGGAACCATAAGTGACTTTATATGCGACAATTTGGATCTAGGAGGACAGGTGGATGTAGTTTACACAGATATACAGAAAGCTTTTGATCAAATAGATCATTATTTACTACTATCCAAGTTAAAGGGTTTTGGTTTCACTGAGGATTTAATATTACTGTTCACATCCTACCTGTCTTCCAGAAAACGATTTGTCGAATATGGAAGCCACAAATCTCAGAGATATATAACAACTTCCGGAGTTCCACAGGGATCAAATCTAGGCCCATTACTCTTTTTAATTTTTATTAATGACATAACTTCTGTCATTGAATGCGATCATTTGCTATTTGCAGACGATCTAAAAATCTACAATAACATTACTAATATTAGCGATTGCTTTTACTTACAAGAACAACTAAATAAAATTTTAAGCTGGTGCAATAATAATTTCTTAAAATTAAATATATCCAAATGCAAAATAGTAACTTTTACTCGCAAACGGAATTATATATTATTCGACTATAATATCAGTAATTACACTCTGGAAAGATGCTCCGAACTGAAAGATCTGGGAGTTGTATTCGACGACAAACTTAGCTTTTCCAGCCATATCTATCATACCACTAAATCCGCTCACAAGTTACTTGTTTTTTTTAGGCGAAACTGGAATTGTTTTTCAAATATTAGAAGTTTGCAAGTACTGTATTTTTCTCATATTAGATCTAAGTTAGAATATGCAACTTTGATATGGTATCCTATTTACCAAAATAATATAGGGCTAATTGAGTCGACTCAAAGAAAATTTTTAAAATTTATGTTTTTCAAGTCCCGGGGTTTTTATCCTGATAGAGGTATTGACACTAGAATTTTGCTAGATATGTTTAACATGAATTCTTTATGCAATAGGAGAAATTGTATTGTATTAACGTTTTTATATAACCTACTGCATAATAATATTGACTGTATGTCTTTGATTAATAAGATTTGTTTTTTGGTTCCTCGGCAGCATTCTCGTGGAAATAACTGTTTTTATTGTCGAAATTTCCGTACTAACATTATGCGTAGATCACCAATATATAACATGTGTAATGTATTCAATAGCATTTCGAATTATTGTGATATTAATTATGACCAATTAAAAACTATAATCAGCACATATCTGGAAAGCCGAATATAATTTAAGATACATATACATTAATGTTCTGTACCGTATAATTTCATTTACTTTTGTATTTTAATAGTTTAAATGTTTCCTGTAATTGGGTGTGTACCTGTTGGAAATAAACGTGTTATTTATTTATTTATTATCTTTTTTCTCTCTTGATGGAAACCATAAAAAATGTGCTGTATATTATTTTTCAAATATTACATTTGCAAAACTAATTTATTATTTATGTTCATAGAGCACGGAAATTCTTATTCTCGAAGCAGAAGTTGCTTCCGCCAAAATTCCTACCATTTTTATCAGTTAAATCCATATTTATTTTAATTTTCAATTTATTTATTTTTTTATGTACATCTATTTATTTTATGTTTTTCTTCTCCTCATAACCGTCCACTTCTTTTCTTGCTCTCAGCAGTAATTTCATGGCCCTACGTCACTGTCCTCTGAGCAAATTTAATTTTTTTCCCCTCTATTATATTTTTTTATTCTACGAGCCTGTATCAAAGTCTAAAAGTTCGAATTTTGGTAATATAAAGTTAAAATGTTAAGAATAGGATGAGAATTTCCGTTTCGAACTGGAAAATTACGGAAAAAGGTGAAATTTTAAACTCAAACCCTCTAAAAAAAAGCCAACATTCCAAAATTTTGAGAATAAAGACGAAATTTTCAGAAAAAAATGTCATAATTTTTGGAAAATGTTAAGATGTTCAATATAAAGATGAAATTTGAGAAAAAGGGTAAAAAATGTACGTGCAAGATAGGATTGAAAAAAGTCGAAATTTCGAAAAAAAATGGAAAGGTTAAAGTTATAATAAAAGTTTCGAAAAAACTCTAAATCTATTTAAAAATAATATAGTTTTCATTTTAAATTTTGAGAATTATAAGGAACATTCAATTTAAACTTGAAATTTTAAAAAATAAAAAATACAAATTACCAGAAAGCGTCTTGCTTTGCTATATAAAGTTGAAATTTTTGGAAAAAAGGAAAACATTTTAAACTTAACTTTAGTTTTTGAAACGCATCGAAATTTCCCGAAAAAACTCTGAATTGTTGGACTAAACAACCTCGAAAAAAGTTTAAACTTCGAGAACATCTAAACTTGTTAAAAAAATAAGTGGACGGCAAAAAAGTCGAAATTTCGATTTCAGTTTGAAATTTTGAAGAATTTTGAGGAAAAAATTCAAAATTTATAGCTAAAATAAGTTTCGAAAAGAAGAAAAAAGAAGTCGAGATCTCTTGACCAAAGTCTAAATCATAGTAAAACAAAGAAGTAATCGGAATTTAAACACGACATTATAATAAAATAGTAAAAAAAGAAACAAAAAATTACATGAATAAATTTGCAAAATTTTGAGTTTACTCCAGGTACTTTGATTTCATCTAAAAAATTTATTGGCTTCGAATATTTCAGGAAGAAGTTGAAATTTCTAGATAAAATCCTACAAGTCTTCTATTATTTTTTTATTCTCTAAAATTCCATCTTCAAACATCAATCTTGGACATTTCTAAAAGTGTGGATTCTATTTTTTAAAATTTCGAGTTAAAACACGAAATCTAAATTTAAAGTTGAAACTTTGAGACTCAGAATTTAAGAAAAGTTGATTTCATGTAGGTACTCAAATTTTCTAAAAAGGAATAAGATTTCTGAAATTAATGTCCATTCAAGAGTTTTGTAGCTACTACGAAGAAGGTTTTCGTTAAAATTTATTATTTATGAAGTGTTTCAACGCATAAAATATTTAGGAAACTCTGCTTGGTTTAACTTTGCAGAAATTGTGTGATCTAACATCTAACACTACCTAAACTCAGAATGAAAACAAATCTGAATGTGGAATTAGTTTGAACTATTTCATTTTATTTTCTCATCTTTCTTTATTATCCCTAACAACGCGAAGAAAAGCCAGCCATCTGAAAAACCAATTTAATGAAACCTATCACAGTCCTCAGTTCTTATAAGAAACATACTTTAGTTCGCTTATCTTATTTCTAATTAAGGACAATATGCGTATTGAAGCCATTGAATTCAAAAGTTAGGTTAGTGATTCCAAGGAACACATCCTATTTATTAATCAAGGCATGAGTATATTTTGATAATTCTTTAATCAAAAATTTAATGATAGTCAGATTATTCCAAATCTCGAATAAATGAAGTTTGTTTTGTAGGGTTCCATCTTTTACCACATCATAATTTTTAGGTTCTTAACACAATTTTAAAAAACAAATAAAATAAAACTAAGAAATGTAGATACGCATTATATTGAGACACTGACAAATTAAACACTATCAACTAATACAAAAATATAAATCAAAAACTATTAACAATTAAAAACCTATTTTCCCATACGTTGTATCGACCATTCCTGTTGACATAAAGGGCATCTATTGTTTTGTTTGACCCATAAGGACATGCAGCAATAGTGAAATGAATGATTACACTCTCCCCATACCACAACACAGTCCTGTTTACCATGTAGGTCCTTTTTGCTTTCTGCTTGACATCGAAGACATGCATCCATAACTTGAACTCTACAAATAGGCGCAAGTATCGCATTCCACGTCCCAACTCCACATAGCTACTGCATTCCACTTTTTTAAAGTAAACATTTTTTCAACCTTAGCCTCCGCTTTTTCATTGTTGTCGTTTTCATCCATTATAATGCTGATATATGTATAATTAGAGGTTTTTTGTGCGTTTCAACTTTTGAAGAAAAATTAAAGATCCTCGTTTTAGTATACCAATGTTTATGTTTATAAATAAAAACTGCTCAACTTAACCTCTAAAATATCAAGATTTAGATAATCACCACAAAACATATACATATAATCACCAACAATGATCAATGATAATCACATCACAAACCACTAACACTATAGACCGGCAACAACAATTGCGCGACTTTGATTGATTTGTGGCGTTTGGGTTAGACTCCCTATCGTAAGATGGCGTTCGTAGCCGGTTGTTTTCGTTAGCACTTCCCGCGTTTTCGATCATAACAAATGACAAATTTCAATCAACTAATGGCGGCGACACGACCGTTTTGTTTTCAATCTGTCAATTGGTAAATTTGTAATTTATTATTATCATGGATTATGATTTTTTTAAAATGCTATATTCCATTGGTTCAATTGTTTACGGAATATATGTATATGTATGTGTTTCAGGAACAGGATCAATGGCTATGAGGTGAGGTTTTTTTTAATAAAAATTGATCATCTAGTGTGATGATAGCATATTATTACCTCATCACCCCAAATCAAACAAAACTAGTAGTATATTCACAATCAATATAAGGTTGCCGAGTTTTAGTATCCTGATATCTGTAGGCGTCATATGTGCAGCATCCAACATCTTAAGTGTTCAAATATTCTTTTGATCGGAGTTTGTCTGCTTTAGGTGATGAAATTAATGTATAATGCAATGTCCCATAATTCTTGAAAAATGAGTCGAGAATCTTTGGTACATTGACTAGTGACATTTTCATCATGCAACAATTGCAAAAATGCAGTGTTTTACTCAGATAATCTAGTTCTTGAAGATAGTAAACTTATTTCAGAAAGGGAATATGGTGGAGCATGGGTAAAACGCCTTTGTTATCCGACAAAAAAGTTTTTACCATGTTTCATGAAGATTTACGAGGGCAATCACGGGGGTTCTTCGCAATAAACCGTATTTGCCTAATATAGTTAGAATAATAACAGGTAGAATTAAATATGTTGACTTTACCTTTATTCTGTGTTTAGAACACGACAACGTTATTGTAAGTTATATTATAAGACTTATTAGAACTTTGGTACAAGCATACTACCAAGACATTAATAAGGTTATTAATGGTCGAGACAAAAGATTGCAATCTGTGAATGACCCTACAAAACGGTGAGAAATTTCAATTTCATAGAAAAGAAAATTTAAAAAGTGAATAAATTGTTATTATTATTAGCTCTCATAAATAAAGTATCTCGATTTACAATAAAAAGGTTTTCTGTTTCAGTTTCATGATATTCACAATGGAACCATTGGTATTCTTCACAATAAACCCTTTTATCGAGTATTGTTACAATTATATCATGCTTATAAGTTTAATAAGGAAGCAATTTGTAGGTAGTACTGTTGTATGCTTGTAGCTTAGCATGTATTATTTAATAAGAATATGCTTATATCGAACAGATTACTTTAGTATTTTGAGGTTCTTATAAGAGGATGTATGAGAATTTTGAACTAAGTGTAAGAAGTTTCCTGTATGTACCTATTTTTATTGGGTTATAGAGTTTAATATTGGATATTACTATTTTCACTTATTTTTTTGATGTTCATAACAAATATTTAATATACTTATGAGGAAGCAAAAATTTTTTATTGATAACTTATGATTATTCCCTAGCAACGGATTTTAACATTATTGTAATATGTGTGCTATTTTTTGTTGAATTTTGAATTTTTTGAATTTGAAGAATTTTTCGCAAGAAAAATGGATAACACAATCTAATTCAAAATAATTGGATTTAAATTTCCCGCTGGTCCTGCCTTTAATTAGTCGATAATAAGGAAATCTATAAATTTAAATTTAGTTTCAGCGCCATCTCCGAATAGGGAGTGTAAGCTCTGATGACGTAATCTGGGCCAAGTTCATTACATGGCTGTTACGCGTCCATAGTGTTGGTGGTTTGTGAAACACAGAATACCTTCAAAAGATAATAAAGATCGCCATACGACCACACCACCAATGAATGTTGCAGTGTTGCTAGACTTTTTAGACATTTTCTTCAATTTGTCTCAAATATTCTTCAATGAGGGGAAATAAAAAGATGTGCATTATATAGAAATATATAACTTTTAAATAAATGAAGCATTTTTATGAAACAATTAAATATGAAAATTATTTTTTATCAACGCATTTAGTTTCAAAATCCAGTCCTTGTATTAAATACTCTTCAGTAATCGTGTTTGAATATGGCCACGATATATTGACGCGGTTAATATAGGGCTTGAGAGCTTAACCACTAAAAAAATTCAAATAGAAGTTTGAAGTTTAAATTCTCAATTTTAAATTTTTTGAACCATCGTTGAAATAAAATTTTCACTTTTCAACTCGCAATCTACTAAACTATTGCATTTGTCTTTGGTAATTTAGGTTTTAGAATTAAAATTTTATAGAAGTTGGTAGTTGAAATTTTCCGAATAAAATAGCAAATTTGAAAAAGGAGATAAAAATTTTGAAGTTTAAATAGAATTTTGGAGAAAAAAACTCGAAGATTGTGAAAGCAAAGGAATGGCAAATGTTTTAAACTTTTCTCTAAAACAATAACAAAAATCAGAAATGTTGGGTTCTTTTGGAATTTTATTTCTATTTCAAAATTTCACGTTTTGTTTTAAAACATTTAAGTTTTGGCTTAAAATTTCGACTTTAACTAGAAATTCTCCCCAAAAGAGGATGATATTTTAAAAAGAAAATTAGTTGGAATAAATTCGATGGTTTTAATTTAAAGATATTAAAAATTGAAAAACTGAAGAATTTGTGAAAAAAGTCATAATTCTGAAAAAATTACTTAACATTTTTTTTAATTTTAGGTTTACGTTTGAATTTTATATTTATTAATTAAAATTTTGACGTTTTAAAGGTAAATATATCGAGTTTTTAAATTAAAACTTCAAACTTTTTTAGGCACAAGTACCCATTTAAAACAAATATACATGGATGCACAAAAAAGTGATGATGATTTAGTCATAAAGGATGCAGGCGGCTCACCCTATCAGCTATAGATAATCTGTTCTCAAATTAGAATTGTTCGATTGAAGAAACAATTTTGTGCCAAATGTTGTGCCTATTTTTTCAATAGGCAAAAATAATTTGAATTTTTCAATTTTGACATCTTGGTATTCGTATATTATCAACTTTTGTTGAAAAGTAAATTTGGCTAAATCATATTATATTTTTATGCGAAAAATCCACTCTTGCTCTGTGTACCCTTAAGTTATTAGTTATTATTAATTTATTTTTAAATTTTAAAAAGTTTGAGCACCACTGTTCTATTCTAAACCATTATGCACTGGCAACGCTGAATATCTGTAGTCATAGAAACTGAAATAATTATTTAGTTCGTCCACTAAAGTAAAGGTGGCTAAAAGAAATAATAATGTTGTCTGACGCTATGTAACTTGAATATTATTCAATTTAGATGTTATTTATGTAATTATTATACAAGAGTATTTTCCACTTAACGTAATCTGCCAAACATTAGTTAAAACTCCAATAATTCTGCAATACAACGTGGGAGTTAGAACATAGAGCAAACGAAACAGCTGATTTTTGATTTACATTCGTTCTTTTATACGAAATTAGTTACGACATACTCCTTGGGAAAACAGCAAATTTGAGAAAAAGAGATTTCCAAGATTTTTAGCGAGATGATGTTCAAAAGCTGGGTCCAAATTCCCGGGATCATACGAAACGCATGTATTGATTCAAACACATTTCAAATACTAATTAATTATGTGTGTTATATCAATGCGAAAGCAAGTTGTTTAGCTTGGTGATGACCGATTCAGTTGCTTAGTAGTTGTGCTATGTGCTAATTGTAAACAATAAGGAAATTTGCACAAGGTAACTTTAAAAGGGAACATTTAAAATATTTGTTATAACCTGATTATCTTTTACGGTCAAAAATAGGCTGACCAATGTCCTATTTTTTGAACTGTTTTTTTTTTAAAGAATGAAAGTTATTCGTTGTTGCTTATGTTTAAATAAAAGGGATCAGTTGTAAGCAGCTAATCACAGAAAATCATATTTATAGCCGTTTAAGACCTAAGATATAACCTTAACCATTTTTAATGTGAACAAAGTTTCACTTCATTTCAAAATTAAATACAAAATTACTTTAGTTTATGCTTGAAGAATATAAGAAAATTATTATAGAAATATATTTATAATACTCTGGCCTATTGCATCAATACTGAAAAATAATTAATTGTTATTAATATTGTTTTTTTTTTAAAGTACGTCTTTAAAACTTCTAAAGCTGTATCCACATCAATAAAAAATTGTGTTGTGTTTTATTGTGAAATTCAAAACTATTTTTTACGAATGTCAATTATTTTGTGCTGCAAGTAGTTATTTTGTGTGTTAAGCTCAATCCACATACAAAATTTGTGTTGTATTTCTCACAAAAAGTTAGGTCATATTTATGGTTTTTGCCAGAGACTAGTTTTTGCACTGTATTTGACGAGTTTAGGCCGCACATGCAGCAGTGTACAGACAAAATAACTATTTACATCTCAAAATAAGTGACCTTGTGTGAAAAATATGTTTTTTAAATTTCAAAATACAACACAAATTTTTATTGATGTAGATCCAGCTTTAAGCGCTGAATCTGGATCCACATCAGTAACAATTTGTGTGATACTTTGTATTTGTCACAAAAAGTTAGGTTATATCCAAGGTTTCTGCGCTGCATTTAAAAAGTTCAGGATGCACACAAATTCGAACTCAAAATTTCGACATTTTCGGGAAATGTGGACTATTTTTGTACGTTAAAATTCCTTTTTTTTTTAAATTCCGCATTAAATTTTAGGGTTTTAAGTTTTTACTTAACATTTTTCTTTTATCTTGGACATTAAAATTTGTTTCCAAAGTGTCTTTGTAAATATCGACATTTTACTTTTAAATTTGAAATTTAACTTAAAAATGTCGAGTTTAAATAGGCAATTTTTATTTAATTTTTTGTTTTATATGTATTTCGAGTTTCTTCTTCTGTTTTACTAAAATTCAAATATTCGGCTTGCAACTTATATTTTTTTCTCTAAAATTTAGACGGTTTTGAAATTTTCATTATCTTTTGAATTTCCTACTTCGTGAATTGAAACTGAAAATAGGTGAAACTTTTAATTTCTGGTTTTTTCCGAAATTTCTACAATTTTTTTTCTAAAAAATATTTAAGTTTCCTTCTTATTTTTAATTTGATTTTTTAGAATTGCAATATCAAATTCAAAATTTTGACATTTTCTAAAAATGGTGATTAGTCTTCAACATTTCGAGTTTAGACTTGATTTTGTTTAAAAATCTCCCAATTTTCAGTTTTGCTTAAAATGTCTCATTTGTATTCGATTATTTTTTTCAAAATGTCGACGTTACCCATGAAATTTCAATTTTAAGTTCTAAATTTAGACTTTTGAAATGTCGCGTTTAAACTCGTAATTTTTGTTAGTTTTTTATTATTATTATTATTGGTCTGTGCATTAGAATCCTTGAGATGAATGTGACGAAAGAAATGAAATATCAAGTAAAAATTGAAATATTGCATTTAAATTGGAAATTTCGTTTAGAAAAAAAGACAAATTTAGAAATTGAACTAGGAATTTTATGAAAAAAATTGCAATTTTCAATTTAAAATCAACATTTCGAAAAAAAAGTAAATAAATAAATAAAATCTTTTGGTAAAGATGAACGGTGCAAGTTGAGAGTTTTGATCCCCAATTGTCAGAAAAATAGTTTCAAATCCGAATTAAAAAAATAACGTTTCGTTAAAAAAATGGAGTTTTAGCACATAAATAAATAAAAATCTTTCCATAAAGACGAAAGGTACAATTAAGAGTTTTAAGCCATAATTTTAAGAAAAAATTTCAAATCATTATTAAAAAAAACCAACGTTTTAATAAAACAATTGTAGTTTTAGCAAATTTGTGAATTGAAACCTGATATTTCGAGAAAAACTGTTCAAGTTTCGAAAAAAAATGTTCAGAAAAAAACGAAAATTTGCGTTTGGATAGAAAGTTGCAATGAGAGACTAAGAAAAAAATCTAAATTTCGACATTAGGTCAAGATTTCGAAAAAACTACCATTTCTAGAGAAAGCTACAATTTGGAAAGCAAATTTACAAGGTATAGAAAATTTTCAAATTTAAATTCAGCTAACAATAAGAGAAGAAAATGAACATTTTCAAAAAGTCAAAATGCTGAGTTCCAAGTCCAAATTAAAAAATAAAAAAGCTAAATTAAATTGAAGGTTAAGTTAAAAGACGAAACTTGGAAAACGATTTTGTAAAAAGTTAAAACGAAATTTTTGAAAATAAGTAAAACGTGAATGTTTAACCATGAAATATAATAAAAAATCAATGAAAGAATTCTAAGAAATCACTTAAAGAACATATTGAAGGTCGAAAACTTAAACGCTTTAGATGTCTTCGAAGAAACCTGAAAGGAACAAAAATCTAAATTAACCCCGATAGTAAAACGGCAAGGTTCTCAGCAGCTGCATTGTCAAATCCAAACTAGTTTGCGACTGTCAACAAACTCTAAAGCAATGGGCTAAACACAACAGGATCAACCTTAAGTGGGTGCCAGGGCACAAAGAAATACAAGGGAATGAAACTGCGGGCCAACTCGCTAGAGAAGGATCTGCGTCGTCATTTCTTGGACCTGAACCGGCTTTTGGTTTTTTTAAAAGTCAAATCAACAATGAGGTCAAAAAATGGGAAGCAAAGACAAGAATTTCCCATTGGAGATCAAATCCAGGACTACGACAGGCAAAAAGATTCATTTCTGGAACGCTTGAAAAGACAAAGGTCTACTTAGAACTCGGCAAATCCGAATTGAGGATACTAACTGGCCGCTTAATAGGACATTGCCCTATGAGGTACCACCTTAAGAAAATGGGTCAAGTTGAAACAGACCTATGTCGCTTTTGCGTAGAAGCTGCGAAGACTGCAGAATATGTGCTATGCAAGTGCAATGCGCTCGCACCCAAAAAGCACCTCCAACTCGGATGGGCATCCTTAGACCCCTCAGATGTGGAAAAATTCAATCCTAGGTCCATAATAAACTTTTACAAGTGTTTAAACCTGGGAACTATATAGATCAGGGTATGCACAAAAGAACTCCTTAGGTCGAGGTGCGGGCTGGACGAAAAGAAACACGAAACGACCCATATATAATCTAATCTAAATCATCTTGAAGAGTTTTCTTAATCCCAAAATTTTGAAAATATTAAAATCTTTAGATAAATCCAAAATAAAGCCTTTCAAAAAAATTGAAAAACGTAGAAATGATAGATTTCAAAAAAGAAGACTAATTTTGAATTTTTAGAGATTCCAGAAGAGGTCCCGCAATAATGGTGTGGGACCTGGGATTTCGGAATTCTGGTATTCCGGGTTTTCATTCCCTATACATATAATACCATTTTTTTAACAATTCAATTTTTTGAGGCCTTATCACTTCAACTGGTCGACAGGGATTCTTATCACCTTCAAGAGATTTTTGTCCTTAGCGGACACATTTTGCTCAAAACATCGTTTAATATGATTGGGCCTGTGCCCCTCTTTTGTTAAAAAATTAATTGATTCACGGTACTTAATTTTCCTTAAATAAGACATTTTTATACCTAAGTCATGTTATTGGACTGACTAGGGAATTCGAACTCGGGCCTTATTTCTAATCGCGGGATTTTGAAATTCTCTTTGGTCAATCCCGGGATTCTAGGATTATTTCGGTATTGAGGGTTACGACTAAAAGAGAAGAAAATTTTATAGAAGGCAGCTTTTTAATTAATAAATCAAAATTTAGATAACAATCAACGTAATCAAAATTTAGACAAAAAATCAATGCATTTTCCTCATTCTTCTAACTAATCGAAAGTACAAACTCAAAGTCTCGGACTAACCAGACTTAAAATCATTCACTTTTTATGTTAAAGTTATTCTTTCTCAACATGTCTTTAAACTTACATAAATTGAAAAACCTTTATGTAACTAACCATGGTAATAAACTTTGAAAATTAACAACCCTTTTAACATAAAACGAAGACTCCCGGTAACTTCCTAGTAAGTAGGTAATAAAGCAAAAAGTATTTATAAATAATGTTAACCAGTCACATTTCTATTAAATATAAAGAAAATTGGGTTAATAATAACATTCTAATTTAAATTACAAAATATGATCCGAGACGTCCGTCACCAAACTTTTTAATTCAAAATAAAAAGTTTTATTTCAAGCATGCATAGCAGCGTCGGTGGGTAATTTATGGCACTTGCTTAGAATAAAACTTTGTATTGTTGCGTGTTACCGGTTTGATAATTAAAACCTCATAAATTGTAAATATTTTATTTCAAACTTATTTTGTAACACAACAATTATGATTCACTTAACTATCAGACTATCTATCTGACCAACTGACTGACTTGAGGAAAAGACGACCGCGTATTTATACCATGCCGGTTTCTAGAACGGATCTCCGTAAAGATCGGGCTGGAGCAAGCGGGAAAACTCTAGAATGCTTATCTGCCTTATGATTCATTCTCGCGGCCGCTTTCCATTAACAAATGTTTCCGGGGAGTTTCTTACACTGCACAATCACTAACACAAATTTTGCAACCACAGTTTGTTACAATATTTTATATTAAATAGATAGGCAAGTAATTTTGCTGAGAGCACTGGCACTAGGCGTTTCGCTATGTGCAATAAAATTTACATTTTTTTAAATGGCAATCCCGGGATCAGAAAAATTGAATCCCAAAAATGTCGGGACTGAAAAACGGGCGAGATTCCGGAATCCCGGCATCAAATCTTCTAGCTGAATATTAAAAACTAATAATCTTCAAGACGCCAAGCCCTAATATTTATTGCGTAGGCCTCGCACATGGAGATTTACGACATAACGTGGTTTAAACACGTTTGAATATGTATAAACCTGCCAAGGTCGCATCTATCTCGTAAATGTTATAAATTATTATCCCTTAGCAATTAACATGCTAAAGCATTTAATGTAAATTATATGCCTCTTATTTTAATGCTGTCAGTTACACCTTTATTTTGTAACGCAACGCCCGTTTTATCCAATGTCTTACATGGTGCTTTTATTTTCAGCAAAATACAGAATGGATGATTTCGAACAATTATGGATTTTGAAAATAGTTTTGCAACCACTGGTTCTAATATTGAAACTGTGAAGGCCTTACATCAGACCGTCGTTGCTTTGCGAATAGCGCTAGAGGAGAGTAAAAAACAGATATCGGAGTTAAAATCGAAGGCCTGTCCTTTGGATTTAGTTAAAGAAGCGATCAGATCTATATCAGCTGAGAATTGCCACTTGGAAAAGAAAAATGTTACACCTAAAATCACAATTGACAATGTAAATAACGATGATAAGGCAGCTAATGAGATAAAGCCTTCATCTGAAGGTTATGAAGAGATCAGCCCAAGGCCTAAGAAATCACACCATCATCTCGTTGGGTCCATTTCAATAAAAAATACAAAAGTAAAAGAGAAAAGAAAGTCTGTATCCTTGGAAAGCCTAGCAAAATTTAGAACCCCATATGCAAAGGAGATATCTGTGGCAAAGTCTGTTAGTTTTGTAAATGTCAATAGCACAGTCACCTGTGAAGTTGTGGTAAAGAAAAACAATAAAATGTGTGATAGCAAAAATAAATCAGATGAAGACGATTTAGGGGTAGGTAGTCCTGAAGAAACTGGAGTAAATCGTGATAATGATGTCGATCAAGACCAAGAAGTAGACGATATCGAATTGATATTTACCACAGACGATACCAAAGAATCGGATTTCAAGGAAGAATTAGTTTCAATTGAAACATCAGAAGCTTCGAATTTATTATGTGCCACATTCGATTTAGATCAAAATTTAGATGTTTCGGATCGCGAATTGGATGATGACGTTTTTAATGATGGTACAGAAATCGACAAAGAATGTAATATTAAGCGGGATAATTCGCAAATGCTGAATTCTAAATCAGACAACTCAATTAACAATGAAGAGAGAAGTTTGAAAAGTTATTACTCCTATCAGGATTCTAGTTTCGAAAATAAATCATTAGAAAAAGATGAAAGTTTCGATAGATTTGAAGAAAAGATACGTATATTGGAAACTGACATTTCCAAATGTGGTATTCAAGATGTTGAGTACACCAGCATTAGAAGGAATACTTGTCCAAATCCTTTGCAATATAGGCCACTAATTCACAGGTAAAATTTTATTTACATTTCAAAACTTGGGCAATGTAAGAAGTTTTTTTTTAAAAATTGTGAATTCTTTTATAAAATTTCGACTTTAGCTCAACATTCCAAAATTTAAACTGGAAAGAACTATTATTACTATGATTACTTTTCGTTTTGTACTACTTTAAATTTCAGGTTGAAATTGTAAAATTAAAGATAAAATAAAAAAGTCCAAATTCTCAGAAATATGTAGTTTAAATTTCGAATTTGAAGCGGAAATTCTAAAACAAAAGTTAAAATTATAAGTCTAATTTAAACATTTGAAAATAAGATGAACATTTCAAGTAAATCAAATTTATTAAAAAAAATTGTCAACATTTGAAGTTTTAATCTTGAAATTGAACCTTTTTTCCAAAATTTCAACTTTAAATGTGAAAAATTTTTTTGGTAACTGTTGGCTTGCCCTTAATATTTTTTTAGACTTTAATGCCAAAATTTTCCTTTTTTGCGTTCTGGGTTTAATCATAATTTCCACTTTTTTTTTAATGTTAGACATCTATTTATGTAAAGTTCTTTTCCTAAACTCTTTCAAATTTTTCGTACAATTTCGAATTTAAAATTTATATATTTTACCCAAAACGTCATTTCTAGAAACATAGTAAATCAAAATATTCTTCTTTTGATGCGAAATAATACTTAATTCATTTAAAATAACGTTTTCCCTAAATTAAAAAAAATAATGTTTAATGTTTCAATATACTGATAAACTACAAATTTAAACTCTGAAGTTTCGACCTTTTTCTTTTAATTTTGGTTGTTTTTCGAAATTTTGTGTTAAAAAAGCATCTATTCTTTTTTTGAAAAGTTGACTTTTCTTATTTTTTGTTGACAATTCGAAAAATCCTTTTATAAAATGTTTTTTCTCAAAATTTCGATTTAGCTTTTTCATTTTATTTGCTCTTCTTTTAATAATTCAGTTTTAAAATAAAAATTTTGACTTTTTCTACAAATCGTGACATTTATGCAAAATTCCATCTTTTTCGTAAACTTTAGATTATTTTTTTAAAGGTCGGTATTGAAATTCGAAATTTTTAAACTCAATAATTCTAGAATTTGTTTAAAAATTAAGTTTTTTCTGATTCCTCAAAATTTTGTATAATAATTCGTTTATGTATATTTTATAATCTTTGATTTTTCCACTCGAAGTTTTTTTGCAAATTGTAAGTTGACACTTGATATGTTTATCTGAAAAATACAATTTTTAATTGAACTGCGATTGTTTTTTGAGAAATTTTAAACTTTCGTCAAAATTCGAAGTTGAACATTGAAATTTTTGATTCGAAAATTAGAGAATATTTTAATAAATCCTAAAGTTTTCGGTTTAACTTAAAATATTGTCGTTTTCCCTAAAAATTTGATAGTTCAAAACCTAGATTTTTTTCTAGAAATTGTGAAAATTTATTTCAAAATTTTTCGTGGCAAAACTCGAATTTTCTCTACTGAACTTCATTTTTTTTTCTTGAATTTTTGTCATAAATTCTAAGTTTGTTATCGATTTCTCAAAATTTTTCGCGAAAATTTATGACTCACATTACCCACTGATTTAATATTAATATTATTAATATACGATTTGGTAGCTAGCCCTAATTGATGATACAAGTCTAAATGAAATATTTTTATACTTCCGATATACCGGAAATATCCGCCACATTTTTTTTGGAACTTTCTCAAAATAAGAGTTTAAATTAAACATTTTTATTTTAAAATTCGAAATTTATTTTCATAAATTTCATGTTATTTCTCGAAATTTTAATATTTTTTCTTAAACTTTTTAGATAATCTTGAAATTTTCATCCTTTTCCTAAAAATTCGACTTACTTAAACCTCAAAACTTTCTAGAAATCCTTTTGCAAACCGTCATATTTTTATATTTAAATTTTAAGGTTAAAGAGGACATTGCTATTTTTTGTGTTAAAATTGTTGTGTATAAACTTGGAGTTTTTCTCGAACTTTCACTTTTTTTTCTTAAAAGTAAGAGTTTAAATTACAATTTTTCTAAAATATTTTTATAAAATTTAATTTTTTCTTGAAATTAATTTTTTTTCTCAAAATTATGAGTTTAAACTTGAAATTGTTAATTTTAATAAAATACAGATTGAAATAAAAATCTTGTCCCCTGAAACCAAGAAAGATTAAAAAACACAACAAAGGTTGCTCTAACGCGTTGCTCTAACGTTTCGATAACCAAGTTATCATCTTCAGAGAGATCTCTCTGACTCTTTTTCCTATAACATTGGATTAAAACACCAAATTAAAAAAATGAAAACTTACAAGTTTAAAATTAAGATTTTGAGGAAAGTCAAAATTTCGAAAAAAGAACTTTAAATTTATTTAAAAGAAGAGTTTTGGAAAGTTCACCTGATTTTAGAAATGTTGACTTTAAACCCAAATATTCGATCTTTTTGTCTGGAAATGTCGCAGAAAATTTTAAAATTTCTAGAAAGGTAACATTTTTCAGAAAGTTTAGGTTGACGTATTTACCCTTTTTCAATATTTTAACTTTTTTCTTTTGAAGTTCCAAATTTAAATTGTACTTTTATTTGTTTTTTTTTTCTAAAATTTCGCCTTCAAACATAATTTAGTTTTTCTCTAGCAAGTAAAACCTTTTTCTCGACATTAATTGTAGATATTTTTCTCGAAATCAAGAGTTGAGACTCGAACTGTAAGAAGTTGACAATTACAAATTTAAACGTGGTATTTTCGAATATACCTATTTTCGAATATTCGACTTTTAACTCGAAAGCTCAAAATTTCCAGGACTCGAAATTGTGAGATTAATTTTAAAAAAATTTTATTCGTAAATTTAGTTTGTTTCCCCTTAAAATTTAGACTTTTTCCAAAAATGTTAACTTTTTTATTGAAAATTGGAATTTTTTTAGAAATTTTAAAATTCAAATTAGTACTTTTGAATTTGAAATGCTGACATTTTTATCAAAAATTCGAAATGTAAATGTAAATTTTAAAAGCAAAAGTAAAAAATGCTGTAAAAATGCAATTCCAATTATATCCAAACTTAAATTTTTCATAGGAAAATCGAAATTTCAAGATCAATAATAAATGTTCTGAAAATAAAAAACGCGAATTTCTGTTTCAAAGACGAAATTTTAGGAAAAATTTCAACTGTAGCTAAAAAATTTGTAGAGAAACTTAACAATTTGAGAATCGATTTTTGGCACAAACGCGACCGAACTTTCGAGTTTAAACCAGAAGTTTCGCGATTCAATTAATATTTTAGAAAACACAATTTTGACTTCTAAATTCTAAACAATCTGAAAAAGAAAATTGCAACGTCGAGGCTGAAGTTGAAATCTGAGAAAAAAGTCAAAGTTTTCAGAATAAAAATACAAAAATTACCATTTTAGCGCAAACAAAACTATTGAAAGTTTAAATTAGACGTTTTCTAACATGTCAGCATTAAAAGTTTACTCTCAAAATTTCGATTCCAATTTCATGTTTCTCTAGAGCAACCTTTGTTGTGTTTTTTAATCTTTCTTGGTTTCAGGGGACAAGTTCTGTATTTCAATTTTTGAATATAACCAAGGAGCAGTCCGTTCCACCAAAATTGTACTTTTTTCTTGAAGTTTTGACTTCGAAATTTGAAAATTTCTAGGATAAATTTGAAATTGCAAAATTTCAGCTAAAATTTTGAGAAAAAAGATATATCTTGAAATTTTAGGAAGTTTTAAGAAGTCGGTAGCGTAGAACATTTTTAGAACTTAAATTTGGGATTTCGGGAAAAAATTGAAATACTGAAATCAAATTTGAAAAGACAAATTGAAGAAAAATCCAAGTTTTGACTAAGAGCTTCAAAATATAGAAATATCAAAAACAAGTAAATTTCGAATTTTCTTAAAAAAGCTGAAATTTTTAGACAATCTCTAATTTACAAAAAAAATGGTAGGAAAAGTCGTGTTTCCCTACCTTCAATGAAGAAAACGCTAATGCTTTATTCCAAAGTAACAACAAAGCATATTTTTTTTATTTTAAACTCTAAATTTTAGGAGAACAAAAGAAATATTTCGAGTAATTTCGAGATAAAAGTGCAAATATTCAAGTTGAACTTCAAATTTTAATTTGGGTTAAAATTTTGAGAATAGTCAATATTTTTTAGAAAATATGGAAATTATGAGTTCCTATTCTAATTTTTAGACAAAAATGAGAGATTGAAAGTAAACTCGTAATTTTGAGATAATAGATGCATGGATTTGTGTAAAATTTTGAAAAAGAAATTGAAGTTTCTAAAAAAAATCTAAACTTAGGAGGAAAGTAAAAACTGTTTTAAGTATATAAATTAAATGAACCGAAATAAACCGATATTTTTTCCAGTTTCGTTCCGTTTTCGGTTCAGTTCTGGTTTAATTTCGATTCGACGCCCTGGTTTAAATTTACAAATTATTTTAAAAATTCAAATTTTCTCTGTTTCTCAAATTTTCGAGTAAAAACTAGAATATTTTTATAAACTTTCAAAATTGTGAGTTTAAAGTAGACATTTTTAATTTCACAACACCTTATTTCTCGAAGTTCTGATTTTTTTTTCAGATTTTTCAGTTTAAACTTGACATTTTTCAAAACATTCGACTTTAATTCAAAACCTAGACTTTCTTTTTTAATTTTTTTTATTGCAACAGTCTCCCAAAATGTTAACATTTTCGAAATTTCGATTTTAAACCAGAAATCTTGATCATTTTCTGGAAATTTCGTATTAAAACTGGAAATGTTTGTGTAAACTACGAGTTTTTTCTTTTTTTTTCGAACTTTAACGTTTTTTCTTAAAATCGGGTAATATGTTGCAAATTTCGAAAACAGTATCACCTATTTTTAAATTTTCAGTCTTTTTTCTCGATTTCTCAAAAATGTAAGTAAAATTTCGAATATATTGTAAAAATGTTGTACTTTTTTTGAATCTTGAATTTTTTAAAATTTGGAGTTAAAATTCGAATCGAATTTTTGGGAATTTACTAATAAATTCTGAGTTTTCTCTTTATTTCTTAAAATTTTGCGTTTTTTAAACTTCAATTTTTTCTCGAAGCTTTATCGTGTCTTAAAATTAGGAAACTTGCAATTTTTAGCTTCTGAGATTTTATGCTATTTCTTCATGTTCCCATTTTTTTCACATTTTTCTGTTTAAACTTGAATTTTTTTTGGTAAAAATTCGATTCTAACTAAAAGTACGGACTTTTCTGAAAATTTTGAGTTTAAACTCGAGTTTGAATTGAAAAAATACTTAAATTCGTAAACTAGATTTTTTTTTAATTCGAATTTTTTCATCGTAATTCCAACATTTTTCTCTAAAATTTATTAATAAAACCCGAATGTATTTTATAAACTTTGATTTTCTGGAAATCTAGACATTATTCTCAAAATTGTGAGATTTATCTTGAAATTTTTAAATTCCAAGTACCAAAACTTTTTTATAAATTTCAGCTGTTTTCTAAATAAAATTTCGTAATATTGTGACTTTTTTCATTAAATATGACTTGAACAAAAAGATTTTGTCATTATACTTATTTAGAGCATTAAACCTTTAAACTTGTTTTACATGTGTTACAAGATAAAATCAATCCATAATAACATTCCACGAAACTCCAATGTTCCTCGGATTAGTTTGTAAAGCTCTATCAGAAATAATTTTAAAATTATTGCTGATTTAAATTAAGATACTTTGTTTATTTCAATATTTATTTTTCCAGGGAAGCTTTAGGCAAGGGCTTGAATTCCAAAAAACTTCGACCTATTTTAGCTCAGTCCAGCGCATCACGAAGGGAATCTGGTGCTCAAACGGATATTTCTGCTCTTCCAAAGGCGTTTTGGAGGTCGGAAAGTAATTTAGTAAATAAAGTAAGTATTCTGTGGTTTTGTTATCCCATTAATTTAATTTTTATTTGCTTTTAGTTTCGTTTTTGCACGTTTTTATTTTCCCAATTATTATTTTGTTTTTCCCTAAAATTTGCCTTGTAAGTTAACTTTGTACCTTAATATGTGAAAACGTATCGAATGCACATATTTTTAGGCGAAAGGTGGAGAACGTTTTACCACATTACCCTCGAAATTTCCCATGGCAGGTTCCAGTTTAAGACTTTCGGAAAAAACCGTTGAAGCTAGACGAGTGTTATTGTCGGATATAGGTTTTACCAGTATGGTTCCAGAATTGTCAAGATCTGCTGATCACCTGTTTCCTGCTGTATTAAAACCGCCTGTACCAATAAGTTACGGCCAATATCTACAAACTCCAGACTTATATTCACCTGCTTATACGGTAAGTTGCTTTTATGTAAAATCTTGTTTATTTCAATTTATTAACAGTCGCAGAAATTCACCTGGACAACGACCACAGCGACACCTAGCGAAGGAAGCCATTCACATTCAAGGTACAGCAGCATGTACCCTCTATCACCGCCAGCAGCGTCAAGAAGGTGTTCGGCACCAGTGTCGCCATCTAGAAGGATTTCTATGAAGACGACACCATCTAGAGTTCATTTTGCTAACGGTTCTTTGCCTGAATTGCGAGGTGATTGGACTTTAACTGCGGACAGTGGTGACTCTACCGACAGTTTGGTGGAAGAAGCCGAAAATTACCTAAGAAGATCTATAGATTGTATTGTTAGTGAGAGAAATTTTTCTACCTCACACAGGTAGGTCGGTTTTTTTTGGTTTAAAAATAAGAAACAGGATTTGACCTTTATTACTTTCTGGATTGGTAAAATAAAAACAAATACACTAATTCTCCGCTTAACGAGGGCGTTAAACGAGGTTACCTTTTCATGTGAATAATAGGGTTAGGGGAAAACAGGTGTAAAAAGTAAGTCACCATTTATGTTTAGATCATTTAAATTCTTCTGCATTTCCAATTTTTGGCTTTTTTATCAAGAAGGTGCCCAATGTCATTTATATTTTTCTTTTGCGCCCTATAAGAAGTCTTGCCTTTGAACTCCTATCAAAATCTTCCTCATTTTCAATAAATTGGTTCATAATTTCTACAGCTAAATTGGTTTTTAGAAATTACCTTGGCAGTTTATTTTTTGATCTTTTTTAGAATCGCTATTTTCAATATTTTTGTGTTCTTGATCCAATATTTCCTTGAGATTTTTTGAAATCTTCCCCATTCCTATACCTGTTTGTTTGGCTAATTCGACTATTTCATTCATATCAACAAAAGATTTTCTACTGTCACCGTCCTCGTTTACATCAGACCAGATGTTTTTCCACACTCCTTTCAAATATTTTTTCGTCATCCCATTCAAAAAAAAAAAATATTATATATGTTGTGCAATTTTAATGCGTGCAATTTATGAGGGAATCCCTCTATTCAAACAAAAAAGCGTTAAACCGAAACAGCGCTAAACGGAACAACGTTAAACGGGGTCTCACTGTAATATAATAAACATTTGTTCTTATTTAGAATCATCTCAATTTTATTGCAAAGCTTTTAAAAAGTCTTGAATAAACTTTGTTTAATTCTTCAGTTATGTTTTGATGACTATCATCAATGATATAAAATACTGCCATGATAAAAACTTAGAATGTTTTTTAATAAATTTTAGCCATAAAATTCAATTTTGATTTGATTTTTTACTTTTTTGTCCAAACTTTTTTCGAGATATTTTAGCCCCTTTTTTTGGTCTTAAAAGTGTGATTTTAACATTGACATTTTTGCCAGTTTTGAAATGTTCATTATTATGTCTGTAAACTAATCTTTTCAAAATGCTGCTTTCTTACTTAAAATTCCGAGTAATCGCAATATTTTGGGCAAAATGTTGATAAATCCGGAATTTCAATTTTTTTTTTATTTCTGGAAATTTTATTTTTAATTGTTCCGATTTTTATGCAAATGTCAAAATTGTAGCATAAATTATATTTTTTTTTAATTGTTCTTTTTGCTACGATTTCGATTGTAAATTCCTTACTTTGATCTGTTTTATAGATTTTGCCTTTTTTTAATTTCTACTTTAATTTCGATATTTAAGCTCGAGATTTCGTTAAAAAATAGTTAATTTTGATATTAAGGAAAAAATTCAAAATCTACAAAATACACGATACTTTGAAATCACAATTTTGAATACAAAAAATCAAAATTTTTCGAAAAAGCCCAAATTACGGAAAGAAACTTTAAAATTAAACTAAACTTTATACTAAAAATTTGGAGAAAAGACGAAATTTCGATATTATGGGTGAAACTTGTGAACTTGAAATTTATAAACATATCGAGTTTAAAACCGTTTAGTCCAGCGTTTCCCAAACTTTACTGACATGACCCGGTTATTTTTATGCTTTCCCTTCGTGACCACTAAAAGATTTTTTAACTATCTTCAAATTTCGTTTTTCTTGTTTAAATTTCAACCACATTTTGAGGTTGGAAATCAAAATTTCGTTTTTTCTTTCTAAAATTTTTAATTTTCTTTTCTCAAAATTGTGACTTTGTTCCCAGAATTTTGTCTCGTAATCTCTAACTGAAGTTTCAAAGTTCGACTTATTTCTCTTTTTTAATCTTAAAACTTGATTTTTTAACCATGCTGATTTTTTGTTTAAATTTTGACACTTTTCTGAAATTTTTTCGAGTGGATTTAATTCTTTATATTTATCTAAAAATTTGAAATTAAATAGAAATTTTGTTTTCCTAAAATTTCTCGGTCTCTAATGAGTTACTTCGCTGCCTAGGCACATAAGAAATATTGTCGCCGAGGCCGCCCTGCGTCCGAGGCTTGACAATCTTGAGGTCGCTAATGAGTTCCCCGGCCGAGGCACACACAACATTTTTTGTGCAACCGAAAAATATGTATTTATATGAAAATTATTGCTTTTAAAAAGCTGTCATTAAATTTGAGTTTATAGGAAGGTGGCGTTCATGTATCCTACCTAAGTAATTATTTATCTACACTATGAATTTTAGAATAAAAAGTTTTTAAAATCTCTATCTAAAATATGAATGAAACGAGTATTTTGAAAACCAAAATTATGATTCTATCTATATTTTAGTAATATTCAATTTCGCGGCCGCTCAACGAGCTGCAAAATAATATCTTTTCGTCCGGTTGCACAAAAAAAGATTTAGAATAAAAAATTTACAGGCGAAGTTACAGTTGGTCTAATTTGCCCTAATGGCGATCTGAGATATTTTTCTATCAGTTTCACTTTAGAAAGAGATCTTTAAGATTTGGACGCCTATACTTTTAATTTTATTTTTATTTAACATGATTTTTCATTTCAGTGTCGAAATTAAATTATCAAAATTCTTTTTTTCCGCAAGAAATAATTATTTTTGTTTTAATTGCTTTTAGGGAACACAAAAA
Organism: Dastarcus helophoroides; assembly: GCA_028583605.1. Classification (NCBI taxonomy): domain Eukaryota; kingdom Metazoa; phylum Arthropoda; class Insecta; order Coleoptera; family Bothrideridae; genus Dastarcus; species Dastarcus helophoroides. The sequence goes on along the minus strand of CM053328.1, from coordinate 23,943,179 downwards.
AGGCGTACCGAGGAGAGCGTCTGCACCCGAACCGGATAGAGATAACGTGCCGCCACAAGGATGGCAACCCTTCTTGCCGAGAACTCCCAGAGACTTAAAACCGGATCATTGGGTAAAAGTTATTACACCTGAGGGTAGAGTTAGGGGCGGCAGGGTGAGGTATGTTGGGGTAGTGATGTCGCAATCAGAACCTTTTGTTGGAGTTCAGCTTGGTACACCAGATGGCATATCAGACGGCACTTATAACACTAGAAGATATTTTCAATGGTAAGTGGTGGCATTTTCAATGAGTGACATTTCAGTTATTTTTTTTTTTTTTTAGTGAACCATATCACGGGATATTTGTACCATTCAAGAAGGTTATAATGGGGTGGAGACCATAATTATAAGACTATTAGCAGTAGTTTTTTAATTTTTTAAATATTTTGTTTAAACTTGGATATTTTGGTTTTAATGTTTATATTTTTCTGAATAGTGAGTTTTTGATCCTCAAAGATCTTATATATACTTAATCATAGATGAGATAAATTATTTCAATTCCCGAAAAAAGAAAAGCAGATGCAGATACAGCATAGTATAAACATTTTGATAAGCCCTTAAATTTATTTTAACTAAATTTATGAAAATATTCTGGTATGTAAAACAAAAATTTAACATCCTCCATTAGAATTCTCTTTAACAAAACAAAGGGCGATGAAGTAAAATTTGAGCAAGAGGAATCAGTTGAGAGAAAAAGCATACCTCTATTTTTACATTATAAAAACTTGTTTTTATAAGTTAAGCTAGAACTGCATATTGTCACTCAAAAGTATTAAAATTAATTTTAAAAATAAATATGCCTTGTGCAGGTTAGGAATGACTTAATGGAAGAACGATACCGACAACTTTTATTCACTACCAATATTTTAAAGTTGTACTAATAGAAAACTCGAATTACAGATTTTAACCTTATTCATGGGGGAACAAACTGAATCACTGATATGAACCAATTGATTAATTTTAATTAATAATAAATTTGCTTTAGAGAAATTATTCGTCTTTATTTTCTATATTGCGTGTGATGTAAGATATCAAAATACCAAAAACTCCATGCAGACTCCTTATTAAATGTTTCTTAATGAAAACATGGGCCCCATTTTAACCGCTTACTGTTATAATGAAAGTTTTTTGTAACAATTTTTATGACTTGCTAGCTGCTCTTAATTAATTAACCTGTCACATTCATGTTAATGCAATATTAAAAAAAAATTATTCATAACAACGAAGCCCTATTTTAAAAATTTTGGTTGTTCTGTAATCATAGCGCAAGTGTTAATTTGTTGGTAGTTCGGCTACCTCAAGATCTGGTACTACGTGTTCTTAGCACATAAAGCGGCTGCACTTTGCACTTTTGTAGTCGTATTTGCAAAATTTGAATTGAATTAAAAATTTTTCAATTGTTCCAAACATTTTGTTTGATTTTAAGCCCGAAATTTTGAAAAATTTTCACTGTAAACCTTTTGGTTTTTTTCCTCCCAAAACCGGCTTAAACTTGAAATTTAGGATGTCCCTCTTGAGATTTTAACTTTAAAATTTCCAATTTATTTTTATAAGTTTCATTTTAGTTTCAAGATTTTTAAATTTTTTGTAAAATTTTGACGATGTTTTCTCTAAATTTACATTTAACTCAAACTTTGAACGTTTCCTTAATAATCCAAAGTTAATCCCAAAATTTAGACTTTTGTCGAAAATTTTCCTCTTTTTTAAGATTAAAAGTTATAGCCGAAATGTCGCACTATTCGAAATTTGGAGTTTTTGTTTTAACTTCGAACGTTCTTGGAAGTTCGATTTTTCAATTCTCATATTTAAAATTAAACTAAAACTTTTAAATCCCTCGAAAGTTTTAGAACGTACGCGCCGTCAAAATAGAGGATTCATGGAGAAAACTTTGTTCACAGAGAGTAGCTCCAGTGTTAAAAACACGTATGTGCATATAAACGAACATAAACGTTTAGACCCAATATATTTTTAATAGTTACGTCATCTTCAATGTGGATAATCGTCTCTATTTGCAGGATATCGTGGTTGTAAACATAATGGAATTAAAAAGAATACTTTAAGATTAGGTAGCATTTTTAAATAAAAGTTGCTGAATCGTTAGAAATTCACATTTTCGGAGTAGTAACAAATATTTTTCAATAATTAAGGTTGGTTGGTCTCATTATGGAATTATTTTGAAATAAAACATCTGTTCTATAGGGTGATTCAATTTGTAATGTCATTAATTTTAAGAGAAGATAAAGAAAAATGAATATGATATGAATACGTGATGTGATCATTTTTTTTTGAGATATATTTATGCTGAGAAATATTTTCAAATCATATTATAAGCTCACTGACTTCAAGCGGCTAATTAATGTTACAGCTGTGCTATAGAATCAGAAGAGATCAAAACATTATTTAAGTTATATCTGATGGCTCACGGATAAAAATATACAAATCATTAAGTGATATTTTTGGCTGTTGCATGCTTTGCTTTTTCCCATAAAAATTGGTCGATAGCAATAACGATTTACCGAAGAAACAGTGTCGAATATTTAAAAAAAACGAATGCAACTGATATAAAGTGGTTGATACTCGAGAGATACTTTTTCTAACGACCATTACAAACATTTTGAGTTTTGTAAACACATGTCGGATATTTTTTAAACCATGTTCGTGTTGTTTACCTACGGATCATCTTTTTTTCCCCATAGATGCAAAAAAAACCTCAAATAGTTTGAGGAAATGAGTGTTTATGTCAGCACAATATAGTATATTTAGTTTAAGCACGCTGTGCCTACCTTGACAAATTAAATTTTTTGAGTTCAACCCAACAGCTGATAGATGTTTAATATGCTTAGAAATGCATTGAACATTAATTTTGTGGATGCGTCGATATAAAAATGTAAAATAGATTCAATTATTTTTTTATTAGTCCCAAGGAAAAATTTGTTTCCATTAATTAGGGATCGCCTGTCTACCGTATCTCTGCACTTGGTGACTTAATAACGTTATAAGCATCTGTTGACCTAGGTATGAAGTAAATCATTTATTGAAAATTAGTAACACTATTTAAGGGGCAATTTAGGCGTTGATTTTTGCCTCTTAAAAGATCTAATAAAACATATTTTCGATTTTCTGTCTTTTAACCCTAGAGTAGGCGCGTCATGTTTTGTAACACGATGAGGCGCACGCGGTATCACAGACCAATTCTAAAATTAATGTTAGTTTTTAACTTTTTTTGGTTCTATATAAGGATCTACAGCCTTATTTCAAAGCAAATATCAGGAACCATAATGACAAAACAATTTAACATGCGTGGGATGGAACGGTATCACATAATGCAAATAGTTATAACTTACAAAGAAGAAGAGAATCGTGATCTACAGCTACAGCCAAGCAACACTAAAAGCGCTGAGAGCTTGTGAAATAAGCTCTAGTACGGCCAAAGATTGTGTTGATAAGCTAAAAAACTTGGCACAGCACAATACAGTTATTACAGGATATACTTCTTCCAGGATTGGACCGTGTCAAAGAACTACTTAAAGTGTTGAACACTTTTAGTAGTTCTTTGACACGGTCCAATCCCGGAAGAAGTATATCCTGTACTGACTCTGGCCGTGGAAGCCTTCGTTATCACAATATAGTTATACTCCGATGGGTTGAGGCCCATCGGGGAATTGAAGGAAATGAAAGAGCACGCCTTCAAGCCAAAAGGGGAGCCGAGTTTCCTCTAGTAGAGCCGGAGCCTACTTGTCCACTTGCCTACAAAGCTGCAGAAGAGGTAATAAAGGAACTACTAAGGAAAGATCACAGCACTCACTGGAGGGGTGTCAACGGTCTGAGGCAATCGCGGAAGTTCATTGACAGACCATCAGAAAAGAGAGCCAGAGAACTATTACAGTTAAGCAGAAATCAGCTCAGGTGGCAGTTGGACTATTTACGGGACATTGTGCCCTAATTAAACATCTTACAACAATTGGTGTAAAAGAAAATTCTACTTATAGAGAGGAAGAAGAGACTCCTTTACACATATTAAGCGAATGACCGGCTCTGGCAAGGGATAGACATTCCAGCTTTGGGAATGCTCTGACTGAACAAAGACAATAGTGGAGACACCCATAAAGGAAGTTCTGAAATTCTTCAAAAGAACGGGCCTATTATGAGATAATCGTGGGGGGCACAATAAGCGAAAGTTTCAGTGCTGCAGGGATGATCGACCCCATAGTAATAATAATAATATAACTTACAAAAATGGGTATATAATTAATCAATTGATTAACCATCATATTTGTGATGTTATAATACTTAGTAGACCATAAATGAGAATTTTTGGCAAACTAGCGGCGGGTTAATAAGCCTCTCGAATACGTGGTTAAAATTAACTGACATTACAACTGAAACACTCTTTATATAAGGTGCCGCATTTCATTATAACCTGACGTTTTAATTTACCGTATAGAGCTATATTTATATTTCGACAACCTGTAACAAGCCAAGAGTCAGCCATATGTGGCAGAGTTGTGATTATTGTAATATTTAGAACGATTGAGTGGCAAACAATGTTAAAATCGCACGGTAGAAATGGTACATTTTGACAACATATAAACCATTTAGATCAAATCGTCGGTCAGTAGTCTAATTTAAACCTCAATATTTCCTACTGGTGTGAAATTAACCCACGAGGGTCAGTAAACATTTTGTTTTAGTTTGATCTTTTGTTTAAAGTGGATCACACACTCAAGAAAATCCTTAAGCGGATCAAATTCGGGGCACCCAATCACCTGCTGGCAGCTTTTCGTGTAAAGCGAAGAGAAGGCGCTTGACGTTCCGGAGTCGTTTCTTTAATATTTTCGGAATTCAAATTTGTTTATCCATCTAAATACACGGAATGTGTCCATAGTATTTTCAAACGGGGTAAAATATTTCGACTTGTCGTTGCCGTCTACGGTCCACCGATCGCCCGATGAAGTGTGAATCACTATGAATTTTCCCATTGATGAATATCGCGTGCGTAACATATTAAAAATTTTGTTATTGGTCAATTTACCCACATGACCTTCAAAAAAAAATTATTGAAGATGTAATTTTCATTAAGCACTTAACATAATACATGACGTTAGTAATTTTGGTATTTATGGACTATTATTCTTAATGTGTCCTGTCAATGTTTGCTATTTTTTATACATTATTCTGAAATTTCAGAACATGACTTATTAATAACAACGAGTTTTAACCTGAAATTTGCAATTTTCGTAGTTACATAATTTTTATTCCGTCCATCTATTGTTGTCAAAATGTGCCCTTCTTCTTACTTGTTGAGAAGCTGAGTTACTTGAACAAAATACGGAAAATTTTATGGAGTAATGTTTTTGTAGAAAATTTATATTCTAGGAATCCTTTATATTTAAGCACCCCAAGATGGAAATTTTCAATTTGGGCAGACCACAAATTCACAACATAATGCATCCTTTCTATTCTAAGAACGATTTGTTTATTTCTTTTCAATGTTGTTCTGACCTTTAGTGCCTTTTTCAACTTTATTCATAGAATATATGTATTTTCAGTAATATCATAGGTTCCCGTTAAGTAGTTTAATTCATGGATGAGTGTCAGATATTGCAGATTTTCTATTGCTGTTGTTGTTTCTTTAAAGTTTGGAGTATAACATTTTAAGAAATTCGTTGTACATACATGACCAACCTCATTCATAAAACATGCTAATAACATTTGCAAGGCTACATGATTTGTTTGTTACATTTGCTGCAGTGTACAGGTTCAGTTATTATGTCATTAATTGTAGTAAAATGATGCGAATAATATTTAGAAAAAGATAAATGCTTATATATAAAGTAAAAAAATTAAATCATATTTTATTCATCTTTTCAAACTCTCGCTGATCCTTGGCAGCCTTCATTCATAGATAATTCTGATATCAATTACAATAAACGTAACGTAGGTTAGATGAAGTTGGTCATTTTGATTATTTGCTGTAAAAGTGTTACACAGGGTGAATTAGAAAGAATGGATCGGCATTAAACTGAAGATACTGGACACAAAAATTATGATTGAACTCAACATGTTTCATTCTAAAATTTTGAAATAATGTTGATAGTATTAATCTAAAAATTAGCTGTTTTATCTTTTTTTATGAGAATATTATGAATGTTAAGTTTATTTTGATGTTTTTTTAGAGGGCACTAGTTGTACCATATTTTCGTAAATGCAAACATGTTTTTTATCTGTTGAGTTATGCTTAAAACGAGTCCAAAATCTAAAAGATTTGGAAGACCTAAACCAGATTACCTTTATTTTAACTGCGGTTTGACAAATTAAAAAAAATGTTTTATTAAACGTACTCTACTAACATTGTCAAAATAGGCTTAAATTTTGTACAAAATATTAAACTTCCAATTTATACTATTAAAAACTTTCCCATTTATTTAGAAATTTTGGAACGAAATTCAACAAGCTGTAAATCAGCGACATTGTTACAAGGCATATTGAACTTAGACATAATATTTTGATATCTAGTGTCTCGAGTTTATTGTTTGTGCATTATTTATAATTTCTGACCCATCCTTTATATTAACAAAATAGTTTTTCTTTCGTTTTCCTTAAAGAACCTTTTTATGAGAATGATTCATGTTTTTTATGTTACTAGTTACTACATAATATTTAATCAACATTGTTAATAACTATTTCCCACGATGTATACGGATTGTTATGTTATTATTATTATTTTAGTGGTTTTCTGGTATTAACCCGTATCACCCATTAGAACTATAAAATTTTTAATTCTTAAACCTTGTACTTTACGTATACCAATTACTTTAAATAACATTAGATTACGCTTGAATCCTAAACTAGTCTTAGAGTAAATTTTTATACTAAACAAAAAACAGTGATAAAGAGAGATATATACAAGTAAAATTATATAATTAAACAGAATTATTAAAAAGGCTGGATGAATGAATATTGCCATTTAATAGTGAAAAAAAAATCAAATATTTTCTAATATGTATAGGAACCCCAGAGTATCTGTGTAAGAACTTTAACAGTATTATTTATTATGAATGTATCTTGGAATAAAATACATATCTGTCAACAATGAAACATTTATTTTATTAGACATCAACAACATAACAGTAATTGTAGAAGTTTTTTGTTATTCTTTTATCCTACATCTAAAATGTTTGAAGTGAAATGAAATATAGGAAGAAAATAGTAAAGAAAGAAAAAACGGAATAGAGAAAAGAAAGAAAAAGCGGAGTTAGAGAAAAGAAAGAAAAAGCGGAATAGAGAAAGCAGATATGATTGAACAAGAAACAAAAAAGTAGATTTTAGTGGAAGAATGAAATGAACAAAAAACATCTTTCATGATATATAAAATAGAAATATATTATCTAAGCTATCAAAGGTTTACTGAGTGATTCTGTTTGGTTTTTATTATTCTTAAACAAAACCAAAGAAGGATTTAACATGTCGTAAAGAAATCATAGAATGAGAATATTAATGAGCATTTAAATAAAGCGCCTTACGTGTTGGTTACTATGAATAAAAGGTCTCTCAAAACCTAAAGGTACGGAACTAGTGCTGAAAATCAACTAAACATATTTGAGAACGTGTGAAACAGTTTAAAGAATATTATTCTTTTTTTTTTCCTTCAAATTACACCAAACAAAGTTATGAAACATTTTAATTTCTGTTATATCATGAAAGAATTAAAAGAAGTATGGATGAAAGCAATGAATCTACATACATGATCTTTACAACAGGTAAAGAATCTGACTAAATTGGTACAGCCTTCAAAATTTTCAAATAATTGCCCATTAATCTCCTTGTGCTTTATTGTTACTAGTGGTGAGAACTGACGGGAAAATCAGCATGCCACCCAAATGATCCATGCTCCCCTGTATGTGCTCCAAAATCAACAGCGTCATGATGGTCATGATGATGGTGGTGCGCCTGTCTTTGTTCTCGTAAGTTTGCTGCTGGATAAGGAACTTGGTTTTCCACTGACACCGGATTTGCAAAAGTCAAGGAGCAAACTAAAGCCATAAGTATCGTTAACCGTAACTAGAAGATACTCAATCAGAACTTGCACTATGCACACTCTTGGATAAATGAGACAAATTTAATAATTGTGAACACTTACCAACATTGTTGCTTCTTTGCTTAAAATACCAAATAAACTGTAACTGCTTAAAAGTTTCATTATCTATATATACAGAAAGTAACACTTTCCCTAACCACAAATTCACTAATATTAATGGTTTTTATGAGAGACTCAAATCGGCGTTTCATTGAATGATTTGTGCCATTATCTTCCAGCGTAATGAAGCGTGCGTTTTTTTATTGAAGCAATTACAAATTATTAAAGCTGATTTCTATTTGTCTTCATTAGTTTACAAGTAGTGTGTAAAAACCACATTTGTCTCACAATTTCATCATACATTTTTTGGGTAAAAGTAAATAAAGATATTTTTGTTTGTTTTCTCTCTTATGGTTGAGAGTATTCAAGACAAATATCGATTTCACTTTTCTGTAGTACTTCTTGTTCTTTAAAAAGCACAGATAATATTATAAACATTAGAAGCGAAGAATACTTGCAATAATTTTATTTTACAATATATGTATGCCACTAAAAAGATTCTGCTAGAAAGAAAGCGAAACTTTAAGCTCAACATACGATAAGTACAGGACACAAAATTAACATTGAAAATTTAAAATTGTCAAGATCGGTTAAAAATAATAAAGAACTAGATGTATATGAAACAATTTACATCAATCAGAGGTCAGAGACCCTTAATGGGGATAAGGAAGCACCTGTTGGCCTCTAATTTATTGAAGATTATTTGTGGTAGGTCAAAATGACATGCATCAGGTGTTTTAAACAATTAGAAATAAGAAAGAAAGCAAAAAACGGCCAGTATCGATTTGAATCTCAATACAGATGATGTCGATGCTTTTTTTGATAATTAATTAAGATTTAATGCTCTTGAAAATGCTATTTCTGGTGGCGAAATACGTATCGCGTAATTACTTGTTGGTAAAAGGATAAAACCTTCTATGGACGACCTATCTGACTAATCTCGAAAACGTCGGTCTGGATATCAATTGAACAAAAATAAGTGGAAGCTCCATCTTGCATGAAGTAGTAGTGCTGCAGAAATCTAAACAACATTGGAACCTTCAAACTCGAATATCACAAAAACAATGTGGGATAGCAACTTTTATAAAGTAAAATGTGTTGGAAAATAAAAAAAATTAAAAAAAGTTGTAATGTTTTTGACGTATATTTTCTCTACCTCAGCAGGTGTTTTTATGAGCTATAACAAAAATGTAAACATATTTGAAGTCCTCAACTGAAGCAGGACTAAATCCCAAAATGTGGTATGGATACTAGTATTTATTAAGAAATAAATGAAAAAATAATAAAATAATATTTTACATTTAACACAATGTGTTGAAAAGCTGTTCAATAAAAAGCATAAATTTCGAATTTAAAGTCAAAACTTCAAGAAAACAAAGTTGAAATTTCAAGAAAAAACTACAGATTTTGAGTTAAAAGTCGAATTTTATGAAAAGAAAAGATTTTCAGCGCAATCGAAATTTTAGGAAAAAATCAAGTTTTTCTTTAAAATTCTAAATTTGGAGAAAAAATATGAAAACTGCAGCGTGTTTCTAGAGATCTAAATTTTAAAAATAAATTTCTAACAATCCTTTCAAAAATTGGAAAAATCCGAAAGTTTCAGCAAACCTTTAATTTTTACTTCCACGTTTGTATTTTTTTTTCGACTTTAAAAACTAAGTAAAAAGTACGAATCCGTGATTCGAGTAAAAAAGAGGAAACTGGGTTCTCCTTAGCCAAATATTGAAATTTCAATTATTTCCTTTGATTTTCTAATATAAACCCAACATTTTGAAAAAAAAGAGAAAAAATCGAAACTTTCGGATTAACACAACAGAAGTTTAAAATTTGTAACAAAAACTTCTCGAAATTTCGAACAAAAATACGACATTTTAAAGTCAAAATTGTAAAAAAAATGGCTGAAAAGTTTCGAAATTTGGAAATTAGTAAAGTAGAAACTAGAAACATAAATAAACTCGGAGAGTTTCGAATTTGATCTTGAAATTTTGGAAAAAATCTCGCAATTTTCGGTTAAAGCTTTATCCATTAATTCTCATGTACAATCGAAGTATTAAAAGATAACTGAAAGATTTACAGTGCAAATTGCAAACTTGAAATTTTAAGATAAGTCTCATTTGTGAAAAACTAATTGTCAAAATCAAACCAAAATTTCTAGAAAAAATCTAAATTATAAGTTTATAATCGAACATTTACAAAAAAAATAAGAATTGAAATCGAAGTTAAAAGTCGAAAATTCTCAAAAGGAAATGAATCCTTTTCAAAGAAATTGTTGAAGATAAGCAGGGACCAGTCCGTTCCATTAAAATTGAAATTTTACACTTTCAATTTGTATTCTCTTCTTTTGCTTGCATTACAAAATTTACGTTTATTGTTTATTTTGGGATCCTCATGAATTCGATTTAAAAGTGAGTTAAATAATAGCTTAGGTTGATACCTTCAAGTTGAGCATAGTTTTAATTTTGGAGATATGACGAGTCTAATCTATTAGTTGACTTGTTCTTGGCAATCTAGTTTATTATGTTTAAAAGTCTTAAAGTCGCAAAACGTATCATTTGTAATGTAAACTCTTTTGTAATTTTCGAATATATCAGCGTATTTTATTTAAAAAACACTAAAAAACAATTTTTTTTTACTTTGCAAATCTCCGTAGGTACTCCAAACCTTTGAATTAAAAATTAAAAGGAAATACAGTGAATTTTTTTTTAAACTTGACATAGGCCAACTTTTTATTTGAAATAATAGACTAGTACTTTCAATTGCAAAGTTGTAGGAAATAGCTTGACTAAGAAAAATGTACCAAAAAATCTTTCCTATGCTGCCATATTTCTTCAGTAGATACTAAAACAATATTTTTTTATGGCAACACTGCATTTTTTTTACATATTTTGATAAATCTTCAAATTTTAAACAAAAAATTTTCTGTCACATTTTTTATTTGAAGTTGCCGTTTTCGAATAATCAGCAAAAAAACTAAAATAAGTTTCAGTCGATAGGAACTACAAAGCTTACATAACAATAGTAGGCATCGAAAATTAAACAAAAATTGCATTGTTTGAAAGAAGTCTTCATAATTATGCTATCATTGTGATATTTGAAAGATGTTGCATTTGAATGTGTGTAGATTTTTAAAAACTTGAACTTGGCTAACTCTTTTATTTTAAATGACAGACTAGTAATTTCAATTGCAGAGTTGTAGGAAATAATTTGACTAAGTAAAGTGTGCCAATAAAACTGTCCTATGTTGCCACATTTCTTCGTTAAATATTAAAACAATATTTTTAAATGGCAACACCGCACTTTTTTAACATAATTTAATAGATCTTTAATTTCCAAACAAAAAGTGTGTTGTTACGTTTTTTATTTGGAGTAACCATTTTCGAACAATCAACTATTATTAAATAACAATACTTACAACTTTTTATTTTTTGTTTTTATACACATTCAAGTGCAACAGTTTTCAAATATCACAATGACAGCATTATCATGAAGGTTTCTTTCAAATAACACAATTTCTGTTTAATTTTCAATGCCTATTATTGGTATGTTAGGTTCTTTTAATTTCTGCCAATTGCAGATTATTTTAGTTCTTTGGTTGATTTTTCGAAAACGGCAACTTCAAATCAAAAATTTGACAGAAAACTTTTTGTTTAGAATTTGAAGAGCTATCAAAATGCGGTGTTGCTATTTAAAAAAATATTGTTTTAGTATCTACCGAAGAAATATGGCAACATAGGAAAGATTTTTTGGTACATTTTTCTTAGTTAAGCTATTTCCTACAACTTTGCACTTGGTAGTACTAGTCTATTATTTTAAATAAAAAAGTTGACCTATGTCATTTATTAACAAATATTAACAAAACTATGTTGTATATACCATAAATCTATTAAAAATTCGGTATTGTTGCACTAATGAAATGTATTTCAATGTTAACATTAGCTTTATTAGTTATTATTTAATGTTTTAATACCCATGCAGGTCGTGCGGAAAAAAATGTGCGTATATTTTAGGAGGTAAATCCTTAGGCAGAATTAAAAAAAAATTGTTCTGTAGAGGGTCCAGAAAAACCCCTAAGGGACCTAGAGCATTTCGAAAATGACACAAAAAATGGTTTTTTTAAATATCTCGAAGCCTATTCAAGATAAATCGATAAACTTTTGCATATATGAATTATTTTCTACCGCAAATCCATTGATGGTATTAGAAAATTTAAATCAACACCAAAGACGTAGAACCAAGGGGCGTCGATAAAAAAATGAACAATTTAAAATTTGTTTAAAGTTCAGCATAATTGACTTACAAAATAGCATTTACCTTGGAAGCGATACATCAGCAAGATGATTTTTGTAACGTGAAATGTACAAAGACACACGCAAATGTTATATTTGTATGGTAAATTTCAATTTATTTTAAAAAAAATATATTTTCAATGTACTGATTTTTCGTATTAGCGGGGTGGCGAATTAGCGGGGTGTCGGATTACCGAAATTACGCATAAATTCGAAAAAAACTACAATTTTGTTAAAATCGTTCATATTTTCGAATTACGGTCTCATTTCGGTAATCCTACACGTTCGTAATCCGTTATGTCAATTTCAAAAGTCGTCGAAAACACGAATTTAGAAAAAAAATTAAAACAACTTAGACAATTATAGTATACACATTTTCACATATTCAATTTGATTTCAGGCAAGCAGTTTAAATTGGCGTTTTTTGGTTACGCGAAACCATTCATTTGTCCCCTATCTCTAGTCGCTTAATTCGGCTAAAGAAATTTTCACTTCAAAAAATAGAATTACTGCGTGTTTCAATTTCAATTTCAATTTTTGATATTTGGCATTTTTTAGGTGCTACCTAATATAAATTATAAATGTAGTAGGGTTAACAATTTCTAAAATAATTTTTCTTACAATAAATATTAATAGTTTCGTTTTCGATGTAGTTTGTTTTATGTAACAAGAAAACTTTACATGTTTTAACTTTTTTTGCCCATTTTTGACAATAGATAGGATCAGTCTACTATAATATGCTATTGAGCTTTATGTTACAACAAAAAAATATATTTTTTTGTTGGTCAGGGTAATTATATTAATAAACACTGTTCATTTCTTCCCAAGGAAATTTACTGTACCTAGACATTTAATAACATTTACATCTTTAATATTATTTATATGTATGACTTGTATGAAGATAAATGATAAATTTGATAAATGGAATCAAGATGGTAAGGAAAAAATAATACGTTAATCAAACATCCCGCTTCTAGAGATATCCGGTTCAACTGCTCAGGGTCGCCAACAATTTCATATCAATTTTCACTAGATATGTCAGCGTAATCTTTCTTTATTTCCGTCTGTGTCAGGACACACATTAACGAAATGGTAAATATAAATCTTCTACGAAAATCTCAGATTTCCTTATTTAAATGCTTCTAAAATAAGTTATTTTGTTCATCCAAACTTGATTTCATAATATGTTTTTATAAATTTTTATAATTTTACTAGTTTTAAAAAACTAACCTCAAAGTTGTACCTCATGGGGCTAATTTTCATGTGTTTTGAATTTTTAGACTTGTAAGAGGCGTAATGGGGGTCGTTCTAAACACGGCCGTGGACACGTTAAGCCAGTCCGCTGCACCAATTGCGCCCGATGCGTACCAAAGGATAAGGCTATAAAAAAATTCGTTATCCGTAACATCGTCGAAGCCGCCGCTGTTAGGGATATAACCGAAGCCTCAGTTTATGCCCGTAAGTAGACCTTTTTTTTGCCTGAGCTTGATTTTTATGAGATATGTTGCAGAATATGTCCTCCCTAAACTGTACGCGAAGCTCCACTATTGTGTATCCTGTGCTATTCACAGCAAAGTTGTAAGAAACAGAAGCAAGAAGGACAGAAGAATCAGGACTCCACCCCAGCGTAATTTCCCAGGAAGGGATAACAACAGGGCCCAACAAGCCCAAAGGAAGTAAACTTATTGTTAATGTCAAGTTTATAATAAAAAAGTAGGATACATTTCAATTTTTCTTTAACCTTGCATATTTTGAATAAGTAGCTTTGATTTAATAATAATGTTCATCAATGTTAAGTTTGTGCAGTGATCGAGATTTTTTAAGTATATTAATCTGCATTATTGCTGTTATATACCAGTGTGTTGCATCAACAGTTTCAAATTTCACCTCGCTCGACTACCTTTAATGCAATTTAATTTGACCATCCCAACTGTTAAAAGGTGAGTTTCAGATCTGTAAAATACGCAGATGCACAAAATTTTTGAAACATCGATACCGTATTCAATTAATGTATCAAGAAACATATATTGATGTGTTTTGATACATTGGTAAATATATTTCGATATTCGATGTATCGTACATGACAGACTTTTACTGGTATACTGATATTTTAATACAAATTCATCCATTTAGCAGATATATCTTAATAAAATTATATAAATGTTATATATATGTTTATGGAAGTTTCTAAAACAGCATGTGGCAGTGTTTGTCGTGGAATTGCGCTCAAATTAATTTTCAAAAATTCCTTATTCTTGGAATTTAAACATTATATATTTGAGGCTGCTGTGTCTTAATCTTTACTTTTCGGCTTTTTTCTCATAATTACAAGTTTAAATTTGAAATATTTACTTACCTTTTTCCTAAAATTCCGATTTGAGATTTTGATTTGAAGTTTTTATTTTATGAGTATTATTGTTATTGTAATGTTTTTTTAATTTTGATTTTTGAGCGCTTCTAAAGTTCTGATTTTTTATTCTCCCTCTAAAATGTCCAAATTCATCATGTTGATTTCTTGCAGAAACTTATTTTTCGAAATAGTTAACGCCTACCTTAGACTAATCAACAGTTACATTTTTCATTCTTGTTATTTTGAGGAGTTGTTTTTTTGGGCGACAAAAATTGTTTGTTTAAAATACGAAAAAAGAAATTGAGGATTTTTTTTCTGATTGATAAAAATTATTTGGTCGAAATACGAAAATCCCCAGATCGAATAGCTTAATTTCGCTCATGCTGAACTTGAAACCTTGCGGTGGCATATTGCCCCCACCCCCGCAAGGGGTGACCGTACCTACGGCAAGGAGCCATTTGTTAACCTTCAGTATGATGTATTATCCATTTTGCAACCTAAGCAATCATTAATGGTCTTGTAGTTTTTGGAAATAATATAAAAGTGATTCAGAGTGATAAGAAGTTTGCAAACACCAAAATTAATAAAAAACATTAAATGGAATGGTGTATTTTTATGAGGTAATATGAAAGGGAGATAAAATTACCTTTCCATCAATACCTTAATATGTGGAGCTATCCCTCATAGCAGTGATCGACTGGCTGCTGCCTTCAGAGCTGTTTGTAGGGCCGATGCCCTTTATTGTTAGCATCGACATCGACGATTTATACCTTTTCCTAAAACTTCGATTTTTATTTTTCGAAATTTAAGCATCAATCTCTTCGAGTGAGTTTAACCTAACATACTGCATTAAATAAAATAATTTTGAGATATTTTCTCGAAATTGTTACATCTTTCGCAAAATTTCACATTTCAAACAAACAATCAAACTCAAAATTTCCACCCATTTTCAAGCTTCAGACTTCAAAACTTGTCGAAATTTTGACTTTAAACAATTAATTTTATATTTATCTATAAATTTCAACTTTTTTTTTCGAAATTTCTACCTCAGTCTTTTTGATATGTTTCTTTACTTCGGTTTTTTTAAGTTCAATCGATAAAGCACTCCGAATATAAAGCATTAAATATTTTCTCCTAATTTAGGGAACATTTTTTTTTAAATTAAAGATTTTTTCGAAATTTTAAATCTCAGTATTCAAACTCCATTTTTTACATTTATTTCCAAAACCTATAAAGATCTCAACAGTGTTTAGACCTTTGATTTTTTAAAATTTCGAGAATTTTTTTCTCAAAAATAAAACAATTATTCAAAATTTTACCGTGAAATGAAGAATTTTAATTCTTTTCTGATTATTTTGATTTTTTGCAAAATTTCGTTTTTAACCTCGAAATGTCCACTTTTGTTTCGAATTTTTTTCATACTTCAACTTTAAAGGCAAATTAAAAAAAAATCAGATCGAGTTGTCTAAAAAACTTTTTTTTTATTTTGATCTTTTTCTTGAAAATTCAAGTAAAAATTTGAAATACATAATTTTTTTTTTAATTTTAGAAAAAGTATTTATGGTACAAAACCGAAGTTTCTAGGATAATATAGACATTTTGAGATTAAATTCGAACTTACGAGAATCTCAAAATTTCGAGATTAAAGTTGAAATTTCATCATCATAAACTTATGATTAAAAAAAAGATTAGTTTCCAAAAAAGATGTAAATTTGGAGATTAAAATCGACATTTCTAAGAAAATTAGAAACCTTAGAAAAAGGTAAAATTTTGAGATTAAAGTGAAAAATTTGGAAAAAAGTAAACCGTTATTGTACTCAGATTTTTGACAAAAAATTCAAAATTCTGAACAGAAAAAGAAATAACATTTATAAAAATAGAGCCAAATTTTCTGTCGGAATTTTATTTTTTCACAATTTTGAGTCTTAATTTTAAACGGTAGAAAGAAAAGATAAAAAATTTAGTGCTTTAAAGTAAAAAAAAATTAAAATTAAAAAAAAACTAATTTGTAAAAAAAACTTGCACACTTTAAGTTTGAAAGTATGAAGTAAATTTCAAGAAACAAATCAAATTTTTAAGTTAAATTAATGAATTAATGATTATTTTAAAAAAAAGTACAAATCATTTGTAAACTAAAAGTAAACACCCTGTGATGTAATTGCAAGTAAATTGAAAATTTACTTATTTAATTTTATGAAAAAATCGATTAAAGATTGTGAAATTTCTAAAAAAAATCTTCAACATTTCAACAAAAAAATCGTCAACATTTCAAAAAAAAATTGGAATGTATGGAAAATTTTCGATTTTAAACCTAAAATTTCGAAAAGAGAAACCATTTTGAAATTCAAGAGAAAATAAGACAGTCAAATCCGAAGACGTAAAGTGGAAATTATTAGCAAAAGATACATTTCAAGAAAATGGAAACTTCTAGAAAAATATCGAAATATCTAATCAAAAATAAAAATTTTCGGGAAAAAGTAAAAATTGCCAGTTTAAACCATAATTAAAAATATCCATTGATTTGTGTTATTTATAACTAGATTAATTTAAGAAAAAATTTTATGTTAATTTCTACAATGGTACTCTCGTCATCGTCATTTTACAAAAAAACATTAATAAACCTATAGTTTTGGGAAAATAATCTAAATTTTAAGAACTGAGCATTTATAGGGCAGATTTTCAAGTTTTCATTCTTAAAGTTTAAAAAAAATATATTTCTAAATCATAATAACAATTTCAAAAAATCGAAATGCTAAGAAAAAGCTAAACTTTTGCAAAAAGTCTAAAAAAGCTATTAGAAATAAAAAAATTAAGAACGTCATAGTTTTGAATCTAAAGTCGTAATTTCGCAAAAAAGGTTAAAAACTCTAGAAATGTCAAAACTTGGAATTTAAAAGTCGAAGCATTTTGGCATAAAATAAAAATTTTATGTTTGGAAAAGAGAAATGTAATTAATTTTTTGTATTTATTAAGGCAGGGAATCAACGAAAATAATTTAGAATTGTAAGTTTAAATTCAAAATTTTGATTAAAAAGTCAATATTTTCCTGAAAAGCCCGGGATTTCTTAAAAACATATACTCTTCAGAAAATATCAATTATAACTTTCGTACGTTCGTTTGTTTTTATTATTAGGTAACTAAAATGTGTGAGGAAATATGGTATGCATCCCGTTTTGAGAAAAACAAAAAAATGCCCTGAATCACCAATATTTTTTCTCTGAAAACAGGACGCATATTTGTCAGGGCCGCTGACTGAGGTAGCCGCCCACAAAATTTGGAGCCAGTCCGTCCCTGCCTGCTAGTTTTCATGCAAATGAAATTTCAAATAACAGTTTTGTTTTTAACTTTTTGGTAATCACAACTATGATTATTTTTAATTATTGAGAATTAAATAATTAGTTGGTATAGGAAAGCGTAAACAAATTGTTTATATTTGTAAATAATCAGGCGAGTGTGTGCGAAAAATGAATATTTCATCTAAGTACATGAAAACTTTTAAAAGGAGCTCCACCTAATGTAGTCCTGTTGGAAAAGTAATTCTATTCGCCTTTCATACTAGCTAATAAAATATGGCATTCTGTTTAAAATTTTTTAGTAATTTTTGGATTTGCAAACTTTGACAACTCTGTATAATTGACATTTTTAACCCTCACTGTGTGGAATTCTTCAATATTCATAGCTGTTAAACTCTATTAACGATAAATATAACAAAGATATTAAAAATTCCAAGACGTTTCTTTAAATATTTGCTGCGACCCACCCTGGTTTCGCTTTTCAGCGTGGTCGGCGGTTATACCGATATAACCGTGGACAATACTAAAAAGCGAAACCAGGTCCGATTATAGCAAATATTTATAGAAACATAGTGGAATTGTTATTATTTGTTGTATTTATCATTAATAGTTTAATAGTTATCACTCAGTCAGTATAAGTAAAAAATGTACATTTGTTTCTGTAAAATTATTTCACAGAAAATGATTTATGTATACCTTATGGCTATAGCCACATTAATTGAAACAAAAGGTAGGAAGTTAACCATTTCGTCTAATTTAGAATTATTCCATAATTTGAGGACAAAGAATTATAACTATAAATTTTATTTCCTGAACTTAGATTTAGAATTATTATTAGGTAAATAAAACACAAGTTAACAATAAAATTCACTTTACAACCAATTGAATATAATTTTTAACATTTTAATCAATAATTTTCCATGTAAAACACACTTACAACATCTGACCTTTAGAACACCATACTACTGTGAATAATAAATTTGTAATACCAAATTTCAATCATCTAAAGCATTCTCTTACATTCAAAAATTATTTGTACTTGAAAAAATGGGTAATAATTTAATTAATCCTAGAAACTACTACAAAGGACTCATTTTAAATTACGGCTTATCCAGTGCATGCTTTAAATTTTTTTCAAAGAGTTTCTGTGAATCTGAAAATCCTTGTTTTGTCTTCCCAAACGAGTTAGGACCTGATGAAGTAGGTGTTTCCCTGAAATAAATAAAAAGAATATTTAAGACAAAATTATTTTTAACAAGCGTTTCTTACTGATCCCCTGTATTCTCATTATAAGGGGACTCTACTGCATTGTTTAAACAACTGTTTTACATAATTCTTTAAGGACATTTTTTAAGTAAAAAAAATCTAATTTGCCCTGATTAGAGATTGATTCAAGTTTCGGTTTTACTTGGTTTCATTTTACAATCTTTGAAATCAATTTTTTTTTTGGTGAAACGGACTGGTCCTTGGTTATCTTCAAAACTGAAATACAAATCTTGTTCCCCGAAACCAAGAAAGATTAAAAAACACAACAAAGGTTGCTCTCTCTGAAGATGATAGCTTGGCTATCGAAAGAAGTTAGCGAAACCTTTTTTGTGTTTTTTTAATCTTTCTTGGTTTCAGGCGACAAGATTTGCATTTCAAATTAAATTTTAACAAACAACTTAAAATTTTAAAGTTTAAACAGAAAACTTCTTTTGAGTTTAAAAATTAAACATAGAATTTTGAGAAAACAATCCAAACAACTGTTTTCAAAAAATTTTTTTCAGAAAAACGTGGGCATATTTCGAATTTAAAAATGCAATGTAAGAATCGTTAAAAAGGTCAAAACTTTAGGATGAAAGTGAAATTTGATAAATTAAATTAGTATTTCTAGAAAAAGTTTACAATTTCAAAATTTTGGAGAACAATGCTGTAGTTTTAAATTCTGAATTTTACAAAGAAACTCAAGTTTATCTTTTTTTATCATATCCGGTTACTTCTTCTAGAACTCTTCATTCTTAGACAACTTGTTAAGAAATATCACTCTAATAAAAGGAACTAATACTGTGCAACTGCGGAAGCAAAAATATGTAACAAATAATGTCTAAATACGAGTGGAACTAACATAACACCAAAAAGAGAGTTTATCTAAATAAAGATGTAATTCTTTAGATTTCACAGCATGCATATTTAAATAACCAAATCCACACACAACTTTGATAAAGGTTAAACAGTTATCTATTGGTCTCAAATTTGTTTAATTAAAATCAATACCTTCCTATATTCCTCATTCTCATTTTAGCTTCTGGTGGCATCTCTTCTGGTTCTTCGTCGCTATCCTGATTAAATGCAGCGGCTACGGTCATCTTAGGCTTATTATTTGGTTTCTGGGCGTTTAGTTTCATTTGGATTCCCACGCTTTTCAGTCTGTTTTTGGCACCTAGGCCCACATTCTCAATTTTTTTCTCATCTTTTCTCTGAGGTGATCTCGATCGAGACCTGTCCCTCGACTCTTGATTTGTGCCTAATAAACACTGACAAATTTAAACATTTTAATATAAACTCGAAAGTGGAGCATGCAAATCTTATATGCTTACGGTGTGAGGTTAGGGATTTTAATTTGACGCTAATTTGGTGAACTTACTTTTGCTCATTTTAGTTAAAAGCCGAAATTGCACTGCAATAATAATGCTTCTGGTATTATATTTTGTTTTCTAATTTGTAATCCGCATTTTTTTAAAGCTAATTTGTCTATCTGCCACAATCTATGGATTTTAATCGAATAATTTTGTAGGAACATAGATGCATAGATCACTAGACCATAAAGACATAGAATAAAGAAAAAGGCAGTTTCGCCAATCTTGCCACCTGTCAGAAAAACTCGAAGATGACCATTCATAAACCACTAACAATCATTGAACTCTATACGAACTGGAAGGGACTCGTGCCGTATCTGCTACCGAAGCAAAGTGAGGCAGGGGCAAACAACAAGGATAGCTTTATGAAAGACGTATTTCTATCCTGTGTTAACTTGTGAGTAGCATAGTGGTTTGTGCGTCGAGCTGTATAAAATCCAGGTATAAATAGGTGATACGCACCTGTGTAGGACTTATGTTTACTAGAGATGCACGTGAGATGTAGTAAATGTTCGATACCCTGCCTTGCTGTATTTTTGTACCAATTAACGATTAATTCTGGTCCCAAGAAAGTTGCATCTACCCTGAATAGATATTTCAGAAAAACGCGCCCAAAATTTCTGCTGACATAAGAACTATGTATTTACATATATCATTAAAAAAGGAATAATCCTTTAGTAAATTTATTATTAAAATTGTATCACTACGTTAAAAAAGAGTTAAAATAGATTCATTCGAGTAAAAAAACACATTTACTGCATTCAAAGCATGCATAATAAATTTTATTTTATTCATACATGATATTAAAGCACTGAACTAAATACTGTGTCTTATAAATTACCTCTACCATATCGGAAATTAATCAAATGATTACGCGATATGGATTTCGCCAGCAGAACTGGCATTTTGAAGCGTACTAGTCTTAATTGATTAGCTAATCAAGTAAGTAAAGGAGTAAATCCTTCTATAGACTCATACATGATATTACAACAAAACAGCACTATTATTTAAATACACAAATCTTTCAACTGATCATTTGTATTGTGCTTCAGCAATAAATATTAAAAAATTTACCAACATGTTTACACGCGGCGGTTTACTTCACGCATCGAATATTGTTTATAAAATTGTGCATTTTGTAGAGAGACAAGTTCGCTATTTTCAAAAGAATACTGATCTCATGAACAGCAAAATAAATATTAGAGCACGATTAGAGAATGTAGCAATTAATAATTTTGGCACCAAGGTACATTTATTTAAACCGAAACACCCGGTAACAGAGGAATATTTGTCCGAAGACTTGCATGAATTACATATAATTAGAAGTGTTGTAAACTTATTTTTAAAATGTAGACTTCATCACCAGGCAAAACTGACTAATTTAAAATTGAATGGAAAAGAGGCTTTTGTCAGACAAAAAATGACCAAACTGATTTTATTTAACAACTGTTGACTGTTTTATTGTATTATGTTTTATAATGTATATATTAGATGTAATAAAATTACTTAGGGGACAAACGATTGAATAGCAAATATTATTTTGTCAAAAGATGCCCTTGTAGTATTATCTACCTACATTTTATTGTTTAAAATATTATAGCTCTGTTTTAGAAATTCTCTCTGAGTGGGGTAAGTAATAGATTAATACATATCAAAGAATTGCTTGTGATATGTTGTTTTTATGTAATAAATCTCAATTTTTATTAACTGGAGTTCTTCAAGCCCATAAGAAATAGTGTGCTAGAGAGAGCGCGAAATACGTCACTAGTGCGGGTTGCATAAAAAAATATTTGCCTCAGTCGCGTAACACGGCGTGCCCGTTCCAGTTCGTATAGAGTTCAATGCTAACAATATAGACCGGCAACACAAATTGCACGATTTCGCTAGTTTGCGGCGGTCGGGTTAAACTCCCTATCGTAAGATAGCGCTCATAGCTGGTTGTTTTCGTTAGCACTTCCCGCGTTTTCGATCATAACAAATGACAAATTTCAACAGACTAATGGCGGCGACGCGACCGTTTTGTTTTCAATCTGTCAATTAGGAAATTTTTATTTTATTTTCATCATGAATTATGATTTTATGGAAATGCTCTCAATACTACATGTTATGCACTGCTGACGAGCTCAAATGAGAGTGAAACATCGATGTCCAGTGCTACAACCTCTTTTATGTATTTTTTTATATTTTCCTAATTTATCAAAAAAACAAAATTTTTATTTTTTCCATATCTAATTTTTGGTCTCCTATTTTTCATTATTCCTATTCTATGTAAAATAAACTAACCTTTTAATTTGTAAACTGTCATGAAGTGACGTTTTCAATAAATTTAAATATCAGATAGTCGCATTTCAAAAACCGTTTATAAAATTGTCAACAACCATAAAAATTTAAATATTTCCAAACTGGGCCGAAGAAATGTTAAATAAATTGAAAAAAACATAGGATTTTTTCTTAAAAATACGATTTTTTTTTTCATCTTTCGATATTAAGTAAAAATTAGGCAAGAAGTAAACATGCTAAGTTTAATTTACAAACTTCGCGACTAATGTCAAATTTTTAATTCTAAATTTGACTTTTTAAAACGTTTTTCTTTTTCAAAGTTTAGACATTTCGAGAAGAAGGTAAAAATTTTGAATTTAAAGTTGAACTGCTAAAAAAACGGCATTTATTCCCAAAGTTAAAACTTTGAGCAAAAGTTGACAATTTTTAATTTAAGCTAAACAAATGTTAAGAAAAACACAAAATTCACATGCAGAATTATCACATTTGTAAAAAATTAAGTTCAAAACGAATTTTCAAGAAAAATTCAAATGAAACCTCGAACTTCCTATTATGAAACATCGAACTTTTGGGACTGAATTTAAAATTTCTTGCCAAAAGGTGGAAATCTTGTAAGAAAAACCAAATATTTATTTGAAAAATTTTTTTCTTAAAATTTGGTTTTTAAGTTTTAAACAAAAGGTAAAATATTTGAAGATTTATTAAAATTCCAAATTAACTACCTAATTTATCATTTACAAATTACGAAATCTCTACAAAATTTTATGAATTTCTAGTTCTTTTTTTGGCTCGAAATTTTGTGTAACCTACAATTTTCTTTTTAAAATATGGAAGTTTCTTTTCAAATTTGTTTTTTTAATGGAAATTTAGGCTTGCAATTTGCAAACTCGTTAATTAAAAATGTTTTAAATATATGTATGTAAATTTAAAGTAAGTCAAAATTTCAAGTAAAAAGCTGGAAATGCAATGGGTTCAATTTATTGAAAAAACCTTTTTTCAAAATTTCGAAATGTTAGTTTTTTTTTAGAAATTTTTGCTTATTCTCTAAATTTAAGGACAGGCCAAGATTATTTTGACACAAAAAAATTCGGAGTATTTTTATAAAATGTCGAGTTTTTTCTTAAAATTCGGAGTTTAAACCTAAGACTTCATTTTAAAGTTTCGACTTAAAACTTGAAATGTAAGAATTTTTTTAGAAAATATGACTTTGTTACTAAAAATATAGACCTTGGTCGAAAAGTTGGAAAGCTGGAAATTCGAAGCGTCAAACATTTTCACAAAATGTTTGTTGAAACTTAGCTTTTTTGAATAATTTGCATTTTTTTCGTAGTTTGGGTTTTGTGTCTAATTTTTTTGAAATTAAAATTTCTCTAAAGTTATAAGATAATTTTATTCTATACATTTGTATGCTTTGCATTTCAGTTCGATGAGATAAATTTAAAAAATAGAGTAAGATAAGCGGTTTTTTATTGCGTAAAGTCTAGAGACCGAATCAATCAAATAAGGTAAAAAGGTAAGCAAAATATTAAATTAGACAAAAACGAACAGCTAAAAAAGGCACTAAAAATGTAAAATACGTTGAAAAAGGCATTAACGTGTCAAAACTCACAATTAACAAGAAACACATTCATTGACCACTTTGAACTATCACTCGAAAATAAATAAATTTTAGGTAATACTCAGGATATTCAGAAGAAACATAATATTTTCTAATAAAGAAATTCTTAAAATTTCGGGTCCATTTTCGAATTTTCACCAGAAATCTTGAAGTTTTTACTTTAAACTTATTCGAATTTAGTCTGAACTTTTGATTTTTAAATCTGAGATTTCGTTTGAAGTTTACACTTTCCAGAAAAAATCAAAATTTTGAGACGAAAAGTTAAAAAGTCGAGAAAATATTCATCATTTTAAGGTTAAGCTCGATTTAAAAAATATAAATAATTTAAACTTTACTTGAAATTTCCATGTTTTTATTCAAAACTTAGAACTTAAGTTTTAAATTTTATTAGAAAATGTCGAATTTTGCAGGTTAAAAATTTCAAGCTTAAACTTGGCATTAAAAGAAATCTTCTAAGAAAAACTGGAAATTTATACAAGCGATCTTTCGAGATTTAACACGAAATTTTGAGAAAAACTTGGATTTTTTGGTAATATTTTTACAATTTTGGAATTTAAAAATTTAAAATTTAAGTTCGGTATTTGAATAAAATTTTGAACATTCGACCTTTTACTAAAAATTCAAAATCTCTCATAAGCCATAATTTTGAAAAGACATTTTTTAATAACTTTTAGAAATTGCTTCTACAATTTTTCTAAAATAACGATTGAACTTAAAAAAATGTCTAAAATTTCGATTCTTTTATAAATTTCAAGTTTTAACACAAAATTTGAGCATTTTTAACCTGGAAAATTCAGGATTTTTTATAACTCTTACCAATCAATTTAATTCGAAATTTTTAATTTTACCGCAAAATTTTAACTGCCTAATAAAGAATGTCGAAAATTTTTGTTATGAAGTTTTTTTTTTATATTTCAATTATAATTCCGAAAATTTGACTTTTTTCTAACAATTTTGACTTCCAAGTGAAAAGTTCCAAAAAAATATTGAAATCTTCGTCTTAGTTATTAAATTTCAACTTTAATTAAGAATTTTTTAATTTGTAATCATGACATTTAAACTGTAAATTCATATTTTTAGAAAACCTTATTTATAAAATTTTTTACGACTTTTCGAGTTTAAAAATACCAAGATTAAAGTCGTAATTTTGAAGGAAATAAGCTAAATAACTTCAGCTCCTTTTTCAACATTTTTGCATTAGCACTGGCTCAAAATTCAGACTTCTTTAAAATATTTTGACTTTCCCTCTCGACATTTAATTTAAAAAAAATCAACTGTTGATTTTAAGTAAACACTAAAGGTTTCAGGAAATATCAAAGTTTCTTTTCTGAATTATTTTGCTTCAAGACAAAATCTTGAATGTTGCTAATTTTTGTTAAAAGATTTAATCTTTTGATAATTAGCGATTTTTTTCTAAAATTGCTGATTTAAAATTGCCTTGCAATGTTTATAGTTTTTTTTCGAAAAGTTTGATTTCAAACCTTTTTTTCCAAAAATTATGGCTTCTTTTTTCTTGAGATTTATGAATTTGGTAAGAATTAACATATTTCACTGTTTGCTTAGAACTTCAAAATTTCTAAAAAAGTTAATATTTTCAGAAATGTTTATTTATAAATTCAGTCGGTTCTTTAGTATAAACTAGTTCGTAATTAAACTTTTTCGAAAATGACTTTGTACGCTTTAAATGTAGACTTTTCTGGACATTTAGAATAAAAATTCCAAAATCTAAAAACTCAAGATTACGTTCAGAATTTTGATATAGGACATTTTTCACAAAAATTTCCGCGAAATTTCCAGGTTTCTAAAAAGTGTTGAAGTTTTAAGAAACTATTTGTGGGTTTCAAATTTCAAACACTGAATTTTGAGATAAGAAAAGTGAAAATATAGATGGATTTAACAGAAAATCTAATTGATTCTTAAACTTTTCAAAAAAGGTCGAAAATTTGAGTTTAAAGGTAAAACTCAAAAAAAAAGATAAATAATTTTACAGCAAAAACTTTTTTTTCGAAATTCTGAAAAATCAAATATATTTCGACATTGCAAATTCATATAGCAACAACAGATCTAGAAAAAATTGAACGTTTAAGTTTGTTCAAAACAAACAACGTAAGAATTGAAGTTGTAACCAGTTAGTAAAAGAGTTGAACGCTAAGAGAAAACTTTAACTTAAAAAAATCTAATGTTCTAGAATATAGCAAGAATATCCAAATTCCAAATGTTCGGGTGCAAACTTAAAATTACGAATTTAAAACTGAATTTGAAAAGATTTAAAAAAACGATTTTTTTTTCAGCTGACTTCAAACTATGTCCTTAAAAAGAGAACTTTCTAGAGGCATTTTTCATAAACAAGTGTAGGTTATAGAAAACAATTCGAAGATTAATTTTAGAAAAGCGCTATTTTTCGGGTAATTTTATAATCTTACCCACATATCTGTTTTTACTTAGGAATTAAATTAAGATAAATAGGCAACATGTTTCAATTGCC
This sequence comes from Dastarcus helophoroides, assembly GCA_028583605.1. Taxonomy (NCBI): domain Eukaryota; kingdom Metazoa; phylum Arthropoda; class Insecta; order Coleoptera; family Bothrideridae; genus Dastarcus; species Dastarcus helophoroides. The sequence continues at coordinate 23,916,073 of CM053328.1, read as the reverse complement.
CCGATTGACCATAAAAGTAATTGTTCTTAAATTACCTTTCTTGGAAATGTATGCTTGATGCTTTTTGTTTGTAGGATGATGATTTAAATTTCTTTTGTTATTGCTTTTAGTGAATATAGATATTTCTGCTTAAATTCTTCCGAAGTGTAAATGTGCCGGAAAAACTGATGGACAAGTTGTTTTAGAATTAAAACCAACTGGTAATGTTGTTATGTAATTAAAACTAGCTGACAACTAAGTGTCAGATACTTTGTCACATTTAAAGTATACCATGAAAGAAATATATCAAATAAATCAGAAAAATATACTGAATTTGAAAATTATAAAGTTCAATATGGCCCCCTTAAAAAGTAATAAATTTGACCCAATTTTCTCGGAAACATTTAATTAAAACAAATATTAACCTACATGAATGAAAAGGTCTTAAAAATAAGTAAACACGGTTCTTGATTTTTTTAGTTCGAACACATAGAACAAGTTTATAGTTGATTTTTAAAAATGGCGATGTTCAGTGTTTTCTAAATAAAATCAAGACGAATCGAAATTCAAGTATTTTCCTTAAGGATTAGGTTAGGCATTAAATTCTGCACTATTTTGTCCATTTAAGCTTTTTTGTATCTCTAATAGTTTCTCGAGTTTCCTGTAGTGAAAATCAAATTTGGTTCAGCCTGTAGATTTCCCAATCGAAATCATTAGCGTTTTAATAATCGTTCAAGTTAGTTATAACAATTTACAGCTAAAAAGTGCTAAGGGCTAAAAAATAAGAAACCATTGGATTGTAATTTAATTTTTAATTATTAAAATTTAGTAGAAAAAAGTGTATACATTTTTTTATTTAAGTGATTATACTAAAAACTTCCAACACCAGCACTAGTAGTAGTAAGATTAGTAAACTTTTTGATACAAAAAATATTTTATATTACAGTTTAAATAAATAGGTGCATTTTTAAATATTAGGTTCCATTTATGGCTAACTAAAAATAAATAATTTCACAGCTTTAAATCTACAACATATAAATATTGGGATTACATAAAATTTTTAGTACTGTAGACGATTTTTTATCTTACATGCTGCTTTAATTTAATAATATCACAGTAGAATACTAATCATATTTAAGCCTCATAAGTAAATAAATAATTAAAATTAGATTAGTACTGTTTTAAAATAATTTGTCAGATTTTGTTACATAATGTTTTGGCACATTAGAGATTGTTTAACAATCTTTAAAATTCATATTCTACTTTCAGTTTTTCAGCCACTTCTCTCAACCATGGCAAGAAACTTGCCACATTAGTATACACTCCAGGTCTATCCTTTTTGGCACAACCATCTCCCCAGGACACAATTCCTGTGAGTTCATGTCTTCCGAATCTTTCACAGACTAAAGGGCCTCCCGAATCTCCCCCACAGGCGTCAATGCCACCACTAAGGTGTCCGGCACACAACATTGAATCTAAGATAGGTTGTCGCCTGCCTCCATAAATTTCATCTTTTCGGCATGTTTCCAGGGACAAAATGGGAACGGCAGCAGTGCGAAGAACTGGTGAAATTTCATGCGGCGTTTTAGGATCGCTGGCACCCCAACCGGATACCTCACACCAAGTACCCGGTGGTGGTGTTTCGGAACTGAAACAGGCAGGTTTTACTGCTAGATTGATATCGACTCCAGGTGATTCTAGCAACAGTAGTGCTATATCATGGCTGTATGGTCCTTCTCTTCGGAAGAATGGATGAAGGATTCCTTTTTCAACTTTGATATTTTGTTCGTATGGTGACGTGCCCAGAGGTCCTAGGGCACCAACGACAGCACTTAGTCCATCAGTGAAACAATGAGCCGCTGTAAGAACGAGTCTTTTACTTATTAGAGCACCGCCGCACTGATGTTCATCATCTAATCGTAATTCGACTTGCCAGGGTATTGCACCATAGGGAGGCACTTCGCCGCCAATTACTCGGCCGACTCTTTCTGGTTTCCAAGAGATACCACGCGCACCACATCTGCTTGAAGGAAACTTTGGATAGCCACCGCTCCGACCGACCACGGAGGCATTTGCATCTGCTGCAAGTACCGACGCTAACGAGAGTAAAAGTAACATTATTGATACGGAAGCACGGGAGACTGCATGAGTTTTTATGTAGTACACCCACTACTTTAGTCATTTTATTACGTATTACAGTGGCGTATACTTTTCACAATAATTAAAACGTTTAATTTAATTAAAATGGGAATAATAAGCTGGTAATTTGTCTACAATTACTACAAACAAAAAGGCTTTCTGTATATGCGCAATATTTTAAGTGGATTTATTAACAATGTTTGACCTAAATTTTTATGTATACAATAAATTTGCAATCATTTATTTTTATACATTAAATTTTCAAACAAGCCATAAGACAATTGTTAGGGTGCACCTAAAATTAATTACATAAATAATATTAGCAGTTTGGACATTTTAAAACAAATTCTTTTTGACAGGACTACTTTATTGAATAAAATTGTTTATTTTTCACAAGACTCGCCAGCAGCTTTAGAAACCTTATAAAACTTTTAGTTAAAAGGTAAAGAATTTATTTATTTTGAAGGGGAATCATATTAAAAAGATAACGTAAAATAGATAGGGAATTCCTTGAAAACTTTTACTACATAAATTGACTATTGATAAAAGTACCTAAACATTTTGAGTCCAGTTTACTTATGGATGTGAAGGAAAGTGTATAAGATTTAAAGCAGATTCTTAAATGGAAATAAATTCTTACAGAGCTTAAAACAAATAAAGTTGGATGGTCAAAGATCAGAATCTTCTTGGTTTTTGATTGGAGACGTTTCAGTGTTTTGGTCCTAATATAGAATTGCTTTTTCTTTTGTTCGTCCCAAGTACTTATTTGTTGATTCTTTGCTTCGGTAATTATTTTCCATGGTTTTAGTATTCACTGCTTTTGAATGTATGATCTATTGTCCAACACTTATAGCTTACAGTTAGGCAATAATATTGTATATAATAGTTAAAGGTCTAACATTAAGTTAGCGTGTAGTTCTACCTTTTTGTGACTAGCAGAAATTTCTCCAAATCTCTGAGTTTGTTCCTGAAAGCATAATGTTGCCCTTTCTCTGGGGCATTTCGAGAATCCTCAAAGGCGTAGAGTACCTCAACGCTATTCCCTATGTCGCGCAGTCTTTCCAACGTCTGCGACAGAAAAAAAGTTAGTCGGGTTTTTGGACATGATTTATCCACTATTAGGAAGGAGCGAACTGTCGTCAAGATTTATCTTGTTCCCTCAGAAGTTTTATTAATTTTATTATCTTCCTGGATAGGTATGAGGAGTTTAAGAGATGATCTTGGTCCTGTCAAAGAGGGTTTGATTTTTAATGTTCAATTTGTATTCTGTTATGGTTATGTTATTGCCTAGAGCAGGAGTGAAACATTTTCATGCTGCTTGATTCGACTAGCGAATGTATGTTTGGTTTCATTAATGTTTACGAAGCTAGAATTGCCTTTCGCATTCAAGGCAAATCAACCCCTTTTCTTAGACGTGCTAATTGACAGAAAAAGGCATTTATATATTTTAAGGGTCTTTCTGAGTCAACCCACTGTAAACATCTGTACATATTTATTACTTTCTTTTTACCTTACTTTAAAAATGCTGTCTCGACAAATTCAGATTCACTATCTTTTGGATTATGTCGCGGTCGATGCGTTATCATAAGGATTCATTTAGCTTAAAACTGAAAATATTAATGGTACATTAACTCAAAATTAAAAGTAAATAACATGCAGTGGAAATATTTCTATTTTCTATTGTTTTAAGCAGTTTTACTTTTATTTAAGTTTTCAAAAATGCCTGTAGATTGTTAATGTGCGCCACTGAAACATAAATAAGTGTACCTTAAGATGATAATATAACTAAGCTAAGGTATTTCTATGCCATGGTTATGTCACTATCCCGCAGAATAGGTCAATTGTTATTATATTACGTATTAGCCTCCATTTAGTTATCTTTCTTAGCTCATGCGCTACGTAATTTAATGTAAAAGATAATTATGTTTGCGAAATACAAAAACGAAAAACCAAAAAAAATCCAGATAAATGTCATAATGCTATTGTGATTAGCTACATATGTATAAAATGGACTTCAATATTAGTAAAAAAAAGTAGCAAATAGTTTTTTTAAGCAAAGTAAAAAATAAATTTAGGTAAAAGCACAGAGAAATTTTCTGATGTAATATAATTAAATCGATTGTAAGATTGTACTTAGCTGAATGTGGGTCATTTGTCAGTTAATTCATTCTATTCACGAAATTGAAGTGAAATTTTCCAACCGATTTTGACACTAGGAAATTACTTCATCATTGAAAATGTGGGTTTTTGGAACAAAAAATTATGCAAGGACAAAATGCAAATTAGATCTCATTATTAATCTTGAAAATCGCTCATTAATAAAAAGATTAAATCAAATGATGAATAAAAAATCAAATAGAAAATTCGAATAGTACAAATCAGTTGCATGATATAGATTATTTAAAATTTAGAAATAATGAAATGTTGGTTTAAAATGGTAATAATATGGTTTAATTTGGGAATATGTTGTGTATTAAATGTTTGTATTCCTTTGGGACAGATTCTAAATAGGAGACTAATTAGCCCACAACTCACTCGTTACTGCATATTTTTTCAGTTATCCTATATTCCTGGTCACCTTACTCGTAAACTTTAGATATCTTCAAATAAAAAAGGCCCTACATGTAAGATCAGGATATTTTATGGACTGATCACAACTTATTACTGAAAGTTTCATCAGAAATATCTAAATATCCATTAGGCAATATTAATTTATTTGTTTTCAAATATTTTTGATATTACCGCTATTTCTTTATATTATAGTGGAAAAAATTTCCACAAACAATATTTTTGACGATGACTAAAAAGAAGAAAAACCGTTATCATGTCCAATATAATGTTACAAACCCTTTCTTGTGTTCGCAATGTTTTCGAAGATCAAAAAAGTTCATTACTCTCAAAACCTCTACAACTAAAATAAGCCCTCTACTTTGTGCGGACCGCTATGCAATTCACAACCTGAAATCGGGCCCTAGCAATAATATTTGGGGCGACTTATTTGGATTTCAACTCAATGATTTGATTTAAGTATTTTTGCACAATTTCTAACGCGCTGATGTTAAAGAAATTGGTAGATTTGCTTATTGCAGTCTACATTAAGATAAAATGATTTAACAGCTGCATGAGAGATAGAAAAGTAGGACGAGTCCGTTTAAATTATTATAATTATTCACGAGTAATGATAACTGGTCCAATAATTTGTACCATCATAGTTTTGTAAAATTGGGGTCAAAATAATGCGCAAAAGGTTTTTAGTACAATAGTAAAACAAATCAAACCAATATCAATGTAGTAGCATATAATATGTAATCAAAAGCAAGGTTCAGTCAGATTTAAGTTGGTGGAACTTAGGACTTGACATCTGGAAGTAATCCGATTTTTATTACCCTCATTTCGCCGGTTTCCATACATTGTATCAATGCTTTTACTCGGTTATTTTATGACTTTTGAGTTTCATCACCTCGCTGCAATCATTAAAATTGACTTTTGGGGAAATTCTACAATAGCGACCCGACATTGATGGAAATGTTGATTTTCGCAATGGGAGTCTCGTCATGTAATAAAATTTTAAAATTGCGGTATACAGTATATTTTTATTACACCATTTTCACATTTATAACCTTTTCAATTGTAACAATTTTAAATACATCTCTATTGAATAAAGTTCTGATTTTTTTTGATTAAAGCATAAACCTTGGCCACCATTAATTTGAAGGTAAACAAATTGACGAATAGTTGAATTTTCGTTTATGTCGAAATTGCATTGATAATATCAAATCTCGAAAAATTTTTTACCTGTATAGTTTTCTATCACTTGTAACTAGAAGTTAAGAATTCCAAATTATCACTTATAATTATGCCAAAAAAAGCTGATTTTTTTATTTCTTCTAATAAGCTCTTATTATCGTTGTTGTTCTAAATGTGTGCACTGATACGCCGGGTCTCAGGTTGGAGCCAACTAACTTTTCTTTTGTTACCAGATCAGTGCCAATACGTAACAATTGAAGAATATCGATCTAAAGAACAATATATTACATTTATTCATCTACTAGTTTTATCTATACATGTATCGGTTTACAAAGTATGTATAAACGAAATATCAAGAAGCGCGGATTTAAACTGCTTTTTTCCATAGGATGGCCGGTCCTGAGTTTTAAACCCAGAAGTATTTTCTACTTGTCAATTAGTAAAGCAAAATCTGTCATTAATCATCAATCAAGTCTAAGTCTGTGTGGTTACGAATACCAAGACTTCAAAGGCTACAGTCACTTCTTCCGGGATCGGGCATTTTTAAGCAAATAACTTAAAAGTGTTCGACTTTTTGCCCACCATTGTATAGGATTTTCCCGGAAACAAGGAAAAAACGTATTATTGTTTATTAATCAGATATTCTGCTGTCATTGTTTTTATTTTCCCATGTTAGTTCTATACAAGAGAATTTTTTCTACAGGAAGGGGGAGAGGCTTGTAAAGACAAGTTTGTAATTTTTTCTTCAGAAATTTAGTTTAATTTAGCGATTACAGATTAAAATAAAATTTTTTAACTGAAAGTCCTAATTTTAACTACTGGAATGTTTAAATAGGAATTCTAGACATGCCTGAAATCAATATTTTCAAGACATTTTTTCTGGCAGGTAACTTTAAACCTTGAATTTTTTGATTTTTTCTAAAATTTCGAAATCCTCCCAAATTTTTACTCTTATTTTCATAAATGTCAAGTTTTTTTCCATAATTCATCCGAAATATTTATTTTTATACCAAAATCAACATGATGTCGAAACTTCAGTAAAAAGAAAGTAATTTCACGTTAAACGTCTAAAATGTTTGTTACTTTCCCAATATTGGTACTGGTTCCAGAACTTTCCGATTTAAACTTGAAATTTCTTTAATAGTTTGCCTAAAATTTAGACATGTTTCGCATAAATTATAAATTTTTTGTAATTTTGGGGACGAGATTTCGATTTTCAAACTTTAAATTGAATCCAGTCATTTTAGGAATTTTAAACCTCAATCTGCGGAAAAATTTCGACTGAGCTGAATTTTTGTATACACCTTTATTACGACATTTTAATGAAACACTTCGATCATGGTTCAAAACTGCCAGGTAACCATCGATCCTTTATTGCCGTTTCAACGAATTAATTTAAATACAAAATTTAAGGAAAATCTTTGTGAATATTTACAATATGAACCAAGTCCATATCCAATGACACTATTTGATAATGTTGGCATGAGAAAAACTCAAAAATCATAAATATACGACTACTTCCAGCCAATTAATTATCAAGTAGTTTGTGATAATGCCACATATATTGAGTGTAACAGGATCATAGTACACCCCTATTTTTTCTTTATTTATGAAGATAAAATTTTGAAAATTGCTACACTTGATGTGTTTACCATATGAAATGTCAAATTTTGACATAAAATTGACATTCCTACTGCTGTCATCTTCGCTAAAACTAATACCAACTTTTGATGTTTAAAGGGAACAGCCTGTATATTATTACATTTTTGAAATCTGCACAATTTTCTGTATACAATACACATAAAATGAGTAATTTTGGAAGGATCAAACATTTTTTTAGTTCCATTTTATTTTTCAGCCTAGAAGGTCACGATTTATACCAATTAACGCTAACTGACCACATAAGCGCTGCAAAAAAAATAAATTGGGAAAACTTAGGAAGTGTCTTTTTTCTAAATTTGTTTTCCACAGCTATCTTATGTTCTTATTGAATAAATCTTCAAACAAATTAAAACCGAATATTTTGAATTCTTTTGGCTGTAGCTTCAGCTCTATTGATTTCACAGCAAAAATGAAAATTGGGTAGATTGGCCATTAATTATACTTTTTGGTGGTACGACAGTATCAATATGGTGCCATTTAAGAAAATGAAGTTATGACATAAAAACCATTTTTGTTAACTTTGTCACGTGATAAAATAATGAAATACTCCTTTTTTCACGTAATTTGATTTTTTTAACGTTAATGTGGTCCATTAGAATTAATTAGAATAAGTCACAGACTTCTAGGGTGAAAAATAAAATGGGACCAAAACATTTTTCGATCCTTTCAAAATTACTTTTTTTTAGGTGCATTGTGTTCAGAAAATTGTGCGGATTCCAAAAATGTGATAATATACAGGATGGTCTATTTTAACATCAAAAATTGGTATCAGTTTTAGCGAAAGTGACAGCAGTGGGAATCTCATTTATGTGTCAAAATTTGACATTTCATAAGTCCTTTAAAGATAGTAAGTTTGAAAATTTTATCCTCATAAATAAAGAAAAAATAGGGGGTGTACCATGATCCTGCTACACCCGATATAATTGATGGTGGATTTCTTATGCATCGTTTCGTATAGCAAAAAAATGATACACTTAATATTATCATTAACAAATATATTAATTATTTATCGAACAATTTCAGTACACATACTGTTGTCATTTTTGATGATTACTCCGATACCAGTAAAAATATCAAAGTCATGAAACAACTAAGACGAATCACTGGCGTTTCAACATCTTGTGAAGTGCATTTTAATGAAGCGATGGAAGTTCCTATCAGTTAAGAAAAAATTTTATCTAATCGATTGAACAAAAGAAAATTAATTGAAATGCTTATTCAGAAGTTCGAAGTTGTTGGTATTGCTGCAAGATAATCTTAATACTTAATAGTTGAAAAAGCGATTGAAAAATCAATGAGTAATACTACAATTATCGTTGGCGAAGATATAGTTCTGTTGGTATTTCTCATAGCACGCACACAAACACTTGATCAACTTGTAACATCAATTTTTTTTAAGAAGCCAGAAAAAAACAATGTTAAAACAAAAATACACTCGGCTGCTAGCCTCAAAAGTATCCACAATCCACATTGTAAGAAAAACATTCTGTTTCTATATGCTATGACCCGATGTGATACAAGTTCAACCCTGTTTGAAAAGGAAACATTAAAGTCATGAAGATGTTTAAAAATTGGAATACAGAACTTGTCCCCTGAAACCAAGAAAGATTAAAAAACACAACAAAGGTTGCTCTAACGCATTTCGACAGCCAAGCTGTCATCTTCAGAGAGTTTCTCTCTGAACAGCATATTTATCGAGTGTATTATGAAATACAAACCTGGCTAGAAAGAGAAATGGATCTAGAATAGTATGGGAGTTAAAAAATAACATATTGCAGCCAGTAAAAACTTTATTACCATCAGCATTCGATAAACACAATCTTTTATAATTGTACCGGGTGGCCAACTAAGAAAGGACACCGGCTATATCTCAGCAACGAATCACTTTATAGCTTTGGGGAAAAAAATTTCAATAAGAAAAGTGGCCCTGAAAAATCGCTGAAAAATATTTTTCAAGTTCTAAAATGACCGCTAGGTAACTGAATAGAAAATTAAGATTTTCTCGAAATTTTGCTTAATTAAGATATATTGAAAATACATGCATTGTAATCTTAGAGTAATTTCGACTTGTTTTTGTTTTACACTTTTTGTTCTATCTCTAAAAATAAAGTGGTGGGGAGATATCGAAAAAATTTTTATTTTAATGCCATTTACTTCAGTCAGCCTTAAAAAAATTTAACAAATTTAGTCTCTATAGAAAGAGTGTTATTTAGTCCATCGACCGCACTTTCATACGTTTTTATTTTAAAATTAGTGTTTTTCTAAAAAAAAATTAAATAGAATGATATGTCAATTTCGATATTTCGATACCTTAAAATAGAGGATTAAAAGCCCTAAATATCAGTGAAAACCGCAACTCGATATATTTTGTCTAACCGGAGATATTTTGCCAAATAAAATTTCAGTAACGCAAAAGCTTGATGACGTTGTTTACCATTTAGAATACGAAATCAGAGGATGTTTAGAATTTGTCTTACATAATATGACAATAGGTAATCAACATACCTTCAATGATCTAATAGTAATAACAGTAAGTTATGTAAAAAATGAATCGAAGAACAAATTAACGTTTAAGAAAGTAAAGAAAAAAGATAATTACATTACATTACATTACATTACATTACATCAAAAATGTTAAATTAACATCGTCCGTTGATTCGAGACCTAAATGTTCAAACTGACCGCAGTCCATCATTTTCATGCAGTGAATCCTCTGACGAATGGACAACCCTGCAATTTCAACTTCTGCCATTGACCATTTTACCACTCTAAATAGCGTTTCTTATTCTTTCGATCAGGTCGTTTCTTTTGTAGGCTTGTTGGCAAAAACAAGGTCTTTTATTCGCCTGACAAATAAAAATCGAGGCGAGTCATATCTGGGGTCCTGGATGGCCAAGAAAACTGACTTCCACTTCCCATCCACCACCCATTGCCTGGCTTTGAACGGTGGTTCGGTATATCCTCAAGTCATTAGCTATTGTTCTAATACTTAAATGAGGATTCAGTTTCACATACTCTAAAACATTTATAATATTTTGCTCGATGCGACCTCACGTTATCTTCTAAACACAGGGGCATGCACATTTCCTGTGGTGCGTATACAATGTAGCAGTTGGAGGAAAACTTTTTCACTTTGATTACGTTTTTCGGGATACTGCACGCGTAGATTTAGCAACATCAGTTGCATTTTCATGCATTCGAAATAAATGGTTAACATGTCAAATGCTTCTTCATTTGTATAAATCTTTTTAATTTTATAAAGGAATATAAAAGCGGAAATACCAATTCAGTTAGAAGAGCAGGTAGTAAACATAATTGCAACCTTAAATATTTGCATTTTTTTATTTCATTTTCGCAGCTAACTTTTTTCAGGGGCCACTTTACCAATTTTGTAGGCAAACTATGTGATAATTCATTACTTAAACTTTGTTTGCCAAAATCTTTGGTTAAACAAAAGATATCGAGTTGCGGTTTTCACTTGTATTTAGGGCTTTTAATTATCTATTTTAAATTAAAATTGAAATATCATTCTATTTAATTTAAAAAAAACGGCAAAGGTTGTTACCATTTTATATAAGGCGCTGCAGCAGCGACAATAATTTTAAAATAAAAACGTATGAAAGTGCCGTCGATAGACTAAATAACACTCTATCTATAGAGATTAAATTTGTTAAATTTCATTAAGGCTAACTGAAGTAAATGCCATTTGAAACATTTTTTTTTGACGTCTCCCCACCACTTTATTTTTAGAGATAGAATAAAAAGTGTAAAACAAAAACAAGTCAAAATTACTCCAGGATTACAATGCATGTATTTTTAATATACCTTAATTAAGCAAAATTTCGAGAAAATCTTAATTTTCTATTCAGTCCTACGCATTACGCTACCTAGTGGTCATTTTAGAACTTCAAAAATATTTTCCAGCGATTTTTCACGGCCACTTTTCTTACTGAAATTTTTTTCCAAAGCTGTGGAGTGATTCGTTGGTGAGATATAGCCGGCGTCCTTTCTTAGTTGGCCATCCGGTACAAAAGCTTGTGGTGGCAAATGTGGATGTAGGGCCGGTCCAAGGCATGATGCAAGTGATGCACAGCATCAGGGCGCTCCTGTAGGGGGGCGCCTTACAAATTTATCTTTTGCAAATACAAACATAAATTAAGAGTGGGGTGATTTCTCGGATAAATATTCCAAATTGGAAAATTGTGAGGTCCACAAAATATGAATAAAATGTAGAAATATATAATCTAGTTGATGCTTTGTTAAACTTTCTACCGCTTACTTTTATGGCATCTTGTAACTCCAGGCGAGGGTGATACTGGTCAACAAATGAAAGATATCCTTAAAGTTATAAAAATTTAATAGTTCTGTGAAATTCATAAAAAAAGCACAATACAGCATATCGCCCTTTCGCCTTGGTTCTGAGCCGAGTAGGTACTTGTAATTCTGTTAGTTTTTTTTTGTGTCTTTGAGTAAGAAAAAAAAAGCAATTCCAGCTAAAACTGTCCAATTTACAATCACCTGGTTCTCGCATATGGCAAGTTATATTTTATTACAACTCACAAATAACTTTAAAAAGTGTTTCAGTTTAGATTTCGCCAACACATATTACTTGTGCATCGGGTTAACTTAGCAATCCATACAATTTTGGGGTTCCGTACCTTAAAAGGAAAAACGGAACCTTTATAATCTCACTTTCCATTTGTCCGTTTGTCACAAAGAGGCTTTTCTCGAAAACTATGTAACGTAGAAATTTCAATTTTTGCACAGCGTTGGTTCTAGATGATTTACGCAAACACCGCCAGCCCACGATTAAAAAAAAGTAAATATTTTATAATAAAATAGGGAAGTTAATTTGGTTTCCAAAAAAATCAAGTTTTAGTTAATATATTGCGTGAGATATCAATTGAAAGAGCTACCTCTAAGGATCCTAAAATATTTTTTTATAATTTTCAGTCCAACCGTCTTAAAGATACAACTAAAATGTGTCGAGAAATGACCTTTCCTCCTATTCCCTCAGATTTATAAAGATGAAATTTTATAGGGTTAGTAGATATTGGGCCATAGATTATCAAAAAAGTGTATACTTAAGAATAGTTCTGCAAAGTTTTAGCAATTTCTCCAAGTAATTTATTGAAAAACTGTATCATAATACCGTACGAGTGTTGTTTTGTTAACAATTTATTTATTATGACAGTAAATATGCTTATAGTGGGTAGTATACTAGGTGTAATTATTACTTGTGTATTTTTTATGTTAATTAACCAAATTAAGTATATTTTATAGATTTCGTTCTTTATAGAACGAAATATATAGAGTTTTTTATTACCCGAAAATTAACACTAATACTGTCTTTAAAAATATTGGGAGAGGGCCGCTATAAAAGAAGTTCGCGTCAGGGCGCCTACAGCCCAAGGGCCGGCCCTAGTGGATGCAAAAAACTGGTTTAAGATGCTGTAAAGATTGTGGACTGCCGTGACCAGTCATGCTTAGACGCGAAATCACTAATTTTGAAAATGATGTCCACCTAAGCCTAGGAATAAGTCCACTCTATGTTTTGTCAGCAACTTTTAATACCAGAGAAACTGAGGATATCGACAATGAATGAATAAAAAAAATTATACAAAAGTTTATTTTTATTTGTATTTTTTAGTATTTAAATAAAAAATTTTCACTCTTAAATAAAAAAAAAACATTTATATGGTTGTGCCCACGAGGGAAACCTCGGGGATGGTGCGGAAACGAGTGCATAATCCTAACGGTTGATCTTACAGAAAAATGCAGGTAACATTTTTTGTAGATAATTTTGCGATGAACAATTTTTGTAATGACCTCTATTGACTTCCGAGCAATAGGTCGCGAAAAACTGATTTTGGTGACTTTTTGACCTTTATAACTTTTTTAGCCGGCATGATATTAATGTGGATTTTTCATATATTTATTAAAATACCGCAATAAAGGTGGATTCAAAAATTCAACTCATTAGACATTTTTCCGTAGATAAAACCTAAATTGATTAGACTAATTAAGAAAAAACAAAAAATCTGGATGAAATTTCAAATTTTCAACAAAAATTGATTATTTATGGAAATTTCCAATTTTTTCCAGAATTTTTTCCCGCTAACAGAACAATCCAGATTTTTTCAGAATTTAATTTTCTTTTTAAATAAATGATTTTAATTTAGTTTTAGATACACCCAAAGGTAAAAAAAAGTGGAAGGTTTTACTGTAAATTTGATAAATGTTATGTTAATAATGAAACATTTGCAAGTAAATCTTAAATTTTCTAGAAAAAAATAAACTCCCGAACAAAATTAACCCACGACTTGATTAAACTATACTCTGTTTACCCAAGAGATATAGTTAGGCCAATCCCCTTTAAAGAAAGACAGGTACACACGATATCAAAAAATAAATCAACGTTTCTAATTAAGCTATCAACCGAACATTTTTGGTGTATGTGAAAAAGGGATTTTCAAATTAAACTTTATTATATCTCTTGGGTGAACAGAGTATAAAACAATAAAATAATTAGATTAACGACAAAAAAATGACCTAAATTACAATGAAAGGTTGAGTTGAGAAAGAAATTGCAGAAACATAACATTATTTTAAACCACTAAAAATTTCTTTTGTTAAAAATGAAAACGAAAATTAAAATGAAAATCATTCAAAAACTTGAAAATGATAGAATTAATGGATTCAGTGGGACTTCAATTAATTTGTAGGTCTTTATTTACTTGTAATTACTACATCCATAATTTTTGGCGTGTTAGTGATTAAATTTTCGTTAGTACTTTGGGGAATATTTACGGATCCTTCAATTAACCTGAACCTCGAACATTTTTTTAACGCGGGGGTCTGGTAAATCGCTAAGTACGATTTGGCTCTCGAATTTAAATGACATGTTGAGGGTGGTTAGGAGAGCAGAGACGAAAGACGTTTCGGAGGGGAATTGAGTAAGAAATTCGGTTTATGTCGTTCGAATTCGAATCTTTCATATCGTCCCTTTACTGATATATGATACTGTGTAACTCGATCCATTTGGATACCTTAAGGAACTGCGCATGTTGCTGATAGCCGTTGGTTTAGTATTCATATTTGTTTGTAAACTTGCAAGTGGAGATTTTGACCTGTTCCTTAAATTAATATTTTTTTGTAGCGTTTTGATAAACAATGAAAACAGAATTGACAAATATTTTTTGAAAATTTAAACTTTCTTTTGATATTTGGATTGTTGAAATATTAACAAATAAAACGAAAGTTTCCCGAAAAATATTTTCTTCGGAAATTTTTTATTTATTTATCGAAATTTGACTTTTTTCCAATTCGACTTCAGGGCCGTGCGGTAGATTTTCTTAGTATGATGTAACTCATAAATATCGATTTTTTCTCAAAATTTCGTTTTTTTTAATTTTGTATTTAGGCATTTAACTTTTATTTTTGTTTTCTTAACTTTCCTGAAAGATTCAATTTTTCTTTCTATATCGACCCTTTTTTTAAATTCCGAGAAGATTTCTTGAACATTCCCAACTTTGTTTCTACTAATTTCCATTTTATCCAAATTTTGAATTATTTTAACAAAATCGCAAGTTTAAATTCTAAATTTTGTCCGTTAAGAGTTGTAGACTTTTTTCAGAACTGATAATTCTAATTTTGTTATTCCAGTTACAAAAAAGAATTAATTTTTTAATTAAATACGGAATTTGAGAATAAGGTGAAAGCTTAAGATTTAATTCTGGGGATTCAACTTGAAAATTAGAAAAAGGTGAAATATCAAGATTTATAAAATAATTCAAAAACTATCACATTTTTTATAATTGGAAACTTTTTCGAAATCTACAGTTTCCAGTTTTCACTTATAATTACAATTTTTTTCTTCATTTTAGACATTACAATTAAATTTTCGTTATTTAAGTCGAAATTTCAGTAAACAACTTTAATATTTTAAGACCTATTCGACTATTCAACTTTAAGACCAAAGCTTTGTGAAAGAAGTGAAAATTTCGACTTTAAAATTCCAATTTAAATTTTCCAAAAGATAGTCAAAATTTTTCAAAATCGGGATTTTGTTTAGAAACTTTTTAAATTTTTCAAAAAAATAAAAACTATTTTTTAATTTCGACTTTAGAAACAAAATGTGAAAAATAGTCAAAATTTTAAGACTAAAATCGAAATTCCAAGAAGCACGTTCAAAATGTTATGATTATGAAGTCGAGAGTTTGAGAAAAATTGAAATACAAAAATTGTCCCCTGAAATCAAGAAAGATTAAAAAACACAACAAAGTTGCTCTAACGCGTTTCAATAGTCAAGCTATCATCTTCAGTATCTCTCTGAAAATGATAGCTTGGCTGCCGAAAAGCGTTAGAGCAACCTTTGTTGTGTTTTTTTTAATCTTTCTTGGTTTCAGTCAGTATTTCTCTGAAGATGATAGGTTGGTTGTCGGAACGCATTAGAGCAATCTTTGTTGTGTTTTTTAATCTTTCTTGGTTTCAAGGGACAATTTTTGTACTTCAATTTTTGAAGATAACCAAGGAACAGTCTGTTCCACCAAAAATTGAGAAAAACTTCGACTAAAATGTCAAAATTTTGTTATTTAAAGAGTTTGCTAAAATTTAGACTTTTAAAAACAAAATTTCGAGAAACAAGTGAAAGCCCTAAACTTAAGAAAGAATATATTTAAATAAATGAATTCTGAACAAAATCAAAAAGTTTAAATTGGAAATCTCAAATTATTTTCTTAAAACTAAGACTTTGAAATAGAATTTCTAGAAAAAAAGACGAAATTAGAAGATTTTTAAAATTTCCATTTTACAAATGTCAATGTTTATTCATTTTTATTTTTATTTATTTATGTTCTTAAGCTCGAATTTAAAATCCATACTCGAATTTAGGATCAGGGATTTGAGATTTAAGTCAAAATTCTGGAAAAAACTTTGAACAAAATTATGTTCCCGGAATTTTGAAATTAAAAAAGACATTGCTTGTATTTTTTCCAAATAATTTTTTCTCGACTTTTTTACCTGAAATCTTAGTTTACTTTAAAATTTAAAAAATAACTTTTGACTGGAAAGTAAAGGCTGAAAATTTAATTTTTCTTTCTAGACTTGCAATTTCAAATAAAAAAAACAATTTTAGATTTAAATAAGAAATTTTGA
The DNA here is from genome assembly GCA_028583605.1 of Dastarcus helophoroides. Lineage (NCBI taxonomy): Eukaryota > Metazoa > Arthropoda > Insecta > Coleoptera > Bothrideridae > Dastarcus > Dastarcus helophoroides. Next base: position 23,899,390 of record CM053328.1, on the reverse strand, counting down.
AAAAATAGCCAAATTTTTGTAAAAATTTTAACTGTTTCTTTTTGAATTGCACCTTGAATTATGAAAAAAAATCATTTTATATTTGAACTGAAATTTTTGAAAAATAGCAACAGATTTAAAAAAAATGAGATTTATGTAAGTTCGACCCACCAATGCCGGAAGGGGTATTAGCCCTCGGAGTAGTTGTTTCTTGTGGATCGGGCTTCAAATATTTAAATTTTTAAATTTTTTAACACAATAAATTGATGATGAAACGTCTATTCATGTTAAAATTTCTTGATTTTTTCTTTTTTATATTTAAAAAAAAAATTATTTTTAAGTATTTCTTCCACATTATTCCCTTTCCATGTTATGCACTGCTGACGAGCTCAAATGAGAGCGAAACATCGATGTCCAGTGCTACAACCTTTTTTATGTATTTTTTTATATTTTCCTAATTTATCAAAATAACAAATTTTTATTTTTCCATATCTAATTTTTGGTCTTCTATTTTTGATTATTCCTATTCTATGTAAAATAAACTAACCTCTTAATTTGTGAACTGTCATGAAGTGACGTTTTCAATAAATTTAAATATCACGTAGTCGCATTTCAAAAACTGTTTAGAAAATTGTCAACAAACCATAAAAATTTAAATATTGCCAAACTGGGCTGAAGAAATGTTAAATAAATTGAAAAAAACATTACGTAAGGAACTTTGATTTTAAATTGAAATATTCGATATTATTGTCAACGTTTCCCATGAAATTTCATAATCTCTAGGAAAATTCTAATAGTTTAAACTTTAAATTCCAAATTTCGAGGGAAAGCTTGAAATTGGGCTAACGAATTGCAAACTTATAAAAAAATCCTTTGACACGTATTGCTTCTTTCAGTTCTCTAAGCAGGTAAAGTACATAGTTAGAAATAGGTGACTTAAAAATGCTTCCTTTTACCATTTTTGTTTCCTGTTAATTCCTTTCAAATAAACATATACTTTTCTACAAAGATACGGAAGCACAGTCTCTGCTCGAAATTATGAATTTTCCCTGCTAATTCTTCTTTGTTGGCACTTCGGATTTACTCTCAAAATTCAACTTTTTTAGAAAAATTCGACTTTAAGACAACTTTTTTCTAAATTTCCACAACATTTTTACCCTTTTTCTTTTAATTCGTGCCATTTGGAATGTTACCATTTTTTAAACTTCGGTTTTCTAATAATTTCGACTTTTTTTCTAACAATTTGAATTTTCGAAAATGTTGACCTGGTCGGAGTCCTAATGAAGATAATATCGGCTTATATCGTTAACTATAAAAAGAGATTTTTTTGAGGGCAATTTATATTTATTTTCATATTTCGGCGATTATCAATTTGTGTCGGCATATATTTCGATGAATTTGGAATATCCTGTATAAAATTTAAAACTTGTGCAAACTGCATTTTCAAGCAAAAGTTACGCCAAATGAAAATTTGAAGGTACCACTGTCAAAATTATTTATAATTAGGAATATATGTTTTAAAACCTTGTATTTTTTAAAGAGCATCTCATCTCAGGAAGGGCAAGACTTTAGGTGTAGGGAAACCCTACTAGAACTGACTTCATTTTATTTTTTTTTATTAATTTTTTTATACTCTGTTCACCCAATACATATAGTTAGACCACTCCTATAAACAAAGCGCCATATTTGAATAAATTAATTCTATTGGTTGTGTTTGAAAATCCCACATCGCACACACCTAAATAAGTTTGATCGGTCGTGTCATTAGAAACGTTGTCTTTTAAAGTGACAATTTTAACCAAATAAGGGTGCGTTTAGATAATATATCAAGTGTAAGGGTGCGTTTAGATTAGACACTTCATTCCGTACATTTTTCTCTGACATAAGTGTCAACTATCCTGAGAGAAGCTATCCGAGACTTATCTACATATCTGGAAGGAGATAGTTTCTCTCAGGATAGTTGACACTTATGTCAGAGGGAAAATATATTTTATGTCAGAGAGAAATGTACAGAATAAGGTGTCTAGTGTAAACCCACCGTAAACTATCCTGAGAGAAGCTATCTAAGACTAATCACACAGCTGAGATAAATTACTTGACACAAAATGTCGACACAAATTTCAGTCAGTGTCTGAAATATATCTCAGAAGTTGTAGTGGTCTACTTTCTCTCCAGATATTTCCTGCGATTAATCACTTATAATATTGAGATACTGTTCCATATAAGTAATTTGCAAATTTAACTAGGCAAAACCTTTCAATATTTGCAAATCATTTAATTCAACTACATTTGTGTCATAGTATAAACGAAACGGTAAGGAAATTTAGCCTCAGATACCTGAGATTTCTATCATGAAATAAGTCTCTAATCTAAACGCACCCTTACTTTGGTTTTTTTTTACTGTTCTATTATAAAACAATTGACTTGGAGGATCCATTGGGCTATTGGGCAAGCGAAGTTATCTTATAATTTTACACAAAGGATAAGAGGATGGTTTTGTTGAAGATGGTCCCTTGTGCTTCGTCTCAAAGAAAACTGAAGATTATCAGGAAGAAATTTGTTATGAAGCAGATATAGTTAGGGCTCAACTCCTGGATTTTGTTCATCAGGCTAATAATATTCCCAGCGATGTGATTGATAAGATGTCAAAGGAATAAAACTTTACTGTTTTGTGATTGTTTCCCTACCTTTGCGGATTTAATCCCATCGAATTGTAATGGAGGCAAATAAAAGGACAAGTGACAAGAAATAACATAACCTAATTGCATTGAATAAAGAATAATTTTAATATAACGATTTATCAATTTTTTATACAATAATATTCGACTTCTTATTTTCTATGATATTTTTACTAGCACAGCACTTTATTATTAGTTCCGTGTGTGAACCTATCTTTTTTTTTTGAGGAGGAGTGGCCTAACTATATCTGTTGGGTGAAGATAGTTTAGTTAAAAATGAAGCAAAGAACTTAATGTATCGTTTAAAAAATTAAAACTTTGATACATAAAAATGCATGCGGCTAACCCTGCTTGCTTATTTGAAACTTTAGTCTTCAGGCTTTCAATCTTCAGCACGTCTGCAAATTTCACCGACAACGCTTGATTCTATATTCACGAAGTCAAATACGATTTATGGAAAAACGTTTAATGAAAAGTTTTTATTTCCGAATTACAGGTTTTCAGAATTGTTAAGAAAAAAATTGGTCAATAATAATTCCGTAACTCCTCTACCAATCGGGCTGAAATTTGAAACATATATTAAGACTAATTTATTACCAAATTTAGATATCACGTAGTTATATTTCAAAAAATGTTTCATACTATTGTCAACTTTCATTACTAAAAATTTAAATATTTTCAAACTGGGTTGCAGAAATGTCAAATAAAATTAATAAACTTAATTACCAAAGCTTTTATTACATCTTAGTGTAAGAAGGTAGTTTTTTCAGCCTACCTTCTTCCATTTCATCAATTACACATTTACCATGGTCACATTTTTGATGACAGTTTTAGGGAGTCACGTTATTATAAAAAAATTTTTTTTGTTGAGAAAATCGCTTACAGGTAAATATTTTCGAGGAAAATGACAATTTGTTACTATCGGTTTTAGTAGTGAATGTCTCAGAGATAAAACCTTTGACCCAGTAGGCGATCAAAACAAATTTATGAAAAATCCCATTTTCATCAGTAATTAAAAATTAACGTCTGGATTTCAATAATTAGTTTTGCATACTTTTAACTATTTTCACACATTGCGAACACTTTTTGAGTAATTTTTAAAGATATTAAAAATATTTTTACCGCATGTGGCATTTGACGAGGAAATCGGTATTTTTAGCATATTTTTTAAAGCAACCACATTTTTTAATCTTTAACAGGTTTAAATTTAAAGACCAGCAAAATCAGTTGTTATTGAAATAAAAAATATGCCTAAAGTCATATTAAACGACGATAATGATATTACTTGATGGCATTATTTTGTTTCTATCCCAAATCAAAACAATTGGATATCAAATAGACATTTTTTTAATGAATGTATATCTGTGGGCAATGTTTTCGGGAGGCAACATTTCTTAGGAATAGATTGACCGACGTTGTTCGCTGTGGAAACATTTGACCACAGAAATAGTTCAAATTTCAGCACGCTCGCTAAAAGGATTATTAAGATTAATGAAATTTTTTTTTTCACAACTTTGGAAACCTGCAACTTTTGTTGTTGTTGTTTTGTTTTGTTAATGAATTTTTCTTTTTCGCAAATTGTATTTATTGGTTCTTTTGGAATTTGTAGTCAAGCGTTGTTGATGAAATTTGTCAACAGCTGTATAATAAATCTGCATTTTCTTACTTTCACTGAAAACTCGAAAAAAAAGAAACCAAAAAGCATTTTTTATTGAATAATTTATTTATAAAGTCAATACCTTTATACAGAAATGATTACAGACATAATACAATAATAATAAGTATTTACTAAGACTATCATAATATTATTGCTTACTAAAAGATACCGACTAGTTGTGTCGCTCTTCTGGTACGGGAGCGATAAGTCTTTGAAGACTGAGGTACTCGTTTCCTGATCGTGGCCTCAGCGTACAACTAGGAGGAGGCGCTTCGCTGGAACTATGCGAGGACAACGATAGCGTTTCGAAATAATCGGACATGTCAGAAGTACCGCTACTGGTTGATCCAGAAGGACAAACCGGTACCTCCGCTTCAGCACTGGCACATTTACCTTCTGGTTTGGTAAATTGGAAAGTTAGCTCTCGCAAAGGATCAGATGATTTAGATCTTCTTGGTAACGTAGTTGGACAGAGTTGAACTCTTCTTGGTAACTCAAAAACGCCAGAATCATTGGAACTTGAGGAGTCTCTATTTGATTTGCACGGTACTGAAGAGGATCTCCGCACTGCAACTGATTGGGAGCAGTGACATGGTGAGCCTTCTGGTTCTTCGCATCTACTGGTTGAATCAGCTGAATTACTTCTTTTGCGTTGTATGTTATCTGTGGAATCCATAATTTGTTTTCGTTGATAAACGTTGGTATGAAGCATCGATGAACCTGACGGCTTATTTGATCTGTCTAGAGCTGGAGCAAGATTTGGGTTACTGTTGGATAAAACTTTTCCAAGTCTTTGTTTAACAGCTGGTGACATTGGTATATAACCAGGGTTTAGTTGGGCACTTTTATTGGAGAGTTCCATCATGAGGTAGTCATCTTGGACGTGCCCGCATTTGCTGCACAGAGCTTTGGCCTTTTCAGCTATCTCTTTACTATTTTCATAAAGTTGCAACGTTTGAGCAAATTCTAAATTTTCATAGTTTGTTGATTGTTTGTTCGTTGTAATAGTTACGGCGGTTGTTGGCGTGATATTGGCATAGTTGGCAGTGCTGGAAGTAGGTTGGGTACGTTGACATTTTTTTGTTTTATCTACAGTAGCATAAAGTGCGTGGACGTCTTCTGGTGCTGTCCAACAGGACATTAGGCGTTGACATACGCAAGGCCTTTCGGGTTCTGGTTGACGAATTCGAAGCACGCAGCCGCACGGTTTTTGGACCGTTTCGAAAATACATTCTTTTAATTTTCTAGGCGTATCGTAGTGTTCCTCTACTTTAGGTTCCTAAAACAAAATGCAATTTTGAGCCAAATGTTCAAAAAAATTAAAAATTAGGTTTTTTTATCCAATGAGCATTACTTAATAAGCTGGTCTTGACTTATGTAATCTGAATTATTAATTCTGCCAATTGCGATTTTTTGGTCAGTGAAGTACTTACCACTGGGTAAGGTATTTTGGGCACGTCATAGTTATCGTAAGTGGGTAGAAGTGCAGGTAGTTTCTTTGGCGAAGGTGAGCCAGTCGCTGGTTTGGGCGGTCTGGCGGGCGGTTTTGTAACAGTCTGACTCCATCCACTACTGTCGCTACCACTGCTGATGGAGTGTCGATCACAGGTGTGTTCCCAACAAGGCGTGGCTATGGCAACAGTGGCAGTTGACGATCTGGACATTGCTCCTAACTTGCTAATGCAACTCATACATCTTTCTATAGGAGGCGCTGGCCATCCGTCATTTGATATGGTATCACCACAGCCGTAATTACTTTCTAAGTCGGTGTAGGGAGAATCCGCCCTAGATATGGAAGACTCGTTCAGTTCTAAGGCCGTTAAAGGAGTGCGACCATCACTACGTAATGGAGGCCTTCGGGGGCTGTCCATCACTGAAACGGTTAAAAATTGTACCATTGTCAAAAAAAAAATATAGAACATACCTGACATATTTCTGGACACTGGTCTTCTTCTTGAAGATTGCAGCTGACCTATGGCGGCCATTTTAAGCGTTGATGTAATATCTTCTCCTTGATCTGTTAAAAGCACGTGGAGCCCTTCACCTCTTCCACACCTTGATCCTCCTTCAAAACAGAACCTTCCCTCCACCACCCCGTACCTCCTTAAGTTACTTATAAGCCACTGCCCTGCAATCCTTGGTGGAACTCCCGTCGTTAGACAGAAACCTCTTTCTTGGACATGGAGTCTGGCAGGTCCTGGTGGTATCCGAGATTTTGCTGGAGACGATGAGACCAAAACCAGAAAATGAGGTCCGTCACCTAGGTGGGAGCTCAACTTTACTTGCCATTGCATGAGGCGTTCTCGATTGTCGAATGCTAGAACTACAACTACATCTTGACATAATATTGCCACAGTATTGGATTCTTTGTCTAATGTGAAACCAGTTTCCAAACCCAAAAAATGTTCCAGAGATAAAGATGCTTTGGTTTGACCTTGCTTGTAGCGGTCTTTGGAGTCCCTGTAGAGCTGAAGATGAAGACAATCTGAAAGAGAAAATTAAACTGAACTTAGTAAAAAATAAAGGCATGTATGTATGTTATGAAAATAAACACTATTCTTCAAAAATTTATGACTTGATATTTCGGCTAGAAACTGTAGATTTAATACAATATTATAAGCAAACAGAAAAAAATATATGAATAATAAAACTGTAAATATTACTCCCCTAGAACAAGGAAATTAATCGAGTATAAATAATGCAACCACCGTGATTTAAATTCAAACGGTTTTGTCAAGTTTACCGGCCTTTACTGCTCATAGAATATAGAATAACTGCCTGGGGCTCCTTCCTCGATCTACGGTAAACAAGACGAACGCCGTTTTAATAAAAGCAACGTTTGCGAACATGTGTTATCGAGGAGCTAGCTTACAATTTCCCACATAAATGAGCACACATAGAGATTAGCCCGCGGCACTATGTAAGTGGTAATGAGTTTTGCTCTGATCAAAGAATCGCGTTTCAAATACAAGTCGATAATGGACCAAAATATGTGCCACAATCAGAAACAATGGCTCTATGGGCTTCAATTAGGTACACAAAAGTGCTTTGTCGGCTTAATAATCAACTTTATTGAGACAATATAAAAAAACATTTTTTTGAAGTGGTAGTTACAATTTCACTAGTAGCTCGTCAGCTCGTCCAAATTATTATATGAGAATCTACTTAATAAAAAAAACTTAATTAAATATTCTGTAATTAAACAGTCAAACACAGGTAAAAGTTAAAGCTATTTGCAACCACGATCATACACCTGTTTCGGCCTTCTCTGGTCTCATTACTACAGAGAGGTCGCTGTAAACACTTACAACTTATAGCCGCAACTCAGTTGTATAAGTACATTCAAGAGATCTAACTCCCATTAAGTTACTTGTAACAATTTATTATGAGAGCATTTTCCTCTGCGGTCCAGCTTGGTACAGTGAGAACTTCTGTCTATGGAGACTCCTTTTTCTATAGAACTTCTTAACTCTGGAATTCGAACAGAATTTTTCCTGACAATTATACAATTCATCCTCATTTAAAGGGCGGCTCACTGTGCCTTCTATCTCTATTTTCGAATTCTATTCGCAGTGCTCTAAAGGCATAATAGGGTTGCCCTTGAAGTTAAAAAAACTAATTACAACCATCTTATTTCTGCTCCTAATAATTTTTGCTCAATTTCCTTTTTTAATTATGTCTCATTTTTATACATTTGCTATTTTAATTTTGCATTTTATGTTATAGAAATTTATATCATATTGTTGGTATGTCACAATTTGAAGTATTTCAGTAGGTTTTAATGATTTAAACAATTTGTTTTTTAAAAAGTCGATAAGAAAAAGAAAAAAGTTAATATTTTAGTAAAAAAGAATAATTCAAAATTAACATTTGCAAAATATCTGTGGATGCGATAACTTCGTATTTTCTAGGTATTTTGGTACTTTGTGCTTCCCCTTGACTCAGAAAGATATATCTGAGAGTTTTATGATAAATTCGTTAATCCAGATGCTCATTGGTTTTACAATAACATTTTTCCATGAAATACTATAATCTAAACGAGAAATGGTTTTTCTATTTTCTCTAACTTTTCCATTATTTCTTTATCTTGTTGCATAAATTACACTTCAGTAACTACAAGAGTTGATATAATGTTCCATGATATAAGACTAGTTTGTTTTTTAAGACATCTTGTTTTTTGTGCCTTGCATTATACTAGAGGAGATTCATTCGAACATTTGAAAAAAGAGCGTCAGATTATAATGTCTATCATCAGCAAACTTGATTGTTGGTACTACAAATTTTCTCATTTTGGTCATCAAATACGCTTTCTGCCTCAGTCATAAATAGTTTTAATATACATTTCCTACGCCATATAATGTATCTTCATTGTGTTGGTGCAGAAATGTTGCAGAAGTTGTCTCACATCGTTAGAAACATAGTGTTTGATTTATCTTATCAACTTTTTTTTTAAAAACGTTTTTGTATATATCTTTAAACTGAGGGATATCGATGTGGCGGCATCTTCTTAAAAATTGACGCCACACTTGTTTCCTATTGGAGAAATGTTTTGTCCTACATTTTAGCTTGACGATCAAAAAAAAGGACCTCAACTTGTCAATTTGCAATTTGCCCTTTTTGCCCCTCCTCCCTTTCATCAGGTTTGATTGTTGGCGGGTTTTCTCTAACAGTTTAGTATGCTGATTATTCATCGCCTAAGTCGCACTAGAGTCAGCCAAGGTATTACTTGCAAAACCGTCTGATATAGATAGTGGAATATGGAATAGTTTTTTGCACATGCAAAACTAAAACCTCAGGCATAAATCTTAATGAATATTGACTGTTAAAAAGCGTCCTACTTTTTTATTTCAGCTGCTAGTCCACACTTCAGACAACCGAAAACTGACGAGAACAGAACTTGAATATTTTAAAGGCTCCTTTTTAAACATAGATTTGGTGTAAGACCTTTGTTCTGAATTTCACCTATTATTTGTTTTTAAAGTTGTAAAACGTTAAACTCATTAATAGAAGGGAGCCCATGTGGAAGTCAATTGTTTTACGCATATTCAAAGCCGACTATGCTATTATGACGGTTTCCATAGAATTTGTCGCCCTTTCATTTAGTTGATGTATGTGCGGCACGCTTAGCCACAATGCACATACGCGTGTCTTTAATCTACTCCTTATTTTATTGCCGTCTTTATCAATGGTCCCCAGTATTTGAGACCCATTGGGGAGATATCAATACATGACGATTTAATCCTTCGTGTTATAGAGCTAGTTGACAGAGATATAAGGAATTAACATTCTTCCAATTCATTGATTTAAGTACTAATTTCATTATTGCGCAGGTCAGTACTGAAAGGAAATACTTAGTACTTTTTTAAAATTTATTCTAAAAATGTCGTCATTGCATATATTTGGTCTATATTTTTAATATTCTTACTAAACACTAGCTATATTTGATGTACTTTACTTATGTTTTGTGAAATGTTGCGATATTTACTTATGCCACATAAAATGTATTAATAATAATATACAGGTGTGAAACTCGAGGTATAAACATTTTAAGAGCGTGTTTTTAGGGTCAAAATGAGCCTTTTTTATTTTATTAAAATTTGTTCTAAAGTGCATCCCCTACGAGTTACAGCCATCGTCTCTGACAGCCCACGCAGGGAAGAATGGGGGATTGCAGCGCAGCAGGGAAAGGATATTTGCTATATTTGCTCTAAAATAATTGGAAGAGTTTATCAAAAAAATATAAAAGTCCACAAAGTTTGGTTAGATTAATTATTTTTATTATTTTGATAATACTTCTCATGATTTTCTTGCAAAGAATGAAATTGTATCAAAAATTGCAAGAGATTGAAATTTTAGATTTTTTTAGCCCACTAGATAATTGTTGTTCGAACTGAAAGTTTCTCGGTGAACACAAAATTTCTGCTAATAAAACTGTAAGCCTTCAATAGATAAAATATCGAGAGGTCTGATGGCAAAGTTAACAAATCTATTTGATTAATCTCAAAAAAGGGCAATATAACACTGGCTGTATATGATAGTACTTTATGTTATTGAAATAATTGACTGCGAAGGATCTTCAAACTTCAGATACGGTGGAACATTTGACAATAGACAATTTGGCAAAGACGAGTAAGCAGCAGCAACAAAATCAACAATACTAAAACTGTATTACATATTAGTAGATTAAAGATGGCTAGATCAAAATCCGGGAATTTTGACCTTCCCACTATCGAACTTCGAGATCCAGCACTGGAATGAATTAGATTTCCTTGATTTTTATAAGATTATTTTCTTCCATGCAGCTCATCGGCTCCTAACTGCTAGATCGTCCCACCCCATCGGGGATTTTGTCTGATTATGGTCATCCAGCTTTGTATGTAATTCAACCAATAATGGGATGAATAGTTTGAAATAAATGAAAGAGCAATATTTTTTAACGCCTGGTTAAGTTGAATACGAGTACACATATTACATTTGTTTCGTAATCAATTTATAACCATGTAATATGACGTGAGGCACAGATGGCGCTAGCATTAATACGAGCATGGGGAATCATCAATCTTTTTGCTACTTACACTCCACCGTCCCGTTCTAAACACGCTCGCTACCGGGTGCAATCGGTACCGAGAAACGCTATATATACGCACTTTGTATAATATTTCAGCGGTTGTAAGGGAAATGTACAATTTCGATAAATTCATCATCTTGCCACAGCAATTTTCTTGGTAGATGTCGGTCTGAAAATATAAATATATAAGGCTGGTTTTTGAGTAATGCAAAGTTTGCCGTTGACGGATTCATTACTTAATTTTAGACTCAACTCATAGAGAAATGGGATGGAAAATTTGCTTCCAAAATAGAGCGTGTTTTGTTACATACTTTAACCACAATTCCGACAACATGGAAACAAACATAATTTAACGAAAAAACATATAACAGCTTTCTAATACAACTCTTGCTAAATATTAGTTTACCATACCGATGTTATGTACTTATATTACGGAATATAGTTAATTGGTGATAATTAATAGTCCAAAGTTAGGGAAATTGCTAATTGGGGTAGATTTCCATCTACCACGTTGAAACTCGAGACTAACTTATATCAATTCAGTTCAAGCTTATCTTTAATAAACAGTTGAAATGTTAGACATTTGCAAACTAGATTATTGAAAGTAACTTAAACCTACTGTTCTAATTTTGGCCCTCCGAACCTCAAAGAATGAAGTTTCAGGTCGAAATTTGCCGTCTGTTTTAGTGTAAACTATTTTCTTATGTATTTCGGTAGCTATGCATATCTTCGTACTTCCGATGTATAAATAGAGATTAAGAAGGATGACGACCGCGCCTACTCTTCAAAAATAATTAGTTTCTACACAGGAAGGTAACAAATCTGAAAAGGACATATTTCACCTACAATTGGGGGAACAGCGTTCTCAGACAACGCAGTTGTTGTGGTGCGTGTCTCTGGTGAATATTAATATTTGGAGACGCACATGCTCGCCCGTTAATTGCGACAAGTTCCATTGTTCTCCACGGCGACACAGCCGAGTAACCCGGAGACCCTACACCCTTTAATAAAGGGCACTAACGAAACGTCTCACAGGACCTCATTGCCATGGCTCACCCCAGTCTTTCGACTCGCCTTTTTCCTCTATATTCATCCAGTAGACTCGTACGAACGTAGCGAAGATTTGATATTCAAGCCGTACGCTGGCAAATCTAACCGTGAAAATAGAACAAATAAAGAGAGATTCGATGGAAAATTGTACCTAATTAAATTGAGTTTCTTTATATTTTACGATGCCCTTAATTTATTTCGTCCGGGGAATATGAAGTAGGTATAATTTAAAATGACGTCTTAATACACATTTTTATTGGCGAATTGTTAGCGAATTCAAAACGTTTATTTGAACAATATCAATTACAAATATGTGCCTGTAAATATTTATGGTGTATAGTTCATTTTTTTTATTTTCGCTCACCTTACCTTTGGTCTTTTATAGTTGTAGGGAGTCCAGAAAGTCGTTCGAAGTCAGACAGCAGATTTTAGAGTGAGTTTCTTCGTCCATAACAGCGGAATCAAACCCATACAGCGGGTTATGGCAAAATATTTTGCTTTCTGATTTTTGATGTTTAATTTTATTTTACTTTGGTTTGGAGTGCTTTATGAGTCTACAGTTTATTTCTCTTATTGATATTCTGGAAATTCGCATATTTCAATTGTATTTCCTTTCTTCCGATTCACTTTTCTTTTAACGGTCAAACATTCATCAAAATGTGATTAAAAAAATCACCAATGATACATAGAAATCAACCCGGCTGAATTTATTCTGGCTGGTCTCTTTCGTAATCAATACTCCATATTAATAAATAAAACAACTTATATTATTTTCTTTTTTTTACATTTAAAGCAGATATAACACATTTCTAAATGCCGCATTATTACTATCTACCTACATAAGTATTATTTAGTGTCACGTTTGGTCGAGATACGTGTCATCAATTTGTCTGATAAGGCAATATTTTAGAATAAATGGATCTTTTACTTTTATTTTTAAGGTTCCGTAGGTTAAATGGAGAGGAGAACGTTGGAAACATTTGATGTTTTCTAGGTCTGCGTTGTTATTGTCTTACAGACATAAGAAACAACAATTTTTTTATATTTCTTTTTCATATATATTTTACCTATTGGATTTGTCTTAAAATTAAATAAAACTGTCCGTTTGGTAATGTTTTTGAAAATAACTTCTGTGTGGGAAATTGCGGACCAGCTTTATATTTTTTCTCTAGTAGTGGTTGACAGCTACAAATAACTGTGGCCAGCTCGCCTCATGTTAGGTTCATTTTAACTTCAGTATTCGACTTGTATACACGAACCGTTACCTCACTTCGATACCAAATAGAAATGTGATACTTCGAAATTTTTTTTTCACTTTGAGTTTCCACACTTTTTGAGAACCAACTCTCAGGTCAATATCTTCATAATATTCCCGGAACCTTAGTCTTCGATATAAATATGAAATTTTCCATGAAGTTTGTATTTGGTTACTCATATGCTGCCATATTGTAAAAAAGGACGTTCAGGGAATTACAGACCACTTTTGTTGGGGAATTATGAATCAGTCAATTCTTTACATTTACAAGCTAACCTTGTGTATTTGATGCATATAAACGATTATTCATGGACATTTTCAATACGGCATTATTTTTCGGCAATTTCTAATATAGATTTTTGGTACGATAATAATTTCGTTTTCAACTGATTATTATTACCATTTCTTACTCCACTACACTTTGTTTCTTTGTCATAATAAATCTTCTGTCATTTTTAATGAACAATAAAATATTATCCTGCCACATTTTTCCATTTTTTAATCGATTGACAAAGTGGTCCGTAATTCTTCGACATTTTTCAAAATCGCAAAAATGCAATTTTTGCGTCAACTGATATAAATTATATAATTTAATACAATTAGACCAAACTACTGCGACCCAAAGAAAGATTATTAATTGTAGTACAAATTCAGGTTTTGAACTTTTCAGAAAAAAATATCTTTTTGCCAGTTTTTAGCCAAAATAAAAAGGCAGTCCACAATACCTAAGTCTCCTCTATATTAATAATTGTATTTTTCCTGGCCTCACAGTATCAGCATAATTCCAAATATTAAAAAAAAAGTTTTGATATGAGAACCATATTGGTTAACTATATCATATGTCAAGAAAATAAGACACATTAACATGATTTAATTTTTTGTAGCGTTAATGTCTGTGAGAATTAATTATTTATAATGGGCCATGGCTATATGGATTGAAAATAAAGCTAAACATCTTTTCAATTCAAAAATAATTTATTTTACCATATATTATTTTATTCAGAAAATTTTGCAGATTCCAAAAATGTAATAATATCTAATAATATATAATATATACAGTGCGTTTCAGTGAAACTATTCACTTTAAATAACTTTTTAGATCGTCAATAAATATATCCAGGGGCACATATTTTGTCATATTTATACTAAGTGTAACTGTCATCCCTGCGTCTCCAGACCAACCATTTCTATTTATTTAAATAGGACACCCTATATTTTTTTAGAATTTTGGATTCCTCTTGACGAGTAGATTCCAAAAATGTATAATGTTCGGGGTCTACAGTGAACAACAATTGGAGAGTTATGGACAAATGCATTTCAAAATTATGTTAACAAAGGGTGCGTAGCATTAATAGTGTAATGCCATTTATAAACCATTTAAGGTCTGTGTTTCCACCATACAGGATAAATTATCACTATTAAGTAATTATATTGTTACAATGATTTGTGAAGAGTGAATTATTAAAGTAAATCAAAGCCTGCAGTTGAAGTTTTTAATTTTGCTTTCCTTCAGTAAAAAAGGAAAAAAGCAGTATGTAACAGAATTGATGTGAAAATTTATGAAAATGGGGTCTGCGGATATGTGGCCAAAAAAGTGCAAGAATTAGAAAGAGTAGTCTGCAACGAAGCTACGGAAGGGACCATTTTAGGGATAGTTGTTTTCAGGAGGCAGAAGAAATAACTATAAGGGCAGAGAATGGCAAAAATCTATTCGAAAAGTTATTTAGGTTTTAAAATGATAAATCACATTTAAGTCAGTATGTACATAAATATTTAGAGGGAGAGAGGTAGAAGATGTTTTACGACAGAGTAGTCACCTAGTCACCTGATTTGACTCCCATGGATTTCTTTCTGTTAGTTCTGTTAATTAAAAATAAAAATCTAAGCAACACAACCAAAATCTTAAGATAAATTACAAGACAGAAGTATTGATGAATGTTGAAAATTAACTCCAAGTGTGTCACCATAAGTAATGTTAGGGATGCCTTGGAAGCTGGATTAGATCATTGTATGTAGATCAGAGGAACTCTGTTTGAATACCTAATGGTATTTTATCTTTTTAACTAAATTACTGAAGCTGCTGCGATGTTTCATTCATTCGATTAATTCTTACTTAATTTAAATTAAAATAGCTGTAGCTTCGGAAATATTTAAAATAGACCGTAAGTATTATACATTTTTGAAATCTACTCATGAAGAGGAATCCAAAACTTTAAGAAAATACATATGTGTTTAAAAAAATAAAAGGGGTTGGCCTGCGGGTGCAGGGATGTTACACTTAGTATAAATATAACAAAATATGTCCCCCTGGATATATTCATTGACGTGTTTTTCCCCTTTTCCTAAAAATGACTGTGAAAAAAGTTATTCAGGGTGGATAGTTTTCATTGAAACGTACTGTATAATAAGCATTCTAGTGGTAATATCAACTTTATGTCAAAAATTGACGTTCCAAAGTACTTTAAAGTGTATAAAAATAAAAGATTTCTCCTTCATAAATAAGAAAATTACACTATGAGTAGAATACCACTCGTTCAATGTTATTTTATTCTACTCCGTCGAAAGTGAAGCATTTAAATATTATGGAAGTCTGGTGTTACAAAGTGTTAAAATGTATGTTAGTTAGGGCCAGCTTTTCATAATTTATAATCAATTTAAAACAAAGAAGAAAAGTTGTGCAATCCCTGATGCAAAAAAAGTCGAGCAATGTCTGGTGCAAAAAAAGTCAACCGAGTGCAAATCGTATACTTCCCAATAAGTGTCTATTTGCTGCTTTTACAAAATTCTATTTAACTTCGCTTGTTAGTATGCCTAAATTAAATCTGTAAAGAGATAGAATTTGTATTAGGGGTTCTAATTATGTAATCAATGAATTTTCAAGAAATAGTATCAAAGTGTGTAAAGAATTATTTTTAAGTACAAAAAAAATATTAAACCTAATGCAAGTGTTTGATAATAATTTTCATTCAATTGTCTATTCTCAACTCCGTGGTTTTTCCAAATTTTTGTGAGCCGTAGATACTTTTAGAAATAAAATGCGGATAAATTACTTTTAAGAGTTTCTTCAAAAGATTAATTAACATGTTTGACTTATTCTTTCATTAAATTTTCCCCTGGTATGTCTTGAGCTCAAAAAAGAGCTTTTTACATTTCGTATTTAATTCTCGAACTACCTCAGTTACAACCCCACCTTTGTAGCTGAAAATTATGTTTATGTCGTTACTTACTACAACTCTATAAGCAATATCAAAAAAAAGTCAGCCACACGCGAATATTATGTTTTCTGTTTTTGCAATTTGGGCATGATTATGCATACTGTCGACAAGGGTCCCTTTGGAACAATTATTGTTATGGGCTATTAACTGCGGTAAAAAGTGCTTAAACTAACAAAATATCAGAGCCCTACATTATTGTTTGTTTAGTATTTTAGCGTTAAAAGTTATATTATAAAGGATATTGTGGCGTACAGTGAAGCAATAATTTCATTTTAAAAATAAAATTATGTAATATGTGAACACTTCCACTTGCGCGAAATATCCAGCTCTTGCCTAAATTATCCCCCGTAGAATTGCCCCTGTTAATAAGCAGCGTCTCGTCATTTATTAATTTTAAAAGTTGACTTATTGCAATATTTGTGCTGCAGAATTCAAATTATTTTAATTAAATTTGTTTTCGCAATGTTTATTATCTTTCGAGATAAATCACACCAAATTGGTTTGGTGGAACGGACTGGTCCTTGGTTATCTTCAAAAATTGAAATACCTAACTTGTTACCTGAAACCAAGAAAGATTAAAAAACAACAAAAGTTGATCTAACGCGTTTCGACAGCTTGACTAACGCGTTTGTTGTGTTTTTTTAATCTTTCTTGGTTTCAGGGAACAAGTTCGGTATTTCAACCAAATTGGTTTAGTAAATGCTTTTTCTTTGTTATTATAGTAAGATTACATTTCCAAATATATAGTCAATATATTAGTTTGGTCTACCATATTTTTTGGCATGAAAATTGAAACGCTTGGAGATAGGGAAAATAATCGTTTGTTTTTGCAAAAATAAGGTTTCATAGAATTAAACATTGTAATTCTAAAATGTACAGGGTTAAGTCAATCAGTATTTCATTTTTTATTTTTTTTGGTGGAACGGACTGGTCCTTGGTTACCTTCAAAAATTGAAATACAAATCTTGTCCCCTGAAACCAAAAAAGATTAAAAACACAATAAGGTTGCTCTAACGCGTTTCGATAACCAAGCTATCATCTTCAGAGAGATACTAACACCTAATCCTAAAATTAACCCTTATGTACTACGAATATTCACTTTGTGCTTTTGAATTAGATCATAGGATAGATACTAATATTTAACTGATAAGAGTAGTAAATAAGAATTATATGTTAAATGCATGTGAAAGCTTAGCCATCCATAAGGCTGGAGACAACCTTATGAATGGTTGCGCTGGGCCTTTAGGCCATTTATTCTGTTAAAAATTGTCAAGGTTGATAGATAAGGAATCGTGAAACTACGACGTGTATGATTAGATACGCATGAGCGTTCGGATGCGGTCGATCATGCACAAAGTGAATATTCGTAGTGTATAAGGGTTAATTTTAGAATTAGGTGTTAGTATCTCTCTGAAGATGATAGCTTCGCTATCGAAACGCGTTAGAGCAACCTTTGTTGTGTTTTTTAATCTTTCTAGGGGACAAGGTTTGTATTTCAATTTTCAGTATTTCACTGGTGTGGCACTAAACAAAGATGTAAACACGTAAATAAAAGATACAATGAATAAAATTATTTTTAGCTATACAGGATGAATCCAAGTTTGAGCACTCGAAAAAAGTTTTTTCTTCAATGGGACACCCTGAATATTATTATTATTATTGCTGATAGAGACTTCCATCCGTAATACATGGTGCCAGGTTTTTTGAATCTGTATGACACCTATATTATTAAGTTATGTATTTTTTTGATTTTTAATAGCTTCTCCATAACAAAATTTAATTTTGTCATACATGGTGCTCGTAGGAGAATAAAAACAACAAACTGTGCCACTTTCAATAGTCCAAAATTGATTTTTTTATGGACCATCTAGAATAGGGATGTAACGAATGTTGGCTGGTTTTCCCGCATTCGCGGAAATATTCATTTCCAACATTCACGAATGTGAATGCGAATGTTGGCTTTTTTACTGGAACTTGGAAAATATTGTGAGAAAAATCGAAATTTTCAAAAGAAATCTAATTTGGAGAGAAAAACCCAGTTTCTAAGAATATTTCTCTTACAATTTTTATTTTTATTTAAATTTTGACATAATCTCCAAATTTACAAGAAATATTTTTCTCTATATTTCGTAGAAATACTATTCTCAAAATTATTATGTTATTAGCAAATTTTTAATCGAATTCTAAAAAAATAAACGAATTTTGATAAAAAATAGAATTTTGGATAAAAAGCTCAATTGTAAGTAGAAAATTCTCATAATTTAAAACATTTAGTCGAAACTTTAAGAATAGAACGCAGTTTGAGAAACAGGTTGAAATTTCCGGATAGTCAAAATTTCGAGGAAAAGGCCGAAATTTCTATGAAATATTTAAAGACTTAAGTACAGTCCAATTTTGAGAAAAAAAAGTAAAATTTTTGAATTTATACTTAAAATTCTACTTTCTCAAAACTCGACTTTATAGTCGTAATTAAGAAAAAGACGAATTATAATTAAAAAACAGGTTTGGAATACAGTAGGAATTTTCAGGAAATCAATTTAATATAAAAACCCCGACCTTTTGAAAAAATTTAAAAAATATCAAAATTTAGAGAAAAAGATGATTTTCCAAATATCTAAACGAATTTTGAAAAAAATGAAAATTTCGAGAAAAATATTGACATATTTAGAAAAGATCGAAATTTTGAGAAAAAAGATCGAAATTTTGAGAAAAAAAGCCATATTTTGACGAAATTTCAAAAAAAGGGGCGAATATTCAGGAAAATGTCGATATTTCGAGAAAAAAAAGTCGTTATTTTTCGACTCAATATTTATTCTGCCTTAGTGAAGGACAAGCTACCCCCTGCCCCACTGTGACGTCAGAAAATATCCCCTATTGAGATAATAATCGCAATTTTGGGAAAAAGTCGAAATTTAAGCTTCCTGGAATTTTCGTCTGATAGCAAAAATTCAACATTTTTAAAATATATTTTTCAAAAAGAAGAGAAGGAAGAAAGAATTTTGGTAGAACGGACTGGTCCTTGTTATCTTCAAAAATTGAAATATAAATCTTGTCCCCTGAAACCAAGAAAGATTAACAAACACAACAAAGGTTGCTCTAACGTGTTTCGATGGCTAAGCTATCATCTTCAGAGAGATAATGAAGATGACAGATGCTTTTTAATCTTTCTTGGTTTCAGGGGACACGATTTGTATTTCAGCGAAGAAAGAAAAAAGAGAAGGAGTTAAAAAATACTTTCTATTAAGTGGTACTGGATAATTACCGCATTAGTTGTTAGGTAAACTAGCAATGGACCCGCAATTCATTATATAGATACCTCAAAGGTCCATGAACCCCAGTTTAAGAAACCCTGCCTTAGCAGTTGCATTGTTATTTCATAAATAATTTTCAGTTTTATTGCCAAATACATTCGCAATATATTTGCATAATTTTTTGCGAATGCGAATATTATAAAACATGCAAATGCGAATATTTCTTACATCGCTAATCTAGAATATCATAATTTTATTGGAATATGCTTTAAAATGATACCAAAGTTATATGAGGTTTCAGAATGATGATGATGAGAGATATTACCAATAACCTACTTTTGAATATATTCTTAACGTAACTTTAAAATAATACTGTTACGAAGGCTCCAATGGTCAGCATCAGTAAAAGAGCATGGACAATGTCAAAGTGCTACTAGGGTCTTCGACGTTCTATCACCTTCTGAGGTTTCATCACTCAGGTTTCTTTAAGAATAAGGGAAAAACCAAATTCTAGACAAAAGAGAAAAGAACACGGTAACTCATTACGTTCACCACCAAAGTAAAAGTGGCACAAAAGAGAATGCAGTCAAAACAGAAAAGCGTTGTACTTCAGTCTGTCAATACTGTCAAAAGCGCAGCTCATTTGCTGTCACTGTGGAATAAAAAATCAATGTTCAAAACACCAAAGCAAGGTATCTCAGTAGATGAATCATATCAGAGGCAAAACTCTACTGAAATAAAAATGATATAAAGAGAACAATATTGTTAGGGTAGAAGGATTCAGCAATTCAATATATGTCAACCATACCAGAGAAAAAAAAACTTTTCCAAAATAATAGCGGTACGACAGGTAAAACAGAACAGTGTACGCTGTACGGTAACTCAATGTGCCAATATGGCTGAAACTCTTATGAGGGAGGCAAAAATGGAAATGCAAACGTCAATATTTTGGAACAATAAATTATTAAGAATATGAATAATGCAACTACACAATGATACATATTAGGTACAATTATAGATATAGGTATTCTTTGTATTTGAAGTAATAATAAATAAGATTTTCTACATGGAATTTAAGTAGGCAATATTATAGATATAGGTTTTCTTTGTATTTGAATTAATAACAAACAAGATTTACTACATGGAATTTAAGTATATGGAACCATTACCAAATTATTACAGCTCTTCAACTGTCTGGATCATAAAACTGGCTACATCTTTCATAAAGAAATGTATTTATACAAATGATTCTTTAAGCTTAAGCGAATTCATAGCAGAGCTCGTAAAAATCTATTTTTTTAATAAATTTGTGCTTCAAGAGATTTAGGGCCACTAAAGTTATGTTTTTCGCAAACCTTATTTACATCTTCGAATTGTTCACCTTTCATTTAATATCCTTTCAAAGTAGGGAAAAGTTGAGTTGAAGGATGAAGAAAAATGACGATGCGTCTGTTTGTTCCGGTGGTGGATCTTTACGATTATCTCGGTCTGAGCATTTGTCACCTACAGACGATATCTCCATTTGCAACCCGCTGTGTTAACAACGTTCGCCCAACTTTGTCTATATACACTCATCTAACTTGCGACGATCTTGGAAAAGAAGGAGTTTTAGAGTAAAATTTTTAGCTTTCCCCATCAATCCCGGCCTTTTCGAGTTCTACAAGAAACCACCTTTTTTAATCCATTAATCTTTGCAGTGAAAGCAACCATTCTCGTTTAAAACTAAGCAGATAAAGTTGAGCGTTTTTTGTGTTGTTTTAGTGGCAAATACAGACTTGAAGTTTTTTAGATGTCGTAACTTTATTATTTAGTTTTTGCCATGTTAAATGAGTTAAGGAAAAGTCTGACTTAGAAAGGAAAACCTATATCTATTCTAGGAGTATACTAAATAAAAATATTTCTTTTTGTTCACGCCTTGCGTAAATAGAAACCGCAAGACACGATTGCTGGAAAGGGAAAACGAAGGATAGTATATTCGTAAAACGTTTGTATATATTTCACAAATGGTTATATCAATATCTGATTGACTGGTTTCAGACGATCGGTTCAGTATGAAAGATAATAATCTATTGTTTATGCTCACTCGTATAGCACAGGTGAGCACCAAGGAAAGATTTTTCAAAATTAAGCCTTTAAGGGAATAAAAACGAACATTTAATACCTCACAAAATGTATACAATGAATCAGACACATGATTGTATTTTAAGTTATCTATACATTATGACTGGGGGCATGGAATATAGAATAACGCTAGTGCATTCCCTATATTGGACATGTATAAAAATTTGACGGAAATGCGTCTAGAAAGTGGAGTAGCTCCGACTATTTCCTCTCTTTCCCTCTCTCTCTCTCTCTCCCTCTCTCTCTCTTTTCTCTTGTCTCTTCTCTCTTCTCTCTTCTCTCTTCTCTCTTCTCTCTTCTCTCTCCTCTCTCCTTTCTCCTCTCTCCTCTCTCCCTCTCTCCTCTCTCCCTCACTCCTCTCTCCCTGTCTATTCTCCCCACTCTTTTTATGTCTCTCTTTCTCTCTCCTCTCTTTCTCTCTCCTCTCTTTCTCTCTCTCCCTCCTCTCTCTCACCCCTCTCTCTCTCTCCTCTCTCTCCCCTCTCTCTCTCTCTCTCCTCTCTCTCTCTCTCTCTCTCTCTCTCTCTCTTTCTCCTCTCTTTTCCTCTCCTCTCCTCTCTTCTTCACTCCTCTCTCTCTCTCTTTCTCTCTCTCTCTCTCTCTCTCTCTCTCTCTCTCTCTCTCTCTCTCCTCTCCTCTCCTCTCCTCTCCTCTCCTCTCTCTCTCTCTCTCTCTCTCTCTCTCTCTTTCTCTCTCTCTCTCTAAAATTTTTTATTTGTACTGAAAATTTCAATTCTTCTGATCTCAATTTTTTCACTTTTATTTAGACATTTTTTTTTAATTTCAACTTTTTATTTAAAATCTCCACCTTTTGAAAACCCTTGAACATTTCGACTTTTTTAAATCTTGACCTTTCTTCAAGTTTTGCCTTTTTGAAATTTTCGTTTATTTTTTTTGAGGAAAAAAGAGATATCTAATACTTTAATTATGAACATTTCGACATTATTGAATATTTTGACTATTTTGAACTTTTTTCAAAATTTAGACTTTTTAGAAAATTGCCTCTATTTTTAAAAATTTCGAGTTTCTCGAAAATTTGGAATTTTTCGAATAAGTTAAAATTTTCATTTCAATTAAACTACGTATTAAAAAGACTAATATTTTCTGAATGTAACTTTTTTTAAAATTTTTTGAAATACATGGATTATAGTCAATTTTATGACCATTTTACTAAAGTAGTGCACAATAAAAAACATTTTACTGGAAATTTCATGAACCCTTTTAAATGCTTCTTATTAGAGATCGTACTTAATAATACGTCTTACAGACGATCTGTTAATATCAAAACCCTTTTCAATAATTCGTGGATTTTTGCCAGAGCCTGATAAATTAACTGAATTTCGCACATTTTGCCGTACAATTTCGATATTGCACACTAGATCGTGGTTTGCTTTACTATTGGGAAATGTCAAAAAAACACAATTTTTTGCCACAAAAATGATTACATCTCGGGTAACGTTGTTTTTCAATAGAGGAGACTTTCTCTAGATCAGCGTTTTGCAAAGTGCGCTTCGCGGAGCCCCGGTGCTCCACAAGGCCTCCGGTAGGGCTCCGCCAGAAGTCATAATAAAACTAATACATGTATTAAAGATTAACCTTTAATTGTGGACAAGGGGTCTCACAGACCCCTTGGGTTCTGCGATTTTTGAGAATCAAAACATCCCGTGGCCGCCTGCGCCCCAGAGTCTCAGTAAATACCAATTTAGTCACCAAAGGGCCGGTGTAGAAAGAAGTTGTGTATTCGGTGTGTTTTAGATAAGCTACTCCCATTCAAAATTCTGGCAGGGTCTGTAAAACCTTATGTTCAATGTTCAATGTTCAAAGCCATTATGTAATAAATGCCAATAATTTTAGTAATATTGATCAATGGTTATTTTTTTTTCTTTTTAATAGTTTAGAGGCAACTTTTTGTGTTTTTTTTTATTTGATTATTAATAGACTTAACGAAAAACCTAGATTTTTGTTGCTTTTATGTAAAAAATGTTTAACAAATTAAAAATTAAAAATTTCTTGTTTACGGATTTTTGCTAATGGTTATAATTCCCACTATAAAAGTTGAATTTTTATAATGTAAATCCTTCTTTTTAAGAACTATGTATCTTTTCCCAACCCCAGTTCGTCAATTTTATTAGTATTTGCAGTCAAAATTTTCGGTCAACTAGAGAAGTTTGTGAGACCCCATGTCCAGGTTAGTGATATAAAAATGAAATGTCCACACTTAAGGGTAAAAAAATAATACACATATTTCTGGTTTTGCTTTTAATTTAGGATTTAGGGTCCCTTTAAAAATTTAATTTTTTAAAGGGGTTCTGTCACCAAAAAAGTTTAAGAACCGCTGCTCTAGACAATGATGTCATTTGCTACATTTTAAAATTGAAATTAACTTCAAAATTCGTGATTGAAAAACGGCTGCCAGTCTGTGTAAATGACTGTTATCACGCTACAGGTCGCACTTCCTAACCGAATTTTGACATTCTTATTTTTATGAATTTGGAATTTCTCAGAATAGCACCCAATTGATTTTGGAAGTGATTGGTGAAATACTTTAAATTTTATTTAAAAAAAACATAGTGTTTTACAGAAAAATCAAATTTGGGAATCTTAGGGTCTTATACTGTAATACGCATTGTAGGTCAAGTCTCCCTTGTACAGTGTAAAAGGTTAACGCATAATTAGCTTTCATTTTCAACAAAAATTAATTTAATGATAAGTTTTTGCTTTTCATTTTTTGCTATTGAAATGATGGAAAAGTTATGACAAGCGTGTCAAAGCGTGAAATTTATTTATTTCAGCACCGTCATCGTCGAATCGATTAAGATACCGAAACGAAATGTATACTGCAGTCAGTATAAGTGTCATGGAAATAGGAGTTGCACAAAAATTACGCACTGACTTTTAGTGACATTTTGTCATTAAATCCTTACAGTTAGTTCACTAAACAGGTGCTTATTACCGAACAAAACATTTTTATTTACAACCACTGTAATGACGATCTGGGAATTGCAGTACGAGGCCGTTTTTAGTCACGCGGGTGGCACCCGTCACCCGCGCGATTTTTTTCAAATCTGAGCACCCGCTAAAGTTTTCTCTGTTTTGCCTGTTTGCCCGCGAGGCGTGAGAGTAGGCGCGGGTGCAAAAGACACCCGCGACGGGTGACGCACCCGCACGCGGTCACCCGTTCCACTCTAAATAACTTGCTGCAAACAAATGTATTCTGCCTACCCGCGCGCGGGTGACGGGTGCTACCCGCGTAACTCTAAAAACGGCCTGAGGCATATATTCTTTTGGAACGATGTGGCATGTGTTTATATTAGAAACAGTTTTGGAGACAAAAGTAGACTGTTTGTGTTGAGCTTGAAAACGAACTCTCTGCCTTTTTTGCAAAAATTCAACTGTAAACTATAAAACCAATTCGCCGGGTGTGTCATAATTATCATAAAACTGACAAAAGTCAGAGTATTTAAAAAATAAAAAATATTATATCCAGAAAATGCTTTTAACACATGACTTAATATTTTTACATAAATATTTAATTTTTTGCTAAACATTCTAAGTGACAAATATTTTTGAAACTCTCTGTATAAAAATTGATTGTAGCTGTGATTATTTTGACTGATTGTCTAAAAGTGTATATCTTATTTTATATTTGGCAAAAATTTTATAAAAAACTACCCACTAATAATAACACTAGCGAAGAAAATAAAATATGGACCTTTATTCGGCCCACCGTGTATAAGTAGTGACCTAATTAAAAAAAGCAATATAATTTATAAAAAATGGATAGATTTTAAGAGATTTTCCTAATAGGTTGTTTCGATCTTTTATTTGCATTGTTTACCTCTGATATATTTCCAATATTTGATGATTTTCACTAATGGAAAGATTTTTATTTTTCAATACACCATAATTATGGATAAACTAAAATATCTAGCGACTCTAATATGAAACCAACAAATTTAAAACGATTTTCTCGTGCTTTCAAAAAAATATCTTTCATGCAGATGTAAGTGAGGAGTTAGTCGCGACTACTGCAGTAAAAGTAGCAGTCGCCCCTCCTGCAATTTCATGGGCCGTTGGCTTTGGCAGGATTTGCGGAAAAAGGTTCTGTTATTGTTAAAGTTTGGGTTTAGGGTAGGATAAACAGGAATTAAGGCGGAATGTGGTTTGGGAAAGCACCACTCGACACCTGATTAAGAGATACGAAGGAAATACATTTCTAATGCATTCTGCGACTGTGGGAAATCTGTTTTCTTAGGCAAGCCGTCTCAAGGAGTCTATAAGCTGATTAATGCACCTTATATATTTTTAAGCCCGGGAAGCGTTCCGCTTCAGTGCATCTCTTTAAGGCGCGTCTAGGAAAACTTTGCTCATCTTTAGAGGAGAACTGAAAAATAAGGACCGATATTGCCTTGAGATTGCTCGGGTGAAAGGATACCGTTTTTAGTTTGTACTTTGTTGGCTATAAAATAATTAAAGAATGGATGGTACCTCCTTCTACTTTGTTATGAGCATCGCTAACATCTAAAACGTAAAGTGACTTGGATGACATCTAAATTGTAAATAAAAGTTTGATGAGACTAAACTCTTTTGTCGTTTTATTTTTGGTAATAATTGCATACATATCTATAACATTTTTGATGTCAGGCGTTCACTTGCCACTTATCTCGTATTAATTTTTCCACGTATGAAAAGCATTTTTATGAGCTTTATGTAAATCTTTTGAAGGGTATATAATGTTTCATACAAATAAAGAGTTTAACAAGTTTAGCGGAAATAAAATTAAGTGCAGAATGTGTTTATAAAAGTCCCCTGCTAAAATAATTAAAGTACGGTTTAATAAGGAAACTTTAAAACAATAATTTAGTACAAGTCAGTGGCAAGCGGTGACTTTTATTACGGGATGCTGTCAAAAAAACAAACCTTAGATGTCTTAATATTTAATTTTATTTTTTTTATAACATTCATCAACAAAAGCGCAATGTACTTTATCGTTATTTTTCAAATATAATATTAGTTTCTTTTTATTTAAAATTTCATAAATCCACACAATGGTTTTTAATGTTTTTGTTTCAGACATACATAATATTGGTGGCGATTTTGAACTATAAAATAAATAATCGATTTTTCATAAAATGAGTGAGAAGTGAAACCTATTATCTCCAATTAAACAATTTCACCTGATTTTAATCTCGACGATAAGTGCACTTTTATTATCTATATTAAGTGTTGCGATAATGGATGCTTAAAACGTAAAAAAGGAAATAAACTAGAGTAAATATAATTTGAATAAAAACATAATTGAATCCAAAATAAGTAAATAAATAAATTATACGGCGCGAAATATGCATATTCCATAGCCTCATCTATTAAGTTTTCGCATGTAAGCAATGAGAGGAATCGTATTCTCAGGAATATAATTTTTCCAATTGTCAGCGTGAAATACTCAGATTCAAATTCCAAAGATCTGAAGTCACGATATGGCAAATCTACACATCCTAATACAAATTCGGCAAATACAAATATATTTTATGTTTTAAAACTTTTGTGAATGCGCCTCATCCACAGAATTCATGGACCACTGACAAGTAGATGAATAAAAAAAATCATCTGAGGCCAGTAAAAAATTATTTTAATAAATAACGTTACTCCCCAACTAGGAACTATTTATACACTCCGCCCTAAAAAAGGTAAATCCTTTTTTATTAGTTAAAGCTTCAAAAAACTTCATGTTAGTCTAGATTTATTTTGAAATGTTTGAAATTATACATGATAGTGATGTAACGAATATTTGCATTCTCATTCACGAATATTTGCACCTTCTTTAATATTCGCATTCGCAAGAAATTATGGGAATAAATTGCGAATATATTTAGCAATAAGCGGGAAATTATTTATGAAATAACAATGTAACTGCTAAGAGTTTCTTAAATTGGGGTTCCCTTATTAGGGAACCCTTTAGAGGGAACTCATGGGCAGCGTAGCTAACAACATTTTTGAAGATAATAACTAATTCAGTAATTTATCTAATCCCATCTCATAAAAAGTATTTTTACATTTCCTTGCTTGATTTTCCTATTAGGTACCTACAATATGGCAGGGTGGGACACTTGCTCTCCCCTGGTTCATACACCCAACCGAAAATTTATGTTCTCAACTGCGGGAGCCTTTTCCAGATATTTTCATTCTTTTTCTTAAAATTAGTCCTTTCTTTGAAATTTCGACATTTTCTCAAAATATGGAGTTTTTTCTCAAAATCCAACTTTTATCACAAAATTTCTCTTTTTGCTTAGAAATTTCGAATTCACTCTAAAATTTGACTTACATCAAAATTCGATTTTCTTCAAAATTGAATTTTCTTTAAATTTCGATTTTTAATCTCAAAATTCATCTTTTTGTTTTTTAAAATTTCGTTATTTCTCAAAATTCGATTTTTTTTAAATTTCGAGCAGAGCCAACAACAAAAACGGGAGGACACTTCAAAGGTTCACAACACAGAACGATGTAATCGATGTAATGGCTCCAGAAGAACCAACCAATCATCATCTCACCACTGGAATACTACATGTCTTGGACGTTGTACTGATGAAGGATGTTCGATACACTGTTTAGTTAACATCAGTTAGTGAGCTCAGTTCGGACCACAACCCAGTGATAACGACCATCGGAGATGATCGTGGACCCAAGCCTCCAGAGACCTGCAAGAAAACAAACTGGACACAGTTCAGGGAATACCTAGCAGCGAACTTGGAAGAGCCTGGAGAGATCAACACAAACGATGACATCAACGCAGCGGTGGAAAGACTGGAAATCACCATAACAGATTCAATTCGGGCAGCGACCAAAACTTTCTGGCGTATAGAAGGAAGGGAACCACTGCCAAATCACTTAGTGAAGCTGATGAGAAGGAAAAATCGTGCCAGAAAAAGAGCAAGACACCAATCTGCAAGCAGATAAGTCAACAGGCACATCCATGAGCTCAGGTCTGATCTCCGAGAGCAAAAAATTTCAACGTTTCAGGAATATCTAAGAAGTTGCTGGCGTATAGAAGGAAGGGAACCACTGCCAAATCACTTGGTGAAGCTGATGAGAAGGAAAAATCGTGCCAGAAAAAGAGCAAGACACCAATCGGCAAGCAGATAAGTCAACAGGCACATCCATGAGCTCAGGTCTGATCTCCGAGAGCAAAAAATTTCAACGTTTCAGGAATATCTAAGAAGTTGCAACTTCGAAACTCCATCAGATCTCTGGCGCACAGCCAAAGCTCTAAGAGGAGGTAGGAAACCTATCCTATTGATACAGGGACCTCAAGGAATGGCTTACTCAGATCAGGATAAGGCCGCAGCTTTCACTGAGACCTTTGAACGACACTGTCAGGCCATACTTGAAGAAGTGGACTTAGACTTCGTAGAGGAGGTGGAAGAAGAGGTTCAAGTTCTTTAGGAGGAAGTGCCGGAAGAAGACGACGTCATCCAACTGACTAACGAGGCGGAAATCCAAAGCGTTCTGCTCAAGCTAAACGTCAAGAAGGCTCCAGGTCCAGACGGAATTCCAAACCAAGCTCTGAAGTCCGGACCAAGCTGTCAAATACTTTGGAGCAATAGTCAATTCCAGGTTTAAGTACCAGTATTTTCCCATAAAATGGAAGACTGCAAACGTTATCTTCATTCCTAAGCCAGGTAAGGCTGGGAAATTTTCCCAAAATTACAGGCCAATCAGCCTCTTATCCAACTTGGGTAAGGTGACGGAAAGGATTTTGAGGAAGCGTCTGCAAAATATCATCAATGGTCGCGACATCATTCCTAAGGAACAATTTGGGTTCCAAACTATGCACTCCACCTCAGACCAGCTACTGAGAGTGGTCGAAACAATCACTCAACGCGTGAATTGGAACCAGGTAGTTGGATCTATTTTCTTCGATATCTCCAAGGCAGTTGACACAGTTTGGCACCAAGGACTACTCTACAAGATGCACCAGTTTGAAATACCTCTAATGATGGTTTAAATGGTAAGCTCGTTCCTGGACCAGCGCTCATTCAGAGCAAAGGTGGGACAGGAACTCTCAAACCAGTTTAGGATACGGTATGGAGGGCCTCAAGGCTCTGCCTTGTCACCTCTGCTGTATTCTCTGTTCACAGCGGACATCCCGAGAACCAATCCAACAATTTACCACACCTTACTGGCAACTTATGCAGACGACACAGGTTTGGTGGCATACCCTTTCAGTCCAGAGTTGGTTAACAGACGACTTCAGGAGGCAACTGATAGTCTACTAGATTACTTCGATCAATGGAGAATCCAAGTCAACGCAGACAAGACCCAAGCAGTCTTCTTCACCTGAAGAAGACTCCAACCATATGGACATGTAATGTTCATGGGCAAAACGTCGACTGGAGACTTCAGGCAAAGTATCTAGATGTAAATCTGGATAAAAGACTTACATTTCAGGCACACATCGATTATGCAGTATCTAAAGTCAAAATGCTGAAGGGACTGCTGCAAGCGATGATTGGTAGACATAGTAATCTGTCCATTGGACTTAAAGTGTTACTATACAAATCAATCATAAGACCAGCGATGACCTACGCATCTGTAGCTTGGTCACAGGCGACGGATAATCAGATGAAGAAACCCCAGGTGTTCCAGAACGTATTTCTAAGACAAGCCATGGTCCTCCATAGTTTGTGAAAAACAATCGACTCCGTAGGAAACCTAGACTACCCCTGGTAAGAGATTGTCTTAGGGAAACTAATTCCAGGGCGATGGTAAGAGCGAAAACGCATCCCAACGAGCTGGTTCGATAGGCAGTAGATTACGATCCAAACATCCCAACCAGGATTAGGAGACCAAGGATGGTCCTCTAGGCTGCCACTTCCATTTCGGAAATTTCTGTTTTGTTTGTTTCTTATGTTTCAGGCAAAACAGCTTACAATAGTGCTCCAGCACTTCTGTACTGTTCCGACGGAGGGATTGGGGGCCAAGGGCCCGGCCCGAAGAAGTAGGGGTTTTTAGTCGGTACCTGTGAGTTGAGCGGAAATCTGAAACTATCTGAGCATCTTTCCAGATGTCCTTAACGGATTTTCCACTGCTTTAACAAAAAAAAATCAGTCGAGAAATTTTGACTCTTTTTCGTGACATTTCGATTTTTTTTTCTAAAATTTTCCTCTAAATTCTCCCCGCTGGGAAATATTTTGACTTTTTACTAATTTTCGACTTTTTTCTCGAAATTTTTATCTTTTTCTTAAAATGTCTTTTCCTCGAAATTTTAATAATTTTTTCAAAATATGTTTGGGTTTTAGAAACTTTTGATTTTTATTTCGAATATCGTCTTTCTCTAAAAATTTTAATATTTCTGAAATAAGTTTTTTCAAAAAGTCAGGTTGTTATATTAAATTTGATTTCCTGAAAATTCCGACTTTATACCAAAACTGATTTTTTTAAATTATAATTCGTCTTTTTCTAAATTATGACTTTTTACCCAAAATTCTAATTTTTCCTTAAAAATTTTGATTATTTTATAAAAATTTTGGCTTTTGCTTAAAATTTTGAAGGTCCGGAAATTTCAACCTGTTTCCTAAAATTAGTCTTATTCTCGTTTCAACTAAATTTCTACTTAAAATTGAGCTTTTTAACCAAATTGCGGCTTTTTCTCAAAATTAGTTTATTTTTTTAAAATTGGATTAAAATGTTAATAAAAATAGTAAAATTTTGAGAATAATAATTTTACGAAATTTAGAGAAAAATATTTCTTGTAAATTATGAGATTACGTCAAAATTGAAATGAAAATAAAAATTGTAAAAGAAATATTTTCAGAAACTGGGTTTTTGCTCCAAACTCGATTTATTCTCGAAATTGCGTGTTTTTTCAAAAAATTCTCCAAGTGCTAGTAAAACAGCTAACATTCGCATTAGCATTCGCGAATGTTTGAAATGAATATTCGCATTTGCATTCGCGTTCGCGAATGTTGGAAAACCAACATTCGTTACATCTCTAATACATGGCATATAGGTAATTGGTAAAAGAGACAAGCTTTTCGGTGAAATGTTTTTTGAAAATGAAATTTACTTCAAACAGGTAAAGATCGAAAATATCAACAACAAAAAAATAACAGGTTCAGCTACATATATTCGCGACAACTTTATACTGAACCTATGAGATGGAAGTTGTGTATCTTATGGTTAAATTTTTTTAAATGACAAGGCTGCAAAGGGTGATTTTGCATTTAACTTACGAGATTCATTAAGCTTCACAGCATTTATTTCCCTCTAACGATGCCATTACCGTTACTATAACTATTAACGTGGGGTAACCCCTTGCATATTAAGCATTGTGTACCACCTAATGGACCGAACGGGGGTGGTGTGCCCCTAATATGAACTTATCCCAAAAACCAACAAACTAAATGTACGGACGCATTTCAAAGGTAACACTTTGCCGTCAACCAACTGACAATTTCTTTCAAGGGTTGACGACCATCTACTCACTTTTTTCTAGGAAACTTTGAATATTCCATCGAGAAAATGTCCAAATAAATTTAATTCTCACCGCATTTCCAGTAACAAACAAAAGCTGGATATTTCGAAAGTCATTTATTTGAGCCAAGCCTTCTGTGCTTGTTATTCGGGATTATGATAATGCCGCAAGCGTCTGCGTTCTTACTGACGGCGTATCAGGCCGCCGCTGCCTTCAACTTAACCCCCTTCGGATCTGCAAATATCGATAAGGATTATAGCTGACTTGATCCCATTTCCTTTAAAAATATTTTTGTTGGTTGATATATGGCGTAATAATGTCTCGCCTTCAATATGGCGAGGTTATCTGCTGGTTTCACTAGTAAGGATGCAGTTGTGGTATTTCGATTCCGTAGACGCTCGACAGATTAAAACCAGCCCTCTGTGAATAATAGGAAAACCAATAAGTTATACCATATACATAACTCTGACATTACGTGACCTCGCAACAAATGTTGGTGATCATTAGTAGTTGGAGGTACAAAACAGCAAGATAAGTTATAACATAACAATGTTGTTTCAGGATTTCCAAACGCTTCAAAAATACGTATCTGGGAAAAATTTGGCAAGAGAAAAGAAATTAAAAATTTTCGGCAGGAATCTAGCTTAGTTAGGAAAATGAAATCTTGTCTTTAAAAGTGAAAATATACCTATCTACAGAATTACTTTTTTATTCGAAATTTGGGTTTCGAAATGGTTTCGAAATATGAAATGTTATTAAAATTTCATCTACTTTTATTCCGAAATTTCTACTTTTAGTTCAAAACAAATTTTTTTTTTTGGTCAAGAGTCGGGGAAAATTTTCCCATCTCGATATGGAAATTGAAAAATGCACCCTTTTTGATTGGAGCCCGAGCTTAAAGTTAAAATATTGAAAGGAAGGTTAACATTTCTGGATTAAATTCTAAATTCAAAACGACTTTCAGGGTTTTCTAAAATTCTCAATTCAAACTCGAAATCTCCACTTTTCTATCGATTTTTTTTTCCTAAAAGTTCGGACATTTTTGGAAAATTTCAGTTTGTTTACTGATGATTCAAGTTTAAATTTCGAAAATAAAAATGTAGGTAAATTATATTTTTTGATGATTTCCACTTTTTTCCCAAAATTTGGTGCTTACACTTCCAGTATTTCAATTTTTCCCTAAAAGTTTATTTAATTAAAATATTAACTGAATATTTACTAATTTTCTATAATTTTTGAGACTATTTTAGAAATTTCTGTTTTAATCTCGAAATTTTGTTTAACTAAGAGTTTTTCCGGGCCTTTTCTTCTTACTCGAAATTGCTAATTTGTTCTAAAAATTCTACTTTTTTTTCAAAAATAGTCTCCTTTCAAAAGTATTTTTCTTAATATTAGTCTCTTTCTAAAAATTTCAACTTTTTTAAATTTGACTTTTTGGAAATTTCAGCTAGTATCTCAAATTTCACCGTCCTTTCAAAATTTTGACTTATCTCAAAATGCGATCTTTCATATCTATAAAAATGGCGACTTTTTCCTAAAAATTGACTCTTCCTTCAAATTTCGACTTTCTAAAATTTGTTTGTTTTCTCTAAATAAGATCGGAATGTTAAGAATGTTAAATTTTTGCAAATTTAGCTTCTTTAACGAAATTTAAATATTACGACAAAATTTAAATGAAAAATTACAATTTCGAGAAAAATACTTTTGGAAATTAAGACTTTGTTTTCAAAATTTGATTTTCACTGAAAATTTCGCTACTTTTTCATAACATTCGACCTTTGGAAATGTTGATTTCGAATTTGCTACTTTCTTCGAGTTTTTCGGAAAGATTGTTCAATTTGATTTTCCGAAAATTCAGAATTTTCCTCAGAATTTGGTCTTTTCTTGAGATTCCTATTTTTCTAAATTACGACTTTATATTCACAACTATTAAGCTTCATTAACGATTAAAAAGCAACAGATATTGAAAAATTCCACAATATAAATAATATATAAATATTTGCTAACACCGGACTAGGTTTCGCATTACTGCATCATCGGCGTTTATACCAGCAATTTGTTTAGCCGCTAACAAACTCCATGTCAATTACGACTTCATAATCAAAATTCTATTTTTACCTCCCAAAATTGGACTTTGTCTTGAAAATGTTAAACATTTTTTAAAAATCTCTGCTTTTTTCTCGAAATTTCGATGGCATTTTTCATAAAACCATTTTTTTCAAAACCCGTTTTTCTTAATACTCAGTTATTTCTCGATTTTGTTTAAATTTGACCTTTCGAACATTTCAACTTGTTTTTCAAAAATTGTGTTATTTTCGAACGACTTTTATTGTCTTATGTTTCTGCAAATGTCTATTTAAAATTGGGTTTTTTCCCTAAATTTCGACTTTTTCTCAAAATTCGCTTATTTTTTGAAAAATTAAACAGAAATTTTAATATAAATTTAACACACAGAGGATAATATTTTTAGGAAAATTCTACTTTTTGTAAATTTCAAGACAATGGCACAATTTAAATAAAGTAACAATTCTGAGAAAATTATTTTTAGAAATTGCGTTTATTTTTCTCTAAATTCGTCTTGTTCGGGAAATTGTCACTCTTTTTAAAAACTGGAAGTTTTTCTAAAGGTTATGTTTTATTTTAAATTCGATTTTTTAACTTTTCCGAAAGTTCGACTCTTTTTTTGGAATTTCGACTTTTATCTGGAAATTTGATCCCCCAGATTATGTAGTTTAGTAAAAGTATACATAACAGCCGTAAGGTTTCTTGTTTGCTTTTTTGGCTCATCAATTTCTTAAAATGATTGTTGCTCTTTCTTCAAGAGCGAAATCCTGTATATGCCCATGAAAAGGGATCCGTGGTGTTTCTGAAATTTTGAAAGTGTTTCGTTCTTGATTACAAAAAGGTAAAGAAACCCTGTCTAAACGAAGTATCCAATTAATTTCTTAATAATTTCCTGTTTCGCGTCTACGGTGCATTTATCCGTCCATTCAATCAGAGATACAGAAATAATAATTTTTAAAAGCTTCATAAACACATTCGGTTTAAAATTGTCGCGTTCAAACATGGAAAATAAACATACCTTTTGTTTTATGACAAACCAACTATGGGTACGGACTCTGTACATACCTGAAAGAGATGAAGGCTTCATGTAAATTCATTTAAAGCACAGTTCGTGTTTTGTTAGTTTTGCGCCTGCATAATTTTTCATGTATTCTCTTTGCATTGAAAAATAAAGTGTCTAGTCTGCTTGCAGAATTTTACATCAAAAAGAATACATTATTTACATACGGCACCATGCTATGCATTGAAAGGCAATAAATACGACCGAATAATAAGTTACAATATGTTGCATTTTGTAAGGAATTACGCCGCCGATATATGTTTTCTACGTCAGAAGAAAGTATTGCTACTGAAAACAAGGATATTTTTGGGCAAATATATTATGAATATTAAGAGAACTAAAGCCCAATCTATTATTTTAAGATTTAAATCGCGTATGATTCTGAGGATTGTATTTATGTAATATGTTCAAAATTACGTAAATACGCTTACTTTTGTGTATTTGAAATTTTAATAAGTAATTGATCAGAATTAAAATGAAAACCCAAGGGAGTTCTGTGTACATGGAATATTGGGGCACCATATGTATCACGAAAATCGTTTTGGCACAGAAAATTATGTTATGGCCGTCGAACGCAATTCAAGTTGAACCTAATAAAAGTCGAACGTGATACAAGTCGAACATGATACAAGTTACAAATGTTCATAACCAACAACCATAGACCGGTTTCATCTTTCTTTGGCCTCATCAGTACGACACGGTAAGTAAATATGGATTCTCAGGGCCATATACAAATTTTTGCAGAGGTTGTCTGCTGTTTAACAAAAGTTGCAAATTGATACACAAGTTCTAATTAAACAAAGAATATTTTGAATAATATCTGACATAATTCTTTAATCCCACTTTTTTAATTCGTCTCCTCTCATTGTATTTGCAAATTTGCAAATTCTCATTTTGAGTAGAAAAAGATTTAACCCAGTCAAATTGTGTTGAAAAAAGCGTCTTCCTTGCAAAAGATCGGGTAATGCTGATTTTTATTTCATGTTGTTTGGAGTAAAGTAAAGATAAAAAAACCAAGTTGCCGACAATGGAAGCCCTGTGCTTAACCCGCAATCCTCAAAAAAAGATCAAAATCTCCTACATTTTTTAGGTTTTAGACAATAATTTTTGTTCTAAGTAACGTAGTGCAACAATAGTTATTGTCGTTTATAAAGAGCACAAAATGATCTACAATTCGGTGTGTACAGGTTTTTTCTAAACCTAATAACAAGCGAGCTATGAATACTTGAAGTGGTTTTTTTTTTCAAAATAACACATTTAATACACTTTTATTAGTTGTAAGATAGTATTGACAACATTAGTACGGGACGGTTTTATTGCTAACTGTTAAAATAAACTATATTTTTTGTTAATAATTACCACTCCAAGATTTACCTTTTACCCTTTCATTGATTTAAATTGTCTAGAGGTGGAAGAGTCATCCTGCACTCTGCTGGAACACTCAGGTGCAGAAGAGAGATTTTCATATTTCATTATTCTTCTATTATGCCAGAAGTATCGTCCTCTTCATTATAATTGTTAAACACTCCCAGAACATTTGTAAAAGACTGGCCACCGAAGTATTGGTAGATTAGAGATCACTTCAGCCACGATTTTCTGCAGCTGCAAGTTTTGCTGCAGACTTTTTTTACAGATGCCTGAAATTAACTTGACTAATGGAGCTGGATTCTTTAAGGTTGTAACGAGAGTTAGGTTTTGATTGCTAAGTTTCCATTTTGCATCCCCATTTGCAATCCCCAACAAGTTTTGATTTTGATGATAAGTCCGGAAAGAAATGTGGTTGGTGGGAATCGCTCAAAGCTTAATTTACGTCTGGAGAAAGATTTGACAAAGTTGTGGTAACTTAAATCATCGAGTGTTTAGATACGTATATCACATCCATATAGGATATAGATACGAGGAAATTTTCTCCAGCCTCAACTATCTTCGCAAGAGCTTGTGTCAGTCTGCGTAAAAACTGAAACATAGAGCAATTTTTTTCCCATGCACATACATATATTGCGACGTTAGTGTCTCATCATTCTTGGTACTTTTTGAACAGCATTTGTGGGGTATCCATCAAAAATTATTAAAATATTGTCTCCATAGTGATTTACAAAATACCTCTCGTATGTGTTGAATGTCTACGTCATGGAATTATTTCGTTTTCAGATGACTTTGTGCAGAAGAAGTCATCCGTCGAGTATTACAAATTTTTAAATTTGGTGTCTTCAAATGCTTAACAGTTCAGCGATGTGAAAGCAGCGGAGAATGTTGACTTAGTTTCGGAAAAAAATGAAATGGATTGTTATATCTTGTTTAGTACAATTTTAAGAAAATGTCTTTTTTCAAAGCTTTGCAACTCAAGCAAAACTGAGTTCAGAAAAAAACTTTATATATTAAATTAAAGATCAATTTGTGCTCTTTATAAATGACAACGGCTATTGTTATGCTACGTCCCATTGAAAAAAAGTTATTCTCAAAAAACTAAAAAAAGTAGGATATTTGAATATTTTTTTGAGGATTACGAATTAATTACAGCTCGAAAATTGGTTTTTTAACTTGTACCTTACTCCATTTAACATGAAAGAAAAATCAGCGTTACCCGACCTTTTGCAAGGTAACATGAATAATTTAACTGGGTTAAATTATTCATTCTATACATATATTTGTTTCTGCATCGAATGGTTTTTAAATTAAGCAAGACACATATACCATAATTCAACAAATAACTTATCAGAATATGTATTTAAGTGTTTATTTTTGCTTTAAAAGATAAAATTCTTACTTCTGTAAAATGATAAAAAAATTGACCTGAGCCCAAGCTCAGGTCCCTAAAGAGCTGTTATTGAATATGTTACATCACGTATAACCGCCTAATACTTCAATAGTTAATCAATTGGATTAATGCTTTCACCTAATCAGATCCGATAAATACCAAATACTGATCTGCATGCTAATTTAGCTTGAATAAATTGAAATCGATGAATCTATAAGGACGTAAAGTGGCCATTTAGCATGAAGGGCAGTTTGATTTCATCTGATTAGGGGCCTATCGAGAATTTTAATGGTAAAAGCCTGTACGAGGGAATCGTTGCAAACAATTAACTCTAAATCGGCGGACCAAATCGGATTGGAAGTTAATGGTCGTAACTCAACATTCTTCTGACAGTACTTTTGAAAAATACACAACAGAAATAAACAGCGTGTTTTGCCCTTTTGATATTGTAAATACATGCTTGATTATTTTATTTTTTTAAAAGTTACAATAAAATATTTTAGTTCTGTGATGATTCTCCTACTTTCTGCCTCAGACTATAAAACTAGATTTTTTTAAATTCTTTAGATTTGAATTTTTGGATGAAGTGTTATAACAGGGGTGGCCAAACCGGCGCCCGAAGTGCGTCCGTCAGCGATTTACTATGAGCCCAAGATTTTGGTCTTGTATTTTTTTCTGTAGCCTTTTTAGTTGGAAAGTTGGATTTTTTTCTGAAAATTTCATTACATTTTGTCAACATTTCGTATTATTGTGAGAATTAACTTTTTTTTTTAAATTGCTACTCTAAAAGGCAAATTTATAATTGTTTTTCTCAAAATTTCTAATCTCTGAATTTTTTTCGAAATTTTGATTTTGTTCTATTGATTTATGGTACATTATACATTGTATGTACCTACATTCTGAATAATCTAGAAATTTTTTCCTTAAAATTTCGATATTAAAGTCTAAACATTTTTATATAAATTTATGTATCAAATTAATCAAGAAAATATACTGAATTTGAAAATGATATACCTAATTTAATAAGGAGTCCATAAGAAATAGTTTATTTCATAAAAAAATAACGAACACCTAAAAAAGGCCTTAAAAACAAATAGTTACGGTTTTTGATTTTTTTCGACCGGACTTCAAATAAATTTTATACGTTGCAGCTGATTATTAAAAATGGCGATTTTTAATGTTTTTTAAATAATATAAAAACGAATTGGAATTCAATTATTTTCTCAGCGGAATATAGTTTGGCATTAAAGTCTGCACTACCTTTAAGCTTCCTTATATCTCTTTTCCGGGATCCCTGAAGTGGAAATCAAATATTTTAAGTGTTTCCCAAAATTTAGACATTTTTTTGAAGTGAAAATTTTTTCAGGCGCCTTAAGCGACTAAAGATAGGGGACAAACAGATGGTTTCGCGTTACAAAAAAACGCTACTTTGAGCTACTTGCCAAATAATCTGATCTGTCGATTTTGGCTTGACAGTCCAGGACTGCAGATCAATTTTCAACATATATTTACAGGTTTGCAGGTTTATAGGTTTCAACCTGCAGGCCACACAATTTGCGCGAAAACTGCAAGTGTGTGTTGAAATATCTTCAGTACTCATCGAAGACGAGATTTTTAGCAAAGTTTAAAAATTTCTGTCAGTTTTTGTGATTTCACAGTAAATATGACGAATAGACACCAAATTCACTGAAAAATTATTGATTAATATGCTGGGTCATTTAATGAAAAATGCACCCCTTTATAATAGAAAACCAAAAAATGTTTCAGAGTTCGCCAAAATCCATCGATATATTATCTTGGGGGGAGCATACAGGTCAACTTTACCCGTTTATCCGCTGAACCCTAGCAACCCCCACTTTAAAATTACAAGTAGAATTGCTCTGCTTGATGCACATCATTTTAAATCCTTTGTCATTCCAAATACACTGGTGCAACACTTTTGGGAATTTGGTTGAGACTTTTGGATCATATTCTAAAGAATACTGCTCTACTTAGGTATGCTATTTATCATGCATATATGTAGTACATTCAGATTTTCAACAAATTCAAATCTTATTTTTCTACTTTTCTTTTTTGACATTTTATGTGTAACAGGTACCGTGATTCAGTGCAGACAAGCCAGTATAATAGAACTAAAGAATCGAACTGATAGTGTGTGTCAAAATTTTAGGCCACAATCAGGCCGAGACTGTTGAGGCAACGCCTGAATGTTTTACCTCAAATGTAAACTGAATAGTGTGTGGACTTTTGAGGTATATCCTCTACAGTTATGGACTGTCAAGCCAAATCCGACAGGCCGCCTGTAGGTGAGTGGTCCCTGTAAGGAATTTTCTAGAAAAAATTGATAATGGGAAGCCGCCGCGATAATGGATTATACGGCAGATATGCGCTCTAGATATTTCCACAAACGATAAACCTTATCTGTACGGATTCCGTTCTAAAAAATCGGAAGCCTATAAATACGTGGTCCTCTTTCCCTCAGTCAGTTAATAAACAGTGAGTTAGTTACTTGGTCAGTTAGTTAAGTAAATTATAATTGTATTTTTCCCTTAATCAGTTTGTAAATAATCATCGCCAGAGATCTTCGTATAATCCTTTAAATCTATAGTTAGTATTCAATAAAATGGTGTTCATTTTCTACTGAAAGTTATTTCAGAAGCGCCTGCTTTCCAACTTAGCATTGCGATGGATGTGAAGATCTATCGATAATTTAATCAGTTTCCCAGAATTAACAGTTTTTGTATTACCCTCTTCATTTCCCTTTCAAAATCCACTAGCTCCTGATAATTTTCCCACTATAAGATTACGGTTCAATTTCAACATTAAGCATGTACGAAATCCAGTAAGCGTCAGTCAGCCTTCTATGAGTAAATGATTTATTTGATGTATTAGTTAGCAAGAGTGAGCATAAATGTAAGATATACGATTCAGTTCAAAAGCAAGGGAGGAAACTTAAAACGTAACACGCGTACATGATGAACTCCGGGAATTTATAAAAATTTAATCATTCGTGCTGCGACGCTTTACTCCATCGAATTCATGCATTAGAGGAATCTAAATTAGTTTCTGTTTTAATGAAATGAAACTCCAAAGTTTAAATAATTCTTAGAAAGACTTTTAAAAATATAAATATAAAAGCTTATTATATTTGAGTTGACATCAAAACCAGTGAAAAGAAATTCACAGAAATGCCTTTTTACGACAGTTTTTTTATAAAGCTATCAGTTTCGACTTTTTCCTGAAGAGATTGAGTGCAGTGTAACTTGAACTGTATGATAGCTTAAACTAGTTAGATTACAACATAATGTTGCGCGTTATCGGTTCGATAATTAATACTTCGTGAATTGTAAACACTTTATTTAAAACTTATTTCGGAACACTACAATAATGATTCACTTAACTATCTAACTATCTCACTAACTGAGTGACTGACTAAGTAGCTGACTTGAGGGAAATACGACCGCGTATTTATACCGTTCCGGTTTCTAGAACGGATCTCCGTACATATTTACGCTCGCGTAAACGTCTAGAACGCCTACCTGCCATGTGATTCATTCTTGTGGCCGATTCCCATTAAAAAATGTTTCCAGAGAGTTCCTTACACTACACAATTACTAATACACATTTTACAACTACACTTCGTTACAATATCCACTTAAAGCGAACCCCATTCCGTTATCATGTTATTAGAAGCGTTGATGTTGAAAATGTCAACATTTTCATGATTGGTTATTTTGTTGCATCCATGATTTAGACAATTATGATCGATTATTAACTCTGCAAATTCACAGGGTTAGCCACTGTAAAAAGGTAAGTAAATCTATCGCTGCCAAATTTTCCACATTCTTTTCCCACGCTAAAATTTGGGAAGCGTTGTTACCTTTTTGAACTTTATTGGCCGTGAAAAGCTAAAGTACATGCGGCCGTCTTGTAAGGCACAAAAGGCGGCGGAACACAAGAGATCGTTTCCAAGTCTTTCAGTCCGGAAAACCTCAATCAATAAAAGGTCTGTTAGTAAGCAAGGGCCGAATGCGGCTGGTGACCAAGCTCGTTATATCAGCGTTTGAAGTTAACTTCGAAATGCGAAATCCTCTCAAGGCTGCGTATCAGTAATCACATATTTAAGTTTATTCCGAGACTTGGATTACAGATAAAGCTTTCCACATGAAGGAAACGCGAAACAGAGTTATGAATGCAAGCAAGCATTCGAGAAGACGCCATTCAATAAATTTCATAGAGACTAAGTATAGACTCGAGATACTGGCTCTTAGTGTTAAATGTTAAAATTTTAAGAAATATTTAACTGTTACTTTTAAATTAAATTAAAATATTAAACATTTCATTGGTTGAAATTGTCTTATTCTCTTGAATACATTTTCCAACTTCTGACAAAAATTGCTGATGACATTTTGGCTTTTAAGTTTTTAAATCGTGACCTAATATTACTTCGCTTGTATTTGTAAGCTTTTTGAATCACTTATATATGATATATTTAATATATTAAAAAATTGGTACTTTACATAACAATTTAAATGAGAAGATGACACATCAATTTTGAAACTGAGTGCTGCTATAAAATTTAGAAAAGATAATAAAACACACTAAAGTAAAGAAATAACTCCTTCTTTAGCATCGCAAAACATATTTAGTTTTTGCCTTCAGCTTTAAATTTAAAGAGCCAAGCAGCAATGTCGAAATTTCGACAATTACATTGGAAATTAAAAAATTTCAAGTTGTCGACGTTCGAGTACAAGGTGAACCTTCAAAATTAAAAATAAATATGTCAAGATTTTTTAAAAATTTTGAATTGTTTCCAGCGTTTAATGTTTTCTCTAAATTCCGAGTTCATCTCGAAATTTTAGACGTGTTTCTTAAAATTTTAAGTTCGAAATTAAATTTTGAATGGTGAGATAAAATTTTAAGCTGGAAACTTCAATGTTCAAAACTTTCGTCGTTAAAATTAAAATTTTTAAATTAGTTCGTAATTTTGAGAGGAAGCATTTGACCCCAATCACTCAACGATTTGACTCAGGATTCTAATGCACAGACCAATAGGTTTGAACATTTATTAGATTCGAAGTTTGGAAACCAAATACCGGTTGCGATTTTGTTAGATCTCGTCAGTTTGGTATATCCAACTCGAATGGTAACAAATGTTCCGACAAGTAAGTACTAAAAAATTCACAGACGTCAAGCGTGTGACTCTTAGTACTACCACCTATTGGTCCATAGAAAAACTATGGCCATCGCCAACAATGTCGTATGCAAGTAGAATGCAATCTAGACTACAAATTCATGCAGCCCTCCAGGCGTGTATAG
The DNA here is from genome assembly GCA_028583605.1 of Dastarcus helophoroides. Taxonomy (NCBI): domain Eukaryota; kingdom Metazoa; phylum Arthropoda; class Insecta; order Coleoptera; family Bothrideridae; genus Dastarcus; species Dastarcus helophoroides. The sequence continues at coordinate 23,855,944 of CM053328.1, read as the reverse complement.
TGGAATCATAGGTAGCTGAACTACCAACAGTTGAAACACTGCCACCTAGCGAAGCGGTTGCTCTCTAGGAAAGTTCCTAGAAGACAAGGATTATAAAGCACAGACCAATAGGTTTGAACATTTATTAGATTCAAAGTTTGGAAACCAAATACCGGTTTCGATGTTGTTAGATCTCGTTAGTTTGGCATATCCAACTCGAATGCTAACAAATGTTCCGACAAGTATCAAAAAATTCACAGACTCAAGCGTGTGACTCTTAGTACTACCACCTATTGGTCCTTAGAGAAACTACGGCCATCGCCAACAATGTCGTATGCAAGTAGAATGCAACCTAGACTACAAATTCATGCAGCCCTCCAGGCGTGTATAGTGAATCATAGGTAGCTGAACTACCAACAGTTGAAACACGGCCACCTAGCGAAGCGGTTGCTCTCTAGGAAAGTTCCCAGAAGACAGGGATTCTAATGCACAGACCAATAGGTTTGAACATTTATTAGATATACACGCCTGGAGAGCTGCATGAATTTGTAGTCTAGGTTGCATTCTACTTGCATACGATTTGACTCAAGTCTAATCTAAAGATTTTTATATTAAACACGAAATTTTAAAATTATTAGCAATGAACTTGAACTAATATTCAGTTTCGATATTCTTTTCAACTTGAAGCAAGATCCCGAATTTTTAAATAACTCTAATTAAAAGTGAAAATGACTAAGCTATATTTTTCAAAATTTTTTATTCATCAAGAATTTTATTCCTTTTTATTAAAATTTCGACTTTTCCCAAAAGTGCAAACTTGGCATTTTTTTAAATATCTCAAACTTTTTGATTGCTGTCTTGAAATTGTCAAATATCTTCACTCTTACTAATTTTTAGTTTCTCTTCAAAGCGTAGACTAAAAGTACACTAAAAGTGGAATTTTAAGAGTCCACATTTTTCTGGTAATTTTAATTTTAATTTTAAAATTTCTAGTTCAGAAAGTTTGGATTGTTTTTTTTTAGAAAATGTTGCCATAAATCTCGAAATTAGAAAAGTTTCGAATAAATTCGGCTTAATGATAAAAGACCAAAGATAACTCTAAAATTTTAACTTCTCTTATCATTTCATGTTTAAAACTGAAATGTCACATTTATACTCGAAATTTAGAGTTGGAATTTGACTTTCATTTTAAATTTAAGTTGTTTTAATTTGTGGATTCAGAATTAAACTAGAAATTTTGACGTTAAATGATAAAATAGTAAAGAAAAGTGAAAATCTCCAACTTAAAATAGGCATTTTGATATGAGAGTTGAAATTTCAAAATGAAACTTGAGCTTTTGAGATTAAAGCCGATATTCCAAGAAAAATTTTTTTGAGCCAAATCCAAAATAATGTCAACGTTACACTTAAAATTTTGATAAAAAGTAATATATTCAAGCTAAGCCAAAATTCTACATTAACATTTAATTTTCGACTTCTTTTTCTAAAATTTCGGTTTGAATTAGAAATGTTACCGCAAAGTTTCGAAATAGAATTTGATTAAAAGTAAAGGAAAAAAGCAGAAATTTCATTCCCAAAGTCGGAAAGTCAATATTTCAAGATTAAAAATCGAAAAGGTAAAATTCAAAATTCCGAGAAAATATTTTTTTATTTTGAACATAAAATTTCAACGTTATACTCGAAGTGTTCAATAAAATGAAAATTCGAATTAGAAGTTGTTCGAAGGCCCTGGAGGACAGGTCCGTAGAACTTAGACCAAAAGGAAGACCACCGAAAAGATGGAAAGAGCTGGCAATCCACATCAAGAAAACCAGAATGCTGGAATTGGAAGGAAAGCAGACCAATAAGTCTTCGAAAAGAAGAAGAAGAAGAACAAAAAGAATAAAAAGAAGAAAAAGAAGGGGAATAAGAGTTAGGAGTCTAATTTATGCCATTTTCCTGGAAATGTTAAGAATGTTTGAGATTAAAGTGGAAATTTTGAGAATCCTTTAAAGACTGGATCTCAATTTTGACCGACGATGACGATTCAATATTTTGTAATAAAAACAATGTGAAAATTTCGAAATTAAAATTAAAATTTTGACCTAATTCCCAAGACTTTGAGTTTAATTGACACGAGCGTTGAGTTTAAATTTGGAATTTAAAATCAAAATATTGAGCTTAAAACTGAACTTTTGAGAAAAAATGGACATATCAAGTTTAACTTATAATCCAACTCACAGTGTAGTGCGCCGTTGCATTCGGTAATAATTTTCTTGAGGTTATTTAGGACAGTTGTACACTTATTTGTTGTTGCATCAATGCATGATAATTTTTAACTTCATTTTTTCAATTACTATTATTTAATATAATGACGTAAAGTAAGTACATATTGATTCTTAAAAAACTTCTGTTTACTTCATTTGTTGCAGATTACTTTTTATTTTATTTAATTTAAACTTTACGGAAGGAAAATATCGTGGTGATATTAGCATCATCCTGTTAAAAGAAGGGCCGAAATATATAATGCGTTTTTCTATATTTCCTAAAATTTAAACTTTACAAATCTTAGCAATACCAGGAGACTGGTAAAATTTAATAGGGAATCAATATTGAGAAGTCTATCTCAGCGAAAATTCCTTGTAACCTTCATTTACCAGCCGGAAAACTTCCACAGAATGAAAGTAAAACGTTGGGACGGGTGTAATATAAGCCCGTGAGGGATTAAGGGGGAAAACGCAGAGCGAGGGTGCGTAATTTACTTCACTTTAGCAAGTGAAAGGTAGACGTACCGCAGTAATTTTTATTCCTGTTTTGGTCAAACGTTTATAAAACTTGCAATACATTTTTGTCGAGAAAATAAATATTCAACGACTACAAAAAACAATCAAGCAATGTTTCGAAAGACTTAATCGAGATTTGTAATTTTTGGTAGTAATTCAGAATATGGGACTCATATCAATCTATTTCTAGATAGATAAATATATTAGTGGCCTTGTAACAGATTCTCTTTCCTTTTCAGTGTTCCTTAATCAAATTGGCAAAACGGAAAATTCATGGAATTATCTCAATGTTTATCTGTTTGTAGACCGTTTATTTTTCGTTCTCAAAGACAAGATAAATTTCAGTTCTGGTCACTATCGATTCAGATAGAGATCTGAACTGGCTGTTAGTTTTGTGAGTTAAATGTAACATAAAAAATAGTTGTTAACTCATCGCAGATGTGTCAAATAACTATTTACTGAAGCACAAATTTAGAAACGTACTATTTTGTATTTATATTTTAATTACACTTACGATAAAATAAGTGATATTTGTAATCCTTACTCGATGGAATCGTTCGATATTCATCATTTAAATTATATTTGACAATAAGTACAATAAATCCTCATATTTATTTGTTATATTCGTTATTAAATATAGTTTATTTATTTATAGTTACTAGTAAAACTTTAAAAAACCAAAAAGTTGTTTTTTCACTTTACCTCCAAAAGTATAGCTCAAAAAAAGTTAAAAAAAATTATTGAGAAGAAGATATAGATTGAGCGAACATTATTGATTCTGCGGCTGCATAGATCTTGCTTGAACATAAAAGTAAACTCTACGACAAACACTGTTTGCAAAATTTCAGGTTTGTATATAAAAAGAAATTTTGACAACATTATTTTAAATATTACTTATGTCTTAGTGAAAATTACCTGAAAATTATTTTTAGAAGACTAATATTTGAGGAGCAGCCTATCTAAAATGCATGCTGTTTTATCAATTTGAGAACGGTTATTCAAACCCTTGCAATCAAAAATATTCTAGTAAAACCCGACAAAAAACACTAAGTCGAAATTTTGAGAAAAATGTGAAAAGTTTACTTCTTCTCTTCTAAAATAATCTACTTAAACTTGAGATTTATTTCACATTGAAGTTTTAACTGATTCGAAAGGAAAACCAAAATTGTGTAACTTTTTCTACAAATTTTAAAGTTTCGAATAATATTTCAGAACTAAAAATCGCAATTTCGACATGAAAGTATAAATCGAAAATAATCTCCAAATCTCCAAATTTTGGTGTTTTCGAAAATCGTTTATCAATTATTGGTGAACGGATGACTCCATATTTTGGCGCCTTGCCCCAAACATATTCATCAAATCAAGCGAGTGCCTTTTGATTTAAAAATACTGTTTAATGTGTTTATGAATGGTTTTTTATATAAATAGCCCTATGCTAGAAAGTCGATTTAAAACGTAAAAGAAGAATTTCATCTGGATTTTTATCATTCTGGAAGAGTTAGAAAATAAATCTGAACACAAAATATATTTTGACATTTTTTTAACGACTTATTTAAAGAACGAAGGATAACACCGTAAAGCTCTTGAGAAACCTAACAAAAATTATTCGATTTTTTTTTCAAGCGGACTACAAATAAATTATAGCAGTATATATTTACAAGAGACGTTTTTCACTGTTTTCCTAATCAAATCAAAACAAGTTGGTATTCAATTATTATCGCAAAGACATTTTAAGATGAATATAAAATTTGGCACACTTCTCCACCAATAAGGAAGATACTCATTTTTCTGTGGGTCTTATTGTATATCACGTATGTTCCTAATGTTACGTTAACGCAACTCCCAAAAAAAAATGTGTGTTTGTTTATTTTTATTACAACTCTTATAAGGTTCTAACAATGATGACTAAATAAGTGGTTATTCAGGAAAAAAAAACAGAAAGTTTGTATATTTTTCTAATGGGGTAATATAAACGGACCATATAATGCAACGTGAGTTTCAAAAAAAATCGTTCTCATCATATTGCATTTTCTGTTTGATAGGTTACAGTAGTTTGAGGTAAAAATATTTTATTCGTTAGTTTCTTATTTAATGAACTTACTACAATAATTTAAAGTAAAAATTATCTGTTAGGAGTCCGTTAGCAATTTGCACAGCTTCTATTTCCATGACAATTCTACAATACATTTAGTTTCGATATCTCTCGTTCATGGCTTATGGTATTGCAGATTTCGCTTTTTTTGGATTTGGGTGATTATCTTTTTGATTAGAGTAGACATTTTCATTAATCCACAATTTAATATTAAATATTATTAGGTATTTCATTATGTTATTGTTTTCTCTTTCTTTGTCTTTTACTTCAATATTGTTTTTGTTATTACGTTCCTATGTATGATTGTTAATCCCACTTTTAATAAATTACTAATACGTTGACATGTAAACTTTAGTGACATTTGTTTAAAGACGTGAAATATTGTGTAAACTTGTTGGTTGTAATTTTTGGTTTCATTTTTTGGCGAATAAGAACCATAGGTTTTGTAAGCATAAACAATTAAAACTTGATTAAAGAAGACAACCGGAACGGATGTAAAATTAGTAAAATTAGCAGATGATGATTTGAAACAATAACGGAGGATGACCCGGATTTTAAAGAAGATACTGATTTGTCCTGTCACAACAGTGTCAATAATATATCAGAAACGACAGCAAGCGAGAATACTGGGGAACAGCAATTTCTTTGTCTTAGATCCGTGTCTTGTTTTCGACTTATTTTTGGTCTTTGACTTCAAAAATGACCTCAGTTTCTGTCTATAAATATCTGGAGGAAAATAGAATCATCTCCGACAGGCAATAGTGTTTTAGACAACAACGTTCCACTGGCGATCTACTGGCATATGTTACTCATTATTCAGCTGTGGAAAAACATGGTGAGGCTAGGATTGTGGCATTGGATATCTCAAAGGCTTTCGACAGAGTCTGGCACCGATCTCTTCTCGCAAAATAAACATGTTATGGTTTTCCTCCTGGACTCTGTCATTTGATATCCAATTTTATCGATGACAGTCTCTTCAGGTCGTCGTCGATGGCATCTCATCCGAGACATTTGCGATTAACGCAGGGGTGTTTCAGGGGTCTGCTCTGTCTCCTACTCTATTTCTGTTACACATAAACGATCTCTAAGCTTCAACTTCCAATCCTATATACAGCTAAGCAGATGATAGTAACCTTGTCTTTTTTCTCCGACAAACAATTATATATCGCTGCTTCAGATCGACTAAGGGAACAGCAGATACAGACGATTAATCGGGATCTCGAGATTATTCTGGAATGAGGTAAGAACAATTTGGTCGACTTCAACGCTTCAAAAACTCAGGCCGCGGTTTTCTCTACGAAAACATCAAGGCATAATGCAACAAACATACTAATGGACGGTAAAATCCTTCCGATGAGATCTAATCTACCTATCCTAGGAGTGAATGCGAGCACTAACTTCTCTTGGGACGATCATGTGCGCGCCACTGCCAAATCCGCCTCTCAGAAGCTAGGCTTTTTTTTAGAGTTAAAAAGTACTTCACATCTCATCAGCTATTAACACTATTCAAAGCTCAAGTTAGAGACAACACTAGAATACTGTTCTCATGTTTGGAGTTCAGCCCCAAAACACACTTTAGCTCGCTTGGATTCAGTTTAAAGAAGAGCGATTCGCCTAATTGATGACGAAAGTCTGACCGATTCTTTCGAAACACTAGAGCACAGGCGTATGGTTGGTGACTTGTCTCTTTTCTACCAGTACTATCATGGAAGATGCTCGTAGGAACTAATAGGATTGATTCCCCCAAAGGCAAGATTATTGAGGCGTACTAGACAGTCAGAGGCAACAAATTCCTGTGCGGTCCAGCTTGACACAGTGAGGACTTCTGTCTACGGAGACCCTTTTTTCCATAGAACTTCCAAGTTATGAAACTTGTTACCAAAAAGGAATTTTTCCCAAAAATTACAATCTATCCTTGTTTAAGAAGGCGGTTCATCGCCATCTATCCTTGTTTCCACATCCTACTCGCAGTGCAGGGGTTAGCCTTTGCAAGCGGATTAAACTTAAAAAAAAATATTACATCAACTTTTTAATCTACAAGATGTTTCCTTCTTGTTTCGTTTCAAAAATCGTACAAAATGCTCAAATAAAGAAAAATAAAAGATAAAAGTAATCAGATATATTGTTCACAGATAAGAGTATTGTTCTTGAAAAAGCTAGATATTACTGTAAGTCAAATTATCTATACAAATAATAAAGCATTGAGCAAACATATTAAGATAAAAAAAAATCGAGCTTTTTCTTTAGTGTTTTTGTGGTGGCACTTTCATCTGATGAATAATGCTTTAACAATAGACAATCTTATGGTATATAAAACTTTGGATCCCTTCCATATCTTTATACCATGCCTCCATGATTTTCAAATCTTGATGGAATCACTCACTCTGCTCATCACCGCACAAAGATTTTTCAGTAAGTTAGCAAGATGGCTATGTCAAAAATGCAATTTGAAACTCATATTGTAATTAAGCATTGTGAAACTCTCCAAAAGCTGCTAGACAATTTCGATGTAATTCTGAGTTCGTGTATTTCTACCAAAGTCTCTGACAATATATTTGCATGTAACCAAATCATTCTCTTCAAATTCTGTCATTGTTGCCATGAAAGGTTTGTTTTTAACCAGCTGCCAATAAACCAATAAACCAATAAACGCACTGCCTTTATCTTTCCAAATGACAGTCTAGGAAAGGCCACAATAGATACTTGAAACAATCTGCTTCAATTGACATAGATTTAACAAATTGCTTCATGATACCCAGTTTTATATGCAGATATGGACATGTAAGGTTCTTTTCAATAATTTACGGGTGTAGAATGTTCTAATCACTAGGTTTCAGTTCACTCCTTGATAACCAGTTCCACTGCTCCCAATAGTTTTCACAAGATCTGTTGTTCCACACATACAAAAAAGAGAGATCCTTAGTATTTTTGCGTTGCTGGTCAAAGAAAAAGCCGGAAAGTCAATAGAGATGAGCCATTGGTGCATGTGATATTGCGACAAGTTAGTGACTCTCTTTATGCCTTCATATTGCACACGCAAACAAACTGAGTGGTCTGCTAGGACTTCGCCAAATAAATCTCCATTGTGAAGTAGGACACACTTCAATCTTCGCTTCAAGTAATCAATAAAAAATAACAACTAATTGCTGCTTCGGGTGAAATTCTCAAGATTTCTATTAAATCAGGTACGTTATGGTACTACACCATTTCATCATCAATAAATAATCTTCGAAAATATCGCACAAGCGCACTTCGTCTTGATCGAAAGTATGATGCTTATATAAGGTGTTGAGAAAAAACTAGACGTGATAGAAGAAAACTAACTCCAGTTTTGCAATCAGCATAACCATTTAACTCTAAATCAGCTCAAACATCAAATTCAGCAAATATTATGTTACAAATTGTTTCCCAGTTTAATTGTTTAGAATGTTGCTTCAAATACACTTGCTTGTCAGTACGATCCTAGTTCAGCCATTATTCTGACATTATTCACAGGATGAATATTAGGAATTAGGTTATGTTTCCTAAAAATTTTTTTTTTCCGGTTTTGCAATAATTGTTAAACTTAACACTCTCGCCGCCATGTGTATCATTTTTGATACTCCGAGGAATGAATCGTGTGGGCGAGATACAGGGTTAAAAACAACTTTGGCCTGTAGCATCTTAAAAAACACCCTTGGCAGAGAGAGTGTTAAAATATTGCATTGTCATCCATTCTAAGCTGTGCTTAAAGTTTCAAGTCTCCCTTCATTGGGAAGTTAGTTAAAAACCGATTGTAAAATTTGTACTGAGCAGACACGTGCCAAATATCGATTGAATTTATATTTCAGTCACAGACAAAAAAGTGGGTTAATAAAAATATGTTAAAAAAGAAAAAAGCTGAAAGAAATAAAATCAAGAAACATTAAAAATTAAATAACGTGTTTAAATTAATAGAAAAGAGGGGATTAGCGGACAGGAATTGGCTATTAAGCAATTTAATAAACATTTTCTATTTCAGTTTACAAGACAGCTGCATACTATTAAACAGGAAAATGAAAGCATGAGATTTGTTAAATAAAAGTAAAAAAATGATAAATTATCTGCATGTATTTGCTAAAGAGACTTTGGTCCGCGACTATTCCAGATATTACTTATAATTATTATGTCATTCTTCTTCGATTCCACCTTAACCTTTATTGCTAATGAAGAATATTACACAATGAGGGGCCAATTTATTTACAACCAGAATGTTAACGTAAAATTGATGTTAAAATAAATAAGATACACAGTTCGAAATATAACTGTTTGGTGGTAATACTAACAAATTAATAAACCGCTGCAACGGATTCCCAGATTGAAATCAGAGCCCACCTCGTCTAATTAAATTAACACAAAGGGACGAAGCAGCGTTCCCCGCTAAAAGTAAAAGTGTGCTTCAACTAGCTATTACTGTCTACAGTGTCAGAATCCTACCGAGGAGCAAGAACAAGGGTGGCTGTTGAAAGATCAAAAGCAACCTTACACGCCGATAAGACGTCCTCTCTATGCTCGATTCCGAAAGCAAACCGACTCGCGACACCCTCATGGAACTATTGTTCTTGTTTATTCATTACATCCCCTGCAACTCCAAAACTTGGTAATTTAAAGTTAACACCAACTTACCAAACAAGATTAGCTCGGATCATTAGGGTGCTCGGTCCACATATAACGGGCTCAAATTGCCTAATGATCTTGAGGTTGCTTCCTGCGATTTTAAAATCAACAAAATGAACCTTAAAAGCTCAGCAACTTGATAGACCCTTTATCAAACAAACAGAAAATTTAAGGATTAAACATCTTTAAGGCGCGTCCTAACGATTCGATTTTAGTCGATCAACTTTTGTGGATCAAGCGAGAGAGAAATCTTTTTAAGTATCAGCGAGGTTTGTTTGATATTAAAACTCCTTAACAAGCATTGCGCTTGTAAGCAATCTTCTTTTATTAATTGTGCCAGATGTCTAAATGATAATTGTTATAAATTTTTATAATAATTGCCATTTTGGTTCGTGTTTGTAATTAATGAATAAAATTTATAAATAAAATATTGGAACTGTTCATTTACTTATAAATTACTTATATTTGTAAAGTATAGATTTAATTAGAAACAAGTTATTTTAAAAAAAATTGAAATAAAGCTACAAGACCGATGGAGATTCAAATTCAGTCCAGCCAGGTGGAAGTGTGGTACTTTCTTATCTACTCTTTTTCGCTTATGAGTGTTCCTGCGAACTTCCGAGTTGAAGGCTTTGGAAGGAATTTTGCTTTTTACATGGTGGGATTGGAAGAGTATCTTCGATTAAAAGTTGAAAGTAGTAAGTTTCATTAAAAAAGTTTCTCTTAATTTACATTCTATTTCTTTATAAACCCGCTATTCGAAAATTAACGAAATCGGTCTGAAAAAATCAAAATAGTTGAGAAATTTTGATCCAATTCTTCTCCAATTACAATACTCAATTGGCTGCAACTTTTGATCATCCTGCAATTGGTGTAGAATTGTAAAATAAATTGTGAACGTACCCTCACATATTCCAGAGATAAAGTTTTACAGTTGAAATGCGATGATTTATTTACCATTTTGTCCGCAACGGGTTTCATTTCCATCAATTTCATTAAAGAATCTATCAAAATTTCGCACAATCGTGCTTTTTTTTTGACAAGGAGCTGATGCGTTTAAAATGCATATTGTAAGATAATTTCAATCTCAATCGGAATGGAAAAAATGCTATAAAAATTGGTTCAAACTTATGCAAAAGTGTGTGGATCATCAATGTGAATATTTTGAAAAACAATAAAATAGTTTTCTATGACAAATATTAGTTTTTGTTTGTTACTTCGGATACCATTCCTATCAATCCTTGTATCAATATGACGTCGCATCACTTAAAGAAGTAAAAAGGTAGTATGAGGTTTTCCATTAAAAGTTAATTTTGACTACACAAATTAGGTTTTTCATTGTTGTGGCGTTTAACACGATCACCTTTAACTAAAAGTCAACGTTAAGATTTACAATGAGTGCAAATCATCTGTTACTAATTAACGGTAACGTAATATCAGGTTACAAAGGAAGAGACCATAAAATATAAACCCCGTGGTATAGAGACAATTTTTTGCCAGGAAGCAGCTCCCGTGCCCAACAAAAAGCCCTGACATTAGATAAAGAAAGACACCCTACTAAGCAATAAATAATTTAATATTAAATGATGGGGAAATTTATGATAGCCGGACCATAACATATCTGAAATATATATCAGGGCACTGACGATAATTTTGTTGAATGAATAAAACGTTGCTCGCTTCGGGTGGAGTTGTTTCAGCTGTTGTTTCCGTTTTCCAAATACCGCTCTTATGTATTTTTACAGCTTAGTACATCAAAGAACGAGTCTATTAAATGCTCCTCTGACAAAGATTGCTTTCATCTAGGAAAAAACGCCACTGTAATTATATCGCTGTCTTCTGCGATAAAATAACAAGGAAATGTGTCGACCATTAAATAAAGCAATTGCTAAGTAAAAAATGTCAAATTACATCATACTTCCTAAAAATCGAAACGAGATCTTTTGTAAATGTAATTAATCACGAATTTCAAGAAGTAGGGGGTCTTTTCACATTACAGAGTCTATGTGAAATATATTCAAGCAAAGAAGATGGAGTGTTGATTATTTAGAATTTTAATTTCCGTAAAAGAAAGAAAACATCGGAACGTCGATATTGCATTTTCGAGCAAAACATTTCAAATGCCTTCGCAATAATATAGCCTCCTGTGAAGCCTTCTACTGTATTATAAAATACGAACGGCTTTCGAAAAGCCTTTATACCCTTGATATTTAATCTAAAGCGTTAATGACGAAAACTCGGCAAAATCTGGCTTTAAATTAACATCCGACTACTTGGAATTATTCACGATACTTAAGGCAGGCTCTACTAAAGATAAAAATAAATTTATTTTCTAAGAGTAATGTTGATTCGGTATTAAATCAAAATTAAAATAAATTAACAGTAATTAATTAATATAATTTATTAATTGATAACAAATATTAAATTACCAACAAATTAAAACAATTTATGTTGTCTAATTTTTTGGTCGTTTATTATTAGATTTTGTTCATTTAATCACATTATAAAAAATATAACGTATTTCTTTCTGGGATGTTATGAGAAGGTGTATTACTTGCAGGTTTTTTTTTTAAGTGTAAACATTTCGAGGCGCGTTGTGCAATTTTTGATGGGAAGTAAACCGATGGTTTAGCATCTCCATCATGCGTTACTAACATGTTCTACTTTTAACATTAGTGCATGTTCGTAACGCAAATTAGCGTGATGGTGTCGCGAAACGATAAGTTTACCTTCTATCAAAAATTGCTCAGCGCGTCTAAGAAGTGTGAACTTAAAAAACTCATGATCAACAACGAGGTTTGAATCCCCGACCTCTCAAACATCTCAAGCGAAAGAGGCAGCTCTAATTAACTAAGCACAAAGTTATACTGTGCTTGACAAATTCACTTTTAACTTGTGTCTCAGACATAACTATATACCTATAATAAGTTAAACTGACTATTGTGCATTGTTTAGATTGTGTGTTTAGTTTGATTATCATTTTAATTGTTTAATTATAGAATCACTGTACAGGAGAACAGTGAGTATCATAGTAGTCTGTACAACAAGAGCGTGTATGATATTCATATCTCATGAGAAGGAAGTCTGAGCACGACGGCCGTGAACAGAGTGCTCAATCGTTACAAGAATGTACTATTTTATATTTGATAACCAAATATTTGTTACTATTAAAAATAAAATGTAAAATGTGGTACTCTTGTGCTCCAGAGATGACAGATGACAGATGACAGTACTAATAAGATGTTGAACATTAAGTGCTATAAATAAAAAAGGTGCAAAGTTGAGAAATGTATTTTATTATCAATAAATATTAGATTGGTTTTCACACGACTACATGCATTCAAACGATAAATATAAAAAGGTAGGTAAGTTTGACAGAATTTATTTTAAAATATTTCCAATATTCTGACTTGTTTACTAGTGTCGGTTTGAACTATACAATATAGACACTGTTATTTTCTAGTTTTAGGTTTTCACTTAGGTCAGCAGTTTCTAAGACTGCCTAATTTTTTTTTAATTTAGCATATCTATACCAGAATTATTATTTTTTTCCATTAGCTGACAACTCAAAAGGCGTTCCATCAACATCATTTTTTATAATATGCTAATTCACTAGAGACCTGCACGAGTAAATACGGCATCGCCCGATTACAGGGACAAATACTCGTTTGACGAGTACAACGATGCCGATTACGGTAATCGTGCGGTCACAAGACGATTATGAGTAATAATCGGTATCGCATCTGATTATGTAATTCGCATCGTTTGGAGAAATAGAAAGGCGCACAATTTTGAAATATATTTTTTATGTTTATATTTTCTTCCAAATAGCTCTAACGATTTCGATTAAACTTTCTAATTTGATGTTCTTTGAACCAGCCAAACAATCTAGATAGGTCCCGTTTTGATTGCAATTCTAGATCATCATTTTTTATATTTTATAGTTTGAATAGTTAATATTTCATCCGATCCCACTCACTATAACCACGGCCACTTCTTTCGTTTACGTGTTAAGGCGTAATTGCAACAGTAATTGTCATCACCCCAGTAGTTGTCACCAAACGTATTTTTGAAAAACAAAATAAGTTAATGCTTTGCTTCTTTAATTTTTTTACGGTTTTAATCAGTTCCCATATGTATTTGAAACAATTTTAAATGAAGCTTTTAATGGTAGTAGCCTATACAAATGTTTTTCCAAACAAAACAGTCCACGAGTTTCTTATCCAAAATATTTTGTTCTGATTCTCAGCGAATCTGTTATGGTAGGTGAAAATAATTTAGCTTAAATTTTAGCAGTTTTTATTGTGAATGAATGCAAATTTTTTACATGGAAATAAAGTATATTTGATAGCTTTGAATTAAAATGCTTTTTGGTTTGTAAGTTAGATTTTGGTTATGAAAAAATTGGTTGTGACAACTACTGGATACCAAAAACTAAAAGAATCCAGTAATTGTCACAATGTGGATAACTGACTATTAGTAGATCTGTCAGTGACAATTTTTATTTTAATATACCGAGGAATCAGTTTTGGTTGCAACTGAAACCTGCAAACAATGGATGACATATTAAAGGACTAATATAAAAAAAAGTGAACTTAGGCTTGCATTGGCAGCAAACCAAAAAAGAATAGCTACAAATTTTTTAAAAGTGACATTTCTATTTCACTCATGAGAATGCGTGGACGTGGAGATGTTAGAAGAGTTTCAAATATAAAGCGACGAAAAAATCGATTTAGGAAAGATGGACAATTACATCTTAAGAATCGATATTAGTTTTAAATACCAGTGTCAAAAATCCTCTGGGTAAATAACAATTACCACGACCGGAAGTATTAAAACAACATACCTAATACCTATACACACACAGACAAAAATTACCATATCATATAACACCTCTATTCAGCACAAAAGCTTATTACAGAAATATGCAAGGAAATGAGGATAATTCTAGCTGAATGGAAAACCTTTCCACATTTCCGCCGATCCTTATTTTGACTAAATTCTCAAAAAAGCGATAACGAAAGAGTGAAAATTATATTTTTCAAGAAAAATAGATACACGAGAGAAAATAGAAAAGAAGAGCACACAAAACAAGAGAACTAAAGGACCTCGAAAATTTAAAATTAAAGACCTAAAAATAGGATAAGTCAAACATAAATAAATACATATTTTACATATTTGGGTATCTTGGGAATAGGTATGTTACCAATGTTGGTTTTCCCACGAATACGAATATTCATTTCCAACATTCGCTAATACGAACGCGAATGCGAATGTTGAATTTTTCACTGGAACCAACCTACAGAATTTTGTGAGAAAAGTTGCAATTTCCAGAATAAATCGAATTTGGAGAAGAAATAACCAGTTTTAAAAAATATTTCTCTGACAATTTTTATTTTCATTTAAATTTTGACAATCCCGAAATTTATAAAAAATGCTATTCCCTCAAGTTCGTAAAAATATTATTCTCTAAATTTCCATGTTTTTATTAAAATTTTAGCAAAATAATTGAATTTTGAGAAAAAGTCAAATTTTGGATGTAAAAGTTCAATTTGAAACTTTGAGAATAAGACGAATTTTGAAAAACAGGTTAAAATTTCCGGACAGTCAAAATTTCGAGAAAAAGGCCGAAATTTCTGTAAAATATGCTAATTTCCTAATAAAGTCAAATTTTGAGAGTAGAGGGTGGAATTTTGAGTAAAAATTCGTAATTGGGAAAAAGACGGATTATAATAAAAAAAACAGTTTCGGGATAAAGTCGGAATTTTCAGGACATCAAATGAAATATAAAAATCTGACCTTTTTGAAAAATTTGAAAAATATCTTAGTTTCGAAGAAGCAGACGATTTTCGAGGTAAAAATCAAAGTTTCGAAATCACAAACTAGTTTAAAAAAAAACAAAATTTCGAGGAAAAGGACAAATGTTGAGGAAAATTTCCGGAAAAAGTCGATATTTCAAGAAAAAGAGATTTCTTGACTCTATATTTATTTTTTAATGACTACCTGAGTAAAGAACAAGCTTTTCCCGCCTCCTGCCAACTGTGACATCAGAAAATATCCACCATTGAGATAAACGTCTTTGAAATTTAGAAAAACGAGTTAAAATTTGAATTTCCTGGAATTTTTGTTCTTAAAAAAATTCAATATTCCCAAAAAATTGTTTTAAAATTTGCAGATAGATAATATTCTAAAAATTTTTAATTTTTAATCAAAAGATCCACCAAATTTCGAGAAAAAGGCGAAATTTGATAAACAAGTCGAAATTTGCAGAAAGACGAATTAGAAAAAAAGTCGAAATTTTTAGAAAAAATCTGATTTTAAGAAATGGCAATATTTTGAAATAAAATCACGAATTTTGAGAAAAAAATTCGAAAATTTGACAAAGTCCGACTTTGAAAAAAGGAGTCGAATTTTAGAAAAAATTTGAAATTTCAAAGGAGAAAGAGAAATTTAAAAAAAGGCGAATTAAAAAAAATTCGCAATTTTGAGAACATGTCGACATTTCAAGGAAAAAGCTAGTTTTCAGAAAAAAAAGGTTTTCGCAGTTGAGAGTATACATTTTTAGTTGGCTGCATAAACCAGAGGAGAGCAGCTGTCCCACCCTGCGTTATTATAGCTAGCTACTAGGAAAAGAAAACAAGGATATTTAAAAATACTTTTTACTTGGTGGGACTGGATAAATGACTGCATTAGTTATTATCTTAATAAGTGTTTATCCCTCAACGGCCCATGGACCTCAGTTTAAGAAACCCTGCCTTAGTAGTTGCATTGCTATGTCATAAATAATCTTCCGTGTTATTGTCAAATACATTCGCAATATATTTGCATAATTTCTTGCGAATGCGAATATTAAAAACATTCAAATATTCGCGAATGCGAATATTCGTTACATCACACTTGGGAACACTTCCATGTGTGTCCAAACAATAAATAAACCTTCATATTATTCAACTTTTTTTTTCCAAAGCAACTTAACCTTTCAAATTTGATGAGAATCACTGAAAAAGTTAATGACAATTATTGGTTATTGCATGACAATTACTGGTAAAATGACACCGACAAATAAAAATATTTTTATTAAAACACTTTTTTATTTATTGCTAAAACAAGTTGGTAGTTTCATAGCAAAGAAATCATTTTTTCCTCTTAGCAATTGGTGGTATTAAAAAAATGCATCCAGTTTTTTCGATATCAGTAGTAAGTCAGAGGTACGTCTAATAATGACAATTACTTGGTGCCATTACCCTATGAATCGATTATTTGAAACTTTCGACAATTTTCGGAAATCTCTAATTTTTTGTTTGAAATTTTCAATTGTTTAAATTTGGTTTTTTTTTTCAAAATTTTCTAAAAAAATTTTGAAAACACTATTGAAAATTTCTACTTTTGAACCTTCGACTTCTTTCGACGGCTTTTTGAAAACTTTGCCTTCTGAATTTTTTAAACATTTCGACTGTTTGTGAAAATGATGAATTTTAAAAATGGTTGAATTTTTCTCAAAATATGGTTATTTTAAAATAATGACTTTTCTATTCAAATTTCGAATCTCTTAAAAACCTTTTTATCTTTATCAGAAATTTCGGCATTTGTCTAAATTTTAATATAAAATCTTCAAAACCTAAACATTTAAAAAAAGCGAAATTACCAAAAAGGCCTAAATTTTAAAAAAGTTCGAAATTCTCGATTTTTCTGGTAATTTCATTCTATTTAAAATTATATTACTGTTTATCAATATTTATTTTTTTTTTTACAAAATTCGACTTTTTCTCAAAATTTGGACTCTTTTCCCATATTGTGGACTTTTTACTTTTTTCAAAATTTCGACTTTTCTTACGATTACATTTTTTTAAAATCATGTACATTTTTGGAAAATATAGATTTTTTTTTAAAATCTTGAGTTTTCAAGGTTTAGATATTGTTCAAAAATTCAGATTTTCTTTTGAAAATTTCGACATTTTTTCAAGTAGCATTTTTCGAAAAACTTTCCTTTTTTTCATTTCGACTTTTGTTTACGTTTTGATCAACTTTTCCTAAAAATTTCTAGTATCTTGAAAATTTCGCCTCTTCAAAGTTTCAGTTTTTTTCTAAAATTTAGCTCTTTTAAAATCCTTGAACTCTTTTTTTGAAAATTTCGACATTTTTTAAAAATTTCCACTCTTTAAAAATTTGTAACTTTGTAAAAATGTGAAATATTTAAAAGTTAAACTATTTTAAAAATGTCGGTTTTTTAAATTTTCTATTTTTTTAGAAATTTTGCCTCTATTCAAAATTGGAAATTTTTTAAAAACCTTTTTGAACATTTTGATTCTTAAAAATTAATTATTTGCAAATTTTCGAATTTTCAAATTTTTTTTTTAATTTTGTTTTTTGAAATTTGAACTTTTATTTGAGAATTTCGACTTTTTTTAAAGGGTCACATTTGTTTAAAATGCTGAATTTTTTTGAAATTCTCGATTATTTTGCAAAATTTCGAATTTTTCTTTTTTAAATTTCCGAAATTTTTTGAAAATGTCTTTTTCAAATTGTGACTTTTATTGAAAGTTTTGACTTTTTAAAAAATTGGACATTTTTCAATTTTTGAAAATTTAGGAGTATTTTAAAAAACTGTTTGACTTTTATTTCAAAACTTTAATTGTTGAAAACTTCGCCTTTTTCCAAATATTAATTCGTTAAAATTAGGTGCATTTTTTGTTGAAAATTTTGACTTTTCCTGATAATTTTGGTTTTCTTTAGTATTCAGACTTCGACAATTTTGACTCTATTTGAAATTCGATTTGATAGAAATTAACATTTTTTTTCGAATTTCAACTTTTTGTAAATTGTGACATTTTGTTCCAATTTTTTTAAATCCAGAATGTTGCAGCCAAAATTGCGATTTTTAAAAAAGTTCGAATTTCCTGATAGTTTTGTCTTTTCTTAAGTAAAGTGACCTTCTGAAAGTTTAGGTATTTGAAAATTTGATTGAAAATTCTTTAACTTTTTTAAAACTCGATACTTTTTTAAAATTTGGATATTTTTGAAAATTTAGGTTGACAGAATATTAAATTTTATAAAATTACGAATATTATTGAAAATTTCGTAATTTTTTTAAATACTCGAATTTGTTGAACAATGTCAAAATGTTGACATTTTTTGACTTTTTAAAAAATCTTAACTTTCTATGAAAATCTTAACATTTTTCAAAATTTCGATTGTTTTAGAAATGTTGCTTTCATGATTTTAAATTTTTTTAAATTTTAACTTTTTTCTTTTAAGTTTCTTTGAAATTTTTTTCAGAATTTTAACTTTTATTGAAAATTTCAACTTTAAAATTTCGACTTCTTTTATAAATTTGGAATTTTTTGAAAAATTTAACTTATTTTAAAACATTTAATTTCATCGAAAATATTATTTCTACTAAATTTTAATATTTTTTAAAATGAAATTGATTTTTAAAATTTCCTGTTTTTTGAAAATTTTGACTTTTTTAAATTTAGACTTTTATAAATTCGCGCTTTTTTTGAAATTGGCTTTTACATTTTTGATTTGATATTTTTTCTAAAATTTCACATCTGTACTTGGAACCTATTCAAGTGTCCTTTGCTTAGAAAAATATCGAAGTATTTCGCGAAGTCTTAATTTTTTCTAATTCGATTTTTTTCCAAAATTTTAACTGTTTTTCGAAGTTTTGACTTTTATGTAGTAAATTATAGTATACAAATACTTATTAGTAACATATAAGATTCTTCAAATTATGTATCTAAAATATAAAATAGAGAAAGTAAACGTTTTCGACAAGAGTCAACTTTTAACACGCAAGACGAATACATACTTCGGAAAAGTAATCGGTGATTAAAATCCGACTACAGTTTTACTTATTCGCGCAGGTCTCCAATACCTACACGTGACAAGTAAGCTTCTGTTTTCCGGTAAGAAAAGGTTAAAATTTCGAATTTATTCCAAAAGTTAACTTTTCGACTTTTTGTGCAAACCAATGAGTCAAAGTAAAACTTTAGCATTTTTACATTTAAAATCGTAAAATTGTAACCTCTACATGGACTTAGAAATCTAAAATTTTTTCACAAAATTTGAAGGTTGGATTAAAAGTCGAAATATGAACATGAAAGTTTAAAACTTTTGACTTTTCTAAGAAATCATCTCTACATTTCGAGAATATTGTCTTTTTCTAATGAGGATATGTGCTTAGTTTTAAATGAATTGCACAAGGAAAGATAATGGGATTAACTAAATTCGAAATATAAAAAAAAATCGGTAACCTGTTGTCGAAATTGTAATATTTAAGTCCAAATCTCCATATAGAACTTCAGAATTTCTGAGAAAATATGTTTTCCAAAAGTTGAAATTGTAAACTCAAGAAAAATTCTCAAATCTAAACATTGTTTCTTGAAATTTTGGGATTAAAATCAAAATTGTGAGTTAATATCCTTTCTACATTAAAGTGGACAATTTGATACAAAATTTTTAAGTTCCTAAAAAAATACTCCTGCTGTCAGTGACAGGGATTTATTATGATTTGAAAATATCTTCTCTTAAAATTAACTAGCTGTCCCCACGAATTTGTCTGGCAAGGTTCAATAACGTCATATTTCATTTAATTTTAATAAAATAAGAGATTTAAAGGTTCGCGCTCCTTATTCTAATACTCGTCGGAATTATAGGTGGCACGCAATATTATATCAGTGATTGACATTGCAGATTTTTTTTATATGTAAAATTGTTAGCAAAATTAGGTTAAGTTAAGAAGTGAAAAGTTGAGTTTTACTGGAATAAA
The DNA here is from genome assembly GCA_028583605.1 of Dastarcus helophoroides. Taxonomy (NCBI): domain Eukaryota; kingdom Metazoa; phylum Arthropoda; class Insecta; order Coleoptera; family Bothrideridae; genus Dastarcus; species Dastarcus helophoroides. The sequence continues at coordinate 23,835,705 of CM053328.1, read as the reverse complement.
AATAACCAAAAAGGCTCCTAAAAATATTCCACATTCTAGTAAAAGATCAATCAAAATTAATTTATAGTAGTTTTCGAGATTAGTCCGGAGAAAACCTTAGTCGACAGACACACTTGGAGGCTTCAATTTTATTAACATAGATGCCTTTATGACTAAAGCACCCTGTATAACCCTACTGTGCCCCCTTATCTAAATGGTTATATGTTATGTTTATGTCAGATTGAATAATAAGTTACTAATGCATAATCTGTGCATGACGAATTACTCAATTGCTGCTACCATTAGATAACTAGGTCACGTGTCACAAAGGCACGTGTTAAACGCCCCTTGGTCGATTTTTTAATTGGATATTCTAAAAGTCTCATACGGAAACGAAATAATCGTTGCGGCATTTCAGTCATTAATGTGTTAAATCGGTGGAACGCATATGAGAACAGTTTGTACGTGATCAATCAAAAAAATAACACATTGTCTGCTTTATTTGCATATATGCTAAAAGCTGTTTCCGGTTTACAGTTTTTAACAAACATACAACCAGGACATTGACATCAAAAATTTGGTTCTTAAAATCCAAACAATAACTCTGCACTATTCCCAGTTCAGAATTTTGCTAGAGATTCTTGAAGAATCTATATCAACACAAGTGAACTGTGTTTTTATAAGCCCATTTTAAATTCAAGTTTTTGAAATATAAATTAAAATATCGAGTTTTGAAAAGTTAATTTTTGGAGAAGCGCAAATATTCTAAAGCTGTTTTTTCTTAATTGCAAAATCTAAGTTTTTTCTAGAAATTTTAAAAATTCCGCTTTACATTAGCAATACAGGAAATAATCTCATTGGGAAGGAAACCTCGAAATTTCTACTTTAAAAATAAAGTGTTCCTGGAAATAGGTTTTTTTTTAAGTCTTCATCGGAATTGTAAATTTAATGAAACATTTTCTTTAGAAATTTCGATTATTTTTCCTAAATAAAAACATTTCAATTTTAATCTCAAAATTTCAATCCTTTTCCGCAACTTTCAACTGAAATGTTTTCAGTTTTTTAACCTCCAAAGATTGATTTCAAATTGGAAATACTACAGACTTCGGGTGTAAGACCAAGTTTGATAGCTAAAGTAAAAATAATCTTATAATTTCCAAAGACATTTGTTTCTCGTCAGTTTGAAAATAAAGTAAAATTTTTATATAAATTTTATCTAAATTTTAAGCATAACCTTCGAAATTCTGCAAAGTTTTGAATTTAAAATCGAAACCTGGAAGATGATATCTAAAAACTATTAAAGAAGCGTTAATTTTAAGTTTATAATAAATGTATATAGCCCAAAGTTGAAATGTGAAGGCTTAAGTCGAAAATACCTTGAAATGTCTGATATCAAGTTGCTATTTTACGTCTATAAATGAAATTTTTTATAAAAATCTGGAAATTTATAAAAAAATTAATGTTTCTAGAAATTTTGAATTTGAAGTCAAAATTCTGCTTGTAAAGTCGAAATTTAGAGTTTAAATTTGAAAAAAATTCAATGACTTTAAAAATGATTGTTGTTAGTTTCGACTTTTTTTATTGAAAAATATCGACTTCTTTTAAATATTTTGACTTTTTAAAAAATTTATATATATTTTTTTAAATACTGGCTTCTATTAAAAATTTCGATTTATATTTTAAAATATTGACCTTTTGAAAATCCCAACTGTCTTTGAAAAAGTCAATTTTTATTAAACAATTCCACTTTTTTAAATTTTAACTTATTTTCAAAATTTTGACATTTTTGAAAATTTTGACATTTGAAAATATCCACTTTTTTCGGAATTTTGACTTTTCTTGGAATGCTTCGCTTATGTTTGAAAATCTATACTGCTAAAATTCTGACTTGTTTCTCGAAATTTTAACCTAATTTTAAAAATTTGGACCTTTCTTGCTCTTAGAATTTTCAACATTTTTGAACTCCCACTCGTTTTCAAAATTTAGATTAATTTTTGAATATATTGACTTTATTTCAACTTTTTAAAGATGTTTGTCTTACATTTGTTTTTTAAAATTTTTTCTAAACTTACCTTTTTAAAAGAATTGTTTTTAAAAATCAAAATATTTTGAAGGATTTCTAATTTTTCTAAAGATTTCTGAATGATATTTTTGAAAAATCTTACTTTGATTTCTGTTGAAAATTTTTGATTCATGTTTTATTAGCTTTTTCTTCGCCAGTTACTCCTTCCACAATTCTAGATTTTCTGTAACCTTCGCGTTTGTTTAGGTACAGCTTGGCGGTTGATATGCACGAAAGATAAAAATTTGGAAATATCTCACCTCCGGGATCATTAAAGAAGTCGATGGGTGACTCCTTTTTTTTTTCTTCAAAACAGGCTGATGCGGATAGTAAAGGTTACAGCAATTTAATGAAAAATCGCGAACAGTACCGAATATTTTGGAAAAAATGAGTACAAATTTTACTGAGCTGAGCACTAATCATTACAAAATGTAAAGCATCACTAATTTAATTATATTTTTCAAAAAAGGAACTGTAATTGCATTACTCCTCATTTAAAGGAATTAATAACAGGTATCTATTACTTTTTTTAAATTACGTTGTAATGAAGAAATTCAATTCCTAAAAGTAATTAAATTCCATCATTGTAATCCCATTACAATGATGAATCTCATTCTTGTCATTCTTGCTTTAGACACTTTAAACAAGAATAATCGTGAGTCATGATTTTGCGCTAATCGAAGTCTAATAATAGCACTTCACTACTTAGAGACAAATTCATCGGGCGTACCGAAATCAGGTTTTTTATATAATTTTAAATTTTTACTAAAAAGTGCTCTTTTTTCAAAATTCCATGTTTCAATTTTAAACTTGAAAATTCTTCTAAATTCTGCCCTTTTTCGAGGCTTTTTATCTTAAAAGAATTGCTCCTTTTTAAAATGCCAGTTTAAATTCGCAAATTAAAATGTCAAATTCTGTTTCAAAAGAAGGCGAATTTTTTTAAATATTCCGATTCAAAAAACGTTGAAATTTCGAAAAAAGTCGAAATTTTTGAAAAAAAGCGAAATTACGGATGAGTTAAAATGTTAAAAATAAGTCCAATTTTGACGTTTAAACAAAATTGGAAAATTTGAAATTCGATATTTTTAAAATATAAGTCAAAAATTTGCATTCATGTTTTATTGGCTTTTATTATTATTGAGTCAGAAACAGCGATTGACAAACAGATTCAACGTAATCACTGCTTGAGGCAATCTATAAGAGATTGCCAATTCTTAACAGAAGGTTACAGAAAATCTAGAATTGTGGAAAGAGTAACTGGTGAAGAAAAAGCCAATAAAACATGAATTAAAAATTTTTAAAAAAGCCAAAGTAAGATTTTTCAAAAATGTCATTCAGAAATCTTGAGAAAAACTAGAAATCTTGAGAAAAACTAGAAATCTTTCAAAATAATCAACTTTTTAAAAACAATTCTTTTAAAAAGGGCAAATTAGAAAAAAAAATTAAAAAAGCTATAAAAGGAAGTCAAACATCTTAAAAAAGTCGAAATAAAGTCAATATATTCAAAAATTAATCTAAAAAGAAGTCGAAGTTTAAAAAATCTTGAAATTTTGAGAAGAGCGAAAAAAGGTCAAAATTTTCAAAATTAGGTTAAAATTTCGAGAAAAAGTCAAACTTTTGGCAGTCGAGATTTGCAAACATAAGTGAACATTCCGAAAAGAATGGATATTTTCAAATGCCAAAATTTTTACAACAAGTGGAAATTTTGAAAATAATTTTCAAAATAAGTGAACATTCCGAAAAGAATGGATATTTTCAAATGCCAAAATTTTCACAAAAAGTGGAAATTTTAAAAATAGTTTTTTATGTTTTTGGAATCACTGCTTTAATTTTCAGACTTGCTAATTATTTTGTACACCTTTTACGTCAAAGTATTTTTGAGAATTTCTTGTTTTATTTTCCATTAGGCCGGTTACTTAAAGAAACCAGAAATCTAGAATGGATGCAAACATTTTTAGATTCGTTCCAAGTGTATGGAAATAATTGTATGGTAAAATAACAAATTAACATTTATTTGACATTATTTAGGGGATATTCTAAGTTCTCCCTCTGAAAAGATACTGTTTTGACTGCACCTGTCTAACATGGTGTGATTCAACGTGATAAGCATCTCTGTCGAATTTGAAATCGTGAAACAATGTTCATTATAATCACTTTTCTCTGTCCTTACGGAATTCTAATAATTGTCTGACCAGCACATTAAGTAGATCGAACTAAAGAACTGGTCAATAGTGTATGAGTTAGTGTTTGATCCGAAAGTGTTGGCAATTATTTTCTTTGTTGAAACCGCGAATAAGGAGCTTTCGTCGCAATAACTGTTTTATGAAATAAAAGAAAGCTTTTAGATTTGAATTAGATAAAGTTTGCCAGAACCAAAATGTTATCTATATACAAGCTTTAAATGAGGTTTATCATTTTTTTTAATGTCCATCGCGTATCGCAAAGGAAGTAAGGGGATTCTAAATTACTGCACCGTTCATTACGCGGAAGTGTTGATAGTTCCGGCAGTGACAAACTAAAACAACTGAATTTAATTGCACGCAACTACAAGCTCAGCTCATTAGATAAATTTGTGACCATCAAAACGCAATTAATGCAAAATGTTTGTAGAGCCACTGTTTGCGTGTTTGTTAAAGTATAAACTATATGGGTGTCACTGTTCCCTTTAATTAAAACAAATATATAATTGCTGTAACAGTCAATCATATTTGATTTTAATGATAGCATTTGATGAATCATTTAATTATAATTGTATTCTGTAATTGCAACATCTATTTATATTATATTTGCTTTGAGCATCCACCTAAATCTTTAAGAAGTTTATTTAAGTTCCATTTGGAATAACTAAGAGAATCCTGACTGGCGAAGGTGACAAGGATAATTGCATAACATTTCCGTCGAGATTTTCTGCAGGATTCTCCAAATGGCAAGTGTGCCTCAGTTGCTTGTTGAATGGAACAACTACTTTATTCGAATTCAGGTAATTGGTTTCATTTTAGAAAAGCGTGTTTATAATTTAATACAATTTAACGTTCGCACTGCTTCCCTTAATCTTATTTTTAATGCAGAATGTGGAGCGACAAGGTGATGGAATTTCCATTTCACTAATGCCCGCCTTCGTAAGAAGAGCTAAACATGTTAATTTAGCAGATTACTGCTTTATATCATCAATCTATTCAGAAGGAAGAAAGACGTGACTACGTCTACCTGAAGGGGGATCAAACATTGGTAACGAAAGGTGGAAATAGTGTCCAAAACTTACTTTAATTTGATTTATTAAGAAATGATCCTAAATTGTTAGTGGCATGTAGCAAATAGGTTTTCTTCACATTTGATTGGGTTGAAATGAAAACAAAATATAGGTAAAATATAAGGTGTTTCATCTAAGCTAAAACAGTTATCACTGTTTGAATTTATCAAAATATACAATTGTGAATTCGACACTCGATACAATGTTTTTGAATTTATGAAAGTTGTGCAAGGTAGTTTCATTATATGTTCTGATCACAAATTAAATATGCAAAGAATTTCGTGGGGCCTTGCATTTGTCAAATTATTTATTAAAATCTAGTTATCTCAACAACTTTATTTTAAAAGAAATGGATAGTCGGTTTTTGCATTAGGTTTTTTTTTTGTTATATTTTTAATGTTCAAGACGGTTTTCTTTCATAACATTTATACATATACAGTATAGTGCATCTCTAGATATGATAGGGCATTCTTGTATGTACACTTTTTGTTAACGATTTCTCGAGAGAAAGTTATTATTATTGATAAAAGATTCCATTATCTTAGAGCTCCAGGCAGAAATGAAATTCAAAAAAGATAACAATTAAAAAAATTAAAGAAATTTGTCATTGCTGCTGCTTTTATTTAAAATTTCATTTCGCAAACCTTTCAAGATAATAATTATCTTTTACCAATAATATTAACCAAAAAATAATTATTATAAAAGAAAAATAGCTGAAATTAGACATAAGTGCTTAGGGGACTGGAGGAAGACAAGGGTAGGTTATACTGCACTTGGAGACCTCAACAACAGACCTTTTACCTTAACACAAGACCGCACTCTCAGGAAACTCTGGTTGGGACGGAATTGTAAGATTTTGATCTAGAACTGAAAAGATTGGGAAAAATCAGAAACCGTGGTAGGCCAAGGAAATGACTTGTTTGGGTGCCCGGGCATAGGAACATACACGGCAACGAGGTTGCCGACGAGCTGGCAAGAAGACGCTTTGTGGAAGTTCCCATCGTAGGCGTGCCTTTTGCTGCAGGCAAAAACATCATATTAACAAACCTCGAACGGGCTCATTTGAATCGGTAGAGGAACATAACCATCTAGAGGCAAGCAAGACTGCTGAAGGATAAACCCTTGCAATCAAGGGCTGAAGCACTTATTGCAATGTATAAAAGGTGACTAAGCAAAGCACTAGGTCTGCTCACTGCTCATGGGAACTTTATAGGACACCTGGTTAAACTCAACCTAGCAGAAAGCGACCATGTCGGCTGTGTGGGACTGTATTGGAGCAAGTTTACTCATTGTATGTGCTTGTCCAAACCTTGCCAGATACAGGTATAATCTGACTGGCAAAGAAACATTAAGACCAGAAGATCTGGAAGGAATGAGTATAGGTCAGGTGTTGAGCCTGGCTGTAAAGGTCGGGATATATAATGCTGACTGAGACTCGAACAAACTTGTGAAAGTTACAAAGGATTTGCAATCTAGGTGACAAAGGCTATAACGGTCCACAAAAGAAATAGCCGAAATTAGCCGATTTAAAATTTATATGAAAGTAATTTCCATTCAAGTCGAAAAACTCTCACTAATGTATAGGTACTTTTACCCTTTTTCGAAATTTTTTGTTTGCATTTACTTTTGGAATGGAGAGAAAACAGACAAAAATTTAAAATTCTGGATCAAATTTAAAATTTCATAACTTCGAATCAAGGTTTTTAAAAAAATCCCATCCACGTTATAGTAGTCGAAATATTAAGGTTTCAATATTTTTCTTAAAATTTTGGTTTTTAAACTTCACGTTTAAAGAAAAATGTCGAAATTTTGAGTACTCTAGGCTTCCACATCTTTATTTACTAGCTTTATAATGCAGAAGTTAAATTTAAAATTTAATGAAAAAATGTCGAAATTTGGAAAACAAAGAAGATACATATGAAATTCCAGAAAAAAATCTCACAATCCTTAAAAAGCTCAACATTTCTATAAAAATATGACAATGTGAAAACATCGGAAAAACAAAGGGTTTAGAGACTGACATCAATAAATATATTTTTTTTTTGGGTGGAACGGATTGGTCCTTGGTTATCTTGAAAAATTAAAATACAAATCTTGTCCCCTGAAACCAAGCACCAAACACAACAAACAGAGGGCTCTCTGAAGATGATAGCTTGACTGTCGAAACGCGTTAGAGCAACCCTTGTTGTGTTTTTTAATCTTTCTTGGTTACAGGGAACAAGATTTGTGTTTCATCTTCAGAGAGATACTCTCCAAAGATGATAGCTTGGCTGCCGAACGCGTTAGAGCAACCTTTGTTGTGTTTTTTAATCTTTCTTGGTTTCAAGGGTAAAGAATTGTATTTCAATTTTTAACACCAATATATCAATTTTTTTGTATAAATGTTTAGATTTTTCAAAAAAAAGTTTCTGGAAAATTCGTACTTTTCGACATTTTTCATGATATTTTAATTTTAAGTTCCACATTCAGTTCTAAATGGCACGATTAAAGAAATGGCTTCTTGCAACTTCCACTTCTAACTTATTCATGACTAAAATTTTAATTTCAGAATTAAAGCCCAAATTTAGAGAAGATGACCTAATACAAAATACCGAATAAAAAATGTTCAAATTTTAATTGTAAAATCGAAATTTCATTTTATAAATTTTAAGAAAAAAATATCATAATATAGAATTTACAGTCGAAATTTTTAACCAAAATTCAGTTTTAGGTTTCCGTCCTTCTTTAAATATAACATTCAATGTTGAAATTTTGTTTGCCATAAATAACACAGGCCCACAAAAAAAAAAAGTGGTGTGTGCTGGGTGTCGGACCCACATAGTCCGGCGTATTTTTTCCCGCTGAACACGAATCTGTAGTCTAAATTGGGGGTCAAACTGCTAAAAGTAGAGAAAAACCAAAAAAATCGATAAAAATCACGATCTCGTATTTTTTTCTGTTTGATATTATCATTCTTATAATTTTCGTCTTTTCCTGACCCTTTTTTCTTCAAATGACCTGTGCAGTGGATTTCTGCTACGTTTTGTTCCTTTTTCTTGAGTTTCTCTGTGTAGCATCCAACAGTAATCTGCAAACATATTTATTCCCCACTGTCCCTGAAACCGCCGTTCAAACTCTTTGAGATCTTGGTGAAATCTTTCTCCTTGCTCTTCACTGAAGTCTCCGTTATTCTCCGGGAATTGGTCAAGATGCGAATCAAGGAAGTGCATTTTCAAATTCATTAGGCAATCTGAATGCTGAAAATTTCTTATCATATTTGCCACAATGCTTTTGTAATCAGCATCCTTGGTATTGCCTAAAAATTTGGTACACACTTTCTTGAAACTTAACCACGATGCCTTTTCTTGGTCATCCATGACTGCAACAAACCCTTCATCTTTGAATAACTTTCGGATTTCCGGTCCATCGAAGATGCCTTCCCTTAGTTTAGCATCAGATTTTTTTTAAAACACAGTACGCAGGTACGTAAAACATTCACCATCTTTATCAAGAGCTTTGACATACTGTTTAATTAAGCCAAGTTTTATATGAAGAGGAGGAATGAGAATTTTGGCTGGATCAACAAGCGGTTTCTTTATTATATTATGTGATCCAACCTTAAATGAAGATCGTAAAGGCCATACTTTTTTACGTAGTGATTTTTTCGATCCCTACTGTCAAACATACACAAATAGCATGGATATTTTGTGAATCCAGATTGCTGTCCAAGGATCATGGACAAAATTTTTAAATCACCACATACTTGCCACTTATGTTCTTCGTACTTTTTCTTTAGGACAACTTCGAGGTTTGAATACTCTTCTTTAAGTACAGTGGAGTGGGCTAAAGGTAGAGGAGCGAATTTGTTGGTGTTGTGGAGAAGGACTGCCTTAAGACTCTGTTGAGACGAATCAATGAATAACCGCCAATTTTCTGGCTCATATAAATTTGGCTTAAATTCATCGATAAGTCCTTTTACATCAGTGCAATAGAGTAAATCTTCATTTTTTTCAAAATATTTACGGAAGGCTTCTTCTCGATTCCGATAAAACGAAACTTTAGTACCTTTTGTCAATAGATTTCTCTTTTTCATATTCGAAGCCAATATTTCAGCCGCTTCTTTTGAGAGTTTAGCCTCTCTGAATAAATCATTCAGATGTTTTTGATCGTATTTTTCCGGCTTCCGATCTTCACCAATAGGTCTGTATTCTTCATTGCTCGAAAACTCTTCTTCCTCAGATTCGCTAGAAATGTTTTCACTACTAGTATCAAACTCTTTATCAATAAAAGCTGAATTTTCAGGATCGACGTCGACTTCCATTGTGTCTAATCCACTAGTCAGACTGTCTTGTGACGTGTCATCTTCTAAACCTTCTATGAAGTTTGCAACTGGTTGTTGAACACTTGACACAGAAGGATAAGAAATTTTATCCTTATGCATTCGGCCCACAGTGTTGACATTTGTTGTGCAAAAGTAACAATTACTTGCATCAAGTGGCTTTTTCCATATCGCTGGAGTTTTAAATTTAAAATTCGCCTTGACCTGGTGCTTTTCAAATCTATTGATCATATTATAACATGAGCCACAAACAAAATTGGGTATCCAATTTTTGAGATCGAGGGAAACTTTCATATTGAAGCACTTTTCATACAAAGTCACGAAACGATCTGTTAGTTTCTTTGTATTTTTTATCCCTATGTACTTTGCACAAACGTAGCAAAGAGCATTGGGATTTCCAGTACATTTGTGATTGCCACGAGTACTAGAAGTTCCAGCAAAATTTTCAGTAGAAGAATCCATGAAAATAAATAAACCCCGCACGCTAGAATACCTAGGCCTAAGTATGAGGGCTTTCCGACTTTGACAAGGACAATGTCAACTCGTCGTCGGACACACTACGGCATCATTCTCATATTCTAGCGCTTCCCTGCAAAACAGCGTGCCTTCGCTGGCTTCGATACGCCAAAATGTTGACTAGCGAATCATTCTACACATCCCGATAAAGGGCAGTTGTCATCGTAGTCCAATCATTCCGGAGTAGCAGGTTTCTGCCAGTAAATGTACCGATTTAGTTAACCATTTCCTTATTTTTTGTCAAAAACAAAATATCATCTATGTGACACTTAAATAAGACACAATAAGTAGTGAATTAACGTATTTGCACATTACGGTTGGATATTACAGAGAGAAACAAGTAGAAACTGCAAGATGATAATATCATACAGAAAAAAATACGAGATCGTGATTTTTATCGGTTTTTTTGGTTTTTCTCCACTTTTAGCAGTTTGACCCCCAATTTAAACTGCAGATTCGTGTTCAGCGGAAAAAAATACGCCGGACTATGTGGGTCCGACACCCAGCACACACCACTTTTTTTTTTGTGGGCCTGTGTAATCTAATGTTCTTATCGAATACATCTTAAAATAAATTGAAATTAATCTTAGGCCTTTAATTTCGGTTCTATTGGTTTTACAGCAAAAACGAATATATGCGTAGCCATTAATTAGTGTATTTTTTTGAGATACCACAATACCATTACGGCGCTCATTTCGAGAAAATAAAATTTAGACACAAAATACATTTTTGTGAAATGTATTACGTGATAAAAGAATGAAATACCCTAATTTAGATTATGAAGTCATAGCTTTCTAGATTGAATTATAAAATAGAAAGAAACATTTTTTGATACTTCAAAAATAACGCATTTTATGTTCATTGCATTCAAAAAATTGTGCAGATTCCAAAAATGTACTAATATAAGTGTGCTCCATTAAGAAATCAAACGTTTAATTAGTTTTAACGAAACTGACAGTATTAAGATTATAATTTTTAAGTTACAAATTGACGTTTCATAAGTGCATTAATGTAGCAGGTTTGTAGTTTGCAAATTTGAAGGTTTATAAGTACGAAAAAATAGTGTGTGCATCATGAGTCTGTAAGACCCGACATGCAGGTTGAATCAAATTTGATTTCCATTACAGGGATCTCGTACACCATAAGAGATACACGGAAGGTTAAAAGGGTAAAGTAGTGCAGAATTTAAGCTTAACAATATTCTGCTAATAAAACAATTGAATTCCAATTCGTCTTGATTTTATTTAGAAAAGACTGAAAATCGCCATTTTTAAAAACCAGCTGTAACTCGTTTATTTGAAGTCCGATTAAAAAAATTCAAAAACTTTAATTTACTGTTTTTTAATGCCTTTTCATTGGTGTAGGTTAATTTTTTATAAATTTAACTATATCCGAGAAAATTATACGAACTTTGTTAATTCTCATGAACGTCATATTGAATTTTATCATTTTCGAATTCAGTATATTTTTTTGATCTGATAGGTAACATGTCATACTTCAAATGTGGCCAGGTGGATTAAATAAAGTAATTTATTATTTTTAAACAAAAAAATTATAGTAGGCGATTTAGGTGCCATAACTTTTTAGTAATAACAACACAGTACCTAATTACGTAACAATAATTGTAAAAAACTAAAAATATTGTAACAAACTGTGCAATATTGAAAGAGTGATTAGTATATAAGGTGCATGCACCCCTTTAAATGGCGTGTTTTTATGAAAACGTGTAGATGTTCTAAAAATGTTTTCGGCAATTTAAAAAAAAATTAAGATTGAATACTTATTCATCCAACGTGAAATATCTAACAAATTAACATTAAAAATGACTCTCATATTTATGCACATTATCCATCTTAGAATATTTAACTTCTGGAGAACTCTAGAATGCATACTTTTGTCATGGGAAGTCGCCTCCAATAAAATTCTTGTATGTTCTGAGAATTACGTCAATTAAAGGGAATCATGCACGTTACGATTATTAATAAATATTTCAATACTATACAGTTTCTTACAATATTTTTAGGTTTTTTAATAATAGAGCTATAGCAATTGCATTGCCTACTCTGATTTATTTTAAAAAAAATAATAAATAACTTTATTTAACCCACTTTGGCACAATCGAAGTATGCCGTGACATACATCAGTTTAGTCAGAAAAAGTTGACATAATTTTCTTGAAAACAGTTTATTTCAGAAGAAAATAATCTACACCAATAAAAAGACCTTAAAAACAGTTAACTAAGGCTTTCGATTTTTTCGATCGAACTTCAAATAAACAAGTTACAGCTGATTATTAAAAATGGCGATCTTCAGTTTTTTCTAAATAAAATCAAGACGAATTGGCATGCAATTGTTTTCTCAGCGGAATATTGTTAGGCATTAAATTCTGCACTACTTTGCCAATGGATCTCTAACCGTTTCCGAGATCTCGGTAGTGGAAATCAAATTTGGTACAATCTGTATATAAAACATATTTCAAATATAAATTGTACAGAATCAAAGTGAAGTTAAAGTAATTTACAGAATGTAACAAAAAAGTCATAATAACACTAATAATATTTTTAGCATTGCGTTCCTAGAGAAATAAAAAATACACTCAAGCTTTAAAACATGACAAATTATATAGAGTTGAAGTAAAAATTTTTTGGACATGTAATCACATCATACTACTAACATAGGAATGCCTTCCTCGAAAATGCGGTACGAAAAATAATTGAAATGAGAAACAAGTTACCCAGCTAAAAATCCAACACAGCAACCATCGTGAATAACTAATACATAAAGAAAAATATGATTATAACAAGTTTTCAACTCTTTTATTATTTTATGTTCAACAGCGGTGTAATTGATTCATGCAAGAATTGCATGCAAGGAATTTGACTCATTTCGGATTCTCTTGGTTGTTAGTAGTTGAAGTATTTTCCGAGCAACATTATGGAAACTCAAGAGATCGTGAAATATTAACGATATTCCACTGTGAAGCACTTTGGCTTTGTGTTTACGTGATGTTTTTCAATGATACTTTGGGTTTTGTCTTTTGTCCTGTTAGAAACTTAGGTATACATTAATGTTTAAGATTCGCACGTGGTTATGTTTTACAAACTTTTCTTAATTTTTAATACATTAATAAAATTTTATAAAACACAATTAATTTAGATTCCTTGAGTTATTTCAAAATATTTCGAGTGTTTTAGTAAGGTACCTAACTATTTCAAATAAAATCTTAATTTGAGAAACAATATTTTCGTTAAGCCAAAGTCCACTTTGGTTTACAAAAACGTTTTATATAAATATGTATAATACTTAAGAGCTCATGCATATTGATTAATTACTATTTCTTCGTTCTAAATTCGACGAATGTCCAGTAATATGAAAGTGTTATTTAACTGAATTAATAATAGCAGACAGAAAAAGACGGATTACATTGTAGATGTCTTCAAACATAATTTGATCAGCGTAGTATAATTAGAATTTGACAAACGTCGGAGAAAATTTGTCATTTTTAGCATTTGTTATCATTTCGTTTTTGTGGCAGTTTGGTCTTTTATTGAGATATTTTTGCTAACGTTTATCATAAAAAGAGTTCTTTTAAATATACAAATAATTTTGCATATCTAGCTACGGTTAGTAAACACTTATTTTATTTGGAAGCTCAAAGTCTACATATTATTTCGATAAATGTAGATGTTTGGAATGGAAAACCATTCAATTTCCAAGCCTATGAAATTCTATTAAATCTTGTAAAATATTTTAAACGCAAAGAAGAGATTGTAATACTATTCGGTGCCTTTCAAGAGGTAATGAACATATCCTAAATACCATATTTTACTCTTGGGTGCAGGTTTGATTTTAAATATTTCATTTTATTAGTTATTAATATAATGGAGGATAGCTCTGTTATGTTTTATTACATATTTAGCTTACGTATTTTTAAAACATTATTTCGAAGTCAAATGTGAATATTCGTTTCACTTCGGTTTTATGTGTCTCTCCTCCTGATTTTGATGGTACATACTTAGCTCCTAAATTGACTCAGATTTTTAATCTTATTTTTGGTTTAAACAAACGTTACCTGTGATGCATGACAATCCCAGAACAAAGCAGTAGTAATTCTTTTCACAAGACCCCGGCGCATTCGCCATATTACATAAGCGACCATTTCATACAGCCAGACTCTAGAAGAATGCAGTTTTATTACTAACCAGTAAGGGAATTTTTCAGGTGTAGTTTCCTGTTTGTCGTTACACTTGATTTTATTCGGCACTTATTCTTGTAAAGTTATTATCCATTAAATTTTAAGTGCTAGTTTCAGAAAATATAATATTCAACAGACAATAATAAATAAAAACGTCTGAAATATCTTACAGCTTCTAAGCAGATAAAATTAATGATCTACTTCGAAATCCAGATTTTCTGTTTACGTCGTTCCAGTTTCGTCTATAAATTTAATGTCTCTGTGATATTAAACGCGCCCATTCTAGTCTAGAGAAAAACAAAAACATTCGGTTGAGTTACAGTCGGGATTGCTGAATTAATGTTTCTGTTACGAGTATTAATTGAAATTTGCAAGCTATGAATAACCGAACAAAAGCAAGCGTTTATTCAAACCAGAATCGCGAATTTCGGTTAATCGACAGCTTTTTTTCGATTGGAAAATGTTCGGTCAGTAGGTAAATACGATTAAATATTAGCGATATGCTGCTGGCTTGCGATTATTATTCATCGACAATATTGCATTTACTTTTTACGCATGCTGACTCTTGTTTTTAAGTGTGGAATCATTGGTTTCTAAAACAAAATGATTCTGGTAATTAATAATGCTTTTACATATCATGTTCTAATAATATCTGTAATAATATCTATAACAGATATATTGCCAAAACTAAATGTGCATACCCCGGAAGTGGTTTATAGCTTACAGTTAATATTTTTTTACATTTTTCGTCATTTTAAACTTAAATTGAAAATTTTTACTTTGAATATC
Source organism: Dastarcus helophoroides (assembly GCA_028583605.1). NCBI lineage: Eukaryota > Metazoa > Arthropoda > Insecta > Coleoptera > Bothrideridae > Dastarcus > Dastarcus helophoroides. The sequence goes on along the minus strand of CM053328.1, from coordinate 23,820,597 downwards.
AAACTTCCAGAAAAAAGCAGAAAGTTCGTCTTCGAACATACAAAACTTTTTTTTTATAAATATTTTTAACATAAACATCTGCCATACGCGTTTCACAAAAAATCTTTCTCATCATGTCGCGTTTCTCATATCACCAGTTAAAATGGTTGTAAATAAAAATGTTTTGTTCGGTAGTTTAGTGATATTCTTGCAAATACTTAAAGAAAAATATCAGTTTAAAGTCAGTGCGCAATTCGTGAAGCTCCTATTTCCATAAGGACTGCAATAATGAAGGAAGTGTATTTTAAAATATATGAATTATCAATGAGTGCTACTTTTTCACTAAGCAATGAACGAATAACACAATTCTGTCTCTCCTTTCTACAGTGCTCTAGTTGAATTATTACCTTTAAAGTGTCACTTTTCGAAAAATTATTATTCTTTTACAAAGAAGTTAAAATATAACAATAAAATATATGGTTAAATATTAACCTACTATAAGTGAGACTCAACAGAAACGGATGGTTCTCGTAGAACATTTGCTATATTTTCATTTTATATATACATTTATGAGAGTAAAGGACGTAAAGTTACGTATATACCTCGTGAAACTCAAGTTTTAATTCTTTCACTTACATACATGTTAAACAGCCCGTCTCTTGTCTGCAGCTTTTATTGTACCACATAAAAGGCGAGGAATACGACGCTTTCCAGCTTCTGGTAAATTTTACAATTGTTTCAATTAACTGTCGAAGATGTTGAGGGTCGTTCGTTAAAAACGGCGCCTTCTTTGACACAAAGCACTTTGTAAAGCCATTAGCAGCTTCCTGTACATTTAAACTTGTTTTCTTTTATTTGCTGCGTTTGCTTTTTCCTCTATTACCTCCATTATTTAGACAAGACCTCTTGGGACTTTTGAAAAAAGATTTCGGCAGAACGTGCCGATATGTGCACATACGCGTTCAATACTACATAGGAGGCATTTAGTTATTTGTTTTTATTTCTCTTACAGCGAATATTACCCTTGTAAAGTGCAATTTTTTGTGATGAACATCAAAGAATACAAATTACTATCCCATAAGTACAGGGACAGTCATTAGTCTGTTGTCATCAGTCTGCAGCACGTAAATGAAAAGAGAAAATAATGACTCCGTGACTTTCTTAATGTGAACTCCCTAATGAATTTGGAGCTTTTAAAGGTCTGACATGATGACTTGTATAAAATAATTTTTTTTTTGTGGAATTAAGTAAAATGTCTACCGAAGGCGGTTCACGAAGGTAGTGATACTGATACTGATACAGCTTCAACAATACGCTAGAATGACAACGCTAGGAGCTTCGTGAGCTCAAATGCAGATTCCATGACATTACATTTACATTAAATTTTTGTAGATCCGATTTTTACCTTTGTTTTTTTTAGAAAAGGAATTAATTTGCAAAATTCCGACTTAAACTAGAGATTTTAAGTTTAAAAAAAAATACTCGAATAATCGAGTTGAAAGTCAAAATGTCAAGATTAAAATGAAAACTTTAAATTATTTTACACAAATTTTGAAGTGTTTTTGGGATTTTGATTACTTTTTTAAAATTGTGGGCTAAAAAGTTTGATATTTTATTTCTTGTGTTTCAATTTTATATTTCGTTCAAAAAATTTAGAGGGAATACAATTGCGCAGTTTTGGGAAACAAATCTAAATTTCGATTCAATCAAAATCGATTGTTCGAAAGAACAAAATTCGTAATAACTAAATTCTTAAATAAAATTTTTCATGATTTCAACTTTACTTTAGTAATTCTGAGTAAAAGGATTTTTAAACAATTCAATTTAAAGGTTAAAGCGTAAATATTAGGAAACAGGTCATAGTTTCTGGAAAAAGATTACATTTTTGTGTTTCAATCGAAATTTTAGAAAAAAACCGTAACAATTGCAATTTAAAGTGGAAATTTTAAGACAAATGTTCAAATTTCGAAAAAAAGTGAACTATATTAACAAAACTTTATGAAAATTTCCAATTTTTTTTTGGACATTTTGAAGATTTGAAAAATTTTTGAGAAGGAATTTCGAGCTTATTTTTAAAATTTTATTAAGTTTTGAAGATCCCAAATTCCAAATATGACATTTATATTTTTTTAAGGGAATAATAGTCTAATTTTGAAAAAAAAATATAAACATTTTTTGAAATAGTGTAAATAGTGAAAGTGAAAAACGTTAAAGTTTTAAGTTGAATAATGAAATTTCCATTTTTCTAGAAACTTTGAATTTCTAAGGGCAAATGTTAGAATTTCAAATGTTATTAAATTCTGAGCTGACATTTTTAAACTCGAAAATTGATAAACATTTTTGGTAAATTTTAAGTTTTTTTAACAAAATATCTTCTCGAAAAGTGGCTATTGCGATTCAAAAATTCGAAATTTAATAATTAAAGTCAATTGCCGTAAATCATGAGGGTTGAAATTTCCCGATTAAACTTAAAATTTTGTGATTTTAAGCGAAAAAATATTTTAACTTTTTTGAAGTCTTGACCTTAGAACGCAAAATTTCAATATAACTCGATAGTTCAAAGTTGAAGTCGAAAGATAGTCGATATTTTGATCCTACAGTTGACATTTTAGAAAAAAAAGTAAAAATTTAAATGTCAGTCTAAACATGTTTACAGAAAAATCGAAATTTTAACAAAAATTAAAGATTTTAAATAACTTTTGATAATTTTAACATTCTAAACCCACTACATACAGTGGGTAAAATTCCAATAAAAATACATCTTAACCCAAAACTTCGAAAAAAATTCAAATTTCTAACCTATTTTGTAATAAAGTGAAAACCTTATTGATTAAAAAAAAAACAAAATTCCTACTTTAATCCCAAAATTTTCGAAAATTTATTTACATTTCATGTTTAAAGTTTAGATTTACAATGTTCGAACATTTTTCTCATGATTTCTCCTAATCTTGGAATTCATTTTTATCAATTTTGGGCTTCTCTGGACATTTACACTTTTTTCCCAAAATGCGGTGGTTAGGTTTAAAATTTTAAGGTGTCGAAATTTCGAGAAAAAAGTTTTGATTGATTTATTAAAGAAAAGCATTTCCCAAAAATTTTAGGTTTAATTTTGAAATTTCAGCTATTTCATCAAGTTTTTTACTTTAATCTCAAAATTCAATAATAAGCCCGAAATTTCAAGACTTTCCTAGGCAAGTTTCTTCAGAAATTTCCTAAAGCAAACCTTAACCTTAATGTTTTTTTCTAGAATAACGTTGTTGTAAAGCTTTTCGTTTTGAATCTAGAAACGTTGACCTTCATCTTAGTTTGAACTTTTATTCGAAATTTTGAATTTAAACCTAACTTTTTCTGAAATTTCTGTGTTTAAATTTTAGAGTTGAAAATTCAAAAATGTTTTTGTTCAAGAAGTTTTATACCTTTTCAATGTTTTAAATTAAAATTAAAAATTAAATTTAATTATACTTTTTAAAATTCTACTTATAAATTTTCAGTTTTTCACTTTAAACTTTCTTTTTAATGAGAGTTTAAATTTACAATTTGAAAATTGGACTTTTTAAAATACATTTATTTCAAATAATTTCTAGAATTGTTGACCTTTGTCTCAAACTTTTTTTTTGTTCTGAAGACATACATTTGCTTAATAAAATGGGATATCTGTTTTTTCCCTAGTCATCGCGAGCCACATCAAAATTTATCGGCTTGTAACAATTGAAGCAATAGGAAAAAATTAAAAATCTAAACTCGGGTTTTCGAAAAAAAAAAAATGAAATTAAAGAAAATATTCCTAATTTATTTTACAAAAATTCTACATAATTTAATTTAAATACTAGCAGTCGAAATATTTAAAAACAAACACCAATATTTCTAGAAAAATTAGTTTTTTTAAGTTAGTATTTATGAAACAAAATAAAAACAAGTTCAAATTTCAAATTTAAAAAAAAGTAGAATTTTCCAAAAAAAACTGGTGTACAGTAACAATAACAGCAGTAAGGCGAAAATTTTAGGCTAAAATTCAAAAATTTAAATATAATACTGAAGCAGAAAGTAAAACTTCGCTAACTGTGAATTTTTGAATCTGCACTACACCGAAATAAACCTTTATTTTATTTTCCGTTAGGTTCCGGTTTTCATTCCGACAGAAATAACGGTTTCTTAGGTTTCCGGGTTTCGGTGCAGTTCCGCTTCGAAGCCCTGCTTAGAGTACATACTTAACCCCTTTATGGACTTGCGTGTGTGCAGTGACAACTGATGGTGGTGGGGGAGATGTGAATTTAATCGCCAAGTCCGAATATCCCGAAAGGCCCGTCTATTGTGGAATATTACGTTATTAGACTGAGCAAACAGAGTCGCGGTGGTCAGCTACTTATTTAGTAAAACCCTCCTTAATCAGAAGGTAACGATAAGGTGTGACGAAAAAAAAAAATACGATTTTGATAAGCGATTGTAATTTTCGCCACCATACGGTCGCTGTTCGTTGTATTTTAGGAATGAGATCCAATTTAGGTGTTCAAAAGAATCTTTTCGTCTGTATGAAATCGGATTATCTTTGCCCGATATACCATCCGTTCCGGCGTCTTAGGTCTTATTAATTGTCTTTCTTTACAGATAACTTTTTTGCTGGGACATTTATTTCCCACAAAAGCCGCGTGTAGAAGAAAAATTTATGGCACGAATTGAATTGCGTTCAAGAATATATCGTTACAGTATCCTCGGGAAAGCTTTAGGAAATGTTTACAACGTTATCTTCGCAAGGGTATAAAAATGTCGTCTTCAAAAGGACCGATCCGGTTTTGTTTTCTTTGAAAATAAAATAAACGAGTATATGTTTCTTTTCTGTTTTTATTGAAAACATCAAAGGTTTGTCGTAATAATCTGATTCTTTTCAGACGCTCTAAAATAGAAGTTATTACATAGTTGTTGTTTTAAGTGCTTTAGGATTTCGTGGCCCATGTATAAATAATGACAGTAAAATGTAATTACATTTTGCAAAGAGGGATCTTGTAGAAACGTGGTTGCAGGATGGAACCGTGCTCAACTTGTCCTCTGGCGGTCTCGCCGGATGGGAAGGGTATTAATTATACGAGAACAGGCTGAATAGATAATTACCTGTGCAGATACTAGTTCAAGGGCTGTAAGGACAAATGCCTCCATCAATCTATTATTAGCATTCTAGTAAAATATATCTGTTATACATGATTGCTATTCGAGTCTGATTAATAAGCAAACGCTTTACGAACGACCGTAATTTGTATAAAGCATACTTTTTTTACTGTTTGATCTGGACAACATATTTCTTGGCAAGCTTTGGTTTTATTATCACAACAATAATGCAAAATTAAAGTCTCTATCTTACATATTTGAAAATTGGGAAGCTTATTTAACAATAAACATCAAAATAAAGTTATAAAACTTTGTGTAGCGAAAACTACAAAGTTCAAATTTTTTGAGATATTGGGGAAATATTGTTGAGAATTAATATGCTTATCATGTTTTTTAACTCTTAGGAGATGTTCACTAAGGAATTCCTCTCATTTTTCATCTTAGGAGTTTTTTATTAGTTAATGTTAGAAGCTGCCAGGATAAACAAATTTCCTCAAGATGGTTATTATTTTGATTTCGTGAACCATTATCAAAGTTATTATTTAGCTTACTTTTTGTTATTTGAACGATCTACGGCTTGTTCTCTAAATATAGCGACTATCAATCAACAAAGGTCACTATTTAGCAGTCATTTTAATATTTACTGTTATATTGAAAAACCACGGTTATCAAAAATAATTGTAACAATCGTAATCGATATATTAATTAGGTCCCTTGTTTTGTTAATAAGTAGACTTTATTAAAATGGTGCAATTGTAACATTTTTAATTGGCTTCGTTCTTCATTCTGCTATTATACCTTTAAAGTCCTGCTTAGTTTAAGCAATGATTTTAGAAAATTAAGAATCGAATTAAATGTTAAATGTTTTTCGGAGTATTGCTCTAATAATTGGAATTCAGCCCTAAATACACATTGACTCTTTTGGATTCAAGCCTAAAAAGAGCAACTCCTTTAATTGATAAAATCGGCCGATTGTCTGCAGGCACTGGAGCACAGACAGGTAGCTGGAAATTTGTCTGTTTTCTACAAATACTTTCATGAGAGATGTTCGCAAGAATAAGAACTGATAATTCTGATCCTTCTAAGAGCAACAAGGGCTATTCTTTTCTGATGAATTTCCAACTCAGGAATTCGTTGCCAAGTGGAATTTTTCCCAATAATTGCAACTTATCCTCCTTTAATACGGCGGTTCATCGCCAGCTACCTTCATTTCCACTTTCTACCATAAATCACAAGCTCCAAGAGCATAAAAGGCTTATCTTTGCTAGTGGATTGTACTTAAAAAACAGTTACTACCTATCGCAATTATTTTGTCCAAGTATTTTGTTGAAACAAAGTTGCTATCAGACGAGGATAATTGAAGCATGTTTGAATTTAGAGCTACGTAAATGTTTTCTTTTTTGTTACGTTAGTAAATTTCGTTCCTTACTTGTGTCTCTCAAAAAAATTTTATAATCTTCAATCGTTATACTTTATTTGTATTCTTTTGTTGTATGCTTTTAATTTATCTTTTTTATATTGCCCATTTTATTTGACTAATCATCAGATAATTGCGTTAAATATTTTGTTTTGTAGGTAAGTTAAAAAGTAACGAAATTTAAAAATTAATGGATAATATTTATGTTTAGGTTGTAGTGGTATTCGGGCATTTCTATAACTCCTTATTTTTTGAAGCAAATATTCGCTCAGAAATGCTCAATAAACAGGGCACTTGGATTAATCTTATCAAAATTTTCACAAACTGTTTCAGGTGAAAGTTTCTACTCATTGTTTATTACAACATATTTCATTCAAGATATTTGTCGCATTGTAAATAAATTTTTTGAAACTTGCAGCGTTCGCAAAGGAAAATCCACATCAGTTCTCTATAAAAAGGTTGCAAACATTCAAAAAAGACTGGCGAAACCTATCGGTCCAAACATGCTTCCCATACGGTTTTTATATGGCATTCAAGAAAATGATTTATCTTTAAGCTTACCAAATATGCGCAGTGCAGTAATTAAACCCTACTAATGTTCCACAAAGCAAAGAGAGGAAGACTATAAGTAATAATAATATCCTAGATCGAACTCTTTTCAGTTTTATCTTATAATTACACAGGTCAGCCAGAAAAATGCTGTTTGGATGTTTTCAACTGATTTCTATGTATCTAGGTGTTCTGAAAACTAAAAAGATACTCAAAAAATTCCATAATGTCAGGTTATTTTGCAAAAGGCAAAATTTTCTAAAAAAAAAGGTTATTTTTAGGCTAACTTGAAGTCATAAATAATTAGGTACAATTTTATGTTGATTACTGTTTTTAAATGTATAAAAGCCATAACTATCAATAATTCCTAAATGAGGAACACCCTGTGTGAGCTAAATTAACAAACATAAACATGTTGTAACCTGAATGTGCGCGCTCCGATAGTGTAGAAAGTGGTGCGGCACAATTACGTGTTAACTCGTCTTTGTTTTATAGATATTGGTTCAATATCGTTTCTGCGGAAGTATGTGATAGTTTCTGTTATATTTGTGGAGAATATATGGTATTAAAGCAACAAGTTAATATTACGGACTTTGTGAAAAAAGTATACTTCGCGTATTTTCGCTTAAAACTTGGAGATCAGGATAAAGTTTGGGCACCTCATAAAGTCTGCAAACGATGTGTTGAATACCTTCGAAATCGGTTTAAGGGCAAGAAAAAAGCTTTCCGATATGCGATTCCTATGGCATAGTGCGAGCAAAAGAACAATAGGGATGATTGTTACTTCTGTTCGTGTAATGTGAACGGATATGATTCAAAAAGGAAACAGTCAATTTCATACCACAATCTGCAATCAGCTATTCGTTCCATCCCTTAGGGGACCGAAATACCAGTGCTTAAGGTCCCTGCTACCTTGGAAGAGATTCCAAGCTCTGACGAAAATGGTGCTGTACCTGAATCCGATAAAAAGTAGAATTTTGAATTTGAAGATGACAGTAGTCCGAAATTGTTTTCCCAGGGCGAGCTAAATGATTTGGTAAGAGACTTGAATCTTCCCAAAAATGCTGCTGAGTTGCTTGGATCAAGGCTGAAAAGCAGGAACTTACTTTTGCCGGGAGTGTCTGCTTCCTGGTTTAGATATCGTGAGAAGCAGTTCACTTCCTACTTTGCCCAACAGGACGAGTTGGATTATTGTACCAATATTAAAGGTTTGATGGATACATTTAGGATCTCATACAACCCAGCACAGTGGCGGTTTCTATGCTTCCATTCTTGTCAGTCGTTCCGTATACTTCAAGGAAACCTATAAAAACTTGGAATTGATTCTCTACAAATTAAAATATAAAGACCACAGTTGGCAAGTGTGCGGTAATTTCAAAATCTTGGGCATGTCGCTCGGACAACAATCTGGGTTTATCGAATTCCTTTGTTTCTTGTGTCTATGGGATAGTAGAGACTGAACAAATCACTGGACCAAAGAGTGTTGGCCTCCGAGGGAGCTTAAAGTTGGCGAAAAGAATGTTCTGCATAAAACTTTGGTGCCTCCTCATAAAGTTCTTCTAATACCACTTCACATAAATCTGGGATTGATGAAGCAATTTGTAAAGTTACTTCCAAGAGATGGAAATTGCTCCAAATACTTAATATCAAAGTTACCAGGCCTCTCGGAGGCAAAGTTGAAAGGTGTTTTCATTGGACCAGATATTAGATGGCTTATGCCTGATCCATAATCCACAACTATGACGGATCCTTAAAGAGAAGGGTGGAATGCCTTTAAATAGGTCATAGAGAAATTTTTAGGCAATAACAAAGACTCATAACTAATTAACTTTATTAACGAGAAAAAACGCAACAATATTTTGTTGCGTTTTTATCGTTAATAAAGTTAATTAGTTATGAATATTAAAGAATTCCACGAAGTAAGGGTTAAAAATGTCAATAACAGAGACCTTAACTACAAACAAATCGTCAAAAGAATGTTAAAAGCATTTCAAGCTTTAGGTTGCCTAATGAGTTTAAAAGTACATTTTCTTCATTCCCACCTCGACTACTTTCCAGAACATTTATAAGACGTGAGTGAAGAGCAAGGTGAACGATTTCACCAAGATATTAAGGAGATAGAAAAAAGATACCAGGGAAGATGGAGCGTCTCAATGATGGCAGACTACTGTTGGACGCTTTAGAGAGACCTTCCAGATGCTTCCAACAAGTGAAAATGTACCAACAGGGGTCTCACTGGGAAAAAGAAATGTGTTTACTGCTTACTAATTAATTTATTTTCCATAAAAAAATAAGTTTTGTTATGCAATTATAAATTAAAAAAAATTTTAATCTTTTATCTTTTATTTTAAGATGATAACTTGTTTAACATAGATACCTACATTGTCAGAAAACGTGACGTTCTATGACAAAATGAAAATCATTTTCGAATTCAGCACACCCAAAAACATGAGAATTAAACACAAAAACCAAAACAGCTTCCAATTTTATTTTTTTTGCAGACTTGTGTTATTGAATATTTAAATAATCAGTATCGAAAATTCCGGAATACCGAGAATGCTGGTGTATTACTAGCATAAATGTATTGATATGTCTTTGATTACTAGCACCGCTTGTGTTCGAAATTCGACCAATACCGAGTACATAGGTATACATATGTAACGCAAATTCTTAATTCTTACGTTAAATTTTTGAGAAAAGCTGTGAGAGTTGAAAATTTGGCACTTTTTGAAAATTGCCGCTTTTATCAATAGTTCTGGCTTTTTAAAACATTTAGACTTTTTTTGAAAATCTCATTTTTTCTCAGAACTTCGACCTCTTCTCAAGAGTTCGCTTTTCTTGGACATAGTGAATTATTGTTGTTGAAAATTATGAGAAATTAGAAATGCAACTTTTTTGAACATTTTAACTTAAGAAAAAGATTATTTAATGATTTCGACTTAAGATTTTAGTTAAAATATTTTTTAAATTTTAAATATGTGGACTTTATAATTGAAACTTTTCGCCGAATTTTCAAATATTTGACTCTTTTTTGAAAATTTCGACCAGTATTTCAACTTTTTCTAAGATTTCCACTTTTAAACCATTCGACTCTTCTTGAAAACCCACATCAATTTTTCAAAAATTTTACTTCTGTTGAAAATTTTGATTTTTTCCTTAATTTTTATTTTTTTTTGAGGATATCGACTTATTGTGAAAGCTTTGATGTTTTAAAATTTCCGCTTATATTTTATATTGTTATAATTTATCAAAAAAAAACAACATTCTTTTCATACCTGATTTTGGTCTTCTATTTTTCATTTTTTCTATTCTATGTAAAATAAACTAACCTATTTTTTGTTAACTGTCATGGGGTGACATTTCAACTAAACTTAGATATCACGCAATCATATTTCAAAAACTGTTTTAGAATGTTGTCAACAAACAATAAAAAATTTAAATATTTCCAAACTGGGTCGTAGAAATGTTAAATAAAATGATTAAACATTACCTTATAACCTGAAAATTTCAATTATTCCAACTAGGACTACAAACAGCAAGACATCAATATAATGCAAAAAAATTTTGGAAAAAATCTGTATAAATGGCCATCTGAAAGTAGAAGTACGAAGCGATGACTCATAGCGATATATATTTTTTTAAATGTGGATATAAGTGAAGTAAATGTATATGTTGTCCACCAAGTACATATAGAAAAATAATTCACTCTTAGAGAAAGCAGATGAAGAATAAAGCAGATTCCTTAAAGCTACTTGGGGATGAGTAAGTAGGACCACATCTTAAAAGGCCAGCACCAAATGTTAGAATCCCCGCGAACCCTTGGAACCAGTACTTTCCGAGAAATTGGACAATCGAAAGACTTATTACCTTGGCTCTTAAAGAATCAAGAGAAAAACATACCATCTGTTTTGTATGTGGAAGAAACCAATATGACGTGAGTATGCCTCAAAATTGTGTCAAATTACAGATGCCCTGTGTGACATATTTAGGTGTTGTGGTTTCTATGACAGAATTTTTTTTTGGTTTTATTTTTTTATTGCAGTAGTGACTGTATACCTTTTATTTAATAATGAAAATATCATTTTGTTTTAAATGTTTTTGGTGTTTGTTTTTTGAAGGTTTAGTTGACATGACTGAATATACACGACTTTTTTAAGCAAAGATAATGTATGTATATTTTCTAATAAAAGGCGTTAATTTATATATGTTTTACTCTATACTCTTATTGTACCCAACTCTTAGCAGAAAAGCATTAAAATAAAAAACATCTTTTTTTTATTGTTGTATTAATTTGCGGTCACCATGAGCATATCAGTGATTACGTAACAAAAATGGTACAATGGTAGTTAAGGGTTAATAATGCTCTACCTATTGCTAATTTATATAACAAGTTTCAGAATTTTGGGTAGTTTTTCAGAATTCTGTCCCACTGTGCATCGGTTGGGAAACACTGGATTAGATAATAAGGAGTGGTGTGTCTTTAAATTTTGACATTTTTCTCGTAATTCCGGGTCAAAATTTTCCCATAAAAAATATTCCAGAATCCAATATAATACATTTTTTCTAAAATTTTAACCTTTTTTGTTTGAGAATTTTTCACAACCTAACATTTCACTAATTTAAATCCATTTGCTTAACCTTAACTGATCTTTGATTGGTCACCTCTTTATTTTATCGTCATCACAAATCACGATTTCGAACTCCTCTAAATTAGTTTGGTGGAACGAACTGGTCCTTGGTTATCTTCAAAAATTGAAATACAGAACGTGTTCCCTGAAACCAAGAAAGATTAAACAACACAACAAAGGTTGCTCTAACGCGCTTCGACAGCCAAGCTGTCATCTTGTGTTTTTTAATCTTTCTTGGTTTCAGGGGACAAGTTCTGCATTTCAATTCCTCTATATAAATCAAGGATTAATACTTTTAATTGATTTGCATCTTGTTTGAACGCGATTCAAATTAACCTCATGTTGTCACATTGGCTTTGTTCAATATAAAAAGCAGTGTATATACATTCAAACGACCAAAGCTGCTGGTACCGGTTTTTTCTTTGTTTTTCATTAAAGCTTGATGTATTTAATGATCGCATACTGCGACCCTTGGCGTAGGCCCGCCCTCTGTGTTGTAATTCAAGCAGTAATCAAAGCAGATTCTAATTACAAAAGCTTTGTCAAGTCGAAAGATTAAATAGGAGGATAGCCGAAGGCAAAAAGCACACATTTCGTCGGAACGAGGAATATTTATATCACACCAGCACTGTCCGGCATGTGGGTTAAATAATAACGTATAACACATAACTTGCTTGTGCACTCCTATCTGGCTTTATGTTTTGATTTATTCTACGTCCGTGAATTTTTGGTTATCGTTCCGCAATTTTTATGTTTTCTGCTAGATAATGAAACCGTTAAATCTTCCGCTCATAAAAAAAGCATTGTCCAACAAAATTAGATATAAAAGTTCCGTCCAAATCTTCGCCATTATCCAGCAAATAATAAAGTTAAAAACAAAACCTTCCAATAAAATAGGTTTAGGTATGATTGCTTACGTTTTTGTAGAAACATGATTATTGGACTGCATTTTATTTGATCTAAATAAAAGTAAAATTAATTTGATGTGAACATAATCATAAGCTAAACTTTGAAAAAATTGCAATGAACTAAAGTCGAATCCTGCCCGATAAGTAAATGCATAAACATAGATTTCTTAAAAATTTCAATTTGTCTCAAAATTGAAGCATGAAATTAAAAAAAATGCTTTACAAAATTTGAGTTATTTTCTACAAATTTTGATTTTCTTCACCAAATTTTCAATGTAAATTTTTACTTTTTTAATATTGCTTTTCAATTTAAAATAGAAATTTCCATTTGTTTTCTTAATATTAACCTTAAAAATATTTATATTGCTCGAATTTTTTAATTGTTTTCATTAAATGAGTCAATGAAATTTGACTATTTTCCAACTAAATCGACACTACTTAATTTGAACATTTCGACAGTAATGTTTTTTAAATTCCTTTTTTAAAGTTTCAAATAAAATGGAAATGTCACACTTTTACTAAAAATGTCGAGTAAAAATTAACTTTTTTAATATTTTTATTAGAGATCGACCGAAATTTCGTTTTCGGCCAGTTTCTGCCAAAGAAACTTATTGTTATTGTGACATGTGTTTCGGTCCGAAATCTCCCGAATCCTAGGCTCCACAGAAACTTCACCGAAATTTCAAATTGCAACATCGAATTTTCAAAAAATAAATAATTAAAAATTATGAGAAAAACTCAAAATTTTTAAAATGAGACTTAATTAAAAATTTGAATTTTAAAAGAAAAATTTTAGAAAAAATATATTACAAGTTCTAAGTTTCAACTGAAAACTTGCAGAAAAATTTGAAATCTAAAGGAAAAAACTCAAAATTTGTAGTAAAAATTTTCTTATTGGCATTTAAAATTGAAATACGAAATTTTTGGAAACTATTCCACACAAGAGAAAAATTCAAACTAAAAAGAACTGAATTTGGAAACGAAATCTTGAGAAGAAAATGTTAATATTACTTGATTTTAATTAGGAAATATCGAGAAAAATTCAAAACTACGAAATTTTGAAAAGCCAAATAAGAATTTATAGAAAAGTTTTAATTTGGATTTTTAAGTAGAAATTTTAGAGAAAAAATATTATAAATATAGGTTTAAACTCGGAAGTTTAAGAAGAAACTTAACATTCCGAAACAATTTGTATTTTTTATGATAAGAATTTTCAAAAAATAAATAATTAAAAATTATGAGAAAAACTCAAACTTTTTAAAATGAGTCTTGATAAAAATTTGAATTTTAAAAGAAAAATTTTAGAAAAAATATATTACAAGTTCTAAGTTTCAACTGAAAACTTGCAGAAAAATTTGAAATTTGAAGGAAAAAACTCAAAATTTGTAATAAAAATTTTCTTATTGGCATTTAAAATTGAAATACGAAATTTTTGGAAACTATTCCACACAAGAGGAAAATTCAAAATAAAAAGAACCGAATTTGGAAAGGAAATCTTGAGAAGAAAATGTTAATATTACTTGATTTTAATTAGGAAATATCGAGAAAAATTCAAAACTACGAAATTTTGAAAAGCCAAATAAGAATTTATAGAAAAGTTTTAATTTCGATTTTTAAGTAGAAATTTTAGAGAAAAAATATTATAAATATAGGTTTAAACTCGGAAGTTTAAGAAGAAACTCAACATTCCGAAACAATTTGTATTTTTATGATAAAAAATATCTTAAAATTGCAAGTTTCTGCTCTTTGACATTAATCTCAAAAATTCAAGTTTAAACCAGAATATTAGAGACTTTTGCGAAGTTCTTACAATTAAACTCATTTCACTTAGAGCCTAAAATTTATGGAAAAACTTAAAATCCTTAATTTAAAGTGGAAAATTCGAGAAAAAATCTAGAATTTCCTAATTAAACTTGAAATTTCGAAAACTATTTATTATTTAATAAACTAAACGTTTTCGATTTTTATTCTAGAATTTTAGATTTGAATATAAAAAATGACGTTTTCAGTTAAAAATTTTAAGCTTTAACTTCGCATTTGAAGAAAAAAGTTGATATTATTTGGAAAGAAACACGAGAATTATAAAAGAAAAGTTTAAGTTTCAATTCCAACGAATTTAAAATTTTGAGAATTTTTTTTTTATAAAATTGAAATTTCTTTCGAAGATTTCAAAATTATTTTACTCCAAATTTCAGAATAAAACTGAATAAAAAAAAACACTGCGAATTTTTAAAATTAAACTCAAAATTTTGAGAGAATTACTAACATTTTGAAGAAAATATTGAAATTTACATAAAGTTAGCAAAAGAAATCAGAAAAAGATCATTTTATTTAAATTAGAGTATTGGACTCTTTTCTTGAAATTTTTCTCGAAATCTTAAACAAAGGAAAAATTTTGAGAATATTTTTAATAATTACATTATTTTATTTAAACTTTAATTTCATTTTAAAAATTCAATGTTAATTTTTAAAAAAATTGCGGCTTTAAAAAAAATGTGGATTTTTTTTCCAAATTTGGATTGCAATTTCTAAAACTGTTGTTTTAAAAAGAAGATAAAAATTCAGAGATCTCACACCTTACGCAAGCATCCTATGTATTGAAAATGCCTGACACAATTTTTATATTTAAAAAATATGACATTTTTGGAGAACAATGTTGTAATTAGTGTTGCCTTGTTTGTAAGATACAGAGAGTATTAAAAACTGAAACTGTGACGCTTATTGTTTTTTCTTTTATAGGTTCATTAATAAATAATAATTTTGGCTCTTCATGAAATTTGGTAACCTAAACGTTTTGGAGATAGCAAATCCATATCTACTCGAAATTTTAGTGTGTTTAGTAGAGGGCGCCCTTGACAAAATAGCGTATAAATGTATTTTGCATTTTGTACAAAAGAACACTTTCCCCGTTGGCGCCCTTTACAATATATACTAAAATTTTGACTACATAATCTGTCCGGTTTCGACTAGATATTGTTTTATTATCGCGAAAATTTTTAGTAGGGATATCAAATTTCATGCAGATAAAAGTCTATTAACAAAGAACATATAAACATCAATATATTTTAGTTTGATCGTCGACTTCTGGGATCACCTGTATATACAGTATGTCCGGCGATGGGGTAGACAAGAGGGCAAACGGACCAAAAATTTCATTTTTCGAGGAAAAGTCATTCTTTATAAAAAGTTTTTAATTTTTTTTTAAATTAAATTTTTTACAAGAATAAAGTACCCTTATTTTAAAATTTTGGGACACTCTGTATACAATTTTTAATTTTTTCCATCGACAATCGTATTCTCTCGGCAAGCAAAACTATTTATAGAGAATGACTTTTTCTCGAAAAATGAAATTTTTGGTCCGTTTGCCCTCTTGTCTACCCCATCGCCGGACATTGTATAAGTATATATGTTAGTTTTTAATTTAATTTGGCAAATAAACATAAAGATATGTGTGTTCAAAATTTGAAAGGCCAAATGTTAGAAGATGATTTATTACTTACCATGAAACATGAAATTAGTTTTTAAAAATGTCGAAAACCTAGAGTTTCTAAAATAGTAGTAACTCAAGCAAATCAAAACAAAACAACTTAGTCAATACAGTTTGTCTATATTTAATATATTTTAATAATTTTGTGATATAAAGAAACAAGCGTAAACAAAAATCAATTTACATATAAAATCGAGTATAATTTAATTTTAACCATATCATAAATGAATATTATAATAGGTAAATTAATAAACTAAATATGTAATGAAAAACATGATTTACATCGAATAAAACATATAAAAAAGGTATTCTATAAAATAGTGTAAAGAGTCTTTTAAGGATCAAAATAAATCTTTTTTTAAAATTTTCACTTAGTGTGATATACAAAGATATTGACGCAAAACTTTCAGTTACTTTCAGTTACCAGATTTTCTAAATTATTTCATTATTAGTGAAAAATGGTTTATTTATTCCTATCTTCCCTATCCAAAATAAAAATAACTCGCAAACCACTGTTCGTAAACTGTATGGGATAACACTAAGCTGAACGCCCAGTATAAAAGAGATGATTACAATCCATATAAAATATATTTTATGTTATAAAGTACATATTATAAAAAAAAAACATAAAAAAACGAGGCAATCTAGAAATTAAAAGCTTGGCTAAAAAATATTATCATACATATTCAACAAACTGCTTTATATTTTATATTATACAGGGTGTTCAGCTAAAAGTGACTCCCGGCTATATCCAAAAATAATAACTCACAAACCACTATTTGTAAATTATCTGGGTAACCCTTAACTAAACGCCCTGTATAAAAGATGATTACAATCCATATAAAATATATTTTATGTTATAACGTACATACATATTATAAAAAAAAACATACAAAAACGAGGCAACCTAGAAACTAAAAGCTTGGCTAAGAAAATATTTTCATGCATATTATTCAACAAACTGTTTTATATTTTATATTATACAGGGTGTTCAGCTAAAAGTGGCTCCCGTCTATATCCAAAAATAATAACTCACAAACCACTATTCGTAAATTATCTGGAAAACTCTTAACTAAACGCCCTGTATAAAAGATTATTACAATCCATATAAAATATATTCTAAGCAAATCCGTTAACAGTGGCTAACTGAGGAATTTTGTTGTTTTGACACAAACTTGAATAACAGTTTCGACAACATTTATAAAATTTACATTCGTCCTGAATTTGTTGAAATATTTTTGGATAACCAGCATCATAAAGGAGAGGAAGTGCTTTTTCATAAATATTACGCATATCTTTAGTCCACCAGATTCTGTCACATATACGACAATATTCATTTAGCCTATTACTATAAAAATGTCTATCTATATAATTTACCAAAAATAATATTCTCTTTTCAAACACTTTTACATTGGTCGCTGTTACAGTAACTAAATTAGCAATATTCGATAAAATTTTCTCCAAAAAAGCAGTACCACGGTTTCAGGCAATAGTCGAGGCAGTAGTACTAGAACTAGCTTTTGCCTGTAGTTGAGCTTTCTTCTCGCGATAACGTTGACTAGCTAAGGCACTCTTGGATCGAGTATTTTCAACCATAACGACGTCATCAACCTTCGTAGTATCAGTCTTTAATAAATTAGTTTGACTTATTTTTCTGCGCTGTCTGTAATTACGACATCTTTTGGCGTTTGATATACCACTTTTGATTTGTGAATATTTTGATTTTTCTTTTCCCTTTTGTGTTATCAGCAAAGCTTCTGCCTTTTCATTGAGATCATTTGGTTTTCTTTTCTTTACGAGTACATTTTTTTCATCTTTACTTTCTGAAATATTTAAATTTCTTTTCTTACCACGTTTGTTTTGTGAATGACTCAAAAATGTCATTTCTCTTTCTTTCATATTGTTTAATTTTATATTGGAAGAATGTTCTTGAGACTCCATTACCACGTCTATTTCCTCCGTGTTGTTTGACTTTACACTGGAAGAAGCGTCTTGAGAGTCATTCTTATTTTTTATTAATTTCGAGTAAGTAACTGAACTTACATTATTGGATAAAATATTCAAGAGAAAAGCAGCACCACTGTTTGAAGCATTAGTACTAGAACGTGGTTTTGCCTGTAATTGAGCTTTCTTCTGGCGATAACGTCGAAGATTTAAGGCATTCTTGAATGGAGTATTTTCAACAATAACTATGTCATTAACTTCAGTAGTATCATTAACAGTTGTTAATAAATTAGTACGACTTATATTCTTGCGTTGTCTGTAATTACGACATCTTTCTACGTTTGATGTACAGCTTTTGATTTTTGTATTTTTCGATTTTTCTTTTTTCTCTTGTGACAAAATACCATTCACGAACGAAGATTCAGTTGTAGGTAAAGCACTTACCTGTAGCTTTTTACGTTGCCTGTAATTACGACATTTCTCTGCATTTGTCATACGTGTCTTTTGGTATTTTGATTTTTCTTTTGTCTTTTGTGAGACCAGCAAAGCTTCTTCCTTTTGATTAATGTCAGTAGGTGGATTGATATCAGATATCATTTTCTCCTCCATATTGGATTTTAGAATTTCATTTATTCTTATTCTAGTTGTCAATCATTTACAATGGAATTGATAACATTGGAATAATTTTCTCCTCTATATGGTTTGATTCTAGAATAGAAGACATTCCTTAAAAGATTTTTAATACATTGAATGACATTAGACCATTCACCATACACTAAAAATAAACAGCCATATTTTGCGGCTTGTTTTAAATAAATAACTGCTTATTGTTAAATGGCTATTTTTGATTGTTTTTTAGTTTGTTGCGTCTTATCGAGTAATCAAATAAGTAATAAAAATATTGCATTTTAATCTTTGTGGTCTAAATTTCGTTTATAGATAAATATTATATTTAAAATCTAGTAAACAAAATTTTTAAAACATTGATAATTAGCGAAACTGTAAAATCTGACATTTTTGACAGATACTATGTCAATAAATATTTTTCTTTTATTTTCCCTAATCTAATTCTAAGATTTCATTCAAATCGGTTCATAAATAGCAAAGCTGTCAAATTTGACATTTTTGACAGATACTATGTCAAAAAATATTTTTTTTATTTTTCCTAGTCCAATTATAAAGTTTTACTCAAATCGGTTCCTAAATAAAGAAACTGTCAAATTTCATATTTTTTACAGATAGTATGTCATAAAATCGACATATTTTGAGAATCACCCTGTATGTATCTTCTAATCAAGCTTCTAATAAGTAATAAAAATATTGCATTTTCATATTTACGGCCTAAATTTAGATTTAAATAACACTATAAAATAACACCAACTTACCTTATTCAACAATATTATTCAAACATCTAGAATAACTCACAACGGCGTCGTCAAAGTATCCGTTACGTACTATCACACTCTCACAGGTACTATTATCACAAGCAAACTATTTTACTAAGCGTTAACCGCGCCGATTCGGTGTCGAAATTTCATTATGTCGAGATCACGAAATCCAATGTTCTCCGTATGCGCTGGTCGAGGTCACGACATCCTTATTAAGTTTGCCTAAAAGTGATCCTAGTAGCATTTTCAATACTAATATGTTGGACTTGATGTCGAGCTTTTGGTAATATCCCAATACCATAGCCTAAAATAATTCTTTCTGGTTTTAAATTTAAACCAACTCAAAAAATCAAAGATTTAAGTGTAAACTATAAACCCAATTCCCGGGGTGCACAATTTTGGTTTTAGAAAAAATTTTTTATCATCCGGTCGGCGTCATGATACGAAAATTTTAGTTGGCCCACGTTGAGCACGTTGCACAGCCCTGATATCTAGGTAAAGAAATATGGAGTGTAGAAACAAGGTATAGGGTTTTTATATTATCGCTGCACAAAAATTTAAGTTACTAAGATTGCTTGGCCCAAAAAATGAAAAAAAGTCTTGTTTTTCTTTAATATTTAGAAACGTATTAGATTTAGTTTCTTTCGATCCTAATGGGGTATTTTACTGATCTATTGCAACTAATAGGTTTAAAATTGCAAAGAAGTGAACAAAAGTGATGATTATTTTTAATAATCATAAAGAAAATGTTAATAGGGGTTAAATTATTTAGACAAAAAAGAGAAATGAACTCGGTTCAAATTGCATTGTGTGCAGAGGAAGAGAAAGTAAGCAATTCAAAACTAACGTAATTGCACATTACACATGCAGGAGAAAAGGTTGCGCAAATGATTTACAGTTAATTTAAGCCTTGGTTAAATCTTAATGAACCCTAATAAAACCAGAGGGTTTATATATACAATTCTGCCCAAGTGAGCATATGGTCGTAGATATTTTACAGCCTAATAGGATTGTGTTTGAGGAATTCTGTTTCTGTTGTCGACCCTCGGACCTGTTTCATCCACTCCAGTTTTCCTAATTCCCAGCTTACTCACAGCGCATGCATTATAAAATATTCTTCGTACTACTTTGCATTCAAATTTTAGCAGAGGATACAGATGGACTGTTCATCATTTCGGTTCCACTGAAAATGCAATTACAAATCATTAATCTCCGGAGGCATTCGTGCACTTAAAGTTGGTTAAAGACATTTTAGTCCAGATTCACGGAAATCCAGTTCCCTGTTAGGAAACTATTTATATGATTAAGAAGGTGAAAATCCCGAACAGGTTGAAACAATAAAAAATATTCGTGACTATGTTGTTAGTATAGTTTTTATTCGAGTGTTTAAGTCGATTTATTCCACCAAATTCAAGTTAATTCGAAACGAAATGAGCTCATTTAAAATTCATTTATATTTGAGCAGGGAGTTTTCTTTTTTATTTAATCCTTGTCAGAGCTTTTATTTATTTAGGGTTCTTTAAAGTATTTCGAAAAGAGTTTCGTCTTAATTTTTTAGGATGGTAAAAAGAAAGATATATTTTAAACTAAAAGGGTTAAATGGAACAAATTATCTAAACACTGTGTCCTTTTTTAAGTTTTAATTAAAAGTAAATGCCTCAAAAAATAGTAAAAATACATCGATGCGACATGAAATTATAAAATTTGTTGAATTTGGTAATTATAAAATTTGGCCAAGAACCCTAAAGTGTTAGTTCTACAAGTATTTAAAATTAAATAAATTTTAATTCAGTCACAGATATTCTTCACCAACTTACTACGGGAACATTCAGTGCTTTTTAACCTGAATATGTTCGTAACTGATTTGTAATGAAAACCATAAGCACTCACGGTCACTGAATGGAATGACATATACGCCAGTGTTAATTCTGGATTTTTCTAGAAGTCATATATTCGGGAATGAATGACCTAAATAAATAGATACCAATCTTTCTAATGCAAATAAGATTCCTGTGTGTAATAAAAATGTTCAAATTCGCAGTGTGTTAATGATAACATGAAATCACCAAATAATTCTTTATTTTGCTTCAAAGTAAATAGTTATGATCAACCTCTATAGGGTTGGAAAAGTCAATGCGTTAGGCAACTTTAATTTTTCTATTTTGGATATGTATCGTAGCAAATTTCATTGATTGTAAGCGTCCTCGACGTACATGCGTTTGTTCCATTTGAATTGGTCGACCTCATGTTGATACTAATAAAATCTTCAATTTCCTTTACATCTTCAAAAATATCACCTCCAATGTTAATTTAGATCTCAAATTAAATAACTGGGTATACTTAATAATATCAAATTTTATCGTTTCGACCATAAAACTCTAAACAGAAAATAATAAAAAAATATTCTAAAAGCATAAACATTTTTTACTTTGTCCAAAGTAAGTTTCTAAGATTGATAATAAATAAATTGATAATAAATGGTTTTTAGCTGTCAGAAAAGATTTTGAAGCTTGCTAAAAAGTCTGATGAAAGACTTTCAACGAAAAGATTCATTTATTTATCGGATTTTGCAAATCTGCATAATCAACCTAGTAAATTGCAACTTATAAATACTGTCTGTTCCAAGACCAATATCGAAAGAAATTTTTAAAAATTTAAACTAAAAACAATAAATCGATTATTCTAGCAAAAAATATCTTAAAATTGACAATTTTCCAATATGCAGACTATTTTACCAAGTGATAAGTATCAAAACAGTTTCGTATTAATTGTTTTTTTATATGTTCTCATATTAAGCTATTTATCTGTTTTGATTCCTTAGTAGGTATCGAATTTTATTAAAAATCAAAACTACAAATAAATAGAAATTTTCAAAAAAAAATTACTGGGAATTTTACGCGTAAACTAGAAATTTCGAAATGTCTCAAACTTTATAAAAAAAATCCATGTTTTGGATTTAAACGCGACAGATTAACGTCAAAATTTCGAGAAATAAAAAGCAATTTTACTAGAAACAGTCGCAACAGGAATTAAAGGAAAAGGGTATACATTTTGAAAAAAATCGAACTAAGTATATACAAATAAACAACATAGTAACAAAAATGGTAGGTTTATGTTTTTTCAAAGTAACGACTGAAATAGTAAGAAAAAAATCAAAATTTCAACTAGATAGATATAAAAGTCGAAATTTTAGAAAAATAGTTAAACATTTCAAATTAAACTTGAAATTTAGAAAAAAAACGCAAACTTTTGATAACAATTTGAAACTAATGTTGAATTACCTAAAAAAATGACAAAAATAAAGTCAATGTTTCCTAAAAAAGTAACTATTCTGAATTCGTTATTCAACTTTTAGGAAAAAGAGTAAAAAATAAAAATGTAAAGCAAAATTTGAAGAAAAAATCGAAGTGTCCGAAAAAAAAACATAATTTACATGACATTTTTAACCATTATAGTGTGGAATTCTTCAGTATTCATATCTAATAAACTCTATTAACAATAAATACAACAAGAGATATAAAAAATTCCACAATGTTTCTGAAAAGCCAAACCAGGTCCGATCACAGCAAATATTTATAGAAACATTGTGGAATTTTTTATATCTCTTGTTCTATTTATCGTTAACAGAGTTTATTAGTTAATAATTTACCTTAAACAAATCTCAAGGAAAATTAAAGCCTACAATCTTAATTTTATAAAAATCTTTAATTATTAAAATTTAGAAACTAGAAATTTCAAGGTCTAAATTTCGGAAAACCTTTTTTATTTCACCAGTAAAACTTAGGTCTTTCTGATTAATTTGATGCGCAAAATGTAAAGGTTGATAAGGAAAAATTTGGAGAAAAATCGACAAAAATGTTGAAAAGAGGAACTTCGGGGTTGATGGCTTTTCGATTTTTCTTAGAGATTGCACACCAAATTAATAAGAAAGGCCTAAGATTTTAAATGGTGCAGTAAAAAAGGCTGTTATTGTTGAAAAGAAAGCCTTATCCCTCTCACTTTACCACTGGTTACATATTTAAGATTTAAATTTTATTAAAGTTCCTGCTTTAGAGCACTGTTTGCCACACTTTCGACATCTGTGTACCCTTTTGACAAATTGAGATACAAATCTCTCTGAAGATGATAGCTTGGCTATCTAAACGCGTTAGAGTTTGTTGTGTTTTGTAATCTTTCTTGGTTTCAGGGGACAAGATTTGTATTTCAATTTTTTATGATAACCAAGGACCAGTCCGTTGCACAAAAAAATACCCTTTTCATAATTTGTCGCGACGTTAAGTACCTCCGGTTAAGAAATTGTATCCTAACTAATATATAATGAAGAAGTGTGTTGGTCTGTAGGCTTGTTTGTTTTTCACAATTCAATTGTGAAAGCGATTTTGACTAAAATCGACATGGCTTGCTAAGCGGAATCGTCATGGGATATGTTTTAACCCGAAAACCGTTCCAGATACCCCCAAACTAATATGTGTTATGTGGTAAATTTAATCTTAATCAAAATTAACATATAAACTGGAAAGTGCGTTTGGTTGTCTATTTGTTGGCTTTTCACGTCTCAATTACAGAAGCGATTTTGACAAAAATTGGTATAAACGTACCTTGCCAGGCGGGATTGTTAATAGGATACATTAAATCCCGAAAAATTATTCCATATACTATATCCAAATTGATATTATATCCATAAAAAGTAAATAACCTTTCTTCGTTTATTATGTAAAATAAATGATATAACAACGACGATAGCGAACGGCATAACCTTGCCGTAACTTTGCAGGTACAATTCTTTTGATATAACGGTTTAATAGCGTCATCTAGGCGATATGAAGCAACTTTGCTAGACAATATAGAATTAGCTGGAGACCTTCTGGACATCAAAATGTATACACGTGAACATAACAATGACTTCGAACAAAACATTATTATGCAATCTGCATGAACTCTTTAAAGCTGTGCAAACTTATTAAGTTAGTTACGTTTAATTTTTGAGTCATTTAAAGCACTTGGTACAGCGCGTACCCCCACCAAGCACTTCCCTTACTTCTGGAGATACGCATACGTACCACACTTTATGAAACACTGCTCTTAAGAAACAAAATTGATCAATAATCTGAAAACTATTTCCAAAAATTTATGCTTTTCGAATTTAACTAATGACATCGGAAAGGATAAAGTTTTAACAAACCTAAATATTAAGACAATAACACTCAATAAAAAAATAGAATATGTAGAAAAAAGTAAAAATACTATCAATAAATTCAATTCAATAAAAAGTACAGTTTATTACTTCTCTTAATGTATACGGAAAAAGTGCAGAGATACTCTTTGAAGGCAACCACTTTTTTTATTACACCATATGACATGTTAGGTATTTATGCTAATTCAAGGTAATTTTGGAGAATAATTGAAAAAACCGTAAACTCCAAATTTTTCGTTTTTTTCAATGATTTTACTTGGTCAAATATACCATCCGGTCGCCAGCGGTTACAATTTTTAGAATTACACTTCAGCAAAGGTCAGGCCAAAAAAAAAACAAAATTCATCTGACCGAGCGATTTTTTCAAAAACTGCCATTTCATAAAATGCTCATAACTTTTAAAACGAGTGCATGAACAACATCTTTAGCAACTCTAAATTTGTATTACGTATAAATAAACATTATTAGATTAAGGTTTTGTTGCTTAGGTAAAAAGTAGGAGTTGCATTCTCGGTATACTGGAATCCCGCAGAATTAGCGGGATTAGTAAATAATATAAATATAACACACGAGACCTCTGCATTTTGAGTTTGAATTTCGCGCGTTGTTCTGTGTTACTTTGTCAGGTCACTGTGGGGATGTAGGGATGCATCTCCCATGATTGCGATTTTGTGATTTAAGGGTTACTAGGTTTTGGATTGTTACGGGAGATTATTAAAGCAGTATTTTTTATAACAATAACTCCATATTTTAAATTTGTATTTATTTGGCGTTAGAAAGAAACATAAAAAATTTGACCATTAAAAAAATACAAAACGACTTGACATTTTCTTAATTTTACCTATGATTGTGGTGCAGGTACGCGCTTCGAAAACATCTAAAGGGAGTTACTTTGGTTTCCCAATCTAGGAAAGCAAAAAATTTTAATTTTTGTACTTAACTTTTGAAAATTTCATAGAAAATGGAAATTAATATAATCATATTTTATATATAAAAAAAAAAACGTTCACACTCGAAATATTAGCAATAAAGTAGAAATTGAAAGTGTAATCTTGAAATGACGGTAAACAAAATTTCAAAGAGATTCAGAACTTATAACAAATAAACAAGTTTAAGCAAAAAAAGGTAGAATTTTTTAAAAAGCCGGAGATGCAAAAATTATAGCAAAAGTAAAAATTTTGAAATGAGGCCGAAATTTTAGGAAAAGTTAAGGTTTCAAAAAAAGATAAAAGTTTTTAAAAAAAAGGTCGAAATTTTGGAAAAAAGGTAGAAATTTCGAAAAAATTCCAAATTCTGGAAAAACTAAAAACTTCTAGAGTTAATCGAAATTTTTAAGTTAGAAGATTGTAATTTTTAAAGAAAAAATCAAAAATTTCAACATATATATAATCAATTCGCTTATACCGTAAGGTGTCGGGATTGGTATTCTCTATTTCATTCACAAAATTTTTTCCATTCCTTTTTGCTTAGCGCTAAAATGTTTGCTTCGTTTCGGTTTAATTGTCTCTTTCTGATTAATTTATCAATGGGGTCACCCCACCTTTCTTTAGGTCTGCCTCTACGTCCCCGGTCTGATGTTCTTGATTCCCATATTTTCTTTACTTGCATGTTATTTTTCATCCTTTGTATATGTCCCCACCAACCTAATTGCTTTTCTTCGACAATTTCTAATACAGGCTTAGCATCCAAAAAAAAAATTTCAACATATTAAAATTAAAAAAATGTTAGTTTTATTTATTTATTATTTTTTAAATAAAATTCAAATTTGCATGAAAGTCAAAGTAGAAATTTTAAAAAAAGTAAAGAAAATTTTGTGTCAATATTGTAACAATATTAAGAAATAGAATTTATCAAAAAATCGAAACTTTTCAAAAAATTTTGCACATTTATATAAGTAAAAATTCTGAAAAAAGGGAGGACAAGTTAAAATTTTTAAAATAAATCAGAATTTGAAATTTTCAAAATAAGTTCAAAAGTTCAAAACTGTCAAAATTTTCAATAAAATAAAATAAAAATAGAAAATCGCAATTTTTCAAAAAAACTCAATAAATCTTAATTTACAAAAAAATAACAAAATTCAAATAAGTTACTTAATGTTTGAAACAGTAAAAACGAAGTTTTAAAAAAGACGATTTTTCAAAGCTAGATTTACAAAAACGTCGTAATTTCGTAATTAAAAAAAAAGATGTACATCTTCAGTAGGAAAAGGAATTTTGAAAAAAAGGTCAACGATTTGATAAATAAGTCGAAAATTAGCACAACTCTTCCAAAAAAATTCAAAATATTCAAAAAAATAGAATTTTAAAAAAGTAAAAATTTACAAAAAAGAAAACTTGTAATTAATAAAATATTCAAGAAAATAGATTTTTTCATGTAAATCAAACTGTATAAAAAAACCCAACATTTTAAATAGTAAAACTTTTCAAAATTATGAGTTAAAATTTAGAGAAAAACATTTTTTTAAAAAACCTAATTTTTCAATAAAAAATCAAATTCTTCAAGTCAACAATTTAGTAAGTCGAGATTTTCAGTAAAAGTCAGTATTTAGAAAAAGAAGAAACTATGAAAAAGCCGACATGTTTAAAGGGGTCAATATTTTCAAAAAAAAATTGAGAACAGACGAGGTAAAAAATGTAAAAATTTTCAAAAATTTCCGGAAATTTTAAAAATTTTCAAAAAAGCTGAAAATTGAAAAATCTAAATTTTGAAAAAAGTCCAAATTACAAATAAAATTTGTTGGGTAATTTTATTAGTCGTCAAAGCAAAACATTTAGAAGTAAACCTTCATTCTTCTTTTTTAGAGTGACAATTTTTTCTATTTCTGTTAATCAAATTATTTATTTGCCTCTGCACTTAATTTCCCAGGGAGGGGGGCGACTAACGAGGACACTTTGGAAATAGAACAATCTTTACTCCTTAATATCGAATACATAGAATGTGAAGGGATGGAAACACTGAGCCCCGAAATTTTCTCAGCGGGCCTGATATTGAGAAAAAACTTAAAAAAAAATGAATTTTAAATGTTTAATTTTTAATTAATATTCAGATTTCAAACTCGAATTTTCAAACATTTGAAAATTGAGACATTTTGAGAAAACATGAACATTTAAAATAATTTTTAGCAATTTCGAAAATTTTCAGGCATCTTTAATTTTTTGTTTTCAAGATTTAAACATTAAATATAAAATAATTCATTTTTTACATGTTGTTTATACTTCATGTTTGCTTTAAAATATCTGATTTAAGCTGCTTTCTGAAGTTTTATGCTAGCCATGGGGTTCCAGAAAATACCAGGATCCCGCGGGATTACAAATTTTTGATCTTCAAATACCGGGATTTCGGTCCCTAGTGAGAAGTGTGAATGTTTTGAATCCTCCCGTTTCAAATTTCTGATTCGCCACTGATTCCCAACATTGTAACCATTAAGGGAAAAATATATTTTATAAATGACTGATTTTTTAAATTCGTTTTTAATTTTGAATTTCAAGTTTAAAATTTAAATTTGGTTAAAAAAATTTAAACGCCGTAGCAATTATAATTATTTTTTAAAATTTTAGTTTTTTTTCTCAAAATTTATTGATGAATATGAAACTATTTATTTTTTATTTTCAGTGTTGAACTCGCCAGATTTTTTCATAAACATTATTTCATAAACGTTGAAACTAAATATTAAGTCTAAACTCAAAAGAGCGAGAATTCGTGTATGTGTAGATATTTTCGAAATTTTGAATTGGTATTCATTTATGGAATCACTTTATATGGTTTATACATTTACTACTTAGAAACTGAATCAATTAACAGAAGAAACAATTTTTTCACCCTTTTTTTTTAACTGAACAAATACATTTAATGTCACTTTTATGATCCAAATCCCAATGTGGTAACTATTGCCGCATGATTTTAGCACATGCAATTTTTACAAAAATATGGGTTTATGGTGGGACTAGTCGTGGTAAATTTAGGCCAAATATAAAAGGTTATAATACCAAAGCTAAAGGCGAATTGCAGTAAAATGTAACATAGGGCATCATTCTGGCGGAATTCAATATATTTTTGGTTGGGAAACATTTTTTGTGGAAATCGTCTCCCTTGATCATTACCACAAATACTGTAAAATCTCGTTTTATTTTCTCCAGACGTTTTGCGCGCCTCTCTAATCAAATGGAATAACCCTAATTCAACAAATTGGTTTTCGAGCCGGAGGTTATTCTTTTCCTTGGCAGACAAAGCTCCTTTACTGGCGGCCGAATTATCGAAGTTTGTTTTATTTGAAGTATCCAAGATATATCCGTAATTATTATCCGACTACTTTTCCGGCTATTTGGATTTGCAAGTTATATAAAATTCAATTAGAGAATAAATAAACAAAATTAAACTTACCAAGATTTACATATATTAGATAGGTGAAGAATTTTTACCTGTAAAAAGAAAAACATATTATTAATATTCTATTCTTTGAAAATAGGTTTAAACTAATTTTGCAACCGTCTTTAAAAACCATGAATTTAGGTTAACGTTTTTAACGAACCCGTACAAAAAGTTAAGTGCTCGAAGCCCTATTTAGTTGAAACAGTTTAAAAAATAGCTAACGAAACCTTATCTAATTAGTTTTCCCATCCCTTCTAAGCCTTTATAACTCCTTAAAAGTATTTTCCTTAAGTCTGCACGCTTCAAGTTTTACATTACATTCAAAAACACTTTAAAATATTTCACTTACTCTTCCTGGCGAAATTATAATTACCTCTTTACCGTCAAAGGCAAGTGGTCCCAAGGCGAATTTTCACAAGTTAAAAAAGTTAACTTTGGCAAGGGTCCATTGCAAATTTTTAATTTTTATTGTTAACGAGCATTTAGGTTGATGTACAATGCATTTAACAAAGAAGTAAAGGTTGGGTTTAAATTAAAATTCTCGTTCTTTCGTCGGCAGTTAATGTTAAACCATGAATGGTTTCGGTAAACCGAAAGCTGTTCGGGAATTTTCCAATATTGGACTGAAATTATTCAAAGTATTCAGCATGTAGGCAAGCAACTAACATAAACTGGTTTGCGAAAGTCTTTATGCCTAATTAATTCCATGTTAACACATGTCAGAGGGTGTAGAATTAATTTCGCTTTATATCTAGAAATGAAAGACATTTGCGAAGATTAAGATATGGCTGGAAAATATGAGGTCTTAGAACAGAGTACGGGGTGAGCCAAAAACTGAAAGCAAATATAATAATATAAGGTCATTTTAAGAATATCCATCACATGTGACCCACTCAAAGGGCACGACCTTAACTTAAGATTACACCGTGACTGTATAACTCTAAAGTTTTATATACATATATGTATATTTTCTGAAAAATCGAAAGACTGAATTATGATCAATAACTTTCATTATAAAAGTTTTTTCATATCTTTATTAACGAAAATATCTGTTATCATCTGCCAGCGCCTTAAGTAATTACCTAGTCCTTCAATACATAGTGTCTTCAAATTTCACCGACAAGACTTGACAGCAGATTCAGGATGATAAAGAAATAAGATTTATGAAAAAGTTTTAATGAAAAGTTTTTAGTTCTAGAGTTAAAGACCTTCGTAGGACATGATATTACGGAAATATCATTTTAGGATATTTATAAAGATGTTAAATATCGCAGTTATGAATTTTGCTTTATAAACTTTATTATTATTTAATCTTATGATATTTATTAATATTGGAACTGAAATATTTAGTTATTTTAGACGATTAACCTCTAGATCTACAAAAATAATACATTACCTAAGTAAGAGACAATATTACTATTGAAACAACCATAACCCTATGATTATTAATTTATGTATTATTTCTAGGACATTTGAGAGAGAGTTTATAAAATAAACAAATTAAGTTGTGTGTAGCGAGGAAGATATAGATAGGGTAGAGCGCTTACGTATACGTAACGGTATGTAAACAAGTATACGCGGCTTTATCGTTTTGGTTGGGCCCTTGGCTTACCACCTGTCCCAGCGCCACCTGTGTCTTCTTGGCTAGCTCAGCAAATATCTACTTTTTAAAATCAATTACTGTCACAACTCAATTTTCAGCAGCATAAAAAAGTCTCGGCGCTATTTGATTTTAAGGTCTCATTCCATCAATAAAATTTCAACGCTGCATGAAAGAACAAATGGATTAGCTCCAGTTTATATCTCGAATTATTGCCACCATTTTATCGACAAATGGTCTCATCGTTATTATTTACTCTTAAGCTTTGCTATTTCACTAATAGAAATTGGAATTGCACCCTAAAGCAATAAACCTCGCCTTATTACGGTTTTTGTTGACATTGTCCATCAGCGAAGCTCATCACGCGCCAAGAGATGGGCGGCATTATCGAGTCTGACACCCATAAAGAATTGCTTTTGCAAGGGTCATAAGTGGAAGATAAAGTAAGTGGTCTAGAGCATGACGGGTAGCCCAAGCCAGAGTCACGTGGGTGGACACCTCTGATAAATGGTGCAAATCGCAACGAGTGCTTTCGGTTTTCAGCAGACATTGCTGAAGTTAATGGGCCACATTTGCTAGGGGAGACTGCACAGGCAACGCACTTGAATATGTGCTGCCGCTAATGGGTTATTATCAACACCATCCACACAGCTTTAGCATAACTAAGGTAAAAGAAATCGTGGATGTAATTGGGCAATACTTTTTCAATGTTTTCCACATTTAGCATTAGGTTGGAGCAAAAACAATAATGGTGTTTAAATTTTCAACCAGACACATGACAGTTGTTCTAACTTAGTTCCATTTAAACCACCGATGATGTCTTATAAACATGATGTACGATGTAACCAAGGTTACAAAAGTCTCTGGTAGTGAATTAAGCTTCATTCTTGTAACATGGATTGCGCAGCAAAATCCAATAAATATAAGCGTCCTCGGCGTGGCATTAATTGATATTGATGTTGTCTATATTTTATGTTTACAATGTTCATTTATCGACTACTAGTGCAGTATGTTAAAAGCATTAACATAGCAACAGCAATTATATGAAAATAAATTCAGAATTAAAGTCATTGAATCCATTCGCAAAGTTTTTACTGCTTCGAAAACACACAAAAAAAAACGGCAAATTAGCACACAGTTCAACGTTTGTAGCAAACATTTCATGCAGGATACAACAATTTTGTGGACTGGCCCAAGTCCATCAACAGTTATAAGAAAATGAAAATGGACTTAGGCCTTACTCATCCCCACCCAATAGTGGCAAAAATAGGTAAGTGCAAAAACGGAAAAGACTTGATTCAAAATTAAATGATCTTTTTAAACTACTTTAGACTCGAAGTTTCCTCATTTTTTCAAAATATTAACTTTTTAATCAACATTTTGTCTTCTTGTTAGAAATTAATTCTCAAAGTTTCGACCTCCCTATAGATACTTCAGAACAAAATCCAAAATTTAATATCTAAACTAGTAATGTCGAACAATGTTAGTAGTTTTTTGGCACAGTTCAAGAAGAAGAAGTACAGTCAAATTTTTGACAATTTGAAACATTTGACAATTCGAAGGAAACAGTTAACTCCTTGAAATAATCTCTATAATTCCAAGTTTTTGTATGTAATTGGGTAAACTCATTAATACGAAGTAAAATTAAAAACAGTTTCGATCAAATCACGTGATAAATCGAAGTTTCGTCATCTTAGCACGCGATAATTCGAACCGACAACAAAAATGCAAACAATTAGTTTATTGGTCTTGCCTTAGTGCGAATTAGTTTAGCACGAAACAAGCATCGTTTGAATACAATTTTGAACTTGTTCGGAGTACGAACGGGCTCGCATATTTCCTTAAAACGTCTAATATACGGATAAACGTGATTTATTGACATCATGATTCGTACTAGAAAGTATAATCCCGGCCACTCACTGGCGGATATCGAAGAGACCGTGATCTTACGCGCCACGGAGTGGAGTCCAACATGCACCACTCACAGGCAGTTTTCAGACGAATCAGGGCTTGCAGTCCGTAATCGGAGTCAAAACTGAACGTGTATGTTGGTTGTTAATCGATTATTGCCTGCAAGCCCTCATCGCGAGAGATGAATATCTGAACTGAGAGGTTATTTCACCATACACGTGCAGTTCTAAAGGATGTTTCAATCTGACTGAAGCAAAGAACTGAGTGTGTATGGTGTTATTTCTTCGATGGTTATCGAAACTGAAGATATTTGTCCAGTCAGATTTTCATCGATGCGATGGCTTTAAAATAATTTGGAAATAATATAAAGATTTTAGATATCTTATCAACCTTTATTGTCCATATTCATCTTTATGAAAAGTTTTGTTAGGACAATAGAAAAAGGATAGAATGGGCTTGTTTATGGTGTAATTGAATTTATATTTCTCATTTTTGTCTCATAAATCGGATCAGGTTATTTTAACTGCTTTTTTAATTTCCTTACCGTTTGCCTTTATCCAAGTGCAGTAATTTCTTGGCTTCGTAAAATCATAAGAAAAGATGAACCATAATACGCTTTTAGTTTCTTTAGGTTGTCACGTCAACAGAGAACTTTGGACCAAAAAAACGGGGATATGATGGTCTTGTTTATGATGTAATTTAATTTTTTGTTATTTTTAAATTTGTCGCATCTATGAATTCAGGTCATTTTAAATGCTTTTACTGCTTTTGTAATTTTTCAACCCTTCGCTTTTGTCCCATTGTCTAGTTCCTAATTCGAACCGAGGGAGAAAAAGCTATTTCAGTTATTCTGGATTATAAAAATGTCATAATTTTAAGAAATTTATAACAAAGCATAACAAACCATATCCCGACTTCACTTTTAGTTACGGGACAAGTACCCTTTTTAGTAGTTTTTCGTGGTATTTTGATGTAAAGAAAAAACAGGAACTTTAGTATTCACTGAAACACTTTATTTACAACTAGGGTGGTGAGCTTGTGTCAACTTAATATATTGTAATTATTGAAAGTGCAGAAAGTGTACGATAGCTACTAAAAAGTGTGGAAATAATTCAGAGTGTTTAAGAAACTTTATAGACATTTATCGGTCCTTGTCAATTGCAGACAAGAAGAAAGTTAATGAAACTGTTGAAAGTGGCGAAAAGAAAATTAACGTAGTTAAGAAGTTTGATAATATTCAGTATGCTATCTACCATTTTGAAAAACAGAAATAAAATCATTAATACTAAAAGGAGAATTTCCACATCTAGAAGAGTGTTTAGTAACATGGATTAGACAATTTTCGTGAAGAGTGGCTAACGAACGTTAAAAAAAGGAATAGTATTGTGTTTAAGAAAATTTGTGGTGAAAGCGCGAGCATTAATGTTGCTTTGTGTTCAGATTGGCATAGACAATTGGCAATTATAAAAGAACATCACCAATCACACATGAAACTGGACTATTTCTTAAATGTTTGCCTGAAAAAACTTTCACATTTAAACACAGCAAAGCAAGGATAACAGTTTTGCTTGGGGTGAACAATTGACAGCTCTGAAAAACTAAAGCCACTCTCTTATTAATTCGTAACTCTCGTTAATCCGAAATTTTTTTGTAAGTCCCTTCAACTTCGAATTATCAAGAGTCGACTGTACATCTTTTGGAAAATCTTACAATGTAAGAGTTTGTAATCATAACTGAACACATGTATATAGATTAGGGATTCTTAAAAATAGCTTTTGAATGAATAGTTTTAATATTAATGACAAAAAATCGTGTCTTTAAGCACAAACATAACATTTTATCTGGTGGAGAGTTTAAACTGACTTTGTTTTATTATTCCTCTTACCCCCTTATCTCGCTGTTGAGTTTGAGAACTCTTGTTCCTCTCGTTGTTTATTTTTTGTTTTCTTTGCTTTCCTAAAGATTCAGACTTTCCATGTCTGCCTCTTCTGTTGCAGATTTTACATATCTGCCTCTATCGTACCATCCACTTTATTTCTGTGAACGTTTTCTTCATGCGTGTGGAGCGACTTGTTCTTCTTTCGCCTATTAGTTATTTGGCCAAGTATCTGGGGAAACCACACAAAAACCCAAGGTTAGTAGACTGCTTCTTGTTTTCTTGATTTATTTGACGATTAATAAAAGCATCTTCTTCAATACTTGTATTAATAAGTTTGTTAATTTTTGTTGAGTTTAGGGCTTGTTGCCCTTTGTTCGCACATCTTTAACTTTTTCTTCTTCATCGTCACAATATAATTATGCTGGAGAACAAATCTCTCTGTTATCGCACGGACATTTCTCCTACATTTCGATCGCATTGCGGTGGCATCAACGATCCTCTTACCTGGACACACACAGAGTTTAAACTATTTACGCAAATGAGGTATTATAATTCGACGGAGTTTTAGTTAAGGATAATGGTTTATAACTGGTTGTGTATCAAGTTGATAAAAGTAAAAGCAATTGTCTAACATCAGCAGATATAGGATCTGATCACAATCTGGTAGCAATTTTCGGTCCAATATTGCGTATAGAAAAGAGAAAAAGCCAACAGAAATGATAACAAAATTTAACATCGAATCCTTGTCGGACGATAGAATCAAGGACTTATACGAAAAAAGGTTGACCGAAAAAATAGAGTCTTACCCAATATCAGAAGAAGACAATGTAGAACAAACATGGAAAAAAATAAAAGATAACATCTTACATAGTACAGAAGAAGCAATAGGATTAAGACAGAAGAATATTAACGACAAAAGAAACGTGAAGCCTTGATTTACTGAAGAGGTTAAAACGATAGTTGAAGAGAAAAGGAAAGCATACCTTGAATACCGCAACAACCAGACACCGCAAAGTTATGAGAAATACAAACAAACAAGAAATAGAATCAACAACGAAATTGCGAATCTAAAAAAAACATTATTGAGCAACATTTTTTACTGATATGGAATACGATCTATATGGCAGCCAGAAAAAGATATGGGGCATGCTACGTTATAGAACGAAACTTGTAAACGAACATGTCGAAATAAAGACAATCTCAAAAGAAGAGTGGGTAAGACACTTTAAGAACCTATATAAGACAAATGTAGCCACATCGATGGAGGTACCGAAGGATAACCTAAACAATGACAATGATATAAAGAAATTAAAAAATCGGAAGTCACCAGGTATAGACCTTATAACCAACGAAATGATAAAATACGGAGGAGACAACCTGGCAAACCAGCTGACCGTACTTTTTGCAAAAATTTTACAGTCCGGGATCTTACCAGAAGAGTGACGGACAAATACAACAATACCCATCTTCAAGAAGGGCACCAAACATGGTCCGTCAAACTATAGAGGAATATCACTCTTGAGTTGAGCCTCGAAGCTACTTAAAAGAATAATGCCCATAAAAATAACCCAACAATTGGAACCAAGTGAGGAACAACAAGGCTTCCAAAGCAGATCCACCGTATTCATTCTGAGGCAACTGATAGAAAAAGCCATAGAGTACGACAGGCCACTATTCCTCTGCTCTGTGCTTTGTTGACTTTACATCCGCATTTAATAGAATCCGACTGACGGACGTAATAAGCACGCTAGCACACAAAGTAATAAGCAAGAACATTACCAATGTTATCAAAGAAATTAACAGCAAAAACAGAACTATAACTAAAACACATAAGGGAACAACAAAAGAAGTACCCGTTTCCATAGGTATCAGACAGCTTAAGCCAGAACTTATTTAATATAATAATGGACGAAATTATAAACACGGTGAAGGAAACAAATATTTGGTACAGAATCGGAAACGACAAAAAGCAAATAATCTGTTATGCGGATGACGCAGTTCTTATGGCAGAAAACGAAGAATACCTACAACGTTTATTATTCCAATTAAAAACGACAGCAGCGGTTTTTAATATGAAAACATCAACTCAAAAAACGCAATCGCTGGTAGCCTCAAAGGACCTGATGAGATGAAAACTAGCAATAGATGACAGAACTATCAACCAAGTCAGAAACTTCAAATATTAAGGCGTTGTAATATCCAGCGACAGAAACTTACACACTGAAATCCACACAGGCATCTAATGCCTGAAAAATATAGGAATACTTACGAGATATAATATGGGGAAACAAATATATTAGAATGGAAAGCAAAGTAAGGATATGCAAAACATGCGTAAAGTCCATCCTAACTTAGGCAGCAGAGACAAGAGCCGAAACAGCGAAAACAAAGAAAATCTTACGAACAACAGGAATAAAGACCTTACGAGGCATAGCAGGCCATACAATTCGCGACAGAATTCGGAACGAATATATCAGAGAAACATGCGGTATAGAAGACGTGGTCAGATGGTGCAGATCAAGACGCCGTTTCTGGCGAGATCACGTCGGAAAGAATGAACAACAACAAACTTGCGAAAAGGTTAATGACTCAAATACTCAATACGAAACGACCACCTGGAAGACCATCAAAGAGATGGTACGAGAGCTAGACATCGAGCTTGCAAGAGGCAAAATATGGGCAGACAGACTATACTAAGAAGAAGAAGAAGAAGAAGAAGAAGAAAAAGAAGAAGAAGAAGAAGAATTGTCTATCTAAGCAAGTGAGTAAAGTGCTTCATTCAAAAGGAATAATCAACTTTACTGGAGTTGTTAGGAACTCCCTCAGGAAGTTCTAGTGAACAGTTTGTTCTATAAGCCTTAAAATTTTGAATGTAGTAACATCTTTAAAAGGCTTTACCTGAGACACAGCCATATCATAAACTGATTGGCTATACATATAGGCTCAACACTGAAAGATAGTCGATCACTTCTACCAATAGATCAAAGTTATAGAACAATGTTATTAAGACAAGTGGAACACAAACATGACGCCTGGAAATGAATTATCTAAAGAAAACTGCAATGAGATTTTGAGAAAATGTCTCGCTTGCAGACGCTTAAATTCTTATTTTACTTAAACGTGCTTTCAAAGTAGTTATGGAATTAATCGACGATTGAAATGCAGAAACGGCTCTAGTTTAAATTCAAATTTGCTAATGTAAAAGAGAATTTAAATTCTCGGTATCTGCGACGGATAAAATGGCATTAAAATTGGAACAAACGAAGCGGCTCGGAAAATATAACACAAACAAGTCGTTTGTCAAGCCCCGGTCTCATCAAAAGAATTTTGTTTTAATTTTCGTGTATTTATATAATCAAGCTGAGCGTCTTTTGTGCAAAAACAGCTTTATTCTTCGGTTCTATTGAAATCCAAAATTATAAGAGCAATTATAATTAGAAGCCAAGGGATTGAAATGTGTACAATGGAATAAAAGACCAGTCTGGAAATTTCACAATGTTTAAGCTAAGACAATTGAGAATTGAAATGTGATAGCAGTGAGATACAAACGGGACAAAAAGTTTAAGCATAAGCGCATTTTTTACTTGAAATTAGGTCATGTATAAAATTTTTTCGAAAATTGTGCGTTATTTAGTCAATCTTTCCATACATTTCCATTTACTTATAAATTTTCATTGTTTACGTAAATTTTGAATAAAAGTGATCATTGTTTTTGATACTATTTAAAAGTAACAAGTTTCCTGTTTATATTTATAGATAAATAAATAAATAATAACGTCGATTTTTGGAAAATATTAGGTGAGTCATTGAATACAACATTTCTTTCATAGATTATTTACACAAAATTGTTGATTATAAAACACATTATTTTTATTTTATTTATTTTATGCTAATTTCGAAACTCCACCTTACCTCCTTTATACCCCCTTGGAGGACGAATATTTGAAAATCCCCTCTTATTGCTCAACTAGGCCAAGAAAGAAACCTTCTATCCAAAAGTGTTTTTGATTTCAGTAGTTGCAACTCTGCTTTTCTCAGTCGATCAGGACTGCTCCATTATATTAGTATATAGATAATGAAATACTTCTTTCAGTAGAACTCCAAATTATTCTCGTAGGTGCATAAAATGCTCGATGTAGGTCTTAACACTTATTCAATTTCCATGTACCAAAGTTTACTTATATTCAAAAATTACGTCATCTTGATCGTCTGTTTTGTTTCAGCGACGTTCCATAACTGCGTCAGATAAAGAATAAAACTCACCGCAGAATTATTTTTTAGAAAAGTATGAAAAAATTTGGTTTTTGAGAAATAATTGTACTGACAAAAAATTATGTTTAGTTTTTTTAAATATTGATTCATTAAAATAATTTGGTTTTCTTTCAAAATATCCATTTTGAAAAACCTAAAATTTAAAAACTTAAAATGAAAAGAAACATTCAAATAATTATTATAATTTTTTAATTAGAGTATTTTTGTTCTCATTTTTTAGAAAACCTTGATTATTTTAAGATATTTATAATTCTTGTTCTCTGCTAAAATATTAAAAATTTTTTAATGATCCCAGTTTCGGAAAAATTAGCTTTAAAAATTAGCTTTTGAAATAAAAAGATTAAATTGGGAAACTTTTAAAAAATATTTTTAAATGAATGTTTCTTCTTTTAAATGTTTATTTGTAGAATCCATAATTTGAATTTTTCTAAAATTTAATTCATATCAGGAAAAATTATTCAATTTTTATTTTAATTTTCAGGTTGTAAATTGTTACATGCAAACTCCTGTTAAAGATTGATGTTACGATTTGACAATTCTAAATATTTCTTTTTGGAAAATCATTGAAATAAAAAAAATGCAGCCAAAAGCTTTTTTTCAAAATATTAACACAAATTTGAATCTCTACACAAAAAAATATGGATTTTTCCTTTAAAATATATTTTTTTTGTAAGAATTCTCCAAAAAAAACGAAATACCCAAAGCTTAAAAATTGTTCGTAAATTTCAATTTTTTTATTTTGTAAATTTGTTTTGTCAACTTTTTCAGATTGTATATTTTCATTTGCTGTATGTTTAAAGATATAATTTTCTCATAATCGATAACAAATTTCAGCTCATATTATTGTAAGTAAAAAATATAATAAATTTAGTTCCCTTTGATAAAGAGTGCGAGATCTAACCTTACGAAGTTACGAAAAACATTTAGAGGGCAACTCTTTTTCTTTTCCCAAGCTTTACAAAATTAAAATACGGCAGAGTAAACAGATTGTTTAATTTCCCTGCACAGATAATAACTTAAATGTGGAAAATATCAATCTGTATTTTTTATTGATTTTTTTAATCGATTATAATAATATCAACGTACCTTTAAGGAATTTTGAATTTCTAATGTTTTTCGAGTTATTTAGATGTTTATGCAAAAACGGAAATTTACCGCGGGATGAAAAAAATCCATTACGACTTCGACGGACATCATGAATAAATGATTTTCTCAAGAATTGTTCAGAAATAAGTGCTTAATTAAATCCCACATTTAAGTTTTTCAATCAGAATGCTCAAAAATAATTTCGCTTTTAAAGAACTTTTTATTTATATTATTTATATATTTTTATTTTAGCGCAACGAAGCAATTTTCATGCTCTAGGTTAAACAGGAATAATATGTGCACACTTTCAGCTTTTGATATTAAAAAAGTTGCCAAGGAAAAATAAATCCGTTTATGTGTGCCCCATTCGAATTAATAAAAGCACGACAAATTTAGGCGGACAGCCCTGTAAATCTCAGAGGCAGCATGAAGTTTTAGTATTGCATTTGCATCTTGAAAAGTGTTTGAATATTTATTAGCTGTTTTGCATTTACTCAGCGAACAACGTCTAGTAGTTATTTATTTAAATTTACTTTATGTAAATACGATGTGGTGCCTCAAATCACTTGGAAAATCAAATGCCATAATTGACAAAGATCGCGCGGTAGA
This sequence comes from Dastarcus helophoroides, assembly GCA_028583605.1. Lineage (NCBI taxonomy): Eukaryota > Metazoa > Arthropoda > Insecta > Coleoptera > Bothrideridae > Dastarcus > Dastarcus helophoroides. The sequence continues at coordinate 23,780,278 of CM053328.1, read as the reverse complement.
TTTCGTAAATTATTTAGCTCTTAAAAGCCCGCCTTCATATTCAGAGTAGCCCCATTTGCATCTGCGAAAGTAGGAAAGTTAAACGAATTTTTACGCGCCTATTTCCAACGCTGCTTTTCGAACTACCTTGTCAATAGCTCTATACATCTAGAAAGCATTTATAACATTAATACTGATGAAGCTATGGGCTAGTGTTTCGTGCGGTTTCCTGGTTGGTGACAAATTACCTCACTTTTCAGCATCTAGGAAACTGTGGTTCCCTTGGGGACTTTATTCCCGTCCTCAGCTCTTCAATCCGCCAACATGTGTGTTTTATACGACACCCTCTCTTTACTACGAGCATAAAGATGAACTGTGAGAGGAATATGTATTACGGAAATTATATAAACTGACTGAAAACTCAAAGCTTCAGTTTTTAGAAGGAAGAATTATCGTCAAAAACAAATAATTATTAATGTATAAATAAATGTATGTTCTCGAATGCAGAAAACCTTTTTTTTACTGGTTAAAAAGGTAGCTTGGTTGATGGGTTTTCTCACAGTATACGTCAGGTGGTATCATGTAAATAGTACCAGCTGAAAATGTCTTTTATGCTTTTGATGGTTCTATACAAATATCCATGATTTAGGTTCATAATTACAAAATCAGTAAATGAAAAACATTTTAAATTTGGTGAATTATAGATTGTTTTGGAAAACATCTTCGCCAGGTAGTTGTTATGTCAATTCTTTCTAAAGTAAAATGTAGCAGATTTTTAAACTGATGAATGAGATTAGGTAATATGTTATTAGGCAGATTACTTCAGGTAGACCATTCGTGCGTATGTGAAATCAAGACAATCGGCTTTTAAAATTCGACTTTATCCCAACGCATAAGACTCAACTGTATACTAATTTAATGATTCCCGAAATCCCTGTTTTATCTGCATGCCGGGCAAAGTGGGAATGGTGGAACTTATCGTCTTTTCCGCTCCGGTTAGTTTCCCGATAACTGTTTATTTGGCAAGCCCCCGTCCAGGATAAATCCTTAGCGGGTGGCTGTTGGCGACAGACCAGTCGAATTTTACGACCTTTAGGGAACGTTAATAACTTTTTTTACACCTTCCGACGAAAAGCGGGCCTCTGTCTTTATTCGACAATAAGTGGAGAAACTCGGAGGCAGTTTTCCCATTCAACAATGGCTGGAATCGTTTAGATGAAAAACGAGAGTTTATTTGAGAAACAACCGCCTCGCTTTACTTTGCGAAATGGCAAGTAACTAAGATTTTTTGTGGTCTAAAAAAGTTATTTCTAGTAAAGCTGCTTAGTAAAGAAAATTAATCGGGTACTAAATATCTTGTTTATATTGAGTGAACAAAAAAGGACAAAGACATAAACTCAAACAAAATTGAAGAATGTCTCGCGCTTACTGTAATTATTTCATGTAGATACATCAGGCAAAAAACCAATTCGCTGGTTTTCTGATGAAACCACTTAACTCACACTTAAGAAGAATGCTGCTCTCTAGTTTCCAAAATAATTCATAGAATATAGAATTTCGCTACTTGAGCTTTTTTCAGGTTTACAAAGATATGTTGTATGGTGCGGATGCTCTGGGCGTCCAAACGATTAATACGGGGCGCTTAAGTGATTGCATAAGAGAACGCACTTGTCAGAATTGGTTTAAGAAATTCCGTTCTGGAGATTTTTCACTCAAAGATGACCAACGTTCTGGTCGACCTACTAAAGTTGATAATAATCAAATTAATGCCATTATTAAAGAGGATCGTCATATAACTCTTCGAGAGATTTCGGTAAGGTTAAATGTATCACACACAAGCATTGAGAATCACTTAAAATGTCTTGGACTCGTTAAAAAAATCGATATTTGGGTTCCGCATAAATTGAAAGATATTCATTTGACACAACGAATCAATATTTGCGAGACGAATCTTAGGCGCAATGAAAATGATCCCTTCTTGAAAAGAATCATTACTGGTGATGAAAAATGGGTCACCTACAGTAACATCATTCAAAAACGATCATGGTCCAAGCATGATGAACCAGCAAAAACCACATCAAAGGCTGAATTGCCTCAAAAAAGATCATGCTGTCGATTTGGTGGGATTTTAAGGGTGTTCCGTATTTTCAGCTGCTTTCAAGGAACCAGACAATCAATTCAGATGTGTACTGCCAATAGCTAACGAAACTGGATGAAGCAATAAAAGAAAAAATCGGAAAGGAATTGTGTTCCACCATGAAAATGCTAGGCCTCAAACATCTTTGATAACTCGTGGGAAATAATTGGAGCTTGGTTGGGAAGTGACGTCGCATCCCCTATACAGCCCTGAGCTAGCACCATCTGATTACCACTTATTTCATAGTTTGCAGAACTCTATGAATGGTAAACATTTCCCAAATGATGATGATCTTAGTAGTAGTATCACTTGGTTCAGTTTTTTTCTGAGAAGGATCAGAAATTCTAAGAGCGCGGAAACATGAAGCTGCAAGAAAGATGGCAAAAGGTAATTGAACAAAATGGAAAATATATAATTGATTAAAGTCTATTCTTTGTATTAAAAAAATGTGTTTTTTTCATATCACAAAACCGAAAAGAGATCTAGACAATTTCTACTGAAACATGAAACTATAAAACCTATGTATTTCAAATGTTAAAACCTTTTTTTGAAATTTGGGAAATTAAAAAACAAATCATTAAATACAGAGATGATTTTTTGACAATCGATGTTTTCTAAGAAATTAAAACAAAAAAAATATTTTAATTTCAATAATATTATTTTAATTTTTTGTTAAAATTAAATATTACTTTCAAACATTCTTAATATATTGATGCAGTATTTAGATTTCCACGGAAAAATTAAATGTTAAATATTCCTTTGAAAATATTCATTAATTATTCATTTTTAAAATTTTAAAACTGAATAAATACCCGAATATTTTGAAGGTAAAAATTTAAAATGTATTTCAAAATTTCAAATATTTTAAATTTAAGTAACAACCTAAGACGACAGTTCCCAAATTCACAATTTATTGCGTCACGTCCCCTGCGGTATACTTAGCACCCTCACAGTCAGTTATCAGTTTAATCGATAAATTAAAATGTTTAATCAAGAATAACAGTTATCTATTTCAAAATTGCAACAACTGTCAACGTACTGTCAAAAATCTTAACTTGCTGTCTGCCCACTCTAATTTGGACACCGAAACTTGTCACATTGACAGACGTCAAGGCGTACTTTTAAAGTTCCTTTAGGCTCCCTTAGAGACCGAATTTCCAAAAATCCTACGCCTACATTACGAAAAGAACCTGTGTGCAAAATTTCGAGGTCATAGAGTTAGCGGTTTGGGCTGTGCGTTGATATATCGGGTGTTTTTTTTTTTTTTTGGTTGGGACGTTATCTTTATATGGAGTACCACTTATTATAAAGGCAAATTGATTTTGTCGATGTGGCTAATCGGGGCTAAAGTGCCTTCCACGTCAGGTTGTAGCAGAAGTAGACATCAACTTTCTTATTTTAAATGGCAACCCACATTCTTTATATTTTATTTGTTTTTTGCGTAAAAAATTTTTTTCGAAAAAAAATGGCAGAAAAGAGGGCTATTTTGACTCTTTGTATCTTAATTATTATTTGCAGTATAAAAATGAAATTTGGGTTTTGAAGTCATGGAATATTATGGAGACTATAATAACGACAACGAACGACAAATGTCAAATAAATAAAATATTTGTCAAATGACAAAGGTGGTACTGTGTACATACAGTAGGTACATGTAATTTTCTGCGCAAATCTGATCGAGTTGATTTCGGATTGTCTATGAATTGAAGGCGTCAAGGACCAGTGAGATTTTGAAAGTAGCTTTAAAATGTGGTTTGTATTTCAGTGTAAATATGAGTTCAAAAAAATTTTTAATCACGCATTCACACCCTACTCATGTTCCTGTATCTTCTTTTAAAATGAATTATAATTACATAATGGCCAAGACACTCCGACTGTATCGAAATATGTAATCTAGTGGAAATTATGACTCCATCTCTTTTCATTTCATTTTTTTTTCCAAATAATACTTTACAAATCACGCCCACCCCAATTTAAATTTAATTTTTTGAAAAAAATAAAACAAAAGCGACGTAAAAATGCCTTTTCCTATACTGTTCACAAGTTATAAAGGATTCTACATGGTCTCCCAAGTTTTTACAAGATTTCCCAGGTGAAAACGCGGTATAATCGTCTTTGGTGTAGATATTCTCCCCTATTTTAATACCATCGAACAATAATGGAAATTCTACGAATTTTTTCTTTCAAATCCTAAGCGGTAGAGGCAACTTTCGTTCCCCCGAGATTAAAATATCCCAACAGCTCTTCGAGTTTCATATTCAAGCGAAAATATTTGAATCTCCGCTGTTTACCAAACACAGTGTTTCTTTATCTAAAAACTGATCGTGTGAAGCAGAGTTTAGAAATATATTAGCAGTTTTCAGCCTACTGAAAAGCGACGTCGCAAAGTTTGCAAATATGGAAGTTTGAAACTAATTGACGGAAATTATAGCAGCTTCCTGGTAATACATGATCCACAAACTTTCCGATTTAATAAAAGCACATTAGCTGTGGGAAAATGGAGGGAAACTTGTTAAGGAAAACGCAAATTGGGGAACTGAGCTGTCTTAACATTTGATAATATTTCTTTAGTTCTTCGTTTAGTACAAGAAAGGTGTTCAGTAAAATCCACCAAATACAGTTAAAAACAAACTTATTAGTCAGGCGAATGTCTATTCTTAAAATAATGCAATATTTATAAGTAATAAATATTGCAATATTTATATAAATTATAAATTTGGTGTTATACCCCCCATCCAGTGGGATTACTGTTGTAGAAAGGTTAAACATTTCAAATTTAAATTGGGAATTTCCAGATAATACTCAAAAGAGAAAAAAGTTTATTTTGGAATTTCTACTTTTTTCTCAATACTTTTCGTTTTTACTTTCTTTTTCGACTTAAAATGGAATTTTCGATTTTCAAAATTCAAGTTTTCAAATTTGTTCCAAAAAGTTTCACAATATAATCAAAATTTGGTGATAAAAAACGAAATTGCGATTGATTAATCGAGTTGGATGTCATTTGATTAATAGTATTACCGTTCGATAGATTATTTATTACTAATCTTTCTTCAGAAATAATGTAATAAATGTGCAACTATGTATATTAACTATAAATTAATAACATGATAAACTCTTTAATCAATATTTAAAGCCATAAATGTTAAATAGTTCAAACACTTTTCATTTGACAAATAATAATAAAATTTAAGTTCTTTTGTTTTTCTTTGTTTAAACTTTGTTGAAACTGATCGATTAATAAATATTATATCCAAAGCTGCTATTATTTATTTACGCAATTAGTTGCCATTCTATATAATTTTGCTTTACAGCTTCAATGTTAAAGAATCTGTTTCAAAATGTTTTGTAGATGTTTTTAGTTTATTATTATTATTGATCATTGTTGTTACGTTATTGATGTCCACATCGTGTTCATTTCCTCATGAAGTCCAAATCATTTTTAAATATTTGTATTGGCTCTGACTGCACTAATTGAGGAACTATATGCTATCAGTACGTGAAAATTTGTAGCAATTTATTTGGTGGATCTAGAATATTTTTATGACTTAATTTTATGGTAATTTCAAGGAAACAAATTAGAAATTCGCCTTATTCAAATTGCTTTTAAGGAGGTGAGTTAAAGTAATCCTATCAAAATATAACAGAAGAAAACCCAGCAGAATGAGTTGCAATAGTGATTTAGTTACCATGCTAGAGAGTTCAAATTAGAGCACAGCAAGTAACAATTAAAACAATAAAATAAATACATATTCAATTTGCTTAATATAATATGCAAATTGTTGATAGGCCTTCTATGTAAAGTTGCGATGAAGTCCTAAACCTAACCTCTTCAAACATGCATTATCATCTAATCGGTTTAGTAGCTAATTTCACATTCATTGTACTCTAATGCTTTGTGTTGCTCTTTCCGTTTAGGGCTAATTTCCCAAGCTTCTACAACCCCACAACATGCATAAGTGAAGGCGAATTGTTGTTTCATTCTGCTCTTGTTTATAATTATCTTAGGAATAGTAAATGCGAATTATATCTCGATTTTGAAATGCTTGCCGTACAAGACCACAAACAAGAAAATAACGTAGCGCCTTGCCGGAATTATGCTCTAATCCGCGAGAATTTCAAACAGCAAAAAGGTAAACGGATTAAATTTTAATTACATCAGTGAATAACAGTAAAATGAAGTAAATCACTCAGTTTAATTCGATAATGTCAGTAGCTTTTGACGACGTGCCTTGTACCATAAAAAAAATTAATCAAGTGGCTTTTATCCTTTAAAACCCCTGGGGGTTAAATTAATTCAATTCAAATAATTTCAGCGAAAATCTTTCGAAGAATAATTCCCGTTAAAAGGTATATCTTTAGGAGCTTCCAAGCCGTTTCGCAATTAAAAGGATTAGAGAGGAACTTAATGTACTGATAAAGAAATTCGGAGAGTTAATGTTAGATTGGCAAGTTCATCAAAGACGAATTAAGTTGCTGAGGATTTGGAAATCTGCATTCGGTGGTATTTTATCTTATTAAACACAATTCAATGTTTTATCTAAAATAAAGCCCGAAATTTAGAGAAGTTTCAAAAAGTTTTTGCGAAGTAGTATATTTTCTAATAGTTCAAAAGAAAAAGTGGATCAAATGGAAAAGTTTAAAACATTATCAGTTTTACACTGCTAGTTTGAAAGGCTTTAGTATTTATTATTTAAATTTAATGCACACGTAAAAGACCTTGATGAACCTTAATGAACCTTTGAAATATTAACTTAACAATTAAAGAGTGCGAAACCTAATTTTCTTTCCCCAAATTTCTTTGTTAATGGTGCTTATTCAAATTAAAATCATTTTCCCAACACCTAGTAAGAATGAAGCGACACAGTAAAGTTGATTTTTGGCAAAACTGAAATAAAATGAGTCAACATTTTTTGGAGCAGGCTAAATTTATAAAAATCAATTTTTTGGAAAAAAGTCGCGTTTTCTATTAATGACAATTTTTGAGGAAAAGTCGAAATTTTCAGAAACATAAAATGTCAAGTTTTGAGATAAAAGTAGAAACTTCCAGAAAAAGTCCCGAAAGATCGAAATTTTGAAAATAAAGTCTAAATGTTACTGTGAAAGTCACATTATAAGAACAAACTCAGTTTTGAAAATAAAGTCAAAATTTTTGAAAAGTAGTACAATTTTAAGTTAAATTGCAAAATTCTTAAAAAATATTTTTTTTATTTGCCACCTAGTTTTGAGAAATCGGGCAAAGACGACAGGGAGGAGAGTGAAATTTTGAGAAAAAGTTGAAATTTTAGAAAAATGTGTAATTCCCCAGAGAATACAAAAAAAAATTAAATTTTCGAAAAAAATTATCGAAAAATCACGAATTTGGAAGGTCTGAGAAAATATCGAAGTCCAATTTTAAGTAAAATTGCAAAATGTTAAAAAAAGTCGAAATTAAAAAAAAGTCAAAATTTTTTACAAAAAATATTTATTTTAATTGCGACATAATATGGAGAAATCGAGCGAATTTTTGATATAAATTTCAAAAAATAGGCGAATTTCGAAAGTGAAATTTTGAGAAAAATGTAATTTCCCAAAGAAATTCAAATTTTCAGAAAAATCCGAGTCTTAAATTAAAAAATTCAGGTTTTGGGAAGAAATTAGAATTTTAAAATAAAGCCAAATTATCGAAAAATCACGAAATTTTGAAGGAAAATGATATATTTTGAAAAAATGTAGAGGGTTTGAGAAAAATCTCGAGATACATAAAAAGTAAACGTTTTCAGAAACTTAGTGAAATTTTGAGATAAAATTCCAAACTTGGGATTAAAAAAAATCGAAATTTTCAGAAAAAATCAAAATTAAAAAGAGAAATAGGTCGAAATTTTCAGAATAAAGTCTAAATTTGTCTGCGAAAATTAAGTTTTGAGAAAAAAACCCAATTTTGAAAATAAGGTCAAAATTTTCAAAAAAGGAATTTTGACCTTATTTTGATTTGGGAACTTATAAAAAAGACAAATTTTGGAAAAATAGAAATTTTGAGAAAAAAGTTGACATTGAAAAAGTCGACATTTCTCAGGAAGAGCAATATTTTTATTTTCATTGTGATTCAATTTTGTGAAAATAAACTAAATTTTAAGAATTAAACGAATTTCAAAAGAAAGTTGAAATATTCGGAGAAAATTAGAAATTTGAAGGTAAAATATCGAAATTGAAAAAAGTCGACATTCAAACAGAAAGCCAGATTTCCAGAAAAAAATTTGAACTTTGAAAAAAAAAGATTAATTTTGTGAAAACAATCGAAATTGAAAAAAAAATTTTAATAAGTTCGAAAAAAGTCGAAATTTGCAAAAAGATAAAAAGGTCAAATTTTGGGAAAAATTCCGAATTTCAGGGAGATTTTTGAGAAACAGATCGAAATTTCCAGAAAAACATTTTTTAAAATTGCAATTTATTTTCTCAAAATTCGACATTTTCTGAAAACTTTGCCTTTTCTTCACACAATTCGACCTTTCAAAATTTTTACTCTTTTTGAATTTTCAATATTTTTCAAGTTTTTCTAAAAGGTTGAGTTTTTATTTTATTTTAAGTTTCGTCTTTTACACAAAACTCGTTTTTTTTCTAAATTATTAATTTATACTTAAAATACTACTTTTTCCTCCCAAAATTGGACCTTGTCTTGGAAATTTACGAGAAATTTCGACTTACTTTTTGAAATTTTAAAGGCGTTCTTCAAGATATCGTTTCTTTTTGAAAATCCATTTTTTTTAAATTCGGATTTTTTTACAAATTTCTGTTTTTTGTTTGAATTTCAGAAAATCTCAATTTGTTTCTCAAAATTCGTCTTATTTTTGAAATTTTGTCTTCTACCTCAAAATTCAACGTTTTGTTATTTCTGGAAATTTATAAATAAAGTTGGGCTTTTTCTCCAACTTTCGACTTTTGCCAAGATTCGTTTATTTTTCTAAAATTTGATCGCAATTTTAATAAAAATCTGAGAATAATATTTATAGAAAATGTTGAGAAAAAGATTTTTTGTGATTCTCAAGCTTATGTTAAAATTTAAATGTTGTAAAATACTCCGTTTGTTTTCCTCGAAGTTCGTTTCTTTCTGAAAATGACAACAAAATTCCATTCTTGAAAATTTCAACATTTTTGAAAGTTTTTCGAAAGATTCGGTTTTTACTTTAAATTGAATTTTCAAACTTCTTTCCGAAGTTTGGCTCTTTTACGAAGTTTAGACTTTAATCTGGAAACTCGTTAGGGAAAAAATTAATATACAAAGCCGGAAGGTTTTCTTGTTTTTTCAATTTTTGAAAATGATTCTTGCCTTCCCATGAATGAAATACTGCCTGCGTGCACGGAAAGCGGTCCGTGGTATTTCTGAAATTTTCAAAGTGGTCCGTGGATACCAAAAGGTTAAGAAATCCTGGTTTAGGGAGATATGTCATAAGTCATAACGTGATTATTAGTATTGGAGTTCTGGCCTGACCGCCTAAGTCTTAGTTTCTTAAGTTTATTTGTGGGAAAATGTAAAGGACTAAGTTTATATCATCTCATTATTAACGAGGAAAGACTTGGTGGAAAGAATTCAGCAAAAATGTAATGACATAAGACAAGAGTCACATGAATTTTTTGCTGCAGTAAATATGGTGTCGACAATGCGTTGAGGTAAGAGGACTGCTTTTCGAGCAATTACCTTTTTAAGATCACTTTGACTAAAATGTTTTGATTCTTGTTGCTGCTGTTCTTATGGATTGGGCTTAGATATAGGTAAATTAAATCTATCTTACCTTTTGCGATGTTTTTCTTTCTAATTATAGCTCAAAGATTAATGAAATGTAATAATGTTAATAAACTGTCAATAAAAGAAGATAATAATATTAGTAAAAAAAACACTAATATCTTTATGCAGTGCATCTCAAAGTCCTGTGCATTTCGGAATCTATCAATTTTTGAAAAAAATCGCTCCAACAGGTTAATTTTGTCTTCGTAGAATATGAACTTTAGTAAAGTTCGATTCTTAAAAATATTATCAGTGTCAAATTAGTGTCTATGAGCAGTAGCGTAGAAGTTCTGATGGGAGAGGGACACTAGGTGCCATGTCGATGTTACTGGTGCTACTCGTAACATTTTTTAATAGAAAGATATTACTGCTCGATGAGATATTTTATATCACCAAATATATATATTTGTTTATATATTCTTTTGATAGATATAAAAAAAAATCTTTAAAACATAGTGACTTCCAATACCATGTATCTCAAAAAACGATACGTTTAAGAAGGTTAAAGAAAATTATATTGTTTTTTGATCTTTTGTTCTTGCCATGGAAACGGCCCACCCTGTAAACACGTAAACATTTTGTGTAGTTTTTAGAAGCTTCTAAATATAGTCAAAACCCCCGATGAATATTACTTTAAATTATTTTAAGTTTTCTTGAAACATTTATTTATATCGATCTTTAATTATTTACGTTTATCTTTTACTAACGGTCGCTAAGTCCCAAGCATTAAAGGCAAGTAGGTAGACTACTAGTCATAATTTTTAATCTTAAGTGGTTTTGTTTGCTTGTTTTGAATGAATTATAATAAAAGCACCGTTGACACTTCGATAACACCAAAAGGTGATTCTACAAATCACCAACATCACTTCTAGCGGTTGTAATACATTGGAAATAATTTGTCCGAAAGAGATTCATTGACATGTAGTTTCAGCGCTCGAGATAAAACTTTGCTTAGATTTATTTTCGTAAGACTACGATTTATGGCCACTTTTACCTACTAAGTTTTATTTCTAAACTTAGACGGTTTTAGATTATATGCTTCCACCCATTTGAATGCTGAATATTATTTATGGTGTTTCACATCAGAGATATAAGGGAGCGATGAGTAAAAGTGGAGAAAATAACGAACGCTTAAATGATTTCGTTACATTCGCTTATAAAGCCGTATTTCTGACATCTTTTGATGTGTTTAGTGAGTTTGAGAAGTGCCAAGATATGTTACAAATTTGTGGAAGTCTACCACCCAAAGACATTTGTTCTATTTTCGTGTCGCTTTTTGCTCTTCCTCTTGCAGTTATTTATACCTGTTTTATGGTTCGTTAGCGATTCTATTTGAATACTTTGCAATTAGATTTAAAACAGGGTTAAAACGGTTAACGGATTCCTACCATAACAATCTTGTTTACTCAGGGCAATTAAAATAACGGCGCAGAGGATAATTTTAATTGTTACCACTTTAAAGCTGATGCATAAGGTGGAAATGACAAAACGTCTTTTTTAAATAATAAAATACATTTATTAGTAGTATTATTTGAGGTAATCTAAAAAGATCGATCATTCTGTAAGAATTTATTAAAGGCAGAACAAATCGATTTCTACTTTAAGACAGGAACGCCTAAATTTACAATTTTCGGTTACGACCCTCGGATGGGATGAAGGTCCAAGCGCGAAAGAGAGAATAGCTAATAAATCAGGCCTAAAAGCATAATAATTTTGCAAAGTGTCGGTATCATATCTGGATCCTGAATACTTTCAGTCGAATCATGAGGGACGACGAGACGAAGATAGCTATCGGGAAATCTAGCCCTCGTGCTTCCCTATCAATGCTACAAAGGATAGAAAAAGGACTTTTTGTAAGTGAAAACCTGTTTTTCTTTCATGGCGAACGTGATTCTACTGGGGAATGCGATGAAAGCAGCACTGTGCACCCTGTTTATATCTCCTGCAGTTGATTTAATCTTGTATTCTGCACTTCGTTTTACTGCATCTTCTTGAAAAATTGCGGACAAATAGGGATGCACTCCGGGACGAACTTGAACAGATTTCATTTCCATTACAGCGTCGTTTCAGTGTTCGCAATAGAACCCGTAAAATATCACTTAATCTACACAAATTCCATTAAATATTAAAATGATACGACGAAAACGCATTTATGTACTTCTCGCAAATTTCGCCCCTCCTCTCTAAAACTAGAACAAGTTGATCCCAAGGTAAGGTATAAGTAGTAATCGCTTGGGAGCTTTTCATAGTTTGTTGCAATAAAGTACAAATCACACTTTATGTAAAGTATTAGTTGTATAGGGCTTTTCATTTCCAATGCTCAAATTTTAAATTGAAATGAAACAAATTGAGTAAGCAATATCGGAATGGTTTTACTTTTATTTGAAAAAAACATTCAATGACAGTTTGTCTTAAAAATTATATCACCTAAATGACGCTGAAGTCAATCGGATACTGAAGCTGAGAGATCCAGTTTTTGATGACATTCTGGTATAAAATTGGCTCAATCTCACCAATGATGATGTTGTGATGTTGACCTTTACAATCGTTTGTGGTTTAGTTAACACAACAAAAAAAATCCAGTAGAGTTAAATTATAGATTCTGGGTGGTAAGTTACTATAGTCAGTCACCTTTCGATATCACGTCCTCAAAAACTAGATCTCCAGTAAAACCGAGGAAAGTTGATGATCAGATCGATGTCACTTACATAATTTGTTTAATTTTAAGCCAAGGATTAAGCATTGAAAATGAAAAACTTTATACAACCGTGTTGCTGAAGCTATGAATTAGTGACCGTCATTTGGTTTCAAATCAAATGATTGTTTTCAAGTTCAGTAATATCAAATGTAAATGTAGTACATTGAATCCGGTTTCTATTCTAACTAAATTATTTGTGTTTTTGTTTTGCTTATCTGAAAGAGAGATCATTAATTTCCTGTGCTTACTGGTTTCCTTCGATACATTTTTCAGAGCAGAATAATATGAACTTCCCGCGATCTAACTACCAAAGATTTATAACCCATTATTAATTAAGGTTCTTAGAAAGGTGATTGATAGACAATGTCCGTATTAATTCTTTAGTGGATGTCTTAAAGCCGCTGGCGGTGAACTTATTGGAATTACTTTTCATTTCAAGAGATAAGTGCGTTCAACCGCCAAACGATAAAAATTCAAAGAAATGACACGTTGTTTGAATATGTAAGCTATTGATAGCCTTTCTCCAAGATGCGTGCGTATGTTAGAAATGTCAGGGTAACACTTGCTTCCATTTATTATAAGTGATGTTCTTCAAGGTAAACGGATGCTGATTGTTTTAGATACTACGTCCTCTGCTAATTTATTGTAGAGATCCTAAAATAATTTTACTATCTCGGTTTTGCGAATTTAAATTATATATTTTATTTTAATATAGGGATTCTACATTTTGTACAGCATTGGACAGTTTGTCAGTTCGATCTGCTTAAGGTGTAAAGAACAAAATAATTTTGTAAGGATAGAGAAAGATGGATATATGGATATAATGGGCATTGTTTCATAATATCATTATCCTTAGCACCTTTATTTGAAACTGCATCTTCTGATGCAGGTGTAGGATAAGACCAGATCAGAGGGTGAGCAGTAAAAGCCGTTCAACCAATGGAAAAATATTTATATGTATTTTGCCGTACAATAAAATAAAATAACTGCGTTTATGTTAAATTAAGGTAAAGGCACTAATTCTGGACAGTTTAAGGAATGCACGTTTACCATTTTATTCAAAATCAAATATATTGATATCAACAGCAGAGTTACAGATTTTTGATAACATTTATAAAATAAGTTTTTGTTATAAAGGCCTTAATAATAAAAATTTTATAGGTCGAAATTTGTATTTTTCTAAACCTTATCATAGGAACCACTAGATGACATTACAAACATTTGAACCACTAATAGTAGATATCCATTTGCACTAATAATAGACAAGTCATAAATAAACATTTATTTCTTATATCAAGCTATTTCCTCAACATTTAACAGAACTTCAAATTTATACTTAATTCTATCACATGTTAAAGTCATTTTTGTCATTATGAGATTTACTTATGATATGTCGATCCTTATAATTTTCTTTAAATACAGTTTTAAAATGGTCACAGAATACCGTCATAGACAGGATTAAGTGTCTCACGTCAGTTATAAAGTAATAACAAAAACAATTCTTATTAAAATAGCTTTATAAGAAAGTGTCATCCTTTAGTTCACTGACGAGCATTAGTGCTTTTATCTTATCGATTTCTTTTAACAATCGATCTAACGAAAAATGAAACAAATATTAAAAAAATAGATGAATGTAAAAATTGTACAACAATAATTTACCAGCTAGATGAATACTAAAAACTAATAATGATTAATAATAATAAGTTTAACAATCGGTCTAACGAAAAATAAAACGGAAATGAAAAAACAATAAATGCACGTGAAAAGTGCACAAAAATAATTTATCGCCTAGACGAATCCTTAAAACAGAAATGCTGGAAATAATAAGGGCGCTTCCACAAAATTAATGTTCAATGCTTAAACAGTCCAAGTTATTTGATTTCGAAAGATTAACAACTAAACATTTGTCAACAGTCAGGTTTTAGTTTATTAAAAATATCCCAACGATAGAATATGCTAACATATCATCTCAATTATTTAAACAGAAATACCTGCAAAATACCTGTTCAATTAAATTGTACATATACGTTTTTACTTAATATTTATTTAAAGGATCATTCAAGTTCTTAATTTTCCCTATACCTAGACCGATTTATTTGAATGTTGTTGCATCTATAAAGAAATTAAGTGTTTCATTGGTAAACAATGCGAGGTAAAATATTTCCATCGGCATCATATGCTTCCCTCATGGATTCACAAAATTTAAAGTTTTGTAATGATTGTCGCAGAATAGATCTCGAGTGTCAGCTATTTTATAAAACTTCGTTTATCATTCGAAGGTGTTAGAGCAAAAAGGGTATAAGTACGTCCTATCGAGTTTTGAGGAATTGGTTCCCAAAGTTTATTGCTTTTTTAAAATTTTGTAATAACGGCACAAGTTTTTAGTGAAATGAATTAAATGAAAAGATAAGGTATTGTTGCGGGCTTATCGGTACGAATGATTATTAACAGTTGTTGAATAATACCCTCTATATTTCCAAACTAAACTCGGAACACTACAACTGAATAATTAACTCACTTATTGACTTGTAACTGCTAACTTACTAACTACACTGACTGACTGACTAACTGAGGGGAAAGTCAACCTCTGATTTGGGTTCTAGAAGTTTTTGGCAGATAAGGCTTATCGTTTGCCGACATTTCTGGAACGCTTATCTGCCGTTTGCTTCATTATCGCGGCCTTTCCCTTATTAGATCTTTCTAGAAAATTTTCTTACGTACTAAATTCTACAATTTACATTTCGTTACAGTATAATTTTATTAGTAAAATCATTATATTTGAAAAAAGTATATTTTTGTAAAAGAATCAAATTTGAAATACTTATACCCCTTTTGCACAAATATATTTAATATATTTATTCACTTCAATGATTGTATTATTAAAACACATGCAGTTCTACCAAAAAATATTTATTGGCAAAATAATAGCAAACTATCGTGGTTCATAGTCAGAACTTATGTCATCGTCATTGATGTCGATTTCGTTGTCGGACTCTTTATGATCCTCCCGAGTGATGCTAGGTTAAGATCTCAATGTTCGTTTTCTTCCTGTTGTTTTACTTTTGGGATCTTTCTCATGGTTCATGTTTGTGTAAAATAAATGGGGCACTGGAGGTATATAATCTAAAAGACTCTGGAACTAAACTTGCATGCAGCTGTATAAATATCCTATCAAACAAATAAGATGGGCGTCCAGTAAGCTTGATCCAGATATACATTTCAAGAATGGATAAAGATTACTCAAGACTAGTTTAAATTCAAAGAAAAACGGTTGGAATTCTTGCTCATATCTAAAGTGGGTTATTTCTCTAAACTTAATTGTCTTCCTTCTGTATCTTTTTTTGGATCTTTTACTAACTTATTTAAATTTTCAAAAGAATAGAACATTTCTTGGGTCATATTATGCACTATAAATTTTTTGCAGGAAACAGCAATCACATCTCTCCAATTCTCGGGAATAAAACTTGGAAATTCTTTTTCTTTGCACTTTTTAATTCTAGCAAAATTCCTATCGCACTCCATATATATGTTGCCAGGCTCCAGAAATTTATGATGAACTTCTTTTAGATCGATGGCTTTTACTAAAAACATAAACATTTTAAAAATGTTCTTATTTTTGTTTTGTCCCCCATATGAGTCACCGTAGGTAATTACTTTGGTGATACTGGATGGCAACAACTTTAAAAAATGTATTAGACAGGAGCTATCTTCTGTGTCATCTTGTCCCATCCCATGTATACATAGGGACCTCTCGAAATTAAATTATCTATGCCAAAATTATACGTCCAAAATTGCTTCAAATAGGAGACTTTTAATGCAGTAAGCATGGGGGTAGGTAGGGTTTGCTGTAAATCAAAACATATAACTACAGTGTCCCTGGAGTCTCTGTTGTTTTCGATATCCATTTTTTTCAACATGCTTCACATGCTTTTTGAGCTTTTCCTTGAAGTAGTTTTAAAGTTACTTTAGCAGCATGTCACATTTTGGGTAAGTGTCGCTATGGGGCTTACGAAAGCGTAGGTTAAACTCAGTATTAAAAATATTTCGATAATATGGTCGTTTATCGACAGGTTTATAGTTTTATTGCAGTATTCTTTATAAAACTACTACATTTTTGTTACACTTAGATCTGAGGATAAGTATCTTGTGTTGATGTTGTCTTTTCGAGAATAATGACGCTTGCATTTTGGAAACATCTTTATATGAGAAATAACAGAGTTTCTAATATTTTTATTAATTTTATTTACACTCGGCATTTTTCCCGTTTATCAGTTTCACATATACCTAATCTATCAGTTTTTGCACACACTGCAGTAAAGCGTATTTTATTAATGTCAAACGTTTTCACAAAAAACTGAATACATACACGCTTATTCATTAACATTATTTTTGTTGCGAAATTTCGGCATTTTTGAAATCCTTGCTTTCTTCTAGTAACGTCTTCTTATTTAATAAAAGATGATAAATAAGCTGTCTGTAAATCATAACTAGGTATCTTATAAAATTTTTTAAATAATACTTTTCTATCAGCCTCAGAAATTTTCTCCTTACATTTTTACCTACACACGTGATGAAAACATTCTTAACTGTTTACTTAGATGCATTGTGCCCTAGGTACAATTTCCCTTCTGTTCGTGGTCTCGCCTTTTCATTTTTTTTCCATTTACTGATATTTTGCCTTCTCTTTGGTTTCTTCTCTGCTCTTTATTTTCAATGATATAAACTACATTTTATTGAGTTTTTAGATTGATTTGATTTAGCACACAAAAAACAATTTCAACACCCGTTAAAACTCTTTATCAATATAAACACCACCTCAGTATGACCCATCTATCTTTAAAATATTAGATGACTGTTGAGTGCAAAACCGGTGCAAGTGATCTTATACCCTTTTTGCACCAACAGGTTTTCGATAATTGCCAAGTAGGTATATTTACTGATTCAAACATGACGCTAGTAGTCGCCAAATGCACTTACACCCTTTTTGCTCGAAAAGAATACAAGCTTAAGTTTCGGTATTTACAAATATCTCATAAAACAAGAAAATGTCACTTGTACCCTTTTTACTCTAACTCCTTTATTTGTAAGGAACTACAAATAATATATTTGGGTTAATTTATAAATTTTATGCCTACTACTCTATTAATAAGTGTTTTTAGCAAAATTGGAATAATAAAACTTTTTAATGATTTTGCATGAGGATTGCACAAAACAAAGTCTAAGCAAAAGGCAATAAATGATATTTCAGACTGTAAATGGTCGGTGTTTCTCAGCTTATTTGTTTTAATGATTGCAATCAACGATAATTGAGTTATTTGTTTTTCAGCCTTTTACCATCACTAGGTTTAAAAGGTCGTGGAATTCTGTAAAGCTTAATTGGGTTAATCAATCTCTCGAAATATAATTAAACAAGGCAGTACGTTAAACCCTTTGATTTAATATTTTTGTGCAGCAATTAGCGTTAGTTTACGATTCGACAATCGAGTCAAAAAATTCTTCGAATTGCATTTAATTAACGAGTATTTTGGAAAGTTCAATTTTATTATTTATTTCTTAAAAGTCTTTGATTGTTGTGGTAAGCTTCTTCAAAGTATGCGGTTGCCGAACAGAACTTTATAGTTAGCTTAAAGTAAAAGCTCGAAACGCTAAAACCATAACACCGGGAAAGGGCTTAAATTAAATTTAATAAGCAAGCACCAATGAGGGAGATAGTACACAAATTAAACTTGAATAATAAGGTGATTAGATATTAGATCGATAAATTTATGAGGTGGCAATAAGGGGAAAGGGAGTTATATATTAATTCACGATGTAACCTTTAGTCGGCAGAATTATTCCACCTTGATATACAGCGCGGGTGTAGTTAGATATGTAGTATGCAATTAACAAAAATAACACCATAGGTTTAATATAACCTGAGTTATGTATTTTCACTAATTTCACTAAGTTAACAATGTCAACACTATATTAAATTAAACCCTCTAAAATGAAATAGCGTGTATCTTAGAATACAAATTTACATTTCTACAGCATTATTTATCATAAAAAGAGAAATCTTGATTGACTGGCACATAATAAGGAATGGTTTCTAGAAATCCATCCTCTAAAGGGGTAAAATGGTAAAAAAAGAGGTTTACATGTAGTTTTATCATAATGCAAAACATTGTGTAAAGAATCTATGAAGTACAACTTGAGAACGATTTGAAACATAATTTCTGTTGAGTTCGTTTTTTGAGCTATTTTTGAGTTAAATGGGCATGCTGATTTCAAAACTGATGGTAGGTTTTTCCTACCACGTCTAGTTTGTTCTCTACACCTTGGGTATTCACTGGGTATCCAACTCTCGATCAAGAAAAAGCGCATTTTTGCATTTATTTATTGATTATAGAATAATGCCATAACATAAAAGGTTTAACAGAAGTGTAGGAAATTCATCCCTAAAACGCAAGTGAATGGCCTTTTTTATCGATAACTCAAAGTGAAGATTGCCTCCACAATGGGAATTTATTTGATGAAGTTCTAATAGGTCACTCAGTTTGTTTGCGTGGACAATATGAAGACATAAAGAGAGTCATAGATTTATTGCAATATCACATGCAACAATTGACCTTCCTGTTTTTTTCTTGGCCAGCAACGCGAATATATCAAGGATTTGTGTTTTTTGTGTATGGATAACAACTCGAGAACCACTGGATGCAGTTGAATTGGCCCCCAAGATGTAAATTGGCGTATAAAAGGGGGTATACAATGATGATTGATTATGGAAAAATATTCATTATTCGTGCTTTCTGTTAAATGATTTTTCCTGACTTGTTTGATTTTTGAAATAACCTCTAGGGGGGTAAAAAAGGGCATCAAATAATTGGTTATGGAAAAACATGTATTATTCTTGTTCAGTGTTCAGTAAATTTTCATGATTTTCATGCGAAAAAACCAATCATCCGATGATTTTTTTCTATATCTCAAATATATCCCAAACAAATTTTTGTTTCTATCAATTCCCAATTGCAAGTTGCAGCTACCGCATTCTTCTTCTTATTTAGCAATGTCGAAGTTGGTTGGCTCCATGACAGCTCCAAAAGGGTCGTAAGGGTTGTAAATATTGTTTTTTACCTTAAATTTTTTCCCTATTTTCTCTTAAAATTAAATATATGACTAAAACACAGCCGATAATTTATTTAGAGTCAAACGTTCCCATAGCGAATACCTAAATCTTACAAAAAAATTTGTTATATAGAAGTTTTCATTACAGGGAGGTAGCATTCAAAATACACAAACCATATGTAAAAGTTCATATGCTTCAAGGAATTCCAAATTTGTTTTTGTTCTTTTTTTTAAACTTTGCTTATAACACTATTGATCAATTGATCTTTTCCATTGAAGGCTAACACTTTTTCCTTCAACACTTTTTTGCAATTTAACTCTTCTTACCCCCCTTGCACAAGAAATCAACTGAAAAAGAGAATCTTTTTTGTGTTACCGGGCCAACAAAGTCATTAGCATGAGGTAAAATTGAACTTTATGCGACCCGAATGCAATTAAAGGTAATTAAACCTTGGAACGGTCATTAGTATATGGGTGTACCAAAAACTAAGAAATCTTTCTGAGCGGAAGCATTTAGAAATCTAATTAAATCTTGAAAAATCTTGGTTCAAAAATTGGCTGCATTTGCCTTCGTTAAATGGAGGTAATTTTATGTATAAATTTGCTTAAAATGCTGCGTTCCGTGAAAAAGTTCGTTATATAGAGGGATTTCGTTACACGGAGGTTCGTTATAGGGAGGTTTGACTGTATCCATATGTATTTTACATGTTGTTGAATATTTGACTTTCAGACGCACTAGAAAACATGAATCCAAAAAATTAAATAACGACGCATGGATAAAGTGATCAATGCTTAAACAACCGGAATATTTAATTTCGGAACATACTAAACACTTGACAGAATTTACGTTGTTGCTTATGAAAAATGTGCCAACGACGGAATTTCCTCTCAAAGCCTAAAGCCAGAGTAGTTGCAGTTACAGGAATGCTCAAATGCTTATTTTTTGGAACCATTTGATTGTTGTGAGGTCTATTAAAAAAAGTCATTCATCGATAAACAACACATTGTTGATTTTGTATATGAGACATTTCGTCGGATCTTTCATAACAACTTCTAGCAAAGCCATCCATACACATAACGATAACTAATTTAATGCACAGTTTATCACAATAATTGTCAAACGGTCTGGAAATAATTATTTTATACAAAATAGCAAAACAAATTGTCATAGCTGTGACTACATTCAGATGAAATATTTGATGCAACAGAGGTTACATATTACATACCTCAGTTCCATAGATGGAAGCTATTATTGTTTTTCTATTTTTGAATCACATTGTCTTCCATATTAACAGTCATTGATACTTTGACTATGGGTACAAAACAATTTTTTCTTTCCCTTGCCCTATACAGTTACTTGAGGTGGTTCTTGCAATAACATTTTTTAGGAGTACGTCTACTATTAAACGTGGTGTAATAAAATTAGTTCCTTCGCCCCTTAGATCTCTAAATCAGTCAAAAGCTTGTAACTTTGTTTTATCTCATGAAGAAAAATTATCTGATAAAACTGACGTGAAAATTCGAGGGGAGGTGTTGACGGTTGTTGCGGTAGTAAAAAAAACAGGACGTAAACTTACTATCTAGGCTTTTAAGTGCAAACGACACCAGGCCCAAAATAAACAGTGTAATGTTTTTAAACACGACGGAACTAGTTAAGGTTGTAACTGCATCATTATTGATGTTTACGTTTGAAGCAGCTGCAAGGGTGTCTGAAATTATAGATTATGGCTTTTCTGCAATAATTGTTGGGTTACGATCGTGCGGTTTATGTTTGTAGGAATACTTCAATTTAACAAGCAATTTAGTAGCGGAATACGCCGAATAGAATATATCTTTTTATTTGATAAATTAATTTTATTATTCAATTGAGTGCTTCACTGATTTATATAACACATAATTTACGAGGTAATTTTCATCAGGTATACTAATGCAAAATATGTCCAAATGTTTTAAATTAGCATCGTAATGGTTTGATTCACAATATGGAGCCTAGATTACATATGTTTATTTTGGTTTGATACCATCATAAAACCTTGAATAATAATTAATCAGTCTGCGGTGCTCTATTTACAATAATTATACTTAAAATTGCGCTTTAAGAAATAAGTACCGTTATTCTAAAGGTAGTGTATGGAGGTCAGTGAATCGATGACTACATTTTTGTTCTAAGAAGTTATGGTTTCACTTAGTTATATTTAATTTCTATAATTATCTTTCCAGAACGGAGCTTTCCCAGAGTTTAACGAAAAATAGGTTAAATTTATATGCAATTAAATCGATTTCACTAAACCTTATTACTGGATATCTCCGCATTTTTTTTTGAAAATATTTTTTAAAGTGTTCTTACTTTCAAAACTGCAACTTTGTTATGTATTCTTAACATGAAATATGCATATATTGAGAAAAACAAAAAAACATACGATTTTTATTATAAATATTACAGTGTCATGTGTTGGAGTGAAATACGAGGGTAAATCAAATATGAACCGGAATTGTTTTTAAAAATTTATTGGTACAAGATACGTATATGAAAGTTATTACCTATTTTTCTACATATTCTCCTGATTTTCTTATGCATTTTTTCCCAAAGGATTGGGAGTTTTTTAATGTTATCATCATAAAAAGAAGGGAGGCGTGTTTGCAGCCAATTGCGCAGAAATGTCTTAACAGCAGCATCATCATGAAATCGCTTACCTCCTAGAGTTTCCTTCAGTGGCCCAAACATAGTGTAACAAAAAGTAATGATAAAATTTAGTTAAGAATTTTCTAGAAAATTTGATAAGGAGAAGCGACGGCGATAATGAATCAAACGGCAGATAAGAGTTCCAGAATTTTCCTCAAACGATAAGTCTTATCGGTACATTTTTTCTAGAAAACGGAATGGGAACTATATAAACGCGGTCGCTTTTCCCTCAGTTAGTTAGTCAGTCAATGAACTACGATTTTTAATGTATAAGGTATAGGCGAAGAATGTTTTCGAAGATATTTTAATTTATGGCGGCCAAATCCTTCTATAGATTTTGATAAAAAAGTAATATATTATGGATTGGGAATGAAATACTAAAATATGAGCATTTGCAGCGGTATTCGTTTTTGAGAAATCGCGATCTGAAATTACACACCTAAAGGAATTTCGATGCTTCATTCCGTACGTTAGGGAAATATCTTGAAGTAAAGACAACATAATAATTTTATTAATAGTTTTGTGGGTCACGGAGATCCACAAAGCACCTGATTTGTGCGGAAATTACTGTCGCCTAAGTATAAAGTGTTGTCAGCTCAGAAAATCTGTTGCAAAGAGGCTTTGAGATTTGTATCATTGAGCTCCACGTACAGAGTATGCCAAAAATCGAGTAGTAGTGGCAGTTTGGTGTTTACATCTCTCTTGCGCAGAGAAATTGAAACGTTCTAAAAACTTTTAACTCCGATTCCTGCCGGTGAACTACCTTAAGATGTTTAAGTAATAACAGATTCAATTACATCTAAGATTATATTATTTAATATCCATATATCGTTTAAGGGCAATAACATTTTCGCACAAAAATATTTGGAAATGTTTTAAAAGAACGACGTCAAAAGCTTTGACCGTTGACACAAGTGTTCACCAACGCTTGCAATCTATCTTTTAATTTTCCAGATGACAAAGCCTTCAAGCCCTCGGCAAAACTAAACTCTCTATGGTCTATACACTGAGAGAAAATGCCATCCGTCGGTGGAACGTTTATTGCAGAAAGCTGTTGGGGCGAATTGCGTTAGGCCGCTAGTTATTGCGGCTTTAGTGGCCTGGCTTTGAGGGATGTTTTATATATCAAGCCCAACTTCGTTTGCCTGACACAAGAGGAACATTGAACAGACGCAGCCTTACTATATTAATTTTGTAACTTTCACTTATCAGCTCTTAGTGATACTGCGGCTTCGATATCGTTTATTAACTTATGATGTGGTAATAATAATGATGTGCTTGTGATTAGGATTAAGTTACAGAGAAATCGACGTAAGCACTAGAGTGGTTGCGTTATTAATAGCTTTTGATAAAGGTACATAAGAGGTAGTGGAATAATGCGGTTTGCTCGATGAGAAGTTGATGCTCGTATTTCTTTCTATAGTTGAAATCCCCTAACCAAACATATGCCCAACTATTTTTTCAAAAAAAATGGTGTCTTTTATGACCTCTTGTTGAAATATAGCGCCCTAAATATTATTGGGATTATTAAATGCAAAAATAAAAATTTTAAAATCGATTTTTATATCAATAAGATTCCTTATGTTGAACATCTTGTTCAGTATTTACGTCAACACAAGCTGTGTAGCCCTGGCTCCCAACACCAAATGTTGCAGGCAAGCAACGATCAGAAATAGAGCAAAGAAAATATTAATTCAAAGAATGATCGCAACTATACTAGCAACTGATTCTTAGATGCTTGTATGGAAATATCACCTAGCTTTATAATGTTAATCGCATGAGAAGCAGTTGACCTAATGTGGATCCAAGGACGTCCCGGAAAAGAAAGTAATGAGCTGATTGATAACCTTGTGAGGGGCTTGCAGGAACCCTTCTTTGGAGTAGGACCATGTACCAACTCTTCCCCGATTAAATCAATCATCAGAACTCTACTCAATCGAGAAATCCATCCTAAATATTAAATCTAGTGGGCCTTAACAATATAATCACATGACGATAAATTCAGGCAATCGTTGGAAAGCCAAGAAGAGAAAGGGCAAAATTAAGCTTCCAACTCTCAAGAGACAATTTTATCAGACTTGAAGAGATGTGAACTGGTCATTGTACTAAATAAAGAATGGGCATCATAAGTGACCTAACGTTTAGAAAAAGATGAGCAATGAAGTAATCAAGAAAAAGGACTACGCTGGGGGATTTTTAACCCATATGTTGATAGTGTGATACTTTGATCATGGACCAGACCGACGTGCTGGCCTAATCTTGGGCAGCCCACCCTAAATCCAATATCCAGAATAGGTTCTAACTATATGGTCCTTCGAAATAATTATTTGATAATGTAACATGATTATCAGTCGAAGTGTTTTATTACATACATAAATAAATATTGACGCCAATGAAGTAATTTTCTTTATAATAGGCACTGTTGTTTTTTTAAATTCAAGGAAATTTTTATTTCCACCTGTTTTGGACGAAAGTCAACGAGATAGTAAATTCGAATTTATTTAAAAAGATCTAAATCAGTCAAATTATGTAAATTAACATATAAATCCAGATAATATGCAAATTCAACCGCTGAAACATGTCAACCGCTCTCCTGAGATTTGTTAAGCCCAACTGAACATGAAGGAAACCTTATTTTTATGCGAGCGGTGAAATTTTCGGTGACATAAATATTTTCCTAAACAGGAATTATATATTACCTTAAACTGCGGCCGACAAAACAGAGTTCCGGAACATTTCAAAATTAAATTTCATCATTTTATTATTCAACCAGTTATGCCAGTAAAATATGTAAGATTTTATGTTGGAACTTGACTTCCGTATGATGTAGAGGCCCTTTTGTTGATCTTGGAACAATGCTCTTGTAGCCGGCGCCTGTGAAAGAATTAACATATAATGAATTAGTAGCAGTTGGTGGTCTCTTGCGCGGATCCATTAATTTCACAGGGTAATTCACCTATAGCACGTGCTGTTGTGTATAATGTTCATTCTTTGAATTTATTAGTTAATATGCATAAAAATTACGATGCATTCTGACACCAGATGAAGTTACGGTGTTTGAATATTTATGGGCTGAAGGTGTTGTCTTAATAATGTTTTTGTCACTATTTTGATTAATTATTTGGAATTTAGAGCTTTCTATGAATATGTATGCTTAAATGTTTGTTCAGTAATGAAGATTTATTAAAAAGTTTAAGTATTTCTCCATATCATGACTGATATTATGATAAGCCTTATGTCAAGTATTGCCAATTATAAGTAAAAACTTTTTTACTTGAATGTAGTTTCATTGATTAAGGAATTAATACATGTAAGAAAAGTATATAAATGTGCCACTAAAACCTTAAGGTAATTTCCTTTATTTGAGCATAAAAATTAAATTGGAAGATAACATTTCCGAAATCCAGAATAAGAAACACTTTAGTTGTGATGATACAAATGTTGTGGATTTAGACGAACCAATTGAATTTGAGTTACAAAAAATACCTAAAAAGGTAGCTACCCTCGCATCGTAGCAACAACCGTCCTCGGGGTGAGATGCGTTTAAGTATGTTACAATTAACAAATAATGTCAACTGAATGTTCTGCAATGGAAGAGTCGAACATGCTAAACGTTGGAAATATTTACAATAATAACCATAGACTCAGAGACTGGTTTTGGCTTACCTTGGCCCCATCAGTAAGGTAAGGTCGCTGAAAACACTTTCAATTTATCGACTATATTGGCTATTCGCCTGCATTCTAAGAGGAATATTTTCGCTGTATGGTACTTAAAGCAATTATTTCTAAGAAGAATAGTTAGTCTCAAATAATACAACTAAAGAGATGGAAAGACAATGTCCAGAATAATTGGGATATCAAAATGATATACGCCTACTCTTGAATTGTTAAAAGCGACAATGATGCAGCTCCAGCTGAATATAAAAGGAAAAGTGCTTTTCTGGCAAAATTATGAGTTTTTCCAAAAAATATAAAGTAATATAACCTGTTTAATATTGGTCACTTGATGCGTTCGGTCTGGCTCGAAGTGGCAAAACAAACTCTGGTGTAAGGCAAGAGGAAAATGGAAATGAGATAAGCATAGATGACAGGCTGTAACATTCTTACATAAATCGCCTTATCAATATGTAATATATCGAAAAAAAAATAGTGAATTATAGAGTAGAAAGGTTTATTGCTTATATTTTTGCATCTCATCGGATCTATACGGATAGGGAAGGCCAAAGATCTCGAACAGTGGGGAATATTTATTTTGAGCAGAAATTGGAGTGTTGTAAAGTAACTGATATTCAAGAGATATTTTGCGACCATCATTTCAAAAGCTTAGAATTTTGTGAATTCATGAGGGAAAATAGGAATTTTTTCAAACCATTGACAAATCATAAGACGCCACAATACTCGAATAGGTCGGTATTGGTCTAAGAAAAATAAGCACTTGAGTATTCCTGTAAGTAGACAGTTAAATATTTGGGGTGGTATTATACGAAATTCATTCTTCCGGACATTTATCTTAAACAAAAACCAAGCTACCGGCAAATGTTTAATGTAAGGGTTAAAAATATAAAATGTTTAATTGTTAATATGCTTCTAAAACAAACAATTCCAAATATTTAGGCACTGAACATCAATTATGTAAATGCGTTGTTTTTTAGAATTCTTTTCACCAAAACGGTTAATATGTTTTATACACTTTTTACGATTATTTTGTTAAGAATCCTTGTTTTATTTTTCTTCAGCTGTTTGTTTAAGGAAGTCAATGTAAAATAAATGCAATTATTCTCATGTTATTTTTTAAGTGTATAGAAACGATTATTATTGGTAAAATAATAAGTAAATCATCACAGTTGTCGTTTTGAATCCGAAATGATACTGCTTTATGCAGGTCCATTGACCTGGGATCCGACCACATCCGAAAAATAAATTATTGTTACCAGAATTTTGTACTAGTTTTGTACCTTTTTGTAGCGCCAAAAATTTGTTTGTACCACAACCCAAAAACCACGACCACCTTTATAATCGAATCTGATTATGCCATATTTTTCTGCTATTTTTGTACCTTTTTGTACTATAAGTTTTAATATTTGTACAATTTTATTTTCTAAGAAAAACGATATTGCAAGTCGGATCCAAGGTCAACGTGAAAATCACGACCACTTTAAAAATCAAATTTGATTATAACAAATTTTAGTACTATTTTTCTACCTTTTTGTACCATCAATCAAAAATTTTGTACCACCATTCCAACTATGAAAAGCAATATTTTAATCCTTTCGAAACTCAAGTCAATGTATCAAACCCAAGTACATATCTGCATCAAAAATGAGATCTGACCATACCATAATTTTGTACTATTTTTGTACCCTTTTTTAATAACAATTAAAAATTTTGTACCACCACCACAATTAAGAAAAAACATATTTTACATATTTCGGATCACAAGTCAACGTGACAAAAACAAGTACATATCTACATCAAAAATGATATCTGACTATACTATAATTTTGTACTATTTTTGAACTTTTTTTATTATTAATTAAAAATTTTGTACCACCAACCCAACTAAGCAAAGCAATATTTTAAAATTTTCGGATTCCAAGTCATCGTCAGAAAGAAGTATATATCTGCTTCAAAAATAAAATTTAAATATGCCATAATTTTGTACTATTTTTGTACCCTTTTTAATTATCATTTAAAAATTTTGTACCACCACGCCAACTAAGAAAAAAAAAATATTTTATATTTTTCGGATCCCAAGTAAACGTGACATACTTAAGGACGTATCTATATTAAGAATAAAATCTAATCTTACCATAATATTGCACCATTTTTGTACCCTTTTGTACCATCAATTAAAAGTTTTGTAACACCACCCCAAATAAGAAAAAAAATATTTTAAATTTTTCGGATCCCAAGTCCATGTAGCAAACAGAAGTACATACCCACATCAAAAATGAAATCTGATCATACCATAATGTACCTATTTTTACCATCAGTTAAAATTGATGGTAAAAATTATACAAAATATGGTGTAGTCAGATTTTATTCTTAATACAGATAATAGATATGTACTTAAATTTGTCACGTTGACTTGCGATCCGAAATATGTAAAGTTTTTTTTTTCTTAGTTGTGGTGGTGGTACAAAATTTTTGAATAATGGCTAAAAAGAAAGATTTCATTTTTGATGTAGATATGTACTTCGGTTTGTCACGTGGACTTGGGATCCGAAAAATTTTAAATATTTTTTTTCTTATTTGGGGTGCTGGTACAAAATTTTTAATTGACGGTACAAAAGGGTACAAAACTGGTACAATATTATGGTATGATCAGATTTTATTCTTGATGTAGATATTCCTTAAGTTTGTCACGTTGACTTGGGATACGAAAAATATAAAATTTTTTTTTTCTTAGTTGGGGTGGTGGTACAAAATTTTTAATTAATAATAAAAAAGGGTACAAAAATAGTACACAACTATAGTATAGTCAGATATCATTTTTGATGTAGATATGTACTTGTTTTTGTCACGTTGGCTTGAGATCCGAAATATGTAAAATATTTTTTTTATTAATTGTGGTGGTGGTACGAAATTTTTAATCGATAGTAAAAATGATTACAAAAATAGTACAAAATTGTGGTTTAGTCAGATCTCACTTTTGATGCAGATATGTATTTGAGTTTTATACGTTGACTTGAATTTCGAAAAATTTAAAATATTTTTTTTAGTTTTGGTGGTGGTACAAAATTTTTAATTAATGGTAGAAATAAGTACAAAAATGATACAATATTATGGTATGGTCAGATTTTATTTTTGATGCACATATGTACTTGAGTTTTTTACGTTGACTTGGATTTCGAAAAATTTAAAATATTTTTTTTCTTAGTTTTGGTGGTGGTACAACATCTTTAATTGATGGTATGAATAGGTACAAAAATGGTACAATATTATGGTATAGTCAGATTTCATTTCTGATGTAGATATGTACTTCAGTTTTCTACATGAACTTGGGATCCGAAAAATTTAAAATATTTTTTTTCCTTTTTGGGGTGGTGGTACAAAACTTTTAATTGATACAAAAGGGTACAAAAATGGTACCATATTAAGGTATGGTCAGATCTCATTTTTGGTGCAGATATGTACTTGAGTTTGATACATTGACTTGAGTTCCGAAAGATTTAAAATATTGTTTTTCCTAGTTGGGGTGGTGGTACAAAATTTTTGATTGATGGTACAAAAAGGTACAAAAATAGTACAAAAATTTGGTATAATCAAATTTGATGTTTAAAGTGGTCGTGATTTTCACGTTGACCTGGGATCCGTCTTGCAATGTCGTTTTTCTTGGAAACTAAAAGGGTACAAAAATTAAAACTTATGGTACAAAAAGGTACAAAAACAGCACAAAAATATCGCATAATCAGATTCGATTATGACGGTGGTCGTGATTTTCACGTTGACCTAGGATCCCAATTGTAAATTGCCATTTTCTGTTTTTGGATTGTGGTATAAAAATTTTTATTAGGGGTACAAAAAGGTACAAAATTAGTACAAAGTTCTGGTAACAATAATTTATTTTTCGGATGTGGTCGCTTTATGCGTGCCTGCATGAGGGCACGGTTTTAATGCGATGAGGTAAACCGTCAAACGTCTATTATAATCATCTTTCTGTTCCTTACGGAATTCTAAAAATTATTTTGCTTTTTACACGTTAAGCAGATCAAACGGACGAACTAGCCAATATTGTATGTTTTGCTGGGGTATTTGTTGTCTTATTTACTTTTTCCAGTAATATACAAAATGTAATGTAGGTACTTATTTTTGATAGTGCCTTGATTTTTGTTCAAAAACTTTCCGTGATAAAGATAGGAATAGCTACAAGACTTAATTTTTATGTTTCACTTCATTAAAACACGACATTAATCGCAATAGGAATGATTATTTGTTATTTTATTCACCGTGCTTTATTCTGAATAACAGTAATTAATCAAAATTAATACACTAATGCCTTTGAAAACTGTCACATAAAAAGTGGGTGTTCTCAGGCTGTCAATTTTATACTTAATTTAAAATCATCTAACACAGAAGACATCGTAGTCAGCTGACAGGATGTACATAAAATGAGTTTATACTCGTGTTCCTTTTTATTTTAGCGCTCATTTTACTAATTACTTTTCGTATATTTATAAGTAGCCAAGTTTAAGCTTTAAAGCTGAAAGCTATTTCTAATTAACTTTCGTGAAAGCAAACTTAACTTTAATAGAAATCCAAACTAGCACGTACTGAAGAAGTTATTCTTTTATAGTTGATTCGTAATTTTTTCATCCGCCATTTGATCGAGTGTTCCCAAGTTTAGCTGCTAGGGATCCAAACAGATGTAGAGGTTTTATGACCACTAAATGCCGACCCTTTTGGATTATATTCAAGGAAAACTCACTTTACTTTCCCCAATGGATTCGTAAAACTTTGATCGAAAACTGCGTAATGCATCCCGTCGCGAATTTTCATAAAAACTCGCCCCGAAAACTGCACACCAGAGCGTAAGACGATAAAATCTACTAACTGCACTTGTTGCAAAGTTCCATTTTGGTGTGAAAACTGAATTACTTGTTCGTTTAAAAATTATTAGTTTTCCACAATTTCAATGTTCAACTCACAATCTCCTTACTCATCTCGTTTAGCACCAATTCATAAATTCTATTTAACAACAAACACAAGAAAATAAACTATGAAACCTTGACAGTGTCTTGAAAAATCTTGAATTTTTCGAACCGGTTTCCTTAACAACATTGATAGAACATTAGCAGTTTATTTGGAATTTGGTGTAATGGTAACCAGTGATAACATTTTTCAACACAAATACGTCAGAGGGACTGTGTTGAAGGTACGTACATATGTCTAGTATGTAGAGGTCTCTATTCAACAGATTGTAGGCTACTGTGACCGTAATCTTTACAACTTTCTCAAAGGCTTCAATAATTTTTTTTAATTATTACTAGCATATAGAGATGTGGTATTTTTGCCTTGTGTATGACCATAATAAATATTTACTGAAATGATATCTGCGTAATTGTATAAAAAAGACTACCATGTTCTTCTTAAAAGAACTTTCCTAGACATGTATAATGTTATGACTACATTTTATGGATGTAGATACATCAGTAAACTTCAAATTCGTATTAAAAATAAAGTGATTATCTAGTGAAATTCGTATAAATTACAGATGACAAGAAATAAATCAAAAGAACGCTAAATCTTTTAAAGGCTCATTCTGTCTATTTTTTTGTTCTACTGTTTTTACTCATAATGAACATAATTATTTTATAATGAATATTTAAAAAAACACGCAAAAATAGAATCTGATTAAACAATAGAATCTGTTATTGAATAAATGGGGTTTTTATAATAAATTTATAAGACATTGCTGCCTAAATTGGTAACACCCTTTTATATGGAATGATATATCTGTTTATTTCGCTATATATAATATTATTGCGCGTTATCGGTTCGAAAATTAAAACTTAATGAATTGTAAATATTTTATTTTAAACTTATTTCGGAACACTACAATTACAATTCACTTAACTATCAGACTATCTGACTAAAAAACGGAGGGAAAGACGACCGCGTATTTATACCGTTCCGGTTTTCTAGAACAGATTCCGTACAGATACGATTATCGCTTGCGGAAACATCTGGAGGGATTATCTGCCGTATGATTCATTCTCGCGGCCGCTTCCCATTATCAAATGTTTCTAGAGAGTTCCTTACATTACACAATCACTAATACAAATTTTATAACTACATTTTGTTACAATATGAAAATTATTTTTATGAACTTTGGATACTGAATAATTTTACTAAGAAAGGGTTAAAAAAATATTAATCATCTCTGTTACACAACTAGGTCCGTCGAGAAAATACCCGATCCCGGGGGCCATTGTAAGCTTCGGGCCTCTTACGTTCTATTTATTGGGCGCGCGAGCTCTTGCGACATTCTGTTCAATCAAAACGACATAGAATTAATAAAAAAATTATCTAATTCATAATTTTCGTTTTGACAAATAAAAAAGTACAAAACACCGAGTTCTTTATTGAAAATTTCAACTTTCAAAATTTAGATTTTTTTAATACCGACTTTATTTTTAAATTTTAACTTTAAAATTTCGACATTTTTGAGAAATTTGACTTTTTTTTTTAAATTTCGCCTTTGCATAAATATTTTTGATCTTTGGACTACCTCGACTCTTTTTTAAAATATCAATCTCTTTTGAATTCTTCCACTATTTTTTTTCGAATACAGACTCTTTAAAAATTTCGACCGTTTTTGAAGAATTCGATTTTATTAAAAACATTGAAGTTGATTTTTTAAATTTCGATTATTTTCGCTATTTTCTAAATTACAACTTTTTTGAAAATTTGACTTCTTTTCAACATTTAGATTATTTTTTGAATATTTTGATTTTATTTCAAAGTTTTCAGTATTTTCAAAAACTTTTACTTTTTACAAATTTTGTTCACTTAATTTTGATTTCTTATTAAAATTTATACATTTTTAATATTCTGACTAGAAATTTTAACTGTTTTGTCAATTTGACTGTTTTAAATAGTTCAGTTACTTTTGAGAACTTGAATTTAATGAAAATTTCCTTTTTTTTCTCAGAATTTTGACTTTTCGTCTTTTTTCTCTTTTTCATTATTTAATCATTTTCCATTTATTTTCATCTTTTAGATTTTTTACAGGAAAATTTGGACTTTTTTAAAGACCAACTTTATTTAGTGTGTAAATTGAAATTTTCCAATTTATTTTTAAAATTTCCACATTTACCAAGGTTTGATCTGTTTTGAAAATTTTAAGCTTTGCAACTTATTATTTTAATTAAAAAAAAAAATTACGCAAAATTTCGACTTTTTCTAAAAATTTCGACCCTTTAAAATCTCATTTTTTTTGGTATAAATTCGATTATTTTAAAATATTTATTTTTAAAAACTTCGAACATTGTTCAAAATTTTGACTATTTCTAAAAGTTTTGACTTTCTTGGAAATTTGGATTTTTTTCAAAAATTTTGATTTATTTGTGAAATCTTCACCTTTAAACATATAAATAAATCTAACTCTTTTTTTAAATTCTACTTTGCTTCTGAAAGCTTCGACTTTTCATCAAAATTTCCATTTTTCGTTCAGGTTTTAACTTTTTTCGAAATTTCAACCTTCTTTCAAAATTTACGCTCTGAAAAACTTCGCCTATTTTTTTTTTAAATTCTGACTTTTTCTAGAATTTTGGAATATTTATAAATTCGACTTTATAAAAGTTCGCAGTCTCTTAAAGATTTAGAACATTTTTTATGAATATGACGTTTTAAATTGCGAATTTAAAGCTGGTATTTTAAACATGGAATTTTGAGAATAAGAGTAATTTAGAGTAAAAATTTAAGGTTACATAAAACAACCTGATTTTTAGCACTAAAATTTATAATGTTTGTAATTCACGAACTGCTAACATGGCAGTTCATCGGGACTCCACCAATTCCGAATCCTGGGGCATTTGCCCCTTTGGTCTCCTCTCCTGACGAGCTTGTACATAACTAACTGAAAGATCTTTGCATATCGGTAAGTCATTTATCGGCATTGAATTATACTGTGCATGTGTAAAATCCTTTTCACTACGGGTATAAAACCGTGCCTTGAATGAAGCAAACTAGTACAATAGCAGTCGATCCTGGACCTTTTTAATCTCGAAAGATCTAACAAAGATTCAAAGAATCTGGGACGTCTTGAGTAGGAGGCTGTTGACACAGTCTCGCAGATCTTACATCGTAAACTATTTAAAAATCTAATATAGAACATAAAAGGCATCCTGAACAACCATACTTTCTTCTACGAATGAAAGAAGTCTCTTGCCTTCATACTTCTTTACTTCACATTATTGCGGAACTAGTAATTCATAACTAGATCAAAACAGTCTGTTATGTTTTAACAACTGCCCAAATAAAATGAAGCATATAAAGTACCTCTAATAAAACCTGGAAATGCTTCTTATCTTTATTCGTGACGTCGCTAGTAGATGGTCCTTCTTTTCAGATGTTTTACGAGATTAAGCGCTATTTCAACAAAATTACTTCCTCTTTTCATGAAAACAACGAGTCGTACTAGGTCAATGTGGGATTAAATATGACAACAACGGGCTGTTAAAGGGCCTGAAGTCGTAAGATTTTCACCATGAATGTGCTTTCATTGTTCGAAGCACCTACAATTTTTATTGCCCCCAAAGAGATAAGGCGTTCCGAGTTGTAAAATATCGCGTACAAAAACTTAAAGAGAAATTCGACTTTAAACTGCGATTACTGGTAAAATAGTGCACTTTAATATTACATTCGTAAAAGGTCATCAAAATGAAATATGGCCAATAACTTCAGTTGGCTTGGAATGAGACAGTGACGAATGCCGCTTCGGTAGCTCCAAGCTATCAAATTGCGCACACAACCTAGAATGAGTTTGAATTTCATTAACCCTTTCTTATGCTTTAAATATTTTGATTTCTACATCCAGGGCCGGATTTAGACTTGATAAGCCCCAAGCAATTTGAGATTTGGGGCCAGTGTTGCCAAGTAAATATTAAATTTATGACTTTGTAGGGAACTTTTTAACAGACAATATGAAAAACTGACATCTCTAGTTGTCTATGAAAACAAAAAAAATATTCATAACTATTAAATTTTATTAACGATTAAAAAGCAACAGATACTAAAAATTCCACAATGTTTCGATAAATATTTGCTAACACCGGACCAGGTTTCGCATTACTGCATCTTCGGGGGTTATACCATATTACATATTTGTAATAACACTAAAAAACTTAATTTCTTGGAAGCCATAGAAATTCACAAATATTTATAATCTAGTCAATTTACACTCATGAACGAGCAGCTTGATCATCTGAACACACCTCTAATTGAAGCTTTGGACGAGAATTCGGATTAGACGCAACATTCGTAGGAGTCTGTGATCCATGGAGCTTGTTAGCATAACAACGGCTAAACAAATTGCTGGTATAACCGCCGATGATGCAGTGGTGTGGTGTTAGCAAATATTTATCGAAACATTGTGGATTTTTTAATATCTATAGCTTTTTATCATTAATAAAGTTTAATAATTATGAATATTAAAGAATTCCACGAAGTAAGGGTTGGAAATATGTCAATTATTAAATATATATATATATATATACTTCAGTAAACGAACAACTGATGTTTACCTCACTTTTGTAATGGTTATCGGTTATCGGAAACTAGTTTAAAACACTTGTACCCATTTGTTTCTAAGATCTACCGACTTGTTCGATATTTCACATTAACTTGTGTCTGCATTCGTTATTAGTATCGGTTCGTCTAAATAAGGGCGAATACAAGGAATCAAGGAATGCAAAAATGTAAACAAAAACATTTCTGCCTGAGTTATGGCTAGGGATATCTTACATGTTAATAAGGCTCTCTCTCCCTTTCTTTCTTTCTTTCTTTCTCTCTCTCTCTCTCTCTCTCTCTCTCTCTCTCTCTCTCTTTCTCTCAGATGTAAGGACAAAATCAAATTTTTCATTTCTCTCTTAATTGTTTTGCTGATATTATTATGTTAGTAGAAAACACGGCATTTTGAATTAGTATTGTTTTCAATAAAATTAATATCTCTCTATGTCTATTCAAAATAATTTGGGCATTGTAAACAACCGTTTATTACAAAAATATCAAACTAACATTTGAAAAGACAAAGTAAAATCTATACATTTAACCATCCATGTAAATTTTTTCTGCAAAATATTTGATTGATGAGGTAAAAATAAATTTGATTAACGACTTTTGCTATATTATTTATTTAAAGACAGCTTGTAAAAAATGTATAATTTACTGATTTAATTATGATGGATCAAAATTCATTCACGAAAATTCAGACCTCAGTGAAAATTTTTGTAATACATTAAGCCCTCTGTAAAATTTTCGAATTTTTTTATTTCAATTTACAAAAAAAACTGAAATTTTCAATTTTAAAATTTTTTTATAGATTCAAACGGAATTTTTATAAAAAAGTTCAAATATAGAGATAAACCCAAAATATACAACAATGAAATTTAAGCTTTAACACAAAAATTTAAAAAAAAAAAGATAAAATATAAAACCTAAACCTAAAATTTATAAAAATATTCCGAAGTTTTCTAGTTTAAAAATTTTATAACTTCAAAATTTTGAGATCCTTCTTTGATAATTTAATTTTTTATGTTTTCGCTATAACAATGGATTTTTTAATTTTGATTTTAAACTATCAAAATTTTGAATTTTTCATGTTAAAACATGAAAATAAAAAAATGAAGACCAAAATCTGGAGTTTGAATTCGATTTTGGACATAATTCGAAATTTATATAATTGTGAAATATTGTCTTAGAATCCCAATAGTCTGTTTTTCATCTGGAAATGTCGCTTAAAATTTAAAACATCAAAATTTTTAGAAAAGCTCCACTTTTTGAGAGAGTTTTTGTTAATCGGTTTAGCTTTTTTTCGGAAGTTTTTACCGCAAAACTTGCAATATTTTATATTTTTTCTAAAAATGGTGTCTTCCTTTTATCGAAAATTAAACTAATTTCTAAATTTCGACTTTTTTGAATCAGAATTCCTGGTTTAAACCCGAAATTAAAGAAGCTGAAAATTTGAAATTCAAATTTGCAATATTGATAAGATTTCGAATATTCGACCCAAAATAAATATAATAATGACAACAAATAAACTCGGATTCTGACATTAAAATTCAAGTGTCAAAATTATTCATGACAAAGCAAATTTTGAGGGAAACAGTAAAAAATTGTAAAACAAATTTGAAATTAACTTCTAATCTCAAATCTTCGAGGAAAAGTAAGAATTTATATTTTAAAGCCGTAAGAAAAAAATTACACTTTTCAGATTAAGGTCAACATTTGTGTGCGAAAAGTAAAATGTTTGAAAGAAAATAACTTTTAGAGTTTTAAACTCAAAAAATCTGAAAAATAATTTACATTTTCCAAAGTCTACACACTGAGAAAAGAACGTCGAAATAAAAAGATCGAAATGTTATTAAACATTTATACA
The DNA here is from genome assembly GCA_028583605.1 of Dastarcus helophoroides. NCBI lineage: Eukaryota > Metazoa > Arthropoda > Insecta > Coleoptera > Bothrideridae > Dastarcus > Dastarcus helophoroides. The sequence goes on along the minus strand of CM053328.1, from coordinate 23,742,818 downwards.
TTGGAAGTTTGGATGTGGAATTTTCTGAAAAAGTTACCATTTCATGTTTAACCTTCAAAGTTTGAACCTATTTTCAAAATTTGGCTTTAAACAATGTCAGAATATTGTAGGGGAAAGTGAGGTATTGTGGACCACGCAGAGTCATATTTTTTTCCCAAGTAATGGTTAACATTTGCAAATAAGTGTCATCAGTTCACCTCATATATTTAAGTATACGGTTTACCTCCTGTTAACGTAATTGTATCCTTTCAGTACTCGACTTGTGCACACGCACTGTTACCTCGCTTCGATAGCAAATAGAAATATGATACTTCCAGCTTTTTCTTTTTCACTTTGTTTCATTTAACTTGACAACTCAGGTAAATATGTTCATAATATTTACGAAACCTTAAGCCTTCGGTGTGTGCTCTAAGAGAATTTTGATATTCTGTTAAAGGAAGGAACATTTTTGTAATTGTCACTAAAATTGCCATCGTTTTTGGCATATGTAACACTACTTACGAGTATTTAAAATTTATGTACTTAGAAACGTAAGGCTACAATAAATATTTTATTAACAGTTTTCCAATTTGATTCATAAACAGTTGCCTAAATTGAAACTCAAATTAGGAAACTTTTGTCTGCTTTACGAGCCTCCAAGTGGTCTGGTCTTTTTTGCAAATGTCAAAAGGATGAAATTAAGGAAAATGGCCGGCGTCAGATTTGGAACTAGCGCTAATAGCGTACAATGAGCGGAAAAAGATCTAAATAAATGCAGAAACGATTATGGAATACTTTAATCGACGTTACTTCGCCATATTCGAGAGTCAAACAAGGTGACCCAAGGTTCTATTAAATTATTAGACAGGAACCCCATTTTCAATATTACTTTGGCAAAATTGTTTCGAACCATATTATTAAACTCTCAGAATCTCTTTTCCGACTCACTATAAAAGATGTTCCAAGTCTTACTTAGATGCTCTGTTACTGGCACGAGAAAATGGAATTGTTATGGTGCAGGTCCAGGTCATACGATACATCGTCTGCAACACTTGATTGTTCTTTTTTTAAACCAATGGAGGTGTATTACACCCAAGCATTGAAAAAATGGTTAATGACTAATCTTGGACAGAGAGTGTAACAGTAGCAAGTGGCTTCATTATTAAATGAAGTTTATGGAAAGGCGGCAACGGCAGAAAATGCCATTAATGGATTTAGGGCATCTGGAGTATTGCCAGTAGATAGATATGTTTTTCAAGATTCGGATTTTGCTGGATCCGTAGTTCTTAAGCCTGAACCAAATAAAGTTCAAAATAATGGCTTTAGTCCCAACGGTGATATTCCATCAGCACTTAAAAAAAATTCAAAACAGAAATTGTTCAACACCTCTCCGTATGGATGTTGCCAAAACCTCATCAGAAACCCGAGCATCAATATTTTCCGCCAGCTTATTGCAAATTGTCTCATTATCTAAATGGGTCGAAGCTGCATCTTTACAAAAATGCAGCAAAAACTTTGGTAGTCAGAAAGCAGCAGAATTCACTAGTAGTCCTTATAAAAGTTTGAGAAAAAAAAATCGGACTAAAGTAGCAACGTTGATATTGTAAGGAATGTGAAAAGAAAGAAGTTTAGGATATCATTCGATGTGTGAAGTGCAAATTGTGGTTTCATTGCAAATGCGTAAAGTGAGTTTGTTCAAGAAGTTTATTTGTCAGACATGTGTGTAACACTCGTTGATTTTTAGTTTATTTTTGTTTTTCAATGCTTTTTTTTTTTATTTATCCTTAACATGTATGTGTATTGTTTGAAGGTTTGTACCTTTCTCTGTTTTTTCTATTTTTAACTTAAAATTTAACTGTCTTTCGAAAGTACTTAAGCATAATTTTTATAGGTAGTTTCAATTTGGGGAACCAGTGGTTTAAATTTGGCAACTAGTTTCTTGTATTGAACCATTTGCAACCCTTCAAAAATTTTTTTTTACTTCGAAAGAATTACATTCCGATGGTTTATAAGGCTGCAGTATATTTCCAAAAGTGTAGTTCAAATGTCAACGGCATATAAAATATTACAATCATACATTTACAAAACTACATGCATTGTTCTAAAAAATGGTTCAGTTTGGGGCACTTTACCTTAAGTATACAATGTTGAGAAGAGAATTTCGATTACATTTAAAAAAACCGAACATAATTATAATTTTGAATATTCTAAAAATGAATCAGTCATATTGTTTCGCCTCGAAGACACCACAGAAGAAACGACAGTCTTCAATAGATTGTGATATGGAAGAAGACATTGATTTTAGCATAATTTGTAAAAAATACGCCAAAAGAGATAAATACTCAAAATATCATGCACTACAACAAGTGTGATCGGGTATTTTAGTGGAAATTTTTAGCCAAAATGAAAATGGGGTCCACAATAACCCAGTGTCCTCTATTTTCTTCACCAAATTTTAACTTTAATATTAATTTGTAGAAGTCAAAGTTAAGTTAAAGTTTAGAGACAAAATTGCCATTTAAATACGAAATATCATTTCATATGTTCTAAAATTAGATTTTAATTTTGGAAAAAAAATTGAAAATATAAATTTCGAATTTAAGCTGATAATTTGAGAATTAGAATAAATTTTTTCTTGAAATTTTGGGTTTTAGAAAGGAATAACTGAAATGAAAGTAAAAACCATTTCGTTTTTGAAGTCGAAGAAATTACGAAAGAAAGTAATTTGGTAAATTTCTAGTTTAAATATCGGTCATTACTTTATAGGTTTTAAAACTCGCATTTTTATATTGTTTCAAAAATTTAATTTGAAAATTAAAATTTCGCGAAGAAGATGGAGATTTCTAGAGGAAAATGTAAAATTTTAGGAAATTGAATCCTGTAAACAATTTTTTCTAAAAATTTTCTAGTTTAGAGTCGACTTTTGCATGAATCGATATGTGGGGATTGAACTAGGGAAACAAAAACCTTAGGTATTTCCAAAGGAATTTTTTTTCGAACTTTTGATAGTTACGTTGAAGTGCAAAAGAAATATTTTTTAATTATTACTATTTCTCTTCATATTTCGACTTTCAAAAATTACATTTTAAACTCGAAATTTAAAAAAAAACTTGAATCTTGATATTAAAACCGAAAATCTGAGAAAATTGGAACTTTGTAGTTGCGAAATGTTAACTTTAAGGCCAAAGTGAAAATTTCCGAAAAAATCGAAAATGCAGTTTTTAAGAAAAGATCGTCATTTCCAAGAACATTGACATTTCGAATTTAAAGGTAAAATTCCAAAATCCTCATTTATTTCTGATCAAAAGGTTTTCCCTAAGAGTAGTAATTAACTGATATTACTAAATAAATGGATGGTTTATTTAACGTTTATAAAATATTAACTCTATTTGAGTTTTAAAACAAAACACTCCGAAATCCATAGAACGCTAAAATTGTCATGAATTGATGAATTATTAAAAACAAAAATTCTGTAGTTGTATGTAGAAGAAGGCGACATGTGATTCAAGTAAACTTATATTTGTTTGTTTGTTACAATAAATTAGTTGGAACTAAATTTCAATAAATCACAATTGTCCTCATTTCCCGAAACGGAATTATTCCGAAGATGGATTGTAAGAAAACTTATTCCTTCGATAATTTATCATCATATGAGTTTTTCTTTAGCCATGGAGCCCTAGCATATCGATTTAGGTAGATATCAGAAGCACGAAGAAAATAATTAATGATCGTCGGCAAAGTACGATAAATTACGACACAAAAGCAGCAAAATTGGAAACTGAAGTCGACAATGGCAGATATCTCCTGCTACTTATCGAACAGAAGGAAAAAAGTCTTTCACTTCGATGATGTTAAGTCCGGCATTGGATAGAAGCCAAGCAGATTGTTTTTGCGGGGAATTTTTATTCCGGGGTGAATACCAAAATTAGAAGAAAGTGTATTCTCGTTGTTCACGTAGATTAGGTTTTTAATAGTCTTTTAATGAATCAGGACTAATCGTAGAGATGCGGCTACAGAAAATTGAAAGTTGGGAGATCCTTGAATGCTCAAGAGGTAAGGATAGCGAAAAGTGAAATTTGAGAGATCTTCACATATATCTATAGGATGTACCAGTTATTATTTTTAATTAATTAATCACCACGTATTCGGAAACTCCAATAGAGGAAGAAAGCAGAATTAATATAGGGTTAAATAAATCCATAACTTTTGGTAATATTAGGTTTTTTGTTGACAACAAATTCTCTGAAAATTAGGCACAGAACATTTAAACACTGAAGCGAAACAATGTTGCCACATCAAGAACATTATAACATCATATTAAAAAAAGTAAAAAAAACCAAGATCTATATCTAACATTATGCAGGTAGTTGTAGGTTGCAGTAGTTGTAGTTGTTTAAATCTGGCGATCTTGCACTTATGCAGAATTAGATGAATTTGTGTAATGCGAGGTCACCTAAACTGAATGACAGTTTGAAAAGGGGTTTAATAAATGTTTTCGAAACTTTTTCTGGGTAAATATACATATACATACATTTCTCATCACATTTTTGCTGTTTCACTCATTATTCTTTATTTTCTCTTAAAATTAATGATATTATGACCAAGACACCCTGTATACGTATTATTACTTTCAGATACCCATGACCCCAGAGGCTCATCGCATAACTTTCCGGTGATTGTACGTTTAATAGCTATGGTTATTTACTTAAAACTCTTAAATCTAACAATCATCTGTTGTCATTTGGTCAAAAAATCGTCTATTTAAAACGTATCATTATGGGTTATCACCTAATTTAGATGCAAGGCGTTTAGATCACACAACGTATGCAAATGTGGAAGTCGGAATAGACATGTTTAGTAGGGCCAGACCAAACCACCAATTGCTAACTCAAGTAAAAAGCTCGTGCGATGTGCTCGGCATATTTGACCACTGCGCTAGCCGACTGGTCGTTCCTTTTAGGCCCTCGAGACATTTTGGCCTCGATCTAACCTAGCATTGCACTCATTTTGCACTTTGTACTCTGCACAAAGTTGAGAATGCACCAGTAAGTTTAGGCGGCCTCAAGCTAGTTGCATATTTGAACAGAAATGGAGGAATAAAATGATTTTTATTTAATGTGGTACGCTGCTGGGTCTTTGTAATACATTTTTCTAATGAAAAACATACACATGTAGCAATTACATGTACGTATATTTTTGCAGTTGCAGATACATTTTCATTAAAAAGCATCTTGCTTGCGGTTATGAAAAGAATAAATACGTTTTATCTCTGATATTATGCCATCAAAGGAGGAATAAAGTTGCTAGGAAAACTGTCCAACACACTGGCCCCTGTGAAATACAAAAAGTTTCTATATCGTGTTCACAATAATATTAAAATCTTCTCCCTTATCATGTTTACAATATTTTTGATGACTAAAAAAAAGGTCATCAATTTTTTGTGGGAGGCCTAATTGGTAGGGGCAGTTTAAATCTGTTCCTGCATACCATCATTATTATTTATAAGGGAAATCCATCAGGTTATTTCAGTTATAATGTGATTAACTTTAAAATGAGATTGAGAAAAATGAGTACGATACGTATTCCTTCTATACTATTTTTGTAGTAGTACGAGATGTAGGAACCAAAGTATTTTTTTCAGGTAAAGAAGTATTTCAAGAGGTAAAACAATATTTCAAGATCCATACTACTACACAAAATGGAACATGTGTCTATAAAGCACAGTAATCTACAGTATTTTGGATTAAAGGAGTTTTCAGTAGATGAAAATTGATGCTTGGTGGTGCAATCTGTAAAATTTCAAGGCAGCATATACGTTCGAGTAACTTGAGGTATCGGGAGGTAACCAAGGGCTCTGCTGCTAAAACAAAATGGAGGTCTAACATAAATATTTTGATTTTATCAGTTAAAAAATATAAATACATTAATGTTTTAAAATAGGGCTTGTAATACTGGTAAATCGGTAAAATATCGTGAAAGCTTTGACCTGAAAATTAATTTTTTTTACCAGTAATTCTATCAATAAAATGTTTATACTCCTAGTTTCCTTTTACAACATTAGTGTAGGGATGCAAATACTACATCGACATTTTAAAAATATCTTTTTTTGTTCATAAATATCAATATTTTAAGTTCGATTTATTATGTAAAAACATTATCGATATTTAAAAATAATCGATGTTGAATGTTTAAAGCTGTTATTAAAGTCAAAATTTTGGGAGGATTACCAAACTTTCCATTTAAAAGTTGAAATTTTGCTATACACTCAGAATGTAATGTTTAAAGCTGAATTTTTGAGATTAAATGGAAAATTTCAGTTCTAAATTATAAATTTCCAGTTTTTCTTCAAAAACAGGAAATTCTAAGAAAAAATGCGAAATTTCGAAAAATATTAGAAATCAACAGGGAAAAAATGGAAAGATTTCATGATTAAGCCCCAAGTTTTAAGAAAAACTCCAACTTAATAAAAAAGATAGAGTATTGAAATTTCGTGGAAAACATAGAAATTTGGAATATATTAATGCAGTTTAGGTTGTATTCTATTTGCATAAAAATTTAAAGCAAACAGTTTTAGAATTAAAACCAAAATTTAAGAAGGAAAATAAAATTTTGAATTTAAAGTCGGCATTTTAGCAAAATGAAATTAAACCCAAATACTGGAGAAAAAAGGAGTTAAAATTTTGAGGAAAATCTTTAAAATTATAAACTAAAAGCTGAAGTTGAAATTAGAGAATATTTTTCAAATTAGCTTCGGAATTTTGATTAAAAGTCTATGTATATCCTGGCGAAAGAAATTCGTTTTAGAAAATAAATTCGAAAAAATTAGAGAGGTTAAAATTAAGAGCATTAACTGAAAATTTTAAAATCAGTTTAAATTTCGAGTTTTTAATTGAAATTTCGATTTCGAAGTTGAAATTTTAAGGGTACATTTTTAAGGTTGAACAAAAGGAACAATGTTAAGTTTAATTCGGAAAGTTGAAAAAAATATAAAGTTTCAATTAAAAGCTCTAAATTTATTTAAAAAATTTCGAATTTTCGAGTTCCAAAATTTTAAAATCAAAAACGAACTTACGAGAAATACATCAAATTTCGTAAAATTTATTAAAAAATTAAACGTTAACACCAAATCACGAATGTAAAAGCATAATAGGATTGAAATCAATATTTGGAAAAAAACAGGAAAATCCTACACTTCTAGATTTCAATTGACATTTGGAAAAACTTAAAACTTGCAGATTTAAAATAAGAATTTTTTAGGATAATTCCAATTTTCGGAAAATAAAATCTGGAACTATATAAAAAAGAACCGTAAAATTTCAAACATCTTTCGAACTTTCGAAAAAAGGGGACACACTTTTATGGAAAGCACTGTTTATAATATTTATGCTTTGAAGGTGAATACAATTTTTGGGATGTCAATTCGGGATTGGCTGAGCCCCCTTCTGAGCCTGGGGCTCCGGTGCATTGCACCGCCTAGTCCTCCGATAGCTACGCCTTTGCTTGATGTTAAAACTTGGTTGAAAATCTAAAAGGAAATCCCTCGAGGAATAAATAATGGTACACTTGCAGGAATAGGAATTTTTGAGAGGAGAGAATTTTTGACAAATCAAAGGATAGTTTAATTCACAGTTCTTTTCCTCTCGCGAGATTTTATTGTTTTTTAATTGAGATATTACATATTTTAAATTTTTCCCTAAGTTTCTGACTTAAATTTGAAATTTTTAATGTTGACTCTAAAATCGAAATTTCGAATATATTTCTTTTTGAATTCTGCGTTCAAACTTTTCAATCTTCCATAACACTTCAATTTTACACTAAACATGTCTATAAAGAATACGATTAAGTTATCAAAATGTTAGCTGTAAATTTACAAATTACACGTTTTTCACAAAATCAAGAGTTTAAACATTTAAAATTTTTATTCATAAGTTTTAGTTTTTGCTCGAAGTTTCGACTTCTCTCAAAATATCAAAAGTAAATTTCAAATGTTTACCGTTATATCACAAGCAATTTGATTTCAAGCTCGAAATATCGAAACATTTTTTTTTACAAATTTCTAATCTTGTCAAGAAAGTTTCGACTTTTGTCATAAAATTTCCATTCTTTTAAAATTTATTACGTCAATGTTTTCTTCGATAGATGAAAAATTTTAATATAAATCCCAGAAAGATTTGAATGCAAACTTGATATTTTCATACAAAAAAGAGAAAAAGTGGAAATTTCGAGTTGAAAGTCGACATGCTTGTTAAAATTTTAAATTTAAATTAAAAATTTAAAAGTATTCATAAGACATTTTGATAATAAAGAGATTACAGAGAGATTTGAGATAATTCAAGGCCGAATTTAACAATTTCGTTAAAAAATCTTATTTTGGAGAGAAAAGTGGATAGGTGCAGATTGTTCGCTTTGAAATCTAAAATTTTGAAAAATAACAATTTCGAGAAAAATATCGAAATTTCAAGTTTAGGCCGTAAAACCAAATGCTAAGGTGTGCATTTTTGGCTTGCTAACGATTTATGATTTTATTTTGAAAGCATTATTTGCTATACTTTCTTTCAACTCATCTGGCATACTTTTTCTTCAGATATTTGTCCAGAATGGATGTGGGAAAAGTTAAATGTAAATTCGTCTGTAATTCGTATTTTGTTTTCAAAACGCCTCAGCGCTAGATTCCCGTATTAAAAAAAATAAGTATGGACTCATATGAAAAAAGATATATACTCCTATATGACTCTTTGCATCATCTAATAAACATGACTCTGGAGGAACCAAAGCTGATTTTCTAGTATGCATCGGATGAATCCAAAATAAGTTTCTTTTTCGTAGTCTTGTTTTCCAAACTACAAAGAATAATCAATTTTCATATCACACGACGCGTTTAGCTCAAAAAACTATTTACGAACATGATGTGTCTTGACTATACTATATTTTAGAGTTGGTGCAAAACGAAGCTAACAATGAACTTACGGGGGTAAATCAAATATGAACCAGAATTTCTATCATGTCGACATGAGGGCGTCGGGAGTGTGCGCATTCACTTAGACATGTTAGGTGGGGATATCACGTGATTTCCTGCAGCTCAAGCGAATTCCGTTCTCGCCGTTCGTCAGTTGTAAATACAATGAGTGAGCAAGAGGTTTATCCGCACATTGCGCAGCGCATTATTATTAAATTTCTTGCCGTTGAAGGTGTAAAGCCTGTCGAAATTCTTCGCAGACTAGAAGTACAGTTTAAGGATACTTGTTTGAAGAAACAAGTATCCTTGTTGGCACAAAACATTTTTGGAAGGACGAACTCAAGCTGAAAATGAACTCCAATGCCGTCGTCCTCGGATCAGTGTGACTGCAGACAAGATTAAGGAGTTGTTCACGTCGATTTTCTGCATAAACGTCGTACGGTTAATGCTGCCTACTACTGCCAGCTATTGGATGAAGCAAAACGTGCATATCGGCGGAAAAGGTGTGAATTTTCCGTCAGAACTGTGATTTTGCTCACTTAGCCAATCTGACACATCAAAAATTAGAGGCACCATGCGATCATCATATGTGTGGGTCACTGAAAGAAGCTCTAGGACGTGAGCGATTCCATGATGATGCTGTTGCTGAGACATTTGTGCGCAATTTATGAGATTGCATTAAAAAACTCCCAATCCGTTGGGGAAAATGCACAATAAAATCAAAAATAGTTAATAACTTTCATATATGTATCTTGTAAAAATATGTTTTATTTTGCTTTAGCACATATGAACCTATTAGAGTTATCTTTTATGATCATCTCGTTTGTGGGAAAAAACTGCCCAGAAGTAGTGTTTCACGATTTTCTTGTTCTTGTTTTATCCTTTCTTGTTATTGTCTTGTTTTTGCTGCAAGAACAAGACAAGAAATTAGAGTAAGCAAAAGACAAGACTAGAAGTTCTTTTAGCAAGAGCAAGATTTTTTGTCAAAAATTGGTAACAAGCAAGATTTCTTGCTTTTTCATTTTCTTTTAATAATAAGTGATTTCTCTAAATATGTGTTTTTTTTAAACTTTTTTAAACAAACCACCCTTGCAAGTAAAAAGTCCCGACTGCCTCAAATTTCGAAAAAAAATGAACTCAAAATTGAAAAAAATCAGTGATGAGTTTTTTTTATCCAAATAACATCAGTTTAAGTAGGTATCTCCGATTTTAAAAAATGTAATTCTTCCTAAAATTTTGAATACTCCTTCAGCAATTTTGAGTGTCTTCTAATTTTCATCTAGATATTTCGACTTTTATTCCAAGATTGTATTGTAATTTTAACCAAAACATTTTGATTTTATATTCAAAATTTCTATTTTTATTTAAGATGCATAATCTCGACGTCGTCTAAATATTTTGACTTTAATCACGAAACTTCCCTAGTAAACTGAGCTCAAAATATAAATTTATTGTTAAAACTGATTTTTAATTTCGAACTTTGGGCTCTAAATTTCAGAAAACATTTTTTGCGGAAAATAGCAAATTCATGATGTCAAAAGTAAATTTAAAATTGACTTTGAAGTGAAAAAATTAAGAAAATACGTTACAATAATTAAAAAAAGTTAATAAAAACTTGAATTTTGCCGCAAACCACTGACATTTGCAGTTTAAACTTAAAAAATCTAATTTTATAATTTTAAATATTTTTAAAACATATTTCAAAATTTTAATTTTTTTCAGAAATCTCGAGTTTTTGTACACATTTTTTTTTTATTTCGATTTTTTATCAAAATTTTGAAATCAATATTTTTGGTTTATTCTTAAAGTACAAAATATAAAATTTGAATTGAAAGGTCAAAAAATTCCACTTTGAAGTTGAAATTAATTATAAATAAAAATTAATTGTTAAGTTTAAGTATTAAATTTCTAGAAAAAAAATTAGAAACTCCAGAAAAAAATTTGTATCTACAGGATAAATCTCTAAGCACTGACTGACAGACAACGCACAGCCTAAACGGCTGGATCTAGGAAGCTTGAAAATTTCACACAAGTCTTCGCTCTAATAGGTAGGTGAGCACTTAGAGAGGATTAGAGAGGATTTTTTAGACTCTAAAGAGAGTCAAAACGGGCCACGCAATTTTTGTGCAATGAATAATAAGCACGATTGTATTTAAAGTTTCTACACGCGTTAGCTTATTATGATTTTGAATGCATTACGTTACAATATTATTCTTATTATATTATGGCCGACACAGGGTACAAGAATAAGTCATTCTTGTATGTTTAATGTTAAATGGTTTCTCGGAATTAGTAATTTTTCCAATTGTTAATAAATAAATTTTGAAATTTTCCCGAAAAAACGAAAATTCTGTCGCTGAAGCTGAAATATTGAGTAAGAACTAAAATTCTGAATCTAAACTTCCAGATTTCGCGAAAAAGGTAGATATTCCAGAAAAAAAAATAGGAAATTACAAAAAAAATATGTTTAGTTCTGAGTATTTGCTTTTTTCCTTATACAGTTTAAAAAGATTAGTTTTTAAATTGATCTTTTCCTCAAATGTTAATATTTATTTTAAAATTTGGTTTTTATTTTATAAATTTTGGGTTGATTTTCAAAAGCTCACGTCTCCAATTTTATATTTTATGCTGTCTTTACATCTTTTATAAATAAAGCAGGTTTTAAACTGATTGTGTCGCCATCAATTCTAAACCCGTTTTGTTATTCCTCATGCGCACAACAAAAAAAAACTTACTAGAACAAGATTCTTGCTAGCAAGACAAGAATCGAACCAGCAAGAAATTGGCAAGACAAGACTTCTTGTCTTGTTCAGCAAGACAAGACAAGAAGTTAGCAAGCAAGACAAGAAATCTTGCTTTGTGCATCACTACCCAAAAGAAATACACCGATGAATTGTTGTTCATGATTGAAATCATTGCCTTTAAGTAAATACTGACCCAAGGAGCGATGCGTAACGACTTTTAGTTCAACATTTTTTTCTGAGTTATTCGCCACAACTATCCAATATGAATGATGGAAATCCGAAAAAGAATGATTAACAATATTCATTCAAATTAATAAATAAACAATCATTAGCTCATTCCATTAAAATCTATGAGAGTATTCATAAAATTGTGTATGAAAACTATTTATTTAGTTGAAATCTATTCTTGGCGAACATTGGAAAATTATTTGAATTTTCGTCTTATTCCCGTTGTACTGACTGTAAATCCCAAACCCATGTAGCTAGTAGGTAAACTTCATGAATTGTTTAAGTTTGAGGGATCAAAATGCAGCCGGTCTTTAATCCAAAACGTGGAATGCGAAGGGATGAGAGACTGACTGACAAAGCATTGTTGTTTTTATTGCATCGAATGTTCGTAGTAAAGGCAGCCTTTCTATGTATGCTGCCGTCTAAAACAATGAAGTTATTGCAGTTTCAAATCAAGTTACGGGCTGCTCGTTTCTGCTCGGCTTTATCAGCTCCGTTATGTACTTAAGTTAACTTCCGCACTTTGCATCGACAACGTCGATTTTGTTAGAATTCCATATTCTTGAAATTTGCATAAATAGAGTGGCAGCAGTGCTTGGAGTTTCCTAGACGCCATTTTAAATCTTATTACAACCTTCTCGTTCGATTTATCCATCTTGAATAATAAAACAAAGTTGTGGTGGGTGCGTGAATGTCAAATGCAGTTTGGTTGAAAGCGAAATATTTGTATTCAATTGGCGAGCCCAAAATAAAACACTGACATGAAAGTGTTGAGCCCGAGGCTTATTCTTTTGCCGCTTTTGTGTGCATCATCGACAAAAACTAAGACGTTCCTTTGTTTGGCAAACGTCAATATCGGGATGTAAATTTAAAAGACAGCCTTATATCAGAAAACCTATAAAATTTCCGCTTTCATTCGATTTATTATTTACAAACTCCATATGACATTTTAAAGACGATTCGGTAAACTTCTCAATTGTTCCAATTACTGTAAGGTCATTAGTAACATATGCAAAATATAAGATGTGGGAAGCAGGCACAAAATGTCAGTTTGAAGTTATTAAAAATGGTGGTTTAGTTCCGAAGATGAATTTAAATGGCTGTTGCGAATTTGGTAGAAGCGAGGGATGAATTAGGCGTAGTAGGGATGCAGAATCATTGTACGTGTGTAGGAACATTCCTTGACACATATAACTCGCAGATTACTTCTTACAAATTAAATTAACATGAAGATTAAAGAATGAACTAAAGCAATGATTGGAGGGTACACAAGCTTGTAAATAAATAAACAATTCTTGTGGTTTAGTATAATTGAAGTGTGATTATAACTATCATAAAATAAATGACATGACAATGAAATATCTACGTATTTTAAATTCACTTTTTGTAAGGTATAAAATGGAAAGATTTACTTTCTCTGGGATTGGCCCGTGTCAAGGAACCACGAACAGTGTTCGATGTTTCGCCTGCCATCATAGGAAAATTTCTTAGAAACAAAGGAAAAACCAAATTCAAAATAGAAGAGTACGATGACTCAGTATGTCAACATACCAGAGGTTAAACCCCTCCAAAATGAAAGTAACAAAAAAAAGGAAGATCCAGTTAATATAGAATAACACTGTAACTTAGTATGTCCATCATACCAGAGGCATGCGCAAAGATAGCGGAATGGAGAAAAACTTAAGACAGAAGAGCATGGTATTTCACTATGTCAGTCACACCAGTGATGAAGACAAAAAGAGCACTATAAATTGGCACGTTAACTATATCAGAGACAAAACTCTAGCGATTAGATAAGGTAATGTGGGTTTCATGATTTCTAAAAAAGCGAAGTTGAAAGAGGAGTTAATCTGCTGGCCCTTCCAAGTACTTCATACTTAATATTAAACGATATTGATTTTTCAATTTTAAAAACGCTAATATTCCACAAAGTATATGTATTCAGATCACCTACTTTTTTTTATAGAGAATCGCATAGTATACAATTTTGGCAGGTAGATTAGATTATATATGGGTCATTTCGTGTTTCTCTTCGTCCACCTCACACCTCGACCTAAGGAGATCTTTTGTGCACACCCTGATCTATGTAGTTCCCAGATTCAAACTCTTGTCTAAGGACGCCTATCCGAGTTGGCAGTGCTTTTTGCGTGCAAGCGCATCGCACTTGCATGGCACATGTTCTGCAGTCTCAGCAGCAAAAGCGACATAGGTCTATTTCAGCAATGACCCATTTTCTTGAGGTGATACCTCATAGGTCCCGTTAAGAGGCCGGTTAGGATCCTCAATTCGGATTTGCTGAGTTCTACGTAGACCTTTGTCTTTTCAAGCGTTCCAGATACGAATCTTTTCGCCTGTCCTAGTCCTGGATATGATCTCCAGTGAAAGATTCTTGACTTTGCATCCCATTTTTTGACCTCATTGTTGATTTGACTTTAAGAAAAACCAAAAGCCCGTTCAGGTCCAAGAAATGACTATGCAGATCCTTCTCTAGCGAGTTGGCCCGCAGCTTCATTCCCTTGTATTCCTTTGTGCCCTAGCACCCACTTAAGGCTGATCCTGTTGTGTTTACTAGTTACTTTAGAGTTTGTTGACAGTTCCAAACTAGTTTGGATTTGACAAGGTAGCTGCTAAGAGCCTTTATTGCCGCTTGGCTATCGGAGTTAATGTAGATCTTTGTTCCTTTCAGGTTCCTTCGACGACACTCGTAGGCGCAGAGTTCTAAAGCAAGTATTTCAGTTTGAAAGAAGGTTGGGTCTTTTCCCAAGGCTTTAGTGAATCTATAGTTAGGGCCATAAATTCCCACTCCAGTCCCATGTGCTGCCTTTGATCCATCTGTAAACCAGATGGATATTTGTCTTTTTCTTCAGGTAGTGATTGAGCGTCAGTGTGGCTATCTAAGTCCACCTCAAAGGAATGATCAAATTCGTACTTGGGTTGCATATACTCAACCGATCTTGCTAAAATCACCGGGCTACATTCCTTGAGGATTTCCATGTGACCAGCGAAGTCTTCTTCTTTAAATTGTTTTAATTGCAGTAATCTTGAGGCTTCTTTGATCGCCTCCCTCTTCACTAAAAGGTGGAGAGGAGTTAGACCTAGCATTATCTCCATTGCTGCTGTTGGGCAGGTGTTCATTGCGCCTGTTATGCCCAGACATGCATACCTTTGAACTATGTTCAGCTGGTTTTGTGCTGCCTTTTTCGTTATCTTTGGCCACCATACTATAGAGGCGTATGTGCTTAGGGGTGTAATTATCACTCTCTATGACCAATAGATCATTTTCGGTTTCAGACCCTAGGTTTTGTTGAATAATCTGCAGCACGTCCAGAACGCTGTCGTGACTCGCTTGATTATTTTAGTCAAATGAAGATTCCAGGTGAGCTTTTGGTCTAGGACTATTCCTAGATATTTAGTCTCACTTGAGAAGTTAAGTTGAACTCCATTCATAGTGGGGGCTGTTAGATTTAGCTTCCTTCTCTTCGTGAAAGAAAATATAATTGTTTTATTTGGGTCTACACTTAACCCTTGTTTTGAACACCAGTTATTAATGGTGATCAGGGCTTTTTGCATTAAATCCGGCAGGATTTTATCGTTTTTGCCCCTGATAATAACAGTAATATCATCTGCATAACCTATTGCTTTAAAGCCCGAGTAATGCAGTATATTTAGGAGGTCACCGGCCACGATGAACCACAGCAGTGGAGATAAAACGGCTCCTTGGGTACAACCCCTTGCTGCGCTCACTGTGACTGAATCACTGCGCAAGGTTGCTTTGATCCTCCTACCATCTAACATGGAAACGATCCAGTAGATGGTAGGTTTCTCAAAACCTTTTTTGATAGCTGCTGCCTTTATGGATTCATCTGAGGTGTTTTCAAAAGCACCCTCTATGTCTATAAATCCACAAAGAGCTATTTCTTTGTTTGAGTATGCACTTTCTATCTTTTTGACAAGATTGTGTAAGGTGTGTAATTTTGCAGGTAACCCGACTTTGTACCCGACGAAAGAAAATCCACGACAAAAAATCCGCGACAACATATCAATGCATTTTTTTAATGCATTTTACTCGAAAACGGTCTGCTCTATCGAGGAAAGATAAGAGTATATTTTTTACGTAAAAATGTTTCTACGACACGAAAATAACAAAATTAGAGACAATTTTATGAAGCCTTCCCTCCTCTTTATTAAATGAAGAATCCAAAAATGAATAAAAAATATATAGTTTATATTTAAAAAAAAAACAAAAACAATGTATTTCGGTCACTCTGTATAATAAATATAGAACCTGATCACGTTATTTGTAGTCTTCCTAATGTTCTATGACTTCGGCACAAAGTTCATTTGTTTTTTCTGTTAATAATAACAAACAGAAAGTAAGTCAAAGAAACCCTCTTTTTCGTTTTTTTTTCCGAAAAATTTAAATATCTTTAAAACTATCAAATATAGCAATAAACAGGTATACACCTTATTTTTTTATATAAAACCCAAATAAAAAATAAAACATGAGAGTTGCCATTTAAAATAAAGAAGTTGATGTCTATTTCCGGTATAACCGGAAGTCGGAGGATGCTGAACATATTTTTAAAAGAAAGTTTAACCCCGATTAGCCCCATCCACAAAAATTAGTTTGTCTTGTAATAATTGCTACTCCATATAAAGGTAAACTAGTAACTAAAAAAAAAATAACCTGTATATCATTAGATCCACATGATACTCATATATTCTATTATTTATATTAAAAATTAATTTTAACTCCGTACAGTAATTGGAATTTTATTTCGTTTGTTCAATTATGCAAAACATATTAAAATTATTAATCTATTCTGGCAACTGATACTTTTTGCAAAATGCAAATTTACAAAATAAATATTACACATGTAAACTTTGTAATTATTATTATTTGTTTGTGACAATAAAAATAAAATTCAATTACCAGTATTCTCCGATACTTTATATGCAAATCAGAAAAGTTTGGGCTAGGATATAAAACATTTCAATTAAAATATGTAAATATAGTGCAGCAGAGACAGAGATTTAATTATAGTTACTTGTAAACATCCAGTTGTTTTAAATCCTTTCTAAAAGAGATTATAATAAATTTGATTTTAAGGAACTCATTTAAGTTAAAGATTTGGCTATTTTATGATGTATTAAAACATAAAAATGACGCATTGCTGTCGATAAAAAATTCGTTAAAATTTAATTCAATCGTTCCTGGCGTGAATTCTCGACAATAAATTTCGATGACAATGTTGCGACGGTTCAAAAATGCCCGTCGAACTGGCGATGTATTAATATTTCACCGTAAAATTCGCACCAAGGGCCAGCATTGACATTTGTTACGGCACATTTCATTACTATTTGTTCTGCAGCAATGTAAAACCAATTCTCCATTGTTTAATAAATGGTCGCCAACTTGCACCGGACATTATTGTTATTCCAATTCCCATCGACTTGCATTAAACATAGATTGATCGCTTTTGTCTCTGCAATTGAAAAAAAAATGACCAATAGCGCGTTGAGCTCAGACAATTAGGGCCCCGTATTAATAATCAGATATTACTATTTTATTTCTTGTTTACGTGCGAGTATGTTAACTGAAATCATATTCAGATTTTCTTGTGTGATAACTGAAAAATGAATGATTCGTCTATTTGCAAATATACCCTTTTTTATACAGTCGATCGCAACATATGGAACCGGAACTAGCGACTATCATAATTTTAACTGTTGCACCAAATTTCTCAAATAAAAAGCCTTCACATGGACATACACGCTTTATCGCGCTAAGATACACTCAGCCGCAATATCTCAACATCAGGTAGTCTGTGGTGCTAAATCTGTAATAACTCCTAAAATACAGGCTGTATCAAATTCGCTTCTTACTGTAGGGATCTTGGTAAGATACAGAATCGGTTAAATTACGGTAAAGTTGCCTAATTTGGTGACTAGTATTATGCCGTCGAGAAATCGGAAATATATCTTGCTGTTCTTGAGATTTTTCAAAAAAGTAAAATTTTGAGTTTTTGTTTTTATTTTTTCTTGGCGTTAATAGATAACTAATCGAAAAACTAAAACACTTTTTTATTGGCTTTTCTTATCCTTTACGAGATAGCCCAAAAAAGTTTTTTATTAGACGTTTCGTCTTTTCGAATTCACCATCAAGTACGTTATTTTAAATGCGGGCCTGTAATTTTATTGCATCTTTGTGTAATTTTTAAAACTCCGATTTCAATAATGTATCAAACTTTTATGAGACTAAACGTTCCGTAAATAGAGATAATCAAGAAAAAAAACCTCTTGAGATTAACGTATTTTTTTGCATTTTTGAATAATAGTAATGAACCAAAATATAATAAAATATCACAGCCGAAATGTGACAGTTATTGTTTTAACAATATTTGTTATTTGTTATTCTAAATATCCATAGTTGCTTTGTCCACCGTTATTAGTTATTATTTTTGGTGGTTGGTTATTTATGATTATGTCTGTTGTTCTTTGCCAACGCTTATTTATTCTGCCATTACTTTGTCTTCTTACCAATTAATTACATGTTTATAGGTATATATTGGTAATAATAATTATTAATTAATTATGAAAAATGAATAAAGTAACGTTAACCCGAATAAAGTGTTATTCCTTGATGATGGTTTAAAGATACGAAACTTTTAGCCACCTATGTATATCAATGAAGTCGAAGTGTCAAAAGCTACTCAAAGATGCACTAAAAATTACAGGTCCGTATTTAACGTACTTGATGATGGTAATGGTAAACGTCTAATAAAAAAACT
Organism: Dastarcus helophoroides; assembly: GCA_028583605.1. Lineage (NCBI taxonomy): Eukaryota > Metazoa > Arthropoda > Insecta > Coleoptera > Bothrideridae > Dastarcus > Dastarcus helophoroides. The sequence goes on along the minus strand of CM053328.1, from coordinate 23,724,120 downwards.
TATATCTTGTGAAGGATAAAAAGCGCCAACGAAAAAGTGTTTTTGTAAAACTGTTATTAAAAGTGACATTTTTAGTTCATTGATAAGGGAACTAAAAATTGACTTTTATAATGACACGTGACAGAAACACTTTTAACACTAGTGCGAAAAAGTTTTTTCGCACTAGTGTTAAAAGTAAATATAGCAGTGTTTCCCAAACTTTTTTTGCCCTAACCCGGTTGTTTTTAATATTTTCCCTTCGCTACCCACTAAAAGATGTTTTAATTATATCTTAATGCTGGAAAGAACTAATCATTTGTGAGTATGAAGACAATTCTGCAGCCTGGTATTTTATTTTTGTGGTCCGCTGCCGGGTTGTGACCCACTGTTTAGGAAACACTGATATATAGCAATATGCAATATAAAATAGAAAGCTGTACTGGTAAAATTAGAAAGATATTTTTTTCGGTTGAACGGACTGGTCCAACAATATTGTGTTTCCAAACATTAAAACATTCAAAATAGTTATAAATTATTTATTTATAATATTAATATTACTATTACAATCTGAACGGTTACTTATTTTAGTTTTCCTGAGAAGTAATTGCAGAGGTATTTATGCAAAGTAATCCGTGCAAAAACCAGGACGGATGTTGCTTTTAGCCTTCATAATGTAAAACAAAGATTTTTCAATATCATCCAGTGTTAATTTACAAAATTCTTGAGAGCGACAGACTCCAAATAATCCAAAAACTGACGCAACTTTTTACTGCATATTTGGTGTCTGGAGCTTCATTCAAAAAAATCTTGTACGCTGGTTTTAATACTTGCTTATATCCTAGTTTGATTTAAAAACTAGCTTTTATCATAGAAAGATTCCATAACTTAGAATTTCCTTCGGCGTAAACCAAAAATATATTTTTAGTGAAGTTATCCGCTAGATTCTTTATTTCCTACCATCATATTTTTGTCCCGATTTCTGGAGCAATAAATCTCAGTTGATGTATTTGCTGTTTCTTCAACATCAGATGGAATAATACAATTGCTTTAATTTCCAATCTTTTCTTCAAAATTCATGTTTATTAGCCATAAAATCTAGAATATTTTAGGACAGGTTCAATTGTGGTTACTAATTAACATTAAGCAACTTACAATTGTTTTACTTAGTTACACTCTATCCAATACCTGACTTGATTGTCAGATGTAAATGTCAAATATGTAATTCAACACGCAAACAATAAATCTAAAATTCAACCCTAGGGATAGCATTTTCTCTTTTAATTTAACAGTTTTACAAATAATATTGTATGATACACTTGTTAAAAGTGATTTTATTTTGTTCGTGGGGTTGCCCCACTCGCTACGCTCGTTCCGCAATACTCCCCACTCACAAAATAAAATGTCACTTTTAACACTTGTATCATAAATAACTATTTTAGATTTTCGATTAAACTACAAATACCGTAAAAAAAATAAAATCTAAAATTCAAAATTTTACATATTTTCAAAAATCTCAAGGACAGTGAGAGATATTTTCTATTTCTCAAGGGTATATTTCTGATCGTCAAATTGTGCAACTTTGCCCTAAATTAACTGAAGATGTATCTCTTACTGTTTTCTAAATCCATGTAGTAAGAAGGGAATTTGTTACAGGCTGTATACATCTAAATGAAATAATATAAAGGACAAATTTGTAAGATGTGACTCAGCCAATTGGTGTTTATTAGTTCATAAGAATTACTGCCATATAGGCGAAAAAGCCTGGAGAAGTAACCACTTATTTTTCTAAAAAATATTTCTTCTAATTAAAAAATCTAAGTTTGGAGAAATAAATCAATTAACAAGAATATTTTTAAACGTTCTACATTTTTGGGAAGATTAAATATTTCTTTTACGGTCAATATTTTATTTCAAATTTTAGGTCTTGTTTTTTTAAATTTTGATCGTTTTATAAAAATTCCTAATTTAAACCTCTTATTTTTTTTTGCTATATTTTTTAATCTCTGAGTTTAAATTTGAAATTTCGAAAAAAATTCTTTGCGATGACAAAGGTTAACATTATGAAAAAATAAAATTTCACAAAATTTCGAAACTCATCTCAAAATGTTTACTTCTTCTCTTACAGAAATTGTCTTTTTTTTGCAAAAATTCAAAAACTAGAGTTTTTAACAAAATTCCCAAGGTAAATCCGAAAAAAAATTGACATTGAAAAACATGTCCTCATTAAAAAAAACGTCTAAATTTCCAGTTCAAAATCAGAATTTTAGAAAAAGATATAAAAGATAGAAATTTTCAGAAAATAAGATTTTAAAAAACGTCAAACCTTTTAACAAAAATTGTCTTTAACACTTGACTACCTCAACAGTTTTTGGCCACATTTAGCTAAATAATTTCGTTAAAACCTTAGTTTACAACTTGGATTTTTTTCGAAAGAAATTTCCAGGACACAGTTGAAATTTTTAGAGAATGAATAAATTTTGAATCAGTTATAACTTCTAAAAAACAAATGGAATTGAAAAAAAAATTACAATATGGACCTTCAGAAAGTTTGAATTTATTTTCAAAAAGTAGAATATTTAACCTCCCAGTTTAGTTTTGTAATTTTAGAAAAACGTTTAGAATTACATATTGCAAACCAAAAGAATTCATCATTTTCAGAAAAAGTCTGACTATAAACTTTGAAGTTAATAATTAAGAAAAAAATATAAAAATTGCCAAATTTCGAGTTGGGATTTTTAGGAATAAACAAAATTATGAAAATGCAAACTTTAGCAATTAATTTTCGAAAATTTCGACTTTTTATAAAAATTTTGCAATGTTAAGCGAAACTTTAGAAGTTCTTTATGCTTTTTCCTCTAAATCCTGGGTTTGAACTTAACATTTTAAAATTTTTCCCAAGAAAACAAGTCTATGTTTTAAGAAAAAAAGAGACATTTAGAAATATCAAGTCTTTTTGGAATTTCGATATTTCTCCCAAAATTATTTACTAAAATTCAAACTTTGTTTCTCTTTTTTGAGTATTTTTGCAAGTTTTTCCTCAAAAATAGATGTAGAAGTTTTAGATTATATAAGATAAGAATTCAAAAATTTAAGATTTTTTACTGAAACTTTTAAATAAAGTCAAAAATTTGAGTAAAACAAAATTGCGAAAAAAAAAGCTTACAATTATTTAATGAGTATGTCTTACAGTTTAAATTTATCTTCCCTTTAATCTTAAAATTTATCTTTTTTCTGGACATTTAACCTTCGAGCAGGTACTTATAAATATAAAATATTTGACTATTCAGCCGAAAATTATACCTTACTAAATGACATAAATATGAGAAGTTAGCGAGTTAAAAATAAGAAATTATCGGTTTTTACTCATAAAAATACGTGATTGGTTTATTGTTGCAATTTTAAAATTGGAATACTTTTACTCGGTGAACGAATGCGATGATGGGTTTAAGTGTGATGTCACTTGTTGAGTATAACCATCCTCACAAAAATAATATACCTTTACATGATCTTTCTCCTTTTAATGCCAACTGGAAATACTATGAGTAACTTCTGTGGTGTCCGTACTGTTGTAGAGTTTCAGTATCGCACCAAATATTACGTATAATGACAGGAACTCAATATTGTATATGAAAATTGTAACACCCATACCTAACGTTCCTCTATAAATGTCGTCATTATCTATCTGTTCGAAAATGGCGACTCGCGCCAATTTAAATAGGTCAATTCTATTTTACATATTTTATTATATAAAGCGATTTTATTTAAGGGAAATAAAAATGTTCACACAATTTAAAATTAAGGGGCTAATACCCTATAATCAGCTAAACATAGATGTATTACATATTAAATCGAGAAAGAAATATTTTTTCAAAATATTAAAAAATATGTATACATGGTGGTCTATCACATAGAAAACCCTTCTTGAACATCGACTGTATACATACAGTGTGGAACAGCCAAATAAAATAAATTCCGCATCTCAATTAGTCTACAAATTTAGAAAAGATCTCGAGACACGTCAATTTTTAATTATAAAATGACATCCTCCACCGTGAAAGTTTCATCCCTAGGTGCAATTCTCTTCGTGTGACAGTTACAACCGCCACATTTTCAAACCGAAAGTAATGGCTTGTCATACCTTATTATTTTATTTAAAAGGTCTTTTTATTATCTCTTCAAAATGTCATGGATGCTTTATTTATTTCAAAAATTAACAGTAAATAAAATTATTTTCAATTTTCAACGATAAAATATAAATTTGCTATTTTGATTTAATAAAATAAAAAACAAACCATACTTAATGTGGGAGATGTTTAATAATAATAATAATAAAAAAAAATGATTTCTGACATTATTCAACATCTCTGATGTCACCGACGCAATCGCAAGCGTTATTCTTGATGGTAAGTCACCTACGTCGCGGGGTTTGGTTTTATACACTGCACTTTTTACATAACCCTATACAAAAGTTCAGAGGCGTCAGGTCTGGTGATCGTGGTGGTCATTATATTGCACCTAGTCTCCCTATCCACCGATTTGGAACTGTAAAATCGAGCTTTTGCCGGACATTGACTTGGCAGAGTGGTGCTGCTCCATCTTGCTGGAACCATATTACATAAGCTGGAACATGTGGATTATTTTGAGCTGGATATAAGTTTATCAAAGCTAGTACAATGTTGTTTTGGAGCAATACTAAATAATTATCTTCATTAAATTTCCATCAATAAAAAATGGACCAATGACATGATCTTCAATAATCTTTGACCAAACATTAACTTTTTCAAAGTTCTGTGTATGCAATTCTCTCATCCAGTGGGAATTTTCACTAGCCCAATAGCGACAGTTTTGACGATTTACATGACCGTAGAGAGTAAAAGTGGACTCATCAGAAAACAATATGTTTTCTATTTGGATAATATTATTATCTAATCTTTGCATCATTTGGTCACAAAAATGAGTTGTTCTATCAAAATCGTCTTCACTGAGCTCTTGACATGGTGTCAGTTTATAAATATGCATTTTATTTTCTTTCGGTACACGAATAATCGAAGAATAATTAACTTTCAGTGCTGCAGCTACTTGTCGATTTGAATAATGTGGATTTTCTTGAAACTCATTTATTATTTTTAATTTGGTATCATTAGTTAATGCATTGGAAAGTTTTTTTTAGCTTTCGTACAGGTCCATGTTCGTAAAAATGATTCTCGATTTTACTAATTTTACCTTGGGATAGAGGCGGTAAATTAGGAAGTTTTTGTTGAAATAGACAAGAGACTTCGCCTTGTAATCTTGCTCTATTTCCATAACCGATCATTTGCAAAGTTATTATTTTATGCATTTCGGCTAAATGACCCATATTATTATTTTCAAAATGCAAAAAGATAAGCACGATACTGACCACTGTTTAATTCTCTCACAGTTTTAGAAAGTTAGAAAGTGTTTTGGCAAAAAGTACAATTGACTATGATAAGGTCTTATTTTACAAAATCAAAAAAGGATATCGAAATTGTTTTCGATCCCTTTATGATTATCGATGACGAACGGGACGAGACGAGATTAATTATTGTAAAAAAATTCATCTAGATGATAAATTATTTTTTTTATTGTTTATTTTTCAAATAAATGTAGCAACTACGACATTTTTGAATAGCGAATGAAAAAACCTTTAAATGAGGTATATCAAGTTCCTACTTCCAATTAAAAAATTTAGGCGTTGAAACCGTAACTCGAAGGGGGTTGTATCTAGGGATGAAATTTTTGCGATGCAGGATGTCATCTCATAATCTAAAATTGACCTGTCTCGGGATTTTTCATAAATATGTACAACAACTTAGTTACTGAGTTTATTCCATTTGGCTGTTCCACACTGTATATGTATAGGAACGGCAAGTCGCACTTTGTTAATTATTGTGCAAACTGTGCATTTAATAATATTTTTAATTTTTGACTATATCTCCTTTGGTTATTAAGATATTTATTGCTAAAATGGGATATAATCCATCATCCTGCACAGATCCTCATTAAGGAAATCAGAATTAAAGTGCTTTAAAACTCAATCAATAACTAAGCGCACGTCAACAAAAAAAATGCAGCAATAAAATGGTAAGAAACGAGGAAACGGCATTAAAAAAGTGGGAATACAGCTTTAAGCATTAGGGAATCTAGCTGTGATAAGCCAGTGCCTTGCTGATGGATAAATAATATTTTATCAGTTTTTTTTCTGTTCGTGAGCAAATAAATAAGCTATTTGAATCGTAACGTTTTTTTTTTAAATTTCTTGGGGAGGTTTATTTTTCAAGTAAAACATTATAGGATCACAACCAGAAGTACGATGTAACTCTAAATATTTCCATAAAGGGTTAGCAAGTTAGCAACTGATTCATTACAGAACATTTAATTGAAATTATATGATCGATTTATTTATTATTATTTATTTATATTTTTAAGTTAGTTAAAAATCTTCCCAGAAAATTAAACGTAAAATTTTAAATTGATTAATTTATTAAAAACAAGAATATTATTGTGTATTTGTTGCTTTTAAATTAGTTGTTAATTAATACAAAAAGCTTTAATGAAATGTTCAGCGCTTTAAAACGGTTAAATAATTTAGATACACGAGTACAGCAGTCTTATTTTAATTACTATCAATATATTTTAATTTTAGCAAATTTTAGAGTAAATCGCAAATTGTTCACGGAATCGTAAGAAACATTTAAAAATGATGTTAAGCATATTTTGAGAAAAGAAATACTTAACAACTTGCAGAGGCCAAATAAAGAATTATTCCAATTAATTGTAACGTATGGAAAATCAATATAAAATATTTCAATTTTTGGTTGAAATCCCCAAAGTGACTCGATTTGGAACGTCACTCTATTGAATAAAGTAGCAGTCCTAGGGCTTGAGAAACGTAATGCATAACAAACAGATAATAACGTCGTTTCAGGCGACATTTCCTAACCTTCTTTCCCAAGATCAACTAGAGATTTGCTTGAAAATTCTCTATGACTGACATTTTAGTGACACGTATTCAGTGTCACCAGAATAGTTCAATTCCTTTCTCATTATATATAGATGTTACTTCTTAAAATACAAAGAGAGATATGAAGAGTATAACTTTTAATGCTTCTGTTTTGGTAACATTCGAAAAGTTTTTCTATATATTCGTGTATTATGCGGAAGGGAAATGCTCTGAAAAATGGGAGTTGTTTTTCAAGTCTGAACTTTGCTTTGTTTTTAACACCTCGATTGCGCGAGAAAATATAAAACCATCAATAGATTTATTTCACAGAAATGCTGTAATATTCCCTGTACACTCTACAAACAGGTCTTGTTGGTAAATTTTAGGTTTAATTTTAAAGAGAAAAGAGATTTTCTCTTATTTTTTAAACAGGCAACTTTAATGATAACGAAGGCTTCCACGGCCAGAGTCAGTACAGGATATACTTCTTCCGGAATTGGACCTTGTCAAAGAACTACTAAAAGTGTTCGACGTTTCGCCCATCATCGTAGGGGGCTTCTTCAGGAACAAAGAAAAGAAACAATAAATAAAAAGAGAAATATAAAAAACGTTCTGTCATAAATTCACTGGTTTCACGAGTTGCAGCAATTTCGCAACCGATAAATCTTTCAAACGAGTTGAACAAAATTCGTTTCAACCTTCGCAACAATGGTTACAAATTGTACGACATTGAAACTGTCATTAAACGACATCTTTACCCTACCCCCTGTCCTTCACAAAATTTAATAATTTCTTCCAAAGCCTTTCTTCCTTATGTTCATGGAGTAACAGATCAAATCGGAAAATTATTGAGAAAACACAAAATTAAACCCATTTTTTCATCATCGTCAAAGACCCAACGGCTCGCCCCATCTCCCAAAGATAAAATTTCATCCTTTTGTTCTAATGGTGCGTACAGGGTTCCTTGTTCTTGTGGTTCAGTATACATCGGAGAAACGGGGCCATCATTTAAGACGCGAATATCCGAGCACCAAAGATGTCTTAGGTCTGGTTTATTTTCGCGGTCAACCATTGCGGAACATCAACATGAGACCGGATGTAAGATTCTCTTTGATAATATTTCAATTACATTCAATATTCCCAATTACTATAATAGGAAGATACGCGAGGCCATTGAAATCCAAAAATTCCCCAAAATCATCAACAGAGACGACGGTTACATGCTTTCCTTCATCTGGAAACCAACCATCGGAAATCTTCGGGAGTGATCGCGCAGACGAATGCTATGTAAAGTTTATCTTTCCCCCTTTCCTTTCAGAAGAGCTTCGCCTCTGGTATAGTGGACATACTGAGTTACTGTGTTCTTCTGTCTAAACTTTCTTATCCTTTGTACCAATTTTCAATTCAGAAGAGTTTCGCCTCTGGTATGGTGGACATACTGAGTTACCGTGTTTTGGTGTATTGAAATTGGTCTTTTCATTCTTCCATGTTTGCATATTCCCTTATATTTCTCTTTTTATTTATTTTTTCTTCTCTTTGTTATTGAAGAAGCCCCCTACGATGGTGGGCGAAACGTCGAACACTTTTAGTAGTTCTTTGACACGGTCCAATCTCGGGAGAAGTATATCAGGCAATTTAAATGTTGAAAATAGGACTTTTTTTTTTGAATTCTGAGTTTTATACTTTTTCAGTGTTTCAAAAGATCTTGACGTTTTTTTTTCTAAAATTTTTAATGGGAAATCGAAAATTTGCTAAAATTTTCACAATTTTGACTTTAAAGTGGAAACTTAAAAAAAAAACAGAAATTTTAGGTTTGCAGTAGCTACATGTCTTTTTTATTTGATGGTTTTGATTGGAATTTGGAAACCCTTTCTAATTTAACGCAAATAAAAATGAAAAATGAACATGGCGATGAGTTTTTGTTATTGACACAATCGACACAAACGGTTGAGATCTGAAAAAATATGGAACCTGGAATATATCCTTGATCATGGCGAAGTTACCGGCTTTTAAGAATCGATATTGCCTTTTAGGGTCTCCATTGAAAAAATATTACAACCTGCAGACTCACGTTGAATATTGACGTATGATTTGCACAAAAGCAAATGCTTGTTCGTTTATGCAGGACATTGTTTCGAAGCGGTGAGGTTATGTATCCGGAGTTAAACTATGATTTATCTGTTCGATATGTCAGTGCTAAACCATTGACCTAACGGAATGTAGAGAGATCTGCCGCTGCGATATGTACAATTGGCGGACGGCTTTCAACAACTTGCGGTACTTGTTGCAATTTTTTAGATCGATTATAGCGTCCCAGATAAACAAATGTAGCATAAAAACTCCAGAACTACGACTTTCGTGATCAATTTGAAATTTTTGCATGCATGTCTGTTACATAATCTAATCATAATAATTTGAGGTAATTGCCGACTTACCGCACAAGTTTCATGATTTCAAGGAATGCTGAGAAGTTTTTTAACGTACCTGAAAAAGACAATTTTGTTTAAAAAGTTGCACTTTTATGGATATTTAACTAAACTAATATTTTCAACAAGGATCAAAATTAAGTGAAAGTTAGACCAGTAACTTATAACCCTGCTGCACATTAACTTCTGATGCTGTGGATCTCTTCACCACTGCTTCTTTAGCGCTCTGGAAAAAAAGGGGGGAGTCGAGCCACATACAACCACATAATTATTTGCATGTATTGTTTCCTTTGTAATATTTTATACTTAAACAATATTTTATTTCTACAAATGTGATTGCAATTCGAAAATTGTCGATGTACTGTAGATGCCCCTTAATATTGGCGTGATAGTTCCAAGGTGGCAAATTGCCTCACTGAAGCATTGTTCATTGTTTGCCCGACTTGTAACATCTAAATTCTTCCACATAAAAAGTAGTCCTGTTACATAATCGTTTAAATATTATTTGGGATATTCTATGACAAAAACTAATCAAACAAATTTGCCGCTAAAATTCTTTGTCATTGTTCATTAGGTTTATTTGAAATTTAATTTTTTAAGATAGATATTAATTCATAGAAACTATATGGAATCCAGAAATAAAAGAAAACGACATTATCTGGATAGGGTTGTTGCTATGATCCTAGCTGAAAGAGCACCCATTAGAACTTCGGTTTCTCAATAAAATTGGGTGGGTGGATGGGTCAGGGATACGTCGGACAGCAATAAGGCCCAAAAGCCAGGATGATTGCCTTAAATTCTGGTAGATATAAGCCACCGGTTCCAAAACTGCTTAGAAAAGATGGTGGACTTTGGATTTAACTTCTCATTCTCAACATTTAGTCGTAGTCAGATATTGGACCAATAAAAATGTATATTAACAATAAGCTTTAGTACATTCATAATATAATATGCATTACAACTAAATATAAGAGGTAATCAAGTATAGGCTAAAAATATAAAAACACCCTTTAGGCTTAGATCAATGTCTTAAATATATTTGCTTGACTAAATTTATTTATTTTTATTTTTATCCGCAGAAGGCAACAACATTTTTTGATGCTTTAAACATCTTGTATTTTTGCACAGTCTGGGGGGAAGTGGTGTAACTCTTCTATTCGCAATATGCCGACGACGTCCACTTTTCAATTTGGTTTCAGTACAACTGCAATTGTCCAAAATTGTAGGAGGCTTGTACAGATTGTTATTCCTCTTGTAGTTCTAAGGAAAAAACCACTAAGCTGGATTCACATCAATACAAATTTGTGTTGTGCCTTGTTGAAATTAAAAAAAAAACATTTTTTTCCATCCAAGATCAATAATTATGAGGTGTAAATAGTTATTTTGTGTTATAACAATAAACTCGTTTGTGCGCGTCCTAAACTCTTTATGCCGGCTCCACACTCGCGCCGCGAAAGCCCGCGAAATAGCGCGAACGCGAGTGTGGAGGCTTTGCGTCTTCGCGTTCGCACTTCGCGCTGTTCCCCGTTCGAAGTCGGTTTTTTGGTCCGGGTCAAATGATTTGCGGGACTTTGGCCAGGCGCAAGCGCGAATGGATCCACACTCGCGGCGTGAATTCAGTTACAGTTTTAGTCTTTTTTAGTGATTATTGTGTGGTTTCAGAGAGGACTATTTTCTTTCTTTCTTTATTTGGTGTTTATTTTTAATATACAGATAATTATAATATGCTCTAGCGCAAAGCGCAGCGGCAGCAGCAGTGGCTACCTGTGGGTCCATTTCTCTTGGAAGCGCGAACTACACTGCGAAGTTTGCGAGTGTGGAGAGGCATGTTTTTCGTGCAAAAATCGCGCGCGAATCGCAGCGTGAATTCACGCAGCGATTCGCGCGCGAGTGTGGAGCCGGCATTAAATACAGTGCAAAAACCTTAAATATAGCCTAGCTCTTTTGTGAGAAATACAACACACAACACAAATATTTATCGATGTGGATCTAACTGTAGATTAATATATTTTTCCCACTCCCACCCGTATATTCACTGTTTTCTTTATACCTTACGAGCAGGATAGATAGACCATATCAGTCTAGTGAACGGATATAATGAAAGTCGCGCCGTGATTGGTCGATTTCATATTCACACTAGTGTGGATATGAAATTGACCAATCACGGCATGCGATAAAGACGAATGTCATTTTTAGATTCAGAATTATACCATAGAATCTGTCAAACTGACTTCGGTATTTACCAAAGAAAATATTTAAAATGAGTGCTTTTAGTGCAGAATCAGTAAACCTTATCCCAGCGGACATTTCTGAGGATGCAAGTGAAATATTCAAGATATGATTACCTTAAAAATCAAAAAGTAAATATGAATTTTGCTGCGATAAATTTATGACGTTTCATTGACACATGGACACTATGTAAAATATATTAGAAATTGCAAATGTCACATGAAAAATTATTAATTTGCCAAATCGTATTTTAGTCTTTGATAGATCGTAGTCGTGGGAAAAATACGCTGTACAACTCGAGCGGATTGTCCATATCGCACTCGAACGATTGAGGAACTCCGCCTTCGGCGTCGTGCTCAAACTTTGTTCTCGTGCGATATGGACATCATATCCGCTCTTGTTGCACAAACTACTAATCTATATATAATTATAGAATAAACTAAACCTAACTAAATTACTCAAGTTAAGGTCGTCATTTGAGGTTTACGGAATTTATGAAAATACACTTCAGCGAGTTAACTTTTACTTCAAGAAAATGCCTTAATATGGCGTTTTTCATTTATTAACTTCGATCCCTATCAGGGGATGACATCTAGTTATAAAATCTAAATAGGGAGGTTGAAGCAGAATTGTATAAATTAATAACTTTTAATTTCCCTCTCTCTTAATTTTTCAATCGAAGTTGCTGTTTTCGAATAATACCTTCATAAATATGGATAATTATTCCTTAAATTACAATTATTCAATTAAATGTTGGAAAAAGATCTTTCACTAATGTTTAGTGTGAAATATCTTTACAAAATTCTGTTATCTCGACTAATTTGTTACCATTCTGACTAGGCATGTAACGAATGTTGGTTTTCCAACATTCGCGAATGGGAATACGAATGCGAATATTCATTTCCAACATTCGCGAATGCGAATATTCATTTCCAACATTCACGAATGCGAATGCGAATGTTGGCTTTTTCATTGGCACTTGGAAAACTGTTGTGAGAAAAATCGAAATACTCAAATGTTGAAAAATATCAAAATTTAAAGAAAAAGATGATTTTCGAGGTAAACATCGAAAGTTCCAAGTACCCAAACAAATTTAAAAAAAAAATGAAAATTTCGATGAAAATATCAACATTTTGAGAAAAAGATCAAAATTTCGAGAAAAAAGTCAAATTTTGATGAAATTTTGAAAAAGGGGCAAATTTTTGAGGAAAATTTTAGGAAAAAGTAATTATTTCAAGAAAAAGAGGCGAAATTTCTCGAATCAATAGTTATTTTTTAAGGACAAGCTTCCCCCTGCCCCACTATGAAGTCAGAATATATGCTCCATTTTTCCAAGTAAGTATTATTCTAAATATTTTTATTTTTTTACGAAAAGATCTACAAAATTTCGTGAAAAAGGCGAAGTTTGAGATGCAAGTCGAAATTTGTAGAAAGGACAAATTATAAAAAAGTTGAAATTTTCAGAAAAAGTCAGTAAACGACGAAATTTGAGATAAAAAGTGCCAATTTTGAAAAAGTCAAATTTCGATTTCAAAAGAAAAAGAGAAATTTTGTGGAAAAATACGGATTTTTAGAAAAATGAAAAATTTCAAGCTAATGTCGAAATTTTCAAGAAAGGACTAATTTTCAGGAATAAATGAAAATTTTTGGAAAAGGGTCCTGTAGTTGAGAATATAAATTTTCGGTTGGTTGTATGAACCACGGGAGAGCAAGCCTTTAGTGCCCTATTCTAGCTAATAAGAACGAAAATAAAAAAGAAGAGAAAGAAGAAAAAAAGAAAGGGAATTAAAAATACTTTTTATTAGGTGGGACTGGTTATTAACGCATTAGTTGTTAGGTACGCTAGTAATGGACCCCGAAACTCATGATGTAGATACTTTAAGGGTCCATGAACTCCACTTTAAGAAACACTGCTTTAGCAGTTGCATTATTATTCCATAAATAATTTTCCGTTTTGTTGCCAAATACATTCGCAATATATTGGCATAATTTCTTGCGAATGCGAATGCAAATATTAAAAAAACATGCGAATATTCAGACATTGTTTGTAATGAATCAATTAGAAAAATAAAAACGTTAGCGCTAGGGAGAAAAATGATAGATGCTACATTTGGATGCTGCTAATCATTTTACAGAGCTTAGTTTTTATGTTCAATGCTCAGTAAATTTTCACACAACTATTATTTAATAAGCCGCTCGTAAGCAAGGATTTTGTCTTGCAGAAATATCAAAAAAATAACACATACCAATATACACTTTTCTATGGGATACGTAGACCATCCATTATTTTTTGTTGTATTCATGATGGTCTCAGCATATTCAAAGAATTCTTTATCCTGATTAGCAAATCTACTATCGGCCCATCGCTTTTCTCTTATCTCTTCTATGATTTTAGCGCATTGCTTAGCTTTCTATAAAAAACATTATTCATAATTTACAATTGTTAACATCTTTGGGGACAAAGTTCAAGTTGCCACAGAGGATTCCTTAATAGAAAATTACCATTTGTTTCTCAAGTTCTTTACCGTATTCTAACCGTTTCTTTCTAGCTGCATCTTTTAACTGTCCTTCGTAGCCATTCATTACTTCGGTTTGTTTGAACCGATTTGCCATCAACCACCGCCCCACTTCCTCTGCATCCTCCTTCTGTTTTTTCGGCATTTCCAAAGACTTCTTCATGTCTTCAATTCTTTCTTCCCTGAATTTCTTCTTGTGTTCTAGTTCGTCTAGAATTCCTCGCCTCAGCTCTAAAATATAATTAACTGTGCAATCATTACCACTAATATTGTAAGTAATTTACAGTGCCTGTTTTTCAGCAATAGCTTTGTTAGTTATTTTTCTCCCTTATTGCGTCATTCACCTTTTGAATTTTAACAAGATCCTGCGCCAGCAGCTGACATTTTTGCGCAGAGTTTTTTCAGAGCCTGTGTTAAAAAATGGTATTTTCAGATCTAGATATCAGTTTAATTTCTGACCAATAATATAATTTAATATTTTGCACTGATAATATTAAGCGTTTAATGGTAAAAAAGGCTTAATTTACCTCTGATCGCTGTTCTTTAATTTTGCGGCAAATATCTGCTTTAGTCTTTTGGATAAGCTGCACAATTTGGTTAAGTTCTTTTTCTTCTGCCATAAGATCTTTCTCAAGGCGATATTGTTCTTCTAGATATTTTCGACGTTCTATTCGATTTAATTCCCGACGCTCCTTACGCTAAAAGACATGATTATTTCTGATCATAGGAGTTAAAAATAAACATACGCCATCAATTTCTAATTGTTTTAAACGTTCAACTTCTTTAGATGCTTGTTCACGAGCTCTAATGTCTGCTTCCAGGTTTTTAAGTGCTTCGTCTTTAAGTCGCTTTTGTATTTCCAATTTCCTATGGTAGAAATCTGTTGTTTACAAGATTTAGGAAACAGGTTAACTTACTGCGTGATCAAATATTTCCCCAGTTCTCTTTTTTTAGATTTAATCTTTTGTAGTTCTTCTAATTTTTCCCTCTTTTCATCTTCTGCACCTTGTCTGATTCTTATAGCCCACACATCGTCGGCTTCCTTTTCCGCTTTTGCCATTCTTTGTTTTAGTTCCACATGTTTATCTCTTTCGGCTATGGTGTGAGACAATCTAAAGGCTGTATCTAATGATTTGTGTTCAGGTTTCGAGGCGATAATTTTATATCGCTTCTTTTTCAGGAGTTCCTGTCTTCTCTCCTCAGCTTCTGCTGCTACCGCGTAATACCTGTCTATTAATTCTTGTTCTTTTCGTCCTTTTCGATCGAAGCCCTTCTTGTACTTTTCTCCACCGTTTGTTCTGAAAGGGGTATTCAACTTATGCTATCTTCGCTACCTTTCTTAAAATTTGAACGCCCTGGACTGCATATTTTTTTAATATGCCTTTCTTCATATTTAGAATGTAATATGTGATATACCAAATATATGGTTACGTAAAAATAAAAATATTAGTTTTTGACATTTTCTTTTAAGTAATATGTACAGATGTTAGGTTTTACTCGATTTATTTTTAAACCAGGACGTACAGGAATTTTTGATAAATGTGAAAATTATACTCAAAGTTTCTAGTAGAAAAAGTCAAATTTTCAAAATCATGTTTAATGTTAGCGTTTTTCTCAAACTTAGGATTGTATTCTAAAATTTCAACTTTTTTATTCAATTGTATACTTCAAACAAAGTTCAGAAATTAAATTTTTAAAACAAATTCGAATATATTTGGGTTTAAAATCGAAATGTCCAGATTAAAGGACAAAAATTCGAGAATAAACCCAACTTTTAAGATTTTTTTTTAGATTTATTCCCAACGCAGTTTTTGATTTTTTATTTATTTCTAATTAAAACTTGGAATTATCTTATTGGTTTCAGAATATTTTGAGCTTATGACTGTTTTCTGAAAATTTCGTAATTAAAGTTTTATACATACTGTAGGTCAAGTTCGTCTTAAGTAAAGTGTAAAAGGGTAACATGTAACTTGCTTTCGTTTTTGACAAAAATTAATTTAACTGAAAAGTTTTTTCTTTGCATTTCACAGAAATTGTTTCCTGTTCTTTGTTCAAGTAAACTAGCATATGTGGCAAAATGGCAAAATTATGATGAGCATATTAAAACTGACACGTCAAATTTATTTCTTTTGGAACTATAATCACATTCAATAATGTGAGATGATAGCTGAAACACTAGAAATTACACATTATACCGTTAATAGAAGATACGGAAATGATGTATTCCAATAATTGTCATGGAAATGGAAGCTGCACACATTGTACAAAGACTTGCACTGAACAATTTTGTCTTTAAATCCTTACAGGAAGTTCATTAAACAAGATACTTGCTAACTATATTTATTTGCAACTGATCCTTATGAGAAATGAAATATTTTTTATGAAACTCTTGTGCCTTGTGGGCTGCAGCCGCGACCCCGATTGGTCCAATGTAATTTTTTCTGACGAAGCGTCTTTCTGCGCATGGACTCCCAAAAACTATGCTTGGTCTACCGCCGGCAGGGTTGCCGTTTTGCCAGTAAATACTGGCATTTGCCAGGAATATAAGGTCCTGCCAGTAAACTTGCCAGTATTGACTTATAACCAGGAATTTCAAGGAATAGCCTCGAATTTTGGTTCGCGCTTTTTACATACATATTTTGCAATTTTGTTACATGCTGGCTCCCTTGACAGCGATTCTCTTGCAAAATTGGATCTTAAACCTGTGTTGAACACAGAAAACAAAAGCGCATTTAGGATGCAATTCCATCTCTTTGTTGTGTAGGGTAAGGTTTCTAAATTTTCAGGGTCAAGTATTTTATAACCTTTACTTTTTTTGTCCCTATTGTTATAATTCTCGTAACTCAACGTGGAGAGGGTCATTTTGGTTTGCTAGCGGATATTTTCTTTACCGTTGTAAAGATCTAACACTTTTGAAATGTATAAGTTTTATAACTTTTGCTTTTCTATTCTATTGTCATAATTCTGGTAACTTAGGGTTGTAAAAATTAACATTAGAATATTACTGTGTTTACAGTTACCTTCTCAGCTAAAAACGTTTTAATATGACAAAAATATTTTATATATGTAATATGATTTAAATAAATTTCTATTAAAATTGTTTTGTTAAAAGCTCATTAAGGCAAATACATAATTAATACAATTTAATTTTGAGTTTGCCAGGAATTGCAAGGAATATAATATATAAATTTTGCCAGGAAAAGCCAGGAATGTAATCAAGGTTTGCCAGTAATTTCGTATTATACAAGTGGCAACTCTGACCGCCGGTGAGCGATTGCTTCAGTGAACCGTCAAACACCACTGAAGCTTCATGTTTGGGGATGTTTCTGTGGGCACGGTTTTGGGTGTTTTGAGCTCTCTCAGAATTTGAATGCTTAAAAAATGGTCAACATTTATAAGCGCAGTTTTCTAAAGGCTATCGAGAAGATATTTGGTGACAAAGGCGTTGACTGGATTTTACACGAAAACTTGGGAGTCACCTCTGTACCTCCTGGAAAGCTGAAACTGGCATCACAATTTTAGAGTGACCTTCACAGCTCTCGATGCAAATCCAATGAAAAATGTTTAGGAGCGTTGTGAAGAGAAAGCTTGCAGGAACACGTGTGTTCACCCTCAAGCAGCTTTGACGAAAAATTAGGGTAGAAAGCATACCCAAAAGATGCCAAGCTATTGTAGAAAGCGATGAGAATTGGACGATGTATTGGGTAGTTGCACCGTAGGCTTCTTAATGTAACTACTTTTATTAAAAAAAATATAAATCAAAAAGTTTTGAATCGTTTTCCTACAATCGAGGAACATTTCTTGCTAAACAAATTGTATGATAAAATCTCAGGTTGCTCATAAGGCTCAATGTTGAAAGCGTAAAATTTCAAAGATCAATTATTTTTTAGTGGTTCTTTGTAGCTCTTCAAAAATTTAATAAAATCATTAACTTACTATAATCTATCAATATACCGAATGGCTATTACATTCTGAATGGTAATTTTAAAACCGAAACTATTACTTTAATTCTTCATGGTGGACTCTTATTAGTCGAAAACACTATGTTCATTAATTTTATTTACCATTTTTTACTACTTTAAAACGGGGATTTCTAAAACTGAGAAGATTTTTATTATAATTTTTTACTTTTTCCTAGAAATCTGAACTTTTTTCCTGTGAGTTCTCTATTTAATACACCTGAAAAGATCAATTTTAAAATCGTTTCGAGTTTAATCTAGAAAATTGAATATTCAGATTTATTTTAAAGAATCTCGAGAAATGTAGAGTCTTTTCTTTTGCTTTATTCTTTAAATATAAAATGTACCAATAAAAACAAAACTATTTACCCTATTTTTTTCTCGATCTGTTTACTGTTATAAAAGAAACAACAAGCCACTGGATATTACTGTACCCATACCGTAGCATACATATTTAAATACCTGATATCTGAATAGTTAAACTGTTAATAATACAAAAACAAACCTGGTACCTCTTCAGAGTTATACCATTGCTTTTTCATAGCTTCTGACTCTTCTTGTACTCGTTTAAACCTTTCTTTGATAAGGTTTTCACCTTTCGGCTTTTTTGGCATATGTTGCGTTAAATGGTCCCAACCTTCTTTGGAAATGTGCAAGGTAAAATATCTATCTTTATCCTTGACGTCTTCTAATTTTTTACCCGCAGGTATATAATATCTGCTTTCATATAATTTTGGGAGTTTACCCACCATCATTCATAAATATTGCTTGTATCAAATTCTCGATATCGTCTACTTAGTGTCAAATTAATGACATAAGTAAGTTCATCGTAACCTAGGAAGCTTTGTAGTATAGAAGTTATGAAGTTATTAATCAGATTATATTTTGACAACTTTGAGAGCCCATAACTCAAAAACCAAAAACGTCTGATTAAACTTTATTTTTTAAACCGTATTTATGATCTTGAATCCACAGTCAAGAGTTGTTAGTGAAATTTGTGGACATTTGTATATACTTGTCTATATTACAAAGAATGTTTCCTTATTCACAGAACCTTTTTTGGAGCTAAAATATTTTTTATTTTTTTAAAATACTCTTTTCTGTAACTTACACACTTTTGCACACATTAACGCCAACCTTTTTCCATATTTAAATCCGACAGCTTCTTACACTGTAGAAAGGTATTCTTTAGAAAGTAATATGTTATTTGGATTAAAAATTACCCATGAGCTAAATGGTGAAGTGAAAGAACCTTTTTAGATCAGGATGAGGTTATACAGGCTGTTTCTAAATTCATGCGACAAAACTCAGGACGTGATTGCTCGTATGAAATTAAGATGGGTCTTTCCTATAACAAAATTTCCTCAGCCCACCCCTTTCCGAGATATCACCCTTAAAAGATGGTGACTAAAATTGAGTTTTTATTTTTTTTCTAAAATTTCAGTAAAGCTAGAAACCTGAATTCTGCAATTTTCGTGCACTCGCAAAGGACTAACCACGGGTATTTTATTAATATTCCTGTTACATTATACGGGGGTGAAATTAGCAACCCTTACTTTATTTCATATCAAAACTTTTTTTCGAGATGAAGTTTTATGAAATAAAATTTAACTTAAAATCCTTTTCAGCATTTATTATAAATCGTATTACATTTTACATCTTTACTGTTTTCCACTCAATGTATTAAAAAAATTATAAATTATGGTGTTTATTTTTTCTCTGCAGCTATTGGTTTTGGGAAAAAAATTTAAGAATAAAAAAAGTTTTAAATTAAAACAAGGATTTTAAGTTAAATTTTATTTCATAAAACTTCATCTCGAAAAAAGTTTTGATATGAAATAAAGCAAGGGTTGCTAATTTCACGCCCGTATAATGTAAAAGGAATATTGAAAAAATACCCGTGGTTAGTCCTTTGCGAGTGCACGAAAATTACAGAATTGCAAGTTTCTAGCTTTATTAAAATTTTAGAAAAAAAATATAAACTCAATTTTAGTCACCATCTTTTAAGGGTGATATCTCGGAAAGGGGTGGGCTGAGGAAATTTTGTTATAGGAAAGACCTATCTTAATTTCATACGAGCAATCACCTCCTGAATTTTGTCGCATGAATTTAGATACATTCTGTATATTCGATTCATCGAGCAATTATTATTGATATTGACAATTATTGTTTAACGATGTTCACAAGACGTGAATATTGAGAAAACTCCTATAATTTAATATTGATTTTTTAGCACTGATGTCGAAGTATATCAGTATTACATATTGGATGTTAAAGATAAGCCATACACTTTCGATGTTGTTGTTCCAAGATTGAAATCGAAACCTGATTTATTTCAGAAATTTAGCCTTTACTGGCAAAAATTTATTATTTTTTCCTAAAAATTCAAGTTCAGTTGTAACTTCAATATTCAAATAGCATAAAATAGCATTTGTAGACAATTTCAATTAAGATAACTATGTGACAATGTAAAAGATCAAGCAATTAATAGATTCAACTGTTTGTGTAACCTTAACCTTTGCTTCTTGGATGAATGCTCCTCTTACTTGAACTGCACGGTTAATAGTCATAACTGTCGTTATTGATTAGATATTAATCGCAGGGTATTTCACGAAAGCATAATATACAGGCTGTCCCAGTTTTAAGTGCCACAATGATGGAAGAAGTAATTTTAAGGAAAAAGTCTCCTATGAACATCTATCCGGAAATTCTTAGTAAAAAAGATACAAGGTGTTAAATTTCAAGTTTTCAGTGTTATTTAAACTACATTTAGCACACATAGTGTGTAGATAAAGGATCATAAAATAAGAGAAAATTAAGTTTCTATCTCAACCAGTGGCGGAGTTGTGGGTAATCTGTAATATTGTTTTGAAAAAAAAGTAGTACGCCACTAAACAACATGAAATAAAATAATATTTTTGGATAAACCGTTTAATTATGAAGAAGTTTTTTCTTGACATTTTTTTTTTGGCATTTACTATCTTGTGTTTTACGTAGAAACTGCTCGAATACAATGAATGTATGCTGGTCTTTAAATAATCACCGACTAACACAAAGAGGGGTAAGTTTAAGATGCTATGACACTGGATAAAATGAAATGAATTAACAGTTTTGGATAAAGTTGACTCTTAACGTTCTTTCATATTTGTCGCTATTGTGACAGAGTTTAAATTTTTGGGACTTTCCTTAGTGAAAGTACGAGTGTGAGTGATGTTTTTTCCAAAACCAACGACATGACGTAACCAGTGGCAAATACGGAAAAATGTCAAGGAATAAATTTTATTCAAAATTAAATACTTTACCCAAAACAGGTATTTTATTTTATTTCTCCAGTGGTGTACCGCGTTTTTTCTCCACTAACTTCTCCACTGGCTGAGATAGAAACTTAGTTTTATTTTATTTTGTGATCCTTCATTTATACATCATGTGTAAAAAGTTTGCTTTAAATATCTTAGAAAACTTGAAAGTGAAAAAGTAAAAACTTTTTTTTTAATTGAAATTTCAACACCTTTTATCTTTTTTACTAAGAGTTTCCGGATACATGTTCATAGGAAACTTTTTGCTTAAAATTGTTTTTTCTATCACCTGTTTCATTTAAGGTACTTAAAACGGGTACACCCTGTACAACATGCACTGAATCTAAATGTTAGAAAGGGGTAGATGCTTCCTAGAGTTTTCTTTCATATTATAATCTTTATTAACAACGGTAAAATAGATTCCTAAAACATGTTGTGGTTGCGTAAAAATAATAATCAATTATTGGCAAATATTTGGCCAAGCAATTGGCGATGAATCAAAAATCGCCTGACAGTCGCTAAACTTAAGCACAGTACAACAAAAGTATCTTCTTAAAATTCAGCGTAAGCTGTCAAAATTCCAGTATGCCCCACGATACATTGAAATTAATAGCAAACGCAGACTTCTGCTACGTTGGTTGAAAAAAGCGCTCTACAGATATCCCCTCAAGAAAAACCCAAAACCAAGTTCTACGAAAAACTACCGACAACAATATTTTCAAACTTGCTCATCAACTTAAAAAAAAAAGTTTACATAACTGGCAGAAAATATTAAATTAATCTTCTTGGTTTTATAAACATTTTTCGCAGTTGCTTTTGGTGAAACGAAACCGAAATAAAAAAACAAAAAATAAAAAAATGAGCAGTTGTGGGGACTGCCGACAGAAGTGAAAACCTAAAACTATGATATAACAGTGTTTTTTTAATTTTCAAATTGTAATAACAAAAACAAAAATTTCATAATTTGTAAATTAAAATTAAATAAATAAAATAAATTATTTCTTGTTTTTATAGCTTTTATATTTGTATACGATCTAGTTTTTGAGAGATTGAAACTATCCTTTGCATGCTTGACACAGTTCACTTTTCCTAATGTTACTGAATATGAAGTCACTTAGTTGTTCTGGAATTAAGCTAAAATGTTTATATATTTTGATATCTATACATATCTAAAATTTTATATTACTTACATCAAATTCAAGTGATATGCGACTAATACTAGCTAGTTTTGATCCTGGTGTTATCTGAATTTTTCGATTTATCCATCGTGATATTATCCAATGTATTCATCACAATTATTTCGTAGTTAAATCTCTCATTTTATACTAGCAAATCAGAAAATTCAAAATATTTAACTGTGTGTGTTATAATATTACTCAAATCAAAATATTAATGAAGGATTTAAGAAATGTCATTAAATGTCCGGAGTTGTTCGCAATGCGCAGGCGAAATTATCTACTTCTGAAACATATCTTTATTACGCCGATTTTAATCTCGCATGTCGCAACCGTCTTTCGAATTGACGCCTGCCGCTAATTTGCCAGCGTTTTTTCTTTTCTGATGTAGTTAACTTTCGTTTACGGCGAGAGGATAGAAATAATAATAATCAAATGAAAACACAATTTAAACAATTATAGTATATATACATTTTCGCATTATTTTTTATTATTTAGGGGTAAGGTTAGATTATCTGGCAAGTTTAGGTTCCAGTCGAATCAGGGCCCGTGGAGCAGTGGTGGAGCAAAAATAATTCAATAGTTCAAATAGTCGTTTTTTGGTAACGCGAAACCATTCGTATCTCCCCGATCTTTAGTCGCTTAACGCGTCTAAAGAAGTTTTCACCTCAAAAAACATCCACATCAAAATAGTACATGCTCTTCGCTTAGCTTTGTGCTAATTTTAATTCCAAGAAACATTTTACGTTTGAAATGCAAATTCTGTCTTAAAGAAAAAGTAATTTCTGCCACAACTTGTACATAACAATCGGAATTTAGAAAGTTATTTAACAATGAAATTTGCGGCAAGAAGTTGATTAGTTGGAATAGTTGGTAGACATTTTGTTTGCCTTCATTTTTAGGTGACATGATTTTCCCTGTAATAATACATAATACGTATGAAAGAGACTTAAAGATTTAATTTATATTCATTTCAGGGTATTCTTATAAATGTAACACCGCATAACACGCTGTCTCATATGTCTCTACGTGTTTAACGTTATCAAACTTATGTTGGAGCTTAAAATAATATTTTGCATATAAACTTTATTACACGAGTTGACTATAAACGACACAAACTTTATGTCGTCGACGTGTACAAAGATCTAAACATTGTGCTACATTTGTATTTATATAACCTATCTCGTGCAACATTTCGCAACAATGTGTGAAAAAAATAATTGATTGTATGGGATGAAGTCCAGCAAACTATAAAAAGAATAATAAACCATTTTAAATGCTTTTCGAATGTTCCGCAGACAGTAAACTTTTAGTTTTCTTGAGAGGCATCTTAAAACCTAGCAAGTAAAACGAAAGAGACATGGGCCGTTACATCTACATCCCAGACGGATGAGGGCAACAAGGAGTTTTAAAACTTTAGGCATCGTTATGTGCATTTATCGATGTGAAAGCTCTTTTTGATTGTGAACCTTAAATACTTTTGTGAAGCTGTTTAAAATCACATTTTATTTTCCCGATAATGAGCAAATACAACCAACGCACGTGGTGTTCAATTTGAAATCGAATCTTCAAATTTCAAACAAAATACCAGAAAAACTTCAAATTCCTTAAAAAATGTTATTAAAATTTTGAGTATTTTCTTTGCATGATGCATTTTTCATAGAAAGCTTTTGGGAGTAAATGAGAAAAGATGCTTAAAATTGCCATAAACTTTGACTAGATTTGAAGAGCTGTATCTTATAATGATGATGGTTCACAATTTGTAGTTGGGAGTCCATCCAGAAGTCTTTAGCTAGAAAACTGTTGAATAAAGCTTACTTTGGTTTTGCTGTCTTGCCTTATTTCTATGTAAATCTGTTAAGATACGTATTATTGTAACCTTTTTTGTATCATCTAATCAAACTGCTGAAGGGCTGGTGATAAAGCATGATTTTTCACAGTTTTTGCATTCGAATCTGTGAGAAGGGGACCCTACATTACTAATGAACGTTAAGATATAAAACTTCGCAGCAGCAGCGTAAAACGATTTCATTAAGTATCCCTAATAGAAGTTTGTTAAATGCTTCTCATTTTCCGAGTTTCAGTCCTCATAGGCGATTACACGAAGGCAAACACTTCTTATATAATTCGATTAGCCGCTTCACGGTGATCCGTTAAAGATCCTTCGGGGTAGCTTCCTTGTTAAATTACTTAGGACGATAAGGAAAACTGAGGGCATCCTGTTTCATCATTACTCCAATAACGATTTTATTTCCTCCGGATGGCAAAAAACAAGGCTATTTGAGATGAATACTGATAACTTATTACTCGAGAATTCATCTAACGTGGAAATGCAACCTTTGCCCAAAAACAACTTTAATGTTGATTACAACTATGTTTTGCCCTAGAAGCAGTAATGTACACGCTATTGAGGAAACAAACACTTATTAGAAAGAATCGTCTTTGTAGTCGTTAACCTATATTTACAAATTCCATGCTCGTCCTTAATAAGTTTTTGTTTGGGATTTGAATCTATGAATTTGATGCGACGTTCATAGTTAATAAATCTGATATTTACGGTGCGATGTTCACAGTTAATCAACTGTGACGTGTTATGAGTAAAATTTATGTTTTATGTTGCTGCATAGGTTCATTTAGTTGAGTTATGTTTTTTTGAATTTAGGGCTTTTGGCATAACTTACAAAAGAAGCTTTGACGTCAGAAATACAAAAAAATTATGAAACTATAAAAATTAGTAGAACACAGAGTTAATTAATATGCATAAGTACTAGACACGAAAATAAACAGATATGAAAGATCTCAAATTTATTTAAAAAACAAGAGAAGTCAAACTCCAAGCTTCTAGCTTTCATATCTTCAGTTCAAAGTATTTTTAGCTTATAGGAAATTGTTAAAAATTTTTGCTTACTTTTAAAAGCGTTTATGGACCTCAATTATTTTTGTTAGCCCATCATGAAGGCCTTGTAGAGAATTTAAAGTTGCTTAATTTGACTGAACCCGAACACTGTACGTTGTTTCTTGTATGAGGTATTGTGGTTCAGGACAAAAAAGTTTATTATTTCTAATGGTAGAAAATTCACACCTTTTTAAATTGATCCCTGAAGTCCAGATTTTTTGTAAAAACTATGACATATGCCAAAAAATGTGATAGATAACGGCTAAGAAGGGAATGTTCTATAAGATGGATCATAAATTTGTTTATATTTAAATCAAATTTCCCGCGCAAAAAAAAGAGCAAATGGGCAAGTGATAGGAACTAGCTTTCTTCTCTGCTCTGCGTTTCCACTAGATATTTTTTTGGAAATTTGGTCAGAATGGATATATTTACGGGTTACGCGTTTTCTATGAAACATTTTCATAAAGTCAATGATTCTCTCATCACTGCACTGTTTGGATCTTTTCACCAGCAGTATAATTTACAGATCTTTTATTGAACTGAAAACTTCTTTATGCGCGTTGAGCGTTTTTAGATAGGGAGAAAAATTATGGTTTCGCATCGCCATCACGTTAGTTTGCGTTACCAATACGCTCTAATGTTAACAGTATTATGTAGCTATGAATGACGTGTAATATTATTAAAAACGCGCTATCAACAGCGGGATTTGAACCAGCAACCTATCAGCCAAAATATGCCGCCCCAGCTAAGCTCTACTGACTAATGACAAGAATATGAATTTTAACCTAGGTTTACGGAGGTTGGATCGACATAGTTCTAGCAAAATGTAAACAACATTCTTAGTGGAAAATTATTTCGCAATTAATGATTAAAAACTGTTATAGGAATTTGCAAACTTACTAATATGGTAATAATTACTTATCTAAATCATTATTAACACTATACACCCTTCATTTATTTTATAATTACTAATGTAAGTTAAGATTGGATGTTTTGTATATATAAATTTAAAAAAAAAATATTAGAAAAGCAAAAAAATATTTGAATATAGGATTTTAAAAATAAAATGAAAGCAAATAATTAAAAAACCAGTAGAAAGAGCACAATACTATAATTTAGTTCGATCAAGTAATAGGTATAAAAATTCAGAAGATGAAATCGATTTAAAGGAAATTGGAGGTTCGTGAAGAACTCGTATTGAGGAAAGTGAAAAACAAATGTCAGCTTTTGGTTAACGATATCTAGGCTTATCGATTGATACAGTAAAAAAATATTAGACACGTATTATTTTTAGATGCTAACTAGAGAGATGCAATCCCTCCCTTAAAGTTAAACCCCAAAAACAGTTTTTCTTTAATATCTCGAGAATAAATTGAAATTTTTCAACGAAACAAGCGTTACATTATTTCCCATCAAAATACGCTCCTAACAATACTACCATTTATGCCAGAGAGTTGCAACTCTTAATTTTTAAGAGGACCAGTTTGATTTTTTTTCTTATACATCAACTTTTTAACCACTGAATTTCATCGAATTTGGCAACCTCACGAAGATAATTAAAACATAAAAATCACCTGTCTGGGGGTTTTGCAAAAAATCATTGCAACGGATGATTTATCCCTTTTTTTGAGTAGTGATATGGAAAATTACTCACAATATATTTTCAATTTTATTGTTATAATGCTTATTTATTTAACAGGGAAATTGATCATTATTAGATTGTGAGTCAAAACATCTCTAGATAAAACAGTTTCTCTTTAATATCTCAAGGATAAATTGGATATTTTCAATGAAACAAATGTTAGAATATTTCTCATAAGAATGCTCTCCTAAAAACATAACATTTAGGCTAAAGGATTGCAACCCTTAATTTTTAAGAGGGTGAGCTTGATTTTTTCTTTACTATAACAACTTTTAAACAATCAAATTTTATTGAATTTGACAATGTAATTGAGAACATTAAAAAATTGACCGGTCTCCTGGTTCTGCAGAAAAGATCATTAACTATTAAAATTTAATAAGCAACTGGCAACCGAGTATTTAATTACAAAGAAAAAATTTGAATATTGAAAATCTTGAATCAAAAGTGGGTCTTTTTAGCCAATATCGAAGGTCGATTATTGACTAAGCGATGTTTTGTAAAGATTGATAAATGCCGATTTTATCCTTCGTGTTAAAAGGCAATTGCAGAATCTTAAACCTAGAGTTTTTCACATTAGACTTGAAGTTTCGATTCAGGTTCCATTTTTTTCAATAATTCAGATGTCAGGGAAATATTTAGATTTTCCCATAGGTCTTCAAGCGGCTTGTGAGTTATATAGATCTGAAGCATTATCTTGCTCCAAGGAAGTAAATAAGATATCTTGGTGTGTATTCACTGCTAAATAAAATATTCCCTCACACACAACAGGCCCATCTGTCTTTAAAGTTCGTAGGGCTGCAATTGCCATTTTCCCAATTAGAAAAGCTGGGTGCATGCTTTTTGCTTTTTGACACAGCATTCGAATGTGTAATTAGCTCAGCCTTCCTCCAGTTAATATCCTTTGTAAATTATGCACCATGGCTGAACTCAAAGCCGGTGCCGCTTGAAATACTTGCAAAAGATATTCCATTAGAACATTAAATTCCAACAGACAGCTAATTCTGCCATAATTCAGAATTCGCCTGCGAGTCAGAAGTGTATATATCGCCTTTTTCATCAAGTAACTAGAATGTCATGGTGTAACCTTTTTTAAGTACCTTCAACATTTTTTCTCACTGATGTATTATAATTTTTTATTATATTCAAATATGCTTTTTAGTTTTAATTTTTTTCTGAAACCCCGAAATCTATTTAAACAGAGAAAAAAAAACTAGTTTCAGAAACTTGTTCCTGAATTTTTTCAGACTTTGGAATTTTTCAGATCTTAACTTATTCAGAATATCAAATTGAAATTACTTTTTTTCAACATTAGAAATAAAATTCTATAATTAAGTTAAAATTCCAAGAAACAGCTTTAAAATGTTGAAATCATATTCGATTACTGAACTTTAGATTCAAAATTTTGAGAAAAATATGTAATTTTTTTAAGGCAAAATTTCGAGAAGAAATCAACTAAAAAAAGTGATTTATTTTTAAAATTTTCTGCATTCTTTTTAAAAGTTTATATTTTTTTCAGTTACAAATTTAATGTGAACATTTTTAATATTTTTTTAATTCGATATCAAAAAAGAAATTTAAGAATGATCTCAATATTTTAAGATATAAGTCGAGATTCCAAGTAACTCGCTAACATTTTTCTGTCTTTTTATACTCCTTGAAATTTGCAGAAAAAAATCGTGAAATTTCAAAAAAAATGAATTGCTACAGAAAAACTAAAATTTTCTGAAAATAGCTGAGACAAGTTGAAATAAATTTCTAATTATTTTCATATACCTTGAGGAGAGAAAACTTTTTTAATTTAAAGTTTTTCTGAGAATTTCAGTTTTAACTTTGGAAGTAACTATTTTTTTTATTCAACCTTTAACCTTGAAAAACTTTTATTTTTTAAATGAAAATGTCTAGAAAAAATCCATAATTCTTAAGATTATAAAAATATTTTTTTTCAAATCTCAATTTGAGTAAATTTGGATTTTTTAATCGTTTTCTTAAAGCTTCAACTTGAAATCAAAAATAAAGAATATAGGTAAAAGTTTAGGAAAAAAGTTGAAGAAAAAAATTAAAATTTTAATACAAAAATACAAAAAACTTTAAGATTCCTACAAAAATATTCCTTGAAATTTGAGAATCTAAATTGGGAAATTTTGTTGAAATTTACAGAAAAAAATTGATAAGTCTAAAAAATAGCTTTTTAAAATTTAGACCTAAATAAATGGGCATGTAAACATCCAAATTAAAACCAGAATTTCAAGTTTAAAATGTGTAGATTAAAAGATTAAAAATTACTTTAAGGAAATTTCGAGTTTAATTATCTAAATAGAGAAAAATAAGAACATTTTTTATTTACACTTAAAATTTTTAAATGTTTTTCGAGCTAAACACAGCACTGCGAGGTTACATTCGAAATTAGGAGAAATATTATTCAATTAGATAATGTTTTATAGTCTATATACAGGGTGGGCCACGCTAAACGCTGCGGCCTCTAGGAGCTATGGGGTAACATATTTTTTAAAATAAATATAGTTATTAAATATAGGACGCTAAGGTGTACATGCAAAAAATATTTTCAAATATACAGGGTGTTTCAGAAAAATGTCACATATTAAAGTTATAATTTTTTAAATGAGACACTATGTTTTTCTTCTTATTTTTAAATTCAGTGCAAAAAATTACGTAATTTTTATTAAGGTTTCACTGTACCAAAACCTTACCCTTTTTAAATTAATCAGTTTTTTTTTAAAAGACAAGTTTTGCAAAATGTTTATTTTACTCCCGAAAGTGAAAAATTTTAATTGCGGCGCCTTCAAATTTTTATTTGGCATACCTCTTGCTAGAAAATGCAGTTGGGGCAAATAGCTGACTTTATAATGGGTTGTTTCAAATTTACCGAAACATTTACTCGAAGTTCGGACTTCAATTTCTTTGTAAATTTGAATAGAGCACCCAGCAAATTTTTATTTTAAAAACTAGAAAATTTAATTAGCTTTCGGATGGTATGCATTTCTCTTACTTAAGTTCAATGGTTTGGGAGACAAAACTTATTTTTGACGAATTATGCTGCTTTTAATCCGATATCCAAGATAACAACATTTGATCAGTGAACTGACGTAACTCTTATAATAAACTAAATTGCATTTTCTTAACTCAAGAGAGTTTATGTTGACTTCTTTATGAAGTTAGTAGTTGAATTTGCTAAAAATTCACGAAAAGGTCAACATGATTTTGATAATAGGTGAATGTTACGAAAATTATTTATTAGCATCCAGAGTATACGCTCAGAAGTTTCCGGATAAAAGGCATCCAGATAAAAATGTCTTTCAAAGACCGTTAGCAAGATTTCGTGAATCAGGTACCATTGCTTATGAAACCCGTAAAATGCCAAAACTTATTACGGGAAACGAAGAAAATGAGTTTCTTATAATGCAGTTAATTACTGAAAACCCTAATATTAATACCAGAGTTCTCGAAAAAGAAACAACGATAAGCAGAACAAGTATACGAATACTTGAGAATACTTAAGAAACATCCATATCATCCATATCACTATGGAATTCTGTGTATGGTTTCTTGAGAAAGTGGGAGAAGAACCTGACTTTTATGGTTCTATTTTATTTACAGATGAATGCACGTTCCATAATACTGGCATAGTTAATCGTCACAATTGTCATTATTATAACACTGAAAATCCACATTTATTTCGTGGTCAGGATTAGCAAAATCGTTGAAGTGTTAATGTATTTGGTGGATTCTTCATGGTAGACCCTTATTGACCGGAAATATTATGTTTTTTTCAATTTATTTAACATTTCTTCGGCCCAGTTTGGCAATATTTAAATTTTTATGGTTTGTTGACAATTTTCTAAACAGTTTTTGAAATGCGACTACGTGATATTTAAATTTATTCAAAAACTGTTTAGAAAATTGTCAACAAACCATAAAAATTTAAATATTGCCAAACTGGGCCGAAGAAATGTTAAATAAATTGAAAAAAACCTATTTGGTGGAGTTATTGGCAATAACGTCATTGAGCCATACTTTTTTGATGGCCCCTTAAGTAAGCAAGTTTTTTTAAGATTTCTAAAAACACATTTCTGGATTACACAAGAAGATGTACCCTTAAATACAAGGTCAAAAATGTGGATTCAGTTAGACGGAGCTCCAACTCATTTTCACACTTCCGTAAGGGAATATTTAAATAGGAAATTTCAAAATAAATGGATTGGTAGAGGCGGTCCCCATAGCTGGCTACCTAGATCGCCGGACCTAACCCCAATGGGTTTTTCCCTATGGGGGTATGTAAAAAACATTGTATACAATGTTTCCCCTACGACAATTGACGAAAGTATTTTAACAAATGTAAAGGACTCTTTTGTAGGACAAAATGGTTTCCACATTGAACATTTCTTGGAATAGAACATGGTTTTTTATTTCTGTTGGATATTTGTTTAGCAGTTTCATTAAATATTAAACTAAGTATGTAGTTGCTTTTTTTAAATAAAACTATTTGTAAATTAAGCTAGGTTAAAATGAAACAAATGAAATTACCTTACATGAGTTACTATAGTTTACCGAAGCATGCCATTCTTGATCAAAATTTGTTTGTTTTTGGATAATGATGAGAAATAGCACAATTCGTGAAAATAGTTATATCCCTTAAACTACTAATTTAAGCATCGAAAACATACATACCAACTTAAAGACAATTAAATATGTCATTATTTAAAATAAAAAGATACTGGGGGTTCCATTTAAATTTACAAAGAAAACGACATCTGAAGTTTAAGTAAATGTTCCGGTGAATTTGGAACATCCTGTATAAACTTTGAAACTTGTCCAAACTGCATTTTCTAGTAAATGGTAAGCCAAATAAAAATTTATAGACGCCACTGTCAAAATTATTTACTTTAAGGGATAAAATGTTTCTTTTTGAAAACCTTGTATTTTCAAAAAAAGTGGATTATCTCAAAAAGGGTTAGGTTTAGGTATAGAAAAGCTTTATAAAAATTGGCTTTATTTTTAGCGCTAAATGTAAAAATGAAAAGAAAACATTGATATGTAACTATTTTCTGGAACACTCTGTATATTTAAAAATATTTTTGACATGTAGATTTCAGCGACTCATATTTAACCATATTGTTTATTTTTTAAAATATGGTATCTTATAGCTCCTAGAGGCCATAGCGTTCAGGTTGGTTCACCCTGTATAATGTTAATTTTAAAATGAATAAAAAACTTTTCGAATTTTCTATTTAAGTACCGTATTTAAAGTAAAATTTCAAATTCACGTTTTACCACAACATTTTGAGAGGAAAGTTACTTTCGAGAAGAACTTAAAATTTAAAAAATCACACTCAAAATTTTGAGCGCTTTCTTTAACTCCGAAATTTCCATAACATTTTGAAACATGTTCAAAATTTAAAATTTATGGATTAAACTATTTTTTTAATCTTTTGATATAACTGTTAATAAATTAATTTTATTTTCGAAATTTTTACCTCGATTCGTAATTTAGACCTTTTCATTTTCATTTTTTCCCTAATTGAACATCAAAGTAAAAGAATAAGAACTTTAAGTTTAAATTCGAAATTTTCAGAAAACACTAAAAATCATGAATTTATGTAAAAAAAGTATTCTCATTTTTTCCCGCCAAATGCAAAATTTCTACAGTAGGTCGAACAGTTTAAAGAGGGAGAAAAATTCAGTAAAGAATTAGAAACTCAAAAAAAAATATATATCACTTGTTCCTTTAGTCATTTAAGAATAAGTAAAGATGGAGAATTGAAGCAAAAATAGGTGACATTTCTTTCACAGATTTCACGCAGAAAGAATCGTGGATATCAACTAGTTTTTCCAATTCTTTTAAGAAAAATCTAGAAACAAATTTAAAAATGTTAAACCATTTGCACTAAAATAAAATAGGTAATATGCGAATAAATTTAACATACCAATTAAATTTTATTTAGCTGTCAGTGGAAATTACTGCTCTATTAGATCATGACTAGTAAATTTTTCATATTGTTGTTGACGTTATTCCATAATAATTTATAGTTAACAATATACTCATGAAGGCTGGCTGCATTGCACATGGCTGTAAATGATTAATTTTTATTTTAACAGCTTAATTGTCATGTTAATAATTATTTATATAAACTATGGACACAGAAATAATTGAAAGGAATTTTAACACAAATCCCGTTTGTTGTAACAACGGCTTTATACAAATCAATCGTAAATGACATTATTAATTTCAATAATGCAAAGTAATAAGGAATAAATTATTATGTGTATAATAAAGCCACTTCAATGGTAATTATTACTGGAAATAATCAATTTCCGAATGCAAGGGCAATAAAAATGAAGGTCAAATAGTTCAATAATCTTCTGCATCAACGTTTGTGTTAAATGCTATTCTACGACTTTAATATTTTTTCATTCATAATTTTCCCACAGCGTGAACTATAAAACTGGGGGCTAAGCAGAACAGTGTCATTTACAAATTATTTTTAACTGTATTTCACTGCAAATAGCTAAGCTCTTTGGAAAATAATCGATTGAAAACATAGAACATTAGAAGCGATTTTTTTTAAAGTTAAATTCCAACTCGTGAACAGTTTGATATTTATAAAATATTTCAGACACTAAGGTATCCTTTTTACACTATGACAGACGAGATTTTTTTTAAAATTACGTCGTTCATTGTCTTTTTCGCATGAAAATCGACCAACAGCTATAGCAGCTGACGTTAACACCGAGGAATTTAAAAAGAAATGCGTGAATGTGATATAAAATGGCTAATTATTATTAGCCACCGTTGATAATCCGGAAAGATCTTTTGATTAAAATCAAGAGATATTTTCCGATAATCAAAGTTTTGAGCTTATAAGAGAAACATGTGATGCCGAAGGACATTTTTTAAAGTTATGTGTTGTTTAGGGACTAATCATCTTTTTTTCTTCACAAACCTTATAATCCTCAAACACTTCGGAAAAATACACTTGAGTATTTCTGCAAGTACATACCTGCTCAAACTTCGGGCTATGTTGGGAAATTTCATTATTGGCATATTTTTCATAACCAACTTAACTACCGACAAAAATGTTTACTATGCTCCGAAATTAAATAATTTGTTGCTTGAGCTTTGAACTGGAATATTGTCAACGTAAAGCATCATTATTTATTTTTTTGCGGATTCATGTTTTAATTTTTGTTAGACTAGTTAATTATATTTATAATATTTTACATTCGTTTATTTTTGAGAATTTCTTACTTTTGTCAGACCGTCTATTAACGAAGGCAAAAATGTAAAAATAAATATACAAATTTCGATTTTAAAGTCGAAATTAACAACTTGTATGAATAAAGTAACAGTTGACTCAGCAACATGAAAAGGATACATTAAATTTTAACCAAAAAAAATCTTTAAGCTGTTATTAATTCTTCTTGAAACTCAAGGTAATTTAAGGATATCTTCTTCTGGTTTTAATTAAAGTGACTAAATGTTTAAAATATTTTTTATTAATTCTTCAAAACGTTTACAATGTCCCCACAATTGCCTTCTTGAAGTACCTAATTCATTAGATTTCAATTGCCTTCTCTAAAATCGAGATCTCGCTCACTAAAGTCTATCTAGATCATTTCTTTGTAATTGTCACCTGCACCAGATTCTAATCTCAAAGATAAAGCAATTTTATAACAGAAAAAATAACCTTCAAAATTGACAGATTAAAATTGTAAACAAATATACTAATGAGTTGGTAAAAAGTAATAAATCAATAGCAGGGAGATGAGTAGAGGCGTTATGTTGTAGGTTCGCCTTTCTTATCTTTATTATCAATGTCTCGCTTATCTCGCATGATGCATCTCGAATTGACGCCTGTCGGCCTAGCAGAATTTCGTCAGCGTTTTTTTTTTAATATAGGCAATTTTTGCTTACGGAGAGAATATAAATAGTAATAATCAAATTAAAACAAAATTTAAACAATTTTTGAAAAAAAAGGTCAGAAGAAAAACAGAATTTTGTGATGTTAAAATTATGACGCCAATTTCATAAACATTGCGATCGACTGTATAAAAGGGTGTCTATTTGAAAATAGACATATTTTAATTATCACACAAAAAAAATTTCCACAGTTGAATTTGTTCTGTTGTGTTTCTGTTCTGTTGATTGCCTACTGCAGTATTGATATGGAAGCCAAATTGTATGAGCCCTACTAGCTCTTGGCCAACTTTTTACCGACATTTCAGCTTTTTCTTGATATTTCTAAAATTTTTGTGATGATATTTGAGGTGATTTCAAGGTTACAGTTTAAATTTTAAGAGTTAAGCTGAAATATCAAAATTAAAATTAAAATTTTGACATTAAAGTAAAAAAAATGGAAAAATTGGTAACATTTCTGATATGTCATAAAGAAGTATGTTAAAAATTTCTGGAGAATACAATCACAGAATTTCGAGTTTAATGAAAAACACCGACTATAAATAAATTTCAGAAGAAAGACCGAAAGAATTCAAAAATAGAAGTCTTGAATTGATTCATTCTCTTTACAAAATGAACAAGTTGTCGGGCCAAAATTTCATAATTTACCAAGTGTTCCATCGCTAAAAATTTTTTAATATAAATTATACAGGGTCCTGCAACAGTGCGTCGGGCATCTATAGGTCCTATAATAAAGAAGTTAGAAATTCCGTTCACATGCAGACCTTAACTCTGTACAAGAATTTATTTCAGGAAAATATAGTCACATGTATAGGGTTTCTCGAAAAAGTGTGAGCCGCTGAGGGTGAATTTTTTTAAATGGAACCCCCTGTATTTTTTTACATTTTTGAGTTCCTATCTAACAACTTTACATATTCCTAAGATATTGTTAAATTTGGTTAGATAGTTCCAGAGTAATAAATAAATAAAGAGAAAAAAATATTTTGCAACATTTTCTTTAAAAATTCATTAAAAATACAAAAACGCCCCAAAATCAAAACTACGCTAGGTGTTTACTGTAGTGGGTCTCTAGTTACTTTGCTATGAATATCTTAAGCCTAACTTGTACAGGGTGTCCAAAATTCAATGCCAAATTGGCTAAAATATAAAGCAATTTTTCTTCGTTTTTTCAAATGAAACACCCTGTATATTTTTTTATATGGGATACAAAATTAAAAAATGAATATTTTTTGTACCTACAAATATTTCGAAATTTTTAACGGTTAAGCAGATATTCGTCGGATTATTACATATGGCTCTTTGGACACTAAGATACAAGACAAAAAATCATAGATGGCTTTGATAAAAATTAATTACCTTTATATTTTAGCCAATTTGGCATTGAATTTTGGACAGCCTGTACAAGTTAGGCTTAATATATTCATAGCAAAGTAAGTAGAGAGCCACTACAGTGAACATCTAGCGTAGTTTTGATTTTGAGGCGTTTTTGTATTTTTAATGAATTTTTAAAGAAAATGTTGCAAAATATTTTATTTCTCTTTATTTATTTATTACTCTGGAACTCTCTAACCAAATTTAACAATATCTTAGGAATATGTAAAGTTGTCAGAAAGGAACCCAAAAATATAAAAAAATTCAGGGGGTTCCACTTAAAAAAATTCACCCTCAGCGGTTCACACTTTTTGGAGATACCCTATACATGTGAAAATACGTTCTTGTACAGAGTTAAGGTCTGCATGTGAACGGAATTCCTAACTTCTTTATTATAGGACCTACAGATGCCCGACGCACTGTTGCAGGACCCTGTATAACATCGATGTTTTCAGTTCGATTATTATTGATCATCGAGGTTCAGTTGTGAACGTTTGGTCAACATCGCTTGTTCCTAATCTAACACATATTTTTAATAACATTTTCATTTATTATTTTTATTTGTTCCTAAAGAAGCCCTCTATGATGGTAAACGAAACCTCCTTAAGATTATGGCAATTGGAACTTACATCACGTCACATATGTAAAGAGTGAAAGTATTTCTCCTAACTTATTTCATGTAACTGAAAGTCTAAATGAATAAATATAGTTTCTAAAGGTAAATATTCTGCTTAAAATCGGAAATACTATTTTCGTTTCTCAAAATTGAAAAACAAATTACACACACAGATCCTAAAGTAAACTATAGCTTATTAGTGTTTAAGAGGAAACGCCATTCATGTAAATGTGACCTAAAAAACGAACTTCTACATATATATTCCATACATGACAGAAGCTAAAATAATCCTTCAGCGATTTTGCTACAGCATATGCGGATTTGAATATCCTTTTAAATTATTTTGTGAATTTAACATGACAACAGAAAACTGTCTACTCATTTAAAACAAACCAATTTCATTTGGGAAAACTTTTACTTTTTTCAACGACGTTAATGAAGCAACAAAAAGTGTTGTGCAATTATAAAACATTTTACCTTTTTGTAGCATCCATAACACAAAATGAAAACAAGGTTCAACTGCAATTGTGAAAGTTTGTACGTTACATACAACAATGAAATTATTTCTAACTGCTTTATACAAGTTTTTAATATACGAACAGGAAGTGAACGAGATACACAATTAATTGAGTTCAGCTTTTATCTAGTGCACTTCATTATTTTCGCAACTTTTATATTTGCCATCGGCGCGGGAGTTGCAAAAATTCAATTTCCCTTTATTTCATCAGTTTATCCTATAGCATTATCAATCTCATTATTACTACACAAATAGTTGCGTAGTAATGTTCTTTATTTTTACTAAATTGAGGTTATAAGGTCATCTTGCAGAAACAAAGAACCTTGTTGAAGAAAACAAATTTAACATTGCGTTATATTCATTTGAATCCATTTAACTTTGTTTTAACAGTAAGGAGGTGGCCTGTAAGATTCAAAGGTGAGATCACTTGGATTAGTTTCATTAGCTAGTATGTAATATCATCGATAGTTTACGTGTGATATACACTGATAATAGTAGCTAGTTTGTATTCATTTATGGATCAGTAAGTTTTTTATTGTAACAGTTTAGTTTATTGGAATGCTGATGTTAACTGAAAGGCACACTCTATTAAAGATATTTTAATCTACTGTATCTATTTTACATCAGCGTAAATAGCTTCATTTTTTGTACTTTATTTGTAATAATGTGCATGTAATGTAATTAGGGAATTCGATCCCGGTTTTTATTTCTAATCCCGGGATTTCGGGATTATATTTAGTCAATCCCAGGATCTCGGGGTTATTTAGGCACTGAGGGTTACAAATGAAAGATAAAAATTTATAACAATCAGAATCAAAATGTAGACAAAAATAAAGATATTTTACGGTGTACACGCAGCTAATCTAATCACTTTAACTGATCATAGATAAGAGTCAGATTAAGGGACTTAAAGTCACTTTTTCAAGAATCAATGAGAACTCTTTAAATTTAAAATCTTTTATGAAACAAACTATGCAAATAGTCTGAAAATTAACAAAACACTTTCTTTAATTTACTAAATAGATGAGTTTTATGTAACATAACACCCTAGAATGTAGCTAGTAAACCAAAAAAGTTAATCAGTCCCTCTTTTCTCTTAAATATAAAGAAAACTTATCTGATAGGAACATCCGAATTTGAATTGCGAAACTATGATCTGAGAACTAACAACAACGCGTCCAGTGTCTCATCACCAAACCTTTTGGTTCAACGAATTTTAATTTTAAACAAGCATAGCAATCCTACTGAGTTAATTAGCGCTGCTTGTTTGGAATAAAACTTCTTGTATTTTATATTAAAATGATAAACAAGTAATTTTGTTGAGAGCACTGACACTGAGTATTTCGTTAGATGAAGCCTATTTTACAATGTTTTTAAAGTGATGTTAATCCCGAAAATCCCAGGATCTGAAAAATTTCGGGATCAAATCCTCTAAATGTGGTACAGGTCAACACTAAAAAAAAATATATTACTATTTTATAAGCTAGAAAATGAAGTATGGTCACGAGAATAAGTGGATAATGAGTTTTGAAAAGTTTAAAAAACTAGCAGAATAATAATAATAATGTGATAAAAAAAGTCGCAGGTAATTGTGATTTCATTTAGCAAAATAAGTACACACTCATACGTTTCAAGGTAGTTGCCTGCAATTGATGATGGACAGGATCAAACAAAACGTTGTTGTATTACAATCACGCCCAGCAGTATTCTTTCCGCCCACCTGTCATATCATTTCAAGAACATATTTTAAAGTATATTCAAATACTAGCTTCATTTGCACAGGTTGATTCCAAAGTATTTTGAAAAAATGCAAAAGATGATTGCTCTCAATATTTTAAGATCAAACTTCTTATAAACAGTGATCCTTGATTACTTCGTTACGGAGATACATAATATTGACTTTTACAAAACATTAATAATTTTTTAAATGACTTCTGAACATGTTGAGCTTCATTTTAGAAACTTAAAATATCTACCAAATGTCATAAAAAACAGCTCAAGGCGTTTGGAAGTTTTTTGAAAATAGTATAGTAGTAAAAGTAATACATTTCAGGACTACGATATAAATTGTGGCCGAGGCTAACAAACATCGAAGTCCAGGAATGTGCTTTTTATTATTTAAATTAAGGAATTTTTATAAATTCATGACATTTTTCATTGTTATGTAATTTTCTATGAAATCGTTTCCTCAACAATCACTATTTGTTTCTTGATATCCGGTACGGGAAAGTTACACAGTTACCTAGATTTTAGGTCTAGGACGAAAAAAACTTTCTCATGCTATTTTCTGATGATTACTTAGCAACGAACTAAAATACAATAGCCGGCCATACACGAACGAATCTGATCTGCGAGTTTAATCCGTGCGGATATATCT
Source organism: Dastarcus helophoroides (assembly GCA_028583605.1). Lineage (NCBI taxonomy): Eukaryota > Metazoa > Arthropoda > Insecta > Coleoptera > Bothrideridae > Dastarcus > Dastarcus helophoroides. The sequence continues at coordinate 23,684,227 of CM053328.1, read as the reverse complement.
GCGCACTTGGCTCGTTACATACCAAATTTGCAGCTTTTCACTAACATACAGTCGCGGCCATCCAAATTTGAACGATTTTTGGTTTCCTTGAAAATTTCGTCTCAATTTAATCGTTGTAAATTGGACTTTATTCAACATCGCAACATGAGGAGGGTATATTGACAAACATATTACTGTTAATATTTTCTAGTACAATAATACTAACATTTATATCACCTGCAACTGCATTCGGGAATCGATTTTCTTCCCACTTAGTTTAGCTTTGGCTTTTTGAGTAACACTTAAGTGCCTCAACATATTTTAAATAACTTCTTAGCTTGTATATCTGACATATCGTAAACCGGGGCTACTTTGGGTCTGTAGGGGTAACTGTGGAACATCCCTATTCTTGAAGTGTTTTTTTCCCGTGGTCGTCATCAGCACGCTTATTTATTATGTCAATTGTCATACGGCGGGTATTATTGTGTACTGCCACATAGCGGCAGGTATGCAGAGCATAAGCCACCGCTTTGTCGAAAATCGGTCTACAGAGGTTTTGTTGTCATATTTAATTTCACTCCAACACTTGCAAACTTTCCATCAGGTAGAAGAAAGTACGAAGGTGCCTACAAAAATTGGTAAGTACACCATTTGCAACATGTCTTATCTACAGTTTAAGAGAATAATTGTGCTAAATAACCCATAACGAGTATAAATTTTGGTTGTGTATTGTAATCTACAGACAATATTGGGGCAACTTTGGGACTGTCTCAAGGTTGCACCAATCGACATTTCACTATGGAATAGTAAATTTGGCTTGTTCTAAGGAGTCTTGTGATGGTTCGCACCTATAAACGAGGCCTGGGAAGCAGGTCTTACAGGAATTATACAGTCGAAACCCTTTAAGAGGTTCTTCAAGCGATTAAAACAAAACGTCTATCATTTCGCAAAACATCCCAAGAACACCCTTCTGTCCGAAATAAAAGAAAGACACTCCGGCACAGTAAGACGTTTCGCAAGCATTCCCAAGAACACCCTTCTGTCCGAAATAAAAGAAAGACACTCCGGCACAGTAAGACGTTTTTACTGGAAATGAAGAAAGACGATTAGTAAAGTCGTGCAGTTAGTAAAGTCGTGCAGTTGCGATATCAACGTTCGGTTTTCTAGTATGATTACGTTTCATCGTCAAGGCGTACCTGGACAGATTGGGTAGAAACGATCTAAGATTTAATCGTAATTTCCCTGGCACTAAATGGGTGAAGAATTTTATGAAGAGAGACCAGATCAACTCAAAATTTTCAAGATTTTGTAACAGTGTTTAAAGAGTTACTGTTTCTTTTGTACGATTTACGTATGTGTTGCTTTTTTACATGCTTATTGAGTTAAGATTGGGACAAAATCAGAAGGCCATATATTTATTTAAAAAGCTTTAAATATAATAAAATGTATTTTTTCGTAAAGGCGAAGGTTAAATCTAACTAAAACGTTTTCTGGCCTGAATTTGACACTGGATTTTCTGAAATGGGTAAAAACATCAAAAAGCTTACCAAAGTAGCCCCGATTTACGGTATGTTACGATTTGGCAATCGCTGTTTGTGACTCGTTACTGAAAAAACACTTAAAACTATCTTAAAATTTAAACGACATAAAAACTAAATACCAACAAGATTCTTTTAAACTTTTAACGTTTCGGGAAGTGTTATTCTCTGCCCGTCGTCAGAAAATCAATTCAAATTTCTTCCTCTCCAATTTTGTGTATGCTGTCAGAAATAATTCCGACAGTTTATTTCTGACAGCATACACAAAATTGTAGAGGGAGAAATTGGATTGATTTTCTGACGACGGGTAGAGAATAACACTGCCCGTCGAAACGTTAAAATTTTAAAATAATCTTGTTGTTATTTAGTTTTTACTTCGTTTAAATTTTAAGATAGTTTTAAGTGTTCAGTGTTGAGTCACAAACAGCGACTGACAAATCCAGATCCAAAGCAATCGCCGCTTGGAGCAATCTATAATAGATTGCCAATCCTTAACAGAAGGTTACTGAAAATTTAGGATTGTGAAAGGAGTAACTGACGAAGAAAAAGCCAAAAAAACATGAATAGAAATATTAATACGTTGCAAAGAAAATACAGGGAATATCTAAAAAATCGAATGTCGGTAATTTAAACACAATATTTAAACCCAAAAGTTTAAGATTTCTTTTTATATCCAACTTTTTTCTAGAAATTTCGTATTAATTCATTGTTTAAAGTAAAATTTCTAAGAACATTTTAAATCATAAGTTCAAGTATGAAAATTTAATTTGCAAACTCCAGATTTTTTTTTATATAAATTTATTTTAAAAAAATCGAGCTTAATGGAAATGTTGACTTAAAATTAGAAATTTAGAGACAAATTCCAATTTTGAATGCGACGTTCATTTAGTTTCGAAACTTTGACTTAAATTAAGCTCGAAACTTGGAATAAAATATTTAATTTTATTTCCGAGTTTCTTTACATTTTAATATACAGGGTTTAATTTTGATCTTGAAATTTCAGCTTTAAATTTTAACTTTTGTTGTCCAAATTTTGGATATTTCGAAGTTTCTTTTCAAAATTTCGATTATATTCCCAAACTGCGACAAATAATTTCAATTAAATGTTATGTAGTGAAACAGTGCGAACGTGTTAAAAGCTGAAAATACTGAAAACCACAACCAAATATGCAGGTTTCACTGCAGAATATTTAGTTGAAATTAATTGTTAACTTTAACATACCTAAACGCATGTCACGCCGAGGATGCTTCTATTTGATGAAATTTGTTATAATGCAAATCCGGAATACAAAAATTAAAGTTACCTCGCACAGTGACCTTTGAAATCCTTTAGGGTTGCATCCTATTTCTGGTTCTAATCTGCGACACCAACAATTTTGTCTACATTTCTATTTTTTTTATATTTAGTCCCCACGTTTCGAATTTTAACCTGAAAATTTCAACCTCTAAAATAAAATTAAAACTTCTCAACTTTAAACTCCAAATTTTGAGATCAATTTTTTTTAAAGATTGTAAAATTTTTCTTAGATTATTTTCCTGGAAATTCGAATTCAATCCTAAATTTTCCATCCTAAATGTCCAATTTTTAGAACATAATCACAAAATTCTATAATAAAGTCGAGATTTGTAAAAATGAATGTCTAATATTTTGTTATTTTGGTTTTTTTTTTCAGAAATTTTGATTGATTTTAAAAGTCGAAGATTTCAAAATTAAAATTGAAAAAATAAAATTCTAAGTTAATAAAAAAACGAGTATTCTGAATTTTCGTTCTTGATAATAGTTAGAAAAAAGTCGAGATTTGAAAAATACAATTTTTACACACTTTCAATTTCGTTTTTTTCCTAGAAATTGTGATTGATATTAAAAATTGAAGACTTAAACTTTCAACAACGTTAAAATTAAAATTTAAACTTGACATTCCTAAACAATCGTAATATGGAAAAGAAAAACAAACATTCTAAATATTCTTTTCAGATTTAAAAGTAAAATTAGAAATTTCTTTCAAGTTGTTTCGATTTTTTGTTGTTGACATTTTCGCTTTTTTATATAAACAACATTTCTTTACAAATTTCGATATTTTGGCTTTAAAGACGAAATTGAAACAAATTAAGATACTATTTTAGAGATTAAACCTTAAATTTGAAATTTTTCCCCGACTTTACTATTCCGAAATTTAAAGTTTAAGTTGAAAATTTTGTTTATCTCAAAATTTTCAGTTAAAGTAGAAATTTTGACTTTGATTTTAATATTTTGATTTAGAATTTCTAATTTCGAATTTAACCCAAATATTGCGTTTCAAAGTTGAAATAGAACACATAAGAAAGTTCTACTTTAAATTTCAATGAAAAATAAGGGGTCGGAGAGGGGCAAGCATAATTATTACAATATTTCTGCATCCCGCAGTCCTTTACAACAAAGGTATGTATATTTTTTTGAGTGATGTTCATAAGAGAAATATTAAATATAAAAAATTAATAAAACTAAAACTTTGTTATTTACAACTTTAAAAAATGTGAAGTTGCCGGAATGACTTTCAAATTCAGACCCACTGTCAATATAGCCAAATGTCCACATTTCTGCTAATCAAATTTTACACATTTAACTGGAATATCAAGATGCAATCTTTAACAAACAGAATTTCTGATGAATCATTATTTTGTGAGAACATCTAAACTGGTTTCGATTGGACTTTCACTCAAAGGTAGAAAATATTTTTTTAGTACCACGTTTTCATTCGCTTGCCTCAACGAGATGTCATCGCCATAAATTGAAAAATTATATAATGATTAAAATAAAGAAATAATTTATTATATTTTAATTGTCATGTGGATACGATACAGGGGAGACGTTATTATATATACAAATAGTTAATAGTTTTCATAAGGAATAAATAAAAATGTTTGTTTTGTTGAAAAGTTCCGATTTTAATTTGGATATGAAAAGCAAATAATTTTTGTGTGTTGATTTTAAGGTCGAGTTTCTTCCCCTAAATTTTTTTCCCTGAACAGTTTTTCAGAAATTAGTTGTAAAAAATTAATGTAACGCCGTTTTATAACTGAAGAAAAAAATATGTGATCTCTCTCACACATTCAAAGTAAAGAGTGTTGTTTATCAAGACCGTAAGTAAAAATATTGGTTTATGTAACTAATTCTCCCTAATATAGCACAAAAATCAGTATAATAAATCTGATGTCGGCGAAAATCGTGCTAATGAAAAATGCGTTGCACTTCTGAAGCAATTATCGCTGATATAATACGTCACGCCATGTATAATATCCTCTCGAGAAAAAGAATCATAACAATCTGAAACTTGTTTTGTTTTTGTTGGAGCCTCTTCTATTAATTTAATTGTCGGAAATAATGTAATAAACCGTACTCTGGCTTCCTCCAACAAATGACATTCAATTAGCTGGTTGGCAGTGATTTAATTAATTGAAATATAGCTAGTTCAGACAAGGGTCCACTTAGACAATAAGAGACCTATGGCTTCTGTGGAAATAAAACAATATTCTTCATGTAAATTACCTACTATAATTAGCTTTTGTCGATTACTCTTATTAGATAGACTTAAAGTTGCCAGCCCAAAGCTTAATTTTCCATTCGTATGTTTTTGATTTTGTTAATTTGTGATTTTGGAGGTAGGTTTCTCAGTCTAAGTGAACGTTAACCACCCCACAAAATAGTCCAACATTTAAGATGGATCGTAATTAACACCCGGTAATTTATTCCAATTTGCAGACTAAAAAAATACTAAATGCCCGATAAAAAATTTAAAAAGGCAGAATAAAGTATTAGGAAATGCCGTATATATTTGTTAAAATTACAATATAAAATATACAATTTGCACGCTAAGTTCTGGTTGGTATTTTAATCAAATATGCTCTCAATAAAAATATAAATACTCGTTAAATTTATATTTGCTATTAAATGAAATTTTGGACTATCGAATATTAAGTTTCTTATCGTGCTTTTGGATAAATTAACTGGAAAATGTAACATGTATCGTAAATAAAATATCAAGCGTTTAATTTAGTTCTCATTTAAAATGACATTTTACATTTGTGGACTGTTATTTTTCAAGTTAAGTATGGTAGAAGGAATGAGTTTAGTTGCATCAGTTTGATAAGAAAAGTTTGAATTATTACTACTTCGGGGAAATCATTTGAAAGGTGTATCACATAACATCTCATGTTCCCATGATCTTAATGATAAGCTCAAAATCTGCTAGTAATTACCGTTCTCTTGCTGATTTTCTAGGTCTCAAGAGATAAAATTTAAATGTTACTAAGGTCAGTAGATGTTGGATCATAGACTATCGGATAACTGCAGGTTTTTTTAACGACAAAAAATATTTTATGTAAAAAAAATCTCTATGGTATTAATTCTTATCAAATACAAAACGTTAGTTAGCTGAAGCATAAAGCGCAAATCAAATGTGCCTTTTACATCATTTCATTTAGATGTATGTTTTAGGAACCTACACCAGTTTTTTTTTATTATGTGCAATACAGAAATTAACAAAGACCAGCCGCTCACATACAATACATGGAATTGAGATGTTGAGTTGAGAAGTACTTACCTACTCGTACACCGGAATTCTCCAGGGAAGAGAGCTATAATCCGACCTTGCACTTTGAAAGCATTTATTTTTGGTACGATCTCATAAACAGTGCTGGTCATTCTGATTGCCTTTTACTTGAAATATTTCCCGGTGTTAACATTTTAACAACATGCTTAATGAATATTGCTATGGAGTGTAGAAAAAAGTGTTTACGCGACGATTTTAAAATTCATCTAAGGAACATGCTTGGAACGAGTTCATTAGAAACAAAGCACACCATAAACACAAGAGAAAACACAGTAATAGCAATGATTCCAGTAATGTGAGACTGGTGTTAGATTTTCGAAAGTTTAATTCGAAGATTGCCTACATTGAGTTTTTAGGGCCAAGTTCTCTTTAAAACCGCTATTTATTAGCACCCCCACCCCCCTGCTTCAATATCTAGCCCATTACAATTTTAAATCCATCAAGTACTCTCATTCCTTTCTCGCTTTCCCATTAATGTCTAAGTTTAAAATTATTTTAAAAATAAAATTATTTTATCTTTTGTATCAATAAAGGTTAGGAAACGCAAATGGATACCTTTTTCTACGTAACGAAGGTGGAAAATGATCATAATCAGATTATACCATGTCTAAGGTGCTATTAAGTCGAATCATTTAGATAAATAAAGAACTAGCTGCTATTTACATAATACAACTACTGCCTATTCCTTAATTTTGATCTCCAATATGCGTATCTGACTAAATAAAAAGCCAAGATAATGGTCATATATTGCGCAAATATAAACCAGGGTCATTTACTTACGGGTTTAATTTTTTAAAGTACGAACGAATAGCATTGTTTCGTACTAAAAGTACCATAATTCGACCTTGCACTTTGAGTGTATTTCTAACATCAATAAGTTAAATATATTTCAAGGCAACAGAGCAACTCCTATAATGTATTTTCTTTGTGTTAATTTAAGCCGAGTTTTATTATGCAATAGTTCACATTAAAATGTCACAGTTTTAATGTATTACACGAAATGGTAGGTAAATCTATGAGATTTCGAAAATTGCTAGAGAAATATCCATTTGCAGCGTAGACATTTTTCATAAAAACTCGCAAGTACTTGAAATGCAAACTAACGCCTGGCAATTAAATTTGCAATACGAAGAGATAAAGTACATTTAGTGCATATTAATCAATGAAAGAGCTTTCCCGCCCATTTCCATAAATTATTAAATCCCGTCAAAAGCACAAGAGGCGTCCCAACGAACGCTAGTTTATTTATCCAATTTAGTTAATAACTGGAGAACGGTGCTCTGCGACAATATTCCAGGCTCATCCGGTCGGCTAGTTAGTTTATGAGGCAGATCTCTGATTTAGAATAACGGGTAAAAAGGACGGATATCGTGGCTTTCTTAGATGCAAACCATCGTGAAATGCACGAATCAGGGTCTGACAGAATAAAAAATGAACGTTAAACACGGTTAAGCTTTTAAGGTCAAGTCTTAATCTTTGCATAATTTACGTACGTTTTTATTTTGCTGCTGTAATGCGGAAGGTATACGGAAGGGACTATTTACGGTTTTTCCGCAGATAAATTAACCAAAACAAATACAGTACAGAAAAGCAAATTTTCTCTAAAGTTCACAACAAGAAATTATATTAACATCACACGATATAAGGATAAGAGGGGAAGGGCGGGCGAAGGATCCCCTAAAGAAGAATAAATTCGATTTCGATATTTTTTAAATTAGGATAAAAAAACAATTAAATAATAGTTATTTATGATACAAGTGTTAAAAGTGACATTTTATTTTGTGAGTGGGGAGTATTGCAGAACGAGCGTAGCGAGTGGAGCAACCCCACGAACAAAATAAAATCACTTTTAACAAGTGTATCATACAATATTTTTTGTAAAACTGTCAAATTAAAAAAGAAAATGCTGCCTCTAGGGTTGAATTTTCGATTTATTGTTTACGTGTTGAATTACATAATTGACAATTACATCTGACAATCAAGTGAGGTGCTGGATAGAGTGTAACTAAGTAAAACAATTGTAAGTTGTTTAATGTTTATTAGTAACCACAATTGAACCTGTCCTAAAATATTGTAAATTTTATGGCTAATAAACATGAATTTTGAAGAAAAGATTGGAAATTAAAGCAATTTTATTATCCCACCAGATGTTGAAGAAACAGCAAATACATCAACTGAGATTTATTGCTCCAGAAATCGGGACAAAAATATGATGGTATGAAATAAAGAATCTAGCGGATAACTTCACTCAAAATATATTTTTGATTTACGTCGAAGGAAATTCTAAATTTTGGAATCTCTCTATGATAAAAGATAGTTTTCAAATCAAGAACAACTAGGATATAAGCAAGTATTAAAACAAGCGTACAAGATTTTTTTGAATGAAGCTCCAGACCAAATATGTAGCAAAAAGTTGCGTCAAACTAAAAGCAACATCTGTCCTAGTTTTTGCATGGATTACTAGCATAAATATCTCTGCAATTACTTCTCAGGAAAACTAAAATAAGTGACCGTTCAGCTTGTAATGGTAATATTAATATTATAAATAAATAATATAACTATTTAAATGTTTTAATGTTTGGAAACAATATTACACAATAATCAAGGACCAACAACAAAAAATCTTTCTAATTTTTTCAGTACAGCTTTCTATTTAAGAATATGCATATTGCTATATATCAGTGTTTCCTAAATTGTGGGTCACAACCCGGCACCGGGCCATAAAAATAAAATACCAGGTTGCAAAATTGTTTTCATACTCACAAATGATTAGTTCTTGTACATTAAAATTTAATTAAAACATCTTTTAGTGGATCGCGAAGGGGAAATATTAAAAACAACCGGGTCAGGGCAAAAAAAAGTTTGAGAAACGCTGCTATATTTACTTTTAACACTAGTGCGAAAAAACTTTATCGCACTAGTGTTAAAAGTATTTTTGACACGTATCATTATAAATGTCAATTTTTAGTTTACGTATCGATGAACTAAAAATGTCACTTTTAATGACAGTTTTACAAAAAAATTTTTCTAAACGACAATTCGATTTTAAAAAAAGTGGGACAAACAGGTATGCGCTGGGTGCAAAAAATGTAATTACAATATTGTTAGAAATCAATCAGCAACATTGCAACTAGCCTATTTATGTCGACGAGTGTTGCTGCCTGCATAAGTTAGTAGCACTATTAGTACATAACTGGATATCGCTTAAAAGAGTAATTAAAAGAACAAGATCCATATTCTTCATGGTAGACTCTTATTGGTTGGAAACATTATGTTTATTAATTTTATTTAACATTTCTGCGACCCAGTTTGGAAATATTTAAATTATTATGAATGAAATTTGATAAGCTGACACATTTTTTGAAATATGACTACGTGATATCTAAATTTTTTAAAACGTCACCTCATGACAGTTGACAAAAAATAGGTTATTTTATTTTACATAGAATAGGGAAAAAATAAAATATAGAAGACATTTTGTATGTTAACTTTTCCCTCAATCCAAAGACATAAGAGGTTGGTTGACTTTACGAGGTTTATATTAAGTTTAGATTTTTAGTTTTTCTTCTTCTTGTGCCTTGATCGGTGCATTGGTTAATATTTCTGAATTTTGTACTTATTTGCTCTTGCCGAAGTAATAGATGACAACAAATGATAACAAGAAGAGAACCCCACTGGGGAAGTTCAAATCGAGATGTATTTTTTATACGTATAATATACATTTACAATGTTCAGTTTCCAAAATAAAAGCGCACTAGGCAGCCAATTCCGAGAAACAAGCCTTCAAAATTTCAAACGTCGCTTTATATACTTGTAAGTTGACAGGGATATTCATAAGCTAAATAGAGCAGATAGAAGATAGGAGAGAGACTTTCGCCCCGCTGGAATGGGTTCGAATTTCCATTGTGTTGAAGGCAAAAGGGTCGGAGGTTGAACCCAACATCAGAACTGGGTGCTCCAGTGTTGTTCTAATTCGAGTTTACAGAAAGTCAATAGCTGATGCGATGTGAAGCATTTTAGCTAAAAAAAAAGTCCAGCTTCTGAGAGGCTGATTTGCCGATGGTTCAAACATGACTATTCCAAGAAAAATTAATGTTTGGATTTATTCCCAGGCAGACAGATTTTACACAGAGGAATTTTCCTGTGATTATGATGTTGTTTGCATAATATTCCTTTTTTTAAAAGAAAACAAGCGGTTTGAGTTTTTGAGGCACTGACGGCAATCAGATTTTTCTTTCCCCATTCTATTGGAAGCAGTAACGGATAATGATTTGTCAAAGAAAAAGAATGATATCAGGCTACTGCGTGGCAATATGTCGCATATGAAGGTAAGATATCACCTATGTTTAACAGGAAAAGAGTTTGAGACAGAACCCTGGGGATATGTCTGCATTAATTGCAAGTGTCTCAGGATGAGATGCCATCAATAACGATCTGAAGAGATCTTTCATTTATAAAACTAGATATCAAATGACAAAGGCTGGATGGAACTGTATATAAATTTGGCGAGAAAATACTGATGCCAGATTGCTCGAAGGCATTTGAGATATCCAGTGCTACAATTCGAGTTTCAATGTATATTTTTTTTATAGTTGAAGTCCAAACAGGAGTAACATATATGTCATATAGATTTTTATATTATGTCTGCAAAAAGGCCGTTAATTTTTAAATTAATCAAGAGATAGACGCTTCAATGTTATTTACAGATTTCTTTAAAATGCGACATATGTCTCTATAACAGTATTCTAAGTGGTCCGTTTTATTGTAAATAATATGAAAATATCTCAATTTTAAATGATTAAATCATTATTATCATGCACATTGATTTCAAATTTTTTTGAAACGATCAGTATTTAATTTCTACACGCCATCGCCAGTTCATTGTGTTAAATAGAATGAATGCAGAGAACATTTTTTGTAAAAAAACTACCAACTCAAAGCGGTAAGATAATTGCAGGTGAATTCAATACCGTAACTAACTATAACTCAATTTGTATGTTTTTACCATAATGGCCGTGAAATTAAATACACTTCTTTGGGATCCTGATGGCAAGTTACATCACAAAATAAATAAAACAAGGTAACAGGATATTGATATCATTATTTCAAACATATCCTACAAATGACAATTATTTGCCTAACGGATACGATGACGGCTGTTATTGATTTTTCGCATCATATTTGTGTAAGCTTTCAAGGTTCCTTTTATCAGCGACACCTGCCTATTATATATACAGTGGGTGATTTGAAATGTTGCATGGATAACATTGGTTTTTTAATCTCTAAGCACCAGTTTATAGTTCTTAAAATAGTAATAAAAGCGGCATATTTAATTGTTCTGAGGAAACGCCATAAAGATATAAAACATTATTTCCTTGTAAAATAATAACAAACATGATGTAGCGTGTTGGAATTAAAGATATACAAGTAAAATTAATTTCAACAAAGGAGTAGTTGTAGTTACATGTCGTGCTAGTTTTACGATATATGTCAAACTAATAGCAGGAATGATATCTGAAATGACTGCTTTGTATTGAGCTTAATTTTCCGAAGAACTATCTTGGTGGTCTTGTCACTTTGCTTATATTTACAAGTTGCTTATGATGGAATTAATGTTATCAAATGGATTGCTCTCGATTCTACAGTTGCAGTGAAAAGTTCACATACTTATTTTTCAGTATTTTTTCATGCACCACTAATTACCCATAAAACTAAGTTAACTTTAAAAATGAATGCATTTATTATCTACATAACTGATAACAAGTCTACACTCATGTAAAATAGCTCTTGGTAACAGATACGTGCTTCGATCAGGCGAAAGGTCATAAATTTTGTCATCAATGATCACACTAACCTGGTTATTTTGTTGTCATTACAACTGCAATACACGATTATAATAGATAACCTAATGCGCCTGCCAAGCGATGTATTAAAAAAGTTCGACCTTGTAGCTTGAATAAGTACTATGTTTTATGTTCGAAAATTGCACTTTTTCTTTTATCAATTACAATAAATAACCTATTGCCAAGGTACTCATTTAATAACATTTATTTAATGCGAGAATTATGTAGTCTGCGCGAGTGGTTAAAATACAATATTTCATGCAAATGACTATAATTTCCAAGACGCCGAGTAATATTGGAAAAACTTCAATTTACCACATAGAGTTCGAAGCCAGTGTTTATAATCAAATTGCAGAAAAAGCAATATGAATTCCCTACATGCTATTACAGCTTAACAGAATGACGGAATACATTACCCACAGGATTATATTTTTGCTCGTGCTTTTCCTCTAACTCAGGGCCGGCACCAGGATCATTAGAAAATTGCCTAAGGAGCCAACATTTATGGGTGGCAATAATTTTTACTATATACAGTAGGGTGTCCGTTATTTATCAAGAAGGCTTTTTTAATATGGGTATCCTCTAGATTATTTCTTTGCAGTTTAAAATCAATTTTAGAAAAAAAAAATATTTTTGCTCTCGCTTATCCCTACCTAAATGGCGATACTTTCCCCATTTAATTAACACGGGGTTTTTACACTTTTTGGAAAATAAATTTTTTCCCACTTATTATATTTAATAAATTACCAGCTGTTGTTGATTCTGCGCCTAGAATGATTCCTTCATATGGGAAAGTTTTCATATTAAAGTTAAAATATTTTTTTATAATTTTCACGAGGGTTGAATATGCGAAATTTATTTTTGCCTTTTTTTACTTCTTTTTTAATTTGCCGCTTATTCCATGACATTTCTGTGCTAAGATGTTATATCTTTTATTTTGCACTCTTGATAATAATTTTATGAAGATTATAATTCAAAATAATTAAGAATTTATTTTAAATTTGCTATAAGTATGATACGTTAAAACCATTTTGCGGTCGAATATGAATTTTTAAAATAAAAAGTATTTTCGCATTGGTTGAATGATTTAAATTTTCAAGTACTGCCATTGTGGGTTTTCAAAAATAATTTTTTTCTACAATATTGATATATTTATGGTATGACAAAAGTTAATTAAAAAAATATTTTTTACGGGAATGAATTTAGTCCATAAACCTCAAAATGTTCGAAGTTTCGTCCTACATCGTAGAGGTCGTGCAGAATTTAATGCCTAACATTATCCCGCTAAGAAAACAATTGAATTCCAATTCGCCTTCTGGATTCTGGATTCGTTGTAGGTTGCCTAAAGTTTAGGCCAGCACTTAGGCCACCCTTTCCGGGCCCATTATGCTATCCCCCATGTCCCAATTCGCCTTGATTTTATTTAGAAAAAAGTGAAAATCGCCATTTTTAAAAGATCAGCTGTAACTTTGTTTATTTGAAGTACGATTGAAAAAATTCAGAAAATGTAATTAGTTGTTTTTTAAGGCTTTTTCATTAGTGTACAATATTCTTTTCTAAATTCAACTGTTTTCGAGAAAATTATGTCAACCTCGTTATTTCTTATGGATACCATATTGGATTTTATCATTTTCGTATTTGGCATATTTTTCTGATTAATTTAATATATGACATGCCATACTTCAAATGTGGTAAAATGGGTTAAATGACCTAATTTTTTATTTTTGAACAATGCAAGTGCCATAACTTTTAATAATAAAAAATACGGTTCCTATAAAAACAATAATTTTCATTAAAAAATTAAAAATATTTATTAAAACAAACTGTGTAGTGTTGAAATATTTATTAATAATCGAAACGTGCATGATTCCCTTTAAATTACGTAATTCTCAGAACATTCTAAAAACTTTATTAAGAACGACTTTCCCATGACTCATACGCAACTGTAGACTTCTCCAGAAGTTAAATATTTTAAGACGGATAATGTGCATAAATATGAGAGTGATTTCTAATGTTAGATATTTCACGTTACACCAATAAGTATTCAATGTTAAAAGAATTTTTGTAAAAATTGGCTATACAATTTTTAAAACATCTACACTTTTTCATAGAATTACGCCATTTAAATCGGTGCATGCACGTTAAGATTATACTAATAACTAGAGCTGGGATTATATGCAGCAAAAAAAGTAAAAAATATGCATGCAATATGCCCTAAAACACTTGCAAAATATGCACTACAAAATATTTCATATGCATTTACTTCCACAAAAAATGTCAAACAATAGCGGTGTTAAGGATTAATAGACAGCAAAAATATGAATACATTTACGTACAGTCGGTTCAACAAGAAATATTCCTCGATTTTTCAAAAATTGTTAATGATTGGGCTTTTATAGACTTGTTGGTGAAAAAATGTATTCGGTTGCCACGTCGCGGATAATAAATTGTTTTACTATCGCTGGAACTGCCAACCAAAAGGCCCACGCATGTCTTACAGTACGGCTGCTAAATATTTAAAAAAGTCGAAGACATTCGTGAAGAGGTGGGTTTAATACTATAAAACCAACAAAGATCTTCCCCATAGAGGCAAATCGGAAGTGACAATAAAATAAAAGGATAAAGTCATCTTACAGCTGTTTAAGTGCAATCTTACTCTACAGTTACGTGAAACCTAAGCCAAGCTAGCTAAGAGAGGAGCTGACGTCAGCATAAATACCATTTGGCCGAGAAAAGCATACAATACTCGAGCACGAGGCAAAACCTGTTGTTTTCGAAGACCTTCAAAAAAAAATGCAAGGCCTGGACTGTCGAGAATCTCGACTGCGATTAGTCCAATGTAATTTTTTCTAACAAAGCACCGTTCTGGGCATAGACTTCCATGGGCACCCAGTAAAACTCCATGTTTGGGGATGTTACTCTGAGCACGGTTTTAGGCGTTTAGAGCTCTTTATGCAGAATTTGGATGCTCAGAAAATCGTCATTATTTATAAAGGTGGTTTTCTAAAGTCTGTCCAGAAGATGTTTGGTATCACAAGCGAAGACTGGATTTTAGGGGAGGACAATGGTCCAAAACATCGGAGTCGCCTCTGGAACTCATGGAGAGCAGAAACTGGCATCGTAACTTCAGACTGGTTTTCACAGTTTCTTGATGCAAATCCAATGAAAATTATTTGGAGCACTGCAATGAGGAAGCTTGCAGGAACACGTGTTTTCATCCTCAAGCAGCTTTCACGAAAAAATCAAAGAGATATGGCGCTTATTACTCCTAGGAGGTGCTGAAAAGCTGGTAGAAAGTATGCCCAAAGGGTGCTAGGCTATTCTGGAAAGCAATGGCGATTGGACCATGTAATAGGTAGTTGCGCTGTAAGCTCTTTAACGTACTTTCAATTAAAAAGTAAAAATCAAAAATCTTCAATAGTTTTCCTAAAACCGAGGAACGTTTCTTGATGAACATACTGTATATAAAACAAGATATTGTATATAGACCCAACATACCTTTATTTCAAATTAAGGCTTAGTTATCTAACTTGATTACTTTTGTATTAACTGAACAAAAACAAATTTATCATACCAGTTTAGAAAAAAAACCTGAAATATGCAAATAAAAAACTGCATTTACATTTATTGAAAAATGTCTAAATATGCACATATGCACTTTATATGCATTTTGCATATAATCCCAGCTCTACTAATAACTGTTTAAATATTGCAGAGTTTGTTACAATATTTTTAGTTTTTTAATAATTATTGTTACGTAATTAGGTACCGTATTTTTATTATTAACAGTTATGACACTTAAGTCGCCTGCTATAATTTTTTTGTTTAAAAATAAAAAAATAGTTCATTTAACCCACTTTGCCACATTTCAAGTATGGCATGTCATATATCAAATTAATCAGAAAAATATTCCAAATTCGAAAATGATAAAATCCAATATGGCTTCCATAAGAAATAACAAAGTTGACATAATTTTCTCAGAAACAGCTAAATTAAAAAAAAATAACGTACACCAATGAAAAGGCCCCAAAACACAACTAATTAGAGTTTTTGAATTTTTTCAATCGAATTCCAAGTAAACAAAATGCGGCTGATTTTAAAAAATGGCGATTTTCAGTTTTTTTTAAATAAAACCAAAAGGAATTAAAATTCAATTGTTTTCTCAGCAGAATAATATTAGGCATTTAATTCTACACTACTTTGCTCATTTAAGCTTACTTGTATCTCTAATAGTTTATCAGATCTCTTTAGTTGAAATCAAATTTGATTCAACCTGTATATCCCTAAATTTATAAAATAAAATTTGGACTTCAATTTAAAAACTTTTTCATATAAAGAGATCACAATAAAAGGTAGAATCAACAACAGCTAGTGGGTTATTGAATATAATAAGCAAGAAAAAATTATTTTCCAAAAAGTGAAAAAACTCCATGTTAATTAAATGGGAAAAGTATCGTCATTTAGGCAGGGTTAAGCGGCAGCGAAAACATTTTTTTTTTCTTTTTTAAAATTGTTTTTAGGCTGCAAAGAAATAATCTAGAATCTAGAGAATACCCAAGTTAGAAAAAGCCTACTTGGTAAATAACGGACACCCTAATATACAGGTTGTAACGAATTCGCTTCTCACTACAGGAATCTCGAAAACGGTAAGAGCGCAATCAGAAATATGCCATTAATAAATCAAAAACATCTCTTGTTGTTCTTTTTGAATTTTTGTTTTTATTATTTCTTGACGTTATTTGAAGAGTAATCGAAAAACTAAAAGAACGTTTTCATTGGTGCTTTTTATTAGACGTTTCGTCTTCTCACTATCATCATCAAATACGTTATTTTAAAGAGGGGCCTACAATTTTTATTGCATCTTTGTATTGCTTTTGAATTTCCGACTTTATTGATGTATGTGGCTAAACGTTTCGTAACTTTAAACCATCATCAAGGAAAAAACACTTTTGTTTCAGATTAAAGTCATTTCATTATTTTTTATAATTAATAAGTAATTATTACTAGCAATAAAAGTAATAAAAATTTAATTAGTTGGTAAGAACACAAGGTAATGGCACAATAAATAAATTTTAACAAAAAACAACAGACATAATCATAAATAACTGACCACCAAAAATAATGATTAATAACTACGGACAAAGCGACTATGGATATTTAGAATAACAAATAACAAATAACAAATAAAAAAGAAACTCATTTCGCTTGTCATATTTTATTACATTTTGGTGAATCTATTATTCAAAAATACAGAATACGTTAATCTGAAAAAAGGTGTTTTTCCTTGTTGATAGTTTATAGTTACGAAACGTTTAGTCACATAAAAGTTTGATACATCTGTGAAGTCGGAGATTCAAAAGCTATACCAAGATGCAATAAAAATTACAGGTCGTATTTAAAATAGACGAAACATTTAATAAAAAAAACTATTTAGGCTATCTTGTGAAGGATAAAAAACGTCAGTGCAAAGGTGGTTTTAGTTTTTCGATTACTCTTCAAATAATGGCAATAAAAACAAAAATTCAAAATTTTACTTTTTTTTCAAAAATCTCAAGAACAGCAAGAGATATTTTTGATTTCTCGACGGTATATTACTGGTCGCCGAATTGTGCCTCAATTTAACCGATGCTGTATCTCTAACCGTTTTCGAGATCTCTGTAGTGAAAAACGAATTTGTTGCAACGTGATATTTCTAAAATTTATTAGAGGCACACTTTAAGAATTTCGAGGCACACTAATAAAGCCGCGACACAATAGTTGGGAATCACAGTTTTAAGATGTCGAAATTTAAGTTGAATTTTTAAAAATCTCGAACATTTAAAAAAGTAAAAAGTATCCAAAATTCTAAATTCAAAATAAAACGAATCCTCTTCAAAAATTTTGGAATTTATTGTTAGTGAAAAGTCGAACTATTCAAGTAAGCTGAAGTTTGATGGAACGGACTGGTCCTTGGTTATCTTCAAAAATTGATACACAGAACTTGTCCCCTGAAACCAAGAAAAATTAAAAAACACAACAAAGGTTGCTCTAACGCGTTTCGACAGCCAAGCTGTCATCTTCAGAGAGAAACTAACATCTAATCTTAAAATTAACCCTTATATACTAAGAATATTCACTTCGTGCGTGATCGGCCGCACCCGAACGCGCATCCAATCATACACGTCGTTATGTCACAATTTCTTATCTATCAACCTTAACTATTTTTAACAGAGATGAATGTCCTAAAGGTCCAGCGCAACCATTCATAAGGTTGTTTCCAGCCTTATGGATGGCTAAGCTCTCACATGCATTTAACATATAATTCTTATTAACTACTCTTAACAATTTAACATTATTATCTATCCTATGATCTAATTCAAAAGCATGTCGAGCCACACTTGACTTCTCAGTTCTTCCGTACCTCAAATGAGCCAAATGTTCTTTCAGTCGGATTTTAAGAGATCGTCTAGTTTGTCCGACATACTTTTGAGGACACTTTAGTTATTAGGAATAAAAATAGATTAGAATTTGATGTATATAGGAAAGATTCCAGTACCTTCCGCTATATAACTTCCGATTCTAACCATTGCATACAACACAAAATGGCAAGCTTCAACTTCCTTGCCCATCGCCTTCAGATTCAGATTCAGAAAGGAGTTGAAGACAATTAAACATATAGCTGAAGTTAATGGATTCGATCCAAATATTATTTATAAAATTATTAATAAGAAAAAATTTAAATGTGAATTGGTGAATACTACAACTTTCTGAGCTGATGAAAACAAAAACTTTAAATTCGTCTCACTTCCATTTGAACCCTCGCTCACGCAAGGTTTGGGTGGAATTTTACGAAATCAGGGTTTTAGAGTTATTTATACTTCTAACGGAAAATTAAATTCGCTTTTGGGTAGTTTAAAAGATAAAGTAGAGCAAACAGATAAGTCTGGTATTTATCAAATTTCATGTAGGGATTGTCCTCAAAAGTATGTCGGACAAACTAGACGATCTCTTAAAATCCGACTGAAAGAACATTTGGCTCATTTGAGGTACGGAAGAACTAAGAAGTCAAGTGTGGCTCGACATGCTTTTGAATTAGATCATAGGATAGATAATAATATTAAATTGTTAAGAGTAGTTAATAAGAATTATATGTTAAATGCATGTGAGAGCTTAGCCATCCATAAGGCTGGAAACAACCTTATGAATGGTTGCGCTGGACCTTTAGGACATTCATCTCTGTTAAAAATAGTTAAGGTTGATAGATAAGAAATTGTGACATAACGATGTGTATGATTGGATGCGCGTTCGGGTGCGGCCGATCACGCACGAAGTGAATATTCTTAGTATATAAGGGTTAATTTTAAGATTAGATGTTAGTTTCTCTCTGAAGATGACAGCTTGGCTGTCGAAACGCGTTAGAGCAACCTTTGTTGTGTTTTCTAAGTTTTCTTAGTTTCAGGGGATAAGTTCTGTGTTTCAATTTCAAGTAAGCTGAAATATTTTAAAATGGATTGAAATTTAAAAAAAGTAAACATTTTCAGAAAATAGGTGTAATTAGGAAGTCAAAATTTTTAAAAAATTAGAAATTTTCAGAAAAGTCTAAATTTTCCAAATGAAGATGTTCTTCAAAAAAAATCGGTGTCTTCGAAAAAATTCCAAATATTATGAGAAGTTGGAATTCTAAAAAAATCAAAATTTGGATGATAAAAATTTTCAAAATGGTCGTAATTTTGAAAAAATCGGAAATCTTCAACAAAAATTCAAGTTTTCAAAAAATGTTGAACTTTTCACACTACTATACCGCCAGTCTTTTACCCATAGCACCAAGGAAAAAATTAAGAAATGTAGATACATATTATACATATAAATGAAATCCAACTTAATCATGCTAAATTCAACTTAAATCGCTACTTTACAAGTTTACAGACACAACTGGTCGAATTCCAAAAACAAACGATACTAATAATTATAAAAAGATGAAGTTATCAACATTTGCTGGAATCGAAAATACATAGTCATTGAACCTGACTTCCTTCTCACGGAGTTTTCAGAAAATACTGGAGAAAAATTGGACCAACGGTAATATGGGTGGGACTAGGAGGCGAAATATGGTAACAGTCCTGCATATACGAGACGTATGGCAATCCTAGCTGCGGGCAAGCTTTTTTATGGTAGTTAAATATTCTCTTTCTGGTATCCTTGGTTAAGGATAAGTTCTATGCGGTGGCGTGCAAACGCAGAACTTTTTAAGCACTTCTCTACTGCAGACCGATCCCGAAAATAGTTATTTTAAATAAATTATGATCTGATCTCCAAGGAACATTATTGGTCTTCATCGTTTATAATTCCTTTTATTTTTTAGTATACAATCCATTAGTCATTTATTTTTTTAGAAATATTGAACATTTACTTCTTTCCATATGGAATTTTGTTATTGGGCTTCAAAATTTAAGAACGCTCAGATAGTATGAATTCCCACACTCTTAAATCTGCAGAGATTTTTCAGTAAGCAACTCGCAGAGGTTGCCGCAATCAAGCAGAACAAATAAAGATACAAAAATCTCAATGGAGGAATTGAAAATTATATTTACACAATCACAAGCGTCCCTGTGTTTATTTTATCGAAGCACAATAACAAGAGATACAATATGATGCGTTCCAGTATTATGCCACTTAATGCAAATTTTGTTTGTACATTTTCCATCGATTATTTATGAAAATTGGGTCAATTTGAGTCGAATTTGTGGTTATTCCAATTGACGCTTTTCTAGAGGTTAGTAACCTTCAGAAAAGGAATTTTTCGCAAGATTTAATTAAATAATTTTGAAGTTGGATCAACGACTCGCTAATAATGGTTCTTGTTTTTAACGCAACAGGTTAAGTAGTGTAATTTAAAATTCTTAGTAAATCATGATCACTTGAAATTCGTTTAATCATTGTCTGTACGTTGGGGGAAATACACCATAGCGAAAGGTAAAGTGGTTATTGATTTATTTGTATTAGATGTTATTGTTAGAGTAAATTTTTAGATGTGTAATGTATTTGAGTAAAATACGCATCCTCTGTCTATCATCATTTTATTTCCACGAATTTGTTAGTTATTATAATGATGATATGTTTGAAATAAATTATCACCTTTTAGCTGTTTAGCAGGAATTTAGATTCTTATGATTTATGTAACCAGCTGTAATTCTTGAAAAACTTGACAACTTAGCCTTGGATTTTGCTAATTATTCGACTCTTATGATTACCGGTAAGAAATGGACAACACTTTGTTACGTCCATTAGTTTCATAGGAACAAAACATTTCGCAAACTAATTACTGTTTAAGTTTCTGTTATAAACTGTGGTAATTTACCGTTTTACCGTAAAATGGTACATTTTATTGCAGTTTTTTTATATGTAACCATGTATAAGGCGTTTCAATCTACAAAGTGTACCGTAGGAATAATAAACTTTCGTGAAAGCTGATCACAATTTAAAGATTTTTTGCTTTGATTAATTAAAAATATCTGCATCCGGAGTACAAATATTAAAGAACTATTCTAACAATTGGAGAATTCCGGAAATTATAAGATTTAATTAGGTAGGCATTCCTATAGTCATAAGAAAATCAGAAACATACATGGTCTCCCAACGAAAATTTGACGCCTGCTCTATAATTTTCTCTTAAAATTTTCAATCATTTAAATGTTTTTGAACCTTTGATTTTCCTTTAATAAATATTTTTTTTCTCGAAACTTTTTTGAATATTCTGGATCTTTTGAAGAAATTGACGTTAAAATTTCAAATTTTTTAAATAAATTTTTATGCTTGGATTTGTTAATTTAAAAAGTTGTTCGACTTCTGAAAATTTTGAGTTCATTCAAAATTTCGACTCGTTTTGAATATTTCAACTTTTTCTTGAAACATTTGATTTTTTTAAATATTTCAACTTTATTTGGAAAGTTTTTTAAATGTTGGCTTTTGTTAAAAGTCATAATTTTTGGAATTTAGAATTTTTAAAAATTTGTTCACTTTTTGATATTCCAAATTTTTCTTGAAAATATGACCTTCAAAATTTCGATATTTATACTCAAACTTTCACATTTTTCAAAATTTCCACTTTACATTTTTAATTTTACTTTTTTGGAAAATTTCCACTCCTCAATTATTTTTAATAGTCGACCTTTTTGGAAATTTGGAACATTTATTAAAATTTTTTCAGTTTCAACTATTTTAATTTTATTTTTATTTAAATTTTGAAACATTTTTAGTTTGAAAATTTCGATCCTTTTTGAATCTTTAGGCTTTTCATGGTAACTAAGACATTTTTAGAAAACCACTTTTTAGAAAAAGTCACAATTTTCCAAAAGTCGAAATTTCTAAAAATAGTCAAAATTTCGGGGAAAATAGTTAAAAATATAATGTTTTTACTTATCTGAAATTTTCCGCTTTTTCTTGAAATGTTGCCCTTTGTAGCAATTTCAGATTTTTGAAAAATTGTAGTTTTTCTAAATTTTGTTGATTTTAAAAATTTAAATTTTTTTGAAAAGATGTATATTTTTGGAGTGTGGCTCTTTTTTTTAAATTTCGTTTTTTTTTTATTAAAATTTGTTGAGTCCTAGAAAAATTTTAAATTTTTGTAAATTTTTACAAATGTTATGTTTTAAAAACTTTGTATCTTTTTGAATATTACATTTTTGAAAATTTCGAAATTTCAAAATTTGATTTTTCTTAAATTTCGACTTATTTTAACAACTTTTGACTTATTTTGTAAATTCCCACCATTTTCCACATTTTTTACTTAATTGAAAATTTAATTTATTTTGTAAATTTGAACTTTTTTTTGAAAATCCTGACTTATAATTTCTACCCTTTTCAAAAATTTCAACTTTTTTTAGTCTCCACTATTTTTTAATACCGATATTATCAAAATATTAAACCTTTTGAAAATTGCGGCGGCTCTCTGACAATTTCATTATTTTTTCCAAAACTACACTTTTTCTGGAAGTTTCCACTTTATTGAATATTTCAGAATTTGGACTTTTTTTCAAAAAAGCTTTTCAAAAATTCCAAATATTTCGAAATTTTGACTTTTTTCTCAACATTTCCAATTTTACCTTTTTTGTTCACATATAAAAAGCTAAATTCCCCATTATTTTAGAAATTTAGCTCGGATTCTTTTTTAATAACTTCCGGTTTCTCGGTCGACACTATAATTTTTATTCTTTAACAGTGGCGAATTTAATTAAAGATTTTTATTTGTTTTTCGATATAACGCCGCAAAATCCGATTTTTTCCGATAAAGTGTTTTAGATAATTTTTAGATTTTCTTTCAAAATAATGATTTTCGACTGGAAACATTAATATTTTTTCCTAAGATATTTACTTATGAAATGTTCTATATTATTTATAAATTGAGTTTTTTATTTGATAAGCGATTCAGATTCCTGTAGATTTGAATTTTTGTTTCTAAAATGTTGACCTTTAGCTCAAAAATTTCGTCTAAAATTTAAAATTTCTATAAAAAATGGTTGAAATTACAAATTTAAAATCGAAGATTTAGCTTTCATTCTGAGATTGACATTCAAATCCCGTTAAAAGTTATAAGTTGGTCAAATTTTTCAAAACTTCAAATTCCTAAAAATTCCAAGATTCGAAAAAATATAAAGTTTTGGAAAAGAAGTTTAAATTTTCAAAAAAAGTCGAAATTATGTAAAAATTTCGGAAATCTTCAGAAATCAAAACTTCGAGGACAAGTCGAAATTTTGATGATAAAAGGTCGAAATATTCAGAAAACGTGAAAATCCAAAAAAATTAAGAAAAGACAAAATTTTAGATAGAATTTAAAAAAAGGGGTCAAATTTACATAATAGTCGAAATTTCTGAAATAAAGTAAAAATTGGACAGGTACAACTTTGAGAAATAGTCAGAGTTTTGAACGAACATTTTCAAAAAAATGTGCAACTTTTAGAATGGGATCAAAGTTTAAAAAAAAAACCTAAAAGTATTAGAATCACCAAAAAGAAAAGACAATTTTGAAAGAGTCGAAATTTTGAGCAAAGTTCGAAATTTTGTGTCAAAATTTAGTAGATATGAATTAACAAAAAAATCTAAATATTCAGAAAAATTTTGGAAAAAAGGCGAAATTGTGATTCCTTTAAAGAAGTCAAACTTGGGAAAATTTTAAAAAAGCTATAATTTTCGATAAGAAGGGGTATTAAATAAAAGGTGAAATTTTCAAAAATAATAAAAAGGTCGAAATTTTTGAAAAATTTCAGAAATTCGAGATTAAGTCAATATTTTCAAAAATTAGTCCAAGTTTTGAAAAAGAGTCGAAGTTGTCAAAAAAGTTGAAATTTCGAAAAAAAGCGAAAATTAGATTAAAATTTCGAAAAAAAAGCCAAAATATTGGCACTTATTCAAACATAAGTAAAAATTCCGAGAAAAGTTGAAATTGCGAAAAAAAGTGGATATTTTAAAATATCGAAAATTTCAAAAAAAGTCAAAATCTCCAAAATAAGATAACTTAAAAAAGTGCAATTTTACAATAAAAACAGTAGGAATTCTGTAAAGGTCAATATTTTAAAATATCAGTCGAAATTTTTAATAGACGTCAGTATTTTCAAAAAAATATTAATTTTCAAAGTAAGGTAAAAATTCAAAAGTGATTGACATTTTGAAAAAAAATAAAGAAAATGCGAAATTAATAAAAAAGGATAAAAATTCTCAAAAATGTCGAAATTTTGAAGTCTGAATGTTCAAAAAAGTCGAAATTTTTAAAAAATTGGTTTTTAGTATTTTTTGTATTTGTTAAATTGAATTTTCGGAATTTATTTATTTTTTATTTTATGTCTTTTTTCCGAACAGGGTATTTTAGAGGCCCGGGAGTCTAGTATCTCTCTAATTGCCCTGGAGACCATGAATTCTCTGGGCTTTTTTTTAGTAAATTATTGTACCTTTTATGAGTTTCTCTGTGTTGTCATTACGACCTTTGAGACAATCGTTTGAAAGACAAATCTTAAAGTAATAAGTTAATAATAACTTATTTCGAATAAATATAAACGCTTTTAGATAGGTGATTTATTATGGAGATGCTATTATTTAGTTTCTTTTTCATGTAATATAAATCATAACATTTAATAGCACTAAAGTTGACATAATATTGGGTATGTGTAATTTAGTTGATAGTTTATTTTGTATTAGTAAATAAAAAACAAATTTTGTACTTTGTATGTTGTCGTCCATATTGTAAAATTGAAAAGGATTTTATGAAGTAATTGATTTGTAATTAATTGAAATTGGTAATTGAATTATTTTTTAACCAATGGTAATGTAAGTTGAAGTTATTTCATTCCTTTCTCTGGAAAAGTAATGGAATGGGTAATGTAATGATTCCTTTTTTTAGGCCAGGACATATTTTAAATTGTAGTTAACTGTTATTTTTTACATTTTATGTTTCTTAAAAAGTCGCTAAGTGCATTAAAAGGTATGTGTATGTTTGTGATGGTATTATGATAGCATTAAGTTAGTTTTGGGGGGCTAATCTGGATTCTGGGGTCTTAGCCCTCCTAAGTCTCGCTTAACTGCGCCCACACCATAGAACTGCACGTTCTATGGTCAGTTTGTCCCCAAAATTTAAGACAGATTTTGTGAGAGAATCATGAAATTTATATACATTAAATAGTTATTAAGCTACCAAGGGTTTTAAAAGGATAATATTGCACCGAAGTCGACATTGTACTTCGTCCGAGGGCGTTATTATCCTGTAACAACCGTGTTGCCTTCAAGGTTTAATATCCTAGAAGTCTGTTATTTGATTCATTTTTTTTTAAATTGTCATTTATTTATTTGACATCCATCATGTTCAGAACGTCATTGCAGAACAACATGCTAACATGGTAACGTGTTTTAAATTTATAATGGCTAGGATACTCATAATGCGTTATTTTCCATTTAAAGTATCTCAAAATAGGGTGGTTAATCGTAAAATAACAGACTTATAGGACAATAACTTAATTAGTTGCCGTTATTTAGTTCGGTCTAAATACAATTTTTTTTGACATATAAAATTTAGTAAACATAAAATCGTTACACTTGGGCTTGTTTTGGAAACTGAAAGTTTTAAATTTTACCTTTCAATTATGATTTTTTTATAAATGAATACGCCTAATTCGTTTGATTCCTAGATTAATGTAGTTTTGTAAAATGCCATGAAATTTATTCTAGAAAAATCCTAGAAGTAAAGAAGACAACGTGTAACTATTTAAATAAAAATTATTATATAAAATGGAATAGCATTTTGTTAAAGTAAGCAGTTTAAGGTTAGCTCAACTTGGTGTTGGATTCAGTTTCCACCAATAGCGAATGATGTATTAAAATTGCTTTATTTTCCAATTGAGGGTGACATCGGTCATTGGTTCTTGATTAATAGCAAGAAATTTCCATGTCGTTCACACATTCAAAGGACACACCCAGTATGATTTATAAAGGTCTTTCTTCATTGAGACCACTACAAAGGCTAATTACCCAAGTTGCGTGTCTTACGGTAACAAATTCTGGTAAGTCAGTCCCCTACTGCTATGTAAAATATCACGGGAGGCTGAGACTCATTAAAGAGCTACAGGACCTCCACTAAACTGCAGGATCACAATTCCGTCACCAAAGCCCATTGTGGTACAACTATTAGCTGCTATAGCGTTCCGAATACGACATTATAAGGTCGTATAGCTTCTACTTAAATTGCAAAATAATTATGCCCCAGGATCTCGTTGTGTTTTAATGAAAATTCGAATCTATAATTAATTTTGGAAGCGAGACTGACTGATTAAACTCGCTAACCCATATTTGAAATAATGAGGGTTGAAATTAAGTTTGAAACGTGTGTTGCTTCGACAACGATTTAAAACTATCGGGTTCGGAATCAGTTGGGAGTGCCAAGGTTAAATAATAAAGTGCTGAAGGCGAATAGTTCTTTAATGTTTAGATCATCCCGTCTGTCGTCGTTGAGGATGAATATTATTGTGAACCACCACACCAAAAACAATGTTTACTAATACAAAGACAGAAAACACAAGTTTTTCCTCAGCTACAACGTGATCAAATACCCAAAGCTACGTCAGGCTTTCCTCCAGTGACGTATTCTCCATGTAGAATGAAAATACACAAATTGATGTTTTTTTTTTAGTTTTCGTTGTTTAGAATTTGTTCCTCTGCAAATGATGGTGGATTTTGTACACTGACCTCTATGATCAGAATCGAAGGATTGTTCGCATATTTTTGATTTTGAAAACCATCCCTTGATTAGGCAATTTTATGTTCGCTAATTTGGACCCATCTAGGTCTGGATGTTTCACCTATGGATGTCCTATTAAATTCGCAGGATATCTTGAAAAGACAATTTTTAGTATGTTGCGTTTTGTGTTTTTTTTTGGTTTTGTATTTACCAGCAACTGTCTTAGTGTATTTTACATTTTTAATGCTGCTCGTATATTGAATTTTTGGCATATCGTTTGATTTTCTCTGAAGGGATTAATGCAACTGAACTGTCAGAATTATTTCTAACAGGACACACAACCAAAACGCTTTTTGGTTTTTTATATTGTTTACAGTCGACTCCCGCTAAAGTTGCGCCCGTTAAAGTTATCCGCTCGTTAAAGTTGACAAGATGCGATCGCTAAAGTTGCGCGGATATTCCCCTTCTCTAATTTTCGAACGACGAATTAACCTTCCGAGTTTTAGCGCCACTTTTGAATAATCAACTCAACCGCACAAGGAGCAATACAACATATACATTTTTCGACAATGGAAAGAATGGTAGGGGAGTAGCAACTTTAACGGTCGATCCAGTCCGGTGAGCGTAACTTTAGCGGGAGTCTACTGTAAAGCTTAAGGTAGTTTTGTAAGTTTTGAGTGACAAAGTGATTGACAAATTAGATTAAGGCAATCGCTGCTTGTGGCAATCTATAAGAGATTGCCAATCCTTAAAAAGGTAACTGAAAATCTTAATTTGTGGAAAGGAGCAACTAGCGAAGAAAAAACCAATAAAAAATGAACCAACTTTGCAGAGACAGAATATATTTTAAGATGAAATTAAAAAAAAAATAAATTAGAGAAACACCTACAATTTCGGAACTAAAACAATCAAAATTTCCAAAACGTAAAAAACAAAAAATGTTTCGAATTTTCAAATTTATGTAGAAAATTTAAAAGCTCCGCCGAAGATTTTGAGAAAAACTCAAGTTTGAATTCAAAATTTCGTAATTAAAATGTAATTATTGGGACTAGTTTACATAAGTTTCAATATTTTTTTTATTTAACTCTGAAATGTTAATGAAAAGCACTAGAAACTTTTTGTAAATTTAAAATTAGTCAAAACCTCGAAAAAAAAACTAAATTTATTAATAAACATTTCTGAAAATTTCCAAGCTTAAAAATCTACGAACTTTCGAGCAAAAAGTTACATATTAGAGTTTTTAACCACAATTCCCAATTTAATCTTGAAATTTTGAATGAGTTCAAAATTAAACTAGAAATCCAAGAAAAAGACGAAATTTAGAAATTAAAGACTACTTTTTGAAATAAAGAAGGGACCACTTCGAGAAAAAGTATAAATTTCGGATTTAAGTGGAAATTTTGGACCAAACTGCATATATAAAAATTCCTAAAACCTCGATTAATAATGCTAAAGTAAAAATATTACAAAATATCATATTTAATAATAAGAACGTTATCAAGGTTACGACTTTTCTAGAAATTGTTGTGAGCAAAATTACCAGAAGAGAATTTTTACCATTAGGTAGTTTACAATTCGAAATTCAACCTTGAAATTGATGTATTTTTCAAGAAAACAATCTAAATTTCTAGTTATAAATAAAAGGAAACTTTTTGAAGTAACTAAATTTATATAAATTTCATTCAATTTTCTGTACACGTTTCGCAACTATTAAATAAAAACTGCAATTAGGAACTAACCTTCCACACCCTGTAACTGGGAAGCGAAACGTTTTGCGACATATGTTTATATAGACTTTTCGTTTTATTTTGGGCTCTTAAATACGATCCTGAATTTATTGTATTACATTTAGAATCACCTTGTAATATAAAAAAAGTTTCTCACTAATTTAATTTCGAACTTTCGATTTTCAATTTCTGAACAAAAAATCAAACAGTTCGAAATTCTATCAAAATTTCGAGTTTAAAACACTTGCAATATTGACATTCTCTTGTTTTGATTATTTATCTGGAAATCTGGAAAATTTAATTTTATAAATTCAAACTTTCTCGAAATTAGAATATTTTGATAAAAATAGGGAGATTAAGTTTAAAATTTATAAACTTCAAAATTCGAGAATTTTTTTATTGAAGCTGAGATTTGCTATTTTTACTGAAAATTTTGTATAAAAGCACACTGAATTGATACAAAATGCTACATTTATATTTAAGCCTAAAATGTTTAAACTCGAATAATTCGATGTTTTGGTTAAATCGAATTTTTGCTTCAAATTTAGACTTTTTTGAAGCTTTGAAATTTAAACTTGAAAGTTGTATTTCTTCCTGGAACTTCAAGTTTAAAATCGACGCTTTTAATCTCAAATTGATTTTATAAATTTCGATATTTTTTCACCATTTCATACTTTCCTTCTAACAATATTCCGAGTTAAATTTGAAATATAAAAATTCGCTTTTTTAATCAATTTTGAGCGAGTTCTTTTGCAAATGTTGCAATTTAAATTCAAAACTAATGTGTTCCATAAATTTGACTTTCAAATGTAAAGTACGACCTTTTTGAAAATTCTAACTTTATTCAAAAATTATGTTTTAAGTTAGGATATCCCCTAATTATAGATAAGGTAAGAAGTTGTTTTAATTTTTTTTAAAGCAAGCATTTATTTATTTTGGCTGTTCTATTTCCTTCTTGATATAGCTTTTCCTTTTATAAAAGGCACGAAGTGCCCATGCTTTCCACAAAATTATTATTTATTAAATTGACAGACAAGCAACCTTGTCTTGTTCATTATGTTTATGGTGAACCATAAAAAACCTGTTAGTCAGTTTTTTTTGTTCTTGCTACATTTATTCGTTAAAAGTTGAAACCGCCACTTATTAGTTTCCTAACCTCTACGTTAAGAGACGAGAAAACGCTGAAAGGGATTTTACATGATCGGTTTAACATTTTCCTAACCAGTATCTGTATAACAATTAAACAGTGGCTTTTATAATTAGGAAAAAAAGCAATTTCCAATATTTTGCAAATAATAATTATTACGCATTGAGTATTGGATTTAGGCAACGTACAAAGGCATGCTCGTGAAAAATTATTCATTAGCTTGAAACCGAGATATTTGCAAATGAAAGGTTCGGGCCCTTTTGTTTGAACAATGGTGGTTATTTTCAGTTATTGAATAAAGGGAGCTTAGTATTAATCGAGTTGAACCTCATGAATAAATAATTATGTTTGATTGCATTATTTTAATCTAACATTTAATCTGTGACTGATTAAATGCAATTTAATTTTAGAATCAATGATTATATTCCCTATACATTGCTTGCTCGGTAGTTAATTAATCCAGAATATGTTTCTTCAATGAACGATTTTAAGTCTTATAATCAACTGAAATAAATATAATCCAACATCATTCCAATAATTCCCTACTTCTCTTTCTATGGTTAAAACGCGATTTAACAGTATCGAATACCTTGTTCAGCGCTTAACAAAGGAAATAAAATAGTCATAGATCCTCTTGGGCACCGCGGGACACCCCAAACTCCCGCAGGCTATCGCTAACAAATCCCATCTACTTTCCACCTGATTTACATAGGTAAACACTTTTGTCGGGCGGAGGCAATTTAGACGTTGCTTTAAATGGCTTTTGGTATTAAGCAAATGTTGGACCACCTAAACACTTTGTAAAATTGCCAAAGTTACTTCTTATTAGTCGTTACGAAGTTTAAACTCTGATAAATTTGACCGATTTAATCCGTCGTGAGCCTATATTGGAACAAAATATGGAAAATTGGTTTACCTGCAACTGGCGATAGTTTTCTCATCACACACCATCTTGATTTCCACTAAAAATGGAATATTTACATTAGTGGGCAGTATGTTATATGTATACAGATCTTAAAAACTAAGAGTTGCTGACCATGGAATACGTAAAAAAATGTTCTATGATATCTTCATTGTTAATTTAAATAAGCGATAAGGTCAAATGTCGTAAAAGATAAGTAAACTGTCTATACTTTATTAACTCATAATATTATGCATTAAAATTCTTCAATCTTAATGCAGATTTTGCTTCGAAGTTGGCAAAAATCTAAAATAAATAGATAATTTTCTTTATAGAACACATTAATTTGAAAGCAGTTAAATTAAAATGACCCAATTCCGAGGAAATATGTGTGTTTGATGTATGTTATATAATAATTGATATAATTAATGTTTTTAGCCTTCTAGTACAGAGATAATTATAACTTTGGATGATACTCAAGCGCTTAAGGATTTATAAAAGTTAGATGAATAAAAATGAAATGATACGAATAGATTTTGAAAAGGCAACGTTACAGCTTACAATAAGCAGAATAAGCACATATCGCGAATAAAAATATTGGATATTTGGTGCGTTCGGTTTGGCTTTTTTCTGTTATATTTCTTATCAGATCTGTTAATTATTTTAGTAAACTTTTTACTTTCAGTTATTTTTTAAAATTATTGTTTTGTTTTTCTTCAGAACGAATGTTTAACCAAAGATTAATCAAGCCTTATAGTTTTGAGAAGAAGAATTGTGTGCCTGTGATCCAAAAGCAAAGAAAGTGGTTGGAGGTCCAGAAGTTAAAAACTTAGTAAAAAGTCCATGATTTATTTCAGTATCAAATTAAGTATACAAAACATTGGGAATGTGAGTCAAAAACAATACTTTTCATCAGAACGATTTTGGTGGAACGGACTGGCCCTTGGTTATCTTCAAAAAATGAAATACAAATCTTGTCACTCTGAAGCCAAGAAAGGATTAAAAAACACGAGATATACCTCAGCATCTCTTTGAAGATGATAGCATGGCTATCGAAACGCGTTAGAGCAAATTCTGTTGTGTTTTTTAGTCTTTCTTGGTTTCACAGGACAAGATTTGTATTTCACTTTTATCAGAACGATTGTTTAAGGAAACTTAAAATGTAGAATAGTTTTCAAAATAATTTCAAGTGTCTAGAAATAATGTAAAGTGAAATAATACACAGACGTTTATTTGATATTAGTTAGGGAGTAGTTCTCAGTTATCGTTCCGAAATGATTCTGCCTTATCTGCATCTGTCCGAGACAGCGCGATTTCAATGTAATAAATGTTCTTGTCGAGTGAGAAATCGTAAAACAATATCAATTATAGGAATGTTATGGAGCTCCGTAACCTTAACCGAAACTGTACGGATATCCGAAATAAAAAAAATATCCGAATCCCTAACCGAAACCCATATAAATATTTCGTTTGTTATGTGAACTAATTATGCTAATTCCAGACGAGGATTTTTTTTGGTCGATTTATGAATTATGAGTCAAAGTTGATGGTATGTCACCAGATCTCACTGTCTATTCTCAAGGTCACTACTTTCTTCAACGTGTTAATTGAATCGATTTTTTCAAATTCCGTACGTAATTGTTCCAAAATTTTATTTTTTTTTAAATTCTTACTTTTGTAATTTTTCCGTTTTTTTAAATTTTAAGTTCCTGTGAAGAGATGGACTTTTCACAAAATGTCGACTTTATTTCAAAATTTCGACTTTTTTTATCAAAATTTTGACTTTTTTTATCAAAATTTTAACTCTTTTCAAAATGTCGCTTTTTTAAATGTTTCATTAAAAAATTTTTACGTTTCAAAATTTCGCCTTTTGAAAAATTTCGACATTTTTCAAAACTCTTAGTTTTTGAGAATTTCAGATTTCTTTGAAAACTCGCCATTAAAAATAGCTGATAATATCGAGTTTTTTTTGAAGTGGGTTAAATTTTTTAAAAATTTCGATTTTACTTTAAAGTTTAGACTTTATTTTTGCAAAATTTCGACTTCTTGTCAAAAAATTTGGACTCATTTTAAAAATGTCAACTTTTTCTCAAAATACTGACCTTTTCAAAATGTTTTCTGTTTTTGAAACTTTCGATTTTTTAGTTTCAATTGTCTCCGAAAATTTATACTTTTTTAAGATTTCAATATTTTTTAATCTAGACTATTTATAATTTAGGTTTTTTTCAAAAATGTGCATTTTTTTTCATCTCGACTGTTCTGAAAATTTCGACATTTTTTTGCAAAATTTCTACTCTTTAAAAATTGTTACTATTTTTTTGATAACCAGGCTGCATTAAATACTCTAGAGTCGTTCGGAACGGAGTCAAGAATGACCTGGACAAGCAAACAATTTCTGAAGCAACTGACTGCAAACAACAAAGTAACTTTGATGTGGGTTCCAGGGCATCAAGGCATAGAAGGGAACGAAGAGGCAGATAGACTCGCAAAAGAGGCCCCAATCACATCTCTCTTCGACCCAGCAACACACTGTGGTCTTACAAGAAGCCACGTAAAAAAAATAAATACTTTGGAGATAAACCAAAGGCTGTTCATACTGGAGGAAAACTTCAGGCCTAAGTTCATCACTATCTCAAACAAGAAGTTTGAGCAGCTTCTCGAACTGAACAAGAACGACTTAAAAATAATAACGGGACTTTTAACAGGACACTTCCTAGTAAAGTATCACCTTAAGAAGATGGGAAAAGTGGATGATGAAAACTGCAGGTTCTGTAACGCAGCAACAGAAACAACAGAACACCTGCTATGCAAATGCATGGCTCAGTTCTGTAAAAGACTCAAATTTCTTGAAAAGGTAACTCTGACACCCCAAGAAATAAAAGAAACAACTCCTAAAAAGGATAACAGACCATGTAAAAAGTTTAAATATATTGGACAATCATTCAAAAAAACTAGAATCCGCATAAAATGTCCAAATGGGTTCGCAGTGCTGAGAGATGTAAAAGCCTATACGACTTTATTTCAAAACTGTAACTGTAAAATGTACTTTTTTGAAAAGTGTAGCATTTTTACGGCTCGACTGTTTTAAAAATTTCGACTTTTTTAAATTTTCGATTATTTAAATTTTCGACTGTTTCAAAATTACACATTCTTTTAAAATTTTATTTTTTTAAAAATTTTAATTAGTTTTTTAAATAATAACTATTTCAAACTTTTGGCTTTATTTCAAAATTTCATTTTTTTTTTTAATTGTTGTTTCTAATTATGTGATTCTTTTAATATTGTATTTTAAAATCTCGACCTTTTTTTCCAAAATTTTACATTCTTTTTTGAATTTTCAGTTAAAAAATTTTAATTATCCAAAAATCTTTATCTTTTCAGTTTTGAATTTTTTTTGAAAATTTTACTTTGCTGAATGATTTTGGCTATTCTGCAACATTTTTTTTTAATCTAGACTATTTTTATAATTTTAAAGTATTTTTCGAAATTTCAGCTTTTTAAATTGACTTTTTCAAATTCCCGAATTTCTTGGAAATGTCTACTTTTTTAAAATGTTGACATTTTTTTAAACATTTGGATTTTTTATTTGGAAATCTAACTTTTTTTTAATTTTAACTTTCCATAAAAATTTGGATCTCTTTTGACTTCAAAATTTGCAACTTACAAAATTTTTAATTTTTATAAAAATATTGACTCCAATGTTCAAGATTTTGACTTAATTTAAACTTTAGGAAATGTTCGAAAATTTTGCTTCATTTTTAAGTTTTCAATTATTTTTTTCAAAATAACGGTATCTTCTACCGTTTGATTAAAAATTTCAACATTCTTCAAAATTCTAACTAATTTTCAAGATTTCGACTTTGAAATTTTTACCTTTTTCTTAAATGTCGAATTTTTCAAATTTTCAACTTTTTATTAAAATTACCACTTTTAAAAAAATATTGACTTCAAATTTTTAATATTTTTTTAATTTCGACATAGTCACTACCTTCGACAGAAAGTAGTGACCATTTTTCTAAATTTTACATTTGTACTTTGGAGAAATACTTAAGTGCTTCCTTACACCAATACCGAAATATCTGAGGCTTGTTGCACCTGAGAAGAAAAAAAATGATTCCATGGTAAGCAGCACTTTTTCTGAGAATTATATGTTCCTCTCATAGATTCGCAGAACTCAAGACATTTGTACGTAAATGATTAGATATTTTTTCTTTTCAAAATATTCCGCCCTGTTCACAATTTAAAATTAATTTTCTTCTGAAAATCGATATCGTTATGGCAGATTTTGTACTTTCGAATACGAATTTGTTTCATTATCTTAAGTAAATTACCCTCCAAGGGGATGAATTGCTAAGATCACTGATAGAACTGTTATTTATTTCTAACGTTCAAACATGAGGAACTCTCATACAAATTTGTACTGCCTATTTAACACCCTTGCGGAACGAACTTTCGAAAATCCTTTCTTAACGCTAAGCTACGTTATATAAGGAACTTACGTGCGAAATTTTAACGTTTAATCCGATCGGAATAGGTAGGTTATGGGTTGTCTTTAGCCAGTTCTATTAGTTATAAATATACCTTGAGTATCTTTTTTTTTTTGATCAGCAAAAGTAATTTAAAGATATGTGCAACCGAAATAATATCCGAAACAACTGGATATCCGAAATAATTTCATATCCGTATCCGTAACTGAAACTGATATAATATTAGGAATATATGCGCATTCGTATCCAGATCCGAAATATCATATTACTAACACTAACAAACTAACAACACTAGTCCATTATAACTATCTTTCTTTAGCTATATTCTAATAATGTTGTTCTGTACATGTTTAACAAATCGAACTGGCCAATACTGCATTGTGTATTCATATCATCACATTTTTATGTACAGGGTGAGCGAAACTCGATGTCTCTGAGCTATTATAAGAAAAGGAAAAACGATATCAGAAATCTGAAAAGAGATTCTCTCATTGGATTAAATAAGGTACATTTTAGGCCCAATTTGCATATTTGCAAAGTAATGACATCATTGAATTTTTTTTCTTTTGAAACCTACCTATATTTTTCCACCTTTAAAAAGGATAATTTTTCTACACAAATTTTGTAAAAAAAATTGATATCTTTGTTCGTTAAAAAGCTTATAAGCAAATTTACTTGTAAAAAGTGTATTATTAAAAATTCAGCAATTGGTAACGATTTAATCAAACTGCCTTTGAAAACAAATCTATTAAATAATTTTAGGTTTAGAATAGCATGTTTCGGGTATCTCAGAGATTATTTATCTGCTCTTCTAGGGTTTTTTTGAAATTCCCATAAACTAATAATACAACGTGAGTCAGAAAGAATGGGCCAAAGCATAACTGGAGATACTAGACACCAAAATATTACGATTGAGCCTAACATGCCTCATACTAATGTGACTAGTTTAAGAGATACAGGGCGTTCAAAGTTTAAATTTTATCCTAAAATTTGTCAATAATTGGGAAAGTTTTGGTACTATAAATTTAATATTTTAATATTAGGTGATTTAAACTTACTTTAGCTTACTCACTTTAGCTTATTTTAGCTTTACTTTAGCTTTACTTTAGATTACTTTAGACGACTTAAACAATAGTACCTTTTATTATGACAACGAAGGCTTCCACGGTCAGAATCAGTTCAGGATATACTTCTTTCGGGATTGGACCATGTCAAAGAACTACTAAAAGTGTTCGACGTTTCGCCCACCATCGTAGGGGGCTTCTTCAGGAACAAAGAAAAAAAATGAAAAGAGGAATATGAGGGAATATGCAAAAATGAAAGAATGAAAAGGCCAATTTCAAAACATCAGAGCACGGTAACTCAGTATGTTTACCATACCAGAGGCGAAACTCTTCTGAATTGAAAATTGGTACAAAGCATAAGAAAGTTTAGACAGAAGAGCACGGTAACTCAGTATGTCCACAATACCAGAGGTGAAACTCTTCTGGCCAGAACAGCATATTCCCTCATATTTCTCTTTTCATTTATTTTTCTTTTTTTTGTTCCTGAAGAGGCCCCCTACGATAGTGGGTGAAACGTCGAACACTTTTAGTAGTTCCTTGACACGATCCAATCCCGGAAGAAGTATATTCTGTAGTACTTTTATTTCTCGTGGTGAACTCTTATTGACCGGAAATATTATGTTTATTAATTTTATTTAACATTTCTTCGGCCCAGTTTAGAAATATGTAAATTTTTATTGTTTGTTGACAATATTCTAAACAGTTTTTGAACTATGGCTACGTGATATTTAAATTTATTTAAAACGTCACCTCATGACAGTTCACAAAATAAGAGGAAGACGAAGAAATGTTAAATAAAATTAATAAAAATAGTACCTTTTCTTTGTAGAATTGACCGTTCTTTTATACTGTCTACTTGTTTTAAATTTAAAATTCGTAATTCTCACATCGAAAAACATAAAATTCCCAAACATTAAATTTACAGAATTAAAACTTTTTCAATTATTAAAAACATTCAAAATAAAATTTAAACTCTGAACGTCCTGTATCTCTTAAACCAGCCACATTGATATAGGGCATGTTAAGCTCAATCGTAATATTTTGATGTCTAGTATCTCCTGTCTAGCATTGGCCCATTCTTACTGACTCACCCTGTATATCATTTAAGTTAACATTTTTCGAAGTCAAATGACAACATAAAATATTTGTCAACCATTAGTTCAATTATTGACAGATGCCAATATAATTTTATTTTTAATTTATTGCATTTCCAGAGGCTATTTGTCTAAATCGTAGTAATTACGAATTTTTGATAATATTCTTTTGTTACAATAGAATTGCTTATAACTTTTTAACCAAAAAAGATACCAAATTTTTTTCTTTACAAAATTTGTTTAGAAAAATTAGGTCTTTTTAAATATTTAGAAACAGAGGTATGTTCTGGAAAATAAAAGTTTAATGAGGTCATTACTTTGGTTTCCAAAGCTGGAAAGATATGCAAATTTGACTTAAAATGGACCTTGTTCAATCCAATTCAAGAACCTTTTTTCTGATTTCTTATGTCGTTTTTTCTTTTGCCTTATAATAGAGCTGAGACATCGAGTTTCGCTCACCCTGTACGTAGGTAAAATTTTAATTACAAAACCTTTCGCTACCAATGCATGTAAACTTGAACTTACTAAATGTTTTTCATTAAATATTAAACTAAAGTCTAAAAGAAGATTTTACTCTTTTACCACATCGGTAATTAGTATACTGATTATATGAAATCATTTCGGCCAGTACGACTGCAACACTTCAAAACATAATAACCAACAACAAAATTAGTTCCAGTTTTATTCAGTTTCTATTCCTTAAGACATCAATAATAATAATTAGTTTTATTGAATATGGATGGCCCAACATATAATTTAATCTTTTGTAAAATATCCAGTTATCCAACAATAACTTGCAATTTCAAGATTATGGTTATTTATTGGTACAGTTAACATCTGCCCTTGTGACCGCTGAGGCTGCATTGAATAAGGAATCTTTGTAACATGATACGCATGGTGGTTTCTGCAGTTTTTTCATTGAAATCTGTTATGTTAGCTGTACCGCGCGGGTATAACTTGGAGAAAAGGACCGGTAGTTCATAATAAATTACAAGGGTGGCCTACTATTTCAGGGCGTTTCTCGAGTGTCACTCTCAGGGCCATACGAGGAAGCTGTTTGCAAGAACGCACATGCTCTTGAGGAATCATTTAATAGAGAAGGTCATACTTCAAATTCTCTTGCTATCCAGGCGATTAGGGGTTTCGTAAATAAAGCGTGGATGGGAAAAGGTAAAAGGCTGCGTGATATCATATATTCCCGTACAAACGGTCTTGGGTCTAATGTATTTTCCGTTACTTGATGAATGGCCTACTGCTTTATTCAGTCTCCTAATATTTCAAGAATTTTTAGATTGTGCTTATAAATTAACTAAGTTCAGATCCCTCATTTGTTCAGATTTATGCTTTCAATTGGTTGACATGATCTTCAGTAAATACTGAACTCAAGTATTTTTCAAGTACGTTTCATTTGCTCGAATTGAATTTTAAATTTATTTTTCAACAAAAAATTAATATCCATCAACGAGTGATTCTTTTTCCATTTAATCATGCTTATGGTTATTCCTTTACTTCTAGAAAAATCACTGAAAGCTTCGATTTTTTAGGCAAAAAAAATTGTAATTACGATAGTGCTGAATGAAGAGTGAATTCTGTGTTGACAGCATTAGTCGAGGTTACTACAGACAAGACATTTATTATAGCAATCTCGTGTGCAGGCGTGCATCTCCTGACCAACGATTAGCTCAGGATTTCTTAACCTTTTTGTAATGGCGGATCACTTTCAAAAAATTTCAGAAACACCGCGGGTCTCTTTCTGTGGGATTTCGTTCAGAAAAAAGTAACAATTATTCTGAATAATTGATGTACCAAAAAACCAAACTCCCAGCTAAGTATATGTATATATACTTTCATTTTACTATGTAAACTACGGGGATCAAATTTTCAGATGAAAGTTGAAATACAAAAAATTGATTTTAAAATAAAAACCGGATCTTTCGAAAAACTTTCAAAATGTTGAATTTTCCAAAAGCCGAATTTTGTAAGAAAAATCGCAATCTTGAGAATAAATCGAATTTAAAGAAAAAACCCAATTTCCAAGAATAATTCTCTAAGAATTTTTACTTTCATTTAAATTTTGACATAATTTTGAGATTTATGGGAAATTTTTTTTCCAATATTCCTAAAGATACCATTTCCAGAATTTTTAGATGGTTATTAAAATTTCGAACCAATTTTGGAACAATAAACGAATTTTGAAAAAAAAAGCAGACATTTTAAGAAAAAGCTCAATTTTAAATCTTAAAATCCAGAACCACGCGAATTTCGAGTTAGATGTCGAAATTTCGAGAATAAATAGAATAGGTAGTATTTTAAGTGTAAAGCCGTTATTTATAGAAACACGAATTAAGAAAAAAAAAACTAATTTTGGGAAAGTCGAAATTTTCAGAAAATCAAATTTAAAATAAAAACCGAAAAACTCGAAAATTTCAAAAATTTGAAAAAATCAAAATTTCCAAAGGTCAATTTTAGTAAGAAAAGTAGAATTTTGATAAAAACTGTAATTTGAAATAATATTTTTCTTGAAATAATTTTTATTTTCATTTCATTTAAATTTTGCATATCTAAATGTTAAAGCTGAGTTTATAAGAATCTTATACTTGAAATTATTCAAAGCCAGTTTGGAGGAAAAACATAAAACATCGCATTTTGAGATAAAAATTAAAATTTCGAAAGAGGCAAATTGCAATTTCCGGAAAGTCAAAAAAGATTTCAGAAAAAGACGAATGTTAAGAAACTTCGGAATTCCGAAAAAAAATACTACTTTTGGAAGAGATGTCCAAGAAGTACAATTTTCGGGATAAAGTTGAAATTTCAAAAAAGACAGTTTAAGGAAACAGTGAATATTAAGAAAAAAAGTCTAATTTAAAACAAAGTCAAAATTTCGAGAACAATGCCAATTTCGAGGAAAAATTTGAAATGACCAGGAATATTAAATATAGAATTTTCAATAAAAAATCAAAATTGAGTGAAAAAGGCAAAACCTTAAAAAATCAGTAAACATTTCTGGAAATAGCCAAAATTTTGAAAAAACAGTCAAAATTTCGAGAAAAAATTTTCCAGAGACAGTCAAATTTTGAAAAACAAAAAGGAAAATTTTGTAGATATTCCAAATAAAAGACGAAATTTATGAATAAAGCCTAAATTAACGAAAAAAATGATTTTGATAAAATAGTCGAAATTCCGAGAAAAAGATGAATTTCGACGACAAAAGGTTCGAGAAAAAATGGATATTTATAGAAAGGCAAATTTTGAGATTAATTTTGATAAAAAACTTGAAATTTCTAAAATATAAAGACACAGATTTTGAGATTAGTTAAAATTTTGAAAAAAGGCGGATTTTGAGAAAAACATCGGATCTTCAAGATAAAGATTATTTTTGAGGTAAAAATTGAAAGTTTCAAAAATCCAAACAAATTTTGAAAGAGAAAAATCATAATTTCGAGATCAACATTTAGGGAAAAAGATTTAAACTTCGAGAAAAATTCGAAATTTAATAAAAACCTAAATTTTCTACAGGCAGTCTTTTATGGAAATTTCGAAAAAAGAACTTTGGCAAAAAGCTGAAATTTCAAGAAAGAGGAAGAAGAAGAATATTTATCTTTAACGACTGCCTGAGTCAAGAAGGATAAGCTATCCACTTCAGGAAATATCCAATATTGAGATAAACGTCGAAATTTTTAGGAATAAGTTGGAACTTCCATAAAGTTAGATTTACAGAAAAAGTTGATATTTGTAAAGAAAATTTTCTTCCATTTTTGTCTTTTAAAAAAATTCAAAATTTTCAAAAAATATTTTTTTAATTTCTAAATGATAAATATTATTTCCAAAATTTCTACTTTTTTAACAGAAAATTGACTAGTCGAGGAAAATATAAACTCTGGTAAACAAGTCGAAAATTTTTGTCCTTTTCTCATAAGTTTGCTTTACATAATATTTTACTCACAAAATATTGACTTTTCCTCGGAATTAGGAATTTATTTTGAAATTATCGACCTTTTTCTCATTTTGGCTTATCTTTAAAAATTCTTGGCTTTATTTAAAATACCCCTTTAATGAAAATAATTATCTTATTGTGACTTGAAATTTCGACTCTCTTGTAAATCTAGACTTTCAGAGTTCAATTTTTTTTTAAAATATTATTTATTTTTTTTAAGTTGAATTTAAAAGAATTTCGAATTTTAAAAACATCAACTTGTTTCAAATCTCTGGTTAATTTAATTTTTTCCTGAAAATTTTGACTTTCTGAAAGTGGTATTTTTTGAAAAATATCGAGATTTTCCTCAAATATTTTGATTTTTTTGAATATTTCGACTTTTTTTTTTGAATATTTCGACGTATTGAGAAAATTTTGAATTTTAAATTTTGATATTCTCTGTATCTTTTTTGTGAAGGATTGTTATTTTCATTCACGTTTTATTGGCTTTTTCTTTGCCAGTTACTCCTTCCACAATTCTAGATTTTCAGTAACCTTCTCTTAAGAATTAGCAATCTCTTATAGATTGTCCCAACCAGCGATTGCGTTGGATCTTTGTTTGTCAATCGCTGTTTGTGACTCAACACTGAAAAACACTTAAAACTATCCTAAGCTTTGAACGGTGCAAAACTAAGCAGTAACCGTCGAAGAAAAAGCCAATAAAATATGAATTCAAATTTTGACTTATTTTGAAACTCTCAAATCTTTCACATTCGCCATTTTATAAATTTTGACCTAATCTGCTAAACGATTTTTTTTTCAAAATTTCGACTTTCTTCAATTCTTGGATTTTTTTGTTGCTATTAAAAATTTCGGTTTTTATTGAAACTTTTTATAATCCTCTATTTGGAGTTTTTTTTCGTAAATTCGATTATTTTAAAATACTTGTTTTTAAAATTTTACTATTTCTCAAAGTTTTAGCTTTTTTCAAATTTCAAAATTTTTGGAAGTTTCAGCTTTTATGTAAACTTATTTTGATTTTTATTTGAAAATTTCGACTTGTTTTGAAAAATTCGATTTTTATCAAATTGGACTTTTTTTAAAATCATCATTTAAACTTTTGACCTTTTTTCAAAATTAATACTTTTTTCAATTTCTACGAGTTTCCCCTAAAATGTCGAACATTTTTTCCTTTTTTTATGACTTTAAATAATTTCGTAGGCAAAAGACACGTCCCCTCTCTAAAATTTAAATTGCCCCCAGTGAGATAACTAACTGATTCTAGACCTCAAAATTTCAACTGTTTTCAGGAGGTTACCTCAAAATTTGGATGTTTAATGTCGGTAATGTCGACTTTTCTTTAGATATTTTAAAAACATTTTTTACTTTTTAAATTATGTTT
Organism: Dastarcus helophoroides; assembly: GCA_028583605.1. Taxonomy (NCBI): domain Eukaryota; kingdom Metazoa; phylum Arthropoda; class Insecta; order Coleoptera; family Bothrideridae; genus Dastarcus; species Dastarcus helophoroides. Next base: position 23,641,347 of record CM053328.1, on the reverse strand, counting down.
TTTTTTCGAAACACATTTTTATTTAAACTTCACCCTCACTATTCATTACTTTTTCTTTGTATGGGTTTTAAACTCAAAGTTGCAACTTTAATCTCATAAATTTCAATTTTCTACCGGAAGCTTTTGATTAAAACGCAATTTTAAAGAGAAAAAGTAATCAAATTGAATTTTTTTGGAAACTTCTACTTTTTTCTCAAATTTCAAGCTGACACTTTTAGTTTTAACGTTTTCTGTTAAAAGTACGTTCATAAACTTAAATTTCGCTTTTTCTACAAGTTTTTACTTTAAATTTAAAATTGCGATCCTTTGAAATTTGAATTTGAAGGAAAACTAAAAATTTGGATTAAACATTTATTTTACAAATTCTGAGTTTATTAAATTTGCATACCAAGACGACACTTTCAATTTCCGCTTTATTGCTAAAATTTTAACAGTATGAACGTAGTTTTTTTATACAGTACTAATATTTTTCAAAGTTGTTATTTTTTTTGTGAACATTTCGAAGCTTAATTTCAAATAGAAAATTAAAATTATCCGCTATCTTTATTTGGGAAATCAAAGAAGTAGCCCTCCTAAGCAATATTTTGGGTACGCCCCTGCTTACAATTAATAAATGTTTTTAAGTAGACCAACCATAGACCACTCATGATGTGGACCCCTCGGGGATCCATGACTCCCACATTAAGAAACCTTGGTCGCTTCGAGGGATGGAAGTTTGCTGAACAGGTGTTGGATAAAAATATATGAGATTCCCTAACGTGACTCATTTAGGTTACTTAATGTATTGGGTGTTAGCAAATATTTATCAAACATTGTGGAATTTTCAATATCTGTTGCTGTTTAATCGTTAATAAAGTTTAATAGCTATCAATGTGTTATGTTCAATTTCTCCATTAATAGCATTTAAAATCAAGATCATTTTTAAATGAACGGGTAACACGTAATAATAAACTTGACATTGGATATCTGTCAATATTAATCACTTTCATAATCCAATGAAAAGAATGTATGGACTGATATGAGAAATTTTAAAATTTAATAATGCTGTTTTCGTCCTGAATACAGTTGTATAAAAAATATTTATATTTTATGTACGAACTTCATGTTTAATGGGACATTCGAACAAACTGACGCTCATAACTATTTAATCAGTTCTTTTGTGTTTTTCTTTATCTCATCAATTGTTTAATGTAAGCTGTCAAAATTCTGATCATATGTAACCCAAAACATCTCACATTTAAAATTTAATACAGACGAAGTAGCAACTGGTAATCAGTAAAAATATAAGGTATAATAAATGAATGTAATTTTTACTCGTGAGTAAAAATGGAAAACTATACTAAATAATGCATTTTTATCAATATTTTAAAGCAAATTCTTGGATATACATAAATAAAAATGTACTGAAAAGGGTCTAGCAGTACATCCATAGTGAAATTGCCCCCGCCGGGAACTTATATCGTGATCTATCTCATTACGTATAGGATTACATTAGTAATTACTATATGTGAATTTTCCCCCTCCATCTTTGGTTACTAAGGAGATAATTAAAAAAAAACTTCCTCAGGCACCTTTTTTTCTAAGCGACATATTTATTAAACTATTAAAGATAGCAAAGCAAAACAAACTAACGGTGATGGTACACTATAGGGTCCATTTTATAAATATTTTTGGGGGAATTAGCCCCCCTACAAATATTAATAAAATACAAATAAAAATTTTCAGTATTAATTTCTGTAGGGTCTCTTTAAGTGACCTACTCTACAAAAAATATGAAAAAAATGTTTCCATATGTCTTCTAACAGCATACAAAGTTTCGTTAAAATCCAAGTGGTGCAACATGTCAAAAAAATTAAATATGTCTGCCCATAACCCCTGCGCCTGCTGCTTTGCATATTTGAAACAAATATAATTATTATCCTACTTTAAAAACGTTTCCATATTAAATGAAATACTTTTTCAGATTGCTTCAGGAATAAAAGTTCATATTAATTTAAGTCCTAATATTTTTTATTTCCAAGTTACAGGCTGTTTTATTATAGAGGTAAATAAAATTAGTTTTATTTATATTTCGGAAACCCTTTGACTCAGCTTCATGGAATTTCGTACACGGTATCAGTACTTTAAAGGCTAACTTCTTTATTTATTTAGCTTTTTTTAGCGCCAGGGGCTTACGTTAGAGTATTAACATTAAAGTTTTATATGAGAAAAGGGGTACGTCACTGTTTTTTAAGGTTTTGAAAAAATGAAAGTTTAAAAGTGGTCACCAAATACCAAAAAATGTATAACTGAACGCAGGAGATGATTTTTGCAAACTAATAAAAATTCATACAGGGAGGGTGTGACTTTACAAAAACATAAAACAATCCAATAAATTTTGTGATTTTGTTTTGCGACAAAATGAGAAAATAGTTAGATTATTTTTGGCAGGGAAACATATTTTGCAGTACATTTTATAGTTTTAAATGCAACTTCCTTGCTAGGATTCAAGTTGCACATCAAACTTGTTTTTTTTGTCTTTGCAACCATAAGTTACTCTTTGAATTTCATTAATTTTATTCGAAGATATATCAGGAAGTATAGCCTGTAGCAGGCAAACTTCCATTATCATTTAAAAAAAAACAGTTATTTAGACAAATGGAAAACAATTCTCCTAAGTACTTTATGATAAAAGAAATTATTTCACTTGCAAGTATTGTATTTAAATAGACAATCTGTTGAATTGTAGAAGTACTCTAATAAAATTTTTTTATAAAAATAATGTATGTTTTCCTATAAGAGCTTGGGATGTTTAACCGATCGATAAAAACATAATGATGACGATAGGTGGCAAAATTGTCCTAAAATTAGTAACAAAATTCCGATATAAAGGATATAGGAGTTGCGACTAATAAAATACGGAACTAAATGTAATATGATCTACCCTTTACAGTAACATGTCATCAAACAGCTACCCGTCTCCTACATCGTCATTTTGAATGAGATATTCAGTAATTCATTTTCTTATTAGCCACAGATCGCGTTTCTCTGAATTTTGCTACTAATTTCAGAACAATTCTTATTGGAGTATTATTTGTCTAAAAGATGAGATATTTATTAGTTATTTTTATAACACAATTTTATCACAGGTACCCTTCCCGCAATCGAATAAACCATTTTAATTAGAGATAATATGTCAGAGTAAATTGACTTTCTAGTCACAATCGTAGATATACTACATGTTCTATCAACAGAATCTTTTTTTATTCCCTATACAGAACAAAGTAAATAAATAATCCAGAATAAAAGGTAAACATTTTACTGAATCTGAATAACAAGCACACTGCATTATATCTTAAAAAATTAAACAAATTGAAAATAGTTAAAGTATCAAATGATATGCAACATGGGCCCCTTTCCATTAAAATTGTTGAAAGAGATGCAAGCCCTGTTTAGGAAGTTGTGGTTAAAACGACTAAAGTTGTCTTGATTCAAACAGAATCAACCTATTTTTGCAATTTTTTCAACAATCAAAAATCCTAGCCTTTCTTTTCTCTGATTAAGTTTTTGTTGTTCCACCTCGTATATAAATTGCTATAAATTTGCAAAGGTATTTTCCTGCTTTCAGTTATACATTTTTTGGTACTACATAACAATTCTTAAACTTTCATCTTTTTAAGACGTTAGTTAACATACAGTGTCATGACATTTTTCCCATATAAAAATTTAATATTAATATTCTAACGTACGCCCCTGGCGTTTGGAAAAAAAGTGAGTAAAATGCAAATGTTTCCCTTTAATATACTAATACTATGTATCAAATTTTATAACGCTAAGCCAAAGGGTTTCAGAAATATAAATAAAAATAATTTTATTTTCCTCTGTAATGAAACAGCCTGTAACTTGGAAATAAAAAGATTAGAACTTGGATTCATATGAACTTTTATTCCTTAAGTAATCCACAAAGTTATATTATTCAATATGGAAACGCGTTTAGGTTAGGATAATAATAATAGTTACATTTACTTCATATCAGCAAGTTTAGAGATTATATGCAGACATATTACATTTTTTTTTAACATGTTGCACCAACTGGATTTTAATGAAACTTCGGTAACATATGAATACATTTACTGTATTTTTTGTAAAGTGGTCACTCCAAAAGACATATTGAAAATTTTTATTCGTATTTTATTGATATTTCTAGGGGGCTAGCCATCCTGAAAAAAATTTTAAAATGGATCCTGCAGTGTACTATCACAATCAGTTTGCTTTTCTTCGCTAACTTCAATAGTTTAGCAAATAAATCGCTTAGAAAAAAAGGTACCGGAGGAACATTTTTTTTAATTATCTCCATGGTAACCGAAGATGGAGGAGAACATTCGATCACGATATAGGTTCCCGGTGGGGGCAACTTCGCTATGAAAGTACGGCTAGATCCTTTCAGTCCTAAGGATTTTTTAAGTTTGACATAAATAATATCATTGTTACATTGGAACGATACAAGCACAACTACGTTTTGATGGCTAATATTTCTTAATGATGCTTTTGCATCAATTAACATCCAAGTGGCACAAACATGCATAAATAATGAACACATTGTATTATTAATTGAAAATAAGAGGTGCAATTGGAAATCCATTAGGCGATGAAGAACAGATCAAGATTACGTCAATGTGAGACTTTATAAAGGCGTTCTTTGCTGGCTAAAGTATCTCTAGAAGAGGCATTAGGGATTAATCAATATGTAGGCCTCCCTTCTTAATGTTCCTGTCTCCTGAATAAAATATCATGTTTTTATTCCCTCTCATTTCCGAAAGTATAAGTTTGAGAATGTCTCGAGAAATTGATACCACTGTTTTATTTAAGAGGAAGATGTTCCAAAGTGCAGATCGTAGGATATAAAAAAGAAGTTTGTATACCTACTGACAGCAACAAACTTTCGCAATAAATTTTATTCTTATACAACAAGAACTGGTGTGTCATTAATAATGGATTCTTTAATCGACTTCCTAATAGCTCGCAATTGTATGCATATGTTTTTTGTAAGAGATCGAATTCGCTATTTGAATAACACTCATGGTATTTTGTTAAAGCACCTTAAAAGACGTTACTTTATAAATCTTGTTCCATTAGCAATTCAAATTCAAGATGAAAATCAATTCATTCTAAATATACCCAATAAGTAAATTGTTAAAAGCAATAAATTTTCGGAATGTAGACTAGTTTCACAAATTCTTATTTTTCTTATACTTGCTTAACCGCATTAGGGAAGTTAAAAGATAGGTAAATACATATGTTTTCAAAAACTTTCAAGTCAGGAACTACAACCTATATAACCAAATTGATGAGGCTGGACTAATTTCAAAATAATTGTCATTTTACAAGCTCGTACAGCGCCGAGCGGTAGATTTTCTCAGTACTCATCGAAACGAAAGTTTTTATTTTCTTTTAAAAACAATTTTCGATTATGTTTAACGGCACAAAGTGTAAGAATACTATTTTTATTTGGAAAACGTAAACTGCTATAAAATAATATCAACTATCCGCTACATACTATTTAGTAATGTGAATATGTGAATATTCGCAGTTGCCTTCGCAAGGAATTATGCGAATATATTTGACAATAACACGGAACACTATTTATGAAATAGCAATGTAATTGCTAAGTCAAGGTTTCTTAAACTGGGATCCATAGACCCTTGATGCATGGGCGTACCCACGGTCTGGGGCGGGGGGGGGGAGGAGGGCAACAAAACGGTTTACGACGTCTTTCGTAAAAGAATCGCCCATAATGTTTACAAATTTTCTATGTACACTAACCATACAAAGCCCATTTAATCTAGCTTCAATCATAGCCACGTTTTTAAGCATCTGATTGTGCTCTCTGAATGATCTTTCAATGGAGAAGTTTCCATTTTTGTCTTATTGATTAATTATAAATATTTAAGTAAAAATGATGCAAATGATACAAATATCTAAAACAATCATTAAAATATCTCTATAAATAAAAAGGTATGGACCTTTGAAGTTGCTCTTGTAAAAATACGCGTGTGACGTCATTCGACCTGAACCACGGGGGTACTACCTTTAAAACCGTTTATCAGTCGATAAAAAAATACGTGTCTCTTAGATTTCGGTCCTCTAAAACATATCAAAAAGTTTGAAAAATCCACGAGCTTTTCTTCTTATTCAGTGATTTATGATGCGACGATCTCGGACGGGTCAAACGATGTCACACACACAGACGGTTGCGATAAAATATGTAAATTTCAATTATTTATTTCTCAGTCATTTACTAACGGTTTTCAAAAATTTTTTCAGTAATTTATTAATTTTGATCTATATTTTAATATTTAATCTCATTACATTAAACATAGTATTAACAACATCATGAAGCTTCTCCATTGTAGCAGTGAAATAAGGTATTGGTAGTAAAATTTCTAGGGTTGTGGTTACGTAAATAAAACCCAGGGGGGGAGAAGCTGCCCCCCCTTGCCCTCCCCACCGTACGCCCATGCCTTGAGGGATAAACATTTATTAAGATAATAATTAATGAAGTAATTTATTCAGTCCCACCTAGTAAAAAGTATATTTAAATCCCCTTGTTTTTCTTTCCTAGTAGTTAGCTACAATATCGTAGGGTGGGACGCTTGCTGTCCCCTGCTTTGTAGAGCCAACTAAAAATTTATACTCTCAACTGCGGGAACCTTTTCTAGTTTCCAGCTTTTTCCGTCCCTATTTTTAAAAGAAATTTCTCTTTTTTTTTGAAATTTCAAATTTATTCTAAAATTCGACTTCTTTTTTCAAATTCTGACTTTCTTAAAATTTCGTTTGTTTTTCTCAAAATTTGTCGTTTTGTTTTTTCATAATTTTTTTATTTCTTAAAACTCGACTATTTCTGAAAATTTCGCCTTTTTTTCTAATGTGTCTTTATGCAAATTTTGACTTGTTTATCAAACTCCGCCTTTTTCTCTAAATTTGGTGCATCTTTTGGTAAAAAGGTAAAAATTGTTAAAATATTGTTTATCTGCAAATTTTTAAAACCAATTCTTAAGAATTTTGATTTTTTGTAAAGACAAAAATTCCAGAAAATTCAAATTTTAACTTGTTTCTCAAAATATCGACGACATTTATCTCAATGTCACAGTATAGCAGAAGGCGGGAGGAGCTTGTCCTTCACTCAGGTAATCGCTAAAAATAAATATAGAGTCAAGAAATGTATTTTTCTTGAAATTTCCACTCTTTTTCCTTAAATTTTACTCAAAATTCGCCGTTATCCTCGAAACTTTGATTTTTTTTCCAAATTTTGAATTTTTACCTCCAAAATCGTCTCGTCTGTTTCTCCGAAATTAAGATATTTTTCAAATTTTTAAAAAAGGTCAGCTTTTTATATTTAATTTCAGACTTTATCATGAAACTGTCTTGTTTATTATAATTTGTCTTTTTCTAAATTACGACTTTTTACTCAAAATTCTACTGTTTCCTCTCAAAATTTGACTCTATTGGAAATTTACAATGTTTTATTGAAATGTTGTCTTTTTCTCAAAATTTCGCCTGTCCAGAAATTTCAACTTGTTTTTCAAAATTTGTCTTATTCCCGAAGTTTCAAGTTGAGCTTTTTCATCTAAAATTTGACTTTTTCTCAAAATTCAATTATTTTTCTAAAGTTTTAACAAAGGCATAGAAATATTTCTTGTAAATTTCGATATTATGTCAAAATTTAAATGAAAATAAAAACCGTCAGAGAAATATTTTTAAAAACAGGTTTTTTTTTTCTCCAAATTTGATTTACTCTGGAAATTGCAACTTTTCTCACAAAATTCTCTAAATTAGTCCCAGTGAAAAAAAAATACATTCGCGAATGTTGGAAATCAATATACGCATTCGAATTCGCGAACATTCGTTACATCCCTATACTATATCAATGTTGTTACTATAGTTTCACTTTTCTGATTAACTTTAACAAATTCAATAATTAGGAATGTGCGGATGTGTAGCCTAAAGTGGCAGTTAATGTAGATCCAATAACAACCTATTGAACTTTTTAAGTTTTATAAATTTTAATTTGGGAAACCTTTCTCCATTATCTGCGGACAGGGTGTCTTAATAAAATACTCAGAGCTACGATTGTAATAGGACACAAAGTAATTGGATAGATTTCATAGAATATCGAAAATAGATTTCGTAAAATATAGCAGCATTACATTGCTTAATTTTTCTTGATTTCCTGAAGATCATTAGCATTTATATCTGATTTATTTTCGACGGAAAACATTGAAGACTAATGCAATAATTTTCCAACTTTTTATCGTTGAAAATTTTTGTTATGGATTTCCAAAAGCGTTAATCGTTCATTTAGGGAAATAAGAGTAACATCCAAACAAAATAACAATAATCAAAATCAATTGAAAGTTCAAAGCAGAACTATCAGGATATAACAATTGTTTCAAAATTTCAATCAAAATAATTATTTTTTCTTAATATTGCATACAAAATGTCAAAACCTATGTGGAAATTATTACCTCCTTTTCAAATTAATTTTTTTTCCCAAATTTTGGCTTTGAATAAGAAGTTTTGACATTTTCTCAAATATTCGAGATTAGTTTTTAAATTTAGATCTTTTTTCGAAACAATTTCGATCCTAAAATTCCGGTTATAAAAAAACTGAAAGCGTAAAATGAGAATTTTTAACAACAAATTTTTTGAATTAATTTTATCATTCTTAAAAATCTAGAGTTTTTATCGAAGTTTCAACTTGTATTCCTTGGAATAAAAAGTTCGCAGGCTCTCTAAAATTTTGATTTTAACGTCAACATGTAGACTTATTCTCGAAATTTCGGAACTAGTCTTTTGTACGGTCATTTTTTTTTCAATTTTGATATTATTCTGGAAATATTGGTATTTTTTATGCTTTACGTAAAGTATTAGTTTTTTTTCTGAATTTCGATTATTTTTTTTGGATTCTAACTCTTCAGTTTCAATTTTCATGTCTCTCCTGAAATTTCAACTTTAAACAAGAAATTTTGATCTTTTTAGAAATATTGACCATTTTCACGAAGTTTACCTAATCCCAACTTGTCGATCTTTAATCTCAAATTTTTCAAAAACATTCTTTAAATTTCGATAATATTTTTTCGAATTTTCAGTATGAAAAATATGAATTTTAAAATGTTAACTTAGAATTTTGAAAAAAAATGAAAATTTTAGATTTTATTCTCAAAATTTCGCTTTTGTCACCCTTTTTTTTTTGTCAACTCTTTTTAATTTTCCAGACTTTTTAAATTACAGTTACAATTTTTTTCTGTTTATTGCGTTTTTTGTAAATTTCGGATTTTTTTTAAATTTCGAAATGAAATAGCTCAAATTATATTTTGATTTAGCTGCTTATGCCGTGCCGCCTACTTATGTTGTCGCCTGGTGCCGCTGTCTCTGCATCATAGCCCGACATGGCCCTGACCTCATACGGTTTTACACATATTAATAAAACCATACTGATGTTTTTAAATCTTTCTCTGTCCAGGATAATCTCGGAGACAGCTAAACCGATTTCAATAAAAAATGTACTAAAATATAAAGTAAGTATTTTCTTAGGCATGTTTATTCATACATTTTTCAGTAACAATTTAGTAAAGCAAAAGTAAAATAACAAGCCTATTTCATAAAACAAATAATTTTGAAAACTGTGTCGGATTGCCTTGCCCCCACTTCATGTGGAGTAAGAATTTTTTTCTAATAAATTCTATGCTATCTTATCAAAAACCAATTTATGCAACCAGATCGTATTCTTGTCTTTCAAAATTGAAGTGGATTATTATCTTGATATGAGTACATAATTTATTAGTTTAATTTGGGTATGTATTTTAATTTTAGAACCAATAAATCAATATTTCATCTATACTTTATTCAAACGAAATCAGAAATCCGAGACAAATTAAATTATGTCATAAGGTTCAGAACTTATTCAATGCTGCTTATTCTGCGTTTTCCTCGAAATATCCCGATATTCTTTTTGTGCCCTTAGCTTTGCGATTATAAATACCGGAAAATACATAAAGAAATTCTCAATTTACTGAAAATGGTTCTGCAGTGTAATTTAGCGACCCTATTCGACATTTTCATATCTCTCTCAATATTTAATAGCATCGGACTTTTGAAGAAGTTTTTGCATAATATTGAATTCTGTTTAGAACGTTTTTTATTAATTAATTCAGATCGGAATTTGCTTTTATAGAAAGTTCGGAGACCCAGCCAACCCGATGGAAAATCTGATTAAATTTTTAAGATTTTATAATATGGCAATGTAAAGATTTACGATACCTGCAGCAACTGAATTAATACAAACGTCAGCAAAGAGTGTATATTTTAATGGATTATTAGCATTACAAAGTAGCATTTTCCCATGATAAGTCCATTGACAATATTTGACACGAATGATAATGAGTACACGTTTGTGTTAATTGTATTTTAAATATGCATACATAATATGCATTACCCAGCATAGGTTAGAAGACAAAGTGTATGTTGTGAGTCCCAGGAAATTTCGAAACAGTGAGTACAAGTGCGTAAAAATAATCCGAGTTGTAATTATAGTGTACTAAACATCAGATAACTATTAAATCTTCACGAACAATTGTATAATTTCGGATCCAAATTAGTAGACCTCGCTTCTCTTTATGAATTCTTTATACTATTCAAACTTTCATGTCAGTGTAACCATCAAGCATTACATGTTAATTAAAGTTCTATTTTTTTTTGTTTACGTATTAAATTGTTACAGAGAACAGCATTTTAACTTAAGTACATAATCAACTTATCTGCGTTATCTGAATGTTTAGAATGCAAGATTAGCATGTAAGAGGATAAGAGATGAGGCAACAAACACGCCTTTTTTATGAAAGGTAAATATCAATTTCATAAGAAATCATTATGCTAAAGATATGTCATAAATCATACGAGTATATAATGCGATAAAAATTATCATTTTTTATTTTTAATTCTAATCTAAAAAACTAAAATATAGATTTAAATTTAAATGAGTTAAAATCATAAAGTCGATAAATGCAATTTATATGAGAGATTCTTTATTAGAGTGCTAATGTTAGTTGGAATAAATTCTGTAAAAAAAGTAGACAACTATTAAAGTATAGGTTACTTCTAAGGAAATTTCCTGGCAAAAAAACAATAATTGCAAAGTGCGAATTACTTTAATGCAAAGACAGCCAATATAAGAATTAAAATATAAATTACAATGGCGTACATTACATTGTTTCCTCTGGAGAAACTCCAGTTTGAATACACAAAAGGAAAATTAGCAAAACTTCACTCACTTAAAGATTAAATTTTTATATAATGCAGTGCATGAAACGTCCTTTGACTTGAAAAGTTAATTCTGATCGAAAGAAATGTATTTAAGTCCGTACTGGGGCAAAGCCAGCGTTTTTTTTTTAAGTTTAATCCACACGCAAAGGACAACCTCATTATGCCTTTAAAGCACTTGCGAGTAGGATGCGAAATCAAGCATAGATGACGACTAACCGCTTTCCTAAACAAGAATAGGTTGTAATTTTTGGAGAAAATTCCATTTGGTAACGGGTTCCATAGCTTGGAAGTTCTATAGAAAAAAGTCTCCGCAGACAGGAGTCCTTACTGTATCAAGCTGGACCGCATAGAAATTTGCTATCTCCGACTGTCCTGTATGTCTCAAAAATCTTGCCTTTAGGGGGATCAATCCTATTAGTTCCTGCGAGCATCTCCATGATAAAACTTGTAGAAAAGAAACAAGTCATCAACCATCTGCCTGCGCTCTAGTTTTTCGAGAGAATCGGTCTCGTCATCAATTAGGTTAATCGCTCGTCTTTGAATTGAATCTAAAGAGCAAAAGTGTGCTTTGGAGCTGAATTTCAAACATGGGAACAGTATTCTAGTGTTATCTTAACTTGAGCTTTATATAGTGTGAGTAGCTGATAGGATGTAAAGTACTTTTTAGCGCTAAAAAAAAAGTTAAGCTTCTGAGAAGTGGACTTGGCAATGGCGCGTACAGTGATCAGTCCCAAGAGAAGTTACGCTCGCATTCATTCCTAGGATAGACAGATTAGATCCAATCGGGAGGATTTTACCGTCCATTAGTATGTTTGTTGCATTATTCCTTGATGTTTTCTTATAGAAAACCACGACCTGAATTTTTGAAGCGCTGAAGTCGACCAGATTTTTCTTACCATATTCCTGAATGATTTCGAGATCCCGAATAATCATCTGTATCTGCTGTTCCCTTAGTCGATCTGAAGCAGCGATGGATAATGGTTTGTCGGAGAGAAAAGATGACACCAGGCTACTATCATCTGCGCAGCTGTATATAGGATTGAAGGTTGAAGCTAAGAGATAGCTTATGTGTAACACAAACAGAATAGGAGACAGGGCAGACCCCTGCAGCAATCGCAAATGTCGGGGATGAGATGCCATTGACGACGGCCTGAAGAGATCTGTCATCGAGAAAATGGGATATCAAATGGCAAAGTCCACGAGAAAGACCATAAAATGTTAATTTGGCGAAAAAAAATCGGTGCTAGACTCTGTCAAAGGCCTTTGAGATATCCAATGCCACTATTCTAGTCACTCTCCATGTTTTTTCATAGCTGAGTTACAGATATGAGTAACATATGCCAGTTGATCGCCAGTTGAGTGTTGTCTGAAATCGCATTGCCTGTCCGAGATGACTCTATTCTTCTTCTGTTTTAAGAGAGTGTGAACAATTTGCTTAGGATAGAAGTCAACCCTGGAGTGCACTTCTTAAGAACAATAGCGGGGATACTATCAAGGCCAGAAGCTTTCGAGATGTCGAGCTCGAGGAGAATCTTCCTGATTGTGTGTTGTCTGAAAATAACTTCAGGCATCAAAGTGCCAACCTTAGGAAGAATAGGGGGTTCTGCGTTTCGAGAATCAAGGTTGGAATTTTCAACAAACATTAAGGCTCGTATGTCAGTCTTTTCATTGGAAGTAGTCACAATATTTTTATTGTCATCGAGTAAAAGTGGAAAATTTGAAGATGTAAAATTCTTTCCAATCGATTTTGCAAGAAGTTTCTTAAAAAGTTCGCCGCAGAATTCTGAAACATCGCTGACGGAAATGATTTAAGACAATTTAAAATGGAAGGGAGCATAAACAAGGAGTCAAGCGGCAGTATATGCAAAAAAAGAGCTTACCACCAAGTACCAAAAAATTTCTTTCACTCCGATGGCGGGAAATTGCATGAGCGCTCTGGAGGATAGTGAACTTACAAAGCAGATTCAAAAGACTTTTTGGGACAGTTCGAATTACTTTACAATGTTTTGCACTTACAGCAAATTAGTATGGCAAATGAAACTGTTATGCAGCGGTTTGCTTTACAAACTCTTTCTTAAAATTTCTCAGTAGTGTGTGGTTTGGTTTACTGAAAAAAATTTGTCCAGGTTTTGAAAATGTGACAACAGAAAATTGAAAAAATGTATGCATTCATTTTGACCTAAAGAACACAATTTTTAATTATTATTAATAACTCCTGAATTCCAATTCGGAAGAGGGGTGACCTCAATGCTTAAAATATCAAAGTGTAAGCGGAGATCTTTGATATCATATCACTTTAAAATTTTCTATTCTGCGGTACTATGGTTCTAATTTGGATCAGTAGTTCGAACTAGTAGATCGAATTTTAGATAAATTAAATGCCAATAATGCTGCTGCAAAATTTCTGAGGTGATTTGTTCACACTCGGCTAATGCGCTGTCGTTATTCCCCAAAATTCTCCACAGCTAGAGAAAGAAAGTATTTTTGTACTGTATTGTAAAATCCCGTTAAAAATCGCTTTTAACTTCTACATAATACATAGTTTTCTCTATCTACTATATTGCGTTCAATTTATTTGTTGATGCAAAAATAATACAGGAATTTGGAATACAGAAAATGTTTATCAGCTAGCGATTCTTTTAATTCTAGTAAAACAGAAGTTTGGTCTTTTTGAGTTGATTAATTCTTTAGAGACATTCTCAGTAGCTGATTGATTATATCGAAAAGAAATCCTTGTAAGAAGTTATCATGCTTGATTAAGGTTGATGTAAGTTTTGTAAGTCAACTCGTTTGGAGGTTGCATCGTCACTTATGAGAACTGAAGTGAAGCGATGTCACGCGCAAGGATTGGGACTTTGCAATGGATCAATCAGAGACTGGATCAATGTTTTAAAAATGTGCTGCAATCTTGATACATTTTGTAAACTGCCCAGCAGTAGATTTCTGGAGGTTGATTCAGACAGTTGTTCTTGATGACTTTTGCCAAAAACCATTGAACAGTTAGCATCACCTTCATTATGTGTAGATTCGGTTTAGAGAAGTGTTTGGAAGCTTCACCAGCATTTTTTCTATAATAGAATGGAGTAATGCCTTGTTTCGTTCAACAATAAAAGTAATTTGTGTCTGGTAATTGAATAAGAAATTAACTTCTATTGTAGAGTTATCGAAAAAAAAAAAAACGTACCACTTGCTTCTATTTATTGTTATGATTCGTCATTTCATCTGCCTGTATGCATGTAAATACCTTACAGGTAGCATTCTGTGATATTATTTTTAATGCTCTTGTTTCTATTGATTCGTAATTTATCAGAATAGATGCTAGTTTTGGAAATGAATCGTCACATGAGGATGTATTGTTATCTAGTTAATCTAGACCGGTTTCATGGATAAATAAAATATTGCGGTGCTTGCATCAACGAACTTAAATTTATTCAAAGTGTCAGTGTAAAAAAGTTCAACCAACTTTGCGCAATAAAATTTGAAGAAAAAAAAAAGGTGTGGACCGAAATTGTCAAAATCAAAAAATTGGAGTATCGAGCCATCATAAAGTACCTGTATTTCAAGGGATAAAGAGGTAAGTAGATTTACAAAGATACGCTCAATACCTTTGGCGATCAAAGCCCTTCGTATGCAACCGTGTAAAATTGGACTACAAGCTTCAAGAGGGGTAGTAAATTTTCCCTAGAAGATGAAGAGCGATCGAGAAGGCCAGTTTCTGTGTCCGTTTCCGAGAATATCGTAGCAGTCATCATTTTATCAGACCGTCGAATTGGGCTGCTATAACGAATATCTAAAGCACTGAATATTTCATATGAACACGTTTATCATATAGTTCACGTCGATTTGGATATGGATCTCCAAATGTCTGAATTTGATCAGAAGCACAGAAGAGTAAAAGCATCGTATTCGATGTATGGTCGGTTTGAAAAAGATGCAGAATTTTTAAGCCGTGTTATTACTTTGGATTAAACTAGAGTATATTTCTACGATCCAGAAACGAAGCAGCAATGCATGGAATGGAGACAACCCTGGTTCTTCAAGGACTAAGAAGTTACGTGTTCAAAGATCTGATGGAAAAATGTTTGTTTTAATCTTTTAGGATTCTTATGGAAAAATGATAATAAGGACGTTATTTGGATAATATCTTTGGATAATAAAAAATTAATTAAGAAGAAAAGATGCGGAAAGTTCTCCAAAGATGTTTTGGTTTTGCAGGACAATGCCTCTTCACACAAATGGCATGTTGTCATGCAAATAATTAGTGATTTGGGGTTCGAATTACTGGAACACTCCCCTTACTCGCCAGATCTGACTCCATCCCACTATCATCTCTTTCCTTGACTGCAAAAACGTTAAAAAAGCCGTAAATTTTCTTTCAATGAAGAGGTTATAGAAGCTATGGAAGCCTGGTTTGGAGAGCAATAATAAACTTCCTTTGAAAGGTCTCGAGGCGTTGCAGATTCGGTGTATATAAAATGAATAGGAAAATATGTTGAATACAATAATTAAAAGAACAAGTGTATTGCTGTCACCAAAATGTAAAACCATTTCTTTTTTCAACTTTTTCTCACAAATTTTCATTGGTCATTAATTAAATTTAGAACAAAATATTTTTAAAAAATTAACAAAAATCTATTTGGCGTTTTTTTATGACGAAATTTTAAAAAACTTAGGAAACAATAATAATGACTGTTTTACAAGATTCGTTCTTTGCATACCACAATTTTATTCATTTTAAATTACGATTATAAGTTCAAGTACTCGATTTACGAATAACATTGGTGCGATCAATCTTCACATTTTCTGCTAAGATTAACAGTAACAAAAAACGATTTTTTTACAAAACTAATCTTTTTTGGCACTTTTATTTTAATTTGGTAAAAAAAAACAAAGTTTTTGTAAACTTTGTGAACCAGAAGTAATGATGTATTATATTTAAATGGCCGCATGAGTTGCTTAGTGACTTGTCAAAAGGGGACAGATATAAGGTTATCGATGGCAGGCCGGTGCCAGATTGGACCCTATTAGCGCATCAATTGGTTTTGTTGCAAAAATTAATCAAAGAAAAAATAGAAGTGTTTATAACCACCGTACCATACTGATGAGGTCAAGTAAGGCCGAAACTAGTCTATGGCTGCGGTTGTACATATTTTCAGTTTTCGGCACGTTTAACTGTTTAATTACAGAACATTTCATTAATTGGTTACTTGTCAAAAAAAATGTTTTTAGTGCTATTAAGCTTAGCAAAAAATTTAAAGAACTAATCGTATGATTGTTCGTAAATCAAGTTATACATATAGCTTGGAGGAATAGCACGTACCTTTTAAATGATGCAATTAATTTGAATAAAATTATGGTAGGCAAAGATCGAAGAGTGTAAAAATAGGTGATTATTGTTTCCTGAAATATTTTAGAAATTTCGTAAACAGAATCACAACTAATATTTTTTGCAAGTGTTTCAACTATTTTATTTTCTTATTTTGATTTTATTACTATGTAATTATCGATGACACTTTCTTTGGGTTTGATTATAAGCCAATGTTTAGTTCAATGCTCTAACAAACTCATAAGGATTGTGCCAGAAAAATAGTAAATTTTAAAATCTGGGTGCAGTACAGATATTTAAGTTGAATTTATATGTGTACCAGAATACTAAGAGGATGAAAGGAAAATAACATAATATGTCACATTTTGTATAACTTCTCAATGTCAGAGTTTTCATAAGATGCATGATCAGCCGCAATTCCAGTTCTAATAAATGTTCCTTCTTCCGATCCTAGTCTTTATGCTTGATCTTATTTGCATTACTAAAAATCTTGCAGTGGTTGGAGTGGTCAACAACAACTATAGGTAGTAAAATTTATTGAATGTGTGCAAAAGATTTAATCAACCTTATCGCTTGATTTAAAGGAAGTTTCTGTTCAAATAAGAGTTAAAGGTTTCGAGATAAGCAGAACAAACAAAAAAATGGACTTTTGATTTATGTATTAGGTCAGCAGCTCGTGATAACATCTAAGAACTTACTTTTTTCCCATCTCTGAATTTAACTGTTCCCTCTATGATGCAACTGTTATCAACCATAGTGATCGAAAACGAAAAAAAACTTGATAATCAACAAAGTGGTATCACATGTCCAAATTCACTCAAAAGCACTAATAAGCACATTTAGCACACTGGTTCACCTAAAACTAGAAAAAATTCCCTATTTAACAGTTTCTTTACATAAAAATATCGGTTTCCGTGTAAATTTCAGGCGATCGGCGTGCGTTCCTGAAAAGCATCGCGTATATCCGTCCTCGAGAACGATCGGTGCGCAACTAAACATTTGTTTGAAGAAATTTGATTGCCCGCGCGTTCGAAAGGGACCGAAATTACGCGAAGGACTTTTATCGTTCCTTCGTGTACCTATTCCTTATCAAACTCCACATAGTGATTTTACCTGTAAAGTGTCATTTTGTCCTTAGGCGCTTGTCTGTAAGAAAAGGGAATTGACACTGATATGCTTTATGTTAGGCGTGCGTTGAACTCGCGTATACGGTTATTCTGTTTTGCAGAATCGCTTAGGGTTCGTCAACAAAGCTAACATTGCATTTTATGTAATATCCTCCCTTTTTTATTTAATGCAGATGTAGATAAATAGCATATTATATACAGAGTGTTAATAAGTGTGCAGAATAATTCAGGGGAATGATTCTAAATCGAAAATTGGCAAAGGTGTCTCAAGTAGTGTTTTTTAAGAAACCCACTCTTTTATAAGGACTTCCAAAGTTAGAAGTTAGGAAAAAGTTTTAAATTCTTTTCTCAAAGACAGAAAAACTATGAAAATGAAGTTTATCTACTCATTGTAATCACAAATAGACTTCTGACAAATATTTTCTATTTGACATATTCGTATTAGAAGGGGTGAAGCATACAGTCCTTATTTATTTTTCGTTGAGATTTTCTTTTAAATATGGATGATGCAGCCTTGCCAAGTTTGTAAGTATATTCGTATCTATATTAATAAAATTGAAGCGTCCAAGTGTCCATCTGTCGACTGATCTTTTGTTCGGACCGCATATAAGCAATACGTACATTCTGTCGGCACCAATGCTAGAATACGCTGTTTGTTTGGTCGGGGCTGAATAACTCTAGGGGCTGCTTTAAAGCGGTTGTGGCCAGGGTTTTTCTCGCATTGCACCATAAATTAGAAACTTCAAGATATTTTATCTCTTATACACATTTGGTACTGTAATAAAATTACAATGTGGCAGGTATTCTACAAGATTATTTTATGATTGTAATATGAAAAATATAGGTAATTTTGAAAGATGTTTATACAATGTTAACTCAATACTTAATAACTTATTGCTGCCTTGACGGTACCTAGTAATGATTAGTAATGTATATAGGGCGTTTAGCGAATTTCTGAAAAAAAAACTTTTCTGAATTTCAGAAACTGGATATCTGCCCTTCTATTTATGTAGAATAACTTTTCAACAAAATTATTTATTTAGTAAAAATTTTGAGTGCCCCTTTGGGGATATTATATTTAAGAATTTAGGCAGATATTGTAGATTATTTAAAAACGTGATTCATGGAATTCAGAATTACTTGCAAAGCTTCGGAACTTACTTTTTCATTATTGGGTTTTTAAGGGATTTTCTACTGGGCCTTAAATAGCAGTCAAGTTGTTATGCAAATCTTTTCAGAAAAGGATCTATAGTGAGGAAGAAATAAGCATGTGACGAAAAGTGAGTGAAGTTGACTAGTTAAAACGACAAATCAATTGAAAACCTGTAAACTTTCGATTCAGAATGTAATAGTTTTGACTGTTTTAAATTTTTTTGCGTAAAGTAATTTTATTAAAAAAGTTAAAGTGATAGCAATTAACCAGCTGATTTGTAATCGTCAAAATCCCTAATCGGATTACATGCTTGTAATTAGTTTTTAACACTTTAAGACAATGGGGTTTTCAAGCAAAAGATTGAATGGATGGTACCTGAATTATTTCGATAAAGTTTATTAAAGGAAAGGTATTTATTTTATGATATTAAAGCCGGCCTAAAGATTCTGAATTTCATGAATCACCATTTAAATAATTTAGATTAGCTAACAAAATTGTAAAACAATGTTCCCAAAATCCACTTAACATTTATATTATTATTAATTGTTTTGGAAAAGTTATTCCTTAAATATAACAAGGTAGATATGGAATTCCTGAAACTCAGGACATTCTTTTTCAGAAATTCTCTTATCACTTTATTTACCATACATTATTAATAAATAGCTCATGCCAAAACCGAATAAGTTAGCAAGTGTTAAGTTGACTTTTATAAATTAAGCATATTTGAGAATTACATTCTTCAGTTATAAATTACAATAAATAATCTTATAGACATGTCACCTTGTCATTTGATGACTAAAAAATGTGCAGTTATAAGAAATAAAGCTTCAATAACTGTAAAAGTTTTTAATTTATGGTACGGTGCGAGATGTGTCCTAGCCCCGATCGCTTTTAAACAGCCCCTAATGTTATTCGGCTCTGACCAATCAGAGAGCATATTCCAGCATTGGTGTCGACAGAATGTACGTATTGCTTAAATGCGTCTGTGCCAATCTTGGAACTTACCAAATCAGTTTTATTGAAATTTTTACCAAAGTGTAGAGTATTTTTAGAGATACCTTTTAGTCTATTTTTACTTCCAGCAAATCTAAACTTTTCACTTTTAATAACTATGCTAACAATTTTATTTGAGGTTAGAACATCAAAACGTTTCATTTTTAACATTTCGACCATAAGTTTGTCTTTAAACTAGAAATTTTTCACTTTTAAACTCGAAGTTTCGATTTCTTTTTAAAGTTTTTAAAATGTAGAATTTTTCAGGATGAAATTCAACATTTTAAGATTGAATGGAAATGAAAATCGAAGTTTACTGATTAACGCTAAAATTGCAATTATAACCTATATTTTTCGGAAGTTAATTTCAGATTTTAAATCTGAAAAGTTTAAACTAAAAAATAAAATCCAGACAAAATTTATTTCAAATGTTCTGTTTTATAATTTCGATTCTTTTCATTAGATATGTCTGGAAGAAAGAAGACATTTAGGACTTTTTGTAACAAAAAAATTTGAAAAAGTCGATATCTATAAAAAAAGAATTATTTAAATTCGAAATTTTGAAAATCAATATCCAAATTAGGATAAAAATTTAATAAATTTGTTTTCTAAAAATAAAATTCTAAAAAGGTAAACATTTCGAGAAACAAATTAAAACTAGAAAAAGACGAAATTTTGAAATCAAGTATACTTAACAAATTTTAGGAAAAGTCAACATTTGGAAAAAAAGCCGTTTATTTTAGGTCGCACGGAATTTCCAGAATTTTAGGTTTGCTCTCGAAATGTTGACCTAAATAACAAAAGTCCCACCTCAAATTCAAATATTCAACTTTATTCTCAAAATTTATATTTTAAAAGTTTTAGCCCTAAATAAAAAAGAAATCAAGCTTTGGAAAAAATAATACAATAATATACCACAATTCCAAATAACTTTTTTTTTTTCGAAATGACTTCTCACTCGAAATTTTTAATTCGAAAGGTCGAATTTCCAGAATGAAGGTTATATTCCAAAAAAATCTTAAATTTTTAAGTTTAAATTCAAAACGGAGAAATTTCGAGCTTAAATGGGAACATCATCGACTTTTTGTTATGAAAATTTTGACCTAAGGGCCGATATTCTTTTATAGTGCAGAATTATTACCGAAATAGCTAGATTTTGAGGTTAAAACCGATATTTAGTGAAAAAGGAAAATTCTCAGGCTTCAATTTGGAATATTTAAGAAGTAAAAATTTCGAAAAAAAATATGGAATATTCGGTATTAAAAACTAACCAAGTACCACAGTCAGAATTTTCGACCTCGAATCGGAATCCGCCTTTTTTTCTTAAAATTATAATTTTTAAACTCTAGATTCACTCCAACTTTAAAAAATTCCGCATTTCTCCAATTTTGCACTTTTAAATTCGAAACTCCAAAATTTCTATAAAATATTTGAATCTAGAGAGAACTGTTGAATTATTTAAACTCTGCGTTTTTCGAATCCCTTAAAAATCACTTATTTTATGTGCATTGTGTTCAGAAAATTGTGCAGATTCTAAAAGTGTAATAATAATATTATACATGGTGTTTCATTTAAAAATCAACTGTTGGTATTAGTTTTAGCGAAAGTGACAGCAGTAGGGAATCTTATCTTTTGGTCAAAATTTGACATTTCAAAAGCACACCAAGTGCAGCAAGTTTGAAAATTTATCTTCATAAATTAAAAAAAATAGGAAGGAGGAGTATCATGATCCTGTTACACTCGAATATTCACTACCTTTAACAGTTCCTTCGGTCATATTAAACTATCCAAAAATTGTTTACAGGCCCGGATCCAATAAGTGCGGGGTCCGATTAGGATTTTTGGGCGCAGCCCTCTATTTTATTTATTTTAGTTTTTGTTTTGGCTGAGCAGCTAGTCGAAATAAAGTAGGAGTTTATATAAAATAAAATGAGTCTAACTCTTTCAATTTAACAAACCATGACATTGCATAAACTGTTTGTAACTTTGGATACTTGATTATGAAAAATTTTATTTCTGTTACCTAGACTAGCTAACCATAGGCGTAGCTAGAATAGGACAGAGTGGGGCCCTTGCTTCCCTCTAGTTCATGCAGTAAACCGAAAATTTATATTTTTCAACTGGAGAACCAAACATTTTTTTCCACCTTCAAAATTCATTGAACTTTTTTTTCAAAATTTCGACTTTTTTCTCAAATTTCGTATTTTTTACAAAATTTCTCTTTTTTTGAAATTTGACATTCATTTATAAAATTCCACTTTTATTGTCAAACCTGACTTTATCAACATTTCACATTTTTATTTAAAAGTTCGTCGTTTTTTTCCGAAATTTCCCCATTTCTGTAAGTTCGACTTTTTCTGAAAATTTTGACATTTTTAATTCTGCAATTTTTCAGCTTGTTTAATGAAATTTGCCTTTTTCTCGAAAGTTGATCGATATTCTGATAAAAATGGTGTATTTTTTTAAATTTAAAATTTTTGTTAGAAAATAACGAAAAATCTTTGGAAGTTTCAATTCGTTTGTTAAAATTTCGACGTGTATCACATTATTGGATGTCTTTCTCTTAGTCGAGCAGTCAAGAGAAAATAAATATTCACCTAGGACCTTTCCATTTTTCTCTTAAAATTTCGTATTTTTTCTCTTAAAATTTTCTTTATTTTCTTAATTTCAGTAAAATTTGATTGTTTCTAAAAATTTTCAAATTTTCACTACAAAATTAAAAATTACTTTTTAATTTAGATCTTTTTCACCGAATTTCGATCATTTTCTCCTAATTTCATCCTTTTCTTAGTTTAGATTATTTTCTTCAAAATTTCGACTATTTTTTTTAAATTTGACTTTCTGTGGAAGATTTTGAATTTTTTCTCCTTTTGGAAGTTTTTTGAAAAGTTCGTTTTTTCTTTCAAATATCGACAATTTTTGATAATTTAGCTATTTCTGAAAATTTAGCATCTGATATTTTGGAAATTTCGATTGGTTTTTTTTTAAAGAAATTTTGAAGTTTATCTCAAAATCCGATATTTAATATTTTTTTGGTGCATTCGCCTTCTTTTCTCAAAATTGTTACATTTTCTCTTAAAATAGTCTTTCTCCTAACATTTGCCCTGTTCTCAAACTTCTACTTTTTGAACTTTTGTTTCAAAAATCGTTTAATTATTTCCAAAAACCGCAGTTTTTCTTAATATTTGTCTTTTTCCACAAATTTTCACTTTTACCTCACCATGTGATGCTTTATGGTTCTGAAAATGTTTTCTCTCTATTTTTGAGGATTTAGAGAAAAAGATTTTTTATAAATTCGACGTATTTACTGAATTTTAAATTTTGAGAACAATGTTTTTGGAAATTGCGATTTTTTTCTCAAAATTAGACGTTTTCACAAAAGTAGACCATTGAAAATTTCAAATTTTTTGAAAGTTTGAACATTTTTCGAACTTTTGTGAAATGTTAGGTTTTTGTTCTTAATATAATTTGCTGAAAACTCCGACTTTTCCAAAATTTATCCTCGAAATTTTCGAAATTTTTCGAAATTTTCGAAATTTTTCGAAATTACCAGTTTATTTTCAAAATTGCAATTTTTGATCTTAAAATTGGATTTTCTCTTAGAAAGTTGAAATTTTTTAGAAAGTGAGATCTTTTTCTGTCAATTTTTCCAAATTCTACGTATTTTTCAAAAATCGTGACTTTTTTTTGAAGTACGTTTTGTTAATTATCTGTTTTTTCTTAATTTCTTTTTTAAATTTAATTATCTGTGATTTCAAATCATTGTTCTGAATTCATCTTATTCTGCAAATCTTGACTTTTATCTCAAAATTCGATATATTTTTTTATGTTTATTCCACTCGCAAACGGTAACCCTATTATGCACTCAAAGGACTGCGGGCAAGATGCGGAAACAAGGATAGATGGCGACGAACTGCCTTCTTAAATATATTCTCTTTCTGGACATTTCTATTTGAAATTAAATATTTTTTTGATAATTTCGTCTTTTTCACAAAATTAGTATATTTTTCTAAAATTAGATTGAAATTTTAATAGAAATATAAGGAAATTTTGAGAAAAATATTTTTTGTAAATTTTAGGAAATGATAACATTTAAATAAAATAAAAATTCCAAGACAAATATTTTTCAGAGTTGCATTATTTTTTTTTAATTTAATTTGTTACTAGCAATTACCACTTTTTTCACAAGAATCGACCTTTGGCAATTTCGTCCTTTTTTAAATTTTCACTTTTTTGAAATTTTGATATTTTTTGAAGTTTTCTGAAAGATTTTGGCTCTTTTTCGAAACTTCAACTTTAAATCTGAAAATTCGATCTCCCAAACTTGGATAGTAGATTCAATTAATGACTGCACCTGGGAAATGGGCAATGCTTAACAGGGAAAGTTTTTTTTAAGAAAATCAAATCTGTAGGAAGTAAAATGTTAACATTTTCTAGAAAAACAGTTATTTAATTCCACGCGAACAAAGCCATATGTAGCCGTTAGTAATAAACATAATAATAAATCTCATCCATCAATGCAAACTTAAAATAAATATATTATTAATTATTTAGATAATTTATCCTTTATCGTCAAAAGTAATTTGCCTCAAATTTTGAAAAATAATTTTTTGGTAATTTTGGTGCTGATTCGGGACCCCTTCAAATGAAGGACCCGATTGATCGTCCTCAATCCGGGCCTGAAAATGAAGTATTTTGGTCATCTTCTTTCTAAAATTTGGAGTTTACACTTACAATGCCTATCTTTCTTTACTAAAATTTCGACTTCAAATTTAAATTTTTTTGTAGAAATGTCATTTTTTTGACATACTTATTTACGATTTTTTTAATATCAACATTTTCTCCTAATTGCCAGCATACTTTTAATTTTTACTGTTACTTAACTTTATTCCAACTTCCTTGTAATGGAATAAATTCTATGTGTACTTCATTCCAAGTCACTCATAAATGGTAGTAAATTAGGATATCATTAGTTTTATAGTTACATTGTACTCTTTCACATTAAACAGAAAACAATGAGTCACTCATTTCATAAGGAAAGGCGCGCGGGCCTTAGGTTAAACTGTCACTCGTAAAGAGTAAACTCCTTATACAGGATATATTGTGGAAGGAATAACTGGCTAAGAAAAAGCTAATAAAATGTGAATGCAAATAACACTACTTCGCAAAGACGATACAGAGAATATATAAGTGCAGTAGAAGCAAACTTTGTATTTGACTTCTAAGTAATTTTGAGTTATCATTAAAAAAACCTGTACCTCTTGATTCAAAGTAACGTTCCAAGTAGCCATATATTTACGAGAAAAGTATTTGTGTTGCTGTGATTAAAACAATATTTTTTTTCTTCCCAATTTGTTAATTTTCTCAAAAAATCAAATACAGTTTTCTGCAAGTAAAAAATGGAAATAGATATTTTTGGGATGTATTTTTCTCAGCAAATATTGCTCTTTGCTTCTGAATTTTTGTGGAAATAGTTAGTAATGGGAATTATTATAATATTTACATGCAAAACTCAGTTTTCGAAAATTTTGCAAATACAGAGTTTTGCTAAATAATATAATAAAAACTTAATGACGTCTTACTCTTTTCGCTACTTTTACCAATAACAAAAACTTCTAACAACTGTGTGCAATTTGTCGTTTAATGACTTTAAATGTGTTATCATAACATAAGCAAAACAAATGAAGTATGACTGTAGGGTTGCGAAACAAATTCTGATAAATTAAAAAAAGTTCCCGTCCCAGAAATGTCGCACAAATGAATCCCAAAGGTCCTTTTATGTAGCAACTCTGCCGTCCCTTGTTCGTAAGGACTCATTAATATGGAAAATGACGTCATCTGGAGCAGCGTTAGGAGTCGATCAGTAGTCATTTGTTTGAGATTTTCATTTATAATCGCAATCGCACACAATGGCATGCAACGGCCTGTAAAACTTCCCTGCACCGACGAGCGAAATCTGGGGGGTGGATTTATAGAGCCCATTGTCTCGTTTCTCATAATACATTGTTCCGCTAATGCGACCCGTGTAAATTGTTCGCGCGATTTCTTCATTTAAGAAATTATCTAAAAATCGAAGGGAGGGCGCGAGGAGTTGATCATTTCATTAAAGACAATTATTTCTGCTATTATTCTTAATTATTCGCCAGACTACCGCCTGCGGTAACTTGGCGCAATTTATGATGAAATTAAAACACTATCGTAAATTTTTGTTACATCCCTTGTAAAGAAACTGAAAATAATAAAAGCCTTGACATTGGGAGCTAAAACATATATACTGGGTTAGTACTATTTCACGTCTCACCATTGGAATCTTGTAAACTACTGCAGATACAGAATCAGGTAAATAAATTGCATAATTTTAATAGAATAGACCAAAACAATGCAATTACAACGATCTATAACATAAGTAAAAAATCTGTTGGCCGACTGCCGCAGAAGTTATGTTTATGATTTTTAATAGTAGGTTATTGCTATCAAAATTATATCGTTATCATAGCAATTCGTGAAATATAAATTTTGTCCCCTGAAACCAAGAAAGATTAAAAAATACAACAAAGGTTGCTCTAACACGTTTCGATAGCTAAGCTATCATCTTCAGAGAGATACTGATAGCAATGCTATAAATTATCAGTAATATCTAATGTAAAAAATAATCTAATAGATTAATATCCGGAGATCTACGTGGCTAGGAGTTGCTTTCTGGCAATCGATTTATTACCAAAAGTAGTTGTTTAAAAATTCTCTAACTTCCAAAATATTATGGGCCAGATTCCAACATATTAGATATCACAAGTGCCTATACTGAACGAATGATTAAATTGTATAAAATTAGTCATATAATTTTGGGGTAGTTCAACGTATTTATTACCGTTTTATGTTTCATCTATAAAATATGGTCAAATTTTATTTGATCAGTAAGTTGCACATTAAGACTAAATCTAACTTGATGACTTGATCCCCAAATTGGAAGCAGATTATTTTGCGATCAGTAGTGATGATTGTTTCGGCTAAATAATTCAGTATTTGTAAAGGTTGACTCATCAGACCTACATAATATGTGATGGAATTTTTTTTTTCATCCTACAAGTAACAAAAATTAATCTCTTAGTACAATCGACAGATTTTTTTTTATTATTTTTTCACTTTTGCCTATTTACACCTCTTTTGTGATATTCTTTGCTGTTTATAGTGGCTGAA
This sequence comes from Dastarcus helophoroides, assembly GCA_028583605.1. Classification (NCBI taxonomy): domain Eukaryota; kingdom Metazoa; phylum Arthropoda; class Insecta; order Coleoptera; family Bothrideridae; genus Dastarcus; species Dastarcus helophoroides. The sequence continues at coordinate 23,614,250 of CM053328.1, read as the reverse complement.
AATTAGGAATGTACATTTAAGTACCTAACATCATTGATATAATTGAAATTTGGTATTATATTTTTCTATTCTTTTTTTGAATAGAAAACCGTTTTGCTTCATACATCTGTATAATTTCTAGAAAACGGTATGATTCAGCTGCTGTTTTTCTGGATATAATTATAAAGAAATAATTTTAGGATGTCTCTTTTGTGTTTTCTTGTCCCCCTTCATAGAAATCATAAATATTCTACTTTTCCGACAATGAAAATATTATTCAATTAATTACCCTGATTTTGTCCCACAAACTTTGGTAGGTAATTGTGTTTGGACTACTTACCCCCATCATGAAACCGTATTTATTTTATTCCACCCCCAGCTTTCTTGTGACAAGGTAACATTTATTTTTGGAAAGGTAGTCTTCCCAAATACTGTTCGTTTTTATTTAGGGCCATATATCATTTACATCTTAAAAAATGTTATCAGAAATAAGACGTAATATCATGATAGTATTAATTTCATTTGAAGTCTTTTTTATCATTAAAATATGATTACTTTTTTATGTGAATGGTACACTAGAGATCGAAAAAATCACAATTAGGAAAAAGTTTGTCCTACAAGTAGGTCTTTAATTTGTTAATAGAAAACTATAAACCATTTACACTTGTAAAGCTCTGTGGTATATTTCTACCACCACTTCATATCAAATTAGGCTACCAAATCTTTTCTAGAGGGGATAGGTCCCAATAAAAATGGATTCTTATATTTTAGAGAGAAATTTCCCAAAACGAATGAAGTACAAAGTAGGATCTCAAATTAAGAAAATGAATAAAAGACTCGTTATTTAAGGAAAACTAAAATGTTTCGAAAAAATTTGCATGAAGATGTTTCAAAAATTTAATTGGAAATTTTTTGATTTATCATAATAGTGACATCTAAAGATATTTGGTTAAAAACTTTTATTGGAGCATAAAACTTTGGGTGGCAATATGGGGATTAAGATTTATTTTTTAGACACATATCTTGACTTCATTCCTATGAATTAGGGTGCTCTGGGAGGCTCTAAATAATAAAAACTGATAAAAGTTTCATGCGGACCTTGCAATGACGAAAAAAGAAAAAAGGACAGATTAAATAAAGGATGTTGACTTATTGCTTGATCAAGAGGGATCAATTAAAAGCTAAATAATCTAATTTTGAAATTTGAAACGAATAGATTGAAAATTGTATCTAATTGTAACAGGCCGTTTCTTTATTGTTTTTACTTCGGTTTGAAAATATCCCATAAAATATGAGTAGCTGAGGATTTCCTTGATTGCATTTATGTTGACATATATCAAGAACAAATCGATAACTTTGACAGCGGTGCCAGCAAGACATGGCTCAACGACTGTATGAAAAACAATAATCCGAAATCGACATCTGTTTATCTGCGTCACTGACAAAATATGTATGCCCCCTGCCAGTCCTTTATGGCTTCATATTTATTATACTAGAGGCTCCCATAGGGTGATAATATTTGAGGAATATTCGTATGCGTTTCCACTTCCATTCACGCACTTTAATTGAAGTGTTTAGTGAAATACTGTGGATATCAATTTAGCGACAAGGTCATTAATTTTCAACATACGATCTTATAATGGTTGTGTTAATTCCAAACAGAAACGTAAAAGAGACATGTGCAGTTAATGGCTTCCAGGGGGTTGCACTAAGTGGGAAAGAGGGCATTAATTTATTATTAAAAATGCTACCCTAAAGGGCTAGGACATTTTCTTAATGACTTAAATAATAGCTCGTTTTTTTGCCCACTGATGAGTTTCAGATGATATTCAGATAGTTTAGTGTCATTTTGAAAATCCGTTTTCTTTTTTATAACAAATGTTAATATCAAAATCAAGTTTTATCACGATAATGGATAATTTCATAGTTTCTCTGTAATTTAGATTTTCATACAAATTACATCTAAAGCAAATTAGATCTAAAGAAATAACAAAATGCAGAATAATTGTTTTCAGCCCAGAGTTGTCAAATGAAAATGAATTTCGTTTAAACGATGGTTCTACCTTTCCGTCGTGAAAACGAAAAATGAAAATAAAAAAAGAATATAGAAGGCACCAGGTCCTAAGATAATTGCAGCAGAGCAGTATAGATGCATATAAAATGTATTTCATAAATTAAAATATATTTTTTTTTCATGGAAATAAACTGTTCTATATATTACTTTTTCGCATTTTGATTGGTAATATGCTACTTTACCAAGCAACCAAACTCAAATTCGTTTAATGAAGTAGCACTTCACCCCATAGATACGCGCGTATGTCACTCAATGCATACCAACCATCACTGTCAAACACATTTGAGCATAAACTAAGTTCAAAGACGCTTCTAGAGCGGAATTTAAAGGGCCTTGGGAACAGTTTCTTCATTTCTTTTTAATAGTAAGACTCATTTTTATATTTATTAATGTGTAATTTAGTAATTTAAACTCAATTTGACCTACAAAAATGACACCTGTCAACTATTGATTTGTAAATCAACAAAGCTGTGTCAGGTTACTAGGTTACGGAAATAATAAACACATAATTTTTATTTGCTAACAGATTGTCAGTACCTCAGAGGGGGCGCCACCTGCGCTACCTTGTATTATTCTAAAGCATCGTAACTTTTTTGTGCTTTCAAGTACACTTATTTTAAATAGATTTTTTTATTTACCTACATTTTTTATCTAAAAAAAGGTATACTTTCTAAATGTTCATACAAGCAACCGTTTTCAAGATATTTGCTGTCAAAGTTTGCCGTACCTTTATTTTAAGTTATGTAAATGTGAATTTTTCGCAGTTGGTTTCAAAATAAAAGTAATAAAACTGACTCTTAAATAGTTTATATTAAATATTACTCTACTGACATTAGTATTACACATATTTTTTAAATTTCTAAAGCAAATTTAGATAAAATAACAAATCAAAATTTATTTTCAAAAATAAATATGTGGGAAATGACCTTTTTCATGTAAAGGGATTGTAAACAATTAAAAATCTGGTTGCTTTTCATTGAAATTTATCTCCAAATATCTGCTTTGAGCACCCAGACTATTAAAATTTTCTTGTGTGGACTCAGAGATCACATCTCACATCTCTATGTTAGAAAATAAATTACATGTTAATTTTTTGGATTTTCCTTATTGAGATTTTCAAAATTTAGGTAATAATATTATCAGCAAAGTAATATTTAACCTAAATTAGTTTCAAAGCTGTCTTATGATTACTTTTTTTTCAAGCCTACTTCTAAAATTTAATATCTTAGTAATTTAAAACGAAGGCACGTCAAGCTTTAAAGGCAAATATCTTGGAAACGCTTGCTCGTATCAACATTCAGAAAGTACACCTTTTTTAAGTGAACAAAAAAGTTATGACGATTTAGAATTATGCAGGATAGCGCAGGTAGCGCCCCCTATCAGCTATTGGTAATATGTTAACAAATTAGAGTTTGTCGACTTAAGAAACCCCCTTGTGCCAAACTTCGGGCCTATATTATAATTCATTCCATAATTATACGAAAAATCGAATTTTCTTTTCAACTTTGACACCCTATATATATCTCTGTTAATATCACCTTTTGGTATAAGGTAAATGTAGCTAAATTACATTATTTTCATTCAAAAAATCTACTATTTCTTTGTGTACCATTACTTATGGTCCATCCTGTAATTACTCCGGTCAACAAAATTTAAGTTTTGTCATGTTACATGAATTTCTTTTATGTTTCTTAATAGTATTAGTTGCTATCATTTAAAATAAGAAGTTATAAAATTTTCATCACTATACGAGATTTATTTGACAAATGTTTAAAAAAAATGATGCTTCTCCAGAAATATACCATAAAATATGTACATTAGAAACTTCTAATCTTTAAAAATTGATATACAAATCTTGTCCCCTGAAACCAAGGGAGAGCCCCCCAGAGCCCCCTAATTTGCCGGGAAAAGTCCAAATGTGAGTCCAAAATAATGAATTTTAAGCCCTATACTGGAATTTAACGTTTTATGTTCCAATAAAAGTTCGTTAACAAACTCTTTACAGATGTCACTCGTATGGTTATCCAAAAAATTTGCAATTAAATTCTTGAAGTAGCTTTATGCTTATTTTTTCAAAACATTTAATTTTTCGTTAAAGACAAATTCCTTTATTAATTTCCTTAATTGGAGATCCTATCACTACTACTACTACTGCATCACTGATTCTGGGGAATTTGTCTTTGAAATAAAAAAATCCATTTCTATTGCGCTTCACCCCTCTGCTAAATTTTTGGTAAGACTTAATTGGATATGAAGTGGTGGAAGAAATATACTAGAAAGCCTTACCAGAGTAAATTTTTTACCTTTTTTTATTCAGACATTAAGGATGTACACGGTCTTTGTTTATAAATGCAGCCCCCATTTATTGCTCGAAATATGATGGATGCAAAATTTGTTGAATACAAAAGCTTCTAGACTCCTATTAAATTTTTATTTGAAATAAGTTTGCCATATTCAGGGTGTTGCGTTTCGTCAGAATCACAGTCAACTTTGGTTTTTTTAAAGAGAACACCCCAATTATGTTTCATTTTCAAATTCGCTTGAAAATTCTACATGTATTTTAAAAAATACACCATAGTCCTAAACTCAACAGTTTCTGAAATATTAGCTGAAAATCGTCAATTTGGACCCTTTTTGTCACTATGCAATGTCTCTAGATTAACCTAATCTTTTGAAAAACACCCTGTTGGCATTATTAATAAGGCAGTCATTAGTTTTAATGTTATCGCGACCAAATATAAAACTATTCAAAAGATTAAGCGAATCTACAGAGTTGCAGTAGAAAATGTGCATCATATTGACGATTTTCAACTAACAATATTTCAGAAACAGTTGAATTTAGAAATAGGATATGTTATATAAAGGATGTGTAGAATCTTCAGGAGAATTAGAAAATGAAAAAATAATTGGAGTATTCCATTTAAAAAGCCAAATTTGACTTTGATTCTGAAAAGACACAACAGCCTCTAATCGCAAACATATTTCAAATAAAAATTCAAAGAGGGTCTAGAAACTGTTGTATTTAACATTTTTTGTATATTTCATATTTCTAAAAATAAATGGGGGGTGCATTTATAGCCAAAGACCTTCTATCTGCAGAGCAATCTTTTTTTCATATGTGATTTGTTCTGTTTCTAGTGTCCCATTCATACAAAAAGTACCAACATTTTAATAATAAAAAACTTTAAATAAAGAAATAATATTATCATGATATTATATCTTGATTCTAGTAAAATTTCTTAAGATGTAAATAATATATGGGTCCAAATAAAAAGGAACAGTATTTTGGTGGACTATCTTTCTAAAAATTGAATTTTACCTTGTCAAAAGAAAACTAGGGGTAATGGGAAAAAACAAGTACAGTTTCATGATGGCGGTAGGTAGTTCAAACACGATTACCTATCAGAGTCCGTGTAATACAATTAGTGTTAACCAGTGTTATATACTGATAACTATAACAAAATGTGAAAAAATAGTATAAACAAACTCGTGAGAAAAGCATTTTTACTAAACTTGTATAGCTTTAAGTACCTCAAACTGAAAAGCTATATTCGTTAGTGTTGGAATAATCGAACGATTTTCAGAATCGAATACACTGAATTCAAATACTTTTGAGAATCGAATAAGTATTCGAATACAAAGAATCAAATTATGGGATAATAAAATATCTACTAGAAAAATTATCTCGGCAGCCTATTCGAGGTATGTGGTGGCGAGATATGACTTTCGATTTCAGTACTTCCATACCTATGCCCGTGATTGGTAATTTCCTAATTGAATATATATATATAAATTTATTAATATAAATAAATCTTGAAGCTTTGAAATTCACATACGTATCTTTAACTTTGATTGGATTCGCATATTGGCACTGTATTTCCTGATATTGTTAAATTTCAGTATTAAAATTGAGAGCCAGATTTTAAAAAGTACTTAAGCATTTCGTTATTTAATAATGTTATGAGAAGGATGAAACAATAAATTAAAAATTAGATACATATTCGAATGCAGGAGTGTGTGAGTTTCGTATTTATAAATTTTACTTAATCCGGCCATGTCAAAGAGTAGTGGGATGCAGCACCCCACTTCCCCGGGTTTTACATTCAGTTGTTCACATGTTACGAGATTGAAACGTTCAGTCTATTTAGTTTCTGTGCGTAACCAACCATCCCGGATAAAAATGATCTCGAATACAATACGCATTCAATAATGCATGTCAAAGATCTCGAATACAAGAATCGGGTACAGTATTCAACATCCGAGATCGGAGATATAGCGTCTAGTAAAACTTTGCGTTTCTGTACTATAATTATTATGAAAATCGTCTTTGGAAATCAAACGAATGGTTACAATGTTCTACTTAAACGACATTAAAACCCACAAACTATCTTTTTAATAAATTAAATTTGCCCCACGATTTTTTAAACAAATAACGCATTCGACTATTTTCTTATCAAAATTCTCTATATCCTATACCATGTTTTTCTGGCCAGATATCATTGCTAAAGTATTTATATACAGCAATTATTCATGGTATTTCGTAAGAAACTGTCCATCCTTTTTAGCCTCGAAAAATAGCGCTTTGATTCTGGAAATGTCATTGGTGTTTTTAAAGTTGTATTTAATAATCTTATCGCGTGTTAAAGGTAAACTATTTTCTGATATAAATTATAGTACATTTACGGAAGCAATAATATCGTTGCGTGTTATCGGTTCAATAATTAAAATTTCGTGATTTATAAACACTTTATTTCCAACTTATTTCGGAACGCTACGATTACGATTCACTTAAATATCAGACTATATAACTATCTGACTAACTAACTGACTGACTGAGGGAAGGACTACCGTGTATTTATACCGTTCCGGTTTCTAGAACAGATCTCCGTACAGATATGATTATCGCTCGCGGAAACGTCTGGAGTACTTATCTGTCGTATGATTCATTCTCGTGGCCGCTTTCCATTATCAAATGTTTCTAGGAAGTTCCTTACACTACACAATCACTAATACAAGTTTTATAACTGCATTTTGTAACAATATTAACAAAATCCGTCAATAAATTACTTCCGGTTCTGTTTTTAATCGAGGCCCACACAGCATCAAAAATATTAACTGGCAAAGTAATAGCTGCAAATTGGTTGTTAAGATTGTTCGATCATTATAGAATAATATATACATAACGAGGTAAATCTTCTAAATGATAGTAAATTCATAAATATATATTTTTTTTTTTGAGAAAAATCTGACCTACAGTTTTGGTGTATTAATATTCAAACCTGTGATTGTGTAGATATTTCACACCAAATAGTCTAAAATTCACTAAAATATGCGTCAACTAAGCAGAATCAGATGACTGACACTGAATAACAGAATAACACTATTATTGGACACTTTTCCTTAGCCGGTTACGGCACTTTTTATCATAGAGGTGATTTGCGAATGTTTATTGATATTGCCTAAACAATATTTCACTTTACTCTAGTAAATTTTTTCTAAAAGCAAATCCTTAGTTGTGCTGAATGAAGATATCCTGTCAGTATCATTCATTTTAATTTTCATTTAAATCATAACCAATCACAACAATAATATGTAGACAGCGATACATTTGCTGTTGCCAGATTGATTTTGGATTCATTGCACGTAAGAAAATACGTAAGTTAAATGATTTTACATTTTGTGTTAATACGTAAATAATCAAGGTAATTCGATTACAAGTATTAAAAAAAGTTAAAATTATTAATTTATATAATAATATATATTTTTTTTACTGAGATAGAAATTATATTTTAGTTTGGCTTACAAAAGTGGTCGTACAATTTGAAACAGTTCAGCAAATAGGATGTGTCTACTTCATTTAGAAATAAAAGTAAAATACGAAAATCTTAATGCATAGCACTGATTTATATCAGTGCAAGTCGCTGGTTGATGACCAAAAAAAAAAGAATGTCAGCGAACTATATTTAATTTCAGCTGCGAAATTAAACATCTTGTTTCCCCAAAGAATTTTTGATTACCAACAAGAAGATCATCATCTACATTTCCGAGCTCTCTTCCTAAATTTAGACCCTGTGCAGTTTCACCTGTTGTACCGGCCTTACTACCTCACTACAGCTCTGCATGTGGCAACGCAATGTCGTAATGTGAACGCAAAATTCTGACGATTAAAACTTGCTTTAATCGGCTTATATTTTATTGGTTTTCCATATAGCGTGACTGTCGTTGACTAGGCAACGAAGTTAGCAATCTTGATGCGGCCTTGTAATGAAATAAAATATATGTGTACTTAATTCCAAGTCAAGTTAAGTCATTCACTTCACGAAGAGACATAGGGCCTTTAAAACGAGCTGCCACTGTTAATATTACCATATGTCTACATTTTCGTAACCAATAAAAATTACTCGGGGAATTAAAACAATTTTTTTAGGTAATGTTTAATCATGTTACTATTTCCAATGCTACTTTTTTAGGTGAATCAAAGAAAGTTTTAAATCTATATTTTCTTTACAAATTACTTTCTTCTATTGTTTTATTTATTAACTGTTTTAACACTATTTATTACACGGCTTAGTATTTGACTTCACTTATAATACTTATTGCTTATTCCATACCATGACCGCCACGATCGACGATCGCTTTAGTTCCGTTGCTCCTGTTTACTCCTGCCAAATTTGTTGAAATATTTTTTGAGAAATTAATCGATTCAGTTCATCATGGGTTACTTGTGTAATACCAGCAGAAAATAAAAACTTACCAAACCGATATTTTAGCAATTTTCCTCTTCTGTAGAAGCGCCTTATTTCACATTGTTGTATCAAGCTTTTCCATAAAAAATGTTTCAGGGAAATCATTTGCTTACCTGTAACAGAAAACAAGAACATGAGCTCTGAATGCACAACCTAAATTGAAAATAATTTTTAAAAGTTTTTTGTTAAAATATGGAATTATAACCATAATTAAGTTACAAAAGTTATGGGTACATTGAGATTGTTTAAATCGCTAACAATCGAGTCACATTTAAAGCTTTATGGTATCATTGATAACGATGGCATGAAAAATCAACACATTTTTGAAATAAAATTTGTATCTAGGGTATTATGATAGGTAACTAACGTATTATAATTGTAACTATAACCTATTATGTGCTACTACGTTATTACGAAGCTGCTATAATATTATGTGGTTAATAATTATCAATAAATATTTAACTTAAAGGATACTTAATTTTCAATGATACGATAAATTAATTTTTTAGGACTACATTAAAAAATAATTATGGTATCTTAGATAACGGAAAGGGGAGTTCAGTTAGTACAACCAAAAAGAGAGAATGGATCAATCTGGTTCACAGATGGATCCAAAACAAAGATAAGTACTGGTGCGGGAATAACCAGCAAAGAACCAGGGAATGAATTTTACATAAACCTGGGATCTTTGGCAACCGTATTTCAGGCAGAAGTTACTCCAATTATAGCCTGTGCTGAAGCAATGATCAAAAGGTCTTATAAAAATAAGAGAACCGTGATCTACAGCGACAGCCAAGCAACATTAAAAGCGCCGAGAGCTTACGAAATAAGCTCTAGTACGGTCAAAGGTTGGGTTGATAAGCTAAAAAACTTGGCACAGCACAATAGAGTTATACCCCGATGGGTGGAGGCCCATCGGGGAATTGAAGGAAATGAAAGAGCAGACCTTCTAACCAAAAGGGGAGCCGAGTTTCCTCTAGTAGGGCCGGAGCCTACTTGTTCGTTTGCTTACAACGCGGCAAAAGAGGTAATAAAGGAACTCCTAAGAAAAGAACACAGCACTCACTGGAGGGGTGTCAATGGTCTGAGGCAATCGCGGAAGTTCATTGACGGACCATCAGAAAAGAGAGCCAGAGAACTATTACAGGTAAGTAAAAATCAGCTCAGGTGGACAGTTGGACTATTTACGGGACACTGTGCCCTAATGAAACATCTTAGAACAATTGACGTAAAAGAAAATTCTACTTGTAGAATGTATGGAGAGGAAGAAGAGACTCTTTTACACATATTATGCGAATGTCCGACTCTGGCAGGGGACAGACATTCCAGCTTTCTGAATGCTTTGATTGAACCAAAGACAACAGTGGAGACACCCATAAAGGAGGTTCTGGAATTTTTCAAAAGAACGGGCCTATTATGAGATAATCGTGGGGGGCACAATAAGCGATAGCTTCAGTGCTGCAGGGATGACTGACCCCATAGTAATAATAATAATAATAATAATAATAATAATAATAATAATAATAATAATAATAATAATAATAATAATAATAATAATAATAATAATAATAATAATGGTATCTTAAATAATAATGGGTTTTGCAATTTATGACTTTGTGTCAATGGAAATGATAATACGATTATTTATTTAACTCAAACAAAACTTAAACAATATATTTTTGCAAGAAAAAATCTCCAAGATTCATAACTATTAAACTTTATTAACAATTAAAACAAAAACAGATATTAAAAATTCCACGATATTCCTGTAAATATTTGCTACGACCGGACCAGGTTTCGCTTTACAGAATATCATGGAATTCTTAATCTTTGTCGTTTCAATTGTTAATAAAGTTTAATAGTTATGAATATTTAAATTTTCCACAAAGTAAGAATAATAAATGTCAATCTCCAAGATTCCATTATTTTATTTTAATAACATAAAAGATGCATTAAACTACAACAAAATATCTAAATTAAATTAAACCTACTTTATTAATAAAATAATATTAAAAAGAAACTCAACAGACTTATTGTTATTGTTGGGTATTAAAGAAGTGTAAATTTAAACTTAAATACATTATACCTTTTTTAAATAAAACCTTAGCTTATGAATTTAGATTTTTCCTTGGCATTTTAATTTCTTTTTTGTTGATTTAACTCTAAGTTCAAGCCTAAAGTTTAAAAAATTTTTTATAAACTCAGTTTTTCTTCTAAAAATTTGAATTTTTTGTCTGCCGCGTCCACCTCAAATCGAAATCTCAAGAATATAATTTCATAAATTCCTTTTTCTGGAAAAAGGTTAATGCTTTATTTTTTAAATTTCAAAAGTTAACCTTGAAATTTCAACTCTTCTTCGAGATTTTGTTTTGTTGGAAAAATTGAATTTTTTACCATTTCACTTTGCACTTAAAATTTTAAGCTAAAAAGTGCTTCTTTCTTTCGAATTTTTAACTTTATAATATGGAATTTGTATTTTTTTAACATTTCAAATTGAAAGAAGAAATTTTTATCAATACATTTTTTTCTATTTTCGGTAGTCTCTGTACTTTTTAAAAAAATTGAAACTTGATCTCGAAATTTTGTTGGTAATTTTTTTGATATATGTATATTTTCATATTCTCTTAAAATTTTAACTTTCTTTCTCAAAATTTTGTTTTAGCACGAATTTTTGATTTTGGTCCCTAAAACTTCGACTGACATTTTTTTTCTACAAAATCCGACTGTATTAAAAATTTTCAGATTTACTTTTTTCTCTAAAATAGAGAAGCTGGCAACCTTTTTAGGAGCGCAGGTCACTTTCAGAAGGAACATTTTTTGGCGGGCCGCACAACTAAAAAAAAAGAAACTCATGTCTGTCCAATAAAATAGAAGTCTAAAAAAATATCCTGACAATATTATCACCACTGGTATTTAATACAATCGTAATTAAGTTTATACTCGAAAATTTTATGTTATTTCTAAATTTCAACTGTTTTGTCCAAATTTTTTCTCGAAAAATAAGTTGGGTATACTGTAGGAAGATAGCGTTATAATGCTATTACAGCCAAAGTTGAAATTATGAGAAAAATAAGTTTAAATTTCTAGGTACTTTTTAACAACAAATCAAAAATTTCAAAAAACTGACAATTAACAAAAATAAAAATAAAAAGAAACTGATTAAAACAGGAATTTCCGACTTTAAAATTTAAATTTCCAGAAAAAAAAAACATCGAAATTTTAAATTTGAGTTTACATTTTTTCTGTAATTTGTAGTCTTTTCTGCTGTTAACGTTTATTTCTGGTGGACATACGAACCTGATTTTAGGGATTTTGCCAATGCGAGAGAGCCAGAGGTGGATTTTTTTTAACAATTATCTTTTCTTTACTAATATAATCCGCGGGGAAATATGTTTTTATTCGCCTTAAAATTTTATCCATCTATCGAATAACAGGATCATAAGTACAGGCCGGATTTTAGGTAAAATCCTATGATCCTGCTTTTTCACCTTTTTTAATATTTTTCATGCTTTATTGCCTTAATTTTAATTTCGATTGTTGTTTTGCCTTTTTATACATGATTCGGACCTATTGAAAAAAAAATGTGCCTATTTATCCTTTTCTGTGAATTTTTTGAAGTATATTTACACTTCTGAAGAATAAAAGCAGAAATATGTAGTGAAGATTGGGGTATCGTGGACCGCCCTTTTATTTGGCTAAAAACTGGCAAAAAGATTTTTTTTCTGAAATTTCAAAGCCTGAATTTGAAGTACAACTAATAACTTCTTTTTGGGTCGCAGCAGTTTGATCAAATTGTATTACTTATATGAGTTGGAGCAAAAACTGCATTTTTACCATTTTTAAAAATGTCGAGGAATTACGAACCACTATGAAAATCTATTAAAAAATGGCAAAATGTGGCAGGAAAACCTTTTATTTTTGATTAAAAATGACAGAAGATTTATTATGATAAAGAGACAAAATGAAATGGAGTGAGAAATGGTAATAAAAATCAGTTGGAAACGAATTTATTATCATACCAAAAAACTATCAGAAATTGCCGAAAAATAATGCTGTGTTGAAAATGTCCATGAAGTAGTTTATTTGCATCAAATACACAAAGTTAGCTTGTAAAATGTAAAGAATTGAGTGATCTATAATTTCGCAAGAAAAGTGGTCTGTAATTTCCCAAAGGTCCTTTTTTACAATATGGCTGCATATTGAAATACAAACTTCATGGAAAATTTCATGTTCCGGAAATATTTGAAGATATTTTCCTGAGTTGGTTCTCAAAAAGGGTGGTTAAATTAGAGGAAGCACAAAGTGAAAAAAAAATCGAAGTGACACATTTGTATTTGGTATTGAAGCGAGGTAACAGTTCGTGTACACAAGTACACAAGCGACAGTTATTTGTAGGCATCAACAGTACTAGAGAAAAAAATATAAAGCTGGTTTGCAATTCCCCGTGGTCCAGAATACCCCATTCTCCCCTACTTGATAAAATAAGGGTAACGACATAGGCAGAGGTTTTTGACCATCATAACAATAAAAATCTTCAAGGATGAATTGCCAAGAATGCAATTTAAAAACAATTATTCTTATGGCCCACCCAGTCCCTTTTTAATTTTTACCTGCTCTTGTGACGCAGGAAAATTGAAATAGGTTGCCTATGTTTTTTTTAATTGTATTTCAATTTTAGTTTGCTTATATTTATCTTAACTTATAAGTAAAAACAGATGTTGGGATAAAATGTTAAAATTACCCGAAGGATATTCAGTTTCTAAAATTTAACTTTAAACTGTCCTGTGTAAAGTTCACTTGTGTGAAAAATGTTTCAGCAAGACAAAGTGTCTAATTAACCATATAGTTTGAAGTCAACTAGAGAGAAATCATTTAATTGTTGGAAAAATTTTTTGTAACAAGTTAAATAATAAATTATATTGTAGCAAACATTGTGTTAATTTCAATTACACGCAAAAAATCTATGTTATGATACATAGTTAATCAAAATAAATAAATAAACAGAAATCTATCAGGCACACTCTTTTAAAAAATGTGTAAACATTTTTATTAGAACTCTGGATTAATTAAATAGTCCCAATTTTTGTAATTCTTCTATTGCAAAAATACCCGGAGGAGAAAATTCATCCTGAAGGGGTAAAAACTACGAGAAAGTACGTTGTTTATACTTTTTATCGTAAAATTTGCTGCCGACAATAGATAATATTAAAAAAGATGTATTTTCTTTCATAATATCCATCTCTTGAAGAAATTAAAGACTTTGATTAGATTCACGCTGATGCTGGTGACAGCAAAAGCTCGTTAGTTTTTTTTAAAATATGCGGATTTATTGCCCCGAAGACGCACAAATTTTACAATAGAAAATATTGACAGACATTTGTAGTTAAGGAAAAACCAATAGCATTCAAAATGGTCAATAAATTTTTTTCTTGCTAATTGTGATTTTTACCTTTTAATGCCCTTTTTGGAGTATTTTGCCTTTTTACTGCCTTTTTTATCTATTTGTTTTTGCCTAATTCCATACTTTTCTCACCTTTTTACCTTATTTGATGTAGTCTAAAATCCATAAGTCATAAGACACAATGGAAAGGTTGGCAATTATTATTTTTGCTCAAAGCAACTAAATAACTCGGTCGGGTCTTAGTATGTTTGCGAGCATTGATGACTAAAAAAGGGCTTCCCCCTCACTAAGAGTCTACGGGCCGCAACGAGGAGACTGGGGACCGCATGCGGCCCTTGGGCCGCGAGCTGCCGACCGCTGCTCTAAAATGTTAACTTGAAACTAAGAATATCAAAATTTAATTCAGGATTTCCATTTAAATTTAAAAATACTAATTTTAAGTCAGAACTTTGATTAATCTCCAAATTTTGGAGTTTTGTCTCTAATCTCAACATTTCGATTTTAAAGAGATTCTAATCGACTTTAAAGTGGAAATTTATAGATTTTTTTTAGAAAATGTCAAATTTTTTATTGACGTTTCAATTTTATCCTAAAATAATTGTTATTTTATTGTCCAGATGAACGGTCAATTTGTAGGATTTCAGTGTAAATTATGGGAATAAAATCGAAAACTCGACAAACATAAACATTTCGTTAAAAAAGTTAAAATTTCGAGTTTAATCTGGAAATAGATAATTAAATTTCAAAACCTTAATAAAATGAAAGTTTGAATCAAAAAATTTGAAATAAAAATTATAGTTCTTCAGTTAACTCCAATCTTTCAATTTCTTTCGAAATTTTTAGAAAATTGGCTAATTTTATTTTATAGGCAGTCTGGAATGGCGGAGGGTTATAATTTTGATGATAGTTGTATAGTTGTTCATTGGGTAAAACTTTTACCTCTGGAGTTTACATTGCCAAACAAGTATTTATTTTAATCCCGAATTTTATAACTCCTAGATTGAAGTGAAGATCCATTGATTAGCAGTACCAAATTAATTGCCTTATAACCTTGCTTGAAACAAAAATGTTTTATAATGCAAAAACGTTAGCCAATATCTTTAGTACGACTCAAAGATATTGGTTGCAGGCAGCTATTAGCTATTAGTGATTTAGTGCCCATTAGAAGTGAATTTGTGATGTATGCTATTGCGACATGACATGTACACAAGTTGCACAACACATGTTTTCATCCCTGGAACCCATGAGCGCGAAGGGTAACTGTACCATATTTTGTTTCAGGAAATAATTTTAAAATTATTTGTGTACTATGAATTCATGAAATATCGGGACATGTTGCGTCCCGCACAGTAATCGCACATTATAGGTCTTAAGACTCCTGAAAATCTGGACATCCTGCGCAAAGCGGGACACATGGCATCACTAATATCCACCCACAGAAGTGGGGAAGTGACCTAGGACTAGTGTACAGAAAATAAACTTTTATGTATTAATTAAAATGAGTTTAAAAAGATTTACATCTATTTTAACAATCTTTAATTTTATTTAATCAGTTGATTTGGCGAAAAATAAAACAGGAATTCTAAAAAATCAACGAAGGAAGTAATTAATTATTGAGAAACGATCTTTCTGGGTCGGTTAGGGGTTAGTTAGACTAGTAAAGTGTCAGCAATTTTACTTTTATGGTCGCCTTTTTGCCTAGTAGCATAACGGTACGAGTATTTGGAACAAATTATTTAGCTTTAGAGCAACCTTTTAAAAAGTATCCTTTAAAAGTTTCAGAAATTTTGGTTATATACATTTCCCGTACTTCTGCTACTACACCTACATTACACATATGCTTAAAATTCATAACTCCAATGTTGATACGGATTTTATCATCAAAGTAATGCAAATGGGATGCTCATTTTATATTTCTCGTTCTTTATGTGTGCATTTAAGCCGGCGTAAAGCTCTTCAGAATTATTTACGACACAAGTTTTATGCCAACCGCACAAGATGGCACAACTTTAAAGAAGTTGTTATAAGACCTTTTGTGTGTTAATCGTCCAATAAGGCAGGTAGTTGAACTGCATTTGAAGCAACAAAGGGCGACAAATACCACATGGTGACGCTGTTAGTTCAAAATTAGCCGTACAAAGGACAATACCTCGTCCGATAAGGGTCTGAAACTAATTTGCATACTTGGTTGGAGTTTATTTACTATAACATTTATTCTCCTACTGTTAGTTGTCATTGAAAAAAAATTTTAACAAATATTTTATAAGATTTTCATTGAATATATGCATACCTTCTACCCATATATTATTAACAATTAAGATTAATACCATTTATACATACAATACTTATAGATTTTATGTTCATAAAATCAAATCTGAATATCTGATGAAGTGTTTGCGTTAAGACACGTTCCCACAGATACATATTGATAATTAGGATTGATACCCTTTACGGTATATTACGACCGTGGCGTCAGTCGTGTTTTTTTCTGCTCTTGACGATTTTAACTGCCACTCATTATTTAAAACTGTCACACCCAAGAACAAACATCACTACGTTACGTTAATATGTCTTTGATCACCGCTGCTAATATTCATTAATGTGAAATGGCCGAAGTACTAAAAACTATACAATATACCCTCAATGTAAGACTTCAAATTTAATATAATGTAATAGGTTTCATGGAAATAGAAGTTGCATAAATTGCGCATTGACTTTTAGCTTAAGAATTTTGTCTTCAAATTGTTACAGTAAGTTCACTAAACAAGATTATTAGGTACTGCGGAACAATTTTTATTTACAACTACTGTAACTCGTCACATGGGAATTGCAATATGATGAGGAATATTTTTGGTGAAACGCATGTAGCATAAGGTAAGTTTATATTAGGAATAGTTGTGGAGACAAACATAGATTTTTATGTGCAGAGCTTGAAGACGAACTTTCTGCATTTTCTGGAAATTTTGAGTTCAAATAAAAATTTTCATTCAAAAATGTAGAAAAACATAAATCGAAAATTTAAATGCAAGACTTAAAACCAATTCCCGGGGTCTTCACTTTTGGTTTTACCAACGATTTTTAGATTTTATTTATAATCAAACAAATTTAAAGATCTGATAGTTTCATGTTTGAGAAATATAAAGAGATGTTGTGTTTTTAAAATTTGTGAAAAAAAATATTTTAATTTTTAATTTCAACAAAAAATTATATAGTATCATTAAGTATCTTTAAATTATAATAATTGATTAAAATATTTATTTTGATTTATTTAAAAAATATTTCTTGTGGAATTTGTCTGAGAAAATTTAGATTAAACTTATAAACATTTATTCATAATTTTTGCTCTATTACTATTGTTGATTTGTTTTTTAAGTCTGTTAGTTTAAAAAAGATCATTTTTTAGAAAATATTATTTTTTGTCAAATTTTACATCAAAAGGATAAGTTTGACGAAAGAGAATAAATAAATAGCTTAAATTAATAATACGGACGTTGTGAACTAATGCATTATTTATCGGCAGGCTTTAATCATATTTAATTAAGAGAGAATAAAAGTACAGCTGCACGCGGAATAATAAATCTCGCAAATCCGCCTCACCAGTTGTATTATTGCACGAACTGTTCTCATTTTTACGGTTTTAGGAAATTGGGCAGGGGCTGTGCGTACAGGGATCTTTTTTGTGAACAGAATTGGCGTGACTCTGTCACATATATACACTTACCCTAATCAGCATTATCGCAAAAACAGGGCTCTGACGTGTTTAGGGTCTGTGTACAAAAAGCTTGTGTCTAAGACTTCATAAAACAAACGTGAATGGATCATTTTTCTTTATCAGTCAATAACGAAATGGATTTTACACCATTTATACTGGGGTATACTGTGGAAATATAAAAGTGCATTTTACTCGAAAACCTCTGACAATATCGAATTTCACTAAGAGTAACTTTTTTATGTAAAGACGTGTATAGTTTATATTTTTGTTACAAAACTGCGACAAAAGTGCACACAAAATAAATAAGGCACGTTCCAAGCACTGTCCCCTAGATATACCCGCCAGTGGTTAAGTTGTAATTAATTAATTATTAGATAATTATTAGATTATTAGATTAGAAAATGTATGAAGTTGTGTCAAATTTCTTTCAATTATCTGTACATGTTCCGCAACTATTAATTAAAAACTATAATTAGGAACTAATCTTCCACACACTGTAACTCGGAAACGAAGCATTTACGACATACAGCGTGCCCCAAGATGGAGTACTGAAGAGTGGTTTCTTTTTTATTTGTGATTTTAAGAGAAAAAGTCATTCTTTATAAAAACTTCTGCTTGATCTTAAATCACTTAAAATGACATTATTTTGTCTACTTTTTATTCAGGGGTTCAATTTTCTCAAAAATTCTAAAAAATGATCTGGGGTCAACTGGTGTTATTTTTGGTAGTATTGAAAAATATTATTAAAAAATATGATTTAGAACTACAAAAAGGCCTAAATTTCAAATTTTTAATTTATTTTCAGGAATTTTTGCAAATAGAATAGACCTGGGCTGCACTACGGAGCCTCTAAACGTGGGCCGTATTGCACTCTGGGTCTATTCTGCTTGAATGACTGTTGTTGGAAGGTATTCCATAGCTTTCTTCTACAGACCGCTAGATAGGCTTTATGCCTAGAAATTTGTGGTTATGAGGGAAAACACCGACAAGGAATGATTTGTAATATTAAAATAAAACTTATTTTTAATCAATCTTGACAACGAAAGTGAAAAGGCTAAGGTCCTTATTATTCACAAATCAACAATAATATTTGTCTTGATAGGTATCATGACCGAGATGATTTTTTTAAAGTTTCTATCACAGTCATCCATTTTTTTCTCTCCGGACAGCACAGAAGAATTAGTGTCATCACAAATTACATTTGGGAATATTCGTAATTTTTCAGTGTATATCTTCAAACGAAAAAGTTGGGTAAGCCAAACTGACGAGATCTAACAAGGTATTTGTTTTCCAAACCCCGAATTTGATAAATGTTCAAATCTATCGGTTTGTAGATTAAAATTCAGAAAATAAAAACTGCAGATATGAAATGCCTAGAGAATAACAAAGATAGTAGAAATTTTCACAGAAGCAGGTCGTAATATTTTTGAATGATGATGTTTTAGTTTAATCACTTATTGTTATTATCAAATACTTCTTTATTTTCTTGTATCTAACCGTGATTTGTATCATATTTTACTTAATTTTTAGAAAAAAACAAAATTTCAGTTTTTACGCATTTTTTGTCATTACAAACTACATTTCTTAGTAACAATTTTTGATATCGCCAAAAATAGGAACAATTTACTCTTGACCATTTTTTGAAATTTTCAAATATTTGAACTTCTTGTACAAAAATGTTTTTGAAAAAAAAAAGTCATTTTTGAGGCTTTACAATCAAGCAGGAATTTTTATAAAGAATGACTTTCTAATAAATCAATTAAATTAAAAAAAAAAGCCCACTTCAATACTGTATTTTGGAACACACGGTATAATTGACATGTCGAACCCTTACTTCGTAGAATTCTTTAATATTCATAACTATTAAACTTTATTAACGAATTAAAAAACATCAGTTATTCAAAAATTCCACAATGTTTCGATAAATATTTGCTAAGACCGGACCAGGTTTCACATTACTGCATCACTGACGGTGATACCAGCAAATTATTTAGCCGTTGTGATGCTAACAAGCTCCATGGATCACATAAACTTACATGCGCGAACGCAGTAGAAGTATTACATATTTGTAATAACTCTAAAAAACT
Organism: Dastarcus helophoroides; assembly: GCA_028583605.1. Taxonomy (NCBI): domain Eukaryota; kingdom Metazoa; phylum Arthropoda; class Insecta; order Coleoptera; family Bothrideridae; genus Dastarcus; species Dastarcus helophoroides. The sequence continues at coordinate 23,594,251 of CM053328.1, read as the reverse complement.
TAATTTTTTGGAAGCCATAGAAATTCACAAATACTTACAATCTAGTCACATTTACACTTATGAACGAGTAGCTTGATCTTCTGAACACACCTTTAATTGAAGCTTTGAACAAGAATTCATTTGTGGTCCATGGAGCTTGTTAGCATATAACGGCTTAAAAAATTGCTGGTATAACCGCTGATGATGCAGTAATGTGAAACCTGGTCCGGTGTTAGCAAATATTTATCGAAACATTGTGGAATATCTGTTGTTCTTTAATGGTTATTCAAATTTAATAGTTACGAACACACTGTATGTTTATATAGACTTTTTGTCTTATTTTGGACTCTAAAATACGAACCTGAATTTATGGTACTACTTTTAGAATCACCTTGTATAGTTTTCTAATTTAAAAAAATATTGTATATAATTCTTAACTAAAATGTGTTTTTTTTTCGTGTGATTTACGCCACACTCGTATAAAAAAATACTATTTTAGCCATTTTTTATACAAAATACTATTTTGCATTCAAAAAAACCATTTTCCGTTAAGGTAGCCACTTTACTCACCCTTCACCTACAGGAATAGTCGTTGTGACGGAAAAGGGGTATCAATTGATTTGAATTTTCGGCGTAAATATACCTAGACAAAAAAAAAACATATTCGTATTACACTCATTTTTCTCCACCGTCCCTTAAAATTAATGATATTTTGACTGTCTATATTCATTCAACGGTGATAAAATTTAAGGACCGGTTAACTGCACTAACATACATAATATAATAACTAATTAAATTGGTTATTAATACACCTCAATATTACTTTCATTACATTTGTTGTTTTACAATTCTTTACTTTTCACGTCATTAAACATTTTCAGGAGAATTATTATATGAGAACGGTGATTAAAAAAAAAGCTAAATTCTTAATTGTCCTTAACATTGTCAGAAATATTGAACTCTAGTTGATTATTTTTGCATAATATTCAATTAAATCAATTTTACATAAACCGACTACTTTATTTAAAATATATTTTTTTATTTAATACATGCTTGTTATAAATCAAATTCAGTTGCACTAAATTTAAACCAATATGTTAACGATATTCTACGAGTGGGTTCGGAGGTCAGGAAATTATACACAAACATTACATTTGACTTTTAAATTTACAAATAACAATAACCGCAGTCGTTTCTGGGAAATTATACTTTCGTATGTGAATCTACATGACAAGGCGGTTTGCACTAAAAAGTAAGACAATACGTGTCAAGAATGTAACGTCTTTATCGCAAAATCTAGTAATTCGCTGGTCGGCACCATTTGAAATTAATTTATTTTCAAGGAAATTATTGATTTGAGTTGTTGTGATGAAGGCGCAAGATGTCAGAGTTTGGTCAGGGTTTATGTATCAATCAATCTCTAAAGGTATAAACTAGGGGATCAGTTGGTCTGTTTCGGAGATTCGCCCTTAATTCTTGCCGCAACTTTATTAAATTCATGGATTCGTGGGGTGAAAAAGTGAGATGCTGAAATCGTTTTGATTGAGGGGCCACATCTGCTACATTGTCTACGAGTGGATATTGAAACGCTTGCACATGCCATCGATTTTACGTAAATAAATAAAGTAATAAATTTAATTCATTCTCTAAATTAACATATTTAAATGCTACTTTAGGAAGGTCTATTTATAAGAAGAAACAAATATAGTTTGTCCCTTTTGAAAAATGGCCCCGATTGTCTCGAGAACTGCTGATAATTTCAAAAAACCCTTTGTTTACGAGGAGGGACATTTGTTTGTCCTCTTACGGCATGTGTGCCATTCAACATCTAGAGGGAATGAAGATTGAGTAGTACCTGGGTAGCCTGACTGGGTTGTTTCTTTGCCATTAATAATAACAGGTTCGGGTTCCTTCACATAAAACCGCTTTCAGGCTATAACCACGTCGCAAATAGAACCTTGTCGCGAACCTCGATGCGTCAAGTTTCGACGTTCCTGCTAACCACGCTGCTGATAAGGAGGGTGCCGAATCTAACGTCTTGACTTTTTTTCAGCGTCGAATCAAAAGATGGTTGAGTGTCGGCGTTGCACAGATTTGGAGCGACTTATATGCTTTATCGTTTACAGATATTATAGATATTTACTTTGCGGTGATTCAGCAGAATAAAAAATGGAACGTGTTGAGTTTGCAGAACGAGGTTCGGTTAAAGGCTCGCGATGTGATTCGCGACGTGGTTCGCAACGAGATTCGCGACGCGGCTCAAGTCTGTACACGGCTTAATTAGTTTTGTTAAAGAAGGCAAATACTATCAAATGAGAATCTACAATATATTGATATCAGTAAATTTATTAAAAAATCTTAATTATATAATAAGAAAAACTTTTAACAAACTTCATGCACCTCTCTATCAGAAATAACAAATTCAATAAAACCGGTGCATCAAACATTTTCATCAAAGCAAAGTTTGAATTGGGTTGGGAAAACTCAATATAAAAGTGCATGATTTAGTTCCAAGTTGCAGTGAAAAGCTCTAAAACTTTTGAAACTTCCATACCTTTTCAGCCTATACAATTCATCTTATTGGGAATTTTTGATAGAAATAAGAAATATTTGAATAATGACATTTCATCATATTCAAGCCAATTTAGGATATAAATGTTATAGCGGGCAACAAAGGGATGCGTTTTTAGATTAAAAAAAGGAGAACGATCAGAAAAACCGGGCCCGGAAACGTATTCCATTGGGACCATTGAGAGCACAACGGCCAGAAAGAGATAAAAAGAAAATGCATGTCTCGCTCTGTGGGCGATTTAAGGACGGTGGAGTCGAAGTAAGCAAGGCAGAAACATTTAACGGGCCCAACTTTTGGATATTCACTAATGGTGGAGTCCCATAAATCATGCGCTTTCCTGCCACGAAAAAAAGAAGACAAATACTTTTGTACTCTTCGTGGTTAAAAGATATCTCGAGTAAATATCAGGGAAAGAGAATTTCTACTTCGATTTGAATTGTTGCTGTGTAAAGAAATGCTCAACCGCTAAGAGGAAACTCACTATATAAATCTACTCATTTATTGTTGCAGGGCCTAGAGCACCGAACAAGTAATTTAGTAAATGGTCGCCTAATATGCGTAAAAAAACAAACTTCAAACAATATAATAAATACCCACGAGAGTAACAAACTTTTCTTTCTGTTAGAGGTCTTCAGTCTTAATGTCATTAATTTTAAGAGAAAACAGAGAAAAGCTGAGTACGATGCGTGGTTACATTTTTTTTAATGTATATTTACTCCAAAAATACAAAACTCAAACAGTAGTTTTTTGGTTGTCACTGACTCCAAATTGTTTCCATATTGCTACATAATGTGAAAGCAGCACCATAACTTGAGAAATAAAACACCGTTTATTTGATGCCTTGAAGATGAAAATATGCAAATCATTACTTCATACCTACAAATAGCTCTGAGGGCCTCAAAAAAGTAGGTCGATGATTAATTTTTTCGCATGAAAATCGGTCAATAACCGATCACGAACTGAAAAAGAAAAGAAAGTTATGTAAAATCGCAAGCAGTGAGATATATTTTCAAAAGAAATGGTTGCTAGTATTACAAACGTTTTTAGTTTTGTAAATCTATGAAGGAAACTGGTGATGCCGACCGATTTTTTTTATCGACGGATTATTTTTTTTCTTCACAGCGCCGCAATATTTAAGTAGTTCTAAAAAATAAGAACTTAAATTTTCCTATAAATTTGCTACAGTCCAGTGCCATTAATCGTTAAAAATGAAAAATGACGGAACTCAGCTCTAATGAATAGATTTGAACGATGATTTAATTTTTTTGTGGATTTCTGATGTCATAAATTAAAAGGTTTACCTATTGAAAATGATCGCCACTTCGAAAATCCGTATATTAAAAAAACAAAATTTTTGACAATCCCAATACACCAGTCATATATCGCCTTTTCCTATTTCTCAGTTTATCAATGCTTCGAGGTCGACGATTCCTTAAGCCCTTTTGAGGGATTATTGAAATATATTGAAGTTAAGGGCAATATTGTGTGGTGGGGTTCTCAGCCATATTGGAAAGTATGTTCATGATGGTTTTATTTAAATAAGTCAGCAATCTTTCAAGCTACACTAAAATTGTAAAAACTGCTTTAAAGATATTTAAAAGCACCGCAACTTTATTAATAAACACTTTTATTACATGATGTATGACTTTGTAATTATTTCATCTCAAACTTTTAATTTTGCTCCGAAATTGCTTTTTTGGATTTTTAATTTTTGCCACAGAAAGTCGCATTTTCTAGAAAAACACAATATGATAAAGTTGCAGCTCTTAAAAATACCTGCGAAATATTTTTTGTTTGTTTATTTTGTGTGAATGGTTTAGGCTATAGTGCTTCCGGGAAAGTCTATTTTCGGTGCAGTTGTTGCAAACTCATTTTCGCACCACGTCCGTGAGGCAAAGCAGGAATTTTTGAATATTTTTTAAAGACAATCATTATTGTTGTAGTTTTTGAAGTTGTTCATGCAGAATTCTAAGAGAAAAAAAAAGGAGAGAAAAAGAAAAAATAAACTAAATTAATTTGAAAATGACAGCCTTCAAAAAGCGAAATAAATGAAACAAACATTAGGTACATAATACAAATATATCACTTTTTTTATAGAAAATACCTTATAGACAATTTATACTAAATTATAATAATAATCAAACACGAAAAAATATTGTCATCAACTAGTTTCTTTCTTACCTGGTAATAGGAGTAGTAAATACATATGTTCATCAAAAATTAAATCTGTGGTGACATTTTTCAATGATCAGCAATATCCTTTAACTGTTTTAGTGCAATTGGTGTGGCTATAACAGGCAAAAAAGACAATAATAATTGAATCGGTGAGATTAAGATTAGTACAAGTCCAAAATTTGGCATTTTCATCTATCATAGTCATTTTGTTTTAAATACGAAGCTGCATCGAATCAGTAGAAAAACAATAGTAAAGCCACCTTGTTAAATGTACTTTCCAGAGTTTGTCGCACTGCATTGGGTAAGAACAGTAAAAGTCCTGGACATATATTGTTCTTGTTTTCGAAATGTGGCGTTTTGGCACGACTTAAGATCAGGTTCAGCTGTTTTAGTGGCATTTTATGTTAAAAAAATGAATCAGAAGATGTGATCTTATAGTATACCTTCCAGATAAATATGAGGTAGTGACTGAAAATTCCAGAAAAAAATAACATTTACTATAATTATCACTTTATATAGAACCATCTACTTCATTTTAAGAATTCTGGCTTCTAAACTAAAAAAAATCTCTAGAGGAGTACCAAATAAAATAAATATAGTTTTACAATTTCGAAATACATACAGTTTGTTTACGGTGTATTATTTCCAAGCTCTGTTAAATGCTTAGATCTTAATGATTCATTCTTAGACTAAATCAAAATCAAAGTCCGTATATTTCTACCATTAAAGCATGTTTTGAACCAGTGCCAATTAACAAGAAGAAATTGAATGATATAAAACGTATAAACATATTATAATGAAATACACAAAGGGAGAACATCAAGAGTTTTTTTATCTTATAATATCCTGGAGAACAACGGATTTGGAGAATGATGATGATGTTGGAACTAAATCTGATGATTTTTGTTTAATAAAATATGCTTCACCATCGTATTCTTATTTTTTAGGCAAATTTCGCGCAAAATTCTAATAATTACCAGTGTTGAGATTAGGAACAGTACAAGTCCAGATGTGTTTTTTGTGGATATTAAAAAATGCATAAACTAATACATTTAATTTTTTGTTTAAAGGGTCCCTGAAGGCCTACACTGAAAACTTGTCTCTACATACCAAACCTGTAAGAAGCATGACAAACGAAATAAACATTATTTTTTTATTTTCCCAACATTCAAGCATTTGGACTTGTACTGTCTTAATCTCACAGATTCAATTAGTTCTTTAATACCTTCCCGAACTTTTCATCTAATTGCATTTATATTCTTACCATTTCCACTATTGTTAAGCCTATTAAAACTCGATTTATAATTTTCTTTGGCATTAAACCTTGATTGAACACAGTTGCGAGGATAACTCAAAATTCATGTATGTTAGAAATTCTTTTTTGATTTCTTTAGAACACAAATACGTTGAAAGAGCAGTAATTCATCTACTGAAACGACTTCTTCATGAATTTTGATTTTGCTGCTAACAGCTAGTAACGAAACTATTTTATATTTTCTTTTTAATCTACCTCCTAGGTATGGTGTGGAAAGTGCATCAAAAATAGATTCTTTTGAGCTGATTATTTAGGTAAAACAAACTAGGAATATATCATTTCGCAGGTTTTTTCAATAACTACGACTTTGGTATCCTTTGTTTTTTTCGAAAATGTGATTGTTTGAGAGGAAAAATTGAAAAACTCAAAAAAAAATTTAAGATATGACGTCATCGACAATTTTTTTAAAGGGCAACCCTATTTTTTTCGTGACCATTTTTAAAGGGTATATCAAGTTACACATGAGTATTAAATTTCAATTTTTTATTCCTTGCCATTTAAAAGATATTTACAAGTTTATTAACTAATTCGAAAAATCAAGAAATCTGATTCAATTCAATACAATTTTCATAAAGTTTAAAAATCGCGCATCAGAAGGTATTCGTTTGACATTTTTTGTCAAACTGGGTTGACGTCTTATCATAATCTTGTAAAAAAGTTAATAAAAACAAATAAGAAGAGTAGTATCGTATTGATCGAAAAGGCTATTAGTTTGTCGTTTAGTGACAAACACCATTTATTAAAAAATCGACAAAAATGCCGTACTTAACTGAAACCCACAAGATTGAAATTTTAATAATGATTGGCTACGGAGATAGAACAAGAACACAAAATGAAGCTATTCGTTTATTCGGAGAGAAGTAACCTGATTTACCACCCATATCGCAAAGTACCGTAAGCAAGATTGAAAAACAGTTTCGGGAAAATGGGCATTTAAGAAAAACAAGTAATCTCCGTCAGAATGCGCTCAATGAAGATGTTAAAATTAATGTACTTCTCTTTGTTCAAGAAAATCTTCATGTCCCCACTAGTCAGATAGGTAGAAAGTGCAAAAATTTCATCCTTATAAAATGACAATCCTCCATGAACTCTTAGAAGATGATCCGGGTAGAAGACCCCAGTTTTGCGTTTACATGATGGATCTACTGATCAGAAATGTTCTAAGCATAGAAAATATCCTGTTTTCAGATTAATTAACATTTATGTTAGATAGGGAGCTAAATCTTCAAAATTGGCGTTACTGGGCAAACAACAACCCACACTGGATGAGGGAAGGCCACACTCAACATCCAGATAAATCTCATTGGGGCAGGATATTTAAAATTCTTGCAGGAAGAGCTAATTCCTGACTTAGATATTTTGTTTCCTGATCCGGTCGAAGCTGATGTCCCGAATAGAAACGTCTGGTTTCAACAAGACGGTGCCCCTTCTCATTTTGCAAGACCTGTCCGTGAGAATCTGGATGATGTATTTCCAGGCAGATGAATTGGTAGAGGAGGATCTTTTGAATGGCCATCCAGGTCTCCGGACTTAACACTTATAAACTATTTCTTATGGGGGTATTTGAAGAGCAAAATTTTTAAGATCAAACCTGCAAATACATATTGAGGAGTTGAAAGGACGAATAAGACAGGAGTGTAGACTAACTATTAGTGGATTTGCCAAGCGTCTAAATAGAAAATTTGTTTAATAATTATAAAGTTAAGTCGTAAATGGCTAAAAACATATAGAAAATGTTATTAAACACAAGTATAGCTTTGGAAAGCTCTTCAAAATAATGAGCAATTTACAGAAAAAATCATAAAATATAAACAATTACTGAAAAAATATTGAATCTATCAGTTAAACTGTCACCATTATTACCACCACAACATCATTTTTGGAGGGAGTTTTCATCTATGAATATACCGCATATCGATTACGCCATAATTTTGAAAAGTAAGGCAAACTTCCTTTTGTTCCGGATCGGAGAAGCGGTGGGCACTGTGAGGCGATTGAGTCGAAAGCGGAACAACACGTCTGCAGAACACCGAATGAACGGCCAGACAATGAGGTGCCACATTTCATTATGATGGAATTGTTAGACGCAGGTGGCTGGCTCTCTAATTGCAAAGATCGGAACGAAATGACTGTCACACGCCAACTAGACAGAGGCGACGAACAAGCTCGCTGCCGTGTCAGCAGAAGAAACTCTCGATAGCTCGCTCGCTGGGCCGTACCGGAGCCCTTCATTATGTGTGACATCGCTAATTGATTTATGGCTTTGTCCCAAAAACTGAAGGTTTAAAAATATGTGCCGTTGGCACCTTGAAAGGGCTTCAATGATAACTAAAATTAATGCCGGAGATAATTGACACTAATTAGGAACCGAATTTAGTCGAATGTGAAATGAGTGGGGCCAAGAGCCTTAAAAACATATTTATAATTGGCCCTAAACCCTTAACAATTCTTTAAATAAATTGTATACAATATATTTTTAAAGTCACTATTAAGTGGTTAAATGGTTTATCTTGAAACTCACCAGGAGAAACGAATACTTTGTAGACCTAGATAGAAGATTACTCTTTTATAGTATTGTAGACAAAAATAGCTGACTTTTATGCAATGCTGGAAAGTTTATAAAGTAATTATTATACATTAGTGAAGGCAGATAAATTTGGTTAAGATAGGACATTGGGTCACGATTTCCTAGTTTGGCAGATAGGCTTGTTATATTATGACAATGTACACTCAAAAGTTAGCCGACACGATTGGCAGGGACACATGGCAATACTTCTAAAAACATACACTAAACAGTGTATGAAAATAATTAATCTTTCGGAGAAAAACAGGAGTTCAAAACTACATAAGCTCAAAGTCAATTCTCGAACAGCCGTAATTGTGCGGTTACGGATCATAAATATTTGTCAGCCGATTGTTTTCTTCTTTTTTTTAGGATAATCCACTCGTAAAGAATATTCCTATTATGCTCTTGGAGGTACTACAAATAGTAGGTGAGAATGGCAAATTGTGATGAACCGGCGCGTCGACAAGGACAAGATTGTAATTATTAGGGAAAACTTTTGCTCGGCAATGAATTTCAGAGTTTCTAAGTTCTGTGGAAAAAACTCACCATTTATGGAGACTCTTGCGCCAAACTGGTTAGACTGCAGAACAATTTGCCATCTCCGACTGTTTTGTATGCTTTAAGAATGTCGAGCTTGGGAGGATCAGTACATGCGAACATCTCCTGTGAAAGTACTTATAGAAACACACACCTATATACCAGCGTCTGAAGAGACTTGGCATCATCATTTAGACAAATCACTATTTTCTGAATTGAACCCAAAAGAGCCAATGTGTTTTTTGAGGCTAGACTTCAAACATGAGAGCGGTACTTCAGTGTTGAACAAACTTGAGCTTGATAACAAATAAGTAGCTGATGCGAAGTTAAATACTTTTTAACTTGAAAAAGCAAGCCCTGGTGCTTGGATTTGCCCCAGGCTGGACAGATTAGATTTCCATGAGAAAGTTGTATGAATCATTTGCTGATCACGATCTGTATTGTGAAAAATCGCCCAAGGATAAAAGCACCAAATGTACCAACCCAAACATGTAACTTTTCAGGGTAATGAGTTACATGCAAATTAGTTAAGATGAAACAGAACTAGGTATTCGATAGTTGTGGTTTCTATGAAGAAAAAAAAGATGCTTTGTTGTTAAACTTGGTTTAAAATATTTCTGTCGACTTTTTTCCTCATAGATTTATAATTTTCAAAGCAACAGGGAGGAAATATATCATTTAATTATATACATTTTTTATTCACTCACTTAATTGAACAAGGTTTTCCCTCAATGATTCTCCTACCTTGTCGTAGTGAGATGGCTTGAACTGTTGCGGGTACACCCTAAAACGGAATGTAGTCGTGACGGGGACTAAAAGGCACCCCTAATCTAAGGTGTGTGCGCCATGATGAAGGATGCATGACATAGGGGGAGCTACGTCGTGAATAGAGCGCCTCAGATACACTGTGACCTCTGAGGCTCTGTGAGATCGCTTTTCCGCAATACTCATGGGACCAAAATGGAGCAATAAATAATTAAACTAAAAATAGAAGAAACTGCTGGGTATGGGGCTCCTAAGGAGCACCTTTGCGATTGATGGTTTTTGAGGTATTTTGAAAACTTGAAAGCTCATGAATTTTCAGTCTAATTTGGAAGCAATATCTCCTTTGGCAAATAATTTAATTTTATTAATAACATTTTCTGTTATGCAGGGTCCCCGTAAAATGCAAAAGAAAACAAGACATTATTTCTGCAGATTCCAATATGAAAATGTGTCGAGTTTTGAAGATGTGTCTTCCTCATTCTCTCAACAGGTGAGATTAATAACAGATGAAGCAATTTCTTGCGCGCTCATATGGCAATATAAATAACTCAATAACAACCAGGTTATGTACGATGTAACCAAAATCACAAAAAAGATCACTTCTTGTATTGTATGGCTTACAAAGCAACGTTCATTAAATACAAGCGCCCTCGACATAACATGCGTTTATATATGTTAAATTTAACAAATAATGCAATTATGTTATTGCTAATAATGTTTTTCTTGGTAGGATCAGAGCTAACGGTTCTTGCAACTATCATTCATATTGCGCAAGGAATTTTTCGTGATTGATAATATTTGATTTCGCCCCTTTACACGCAATGCCTTCGGAGAAGATTAGGCTTATCCTTTGCTAGTAGTGGTACTAGTATCTAAAAAATGATTTCAATCTTATTAGATCTCGTCAGTTTGGTTCGAAGTTCGTACAAACACCTCTATACTTGCTGGTGGTGTGTGCATTTACATATCGGATTTGGGTTGGGTGTGTCAAACTGTAAAATCTGATAAGTCCAAAATCGGTTAAAAGTTCCCAAAATAAAAGTTCCAATATATCTGTCTGTCCACTGAGAATTAAGTTTTTTGAGATCTTTGAGAGTGACCATTCTACTAGGTGCAAATAAGTCGACTGTTGGTAGTTCGGCTATCAACGATCTGTTACTAAGTATTTTTCTCTGTACAGAATAGATCTTATTCTATTTGCACGTTGGTTATGTGGAAGTTATTTCCAGGTTTAGCATGAAATAGGTGACGTTTATGGAGTTGCTGTTTCGGAAGTTCTGATACAAGTATTTGCTACACTTGATGAGGTTATGTTTATTTATAGAATGTGGGTTGGGCACCGACAACAGGCGAGATCTAATAAAATCTAAATCGCACTTTGGTTTAAGAAGTATGAATTTAATAAATGCTCCAGGCTCTCGGTCTGTGTATTAGATTACTAAATTCCCTGAGCTTTTTCAAGGGAATTTCTGTCGACGCCAGCAGGTCGATTGTTGGTAGTTCCGTTACTTACTGCTACTATGGGTTCTTGGCTCATAGAGGGCTGCGATACGCAGTCTAGGTCATATCCTATTAGCATTAGTAGCTAGAAACATATTTATATGAAAACTTTAAAAAGTGTTACTAGTTGGCCAAAAGAACAGCAAGAAATAATGCCACGTATATAAGCAAAATTATTTTAGAAATAAATTAACTATTAGGGTTGCAATTTACAACCCCTACTTTTAAAATTTGCTCGTCCTTTCCCTTAACTGATTATCTATCGCGAATAAAGCATGGGCGTTAGATTTTCCTGGTACAACCCTTTGCTTGTTCATCTGAAACCCTCTTCATTAGGGAGATTAGAATTGAATATCTATCTTTCTGTTAACTGATATCGTCCGTAAATTCAATTTATCTTCGACAGAGGGCCACGGATGAAACATGTTCACACATTCCCCCAAATCCACTTTACCTCGTTAGCGGTGACGTCATCCATTTAGCAAAGAGCAAATATTTCTTTTTCGTTTACACTAAATTAATTCCAGAGCAATCTCGCTAAAGTACAAAGAAATAAAATAAAAAATAAAGGCAGAAACAAAATTAAAATCATTAAGGCTTCAATATTTTTACCAACCTGTAGTGCAGTATACAGCTGGCTTTTGACCCGCTAAAAAAGTGTTCTGGTGTCATCAAATTTGCAATTAAAATTAAATAACTTTATTAAATTATTAGCAAGCCGCTGATTTTTTTTCTGATCTTACTAAAAGGGCATCTGAATAAAAATCATTACAAAGAGAACGCATATTTGAATGAAACCCCAAAAGGTAGTACCACAGAGTTACAAAATTTTAAGGATAAAAATAGATTTGAATAGATCTTTAAAATCTATTTAGAAAAAGTATTCAGGTTGCCTATTTTTCGAACCTTACAAAGTTGCATATTTCAGTGCTGATCAATATTGTAACAAATTGTGGTTGTAAAATTTGTATTAGTGATTGTGTAGTATAAAGAACTCTCTGGAAACATTTGTTAAAGGAAAACGGCCGCTAAAATGACTCATACGGAGAGGTTCTAGACTTTTTCCGCTTGCTTTGAGCCCGATCTGTACGAGATCCGTTCCATAAGCCTGAAACGATATAAATATGGGGTCGTCTTTCCCTCAAGCAGTGAGATAGTCAGTTAGTCATATAGTCAAATAGTTAAGCGAATCATAGTTTTTGTGTTCTAAAATAAGCTTGAAATAAAGTGTTTACAATTCACGGGGTTTTAATTATCGAACCGGTAACGCGCAACAATGTGCAAAAAAAACTAAAGTAAAATTAATATTTTTTGAGATATTCCCAAAAATAAGGACTGAGTTTTTTTTTTGTTTTGTATTTTTTTCTTTAAATATTTTAAGTGGCAGAAATTTTTAATAAACTTTAGTCCTTTTTGTCGAGAGTTTTAAAATGCTATATTTTGATTTATTTTTTTAATGAACATTCTTCTCCATAACAAAGTCTATTTTTTTCATATGAACGCCTTTTTAGTTTTATGAAAATTAAATTGTTTTCCTGGCCATATATGTCATCTGACATTGTTTACTTTATTAATTGTATCATCAAAATAAGATTTTATAGTTTGATTTGTTGACTAAATTTTTGGCAAAAATGTCATAGAAATACAAACTGACATGGCATTTTTACTTTACCTCAGATTTTGGATACTAAACTTTACCGAATTTAACCAGCTTCAAATAAAGCAGGATCTTATTGGTTAGGGTAAAAAAATCAGTACCACAAACGATATATGCAACTTGTTGAAAAATGGGCATATTTAAGAGGTTGTAAGGAATAAAAATTAATTTTTAAAAATTCTTATTTTTTTGATTTCTTTTGTGCAGTGTTAACAGTTTGCTGTTGGTTGATTTTTATTTATTGTCAATTAACATGATTAATATAGATTTTCTAAATGAAATAGTCCAATGTTTAAGCATTTGGTTCTAAAGCATGGCTGTCCAACTCCAACTAACAAAAAGAACATTTAAGACCAATTGTGAAAAACACAAAATTTATAGTACATGTAAACTTTGCAAATTTATTTTAAACTTCATTATTTCACATTATGCATGTGGAAAATATATCTAAATATGCTTCTACATGTTGCAAACTACATTTTGAATATGGGTATTTGTAATTTCGTAGTGGACGATGACAGATGTTGCGAACTCTGCAGGCTAATAATTTGAGACTGAAGTCGAAGTTAGGTTTCGGAATCCTTCGAGACCTGCAAATTAGCATAAACTTTTGACATTTTACGGAAAAGAGATGAATTGGCCTGTCGATGCTTGCATAAAAATATTTTCAGTTGCTACAGTTTTAGTTTCCAATGCCATCTAAATCACAGCTCATTCATATATATTCCCTTTCTTAATCTTTTTATTTGGGGTTGAGAAATTTATATCAGAAAAAGTAGTCCCCACAGTAACTGGATACTTTTGAGCTCTACTGATGAGGGGGTTGTCTTCGATGCATATAATTTTATTATGTTGAAAGGTTAAAAGTATCTGCTGTATAAATCTTGGATGGATATCAATTTCACTTTAGTTCCCTGTAAATTTGACTGTGATGACACATTATGTTCTGGGGGAAAGACACGATATTCCTAGAACACGAAACAATTGCTGCAATAAATATTGTGGGGGAGACTTTTTGATTCGATACAAGACATAAAAGCTAGCCCCGACACTATTAGGAAACGCTTCAGAAGACACTTACTTAATAGTTTGGCCTGTGTAATGAATTCTTTGTTATTTCATGTCTACGTTGCCTTTTGCAGTGAAAAATATCGACGAATAATAATTATATTTATTAGCTGAAATTGTAAAGTTAAAATATCAATTTTATATTGATGAATTAATTGACGAATGAATAAAAAATATATCTATTAGCCGAAATGGTAAAATTAAAATATCAGTTTTATATTTTATACTGTTTGGAAAAAAAACTTAAAATATTTTAAGTCTGAACTTAAAATGTTTAGAAAAAAAGTTGAAATTTTTAAAAGACTAAAAATCTATGAAAAAAAAAAATTAAAAAATTATCGGAAAAAAAGTAAAACTTTCAAATGCAAATGCAAATTTTTAATGTTCAAATTTCAATAAAACAATTATGACCGTCAAGTTTAAATTTAGAAGCAAAAAAAAAATATAATTCTTTAGAAAAATTAAGATTTTTCGTTAAATGTCTAAATCATGAGGGCAAATATACAAATTTAAAGTTAAGAATTTGTAAAAACCGAAAAATTTAAATTAAATAAGCCCCATAAATTCTGAGGTGAAAAGTCCAATTTAAAATAAAGGGCGCAAGGGAAAATAATCGCATTTTATAAAATAAATTGTTCAAGAGATTTTCAGTGTTAATTCAAATTTTTGTAATAAGCTGTAAAGATTTTAGGTCTAAAGGAGAATTTTTGAAAAAAAATACGCAGGCTGGAAACTACTGAGAGAAGTGACAACTTTAAACTAGAAAATAAGCGTGTTTCTTTAATTAATTGTAGTAGTAAAAATTAAAATTTCCTAATTTGTAAATTACAATTATCATCATATCCGTATCTTATTGTACAAACTACTATAGAAACTTAATGTTGTAATGAATAGTGATTCTACAATAAAACAATTAAAGTAATAATTAACCTTGATGCACTTGTGTAGATGAGGTTGATTAGCATTAAAGGAGAAGTAAAGTTAGTTGATGCAAATGTCAGTAGCCATGAGTGTCAACTATCAGTTAGTTGCAACGTTGCTTATTCAAAACAGGTAAGGATAGTTCTCCAGAAATTGCATTTCTTTGACAATATTTTTTCGAATGACTCTGTTTCTGGATTTTATTTAAATAAGCGGATCAGAATATGTCTAAGGTTTTATTGTATTGTAACGAAATGTATTTATAGAATTTAGTACATATGGAAATTTTCTAGAAAAAATTGATAAGAGAAAGCGGCTGCGATAATGAAGCAAAAGGCAGATAAGCGTTCCAGAAATTTCGGAAAACAATAAGTCTTATCTGCTAGAACCTTCTAGAACCCAAAAAGGGATCTATAAATGAGGCAGGTAGGCTTTCCCTCAGTTAGTTAGTTCATTAAACAGTGTAGTTAGAAGTCGATGAATAAGTTAATGAATTACAATTGAACGTAGTGTTCTGGAATCAGTTTAGATATAAAGTAGTTACAATTCACAAAGTGTTAATCATTCGAGCCGATAACGCGCAACAGTATGTTAATTTAAAGTGGTCAGTCAAATAAATTGATATTGTAGATTTCAAAGGCATTTTTTAAAAAGATGTATGCAGGGGACAAACAATACTTCCAGGGGACGGTCATATTAATAAAAAAAGGTAAAAACGTCAGTTCTAGTAATAAACACGCTGGACTTACGATGAATAGAAAATTAAGTTTCTCTTGTTTGACAACTAAACACGTTTTTTTTGGCTTATGTTTTTTTTTAGATTCATTATGTTTTCTTTAAAAGAGACCCATTGTTTAAAGAAGATATTTTCGATGTTGCTGAATTCACTTTATTCAATTGGTATGATAGAGCTTTAATGCAAAATGAGTTGTATATTATTAAAAATGTGTAATGTATAAATATGTGTATCTTTCCGAAATTTTTGGTGCAACAATCCAAAATGGGCATAATTTGCAAAAGAAGTAGGAACACAAGAACAGCTGATGATTACACTCTTAGTTTTCAAAAATTTTCGGTGCAAATTTTTTAGGATGTCAGGTAGATATGTCTTCTGCTTCCTTAAGTTACCCTTCACGACATATTGTTTTTCAGAGCAAACAATTTTCTTTCAAAAATACCTCTACAAATGCTTCCATACAATTCACAGAATTGAGCGTATTTCCTTTTCAAGGCGCACATCTTGTTCTACTTATAACTTTTTTTATAAACTTACATAACTTGTTCATTTTTACAACGCTACCAAAAGAATTTTTTATTCCTGGTGGGTTTTTAGGTCATAGTATTTTTTTTTTTGTTTTTTAATAACCTCACCAAATATAGCTTTTTTTTTCTAGTTAAGGGATTTTTAGCCATTTACAGAAATCTTTTCTCTGGAGTAGTGCAGTTATTTACTTCTGGTTATACGATGGATTTTTTGTTTACTTTGCCTTAAGAAATGGTATTGTAGCATTCTTTTTTAAAATTTCAGATATTTCAGGCATTTCCTTTTTTCTTCTGCTTCCCTCCTTTTGCGTCATTCTTCTTATGGATTGTTGAGGTAGAGCATTTAGAGATGACATTTTTAAACAAGAAGGAGAAGCTTCTGTCGTACAGTTATTGACTCTTATCGATTATGCTCTCTGTTTTCTTTTGTATTTTCTCTTATTCTTTTGCCAAAGCTTTCGCATTCTCCTTCGTTCTCGATGCGTCCTATTGGAAATTAGCTTTCTTTGGTCCTTTTTCATTATTCTTAAATATGTAAATCTCTCTTTTTCCTTTTGCTCTCCTAGCTTAATCGAATCATCTTTCAAGCGTTAATAATGAGCTCTTTCTGTCCCTCTTTTTTGTGTAATTGTTGCTCTGTACTGAGTTTTGATTTTTTTCGATGCCGTTTTGCTGTATGATACTAACTACTGAAAGTAAATAAAGAATATATTGTAAAAGAGTTATAAGATATCATCTTAGTCGGTATCAAATCACGTATAGAAAAAAAAAGTTTGTCTCCTTAGAGTTGGTTCGTCCCCTATCATATTTTTTTACATGGGATGGACACCAGGGGACGGACAATTTTAAGATTATACATAAAAAATATATTTTCTTATATTTATTAGATACTTTGATCCTAGATATTTAGTTTTATATTCGTAATATACTTACCAAGCACTTTACCGTGCAGTAAAATAAAATTATTTGCGTTATTGCCTGAAATAACCCTTGCTAGGGGACGGATAATTTGAATGGACAGTACGCGTTTTTGCTGATTCTATTCAAAATTTAGACAAAACAGAATGGTTTGTTTAGGTGTAATTTTCAGTTAAGGTTAGCAAAAGGCTAACCAATCCACATAATAACTGACAGTTCATGTTGTTGTTCTTCCTAGATGGTATTTATGCAAAAATCCGTATTGCACAAATTAATAAGTCTAAAATTAATAACGCAAGTTTATATTTTATTGTCAAAACCAATTAAGTATTTTAGCAATTAAAATTTGTTACAATTATGGAAATGTCTCAAAAAATTAAACATTCATAAATTTGTTATAGTTTTTTCATAATTGGGCTCTGAATGAGAAATTTTGCAAAGATAACAAGCCACGGGACGGGCATTTTATTGTTTAAGGTTAATCTATTTATTCAAAATAATTAACTTGACATATTATATGTTATGTTCATGATAAAACTAATTAGTTATGTTTTGGTAAATAATATTTCCACGCTAATTATTTATAATGGCCTGAAAAAAGGACAAACGCTGAGAATTGTACTTTCTGGAGAACTACCTCTAAAATGTCTTATTTCTAATTACGACATTGAATTTATTAATGATTTTCATATTTAATAATGGTATTGTGCTCTTTCTACAGTTTTTTTTAGTTATTTGCTTCTTTTTACAATCGCAGATTGGAAGAACTTCTTATGTTTTTCTTATTTATTGAAGGTTGTGTATACAAAACATCCGATAGCCTAGCCTAACTCACATTAGTATTTATATTATAAATAAACGATATCTTTTGCTAATAATAATTTAGATAAGTATTTATTGCAATATTTCAAAATTTTGCAAAATTTTATCATTAATTCAAAAACAGTTCCCACCGAGAATATTATTTACTTCATTTTGATGAAACTATCTAGCCCAAACCTCCTTAAAGCCAGTTAATATTCATATTCTTGCCATCAGTCAGTACAGCTTGGTTGGTTAAGGTAGCAGATTTTGCTTCATAGTATAAAGCCGGCCACTCACTGGCAGATAACGAAGAGGTGAAGATCTGTAGTCCAGGTCTGCAGTCAGAAATCGCAAACCGACACACATTATGTTGACCATTGACTGACGGATATCGAAGAGACGAAGATCTGCAGTCAGCAAACCAACTCGCATTAGATCAGTTCTTGACGAATAAATATCTGCAGTTAATGGCTCTCATTTTATCGAAATAATCACCATACACCATGAGACTTCCTTACAAAGTTATCGAAGTGGGTTAATGACGAATATTCAAAGAAAATAATAGGTTTATCCCCAAAAAAGTTTGCGCCCATTTAATTCTTTTAAAACAAAAAGCAGAAAGGCTTTTTGGAGGGCAGAGTGGTTACAAAAAAGAAAAAGTTTGTCTCATATATCTCATAAATAAACTAAGAAATTCCAGTAACAATCATTTGAAAAATTATCTGCGTATGGACGAGCAAGCTTTTCAAATTTTGTTACATTTAGTAAGACCGTTTATAACTAAACAAAATACACAGATGCGGAGTGCTATTAGTGCCCAGGAACGATTGATTACGACTTTGATGTTTTTAGCTGCAGGAAGGAGTTTCGTAAAATTGTTTTAAATTTTTGGAAGTTATGAAATTTTTATAATCCAAAACAGCTAAAATAACTTTCTCTTCCTCTCCTAGAGTTAAGAATCAGACAATGGGACAAAAGCAAGGAGCACTTTATACCGGGTGTTTTTTTTAGTTGGGAGGTGACCTTTATATGGAGTATCACTGATTACAAAGGCAAACTGATTTTGTCGATGGGGCTAATCGGAGCTAAACTATCTTTCAAAAATATATTCAACTTCCTCCCACTTCCGTTTATCCCGGAAGTAGACATCAACTTTCTTATTTTAAATGGCAACCCCCAAATTTTATACTTTATTTGGTTTTTACGTAGAAAAATAAGGTGAGTTTATGTATACATGTTTTTTGTTATCTTTGATAGTTTTAAGGATATTTCAATTTTTCGAAAAAAAAATGACAGAAAAGAGGGTTATTTTGACTCTTTGTATCTTTTTTATTATTAGCAGTAAAAACATGAAATTTGGGTTGAAGTCATGGAATATTATAAAAATTATAATAACATATAATCAGGTTTTACATTTAGTACACAGGATAATGGACATTTTATGATCTTTATTGTTTTTGTTTTATTCAAAAAACTCTGTTTTTTTAAATGGAAACTATGCGTTTTTTAATCATTTTTGGATTGTTTACGTAAAAAGAAGAAAAAAGTTATAAGACTAATTTTTTAAAATTCTGCACCGTTACAGAGATATAATTCAAAATAAAAAAGGAAAATATATCTTTTTTTCTCTAGTAGCAACTTGGTAGCAGAAAACAAAATTTTCAAAAAAAAAACAACCACAAGGCCTAAAAATTTTAGGGTAAATAACATTTAAAAGATAACCATACAAGACGAATAAGTTTTTGGCTACTTGTTAGAATACTTATTTTAAAAAATGTTTAGGGAGGCACTAATGTAAGTTTCGTAAAAATGGTTTGTTAAACAGACTTCTCATTTTTGGAGTAATAAAAATCAACAACAAATGTTCAAGAAAATTCGTCCTTTAATTGTTTTGCTGTTGGATTAGAACTCAGGATTTGTAAGCGTTAAATTTTATAATGAAAATCGAAATGGAAATTTTTTAGTGATTTTTTTACGACTACTGCATGACAAGCATATTGCTAGGAACAATCGGATGTGCTTAAAAACGTTACTCAATTCGAAATCTTAAAATATGCCTTTAAATGTATTAAAACAGAAGATCGTCCTTTTCGTTCTAGATGTAAATTTTTTATCAATTTTTTTTTCTATTATTTATTATGATTAATTCTTTAAACTTTTATTGCCTACAATTAATTTTCTACTTGAACAAAAAAGACATTTTTGACCCTTTTTATTTTGAGATTTATGTAAAATACCCCTGTAACGCCACAAAATTTTAAAAAATAAGTTATATAACTTTTTTCTTCTTTTTATGTGAAGAATCCAAAAATGATTAAAAAACATATAGTTCCCATTTAAAAAAAACAGAGTTTTTTTAATAAAACAGAAACAGCAAAGATTATAAAATTTCCATCACCTTTTATGATAACTGTAAAATCTGATTATGTTATTATAATCTTTATAATATTCCGTGACTTCAGTTTAAATTTCATGTTTTTACTGCAAATAATAAAAAAGATACAAAGAGTCAAAATAACCCTCTTTTCTGGCATTTTTTTTCGAATAATCAAAATATCTTTAAAACTATCAAAGATAGCAATAAACATGTATACATAAACTCACCCTTTTTACGTAAAATTCAAATAAAATATAAAATTTGGGGGTTGCTATTTAAAATAAGAAAGTTGATGTCTACTTCCGGTACAACCGGTAGTGGGGGGAAGTTAAAAATATTTTTAGAAGATAGTTTAGCCCCGATTAGCCCCATCGACAAAATCAGTTTGCCTTTATAATAAGTGGTACTCCATATAAAGGTAACCTCCCAACTAAAAAAAGCACCCGGTATATGCCATAAGTTTAAAAATAACAAAAAAATTAAACTACACCATAACCAAGGTGATCATATACTTTTTTTTTATCCAAAGTTCTCTAGTGGTATGACAACTTTTCATAAAGAAACTGCTTATTATAGTTCATGTTTTGTTAAGATTTTACGGAGCTACGGAATTTTTCTTTGATTGCCAAAATGGACAAAGGGTAAAAATATTAAAAAAGCAGTCAAAATGTACCTGATCCGATTTATGAGACACATAGAAATAAGAAATTAAATTACACCATAAACAAACGCGTTCTATCCTTTTTTTGAAAGTTTCCTATTGTCATAGCAAAACTTTTCATAAAGATGGATGTGATCAATAAATGTCAATGAGATTTCTAAAAACTATATTATTTTCATACTATTTTGAAGCCATCGTATTGATAAAAATCTGACTGGACAAATATCTGCAGCAAGATTACAAAAGCAATTAAAATGACCTGAAGAGATTGATGCGACAAGTTAAATAAAATAAAGAAATTAAATTACACCATAAAAAAGCCCCTTCTATGTTTTTTTTTCGAAGTTTTCTATTGTCCTAAGAACAATTTTTCATAAAGATGGATGTGATCAATAAATGTCAATGAGGTTTTTGAAAAATCTATATTATTTTCACATTTCTTGGTGACCATCCTATCGATGAAAATCTGACACGACAAATATCTTCAGTTTCCATAACCATCGAAGAGGTAACACCATACACACTCAGTTCTTTGCTTCGATCAGACCTAAATATTCTTTATAACTGCATGTGTGTAGTGAAACAACCTCTCAATTCAGACATTCATCTCTAGCGATGAGGGCTTGGAGACGATAATCGACTAACATACACGTTCAGTTTTTGACACCGATTACAGACCACAAGCACTAATTCGTCTGAAAACTGCGTGTGAGTGGTGCATCCTGGACTACAGTTCATAGCGCGTAAGACCATGGTCCCTTTGATATCCGCAAGTGAGTGGCCGGCATAAGTCTGATAGGTCGCAGTTTCAAACTTTTTTTTTTTTTAACACTGACATCTCATTTATAATTACATAATACTGTTAATATTAGAGCGTGTTGGTAACGCAAAATAGCGTGATGGTCAGGCGGAATCATAATTCTTTCCCCTATCTAACGGGGTCTTTAAAATTTTGAATTTTAAATTAACATTTTGAGAAAAGAGATTAAATTCTGATATTAAGGTAGAAATTATGAAATGAGCAGATCACGAGGTTTTAGAGTCAACATTTTAAGAAAAAAAAATAGCAAGTTTTAAGTCACAATATTGATAAAAAAACAAAAAAGACTTCCTCGAATAAAATCGAAGATATAAAGGTGTTCATCTCCAAAGTAAATTCGAAATTTTAATGAATAAATTGGAAGTTAGGAAAAAAAGGAAAGTAATAAATTTATGAAAAATTAGAAATGTTGAGAAAAGCCCACAAAATTCTTCGAAATTTCAAGTGTTATGAAAAACAATAAAATTTCAAGGTCAGCCGTAAATTTTGATAAAAATTCCAAATATTGAGAAAAACTTAAAGTCGCAATGTTGGGACTAGTTGGAGATTTTCAAAGTATATTAGATTCTTTAGAAAAAGTCTTTATTTACAGGCACTAAAAAAGTAGAAAAAACATTTGTAAAATAAAAATTGCTTGAAACGTTGTTGTTTTAATTTGAAGTTAATGTGCAATGGCAAACAGAAAAAAGAAATGGTTAAAAGTGTTACAAAATAACCGATATTGACGCAGCATTTTTCTAAAATCCTTACAAATGTTTTGAGGTTTGCGAATCTATGAGAAAAAAGGGTGCACAAAAGCGCCACATATATTTCAGTATTGCTATGGCAAATAAACACTTGCGTGTTCCTCAGTATCTAGAAAAATTTTTGTTTTCGGCTGGTAGGTTAGAAGATTCTTTCCTTGGATAATTTTGCATAAGCGAAAAGTAATAGATCTTTAATATGCTCTGAAACCAAATAATGTATGTTGTTTGAGCACTTAATATTAATTTCAAGTATGTGAATTTCATTTGTAGTTTTTTAGAATTCGTTAATTCTTCTCACAAACGTTCATGTTTTTTAGAATTTTTGTTCCATTCTTCGTCAGACCCACTGATTAGAGATGGCAAACATGCAAAATAGATTAAACTATTTTCATACTTGTTAAGTGTATGTAAGTTACTTTATTTCTAATTAATTATATTAATACTTTAGTGGGCCCCGTGATTTTGCCTGCGCATTTTTTTCAATATTGGTTGCCCGAGATTTCGTTTGCGTGAATTATGGGTATGACAAAATTACATAACCTGCGATAACCCATTGAAAGTCACTTTTGCAAGCTTCAGAACTTTAAATGAAACTAAATAGGAAAGGCATTCGTAGGAATTAGCTTTAGCTAGGGTGAAATTGAAACTAATGTTTGACCCCGTACATTTCTAAATTGCCCCCATTCTTTCCAAAATATCAAAAGGCCGTAAGCCGCATAACAAAATTGAAGTGACAGGAAAGACAGTCACCTTAGCCAGAATTAATTTCGAAGATATCACACTGGACAGAATCACTTCAAGAAACATTCCAAACTGTTTTAAAATTTCCCGTAATTATGAAAAAACTTCAATATGACGAACAACATATTAAAATGAGCATGAGACTTCATCTAGAATTCATCATGGAAACAACAATGTGCACATAATTATTTCAATAAGAAATTGAAACCAAACTCTTTATGAAAAATAATAATAATAATAATATGTTATTCTCACTTAGACATAAGAAAAAAATATTTTTATTGTTCAAAACTAAAACTTTTCTTATAAGAAACAACTTTTGTTTCCGAAACTAGTGAACATTTAAAAGTGAAAGATTTTTCTTATGTTTAAGACACTTACTCATGTATGAAGTTGATTTTAATGACACACCCTCGCCGTACGTCTAGTTAGGGTTGTCAATAATTGCGGTACAACCGTGTTTCCCTCGGGGAGCGTGCATGCATTCTCAGTCCATTTTGCCCCTGGAATATCTCCGAATGCGTCATGACTGAGTGATATTTACCCCACAGCGCCTACACCGCACCACCGAACATTATAATGCATCATTCTTGACTATTGTACTGTCATATCTGGTGCAAAATATTCCCGAGTAATGTTTCTTTTAAATTGCTCGATATATCTTGGAACAAATTTCAGGCGCAAATATGTGGGATCTGCTGTAATGTTGGAACAAAGAATTTTATGATGGCACACCGTTACTTTTGTGTTTGGTAAATGTTTGAAATTTGTATTATGCCATGTACCAGGATTTTTATTATTCCGTATTTGTAAATACTTCAAGAAGCCCTGATGATTTTTATGCCGCTGTAATATAATTAGATTAGGACCAATGATTTACGTAATAAAATTAGTAAATTCTGAATAACAGACAAAGCACACGTAAACTTCTGAGCGTACAAACACACCAGGTTCCCATATAACGTAGGTGAGCACTGAGAAATGATTTTTGAAATTCAGCTACCACGCTGGAATGGGATATCAAATTTTACATAACAGATTGCATGCTTCAACAAATAAACAAATAAAACAAAAGATGTTTTCTTCTCTTTTATCATTAATCATTAATTCATTATGTTTACTAGAGACCTGCACGAGTGAGTATGGAATCGTCCGATTACAGGTCCAAATACTCGTTTTACGAGTACGTCACGAGACAATTATGAGTAATAATCGGCATCGCATCTGATTATGTAACTGGTATCGTTTAGAGAAATAAAAAGGAGCGTCATTTTGAAAATATTTTTTACGTTTATATTTTCTTCGAAATAGCTCTTAACGATTTCGATTAAACCTTCTAATTCGAGGTTCTTTGAATCACCAAACCAATTTAGATTGCAATTCTATGGTAGATCATCATTTCTTTTTACATTTCATAGTTTTACTTGTTAATATTGCATCCGATCCCACTCACTATTACCACAACCACTTGAACGTGTTCTATGATTTGATTTTTTCTAATTTCGATAGTTTTAAAAAAAAAATTTGTTTAAAATTTTCACTTGTTCAAATTTTGTTTTTTTCAAAATTTTCTAAAATTATTTTGAAGACACTATTGAAAATTTCTACTTTCGAACCTTCGACTTCGACTTTTTGAAAAGTTGCCTTGTGAAAATTTCATGTTTTTTTTTTCAAAATTTCAATTTTTTAATCATTTCGGTTGTTTATAAAAATGGTGTCGAAATTTTCAAATTAAAATTTCGACTTTTTTTAAAAAATCTTTGGTTTTTTAAAAATGTTTGACTTTTTAAAATTTCAAAAATGTCAGCCCCTTTACAAATTTTAATCCAAAATTTTCACTAAGTAAATATTTTGAAAAATCGAAATTACCAAAAAAGTATAAATTTTCAAAAACAATTTACCATTCTCCGGTAATTTCATTTTTTTAAAATATTGATGTTATATCAAAATGTTAATTTTTTTTACAAAATTTGACTTTGTCAAAATTTCCACTCTTTTTTAAAGATTCTCGTCTTTTTCTCATATTTTCAATTTTTTTTCAAATTTTTTGCTTTTTCCCAAAATTTAGACTTTTTTTAGGTTCTATTTGTTTGGAAAACTTGTGATTTATATTAAAATATCGGGTTTTTTAAAAATTTTGACTTTTCAAGACTTAGATTTTTCCTAAAAATATCTAGTTTTTGAAAAATTTCGATTTTTCAAGATTTCAATTTATTTCTAAAATTTACCTTTTTTAAAATCTTGGCTTTTTTTGAAAATTTTGACATTGTCTAAAAGTGTCCAATAGTTGAAAATAATTTTTTAAAAATGTAGAGTTTTTGAAAGTTAAACTGTTTATAGAATGTAATTTGTTTTTATTTACGACTTTTTCCAAATTTTCCTACTTCAAAATTTTTCCTTTAGAACATTGTGATTCTTAAAAATATCGACTATTTTGTAATCTGAATTATTTTTCAAAATTTTGACCTTCTGCAAGCTTTGGATTTTTTTAAATTGTTCTTTTTTTTTAATTTAAACTTGCATTTAACATTTTTTAAAACGCCGATTTTTTTTCAATTTTCGATTATTTGGTAAAATTGTCAAAATTTCTATTTTTTCCAAAATGTCAACTTTTTCCAAATTGTAACTTTTTGAAAATTTTAAAAAATGATCGAAATTTTTTGAAAATTTTAAGTTTTTCAAAAAGTATTTGACTATTTACTTCAAAATTTTAACTATTCAGAACTTCGACTTTTTCCAAATACTACTTGTTTTTTTTTTTAATTTTGACTCTACCGACCATTTTGACATTACTTAAAATTCGATTTAATGGAAATTAACATTATTTTCGAGTTTCGAGGTTTTTTTTATTTTGACTTTTTTTCGGATTACGATTTTTAAGACCCTTTGATTTTCCTGATAATTTTGTCTTTTCTTAAGTAAAGGAACCTTCTGAAAATTTAGGTTTTTTGAAAAGTTGATTGAAAACTCTCAAATTTTTTCAAATCTTGACACATTTGAAATTTTTGACTTTTTGAAATTTTAGATTTCTCAAAATATGAACTTTTTGAAAAATTCACCATTATGTTGAAAATTTCGTTATTTTTTAAAATACTCCAATTTTTCGAAAAATGTCAAAAATTTGATATTTTTTGAGCTTTTAATAATAAATGTTAATTTTTTTGAAAATTTTAACTTTTTATGAAAATATTAACATATTTCAAAATGTAGATTGTTTTAAGAAATTTTGATTTTTAAATTTTTAACTTTCAGAATTTTAACTTTTTTGAAAGTTTTGACTTATTTCAAACTTTCAATTTTTGTTCATCTAAATTTTCAGTAACCCTCTGTTAAGGATTAGCAATCTGTTATAGGTTACCCCAAGCAGCGATTGCGTTGGATCTTGGTTTGTTAATCGCTGTTTGTGACTCAACACTGAAAAAACACTTAAAATTATCTTAAAATGTAAAAGACGTAAAAACTAAATAACAACAAGATTATTTTAAAGTTTTAACGTTTTGTGTATGCTGTCACACATAGCGTTTATAGCAATTGAACAATTCGCCACACAGTTATATTCATTTAGTAAAGTTAAAGCTGCTTCTTTAATTTTTCTTTTTTTTTTAAATGTGTTTCTCTGCAAATAATCCAGAATTCCGTCCACTGAATCATGTGATCATATTGAAATAAGTGTTCGCAAATTTTTAATTTTGAAAAATTTCTCTTACTTAGGTAATTTTTGTGTTCGTTAATGCGAATGCACGTAGTTCTGGATGTTTCATTTATGTAAATCTTGCTGCATTCACAGATTATTTTGTAAATACAAGTTTTGGTATGTTGTGTTTCTTTTTTTTGGTTTTGTATTTACTAGTAATGATATTGGAGTATTTTGTGTTTTGAATGCTGTAAGTATATTGAATTTTTGGCCTATTCGTTTGATTTTATCTGAGAGACCTGGTATGTATAGAATAATTAAGGTTTTTTGTTCTTGGATGAGTGATGTGTTTACGATGCCATGATTATGATGGTGTGATCTTGTTTCTCTTATGTGGAAGAAGTTATAAACAGAAGAAAAACAAGATCACACAATCATAATCATGGTATCACAAACACATCACCACCGAAAAATTCAAGGAGTTTTAAGTCTGTGAATCTAGCCGGCTACTGAATTTTTTCGTTCCTATAGTTGAATAGCGCAAATACATCTATTTGTATTTTTTTTATCTTCACATTCCGAAATCATAAGAAATTCTACCCTTCTTTTTTAACTTAAATTTATTATTTATTTATTTCCTTATCATTTGACAATTTATTGTCAATTGCAATTGAATATAACAACTTGGCACTTCATAATGTTATTTTAATAGTCTACATCTAATAAGATCTGGAAACTATTATCTAAAATTTTAAATTTTGAAAATAAAATTTTGTTGTTTTTATTATCTGACCATATGAACAAAGTGAATTATGATATTAAGAAATAAAAGCTCCATTCAAAAATAACAAAAAATATATAAATTGTCGTTAAAAAAAATAAACATGTCTCCACAGCAATAAGAGTTGTAAACATACAAAAAAGTCGAGGTTGTCATAGCATTAATAACCGTTTAACTTTTATTAAGGTCATTTTTCTCTAAAACATATGTTTCAAAAGTTACAGGCAATATTCCATACCTTTTGATACTTGCTAATAACACAAAATTCTTCAAACTACATATCTAAAATATAAAATATAGAAAGTATAAATATTTCGACAAGTATCAACTTGTAATATGCAACACGAAATCGATAATATAAACTTCACGATTACAAATAAGTATATTCGGTACGATGCCACGATGCCAACGATGCCAATGATGCCAATTCCCCGATTACATATTTCGGAAAAGTAATCGGTGATTAAAATCCGACTACATTTTTACTTACTCGTTCACGTCTCTAATGTATTTGTATTTTATCTCTATTTTCTCTTCTTCTCTCCATCTCCATTTATCAAAATATTTTAAAGCAGATAATATTATACCTGAACAAAATAAAAAACTGAATAAGGCAACGTATAAAGAACGACATTGTTATCAATAATATCTTGGAAAGAGAAAGATACGAAGGAGCTAAGAGTTAAAAGTATCATAGTCTTTTGTAAATAATAAGCTAATTTAACTAGCCAAGTATCAAATACAGGGTTTTTGGATATAAATGCACCTCCCTCGAAATATGATAGATACGAAAAATGCTGATTCTTCATGGTGAACTCTTATTGACCGGAAACATTATTAATTTATTAATTTTATTTAACATTTCTTCGGCCCAGTTTGGAAATATTTAAATTTTTATTGTTTGTTGATAATATTCTAAAACAGTTTTTGAAATATGACTACGTGATATTTAAATTTATTTAAACGTCACCTCATGGCAGTTGACAAAATAAGAGGTTAGTTTATTTTACATAGAATTGGAAAAATGAAAAATGGAAGACCAAAATTAGACATGAAAAAAAATTTTTTTTTGAATTATGAAAATATAAAAATATAAAAAAATACATAAAAAAGGTTGTAGTACTAGACATCGATGTTTCGCTCTCATTTGAGCTCCTCATTGTTCCCTTTCCATGTTATTTCCAAACTGGTCCGAAGAAATGTTAAATAAAATTAATAAAGAAATGTTGAATACGAAAGTTTTTAAGCCATTCTTAAATATTTATTCGAAATATGCTTGCGATATACAGAGTGTTACGTTTTTCAGAATCAAAGTCAACTTTGGTAAATAAAACGCCCAATTATTTTTCATTTTTGAGTTCTCTTGAAAATTCTACACATATTTTATATAACATACCCCATTTCTAAATTCAATTTGTCCTGAAATATTGTTAGTTAAAAATCGTCAATATGCTGCACAACTTCCACTACGCAACCCTTCAGATTCAATTAATCTTTTGCATAGTTTTATACTTGACCGTGATAACACTAAAACAAACGACTGCCTTGTTAAAAATATGGCAAAAAAAAGTGTTTTGAGAAATATTAAGCTAATCTAGAGTCGTTGCATAGTGACAAAAAAAGGTCCAAATTAACGATTTTTCGCTAATAATATTTCAGAAACTGCTCAGTTTAGGACTAAAATGTATTATATAAAATATGTGTAGAATTTTCAGGAGAATTCGAAAATAAAAAAATATTTCGTTTATAACAATTTTTTTCATACGATGCGTAGTTTTTTAATTATTTCGCGGCAAACTTTTAATTATGCCCCGAAGCCTTCTTTTTGAATTTTTCATTTTTTTCTAGTAAACATATCATATTTTTGAGAACAAGAGAGTATTCATGACTAGTACGCTCCATTAAGGATAAATTCAACAAGAGATACTAAAAATTCCACAATGTTTCTGTAAATATTTGCTATTACCGGACCTGGTTTTGCTTTTCTGCATCGTCGGCGGTTATACCACTAGTTTGTTTAGCCGTTGTTATG
The DNA here is from genome assembly GCA_028583605.1 of Dastarcus helophoroides. Lineage (NCBI taxonomy): Eukaryota > Metazoa > Arthropoda > Insecta > Coleoptera > Bothrideridae > Dastarcus > Dastarcus helophoroides. The sequence continues at coordinate 23,564,419 of CM053328.1, read as the reverse complement.
CGTTATGGACGCGCTTATAAAATTTTGTTATGTTTCTAAAAGATGCTTTGCAAAAGGTGATCTTTCTTTTCTTTTCTTATTTCTGAAGATTGAAAAATGTTTACTGTACCTAATGTGAAAATTATGTTATATTTGACCTATGTAGACAGCATTACACAGTATACCACTTTGAAAAAACCTGCGAAATGTTACATTTCTATTTTTTTTGTTGCCCAAATGATTAGCACAGTGGCGTGCTCGAAAAAGTAAACTTCACAGTTACACGATACTCAGGAGGTAGATTAAAAGGAAAAATAAAGTTTCGTTATTGGACGTTAACAACAAAATCAAAGTTAATCATTAATTTTTTTTAGTAGATGAACTGTTGCTCTTTTAAAGTATTTGTGTTACAAAGTAAACAAAAAGGAACTCCGTTATCTCCGCAACTATATTCGATCAAGGTTTATTACTAAAGATTACTAAACTAAATCAAATTTTATGATTTAGTTACATATTACACAGCTTAATTTTAGTGTCAATGGTAACAATACATATGGCAATTAGATGAAAAGATCGGGGCGATATTAAAGACATTGTTGTCATTTTTGACAGATATAGCGATACCAATGGCGCTAAAACAGCGGAAAGATATTGTTGATTATTGAAAAATGTCTCTACAAATTTAATTTTTGATGAAGTAATGCATTTGCAAAAATTGAACTACAAATCTTATCCGCTGAAATCAAGAAAGATTAAAAAACACAACAGAGGTTGTTCTAACGCTTAGTTCAATTTTTGAATATAACCAAGGACCAGTCCGTTCCACAAAAAAAAGTATCTGCAAACAACAATACCAAAATGAGATTCATTACTAATTAAGAAAGAAACTAGCTGAAAACAATATTTTCCTACGCCTAATAATTATTATTTAGTATAATTTTTCACAGATTTGTTTTTTAAACTCATACAGAGCGATCGAGAATGATTGACCGTGCCGCTTCGTACTGATTTTTTCTGCGCCACGCACCTATTTTAGAAACCAGTACTAAAATCACGAGCGCAGGTAGGTTAGGGTTATGGGGGTTCTGAAATGTGTATGAAAGTAAATAACACTTTGACGTTAAATAAAGTTACGTTATTATAATAATAGAAATGTACACTAAAAATTATCAATTACTTAAGTGTTATTGGAGAAAATTTACGGAGAACTATTTATTTCATTATTTTTATTTAGCTTTCAAACTTGATTGAGAATGTAATGAAATCTTGTTGTGGTTCTTATGTGATTAATTTTCAGTTGATGTGTCGGGTCAAATTTGTCCCATACCATTTTAAATTTCCTGAATCTTTGGGTACAATAAATAAATTTGTAGATTGACGAGTTTGAAGTAATTCCTCTTCAAGTTTTCACTGGATCACATTCGAATACCTTGATACAACGAAAGCAAGAAAATCTAACAGTGGACTCTTTCAATAGGTTTATCAATAACTAAAACTGCAAAATTAGTTTTTGTACTTATATAATATAGAGTTTAATTTTTTGGGAATCCATTGCAAGGTAAAACTAATATCACAGTAATTATCTAATACTTTTTCCACATGAAATATTTTATTCTTAATTATAAAATTACAAACTACAATTAAATAAATGCATGTATTTTCATAGTAAATGTTCAATATGATGCCCATTGTTGTTTAAACATGCATTAATTCTTCTTTTCATATTATTAAACACATTCTGTAAAACATTTGGTGTAATATTTCTAACTGCATTTGTAATTGCTTCTTGCAGTTCTTCGATTGTGTGTAGTCGTTGAGAAAAAACTGAATTTTAAAAAAATCCAAATAAATAAAAATCTAAGGGTGTAAGATCCGGTGAACGTGGTGGCCACCTATCTTGACTAATTATGCGATCATCATAATATTCCCTGATGAATTCCAAAGTCTCATTAGCAGTGTGAGCTGTTGCGCCATCTTGTTGAAAGTATCCGTGATGAATTTCATCATCGTGAACCTCTTCGAAAAATGGTAACAATATTTGCTGTCGATATACCTGACCAGATACATTTTCATGAAAAAAGTATGGCCCAACTATTCTCCTACGTAACATAGCTATCCAAACGCCAAGTTTAATAGGGTGTAAAGCTGTTTAACGTAAAATATGGGGGTTTTCTGTATTCCAAGAGCGATACTTCTGGGAGTTTACATAACCACTTAAATGGAACCATGCTTCGTCAGAAAAAAATGTTAAATCTAGAATTCCGTCATCATTCAGATTTTCGTTAAACCAATTGCAGTATTCTATACGTTTTCCAAAATCTAAAGGTAGTAATTCTTGCACGACAGTAACTTTATATGGATGAAAATGCAACTTTCTTACTGCTTTATGGCAGGATCCATATGATAGTCCTATAAATGATTCAGAGTTATTATAAAAGTTTAACAATGAATCTTTGTCATTGCCTGTCTGAGAAGATAACTGACGTAATGGTTTGGTTGGACTTGTTCGTAAACGGTCTTCAATATCTTCCAAAGTTTCCTCTGTAAGAACAGATCTTCTACCTGAAGATTTTCCCTTACAAACACTTCCAGTATTACGGAAGCGGTCAACTAATCTCCTTACATGTCTAGAAAAAATTTCATAATCAGTTTCATAACCTGGAAATTTCTCAGCAAACTGCAAATGACACGAGTTCATTGAATAACTCCAACTATTTTCGTTGTTTTGTCCACTACGAAAATAAGCTTCCAGAAGAAACTTATCATGTTCTAATGAAAATGCCATTTCCTTTGCCTAAAATTAAAACAAACAAATTAGATTAAACGATAAAATACTTAATAAATTAATTACCCACCCAGATATTCCACCTTCTCCGACTGTAGTATTGGAAAATACTGTTTTAAAAACACGAAATGAAGCTTATAAATCCACAAAATAGTACCCAAACGCAAAAATTTAGTAAGCCAATGAACAAAACTGTCATTTGCTGTCAAATAAGAAAATAGCACATTTGACCGCGGAAAAGAAGATAATTTTAGACAACGGAAATTAGTTTTGATAGCAATGGGGACAGGCTGCGTTCAGAATCCGGTCAATCATTTTCGATCGCCCTGTATATTGGTGTTATGTAAAAAGTTTGTTTCATTTATTTTGCTTTTTGGAGAATTGGTCATCTTTAAATTAATTTACATTTTTTTCTACAAATTCTGCATGAACAATCTCAAAAACTATAACAATGATGATTTTCTTAACAGAAACATTTAAAAATTCCTCCTTTATCTCATGGAGTGGTGCGGAACTGAGTTTGCAACAACTGCACCGAAAGTAGACTGCTGGGGGCACTGCAGCATGAATCATTAAGGCTCAATAAACAAAAAAATATTTTCTAGGTTTCTTTAGGGCTAAAACTTTATTATCCTGTATTTTGCTAGGAAACATGACTTTTTACGACAAAAAAACAGAAAACCCAAAAAAGCCATTTCGGAGCAAACTTATAAGTTTGGGGTGAAATAATTAAAAAACCATACACCCTGCGATAAAAGTGTTTATTAATAAATTTGTTGTTCTTTTAAAACGGCTTTTAAAATTTTATTGTAGCTTGAAAAATTGCAATGTTATTTGGGTAAAACCGTCATGGACTCACTTGCCAATATGGCGACGAACTTCACCATCAAATCTTGCTCACAACTTTACAAAATACATTCCAATAATCCCCCAGCCATCAAAATATGGTATCCTTAGTAGCAGTAGATAACTGGGGAAATATAAAAAAATGGGAAAATGCGACATGTGACTGGAGTATTGCGCTTATTAATTTTTTTCGCGCAGGAATCCGCTATTTGATTAATACGAATCTCGGTTTGGACTTTAAAACATGTAATGTAGTAAATTTTAAATAATCTTTGAGATGAACGATTGGAAAACTATTAAGTTTAAGAGTTTGTTGCTTATTTTGAGTGTAAAGCTGTAGTACGCTTCGTAAAATTTAAGGGAGTAATTCAAACGATCTTTATATTGCAATTCTGATTGAATTCACAACTCGCACTCAGAAGTACTACTCCAATTGAGATTGATCAAACGTCTTCACGCAACTTCACAATATACAGAAACTGATATTACAATAGGAGGACATCGATTCCACATCGACAGAATGCTGTGGTCGTTAAAAGTAATAATAGCATTTCTGCAACTGATCTGCATAAGTCTAAGTACATCTGCTAAATGCACCTCCTTTGGTAAGATAATTTTATTCAGAATATACAGAGTTAAAGGAACAGAATTTCTTCTTTAATGTAATTAAAATCCTTCTGCTAAACTTAATCCATCCTCTAATGGAATTATTTTCTTAGGGAAAGAAAATCGTGTTAAGTATCAGAGCAATTTTATGATTTCAGTTTTAGTACCCGTAAAAATTTAACTAAGCTTAATCTTCTGATTTAATTAAGACAGACAGAGTTGGTCCCTTGTTTTACAAGCTTTTGTTGAATTAAACTCCATATTAGTCATCCAATACCTTCTCTGCTTTCTTAAAAACCTTCAGTTTCATATAAACACTATATTGTTAAAACTGTGGGACATAATATCAAGCCGAAAGCAACTTTTAACCTACAACCCCAATTATGATAAAAAACGTTCCTCGGGTCCTCGATAAATTAATCTACTAAAGCCGAGAGGTACATTTTTCAACAAAAATCACTTTTTCCCCTCATCCTATCTTGTTAATATGCTTTAGAATTCATCGCCAAGTACGAAAGGCAACAAAGAAAATTCCGCAACAAAAACCTCAACAAAACACGTTTTACGAATCGTGCTATCGCTCCTGCAAACCCTTGTAATGAAATAATTTCACCCCCCAACGAAAGCTCCGTTAGCTGAGAGAGAAAGACTTTAGGCTTTTATTTGAGATTTAGCGTCACTCGAGTTGAGTTTTGTTCGTATTGACACAGAGTTAGTTTCACTAATTATGGCGGTTACTTAAATTTGTTTTGCCCACGAGAAAAAAAAGATAAAATGTTTTGCTCGTTATGATCTGAGATCTCCCTGTGGGATTAATGCACGAATTATTTCGTATTATTTAAATCAATTAAATCTACTACTAATAATTAATATGTTGGCATTCATTTTTGTGTTTCCTTAGTAACATTTTTAAAAAGAATCAGATAGTATTTATTTAGTTTTCCATTTGTATACTGTATTGCTATTACAGGGCGATTCACCTAAGAATACAATTTTTTGGAAATGCAACCCAACATACTTACAATATTCATTGATATCTAGAAAGTAGTAAATTTAAACTTTGGACATTTCTTATTTATCAGAAATCTCACAAAATTAGGTTAATTGACAATTATTGTTAAACATGTATAAAATTATGTTACAAAATGTTCAATTTGTTTTCCTTCATTTTGCAATAGAATCTTAGGGCGGCGAAATCCGGCTAAAATTTCGGGTGTTACTTCTACGCATGCGATTCTATCGGACATGATTTTAGGTCTATCTAACGTACAGAATTAGTTTTCTTAATAGATACCTCCATTTTTATTTTTGATTAATTTAAATATTTAAAAATGGCTCTTTCACAGTTTTTCATGTAGATCGTACTTCTGCTAACGGACTGACAGTATCATTGTAAATATACAAAGTGCACAAAAAAGTTAGATTTTTTTAAATGGAATATTTTGTATATTTGTGCAGATTCGAGTTCCTTAGTCATTCTGATTGCAAATAGACAGAGTGATTCAAAATTCGATGCACAAATTTTAATAGCGTATTTTTGGAGTCAAAATAATAGTTTTTCTTCCTATAAACATGTGTCCTAAAATGATTTTCTTATTAGCTTTTTGTAGCTCTTTGAATCTCCTGCTTAATTTTACTAAAGTAAAAACCTCTTTAGGCGCGTTAAGTCACTAAAGATAGGGGACAAACGAATGGTTTAGTGTTACCAAAAAACGCCACTTTGTACTACTTGCGCCAAATAATCTAATCGAAAATATGGAAGATTTTAACAAAATTGCAATTTTTTGCGAATTACTGCATAATTTCGGTAATCCGACACCCCGCTAATCCGAATCTTGCTAATCCGAACATCGCTAATTCGAACCTCGCTAATCAAAAACTCGCTTATCCGAACATTGCTTATCTGAACCTCCCTCATACGACCTCGCTCATCCAAACCTCGCTTATCCGAACCTCGCTTATCCGAACCTTTCTTATCCGAACCTCACTTATCCAATTCTCGCAAATCCGAAAAATTGGTACTTTGAAAACATATTAATATATGAGACTCTTCCACAATTGTGGAATAATCAAACCCTAAATTATATGAATAGAACCAGAATAATTTAGTTCTTGATAAACTATTACCTCTTTATCGTAAATTAAAACAGGGAGCTACGCGTGCAGATGTTAGGAAAAAAATTAATACTCTTAGATCAAACTATAGAAAAGAATTTAAGAAAATCATCTCTTCAAAAAGGTCTGGATGTGGTACAGAGGAAAAGTATCAACCAGCGTCATAGGTATTTTATCATTTTATGCCTTAGCATTTATGCATAGGTTTGAGCAACCAATAAATACAACTTTTCAACTTGACGAGATAAATATATATTTGGGAAATTAAATTATAAGAAGTTTTATTATAAGAACGTACTGTAAAGTGATATTTATAATTTCGGTTGGAAAGTTAAATTGTTGAATTTAATTTTATGTTTTTTTTAGTGTTAATAGCGATGAAGTACACGGTGCAGAAAATGTTGGAGAAAATTTAGTGGAAAAAACCAGTGGGTGCGCTTCTGTATCGTCAATTGTTCATTTGAAACCCCTATAAAAAAACAAAAATAACAAACAATAGTGCTAAACAAAACGAAGTTTTGACATTAGTCTGTAAGTATCTGGAAAAATCGAGTCAAAACACATATAATTCCCCTAATATAGTTAAAGTTTGGGGAGAAAAACTAATACAATTGGAACCACGCCAAAGAGTCTTTGCCCAAAAAGCCATTAATGATGTTCTATTTGAAGCTACGTTAGGCAATCTTCATAAAAATTCTATAAGAATCAATGAAGATAATGATCAACGTTGAAGTTATGAAACTGAATTTTTTAGAACCATGATGTTCTTAATCTCAGTCGTTTAACTCTACACCTCGAAATATGACGTCTTCCCCTTCAATCATAGAAGATGCTCAACATACAGAAGCTTACAATAATAACTCTATAGTAACTTTATTTCAAAGATGTGCAGGTTAATTTTTTATTATGTATATAATTATTAAAAGTATCTAATCAACTTTGTCAATATTTTTTTCAAAATAAAACATAAATATTAAGTATTAGTTAATTTTATAACTAAGGAAAAATCTGAAAAGTAGGAAGAAAATAAAAGCATATTTTTTTATTCATTATTGATATTTATCTAATATTAATTTAATACTTGTACATTCAAATTATTCCAATTTGCCTTCCTTAGTGAAATAACTAAATCTTTTCAGAATTACCTTTGCATTTACAGTACTGTTTCCACTTATGAACATTGTATGTTGAGTAGATTGCTTTCGTAAGTGTTTACTTCAGGGAACTGGAAATATTGTTTGCTTTCTTTAGCCAGAAAATTATGCAAATATTAATATGCAATAATGATCTTAGTGGCATTTTGTGGCCGAAAGTTTATTGGTTTTTGAAAATCCCCAAATCTGGAGGCCATTATTCCAAACTAGAGGATTTGACCCCGGGATCCCGACCGCTTTTTAGTCTCGAAATTTCCGGGATTAAATTTTTCTGATCCTGGGATTTTCGGGATTAACATCACTTAAAAAATAGTAAAATAGACTTCACCTAACGAAATACTCAGTGTCAGTACTCTCAACAAAATTACTTCTCTATTATTTTAATATAATATAGAAGAAATTTTATTTCAAACAAGCTGCGGTAATTCAGCGGGATTGCTATGCTAATTTGAAATAAAATTCTTGTATTTTGAACCAAAAGGTTTGGTGATGAGACACTGGACGCGTTGTTATTTCTCAGATTATAGTTTCCCAATTTAAATTAGGATATTTTTATCAGATTAGTTTTCTCCATATTTAAGAGAAAATAGGGCTTGTTTAATATATTTTGCTTTACTAACTACATCCTAGCGTGTTATGTTACATGAAACTCATCTATTTAGTCAATTTAATGAAAGATTTTTGTTAAGTTTCACACTATTTGCATAGTTTGTTTCATAAAATATTTTTCAATTCATGTATATTTAAAGAGCTCCCACTGATTCTGAAAAAAGTAGCTAACTATAACTTTAACATAAAGTTATTTTAAGTCCCTTAATCTGGCTCTTTATCTCTGATTAGTTAGAGTGATTAGATTAGCTGCATGTACATCATAAAATATCTTGATTTTTGTCTTCATTTTGATTTTGATTGTTGTAAATTTTCATCTTTTATTTGTAACCGTCAATACCAAAATAATCTCGGGATCCCGGGATTGACTAAATATAATACCGAAATCCAGGTATTAGAAATAAAGGCCCGGATTTTTTGTGAGTAAGATTTTAATAAATGTCGACCTAAAGCAAAGCCCTCATTCACCACAAAGGCGTAGGGAAATTTTTCTAATGTGTTTGGTAATGAACGATCTTTTGGTAAATTTAGAGAATTTTGTTGCAAATGATTTCTAAATTTTGAATAAAACATAACTCCCTCATGGAATACTCGTCCATTGATACCAACGTCTACCATAATAAACTCTCGTTTAGCGTTTGCAAGTGCTAACAAACCTATACTGTAAAATCCTTTGTTGTAATAATAAAGAGAACCAGAATTCGCAAGTTTGGTAATGAACATCTATCAAACCCAAACAATTTCAAAACTGGCATCGATATCCAATTGTGTTTAATTGACACTGACGGTTACCATGTGATAAAGTGATGTATCTATGCGGTAAAATGCCATTTTACTAAACGATTTTGAGTTTAGCAAAGCAGTACATTATCTGTCAAAATACGAAATAATAGTTTGTAGAACAAGAGCGAATATGATGTTCATATCGCACGAAAACGAAGTTTGAGCATGGCGGAGTGCCTCAATTGTTCGAGTGCGATATGGACAATCCACTCGAGTTGTTCCACGAATTTTCCCTACGACGTCGTGCTCAAACTTGGTTTCTCGTGCGAAATGGACATCATATCCGCTTTTGTTGTACAAACTACTATTATATGACATTTACATTTCGTAATATATTTTGTATCAAGTGTCCATGTGACAATGAAACCTCATAAATTTATCGTAACAAAATTCATATTTAGTATTTGATTTCTAAGGTAATAATATCTTAAATATTTCACTTGCAGCTTTAGAAATGTCAGCTGGGGTGTATTTTATTAATTTTGCACTAAGAGCATTTATTTTAAATATTTTCTTCGGAAATACGTCAGTTTGACAGATTCTACGGTATAATTTTAAGTCTAAAAATGACATTCGTCCTTATCGTATATCGTAATTGGTACGATTTACGTTATATTCGTTTACTAGACTGATAAAGCCTAGTTATGCTGCTCGCAAGTTGTAAAAAAACAGTAAATATACAGATGGGAGTAGAAAAAATAAATTTGACGTGTCAGCTTTAACATGCTTATTATAATTTCGTCATCATTTGCACAAAGAGCGAAAAACAATTTCTATGAAATAAACAGAAAAAAAACTTTTTGTTAAATTAATGTTTCTTGAAGACAAACGCGAATTAAGTTTTACTCTTTTGCACTACAGTTAAAGGAAACTTGACCTACAATATGCATAAAAGTTTTAAGAACCTGAGATTCCTAAGTCTGATTTTTCTTTAATTAACTATAGTATTCTTCAATAAAATTTAAAATATTTGACTAATACTTTTTAAAATCAATAAGGTTCAAAGTTCTATTTCGAGAAATTCCAAATCGATATAAACAAGATTATAGACATGTACTGCACAGACTGGCTGGCGTTTTCAATAAAGAATTTTGGAGTTAATCGTAATTTAAATACGTAAAAAATGGTGCCATCCCCTAGTAAAAGCTCTGGATGAGTTTGGTTTTAGTAGAAATAATCATGGACACAGAGGAAAAGAATTTTCGGACGAGAAGATCACTCGAAAAGAATGGATTTAGAAGATTGGATTTGGTGACATTTTTATTTGTCGTCAGAAGTTTCTGTTAGGTTCATAAGCTTTTCGTGGACTTAATAAGAAAGTTTTTTCCACAATGAACTTGATGGAATTGATAAACTGTTTTTTTATTTTCAAATTTTAGTCATCAACAATGTGAAAAGGGGAGGAGTCCGTGGGGTTTCTGAAGTGGAAAGTGGTTCCCAACTACTGAAAAGTTAAGTAACCCTGGCTTAGAATGTAGACTTAAATCAAGTTTGACTTTCTTGTTGGTCATATTTTTTCCTCTGAAAGTTGTTTTGGGCTCAAAATTTTGTGATTACCTCTAGTTTATTTTTTATCAAATTTTTATAAATTTCTGCTACTCTTTTTATATTTTCTTTCAATTAATTGTGAAATTTACCCGTACTTAGGTATTTACGATTATTATCGATATTTCGACTATATAACCTTGAAATTATGATCACGATACATGCGAACATGGAAAAAAAGTTGAAATGTTAATAAAAAGGCCCTAATTGGTCACGTCAGTCTCCATAATATTTTGTGACTATAGCTTAAATTTTATTTTTTTTTGCCAAATAATAACAAAGATACAAGGAGTTAAAATAATCCTTTTTTATGTCATTTTTTCCGAAAAATTAAAATATCGTCAAAACTATCAAACATAGCAATAAATATGTATTCATAGACTCACCTTATTTTTTTACGAAAAATCCAAATAAAACATAACATTTGAGGGTTGCTATTTAAAATAAGCAAGTTGGTGTCTACTTTCGCTATAACCGGAAGTGAAATGAAGTTGGAAGTATTTTTAAAATAAAGTTTAGCCCCGATTATCCCGATCCGCGAAATTAGTTTGTCTTTATAATAACCGATACTCCGTATAAGTGTAACCTCCCAATTAAAAAAAATCATCAGGTATCTAGAATAAATAAAAATATGATTCTATTCAAAACCATCGCAAAACTGATTCATTCAGATGATACAATCTACATGTGTTAAATACAGATGTAACTACATTCGTATATTATTGAGAAGCATCATGAATATTTCAATAATATTTGCATTAAGCTCTCGATGCAAACAGGTTTAGTTTCCAGCAAACATTTGTCGATAACGATTCCAGCTTGTAAACCAACCTATTAATTACAAATTCAATTCAAGGGAATTTCACGAAAATCCCTCTTTTCTCTCACAATAGGAATAAGGCGAATTAAGGAGTTTTCAGCGATTAATTAGAAAACTTTTCAGAGCAATCAGTCACCTTTCCCGGAATTTGTGTCCTGGCACCTTCGCCAGAATATCAATTATCGGAATTGGGAAAGTTACGAATAAACACTGACAAATTTGAATTTTCATCGTTGCGTTCGCCATTCGCAGCTTTTATTGCGCATCTTTTTCATAAATCAGCACAGACCAGTCACTATTTAATCGAAATTCGTAAATTCTTTGTTTACGCCAAGTGTCCATCATAAATCCTAAACTGAATCAAATCGCTAAAACAATAATTGAAATTTCTCGCCTCTGGCAATATGAAATTCTTTTGGTAAACAACGACCATTTCAGGCCGAGGGCGTTTAAAATAATCTGCAATATCGCAGGGAACAGCTTTGAGGACAAGGACGAAAACAATGGTGGCTGAAAGAATAAAAAGGCGGTGCAGATCTTGCGGTTTGCAAAGCCCCTGTCTTGAATGTTCCTGTCCCTGGAAAAATTTAGTGTGAATGTAAGAAAGGATTGCCAAGTTGGCGTTCAAATAAAAATAAGAACGTTTTAGCTGTTACAAGAAGTTTCTCGGATCAAGTGATTACTTTCGTGTAAATGAAGGCCCCCAAATCATTAAATTAATAAATATTAATTAATCAATTACAATAAAGTTTCCAAGCTAAATATTCGTGGAAGTCTTTATTATTAAGTAAAATTAAGGAGCTTGCATTTTTGGAAAAAAAACTTGAACGCAAAGTAAATAATGTAAAAAAGTGTAGTTGTATAGTTTATATTATTAATATTTGCAATCGTAACGTGTATTAATTTATTAAATGGCACAATTTCTAGAATGTTACTATGGCTATGTAAGAACAGAATATTAGGTGAGAGATCGACAGTGACGCGCAAGCCTTAGAATGGAACGATTTATACGTAGGTGTTCATTCCAGACTTCCCTCGCAGTCAAATATTCGGGATAGTCTTCTAAATAAATAGGCACGAGTTACCCCAACACAGTGAGTTAGAATTTAAATGATAGTGTAAAAAAGCAGAACAGCGTTAAATAAAAAAAAACGTTTTAATTCTGCAACAGTAATATTATGAATAAACTTTTTTATTACGTGTAAATAATTTTTAAGCAACAAAAAAACAAATAATAGTATTTAGAAAAAAAATCTTGAAATCAAAAGAGTGATTAACTAATGTTGTATGTTGTTGGAAAAAATAATTTTGTAACGTCGTGATGATAGTGTCGTGCAGAATTTTTTCGCATTTCCAACCTTATTATGAATGCAAGTTAAGGTGAATGAAATGCCTTTTGGAAAATTTAGTTTCCTTTCATATTTTACGAAATAAACGCAGTGCAGATGATAAAATAATCACCCTGTGCATTTCTAAGATGATGTTAATCATTTGTTTTAATTATTACTCTAATAAAATCATCCACAGAAGGGTGTGTAAAATCAAGCTAAGTAAAGATTTAAAACGAAATCTACAAGGAATTTTCCAATTATAAACATTCAAACGATAGCCCATTGAAACGGAAGTCCAGCAACCCTCTCGGAAATTAACTTTAGCATCTAATTAAAACGTCTACTTTACTGCCGCTTAAGGTCCGAAAAATTCCGCGGTTGCCTTCTAGAAACAATTTAAGGAAAAGTTCTAGTGGGACATTTATCGAATATAACTGGAAGCAATAAATTTCTTGGTACTTAATTGAAGAATGTTGTTTCAGATTTTGGAGGAGCTCGTTGAAAAGTTTTAATTAAGTGGTAATGAAAAAAGTTTTTGAGTGTTACATTGATGGGGTTTTAATATTACACTTAATTAATATCTTCTACATTTTCAAGTGATAAATGAAAGAAGTCTGGAGTTTCGTGAAATATTCAGGGTGTTAAAAGAAGTGTAAAATATTTAGAGAGGTAATATGTAGTACGTAGTATGTACCAAAATAAACAAAAAAGTCTCAGTTAATATGGGTCCACAAATTAACGATTTCGGAGATATGGAGGTTTATTGTTTTTTTTGCAACATTTATTTGCAATTACGCTCAAATGTGTTTAAGACCAACGCCACAGGTAATGTTCGTAAACATTTCTAATAGGAAAATATTAACACTCCTCGAGATATTTCACATCACTAAATATTTTTATTTACCACTGTTATTTATTTGAAAGATAAAAAAAATATGTAGTAAATGAATATTTTAACACATTGTATAGAAAAAAGGGCACGTTTAAGAGACATTGTTTATACAATGCGTTTCAATGGAAACAATCCAGAGTAAATAACTTTTTAGATCGTCATTTTTAGGCAAAGCGTAAAACATATCAATAAATATATTTTATACGATTATTTTATACGATCATGGTGCACCCCCTATGTTTTCTTTATTTATAAAGATCAACATTTTAAATTTAATACACTTAATGTTCTTATAAAATGATACCAACTCTTGATTTTTAAATAGAACATCCTGTATATTATTACAATTTTGAAATCTGCACAATTTTCTAAATAGAATACATCTAAAATAAGTGATTTGTAAAGAATCTAAATTTTGTTTTCGATCCATTTTCATTTTTTAACCTAGAAGACCATGACTCATTCTAATTCATTCTAATGGACCACATTAATGCTACAAAAATCAAATCACGTAAAAAGTATTTCATTTTTTTATCACGTGATAAGGTTAACAAAAATGGTTTTTATATCATAACTTCATTTTCTGAAATGGTACTTTGATACCACGAAAAAGTATAATTAATGGCGAATCTAACCATATTTTCGTTTTTGCTGTGAAATCAATAGAAGTGAAGTTACATCCAAAAGAATTCAAATTATTTGATTTCAATTTATTAGAAGAAGAATTCAATAAGAACATACGATTGCTGTAGAAAACAAATTAAAAAAATTGGCGCTTCCTAAGATTCCCTAATTTAATTTTTTGCATCGTTAATGTTGTCGGTTAGAATTAATTGGGGTGAATCGTAACCTTCTAGGTGGAAAAATAAACTAAAACCAATTAAATTTCCGATCCTTCAAATACGACTCATTTTATGCATGTTCTATTAAGAAAATTGTGTAGATTTCAAAAATGCAATGCCATATAGGATGTTTTTTTTTTAAATCAAAATTTAGTATCAGTTTCACCGAAAGTGACAGCAGTACGAATGTCAGTTTTATGTCAAAATTTGACATTTTAAAAGTACATCAAGTGTAGCAAGCTTGAAAATTTGATCTGGTACACCCGATATACAGGGGGACATATTTCGTCATATTTACACTGACAGTGAGTGTAATTGTCATCCCTACACTCCCAGACCTTCTCCTATTTTTTCAAATGGGACATTCTATATTTTCTTACATTTTGGACTCTTCTTCATATTTCAAAATCTGTTTTAGAATGTTGTCAACAAACAATGAAAAATTTAAATATTACCAAACTGGGTCGTAGAAATGTTAAATAATTTAAAATTTTTTTTTTTTTATATAATTACATTTTTTTATTTTTAAATTTTTCTTCCTCATTGTTCCCTTTCCATGTTATGCACTGCTAAAGAGCTCAAATGAGAGCGAAACATCGATGTCCAGTGGTACAATTTTTTTTATTACTTTTTATATTGTTATAATTAATCAAAAAAACAAAATTTGTTTCATATCCAATTTTGGTCTTCTATTTTTTATTTTTTCTATTCTATAGTATGTAAAATAAACTTAACTATTTTTGTTAATTGTTATGAGGTGACGTTTTAAATAGATTTAGATATCACGTAGTCATATTTCAAAAACTGTTTTAGAAAGTTGTCAACAAACAATAAAAAAATTTAAATATTTCCAAACTGGGTCGTTGAAATTTTAAATACAATGAAGAATAATCCTTTACAAAGTTTAGCAACATGAAGACAAAAGCAAATAAAAGTGTTATGGTAAACAGAATCATCAACTTGCTTATCTCATTGGAAAATAGAGAAAGGTATTGATTACAAGTTTTAAGGCTCAAAGAATTTGGAAAAAATATAAATACCAATAATTTTTAAGACACAACTGAAAATATAGAAAAATTTTAAATTAACACTTTTAGAATAATTATGAACTTTGCATTTGTTTCTAATAAATTGGACATAGCCTACTGCTATAAGTAAAGTATAAATTACAAAAATATTGGATTTTGAACCTGTTTTTTTAAAATAAACGTCAACAACTATATATATTTAGAAAGCGCAATTTATGCTTAACCAATATAAAAAATAATTTATTGGGTGTTCCATTTAAGAAAATATAATTTTAGTTATAATCTCAAAAATTTGACTTCCTAGAAATAAACTCACTACGCCACTGAACTTAACGTATATAACGTATATAAGATGGCATAATGGAGATACGAGGCATGGCCAAAAAATAAAGATTTTCAGAATCAGCCTGTAGCTTAAAAACTAAAGCAGTCATGACAAATTTAAGACTGGAATCTTTTATTTTATCAAAAAGTAGGGCAGTCAAATAAAAATTCCAACACTCTATATTTATTAATAAGTTCAATACTTCCGAAATGTACCGGAAAAAACTCGAAGTTAAAGAAATCACAATTGTGTAACAGTCACAATATGAAATAAAAAGCAAAATTAACAAAAATGTTTTTTAACTGCCAGTTAGTAAATAACAAAATGGTAAACGCCTCTTTTGCTGAAGATTTCATGTTAAAACACAGCTTTTATTAAAATAACTTAAAATTGGTACTCAAAACGTGTGCTATTTATTTGTAATTCAAAAAACCTCTAAATTGCGACTTTTTTTTGAAAATTTTCGGTTTAAGCATGAAAAATACTTCCTTTTAAAAATGCTAGTTTTAAAATCCTAACTAGGCTAATAAGTCTCGAATTCCTTTTATAAGTTTTTAAAATCCGAAATTTGAAAATCTCCAAAATTTTAGGAAAGGCTGATTTTCCAAAAAGTCGAGTTTACAGAAATCCAAAGTTTTAATTTAAAGGCAACATTGTAAAAAGTTGTCAAGTTTTTCAAAAAAAAGACGAAATTTTTAAAATAAAAGTCCGGAGTTTAAAAAAACGAAGTTTTAACAGATCGAAGCTTTCAAAAAAATTAGAAATTCTGAAGAGGCATAACATTACAAAAGAATTGCGATTTTAAAAATTTTCAACTTTGCAAAAAGTAAAAAGTTTCACAAAAACTTGAATTCTTCAAATACAAATTTTTATATAAAAGTCCAAACTCTGAGTGAAAACTTTAAGAAATAGTCGAAATTTTGAACAAAGGTAGAAATTTTCAAAAAAAGTGACTATTTTAAGAAAAAGTGAAATTTCAGAAAAAGAAAATTCCAAAAAAGCAAACTAACAAAAATGGCAAGATTTTGAAAATAAATCGAAATTTTGAGAAAAGAAAAAAATTTTGTGTCAAAGTCTTCAAAAATACGAAACTTTCAGAAAAAATGAAAATTCTCCATAAAGACAAAATTAAAAGAAATACAATACATTTTTAACTCCAAATAATACGCAAAGGTCAAATATTTGTCAGAAAATGTCGTAATTGTAAAAAAAAATGTCGTAATTTGACAAATAAGGTACTATTTAAAAAAAAAACGAAATTATGAAAAGCTAAACTTTTCAAAATAATTTAGAAGTTCGAAAAAGTAGCAATTTTTATAAAAAATTGGAAAATTTAAAACTTCAAACTTTCAACATAAGTCGACAGAAGTCCAGACAGTCAAAATTTTAGAAAAAGGTTAAAATTTTGAAAAAATCGCAAATAAAAAAAACAAAGGAGCTTAAGTCAATGTTTTCAACAGTTGAAATGTTCAAAAAATTTCAAATTTTCAAAAAAATCAAATTTTTTTAGAAAAAAGTCGAATTTTAAACAGCTACATTTCCAAAAAAGTTGAAATTTCCAGTTAAAACTAAAAAAAAGCAAAATCAATCGAAATTCCAAAAAAAAATTAAAATTTCCCAAAAAAGAAAATTTCTAATAAAGACACAAAGGCGCAAAGTTGAAAAAAGTGGAAATTTTCAGAAGCTAACATTTTGAAATAATTCGATTTTCGAATTTATGTTAAAATTTCAAGAAAGGAAAGTGTTCTAAAATTTTTAAAATGAAAATTTTGAAAAATTTTTAACTACTACAAAATTTGTAAAAGAAGTCAATATTTTTTTTCAAAAAATATAAATTTTCAATAAAATTGAATTTTTTTAAAAACAGTCGAAATTTTCAGTAGAAACCAGTATCTAAATTTAAACAAAAAGACGAAATACTCGAAGGGGATCGAAATTTTCAAAATAATTTGAAGAACACTCAAAATTTTGAAAATAAATGAAAAATTTTCAAAAATGTCGAGATTTTCAAAGTCAGAATAATTTTAAAATTTTGAATGTTGAGGTTTTCAAAAAATTTGATTTTCTATTATTTTTTTAGTCGTGAGAATGAAAATTATAAAGTTAATCTTTGTTTTTTTTGTCGTTCGGGCGAATATAGTACTATATGATACGCGAGCACAATTTAAAAATAGAAAGGCTCAGTGGACCTATTCGAAGTTGTTGATTTTAACTTAAAATGTCTACGGATTCTGAATTTGAGGTGGGTTGCCCTTATGCCCTTTCCGGGACCACTGTGCTATCCCCATGATTGAGGCGTCCTTGGTCATTCATTCAGCCACCCAGTGTTGTTGAGAAACTAAAAAACGTCCCTTGGATGCGCCTCTCTTAAACTGACCACACTAGGCTAGAGGTCTCCCAGTGTGGATCCTCTGGTTAATGCTAGTGCCGGGCAGTGATACATCACGTGCTCGACACTCTCATCTTCTTCTAAACACCCCCTACAACTCGGGTCGTTTTTAGTTACCATTTTGTGAAGGTTTTTGTTTGATGGACAGTGACCTGTCCAAATCCCTGCAAGTTATCTGAGATTATTTCTTGAAAGTTGTAAGCATAGTTCTGCCCTTTCTCTACACGTTATTCTAATGTATGCGTGAGTCTGTGAGCACGTTGTTATTGACGCCCATTGGGCTTTGTGTTTTCTTCGTTAAGTAGGGATCTTACGGTTGATCTAGCCAGGATTGGTTGTGGTCCAACGAATTGTCCTTCCGTACCCCTCTCGCCAGTTTGCCAGAAGATCTTGTCGGCTTTATTTAATTTATTTTCAATGTGTGCAGCCCAGTTTATTGTCAATATCATTACCAAAGTATTTCACTCTATTTGACAAACCAAGTTGCGTTCCTATGAGTTTAGGAAATGTTAGTCGTGCTGATTTTCTCTTATTCGTAAAAAGAACCATTTCTGTCTTTGCGGGGTTTGCTGCTAGGGAATATTCTTTACACCATTTCTTGACTATATTTAGGGTGTCTTGCATTAACTCGAAAAGTACTCCTTTGTGCTTACATTTAAGTAGAATGGTTATATCATCTGCGTAACCAATCGTTTAAAAACCCCGGTCATTAAGTTTTTCAATAAGGTCAACCGCTAGGATTAACCATGTAAGGGAGGATAATACACCCCTTGCGGGCTTTTCTTACTTAGGATTCCTCTGACCGTATAGTCTCCCACTGTAACTTGTATTGCTCGCCACTCAAGTATGCGCGTTATGAGTTCCCGCAAGGCGGGTTCAATTGCTCAGTTGCTCAATTCAATTGCTCGCCACTGTAACTTGTATTGCTCGCCACTCAAGTATGCGCGGTATGAGTTCCTGCAAGGCGGGTTCAATTTGGCAAGTCGCAATGCTCAAGTGGCAGAGAAATGCTATCGATTTTATCAAAAGCTGCTTCTATGTGCAGGATATGTTCTTCTACTTCTAGCAACCTCTCGACTACTGAATGTAGATCTGCCGGAAGTGAAAGCATATTGATTTGAATGTATGGGGTGGTATATATCGATACTAGCCCTTATATGTATATCTATCGCACAACCTCTCTAACGTCTTCAGTAAGAAGGACGTCATACTGACTGGGCGACATGACTTAGCCTCAATATGTCTAATTTCAGGTTTCAAATTTAAAGGAGCGGTTTGAGGAGAAAATTTGAAATGGGAATATCGCGAAAAAAAAGATCTGAATCTGCAAATAAAAAATTTCTTTTTTATTCGAAACTTTGACTTATTTCTTTAAAATTTCAAATTCAAACATTTTTTTTGTGCTTGTCTCTCTTTTTGTTGGCTTGCTGGCTCTTCACGGCTCAACTACTGAACCGATTTCGACGAAAATTAACCTAAGAGGTTTCTTGAAAGCCGAGGTGAGAAATAGGCTTCTTTATCAACACCATTTCAGATACTACCGTGCTTATATTTTATCGAGAAAGCATAGTTAAATTGTCAATGCCATATGACTTCATTTAATTTCGTCATTGGTATTTGATACTGTACTAAAGACAATTATTTATTTAATTCCGCGATCGAAGTCGCAAGTAACAGCTAGTCTATCAATAAATCATTTCTGTCACCGTTACCATATTACTTTTTAGCTCCAGAGCATGTATTAACATTATGTATAGGGTTAAATCTAGCAGTTGCCTTTTATATGAAATAAATAAAACATTCATATGAAAATTCGGGGTGAGTATGCGAAGTATTTAAAGTAAAAACTCCAATAATACATTCACTCGCGTTCAACAAAGAAAGGTAATAAAAACATTTTATTCCCATTGGTCTATATGAATACGGCAACAATAGGAGCTACCCTTTTCTATGAATCACTTTTCCATTATATTTCCAGAAGAATGCATCCTTAAAGGCATCTTCATTACAACAAAACTACAATCTGAAATTGCATCGAAATTAGGTATTTGAAGGAAGTTTCCATGGGCGATAACGTCATTGTGCCTGCGTTTCCAGTCTTTTTTAATTGATACATCAAAGAGAGAATAATTGATTCAGCTGAAATAAAATGATAACATCCATAATTGGCTTATAATACAACTACCTCTAATTGTGCCGGAATAGAAAATCCAATCCCAGCGGGGCACGCTGCCTAGTCGGGGAAGCTCCAGGGATAAGAATTTAAATGAAGGGTGCACATTTTATGTAGAATAACTTATGACATATTGAATACAATTATTTCCCATATATGAAGTGGCTTTCAAATTAAAATGGCTCATTACTATAATTAATAAAATCAAAATCACGTTTTCATTTTAATTGTCCACGCTATTCCATTTGCTTTTCAAAATCTATCATAGTTGCTGCTTGGGTTTCGTAAAGACAAAATCAAATCCACATAAAATCGCTTTACGTATGAGTTCTTCAGAATCGATTATTTTAACAACTACTGCAGCTATCAATCTTGAAATTTGGCACAATTACAGAATCTGTTAACTCTCTTAACTGCTCTCTAGATGAGTCAAGTTTGACCTTATATTTTGTGCCACGATATCTAGAATGGAGTATAGAGTTTATTATAAATTAATGGTCGAACGGTGTATCACATGTTTCTACATTCTAAAACCATTTTACTTTTAATTTTATCGCATGCAGATTTTGAGTGATTTCGAAATGTACAAAACTTTAACTATCCACCTTTATTTAATAATGCTAAATAATAATGTGTTAGGGGAAAAGTATCCAGTGTTCAAGTGAAAAATATGCTGTGATTTTTGTTAGAAGAGAACGTAGCCAAGAAAAGTACGAGATTACTTATTGATTGTTTTGGTTGATCTGTCGAATGTTACTTTGACGTCTTATGTAAACAAAGAGGTTAGAATTTTCTAAGGCAACTAAATATCCTTTAAAAAGTTATTTTCTTTAAAGAAATACGATTTGAATTTATGAGATACATAAATTTATGAACGAGTGAGTTAAAGGTTTTCGCGTAATGTTATACAAGATAAATGGGGTTTTCCATCAGCAGGTTTGTTATGATAGCAGTTTAAATCTATCAAAACCTTGTAGTTGCGAGTCAGTGATAATCTGTTTAAGACATACGTTACATACTATTAAAAACACAAGAAATCTTCACAATCGACTTGATGACTTTTTCGTTTGAACAACTGCTATTTTTTTTTAAAACCCAAGAAAAAATCTTGACAAGCCTAGTTGTATAGGGTGTATCAACCATAATGTCATTGAATTTAAAAGAAGCTGGAGAAAAATAAATACGTTACGAATACGCGGTTAAACATCAGTTTAAAGGTACTGTGACCGTTGCGCCGCAACTTACACTTGGGATCTGGGAAGAACAAAACACTGTTTAGGTAATGCTTTAAAAACGAAAACATGTAAATTATCAAGTAATGCTTTCGGCTCCAAGAGCTCCGAAGAAAGCGTTGGACCCTTTTTCGCATTAAAATCGACCGATAGCGAAAATGAACTGCAGAAGAAAATTAGGCAATTGCGAAGAGTGAGAAATATTTTAAAAATAACTGGGTGCTAATATTATAACCTTTGTGTACACGGAATTTTTTTTTCTGTTAACACACGGATAGGTATACGCACACCTCTATACAATTATTATGGTCTCAGTTGCCCTTATACATCCAAGATCTTGAACTGTAGTTTCCTGGACCTTATTTCCAGGTTAGTTTGTATTTAGTAAAGGTATGTTCGAAATAGGTGTGTGCAAACTGGTAGAATCAAGAATAAACCTGCCCGCATGCATGCGGAAATAGTTCATCTGTAAATGCATTATTGCTTTGTTTGGTTGTAACTGTGCGCCTTAGCAATGCTCTTGTTGATATTGGTTAACAAACGAGAAGTGTCAAGTTCAGAATTCAAGCGGTAAATGCTATTCTTTAGGAAAAAGTCGATTTTTAAAACATATTTATATTTATTTGTAGTATGACCTATGAACAGCAACAGGCTTATTTAGAAAGTTTTTTGGATGAAAACGATTCTGAACATGAAGTTGATGTTGCCAACAGGAATATGGGACATATGGCTAATGTTGTATCAGAATCTGCGAATCAGATTGTGTCGTTATCGATAAACAACCGTTTCCATTTCGAGGAAGGACAAGATTCACGCAGTACATGACATCAAAACCTGAAAAATACGCCATCAAAATCTAGTGAATATGCGATGCTGAAAATTTATACCCCCTAACAGGTCAAATTTATACCGGAAAGCCAACAACTGGGAGAGGAACAAACCAAGGGGAGCGAGTTGTACAAGATTTAGCAGTTCAGTTCAGAAATTTTGGCAGAAACGAGACAATGGATAATTTCTTTATATCCTTATCAATTGCACGGCTTTTACTGTCATGGAATCTGACTATAGTCGGTACATTGAAAAAAATAAGCCATATTTACCCCTGAGATTTTGGAAAATAAAGAACGAGAACCTCTTTCATCCATTTTTTGATTTACCGAAGATGGCAAAGTAACACTGTGTTCGTATGTTCCAAAGAAAAACAAATGCGTCCTTTTACTTTTAAGTATGCATAACAATAACACTGTCAGTGGTTCAAAAGACAAACCTGATATTATCCACTATTTCAATGGTACCAAAAGTGGCGTAGATAACATGGACGAAATGCTAATACATTATTCTACGAAACGCAGAACCCTCAGATGGCCACTTGCGTTGTTCTACAATATGATTGATGTCGCATATCTAGCCAGCTGCATAATCGATTCCAAAAACAACCCTTTGGTTAAAAAATCTTCACACAGTCGGCGAACGTTTAGCAATGCCTTCAATTGAAATAAGATCACAGAAACCACATGTTGTCAAGATATTTTCAACAAAGAATGCCATTGAAGCAATGATTGGCCATCCCTTTGTTCCAAATATATCTACATCATCGGGAAGCGGTCGTCAAGATAAAAAGGTACACAAAAAAATTGTCAGCTCATCCTATGTATGTCGCGCACAGAGAAAAAAACAAAGAAAAACAAAACAATCTTGCCAAGTGTGTAGGCCTCCGATATGTGATGAATACATTGAAACCATTTCCAATTGTTTTACTTGCGAATTGTAGATTTTTATAAAATAAACCAAGCAGTTTCTTAGTTTAACCCACATTTTTGTGCCAAAATTGTTCCTTTTGACAAACCTCACTTCAAAGTAAAACAAAATGCAGTAAGTACACCCGTACCTATCCGTGAGGTAACATAGTTAAAATGTTATGGAGATGAAAGGGGGCGACTTCCAATACCAAAATACATTTTTTTTCTGGAAAGTATCTTCATTTTCACTAAATCTAAGATGTCGTTGGAGCTCAACCACCTACTTAAAAACAAACTTTAGAATACACTGCATATAACAAAAAAAGTTACAGATGTACCTATCAGTGTACACAAGGGATAAAGTAACTAATACCCGAGAAATATTTTCTGACGACCATGACAAGCTTATGAGTTTTGTGCATCTATGAGAAAAATGGTGATGTCCCATAGACTTTTTTAAACAATGTGTTAAAAAATTGAAATACAAGTTTTGTCACCTGAAACCAAGAAAGATCAAAAAACACAACAAAGGTTGCTCTAACGCGTTTCGATAGCCAAGCTATCATCTTCATAGAGATCTAACACCTAATCCTAAAATTAACCCTTAATACTACGAATATTCAGTTCGTGCATGATCGACCACAGCCGAACGCGCATGCGCATCTAATCATACACGTCGTAGTGTCATAATTCCGTATCTATCAACCTAACGGCCCAACGCAACCATTCATAAGGTTGTCTCCATCCTGATGGATGGCTAAGCTTTCACATACATTTAACACTGAATTCTTATTTACTACTCTTAATAGTTTAATATTATTATCTATCCTATGATCTAATTCAAAGCATGTCGAGCCTCATTTGCCTTCGTAGTTCTTCCGTACCTGAAATGAGCTAAATGCTCCTTCAATCGGATTTTAAGGGATGGACTAGTCTACAGTATTATTTATAATATGGATGCATCCTTATTTTTTTTTAGAATTTGGTTTTAGTTTTTTGTTAGATTGGTTAATTATTTTCGTACACTTTTCCATCATTTGTTTTTTAGCACTCCGTTTTATCTTTTGGTAGACCAGTTAATTTAAAAAAAAATGAAAAATGTAAAATAGACGCAATTATTTTCATATTTCTTTCAAGTGTATGGAAATACGAATAATACGATGTAATACGTAAAAATTTGTTGTCCATTGCTACTAATGCGATAAGTGACTGTTGACCTAAGAAATCATAAACAAGGTTTAAGAGGTTGATGCTTATCAATGGCATCATCATGGCCAATGAGGTTCTATTAACCGGCGCTTTCTGTAATAGCCTTGCTTGTAAAAATCAAAAGAAATAGTATATAAGAACAAATATTAGTTTTTTAGACACTATGAGTAAAATCTTGGTTAAAGAAAAAAATGTATTTTCAATTATTGCAGCAATGGGGCCACTATAACAAGACCACTGGAAAGGGTTTTATTTACAAATTTGCAATTATTATTTTTTTAAGGAAATTTATGGGTCTGTTGAATGATTTGTTACCACTGAAATTCATTAAGATGTGCTTAAAACAAAAGACCAAAAGTTAGCTCAAGAATTTAGAAATTACTATAAGATTTTTATAAGCAAACGGCATTATATCAGTGTTATAATAAATATCGAAACTTACCATTATTTGAACGTTAGCAATATTTCGAAAAATAAAATACCTGAAACAAAGATAACATGTATTATTTAACTGTCCATCTATTAATTCGTTAATACTAACCAAAGTCGTTAAAGTTATTTAAAATATTGTACCTTCATTAGAAAGCTAAAATACTATATCTGACTATTAAAACTGCATTTAACGAAAAATGTGAACCGTTACCTTTAAGATTTTAATGTTGACTCCCAAAAAAATATCTACATTAATGTTTTCAGTTACTTAGCTCATAGCAATTGGCAGTGTAAGCAAAAAGACAAAATGTCAAGGAAATGAATAATTCAATTCGCATAGTAGGTGCAGTTTTAAAATATATCAATAAATAAAAAATAATGAAGCAATGCTTAATCAAGAATTGGAAAATAAGCAGACAAAAACCGAAAAATAATTCCAACTGCACATAAATATGAATTTGTCAATAAATAAAATCAAAGGAAAGATCACTAAAAAATAGAAACAACTTACTCAATAGAAAATGAATAGGAAAAATCCATATTGCAATCCTAATAACATATTATAGTTTCCTTTTGCAGCGCTATGCAAGACAGCAGCTGGCTACTTCTATGGTTCAACGGGATAAAATATGAGAAAGGCAGTTTGGCCAGCACTATGTTTCGGTCGCTTATTATTACCTCGAGTTCATTAGAGTACTCATTTCACCGTAAAGATTGAGACCACTTTAGGGACCAGACCTTTTCTTAAGAACGGCTGTGGAAGAAGTCGCGAGTGGGAATCGAACCCTGATTTCGTATAATGGTAGTTCAGTATTGTACCATTGGACCACGGCCCGCATAATAATAAAACAAGGAAGTCGTCCAAGAAGATGATAAACATTACAAAATAAAAAATACATGTAAATAAATTCATATCCCTTTATGCAAATTAATTTTAATATAGCGCTTTTAGCGAATAACGAATGTTACTCCGAGAAAAGCATGATTTCCTTAAAATAATCACACAAAAATAATTTTTAGTTGTAAAAATTTACTCTCATGCTTAAAGATTTTTGTACTATGCGTTGCTTTTACTCATGTCACGCAATATCTCATTAGTAATTAAACAATTATTTACGATAAAGATTTTGATCAAATTTAGCGCTCAGTAAAAAGAAAATCGAATTCCGATATTTTCCAAGTGGGAAGTTTAAATTGACACACCTTGTATTTAATATTTTTTAAAATGCACCACATATTCGTAATAAAAGATAAAATAGCGCAAATGTTTGGACATTAGTAACATAACAAAAAGAGTAAAAATGCTAAAAGATGACTCGTTTTACTATATACCACAGCAAGCGAGTACTTAGCATCCGCTCATATTTTATTAGAAAAACGTAGCAAAAAATGGATTTGCCGGAACGGTGTGCACATTCATTAAAATGAGCGGAGAAGCGTCACTTGAAGCGCGTCGAAAGAATAGTTAGCGGTAGCTCCATGGAGTGTGGAGGTTTTTACGGCGACATGTCGGCTCCAATGGCTCATCTACATCGTACGTCATTAACTTTATCACACAACCGTCTGCCGCAGAACAAATCTATAAATCCTCTAAGCTCTCTTGCACTTAAATAATTGTCGAAGCCAAAGCGCAACCAGAAATTGGTCCGCACTATGCATAATTCTGATGAATATAGTGGTCAAGAGGAATTCGCTGGTGCGAGCTGTAAAAGTGCAGGTTTTATGATCACAATAATGCCCACAGTTCTTTTTGTGTTATGCTTAAGGACTGCAGTGTTTCTTCTACAGTTATATAGCTTTAATTTTATTACCTTCATGTATTAGTATTTAAAAATCCCATTTGTTTAAATAAAACTTTGTAAGATTCCAAAAAAATTAAATGATCTATAAATATAACCTTAGTTAACGACATACTCCAGATTTTGGTGATTTTGAACAAGGAAATTTTAAGAACTTGAATATCGCGAAGTTTTTAAAGTTATTCAAATTTAAATTCGAAATTTCGAATAAAAGTGAGATCTCGGCCTTATTATGAACAACAGTAAGTAAAAATATTAAAACTACAATTTTTGGATTAATTGTCGATCGTTTTAGATTGAAGTGAAAAGGAGAAAGTGAGAATTTTAGTTTAAAGTTAAAATTTGAGGGGGAGGAAAGAATTTAAAGCTTAAAAAGGAAATTAAAAAAAAATCCTAAAATTTGAAACAAATTTTATGTAATAATTAAAATTTTGAGAGAAGCTGAAAAAAAATTTGAATGTATTAAATTCAAAATTTCGAAAAGTTTAAGCTCCACGTTTTGTAAAAATAGGTGAAATTTTATAATTACTCATTAAAAAAAAAGATATGGGCCTAAATTCCATGCCCAAAAACTAACCAACAAACAGTTGCTTCTGTGTTGTACGTTAGGATATGTTCTTAAATTTTACCTTGACAGAGAAAATTCTGCGTAAAAAAAGATCAAGTACCAAGGAAATGTTAGCATGGATAGTACCCTTATTTTATTTAATACGCATACACAACACATACCACAAAAATATAAAACAAGACGCAGATGATACTGCGATCTTCACACAATTAAGAATATGGACCAAAATGAACAACGAAACACAGGCTCACCTAAATAACAGACAGATGTATGAATATCAAGCAAAGGAAAGAACCAAAAAACAAGCTTACATTTAAAAACACGGCAGTTCCTTGGAAGCTAGGTGAAACAGATGGAATAACTTGCAACAACACTCATATCCAAAGAATTGTGTAACGAGAATTAACCAGAGAAAAGCTTACCCGATTCGGCTTTTAAATCGAAATAGCAAAATCGACATAAGATAAAAAGTGAATTTTTAGACTGCATCCCATTTTCGATGGTTTTATCCTATTACTAATATTTCCAGCAGAGATTGAGGATTGTGGTTTTTACAAACTTAAGGCGATTTGGCGAGATAAATTACCCGGCCATAACAAATATGTATCTTTACCCGTTTTAGCACAATTTTGAAAAATTTAAAATTTTCAAAAATCCTAACACTCTTAGCAATTATGTATTGTAGAAGAATTAGTATTTTTAGCAATAAATTAATGATTATTTTAATTGAAGCATATAATGTATCCCGAAAATAGGACAAAGCGTAACATTTCATCAATATTTAGAATAAATCACAATTTTCTTTTTTTAACGAGTACTCGTGGCTTTAAAATGTTTGAGGAAGTTTGACAATATCCATCATGCCTGTAACGATAGACTGCCTCGTTTTCTTTTCAGATTTGCTCATTCAACGTAACGCGGGATTTTTAATCTTCCTAAAGAGCTGCGCCAAATAATCTAGAAAGAGTAAGAATGGCAGAGGAAAATAATATAAATAAGACTTTAAAGGCGTACCGCTTATTTATTATTCACTTTCTGTTTCCGTAAAATGCATCTTGATGTACTGCAAAGTTCCTCAACTTAAATATTAATCATTTATCTCTTCGTCGCAAGATGTAGTGATTTAAGGTTGGACTTTTGGAAGACCCCATGTAAACAAATATTTCGGCGTTCTTAAGGACTCATTAATTTGCCCAAAAGTAAATATCTTAGACAAGAGGCAATCATTAGGTAAATACCGCATGCAAATTAATCCACACGAATGTCAAATGAGTGCAGAACACGTGCGATGCAACGTATTTAAAACCATGCATGAAGGTGAAGATAGTTGGGGTAAAAGAATTCGAGGCGTATTTCCTGTTGTATTATAGCTCATTAAAAGTTCAGATTTCCTATACCGAAAATACACCAACATAAATGACTTTTGAATCATAATTGTAGTTAGCATGTGTATCTGCAGTGTTACATTTATTTTACTTATAATTTTTGTACATAATGTCGGATTATTAAAAAAGGAATATTAAATGAGATATAAAATTCTATTGTAAAATTAAAAATTCAGCGATTTCTTCATCAACTTCGAGTTTTTACAAGAAATAAAATTTTTACTAAAATTTCTAATTTTGACACAGAATTTTTAGAAATTTTAAATTTATATCTACATAAAAATATTTTTTGGAACCGTATTTCTTAAACATAATTTCAATTTTTGTTTTCTTCCGAAAGATTGAAACTTTTTCTATTTCACGGAATTTTAATCTTAAGTTAAGAATATGGACTTTTTTCGCTGCAATTATTTTTTAAATCGAATTGTTTTTATAAGTTTTTTCCAACATTTCGGATTTAACAGCAACATTTTGATTCGTTTCCTCAATGACTCCAGTTTAGATACGAAAATTTCCAGCTCATTTTCAAAATATCGACTTTTTACAAATACTTTTTACAGATATTTTGTACGTAATACGTTGATTTTTTTTATAATGCAAAGTTTTATATTTCATCTTTATTTTATCTTGAATTATGTACCTTTTTCCAGCAATTTTGAATATACCTAATGATATTTTGAAATCATAACCAAACTTTGACAAATAAGAACATCGAAAGAAAGCATTATTAATGCCAACATTTTGAAAAAAATAATTCGAGTGTGAGAAAATATTCCTTTAATTTAAAAATGAAATTAAAATGTTAAAAATTAAAAACAACAATTTTTAGAGTGAGATTCTAAAATCTAAATTTTTTGGGAAATTCGCTCCATTTATGGAAGAATATGGCAAAAAATATCCAATTTTTCGAACTAAGCAATACCTTAAAGCGCTTGATTTTGTTGAGATTATATGGGAAGCCGAGCACACGTCATTATTATTCATTAAAATGTATTCTGATAGGCACGCAACCTCAGGGATGTATTTTTTACAGTCGGTGTCAGAATAAACGTGCTGTATAAAATAAGTATCTAACTTTTAACTGATTGTGAGACTTTCGATTTTCTATTTTTATGTTCTTCTGCAAAAATTCTTCAAATAATTCATTATTTAAATCAATTCTTGGTGGAATTGTCGAATCTTTATAACTCATCAACTATATTGCATAATAGACATAACAAATAAATATGAAAATTTCGATTTCGTAATGTTTGGATAGTAAACCAAATTTCGCTGACGATGCTGTAAAGCAAAACCAGTATAAAATATTTAGAATCATATATATTCAAACATAGTAGAATTTTATGTTTATTTGCTATACATAAATAGCTATCTGTTGTGAAATATATTTCATTACTTTTGAATATTGTTACTTTCTGATCATTTCTATGATGTGTTCTAGCTATCTGACTGATAGTGGCTATGGAAAGTTTCATTTCATTTTACAAGAAAAACTAGGGTCACTTAGGCCTAGCACTGACATTCAATTTTCAGTTGCGCAACTATTTGGTTTCAAGAGTGACAGCTATGGGTTTATATGGTAGAGCGCCTACATGCAACTAAAAGTTGATGCAACTAAACAGTTTGTGTTTTGTCACAAACTAAAAAATTGCACAACTACCATCCACTGTTTTGTATCGCATTGAGTTAAATGCACTGGCGCTGACTTGCAACTGAAACCATGCAATTTGTACCATACGATCATCGCAGATGACAAAGGGTGTACTTTGTAACATTGTAACATTGCTAACTTATATTAGGGTATAATGTAATTTCTTTGTATAGAACTTTTAAACTTGTTGCATCAATTGGTTCCAGTAATAATTTTGAAGTACTCGTGTTATGTATAAGTTCTATAACCCTTGGTTTTTGTTCCATTGCCACAATTCTCGTAATTCGGGGCGAGGGTAATTTTAAGTACAAGAAACAAAGTTGGGTTGTAAAAATTTTACACTTATGTGACAAGACATAAGAACCATTTCGCGTCTTTTCCCTTTCAGTTCCTAGAAGATACTAATTACCAATATTGGTTTTTTTTGTATCTTATGCAGGAAAAAAAAGGAACTTCAGTATTTCTTAACGTGTATTTGGTTGCCTTGTATCTAATTTTTTGTATTAAACTCATTACATTACTTGTGTGTTATGTCAAATTAGCCACCCATATAACTTAGAATAGTTGATGTAAACAGTGCAATTCGAATTACTTGACAAGTTGATATGATTTCTCCAGAACTACACAGTAAGAAACAATTTTTATACATATGTAACTTATAAGCTCTCAATCACATAAAATGAAGTGCTCCACAGTCGCCATGCAGCGCCACATTAAGGGACAAACAATTTTTTAAATTACCCTATTAATTAAAAATTTCCCGGACTAAAAAAGAATTCTTTGACTTTAAACTTCAACTATAAAGTATACAACTTGAACTTTTGTGCTTAAGTTATTATTCAATATTCATCTTATTACAGTTCAAAAAATGTTTTGGGACGCATCATAAAAATAAACAATTACAATCATTAATTATTTTCTGAATGACTTCGCAAGCAAATCTTCGTGCAATTTATAACATTGTCCTTTTGTTAAATGCTGGCTTGTAAGGAGATGTACCCAATATCGCTTTCTAGGCTTTCTTTTTTTCTCCTACTTAACTCGAAAGCACATACAGTAGCTAATTTGAAGACTAAAAAACTGAAACTAAAAAGTTTCAGTTGCATGTGGGCTCGCCTGCCTGTGACCAAACTGTTTGGTTGCGTAAGTAAGCGCGGTTTACTAGACAACGAATCAAACAGTTGCACAACTCAAAATTGCATGTCAGCGCTAGGTCTTGCAACTACTATAGCGTCTAGTGCAAAAAATTAGCAACACATATAAATTGCAAATAACAATAAAATGGTTTAATTGACATTTTAAATATCCATATGTGATGAACAACGACATTCTGGGATGTAGTACTGAGGCCTATACAGTTCATTATAAACAATACTTTGCCCGGGGCGTGAGGTATGATGATTTATGCTGGTACAAAATATTAAAAACAACCCACTTTAACTTGTGATAACTCAATTCTATCACCTTGTATTAATAATTATGCCTGATATCCCGTCAACTTTTCACATTAACTTTTGTGTATTTACGTATTATTAGACTTATATTTTCTTCAGCAGTGACAATACGAAGAAGAATAGATTTGAGTGTAATCGAGAAAGGGAAGATTGGTGCGTAAAATACAATAAAATGTTCAATTACCGAGATAGCTATCGAAAATTGGAAACAATAAGTCGATAATTTCAAAATATCTGGTCAAAAGTAATAAAAAAAACGCCGCAGCTATTTTAGCTGAAAAAGAATCCTTTATCGGCGTAACCATTCACGTATTTTAAAGAAGGCAATCAGAGATGGGATATCATGACGTAAAATAAAGCGCCGCAACAATGACACCGGTTTTGTATACGACCATTTTAAGATGGCTAAATAGCAATAATAATGCCAAATATCAAAAGAGATTGTGTCGACCACATCACACCCAAACACACATTCAAGGACGATTAAACTGAGGAAAAGAACATCAGACTGAGGGCCAACAATGGTAGCCAGTGATTTTTAATGATAAAAATAAATCCAACAGAGATGGTTCAGCCGGGTGCAAATATTATTGGGCTGATGTGAGGTCAGAACTTGTATATGTAATACTCAAAATATGGAATGGTGGTGGCGGAGTTACGGCTTGAGCTTGTTTTAACTGCAATTCTCAGTCAAGATTAATTATAATTTATACAAAAATTAATTCCGATAAATATGTTACAAATTTACAAGCAAATTCACCTCCATTTATGAAAGAATATGGCCAATTTTCAACAAGGCAACGAAGCGTTGCAAACAGGGGTATTAACAATGAGTTGGTTTAAATAAAAACGAAATAAAAGAATTGCTCTTTTTACATGTCCAGCCAAAAGTTCAGATTTAAACCCCATAGAAAACCTATGAAGAATATTGGCAAGGCAAGTTTAGAGAAATAAAAGATAATTTAACACTATTTTTGATCTTAAAGATGAAATACTCAAATGAGGGGTAGAAATCGAAGAAAAACCGTCCCAAAATTTAACAAATTCTTTAAAAAAAACGGTCCTTTTGATCTAATTAAGCCTAATGGAAAATTTATCGGACGTTAAAATAACTTAGACCTATTTTTGGCACTGATTAAACATTTCTTGCTAATTTTTTGCACCACCGAAATTTGATAAATTTATGTAATTCAATAATATATCACTTTGCGTTTTGATTGATTTTTGTATTCAATCCTTAGTGTTTCTAGCTCTAAGGCAGCCCTGCTAAGGGTATATTGAGCTATCTACTCGTTTTTGTTTAATACGGCTTTAAAACACTCGTTGGTAAATTTTTGCACCAGACCTTATTTAATTAAATTTCTTAAATAATATTTTTTATGATTCTGTATACAGGTTGAACCAAATTTAATTTCCACCATAGGGAACTCGTAAACTATTAAAAATACAAGGAAGCTTAAATGGGCAAAGTAGGGCAGAATTCAATGCCTAATATTATTCCGCTGAAAAAACAATTGAATTCTAAACTAAACCTATTGTAACAAACTGTGCAATATTTAAACAGTTATTAGGATAATCTTAACGTGCATGCACCCTTTAAATGGCGCAATTCTATGAAAACCTGTAGATGTTTGAAAATATTTAATTTCTAGAGAAGTCTAAAACGCACACTTGCATATGAGTCAGTGGGAATTACGTAAATTAAAGCGAATCATACACATTACGATTATATTAATAAATATTTCACTACTATACAGTTTGTTAACATATTTTTGGTTTTTTAATAATAATTACTGCTTTTTTAGGAACTGCATGTTTTCTTATTAAAAGTTATGGCACTTTCATCGCCTACTATAAATTTTTTGTTAAAAAATAAAAAATTAGTTGATTTAATCCACTTTTCCACATTTGTATGGCAGGCATGACATACATCAAATTAATCAGATAAATATGCCAAATTGGAAAATGATAAAATCCAATATGGCGTCCATAAATAATAACAAATGTGACATAATTTTCTCGGAAACAGTTAAATTAAGAAAAAATTAATGTACACCAATGAAAAGTCCTCAAAAAACAAAACTTACATTTTTAAAAATTTTTCAATCGGACTTCAAATAAACAAGTAACAGTTGATTTTCAAAAATGGCGATTTTCAGTTTTTTCCAAATAAAATTAAGACGAATTGGAATTCAATTGTTTTCTCAGCGGAATAATATTAGGCATTAAATTCTGCACTACTTGTCTTATTTAAGCTTCCTTGTATCTGTAATGCTTTACGAGATCCCTGTAGTGGAAATGAAATTTGGTTCAACCTGTATATCTAAGTTATACCTACATAATTTTTTTACGTTTTTTAACTTTCCTAAAGAACAAAACTGTCGTTTTAACCAACGATAGGTTAAAATTTATCGGTATAACACTATTTTTTACAGTTTGACATGGAGAAAAAATGAAGCGCAATTAAATTGCGAAATACTTATAGGGCTACTAGTGAGAAACATCGCCGAATCTAATGATAACATGAATGCTAATGGCAGGTGTCACAAGGGTAAAATATACTGCACTTACTTTCATCTTGTATAAACAGCAAGCCAGAAGTGAACTTTGATTGACATAATTTAGTAACAGCTTGCTCCGGAAACACTACATGGTAAGAGCTAATGTACTTTTTTCGTGAGACGTTGAAACAAGATATTTTCGTATATTTTAGAAACAAACATCTAAGTAATGCAATAACCAGCAATATCGAATTACTGGCTTACTAATTTGGCTTCTTAAACCCCGCGTTAAGACATTTGTTATCTATTTTGAAGCAGACGTTACTGTTAAATATTTACTAATCTGTAGTGAAAAATGCATTTATCAAGGACTGTTATATTGTTGTTTTAAAATTATCTAGGCAAGGTCTCAGTTAATTGCTTTATTACGTTGCGCTTGCATCAAACAAATAAAACAGGGCTGCACTAGTACCAACAATGCATCACTGAGTTATTTTTGGTTAGGATGCCAACATTTTACGAATTGGTAAAAAATCTCACGCCTGAAATAATTTCCAAAGGAAGCGTTTTTCTAATAGTTACCATTCTTTTCACTTCTGCTTATTTTAACTTTGCTAATTAATCTTACACCCGATTTACTGCTTTTTTATGCGACTTTTTATTATCTGTCTACAGAAGACTATTTATATATCAAGCAAACCATTTAATTTATTCTGACAGACGTCTTGGATATTTATGAGGACAATTAGCTCTTGTCGATTGCAGCAGATTAAACATAAAATCGTTCCTCCGAAAAATAGATTGTGTTCTATAATTTAATGCGTTACTGGTGGCAGTTACATAGACCGATAGCGGAAGAAGTCGCAGATAGGGGATAGCTAGATAACAAGCCTTATCAGCAGTACTAATTAATAGCAAGAGGTATTATGGTAATTTAGACCGCAGTTTATGCAGTAGATTATGCGGGATGATTATTGAAACAAGGCTCCTATCAATAGTACGCCAATACCACATAATAATCTGGTTTCGCTAATATAATTCACTAGGGTCAACATTTTAATGACTCAACTGAATGCTTTTTAAGTCAAACTGATGACTTTTTTTGTGTGGAGTTTTTTTATCGATCCATACAATAAATTTGGGAAACTTGTGATTTGTTCAATTTTAAATAGAGACGTTAAACATTAAATAATATGTATGGCGCTTCAAAATACATCTTGTTGGAGACTAGAAAAAATGTGATTAGCCCTAATTATTTTCGATGACTAAGATTAAGGACACAGAAAAGCTCTGAATATGCCAACCTATAATTATGGACGTGCCTCTCGTTCTAGGCACGTTTCTAGTTTACCTCATGGAGAGATTCGTTTTACATTTTGCTAATTTTCAGCTACGTCAATTTTCTTTTTCGGTAGTATATTCTGAAAGGTACACCGCTATAAGTAACACTGGAGAAATTATCGATTAAAAATTTATTTAAAAAAACGAAAAATATTCTTAAATGCATCATAATAAACTAAACAAGTTCCTAATAAAATGCGGAACAAAATAACAAAACAGATAACACTACTTGGCAATCTTCCAGTGATACCAGGTAGTAATACTTATCGTTTGGTTGTTGGAAGCAACCTACATTAAAGTATTACATCCTCCGAGGGGGAAAGGGGGGCAGCTAATCAGGGAATTTTCCGCAAATCGTATATCCTTCAGTCCCAAAATTCCCAGTTAGAAAAACCATTGGGAAACCAAGATTGGAATCCACAACTTAAAAGGAAAACAAAAAACGAAAGAAAATACGACGCTCGAGAGCGATATTAAGCGAACTCTACAAGTGTATTAAGACCCCGAAAATAAGAACCTCATGATGTATGCTAAGTACGTGCCCTTCCCTAGTTTTGGGAATGTGCGTATGATGTGGTAGAGTGATGCCGGAGCACAGTTGTCAATAATCGCAATCTATCCGGGTCATCTTCGGGTGGACAACGATACATCCCAAAAACTCAAAAGCATCTCCCGGGATTTTTGAAGGATAGCGCACAAACTTTCAATACGCGATGGCTGTCCGAGTCAGGAAAGCAGCTAAAATGGCGGGGCGCTTCAGGATCAGCAGTTCTCAGAATAATCGTGGCAACAAATGCTTACAACAGTGACTATTCCCAACTCAGATGACCTATTCGTCTAAAACATGGATATAAGAAAGATGATACTGGATTTCTGTGAAAGAACAGAGTCCAAAAAGCGTCTAAAGTTACAGATAACATCTTCTCGTTATATTAGGAGTGATCGCATTCTACTACAAATGAGACACGAAGTAAATAAAACGTTTGTTTCAATATCTACTACATATCAACTGTTAAGTAAGTAATATCAGAATTTGTCGATTTCTTTTAATTTTAATGCAGTTTCTTAATGTGTTCATTCATAATTTTTAAAAAAGATGATGTAGGAACAAACGAAAAATATTTGAGGTGGCTTATTTCTAGTCTTTCAGGAGCATAGCTCGGCTGCAATTGTTGTTATTATCTGTTACAACATTCTGTTTCTATTATCCATGAAATATCATTTCTCAATGCCAGCCTCATAAGATCTTACTGGTTACCAATATATTTTATCAGTGCACTTTAAAATCGTAATAAGCCTACCAAGAAATAGATTTGTCAAATATATGGCATAATTTTTAGTGCTAGTTTAATCCAAATTGAAGTTATTGAAGTAAGCGACACGTTACAAAGAATTAGTCTAAAGAGAAAGAGAGTATATGCAATCAATTAATGAAGCCAGAATCAGAGGTCGTCTTTGTGAGAACGCGATAATCATACCATATAATTCTTGTGCGTGATAAATGGCCGAAGAATGGTACAAATTATTCACACATAATAATAATTAGATATTATAAAATTTTGCAAACTAAAATAATTGTTAGGTGTTGCCGTACATTATACATCGTAAAGTGTCATAGAGGATAAACGCTCTTTATCCAATCTCGGAAGACGTATTTGTTTTGATAAAAGGTATTGAAAATCTGCAGTAAGAGGACAAACGATGTTTATCATCTTCCTGCAGTTTTTTAATACCTTTTATCAAAACAAATACGTCTTCCGAGATTGGATCTTGTCAAGTAACTACTAAAAATGTTCGACGTTTTGCTCGACATTGTGGGGGGCTGCTTCAGAAACAAGAGAAAGCAAACATTATTACAGAAGGACAGTACATATACTAATCATACCAGCAGTCTTTCAAAGTGAAAGTGTACAAGAAGCGTGAAGAACAGTCGATAAAAAAAAGTACGGGACCTCAGTATGTCAACCATATTACACCACAAATACCCCCGCAGAGACTGTGGAATGAATCCAATATTCAACACAGAAGAACCAGTTCAATTCATATGTTAATCGCACCATAGCAGAGGCGAAACTTTTCTGATCAATTTGACGTGCTTAGACCTAGACTTAGACGATGGAGACGTCCTCGAGAGTTAATGTTTTAAAATTTCAGTTCTCATTCCTTTAGCAATAGCAGTCGACAAATTGGATACAAATACATATATTGTAATCGATCAATTAAATTACACAGGTCCACAAAAAAAAGTAGTGTGTGCTAGGGCCAGACTATGATTTTCTGGGGTATTTTTTCCCGCTGAACACGAATCTGAAGTTAGAAAAGTATCGTGACGTTTACCGCTTTTTTGCGTTTTTCTCGATTATTTCCTGATTGTCCACCAATGTTGACTTCAGATTCGTGTTCAGAAAATCCTAGTGCGGCCACCAGCACACATCACTTTTTTGAGGACCTGTGTTATCATTGATTCCAACAGGAACCAAAGGAGTTTTTTATTGTAATTTTAATTTATTTCATTTAGATGAAAACATGATAGAGATATAAATCTAATAGAGCCATGTGTCGTTTATATATAAAGCCGTCTGGTACAAATTGCTTAAATGGTTTTATAATTGCCTTAACAAAAATATAAACGGGGAAACATTTAAACTCCAATCTAATCTCCTGACAGATATAAATGGCCCCTATTCCGACTGAAAGGGTTGACAATATTAAAAGAAATAGTGCTCGCTCTGAATACATTCAATTAAAAATCGAGTGGTCTTATTGCTGAGACTTGAACGAAACATCAAAACACAGAGACATATTACGTACTGTGGAATATATTCCTGGTGCTAATAATGTTTTTGTGTCGTTATGTCAATTTGTAGGGCTACAATTAGATATGACAAAGTAACAGATATGTAGTTTATGTTGGTTACTTGATAAAGTCAGCTTTGGACAGGCAAGCACACATCTGTCGCTTGAGGTATATATTGTTGTTTTGGCCTGGGACTGATTTAATTATGTCGACTAAGCTTATGTGAGATGCGGCCTTATTATCTTGTCCCTGGGACATAACCTCAATCAAACGTGTTTCGTACGGTGTAATTTATTTATTCCTCTGAGTGGTGTAGCTTCTATTCACAGTTGCGTAAAACAACAAATGGTTTAATTCCTATTCTAATACTAAACTTGCAAAAATGCATTTGACTTGCTAGTTGTTGAAAGAAGCACACGGACATTTACGAAGTTTTGAGGAAAAAAAACACTTCTTTTCACAACATTTTATTTTTCATTTTCAACTTTCCAATTTAAACGTGTGTAAAATTTACATACGTTTTAATGTTCTTTCTAAAATATTAATTTTAAACTTTAAATTTCCATTTTCTTTCTGTAATTTCGACACAGTATAAAAATTTCAACACTTTTTGCAAAATTTTGATTCAAAGTTTTTCTTGAAATTTCGATGTTAATTTCAAAGAAAATTCTTGCCACCTCCTTTAATGTTTGAGGCTTAAACTTGATAAGGCGCAGTTAAACCTGTTTCGAGTAAAAACTTCTACAATTTTTTGTCTCTAAAATTATTTTTTTTTTCAATCTTCATAATTACACTTAAACGTGAACTTTGATTTTAAATCTCTGATAGTTAAAGTCGAAATTTCAAAATTATACTTGAAAATTTGAAAATCAAAATCCCAAGAAAGTTTTTTGAAGTCAAAATTATGGAAAAAAAATCCTTGACACTGAATTAAAAATTTCAAATGAAGAGGAGATTAAAAGCTTAAAATCGGCATTTTGATGTATTTGAAAAAAAATAATTTGAACATCCAGAATTGGCGGTGGCATGGTGTAGCGGCATCAAGGAGCCGCACGTTACCAAAAGCTGAGGTTAGTTATTTAGTTGGCCATCAAAGGGAATTTTCATCTCCTTCTAGCAAAAGTTTTATTTTCATATATCCAATGCTATTTGAGAAAAATGCGGTAACAATCTTTTTTTTTTACATAATGAAGTTTAAGGTTTGTCAAACTTTTGTCATTGCAGCATCTTTTATTTAAACCTGAAAACTATCAAATTCATAATTTTTGATAATGGTTGCAAATGTCACATCTTTCTAATAAGAATGGGTCACTAAAACATAAATATTTATAAAATGTCTTTTTACGAATTTCCGTTTCTAGAGATTTTCCTATTATTTGAGAAAAAAAAACTTTTCCTATCCTCCAACTTTGAAAGGGGTTCAATCTGAAAGAAGGGGTTTTGAAACAAAAAATTTTGCAAGTTCAAATGACTTTTTTGGAAATGTTTGCGCTCATTTTTCTAAATTTTTACTTTGTCATTCAGTTCAGTATCTCTCCGAAAATGATAGCTTGGCTATCGAAACGAGTTAGAGCAACCTTTGGTGTGTTTTTGAATCTTTCATGGTTTCAGGGAACAAGTTTTTTATTTCAGTTTTGGTCATTCAAAATAACACGTTTTCGTCTTTCCTTATTATCATTTTTTGATATTTTGATTTTCTTCTCAAAATTGCAGGTGTACATTTTCGTTTTGTTTTTCACTTTTCTAAATATCGACGTAATTTTAAACACTAAACTAAATTTGTTTTGCAAATACATTTTTACTTTTTTCGTAAAAATTTGTCCCGAAAACTTGATTTTTCTAAAATAAACTTTTTTGTCGGAATTTCGACAAACTTTGTTAAACTTAAATTTCGAATGTTTTTTATTTCCGACATTTGTTTCTAAATTTTGTGTTCGAAAATATTCTTCTGCACACTTCGTGTATTTTTTTAAATAAATATCGACCCTTCAAAAATTCCCTTCTCAAAATTCAAATCAATTTGATATTTCTTTTTTCTTTTCAACCATTTTGATTGTTGTGAAGTTTGGAATCTCCTGGTGTAGATTACTTATTTCTACTTATTTCTGAAAAAGTTTCCGAACTATTTAACATACCTAATAGAAATGAAAATTTAAGCGGACCATTAGATTATCGCGTAAATAATTTTTTAACATCCGTAGGAACAAAGATGGTTGCAAGGGACATTGTTTTACGATTCCATAGTTTGAAAAATACAGGGTGAGTCACTAAGCGGGAATCGGTCTTTGGTAGGTGTATCGTTCAAAATATCGAAAAATGTTTTGAATAAAAGTTGTTCGAAATAAAGTTCTCCACAACCTTAAATCATTGCCAAATATGGCGGCCTTCCGGTTGCACCGGAAATGAACACAACTTTCTTATTTTAAATAGAACACCCTATGTATTTTTACATTTTTGGATTTCTTGTTAAAAATGAATATGAATTTATGAAGACGACATAGGCCCTTAGTTGAACCGTTTTCGCGTAATTTAATTTTTTTGGTTAAATTTGACGATTTCGGAGCTTGACGCCATTAACGATATTTTCCAAACGCAATGACTCAGAGTTGGGTGGCATACGGTTTTGGATTCGGGAAGAAATGGAGTATTTGTTTACGTCTTTGCTGTTAGCAAGATTTCTTAAATTTCTTCATATCCGTCGACTCAATTCTTCAGTTGTTCAAACATGCATAACTTAATTTTTTCAAATAGAACCACCTATCTTGAATTATCTTATCGGATGCGAAATTAAATTACTTTTTTTTTTGGTACCAGGTATTGCCACCTCCGTCTAATAATTTTTGAGAAATTTAGAATTTTGTAAAAATTTTAATTAATTTCGTATTATCGCGTTAGCCTTGGATGTCGCGGTTTTGTTTCGTCTCGTTTGTCCGGCAATAACTGACAGTTTATCTCATTGTTGTCGCGAGGTCTTGGTATTAGTACTAAAAGAGAATGTTTTCTCAAGAAGAACTGCTCGATATGGT
Organism: Dastarcus helophoroides; assembly: GCA_028583605.1. Lineage (NCBI taxonomy): Eukaryota > Metazoa > Arthropoda > Insecta > Coleoptera > Bothrideridae > Dastarcus > Dastarcus helophoroides. Next base: position 23,523,063 of record CM053328.1, on the reverse strand, counting down.
TTACGCCTTGGGCAGTGCTGACAGAAATCCATTTCTTGCCTCAAGAATTTATGCCCAACGCTTTGCCGATCGGAGACATCCAAATTCAGCGGCATTTGCTAAATTGAGAGAGAGGTTTGAGTGAACTGGTAGTACGAAATACGAGTAAAAGGAGCGTAGAAAACCAACGACGCATGAAGAAAACCAAGTTTTAATAGCGGCTGCTGTTGTCCAAGATCCGCATTTAAGTACCAGAATAATAAGCACGGAATTACAAATAAGTCAAACCTCGGTTTCACGAATCTTGCGTAAAAATAAGTTTCATCCGTATCGTGTCCAGCTAGTACAGGAACTCAATCAAGCTGATTTTAACAACCGAATGCAGTTTTATGAGTGGGCGTTACGAAAACTACAAGAACAGAATGACTTTTTGGACAATGTACTATTTACCGACGAATGTACATTTCATAAGAACGGCTTCGTGGAAAGACACAACTCCCATTGCTACCACACTCAAAATCCTCATTGGATAAGGCTCTTAGACCATCAGCATAGGTGGTCTCTGAATGTTTGGGGTGGTGTCATAGGAAGATTTGTTGTCGGACCACACTTCTTCAATGAACATTTGAATGCCAACAATTACTTGCATTTTTTGCAAAATCAATTGCTCGAAATGCTAGACAATTTGCCTCTTGCTGTCGTGCAGCAAATGTGGTTCCAACATGATGGGGCACCGGCACATTATGGAAGGGATGTAACGGAGTTTCTCAATACACAATTCCCTAACAAGTGGATAGGAAGAGGAGGTCCAGTGGCATGGCCCCCAAGATCATCGGATTTAAGTAAGCCAGACTTTTTCTTGTTAAGCAAGTTGTGTACCAGGAACCACCAACTACCCGAGAAGACATGATGGACCGGGTTCGTGTTGCTTTCCAAAATATCAGTGAAAACGTCTTGGTGGATGTGAACAATTCTTTGCTAGAGAAACTGCGCATTTGCCATCGTGAAGCTGGTGGTTATGTTGAACATTTAATTTAATTTTATTATTACCATTGTTTATGTATTCTTCTTAATATTTGTTGCAACTTACTGTTACCGATTTGTTTATTGTTTATTGTTTATTTACTTTCTTTAATGCTTTACACTGAAATCCAATGATGATTTTCAGTATCGTGGTGTATCGTTTCCTTCCCACGAAGCGGTTCTTAAAAAATGTTTGTACATTCGTCGGTAAATAGTACAATGTCCAAAACGGTCATTTTGTTCCTGCAGATTATGTAACGTCCATTCACACAACTGCATCGATTGTTAGCCAGCTTGATTGAGTTCTTGCACTAGCTAGGTGTGATACGGATGAAACTTGTTTTTACGCAACAATCATGAAACCGATTTTTGGCTTATTTGTAATGTCACACTTATTCTTCAGGTTCTTAAGTGCGGATATTGGACAGCAGCAGCCTCTACTGAAACTTGGTTTTCTTCATGCGTCGTTGGTTTTCTACGCTCCTTTTTCTCGTATTCTGTACTTCCAGTTAGCTACAACCTGAAGAATGCCACTAAATTTGAACATCTCTGGTCGACAAACCGTTGGGCCTACCTACATGTTACAAACTCTAATAAAATTGTTTATTTTTTTGAATTTTAATTATTTTAGTTCATAATTAATGTTTGGGCCATTGTGTTTGCCTTACTCTAACAATTGACCTAGTTTTCAAAGGATAATTTTCTTTAAAAAATGTAAAGTGTAAACCACATCAACCGATTCTTGTTCGAAAAACATTTTTTGTAATTTGCAGGACAAACGAGACGAAATAAAACCGCGACATCCAGGGCTAACGCGATAATACGAAATTAATTAAAATTTTTACAAAATTCTAAATTTCTCAAAAATTATTAGACGGAGGTGGCATTACCTGGTACCAAAAAAAAGGTAATTTAATTTCGCCTTCGATAAAATAATCCAAGATAGGTGGTTCCTTTTGAAAAAATTAAGTTATGCATGTTTAAACAACTGAGGAATTGAGTCGACGGATGTGAAGAAATTTAGGAAATCTTGCTAACAGCAAAGACGTAAACAAATACTTCATTTCTTCCTGAATCCAAAACCGTATTCCACTCAACTCTGAGTCATTGCGTTTGGAAAATATCGTTAATGGCGTCAAGCTCCGAAATCGTCAAATTTAACCAAAAAAATCAAATTACGCGAAAACGGTTCAACTAAGGGCCTATGTCGTCTTAATAAATTCATATTCATTTTTAACAAGGAATCCAAAAATGTAAAAATACATAGGGTCTTTTATTTAAAATAAGAAAGATGTGTTCATTTCCGGTGCAATCGGAAGGCCGCGATATTTGGCAATAATTTTAGATTGTGGAAAACTTTATTTCGAACAACTTTTTTTCAAAACATTTTTCGATATTTTGAACGATACGTCTACCAAAGACCGATTCCGGCTTAGTGACTCACCCTGTATATTTATTACATTACACAACTGCTGCTTAAAGGTGCAAATATTGGCAATATATTCTCGGATCAATGACAAGAATCTCGTATCACTAGTGTGAATTATTTCTTCAGGATCTCACTCTAATTAATTCTAATGCATCACATTAATGCTACAAAAATCAAATCTCGTGAAAAAAAAGTGTTTCGTTCTTTTATCACATGATAAAGTTAACAAAAATGGTTTTTATGCCATAACTTCATTTTCTTAAATGGCGCCATAATGTTATTGTGATATCATGAAAATGTATAATTAATGGCGAATCTAACCATATTTACATTTTTGCTGGAAAATTAAATAGAACTGAAGTCAGAGCCGAAAAAATTTAAAATATTCGGTTTCAATTTATTTGAAGATTTATTCAATAAGAACATTAGATAGCTGTGGAAAACAAATTTAAAAAATTGTAGCTTCCTAAGGTTCCTCAATTTAATTTTGTGCAGCGTTAATGTGGTCGGTTAGAGTTAATTTTAAAAATCACCCATTTTATCTATACTGTATCCGAAAAATTGGGCAACTTTCAAAAATGTAATAATATACAGGGTATTCCATTTACAAATCAAAAGCTGATATCACTTTTGGTCAAAGGAATGTCATTTTTATATCAAAATTTGATTTTTCGTAAACATCAGGTGTAGCATGTTTGAAAATTTTATCTTCATAAATAAACAAAAAATAGGGGGTGTACCATGATCCTGATACACCTGATATTTTATTTGTAGAAAAAAAGCTTATCAGGTCTTTGCAAACAGAAAGAAATAAACTGCCGAAACCTAATACAATATTTTTTCACAGTTAGCGGGAGCCACATGTGGTTCACAAGCTACGGATTAGGCACCACAGTCCTAGAGCTTAGGGCCTAGACTAATACTTAATTAAATGACTTTTATTTCTGCAGACGGTATTTTAATGCGGGCGGTATCGCAGGGCCTAATCATACTTCCCTGAACTCTATAGGATACAGCTGAAGATAATACAAATAAGTCAGTACAGTTTTGTACTATATTTATCTCATTTCTCTCGGTTTGTCCAGACTATAAATAATCTCATTTAATTTCTTACATAGCTGGTAAAGTAAATTGAGTATGCATAATACCGAATACAACTCGGTCATTGTGTTTGTATTTCTTAGAATCTTAAAGCTCGGTTGTATGAAACAATTAACAGACTTTCAGCACAATTGCAAGTGAGGAATCTTATTTTCATTAAAATGCCTTCAAACAAAATGGTTAATTAATCATATGCGTTTCTTTACTTTGAGAAACCGAAATAAAAAAATTATAGAGAACCTGTCTAAACGTTAAAAAATCTGGCACCGCTTGGATCCTGATTGCTTTCCAATTTTGAATAAGTTAAATGAAAATGGTACAGTTTACTCCTTAAATATATTTCGGCAGTATCTTTCTTTGCACTAATTGAAGGACATGTTATGTATATTACATGTTACATTGGTAGATTTAGAAACTTTAATACTAGGATTGATTCACTTGATTTTACATTTCCACGTCTTCTTTTTAAAAACCCGCTTGACATATTGTACGCGACATTCATATTTTTTAATTGCCGTCGCCCTTAGTTTGGGTATGTCGGCCAGAGCCCCAGTTTTCGAATAATGGACTATAAATAATCGCCCTGTATGTAAATGAAGGCAATAACATTATTGTAAATGCAAATGACTAGACGTAAATCCATTACTAGATGTTCGCTTTGCTTTTGCAGACCAGCTCTGATGTCTGCATTCTAAATTGTACCTAAATGGAAGTTCAATGATGGTGCAAAAAATTCAAATTGATTACTAAAACGATTGCTGAATTTTTAAATTAAAATTTTATTTTAATAACGTTAAGGCTTGCGATGAAGGTCTTAATGACGTTATTAATGATGCAAATGTAAGAACGCGAGACTTCTAATTATTAATCTAGTTGTTTCCTGAGTGCCGAGATTGTTTTGCGTAGTTTCTACTTCATATAAAGTTTGGAATTGTTTTGTGAATAAATGAAAATCTCCTATTTATAAACATGCAGCACCTCGGGAGTTGTCGAGACTTAGGCACCTGGAGTTATCAAGTTTTTGTTTAATTAATGTGAAAGATTCGGTTTTCAAATAAATAAATAAATAAAAATAAAAAATATATCTTCTTATGTAAACAAATTACTTGTATTGATAACGATTTCTTCTGATTTGTCCAATTAACACATACACTAAGAATAAAAAATCTGGAACTATGCAAATGTTTTTCAAAATAAATACACTTCCACATTTATATATTAATTATATTTCATTGTTTCACTTTCCAGTTAGGTTTCTTTTTAATGTTTTAATATTAAATTAAATACCCTTTTTTACTCTTCTTGGGACTTGAATTTTCAAAATTGACCAAGAATAGGACGTGTTTGGTTATTTCTTTTATATATGTATTCTTTAAACATCATTTTGGATTATGAAATCTTTATTTAATTCTTGTCATACTAATTTTGTTACTCTTGTTCGGTTCTTGGGGGTTGAACTGTTAAAATAGGCAAAATATTGGATTGGCTAATACAAAATACCCGTTTTACTCAACCTAAAATATTCTCATGAAAATAACAACCGTTAGGGAAAGATTAAAGTTGGTAGAGGCCCTGTGCAACACACTGATGGGGGTCTCTGCAAAACACAAAAACTTTTTATATCCTGTTCACAATAATATGAAATCTCTCTTAAGGTGTTTTAAAGGGCTCTCTTTTTAGTTTTGCATATAGTCTTAACAAAAGACAATATTTGAGATTTCAAATATTTATACTTTTTCAAAGTATTTGCCATTACTGTCGATGCACTTTTGCATTCGCTTAAACCAGTTGTTAAAGCACTTATTTCACTTTTCAGCGAGTGCGTTCAAAATGTTCATTTGAAAAGCGTTAACAGCCTCTTTAGATGATTGAAACCGTTTTCCACGCAATGCCTTCTTGTTGGTTGGAAATGTAAAAAAAATCATTTGAACTAGGTCAGGGTTATATGGATGATAGTCAAGCAATTCGATATTTTGTTGCTCCAAAAAATCAATTGTTTGTCGAGCAGTGTGGGCACTCGCATTGCCTTGGTAAATGACGATTCGTTGATGTGGGTTGTTTTTTGCAGCTTAGAAATGATTTGGGGCAAACAAATGATTGTGTACAATCTGCATTCACCATCCTCCAATATTCTAAACGATTTGTATCCATATGTTCGGATTCTGACACACTGAGGGAACGTATGACTTTGACTGGTTTCTTCTCATTTTCCAACACTCAAACACTAGAGTGACGTTTATTCTAAGGTTCATAAGAATAAATCCAAGACATATTAAAACAACCAAACACTAGACTGACGTTTATTCTCAGTTTCATAAGAATAAATCCAAGACTCGTCGTCACTCACTTACCGTGTTCAATCTAAGTCGCACCCTTTTTGAACATCAATTGCAGAGTATATAAGTTAATAAATTTGATACGTTATATGGATTTCTACTTAATTTTTTCCAAATTTTTCATTTTTTGCAAGAAAAAACAATTAAACGTAAGAGAAAAAAGATATGGATATAAATTTCATTTTTTTAAATAGAACACCCTGTATATTTTTGCGCTATTGGATGAAGAATTGAATTTCTTTTATGAATATATATCATTTGAGATATCTTAGCGTGTGTTTAGATTTGAGATTTATTTCATGACAGAACACTCAGGTATCTGAGACTACATTTTCTTGCCATTTACACCATGACACAAATATCGCTGAATAAAATTGCTGACACTTCTAGCTGAGATAAAGTGTCGATATAAAATGTCTTTGCTACTTTAAATAATCAAAATTTGTCTAATTAAATTTACATATTACTTATATGGAATAGCACTTCAATATTATAAGGGATATACAAAAGTTGATCGCATGAAATATCTCGAGAGAAAGTAGACGACTACAACTTTTGAGATATGTCAGACATAATTGACATTTCCAACCCTTACTTCGTGGAATTCTTTAATATTCAAAACTAATAAACTTTATTAACGATAGAAACGCAACAAAATTGAGAAAATTTAAAATAAAATTTCAAATCTTGTGGAATTTTTAAATTTTGTTGCGTTTCTATCGTTAATAAAGTTAATTAGTTATGAATATATGTCAGACACTGGCTGAAATTTGTGTCGACATTTTATGTAGAGTAATTTACCTTAGCTGTGTGATTAGTCTCAGCTAGTTTCTTTCAGGATGGTTTACACATGATATATTTTTATTAGCTGTGTGATTAGTCTCAGCTAGTTTCTCTCAGGATGGTTTACACATGATATATTTTTATGTCAGAGAGAAATGTACGGAATAAAGTGTCAAATCTAAACGCACCCTTACACTAAATGTTGCTAATTTTAAGGTGGTTGTAATTTGAGTGCCATTACATTTAGTAATTTGCAAAAGAATTTACATTTTAAAAATCACATACTGCAACGTTGTCTGTTTCAAAGAAAATGATGGTCATGTTAAAAACGACACGTAAAAATATTTTTCCTTGCCCATTGTTAGGGTTTGATTGAAGTTAGTGATAATTACGTTTATTATTTATGTTAAAATATATCTACGTTTAAATCATAAACGGTTAATGCCACTGTTATACATTTTTAAAGGAAATTCAATTCTCTATCCAACCAATTAACAACCAATTAACAATATACAGGATATTCCTTAAAAAAATACAATCTACGTCAGTGTCTTTTTTCTCTTAGCTTCAATTGTTTTCTCTTGCGAAAAAATGAAAAAATTGAATAAAATTACGCATGACATCATATAACATATCAAAATTATTGGTTTATTAACTCGACAAATGATATTCAAAAAGGGTGCGCCTTAGATTAAACACGATGTACACATTTTTGAAGTGGCTCGTGTTGAAACGATTTACAGTTCTTCGACACAAATTGACACGATCCACCAGTTGCCCCTCTGTCAACAGATGCCGAATCCTACGAGAAATTAATTTTCTTACCCCTAACTCTTCGTGTATAATCTTTCCGATTGAGGTCTTGAAGTGCCCAATAAAGTCTCCAGGTAAGTTACATGATCATGATCATTAATCTATCTCACGCAGAGCATTAATGTTATTCTGGGTGACCATTGTTTTTTGTGGATCTGGGTTAGAATTATCGTTGAGGTTTGTGCGTCCACGTTTGTATTCAAAATACCAGCGAGAAATTGTCGACTAATGTGGTGCTTTATTACAAAAAACAGCAATCAACTCGGCAAAACGTTCTTGTTGCGATAAACCTCTTTGAAAGTTATAAAAAATTATCGCTCGAAAATGTGCTAGATTCAATTTCATGTTTCTAAAAATCATACTAATGTTCAAAATTCATCGTGACTAAACCACTTGTATTTTGACGAAATTTTCAACACGTATTAATGTAACGTTGCGGTTCATTTCGGAACTATGCACTTTGTTACTTGCGCCCTCTATATGGCTATATGCAAAATTAAGAAAAAAGCCGTCGCATAATATTTTTGATAACTATGATAACTAAAAAAAAACATCAATTGTTTATGGGAGCCTTTAATAATGAGATTTAGCTTAATTTACCTTTTACCAAAAGTTGATACTAATCAAGATACAGAATGCTTAGGTTAAATAAAAACAAAATGATTTTTTTGCATAACTATTGGGCATTTACCAATGCAGGCAAGAAATTTGGCACAGGGAGGTCTTTTGGGTCGAGAAATTTGAATTTACTAACAGTGTGCCGATGATTCATAGGGATGGTCACGAACGCTATGCTGGATAATTTTAAAGCATCACAACTTTTTTGAGCTCCCTGTATACTTATTTTAAATAGGTACTTTTATTTATCCATATTTTGTACCTAAAACCGATCAACCGTTTTCAAGATATTTGCCTTCAAAGTTTGCCATTAAGTTATTTAAATGTATATTTTTCGTAGCAGGCCCTAAAATAAAACGAATAAGTCATGTTTGAAAATAGTTTATATCAAATATTTCTCTATTAAGATTATTATTACCCACATTTTGCAAATTTAAACTAAATGCAAAAGCAGGATTTATTGTCAAAAACAGATGCGATCATATCTCTCTTCTCTATGATTTTTTTGCAGTTTATTGAGATATTTAAAATTTAGGTATTAGTTGTATCAACAAAGTAATATTTGACATACATTACTTTGAAAGCCGTCTGATTATTATCATTATTTTTTTTTTGAAACCTACTTCGAAAATCTTATGTGTTATGTAATATTTGAAATGAAGGTATTGCAAATTTTGAAGGCAAAATCTTGGAAAGGGTTGCGCTTGTATAAACTATCAAAATGTAGGCTCTTTTTAGCCAAAAAATACGAGAAAATAAAAGTACCAATTTCAAAAAAATATACGTTAATGCACAAAAAAATTATTTTAATTTAGTCATACAGGATACCGCAGGTCGCACCCTTATTAGCTATTGGTAATATGTTAGCAAATTAGCATTTTTCGACTTAATAAATCCAGTTGTACCCAAATCGGAGTTTTTTTCATCTTTGACACTGTATCTCACTCAGTTAGTATCAACTTCTAATATAAGGTAACTTCAGCTAAATCAGCTAAAATCTCTTTTTGCTCTGTATACGATTACTTATGGTCCAACTTGTATATCTTTCAAGCACATTTTAAAATTTTAAAATTTAAGTTCCTTAACAAATATTATTAAAATTCAAACAACCTTATATTTCTGGATGGATAATTAAAAACCTTTTCAAATGAACTTTCACATGTTGTCACCCTAAAAGGGTTGAAGGGGAGCGATAAAATTATGCTTAAAAAATATTATTTTTGAATTAAAAATTCAACTGTTTCAGGTGTCTTGTTTATAAATTGTAAATAACATAGAGATATTGAATTTACGCGCTATTTTTGGACTTGGATTGTATACAAAGTAAATGCCTTATTGATTACTTTGGCGCCATCTCTGAAGTAGAGCGCTATTCTATGTGAAACGAAGCTTGCAGGTTAACGATCGTTACATTGCTCTGCTGGAGCTAAACAGAGGTTCCTTCAGCCAAGGAGAGATGTCAGGAGAACTAAAATATCGGTCAGTTGTTTGAAATTGTTTCAAATATTACAAAACGTTAAAATATAATAATAATAAACACGTTATTGAAAATGACAGGGTATGCTATATCAGCTAAAATATAATGGATTAGAAGAATCCATTTATATAGTGATTCAAAGATATACCACAACATTTTCAAGGTGAATAGAACATCAAAAATTAAGGTGACCTTTATTTATTTATTTATTTATTATTTTTTTTTCGAAAGCGTATACAAGAAGGGAACTCCTCTACTTTATTCAGGACTTGTAACTCAAATTCTAATTAAAGAGTGAAAATTATTGTTTTTTAGCAACATCTTCTGGATCCTTTAATTTATTAAACTAATATAGTATGAAATTCAGATATAAGGCACCTAGCTACGCATTTACAAAATATTTGTTGGATACTCCCTTCTTTTAGAGAGGTAGTTTGATAGGGAAAATTTTAGTATTTTATCCCAAATTTTTTGTTTCCTACATATTGCACGAAAAATTTGCCAAACAAATTATTATTTAGCATTTTTATAAACAGCACTGTTTTCGAGATAATTGAGGTTTAGACTATTGCATAAAATAAAATAAAGTACTAATATACCGGGCGTTCTCTTAAAAAAATCAGTTATGGACTATTGAAAAATTGCACCTTTTTGGTTCTACTATGAGTATTGTTTATAATGAAATATCATCTTGCTTTATATAGAAGTTATTGTAAGACCATCTAGTTAATATTGAGTAAAAATTGAGATATAAATGGTAAGTTTACATTTCCTTGGAGCTAAAAAAATACGGAGAAAGCTTTCTTGTAGTTAATACAATCACATGGCAAGTATCTGAGCTTTTTAGACAAATTTTGTAAGAAAATATAAGAAATTTGAGAAAAAGGTAGAAATTTCGAAAAACTGTTTCAAGGAAATTCCGAAGAATTGGAAAGTCCCCCAATTGAATACATATGTGTCCAGTTTGCTGCATGAACCAGAGCCCCACTCTGCCATATTCTAGTTACGCCTATGGTTTTAAAAGAACTTATATTTGCGAACAATTATTTTCCGTAATGGAAATAGTTAGAAGGTACCGCAGGTCCAGTCTAAATACCGTACGAATGGAAAATTCTGTACGAGTCGCTGAGGCAAATTTGGCACAGAAGCACCTTTAAAATTCTCATTAAAATTTCTGTGAGATTTTTTTTCCATACTAATTTTCCCTATTTTAATTAGGTGCTTTTTTATAGTACTTTTGTTATTTTAGTTTTGTTTATAAAAACTTAATAATTAGTGTCAATTATCTAATTTAAAGGTCATTTTTCCTCACATGCGGCCGGCGCAAAATTTTTAACCTTGTAGTTGGCACGCTGTAAAAAAGCTTGCTCATCCCTGGGTTAGACGATGCTTTAAAAATACGAACAAGATAATTGTAAGTAGTTAATTCCTGAGCATTCTCTTGACACAGACTTCTTTCTTGAAGTCATGTTTCCATATTCTCTAACGTCCACAATCCGTTTTCAAGCAATATATTCTCCGAGTGCTACAACTTGACCGCTATCATATGAAGCTGCAGTTCATCGTCATCCAAATATATTCCTGATTCCTTATTTTAGGGCACGTAAGGCAAAACAGTTTTATACTTTTCAAGTGTATTTTACTTAAAACAGTTCACTGATACTTGCCTTTTAAAGTCCTTTTGTGAACAAGGTGTCACAGTTTTGGATCCAGATTTATTTAATTTCAAACTATGGAGTGCGCCCAATTCAAGTTTTGCATTTGTTCTACGCAGAGATGCTACATACAGTGTGTCTGGAAAATAATGAGACTTAGCTTAACTATAACTTCCTGTGATCAAATACAACCGATTTAGACAAATTTAGCTTAGTCCAAAAGTGCTTGGTTTTTATTTTCGAGAACTCTAGTGAAGGCGCAGTGTTGGGTGGTAGTTTTCTTTGTTCACCTCCTCATTTTATCGATCAGATCTTTGTTGAAATGTGTTAAACGAATAGAGTTTAGAAATTACAGGCCATTAAAGAAAAAAAAATGTTGTAGGTCTAATTCAGAAATAAAACATTCACTTGTGTTAAAATTTGGTATAGTTACATGTTAGATAAAAACCAAATAGTGCCGCACATTGTAGAGGGCGCTGTTGGCATTTTTTTGTATCTCATTTTGATTGATAAAAAGGAAATACAAAAAAATTGCCGACAGCGCCCTCTAGAATATGCCGCATTATTTTCTAATTCGTAGTGCTTGTTCTTACCTAAAACATAACTATGCCAAATTTTAACATAATTGGAAGTTTTATTTCTAAATTACACCCACAAAAGAATTTTTTTTGAGGCTTGTAACCTCTAAACCAGGCATTTTTGGCCTAAGTTAATTTTATCTAAATTGGTTCTATTTGATCACAGGAAGCTATATTTAGGCTGGGTCCAATTACTTTCCGGATTCCCTATATAAGATTTTCAGGTTAAAACGTGGCGATTTAGTGGATCGGTTAATTTAAAATATATTTATTAATATCCTCAGTAAGGCAATGAGGAACCGCTAAACAAAAAGTGTACATATCGCATAATTTCTAGTTGAAGTCAATTTCATTATAGAATATGTTTACGCATCATTTCACGGGTGTCAATGCAATAAAATTAATCAAAAGCAATACTACCACAATTAGCTTAAATTTTACTGCAACTGCACAACACTGCAAATTTAAGTGGATCAAAGGATTAACCCTGACGCGTTTATTTGGCATTCCCCTTTTGAGTAAACAAAAGAAATCCATTATTTGCATATAAAGACATCAAACTCTGGAACATATTCAGTGGGAACGGCAATAATTGGAAATCACATGTTGGGTTCTCAGATGCGACCGGATTTTATAGGATTTGGATTATGACCCTTCGGAGACGGCATTAGATCGTGCCCACTTTAAAATAAATCCCGGCCAGCAATGAAAATAAATGACTGCTTCCTAGGCAGGCCCGCTTTAATTTCCTGAGCGTTTCATCAGACGGTGTCCGTGCGGCAGGGGAGCGTGCAATGCTAACTGCGATTCTGATTCAAGTCTTATTATTGTTGGTAGGCCTTGGAACGTTTAATAAAATAGTTAGCAGTCTGTCTACTAAAAACATAAATTTTCCTTCGAAAGGATATTACGCCTGCAGTAGCTGTGTATTCAGCAGACGTCGTTTTAATTTCACGCGGAAAGTCAATATGCGCATAGAGGTTTACAAATTAGAAAACCAGACTTACAATAAAAGCCAAATGGCGCGATATTAAATGCCGCTAATAATACATAAAGTAGGTCGTTAGTAGGAAAAAAAGGGTTTTATGGTTTAGTTTTTTTGAAATACTAAAATAAACAGATAAAATATAACATAAATAAGTGTTATTGTAAAGGGGCTGGTAATCGAACTATTGTGTAGCATCCAAATAATTTTATTGGAAACATTTTTCCATTCATATTATGCTAGATTTTTTGCAAGCAATGATCAAACACATTTGCCGCGTTGTACTCATTCAACGTAATCCACCGTTGGGTTTTTTTTTCTGAAATTTTCTAATAGATTGACTTTTGAGAAGTTTCTTCTTCTTATCTTCTTCGAAAATATCAAAGCGTTGATGTTAGTTGCCCGCTTTTATTTGTTGTTAAAGTGCAAAATGAAATAATAAATCACTCATCATCTTCTTCATTGTCCTGCAAAAAACGACCATCTTAGGATAAAAAAAGTGCATATATATATATATACATATATATATATATATATTATATAAGTTGGAAAATGTTTAGTTTCTTCTTAAAAGTCCAAATTTAAACCTCTCCCTTGGAGTTTTAAAAAATATTTCTTAAAAAAATAAATTAAGGCGTTTAGTGCAAAAGTGGCCTAACCAACAGATTAAAACATTTGGGGAAATTTCCGTTTAATTAAATTATATTTTTTAAAAGAAAATGTTGCTTTTCTAGACTTTCTATCGACAAACTCTCTTACTAAGACACTAAGGTCTAACTTTTCAATAAAATTATATTTCATTGACAACTTAGCCAAGTTTATCAATTTCATATTGTCGACCGTAGATAAGTTTTTATCCCCTTAAGGTTAGAAAAACTCTCTTTCCTATTTGAAACCTTTTACAAATATAGAGATTCATATTTTTAGAGCGTGTGTCACGATTTTGATAGTGCCGTTGGAGTTAAAATTGGCGTTTTTGTATAATAATGGTGTCACCTCCCATTATGCGAGGGGTGGCTCTAGTTCCTTTTTGTGCCATCCTTATTATGTGAGCTGCGAATTTTGACAGTGTTTGCCTACCGCCAAAGGTAGGGGCACATGATTATTTTACATTCATCCGTGATGTTGACGGTAGAGTTCTCATTATTTTCAGGCTCCTTCTGCGTTTCGGGGACTCTGCGAATAACACTTTAAATGCTTGTATTTTCTACCGTGCTCGTGATCTTTCTTTTTGTTTCATTTCGATGATTTTTTGGTTCTAGCTCCTAACTTGAAAGTATCCCTCAAAATTTAAATTTGAAATTTATAGAAATTTTTATTTTTTGAATTTTGAGTTTTTCCCAAAATTTTAAAATATCTAAAGCTTCAAATTATGACTTACTGTCCTACAATTACAAATTTAAATTCGGATCTTTGTTTTTTCTAAAGTTCAAAATCTGTAGAAATTTAATTTTACTAAATTTCGAGTTTTTTCTGGAAACTTCCCCTTTTTCTAACGTGTTCAATTTAAATTTTAAATTCCAAACTTTCTTCTTAAAATATACAGGTGAGTCATTAGTATAGTAAAACACTGTAACTCCTACAGATTCTTCGCTAACAAAAATATTTCTGGTAGGAAGGTGCATTAGCATAAGACATATATTCTAAAATTATTTTTTATTACACAAAATAAACATTTACAGGGTGGTGCAGTAAAGTTGACTTTTTTAAATAGAACACCCTATATATTTTCAGGTATTTGAATTTGTCATAAAATGTTGATCAAAATGTTGCTAAACATTAGAGTTCTGTGGTTAAGAGTTTTTGAGGTAATTAGAAAAATCATGAAAATTAAATTGCAAGCTCGCTTAAAATTCGGAAAACACCCAAATGATTTTATTTTCAGTGCAGGTTATTTCAAAAGATTTTTTTTTAATGATGTAATTTTATTTAAATAGGATTTGCAGTTATACAGGGTACTTAGTAAACGCAAAATGACATTTTTCTTAAAAAAAGCAAGTAGTACATCCTGTATATTGTTTCTTATTTTTGTTATTTAACAGCTAAGGTTTGCTTTGATACAAATATTTGGGGCTAATGCTTATAGTTTGGGAAGATATTTAAATTCAAATTACAAAAATTAAAATTCTCTAGATTTATTTTAGTAAAATGGGTTTTTTCTCATATTTTTTAGACCTAAACAAAAATTGTGTATTTAGAATGCACTAATTTGTTCTAATTTTCAAAAATATGAACTTTTAATTAGAAAACATATTGGTTTAGACATTGCTTATCATCTATACCTAAATTCTATGCATCTATGTTCTATGTTCTTTGCACAGTTCACATTATTTAAGCAAAGTAAGGGATAAAACTAGTGCATGATACAACATTTGTTCATTCTAGGCAATTTTACGTTTATTTTGGTGAGGAAAAATAACAAATCAAACCCATTTCCCACAACGACAATAAAAAAATATTAATAATCAATATAATCAAAAAAAAGTAAGTAAACCCACACTGTGGCCTAATCAAGGCTAAAGTACTCTAATAACAGTTGTGAATTTTACTTTAAATTGGTAAGATCGCAGTTGGAACGAGATATGTCGAATTTCTGGTTTTGTAAACTTTTTTCAAAATTATGGGGTAAAAAGTTTATTAGTGTTTTTCATTACCGTTAAGAAATAAATTTCCAACAACTGTAATCAGAGATGCATTTTAATGTCGACAATTTTTATTTTTCGAATTTAAAGTTAAACGACTCTCAAACTATAAGAGATAGCCCCAGAAATTTTGACATTAAATCAACGCTTAGTTGTTGCTTAACAGAAATAAAAAATAATATACAGGGTGTGCTATTTGAATTTTTCGACAAAAATGTAGTTTTGTGTTTGCTAACCAATCTGTATAATATCAAATACTATCTAAATAACATTACATTAATTTTCAGGAAAAGGACATACTCTAATTAATTGCATAAAAAAGAAATTAATTCGATTGCTTGTGGTCTTTCAAACGAGCTTCAAAATTAGATTGAAATTTCATGATTTATCTAAATATCTCAAAAACTATGAATAGCAGAATCCTATTGTTTGATATCGTATTAATTAGCATTTTGTATAGCATTTAAATATATAATAATATACACAGTGTTCTATTTAGAAAAAAAGGCAACTTTAGTGAACCACCGTGTATATATTCACTCTGTAAAGTATTCAATAATTTTAGAATGTGCGCCTCGTAGTAATGTTTCATCATACTAAAAAGATTTTTGTTGCCAAAATAATTGCAGGAACTACAGGGCTTTGCCGCACTAATGACTCACCCTGTATATTTAAAAAACAAATATTCAGTTAGTATAATTTTTGATTTATTTTTAGTAATTTAATTTTTTTCTTAAAAAATCATTTGAAGCTTAAAAGCTTTCATCCTTTTCTCAAATATTGGTTGTAATCTCCAAACGGTTTTTTTTTTCTCAAAATTAAAGTATAATTTTCAGCATTCTGCTCAAACTTTAAAACCTGGACTTTTTCTTACTGTTGTGATAAATCTCCTTTTTTTGAAATCCCCCTTTTTTCTGAAAATTTCCAGTTTAATAATTTTCCCCATTCTTACAAATTCAAATCTAGAATTTACTATAAAATCATGATTTGGATTTACATCTCGAAATTTTAGCTTTTAGAAATTTCGTTTTTAGATTTTCTTCTTAGTTCGGGTTAAAGTCTCCAATATGTTTTAATTTTCCTATTTATAGCTGATTGTAAGCATTTTTCTTTAAATTTCAAATATCACGAGGATTTTACACTTTTACTTTAAAATACCGACATTTATATTTACTTACTTTTAGTTTCTCTTTAAAACTTGTAAAATAAAATGAATAAATTTTCAAATTTTTCTTTAAATTTCGACTTTTTGCTGAAAAGTTATTAATATTGAAATGTTTTGCTGCTTTTCTGAAATTTTTGCTTTGTGTCGAAACTTTGCAGTTTACACTAGAAATGTTTTGCGTATCTTTTTTGGTTTTTAAATCGGAAAATTCGAATTTATTCAAGTTTATTCGATCACTATGTATAAGTCAAGATAAATGTACTTTTTTTTAAGTTTACTCTGCTCACAAAGGGCAACCATATTATGTCTTTGGAGCACCGGAAGAAGGATGCTAAAACAAGGATAGATGGCGATTTTCTTAAACAAGAATAGGTTGCCATTTTTGGGAAAAATTCCGTTCGGTAACGAATTCCATAGTTTGAAAGTTCTATAGAAAAAAGCTTTTCCATAGACAGAATTCATCACTGTGTCAAGCTGGACCGCACAGGAATTTGCTGTCCCCGACTGTCTTGTATGCTTTAAAAATCTTACTCTTGGAGGGATCAATCCTATTAGTTCCTGCGAGCATCTCCTATGAAAATATTTATAGAAAAAAGAATAAGTCACCAACCATCCATCTGGGCTCTAGTGTTTCGGGAGAATTGGTCAAACTCTCGTCATCAATTAGGTGAAT
Organism: Dastarcus helophoroides; assembly: GCA_028583605.1. Taxonomy (NCBI): domain Eukaryota; kingdom Metazoa; phylum Arthropoda; class Insecta; order Coleoptera; family Bothrideridae; genus Dastarcus; species Dastarcus helophoroides. The sequence continues at coordinate 23,505,806 of CM053328.1, read as the reverse complement.
CGCTCTTCTTTGAATTGAATTCAAAAGAGCCAAAGTGTGCTTTGGGGCTGAACTCCAAACATGAGAACAGTATTCTAGTGTTGTGAAGTACTTTTTTAACTCTAAAAAGAAAACATAACCTCTGAAAGGTGGACTTGGCAATGGCATGCACATGATCGTCCCAAGAGAAGTTAGTGCTTGCATTGACCCCTAGGATAGACATATTAAATTTCATCGCGAGGATCTTACCGTCCACAAGTATGTTTGTTGCATTATCCCTTGATGTTTTCTTAGAGAAAAACCTGAGTTTTTTAGGCGTTGAAGTCGACCATATGTTTCTTACCCCATTCCAGAATGATTTCGAAATCTCGATTAATCATCTGTATATGCTGTTCCCTTAGCCGATTTGAAGCAGCGACGGATAATGGTTTGTCGGAGAAAAAAAATGACACCAGGCTACTATCATCTGCGTAACAGTATATAGGGTTGGAAACTAAAGCTAAGAGATCGTTTATATGTAACAGAAACAGAGTAAGAGGCAGAACAGACCCCTGAGGCACCCCCTGCATTAATCGCAAATGTCTCGGATGAGATGCCATCAATGACGACCTGAAGAGATCTATCAGCGGGAAAATTGGATATCATATGACAGAGTCCAGGAGGAAGACCATAAGATGGTAATTTGGCGAGGAGAGATCGGTGCCAGACCCAGTCGAAGGCCGTTGAGATATCCAATTACACAATTTTAGCCTCACCGTGTTTTTCCATAGCTGATTTACATATATGGCTAACATATGCCAATAGATCACCGGTTGAGCGTTGTTGTCTGAAATCGTATTGGCTGTGTGAGATGATTCTCTTCTCCTCCAGATATTTGAGAATCTCGGCGTTGATAATCTTTTCCATCATCTTAGATATACCGAGGATCAAAGATATAGGACGAAAGTTCTTAGCCAGATTCCTTTTTCCCTTTTTAGGAACAAGCTGCACCCTAGCAGACTTCCAGATGTTAGGGAATACACATTTGTTGTAAGAAAGTGAGAACAATTTCCTTAGGATAGGAGTCAACGCTGGAGCGCACTTCTTAAGAACAATAGTGGGATACCATCAAGGCCAGAAGCTTTCTATGTGTCGAGCTCGGACGAGAATCTACCTGACTGCGCGTTGTCTGAAAACAACTTCAGGTATCGAAGTACCATCCTTCAGAAGAATAGGATGTTCTGCGTTACGAGAATAAAGGTTGGAATTTTCAGCAAACATTATGGCTAGCAGGTCAGCTTTTTCCTTGGAGGTAGCCACAATCTTGTTGATAATATCAAGTAAAAGTGAAAAATTTGAAGCTGTAAAATTCTTTCCAATCGACTTTGCAAATCCCCAAAAGGACCCCGAACTGTTCGGACAATTTGTTATTAATTTAAAAAAATGTATATCTCATTATGTAAGCGGATGAATTTAATTTATATGTATATAGTGTGTCCCACCTGATCGTGCATTAGAATTATCTCAAAAACTACGTTAATTTAATTTTTGTAAATTTGAATCTTGGCGTTTTTGCATGGAACCTCTTCAATGAAAATAATGTGTTACTTTGTGATTCTTTCGTTTATTCGGGAAGTTGATCCAAACTTTGTAATTTTGAATTGTTCGCCTTGTTTAAAATTTAAATTTTGAATTTGTTATGAAGTTAAAACTTTCTCTTTATCTCTAAGCGTTTTTGATATAATTGCATTTTTTCTTGAAAAATGTGCTTTTTTCACACCTTTACTAAAATTCTAGTATCTTTCAGAAACACAAGACTAGATCAATAAAGTTGTGGTTTCCTAACACCGAATCACAAAGCAACCTAATACAATAGTAATAGTAAATAAGCACTTCGGTTATATTTGATGTTCAAAAATCAAAACCGAATTTTGTGAAAATAAAATTATCTAATGCATTGATACTCTTCTAGTTAAACCTATTTGAAGGACAACATAATATGCTATCAATTTCTATAACATGTCACTATATCTATCTCCAAATGTTTCCTCCATCACTTTTTCTGGTCCAATTGAAAAAAAAACAACCTTAAATAACTTATGGTTTTTCAAAAGCTTAACTAGTACGCAGTAAGGATTTTTTCCTGCATAATAATTACTGGGAAGATTATGAGAAGTTACTTGTGGATACAATATTAAAGTTCAAAATGTTCAGAATTTTTATAGGATTTAAAATTCAATTTTAGGAAAAAAGAAACTGAACTGGAAGCTGGAGTTCAAGATGAGATCTGGAAATTTCAGCAAACACATTAAAGTCACTTTCACACATTTTTTTCGTGAATTTGAAGTCTTACAATCGAAATGTAAAACTTGAAGTTAAAATTTCCAGAAAATCTTCGAAGTTTTGGGTTTAAGCTACAAAAATTGTAGGATGTGCACTTTTGATTTAGCGAGTTTGTTTTTCTTCCAGCAATAGCGTATTAATGAGTATGTTATCAAAACCTTACGATTCATGCAACTTACGTTTCTGATTAGAAACCACGACAGATAATGTTTCAATTAAAAAAATTATTAAAGTTTATCAAATATTTATACTAATTATAAGAAAATATGAATTCATTTGAAATCATTCATGAACTTAAAACTTTTTAGAATATTGATACTTATGAAACTCTAACGATCATTATTATTTGCTTTAATCTCGGGGGCTCATTTGCATCAAAGGATCTATTTAGGTGCAAGGAGGGTATTCTCAAGTACTCTTAAGAGCTCCCACCGAATCCATTTTCAAGAATAAATAGGTCGCACAAGTTCGGTCCCAGGCTTAAATCAATTCCTGAAAGACAGTGGAGTATATCGGGCTGAAATATGGTACCAATTTTGTCTCGGAGGAGAAACCGGTCGGCTTAAAATTAGTTCACCGCTATTTATTGAATTTTTCATTAGGCCATAGCTTTGGAAGTACAGTAGACGGAACGAGATGTGACGCAGAGTTCTTACGGAACGTTAACCTGATTCGGATAAATTGAAAACGAGATTATTATTTTTGTTTGAATGGGTCATTACTTCGTCTACATGAACCATTAAATATACATAGCCCTAGTTTTTACTGAATACATCCCCTAAGAGTCTCTTAGAAAATAAGTTTAACTTTAAGAAAATTTAATCAAATTCGGACATTAAAATATATTTTCATAACTCATAAAATATATTCACAATAAATAAAATAATAAATATTTAAAATTCCAGCTCAATAAATACTGAGAAATTCCGTAAAGTAACTAGGTAGCTTACTTAATTATTGTTAAAGGATAAGTTGAGCTTTAGACATGTTAACTTAAATTGTTTCACCACAAGCCCTACGATTTAGAACAATTAAATCTGGTTTGATAAAGGCAGTTATACATCTTTGAAAATATTTATTTTTCTTAGGTTGTGGTAATTAATAATCACCATGTAAGAAAAATTATGCAGTGACTTTGAATCTTTGAATGCAGATGTCCAGTATGTTATTAAAGGCATACAGAAATTTCAGATTGTAGAGGTTTAATCCAAATGAATTTAATCTAAATCATTGTTTTGATGGAACGGACTGGTCCTTGGTTATCTTCAACAATTGAAATACAAAACTTGTCCCCTGAAACCAAGAAAGATTAAAAAACACAACAAAGGTTTCTTTGACACGTTTCGACAGCCAAGCTCATCTTCAGAGAGATGATAGCTTGGCCGTCGAAACGCCACAGCCAAATATAAAATGTTGTGGTATAAAGTATTGTTTAACCACAAATCATCTTTTCATAAATCTCACAATCCTTGATTGGTTCGAAAAACATGCACTGCTACTGTAAGACGCTGCACTTTGATTTTGGGCTATGTTACGAAGTTCCAACATTGTCACATTTTTCATAAACAGCATTTTAACTACCGATAAAATATGCCTCGAAATTAAATAATTCGAGTGATTGAGCACTGAACATTAATTTTTTAGATTGCAGCATATTTTAGGATTCATGGTTTAGTTCGTGTCGGGCCGATTAGTTATTTTTACAAGATTTTATGTTTATTTATTTTTTATTATTTTCGTTTCCTTAGACCGATTGACTAACGAAACCAAAAATGTAAAGTAGAAGCAATTATTTGTATAGAAATACTTAAAATAATGCGGCGAATTAATTAAATAAAGATTTGTTACGTGGCTGTTATGTGGCTAGTTTGCTAAGCACCTGCTTAATTTAGTGGGTAATAACGTGATACGTAAGTGTTATAGTTAGGGATAAGTTGATTTGCATCTCTTTTAAAAGATGGAACAATTTTTTTTTTGATTTTCTGTGTTTAATAGGCCTTTCAAATACGTGGCTAAAATTTCTGACCTTATCACCGAGACACCCTGTATAAAGTATTCGTTTTGTTTATTTTTCTGACCAGAAGACTTTTGCTTCTGGTGTGACTGATATAATGATTTATCATGCTCTTTCTTACTTAGCTCTCTTGTCTTTTTGTCATTTTATTTTCGGAAGACATTCACCTCTAGATTTTTATTTCATTCCATCGTCTCTTCAGATAAGTTTTGAGTCTGACCTGCTATTGTTTTTGTACAACTTTTACTACCCATTTGGTCTCCGCAACAGACCTCCGCTATGATTAACCAACTGAGTTACTGTCTTCTGTCTTGATTTTAGCTTTTTCCTTGTAGTGGTAAGCGAAAGATCAAATAAGTTTAGTAGTTCCTTGACACGGTCTGACCCGATCTTTTAAATAAAATCTGTTCAATTAAAATGTTCTATTTCATATTTGTAACTGATATACCTTTGCTTCCGTTAAACAATAAATTTTCCAAATTTAACATCTGCAACAAAATAATTTGACATACTATTTATTAAATTGACATTTCTAACTCTTACGTTGAGAAATTTTGCAATATTCATAACTACTAAACTTTATTAACAACAACAGATATTAAAAATTCCACGATGTTTCGATAAATATTTGCTATGATCGGACTGGTTTCGCTCGTCAGCATCAAATTGCTGGTATAGTCGCCGATGATGCTAAAAAGTAAAACCAGGTCAGTCATAGCAAATATTTATCGAAACATGGTGGAATTTTTAATATCTGTTTTTGTTTTAATCGTTAATAAGGTTTAATATTTATACCATAAATCCTATTAAATGACAATGATGTATACATTATAGTACACAGCGGGGTTTTAAGTCGTCACCGTTGTCTACTGTCTCCATTTTATATTGGTATTTTATAATAGTTGAAGATCTATTGCGTGAGAATCAAACTTCACTTAGCGACATGCTTACATACGCTTCACTTAACGTTATTTATGTGTCGTGTGTTAGATTAGCCAATAACTCGTGATTTATTAGGTCTATTAATTACTCGATTAGCCTCTAACGTAATCCACTATATGAAGCACTTTGAAAGATCATGAAAATTATCGCCCATCAACCTAAAAGAGACCTCCAGTTGTTCAGCACATCATCATGAAAACAGTGTAAACTACTAAAGGTTGCAAAAATTTGTTAGAGAATAAATTTCTAACGCAAAGTAAGTATAACATATCGCATATTAGCCCAAACAAAATACAATAAATATTTAATTTTTTTTAAGAGTGCATTATAAGTCTAGTCCAATGAAAGTCGAAATAGTTCATTATTCAACATATTCTAACCTTAATTTAATAAACTTATTATACCGCATGCCTTTAAATCTTTCAAAAAAAAGCTTTGTCTTGCTCTGCAAACCAGACTTCTCTAACTTCTTCATTGGAAGAAAATTTATGACCTGTTAAACTTTTTTTCAGTTAAGGACCGAGATGACAATCCGATGGAGCCAGATCTGATTAATAAAGAAGGTGTTCTAGTAACTTGAACTCAGTTATTGTTCTACCCTTATCCAGATAATCAATCGTGATTATTTTATGGCAATCCCAAAAATTGAAGCAAAAACTTTTTCACCAGATATTCAAACACGAATCTTTTTAGGCCTTGAATAACCAGAGCGTCTCTGTCCCTTATCCATAGTAACAATACGGCTTAAAAAGTCTGCACTTTTTTCACACCGAGCACAAATCGAAGGCCATGCCTCCACCCTTGCACTTCTGGTCAATAGACATTTAGGAGTCCATTTTGCAGAAATTTTTCTCATATCCAAATTGACATGAGTTACATAATGGACGCGTTCATAAGAAATAATCACCGCCTTAGATATTCGTTTACCCAATTCTGTGGTTTGATAATAGTATATTAAACAACAAGTGTAAAAAAGCAAAGTTTTACGAAACGTGTTTGACACATTAAACTGTCAGAATTATTTGTGTCAGTAGACAAATTTCGTAGAGCGAAAATTTTAAATAATTTTAATTTCTGACGACAAGCAGAGAGGTGAACTTCCCGAAACATTAAATTTAATTATTATTTATATTTATCGTTAATTTTTACAATAGTTTTTAAGTATTTTTAGTGAGTGTTAAGTCACAAACAGCGATTGGCAAACTAAGATCTAATGCAATCGCTGTTTGGGACAATCTATAAAAATTGCTATTTCTTAACGAAAAAACATAATTGAAAATTTAAACTTCTGGAAGAAGCAACTGGCGAAGAAAATGCCACTCAACAGGAATGAAATAAATTGTTTGACATAAAAAATCAACGAAATATCAAAAATTCGGAACATATCTCGTCAAATTCTCTAGTTTTTGTAAGTACAACGAAAATTGTAGTAGCAGACACTCAAGGTCCTTATCACGAATGTAATAACTGTTTTGATGCTATTAGTCAAATTTAATAAGAAAAGAATGTTGTGAGAAACCAGGGTTATCTGTATTTAGTTTTCCTTCGTCAATATCTGGCTTAGGCAAGCATGTTACTTGTACTTCCTATTGGACTAAAAATCGAATTAGATGGCGATTTAAAGTGTCTCTCTGAAGATGATAGCTTGGCTATCGAAACGTGTCAGAGCAACCTCTGTTGTGTTGTTTAATCTTTCTTGGTTTCAGGGGACAAGATTTGTATTTTAGAATACCTATAGTTAGTTTATTGCATCAATCATTTGTTTTTTCTCTTTTGGGTATATGTTTGTATTTATGCTTTATTTAAGGTTTTGAAATGTTTGAAGTTTCAAGGTTGGCGGCATATGATAGAATTTGATATACAGATAAGGAAACATTTTCATTGTCCATGTAAAACGCTAAGAATTGCCACTTCCATAGTTTTCTGCGGCCGCTGAACGTATTCTCCTACTTTGACGCAGCATGCTCGTATCTTCCAGTTTAGATGTTAGAAAAAACTCGTCGAGAGTTTTACAACAGACTGGAATATTGTTTAGCACAGTCTGGCGGCCTATTTGAACTCCTCATATTGTAATGTTTAAAGAGTTATTATGTCATATTCTTCATTAGAATTATTATTTATTTTGTTTAAGAAATCTCGTTTATTTATTTCGGTTATCAAAGAATATCAGTTTTATTTTGCCTCAGACGCTGATTAAAGCAACGGACTAAAAGACCACACAGCATGTGGTACGCAAATGTTAATCAAATTGTTGCCTGCCAGTAGAAATACCGTAACAAAACACGTTAAAAACTATAATGTACTACTGAAATCTCCACCAGCACTGATCGCTGCGCTCTACGTTGACTTGTTTACACCGGTGCGGTGTAGGAGAATACAAGGCGCCGCCCATCTATCCCACTATTAGCTCTAAATGGTAAATCTCTCATTAACATTCTCCCTATGGACCGAGTTTGACTTTCCTGATGTGTATGTATATTTTCCAAATGGCACTGCTTCTGCGTGAAAAAATGTAACAAAAAAGTATTAAAATATTAGCAGAAGACAATTTGATATCGCCGCATGACTGTTAAAAATTCACGTAGCAATTGGGGCAGGCAACGCCGCCACAATTATTGTAAGTTAAAATAAATAGTTAGATCAAATCAGCCGAGTGTTATAAATCCAACGACCTAAACAATCAAATCGGAATTACACAATTGTCGGCAGTATTTTTTGTATCTTATTTTTATCGTATTCTTTTTGCTGGTCCTTTTCTCATACGTTTAACTGAAAATTATGATGGAGCAATAAATTCTAAGTAGAAAAGCTACACCCGTTTCAAGTTGATGCAATGCACCCTTTCCGTACATTAAAATACGTGACATAAATTTTTTAATTTGATCAAGTTACGAAGTTACCACTTACCACTCTACATTATGCGGTATTATTTACTCCTTTGTAATGCTTGTACTTACCTAGAACATAACTGTACCAAATTTCAATACGATTGGACGTTTCGTTTCTAAATTATGCTCACAAGAATTTTTTTTTCTTTGAGGGTCTGGCTTGTAATTTTTAAACGAGCACTTTTAAACCAATTTAAGTTTGTCTAACTGGGTTCTACTTAATTGCAGGAAGCTGTATTTAAGCTAGGTGCTGGGTCCCATTATTTTCCGGATATCTGTATACATTACAACTTTTCTTGTAATAAGGGTATAAAATATAATATTTTGAAGCCACCATACACACAATAAAAAGGCATATTATAATTTTAAAATATAGCTATTCTCTTTCGCAGTTCAATGCAAAGCTCTCGCCATATACGTTTCAAATTCATAAATCCATAGAGATAAAATTTATAGAGCACATAACTTGCTAACAGGGGCGTATTTCGCTCATGTCCTTTATAGCGAGACGTCAATGCATTTTTGTATTAAAAACGCACTACGAATGGATTGAAACATAGATCCGGTAAATCGGTGTGTACCGGTGCGTGTCGATGACTGTGCACAGCCCGTGAAACTCCCAAACACCAACAGTTGAGCCAACTTTGCAAATAAAAACTTTCCCAACAAAATACAACTTCACTTGTTTAAATGGAAATGGTGCCGCACTCTTCCCTCATCTTTCATTTTAATTTCGTTTATTTTCAAGAACTCATCGGAGCTAGCGATAAAGCGCAAAGTGGTTTTTCTGATATTGCATATTTTTATTTCGTTGCAGTTATATTTCAGTTTTTCACTTTTACTGCTACCTGATAGAAAAAAATATATTAAACATATTTTAGAAAAAATATTTATATTTTGATGTCATGTGCTTTGATTTTAAGTTTGTCCCCTCTGCATATATTACATGCTTGTAGTAGTATAAAGTATAATCAGTTACATAGCAACATCTGTTTTCACCTTACATTAAGATAGACAAACTAATTTTGGTTAGCCCTTCCGCTTGGTTTGTTTTTTTAGAGCGTTTGAGTATTTTGTTTGACTTATTTTTAGCTTTTTTAATATCCACATAAAATAGATTTTGTAAATACATTGGTTCTTAGTGATTCAGATGCCTTAAAACTTGAATAACTTGAAATCAAATTGTATGCTTCAAGTGCGTTTTGTCTTGAAATATGAATATAACTCCTGTAAACGAAAGCTTGGTATGTACCAGTTGATGGAAGTTCACACGACTGAACTTAGTTGGTGGATACCATATCCATCAGCTTTAAAAGGGAAAGAAATTAAAAGAAACTCAAGAGATAAAAAAAAGAATAAAAAAAAATCCTTATATTGAAGTTAATATAAATCGAAATTCTGAGAAAAGAGTCAACAATTTTAAAATAAAAAACTTCAATCTTGGACGTTAAATTTCAAAATATCCAGAATAATGTAAAACCAAAAAGTGAAAGTTTTGAATTCAAAGTGGACATTTTAAGATAAAACTCGAAATTTTAATATAAAATGGGTAACTTCGGAGCTGGGCTCAAAGTTTTTAAAATAGGCAGAGTCGAAGTTCTAAGAGAAAAATTGTTTTTTCAAATCAACTTAAAATTTTAACTTTGAAATTAAATTTCGCTACCAAACATAAGATTTTAAGCAAAAACACGAAAATATAAAAGAAATGCAGACATTCTGAATTTGAAGTTTAATTTTTCACTTTTTTTGTGAAATTTGGAATTTAAAGTTTGGGCTGTTAGGTTTAAATTTTTAAAAAGGAGCTTACATTTTGAGTTTAAGTTAAGAATTTTGTGATCGTATTTAAAAAATTCGTTATTAAAGTAATTTGTCCCGCATCAAGGCGATTGCAATATATGTCTCAGAATTGCTGTGACGAATAAAAAAAAATTTAGCGAGGTGTTGTTACCTAAGACAGCCAATTTAAAGGAAACCACGGGAAAGTGTAATTTCAATGGAACATATAGTCTTGTTGCAGGCTTCGTACCTAACAAACTATTTACACAAAAGTAATACGTTTGGTGTACAGTACAAAAATCAATGAAAACAAATTTAAAACGTTGAGAAAATGCAAATGGAAACACTGATTAAATTGTAAACACAAAGCAGCTGTGAGGTGCGGAAATAAAATAGTTGATGCATCTATACTTTATGCCAATCCGAACAGAACTGCCATTCTGGAGAATGAATTTGCTTAAAAGTGTCAATATTTAGAAAATTATATACCTAAAAATTAATGCTATCGAATTATCAACAACATTACGAATTACTATTTAACGTGATGCAATGTATAAGATTTTTTACTAGATTTTTACCATAGGCTTATCTTCTTTGTTGTTTATTAAAAAAATGGTAAATACAAAGTTACATATGTTTGATGGAACGGACTGGTCCTTGGTTATCTTCAAAAATTGAAACACAGAACTTGTCCCCTGAAACCAAGAAAAATTAAAAAACACAACAAAGGTTGTTCTAACGCGTTTCGACAGCCAAGCTGTCATCTTCAGAGAGAAACTAACATCTAATCTTAAAATTAACCCTTATATACTAAGAATATTCACTTCGTGCGTGATCGGCCGCACCCGAACGCGCATCCAATCATACACGTCGTTGTGTCACAATTTCTTATCTATCAACCTTAACTATTTTTAACAGGGATGAATGGCCTAAAGGTCCAGCGCAACCATTCATAAGGTTGTTTTCAGCCTTATGGATGGCTAAGCTCTCACATGCATTTAGATAAGAAATTGTGACACAACGACGTGTATGATTGGATGCGCGTTCGGGTGCGGCCGATCACGCACGAAGTGAATATTCTTAGTATATAAGGGTTAATTTTAAGATTAGATGTTAGTTTCTCTCTGAAGATGACAGCTTGGCTGTCGAAACGCGTTAGAGCAACCTTTGTTGTGTTTTTTAATTTTTCTTGGTTTCAGGGGACAAGTTCTGTGTTTCAATTTTTAAAGTTACATATATTTTCCAATTTTTTTAATGAAGTTATAATAAAACAAACATCATCTATAATACAAACATATGTTTTTTCAAAGTCAACATGCTGTAATGCTGTATTTTTTCCTTTCTTTCCAAAAAACTTTTATTACCGATTCCAACAGTATGTATGTTGTAACAAAATGTAGCTGTGAAAGTATTAGTGATTGTGTAAGGAACTCTTCAGAAACATTTGATAATGGGAAGCGGCCGGCGATAATGAATCATACGGCAGATAAGCACTCTAGATATTTCCGCAAACGATAATTCTTATCTGTACAAAGTTTCGTTCTAGAAACCGGAACGGTACCTATAAATACGCGGTCGTCTTTCCCCCAGTCAGTTGGTTAGTTAGCAAAGTTAGTTATGTAGTCAGAGAGTCTGATAATTAAGTGAATTATAGTGTTCCAAAATAACTTTGAATTAAAGTGGTTACAATTCACGACGTCTTAATTTTCGAACGGATAACGCGCAACAATATGTTTATTAATTTTATTTAACATTTCTTCGGCCCAGTTTGAAAGTTTTTAAAATATGACTATTTATTTAAAACGTCACCTCATGACTAGTTGACAAAATAAGAGGTTAGTTTATTTTACATAGAATATAAAAAATTTTTATATTTTCATAATTTATCAAAAAAAAAAACGGAATTTTTTTCATATCTAATATTGGTCTTCTATTTTTTATTTTTCTAACTATTTTTTCTAACTATATAAACTGACTAAAATAATTATTAAAACATCTCTCATTTTGCATTTATCAGGTATGTCCCTAAAAAGATAAACTACTCAGAAAAGTTGCCCCATTTATAAAAGTAGAACACAAGGGAACATTTTTTCTGCCATTATGAAAAATTTCGGTATTGAAAAGGATGCGCCAACCGATAACAAAGTTTTGTTTTTATGGCTAAGCCAACGACTTCAGCGAAGCATGAATCTGATATAACACTTTTTTATATCTTGCATTATGTTCTAAATTCGTGCTTATCTTTCAAATGAGGATACAAAGTAACTTCTTAATACACTTTTCTATTAGGTATACGTGTTATAAAGGCTTTTCGAAAGGACTTTCATCTTCAAATTTAATTAGTTAAATGGGAACGGCTTAAAATATGCTTTAATAAATATCCAACAGAATACGGAAAGTGTCCATTAAAAAGAATATAAAAATGAAATAATTGAACCACTAACTTTGTTAAACGTCTAATTTGATGTTAAATAAGTCCATTAAATCCTCACAATTATTTTATAAGAAAGTTTTGCGAACCCGCGGCCAGCCTATCTTGATTTTCGTTTCCTCGCGATCCTTCTCCTTTAATTCAACATTTACGACTCGAAAATACCAACGTTTGTTTCCATCTAATTTGCTAACAAGCTGAAAATGGGATTTTCTAAATGAGGCTTGATGTGAAGATCTTTCTTTTATTCATCCATTCTTAATGTTGTTGTCTGGAAAGCAATACCTAAAAGGATGTAAATCTCTTTAGGCTGCGCGCATCCTAATTTTTGATGAAATCAGCTCGTTTGTTAATCAGCTGATCTTCAACAAGCATGAATTTGACCAGCCTAGACCTTTTTTTGTTAGTATTTTTGTGTTTAAAACATTTGTTAAAAAATAGACTTAGTAATAATATCTGTAAAATTAGTTATCTACAATTATTTTAAATGGTTATTGAAGAGAGCATCGAAATGGCCTTTTTTCATTTCGAAACGTTTAATTCTCTTTATTTGAATGATAATTCTGCAATAGCCTGAAATCTTAATAAATCAAGGGTAATGAATATAAAGACGAAAAAGCTCACGGAAGCAATAAATCTAAAGCGAGTTACTTAAATTATAAAAATCTGCTGTTTAACGTCGAAAAGGATCGGACGACGTGTAAAAATAACGAATGTGGTCGGTATTTTCGATTATAAATCAAGTTTTATCACATCAGAATCTGTAAAAAATGAGTTTTCGTGTAATATTCTGTTGTGAAGGAAATGTTTTCTCCTTCTTGGAATTTAGACACGCGATTTTATTACGCTCTTGTTCTTCATCCATCACCTTATCCAAAAAAATAGCTAATGCGTTCATTCAGTTACATAATTACGTAACAACATAACAACATAATTTTGTTAGCATTTAGTTTAGAGGGAAAATATTAATGAGTTTCGATAAAAGAAAATTGTGTAGTATATTATAACAAAGCCTCGTACTTCGTAAAGGGTGGATATTATAAATTCTAAAATTAAATTGTTTTTGTATATACAGTTTTTAGCAAATTGGCTTCTCACTACAGGAATCTTGAAAACGATTAAGAGATATAACATCGGTTAAATCGGAGCAAAGTGGCATAATTTAGCGGCCAATAATATGCCGTCGAGAAATCGAAAATGTCTCTTGCTGCTCTTGAGATTTTTGGAAAAAAGTAAAATTGTGCATTTAGGTTTCTAATTTTCCTTGGCATTATTTGAGCAGTAATCGAAAAACTAAAGTGCTTTTGCATTGGTGTTTTTTATCTTTCACAAGATAGTTTTTTATTAGACTTTTCGTTTTTTCGCTAGCATCATCAAGTACGTTATTTTAAATACGGGCCTGTTATTGTTATTGCATCTTTGTATTGGCATTTCCAGCTAAGGATCACTCCCTCTGGTGGCGACAATTATAACTACTGCTTGTAGGTCACAGGTTTGTTTACATTTTGAAATAGCGTTTGCTTTGTGAATGTAGCCATAACAAGGGTTCAATTTTCGGTTAGTTGATGTTAGAATCAGAAGTTAATGGTTTGATTAGTTTGTACCTAATTACCTAAAGTAGTTTGAGACATTTGTTTATACCTACCTATATTTATAGACTTTTTAAATTTAGTTATTCATTATTGTAGAATATGGAATTTACTTCAAATCAAATAAAAAGCAAATCAAAGATTTTTGGCATTATTTATGGCTGCATTACACAAAAATATACAAGAGAAAATATTTAGAAGGCTCTTGCTAACATTCTTTGTTTATGAAACTAAAAAACATGATATTTCATATACAGTGCTCTTATTTCTCTTCCGTAACATTTCTATTGTTGAGACAGTTAATGATTAATTTTACTAAATGTTATCAATTTTAAACATAGTTTTACAGCGAGCTATTCTATTTGTCCTCAAGAAGGACATTTACGATACCATAACTGTGTGGCTAATGTTTTAAATAATTTCCAAACATTAGAAGTATTCCAGAATGTACTTAAATTCTAGTTTAAGCAGCAACATGTCTCCGCTGCATAATCAAAATGGTAAGGGTAACCAAATTTTAAAATTCATCACTGAAATGAATCCTTCTTGGCTGATTACGGTGCTAAAAAACAAACCCTGGTCCAGTCATATCAGTCACTTGTCAAAATATTGTAGACTTTTTAATATTTATTGTGGCATTTATTGTTAATACAGTTTATTAGTGGTGATTTTCACTTTTATCAGTAAGATATGGGGGGCTAAAGCATCAGATAAACAATTTTTGAAAGTAGTAATTAAATTCAGTAGTTAAGAATAGGTGGATGCTATCGTGAAGGAATTTTATTCGATGTAATGTGCAATTCAAACCTTATTACTTTATTTTAAATTTTCTCCATTTTCTTCTTTTACACACCAATAATAAACGTTACTTCCATTCAGAAGCCTTTCCCCTAAAAATATTTTCAATCTTTAACTGAACAACAAAATTAACTATTGTTAAGTATTACTACGCCTTCTAAGAAATTATTTAGTTCTTTTCAAATAACTTAAGACTACAAGAAATTTTACATATCTTCTAACGTATTCATCACTTACAACTTTTAGAATGTTAAACTGTTCTAGTAAATTAAAATAATATTCCTGAGGATTGAGGCTATATTGATAAATTTACCCTTTAACAATTATTCCATACAGAAGTTGAGCTGTAAAAACAAGATTAAGATGCTTATGCACTGCAATCAATCTGGCCCACATTCCAAAATATAAAAGCTTTTTCCCCGAATCCATTATAATTTGTATAAACAATCGGCTTGTTTTAATTACCTTAGTTATTGTCCTCTTAATATACATATAATTATTTGAAAATTATAAAAACTGCTTGGCAAAATAAGAAAATATTCATAGGAAATGTCTAATTTTTACATACATACTATAGCCTTAAAGATAGGTTATAAGCAAGCGACCTACTTGCGATCAGCTGATAGTTGGCGCGAACTTTTAATTCGAATCGCCAATAGCTTTTAAATCTACGATTCCAGTGATGTATCAAACTTTTATGTGACTAAACGTTTCATCAAGGAAGATAATCATTTTTCACATTAATGTATTTTGTATTTTTGAGTAATAGATAACCACCATGCAATAAAATATGACAAGCGAATGGTGACATTTATGTTTTTATTTGTTATTTATTATTCCAAATATCCATAGTTGCTTTGTTCGTAATTCTTAGTCATTATTTTTGGTAGTCAGTTATTTTTGATTATGTCTGTTGTTCTTTGTTAAATTTTATTTATTGTTTTACATTACCTTGTGTTTTTACCAATTACTTAATTTTTTTAATAATTTCATTATTAATATTAATTATTTATTAATGCAATGTTAATCTGAAAAAGGTGTTTTTCCTTGATGATGGTTTAAAGTTACGAAACGTTAAGCCACATACATCAGAGACATCGGAGATACAAAAGTTATACAGAGATGCAATAAAAATTACAGATCTGCATTTAAAATAATACACTTGATCACAGATAGCGAAAAAACGAAACTTCTAATAAAAAAACTTTCTACGCTCTATTATAAAGGACGAAAAATTCTAATAAAAAAGTGTTTTTAGTTTTTTAATTACTCTTTAAATAACGCCAAGAAATAATAAAAACGAAAATTCAAAATTTTCCTTTTTTTTTCAAAATCTCAAGAATAACAATGGATATTTTCAACTTGTCAACTGCATATTCTTGCTTACCAAATGGTGCAGGTGTGCCCCAATTTAACCAAATGCTGTATTTATCATCATTTTCGAGATCCCTGTTCTGGGAAGCGAAATTGTTACAACCTGTATTTAGAAATAGAAAACTGTAATTTTTTTATTTATTATATTATACAGGTTGAACCAAATTTTATTTTCACTATAGGAAGCTTAAATGGGCAAAGTAGTACAGAATTTAATGCCTAATAATATTCCGTTGAGAAAACAACTGAATTGCAACTTGTCTTGATTTTATTTAGAAAAAACTGAAAATCACAATTTTTAAAAATTAGCTGTAACTTATTTGTTGAAAGTCCGATTAAAAAAATTCAAAAACTGCAATTATTTGCTTTTTAGTACTTTTTATTGATGTAAGTTAATTTTTTCCTAATTTAACTGTTTCCGAGAAAATTATGTCAACTTGGTTATTTCTTATAGACGCTATATTGAATTTTATCATTTTCAAATTTGGTATATTTTTCTGATTAATTTGATATATAACATGTCATACTTCAAATGTGGCAAAGTGGGTTAAATAAACTATTTTTTTATTTTTAAACAAAAAATTATAGTAGGCGAAGCAAGAGCCATAACGGTTAATAATAAAAATACAGTACCTAAATACGTAACAGTAATTATTAAAAAACTAAAAATATTGAAACAAAGTGTGCAATATTTAAACAGTTATTAATATAATCTTAGCGTGCATGTACCGCTTTAAATGGGGTAATTCTATGAAAACGTGTAGATGTTTTAACAATTTTGTCAGCAATTTTTAAAAAATTCTTTTAGCATTGGAGACTTATTCGTGTAAGGTAAAATATCTAACAATTTAACATTATTTATGCATATTATCCGTCATAAAATATTTCACTTCTAGAGAAGTCAGGCACGCACACTTGCAAAAGAGTCATGGGAAAGTCGTCCTTAATAATGCCCTTACAATGTGATGAGAATCACGTAATTTGAAGGGAATCATGCACGCTAGGATTAATAATAAATATTTCAATACTATCCAGTTTGTTATAGTACTTTTGGTTTTTCAGTAATAAATAATTAGGACCAGTATTTTTTAATATTAAAAATTATGGCACTTACGTCACCTACTATAATTTTTTTTGTTCAAAAATAATAAATTAGTGTATTTAACCCACTTTGCCACATTTGAAGTATAGCATGACATATATCAAATTAATCAGAAAAGTATGCAACATTCGAAAATGTTAAACTCCAATATGGCGTCTATAAGAAATAACAAAGTCGAACAAACAACTAATTACAGTTTTTGAATTTTTTAAATCGGACTTTAAATAAACAAGTTGCATCTGATTTTTAAAAATGGCGATGTTCAGTTTTTTCTGACTGAAATCACGACTAATTGGAATTCAATTTTTTTTCTCAGCGGAATAATATTAGGCAATAAATTCTGCACTATTTTTCCCATTTAAGCTTCCTTGTATTTCTAATGGTTTACGAGATCCCTGTAGTGGAAATCAAATTTGGTATATATCCATTATAACATTTATTTTGTACGACTAAAATTATAATAATATACAAATTATATTTATAATAATTAATTTTGAATATCAATATCTTAGATTTATTCAATTGCGTACTTTCTTTCACTTTCTTTGAGATTTATATTTGCTAATATAAATATTCCTAACCAGCATATAGTTCAAAAATGTATACATTTGAATGCTATAATTTTATACAAAATATGTTAAAGTTTTGGGAAAAAGTGCAACATAATAAGTATGCATTCTATAATATAGAGAGATGTAACAACAATAAAAATAAGTAAGTATTAAATCTTATGTCATTTATTATTAAAAAGTAACCATGATATGGAAAATCACATAAAGTAATAAACTAACAAAATAACAATAATAATTATAAGAACCATTTAAATATTTTCTTCACTAAATTACTTAAAATCACAAATTGTAGAGGGATCCATTATTAAATAATACTATAAACAAAAACAAATAGGGCAATTATGGGGACTGCCGACAGAAGTAAAAACTTAAAACTATAATATTGTAACGAAATGTAAATTATAGAATTTAGTTTGTTAAGAAAATTTTCTAGAAAGATCTGAATAAGGAAAAGCTGCCGCGATAATGAAGCAAACGGCAGATTAACGTTCCAGAAATTTCGACAAACGATAAGCCTTATCTGCTGGATTTTTGTAGAACCCGGAAACGAAAACTATATAAGGCGGTCCCCTTTCCCTCTAATCAGTCAGTCAGAAGTCAGTGTAGTAGTTACTGAGTTCGTAGTTAGAAGTAAGTTAATTATTCAGTTGTAGTGTTCCGAGTTTAGTTTGGAAATACAGTGGTTATAATTCACGGCGTAATAATCATTCGAACCGATAACCTGCAACAGTATAACAGTGTTTTTTTTTAATTTCCAAATTGTATGGTAATATCAAAAATAAAAATTTCATAATTTGTAAATTAAAATTAAAATTTTTAGTTTTTATATCTTTTATATTTGCATACGATCTAGTCTTTGATCTTGTCTATTTTGAGTTAGTGCGTATTAAGAAACCTGTGTCACTACCTAAATTTTATATTTACATATCAAATTTCAAAATATTTAAAAAAAATATTACACTTTAATTTGAATTATCTCAATATTGCAAATAAGGAGTTACTAAAGTGTTCGTTGGATAAGTCGATGTGCAAAATATGCAGAATTAACTCTAAAAATATTATTATCATTAAAACAATTTTACCTTTATGGATTTTTCAACAAGTGCTTCATAGGCAACTTTCTACGCTGCTTCTATTTATAAAGAAATAGTTCACTCAGCAACATAAAAACGATACAGTAAAATTCGGTCACAAAAGAAATAAAAAAATTTCAAGGTGTTATTATTCATAACACAAAACACAATAACCTCCAAAATTGGCAGCAATTGTAGGTTCGCGTTTCGTGTCTTTTTTTGCCGTTGTCTCGCTTATCGCGCACGGTGCATTTCGACTTGACATAGGTACATGTACCTACAAGGCATTAGAGCATGTCGATGGTTTAAATTAACGTTATTGGTAACGCGAAGCCATTCATTTGTTCTTGCTAAATGCGCGTTTTCACTTGAAAAAAAAAGAAGCCATAAGACTGTCGAGAGTGTCTATATAGTGTAGTTCGAGTCCTTACTAGGCACAAGTCAGAATGTGAAAATAAATGTTGTCAAATTGACCTATATTTTATATTTTGAATGGTTGTAGTCGTGTAAAAACGAATATAGTATTTATTGATAATGAAATAGACTTATCTACTCTTATTAGCATTGTCATACCTATGTCACATCCTCTATTCGAAAAACAACCTATCAAAACCCTAATAAACCTTATACTATTTTGCTGCATTTTTATAGGACTATCCAAATATGCAAAAATATCCCGGGAGTTCTATTTACAAAAAGTAATTTTATATAAACACCCCGTATATGATTAGTACAATAAAATGAAAATAATTTTAAAATGTGCTCGCTATAGATGTATGGCACTGGACAAAATTTCATTTTTATATTTATTTAGGCTTAGGAGCTAACCTCCGACGACACACTATATACTGTTAATATTAAGTATGTGGGTAAAGCAAATTAGTGTGATGGTGACTTGTAATGGTAACACGTGATGGTGATGTTAAACCATAAATTTGCCCATTATCAAAAGTCCCTTAACACGCAGTTTTTACTTATTTACTTCGAAAATGGTGCATTTGTTCAAGCTTATAAATTTTAAGTTTAAAGACAGAATTTTCAGAAAAAGTTAGTGAAAAACTGGCTTAGTAAAGACAGAAAATTGAAAACAAAATTATTCGATTTTTTAAAATAGACCCAAATCAACCTATTGACCACCAAAAGCTCAGCTCTACTGACCATATTAAATGCTTTACGGCAACAGACGCTTATCACGTTATCATCTTCTCACCAGATGCAATGATAAGATGGACTGGCGAGGGCGAAACATCGCTAATTAATGGGCAACAAATCTCTATTAGTTATTTTGACGAATCAGTATTTGTATTTTCATACACTTAAAACTTTTTACATTTTTTTGTTTCGTTGACCAATCGGTCTGATGAAAAGTAAAAAGCAAATTAAAAAAATAAACACAAACAGCTAAAACGAAAATATTAATTCAACAAAATAAATAAGGATACGACGCACTGATTTATTTAATTTTGAAGCATATTAACGTTGGTTAGCATTTAAGTTGTTGTCTATTAAAAATATGTCAATAATAGCCTACAGTAAGAATAAATGCAGTGTACTTACATTAATACTCGAGTGCCTTGTTTCGAACTATTTTAGATCTGTCCGGCACATGAAAAAAAAGATGATTCGTCGGTAAACTACACATGGTTTAGAAACTTTCCATCCTATCACAAAGAGTCACAAAAAATAAAACGTCGGAAAATAACTCTCGAGTATTAACCACTTTAAATTTATACACTTACAACGGCAAATTTAATTCATTACTTGCAGCGTTAATATCATCGTTTACATCCATCTCGTGATTTCACCATTTTTATTTTCGAGTAACTCTCTTCTGCAATTTGGTGTTACTCGATTTTCATATAAAAAAAGCAAATCACTCAACTACCTTTTTGCAACCATAGGTGCCGCCAGGATCATTTAATGTTTTTCGTGTTGCTATTTAGTTAAGTAGATTTGTTTCGCCCGAGTCCAAAGCGCAGCCGTAAATTACTCCTCTTTCTATTTATCTGAGCCTTGGAGCTTTGGAGTCAGTGAAAGCTCAAAAAGGGGTTTATATTGTGAATTTAAAATATTTTTTTTCAGCGTAATTATACCTGAAAAATTGTTGTTAATCATGCATTCGTATTATACTCATTTTTCTTTATCTTTCTTTAAAATTAATGGCATTGTGATTGAATCACCCTGTATATGTGAAGAAATTAATGATTAACCCAAAATTTTAAGAAAAAGTAGAAATTCAAAATTTAAATTCGAAATTTGAAGTAAGTCGAAATTTCGAAATTAAGGACGAAATTTTCAGAAAACCAGATAATATTGTCAGGATAGGTTTACTGAACCAGTCCACTTAGGGTGACTGAAGTCTATTTATGCAGTTCTCTTCTTCCAGAATGTTCGATTTCTAGAGAGGTTTGAAACGGCACCCAAGTATGAGTCAAAACGTTTAGCACCTTCGAAGAACGTCATTTAAAGATGTCCGTACATGTTACGATTACTAAGAGTTATTTCAATATGACGTAGTTTGTTACAATATGTGCAAGTAAACGCTTTCAGTGATTTATCTACGCATATTTCATTTAAATCACATCGAGTAATAGTTTGTGGTTTGCGTTATCATAATCCTCAATTTTTATTAACGCTTATACGCGTCGACATTTGTTGATAATCGATTATTGGGCGTCAATAAGCGTGCAAAATTGTCGGTAATATCTTGGCCAATTTAATTCCACCGTTACAAAACAAATATGAAATTATACCATTAATTATATGGCACACAATATTGATGCTGTGAAATGCCTCTGCTTTCAGGCGCGGTAATACAAAATAAATTGAAACTGAATTCAATAACAGTTCGGAATAAGCTGAATAATGGATATAATAAAATTATTCCGGTTTTCTAATAATAATGTAATACGAGTTAGCATTTCAAGACCTCGGTTTGATTCATATAATAAGGTTTATATGCAGACTAATTAAAAAATACTTGGTAAATATTCATAGCTTAAAGTATTCAATATTGGCTGGTAAATTATCAAAGTAATTACTCAGAATTGACACTATTTTATATTCAGAATATTATAAGGGCTGTCCACAAATCTCACAGATACGCTTAATTGCTTAATTGTGCGAACACATCAGAAGTATTACATATTTGTAATAACACTAAAAAATTTAATTTCTTGGAAGTCATAGAAATTCACAAATATTTACAATCTAGTCAATTTACACTTATGAACGAGTACCTTGATCTTTTGAACACACCTCTAATTGAAGCTTTGGACGAGAATTCTGATTAGACGCAATATTCGTAGGAGTCTGTGATCCTTGGAGCTTGTTAGCTTAACAACGGCTGAACAAATTGCTGGTATAATCGCTGATGTTGCAGTTATTGCCAAACCTGGTCCAGTGTTAGCAAATATTTATCGAAACATTATGGAATTTTTAATATATTTTTTTAATCGTTAATGAAGTTTATTAATAGTTATGAAGATTCAGAACAATAAATAAATAAGATCTACGAAAAAAAAGTTTAGTAACAAATATTAATGGAGTGAAAATATTAAACAACTTTTTGTTTCCGTGGCCCATTGAACATATGGATTTAAACACGTGGCTTTCACTACATAAATCGAAACAATTGGACATCAAATAGTAATTTTTCTAAAAAATAATTATCTGTAGGCAGTTTTTTTTGCGTCTTTTTCACCGACGCTTTTTAAGAGTTCTGATTGATAATATGGGGAGGTGGGTGGAGAAATGTACTTTCCAGCCTATTACCTTCAGCTAATAATTAGAAATAATAGGCTTTAATGGTCTACATACAGCAGATAACGCTTAATAGACTCACTGATTTTTAGATTCATCCATTTAATAAAATCAAATGCTTTGGAATGGAAACGAATCATAATTTATAATGTAAAAATAAGAATTCGATTTTCGGATAATAAAATAAAAAACTTATAGATTAATCGATTAATTACTATTTAATTAGGAGGGTAAATCAAATATGAACCGGGATTTGTTTTTAAAAATTTATTGGTACAAGATACATATATGAAAATTATTAACTCTTTTTCTACATAATCTCCTGATCTTCTTATGCATTTTTCCCAACCGATTGGGACTTTTTTAATGTCATCATCATAAAAAGAACGGAGGGGTGTTTGCATCCAATTGAGCACAAATGTCTCAACAGCAGCATCATTATGGAATCGCTCACCTCCTAGAGCTTCTTTCTTGGCCCAAACATGTGATCTAATATTGCCAAATGCATTTCCTCTAATTTTTGATGTGTCAGATTGGCTGAGTGAGAGCGGGCAATGTCGTGACGCAAAATTACATTTCTGACTGAAAATTCGAGCCTCTTCCACCGACATCCACGTTTTGCTTCATCCAATATCTGGCAGTAGCAGACAGCATTAACCTGAGCTGCAATTCCACCAACAGTTAAACGGGCGTTGAACGGCGTTAATCTTGTCCGCAGTCACACTGGTCCGACGATGGGCATGGGGTTTATTTTCAACTTGAGTTCGTTCTTCCAAAAATTTTTTGGCCACTCATACACTTGAGCTTTCTTCAAACAAGTATCCCCAAACTGTGCCAGAGATAACTGCAGAGCCCCCATGGAGGCGGACCATAAGAATAAACTGCTGGGACGATTCTATTGGAAAAAAACAAGCAAAAACAGCGGATTTTTAAAAATCAATGTTTAAAATAGATCATAGTGTTTGCCTAGCTTCCCTTTCAATGCTTAACTATTAACAATCAGTTATGAATAAATATGCAAAGTGGTTGTTTCCATATCCAGTTCGCAGAATCGCCGGTTATTAGAATCAAAATTGGTAAAGAGACTATTGAGTTATTAATTAAATAAATACATTTTTTTCATAAACTTGAAATTTTTTAATAAGCTCTTTTTTTTGTAGATCGTATTTATTTATCGTCCTGAATCTGCAGTCAAGCATTGTCGGTGAAATTTGCCTATACCCTGTATTACTGGAACTTGGAAATTTGCAACAATTCTTGTAGTGTTGATTGAATAAATTTTGAAGTAATAATTGAGAATTTTTAACTTCAGTACCCCTCACAAAAAATCTTAAGGATATATCTTAATATCATAAAACTAGACTCTTAAAGATAGAAGAAAGGATGGTAATAAAGCTTTTGTGATGAGGAGAAAAGGCGTTGAATGTAGTAGTATCCTAAGGCTTCTCATAATAGTTACAATGTGTACATATTAGAATTTCAGAGTTTGCATTGGCCGCAAACCTGTTAAGCTGGGCGTTAATCGCTAAACATAATACAGCAAACAAGTTCGGAATTTAAATAAACATTAATTCGGTTTGACTGCAAACTGACATACGAAAACGCCAACAAATCCGGGGTTTCATTCTCATTTACGATTTGTGATATACGCGAAAATAATAAAAAATATAACATCGCATTTCGGTCCACCGATTCAGAACTTATTAAAATTGACAACAAATTTCAACAGCATTTATTAGGATGTGTAACAGACATATGACAATGAATACACACGAGTATGGTTGGTCATGGATATTATTAGTAGTTCTAAGATATGTTTCGCTGTAGAGACTGGATATAATTTTTAAGTTAACTATCCCAGGTATTGAGACTAAATTAATGTCGAAAGAGATGTGTGGTTCTCAGCTGTGAATCTAAGACATTCAGGCTTATCCACAACATGTTGGGATAGGCTACCACGACTTTTCTCCATTGGTTCTCACCAACCAGTTTCTATCTGATTAATCGGATGTTTGTAATATACAGTAGAATTAATTATTTTTATTTTACATTTTGAATCCTTATCGTGAATTTATTCTAAAGCTAATCACGTTAATTACTTGAGAATACAAATATCTGAAACGCAACAATACCAAGGGTTTAATCTAGAATTTTCACAACTAAAGCACTTCTTTCAACTTAACGAATTCCGTAGGTATAGTTTGAGCTCATCAAGAAAATTGGCAACAAGTAGCCACAGGTCTTGCTTAATCTGTAAAGGAAATGGAATGATAATGATATCAAAGCTAAAACTAATAAAACGTGTCCCATATATATTTTTTAATTTAATTTTTCATTATATGCAACAAACTGCACCAAATTTTTTGATTCGATTAAAGGGTTGAATTTGGAATTTTCTTTTAATTTGGCAAACCTGCTCCTAACTTGTTAATTTATCTGGCCAGTTTTAATGGAAAAAGGGGTGTCACATTAATATGGGCATTTCAAAAATTTGGTTTTTCAAAAAAACAAAAATATTGACTTGGTAAAATAATATAATTTAAAATTAAAATTCCTTATAATAACTCTTATTTTTTGCTGTAAAAAGTTTTTAGATGTCATTAGGTCCCTTTTCACTTAAGCGATATTGTCAGGACACGTCAATCGCGCGTTCCAAGCGTTACACAAAGAACGTGGTGTTCCAAAGGGTTGTCACTAGGAATGCGAAGTTCTACTTCCACACGATCTTTTACCTCGAGTCAATCCTACATAGTTTTAACGCTTTCTTTTCCCAAGTGAAAATTAAACATTTAGAGTGATTTTTTGCACGCGATTTGAACGACTCGCGCTAAATCTGAGGGAAGTATTGTAAGTGTAAAGATCTCTAATAACTTACAAACTAAAAATATTGGGCGTAAATTTTTTGACTTTAATCATGATTTTCCAAATTAATCCACAGCTGTGTTGTTATCAAAACAGAGGGAATTTATTTATAACCGCATTTTTCCTATTTGTCGGGCATATACGCTTCCTACAAGCATTTTCAGTTGTCATTTAACCCTTACCTTGTGGAATTCTTTAATGCTCATAGCTAACAAAGTCTATTAACGAAAATATTATAGGATATATAAAAATTCCACAATGTTTCTACAAATATTTGCTATGAGCGGACCTTGTTTGGCTTTTCAGCATTGTCGTATATACTGGATAACCGCCGATGATGCTAAAAAGCGAAACCAGGTGCGCTCATAGCAAATATTTATAGAAACATTGTGGAATTTTTATATATATTTTTTTTATTAAATAGGGTTTATTAGTTGTGAACTTCATGAACTTCGTGTTCATGCGAGAAAAAGCAACGATTATGGGAGGAGCAAAAGCATTGTCTGCACCTATTGATGCTTGATACTTATAGGAAAGATGGAAAAACAAATCTAGAAATAGCTAAGCTTATGAACCTATCGAGTAATGCTATTTACCAGTATGTTAAAAATAAATGTAACGAATTGGTTAAGTAGAAATTCTGTTTCAAATCAAAGCTCTCAGCTCACGATAAACCAAGAATAAAGGCCGCTGTGTCTCAAATAAACAACGGGTGCAGAATAATCAGAAATGAAATGACTTCACACGTTTTTAAAGGTACAAAGCATCGAGCTTTAAATGACGTTCCTTATTTGACTTGCGAAAAAAATTCAAGAAGCGCAAAATGAACAACAAAGATTATCAAGTAGTGCTAGAAGAACATCTTATGGTGCGTATCCACCGGGGTTCGCGAACAGCTCGTGTAACATTAGTAGTGTTGTTCACGTGGTGTTCGCCAAAATTCCCGCTGTTTGTCGGGTACATCAAAAGATATGTATGTTGCATATCCAACGGACCCGTTGACTCGTTCGCATGGTGTTCGCCAAAATTCCCGTTAGCTATCGTTAACATTAAAAGATGTCTACTGAATACAGTTCGCGAACATTCGGGAAAAGGTATTGGCTCGCGAACGTCGGTGGATACGCACCAATACGCTCTACATTCAATTTTTTAGCTCTGCAAACTGCGCGTACAAAGAGGAGGGGAGGGGGAGCGAAGCGAAAAGCATGGGGTATTTAATTTTCACAGCGGCTCAAATTGCTTGTATGTGAATGTCTAAAAGATTTTAACTATATGTAAGGCACCAATGGTTATGCAAGTAAATTTGTAGTTTGCATTGTTTAAGGATGTATTTTATAAAAAAGTCACAACTTTATAAATCTAGTTTTTTAAAGCAGTCAATTCGTATTCAGGAAAGAACATTAAAAAGGCGTTAAAAGAAACTGACACTAACAAATTTTTAAGGCAGCTGCCAGCTTTGTGGACGTTTACATTCACTCTTAATATTCATGAGCAAGGCATTTTTAATTAAGAAGTTTCTTTATTCCATACGCACTTCAGATGCCGTGACAATATTTCAACGTCTCAAGATTTTATGAAGTCGCAAAACAATAGATCGGTTTTTATAAGGTTTCATTGGACGACAAACTTTTGGGTTGATGTAAATGTACAAGGCAACATATCGCAATGCAGTCGGCAATTAAAAACCAGATTATGTGAATCCCGGCGGAGAGACTTTATCCGGTTTTATTCAGTTAATTCGATTTACGCGGGTATGTCGGGTACTATATCTCGTTGCAGTCGAGTTTGCACTGCAATGTGTGAGCTCGGACAGACACGTATATTGTCTATCCCCATATTTGTCTACCAAACTCACTGTCACCAAAGTTTTTGCGTTAATTATATTTTACTATTTTTTGCTAATACACGTAGGGATCCATAAATTTCAATGAAAGGAAATTGTAAAATATTAGTCACAGGCATTTAGTTTTCCAGATATAAAGTTTGATATTTTTTTTTGAAGTAAAAAACGATACATCGATAAAAAATAAACAGCAGCCATTTAATTTGTGTCTAAAATTTTATTATTTAGTCATATAATATTTCGGGTTCACTTGGTAAAAAATGTCCAAATTTAAAGTTTGAACCAAAAGATATGATCAACCCCTGGTTTGATTGAAATCATAAGATAGAAAAGTGCAAAATTTGTTTACAAATACCTACACTATTCAAAATTTACCATGGACTAAAGATGAGGACACCAAAGAAACTCACGTGAAAGGCAATTAATTGTGAAATCGAAAAAGATAAGCATCGGTGCGAAATGCATGTAAGGAAAATCATATCTTGCTACTTAAAAAAACAAATTTGGTTGCCGTAGCAACGATGTTGTTTATGTTAAGTAAAATTGAATTTCGTCAGTTAATGGAAAGCATAAGTATAAAAATTTTCTTAAAATAACAAATATTTAAAGAAGTAGGGGTGGGTAAAGTGGCCACTGCCAATTTGGAACCCTGTTTGACGTAATTACCTATCGACGAGGTCTCGAAGTTTTTCTACTAGATTATTTTTATCTTTTTAGTGAACAGAGAAACAAGCCATTAGTAGTATCTGTTTAAAAGCATTAAGCTAAAGTGTGTATTTTACACATGTTGATCTAATTTAAGTGTCATATATATATTGTTTTTTTACGAACAGTAATTTGCCTTTTATTATTTACTAATAATTTTAAGCTGGATGGTTGTACTTTAGGCTACTTTTTCATATAATTAGTTTAACTTTAAAAGTACTCGTTTGACGTAGAGGGGATGTTATTTAAATTTTCGGCTGTTCGGGTAAAGTGGCCAAGCATCTGTTTTACCCAAGAACAATAAGAAATCCTTGTGGGTAAGAAATATTTAAATCTGATCGAAACAAAGAACTGAATATGTATGGTGTTATTTCTTTGATAGTTATCAAAACTGCAGATATTTGTCTAGTCAGATTTTGATCGATACGATGGCTACACAAAAGTGTGAAAATAATATAAATTTTTCAAAAATCTCAGTGACATTAATTGATCACATAAATCAGTATGAAAAGTTGTTCTTAGAACAACAAAAGACTTCTGAAAAAACATGGGATGGGTTTGTTTATGATGTAATTTAATTTATTTTATTTAACTTGTTGCATCAATAGGTTCACGTTATTTAAATTGTTTTGTAATTTTCTATCCTTTGCAACTGCAATTTTAATACCCGAGTGAAAGTTATTAGAATATTGTACAAATTCAAGTGTAAAATCACAACAAAGTATTGACCACACTAATCTTTCACTTTCAGTTTTGAAAACTTTGCTCGTCCATATGTAGGTAATTTTTTAATATACGTATGAGGTAAACCATTTTTTTTTTGCAACCAAAACTGCCTAGTATGTGGTAACTGTTTCGATAAATGTTTATCTGAAAGAGTATTCAAGTAAGCAATTGATCTAATGTGTGTTGGTTTGCGATTTCTGATTGAAGGCCTGGATTGCAGATTTGCACCCATTCGATATCTCTCAGTTAGTGGCCAGCATCATGTGTGTTGATTTGCGATTTACTGCTAGCCTGGACTGCAGATTTTCATCTCTTCGACATCCGCCAATGAGTGGGCAGCATTACCCTCTGGACATGAAACTGAGACTTCTTGGAATTACCCGTAATGATTTACAGCATATAGCTTTTGAATTAGCAATGTGACTTTACAAATGTTTGAAGACACATTTGTTGCAAAGGAAATTACAGTCTGAAAAGCGCAATTTCTAAAAATCAGCTGTAGCTTGCTGATTTGAAGCCTGATCGAAAAAAAAAAACTGTAGTCGGTTTTTTTTGCCACCTTTTCATTGGTTTACATTAGGTTTTTCTGAAATAAACGATTTCGGGGAAAAAAATATCACTCAAAAATTCTAACTGCAAATTGAAAATGCCCAAAGCGTTTACTAAATGAAAAAGAAAAAAAAAGAATATTTAAAGATCAGGGGTAAACATATTAACTGTTTAGCTTTCTTTTGGAATACCAATAACTTAGAAAAAGTTGGCTGGCAATAACAATTCCTTTACTTTAATTACATTAGATGTTTGTTTTACAGAATACGAAAAAAAAAAGCTTTTTATTTATTGCTGTTTCTTTCAATTATTTTTAGTGGAATTCTACTGACTCTCTAGGAACATTAAACATCCAGTAAATCAATTTGTAGTGGCAAAAGTAATGTACATATTTAGCATTATTCCATCTGGTGTTAAGTATCCTGGGAATTCTCTGTTTACTTCAGTCACCACAATATGACGGAATAGTTTCAGGTACATGAGAGACGTGAAAGTTCATTAGTCCATGCAATTTACAAGCGGTGCTGGCAGAATGGTGTTTTCATAGAGAAATTTTAGTTTTACATTGATTGTCATAAACGTGGAAGTTAGTTTAAAGTAGACTTTAAAGGATGATTCAAAAATGTACATATTTTAAGGGCGTATTTTTGGGACCAAAATGAGACTTTCATTTTATAAATATGTTTTCCAAAGTGCACGTTTTCCGTGCTAAAGTCATCGAAAGTTGCGCAAAAAAAAACAATGGTGTTAAACTATGACTACAACTACTGATCACATCGTCTAAAAATTTACAAACAACTGTTTTTTGAAGACTGCATTCAATTTTTTTATTTCAAAAATAATGTTTTTCTAACTTTAGGGAGTTGGGTTTACACTTTTCTTGGCTCAAATTTTACCTTATCAGTGGGACACTTTAACTTTGAATAACACCATCTAATTAGCCGGGAAAAATGTAAAATTTTAATTCTGACTTACCATTTGCTAGAAAATCGTGGTCAACAAACAAGAAATACTATAATTAAAATTCTCATCAACAATCTAACTAAAGTTTTGGACATTTTACATATTTTAATAAACTACATTAATTATTTTATATCAAATGGTGGAAATTCCAACCCTACATTCTTCTCCACAAAGCTGTGGGATACTATTGTTGTATCTCGCTATAGTACTGCTTACTGCAGCAAGCAGTAGTGCGTGTGTGTCAAAATCTGAAACTACATTCGCTATGTAATAGCAGGGTGCAGGACGCTATTATAGTGGATCTGCATCTGCTTTAATTCGGGGGATAGTCAATATAAAAAGAAAACATATATGATTGTTTGGAATGTTGAGCATTTATTTGGTTAATGGAGAATTACAGAGTGAATAATCACTTAAAAACCCATGAACATACTCGAGTTACTTAAAGAAGGTGAAAACATATCAAATGGCTCATACTTTAACGCAGATGTAAATCTGCTTCGAAAATGAAGTGTGAAATAAATTGACTACCAAAATCGATTTTTTTGTCGGATCAATATCGTGGTTGCGAAATTTGCGAACATGAAGAAGAAGATACATTATTTATTGGGGTAGTATTTATTTGGCAAGGATTCGGATAACATAAATTTCACTACAATAATGTTGTGGGCGAAACAATTCATTGTTGATAAAGGATTATAATAAGAAAGTTGTCTGGCGAAGTAGGGAAACAAATTGGATAACAATATCGAGGTCCTTTTCTGCGCTGGAGATTCGCGAAATAATCAAAAGTTAAAGCTGCAACAGCAACAACGATTTTTGAATTGAAAGCAAAGATTCAAAGGGTTATCAAGCATTTTGACGTAAATTTATGAGAACATCTTATAAAGAATTGTGTCAATAGTTAATCGAACCAAAGAAGGACAGAGTTTAAATTGATACAAATTATTACGTCTAAAGTCCTAGTTAATCCTATTCTGAAAGTACTGGAGGGTTTATACTCCTAAACTTATTAATTGTATTTCAATAAATATTAAGAAAGTACTAAGGACATCCAAAATTCTTCAGTTAGCTCGACAGGTTTCGTAAAGGATCAAAATATTTTTAGTTCCTATATACCGTTTTAGTATATAGACATATCTGGTGTTCAATTGAAATAGTCATCAAAACTTTTTATGTTTTTAGCGTATGCCTTAAATAGATTATCATTAATTGACAATTCTAAGGATGCGTTTAGATAAGGCAATTTATTCCGTATATTTCTCTTTGACATAATAATATATGAAGTGTAAACCATCCTGAGCTATCTGAGACTAATCATACAGCTGAAATAAATCACTCGACACAAAATGTCGACACAAATTTCAGCCAGTGTCTGATATATATCTCAGAAGTTGTAGTCTACTTTCTACTTCTACTTCTACTTTCTCTCGAGATATTTCATGAGATTAACTATTGTATATCACTCTTAATATTGAGATACTATTCCATATAAGTAATTTGAAAATTTAATTAGACAAAACCTATTAAATATTTGCAAATCATTCGTTACAGAATTGAATATCTACATTTTAATCATTTAAAGCAGCAAAGACATTTTATGTCGACACTTTATCTCAGCTAGAAGTATCAGTAATTTTATTCAGCTACGTGTGTGTTATAGTGTAAACAGGCAAGAAAATTTTGTATAATTTCTATCATGAAATAAGCCTCTAATGTAAACGCACTCTAAGATTCCAATGAATTTGAGCTACTATTATAACAAAGTACTGTTGCAAAGCCAAATATTTTGTTTAAGATCATTTAAAGACCTTAAAGTGACTCAGTGTTTGTGTATCCAATTAACTGTAATCATATTTCGTCAAAGAAAATAACTTTATAAAAAATTTTTTTTTGCTTTAGAATATTCTAACCTCTTCGTATAAATAAGATGTCAAATAGTTGACAGATTACCAAAAACAATTAATAAGTAATCACATGTCTTTTTCGGTACGTCCTCTTCTAATAAAAAGAAATCACAGCACACTTGATGACTTTTTCAGTTGAAACCCGATATGCTATTTTAATCGTTGGTACAACCAAAAGTGTCCACATACGAGTTGATTTTATTTAAACTTGGATTTGAGACTTCTTTTCTGAATGAATCTTAACAGCAAGCTTGAAATTTCGACTCATAATACATTCCAAACTTTCGTAAAAGTCGAAAGGTCAACTTTAAATTATACATAAATTGGGAAATTGAAATACAAATCTTGTCCCTTGAAACCAAGAAAGATTACTATAAAAAGACAACAGAGGCTGCTCTAACGCATTTCGATAGCCAAGCTATCGAGAGATACTTGTATTTTCTAATCTTTCTTGGTTTCAGGGCACTAGATTTGTATTTCAATTTTTGAAGATAACCAAGGACTAGTCTGTTTCACCAAAATTAATTTGGACTTTGCTCCCAAAATTTTTGTATTTTTATCAAAGTTTTACACCAAATCTAAAAATTTCTTTAAAAAAAACGGAAGTGAAAATAAACAAAAGATCCAATATTACTGCAAAAGTCTATACTCGAGGTTGAATCTGAAATTTTGACATGATAACTTATTTGAAAAAAAAACAAACCTGTGATAAAACAAATAACTTTTTTTCTCCAAAATTGCGCCCTTCTTTAGACATTTTTATGTTTCGGAAATTGCCACAAGTGTCAAATATTCGAGTTGTAAGTCCAAATTTTGTTACTAAAATAGAAATTTTGAAATTTGTTTCAGAATTTTCTTAAATTCTTAATTTAACTTTAAATTTTTTACGTTTTTTAATTTTGAGTTTTAATTCAAGACGGGATTAAAAAGATGTAGATATTTAAGCCTCTTAATTTAAACTTTAAACTTGCACTTTTTAAGTCCGAGCCTAAAATCCAGATTCCAAAAAAAATCCAAATATAGAGGTTACAGTGAAAATATTTAGAAAAAAGTTATAAATTTTGGAAAAATTCTAAATTTCTAATTTTAAGCTTAAATTTTAGAGAAAACAAAGCTAGGATTTTTAAGGAAGAGATCGAGAAAAATTAAATTTATTAACAAGAAACAAGATTTCGAGACAAAGTTAAATCCAGTAACGAGAAATTTATTCAAATTTTGAGTTCCCAGGATTTTTTCTTAAATATGGATAAAAAATTTGGACTTTCTCGAAATCTTTATGAGGTTTCTAAAATTTGCGAAATTGAAATGAATATTTTTATTTCTTTTTAAAAGAAAAACGATTAAAATTTTGGGAGAAGAAAGCCATTGTTTTAAATAATCTATATTTTGAGTAAAAGTGAAAACTGAAAGATAAATTAAATTTAAAAATTAAAAAACCATCACAAACATTTGTGCTTAATCTCAAAAGTTTTGAATTCCTGAGCAAAAAGTCGAATACTCAATATGTTAAAAATGCAGTCTTAACTTAACATTTTAAAAATTAAGTTAAAGGAAGTTTTACGTTTTTCTTGAAGTTTCATTTTTTTTCTCGAAATGTTACCATTACTGATAATAAATTCAGGATTCAATTCAGTATTTTGAAAGAGTTTAAGTTTGAGTTTAACCTTTAAAAAAAATTGAAATTTTAATTTTGAACTTTTAATTTCAACGTTTTTTCGAATTTTTGACATAACTCTAAATATCGAGATAAAACCAAAATTTCAATGCATTGTACTTAAGTTTAAATTTGAGGAATAAAATAAAAAATACATGTTTAAGCTGAAAAAATTATAAAAATTGAATAAAAAAAATTATAAAGTTTGATTATTACTTTATTCAAAATATAAAATTAAATTAAAAACAAAATTTTAAGTTCAAAATATAAATTCTCTAAAAAGTCAAATTTTCATAATTAAATTCGAAATTTGTTGCAAGGTTTAAAAGTACAACAAACAAAGAATTTGAGATTTCAAAGAAAATTGTTGAAGGCTTTGAAATTTTTACAAAACTAAAACACATTTTTAAAGCTAGAGATTAAAACATTATTTTATAAATTTTGACCTTTTTCTGGAGTTTCATGTCCTAGCATGACTCGATTTGAATCTCAACGCAGATGATTTCCCTGCTTCTCTTGCTAATCAATTAGGATTGGTACGCTTAAAAATGCCATTTCCGCTGGCGAAATAGAGAAACTGCTGCATATTTGGAAAACTGCAGATAACTTGGAATACGG
Organism: Dastarcus helophoroides; assembly: GCA_028583605.1. Taxonomy (NCBI): domain Eukaryota; kingdom Metazoa; phylum Arthropoda; class Insecta; order Coleoptera; family Bothrideridae; genus Dastarcus; species Dastarcus helophoroides. Next base: position 23,471,357 of record CM053328.1, on the reverse strand, counting down.
AGATATCCAAAATAATATAAATGCCCTTTGTGGTTTTTTGATTTAAAAATGTCATTATGTGACATACGAAGCCAAAGAGTACAAAAAGCAGGGCATTATCTTAATGTTTCCGCTACCAGCCACCCGGGAACGAGACGTCGACTTTGAAAACTTTTTCGGTAAGAATGCAATCATTGAGTTTACAATAATTGTAATTATTTTAGCTGCTAAGTGACGTTTTTAGTTTATGGTCTTTCTATGATTTTGTAAATATTTCTAGAATCAACATGAATTTTTAGATTAGGTTTTATGTTGTTAATTTGGAATACCCACAGTGAATATAATTTGGAATATTTCAAATTATATGCACATTTTTATAAGCATCTCATAAATATAAGACGAGAAAGAGTTGGGAGAAGGAGGAAACGTCCAATGTTATTGCTGCTCTTCGGGAAAAGAGAATAGGTTACTTAAAGGTAGCTAAACACTTCAAGGTTCTTAGGTCCACACTCTTTCGATTTATTAATGATAAGGGCTCCCCGATTGAATCAATAATGAATCAAGTTATTAGTGGAATATATCCGTTTAATGAAAATGTATTTACTGAAACCAATTACATGGCCGCTGCTTCATATTTTGAAGAGGATCAAAACTTTCAAACTGTTCCAACAACGCTCAATTCGCAAGTGTATACTCCTCTGTGATTAGAGAATTTTGATGAAACTGAGCCAGGATCGTCAGGTATTAAGACAGGAATTCACTTCCTTGTTACTCCCTTTCATATTTCTCTCGTGCCCAGAATAAAAAAGAGAACTATCAATAGGCCAGCAAGATCAGCAATAATATTAAGTTCCCCCTATAAGAAAGATCTGGCAAAAAGAAAATAGCAAAAAAGGCAAACAAAAATATGACTGTTAGTGAATCATCAGATTCAAATTCTCCTGAGAGAGAAATGAGACTGCAGCGCCTATTGAGGAATATAGTGAAGATGAAAGAGGTGAAGAATGGTTAAAGTGATTAATGTGTGAGTTTTGGTGTCACGCTGCTTGTGGTGGTTATGAATCCGGTGTATATATTTCTGATTACTGCCGAAATAATAACTTACAATAGTAACTTCAACGCTTCAAAAACTCAGGCTGCGGTTTTCTCTAAGAAAACATCAAGGGATAATGCAACAAACATACTAATGGACGGTAAAATTCTTCCGATGGGATCTAATCTATCTATTCTAGGAGTGAATGCGAGCACTAATTTCTGTTGAAACGAGCATGTACGCGTCATTGCCAAATCCGCCTCTCAGAAGCTAGGCTTTTTTTTAGAGTTAAAAAGTACTTCCACACCTCATCAGCTACTCACACTATATAAAGCTCAAGTTAGACCAACACTAGAATACTGTTATCATGTTTAAAGTTCAGCTCCAAAACACACTTTAGCTCTCTTGGATTTAATTTAAAGAAGAGTGATTCGCCTAATTGATGACGAGAGTTTGACCGATTCTCTCGAAACACTAGAGCACAGGCGTATGGTTGTTGACTTGTCTCTTTTCTACAAATACTATCATGGAAGATACTTGCAGGAACTAATAGGATTGATCCCCCAAGGGCAATATTCCTGAGGCATACAAGACAGTCGGATACAGCAAATTCCTCTGCAGTCCAGCTTGTGAGGACTTCTGTCTACGAAGGCTCTTTCTTCTATAAAACTTCCAAGCTGTGGAATTCGTTACCGAACGGAATTGTCCCCAAAAATTACAACCTATCCTTGTTTAAGAAGGCGGTTTATTGCCATCTATCCTTGTTTCCGCATTCTACTCGCAGTGCTTTGATGGCATAATGGGGTTACCCTTTGAGAGTGGATTAAACTCAAAAAAAAAAGAAAACAGTAAATTCAAATTAAAACTGAGCTGCGATTATTGTGCCTGACAACATAATAATATTATTATTGTAGTTTATTTTGCTAAAAAATATTGATTAGCTTAAGTACTTAAAGACTGTAGAACTGTTGCAAAGACAACAGGTATATAGGTTTCTAAGAAAAAAAATGTAAGCAATTGTCGAAGTAAAAAGGTGAATATAATTTGGAATAGTGTATTTCAAATTACTTGAACCTTATGTCAAATCGTGCTTTTTAAGTTTTTCGGTTTGATAACAGGTTCCTTGACTTTGTTTTGTTCGATTAATTTATTAGTAAATAAAAATAACTTTTCAATAATTTGATGCATTTTGATTGGGCTTAGCCCATTCCCTTTGCTGCTCATTTCCAAAAAACCAACTGGTATATTCCAAATATGCTGCAGTTTCTCTACGTATCGTGTAATTATTGATTAATTGCAGATGTGGTAAAGGGGTAAAACATTCTATAGACTGCATCATAAACTACAGTGTTTAGTTCAGTAATTTACTAATTTAAGTAGTATTGGTGGTAAAATAGGTGATACTTGAACTGACGCATCTATAGGAGGCCTTTGACAGTGTTCGGTACCAATCTATTCTTGGTATTTACCAAGAATAGATTGCTGAAAGTCCATAAGATGTTAATTTTAACATCTTATGGACTTTCAGCAAGTAACTTTCATTTGATATTCAGTTTCTCAAATGGCAGAAATTTCCAAGTAGTCGTTAATTGCATCGTTTACGTTTAATGGAAAAGTGCCCAAGGGATCGATCCTGACTTATCTTTTTTGTTACTTATTTAAACTTAATTTCAACTTCCACCCAACATATGGGTATATAAATTGTAGTAGCCTAATTTAATAACAGTGATTGTGAGTTTCATTCTAAAATTTCTTACAAATACCAATGAATACAACATTGTTGGGTACAGGGTATATTCAACTTCTTTTATTTTCTCAAAATTCCTCATACATCGAATTTTTGGATCGTGATTTAAAGCGATAATAATAAATGATGTTGGCATAGGATTCGAATGCGGTTCAGGTGAACAATTTCGTAATATCAATTTCAACGTCAGATTAATATCCAAAACAAACACATTCCTTATAATCTGTTTAAATATCATTCTGTTGGCTGCCACATTGGCTATTGTAGACACTATATCCTTCCACTAGATTCTCATTGTCTGTTGTGCTTTTAATAATGTAAATCTATTTGTTGAGTGTCTCATGAATTGGGTCCAATCAACTAGGCTAATATTTGTGACCAGATTTTACCTATGTGTTTACGCCTACGCATTTTGAATTATAAATGATGCTATGCCATCTATGCTATTGTTAACAATTTATCGTGTATAAATTGATCAGATAACAATGTACAGAAATGGAAGGCGGGTTTTATGCACACAGCGAATAATGCCTAGCTCAAATGTCAAAGGAATTACAAATAGATACTTCAAATAATGTGGATCCCTTTTTAAGGTCATAAAGTGAATAAAGAGCTTACATGAAAGCTATAAATATACACACGTCTCTTGTTTTATTCTTAATTGCTTCTTGTCTCTTTTTTACGGGATAAATTATAACCTTACTCAGGCGGTCTTTTATGCAAATATGTAGAAAAATAATTTGAAATTTATGTCAACAAAATCAGACGAATTAGAAAAAGGCTCAAGTTTAGTTTTTGCCTGAGAAATTTGGATATAAAGAAATAAAGAACTGTCAAGTGAGAATTTTTAATCAACTCATAATTTCGAATACGGAAGCTGACAAAAAAATTCAATAGAAAGTCAAAATTTTAAATTTGAGGTCAAAACCTAAGAACAAAAATAATGAAAAATATTTTGAATTTATAAAAAGTGTCTTCTCATAATTTCGAACTTAAGGTCGAAATACAAGGCATATCCAGAAAGTAAGTTTCGCTGGCTCGTAAAATAAAATCAATGCACCTAATTTGTGGAAAAAGCACGCAAAGTGACAAAATAGTGAACCGTCTGTTTTCACGAATTTTGTTTTCGACTGATGCATTCAGTTAACGACAGACGGACGGCCGCTACACGGATCATCATGAACGTTTTCGCGTTCCTCATTGAAATTTCTGTCCCGTCTTCGTAACATGAAGTCACTCATGACATTTTCACCACATAACTCACACAATTGACAGGTAAATATCAACGGACTTAACATTTCTTGCATTTAAAAAGCATATTACTGATCGGATTTTACAGTCCGCGGCACCTTCGATTTTTTAAACATTGTAAACACTCACAAAAATTGAACATGCAGTATTTAGTGATATGCAAATTACGTCTAACTGTTGCTAGTGAATGTCAATATTCAATACGCATGTCCAAAGGCACGACTACACCGTCTTAATAGCGCTATTTTCAGTCAAACGAAACTTACTTTCTGGATATGCCTCGTAATAGAAAAATTGTGTAAACAGCAAATAATTTATAAAAAAACTTTATAATAGTTCTACTAATTATACTATACAGATTTCGAAATTAGAGCCCAAACGGCACAAATAAATCTAACAAAATGTGTTAGCAAAAAATCTAAATTATTTAATTAGAAAATTTAGCGTATGGTAAAGTAGGCGTTATGGGAATGAAAGTCAAAATTATGCACACCACTCGAACAAGATTAACGACACTAAAGTTACACGAACTCTTCACTAACATAATTATGAACATTTTGCAAACGGAGGTATTGAATGTTCGCGAGCAGTTCGCGAACGCTGTTGGATACGCATCACTATAAGGCTTACACCGGTTTGTTTTTTTCAAAATATTTGGTGCTATGTTTCTTCTACAATTCATTATCGCTATCGCGATTAAATGCAAAAAAGCGAATCATCCAACGACAACTTCGGGGCTCTAGGAGAAAAAAATATGACTTAGTGATTTGCGTGTTTTCATCGGTCAGAGATAAGGTACACAATGTATTGTTTCTCCCGATTCTCGAGCGGCGCAATTGTCGCATTATGTGTCGATGCATAGCCACTTGAAGTCAGTGGCAGCTTAAAATTAGGTTTAGCATTGAAAATATTTTTCTTCAGCGTAAATATACACCTGAAAGGAGTATTTTAATCATTAATCACGTATTCGTATTGTCCTTATTTTTCTCTATATTTTCTCAAAATAAATTCCATTATTATGATTAAATCACTTTCTATATGGCAAAGGATTTATTTCAGGTAAGAGATAGTATTGCAGCCGTAACACTTTATTACGAATTTCAATCAAATCAAAACATTCATGACGTTGCTTAATTCAAATGCTGGAATATATTCCCTTAAGTAGATTGATGATAATAATAATGTTACATTCTTCACATAAAAACTTCTCGAGCTATTACAAACTTGGTAAGTTGTTTTCCGCCATCGATAAACTTTTTTCATTATAAAAGTATAAGCATCAATACTGGAATTCATCAATATGATGTCCTGCAAGTTGCAAAATATATATTTTGGGATTACATTTTTCGTAGAAAAAATTTAAAACTCTTACCGTTTTTTATTATCTCCCTTTCCAAATAAATCAATGGAAACTTCGCAAGTTTCGACAATTATTCGTTAATACTTATGGTTCTAACGTATTATGTAATTTCACCCACTCTAAACAGCTTTTATTTCGAGTGATATCTGAATTTCATGGCGGTTTTATATGTTTTCGCTTAGGAACTTTATATATCAGAAAATGAACGAGCTCCAAGCGAACAGAAGCTCACGTAAATACAAGATTGTAATAAATATAAATTTACGATTGTAATCCATCAAGTTTTGCTACCGCAACTTTCGCGTCTCAATTTTCAAGTTAACTGGTTTCTCTAAATTGATACTTTGTTTCATTTTCCACGTTTAGAATCACTTACTAGCTAAGTCAAATTAGAGACATTATATTTTGCCAAAAATTCTATTGTTACCTTACTACTTCTTGTACTGAGGCTGTTAAAGCTAAATGTTAGACGAATTTTGTAAAGTCTGTTTTACTTTTATCCTAGAGAGCTAACTTATGCAGTACGTCCCACCGAGAATCGCCCCTATCTATAATCTATCTCTGGCAAAGTATTAAAGTACTAAAACTTTTGAAAATTTCGCAACTTAGTAAAATCAATCAAAACAACACAAATAAAATATTTGCAAAGTTCTAGTACTTCCGGTTATACCGAAAGTTGACACCAACTTCGTTATTTTGAATAAGACACCCTTTATATTTTTGCATTTTTGGATTCTATTTGGTATTTTAAGGCCACTTTGGATAACAAACCTTGTTTTTAAAATTTATAGTTTTCGAGATAATTAGGTGTTTTTAAAAAATTTGACAGATGCAAGGCATCGGGAAATTTGTTGTATATTTCTCCAGAAACCATAATTCATATTGTTACGCGCTTTATCGGTTCGAATTGATTAACACGTGAATTGAATAATACCCACTTTATTTTCAATCTCAACTTGGATCACTACAACTGAACAATAAACTCACTTATTGACTTCTAACTGCTAACTCACTACTTAACTACACCGATTCTAACTAACTAACTCCTAAGGGAGAGCTGGCCGCTTTATATAGTTTTAGCCTCCAGGTTCTAGAACAATCCGGCAGATAAGGCTTATCGTTTGCCGAAATGTCGGAAATGCTTATCTGCCGTTTGCTTCGTTATCGCGGCCGCTTTCCCCTTATCAAATCCTTATAGAAACTTTTCTTATGCACTAAATTTTACAATTTACATTTCGTTACAATATTAGGTATGTAACTAGAGCAGATGTGAAACTACCTTACACAAACTTTATAAATTAACAAACTTTAAATTCACGACTGTACACTTTGATGAATTCAAGCAAAGATAACTTTATCTTGTGCACATTTACATTATCTTTCACGAAATAGAAGTATTCTAGGGGTTACTGCTACAACTTGTAGAAATAACTCCAGTTTTTACTTTTATATTCCTTTTTCGCATTAACTGAATCCCTATCAGGTTGCATATCATTGACAAAATAAGTAGAAACAATTTCTATCGACAGTTAAACTATCAAACAATTATTTGATAAAATATTTATAGTTTATTTTATAGTGTGTGGTAAAGCTAAGATTAAAAAAATTGCTTATCATTTTCGGACAATGTAACAAAGTAATGTCACGAGAGATTTTTGCTGACTAAAATAACGGTCCTTAACTAACATATTTTTTTTTACTTGTCTATAATTTTTGCCGACTAAAAGAACAAAAGAAGTCCTTGCATTAAATAATTATACATGTTTACTAACTTTTGACCTACAAGAAAAATGTTCTTGACTTCTACAGTTATATTTATCTAATAAAAAACATAACACGCCATTTACCTGTAAAGTAAATCACATTAACAATATAAAAAATGCATTAAGTGTAAAGCACTCCAGAAATATCCCCAGAAAAGAAAATAGGGAAAATCTTAAATTCTTGAAAATACCTATCATGAAAACGATGTCAATGGCATTGGTAAATTCAGTTTTTTTTAGGAATTTCGGTAAATGTATGTGATTAACACGAAAAATGTTGCAGGCACATAAATCATTGAAGATTTAGTGTCTTGTATCTCCTGTCACTGATAACGAAGTAGAACTTTTTGAATTGGCAACCATGAAATCGGTTATTAGAAGGCACTGTTTACGTAATTGTTGCCGAGCTTATCTGAGTGGTGTTATCCACGCTCGAGTGAAATATAAGAGAAAAATTCTGATATTTTAGTTAAAAATATATTCAAAGGATACTAAATTTTTCCCATATATTCTAAATAATTTCTATTATTTTTAGGTTTTTTTTTCATATGCTATGATTTTTTACCTGGTGTGAATTGGTACTTTATAGGTGATGAGACTGGTAAAGAATAACCGAGTAAAGATTGAATTTAAAATGAAAGTTTCAAGAGAAATGTATATTGTATGTTTAAATAAAAACAGTGTGAGAAACATTAGTTTAAAGAGGAGCGATGACATAATCGAAAAGCTTGAGGATGCTCAATAATTTGAAGTAACTTGAAATGCAGAAAGAGCTAGCTGTACTAGCCATCCCAATCAAGTTTAAGTGCCTGAGCCTGAGTATATTGAGGCCTTTGCTGAAAAGTGACTTTTCAAAGCTTCATTTCATTTTGAAATAAGTAGTTAAAATATATTGCGGAGAAAAAATTCACAGGGAAACTTTGAAGCAGCACCCAGAGCAATATCTCCGAATTTGCCAAATGAAAAACTGGAGAAAATTATCAACATACAGTCAACCTATGAGAGAAACGTCGAATGGGGACAGAAGCCAGACTGAAGCAGAATCCGATTTTATGGCTGCGCAGGTGACTTTTTTGACATCAATGACTTATGCAAATCCTTGTACTTGGGTGGTCTTTAGTTGATGTCGAAGTTTAGCGCACATCAGGATACGTACTGTAAGAACTATTTGAAGGAGCTATTAAGAGAGCTCTTGTGGCTGAGTTCGATCCAGCTCGGAGGACCAAAATGTTGAGGTTGAGTTGTTTTTATTTTAATTCGGGTTGTAATTTTAATTAATATTCCGAACGTTGGGCCAGAATTTTGGGCTTTCTATCACTTTCGGTTTGTTAAACTTTGTTTTTGCTTTTTCGAAGGACCACTACACTTGCGGTACATGAAATAAAAAAAGAGGTTGGTTTATTAGCACGGTTTATTTTTTGTTCGCTCTTCGGAGGTTGGTTGGTTACTCTCGTTTTACTTGTTGGCTACTGCCCTTAAATAAAATTCATGATCCCTTGTGACAGGACCAAGCAAGAAAACTGGAGTAGGGCGACCGACAAGTATATACAAAGACATCGGAACAAGAGCTGTCACCCAGCATGAGGAATTTTGGGATTGATTTTGGTAGAACGGACTGGTTCTTGGTTATCTTCAAAAATTGAAATACAAATCTTGTTCCCTGAAACCAAGACAGATTAAAAAACACAACAAATATTGGTCTAACGTGTTTCGATAGCCAAGCTCTCATCTTCAGAAAAATACTCTCAGATCTCTCTGAAGATGACAGCTTGGCTATTAAAACGCGTTAGAGCAACATTTGTTGTGTTTTTTAATCTTTCGTGATTTCAAGGGAGAATATTGTTATTTCAGTTTTTGGGATTGATCTATGTTTCTGTCCATATAATGCGCCTCCTCGTATTTTGACTGACAAGTCGAACAAGAAAGAAAAAAAAATGCTATGGATGAAGATGCAGAGATTCTTGTGATTCAAGAGAAAATACATTTTTTTCTGTTATTTTCGAGGTAATGCAGATGAACTACCTGCTTCCGCGTTCTTGTTTCATCTACTACATAAAATCAAAATTTAATTTCTTAAAATAAAGATCAATTTGACTATCAGTGATAAATAACTCTAAATATAAGCCTGTTCAGAAGTAGCAAATAAAGAAAAATGTTTAATTTTTTCTGATTTGTAAGAGGACAATTTTTAACGGCAGATTCTTAGTGGTTGGCGGAAACATTAAGTTTATTAATTTTATTTAACATTTTTACGATCCAGTTTAAAAATATTAAATTCATTATATGTTGTTAAATATTATTAAAATATTAATTAAAATATTAATATTTAAATATTTTGCTAATTACATTTTTGACTTAATGAAAGTTGTGCAAGGTAGTTTCAGGTGTGTTCTACTCGCATACCAAATATAAAATTATGTCTCGTTTCTAGCTAAACATTCAGTTATCTTAAAAATTAGAGATTTTAAGAACAATGTTTGTTATTCAAAGTTCCATTAAAATATCAAATAAAATCCTAAAACGCAAAAAAAAACAGTGTCACCCACTTGAAATAACGCAGTTGGTGTCAACTTTCGGTATAACCGGAAGTGCTAGAATTTTGCAAATATTTTAGCTTTATTAGCCACCCCGACTTTGCTAAGTTGATAAATTTTCAAAAATTTTAGATGAGTAGTTACTTTACCAGATATACCGGGTGTTTTTTTTTTTATTTGGAATTTTACCTTTATACGGAGTACCACTTATTATAAAGACAAACTGATTTTGCCGATAGGGCTAATCTAAGATAAACCATCTTTAAAAATATTTTTAACTTCGTTTCACTTCCGGTTATACCAAAGGTAGACATCAACTCTCTTATTTTAAATAGCAGCCCCCATATTTTATATTTTATTTAGATTTTACGTAAAAAAATAAGGCGTGTTTATGAATACATGTTAGTTCTATCTTTAATAGTTTTAAAGATATTTTAAATTTTCGAAAAAAAATGACAGAAAAAGGGCTATTTTCACTCTTTGTATCTTTTTTATTATTAGCAGGAAAAGAATGAACTTTGGTTTTAAGTCATGAAATATTATGGATACTATAATGGGCAATCAAGTTTTTCATTTTTTATACAGGGTGATAAAAATTTTATGATCTATTTTGTTTTTGTTTTATTTAAGAAAACTGTTTTTTTTTTAAATAAAAACTATATGTTTTTAAATCATTTTTAAATTCTTTACATAAAAAGAAGACAAAAGTTCCTTATTTATTTTTCAAAATTTTGCACCATACAGAGGTATTATACATAAAACTCAAAATAAAAAGAATCATGCATCTCTTTTTTTCAAGGAGGAAATTCGCTGTAAGTAATAAAAGTTTAAAGAACTATTCATAATGAGTAATAGTAAAATGAAATATTTGACAAAAACTAACAACAAGAACAACAGTGACGATCTTCTGTTTCAAAATATTTAACGGCAAATTTTAAGATTTTGAATTGAGTAACCTTTTTAAGCCCATCCGATAGTTCCTAGCAATATTCTCGTCATGCAGTAGTCATTGCAAAAACGCGCACCTTAACAGTTTCCCATAGAAGAATTCTAGTGGTGTTTTATCTTGGGGGCACGGTGGCCACGCGTGCGGACCATGGTTTGTAATAAACTAGGTCTCAAATAAGTGGGCGAGAAGGTCACTGTCTATTTTACCGTTATGAGCTCCGTAGTGTTAATCAAATGTACATCTGTACATTTTCCAAACGTAGCTCAATATCTCATTTCAAAATGTTTCGGTATGCTTTAGCCAAATAATAAAAAATCAATAAATAATATTTTCCATTTGGATTTTCATTATAAAATTTAACAGTTACAAATCCTGAGTTCTAATCTAACAGCAAAACAGTTAAAGGATGTATTTTCTTCAACATTTATTGTTGATTTTCATTACTCTAAAAATAAGATATCTGTTCAACAAACCATTTTTACGAAACTTAAATTCGTGGCTCCATAAATATTTGTCAGTACGTATTCTAACAATTAACCAAAATCTTGTTCGTCTTGTACGGTTATCTTTTAAATGTTATTTAGCCTAAAATTTGTAGGTCTTGTGATTATGTTTTTTTTCTCAAAGTTTTGTTGTCATATAACTTTTTTCTTCTTTTTATGTGAGGAATCCAAAAATGGTTATAAAACATATAGTTCCTATTTAAAAAACAGAGATTTTTTAAATAAGATAAATACAATAAAAATTATAAAATTTCCGTCATACTGTATAATAAATGTAAAACCTGATTACGTTATTATAGTCTCCATAATATCCTATGATCTCAAACCAAATTTCATTTTTTTCTCCAAATAATAAAAAGATACAAAGAATCAAAATGTCATTTTTTTTTCGAAAAATTGAAATATCTTTAAAACTATTAAAGATAGCAATAAACATGGATTCATAAACAAATCTTATTTTTTAACGTAAAATTTAAATAAAATATAAAATATGGGGGTTGTCGTTTAAAATAAGAAAGTTGATGTCTACCTCCTGTATAACCGGAAGTGGGAGGAAGCTGAAACTATTTTTAAAAGCAAATTTGACCCCGATTAACCCCAGCAACAGAATCAGTTTATTTTTATAATAAGTGGTACTCCATATAAAGGTAACCTCCCAACTAAAAAAAAAAAAAAACACGCGGTAGACTAGATCGAAACAATTCCCAGTGGGACACAGAATCTTTGAAAAAGTGTTAGCGTGTGACTTCATATGCGTTAAGGTTTAAGAATCAGAAATTTAAAATTCAATCACTGACCGCACACGCACGGATTCCTGACGTTTCATAGATAGAAAACGTTTATTTCAGGGCTAGATTCTGAATTCCTGATTCGGAAACTAAACTAGAATTCCATACTTATGAAACCAATCTTTCTGTACAAATTTGGAACCTAACCTATCATAAAAACTTTTGACATCTTTAATAGTTTTAATGAAATTAATAAGGGAAAAGATTTCCAATATCTAGCACGACATTTTTAAATTAAAGATGTTTTCGGTAGAATTCAGAAGGAAAACACCTTACTGCGTACATTTACTTCAGAAGGAAACCGAAATCAAAAGTTTTATAGAAAACTATTAATAATATTTATTCATTTATTTACTAACATCAAGCAATTTAATTTTCGAGATAAACATGATTTGCAACCATAAAAAGAAAAAGACGCGTAGGTAAATAAGCGCCAATACAGAGCCGAATCGTATAGCAAAAGCGCTTGTCATATTGAATAACCGAAGTTTCATATTTTATAGAGACTATTGAAACTCCAGTGCAATCAAACTATTATTTATCCCCACGTTTAAAGTCCTTATATGGTGGTAGCTTCATGCCCTAAATTGTAACAAAGTTGAATTTTTGAAAAGTACACTAAATTTGTTATTTTTTCTCAGCTTAATCCTACTTTGAAAGATATGATCCAAGAAAAGCCATGCAAACTAATACCTTAAAATAATATATTCATCCTATACGCGAGGATACAATTTTAATATTTAAAACCCCGTCGTGGCAAAATTTTATCCATCACAAAGCTAAGCGGGATCATCTCGTCTGAATTTCCATATCATCCTCGCACAATACGTTGTGCTGTGCAAATGAATGAAAACTAACGGCTTGGCGTAATAAAGATGAATTATAGGCGCGATCGAGGAGGCTCTGGAGGTAAAACATCGAAATGCACTTTGCCAACCAGATCCACCCGGATTTATATACATACAATTTAATGACGGATGTTTGCTGTTGATTGCACCGATTTACTCCAACTACCATGTGATTGCTGGATTGAGGGTGGCTTATTGACACATTCACTTGCTCTGTTAAAGAGAATATTCATTAGATCATCTTTCTAATCACGATGAATGTTTTTCTAGAATTCTCTGTGACTTGAGAGATGACTGCGAAGTACATTTTCCTAAAATAAATCAATTGTGCACTAACCTAGGGCATTGCAATAACAATAATCCATGTCAACAAAATTGGTTTCAAAATAACTGCCTTTTATAGGCTCATACGGTTTTTTTTTTATATTTTATAATTATATGTTGAACAACTGTGTACTAGGTGTCTGTCAGTTTGTTCGGCCTAATCTTGGAACCTGTTATACTTATTTTGATTCCCCCCAAGGCCAAGATTTTTGAGACATACAAGATAGTCATAGGCAGCAAATTTCTGTGCGTCCAGCTTGGCATAGTAAGAACTTTTTTCTGTCCATAGAGATTTTTTTTTCTATAGAACTTTCATACTATGGAATTCGTCACCGAATGGAATTTTCCCCGAAAATTTCAAACTATTCTTATAAAGTCGGTTCATCGCCATTTATCTTTATTTCATTTTGTGGCATATTTTCTACACCTCACGATTCTTAACAAAAAAAAATACTTTTTGAGAATTAAGCTTTACCAAAGGTCGTGCCCCAAAGAAACAAAGTTATTCCGCCCAAGCAATTTTAACAAATATTGCTAGTTTTCGAAATGAACATGCCTTTTGAGACTTAACGTTGCGGCTGGTCGCGGTAATCACTGTACTGCGTGTAATTAAAACACTTCTCCTAAAGTATAATGTAAATGAAATAATTTAAATGAAAAAGTTTATCTGCACTAGGTGATTCAGCTAAATTTTTTTATTTGATAAGAATTAATATTATGTAGCTTTCAACAGTAAACACCGATTTTATATATAAACTATGTTTTTTTTTTCTATAACCATTATTGCTATCGAAAAAACCTGCAATTTTCCGATAACCTATAACATTTTTCTCTCTAGGCCTGATCTTATTAAAATCTAAATTTTATCTTTATAAACCTTGGAGATCAGGAGGAACGTTTATTTCTAGACATTTCAATTTGATACAGATCTTAAGTGCATTATTACAAATAAAATATCAAAACTTCCTGCTGATCTTACCTTTGCTAAAAAAATATTCAAGTCAAAGTTTAAAAGTATTGTTTTTTTGCATTTTATCATAAACATAGATCAGACCAAAGTTGTAGATCATGCAATTACTTATAAAAATTGTTTTTATACCTTTTTTCCTACGAATATTTCAGAATTTGCTTGTCGTCGTGTACTAAATTTTCCTTCTCTTTATTGGTTATTGGCTTCTGTCATCGATTGATTCTCGTCATCTTATTTGTATATCCTTCGAGGCAATTTGTGCAATGAAAATATTTACAAACTACCCCAACTCAATAAGCTTATAAAATTAAAGATTTTGACCCCCTCACAATTTTTAACTTTAAATATCCCTCTCGAATTTTAGATGAAACGTGCCCACTAAATGAATAGTTGACGTTTACAGTGGCAGTCACTTTTAATTGTTAATTGAATCAAGACAGCTGTGGAATTCGTGGAGGGTCCTAACTTTGCTCGAGGGGCATCGTCAGTTATCAAAGAAGAGGGTGACAAAACATGCAGCCAATATTCCGAGACACCCCACACATACGGATGCGGTAGTCGCATACCGTCGGTTCCCGGGGATAGTCTTCAAAATTGTTCCGGGGACAATAACGGAAATGCGAACTTCCAATACTTGAATTTCATCAGAGTTAAATAGCTGCTTGCTACCGAGTGCGAAGTCAAGATTTCCCCATTGCTTTGTTGGACCCTTTCAATGTAAAAAAGGGTCCAAATATATGAACCTATTTTTATAAATTGTAATTAAACTTTTCGATTAAGTAAACATTGTTATCTTATACTGTTGCTTTAAATGGGATGCAGTCATAAAGCGCCAAGTCCATTTCATTTAGCAATATTTCATAAGCCGTTGCAAAGCAGTTTGCGGTTGCGAATAGGGAAGTCATGGAAGTTTCACTTGCATGTCTGTAATTAAGGTGTATCACACAAATTTATGGACGCAAAAAGTCGTAAATTATGTCCGCTGTTATAGACACGGTGGTGGTTTGTGCTGCCAGCTTATATTGCCGATTCCAGACGCGTCCGATCGATGCCAATCCCATGACCAACTAGATGGCTCACGTTCATTTCAATTGATACCTTCAGATAATCGCCAAGTTAAATTGTAACTTTGTTGCGATTAACAAGATCGCGAAAGCTTCAGCATCCGAAAATATAAAGCAATGCACAGGATTCAGCACGTCGCAAATACGTAACAGTAAATCGGAATAAATCGATTGTGTTAATTAAATAATGTTCTTTTTGAATTGAAGTTCTGTGTATGTCAGTCATCAATTAAAACGGACATTGGACATTTGTGCTCTAAATTACTTCCGAAAATATTGTAGGAACATGTACGGGTAATTTATTAATTTTCTAAACTGTGATAACACGAGAATCGGAAAAATACATCAGACTCATTTAACTTTAATCCCCACCTGAAATCATTACGTGGCCTGGCTTCAAATCCATAATAATATAATTATTATCGTTTATCAAACCACTGCCTAATATGAAATTTTAAATTTTATCGATTGATCGAACAGATTGAGTAACATAATATGGTTTTGTTTATTATAGGGGATTATTAATTTCATATAACAATTTTTCGACCCAGTTTCAAAATATTTTACTTTTTTCCCTTTTTTGTGTAAAATATGGTAAACTTACTTATCTTTGTCTGCTGCCACGTGCTGACACTTCAAAAATTTGAACAGGGTGTCAGCAAATTTCACTCACGACGCTTGACGGCATCTTCAGAAGAATAAACAAATACTATTTACGAAAAAAAGTGTTTAGTTTCCGAGATAAGTTGTCAACGTTGTTCAGAAAAAAAAAATTATTTTGTTTTATTTTTTAAATATTTTCAAACTGAATCGAGGGAATGCTAAAATCAAATTAATAATGATAATGTTTCCGACCACAAGAGCCTAAAGGGGAGAATAATCACACCTATGTGGGAAATTTTTGAAACATCGATACTTTATTTAACTGAATCGGTGAGATTAAGAACAGTACAAGTCCAAATTTCTGAATGTTGGGAAAATAAAAAAAATATGTTTATTTCGTTTGTTATGCTTCTTATAAGTTTGGTATGTACAGACAAGTTTTAGTGTATCCCTGCAGGCATCCTTTAAACAAAAACTGTGTATTAGTTCGTGCATTTTTTTAATATCCACAAAAAACAAATCTGGGCTTGTACTGTTCTTAAACTCAATAGTGAGAATTATTAGAATTTTTCGCGAAATTTGCATAAAAACATAAGAATAAGATGGCAAAGCATATTTTATTGAACAAAAATAATAAGATTTAATTACCAGCATCATCACCATTTTCCAAATTAGTGATTCTCCAGGATAATATAGGATAAGAAAACTTTTACTGTTCCCTTCTATGTACTATATTTCATTATAATATCTCTTATATCATTCAATTGCGTCTGGCTAATTAGCACTGGTCGAAAACATGCTTTAATGGTAGAAATATACGGACATTGATTTTGTTTTAATAACTTTAAAATATAAGAATTAATCATTAAATCCTAAGCATTTAACACAGTTTGGAAATTATGCACCGTACACAAACTGTATGTATTTCGAAGTGTTAAACTTTTATTTATTTTATTTGCTACTATTATACTGTTAGAAATATAAAAGAAAATACACGCGTACCGATATCAAATTATATTTCGCTTCAATAAGTAATGAAATATCGCCAAATAACATATGAGCGGCGTGTTATCCGAGAGCCTCGAATTGAATGACAACATCAACTTTTTAATCTGCTTGCAAAAAAGGTTCCAAAAGTACGCTTCAGCGATAACGTTGTTGTCCTCTTCAATTCAGGCGACCGGCGGCGGCTCTAGCAACACAAACATCCGATAACGAAACCATTATAATCGGCTCTTTTCTAACACGGCCATACTGACAACGGCGACGATCTCGGCGACGCATGTCTCTCGAGTTGATTCTGTAAACAAAAATTTGGCCCAACAAATTGACCATAAGGTCTTCTCCATGGTGGAGTCCTCAGCCATCGACCTGGCTCTACCACTATCGGGACAGAGAACAAATAAACAAACAATTGCATAAAAAAAAACATCGTGGAGACCGCAGCCACCCACTTGGCTCTACCACTATCGGGACAGAGAACAAATAAACAAACAATTGCATAAAAAAAAACATCGTGGAGACCGCAGCCACCCACTTGGCTCTACCACTATCGGGACAGAGACCAAATAAACAAACAATTGTACAAAAAAAAAACATCGTGGAGACCGCAGCCATCCACTTGGCTCTACCACTATCGGGACAGAGACCAAATAAATAAATAATTGCATAAAAAAAAGAAAAAACATCGTGGAGACCTCAGCCATCCACTTGGCTCTACCACTATCGGGACAGAGACCAAATAAATAAATAATTGCTTAAAAAAAAACATCGTGGAGACCTCAGCCATCCACTTGGCTCTACCACTATCGGGACAGAGACCAAATAAATAAATAATTGCATAAAAAAAAACATCGTGGAGACCGCAGCCATCCACTTGGCTCTACCACTATCGGGACAGAGACCAAATAAATAAACAATTGTATAAAAAAAACATCGTGGAGACCTCAGCCATCCACTTGGCTCTACCACTATCGGGACAGAGACCAAATAAATAAATAATTGCATAAAAAAAAAACATCGTGGAGACCTCAGCCATCCACTTGGCTCTACCACTATCGGGACAGAGACCAAATAAATAAATAATTGCTTAAAAAAAAAACATCGTGGAGACCTCAGCCATCCACTTGGCTCTACCACTATCGGGACAGAGACCAAATAAATAAATAATTGCATAAAAAAAAAACATCGTGGAGACCGCAGCCATCCACTTGGCTCTACCACTATCGGGACAGAGACCAAATAAATAAACAATTGTATAAAAAAAACATCGTGGAGACCTCAGCCATCCACTTGGCTCTACCACTATCGGGACAGAGACCAAATAAATAAATAATTGCATAAAAAAAACATCGTGGAGACCTCAGCCATCCACTTGGCTCTACCACTATCGGGACAGAGACCAAATAAATAAATAATTGCATAAAAAAAAACATCGTGGAGACCGCAGCCATCCACTTGGCTCTACCACTATCGGGACAGAGACCAAATAAATAAACAATTGTATAAAAAAAACATCGTGGAGACCTCAGCCATCCACTTGGCTCTACCACTATCGGGATAGAGACCAAATAAATAAACAATTGTATAAAAAAAAACATCGTGGAGACCTCAGCCATCCACTTGGCTCTACCACTATCGGGACAGAGACCAAATAAATAAATAATTGCATAAAAAAAAACATCGTGGAGACCGCAGCCATCCACTTGGCTCTACCACTATCGGGACAGAGACCAAATAAACAAACAATTGTACAAAAAAAAAACATCGTGGAGACCGCAGCCATCCACTTGGCCATTCTGACTGAACTCTTGTCTCGATTCTCAAAAGATTTCTTATCGTTCTCATGTATCTCTCAGCCTGGCCATTACCACGGTGTATATCCGGCGTGACGAAATGATACTCAATTTTCCACTCACTCAAATATTTCGGAAATGTCGTGTTCTTGAAAGATGTCCCAGCATCCATAATTATTCTTTTTGGTGTACCAAACAAGGCTAATACATTTTGAAGCTTCTCACGAGTCTCGGAAGTTGTGACCGACTTCATGGGCAAAAGAATGCAATATTTGGTAAATGCATCTACTATTACCAGTATGTGCTCGTGACCATCAGATGAAAGAGGAAGGGGCCCTAGACAATCCATATGCAATGTATCGAAGGGATCAGTGGATTTTTCTATGAGATTTATAAATCCTTGTAAGGGACATGTCCTTGTTTTCTTTACTGCACACACCACACAATGTTTGTTGTAGCGTTTTACAAAATTTCTCATACGAGGGAATCAGAAGTGTTCGGCTATTGATTCACAAGTTTTCTCAATTCCTACATGGCATTGCTCGTAGTGGAAAATCCTCAAAGTTTCCCAAACGACTCTGTCTTGGAACGTACCATTGTAAATTTTCAGTTCCGTCATCTGCGCAGGTGTCGACAAGTCCCCAAAATGGATGTCCATCTATGCAAACCTTAGCGGCTCCAAATGGCCTTAATGCAGAGCAAAAACTGATGCTGCGTTTGTCAATCGCAGCTTTGACAAAACAGTTCGAAATATTATGGCCTGGTTCAGCACAGAACGAGCATACATCACCTTGCCCTTGCCAGGTGACGAGAGGATGACTCATCCAATTGGTTGCTTCCCGATAATGACGGAGCATCTGGAAGAAATTTGGATCCCTTCACCCGACAGCCTGCTCTGACATGCCCTAATTTACCACACTGAAAACATTGCTTATTCGATTTTCCCGGACTGTTTAATTGTCTCTCGCCGGCGAAAAACTTTCGTTAACGAATCGAAATATCATCTATTTTATTAGGCATATCTTGAATACTCTTAACTAATGGTTTTACAAACGATGACAAAAACACAATAAGTTCAGAAACGCTTTGACATTTGGCGTTCGTCGCGGCATTACGAACATCGAGCTCAGAAATACCGTGCACAATGAGTTCGACTAAATCGCTTTCTGACCACTTCGCCCGTAAACTTTTTAACTTGGTTAGTTTTTCATGAACGTAAGTTTCAAACGTGTTTACGCGCGAACTATTAAATCTTGCTGCGTCATCAAACAAACGGCCTAAATTTCTTTTAGCAGGAAATAATTCGAGAAAGTCTTTACAAAAAGTGGCCCAGTCTCGAATTTCTGGATCCCATTGTTCGAACCATCTTTTTGCATCACCATTTGGCGGATTCGTTCACTTTGGGCCGGAAAAATGGTAAGTCGACGTTTTCATTGGAACGCTGAGATTGCAAAGCTTTCACTAATTCACTTATAAGCACTTGACTCGGGTCACTCACATTCTCGGATGATGCCATGGTTAAAACGTAATCCAAATTCAGGCAACCGTTCAGTTTATTGTTTATTAAATCGACACAAAATAATGCCCTGCACAATGGGCAATAGTCCACAAACGCGGCGTCAGTACGATCCCGACTTCTGATGTTAGAAATATAAAAGAAAATACAAGCGTACCGATATCAAATTATATTTCGCTTCAATAAGTAATGAAATATCGCCAAATAACATATGAGCGGCGTGTTATCCGAGAGCCTCGAATTGAATGACAACATCAACTTTTTAATCTGCTTGCAAAAAAGGTTCCAAAAGTACGCTTCAGCGATAACGTTGTTGTCCTCTTCAATTCAGGCGACCGGCGGCGGCTCTAGCAACACAAACATCCGATAACGAAACCATTATAATCGGCTCTTTTCTAACAATACAGATTTTTTTTAGTTTGTAGGTCACAATTTTTAAAATCAAGTACATGGGTCTATATGAAGGGATCGTTATGGTAAATGTTTTTTTGTTGAATGTTCAGTCATTTTTTCAGTCTGATTAATTTTTTTCGGCCTGAGATGCCACTTAAACAGCTGAACCTGATTATAAATCGTACCAGAACGCCATATGTTGAGATTAAGAACAGTACAAGCCCAGGACTTGATAGATAAAAATGTCGAATTTTGAACTTGTAATGTTCTTAATCTCACCGATTCAATTGATGTATCGAAAAGAATATATCGTTGTGTTTCGATACATCGGTAAGTTATTCCATATTCGATATCATACAATGTCTCACAGTAATATCACATCACTAAAGCCAATCCTGCATTTTCAAGATATGTATTAATGAAATTTCAAGACTTCGCATCTTCTAAATAATTTAACCAAATTTCAAAAACGAAGGGCGAATCAAAAACCCTTTCGAATGACGTTTCATTTAATCCCTATTTTCATTTAAAAAATTTTGGGGGATGAGACCCCCCATAATAGGGTGGGATTTTGTTTTTTGCGTCAAAATTTATCTCCCTCGCAAAAAAATTCGACATGTTTTAGCATTTCTCGACAAGATCTTTTTCTAGCAATTATGCTCTACCGAATGCTTTGGATGGGCCACCCTCATACCCGAGGACTTTAAATTCTGGTCATTGTAATACTCCAAATCTGGGACCATTTTATGTGAACGAGCTATCACAACTGACAATTTATTTGACCCAAATATAATATACAATTTCTTTAAACTTCGGGCAGATTTACTTTCAACTCTTTAGTGTAATGGATTTTCCTAATATTTTAGTTATATCGTAAATATCATACAATTTACCATAAACTCGCGATAAAAACCCTGGGTTAAGAATCTTTCTTGATGAGTTTAAAAATATCCTTAAAATTCATTTGGATAAGTAAATATGAAGAATAGCAATTATTAATAACTCAAATTTAGAGCGGAAAATACATTTCGCTAAATGAAACTTTTCAACTTCAGCCAAAGCAATCAAGATGGAGGAGAGGCAGTCTGCCAACTTTAATAATTACTTTTTAGGGAAGGCAACTATTATTTTAATTAACTAAAGTCGGGCATTTTTCCAGCCTTAAATGAATTCAGAGAGGCAGATGAGCCCTATTTGACCACTTTATTCCTCTAGAGAGCCTGTTCATTATCGAAGAAAGGGCCTACGAAAATTAAATTATTCTGAATCGTTAACGGGTCCCTACAGATTTCAGTTGGGCGTACCCTTTTCAAGACTTTACGGTATTTTACCCGCCCGAGACTGTCCTACTGGCAAACTGATTGACTGATAGGATTATAAAAGTAAATTTTATGGTGTTTACTAATTAATGTTTTCAGGGTGCTACTTTTCTAAAGTCACTTGAATTTCAGTATTATCACGTTGATTTTGGTCCGAGAATTTTAAGATGAGTCAAAAATATTTAGCTGAGTGATAGTTTAATTGTCTTGTATCAAATTGAAGATAATTTTTTCATCATAAAAAAATACTTGATATACTGTATCTACTTTATATGAGTCTTTAGTTAAACTACTTAGTTCCAAAGCGCTTCCCAAACTACTATCCATATGATTTATAAACTACTTTCTTAGTAAAGAAAATTCCCCACCAACATAAAATAAATGCATGTCGGAGAAAAAGTTCAAATTGACCATTAAACTAGGTTGATTAGGAAGAAGGAAGTCTAAATCTGCTCACACATGTGTCGACAAGAAATGGTGCGAACTCAAAGTTGTAAGAAACTCCGATTATCTACTTTGAAAGTCCTCCATGCGGGCCAACAATGCCTCGAATTCCCTAAAGAGATAAAAATTCTTGTCTCGAGTTTGAAAGAGTTTTTAATTACCACCATCGAATTTAACGACCTAAAAACTGTTGACGCGCCGATTAATACAATTTATGTAACAACAGCGAATGTCAGTGTATTTCTTATGGAAGTATGGAAGAGCAAATATCTCTAAACACATCTTATTGATATAAATATAAATGTTTCAGATTTTCCAGTTCCTTCGTAGCTATATCGGGTGTAACAGGATTATGGTACACCCCTTATTTTTTCTTTATTTATGAAAATAAAATTTTTAAACTTGCTACAATTTTTTTTTTGATGTAACGGGTTGGTCTTTGGTTACCTGTAAATATTGAAATATAAATTTTGTCTCCTGAAATCAAGAAAGATGGGGATCGAAACGCGTTAGAGCAACCTTTGTTGTGTTTTTTAATCTTTCTTGGTTTCAGGAGACAATATTTGTATTTCAACTTTTGCTACACTTGATGTACCTGTGAAATGTCAAATTTTGACAAAAAAATGATATTCCTACTAGTGTCACTTTCGCTAAAACTGATAGCAACTTTTGATTTTTAAATGAAACATCCTGTATTATATTACATTTTTGGATTCTGCAAAATTTTGTGAATGACATACATATAAAAGAAGTGATTTTTAAAGGATCGAAAATTATTTTGATCCCATATTTTTTTTCGACGTAGAAGGTCATGACTCATCCTAATTAGCTCTAACCGACTACATTAACGCTGCAAAAATTTAAATTACAAAAATTTAGGAAGAGTCAATTTTTTAAATTTGTTTTTCACGGCTATCTTGTGTTCTTATTGTATAAATCTTCAAATATATGAAGACCGAATATTTTGAATTCTTTTAGCTGCAACTTCAGTTCTACTGATGTCACAGCAAAAGTGAAAATATGGTTAGATCTGCCATTATTTACACATTTTTCTAGTACCATGTAATGGCATTAAGAAAAAGAAAGTTATGATATAAAAACCGTATTTGTTAACTGTATCACGTGATAAAAGAATGAAATATTCCTTTTTTAACATGATTTGCTTTTTCTAGCGTTTCTAGCGTTCAAGCTAGAATTAGAATTAATTAGAATGAGTCATAGACTTTTATGTTGAAAAACAAAATAGGACCAAACAATTGCCGATTCTTTAATTATCACTGATTTTAGGTGAATTGTATTCAGAAAATTGTGTAAATTCGAAAAATGTAATAATATTCAGGATATTCCATTTAAAAATCAAAAGTTGGTACCAGTTTTAGCGAAAGTGACAGCAATACAAATGTCATTTTTATGTCAAAATTTTATAAGTACATTAAGTGTAACAAGTTTGAAAATTTGAAAAAAAAAAAGGGGGTTTACCGCGGTTTTGTTACAGCCGATATATTTAGAAGCAAACAAAAATATGCCTAGATTTCTCAAAGCAATAGGGTTTAATTAGAGCCCTCTATGAGCAACTTTAACTAGCAAACAGGTATTTATCACCCTAAAAAATACAGTAGGTTTCATTAAAATTTTAAGGCGGGTACTCACAAGGAGCATTCACCCACAATGTAACACTTCGAAAACGAGCATTATATCAGTGAATACATGGTGTGAACATTACAGTGCGCACTTTGAAATGATACAACATTGTATTTTTTATTTCGTTTTTTCATAAATTTCACCTTTAGATTTATATCTAAATTTTCTTGAAATATTTACCTTAAATTAGAAGTTAGAAACTTCTAATTTAACCCTTTAAGTTTTAAGTTATAAACATTTTTTTTTATTTCGTTAAAATTACAAGTTCACACCTAAAAATTTCTATTTTTTTTTTAGTTAAATTTTGATCATAAACTCAAAAGGTCTACTTTTCTTCCAATCTTGAAATTTTTGTAAAAAATTTGGGTTTTTATCTCGAAATTTTTTTTAGAAATTTCATTATTAAACTCAAAAGCTTAATTTATTTAAAAATTCCTTTAACTTGGAAAAGTTCAATTATTCCTCAATGTTTCTTAAAATATTTTTTATATTGGTTTCGGGTTATTTTCGAAACTACGCCTCGTGTTAATTTAGTACTTTCAGTGAAATTTTCGACCATAAAATGAGAAAGCTTGAAGTTGCAAGTTTGTGATTAAAGGTAATAAAGGTAATTCGGAATTTTCAAATTTCTCAATATCAATTTTATTTATTTTTTTTCAAATTACTTATACTTACTTGAAAAATCTTTAACTTTACATTTGTTATCAAAGTTTCGACGTTAATGACTTTTTTCATTTTAAACTATAACATTTGATATTTTTAGATATTTTGAAGTTAGAATTTGGAGATATTAGTCGAATATTCCAAGCTGAAATTTTGCTATTGCAGTAAACATTTCGGAAGTAAATATGAATATTTTATTGTCAAGTTTAAACTTGCATTTTGTAGGTTTTTGCCTAAAAGGTTGGCTGTGAACTGAAAAGTTTTAATCCTTAATCTTTAAAGTCTTATTGTGAAAGTCAAACTCCAATTTCCGATCTTTTGCTTAAAATTTCCTGTTAAAACTCAAAATTATTTAATCAATTTTGAGTTAAATAAATAAATGTTTAGATTTTCCCTAAATTTTTTGTTTTTACTCAGAAATTTTGACTTTTTTTCCTTGAAAGTTCGAAATGAAATGGATACTTCGACTATTTGCAGGAAATTTCTAAATAGAGGTTATAATTTTTACAATGTCAAAATTTCAAGTTTGCAATATTTAAAATTTTGATTTCATAATCTTAACATTTATTTCTATTTTAAATTTAAAATTCTGGCAGTAAAAAGCTCCCGATCCGTTGGAAAAAATGCCCAATAAAATCAGGAGATTATGTTGAAAAATAGTTAATAACGTTCATATATGTATCTTGTGCCAATAAATTTTTAAAAACAAATTCCGGTTTATATTTGATGAAATTTATTATAATTAATTAATTAAATAATTTAAATATTTTAATTTAAATTATTTTTTGCTTTCCAAGAAAAACATTTTTTCTTAAGATGGCCACTTTACCCATTCCCATTTCCCTGCATAGAATATTTATATATGTTACAGGCACAGTGAAAAATCAGACATTGAGTGCAGTGTCCGGTCAATGTTAACAATGCCCAACATAAAAGGTCATTGTGGAAAATACTTGCGAACTAACCGCACTGCCCGGTCATTGCTCACAATGACCATGATACTTTTTGGTTTTGTATTTCTGATTACAAAAGCATTTGATCCCCTACAGACAAAAATTTTCTTGCACATTTCTCTAAGAAAGTTTTAACTTGTTATGCCATTGAGTCCCTGTAGATTGTGAACTAATTTTTGTGTACATTTACTTCTTTTCTTTGTTCCAACAACGTAATTATCAAATTATCGAACTTTCAAGTTTAAAATCTTAATATGTAAGTTTGAGTAAAGGACAAAATTTTCAAAAAAAAATTTAAAATTATAAAAAAATGTTTTAAGTTGAAATTTGGAGGGAAAAAAATCATAATGTCTGATTTGAATTTGACGTTTACAGAACAACAATCAAAAGAATAGAATTAACGTAAAAAAAAATGACAACTGAGCCTACATTTCTAAAAAAAGTTTTAAATTGTACAAATCCTAAAAATAAACAAATAAAAATTTTAAATTAAAATTCTGAAAACGAAAAACGTGTCTGCATTAAACAGTGCAGTACTTCAAGTGAGGTTAGATCTGACGCAGTAATCGCACTTATCTGCTTTGCCGGATTTAGTTTGGGCATTATTCAATAACCGAGAATAACAGGCAGAGCCGGTTGTAAGGTTTTGAGATGCCCCAGGAAAATCAAATTTGGCCCCCTTTCATACAAGAATATACAAAATTACTACAAATTAAAAAAAAAAGTAAAAGAAGGCGAAAGGTCAAAATTACACAATAAAGAACTGTGTATAAAATTTATTTATTACAAAATAATACAATAGTTATTTACTTACAAGTGATGCGACATATGGAATAGCATAACGAGCGCATTTGAAGTTCGAGAGACGAAGGAGCGAGAACTTTGAAAAGTAAGTTATGCTATTCCTATTGCATACGTGTGACATACAATATTTTTTTAACGCTATTTATCAAAAATTCAACAACATAGTTAATCAAATTAAATGTTTTGAAAATCACAGTAGGGAAATTTTATCATACTAATTAAATTGGTACAATTAGATACGCCACGAATCGAAACAACATCCAAAATAAAAAAATTTTATTAAATATTTAATTAATATATTTGATCTCGTCTATTTTTTAAGTAGATTGTTGTGATATGTAATACCAATTACAAATTATTTTTTCGAAATAAATAAAAATAAAATGTTTAGAGATTAAAAAGCATTTGTCTGCATCAATGTGGTGTGATAAAAACAATAACAATTCTAAGGTTTCATTATTTTTATTAGTAAATTTTCGTTTTTGTCTATTACTCTTTTTTTTGAGTTATTGTAAATTCTGACTATACAAATAGTTTTCTTATAAATAATATTACAATTATTCAATCTGTTGACAATAATAAAATAATTAGCGTTGTGACTTTTATTTGGTATTATTAAAGGAAAAACAATTTATTGTTTGCTAAAAAAATCGATGTCTAAGGAAAAATGATCAATTTAAATTTATAAAATATAAAAAAATAATGAATGTACAAAAAACTTTTATTTTTATATCGACGCCCCTCAAAATTTGGCGTCCCGGGCAGTCGCCCGGCTTGCCCGCCTCTTTATCCGGCGCTGAAAACAGGAAATGTTTAAAATTGTATCATATTTTTTTAGAATGGCTAATACGAACGGTCATTGCTTACATTGCCCAGGCATTGTTAACATTGTCCTAATTTTTCACTATACCCGTAACATATACCGGGTGTTTTTTTTAGTTGGGAGGTTACCTTTAAATCGAGTACTACTTATTATAAAGGCAAACTGATTTTGTCGATGGGGCTAATCAGGGTTAAACTATCTTCTAAAAATATTTTCAACTTCCCCCACTACCGATTATACCGGATGTAGACATCAACCTTCTTATTTTAAATGGCGACCCATAAATTTTATATTTTATTTGGATTTTGCGTAAAAAAATAAGGTGAGTTTATGTATACATGTTTATCGCTAACTTTGATAGTTTTAAAGATATTTCAATTTTTCGAAAAAAATGACATAAAAAAGGGTTATTTTGACTCTTTGTATCTTGTTTATTATTTGCAGTAAAAACATGAAATTTGAATTGGAGTTGCGAAATATTATAAAGACTATAATAACGTAAACAGATTTTGCATTTATTATACAGGGTGATGGAAATTTCATAATCTTTGCTGTTTTTGTTTTATTCAAAAAAACTCCGATTTTTTAAATAGGAACTATATGCTTTTTAATCATTTTTGGATTCTTCACATAAAAAAAAAGAAAAAAGTTATATTACTTATTTTTAAAAATTTTGTGCCGTTACAGAGGTATTTTACATAAATCTCAAAACAAAAAGAATCAAACATCTCTTTTTTGTTCAAGTATGAAATTAACTGTGGGCAATAAAAGCTTAAAGAATTAATCATAATAAGTAATAGAAAACAACAATAATTGACAAAAAATTAACATCAAGAACAACAAGGGTGATCTTCTGTTTCAATACATTTAAAGACATATTTTAAGATTTCGAATTGAGTAACGTTTTTATCCATATCCGATTGTTCCTAGCAATATGCTTGACATGCAGTAGTCATAAATAAAAATCACTAAAAAATTTCCATTTTGATTTTCATTGTAAAATTTGACACTTAAAAATCTAGTTCTAATCTAACAGCATAACAGTTAAAGGACGAATTTTCTTGAACATTTGTTGTTGATTTTCATTACTCCAAAAATGAGAAGTGTGTTTAACAAACCATTTTTACGAAACTTACATTCGGGGCTACCTAAACATTTTTCAATAAGTATTCTAACAATTAGCCAAAAACTTATTCGTCTTGTGCGGTTATCTTTTAAATGTTATTTAGCCTAAAATTTTTAGGCCTTGGGGTTATGTTTTTTTTTTTGAAAATTTTGTTGTCTACTACCAAATTGCTACTAGAAAAAAAGATATATTTTTCTTTTTTATTTTGCATTATATCTCTGTAACGGTGCAGAATTTTAAAAAATTAGTCATATAACTTTTTTCTTTTTTTTACGTGAGGAATTCAAAAATGTTTAAAAAAACAGAGTTTTTTTAAATAAAACAAAAACAATAAAGATCATTAAATTTCCATCACCCTGTGTAATAAATGTAAAACTTGATTACGTTATTATAGACTCCATAATATTTCATGACTTCAACCCAAATTTCATGTTTTTATTGCAAATAATAAAAAAGATACAAAGAGTCAAAATAACCCTCTTTTCTGTCAGTTTTTTTCGAAAAATTGAAATATCTTAAAAACTACCAAAGATAGCAATAAACATGTATTTATAAACTTACCTTATTTTTCTACGTAGAATCCAAATAAAATATAAAATTTGGAGGTTGCTATTTAAAATAAGAAAGTTAATGTCTACTTCCGGTATAACCGGACGTGGGAGGAAGTTGAAAATAATTTTGAAAGGTAGTTTAGCTCCGATTAGCCATATCGACAAAATCAGTTTGCCTTTATAATAAGTGATACTCCATATAAAGGTAACCTCCCAACTAAAAAAAACACCCGGTATAGTGCTAGACTGCAACTTGGAATAAATTCAGTAAATCATGGACATTTTTTTTCGGCAATATGCTTTGACACGTCGATTAATATTTTAATTTGGGCTCTTTTTGATGTGGGAAAATTTCATACAGCATGTCCCAAATTTAAAATGTGACGTCATTGTCAAGTTTTTTATATGGCAACCCTGTTTTTTTCTTGACATCCCTTAAAGGGTAAATCAAGTTACACATGCGTATTAAATTTTAATTTTTTTATTTCTTGTCATTAAAAAGATCTTACAAATTCAGTAACTAATTCGAAATATCAGGAAGTCTAATTCAATTCAATACAATTTTTATAAAGTTTAAAAACCGCGTAATATTTTTTGTCAAACTGGGTTGACGTCTTATCACAATCTTATAAAAAAGTTAATAAAAACAAATAAGAAGAGTAATACTGTGTTGATCGAAGAGGCTATTAGTTTATCGTTTAATGAGAAACACCATTTACTAAAAAGCCGACCAAAATTCCGTACTTAACTGAAACCCACAAGACTGAAAATCTTATAATGATTGGATACAGAGATAGAACAAAAACACAAAATAAAGTTATTCGTTTATTCAGAGAGAAGTATCCTGATTTACCAGCCATATCGCTAAGTACCGTATGCAAGATTGAAAACAGCTTTCGGAAAAATTGGCATTTAAGAAAAATAAGTAATGCCTATCAGAATGTGCTCTCTGTCCAAGAAAATCCTCATATCCCCACTAGTCAGATAGGTAGGGAACTCGAAATTAGCCAGTCTTCAGTTGCAAGAATTCTGAAAATGTAAAAATTTCATCCTTATAAAATGACAATCCTCCATGGACTCTTAGAAGATGATCAGGATAGAAGATTCCAGTTTTGCGAACAAATCATGGATCTACTGGACAGAAATGTTCTAAGCATGTTTTCAGATGAATCGCTAAATTTGTCGTTACTGGGCAGACAACAACCCACACTGGATGAGGGAAGGCCACACTCAACATCCAGAGAAAGTCAATGTTTGAGGAGGGATTGTTGGTGATCGAGTTATAGGACCAATTTTTTTCCAAGGAAATCTCAATGGGGCAGGATATATTGAATTCTTGCAGAATTCCTGATTTAGCTATTTTGTGTCATGATCCGATCGATGCTGATGTCCCGAATAGAAACATCTGGTTTCAGCAAGGCGGCGCCTCTCCTCATCTTTCAAGACCTGTCCGTGAGTATCTGGATGATGTATTTCCAGGCAGATGGATTTGTAGAAAAGGATTTTAAATGGCCATCCAGGTCTCTAGATTTAACATCTATGGTCTATTCCTTATGGGAGTACCTAATTGAAGAGCAAAGTTTTTAAGACCAAACCTGCAAATATTGATTAGTTGAAAGAAGAAATAAGACGCAATAATTAGAAATGTTCACAACGTGCTTCAGTTTCGTTTAGGGTATTGTCAGTTAGTAAATGGACAACATTTTGAAGATTTATTGAAGAAATATTATTGAATTGATCAGATTCCTTAATTTTTCAAATTAGTTAATATTTGGTAAATATCTTTTAAATGACAAAAAAATAAAAATTGAAATTTGATACGCATGTGTAACTTGATATATCCTTTAGGAGCAGTCAAGAAAAAAATAGGGTTGCTCTTTAAAAAAAATTGTTGATGACGTCATATCTTAAATTTGGGACATTCTGTATAAAATTTTCCTACATCAAAAAGAGCGCAAGTTAAAATATTAAACGACGTATCCAAGCAAATTTCCGTAAAAAAACAGTCTTTGATTTGCTGAAGTTACAGACTAGCACTGTATACAAAATATCTCCATTATTATAAATCAGATATTTATAGCATTTTTTTTGTTAATTTTTTAGTTTTATATTTTTAAGGAAGTATCCTATTTCGTCAAGCATGTATGTATAGAACATAAATCAGACAAAACTGATTGCATGATCTATCACTATTAAAGACACTGTCGTAAAAATCGAGATTGAAAAACTTTGTTAAGTACCTAGTCCAATTGCGGTAAAGTTCACAAAACCTGAATTATCGGAACTTTTCAGAAGATTAGGGCAATTTAGAGGGAGAGCTGTTTTATTAGATTGTTACAATTTCTTAAATTGAGTTGGTTGTAAAACTGATGTCTGCTATGAATTTTCTCGCCTCGAGAGTTAACGCGTTTCGTGGCGAAGTAAAAAGAAAGTTATCAAAAACAATTATACTGCACACATCCATTAGGATAAATAAAAGTTTTTTTAGAAAGATAAAATATTTGATTATGTCGTCTAAATATAAGCATAAGCACGTCATATTTTAAACTTTTACATTTTTGCAGGAAACACTGCTATACGTTTATTTGAAAAATGTGCCTATATTTCGCCAGTAAAATATCATGGGGATCAAGAATTTCATAAACAAATGTGGACATAAAGTGCACAGGTTCCTGTGTTTGATTTGTTGAAGTCCTGCAATAAACCTAACAAATACGTCTAATAAATAACGTGGAGAACTTGTTGCAAGAAATTGATCATTTCAATGTTAGATACGTCGAATGGACATATCGTATAAATTGCTTGATTTGAATAAATGAAGAGGTCATAAAATAGCGTCATTTCGTTCTCCCAAACGTCTGCAAGATCGTTACTTTAATAGGACGACTCGCAATTGCAGTTTCTGGAAATCCGAAAGCTCCCGAAAGTATTCAAATGTAGCAGGTGCATGCAAATGATTGGATAGATCAGTTAAGAAGTAAAAATTAGGTAAAAAGTAGAACGTACGATGTGAACAAGTTTTTTTATTTATTTTCATAGACAAATTTGAAAAGTTATTTTTCATTTTAGATGCCATCGTAACGGTAATGGTATCGTAACGTCTAAAATCAAGTGATTTATATAAATCATCATTCAATGCAAAACATAGCTCGATTCATATTTTTCTGGTTATATTTTTACTGGTTGTAATAAAAATAAATCCTCTTTTATGTTGCAAAGCCTCCAAATATCAGAAACACAATGATAGGGGGACGTTACAATTAGTTATTACTGCAATACGCAATAATAGTGATATAAATTACGTTGCTTTTTGTAACAGAGCATGTAAAAAATTGTTTTATGTGGTTTTTATGAAAATTAATTGAACAAATCACAATTATACAGAAAAAATCGCTGAACCTATATTAAATGATTTTCGTGGAAAAAGAATTAATTCTTTGTAACATACTCCAAGTGATGTAGATACATTTAATCAGATAATTAAAATAATAGTGATCTGTAAAAATAGCCTTCTTTAAAAAAA
The DNA here is from genome assembly GCA_028583605.1 of Dastarcus helophoroides. NCBI lineage: Eukaryota > Metazoa > Arthropoda > Insecta > Coleoptera > Bothrideridae > Dastarcus > Dastarcus helophoroides. The sequence continues at coordinate 23,439,090 of CM053328.1, read as the reverse complement.
ATATTCTCAATTAATATAAATTTCTTTCTCTCTACAACTTTTCGTATCTTATCAGAAATAATTCTGACTGTATTTTTTTGCCAGAGCTTAACAGAAGGTTACTGAAAATCTAAAATTGGAAGTGGAAGGAGTAAATAACGAGAACATAGCTAATCAAACATGAATAAATATAACGCTATACTTCGCAAGGAAGATACAGAGAATATATTCGAGATATTTAGCATCATTCAATATACGCTGGGAAAGTTTTACAAAATTGCATCAAAATCTTCTGCGGATACTAGCGTTTAACTACATTTTATAGTAGATATGGATGAAGTTTATGTTTTTTTTTTAATATCCACACTCTTATACGAGACGTTCTTGTAGTTGCAGAAAATTGTCGGAATGCTTGATTGAAATCCAATTACACATACCCTAGCTTCTAGCTAGAATATTAATTATTATTAGAGACCGGATTTTAGGCACAATCAAATAAGGTATAAATGTGAGCAAAATATTAAATTGAGCAAAGACGAACAGTTTAAAAAGGCATTAGAAAGGTAAAAAACTCTAAGAAAGGCATTAAAAGCTTAAATTACATTAAAAAGTAAAAACATTTATTGAACATTATTCTATTCTCAACTACGAATTAAATATCTCTTAATATTTTCCACTGTAAACTTGGTGTGTCTCATAAGAGAGGTTTAAAATTTTTAACAAAAACTACTCGAAAAAAGAACAATTCAAAGTGCAAACTTTGGGAATTTTGAGAAAAAAAAAACAAATTCGACAAAAACCAATCTCCCAGTAGTATTGAAATCTTAATAAAAAAACACTTTCGCATTGAAATATCAAAATAAATACTCATTTCTAGATTAAGCTAAAATTTGAGTATCAAAGTAAATTTTTAAATACATAAATAAAATAGTTTTCCAGTATAGAATAAAATATTGCAAAAAAAAGTCAAAATTTCAAGACTAAGGTAAAACTTTTGTCATTAAAAGACCAAAATTTCAAGTTTAGATTCAAAATTTTAACAAACCGTGTCAAAATTAATAAAACTTAGGATTTTGAAAAAAAATAAAATAAAATTTTGGGTTATAGTCGGAATATTCAGAAGAAGTATAATATTTTCGAAAGAAGAAATTCTTAAAATTTCGTGTTTATTCTAGAATTTATATCACAAATCTTGAAATTTTCACTTTAAACTCAAATATTTGAATTGTTTCTTAAAATTTGAATTGAGATTTTGCTTGAAGCTTACACTTTCTAGAAAAAGTCTAAATTTTGAGACTAAAAGTCGAAAATTTTGAAGAGAAAATCCAACATTTCAAAGTTAAGTTTGAATTTTTGAGAATTTTTTTTAAATAATTTAAACTCTTTTCAAAATTTATTTTTGATTCAAAATTTTGATTTCAAGTTTCAAATTTTATTTAAAAAATGTCGAATTTTGCAGTCGAAATTTTAAGCTTAATCTCCGCATTTTGAGAAAAAAATTCAAGTTAAAAAAAACTCAAAAAAGTTATATATGATTTTTAGAGATTTAATACAAAATTAAAAAAAAACTTGGATTTTGTTATAATAGTTTTACAATTTTGGGAATTAAATTTTTTTTTACTTATTTCGAGAAATAAACGCTAGAGGTTTTAAGAAATCTCAAAATTTCCTTGTCCAAATTTTGCTCGAAAACAAAATGTTGTTTTAGAAATTTAGAAATTTTTTCTAAAATTCCTAATTTAAACTTTCCTTGCAATTGTTATAGTTTTTTTTAAATCTTGATTTTAAATCATTTTTCCAGGAACTATGGCTTCTTTTTTTCTGTAATTCTGAATGTCAACTAATTTTGAAATTTTCCAAGTTAAAAAACCGAAAATTTTGGGTTCGAACAGGGAAATTTGTTAAGAATTAATATATTCCACTTTTTATTCAGAAATTCAAAATTTCTAAAAAAATTAATATTTTGAGAAACGCTTATTTATGAATCAGGTTGCTTTTTATTAAGTTGTAACTAACTCGTAATTAAACTTTTTGACTTTATGGAGACCTTTCTGGAAATTACGAATTAAAATTCTAAATTTAAAAAAGACAAGATTAAGTTTACAATTTTGATTATAACATTTTACAAAAAATTTCGCCAAACTTCAGGGTTTCTAGAAAGGGTTGAAATTTTAAGTAAATATTCTGGCTTTAAGGTAAAAACCACAAATTTAAACTCTAGATTTTGAGAAAAAAAATTAAAAATATAGAAACACTCCGAATTTAATAGAAATCACAACCGGACTACTGCTGCTGTTTAAGCATTTCACTCAAGATTGCATTTGTCATGTCATAAAGAAATTTATTTAGATTTTCTTTTTACAAAGAGATACTCCATTTTCCGAAATATCCGATTACAGTTTTAGCTCTAGCCAGCTTTCTTGAAGCCTATTTATTTTTCCCCTACTGCTTCTATTATTTTGCGCCTACTTTCAGTATCCCATCCCTACCTATTGAATTTTCTTTAGGACTTAGGTGACATTTTAAAATTTCAAAGAATATGTGACAGAATAACCTAAAAATATGACGGAATATGTTCCGTCATATTCGGTTATGACCGAATAGCATACTGTTTTGCCCTATCCGGTTGTGCCCCAAGCATACTGTTTGGTTATATGCAATACTAAAATGTTTGATAATATTATTAGAATATCAGAAGCTACAAAGTTGAAACTTAACCATACCCAGAATTAGAGCACTAACTAGTTAGAAAGAGTTGGACTCTGAAAGGAAACTTGAAATAAAAAAACATCCAAGTTTTGAGAATTTAAGAAGAATATCCAAATCCCAAATATTCAGGTGCAAACTTTAAATTTGAAGTAAAAGTTGAAATTACGAATTTAAATCGAGAGTTGAAAAAAATTCTAAAAAAGCGATTTCTTTTCACTTGACTACAAACTATGTGTTTAATTAGAGGGGGAGGGTAATAAAAGTAATTGCTGTTATATTAATTTTCCTGGAAATTTTTGCTTGAAATTTTCTATTGTTATTATGGAGGATTACATTTCTATTTTATTGCTTTATTCTATTAAGTACTACATATTTCTGCTTAAATTCTGCAGAAGCGTAAATGTAGTGGGGAAAAACCATAAGAAAGAATAAATAGGCAAGAAACTTTTTAAAAATAGAACCAAATCATGCATAAAAAGCAAAAAACGAGCTTAATTGAAATTAAGGCGATAATGCATTAAAAACGTAGAAAAAGGTTAAAAGGTAGGATCATAGGATTTTACCTAAAATCCGGTCTCTAATTATTATTATAGCTAGATTAAATGCAACATAGATGTATTACGATAAATCACAATTTCTACTATTATCGAGCTTAAATTCCATTTCTTTAAAACGTTACCTTTTAGATTTTGTCAGTTCAACACTTTCCACATGGAAACCGCGTGCTATATGACGTGTGCTTGAGTCAGGAAAAGCGAGTATAAAAACGCCAATTGGGGAAGAATTTAGATACCTGAAATTAATTTATAAACCACATAACCACATTAATTAACAAAAACGTTGCGATTTAATTGGGGAAATGTTGATTATTATACCTGAATTTACTATGAAAAGCTCTAAGTACAAACGAATTTAGTTTAAAAAGCTCTTAAGCGCAAACTGAAATGACTAATCTGGGCGATCCTACAATTATTAGAACAATTAAGATTCTAAAAAATAATAAAAAATTCGTTATATAAAAAAATAAAAGGAAAATAAAAATGTCAGTGACGTATAGACACGTTATTTTGTTTAAAGTTCAAGTTTTTTCTGATTTTTATAAACCAAAAGAAATATTTTATTTGAATTTATGTCCCTCGAAACAATGCATGGTAAATGCTTAACGCGCCTAAAGATAGGGGACCAACGCCTGTTTTGACATATATGTAATACACATATATGGGTTTTGCGTTACCAAAAAACGCTCTTTGAACTACTAGTCAGCTTGCTCTAATGCTGTGCCACTCCGCACATTTAACGACATTTCTTAAAACCTTTCCGATACCCGGATAATCCTATATCCGCATAGTTCGACATCCATATAAAGTTGTTTGGTAATTTGATAGAATTTAAAAAGATGTCGCTTATAGGTTGTCTTCTGTTTCTGCGACAGTTGCTGAGTTATCTGCATAACATATGCTGATTCTATTTTTATTCATTCTGTATCCCAGTTTTAATGAGGTTATTTCTTCAATTATTTTATCCATTAGGATATTAAGCAAAAATGGACTGAGGCTTTCTCCTAGAATAGAAATTGTTTCTAATGTTTGTTCCCCCGCTCTTATCTTCGTTGTTTTGTGAATATTGAGGTTGCGAATGACTCTGTCGTACATTGGCTGGTGTCTTTTCTTTCAATATTTCCATGATGTCTTTCAAGCGTGCTTTCTTAAATGCCTTGGTTAGGTTGACTAAGGTAATGTATGCTGGAGTGTTAAATTCTGTTGCCTTCTGTTTTATCTATTTAATAATAAATATGGCATCTGTTGTCGACCTTGCTCTTCTAAACCTTTGCTGCTCTTCTCTGTTCTCTATTTGTTTTTCCAGTTTGTCTTTCAGTATTCCAGTGAATAACTTTATCGATGGTGTTTAATAGTGTTATTCCTCTGTAATTCTCTGAGCGAGTCCTTTGCCTCCTCTTAAAAATGGGGATTGTGATGCTATCAGGCCAGTCTGTAAGTATTTCTGATGAGCATAGAATTTTATTAAACAGTATTGTTGTATTTCTAACAAACTCTTGTTCACCATATTTTATAGGAAATTCATTTGGTATATCCTCTGTTTTAGGTGCTGTTTTTCAAGCCTTATCAGTTTCGCTTTTACCTCGTCCTTCTGTGATTACTGTGCCTACTGCTGTTTTCGTAGTCGACATCTGGTGCTTTTCGGCGTTATATAGTCTTCTAAAGTAGTCTTCCCATGTGTCTATGGATACGCCCTTGGTTTGTACATACTCATTTACAGGTTTTTTTCTATTTTTTTAGCATTTTCCATACTTTTTTCTGTGCCCCATACATGTCGTGTTCCATGTCGCTGGGAAATTTAGCCCAGTGTTCCCTTTTAATTGCTTTTATTCTTGAGTTTTCTGCTTTTCTTATTTGCATGTATGCTTCATGTTTTTCTTCTGTCGGTTTGCTTTTGTAAGACAGAAAACTTTTTCTTTTTGTTTGCTAGTTCCCTGACTGCGTGATAGAATTATGGTTTAGTGTAGTTCCTTGCGTTAGTGTTGACTTTCTGTTTTCCTATAGTTTCCTCTGCGGCTTATTGTATACAGTCCTTGATTTTTTGCCAGCAGCTCTCGTACTTTCCCTTCGGCTATTGAGTCATATTTCTTGAGTTTGTTGATTAGTCTATTTTCATATAGTTTTCGTGTACTTTCTGTTGCTAGTGATTCTATGCTGTACTTTTCTATGTAGTTTGGGAGTTTCTTGATTGCGCGGGGGTGTTCCATCAGCATTTTGCAGAGGACAAGATTGTGGTCTATTCCTAGATTGGCTAATGTTAGAGTTCTGACACCGAGTATCTGCGCTGGTGTGATCGTCCTGCTCGTAAGTATGAAATCTATGCAAGGTCGGTGTCCTCTGGTGTTATTGAATATGAGGTTTGTTCCAACCGAACATCAAACTAGTTTGCAACCGTCCGGCGCATGTGCATTCAAAATTTACCGTTCCAACCAAGTGCAAACTCCAACCCAACTGGCAGTCCGGTGTTCCAACAGTGCTCTGACTAGTTCGTGAATTGATTTGTGATCAATCAGAACAGTCAGCAGCCGAGAGCTTGTACTGGCATTTGGGAACATGCGCAATAGGTAATCGATAAGCGGTATCTAATTTCTCAGCTCTGTTATTTGTCAATACGATTGTCAAATGTTTTGATCTTGTCGGAGCAAATGTAAATTGTGTTGTTAAGTTCTGAATTCTATTTTTCATCCACTATATTTGCTCAAAAATAACAAAAATGAATTTCGTAGAGGGATTTATATGTGATGAAGATTTATTTTCATCGCTTTCGATTGAGACAGACGGCGAAGACCAGAAGTTTTCCGAGAAATCCCAAAGTGCGTTCCAACGTGTACAATCCCAAACCAGTCGGAGTATAATACGGAATGGACGCATGCGTACGAACTAGTTCATGAATTAGTCGGAAACTAATCAGAAATGTTCGGTTGGAACAAACCTATGTACTTATGTTGATCTTTGTGTCGGAAATTTGTTATATCATAGTTTTAAGGTTTCACTTCTGTCAGCAGTACCCATAACTGCCCAATTTTTTTGTCATATTTTTAAGGACAATTGTAAAACATTAACTTGAGAATTATTTAAATTTAGTTTTTTGACTACCTTATAATAAAAATTTTGAGGACAATTTTGTTTGAATTCGATAATATACCTAGGACAGTTATAAATACATGAATAAAATTTGCCAGTAGCTTATTTATACTCTAATGTTTACTCAAACACAACGAAGAGAATCAACGGGTCCATACTATAAACATTACAGTTATTTACTTTTTCACAGCAAATAATGTTTCTAGAGCTTTGTGAATAAAATTACTTATGCAAATATGGTAGCATAGGTGTTGGTATTATAAGAAATTTATAGGAAGGTGAGAATAAATTTCGCCATTGTACAAATACATTTGTAATAAGAATATACGTACCATTAAATAACTTTGTTGGAATAAAAACGATTTCAAATATTAAACCACACAGTTCTTTTTTCTAGCTATTTCAAACAAGAAATAATATAAAACAATGCTAATAAACTTTTAAAATAAATTCTTGCTCATCTTTTTATTTGGTAAAATTTTATGCACTTTCGTCCAGCTAAAAGCAGTAAATGAACTGCATTATATGTTTGTTGACCTTTCAGACTCATTTTATTACCAGTATTCATTAAAAATGGCATTAAAATTTTATTGTCCTGAATTACATCCCCAAAGGGGCGAATTGGCAATAACATAAGAATGCGAAACATTCCGTGGAGCTGCTCTAAGACGTAATATTAAATCGGTAATTACTACCTTTATATTTAACATTATTTTAGTCCGAGTCAGCGGGTCGCTAAACGAAATTTGAAAAAAATCATTTATGAGGCTTTATACGCCGTTATGCAATATAGATTCACTAGAGCTCTTACATGTGCATATATGTTCTAGACGGAAGCGAATGTTATACGCTTATACAATGGAAATTTGTTCCATGACTATGAAATTTTATGCACGGCTTACTATGTTATTCTTTTAAATTAAATTGGAGACGACATCTATGATATACAACATAAACTTCGTTCTTTATGGTTGAAATAGCAAAGAGTTATACAACAGCTTTTTCAGTAAAATATGAACTGTTATCAGGTCATCTGTGGCCTTACTTTTATTATTTTTTTTCTTTGGTAGTTTAACTAGATATTTTCCTATTTTAGTTATGTATATTCAGGAGTTTTACTTTCACTAGTAATTTCCCTAGTAATTGAATTACTACCTTGAATTACTACCGAGGAGATATTTTCTGTAGTAATTCAAGAACGTTGGAGATTCGGTAAGAAAATTTTGTGCCAAAATAACATAAAAAGTTATCGATGGCATGTCATAAAAATCGCCTTTTTATATACTTTTACATTTTACTAAGTAAGGAAATATAGAAATCTCTTACTAATAGCATTTTTGCTTTGTAACGATAAAGGATAAAGGTAACAATAATTATTTAAAAAGCGTATAGATGAATGCTTGGAAATTTTACAGAAATACTATCGCTATAATCACACCCAGGGTACCCAGGAGGAAAAAACTATCTGGAAGTTTTGTGGTTGCTATAGTAGCGAGCTGAAATAAAGCTTTTTATTGGCTTTAGAATGGTGGTGTAAAATTTTCAGTAAAATGCACCTAGTCTCTGATTGCACCTAAAAATCATCTTGGACGAATGTCAGTATTTGCTGCTTAAAAATTAAATCTAGTTTAAATGTTGCTATTATTTCCTTCTAAATCCATTTAACTTAAACATTATGAAATGGAAAGTGGGATTGTTATAGCAACAAAAATATTATACTTTAAAAATGTTTATTTAAAAAGCACTGTATTATAAAAATTAATATAATAATAAACAATAAAACATTGTTTGAGTACAAATTGTAGACATTACATGGCGGAAATAAAAGTATACATAATTTAGTGAAGTGATACTTTTTATACAAGAATGCTGAAAAGGCCGTTGGAGGATTTAAATTTTCCCAAGAAAATCAAAAGTTAAGGTGCAATCACGAACAATGCAGAATATTTTCAAAATGAATGAATGCCTATAAAGTGCCCAACTATTAAACTTTATTAACAATAAAACGCAACAAAGTTTAAAAATTTCACAAGGTTTTGATAAATATTTGCTAACACCGGACCAGGTTTTGCGTTACTGCATTATCGGCGGTCATACCAGCAATTTGTTTAGCCGTTGTTATGCTAACAAGCTCCATGGATCACAGACTCCTACCAAACAAATTTTTAAATTTTGTTGCATTTTTATCGTTAATAAAGTTTAATAGTTATGAATATCAAAGAATTTTAGAAGTAAGGGTTGGAAATGTCAATTATATGTTATTCAAGAGACATATCCCGACGAGAATTACAAACGTCTTGAAATTTGTGAATCTATAAAAGATAAATTTCTATAATATATTGTTTACCGAATTGTCTGGTTCTGTTCGTCGATACAACTGTTCAATATCTTTCTGGGCTAAATATGCACTTAGAGTTCCTGGGTGTAATACAATACCCTGAAAAGTTGAATTTTTGGGATAATAGGTTAGGAGATTCCATCCGACAAATAGATATTGGACTATGTCCTTATTCAAATAATCCCCGCTGGAGAAGAATTTCCAAAAATCCTTATTATTCCGTTCCTGATTGGCCATGAAGGGACCTACTTTAAAAATTTCATGTTTTTGTTTCTGATATCAATACTCCTTACGGATCTGCCCTTATAAGTGAATTAATCAAATAAGACTTCTTTCTTAATTATTATAAACTTAATTTTTACAATTCTTAGATTGATACATAATTTGAAAAATTAATAAATACCAACACACATGCTTACGATGGTACTCAATTATTAGGTTAGATATTAAAATTGTAGAAGCGCTTTATCCTTATTCGCAACTTCAAAATGGACTTTAAAAATTGAGATTATTGAGTTAAATTTTATGGTATTCATGTGACAGAAGGGAATAGCAACTTTCATAAATGAGATAGCAATGAAACCTAGCTAGACATTGTGTACAGTGTATATGTATTCCAAAACAAGGATCCTTAAACACAATTATATATTCAATTTCATGCAGCCAACTGCCTTTCTCTGATGTTCGTTGAGTTGTCTGAACTAGAGTCATGAAACCGTAGCCCAAAGACGCTGCTATTCCAAGCAACTTATGATTTATGTATGCCCTGAGAAATTTAATAGACTTTTAAATGGGAACTTAATGACCTGGATCGATCTCAGCTTATAATGTAGATTGCTGACTCATTACGTTTGCATCCGATTCCATTTGATAGGAGAAGAAAGTTAAGTATTTTAAGCCTTCAATCAACTTTTAAGTAATCTTATTTTTATGAGAAATAATGGCTCAAAAGACATATATGAGTTTATAAAATTTCCCCAAGACTGATGAAAATTGAAAACGGTGCTATTAATAGTAAATTTTATTTTGTACTTATCAACAAAAAAGGAACAATGATTTTTCTCCTCTTTAATCTTGAGTCTTTCGTTGCGGTTTTTAGTCTTTAACCTATTTTGTGAATATATTTAATCTAGTTAATTACTTAACTTCTTAATGAAGTAATTTACTATCATTTCGGCATTTTGGAAAATGCATCATCTTGTTGGAATATACCGTTAGCTCAGGGAAATATTCTTTAAGTAATCTTACTAATTTGTCAACCGCAGATAGAGTTGGGTTCTCTAGTTAGCTTATAAAATCACCTCAATTTTAAAGATTACTTTTAAACAATAAGCGTCTCCTGTTGATATTTTTAGAATGTCAAATATTTTGTTGTCGCTTTGATGAGTGTCGGTGTTCCACTCATGAAAATCAACAATTCTTTTATGCGATTTGTATCGTAGAGAAGAAAACTACCCGAAACGTTAAAACTTGAAAACAATTTTATTGTTATTTAGTTTTATATCGTTGAATTCTTTAGATAGTTTTAAGTGTTTTTTAGTTATTAAGGCACAAGCAGCAATTGACAAATTAACATCTAACACAATCGCTGTTTGTGGAAATAGATAATGTTAATCCTTAAAATCTGGATTTGTGGAAAAAAAAACAACTGGTGAAAAAAAAAGTCATCAAAAATTAAAGGAAATTAGTACAACTTTGCGAAGAAAGTACAAAGAAATAACCCTGGGTATTAAAAACTCAACAAAACTCAAAACACCATTCGGGATATTCGAGACACCGCACAAACCTACAACATGCGTTTGCTGCTCGAGACGGGACCAGCACTGGACGATGATTCGTCAGGATCAGTAGTTCCACGACAACTGAAAGTGAAAAATGCCAGATGCATTGGCTTCGGAAAGCTGGTACAAAAACCAAGATAGCGTCGTCGTCTAAACTAAAGAAATATTACCGATGGCAAATCTAACAGCACTATATTGCTGGTTACTAATATTTTATCAGTGAAGTAATTATTTTTAATATAAAATCGGACTCATTGTCAATAAGACATTTCTTCTTCAAAATTAAACCAATAAAATTCTCATTCTCATTAATATCTATTGCAAAAGTTAACTGCAGTATTATTCGACGCTCATTGTCGTAATTTTTCTTCAATTTCATTTTGATATCTCTTGACAAAATAACTGTCTGATAAAATCCCTAGAACTTCTCCTTTAAGCGGGGAAAACACGAATTGATTTGCCGGTCGCATCCCCGTGTTAATTATATGTGTATAGCTATAGCATATTGTAACTATAATCCAAAATGTGCACTGAATAGGATCCTCGACGTGTTAATACATTTTAATGCGGTTTGCAAAATCAAGAGAATTTAGTCAGAGCTGTTTTAAAAAGTTACTTATAATCTTTTGCTGAAATTATTGTTACCATAGAGTCAATGAAATCTTCTAACATCAGTAAATCTGTTTGGTGATCCTTGGTTTAAAATTATGGCCCAAACATGTAAATTCGAAATGAGTCTCTTAATCTGAGCTGATATCGATCCAGCAGCGATAGCTATGTTGGTCAAAAATTATATTGCCTAATATAATAATTGTTATCGTTGACATCAGTTTATTAAATGAAGAATCTCACTTGTAACATCGTTATCATTAGAATTTTTTTATAAGTTCACGAAATAACTTTTGAATTTTATATGTATATCAATTCGAGTCTCCTTAAATTTGTATCAAAACATCAAGTGAAAAAGCTTGTAATAATTAAAATTAATGGGTACTGTATTGATAAAATGCTAAATTAGTCTGCGGGTTTTTTAATAAAATACATATTTAAGATTTACTCTTTTATAACATCGATAATAGATTTATTAAAAACCATATTCGCCAGATAAGCTTGTATCATTAAGTGTACTAATATAAACAATAGCCTAGCCGCATAGAGTGTAAGATGCATTTTTTTCTAAACTAAATGATCTGGTTTATCTATGTATCAAAGTTAATATATCACATAACTATTTTCCTTGTTAGTCATCAAAATTTAGATACAAATGGAATCCTTTCGTTTAAATGATTTACAAACCCAACAGATGCTATTTTTAAATGAGGCAATCTCCCCTATGAAAATGAAAAACATGCAAAATGGCGCGACATACATGCCGTAAGAGACCTTCGAACGACGATCGTGTAGAGACGACCATAAAGATACGGTTATTACAACCCTTGTATATCACATTACACATATAATTCAAGTTAAACGAGGCATCGCAGACGTGCTGCCCCCTGTGAGATACGCGTTCAGACTCGGGATGGTCCTGTTCGCCTGCTCGAAGCTGGACGCGTTATTTTATTGTTAACAGCCTCGATATGAGGAAATGAATGACCAGTAAAGCAATGTGCAGAAGTTGTGAATGTATGGAACTGACTTTGAAGTGGGGTAATACGGATATATTGTTAGGGAACAATAGATTTAATCGTTTGGGAAAAAGGCACCAAATACCATCAATGGTCCTAGAATAAATGCCAAGAATTGTTTATTATTCGGTAAATTAGTTGTCCTTTTATGATTTGTTGCCTTAGATAATGGCAATCCCATTTCGCACAATAATTGCTTAATTGAATGGGTTTCCCATTTGAATTTGATGTATGGGCAATTAAAATTAGCAATGATACATACACGAATTTCTGCTGAATATGGTTTACAATAAACACAAATCGCAAGTATTCTCAGTATTCCAGCAACTTTTTACATAAAAGATATTTCGTTTACCGAAATTAGATGCGGAATCGACAGGAATAGCGAAAAAAACTAGAGAAAGTCGGTGCTCACATAGGGCTGTAGCTCTAAGACTGATGATGATGATTTATCTAATTTTAGTTATTTCCTATTAATACTGCCAGATACTGTTATAATCTAACTGCCAAAGGCCAAAGAAATATTAGGACCAGAAGATTTGGAAGGAATGAGTGTAGGTCCGATCTTGCTATAGAAGCCGGGATATACAGGATGGAATATAAGTAATGGTACACAGAGCAAGAGTGAATTTACCTTATATCAAAAGTACCGGGTGGCCAACTAAGAAAGGACGCCGGCTATATCTCAGCAACGAACCAGCCCACAGTTTTAAGAAAAAAATTTCAATAAGAAAAATCGCTGGAAAATACTTTTGAAGTTCTAAAATGACCGCTAGGTGGCGTAATACGTGGAGCTAAATAGAAAATTAGGATTTTCTCGAAATTTTGCTTAGTTAAAGTATATCAAAAATTCATGCATTTTAATCCTAGAGTAGTTTCGATATATTTTTGTTCTACACTTTTTCTTTTACCTCTAAAAAGTTTAGTCTCTATAGAAAAAGTGCTATTTAGTCTATCGAAAGCACTTTCATATGTTTTTATTTTAAAATTATTGTCGTTGCTACAGCGCGTTATCTAAAATGGTAACAAATTTTTTTCTAAAAAAATATTAAATAGGATGATATGTCAGTTTTGATATCGTAAAATAGAGAATTGAAAGCCCCAGATATCAGTGAAAACCGCTACTCGACACTAACCCCATAAAGGACAAACCCAAATGATACAAAAAGATACTCCAAAATATACTATGACAAATTTCATATCATTTTACATAACACAAAGTTATAAATATATGGTACTACTTAAGTCAACATCTTTTGTTTAACCGGAGGTATTGGCAAATAAAATTTCAGTAACGTAAAAGCTTGATGACGTTCCCCAGGTCCTTAGATATTGTTCTAGCATTTAAATGAGGATTAATTTTCACATATTCTAAAACATTTATAATATTTTGCTCGATGCGACCTCTACGTTATCTTTTGAACACAGCAACATGCACATTTTCTGTGGTGCGTATACGATGTATCAGTCGAAGGAAAACTCTTCCACTTTCATTTTCATGCATTCGAAATAAATGGTTAGTTAGCATGTCAAATGCTTCTTCACTTATTAAAATCTTTTTAATTTTAAAAATTGAAATACAAATCTTGTCCCCTAAACCCAATTCTTTATTTTATAAAGAAATATAAAATACGGAAATTACAATTCAGTTAAAAGAGCAGGTAGTAAACACATTTGCAACCTTAAAGAATTGTACTTTTTTATTCCATTTTCGCTGCTAACTTTTTTCAAGGGCCACTTTACCAGTTTTGGAGACAAACTCTGTAATAACTTGTTTGCCAATATCTTCGGTTACACAAAAGATATCGAGTTGCGATTTTTACTGATATTTAGGGCTTTTAATTCTCTATTTTAAGATATTCAAATTGACATATCATTCTATTTAATTTTTCTTAGAAAAACGGCGAAATTTTTTACCATTTTATATCACGCGCTGCACAATAATTTTAAAATAAAAACACGTGAAAGTGCCGTCGATAGACTAAATAGCACTCTTTCTATAGAGACTAAATTTGTTAAATTTCCTTAAGGCTAACTGAAGTAAATGGTATTTAAAAAAAATTTTTTGACATCTCCCCACCACCTTATTTTTAAAGACAAAACAAAAAGTGTAAAGCAAAACAAATTGAAATTTTTCTAGGATTATAATGCATTTATTTTCAATATACCTTAATTAGGCAAAATTTCGAGAAAATCCTAATTTTCTAAGCAGTTTTACCTATTACGCCACCCCACCTAGCGGTCATTTTAGAACTTCAAAAATATTTTTCAGCGATTTTTCAGGGCCACATTTCTTATTGAAATTTTTTTCTCAAAGCTGTGAAGTGATTCGTTGCTGAGATATAGCCGGCATCCTTTTTTGGTTGGCCACCCGATACAGAAGTCAAAGTTAAAAAAAATATGATTCAGGAATACATTTGTTAGAAAATTTTTGACTTCTTAAAATCATTAACTACTACCAGTCCAAATTAAATATATATTTCCATATGGTAGCCCTTCCGGAAATACCTAAAGTGTGGACGTACTGACAGTATTCAATGTTTCGTCCGTCATCGTAGGTTGGGGGCAAAAACTTCATTCTCCCATTTTATACCACTTTTACTTCGGATGAGTTTTGCCTCTGCAACGGCTGACATAAAGAGTTCCCGCTATAATCATCTGTCTTGAATGTAGTCTCCTTGTTTCTAAAGAAGTCCTACACGATCAGAAGCAACACGTGAAATATTTTCATCAGTTTTCTAATATAATCTCAAAACCAAAGTACCTACTTCTACATATTTCATTAATATTGTGCACCAGTATCACAAAAAAAAATCTGGAGTTTCTGATTTTAACCTAAGTAATTTTTATTTTATTTCCAAATTTTGCCGCAGTTAAGAATGATGGCGGCAAAAATGTATTAAAAATCAATAAATATTACTAAGCGCCATTACAAAAGTTTGTATTCTTCTAAAATAGTCTCTTAGTGGGGCAATGAGTGTGTATAAGATCTTTAAATGTTACAGGCTGTGTTTTATGGTCCCACTGGGAAACTACTTGCGTACTTGTACAGTTTCAAAAGTAAAAGACAATCCAATACTAGACTTCAAAAAGTGCAAGGAACCAGCTAAACTGTGCTATGCTTGGTGATAAGTTAATCTAGATCTCTATTAGAAACTGACCGCTCATCATACTTTTTAAACTTACCATACGAGTACCAGGTTCAAAAACTAAAATTCAGTACCTACCACTACTCAAAAAAATTCAGAAAGGGACACTAACCCCATAAAGGACAAACCCAAATGATACGAAAAGATACTACAAAATATACTATGACAAATTTCATATCATTTTACATAACACAAAGTTATAAATATATGGTACTACTTAAGTCAACAAATAAGATAGCCAGAAATAAAAACAGAAAGTTCTAAGAGGCAAACTATTACTATCCCTCTATTAACCTTATAAGGACACAACCATATACAAAAATAACAAAAAAGTGTACTAAAGCTAGCTAAAGTTTGAAAGGTGGGGTGTTTTACAGTTTCGAAAGCGATTCCAGGAAAATTCCACCTTTCAACTCTCGCAATTTCCCCGAAATATTCGCCACGTGAGATTAATCGCGAATGGATTTTAATATCGCGCCGACCACCTCTCACGTATAGCATAATTTTAGACCGAGCAACTAGTAACTGATCATTGCAACTCTCCGGATAATGACCCTCTACTAGATTGACAAACCTTAAAGGTATCCCCTTAGAATGCCTATAAACGTATATATCCAAAACTTAAAATTAGGCTGCGGGTCCACAGGCGAAACTTGCAGAACAAGTACGTCAGTCCCAATTTTTTTAAAACTGCAAAATAGGCTTAGGATCTGCTAAGGATGTTTAATTTCTAAAAGTTCCTTTTTAGGGTTTACTTACATTATACATACAAGGAAATTTCTTATATGGTCCAAAGTTTCTGAATCGGTACTTTCGGATATACAAAGTACGTATTGATATATCAGTCAGTTAGCAAGTTTATTTTTTTGAGATTTCTATATCTTAAAAGGAAAAAATGAAACCGTTTTAATTTCCACCCGTCCATCCGCGATAGACGGATGGCTATCGTAGAGGTTTTAGTCCAAAACAATGAAACATGGGAATTTGAAATTTGGCATAATGTTAATTCTTGATGATCCAGGCAAATATCGTCAGTCAACGATTATAACAAATATTTTACATTAAAATGGGGGATTAGTCTGCGAGGTTCACCTGTGTGTACGATAGTTTTGTTACAGGATAGAAGAAACTTAACTTTATCACCAATTGCAACATGAGTTGGGTTTTGCCTGGAGAAGGAACATATCCAATTAGGCAACATATAACAACTATGACAAATGCCCATGTCATCCATAGTTTAATATTCTCCACAGTCTCTAAAGTGGCGCATACTCCCTTTACTATCATTGTAACGTACAAGATCTAACGCGGATGCTCGTCATTGTTTCTATAACATGATTTAGCCGGACATTAGTCTCTCACAAGGGAAGTTTCTAGATGGATGCTCTCTAATGAGAACAGCGGAACTCCAAAGATTTTAATACCAAGCTGCACAATAACTTAATACCGCTTTAGAGACCAGGTAAGTAACTTTGAATTAATTTATTTCTAAGAATATATCAATACTTAAATGAGATAAATCTGATTTTACATATACATGGCTGAAATTTAAAATGATCGGGACATAAGTCGAGAATAACTCCGTGATTTATGACCTCAAGTCTTTGGATTAGACGTATTCCAGCTTTAAGCGGCACGGCTAGGAGAACTGTACGTTTTCAGCTATAAAACTACGTGATGTTCACCAAATCCTTTACGAAAATAGTGCTAGATTTACCTCCCAGTTCGATAAAACGAAATATTTTATAGCATAAAAGTAATGAAGATACACCAGTGGCAGTAAAATATTTTATATTCGTGCTTTATGTTCTGGAAATATCAGGAGAAAAGTATTATTAACTGAAAATTTTGGGAGTAGTTAAAATTAAAATGGTTCTGGATTTTAGTTCGTTGCTATAAGACGCAGTTTTTATCTTTTGATAATACTATGCTAGTCGAGAATACATTTTCTATACTCTGTTTTAAAACCCTAATTTTTTTTGATGATATATTACTTCTTTTTGTGATTACTTAGGGTGAAATTCTTCAATATTTATAATACATAAACTATGTTTAATATTAAATGTAACAAATAAATGTTAGGTTCACTATATTTAAATAAAATGTTAGATTTTCCGGACCTATTCCGCATCCATGTGAGCTAGAAATGAATGGGCCACCGATAAACGGAAAAAACTAGACACAAAAATATTACTACTGAACTCAACATGCCTTATACCAATGTGGGTGGTTTACGAGATACAGGGCGTTCAAAGTTTAAATTTTATTCTAAAAGTTTTCAATATTTAAAAAAATGTTAATGCTATTAATAAAAAGTTTTATGTTTTTTATTGTAAGGATTACGAATTTTAAACTTATTTTGACCTTTCCCCTAGAGGGCGCTAGTTTCGCTATATCATTTATGTAAATTAAAACATATTTTTTTTTGTCTATTGAGTTACGCCTAAAGCAAATAGAGGATATAAAAGAACGATTGATTCTACAAAAAAAAGGTACTATTAAGTCGTCTAAATGTATCGGGTTTTAAGATATTTGCATGTGAAAGTTTTAATGTATTTTTTACTATTTTTTAAGGCAAATTATTACTAATTTTTTTCAAATTTGAAGAAGTAAGTTGTTTTATTAGGAAGAATAACATTATCTTCAGGAGTGGTAGTAAATAATCCAAGAAGCTGCAAATACAGACGAGATCTAACAAAATCAAAACCGGTTTTTGGTTTCCAAACTTCGAATCTAATAAATGTTCAAATCTATTGTCAGTGCATTAGAATCCTTGTCTTCTGGGAACTTTCCTAGAGAGCAACTGCTTCGCTGGATGGCAGTGTTTCAACTGTTGGTAGTTCAGTTACCTATAATTCACTATAAACGCCTGGAGGGCTGCATGAATTTTCAGTCTAGATTGTATTCTACTGGCAAAAGGGTATTTTGTCACATTTTTTTAAGTTGCCGTTTTCGAATAATCAGCAAAAAAACTAAAATAATCTTCAGTCGGCAGGAACTGAAGGAAGCTTACGTAACAATAGTAGGCATTGAAAATTAAACAAAAATTGCGCTGTTTGAAAGAAGCCTTCATAATTATGCTGTCATAGTGGTATTTGAAAGATGTTGCATTTGAATGCGTGTAGTTTTTTGAAAACTTGAACTTGGCTTACTTTTATTTTAAATGATACACCAGTAATTTCAAATGCAAAGTTGTAAAAAATAATTTTACTAAGGAAAATGTACCAATAAAACTGTCCTATGTTGCCATATTTCTTCAGTAAATAATAAAACAATATCGCACTTTTTAACAAAATTTGATAAATATTTAAATTCTAAACCAAAAGTGTTTTGTTACATTTCTTATTTGGAGTAACCATTTTCGAACAATCAACTATTATTAAACAACAATGTTTACAACTTTTTATTTTTTGTTTTTATACACATTCGAGTGCAACAATTTTCAAATATGACAATGATAGCATTATCATGAATGCTTCTTTTAAACAACACAATTTCTTTTTAATTTTCAGTGCCTATTATTGTTATGTTAGATTATTTTAGTTCTTTTATTGATTGTTCGAAAACGGCAACTTCAAATAAAAAATGTGACGAAACACTTTTTGTCTAGAATTTGAAATTCTATCAAAATATGTTAAAAAAATGCAGTGTTGCCATTAAAAAAAATAGAAACATAGGAAAGATTTTTTGGTAAATTTTTCTTAGTTAAGATATTTCCCACAACTTTACAGTTAAAAGTACCGCTCTATCATTTTAAATAAAAAATTCACAGATTTCGCAATCCTTGCAACCAACGGAGACATTGGAAATGATAACACCAAATAGAAACATAATTAACACTTTATTTAACATACAAGGTTATACAGGGTATTTACAAATTTCAAAGACAACGTTGGCAGTTGATTCGGAATGATAAATAAATACGAATTACGAAAAAAAATTAATAAAAAATGTTTACTTTTCGAATTGCAGACTTTCAAAGTTGTTATAAAAAATAATTTAATTAATAATTTCATAACCTCTTTACCGATCGTGTTGAAATATGAAACCTTTATTTATTTAGATTATTAAGGCTAGAATCTTAGTGACGAAGACCCTTGTTTTATCCGACATCCCTTGTAATTCACCACGACAATTATCTATGTATCTTCGAAGTAGTAAATAATAATAATTACATAAAATATGTATTGATTTACAACAATACGTATTACGTTAATTCTGTAATAAACCTTGTGATATTTATTATTATTATTTTGTTGTTGCTTAATTCGTGAAGTTTAATATTGTATAATCTTAAGTAGAGATTTTACCTGATCATTTTTATATGTAATTATTCAGATTACAAGATGCTCTTTTTCAAAAAGTTTCGGACAATAAGGGAGAAGTACTCTATAGTTCATCAAAATTGATTTTGCGATACCACCTTCCAAACATTTTTACACGGGTCTACTGCATTCCGAATATTGGGCTAGAAATCTGAACTGCCGATGCCGATCACTATTCGGGTATTTAAATTGATTGTTGTTAAATATTCGAAGGACCAGTACACTATGAGGCGCCGTTCACAACATAATTATTTTTCATGAATATTTAATAAATCAAACAATATATGTAAAATTTTAAATTATATATTGTTTCGTTCTTGAAATATACTTCATTTCTGTAAAAATGAATATTTATATTCTCCTGATAGAAATTTTACATAAATCTATTTAAATATTTTATATGAAAGTTTTATGTGGTTTTAAAAATATTTATATAAACTGTGAAACATGAAACGACCGTGAGAGGCGATAGTAGCCGCACGAATCGGGCATGGAGTATGGTATTATTTATATATCAATTTTATTTTTCGTTGTCGCCACCTGAATCTTGATTATATTTACATATTTATCAATAGCACTAAAATCTGACATAAAAAGTGACAGCATGCTGCTAATAATAATAATAATAATAATAATAATAATAATAATAATAACAAACTAATAATAAATAAATAAATAATAAAATAAAAAAAGTTTCAAACCTTAATTTAAGTTCCAGCGCTTCTAGCGCCCACTACGGTGGTTTGATATATCACACTTTATATAAATATTTTTGAAATCACATAAAATCTTTATAAGAGATATTTATATAAAATTTTTAACAGAAGATTAAAATATCCATATTCATTGAAATTAAATATACTGCAAGAAAGAAATAATATATAATTTCAAATTTAATATAAATTGTTTGATTTATTAAATATTCATAAAAAATTATTATGTCCTGAACGGCACCTCATAGTACACAGTGGTTAAAAAATATGTTTCCTGTTTATGGTCTATTGACTACTCTATATTGAAGTCAGTTAGCTACCGCTTACAAACAAGATATATGATCTACTTATCACAGGGCCAAGATTTAGAAGTAAGAGGTCGACAATCCCTTAGCAGGTAAAGAATTTATAAAGAAATCGGAACATTCCAGCCCCCTTGAAGTCTTGCAGCTTCAATAAAATCCTAATAATATGATAAATAGCAAACCAATTGCAAGAAATGATCAAAATTACAGATATAAAGCTTAAGAATAGACTTATAATTACGGGGATCTTACATTATTACTCAGTAGTACTGAAATTAGAATTGATCCAAACAAAATTTTAAATAATATACAGGCTCTTTTAGTTAACATTTCCACAGCCGATATCTCTGAAAATAAAAAGGACCTATATATTGTATTATAAGTTTAGCATTTTAATGATCAGATGAATTAACCCCAAGAGTGCGTTTAGATTAGAGATTTATTTCATAATAGAAATCTCAGGTATCTGAGACTAAATTCCCTTGCCCGTTTACACTAGGACACAAATATAGCTGAATAAAATTACTAACACTTTTAGCTGAGATCAAATCTGTTGATAAGTCGTTCATATAAAAATTGCGACTGATTATTTTACTTTCTAATGGGAATTGTTCTTCAGCTTCTTTTGCTATTTTAAGAAACGGGCTGCAAAAAAGGGTGCACAAGTGGTGCCGTAAGTTACCATTATTAAACAGAAAGTTTAAATAAGTCCTTCTTTGCTGATGCCATAAAACTCGTTGAAAATCGGTGTCATATGGATACCCTTTTTATCATTCTGTACATTTTGGTGATCTTACTTGACAGTACAATAGGATAAATTAGAAACGGAACGGAAATCTTCTTGTATTATTGATTGGGCGAATTGCATGTCATATTTTTTTTCCTTTGAATGGACTTTTAAATGACCAGCTGCATTCAAACCAATTTGTTTTCTTGAAAATGAAGTTAATTTTTTCAAATTTCAATGGAATTTCTAATTACTCCCAAAATAAACCTGTTTCAGTTAATGAATCTATTTAGATTATTTCGCATTGAAATCAGGATCATCGAAAAAAACATTAGAGGGCAGTTGAATGGCAAATTTATCAATCTTAAAAATTGAGGTTGGTTCTGTGATTTTGTTTATCTTATTCCAGATCACACGTGAATTCGTTTAGATGTGATTTGATCCATATGGTACATTACTTCAAACTCTTTTAAAGAAAATTACAATTTTTTAACTAATGCTGAAGTAATGATGTTTGCTCGACACCCTGGATTTAACAACGCTGGACATTGTTTAAAGTTACTGCACCTATTTCTAATTAAAACTAGAGCTGTACTGGTTATACTGATTGCCATTTTCGCTTTGCATGATCATTTAATTTTTCGGCTATTATAGCAATAAATAAAATTATTTCCCTTTTTTTGCCGAAAGCTCTAAAACCTTTAATACAGTTAATTAGTTGTCTTAGACCGGGTTGTGTGGTTTTTGTGAATTAAAAAATGTTTACGACAGTTGGACCTGTTTTTTTATTTTAAAGCGATCTTGCATAATTAATTAATAATAATAATTAGCTGATACTGACAATGATTCAATAACGTCACTTGAATCTCCCTCCACAGAATCGCAAAGATAATGAAATTTCTTAATATCAAAAATACGCTTGTCGTAATGAACTGAACACTTGAATCTAAAAACGAAAATGGGAAGCGGCTTTAAATTAGCAACATATATGGTATTTAATTATACTCGCGCCGTTTAATAATAATACATTTCAATTTATGTCAGTTACAGTTTTATCGGATGTTCAAATGTATCAAGTGTGCTCTACTTTTTTTTTAGAAGAGAACGTAGCGAACCCGGCACTCGATTACTTATTGATTATTTTGGTTGATCCCTCAAGGGTAATTTTGACGTCTTATTTATCCAGCGAGGTTAAGATTTTCTAATCTAAAGAAAATCCTCCAGAAATCTATTTTCTTTCACGTTTTTACGATGATTTGAATTACTAAGATACACAAATTTATAAAACAGTCTAGAGGAGTAACAATTTCCATTCTACATCCAAAAAATGAGAATTTTCCATCAGAAGGTTTGTTATGATAGCAATTCAAATGTATTAAAACCTTGCAGTTGTCAATCACTGATAATTTCTTTGGGATTTACGTTCCTAAAAAATTTTCATCGTCAAGTTATTGACTTTTTCATTTGCACGAAACTCAAAATGTCGAAAACTTGTCAAAAATAGATTTGGAGTACTCTCTCCAAATTTTTACTCTTCTTTACAAAATTATGCGTTTATGCTTTCAAAATAATTATAAACACAAATTTTGGACTTTTCCGAAATTTAATAAATTTTTTCCACAATTTCGACTTTTTTAAATTTTTACATCAAACTTGCAATTTTTGTGTTTTTTCTTAAAACTTCGGATTTCAAACGAATTCAAAATTTGAGCATCAGTCTTGCGAGTCTAACCCAAGTTGTTGCATTAAAAAAATAAATATAGCGTATTTTCTTGAAATTATGACTTTTTCACAAAATTCCTCAACCTTTCAAAATGTCATTTATTTTAATTGAACTGTCAATAAATATTTATGTTTTGTTTAAAATTTTTATGTTAAATAATAAATTCTAAATATTTCTAAAGATTTTGACTTATTTTCGAAATTTTGACCTCAGCCTAAAAAATTCTTTAAATTATAAATATATAAAATCGAAAACTCAGGATTTTTTATAGAAATTTTGAAACGTCAACTTTTTTTTCGAACTTTAAAACCCCCTTTTTTATTAAATCATGAGTGGTGGGTTTCCTCAAATTTTAAAATCCCAAAATTTAAACTTTACTTTCTACTCTTACAATAAAGGTTTCAACCAGTGTTAAAGCTTTAATTTTATATTTTTAAGGTTTTAAATTTAATCAAGACTCTTTTTTTTTAAGAACACAAGTCATTTATTTAAAATCTTGACTTTAAAAGAAATATTTTAATTTTTTTCAAATGATTTTGATTTAGTTGCAAAGTTTTATCTTTAACCTCAAAATGTTGACCTATGTTTTGAAATTTTAGAACATTATGAATTTTTGAAATCCTGGAATATTTTCCTAAAATTGTCTATTTTTTTACTATTTTTCTCGCAACTTTTCTGAATTCAAAATTTTGGCCTTATTTAACTATTTTTTTTTATTTTCGACCTTAGTATTCGACCTGAGATTTCCAGTGAAAACTTGAATATTCAAATATTTTTCTTTCGACTTTTTTCTATTTTTAAGGTTATTTCTGCAATGTTTATCTTTTCTAAATTTACAGTTTCCATTAGCCAAGTTTCTTCTGAAAGATTATTTTTTAAATTGAAATATACTCGTATAACCAAATAGACTACGAAATAATTTAAATCAAAATAATATTAAGGCATCTATGCTCATGGCTCTTGAAAGAAATATTTTAATACAAAGCGAAAACAATGAAATATTAAAATATATTTAATCTACAAGCAAAAATTTGTCAACTTTATTGTAAAAGTAATTTACATTTATTTGAGCCCTAAAAATTATAAGTGCAGATATTTTACCACATTCGTTTACTGAGTACTTCAAGACAGTACGTGAATTGGATTTAGGGTAAGAGTTTACAGCATAATAATGGAATTATAACCCCTCACTAAAGGGCCTTTAAGTTTGCGCATCTTTACATGCTCACAATACCGCCTACAGTGTTCAGTTTTTGTTAGTGGTGTTTTCGTACTTAACTCACTAGATTCTCTATTTTCAATCTCTCGTAAACGTTTTTTACGCTCTCAATATGTCTTACACTTTTCGCTATTTTTCATACTCTTAATATCCATAGCTGATAGCCTTATCCAATGAATCGTCACTGGATTGATTAAACGAATATGGTGCACTGCGGTGAACTGTAAACTTAACATTCTCTAATAGTTTTTATGCGGCCTCTCGACGCCGAGAGCGCTCGACTGGCGATCCGAGTATGTCCGACCGACCGACACCTTGTTCTTCAAGCTTGAACGAAAACCCGAAACTTCACCCCATATCTCAACATAAACATTTCCAATGTTAAAAATTGGCCTATGTCAAGTTTTAAAAATACTGCACTATATATTACGTTTTCATACTAATAACTTATTAGTACTAAGTAAGGCGTCGGACACATATAAGCGATCGCGATAGCGTTCGCAATGGCGAGCAGATATGATTCTAGAAGTCAAATGGAGCAGAACACACTTTTCCCGACTTGTCAGCGATATTCTTTGGCTTTGCAGCGTTTGATCGCTTATCTATGGCGATATAGGAGCGTCGGCGATTAAACGCTTCAGGTTTTGTTTGATCACAGATCGCGTGCAATGGAAATTGAAGAATATGTTAGATTTAACAGATTTTTTAATGAAAAACGAAAAAAAGATGATGTTTTACTATATTTAGCACATTCTAACTATAAAAATGTTTGCATTAAACATAAAATGCCAAATGGCGAAATATATGAAATTAGGAAGCAGTGACGGGAAAATCTTAATGACATATTGTAATATAAGTACATTGAACAAAAGTTTCAACAATGTTTTGTAGACATCAAAAACACAACACCCGTCAATGTCTGCATTCAGTAATACATACAGTGTGTCACATAAGACACGAAACCTGACATAACGTAGAATCTTGGTTATTAATTAGGTTGACCAGAAACTTTGACCTTCAATAGAGAATATTTTCAGTTTGGAAATTCATATTGGTTGTGAAATTTCATTTGATGACTAAGAAAGCTCCATGGTGGCGTAATAATATATTTTTCATGTAAAATAATTTCTGAAAAAATTAGTTTTTTTGTGGACACTATATTGAATTTTATTAATTTTCTGAATAAGTCAATATAGCGGTAAAATGAAAAACGTCAAAGAATGGTAAAGTTTTTCCCCATAACCTCATATATTACGTTCGTAATCGCAATCTTGATCGTGGTCGCGATCGGGTATATGTGTTCTCTCCTTTATGTGTTCGCGAGCGCTATCGTGAACGTGATCGTGAAAGCTATCGCGATCGCTTATATGTGGCCGACGCCTAAATAATATGGATACATTATATTTTGCTTAGTATACTACATTTTGATATTACTTGATTAATTTTTCAAATAATAAAATATAGCAATTTCACTTCTTAGCCAGTTACAACCCTATCATCAAAATACAATATACTATGTGAGTGAATTTTAAATTCAGGCGTAAAACAACAATTTTAGATATATTAAAATGCATAAACGATGGATTATTGCTTGTCGCATTTCGCGTAAACGTTGGCATGTTTCTGCAATTTTCTTCTAATTTTAATGCCATGGTTGGTGTAAAACGGCAACATTTAATATAAATGCAAATATGCATGGAGGGACCCTCAAAATTATAACGTCAATAATGGCTCTTAATGGGTTGCTTTGCTAGTCGGGGCATATCGACCACATTTGTCAAACGGGCTCGAATCCTAAACGATATTGCACTGGCCAAGGTTGAGGTTATTAATTTTGAAGGATTTATGTTACTTAGACAATGATAATCTGGTGTTTAAGATATTACTTCAATCATCAACTAAATGTTATACCTGCACCTCGACACATTGTGTCATAAGTCGTAAGAGTAATATTATAAACGCGGCCATCTTTGTGTATTTGTCAATATTTTGAAACTCAATTTACCTTTATAATTACAATAAATAGGAAATAACCAATTTCTGTACAACTGCCTACAGTCTACACAACAATTTAGATGTTTTTAAAATAAAGTAATAAAATCGTCAAAAATTGACTAAAAACTGTGGAATATTTGAAAAATATCTATTTTCCAGTATGGCCCAATCATAGTTTTATCATTTGGTTTAACCACGTACTCGAAAGGTTATTTAGTAAAGACAGAAAATTGAAGGAAAATCGACCTTCTCAGAGAGGCAAATCAATTGACAAACTCTCACCAACATGGCGCTACTGATTGCAAGCAACAAGTAGTTTATATTTTCCATCATCTTTATCACAATTTGAGTTCTCAAAATTCTCAGTTAAAAGTTTTTTAATTGGAATTTAATTGGAAATTCATTAAAAAGTCCGAAATTTAGAGTCATAATTTCTAAAAAATTTTAGACAAAGTAAAAGTGATTGGGATACAACTCAAATTTACTAACAAAAATATTCTCAAACCTTCGGCTTCGTTTTTAATAGAAATTTTAGGCGAAATTTAAAGCAAAAATGATGACGCTGCTTTCAAAATTTTTACTGTTATTTGAGGTCACAAATTCTAACTTGGAATTTTTAATTATAAGAGAAAATAAAAAGTTTGAGTCAAAGTGAAAACTTTGAAAAAAAAATTAAGATAACAAATAGTTTTTCAACATTTCGATTTCATTTCAGAATTTCAAATTTGTCCTCCATAAAAAGAAAAGCTCATCGAAAAAAATAATAAAAAATAAAAAAGTAACAAATGTATTTTTTTTGCAATTGAAATCATTTTAAATGAATAAATTTGCTTTCGATTGTAATGGAGCTTAACCTTACCATTTCCCCTATTTTTCTTTATTTTTGGTATATTAAGAATTAAAAAATTGAGAGGTTCCCTACTCCATTTCTCAAATTCATGTGGCGATTAGTCAACATTTCTAAATTAAAGATAAACTTTCTACATAATTTTTAAATTTCAACTTTAAACTCGGAAATTTGAAAAAACTTCAAGTTTATAAAAACTCAGTCCAAAATTTCGTTTTTAAAGTTAAAATGTAGGAAGGAAATATAATTTTAAAGAGTAAGCACGGCGAAAAAGAAAAACTCAAATATACTCAGAAATGATTTAAAATTTTGTTATTATAAATATTTTTACGAAATTTTGAGGTTTAAATGTTAATACGGAATTTAAAAAAAAATGCCAAAGTCAAAATTTCGAAAAAAAGGATTTTCAAGATTGGTCGGGACAAAAAAAATTTGAGCAAAAAAAATTTTAGCAAGAAAGCATAGCAGCAGGATTTTGAAAAAATCCAACCTAAAATATCTGAAATTTGCAAAAAAGTAAATAACAGGGGAGTTATAAGAAGTTTCAGGGGGTATCTTTGAGGGTTTTACCCTTATTTTTTTTTCGTTTTTTTACATATTTTAACGAAAATATTATAAATAAAATGTTCTTTAGCTTCTTTGGCACAAAAAAGTTTCTAGTTGCATTTTGATAAACCTCGCGTTTCGAGTAATTAAGGTTTAAATTTAATAAAAGCATACATCTATTGCGTCTTGTTACTCCTATTATTCTCATTATTACAGTGCGAGAAATGAAAGCATTGCAGATACATACATAAGTAAACATTTATTACTATGCATGATAATTAAATGTATAAGTTAGGTACTCCGACGCGAGGCGAAATGTGGCCCGTAATCGGGAGACTGGCGGCTTGGAGAGAGATAGACAGTAAGATGTTTAAGAACTTTAAGTAACTATGGAAAGTATACGGCACCATCCGTCGTATATCTGGAATATTGGCTGTAAGTTTTGCAAATTGTTTAGAAAATAATGTTTTCAATAAACTTTTTTTGGTAAATTGTCTGACATATTTTGGTGACCTGAATTTCTTTTTGCCTGCTTTTGTTTCATTGCTACGGTTGCGAATTTTGAATTTTCAAATGACACCCGTATTTTTTGATCTCAAATCTTACAGGGTTTAGATGTGAAACAGTTCCAGAAAATATGATAATTTTACCGATTTCCAAATTTAATAACTGAATACTCTTTTCAAACTTGCATAAGTAATTAAAGTGAAATTTTTACCAGTATACCTATACAGGACATACTTGTTCCGGTATTGATTGGACCGTGTCAAAGAACTACTAAAAGTGTTCGACGTTTCGCCCATCATCGTAGGGGGCTTCTTCAGGAACAAAGAAAAGAAAAATAAATGAAAAGAGGAATATGAGGGAATATGCAAAAATCAAAGAATAAAAAGGCCAATTTCAAAACATCACAGCACGGTAATTCAGTATGTCCACCATACCAGAGGCGAAACTCTTCTGAATTGAAAATTGGTACAAAGGATAAGAAAGCTTAGACAGAAATGCATGGTAACTCAGTATGTCCACCATACCAGAGGCGAAACTCTTCTGACATGAAAGACGGAAAGGGAAACTTTATATACCATTCGTCTGCGAGATCACTTCCGAAGATTTCCGATGGTTGGTTTCCAGATAGAGGAAAGCATGTAACCGTCTGTTGATGTTTTTGGGGAATTTTTGGATTTCATACTTTTAGTAGTTCTTGGACACGGTCCAATCCCGGAAGAAGTATATCCTGTACTGACTCTGGCCATGGAAGCCTTCGTTATCAGTACGCCTATCTTTATTTCTGGTAACAATTTCATTTTAGCTGCTTAGAAAGATACCTTTAAAAATAACATTAAAAAATTAAGGTTAAAAAAACAGTAGAATTATGAACTTATTGTTATTTCTAAAAATTCTCCGAATTTAACCCCTATAAATTGATGTTACCGAATACAGATAGTTATGATGATTCCAAAAAAGAAAAATAAAAAATACGGATGTTATTTGAAAATTCAAATTAAATGACATATAATAAAGAAATATTTTTAAAAAGTTATAGCCAATATTCTAGCCGGACCCTGATAAACCAAACGATTCGTCCGTCTATTTATATCATTTTTCGTTCTTAAGTATACAAAAAAATGTTTTTGTCCCAAATCACTTTATCAATTATTTATTTCCAGGAATGGAATATGATAAATGTAGATATATTATTAAATTCTGATAATAAATAGAAATGCCCATAATTAAGCATAATTTGTTACAAATTTCATGTTTTAAGCTAGAATATTAACACAGAAGCTAATGTTATTATACATTTTTTGTTAAAAAAAAAGTATACAAAAAAACTTTTTCGTACTCTGTCGATGATATTCTAAAGAGAAACCAAAAGAAAGATTTATTTAGATATTATGGAATTATTATATTTATTTGCTATATTTATTGCTAAATATAGTTTTACCAGTTATAATTAAGTAATTGCACATAACAAGGCTTAGGAATAGCAGCTAAATAATTTTATTTTTATTTAATAATCAATTCCAAAGATGAAATGCATTTACAATACACATTCCAACTCGAAACAACGACAACTTTTCGTGACAACTTCTACAACCACTGTTGTACATAGGTACAAAACAAGTTTTGCCCATTTTGTAATTAAATATAAATAATAAACCGAAAAAAAATTGCGAAAAAATTGCATAAAGTACTAATAGTGGAGTGTCTCGGGGTTTTGACCGAGGATTACAGGTACAGTGAGTGAAATTAAATAAAAATGTATGGAATGTTTAGATAATAATACATATAAAAAAAGTTTACCTATTAGAAAATTGTGATCTTCATTAAAAGTAATAGTAATAATAATAAATTGAGTGTTTCAAAAAAGGTGCTCATAATTAAGGAGCATAATCCTCGAGCGATTTTAAGAAAAAAAGTTTATATCAACATAGGCCCGGTACCGCTTTATTTTTAAGTTGGAGGGTCTTGAAAATAGTATTTAAGAAAAAACTACTTTTTTTCTTAAATACTATGAAACCACTCGAAATATTATTTTCAATGTTGGTAGATACTAACTAGGCATAAACAATTTTTTTGCAGGAAAAATATTTGATTTTCTTCCATCAGTGGCGTCCATGCTAATATGTCTTTGAGTATTCTTAACGAAAAAATGGTACGTCACTGCTTTTTTTACAAATTAAGTACTAATTTAATAAACGGCCTTCATTTCTTGGAAAAAATGCTCCCATAATTTTTTTCGTCTGATGGCCCGTTTCTGTTAAAACAACTAAGTTTAGTTATTTTGTATTATGGGTTTATTAACTTTTAAAAATGGTTATAAAATTACGCCACTGTTTTTTTTTATTCAATATAAATGTGGCTTTCAGTAACACTGTTTATCCTTAGCAACAATTCTCCTTAACTTTTTTCACCCGACGAACGATTTTTAAGGAAAAAAAAATGCATTTCTTTGCATTTCGATGGGCGTTATATGTTCTTTTCTACAAAATTAATGTCTTATTTTAAAGCAACTTTGTTGTTTCTTTAAGAAAATTTATGTTATGTACTAAGTTAGATTTATATGTTTTTGGGATATATTTATTTTTAATAATTAATTAACCCTTAATACAAAATAAGTATACATAGTTTTTAAAGCTAAATACTTGTTTTAACCGAAAACAGTTCATCAGAGGAAAAAATTCAAGGGAGCATTTTTGCCAAGAAATAAAGGTCGCTTATGAAATTGGTACTTAATTTGTAAAAAAGCAGTGACGTACCATTTTTTTCGTTAAGAATACTCAAAGGCATATTATCATGGATGCCACTGATGAAAGAAAAGCAAATATTTTTCCCGCAAAAAAATCGTGTTTATACCTAGTTAGTCTCTACTAAAATTGAAAAAAAAATGAGTAGTTTTATAGTATTTAGGTAAAAGTTAATTTTTTTCTTAATTTTCAAGAACCTGTAACTTAAAAATAAAACAGTTTTTTTTCTTAAAATCATTCGAGGATTATGCTCCTGAAGTATGAGCGCTTTATTTTGAAATACCCGGTTTATTATTATTATTATTTTAATTAATATCACAATTTTTTAATAGGTAAACTTTTTTACATATATTGTTAGCTAAACATTCCATATATTTTTATTTAATTTCACTCACTGTAACTGTAATCCTATGTTTCTGGATTTTTATTGCTCCAGGCACTGCACCATAACCTTTGCATAAGAAAGCACTACTTAATCTACTCAAGGTAACCCTTCTACTGTCTATCCTTCTTATGGTACTCTTTTTTCAATCGTCTCCGCTTTTAGTGCCACTTCTCGCAACAGTGAGACATAGCGGGTTACATTACCAGTTTTATATTATATCATGCTATTATGTCATTGAGCAAATTGTAAACAAAACTGTATAAATTTAAAAAACCCATATCAAAGGAATTGCGCAATCTGGTTCAAGTTGCCAACTACCTAATATTTAAGTATTTGGGTAGTAATTGTATAATGAACAGAAACCTCCTTCCTATAATAGGATAGCTGGACATAAGCGACAAAGAATAAAAACGCTACGCTAGTCATTCAGACAACAAGTTAGGTTGCTAACTAGTTTTAATTGATCAGGATATTTGCTTAGGTAACTAAGTAACGGTACTTTTTTTCAAAAATATAATCGTATTCAATTTTCAAACTTGTGGCAATAACTCAAGAGTAATGCCTAGTATCTATTTAATGGGGAGTTGAAAAGGGTGGAGTTGGACGAGTTGTTCAATTTAAATACTAATTTTGAAGGGTATTTTATTACATTGCATTGTGCAAAGAACATAAATGGAACACGCATACTTGATAGAAATCAAAAAGGAAGTACTCTTAACTTTGTTCAAATGATGCCGCAATTTCATCAAATAATTAATTTTTTTTTCATGTGATAAAAAAAGTACGTTGAAGAAAATCATGTGTGAATATAACAAACTAAACTTCAACCAGTTTTTACTCCACGTGTCCTATATTGTTCTATAGTTTCAATTTTAAAGAACAAGAAAGTGTAATGTTTTATTTAGAATAACAATAAGTCAGACACTGAATAGTTCCAATCGATGGAGATAGTTGCATATGATGCAAATCACATTTAATGCCGCCAAGTAAAAAATCTTTCAGCAATGTTTATTTTAAAGTTTGAGTTTTTAATTTTAAAGTAAAATAAAAAAAATCTTTTTGGATTTAACATAAACATTTTTAGGTGGATAGTTAATTAACATATTTTTATTCATTTCCTTTTGATTGAACTTATAATACTGACATGCCTAAATCATTAGAACCAAGCCAATGTGTCATAAAACAGAAAAGGAAATTAACAATAAGGACACATTAGGAATTATTTTGAATAGTCACCCTGTTTCAAGTGAAGGCATCGAGCAGTTCCAAGATTGCTTAAGGAAAATCTTAAATTAATTAAATGGCGTTTTAGTAGATCTGTGTTACTTAACATTATCTTATTTTAATAAATAGAAAAATGACCTAAAAGAAGTTCAACTAAAATTAACCATTATAAAGATTAATGCGGACCAAAACAAACAAGCAGAGGGACAAAAGTTGTAAAAGTTTTTATATTATTTGGATAACCATATGAACCTATACCCTGTGGCCACTTAGGAATAAACGCTCCATAGCTTCGTTATGAGTTACTTAAGAAAAAATATTGTTTTACAAAACTTACTTTAATTTTTATTGGACATCCCTGTAAAAATATTTTTAACTATACAAAATGTTCGGTTTAGCCTAACCAATAGCCAAATTTGGTTTTTTAAATAGGACCGTATGTATATTAATCCAGTTTTAGATTCCCTATCAAATTTTAGATTTTCTTTGTAAAATATACTTCAGATCCAGGAGGTTACATCTACGAGTTATTCAACTTTTTTTTGAAAATTTTCCCGGTTGCATCATTGTTTTTAATCTATAATATATTCTTAAATTTTAAATGTTCAAAATTACTGTTTTTACTATTTGATTGCGCCTAAAATTATTTATTATTTTGTCCACGAAAATAAAATTAGTTTTGCCAGACCCAGATTGTAAAATTCAAAATATTCAATCTAGTAATTTTTATTTTCATAATTGAAAACAGATTTTAATACGGTTTGGATTAATATAAGATTATTGGTAATTATTTCAGTCAGTTCTTTTAGAAATTTTCATTTATTTGCATTTATTCTAAAATGTGTAAACAATAAATCTCTAAAAAACAAAATAAGCACTAATAGGAAGGTAATATTCATTATTAGCGTCATTTACGTTACTTACCAGTCATTAGTTTTTGTTGGCCTAAAAAATTATTTGATATTCAATAGATAAGATTGAGAGAAACGATGTTATTCTCAAAATTTTTAGTTATGAAGAATTAATAGAACAATTTGTGCTTGAAGAACGTGACAGTTAGTTGCATTTAAAGTTTATGTGCAGTTACATCACAATAGAAGCCGCCCTTAAAAAAATCTGTTTTCAATTCATTGTTTGAGCGATTTGGAATACTAAGTTCGTGATATTTTTAAAATGTAGTAACCGAGTAGGTAAGTGTTGCAATGACGAATACCACGAATTTTTGATGTTAGAAAATGAAATTAGTAGTACTATTCCGATATCAGTAGTGAGCAAGTAAGGCTTCGGTGCACATAATAAAAAAAACAACATAAATTCAATCTTTATATTAATCAATTATTGACATTTCCAACCCTTACTTCGTGGAATTCTTTAATATTCATAACTATTAAACGTTGTTGACAATTAAAAAGCAACAGATTTTAAAAATTCCACAATGTTTTGATAAATATTTGCTAACACCGGACTAGGTTTCGCTTCAC
Source organism: Dastarcus helophoroides (assembly GCA_028583605.1). NCBI lineage: Eukaryota > Metazoa > Arthropoda > Insecta > Coleoptera > Bothrideridae > Dastarcus > Dastarcus helophoroides. The sequence goes on along the minus strand of CM053328.1, from coordinate 23,405,127 downwards.
AGCAACACTGGCGGTTATACCAGCAATTTATTTAGCCGCTGTTATACTAACAAGCTCCATAGATCACAGACTCCTACGAATATTTTGTCTAATCCGAATTCTGGTCCAAAGCTTCAATAAGAGATATGTTCAGAAGATCAAGTTGCTCACTCATAAGTGTAAATTGACTAGATTGTAAATATTTGTGAATTTCTATGGCTTCTAAGAAATTAAGTATTTTAGTGTTATTAGAAATATGTAATACTACCGTATTCGCGCATTTAAGTTTATGTTGTGTTTCAAAGCATCTATTAGAAACAGAATCAGTATACTCAGTATATCTCTCAAGATGATAGCTTGGCTATCGAAACGCGTTAGAGTAACCTTCCTTGTGTTTTCTAATCTTTCTTGGTTTCAGTAGACAATATTTGTATTTCAATTTTTGAAGATAACCAAGGACCAGACCGTTGCACCAAAACAATTCTTCACGAGTTAACATTTTGAGAAAAATTTTGTGAATTTCTAGTTAAACATATTTTAAATAATTTTTACGCTTACACAAACTAGTGACAAGTAAGTATAAACAAAATGACATTAATAATCTTTATGTCGTTACTTTGTTTTTTAAAGAAAACCTATTTTTGGAAAAAATGCAAATAAATAAAAATTTCTAAAATAAATGCTAGATATAAGTACCAAGAAATTCATAGTAATCAAAAGGAAATTAACATCTGCTTCCAATAATGAAAAGAGAAAATATTGGTAATATTTGAAAAAGATGAGTTATAACAGTTTGAATATTTTGAAGCTTAAGATACCATTTAATCTGGGTCTGCGAATAATAATTTTCTTCTCTTAGCCGAGATATAATTTTACGCTGAACCGAATAATGAAAAGGTTATTTTGTACCGTTAATTGCTTAGAAGATATTTGACATCAAAGACAATACTGCAATCTAAAAAATGTTCAAAAATGGTAGAATTATTCAAAAAAGCAGCCTCCTTCACCTAAGGTATTTTTGCGCGTTATCGGTTCGAAATCATTAAATACGCCGTGAATTATAACCACCTTATTTCTAAACTCAACTCAGAACACTACAATTGCAATTCACTAACACTGTTTATTGACTTCTAACAACCAACTAACTAACTGACTGATTGACTTTGAGGAAATAGTGACCACCTTTTATAGATCCCAGTCCAGGTTCTAGAAGAATTTGGCAGATACGGCTGAAGCGCTTATCTGCCGTTTGACTTATTAACGCGGCCTCTTTCCCTTATCAAATTTTCTAGAAAATTCCCCAATTTAATTTTACAGTTACATTCCGTTACAGTGTTTTATGCAAAGTCAGTCTAAAATTTGACGAGGAATCAAAAATGGAATAATATAGTGTTCTATTTTAAAAACAAAAGTTAAACCAAACACCCTGAACCCTATATAGTTGAAAATATTTAACAGTGATGCACACTAAAATGAGACGCAACTTTTCTAAAACAATATTTTTTCTAAAGGAACTCATAACAAAGCTATGTAACGTTTATCCTTAAGTGGGACACACTGTATGTATAAGGAGACAATTTATTTTGAAATCACAGGCATACATTTCATTTTTACTAATGAAGATTAGATGGTATGAAAATAAGAATCATCATTCTTTCATAGAAAAATATATTCTACCGTGTTTACAAATCGTATACATTTATGTTACTTACACACAAGCAGCTGAGAAGTGATTACTTGCACTATTGATTAGCTACGTTATTTTGTCCACCTATTTAAAAGTCTAGATAATATCGATTACTGAGTGTAATAAACCACTCTTTTTTTGAAAGATATTATATGTTTGCACTGTAAACTGTAAAATTTCACAGAGCCAATTAATTTTAACTTCTAGATATGCTCCCGGATGTTATTTTTTAATTAAGAAGAAAAATATAGATAAACGATCTTCCGTAACATAAGGCGAACAATATCTCTTGGTGCCGTTCTACATCGGGAATTACAAATTCAGGAGAAATTATTGTTATCCTTCTTGGATGCGAGCATTACATCCACTACGATCCGACGGAACATAACGAGTGTCTTACGTTTCCCTGTATTATTCATGCGGTAATAAAGTCATATTTCTAGTTACTTTCAGCAGAGTTCTTATTATCCCAAGATGCGGTTTTTGTCATGTAAATTGCAATTGCGCTCGCCTTCCTACGTGATACCTCAGCGAGCTGGTCGTTCGCTGAATATTCAACTACTTCTCAGTTTTTACCAGAAATATTATCATCGTAGACAAATTCCAGACATGGACCATAGGCAGCAATGGAATGCTTATACAATATTTAATGCACTATTATAAGGGCGAAGAATGTTGTGATAACCATCGAGGAGGAAGACAAGAGAATGCATCTACAATATTCAAATAACTTCAGTTTTTCATTTGGTATTAGTAACATTTATCTATTCATTCACCTTTCTGGGATTCATTGGAAATAAAATTAGAAGTGTAGAGTATAAAAAATCAGATTTTAAAAAGGGAAAGAGAGAAAAATAGAATATAAAGCGAAATTTTAAGGAAACAAGTCAAAATTTCGTGTTAAATCAAAGTGTTGAAAAAAAAAATTAAAATTTTAGGAATAGATCAAATTTTACAACTAGGTTATGTACAGGTTTGTTCCACATAATGTGCCACCCTCTACTACGAGGACTTCGAAAAAACAACAATATGCTGGGTGTTCCATTTAAAAATAACCAATCTTAATAGCATTCTGCAATTTTACGATTGTCTCTTTGCTTTGGTTGACACAAAAAAGTTTAGGAAAAACTCTACAACTTCTGCATTATTTTTAGTAAATAAACTCTGTAGAGGGGTGCAAATGGCAACCATGAACCGGTTTTAGCCTTCCTTGGTCTCATTAAAATGGTACAATTGCTGGAAACATTTTCACCTTATAGCCATTAGTCGACCACGTATGTACTAACGAGATCTGAATTCCATTGCTGCATGATAACTGAGGATAAAGACTGCTACATAGTTATGTGTACAATATGTATAGCTGAAGCCACAAATATCACTAATTGTACTTGTACTATGGGTTACATAGCAACATTCATTAAATATTGAGAACTTGTGTGGCTCACTAATGGCAATAAGTTGAAAATTTTTGAGCTAAATTTAAAAACTTAGCGACAGTTAAAGCTGAAATTGTAAAATGTTGAAAATGAAATGAAATGGAAAATTTGTGTTTAAGGTTGAAGGTTTAACTTTAACCTCAAAATTTAAATCATCTCTACTTTAAAGAAAAAATTTCTAGAAAAATTTGGAAGTCCTATTAAAAATTTTTAGAAATATCAGGTACCTAAAACTAAAAACTTTAAATTTAAAATCTAAAGCTACCTTACAACTTTAAAGTTTAGATATTACATTTTTTCAGAGTTTATATTTCAACCTTAAATTTTCAATTATTTTTTTTACCGCTAAAACCTAAACATTTAAGTTTTTTTTTTTTTTTCAATTTGTTTAACATTTCTTCGGCCCAGTTTGGAAATATTTAAATTTTTATGATTTGTTGACAATTTTATAAACAGTTTTTGAAATGCGACTACGTGATATTTAAATTTATTGAAAACGTCACTTCATGACAGTTTACAAATTAAAAGGTTAGTTTATTTTCCGGTCAATAAGGGTCTACCATGAAGAACTAAACATTTAACTCTAATTTTAACTTGACGTGATACAAATGCTTAGAAGCGAATAACGGTTTGATTTTCTAAGCCATTTTAAGTTTAATCCCATTTCAAAAATTAGACATTTCAAAAATTTTTAGCCGACATTTGCTTTCTTTTTGAAATTTTTACTTTTTCTTTGAGGTATGATTTTAATCCTAACATAGCAATTTTCATTTTAAGCTAGAAATTTAGACAATTATTTCAAATTCAAGAAAAACTTTTTTTCAGTAATTTCTAGTTCAATTTTAAAATATGAATTTATGTTTATCTTTACAATTTTTATTACTATTTTGATAAACTTTTTTTCGATTTTTCCTTGAAATCTTGAATTTGGATTTAAACTTAAACCTTTTAACTGTTTTTTTAGTAATCGGTTTTAGGGTTTTTTTGATTTTGTTTATGAATCAATTTTTTTGTGTAATATTCAAGTTTTCTCTCGAATGTTTTTGATTTAATTATCTTTTAAAGAATTTTGATCTAAAACCAAAAGTTCAGGTCTAAATTTGAAAATTTGATAAATAAACCGACACTACAAATTTAAAAACAAAATTTTGGTTTAATTTCGAAATGTCGACGTGTCAAATCTCATAAAAGAGTCAAAATTTGGAGTTTATTCAAAATTCTAGACAAAAAAATAATAAAGCTTTATATTAAACCACAATTGTTATTATAAAGTAAAAATTTTCGGGCAAAAAATTAAAATTTGTAAAATAAGTTATTCAAGATTTGGGGTTTAATGAAAGTGGTAGAGACAAAAATCAAAATTTAAAGAAAAATCGGAATTTATACAAAAACTTTAGAATATTAGGCAGAAATTAAAGTTGAAAACTTGAAATAAAAATTAAATCTCAAGGAAAAATCCAAATTTTGGGTTTGAATTAAAAATTCTATGAAAAAGGATATAAATTTTATGAAAAAAAAAGCCTTACATTTCTAATTTAATGTCAACATTTACAAATTAAAATGAAAAGTTTTCGCAAAAGATGAAATTTTTAGAATAAAGTCGAATTTTTAAGAAAAAAGTTTTAACTCGAAATTTTCGGAAAGTTATAAATTAAAAAAGACGAATTTTAAAAAATTTTGGAGTCAGAACTTGAAATTTCAAAAAAAGACTTAAACCAAAAACAATATTTTGAAAAAGTATAAAGGTTGAATTTAAGCAAAAAATTTAAGAAAAATCTGAAAACACAAACCTAAAACTGCAAAAAAAATTGGAATTTCAAGATAAAAGTTAACATTTAAAAAACCTAAACAATTTCAGCAAAACGTCAACAGCTAGTAAACCTACGACATACGAAGGTTTAAATTTGTTTAAAGTCTGAACGTACATACATGCACGATAAATAGCGTACCTAAGTAGAAGAATTTTCTTTGGAATATGACTCAAAAGTCTCAACCAAATTTCGATACACGTTGCACCACTGAATTTTGAATGAAAATGGGTTTAAAATAATGGGTAACAAGTGGAGCAGTTCCATTTGAAATTTTAAAGTGGAGATTGCTAGGGGTCGGGAATGAATAAGTTGACTTGTATGACTGCCAAAAATGCTCCCCCCCCCCCAAGAAAATAAATCGCCGGTTTTCGGCGAATTCTAAAACATTTTTTGGTTTTTTATTATAAGGGGGTCAATTTTTCATTAAATGACCCAGCATATTGATCAATTTATTATTGTTCACTGGATTAAGTGTACATACGTGATATTCACTGTGAAATCGCAAAAACTGGCAGACATGTTTAAACTTTGCTAAAAATCTCGCCTTCGATGAAAATTGAACATATTTTAACACAAAATTGCAATTTTCGCGCCAATTGTGTGGCCTGCGGGTTCAAACCTGCAGGTGAATTGTAACTGAATGTTAGAAATAGATCTGCAGTCCTGAACTGTTAGACCAAATCTGACAGGCCGCCTGTAGGTGTGTGGTCACCATAAGAGAGTAACTATTAAAGGTGCAAACTTGAATTTGGAGAAAAAAGTCAAAATTTCGAGAATACATACTAAAATTTGAAGAAAAACGTGAAAAAAGTCCAAATTTTTGGAAAAAAATAACAACTGAAAATGAAAATTTAAAACTGAGATTTTTTAATGATTTTGTATAATTTAGGACTAACATCACTTTAAGAAGGATTAAAAATTTCAGGAATTTAAATGTTCAAGAAGAAAATTTAGAGTGTAAACTCAAGAAAACCATATTTTAGATGCTTAAACATTTTTAGAAAAAGTTAAAAATTTTAAAGAAAAATATTAGAAAAAATTGAAATTAAAAAAAAATAAACAATTTCGATTTTAAAGTTTTTTTAGGGTTCCGCACCTTAAAACAAAAAAACAGAACTCTTTTAATCTCACTCTGGTGTCTGTCAGAAAGAGGTTTTCCTCGAAAACTATGTAACGTAGAAATTTGAAATTTTGCACAGAGTTAGTTCTCGATGACACACGCAAATACCCCCAGCCAGCAATTAAAAAAAGAAAATGTTTTATAGTAAAATGGGAGGGAAGGGGGTTAATTTGGTCTCCGAAAAATTAGGTTTTAGTGAATACATCGTATCAGGCATTATTTGGAAGAGTTACCTTCTAAGCATCCTAAAATATCTTTTTCTAGAATTTTAGGTCCAATAGTCTTAAAGGTACAGCTCAAAATGTGTCAGAAATGACCGTTTCCCCCTGTTCTTCTAGATTTATAAAGATAAAATTTAGATTTAATAGGGTTAACAGATATTGGGCCATAGAACATCGGAAAACTGCAGGTTTTTGTGATATTGTAATTTTTTTAAGTAAAAAACTTAATTTAGATGAAGGGTATAATGCAGATGAAATTTGTCAATTACATTATTTCATTTCGACGAATATTTTCAGAGTTAGCACTAGTTTATTAAATTGCACGCAACGCAATCACTGCGGTTAAAATCGAACATTTTAGCGCAAACCAAGGCGATCTCATAAACTGTGTTGGTCATCTACCTATTGCGAATTGCGAATGAATGCTTTTAATCTGAGATATTATCAATACAGTTGTTAGTTTCACTGATTGTAGAAAATAATGTGTATATCTGAAAAAAGACATCTTTTTTATTTTTCATTTACAACACAAGAAGATTTGAATAAAATTTCAAATTCATACTTAAGTAAATATGATTTAATTTGGTCCATTGACTGGGTACTGAAGTACCTTCTTGGTACAGAACCCTAATTGTGCGAGAGCAACTAGCTTTTGGCTGGTTTGGTCATCAAAATTTATTAGGCTACGTTTGTCGCTAAATCTTGCTTAACATTTATTTTACTCAATATTAGGAAATTGAGAATGGTTATGAAACACTGAACGAAAGTATTGACCTCATAAATTTTTTTTTTTTTTATCTCCTGTAACGAATTGTTAATCGTTTGCTTCGGAATAAAAAGTAAAGATACTATTTAAGCTCCTGATAATTTACCGTTAGGCCCTAGGGAATTTTTCCCACGTTAATTAAAATAAACCAAACTGAAAAATTGAAATTTTTGTCCAACAAAAAAAATGACCATCGTCAAGATTTGACCTATTGCTGTATGTTTGCTTCAACCCTCAGAAATTCTGAATTTTATTGCAGTTATTGCAGAGGGAAAGAGTAGATTTGAATTTTTTGGTATTTAGCGCAGTTATTTGAGATACCAGGTGCTGTTCAGATTCGATACTCGCCACGATCTGATCGCCTTCTGCTTTGTCTCCATATGATTTTTTTTCTCTGGGTTTACTTGAAAAATTTAACCACTTAATGCATAAACCCCTGTCTGATTCGAGCGCTCCTTTCAAGCAAATTTATTCATCATGAAAACTAGTTAATACACAAGATGATTCTAAAAGTAGTACCATAAATTCAGTTCGTAATCTAGAGCTCAAAATAAAACGAAAAGTCTCCATAAACATTGTCGTAAAACGCTTCGTTTCCAAGTTGCAGGGTGTGGAAGGTTAGTTCCTGATTATAATTTTTAATTAATAGTTGCGAAACGTACATAGATAAATGAATGAAATTTGGCACAACTCCATACCTTTTTGTACCCTTTCCAAAAATCTGATAATTAGTTAACAGAATTTAACCAGTGGCGGTTATATCCAGTGCGGTGGCGCTTAAAACGTGCCTTATTTATTTTGTGTGCACGTTCAACTCATTGTCAGTTTAATAATAAAAATATAAAATACAAACGTATTACATAAAAAAGGTACCCTTACTGAAATTTAATATTGTCAACAGTTTTTGAGTAAAATGCATTTTTATATCTCGATGCATTAAAAACGTTCGCCCAAAAATCTCGGGTCTGAGACAGTTGATTTTGAAATAAAAAAATAACAATTAGTTGAAACGTACTTTTGAAAAAAATTATTTTTAACTAATTTAAACTAATATTTAAATAAAAAAATGTTTCCGGAATATCTAACAAATTACGAATTTAAAAATATTAGCCAATAATTACAGAAACGGCTCAAAGTGCCCACCGCTGACAAAAAAAATATTAATATGTCAATGCTATTTATTTTCTTTCACTTCAATGCCAATTATGTGTTACATCTGATATTTTTGGGCGAGTGTTTTTAATGCATCGAGATATAAAAATACGTTTTACTCGAAAACCGCTGACAATATCGAATTTCACTAGGAGTACATTTTTTAAGTTGAAACATCTATAGTTTCTATATACTGCGACAAAAGTGCATACAAAATAAAGAAATCACGTTTTAAGCATTGTTCCCCTAGTAATATCCGCCACTTAAAGTTGTGGTAATTAATTCTTAGATTTTTGGAAAGAGCACGAAAAGGCATGGGATTGTGTCAAATTTCATTAAGTTATCTGTACACATTTCACAATTATTAATTAAAAACTATAATCAGCAACAAACTTTCCGCATCCTGCAACTCGGAAACGAAGCGTTTTACGTCATAAACTGTTTGTCTTATTTTGGGCTCTAAAGTGCAAATCTGAATTTATGGTACGACTCTTAGAATCATCTTGTATATTTATGAACTAAATTAGTGAAAAAAAGTTGGCAGAAAATTTCAAATTATTGTGAGTTATAAGTGGTTAAGTACGAAAATATGTCCACAAAACCGTTCATAGAAAAGCAAAAATGAGTGCTGCAAAGGAAACTGCAAATGTATTTTTAATAGGAACCAAGTGTGATGTGATTTTATTAAAGAATCCTCAATGAGAAATTCTCAATCCTGGCTTAATTTAAATAGCTTATTAACATCACCAATTCCTTACATTGTGTAGCATCAAAATTGAAATTGAATTTTACAAGTTTGTGAAGAAAAATTAATCCAAAAATGTTGTTAAGATTCTTTTTGAAAATAACGAATATTTTAGCAAATATAAACACCTTTCCATACATACATAAGTACATTATATAATGTTTATTTATTTTATTTAACATTTCAGGGACCCAGTTTGGAACTTTCATTAATAAAAATTTAAATATTTCCAAACTGGGTCTCAGAAATATTAAATAAAATTAATAAACATAATGTTTCCAGCCAATAAGATTCCACCATGAAGAACAATTACATGATGTAAAATGAACTGCACATTTCTCTAGAAAATTTTTATTGTGTTAATTTTCAAATTACATTTAGATTAAAAAAGTAATAAAATAGTGCTGAAATGTGATATTCTAATTACACCTACTGCTGCAATTAAGATAAAAAACGGAAAACATTATATTGCAATAGGAGTCCACTATAAACGCAGCTAATAACTTATCCAAACGTGGAGGGTGATGAATCGTAGCCATTACATTATTTAAATCGAGTTGTTAGCAATTAACTTACACATCGCCGTAATGTTAATAAACCTAAGTATTGAACAATACACAAGTTAACGAAACGCGTTAATTGAGGGCAGACACGCAATACGAATATTAAGATTGTCGTTAAGATATGCGACTTGTGTAGTCGTGGGTTTCAGACGGGCTGGCGAGCCGAAATTTCAGGCGAGTGCCGACTGAAAAGTTCCCAGTTCTAAAAGTCGTTAACTAAATGGCAAATGGGTGGGCATGGAAGTTAGTCTGATTAACAAAGGAAATGTCCTTTTCCTTTTTTTTTTTTTCATTGAAATTCATCAGTCGATATCCAAAATTGCAATAATATTACTTGCGAACAATAAATGCTGTAAGTGCTAATTACTTGGGACTCGGTTTTACAAAATTAGAAAACAATACACAGTAAGCAGTCATTCAAATCGAAATCACTGCTACAGTCAGTGCTATTAAAACTAATAATACGCTTTTTTCTCTAAAAGCATATAATGAAAAAGAAAAACATTAGCTTTTTTGAGAAAAAAATATTGAAAATTATTTTTCTCTGTAATTTAACGAATCAATATTTTAAAATTTTTCTTCTTAAAATTTAACCATGTTTTAATTTGAAAACTCTATCAAATTACAAATCCAAAATTGTGAAAGATAGTTTAAATTTGAATGCATTAAATCAACATCTCGAAAGAATAAAACTTTATAACTTTTAAATATTTTTCGATTTTTTTTTCTTTCGAAATTAAGAATATCATTTTAAATGAATAAGCAATTATTATAAAAATTTTGTCATAACCAGGATTCTCTTCAATAAAATTACCAACAGAACTGTTTAATATAAAAAATTAATCTGAATAACTATATATGTTACGGCTAAAATAAATATTTGGTTAGTTTTAAAACTAACCAGCTAGTTTGCAAACATACTGAATTAGCTGATATTTTAAAGGAATCAGCCATTTTCAACAAAATAGCGGATGCTAAATTGGGAGTTTAGAAACTACCTCGTTAATATGCAAACTAATTATTTGCTTTGGTTTATTTATACATTTTATGTGATTGTTTTTACATTAACCAAATATTTTGTTAACTTTGTATAATAACAATTCATACTATTAGCTAATACGGTTACTGCAAACGTTTTAGTTGCCCAAAATAGCAAGTTTACTGGTTAGTTCATAAACTAACTAAACGAATCAGCAATAACTGGAAACTAGAATCTTAAATTGCAGGAGTGAGGTTATGTGTAAATTAGTTAAAAATTATTTCGTTTATATTCAAATACAGTTCAATATCGAGTGATGTAATTCTTATAGTTATTTCTTCAATCAAGTCGATTATAAAATGCATTTTTAACTTTTTTCCACACTAATTTTGACATCACGTTGCTTCTCCTGAAACAATGAATTTCGAAAAATCTTTTCCAACTGCGTGCTTAGTGCATAAAAGTACATATTTCATTTCAGTAGTTACGACTCAAGACTTATCTCTTTATTACAATAATATAGACGGAATTTGCCGAGATTAAATAAAATATTCCAATGAAAAAGGCTTTCCGTAATTCAAAGTATAAATAATATACCACATCTAGGCCACAACGAATGTTCAGTTCGAATAATAATCAAATTTATGGGTTAAACATATTCGGAAGCCAATTTTAAAGGAATCCATATTTTTCAGAATATCCTTAGACAGCGATAAAAATAAGTGAAATCCAAGCCAAAGTCAATATCTATATTAGAGAGACATATTTCACAAATATGCGTGTTTTCTATAGGCATTCAATATAGGTTTACTTTACATGAGGGATAAAATTGATATCATATCTCCACCCTTCACATATTATATCCTACAGTTTATGTCAGCATATTTACTAAAATATGTAGATGTCCGCATCTAAATCTTTTACATATAACATTCAAAACCAATTGGGTCAAAATTATTATTCTTCTCAAAGACTTTCAATTAACACAAAGCCTTCGGAATTCGGAGTGGAGCAACCGAAGGCAAAAAGAGAGATTGAATGCCTATTAACCGCGAACAAATCCAAGTCGGCAAGTGGGAATCGACGGGAATGGGAAAAAGACTAGAGAAGGCTTGACGGGATTGTTAGCGGCATTGGCGAGTCGAAGTGACGAGACAACTTACGCCTGACAGCTCAATTTCCCGCTCTTGAATAAGCGCCTCTGCTTCTGCAAATGAAAGAAGCTGTGCAACTTTCGGATTCCTTCCGAAACTCACCTACACCTCATATCGAAACACGTGCAAAGAAAGAGTTCATTTTAATAGAATGTTAGTATCGATTTACGGGTAAATACCTATAACTCGTTTTTTTTTTACTAGCGAGATACTAAGTTATTATTTCAGTTTAACATGAATTTATAGGCTTTAGCACTACAGTTACATAAAACATTGGAAAATTAGGATTATAATGTCGAATTGCTCTTATTTTTGTATGTCTATTTTGAGTGAATATATCTATAGCCAGGGGTACATCACTTTTTTCATTCAACGGACCAAATAAAATTTTTATATTACGATGTAAGTCGGATAATAAAAAATTGTTGGTGAAATCAAAATTGTTCACCATTTGAGTTGAGCTTATAGCTTACCCTTGAATTGTAGACTTTTTTTAGACTTTAAACCACATATGTACATAATTTTAAATTATGTACACCATGTTCAATTTAAGACGCACCCTCTTAAATATCATTTGCAGGGTTAATAGGCCAATAGGTTAATAGAACAACTGAAAAGAAAGAAAGAAAGAAAGAAAGAAAGAAAGAAAGAAAGAAAGAAAAAAAGAAAGATACGGATATAAATTGTATTTGTTTTAATGGAACACGCCGTGTATTTTTAATTGCTTAAATAGAGAGTTGAATTCCCTTAAAAAAATATATAACACTTGATATATCTGGCATTAACTATTTATGATTTAAACGTGGTTGTATTCTACCAAAAATAATAAACGTCATTGTCAGTAACTTTAATTAAACAATAACAATGGGCAAAAAAAATAATATTTTTACGCATCGTTTTTAACATAGCCGTCATTTTCTTTCAAACAGGTAACGTTGTAGTATGTGATTTTTAAATTTAATAATTTTTGCAAATCATTAAATATAACAGCACTCGAATTATAACCACGTTTAAATCAACCACTTTTAGTGTAAGATCTGTCAAATGCTCTGCATTTATAAAAACATTTAGTTCCCTATCTAATCGCACAAAAATATTCAGGGAGTTCTATTTAAAAAAATAAAATTTATATGCGTATCTTTTTTGCCTTACGTTCAATTGTATGTTTTTGAGAAGAAATGAAAAAATATTGGTAGGAATCTATATAACATGCCAAAATTATGGAGTCATTAACTCTACCAATGATGTTCAAAATCTTAGACTCAACACCGCGTACAGAGTGAGTCATTAATGTTACTGTGGTTTGTAGCACGTAAACGAAAAAGGATAGAAAAAATCAAAAGGAGAAAAACGACTGATGCACAAGGACGCATCATCTAAAAATATTTTCGACTCTATGGGATGATAAGTACTCATTTTTTTTTTCTTAAATGGAACATCCTGTATATTATAATCACATCTCATAGAGTATTCTACCTGTAATACAGCGGTGCCAAGTTTTTTAAATTTGCATTTGCTGTTGCCAAGGTAAGTCAACTATTATGAAAAAAAAAATCAGAATGCGGAGGTTTCGATGTTTAAGCTAAAAGAAAATGTAAACTTATTAGTTACGTCTTAATTTTTACTCAAAGTTAGCCAATGGGTCTTACAATAGTTTCTAGTTAAAAAACTGATATTTCATTATTAGTGACCGGAATTTAGGTAAAATTCTATGATCTTACCTTTTCACCTTTTTTCGTACGTTATTTGGTAAATTTTAGTTTCGATTGTTGTTTGCCTTTTTTATACATGATTTAGACCAATTTTTAAAAAGTTTGATGCCTGTCTTCGCTTGTTTTTTGGCCTTTTATACATGATTTGGACCAATTTCTAAAAAATTTGGTGCCTGTCTTTTTCTATTTAAGTAATAAAATAAAGTAATAAAATCCATCATAATAACAGCAAGAAATGTCAAGCATAAATTTCTAAGAAATATAATTTATTAAAAATTACTCTTATGACCGACCGAGTCCCTTATAAATTTTGTTTGCTATTAAAACGTATGACAATTTAACTAAGTTGTCTGTTTATCTTAGTGTTTGAGTAAAAAGAGAGGGTAAGGTAAAATGATAAAATTACCCGACGGATATTACTTTTTTACAATTTAAAAAATGATCTTTGAACTGCCTTTTGTAAAATGCCGCCAGAAAGACAAACTGCTCTAATTAAACACTTTGAAAACATACTTTGAAATCAACTGGAGGAAAATCTTTTTATTATGGATATCAAAATACTTTTTTGTAACAGTTTAATAAGTTAAACTATTACTACCACCCTACTCCTGTTGCATCCTACTGCATTCATTAATAATCATTTCTAAAAATATCCACTTTTTTAGAAATTTGAGCTTCCGAACAAAAAGTGGAATATGGTAATTCTTGACAAAGTACCCCATTTGAATATGAAAATTTTATTTCTTTGAATTCTAAATTCTAGAAATAACTTGACATTTAGAGTTACTGTCTAAATGTTTAGAAAAAAAGCCATAATTTCTGGAAAAAAAGGTTTGAAGTCAAAATTTTCAAAAAAAGAGAAACTATAAAAATTGCACGACAATTTAAATTAGGAATTTTAATAACAAATGTGCAAATTTCAAAAAGATCGAATCAATTAACAACTATCAAAATTCAACATATTCCAAAAATTTTGAAGTATGGAAAAGAAATTCGAAAAGAAATTTTAAAGTTTCTTAAAACATTAGTGTCTTCTTAAAATTGCCAGTGAAAATGTTTTAAAAAAGTTTAAATGTCGAGAGAGAAAAGTCAAATATGTTGAAAAAAAACTAAATTTCACCCACTATCAATGTGAAGATTTTTTTAAAATTTCGACTTTAATTTTGAAATTTTTAAACTCAAAAAGTTATAAAAATGCTACAAATCAAAATTTTCTCAACATATAAAGTCATTATGTAATGGCTAAATATTAAAAAATTCTAAAATTAAAGCCAAAATTTGGTAACCAACATCGAAATTTCAAAGTTGAATTTGAAACGTCAAATTTTGAGAAAAATGTCGATATTTCGGAACCAAAATCGAAATAGTAAAACAGATCTACTAAGCTTTGAATTAAACTGGTTAATTAAAAGTTGTCAAAAAGTCCTGAATTGTAACAATGCTTAGATTTTGTCTAAAACTCTAAATTTATAAAAGAATCGAGATTTTAGAGTAAATTTTTAAGAGAAATTCCTAAAGAGATTACTTAAAAATGTCTTCTCAAAATTATGGATTTAGAACAGATTTTAAATTTTTAGTAAAGAGTGAAATATTCAAAATTTTATTTAAATGCCGCATTTAAACTTCAATTTTAAATAAATCAAATGATTTTGAAAATTATTACAAATTTTCATAATTATTAAACTTACTTAACAATTAAAAAGCAACATATGTTAAAAATTCCACAATGTTTTGATAAATATTTGCTAATACCGGGCCAGGTTTCACATTACTGCATCAACGGCAGTTATACCTACACATACAGATGTTACATTCCAAATGTTGCCAATTTCACACAAATTGGCAGCATACAAATCGATGGTAAATAGCGCTTAGATGGTATCAATAAATGAAGAAAATTTTAATCCAGAAATTAAGATAAGATAATTAAACAAATAGCTTATAGCAATGGATATTCTGAAAACACAAATGACAGTTTAATATCTAAAAAAGAACACAAATAAGCTATTAATTCTATTTTTTCTAAACAACCAAACACAAAAAAGACTATTTTGCTATTACATATTTTGGAAACATCCCTGAAAAGATAAGTAATATAATTTGTAATACATGCCAAGCGACACCTACCTTTAAATCATATAATTCGTTAAGCAACATGATTTTTAATGCAAAAAAACTCCACGACTTGGTAAATCTGGTATATATAAATTGAATTGCTTTGAATGTATTGCTGTATATATAGGAGAAACATCACGTAATTTTCATATTAGGTGCAGCGAACATCTTGCTGCCTTCCGAAATAAAGATTCAGAAAAATAAAATTTTGCAAAGCATCTATGAGAAACACAACATAAACTTACATGCGCGAACACAGCAGAAGTATTACATATTCGTAATAACACTAAAAAACTAAATTTCTTGAAAGCCACAGAAATTTACAACTATTTACAATCTAGTCAATTTATACTTATGAACCAGCAGTTTTATCTTCTGAACACACCTCTAATTGAAGATTGGATGGACGAGAATTTGAATTAGACGGAATATTTGTAGGAGTCTGCGATCCATTTAGCTTGTTAGTATAACAACGGCTAAACAAGTCACTGATATGACCGCCGAGGATGCAGTAATGCGAAACCTGGTCCGGTGTTAGCAAATATTAATCGAAACGTTGTGGAATTTTTAATATCTGTTGCGTTTAATCGTAAATAAAGTTTAATAGCTATGAATATTAAATAATTTCACGAAGTAAGGGTTGGAAATGTGAATTATTATTAAAAATTCCAAGTTTTTCTCGAAATTTCGTGTTGAATCTTAAATGGTCGCCTTCGGAAATTTTGAGTTTTTGTAAAAATTAATTTTTTTTCAAGTACTGAGTTTAAGATTAAATTATTAGGCAGCAAAATACAACATTTTTTATAAAATTTAAAACATAAGGTCGAAATTTTGAATAATATTGGAAAATAAATTTCAAGAAAAGTTCAAGTTATTAAAAAAAAATTCTGAAAAATTTAGGCTTAACCTTGAAATATTGACTCTTTTCTCGAATTTTCGACTTATAATCTCAAAATTTTAACTTTCTAGAATGTGTAGGCTTCAAACGAAATTTCAGATTTAAATGTCAAAATTTCGGAGAAAAATCGAATATTTGAGTTTAAAGTAAATATTACAAAATTTGTGGTGACAATTTGGAAAATAAACTGAATACTTTTTAATTTTGACCCAATTTCTTAAAATTTCGGCCTTAATAGCAAGCTTTCGACTTTTTTCAGAGAATTCTGAACCTAAAGTTTTGGCTTTTTAATGTCGAAAGTTTTATTTTAATTTTGATATTTTGACTTTTTTATTTCATTCCATATCCAAAAACTGATGTTTTTTATTTCATTTTGCCTTGAAACCCAAAAATATAATAATAAAAATAATTTTGAAATTGTAGATTCGTTTAAAATGTCTTTTACTGTCTTTTACACTCGCAAAGGGCAACCGCGAAACAAGGATACATGACAATGAACTACCTTCTTAAACAAGGATAGGTTGCAATTTTTGGGGAAAATTTCGTTCGGTAACGAATTCCAAAGCTTGGAAGTTCTATAGAAAAAAGAATTTTCATAGACAGAAATCCTCACTGTATCAAGTTGGACCGGATAATTTGAAATTTTAAGTTTTGGGTGCGCTTAGATTAGACACTTTATTCCATATATTTCTCTCCGACATAAAAGTATATTTTGTGTAAACTATCCTGAAAGAAGCTATCTGAGACTAATCACACAGCTGCGATAAACTACTCGACACAAAATGTCGACACAAATTTTAGCCATATATCTCAGAAGTTGTAGTCGTCTACTTTCCCCCGAGATAGTTCATGCGATTAACTTATTGTATATCACTTATAATTGAAATACTATTCCACATAACTAATTTGCAAACTTAATTAGCCAATTTTGATTATTTAAAGGAGCAAAGACATTTTATATCGACACTTTATTTCAGTTAGAAGTGTCAGCAATTTTATTCAGCTATATTTGTGTCATAATGTAAACGGGCAAAGAGATTTTGTCTCAAATATCCGATATTTCTATCACGAAATAGGTCTCTAATAGGTCTCTAATCTTAGGTTTATTCTTGTCAACTTCACTTATGTTCAAATTTCAATCCGAAATGTCGACTTTTTTAACGAGATTTCGAGGTAGCTTTTATTATTGTTTTTTGTAGAATTTTATTTTTTCTCGAAATTTAATACTTAACTCTTTTCCTAAAATTATTAATTGATATCCTTAATTTTGACTCATGGATTTTGATTTTATTTTGAAATTTCGATCCTAATCCCGAAGTTTGGACTTTGTTTCGAAATTTTCAGTTTAAACATTTATATATTTTTTGTTTTCTTTTTAATAACGACTTTACTTTCATAATTCTTCTTTTCACCTTTGTAACAGATTTAAATTGAAAACTGGAAAATTCAGAAAAAATTGTATTTTAATATAAGTTTTGAATTTTTTTGTCAAAAATTTGATTTCAATTTTTACTTTTTTTTTTCTATTTATTTGTTTAAAAACTCAAAATTTGGTACTTTGGTGGAACTTTTGATCCTATATGTATTTTTCAAATTTCGACTTTTCAAAATTTTTTATAAAATTTGAGTTATTTCGAAATTTCAATGTTTTTCTCGCAATTCAAAGTTTGCACTTCCAACGTTGTTCTTTTTTTGAGTAATTTTTGTTATATACTTTAGACTTTAAGACGAAAAGTCAATATAAACATATGTCGTAAAACGCTTCGTTTCCGAGTTATAGGGTGTCGAAGGTTAGTTGATTATAGTTTTTAATTAATACTTGCGAAACAGTACAGATAATTAAATAAAATTTAGCACAACTACATAACCTTTCAAGCTCTTTCTAAAAATCTAAGAATTAATTAAAACAATATAACAAGTGGCGCGTATATTGAGAGGGGCCGTGCTTAAAACATGCTTTATTTTTTTTGTGTGCATTTTTATCACAGTTTCGTAATAAAAATATAAATAACAAACGTTTTTACGTAAAAACGATACTCTTACTGAAACTCGATATTGTCAGCGGTTTTCCAGTAAAATGCATTTTTATTTGATTATAAAACATAGTTCGCTTTAAAATGAAGGAAAAGCTATGATGTGTTTATTAGCTAAAATGTACTTTACAAAAGAATATTTTTAACCAATATTGAAATAAAAAATGTTTCGTAAATATTTAACAAATAAAAAATTTAGGAATATTAGCTTTTATTTACAGAACTTACGCAAAGTGGCCACCGGTGACAAGAAAATTTGGAAATGTTAATGCTATTTATTTTCTTTTATTTTAATGCCAACTATGTGTTCCACTCGATATTTTTGGGCAAGCGTTTTTAATGCTTTGAGGTATAAAAATGCATTTTACTCGACAATATTTGCAGTTTACATTTTTGTTAGAAAATTACGACAAAAGTGCGTTCAAAGTACCACCACGCGTGATATACCCGCCGCTGGGTAAGTTGTGTTAGTTAATTCTTAGATTTTTGGAAAGGGCACGAAAGGATATGGAGTTGTGCCAAATTTCATTTAATTATCTGTACATGTTTCGCAACCATTAATTAAAAACTATAATCAGGAACTAACCTTCCACACCCTGTAACGCGGAAATACAACATTTTACGACATATATTTATAAAGACTTTTCGTCTTAATTTGAGCTCTAAAATACGAATCTAATTTTATGGTACCACATTTAGAATCACCTTGTAGAAGCGAATTTCGTAAAAACGTGAAATTCTGGCACATGGAAAATTTCGCGAAAATAACTAAATGTGGAAATTTCTAATGGAGGTTAAAAATGATTTTTTAATAAAGATTCAGAATTTCCATACAAAAGTTCAAATTCCGATTTTGCGATTTTGAGAAAAATCAGGATAAATAAAATTGTAAACAATTCGAAATTTGCATGGAAATTTCACTAAATAACGTTCAAATATTGAAAGGAGAGAAAATTGAGAAAGTAGCATTTTGCATGAAAATACCCAGACTTGAAGTAGACAATGATAGGCCATCACCTTATGACATTTATCAAATTTGACAAATTGTTAAATATCACATTTTTCCAGAGCTGGCCAGTGCAAAATATAATGCATTACTAATTAATTCCATTTTTTTAAAAAGAAATTACAAGTGCATTACTTTGATAAAAAATGTGATGTGATGTGCAATTTCTGTAATAGAACCTTCCTCAAAATCAAAAGTAATTTAAAAAAATCAATATTTTTCTTGTTTAAATAGTTTGGATAATCTACTAAAGAGGATGAAGAATAGGAGGAAAAAACGAAATAATTGAAAAGATTTTAATTCAGCATTATGAAGTATTAATAAGTATAACGAAATAATGAATAAATTAGGGTTTCAAATAAAAATATTCTTAAAATATGAGTCGACACTCATATTTAATATCAATCTGAAACAAATATTTAATATCAATACTACACCGTTTTCCAATCTGACTGATTAATATTTTACATTTTATAAAGGGCCTTTTATACCGGTACAAAGACTTTTATTTCTTTTCGAGTACCTAAGTAATTTTTCCTGTTCCCGTCTACGGAAGTTGGGAAACAAAGGGCTTCATCCTTCGTAATGATGCTGAAGGAACGGCGACATTTGTCCTTCCCGAGCAGACTTCATTGTTGGACTAATTTTCTATAAAACATTACTTGGCTAAATTATTATTTAAAAAGGACACTAGAGCAAAGAAAAGCGCTAACGACTGCTTTTTGCTATGCCTTTTGTGCATTAATCTGCGTTCACCCTTCGTTAGATTTAAATTTAAAGCTATTCAAGTATCGACGTTGCCCTTCGCGCAGTTATATATTTCGCAGAATGTTTTGAGGATTTTCACGTAACATGTATAGTGGCAGTCATATAATTAGGAACGATAGCGCGTCAGAGTTAAATGGCGGTTGTATTGATATAGAAATCTTGTCTTCTGAAACCAAATAAAATTAAAAAGCCCAAAGCGTTTCGATAGCCAAGCTATCATCTTTAGAGTAATGGTGGTATTGTATAATAACTAATAAATGTATATTGTAGTAAAATCTGTACCTACTGTTAATTCTCTGATCATTCGGTTTCATAATTAGTACTTTATTTGCTTTTGATATTATTATATAAATTTCATTTTGCTTATATTTATTGTCATAATTTTCTTGCAGAGTTCATTTTAAAGCACACTTAGATTATATTAGAGAAGTGTCTCAAGAACACCGTGGTATCATCCACAAACTACAATTCTGCGATTTTGTTTCTTTCATTCTCCATTTATCTCAAATTCAATTTTTCCATCCTCTTTTTTACTTTTTCATTAGCCTCGTCTATTAATATCAAAAATAGTAACGTACTTAGTACATAGCCTTGTCTTACTCCAATTTTAGCCTCAAATTCTCCTAATTTTTCATTGTTTATCCTTACGTAATTTTTATTATTTGTGTAGTCATTATATCTATAGTCTCTGTACTGATACCTCTTTAAACCAAAGTTGTCAATATATGTCTCTCTCCTCAGTCTATTACGTTTTCTCCAGTTCTGTAGATCAAATGTAAAATTCTTTTTTTCTACTAAGCATTTTTATTCACCGACTTGGAGAATTATATTATATTAGTGATTGTGTGCTTCTTCCTAGTCTAAAGCATTGGGACTCCTCTAATGAATCTCCTATAACATTTCTTATTTTTTCTCGATGGTTCTTGGTAGTTTTTTCTTAGGATGCTTAATAGGGTGATTTTTCTATAATTTCTGCAGTCTGCATATCCTGACTTTTGTATATGAGTAAAATAGTATTTTGGTTGCTTGTAACCCTTTTTTGTCGTTATTGCTGTGTTCAGAATCGCCAAAAGTGTGTCCTTCTGGTTTAGATAATTTACTATTTCTGTCGTAATTTGATCATCTTCTTGTGCTGTCTGCAGCCTCATTTTCCCCAGAGTTTCCATTATTTCTTCTTTGGTAATCAGCCTTAATTCTTAATTTTTTATGGGTTTATTTCCTCTGTTGTTCCATACTGTTGCATCTGCTGCACTAAATACAGTGACCTTGCCACATTTCCATTATATCGTCTCCCTTTGTCAGAATTCTTGCTGCGTCATCTTTTAAAGACTGCATGGCATATTCTTTTGTTTTTCCTAATTGTTTTAACGTTCCATAGAATGGTTTTGGGTTTTCCTCAAAGTTATCATTCATTTTTTCTAAAAACTTTTTCCAGGATTCATTTTTGCTTCTTCGACGGTTGTTTTAACTTCTGCTCTTTTTCGTTTATACTCTTCATAGTCATCGGCGTAGCTGGGTTACGATGACAGATTGCCCCCTGGTGAAAAAGCTTAGCTACGTCCATGTTTATAATATCGCTAACTTTTATTGTTCAATAAACGCTAGAAATGAATAAAAACACTTATAATAATCATACTTTCTGGTCACACTGAAAAGTTACTTATACAAAATCTCGAATCAATTAAATTTAAAAATATATTAGTTATTGACTAGTCTATAACATTGTCAATGGTCAAGTGCCGATTCTTGACTTCAGCAAACCCCAATAATGTGGATTGTACTTTCACAATTTGCTAATGCATCATTATTAGTGTTTTTACAATAGTTATGGCAACTAAACTAGACCAACAAACTTATTTTGCCTTCACAAAATTAACGATTACTAAATTCTACAACCCAAGTTCATCGGTCTTATCTTTCTTAATTATTAACCTACATAACATTACACACTTCATGACAGATAATAACGCTGGCCCAGCAAAATAATTTTCAAAATATCCATTGATAAAAAATATATATTGTACCTACTGAATGAATAGATTTTAAACCAGGAATTGCGATAAAGATAGATATGTGTGTGGAATTATTCGTTAAATGTTAATTTTCTTGCTTAAGCGGAATTTAAGATTAATTTTCAGGTTGAAATATTGGTTTTCGTGGGTGGTTATATGCACATCAAAGTAATGAAATTCTTGTAAATCTGTAAGGTTGGCACGGAAGACAAACGATGACAAATGAGAACCGTAATTACCGAAAGAGCTGTCTAATGGAAATCCGTAGAGGGTCGGATTCCCCACTGAATGAATCTGCGACCTGGTCATTGTTTAAAGGTGTGGAAACAATGCGCCATCTTTCTCAATGATGAAAACATTACGAACGACAGTTTACTCTGCAAATATTTTAAATTTAACGAATTTATATCTTTCATGTAGACAGTAGAATCCAGAAAAGCAGCGGGTCGAAATTAAAGAATCTCGCAGTTTTTATCAAGTCTGACAAACAAATCTCAGCTTATACCAATATTTACATGAAATGAAAGCGTAAAAATTCTAATTTTTCAGGCTTTGTTTTAAAGTGTATTCTGCAGGATGTGAATATATTCATCTCGGTGTAAAAGACTACCTACCAGGAAAAACGATTTGTTTTTTGCCTGTAGCTGCTATATTTACTTTGGGATAAATTTATGTTTTAATCTAAACTTTAAAAATTTAGTAGGACGCGGATCCACTTATCAGGTTTACGCTATTCTTGGCAATGGGAACATCATAAATCTCTTTCATAGTCGGTTAAGTAATCTATAACAGACTATTAGTTGCAGACAATAGTGCCCATCGGGCCCGCAGAAGCTGCAGAGCTGTCAGCGGAGTAGTTGTCCTTGACATTACCACAGTTAACATGATTTATATGCAAAAATACATTAGGATCAGGACAAGTCGCACTAATTCTTTGATTTATGTAGTAAGGAATTAAATTGCAGAATTACATTTTACATTTCGTGATTTCCTTCGTTATTTTATACCTTTCAAGGAGTTTTCTAGGAAGATGATATTTTTCTGATTTATGTTTTATTAAACGTCACTAATAGTTTTTAACTTAAACTGCATATTTTGTCGCATTTACTCTTACAATAATAAAATGTCGTAAACTAAAAGCGTTCAGTCTAATGTTTAGATCGCAATAATTATGAATTTAGCAAATAGCTCTCAATTTTGCAATACTGAAATAAATGAAGTGAAATTTTATTGATTTTTTGCGTTAAAAGAATATAAAATGTACCTACTGTTAGAATAAGATTTAATAAGCTTTTGAAAAACGCATATGGTTTATTTCAAATTCCCGATTCTCGGTCGCCGGGGCACATAGAGGGAAAGGTTCAGAGTGTGTGTGGCCCGAGGGTCAGGGAATAACGAGACCAACCTTCGATGTATTAAGAAGTGTCGAAAATATACAGGGTTTGCCATTAGTGCTTGGACGAAGAATAGCTCCTAAACCTGACAAGACATCAAAGTGAAATTTTGCCAGTGGCGTAGGGAGCACCAATCATATACAGGGTGTTGATATAAACTTACTTTTTTTTAAATATTTTTACCTATTTGAACTGCCCTATAAAAAGGCAGCAAATTAATATATGGTTTATGGGGGTTTTGATGGGTCGTTTTCATAAATCCGGAGACAGGACTCTGATGCTGGTATTCGTTAACACTCAGTATGATGTAGTATTGACCAATTTGCAACAAAAACAATCATTGATAGTCTTTTAGTTTCCATAAACCATAAACATGTTGACTTATGTTTTTTATTTATACAGAGTGAGCTAAATATTTTCAAATGGAATGACCTATTTTTATTACCTAATATAAAAAGAAGATAAAATTTGCTTTGCCACAATACTACATTATGTGGGGTTACTTTTGATAGTTTTTTGGCAAATGAACTTTTCATTTAAAATTTTTTAGAAATTATTAGATTTGCAAACCTGGATTACTCTGTATAACTAAAAAATAAATGATAATATTCTCATGGTTTATGAAAACATAAGACTATCAATTATTGCTTATATCGCACGTGGGTTAATATTACATCATACAGAGTGTTTACAAAAAAAAAAAGGATTTAGGAGCCTCTACTAGGAAAATAACCCATCAAAACCCCCATAAACTTGATATTATTTTGCTGCATTTTAATGGGGCTATTTAAATATGCATAAATATACAGGGTGTTCTATTTAAAGCAACCAAGTTTAGGTCAACACTCTATATATGATCAGTGCAATAAAATAAAAATAATTTTAAAATGGGCGTCTTATAGATGTACGTTACTGGAAAAAATTTCATTTTAATATCTCTTCAGACTTCCGAAAGTTTTTATGAAAAGGATCCTATAAAATATGTATTTTTAATTGTCAATTTTTCGGCCACCCAGTTAAATATCTGCTCAGTTTTGATTATTATTTACGAATGTTAAGAATTTGTTTAAAAGTTAGTAATACCAACTATTTATTTAATTAGTAATAATTACAAATAATCCTAGTTGTGTTTACTAAAAATTTAAAATTTAAAAATTTAAAAGTTAATTTGCATTCTATTTTAAAATTTGTTAGTAATTCTTGGATTGGCAAAGCTCCATCACTCTGTATAACTAAAAAGTATAAAAAAAACATCTTAATGGTTTATGGAAATTAAAAGACTATCAATGACTGTTTATATTGCAAATTGCTTAATACTAGATCATACTGAGTGTTTACAAATGGCTGCATCGGAGTCCTATTTCCGGATTTATGATTCTCTATTAAAAAAACGACCCATCAAAACCCCCATAAACTCTATATTATTTTGCTGCATTTTTGTAGGGCTATCGAAATATGTAAAAATATACGGGGCGTTTTATTAGAAAAAAAGTAACCTTATATCAGCACTCTGTATATGATTGGTACAATAAAATGAAAATAATTTTAAAATGTGCTTTCTATAGACGTACACTACGGGACAGAATATCATTTTGATATCTTCTCAGGCTTAGGAGCTATCTTCCGTCCACGCACTAATGGCGGACCCTGTAGTTTTGAACTGACGTGAGTTTTGATTTTTAACGCCCACGACGATCAAATTATACATCGATCTAACAATACATATTTTAAATTTTTAAAAAGTTTGTCATAAGAAGATTTAATATGTAAACAAAATGAAGAGAAATAATTAAAATTGGCTCAGGACAAGAGAAACAGGGTAAATAAAAATAAAATAAAAATATATGCAGGTTGCTCATGAAAAATAAATCACTAATAAATCTTAGATACACCTGACTACTGAGTGAGAAACATGTCATTTTCAATGTCTAACATTCTTTGGGGTTACTTTTTTCTTGGCTGTAAACTAGAGCATTTCAACAGCATTAAAATCGAGAATTTGTATCATTATAAAATTGACTTATCTTGTGGAATTCTTCAATATTCATTACTATTAAGATTTATTAACAATTAAAAAAGCAACAGATATTAAAAGTTCCACGATTTTTCGATAAATATTTGCTTTGCATTGCATCTATTACAAACACAACATAAAGTTACATGCGCAAACACAGTAGAAATATTACATATTTCTAATAATAGTAAAAAACTTAATTTCTTGGAAGTCATAGAAATTTACAAATATGTACAATCTAGTCAATTTAAACTTATGAACAAGCAGCTTGATCTTCTGAACACACCACTAATTAATGCTTTGGATGAGAATTCGGATTAGATGGAATATTCGTATGAGTCTGTGATCCATGGAGCTTGTTAGCATAACAACCACTAAACAAATTACTGGCATAACCGCACATGATGCTGTAAAGCAAAACAAGGTCTGGCCTTAACAAATATTTATCGAAGCATCCTGAAATTTTTAATATCTGTTGCTGTTTTAATCGTTAATAAAGTTTAATAGTTATAAATATCACCCTAAAATCCAAAATCAAAATTTATAACTTTGGTTTTTATTAAATTGCTTTGAATTTGTACATTTGTTTCATTTTTGCTAAAATTTTACGAAGATGTTTCTATTTTTGGAGCCTACAAATGCGTTTCCAATTATAGTCTATTTACCTTCCTAGTTGTTACGTCCGTCATTAAAGACAACGTTGGTTTACGAAGATAAGAAGTGGCGAATAGCAGTAATAATGTTAAAGTTTTTTTGCCATTTATGGATATTCTTCTTTTGTCTCTATCGAGAAAAAAACATTTTTTCGAATTAAATTTCATTTTTAGCATATTATCAGCGGAAAATTTATAAGATATTTTTTCGTCTTCATAGTCTTGTATTCATCTATGTTTAGTGTTGGTTTCAGAGTTTAGTTCTGGAAAGTAACCTAACATTTTTTCTTCTAAATTAAAGATCTACGCATGGATCATAAAAGGAATGTAAGAACTTACTACCAACGATTGGACCATTGCAATTTTTTGGACAATCTTCTGAATATAAGACAGAGAATCATATTTTTTACAAAGACGTTGAAGACAATCAACATTTTACTAGAAATTCTTTGCCTTTATCCTGTACAATTATAATGTTTTCTTCTCTCCCTAAAAGGGTCCCTTGTGGTTAGATGATTAAAAGAGTCAAGATAATTTTGACAATCAAGAGCCAAGCGGGGCTACAAAAACAATTCGCATAATCAGAAAATGTATCGTCTTTGAAATCATTAATCTAGTTTTATTGAATTACGGAGGCAGCATACATATCGAATTAAACAATGCCCACTAAGCAGGTTCCGGTAGCATCCTGACTTATTAAATTTTACACCGAAAATTTGATATTTAAATTATTGTTTAAAAACTTTCGAGTAATCTTTAAGAACATTTAAATTCTCAAATGTTAGAGTGTTTCCGATATTTTAATTTGGAAATATCGAGATTTTTCTCAAATTTAGAATTTAAAGTGGGAAAAATTAAAATAGGGACTTGTTTCCTGAAAGTAAGAAAGATTAAAAAACACAACTAAAGGTTGCTCTAACGCGTTTCGACAGCCAAGCTGTCATCTTCAGAGAGACATTAACACGTAATCGTAAAATTTACCCTTATATACTAAGAATATTCACTTCAGTGCATGATCGACCGCATCCGAACGCGCATGCGCATCCAATCATACACGTCGTAGGTCACAATTCCTTATCTATCGACCTTAACTATTTTTAACAGAGATGAATGGCCTAAAGCCCAAGCGCAACCATTCATAAGGTTGTCTCCAGCCTTATGGATGGCTAAGCTTTCACATGCATTTAACAAATAATTCTTATTTACTACTCTTAACAATTTAATATTATTATCTATCCTATGATCTAATTCAAAGGCTTGTCGAGCCACACTTAACTTCTCAGTTCTTTCGTACCTCAAATGAGATAATGATTGGCTCATTTGAGTTCTTTTAGGAATTTCTAATCTTTTCCCAAATTCTAAATTTAATATTTCACACTTGATATATCTGCTTAAATTTTCATAAGTTAAATTTAACCTTATAGTGACTTCAACGCACATCAACTGAATAATTAACATAATGAATATCGATTAGTAGACAGAGAAACAATTACGCTTAATCAAGATATGTCAATTTGTTCAATAAACAAGGAATTTTATTTCACCTTATCTTTCAATCATCCCTTACCCACACGTCGTATAATTTTAATAAGCGTTACCAAGGGCCATAACCATTAGCTCGGTTGAAATGACATCGACGCAGGACGTAGGAACGGTGCAATTAGTAATTTGTAGCTAAGTAGCATGTCACAGGTCAGCTACATTCAGTCTTCCCTATCGCACCAATTTTATAGTCCGTTCACGTGCAAAGCACAGCGCGGTTGAGCTGGAGAGATCAAAAAGGCAACTCGGGGGCGCACCATGCTTTATAATTACAGAGAGAGCCACTTGGCCATAATGTAAATCCTGAGGTCTGATTTATGAAAGAGCACTTATTTAGTCTACTTCTTGGGCGCTTAAGTATATTGAAATATGATGAGGGCGGCTGAGTAGGTTTTTGGGCAAAACAACATCTGAAAATAAACCCCAGTAACTTACGGTTGTAATCAGGAAGTTGACTCTTGTTTATGCAGTGTTCCACAACTTTAGTTCCTTCTTTCACCTAATATTCTTGAGAAGTTTCGTTATTTTGTCATTTGGAAACTAATTATTTTCCTTATTTTTTCACAAAACTTGAATAACAATTAGCCGACGTGAACTAAATTGATTTAATGGACAATTGATACGATACGATTGATATTTTTATCTTTTCTTTCTGAAAATTTTTGAACAATCTAAGATTTGCCGAGGCATTATAGAATCTTTATGCCTAGTTTATTGCATTATATTTTTATTACTAAATAGGTTTTATAAATTTTAAATTAGGAGGGATTACTAAAACTTAATATTCATAAAATAATAATAAAATATACGAATGAATATTTTACATTTATTTAGTTGGCTACTAATGAAACGGTTTTTCAAGAAAGAATAGCTACAGTTTATTTTTCTACTTAACTTCTAACGACAATCACATAATTGGTCTATTGCTATTCCAATAAAGTGATAACTTCAAACAAATCTTTTGATGGCTCTACAAATTATCTTTCAATTATGTCTGATGAACGATTGATTTTTAAGACTTCATCGTAGGATAAGCTGGACATATTTTCTTTCAAAATTCCTCCCTTATATTTACATTTTTTGTTCAGGCCGCCGGGCATAAAAAAACCGAAAAGAGGAACTTCAAACTCGACAACGCAAATCTTACAAATAAATTGAACACAATGAATCCTAACTACAAAAGTTCCTCTATAATAGCTAGAAACATGTATAAATTCAACTGTTGTGGTTTTGTGTCATTTTCTTGAAGGGTGCAGTGTATTGTTCAAATTCGTGTTCTGGCGCATCCGCCATTTCAAAAGAGACAGCATTCATTTCCAAAGTAACCTCCATAGATCAATTAGAGTGCAACATTAGTAGACTCTGATGCATCTGTCGGACGTTTAATAAGAATATCGACGCGATGAAAGAAGGAAGAGCAAATCAGAGAGTTTAAAAAAAAACTAGTCGAATATTTTTTATTTGTTGTGTGATTTAGTACCACCCTGTTTCTAGAATACAAGATGATGCTTTGCAAGTCAAATTGATTTATTTCAAAAATACAGCTTCTTTGGAATATTTCTTTTATGAAAAATTTGCGGATTAAAAAATTTCTGGATTAAAGTCGAAGTAAAAAGAAAACACAGTAAGTTAAAAAAAATCTTTCTAAAATGTTCAAATAAATTTGGGCCTTCAAACCTGCAATAGAAATAAAAAAATAAAAAAATATATTTAATAACACTTCAACATTTTAATTTAATTGATATTCTAGCGAAAAAAATTGATATTTTAAATAACAGTTAATACAATATGGATTTTTATACATTCTTACGTGGCAACAATAGGGGCCTAATGGTAATCCCATTGAGCTTCATGTGCACGGATCGCCTGTCTGTAAAGGAGTTGAAATTTTCTGATCCGCAAAGTTAAGCCCGACACGCTAGAATTTTCCCACTACAACGTCTAAATCACCACTTTGTGACCTCTTCATTGCGATGTAAATTCGTAAGAAATATGCAGAAAGACATATTTACGTACTTTTTCCATCTCGCCGATAAAACCCAACCAAACGTGTCGGAATAAGATGCTGTATTAGGCAGACACGATGTTTACATAAGATATAAAAGTGGCAGTTACGTATTATAGAGATTTTTATCTCGAGTTTGGTGCAGAACGTAGTCCACAGAAAATAGCGCCTCTGAGTATTTTCCCATGTAAATCATGTAGCGCTATGAAAGACAACAAATGGAGTGTAAAATTCAATATATCGAATCCTTTCTTTTAGCGAGGATGTGTTTAAAATACATTTGAACGCGTGCGTTTTCAAATAAACACGTACGTATGCCTCACAGATGAAGTAATTTCGCCACATATATTTTCCTTTTTATTTTATTATAATTGTGAGAATATTACCGGATAGCTATTTATATTTATTAGTGTGTCAAATTACACCCCTGAACTGTTGAAAAATGCTTCCGGAAATAATAGAAAGCATATCAATGACGACAGCAACAAAAACAAACAAAAAGGACTTCTTGAAGTTTTACAAAAGTCTGCTTTCCCGATTTCCCCTGAGGCATCCACCGCATAGCTGGTTGTCTGGCGTTTGCACAGGCTTTAAAGGTGACTTTGCTATTTATAATTTAAGTTGCAGGCATCAATCTAACACCACTATTTATATGCGATCATGCGACAATATCATTCAAAATTTTGAAACGTATATGATTCATAAAAGAAACTGCCCAAAGTGTGTACCGCCAATGTCAAAAACCCTTATGTGCGTATATTCGAAGATTCATTTTTTAAAAATTTTTATTGGATTGTACTTATGCCTTAGGTATGTAGAAATATTATCAACAAAATTAGAATATCATTAATAAAGAATCCAAAATTAAACAGTAGGATTAAAAATCAATATTTGAGAGATTGTGCTGTTAAATAGAAAATGATTGTATTGCAAAAAATTCATTTTAGCTTCACAGAGCCCCAAGAGTAAAACTTACTAATATCCACTAATAGCCAAATATACAATGTTTCTAACTTTTTCGGAAGTGAAACACCATGTATATTAAAATAAGGAAAAGATTCCTGGACAGGTTTAAAATTCTATCTCAATATCTCCATGTATTATTCATATTTTGAACTGTTAAATCCAAGAAACAATTCTATAAAAGTAAACTATACTCTTTAAATATACGTCATAGAAAATTGATAATAATTTCGAAATTAGTTAAAATGTATCGTTTCTTTCAAGCTGTTTCTCGGTCGGATGTTCTAGCTGTGGGAAAATGAAGATCGATAAGACGTTCTTGTGATTTTATCGCCTCTACTTATTATAGCGGTCATATTTCTCTGGTCGAAACACCATCTTCTTAATGTTGCAGTCTATATTTACTACCCCACGGCCTGATGGGATACTGCTGAAAAATAAGGAATAACGGCTTCTGGCCTTGTACTTCATACATCAAGGCCCTCACCACCATTTTCATCAAAGTAATGACCTAAAAGACAGACTCAAGACTTTTAGACAAATACTGGCTCACTATTATAACAAAAACGATAATTTTACGCAATTAATCATCAATCTTAAAGTTGTCAAATTTTAAAGAAAACAAAAAGTTTGATGTTTCCTCTATCAACTAATTTATTATCGATTGATCGATGGCAATACAGTGCCGTTTTTGATGTTACAATCTGTTTGCGGTATTCCGAATTCGCGTCAAACAAAGCCTCGTGCCTGCAGATTAATCTAAGCCCATTCATTTTCAATGCACGAGCGGAATCTATCCCCGGGGTGTTTTTCGTCAGACAAAGAGGGTGTAACGGATGATATGTGTTGGCAAAAAAGCAGAGCGAATGCAAGTGTGCGTGTGGTTTGCGACAATGTTATTAAACACCTGTTCTGTTACAATATCCTCAATTTCTTCTTAAGTTGACATCAACAATAATACACATTAACCGATAGATAGTAATGGAGATTGGGCTGCCTGTGCGTCCGTGTCATAAAAAAGTATTCGTACAACAAACCATTACATATTAGAAGTTTATTTGCAAAATTAGTTAAATGTGTGAAGATTTGTCGATGACTAAATATTTAATTACTTTCGGATATCCTAATTTTTAAACCTGATGTCGAATTTCTTTACTGTTCTTTTAATTAATTTTTTTTAAACGTAAGGTAAGTTATTAACATCTTTCTAGACTGTGGCACATAAATGAAAAGATAAAAAAAAATATAGGGCAAAGCAAATGGAAAAACGGGAATAATTATAAGAAATAACATTAAGCACTATGAAGGAGCGAAATATGCTAAAAATTACTTACAAGCAACTAACATCATCATTGAAAATAAACAGAGACCCATAACAATGTCAACCATCTACTGTTCACCCAAACACAACAACAAAATGAACACTGTATTGGATCTTTCAGGACCTTCGGTAATAAGTTTTTCACGGGTGGCAATTATAATGCAAAACATCCATCATGAGGTATGAGGTTCAAAATTAACAACTGCAAAAGATAGAGAACTGGACTTACCTAGACATTAAACCGAATTTCTGGTACTACCGACTTTTTTATTACCAAAAAAATTAATGTAAAAAAATCCAAAGCAAAAACTTGACTTGACTTCTCATCAAATCATTTAGACGTTTATCCCCAGACCTTTATTAAAGAAAAACATACCGTCTTTGCATAACAGCAAAACTAATTAAAGTGCATTTATAAAAAACAGAACTAAACATAAAAACAGTGGTGAGAAACCTAACGATGAATATATAATAAACAGTTTGTTCTGCCACTCCCAGCTATGAAACACCCCAAGGAAAAAATGAAATATTCTTCTCAGTCAAAAGAAAAATTGCAGAAAAAAGAGCAACTAAACTAAAGAATTGAAAGGCTTCATAAATGTGAAACATAATCAAGCAATTCAGAAATAGTTAGAAAATCTAACCTAAACGGTAGCAACGAAATGCTGACTCTGGAAATTTGCAAGGGGGTTAAAAACACCCCAACAACACAATCCACCGATCAAGCACGATAACAATACTTGGGCCAGAAACGACAAAGAAAAAGCTGAAACCTTTTTGAAACACCTAAAATGGTTTTTCTTACCCTTCACAACTTACCACTGAAGCAGAGAAAAAAATAACCAACTTTCTTGATGCGCCATTTCAAATTCAACTGCTCCATTTAGGATAAAATGCAATGAAATAAAGCAAGTCATCATGAAAAATATAAGTATAAAAAAGACTCCAACAAGCTTTGATTTTTTTTCCAGTAAAATACCCTTAAAATTGTCCGAAAAGTGTTACAAACAAATACCATTCATATTCAATGCAATATTCTTCCCCAGCTATTAGAAAGTTGATCAAATTATTATGATTCCTACATCTGGGAAAAAAGGCAAAATACGTTTAGTCTTACGGACCCATAAGACTGCTGCCAATGCTTTTAAAAGTATTTGAGAAATTATACGTCAAAAAGTTTCATATGATAATAGAAGACAGAAAATTTATCCCAATCCATCACTTTGGATTCAGAAATAAACATGGAACAATAAAACAAGTTCACAGTATGGTCATCAAAATTATCAGAGACTTAAATGCTAAAAAGATATTGGTCTGCAGCATTCCTAGACATACGAGAGTAAATCAAATATAAATCGGAATTTGTTTTTAAATATGTATTAGTACTACATAACCTCCTGATTTTGTTGTTCACTTTTTCAACGGATTAGGAGTTTCTTAATGCCATCGTCATAAAAAGAAGGGAGGTGTGTTGCAGTCAATTGCACATAAATGTCTCAACAGCAGCATCATCATGGAATCGCTTACCTCCTAGAGTTTCTTTCAGTGACCCAAACATATAAAAATCGCATGGTGATAAGTCGGAACTATAAGGAGGGTGTTCTAATGCTGCCTTGAAACAAAATCACATTTCTGATCGAAAATTTGTGCCTCTTCCGCCGATATGTACGTTTTGCTTCATTCGATAGCTGGTAGTAGTAGGCAGCATTTAGCGTTTGACGTTCATGCAGAAGATCGACGTGAACATCAGCGTTAATCTTGTCCGCAGTCACCCTGGTCCGACAACGACGGACATGGGTTCATTTTCAACTTGAGTTCGTCCTTCCAACAATTTTTTGTACCATTCATACACTCGAGTTTTCTTCAAACTGTGCTTCTAGTCTACGAAAAATTTTGGCAGTGTTACACCTTCAACGGCAAGAAATTTAATAATAATGTGCTGCGCAACGTGCGGATGAACCTTTTACTTACTTAATGTATTTACAACTGACGAACGGCGAGAACGGAATTTACTTGAGGGCAGGAGGTCACGTAATATCCCCACCTAACCTTTCTAAGCATGTGCGCACACTCCCGATGGTCTCATTGCGACAAGATAGAAATTCCGGTTCATATTTGATTTACCCTCGCATAACAAGCTTTGGACAAATTGTGGTATAGTGGATTGCAAGTAAAAATAAAGAAACTCCTTCCTCTTCGTCACTATCAATCGCTCAAATCATATTTAACTAATAGGCATTTCTTGTAAAACAAAGTATTACATCTTTATATCTGTTGTATACAGCAAACCTACCAACAACAAGAACCACCACTGTTGCCCCATATGCCGATGATACTGCAAACTTAGCATCTGATGCTGATCCATCCTCTGCTTCGAGAAATCTTCAACGTAACTTAAGGAAAACCCAGAACTAGCTAAGAACATAGCGAATCAAGGTTAACGAAAGCAAATCTACCCCTGTAATATTTACATTAAGCAAAAGAACATGTCCACCTGTAAGAAAAACAATCGCCAACTTCCACAAGTAGAAGATGTGAAATACTTTGGTATGCACCTGAATCGACGTCTTACATGGAAAAAGAATATATTCACCAAACGACAACAGCTAGGTTTAAACAGAGACCAATGTATAGCCCTATTGATTGTAGTTCCAAGTTATCATTGTACAATAAGATATTGCTACACAAAGCCATAATAAAACCTGCATCTACTTATAGAGTTCACTTATGGGGCCCTACCAATAATTCTAACATAGACTTACTCCAAAGATTTTAAAACAAGTTCTATCCCCATGGAATCTATCAAGTAACTATCCACCAAATCCATGTCCGGTACAATAAAGTAGAAAATTTGCATCCTAATGTGGTTGCTAACGAACTAAATTTTGGCAGTCCCAATGAAGTGCATAGGCTGAAACGACTGTTGCCATTCTTCCTGAACTCACGGACCCGATAAATGTAGAGATCGAAAGATTTAATTGTTATTACTTAAATATGGTTTCTAGATTATGATGTAGAAATATTTAAAAGAGATTTCTCACCAAAATGATACTCTACATATGCTTCTCTTCCGCCACACACCAAATGCTTATTGCCCGCTGGGCAGATTGCAAATCTAAGAATAAAAAAAACTTAAAAACTATTAAAAATATTCTCATTTAAATTAGTAATTTCTAAACTACTAATATGCCTGTTTTAATAAAGTAATAAAACGATGGGTTGTTTCATTAGAAAAACAGGTTAGTAAAATACGTATAGAAAAAGGACATTTTTGAGTGATATGCAGTCGGTTGGTGTAGCAATTAAAAATATTTTTAAAATCATAAAAAGTAGTCCCTTAACGAACTTCATGTGTCCACTTGAAACAGGAAACACTCCACACTGTATAAAGGTTTGTCGAGGACAAACCCCAATATTCATACGGGATGGTCGCATATCAACGGTTGATATCCATGAAAGTATTTTTACCAAAGTCAGCGATACATCAGCAGAATGTTATTTTGTATTATAAAAATATGGCTTACGGATCTGGAATTGAGCATAAAGTCGAAAGTCAGTTACACCTAAGGTACTCAATGGATACCAGGTCGGTTAAATATTTATGTGGCCGGCTTACACCGATAATAAGTTGAAAATGTTTGCAACAACCGTACCAAACTGATAAGGCCAAGGAGGGCCAACTGGTTTATAGTTATGGTTGCAAATATTTTCAACTTTTAGCATGTTCATACTGTTTCATTATAGAACATTTAATTGACATTTCATTTTAAATGACATCAAATTCCATTAAATAACCAAGTAGTAAAATTGTTACTATAATTTTTTTTTGAATGGGAAAATTATATTATTTTGGTTATTGTAATTAAGGCTTCAATTAAAATAAAAGGAACAGATATATGCTATATGAAAAAATTCAACATTATATTGATTTATGAATAAATTCCCTGGTGTGACTAGTCAAATTGATGTTGTCTCTATCGAAATCTGACGTTCACCCTCCGGTATGTAACAAATGCGAGAAACTGAAGCGCGACACGGAAAGTGACAGTTACAGTATGCGTGTGTTATTAAACCCCATTTCTCTAATTTACCTGTATAATTGCCTCATTTGTAACATGCCCCAAAACGTAGCATCACGTAAAATAATGCGACTACTGCTTTGTGTAATTTAATTTAAGATTTTGAAAGTACAGAGGGAAATTAGTATTTAAATAGAATTGTATGAAGGAAGGGGGTCTTTTCACTATTTTAAAATAACAATAAGAAATAAAAGTTTTGTTTCATTGTTTGTAAAAATATTCGACATGTTATAATTAAACTCGTAATATCAAGAAAGAAAGTGAAATTAAAATTCTAAAATCGAATTTAGAAGAAAATGTATAAAATGTCTAATTTAATTTAAAAAATTTGCGAAGAAACAAATTCTATAAAATAAAAATATTTATTTTTCATTAAAAAAAAAGTTAAAATTCTAAAAACAAATCTAAATTTTAAATTAAAAATCGAAGATTAGATTTAATATTTTTTGAAAATCTAAAATTAAATGTCGAAATTTCTTTAGAAATTTAGACTTTTAAAAAACATTTCAATTATTTTCTCGTAATTTTAAATATAATCTAAAAATGCAAATATTTCCATCAAATTTATAAAAAGGTATCAACCTGAATTAAATAACAAAATAAAACATTTAAGATTAATTAAACATAATGTTAAAATTAAATTTCTAAAAAAAAAAATAGTTGAAATTTTAAAAAACTTCATATAATAAGGTTTACGATCAAAATACTAATAATTTTGTAAAGTTGTTTTTTGAATCTTTACTCTTTTTTTAATGCTAAGAGTATAATAAGAAATTCAAATTAACGTTAAATATTTTGAGCAAAATCGAAAAGACGAGAAAGAATTCAAATTTTACAAATTAAAATTTCTTGAATTTTCCAGTTGCCCGACAAACTTTTATTTAAAGTTTAAATTTGCGAAAAAATTTCTCTTTTAAAGTAAAAATTAACATTTGAAATTACAATAATAAGCAAAAAGTAAAGAGTTTCAGGTAAAGTGGTCAAAAAAAATTATTAAATCCCAACTTTCTTTGAAATTTTCATTTTAAAATTTAAATTTTGAATTTTTTTCGAAATTTAAGTCGAAATTAAAATACAAAAATGCTAAAATGTCTACATTAAAGCCGATATTTGAAGAAAAGAGTTAAACATTTTATTAAAAACCGTAAAAGTGATAAGCTTTATCTAAAATTTTTAATTTTGTGTTGAAACTTTGCAAAATTTTTTTTTGTATCAAAATTTCATTTAAGGTTAAAAATTCGACATTTCGAAAAATCTTGAAATTTCGAAAGAAGATTAGTAATTTTGAGACAAAAGACACATTAGCTAAAAAAAATATCTAAAATTCCAGCGTAAAAAAACACATTCAACAAAAGAGTAGAAACTGCAAGTTGAAATCAGAAAATTTCGAAAAAGATAAATTTGGAAAAAAATACCTAAATATATAGATATTTTTATGGTACCTTCAAGTTTTTCTTATTTTGCCTTTTTATAGAATTCTTGAGTTTATTATAAATTTCGAATAAAACGTCCAAATTTTGATAAAAAGTGGGACTTGTCAAACATATTTAAAAATTCTAAAACTTTGAACTCGAAAATCGATGTCAAATGTATAAAATAATGTATGGTAAGGATGACATATCAACAATAATCAAAGAGAAGAAATCTGAAACCAAATAAATATCTGGAGATTAAAGTTGAAGTTATTAAATTAAATATAAAAATATTGCCGCCTCCACATATGTGCCGCCCGGGCCCATGTTTCCCTTTGCCCCCTCACGCTAGGTCACTTCTTGAAACACTTTTTAACTTTGACCGAAAATATAGTTTAAACGTAGTAACTAAAGTCGCCTTGTAATATATCAAAAATAATTATAAGATAGGGTAAAAGATATATACATATTTTACTGGTGTTTCAAGTTTTCCTTGAATTTCTAAACTTGAAACAGAGACTTTAAAATGCGATCTATTCCATGTTAGTGATTGCGTGGGTAAAATAACATAGTTAATTTGTGTTTAAAAGAATTTTTCAAAAAGATATTTTAAAGAAATAAGTTATAATGACATGAAAACTATTTAAAAAAAAAACATGAAAGCTGTGACTTGATTTTTAAACAAATAATGATGTATCTCTCTGAAGATAATAGCTTGGCTACCGAAACGCGTTAGAGCAACCTTTGTTTTATTTTTTATCTTTCTTAGTCTCACTCGCAAGAAATTAATGAATAAACTATTTGAGTTGTTTTTAGAGGTAAGTAAAATACCAAAATGGGGCGTTTAAGGGAAGTCCGCCCCAGTCAGCAGCAATCATCATACCTTCTAAAATTTTATTCCCTTCGTTAATTAAAACTGAATAATATTGCAATTAAAATCTGGTATTTTGTAGATGCAATTCATTTTAATAAAATTTTTGATCTTATATCTTCTAGTGCCTTCTCAAGTGCTATTGAATCAAAACTGGCATATTACTTGCAGGGTATTTTCTTTTTATGACGTATTGGCATTATTTAATATGTTCTAAAAAGTTTAAACACAACGAAAAACTTGAAAAATAGAAAAAAACTTCAACAGGGCATCAGGGGTACATGGCAACCTTTATCAAGATGTAGGTCATGTACCTTGAATTGACATATCATAGATAGACTACATAAGGGTGCGTTTAGATTAGACACTTTATTCCGTACATTTTTCTCTGAAATAAGCGTCAAATATCCTCAGAGAAGCTATTCGAGACTTATCTACACAGCTGGGAGCAAATACCTTCTCTCAGGATAGTTAACACTATGTCAGAGAAAAAATACATTTATGGCAAAGAGAAAATATACAGAATAAAGTGTCTAGTGTAAACGCACCCTAACTTATAGGTATTTATGCTTGAAATAATTTCGTGGCTTGTTGCAGCTACTAAGTTTTTGAAGTATGATTATTTATGTTACATTTACCTGTTACTTCCGTTATCCTTCCAAATGCCCCAGTTCAAAAAATGTTTGCGGAAATGTAAACTAAAAACTTGCTGAACACTACTAAAACTATTCACCACTATTATTGCTGCAGGAATGATTTCTTTTGTTGTAAGATTTAGCAATTAACGTAATAATACAAACTTTTGCTTTATGTTACACCTCAGTTTCAAGTATCGCCGTTCTAGGATACTAATATTTACCTCTGCGTTGTTTCTTATAATGCCGATAACTGGTGGTAATCTTCGGCTGTGGTTTTACCTCATCCTAGTGTGGCTTATTGGTTTTACCCAAACTCCTCATTCCGCCTCTAAGTAATACTTGGAACTGGTTTTGATTTTTTTTTATGCAGAATAAACAGAAAGGCTGTTTGCTAGTCAACACTTGACAGGGTCCTTCAAGCTGATTTCATCTACTTCCAAATTTTTTCTTAGTTTCATGCCTTTACTCGCTACTTTTGCCTGCTGCTTTTGGATTTTGTCCGATTTGACATAATTTTATTTTACCATTATGTTCTTTTGGAAGCTCTATTGAATCTCTTAGTTTAGATTATTTTGTTATAGGCATTTAACAATCCACTGCAATTAATGCAAATCCTCCTAATTTTCTTACTTGTATAGGATTAAGTATTGATCAAAACTACACAATATGTGACTTACAACAAATACATGGAACAAATCTAGGAACAAGGCAAGAAGAGAAATAAATGTAAGTATCAAACTGTACTGAATTTATTTGTGAGATCCTAAAACTACCAAAAGTAAGAAATCGATTCATCAAAATTATTAGAAAACATCTGCAAACATCATATTGGAATCGTATCCAAAGAAACAAAACATTTATTTTACAGAACTTGAAATAATTAAATAGTATTTTTTCCTTTAGAGCCAAACGAGTCATTGGGTGCTTTGAATTTTTCTATAAAAATCAAAAATTAAAATTGAATGGCGAATAGTGCAGAATACTTGGAAAAAGAATAGACGTAAGTGTTATAACGACTAATATTAATTAATTGCCAACACCGAAAATTGCCAATCTATGAGAAAAAAGCTGATGCAAGCGGAAATTTGTTAAACCATGCCTATAGGATGAATGTTTTTTTTTGACAAGCGTCAAAGCGTGAAATATTTTAGTGTCAGATCAGAGTGCATATAATGCACTAGACTATCTTTCTGTCGTGTAACAAAATACCTTTGAAAGTTAAATGTTTGGCTTGGTAGGTCAGAGGATTCAAAAGATTCCGTTGTAAAGTCATTTTTCACAAACATAAACCAAACTGCCGACAATACCTAACTGCTTTAAAACCTATAATAATTATAGCTGTTGAAAATTAGTTTCGAGAATGTTGGTTTCCAATTTCTGTTTCACTTTTTCTCATCTTGGTAAATTATTGTCACACTTTTTACTTATTGTTTCTATATTTTTATAATTTTTGTTTGAACACTGATTGATTTTAGAAAATAGAAATGTAAAAAAGATGCAGTTATTTTCATAAGTATTTCAATTGCATGGAACTACAGTAGAACATTTCTTAACACCCACCATCACGTTTACCAATTTTTACCGCCCATTATGGAGAAGTTTTACTGTAGTAATTACAGTGCAATCAAATAATCCGTAAAAAAATGTTAGCACCTCTAGTGGGCATGGTAATAATGAAACAAGAGTTTCTTTCGAGGCTATGAAATCATAAACAATGTTAATTACAACCATTTTGATCTATTATTAGGCATGTTTAATGTTCTCTGAGACTAAGGGGACTATGTAAACTTACCGATAGTGTAGGATGTTATATTGCCTTACAATTTTGTTATAACACATAAGGTATTTGATAAAGACCATAATTTTTAAATCCAATAAACATTACCTCTAAGACCACGTAAAAACTTTATTTTCTTCGTTTCTATCGTCTAACATGATTGATTATTTCATTAATGTTTATTATCTGAAACAGTTGAAACCAAATATTGTCAACAAGGCTGGGTTTGCTCCCGCAAAGTAATTGCTCAAGCCCTCTGGATGGTAAAAAGTGCTGTAGGAAATTCCAAATTTATCTACGGGTTTTCACTGAAAAAGAAACAGTGGAAACGGAAAGATATGGCACCTGCTGATACCCGACATGGCCTGCAATAATCAAGATGTCTAGGAAAGATGCCATAAACTTAAGAGGGAGACATGCATCACATATTGTGAGATTCCGACGATTGTGCGAACTGAAAAGGTCCGATCCGGCCTTTCCGCCCTCATGTATTATGTAAACCAACGTGAAAAGGGGATATTTGCAACAGACTAGGAGATTAATGTGGCACTTTCTTTCTACCCGTCCATTGTTCAGTATTTATGAACAACAATATAGCTGTGTAAGTAAAATCTTGTGGGTGGACGATTTCCTAAAGACCATGATTTACTTTTAATCTTTTAAATGCCTCCTAACTGTTGAGATAATAAAGTGTGTAAAAATGAAGTGTTTTAAAGAAAGCTTTATGGTTAATAAAAATAAAGGTCATAACAATTCTCTTCTCGCTATAGGGACCTCCAAAACGGTGAGAGGTGCAGCATCGGTTAAATTAGGACAGAGATGCATAATTTGGCAACAAGTAATATGCCGTTAAGAAATCAAAAATATCTTCTGCTGCTCTTGAGATTTTTAGAAAAAGTAAAATTTAGAATTTTTGTTTTTATTATTTCTTGGCGTTATTTGAAGAGCAATATAAAACGTAAAAACACTTTTGTATTAACATTTTTTTTATCCTTTACAAGATAGCTTAAGAAGTTTTTTCATTAGACATAACGTTACTTGCAAGTTGTAAGGAGAACATTAAATATACAGATGCTAGTAGAAAAAAAAATTGTGCATAGGCATAATGCAAGTTTTTCATCGACTCTTATCCGATAATGGTGATAAACCCAAACAAAAAATCATTGATTCTAATTAGAGCATTTAATATTAACATGTCACTCGAAGCTGCTTTTTAAATTAAAGTTTACTTATGACGGTTACGAAATTTCAACCAAATTTTGCTTTCTACTCAAGATACCTTGTATTCTAAATTTTAGACTGTACAGATGAAAACGATTATATAATATCAATTGTTCCGCAGAAGGTGCAATTGACATTTAATGAAGCTGTAGAATAGGCGGTTGGGAAAGTGAAAAGCCTTCTAGATTGCGTGTAAGTAAGAATGAATGAATCTGTCACACGAAACGGATGAATTTCTGTAGTGGACTTGAAGGAGATGAACGCACCTGGGGAAGCACAGCTAATAAATACTTCGTCCGATAAATTTCTCCGATT
The DNA here is from genome assembly GCA_028583605.1 of Dastarcus helophoroides. NCBI lineage: Eukaryota > Metazoa > Arthropoda > Insecta > Coleoptera > Bothrideridae > Dastarcus > Dastarcus helophoroides. Next base: position 23,362,765 of record CM053328.1, on the reverse strand, counting down.
TAAATAAAACCAAAGCGATTTTTTGTGTTTCTCTTTTCCATTTTATAGTGTTCTGCAGGTGAAATCAGAAATTAATTCCCTTTTCCAGTTCACTGATTTATGTTTAGATTTATCAAAACCACATACTTTTCGTTTTTCTCGAAATCGCTTACATCGATGCAAAAGACTGCAGAATTTTGGACTTTGCTGTAAATTGAAATATCAGATATTTAATTCGTGCGTCAGTAAAGTGTTATCGCGTCATGTCACCCCTCGTAATATTTAACACAAAGTGACAGGAACATAATGCCGGAGACTGCATGTGCTGTGTTCTCTCCTGTAGTCTACATCTTTTTACCAGATATCACAACAGCCTGCTGCCTGTTCATGTCTCTCTTATCTGGGGTTTCATGTCCGCTTTAACATAATTTAAGCCCCAAACAACTTCAATAAATACGATGCAAGAAATTCATTTGTATTTTAGCTTGGAATATTATAAACGCTTTTATTGCAATGTATGGTTTTAAATAACAAAGAAAATAAAATAACGTTATATAGTCTATGATTATATATTTAATAATTTTTACTTTTTAATCCTTAAAGACTAAGAAATGGAAGATGCTATGGCCTATAATGGTATCATAAAATAAATTTACTCTATAAAACTTTAAATTTTCTGAAACTGAAACACTTAGATATAGAACACTCAGGGCGTCTTATTACCCAATAATATATTCTAAGGAAGAGGAAAAGCTGAGCTGGAAAAGCCTTTGTTATGTGAAAATTCAAAAATCCTCATGTATATTTCATTAGACCGATTTCCTCGTTTTAGTGAATGAATTGAAATAGTCACTACTGCCGTGATTTTTACTTAAACCAACAGAACATCAATTTAACATTTTGCAGTGACACAAACAGTAATAATAATTAAATATATTTCAGGCCTACACATACTTTTTCTTATAACCCACAAAGCTCGATCTGCCTTCATTTAAAACTCCGAAACTTCTCACAAGTTACGCACCGGAATAGGCGGCAGTTGGCAACCCTTAGATTTATGCATATCGCTTTCTTACTACTGCATATTAAATTATTTACAGAGCGACGGTGGGATGTTTGGATAAAACCAGCCTCTTGGGAGCTTAAGGTAAAACTAATTGAAGTGTGGAGTTTTATGAAGCTAGTTTCTTTGACAAAAATTGCTAATTAAGAATAACGTCTAGCTCTAATTAAAAACCGTCTCGCAGTCTTGTTTACCCGGGTGTTCTGCATTTTCAGCAACATTAGAGCATAAAAGATTAAGATTTATTAACATAATAAAGCACGTTCACCTATTTTAATAATTCTTTTAAGGCGAGTTTACGTATTAAAGCACCATTCACCTTTTTAATGACATGAAGAGTTCTTTGTATATCGTTGCACCATAAACAAGGTCTTTTAATATTCCATGACTATTTATAATACAAATGTTTCAAATTATTTTGCTATTAGGTCAGATTTTGTCACAAGGCTTTTAAGTAAAGTTGTATTTCTAAAAACTCTGTTGACATGTATTATTATCGTTTACCCATTGACCGCTGACTACTATTACCTGAATTAGCTTTTAAGCTTAGTTAAAGTTCAAAGCAAGGCAAAGAAATCAAAAAATAAAATAAAGTTAATAAGCATCTTAAAAATTATTGTTTATTGCAACATTTACAAGACGTATCTTTTTAGGTAGAAAAAGTTGTCAAATACAAATATTTAATTAAAAATCCAGTCTGGTGCCACAATTTTTTTAAAAATGAGTTTTTTGGAAGTTTGATAGAATAATTAAAAGCTAATAGAAAATAAAACTAAAAATGATTATCTAATTCTTAATGAACACAAAATTTTTTTCTTAAAAAAATAGTTAATTAAATAAAGAGCTCATTTTATCTAAAATTAATGAGAACAGTTTTTTCCGGCACAAAATCTGCATCAGATCAAAATTTTTTTAAACTAACTCATTGTTTAATAATACAGCCTGAACATCGAACTTATTGCAATGATCTATAAAATGGAGCACGTAACGAAGTGGCGTTTTACAGGCGGCTATTTTATTATTAACATTAAATTAAAAATGTTAACAATAAAGAAAGCATCTTAATATTTTAAACTTAGAAAAAACACTTTTTTAATTTGTGGACTGGACTCTTGTATTTAATTATATAAAATACAAAAAAAATACAAAACAAAATGTACAACCTCTTGCTTTTTTCCAAATAACTACTTATTTAGTCATTATTAATCGTTAAAATATTAACAAACAACAAATACATATCATATACCTTGTGGAATGGACTCTTGTATTTAATTATATAAAATACAAAAAAATACAAAACAAAATGTACAAAGCTCTTGCTTTTTTCCACATAACTACTTATTTAGTCATTGTAAACGGTCAAAATATCAACAAACAACAAATACATATTTTTTGGGATGTCGCAACCTTGGGAACATACATGATATACAATAATACCCACACGAAAATAAGTATTCTCCTTATTGGCGGATTTAATGAGACAAAGTGGGCCAAATTTTATACCCACCTCAAAATGTCTTTAAACTAAGAGTTAAATACCAACTGAAACTGATTTTATTAGGAAAAAAGTAAAAACGTCATTTTTTTAAAACTGCTATAATAGCTTTATTTGTAAGCCGGTTAAAAAAGAACTGAATAATTTTTGTAAATTTCAGAAGAGCAGTGTTATCCCTTGTTCTTTAGAGAAATCGATATCTTATAACTTGCAAAAAAATATCAAGATATATTTTGTTTTCAGATTTATTTTCTAACTCTTCCAGAATAATAAAAATAAAGACCAAATTCTTCTTTTACATTTCAAATCAATTTACTAGACATTGCATTGTGACATGGTTTGTCCCAATGTTGCGTTTTCACAACGCCATATTTCAAAACAATTTATGTACAATTTCATATATATTTTATTTTATCTTTTATAATACACGTAATATAATTACAATAATTTAATTGAAAAACCACTTAAACATTAACACAGTTAAAATTTTTTATGTTGAAAAATATTAAGTAATTCAGGTTTTTTTTTTCAATAAATTTGCTACATTTGTTTTATGTATTTGAAACAAACAATTTCTTTATTTAAAAAAATTAATAAGCACACTCAAAAGCTTCCTGGTACCACCCCACCTAAATTTATCATAAAAAAATTATAATCAATGCTTGAAAAAACTGTTCTATGTATGTTGCGTAAACGCAACTTTGGAAACAAGTGGGTTAAATAAATTTACATTTTCCACTCTTTTACCGAATATCGTACTTTTCATATATTTATAAATATCAGAAAAATATACAAACTTACTAAAGTGATATTTTGGTAATATTGCTTACCTTTCATTCCAAATTGTTATATACGAATATTACAGTCTTCTGTCAAAATTTTAAATGAAATCATTTAGTTACCTGTAAAAGAAAAAAGTAAATAAAGTAATTATTTCAATTAACTTCGCAATAAATGACACATTTAACTCAAATAGAAAATGATTTTTTGCTTGTTTTTTTCGAAATGTCAAGTTATTTATGATTACATAATTAGAAGTTACAAACATTCTGAATACAAAATTATTTACGTTTATCGGCAAGAAAGAACGTTGATTTTAAAAAAGTATGATTTTGAGATTAGAGACCCATGAGTTCATTTAAATGTTATCTACGTAATATTTTTTTAACGATTTTCTCTATATATTGTTATCTTTTTCTACTGTAACTTCATTATGATGCATTTTTTAATTTAATTAATTCAAGAAAACTCGATGTTACTCCTACAATGTGGCGTTTTGGTTTGGCACTTGTAGTTTTGGACACTCTGTGTAATTTTTTTGCTTGTAGCTAAGCAGAACTTTGAGATATTCGTAAAGTATTTGAAATTTGGTAGGGAGGTTTACCGATAAGATATTGTTATATTCAATTTCCTTTCCTTGTGTAATGAAAAACATGCCATAAATCACTGGAATATAATATAATGCAGATATCGCAGAGATATGATTTCCTTTTAGAATGGCGATACTTGTGAAGGAGTATTATCATTCGACTTTCGTCTAATATGTACAGCAGGCCTAACCTTATTAATTCATTCGCTGGCAATATATTTTCATTTACGATTACTTTACCTATTGAAGATTCTAAAGAGAGATATTCGAATATATAATTGAATAAATATTTTATGTCGCTTAGCATTTTCATCCGTTAAATTAAATAAACATAACGAATAGGTACTGTGGTGAGTCGAGTTCTACTAAACTGTTCTATTTCCTCGTTTGTTTTATTTAATTGAATTTTATTCAATATTTTCTTGGAAATATTAAATCTACAACTATTGTATAAAAAAAAATTCTTTGTAACATAACGTTTTGCGTGAGAAACAGATTTCTTAGCGTTAACAAATTAGATAAGGGTTATTTGTTAGGCCTGGTTTGTTTCAAGCACAGATACCTAAACTGAGTAAAATAACATGTTATTTTTGAAGGACCGCTGAAAAGTAGAGTAATAAATAAGGGTAAAGTGTCGATAGCGGAGACCGTAGCAAATATCTCGGCAAGACCATGTGGTGGTAGACTGGAGGAATTTGACGTTCAAAAAACGCCCTTATAAACACGTACAATTGTAAGTTATTTAAATTTCAATTATCGAAGTAAAACTTGCAAGATAAAGGGACGACATTATTCAAAAGGGGTTTGCAGTTTGATATGCACTTTAAGAATCCTTTTCAAAATTTATTTAAGGGTTAATTTGGATTAGAAATATTTAAATTAGTAGAAATTCTGCATCCTCATGCCCTCTAGCGAGATGCAGAGTATGTCTTTCGGTCCCCAGAAGTTAAGGGTAAGGGAATAAAAAGATAAAACACAAAAGACCAACTTTAAAATAGTCAAGAACTAAACTTCGATGAAATTAGTTTAAAAAAAGTAGTCAAGAACTAAACTTCGATGAAATTAGTTTAAAAATTATGGTCAACTTCCGAACTTATAAAAACGAGTACGAAATACGGGAGTTAAAAAAAAAACTACTTCTGTTTGTGCTAATCAACGTAAATGAACACAAAAAAAAACAATTTCTGTTCAAGGTGAAGTTCTTGTGCCATTTATGTGATGTTTGCTACGGGATAAATAGGCAAGTAAATTTTAAATTGTCCGATGATTTTATTTGATGGTTTTTCGCTCTTATATGATTTAATTAACTCTTCCTAAAATTTGAGAAACACTTGTTCCTAATTTTGATCAATATGGGGTTGGGGTGCGTACACAAAAAAAAAGAGAAAGGAATTTAAAAATTCCATTACAAACCGAATGAATGAGAAAGTCGTTAGAAAATTATTATAGGGCCAAGAAGCCTACCGTTGACTGGTGCAACTACCAGTCTCAGTTTCAAAAATGGGAAACAAAAATAAAACAAAATAAAAAAAACAAAGACAAGAAAACGAAAAGGAAATAAAGCGCATTCGCTTCATACAAACATTTTCATTTCCTTAAGGTCGATGTTAGTGTTCTGCTGTTGGAAGCTGAGTTTCCAGGGGTTCCAAAATAATTTATACCCATCCCCACAAAGGTCCGGCAACTGGCAGCAGACACATATATTTGGGTTTTACTGAGGATGTTCTGCTAGTTCTAGAAACGTGGGCATTGTACACCTTAACATCCTAGAAGCATAAGCCACAATGAGCTCTTACCTAGTTCTTGTTTTGGTGTATTCACCTAGTGCTACCTCATTCGCAGATTCTCCTTCGTAGGTTGCTTGAATCCCAAAAATATAGGACAAGACAACCTGGCCCAAAGAGAGCCTTATAGATCTGTTGACAAATGGGGTGTACTAACGTAGGTGAACGAACAGTATCAGCATCAGCTCTCGTTAGGAAATGTTTTGATGAAAGAAATGAGAACTTCTTGCCAGTTTCTAACTTTAATCTCAATGTTTTGTGCTAAGTCAAGCTTAGCCACTTTCTAAGCCAAAAGCGTCCTTTCTTTAGAACAGTAGCCGTAGAAGTAGATGTAGTGTTGGAAGAGAAACTCGGCTCAGAAAGTTTCTATGAAATTTGAACAATATTTCTAGTCTATTTTATGACACTGGTTTGAGTTCGAGTGATTGAGTTTGGTATGAGAAAAACAGAAAAACAAACAAAGGAACAAGTTAACAAAGGAAAGAAAGAAAGAGTGAGAGAACGAGAGATCTGTAAGATTGAATCAACATTTATAAATTTGATTTATTACGATAAATCACAACTTCATTTCCAAGCTTGAGCTCCATTTTCTCGTAGCATTATCCTTTGGATATTGTTAGCTCAAAGCTTTAACAGGAAACTGTATGCTATGTGAAGTATGCTTGAATTAAGAAGCGATAAAAACAGACACCTGAAAATAGTTTAAGAACCTCTGTGTACAAACTAACCAGCGAACACCCACCGATAATCAGGTACAAAGTTAGCTGGATTTGGTTTGAAAACCTTTGAGTACAAACTAAATGGCTCAGCTGGGGAAAGCATTGCGATTATTAGGGTTAAAATAAACTTTGGGAAATTTATAACCGACGCACCATATACGAGCGAAAGAGTTAGACAAAGAATGTCAGATTACTTGTGCTTAATGAATTCTCTTCATTTTCTAAAGAAATATTTCTCTCAGATCTGTGTCCAGCAAATTTAAACAAGTTGAAACAAACAGGTTCACTTTTAATTTGTTGTATTATGTTTAAGAACACTTGAAAACCACAAACTTGAAATTTTGTTGATTTATTTTTTGACCAATTGTAATAAAACGTTGAGGTCAATTGTTGTTTGAATTTGATAACACTTCCCTGTCGACTCTACGAGCTGGGGTTACAATTTATTGAAATAAAATAATTTTAAACACAACGTAGACAAATTGGGTCCGAAAATTGGAGGTAAATTATTCTTCGAATAATTTTAAAGATGAGCAAAATTAGACAATTTTAAAAACTATATACAATCACTGGTTATGGTCACAACCGGCTGGTCGTTCATCACAGTACTTATTTTTAATCATTCTTTGCCGACAAAAGTAGCTATCAACAACTCGATATTTATAAAATACGTTAAATATTTCTTAAGCTTAAGATTCTGTTAAATTGTAGAAAAGTTTTAAGTTATATATTTTTTTTATTGTGAAAAATAAGATGGTAATAACACCACGTACAAATTTTAATGCAAAAAACTAAGAAAAACATATCTAAGAATATCACGTGCTAGATAATCCCAAATTTAAATGTGGTTAAGCAAGTATTATTACCGACAGTATTTGGGAAATATTTACGAAATAAATGGTATAAAAACATTTATGCTCGCTGTTGAATCAGAGACCAGTCTTTTTACTTGACTGTCCCTAATATAACTTTTTAAAATTGTTTATGGAGATATAATAATTTTAATTTACAGAAAACTCACTTTTGCTGCTTGTGAGAACAGAGCACTACACCGCTTGAAAATTAAATCAAAAATAAACATTTAATGGAAAAAAATAGTCATTTTTTAAATAACATGTAGAGTAGTGTCTGGTTTCCGGGTGCGAGTGATTAATGAGAAATTGTTTATTTGCTTAATGGTCTAACATCAGATTACTCCAATTTAGGGTTGCCCAAACCTTTTTCCGACTGGGAACTGTTATTCTCCACCTGAAATTCCTAGAATACCCAATAAAATATAATTTATAGATGACAATAATAATCACTGACTCAAAAGTTAAAATAAACAAGAAAAATAGCCGAATGTCTTAATATAAAACAATGAAAGTGTTATACTCTACTTTATTTGGAGAAGGCTGATCCGTTAAAAGTGCAAAATAGTTTAACAAATAAAAATGTTACTATTGGCTAGCTGCCTATACGGGATGTTATTGCTCCTTGAGATTCTAATATTATTTTTACATTCATTTTTTGAATTGGGTGCGTTTAGATTAGACACTTTATTCCGTCCCTAAATTTCTCTTTGGCACAAGTGTCAACTATCCTGAGAAAAGTTATCCGAGACTTATCTACACAGCTGGGAGAAAATAGCTTCTCTCAGATTAGTTGAAATTATAGGTTAGTGAAATTAGTCTGAAAATAAGGCGTTTAATGACATAATTCAGACAAAGCTAAAAACCATTTTAATTTCTTCATTTGGATGTTAGGTATTAATAATCTGAGTTTGCACGGTCTCAGGAGGTAAGTTTAACTTTCCAGCCCAAGAAAAACGCAAAATTTCAGCATTTTTTTTCATTTTCTAATGATAACTCTTAAACGGTGCCTCTTAAGGAAAAAATAGTTATTACAAAAATTTTAGACCACTAAATTCTGGTTAAAATAAATACCTAATATTTTAAATTTTATTGCAGAGGTATAGCAGCAATTAAGATGCAATAAAGGGCATTTTTGCCCCTTGTATGAAATTTGTACAAACTCACTGTGCATGCGCACGTAACTTTGAAACTGCTATTCTAACTTAAAAAACTTGTAGAATAAAAGTTGTAGGGCATAAAATTATGCGTGTAGGGAGCACCAAGATATATAAATTAAAGTAATTTTACGAATACGTATGCACATAAATCCAAAACGGCTACCTAATTAGTTGTTCCCTAGTATGCATTTTCTATATGTGTGCTTGGTATTTAAATTATCTTCAGCTTCATTGTAAATCAAATTTATATACAGTGTGTTCCACCCGAAATCGCCGCGATTGATATCTGACAAAATACTTACCTAAAACATTTGAAAATTTGCCCAATTAGCAAAGGGGGCAGGACCAACACAACTAAAATATTCGCAAAGTTGTAGTATTTCCGATTATACCGCAAGTTGACACCAACCTTGGTTATTTTAAATGAGACACTCTGTATATTTTGCATTTTGGATTTAATTTAATATTTTAAGGCCACTTTGCTCTGTAGGCCATAAGTAATGGTACACGGAGTAAGAGTAGATTTTTCGTAAAAAAATAGAAATAATTTATCTTTTACCAAAAGTTGATATTAACAGAGATACAGGGTGTCAAAGTTGAAAATAAAATTCGATTTTTTCGTATAACTATTGAATAAATTGCAACATAGGCACGAAATTTAACACAAGGAGGTTTCTTAACTCAACAAACTCAATACCTGATAGGAGGCGCTACCTGCGCTATCCTGCATGACTCTAAATCATCATAACTTTTTTGTGTACCCATGTATATTCATTTTAAATAGGTAATTTTATTTCCCCATATTTGTTACGTAAAACAGGTGTACTTTCTGAAAGTTGATACGAGCATTCGTTTTCAATATATTTGCCTTTAAAATTGGAAGTGCCTTCGTTTTAAATTACTCAAGAGTTTAAATTTTCGAAGTAAGCTTGAAAAAAAGGTAATAATAAGACAACTTTCAAAGTAATTCATTTCAGATATTTCTTTGCTGATAATATTATTACATAAATTTTGAAAATCTCAGTAAAGAAAATGCAAAAAATTAAGACATAAGTTATTTTCTATCACAGAGATGTGAGATATGACTTCTGAGTCCGTACAAGAAAATTCTAATAATCTGGGTGATTAAAGCAGATATTTGGAATAAATTCTAATAAAAGACAGCCAGATTTTTAATTATTTGCAATCCCTTTACATGACAAAGGTCATTTCTCGAATATTTATTTTCGAAAATGACTTTTGTTTTGATATTTTATTTAAATTTGCTTTAGAGGTTTAAAAAATCTTTGTAATAATGATGTCAGCAAAGTAATATTTGATGTAAACTATTTTCGAGTCACTTATATTACTTTTATTTTGAAATCTACTGCAATAATTTCACATTTCCTAAAATTTCAAAAATTTTTATACACCTAACTTTAAATAAACATGCGGCAAACTTTGAAGGCAAATATCTTAAAAACGGTTGTTTGTATCAACATTCAGAAGGTATACCTTTCTTACGTAGAAAATGTAGGTAAATAAAACTATCTATTTGAAATAAGTGTACATGTAGGCACAAAAAAGTTATGATGCTTTAGAATAATACAGGGTAGCGCAGGTGGCGCCCCCTATGAGTTACTGGCAATCTGTTAGCAAATTAGAATTTCGTGCCCAAAGAAACTCTCGTATGCCGAATTTCTTGCCTATAGCGAAATGTGTTCATCAGTTATGCAAAAAAAATTTTTTTTTTAACTTTGACACCCTGCATCTTGGTTCATATCAACTTTTGGTAAAAGGCAAATATGGCTAAATCACATTATTTTTATGCGAAGAATCCACTCTTGGTCTATGTACCATTACTTATGGTCCATCCTGTATATATAAATGGATTTTTATAAAAAAATTGACAGATGCAAGGTTCCACGAAAGTCTTTGTATGTTTCTCCAGAAACTAGATATTTATTTCATATTTGTCACGTAAGTAGAACACATACAAAGCTATCTTGCACAACTTTTATAAGTCCAAAAACATTATATCGATTGTTAAATTCAGGTCTGCATATTTTGGTAAATTCAAACAGCGATAACTTTGTTATCTCAAATGGAACCCTCTACATTTTTTCAGCCTATCTTATGTGAATCTTATCTTTTACCTAATATAAGCTTTCAAAGAGTAGCTCTTATAACTTTTAAAAATAATTGCAATTTTTTACTTTTTTTGCCATTTCACATTAAAAGAACTCTTATCGGGGCGCATATCAATGACGTTATGAGTAGAAATAATCTCTATCGACAATTATACTGTCAGGAAACCATTTGTCAAATTAGTGTGGGGTGAAGTTAAAATGAAAACATGCCTGAATATCTTTTTTAGTAAGGAGAATTATTTTAAATTGTTTATTATTTTCTGACGATGCAACAGAGCAATATCACAAACATGTGATACAGTGTTAAATTTGCTGTTCGATACCCAATAAAGCCTCCATGAAATTCAATAAAGCGAATGGTAGAAAATGTCACAAATTTCGACTCTGTCAAAGAGAAATCAGATAGAAAATATCTATTGTTGATAATAAAAATATCGAAATAGGATTTTCAATTATGTCAACTAGTAATGTTTTAATTTTAGCTTCATCACAAACTATGAACTACTATAAGTAAATTTACTGATTGTTTCATAATTTAAATGTCGATATCGATTGTTTGTTTTTTTGACTACATTTCATTTGTTTCTACTTGTTATGTCACTGATATGCTACTCAAAAATAATTCAATGACCGTGAAATAAAAAAAAATGTTAAATTTGCAATTAATTTCAAAAGTTGTAACAGAAACTTCCGCAATGCCTGAAAGATAAAGTAAATCTGCATTAGATAGCTCAAAAAATTACAGGGTGTTCTATTTGAGATAACAAAGTTATCGCTGCTTAAATTGACCAAAATGTGCAGTAGTCAAATCACCACTCGTTATAATGTTTTTAAATCTATGAAAGTTGTGCAGGATAGTTTTGTATGTGTTCTACTTACCTACCGAATATGAAATAAATATCGAATTTCTGAAAAAAGATACAAAGAATTTTGTGGGACCTTGCATCTGTCAAATTTTTTATACAAATCCAATTATATTAAAAACTATAAATCTTAACAACAAAGTTTGTTATTCAAAGTGGCCTTAAAATATCAAATGAAATCCAAAAATGCAAAAATATATAGGGTATCTTATTTAAAATAACGAAGTTTGTGTCAACTTCCGGTATAACCGGAAGTATTACAACTTTGCAAATATTTTAGTTGTGCTGGCCTTGTTGACTTTGCTAAGCTGTTGAATTTTTAAATTTTTTAGATAAGTTTTCTGTCAGATATCGATAGCGGCGATTTCCAGTGGGACACACTGTATATAATTATATAGTTAAAAAATACATGTTCAGTTTAATAACAATTTTCTATTTGTTGTAAACGCCCAAGAACACACCATTTTATGAGTGTACGCTGCATTTCTGCTTTGAAATCATTGAGTTTTAGCCTTTATGCATTTTGTTTACTGAAACACTAGTGTGGATGGAATGGTGTCTTAGGACATTTTTTATTTCGTCCCGTGTGATTTTTTTTTGACTACAAGCCTATATTTTATTTTCCAGACTTGTAGAAGCTTTAGCTACTCAACAATTATAAAGGAGAGCATCCTATTTTACACGCTTTAAGCAAATGCAATATCAGATTAGTATTCTTTTGCCAAAGAAAATTTAAGTTTTTGAGGTTATTGAAAGCAAATCCATCTTTGAGGGTCGAGGTTGTGCAAGTTTATTAGAATAAAGGCTCTAGTGTAGGTTATACAGTGTCTGCATTGAAAACGTTTGCATCAGTCCGATGTTGTTCTAAATCGGTCCAAGAAAACTAAAACTGTTTAGGTTCTTAACCTTGCCTTGCTGCACCTAACTAAAGCAGCAGTATATCGGTATTCTCTGCAAGCATGCCACCAAATTCAAATGTGATATTGTTAAGAGAACAATGCGCTAAACTAGAAATTGTCTGTTTTCCATCTCCATCATCAATGAACCAGCGCCAGTTATTACTTGAGGAAAAAACGGTTTCCTACTATTTTTTGCTAACTGATGTATATAACCGATGACACCATGCCATCTACACTTCTGCTTTATCTTTAAAAACTTGCACTGCTATGATTTCCTTAGACATGATACAGCTTTCAGTAGCTTCAAAAACTAAAGTTCCTTTAAGAAAAGAATGCCGATGTGATGTTGCATTTGCTCAAAGCCTGTACAGTAAGATATTTTTCCTTACAATAGCTGAGTACCCAAAACTTCTGGGAGCTAAGGAAATAAAGTAAATATTTTTCAAATTAAAAAAATCAGAGGAAAGTACTCGAACCCCTAATAGCATCATTTCACCAACACATGTGAAAGTTATCCAAATATAAGATATTAAAATGAGGGACCAAATAAAAATATCTCCGCCAGTCTACATGTTAATGATTATATTTTGATGTTTTTTTTGGTAAAGGAAATGCATAAATTCTAAAACTCAATGATTTGAAGGCAGAAATGCGGCGTACACTACAAAACGGTGTAAGTATATATATTTTTTTTTTGGGCGTTTACAAGAAATAAAAAACTGTTATTAAACTAAAAAATCGATTTCTAACTAGATAATTACATATTTAAATTGGATTTACAATGAAGCTGGAGGTAATTTAAATACCAAACACACATATAGAGATTGCGTACTAGAGAACAACTAATTAGGTAGCCATTTTGGATTTATGTGCATATGTATATGTAAAATTACTCCAATTTAAATATTTCGGTACTCACTAGACGCAAAATTGAATGTTTATTAATGTTAATTTTTAATCTACAAGTTTTTTAAAGTACCCTAGAATAGCAGTTTCAAAGTTGCGTACGCATGTACAGTGAGTTGGTACAAATTTCATACAAGGGGCAAAAACTGCCCTTTTTTTGGCTATCAATTACTACTATACCACTGCATTAAATTTTAAGTTTCCGGTACATAAAAATTGAATGTTCTACAATTCTTGTAATAACTATTTTTTTGTAAGAAGCCCCGTTAAAGAGTTATCGCTGGAGAATGGAAAAAGTGCAAATATTTCGCCGTTTTTTTTGGGCTGGAAAATTAGGCTCACCTCCTGAGACCATGCAACCTCAGATTACTGATACTTAACATCAAGCAAAGGTATTAAAATGATTTCCAACTTTCTCCGAATTATTTCACCAAAATAATATCATTGGCCTACAAGGCTATTAGATAATATTATTTTTTTAATATTCAACACACATAATTTTAGCAGATATTCTGAAGCAACACGTCGTCTACTATGTAACATGCGGCCACACGTTATTCATACAGAACAGCATCGATAAGCATCCCGACTGGAGTCGAGGCCAAATCAATTATTTCATAGCAAATACCTCCAGAAGGGAACATTCGCCTTTCCTTAGTTTGCAGTTGCTTTAAAAATAAAACTAGCAAAAACTACATCACCGCAAGAGCAATCGTGTTTGTTGAATTTCTTATCTCGCCGAGCACATTGAAGAGCTTTATTAAAGGATTATTTAGACGTTTGTATTCCCAACATCGTATCAACTAGTGGATTAAGTAGTTTTGTTTGCTAAGTTGGCAATCAGTTGATTATTGTGACGAAATGTATTCAGCTAATCAATTTGATTTATATTTTCGCATTACGATCTTGAAATAATGCTTAATGAACAAAATAATAATATAAACTTATACAGAGCGTGTATTCTAAATTAGGTTAATAAAGAATTTTATTAAAAGCAGAGATAAATAGAAGAGATATACATCGTAAATGAACCAGATAAAAGCAAATGTTGGTAACCCATTAAACTATATTCAGTATCGATATAACGTTAATTTAAAAATTATTGTCGAAGCCAATTTTGCTCATTCGAATGTAAAACTCCCGTGCTTTATATTTACATATAGGTTATTATATTGATCACTGTACATTGCAGTAGATCGAGGTGATGTATTTTTAATAATTTAATAATGAACTATATTATGATTAACAAATATAATAAATACTCCTGTAGTTAATTTTAGGTTTCGAGCTTAGTATACTTTTTTAACGAACATTGTCAAAACTTGATGTAGGATGACCTAGTGTTTATAATAAATTATATAATTTGATTCTAAATGTAGTACCATAAATTTAGATTGGTGTTTTAGAGCCCAAAATAAAATGAAAAGTCCATATAAACATATGTCGTAAAACGCCTCGTTTCTAAGTTGCAGGTTGTGGAAAGTTAGTTCCAGATTATAGTTTTTAATTAATAGTTGCGAAACGTGTACAAATAATTAAATGAAATTTGGCATAACTCCATACCTCTGTTGGACCTTTCCAAAAATCTACAAATTAATTAACACAACTTAACCAGTGACGGGTATATCTCGGGGGGCGGTGATTAAAACGTGCCTTATTTATTTTGTTGCGCTGTTTTGTAACAAAAATATAAACTACAAACGTTTTTACATAAAAAAGGTACTCTCATTGAAATTTGATAGTCACTGGTTTTTAAGTAAAATGCATTTTTATATCGCGTTGCATTAAAAACGTTTGCCCAAAAATATCGCATCTAATAGATAGTTGAGTAGGAAAATGTATGGTGGAGATGTGTCAAATTTTATTGAATTATATGTACATGTTTTGCAACTATGAATTAAAGACTATAATCAAAAATTAACCTTACACATCCTGAAACTCAGGAACAAAGCGTTTTAGTACATATGTCTACTTTTTGTCTTATTTTGGGCTCTAAAATATGAATCTAAATTTATGGTACTACTTTTAGAATCATCTTATATAAAGATTACAAGAATTTTATAAAATATAAATATTAGCTATATTTTTAAACAGGATTAATGTAATAGGCGAAGTAAGGTCATCCAACCTAGAATGGCTGAAGCCCCTCTTTTGAACTATGACCATTTTTTTTTAATTGCTAACTATGGATCCATTTTGCTCTCCTATTTTTCCTGTAACCGTTTTGCTTAGAAATTTCCAGCTTTTCTGAAAATTTTAACTTTTTTGTCAACATTTCCTGAGATTATTACATTATTTTCTAATTATTACATTAAAATCGACACTTAAGAGCTTTTCGCCTAAAGTTTCTAATGACGGTTCTTTAAAATGTTGATTTTCTTTTAAAATATTTCGACTTATTCTCGAAACTTCAACTTTTTAGAAAGTTCTGGGACTTTTGAGAAATCTGATGTAATTTTTTTGAAAATTTAAATTTTTTAATTTAGATTTTTTAATTTTAGATTTTGTTGAAAAATTTTACCTTTTTCAAAATTTTGTTTTTTTTAAAATGAAACTTTTTTTGACTGTTGATAATCTTGAGTTTTGAAAATTTCGACCCGTTTTCAATATTTCGACTTTTTTTAAAACATTTGAACTATTATTGAATAGTTTATATTTTTTGGAAAATTTTATTGAAAATTTTGTCTTTGATACAGTAAGCGTTCCGCTAAAAGACGACACTCGACACAAACCATATTCCCACAAAGGAGATAAAGAAAATACCAATTACAGAAGGCGCCAACTAGTCATTTTACAATAAATATTTTGTATTTGTAACGTTTTTTTTTTTTTCGTTATTTCGGTTCTCCCATTTTTTTTTATTTATTTATTTCTTCCGTACAAGTGCGATACCAATTTGTTTGTCCCAACGTAAAGCGCGAACTATCTATGTGCCTGTGGTTTTATCTTCAAAACTACGACTTTTACTAAAAATGAATATTTTTCATAAACCTTTTTTTTGAAAAGTTTTACGTTTCTACTCTTATTCGAAATTTTCACAATTCAATCTTTAGAATTTTTATCGCAAATTTGACCATTTAAAATATATTGACTTTTCCTGAGAATTAGAAATTTTGAATTCTGATTCTTAAAAATGTTGTTATTTTCAATATTTTAAACTGCTTTAAGTTTTTCTTGAATATTTCGAATTTTTTTGAAAATTACTTACGTACAACTTTTTTTATAATCTCGACATTTCTAAATCTTCACCTTTCCCAAAGTTTTCACATTAATTTTATTTTCAGAATTAGGTATTTCAACTCTGTTCTAAATTTTTTTTAAATTGCAACTGTCACAACTGACTTGAAAATGTCAATTGTTCTAAATTTTATGCTTTACACAAAATTTTCTGCTTCTTAAAATCGCGACTCTACTAAAAATTACAACTTTTTTCTTTAACTCTATTTCCATTTCAAATTTCCACATTTTTGGGAATTTTCGCATTTCAAGATTTTGATTTTTTTTTAATCTAAAGTTTTGAGAAATAATGATGATTGATGATTTTGGATTTTTTAATTTTGGATTTTTTGAAAATTTTTCCATATCTCTACCTTTTTAAAATAATTCGATATTTTTTCAAAAATTTCGACTTCACATTTCGACATTTTCAAGTTTTCACCATTTTTACAATTTCCACTTTAAGTTTTCTTAATTTCAGTGTTTCGGACTATTCTAGCTATTTCTTAATTTCTTATCAAATCTAAAGATTCTTGAAAATTTTAACCCCTTTTTAAAATTGTGACATTTTTCATAATTTGAATTTTTTGAATGTTACCTCCTTTTTTGAAGATGACAACTTATTGAAAATTTTTCATTTAAAAATAACGATACTTTATAATCTATGTAGACTTTTTTCTGAAAATTCAGACATTTTTCGATAACCAGTTTTTTTCCAAATTTTTCCGAGAAAGTAACAATTTTCAAAAGAGTCGAAACTATCAAAAAAGTCAACATTTCAAGAAAAAGTACCAAAATATGACTTTATTTTGACCTTTTTGAAATTTTTCGTTTTTTCTTGAAATTTTGCCCATTTTAAAATTTCAGATTTTTTGAAAAATTGTAGTCATTTTAATTATGTCAATTTTGAAAACTTAAATTCTTTCCAATTTTTTTTTTATTTTTGATAAACTATTTGTTTTTATAAATTTTAACAAATTTTATCTTTTAAACACTTGGTCTTTTTTAAAATATGTCCTTTTAAAAAAATTTCGACTTTTTTGATATCTATATTTCAGAAGTGACACTTATTTTTCCAAATCTCTATTTTTTTTCAAATATTTAATTTTTAGAAATTTAACTTTTCAGCAAAATTTTGGTTTACTTTTACAATGTCCACTTCCTTTGAAAAATTTCAAAATTTTCAAACATTTTTCCGTTTGATTGAAAATTTAAACTTTCTTTCTATTCATTTCGAAGAATTTTACTTTTTTAGAACTGTCCACTATTTCTCAAAAATATTTTTTTTTAACACCGACATTATGAAAAATTTTATCCCAAAATTTCCTTATTTTTTGAAAACTTTCCTTATTTCTGAATTTGGACTTTTTCTCAAAATTTCGGTTTATAGAAACGCTATTTTCTTAACTTTTTTTTATTAAATCTCCAATTTTACCTTTTCTGTTCACATTTTGCTTTGAAACTCGTTCCGATTTTTCTTAATATTTTAGAGATTTAGTTCGAATGCTTCTTTAATAATTTAGTTTTCGGGTTGACGTCAATGTTTTGATTTTTTTTTTCAAAATTGCCGTTTTCAGTTTTTTACTTTTTCTAACTTTCAACTTTAAATTTCAAATTGCGACTTTTGATAAGGACTTTGATTTGTTTTTCAAAACTTCGATTAAAAAATTTTTTTTCGATAAAATATTTTCTATAATTTAGACTTTCCCTCCAGATAAGGAATTTTAATTTAAACCGGAAATGTTAATACTTTTTTGTAAAATATTTATTTTAAATTTCTGATTTATTTTTAAAATTTTCATTTTTTTTTTCTACAAATATCTGCCTAAGAGTTTGTAGATTAAAATTTTTCTCTCCAAAATATTGACTTTGATTTGAAATATTGGACTTATATCAAAATTTCGATAAACAGTGTTTAAAACCAAAATTTTAAGATGGAAGTTTTGGTTGTAATTCAAAAATATCGGTGTTACACTCGAAATTTCTTTGAAGATTGTAAGTTAAAAATTTTATTTTGAATTGAACTTGATTTCTATTCAACTCGAAAGAAAAACAAGAGAAATAATGAATCTTAAAATCTGAATGTGAAACTAAAGTACATTGAACCTCCTTAAACTTCGAGACTGAAGTTCAACTTTACAATAAGATAAGTCAGAGTAATAGATATACTGTAATTACTTGCTATTTTTTAGATTCTCTATGTTTTCAAAAGTCTCTAAGTACAAAGAATATATAAGTGTCATTGTTTATTGCGTATGTTTTGCCTCTGGTATGATGGACTTACTGAGTTATCCTGCTCTGCTCCTTTAAATTTGGTCTTTTCATTTCTTGTATATTTTCCTTGTACTTTTGTTGTTTTCATTTATTGTTTTGTTTCTGACGAAGCCCCCTACAATGGTGGATGAAACGTCGAACACTATTACTACCGACTTTGGCCGTGGAAGCGTTCGTTAGCATAAATATTATTGCATTGTAGGTGAGAATTTGATAGAAAACCATTCACTAATAACAAAATAAATCAACCCAATAAAATGTGGACGATTTTTTTGGCTCACCGTATAAATATTTTTTACAGAGTATTATTGATATTGCAAATTAGAATTTTTCTAACATAGGCCCAGTTATGGTTTGGGGAAATTTGTTCCTTTTTTATTCTAAAGAACGAAACATCTGAGCTAAAATATTAACATGACATTTATTTTGATAAAATAACTATACAAAAGTCTAGCCATCTGCAACAGTTTCTTAAAATAATTATTTGCTCGCAAAATAATGTTTTGTTTGGATCAACAAAATTGCAAGTTTGTTGAGTTTTCATGTTATGGTGGATGCGACGGGGCTTTCCTAGTAGCTATAGCCTTTCGAATTCATTGACATATCATTATCACTTTAGTACGAATAACAAATCATAATCGACTTAGTTCAGCTGGGAGAGTATATTTAAAAATCAATGTACTAGCCCGAGGCGAGATAATGTGAAAATGGAATTATTTAATACATCTCATTTTAAGTGTACGCCAGGCGCTGTTCTCGGTTTTTCAATCAAAAACGTCCCAGTTTCTGCGGTAGACTGGTCTTATTTTCGTCAATTCAATATTGACTTTATCCAATATATAAAGCGGCTAAAAGGGGAAAAGGGTCACTTTATTTGAATATGATTGACTTCAGCCTGTGCTTGGTCTGATATATGTGTTTCTTTTATACGAAACGGGTTTTATAAAATTTATATGGCGACGGAAATCTGCTTTCTTTCCTTTCATAAAACAAAATATAGAGATAGATGATGTAGACACTTACACTGTAAATCCTACAATTTTTTCTACAAAAATTTTGACAATTCTCAATTAATTGACATTTCCAATCCACACTTCGTGAAATTTTTTATTATTCATAACTATTAAATTGTATGAATGATTAAAAACAAACATATATTAAAAATTCTGTAATGTTTCGATAAATATTTGCTAACACCGGACCAGATTTTGCATTACTGCATCATCGGCGCTTATAACATCAATTTTATTAGCCGTTCTTATGCTAACAAGCTCCATGGATCACGGACTCCTACGAATATTCCATATTAATCCGAATTCTCGTTCAAAGCTTCAGAGATGTGTTTAGAAGATCAAGCTTCTCGTTCATAAGTGTTAATTGACTAAATTGTAAATATTTGTGAGTTTTTAGTGTTATTACAAACATGCAATACTTGTACTGTGTTGGCTCATGTAAATTTATGTTGTGCTTTGCAAAGTTTGATCTTTCTGGAAGTTTATTTCTGAGTCAGCTAGGTGTTCGCTGTACCTAATGTGAAAATTACGTGATGTTTGACCTATATAGACAGAATTATACTCAGAGCAGTTCAATTTATAAATATCAGTTTTACCAAGTCGTGAAGTTTTTCTTTTGCGTTAAAAATCATGTTACATAACGAATTATATGATTGAAAGCTAGATGTCGCTTAGAATGTATGACAAATTATATAACTTATTTTTTTCAAATTATTTCGAAAATATTTAGTAGCAAAGTAGTCTCTGTTTGTGTTTGGTTATTTGGATAAAATAGAATTAATAGCTAGTTTGCGTTCTTTTTTAGACACAAACGCAAAATGACATTTTTCTCAAAAAAATCTAATTGCACACCCTGTATATTATTTTTTTATTACTGTTACTTAATAGCTAACCTTTGCTTTGATATAATGTGGCGTTAATTCTTATAGTTTGGGAGATATTTAGTTTTAAATTATAATTCTCTGGATTTATTTTAGTAAACTGCGTTAACATTTATACCTAAGTTCTCTGCATCTGTGCCTCATATTCTCTGGACAATTTCAAACATATGAAATTTAGTTTAAGACAGTTTTATAGGTAGGAATGTTAACATCGATAACGGGACCTCATGATCAGTAATGAATCGAGCTCAAAACATCGCAGAATCGAATTGTTTTTGAGAGTTCGATTAGTTTTCGAAATTAAAATGTTAATTGCGAATATTTCTATGAAGTTAATTTTTAGATATACTGACTTAGCAATGAATATTTTTTCCACATTTTTATCGAAAACATCTCTTAGCTTTTGTTTTCTACGTGTTATAATTTTTTATGTCTTTATTTATTTTTAGTAACAAAACTGTGAACTACAACAGGATTGAAATTTACTTTCAAAATTGTTTGATCCCGGGTAACGTTTTATTAGGTCAACATTTTATGTAAAACATTTGGGTTTCCACCCTCACCATACAAAGCAATATAATAAAGAACAAAAGAAAAGAATTGGGCTTGTATACGATTCTAAGGAAACGTCAGATAAAGAAAAAAGGGCATCCGCATTTCATTTGCTTGTGTTTTCAATTATACCTCTTGTTGTGAAAGTTTAAGGCGGCAGACGCTGGGGGATTTTAATTCCATGTTAGCGAAGGGTGATTTTCACACGTTCGTTTCAGTGTTAAAGCTGTATGGGTATGGGTGTAGTAGTCGCTTCGGCAGAGTTTACAGAATACATTACATCGCACCGACAATCAGGGAAATGTGAAAAGTTCACTTGTTGTAAACTACACAAATGTTCAGGGGCTGCGATGTGAAAAAGTTATAAAACTCGATCACAATCCGATAGCTTAGCCGTGACCGCCCCCGCCTTATTTCTGCTGATAAAGGTTCTGGAATATCTCAAGCAGTCTTTGCAACTTACAGATATATTTTGCAATAGGGTTTTTTTGACTTGAAAAACAAATATATAGAATTGATCCGCTTAGTGGTTGTCATTGCATCAAGAATTGAAAGTGATATCAAAAGAATCGTGCAACTGAATTAATATTAGGAGACTATAGAAAAAGAAGAATAACTATAAGAATGTATTTCACAGATTAATATTTCTGTTTGTCTTTGAATGATGGATGAAGAGAAGAAAGTAGAAAATTGTAGAAATTTGTCTGCTATTAAATTTTAGGCAATGACTAGCGTTGTATAAATTTAAATTTGATAGACACTTTGATGTATACTTTTGTGTTTTCTATGTTGTATATAAATCAATAAGTGCAAAAATATTCAGCAGATGAATCTACATCGAAGTCTTTCTTAGGATTTTTGTAAAACCCCTATTTTTGGAATAAGGTTCTGCGACAATGGATGTTTAGAAAGTGTTTTTAATTTCTTTTCAAAAACAGAAGATTTATGAATTATTATACCAATGAAAAAACGTTTTATAAATATTTTTTATGACTATTTATTAATGGAAGGCAGCAAAACTTACAACTCATTAATTTTTAATTAGAATTTTTTTAAATTGAGATATAAATTTATAAAAATATGATTTGTAAGACTTGATAAAAGTTAACAGTTTTCAAATAAAAATGCGTGACAATGCCTGCATTTGACAAAAGTTCATGTCTGCGGCGTTTTAGTATAGTTCTGATTTAGTGTTTTTTGTCCATTGTGCGGTATTCTGCGTCCTTGTTTTTGTTGTATCCAAATTTAATTTTCATGAATTTTCAGTTTTCGGAAACGAGTTTTGGGAGACTTTAATTTCGAAATAAAAGGCATTTGCAAAAACTATAGAGCGATCTTAAGATAATATTTAATGTGGAATCGCTTTGCGAATTATTACGCACTCCAGCGTATTTTTTTCAATTCATGAAATTTCAGATATTTCAAATAAATGTATTATCACTCCAACATAGTCAGTTTATTGTTTATTCGAAAGCTATCCTTTTTCTAAAAATATAAAAGACATAACAAACTTTTTAAACTGATCAGTTATAACTGTCATTTTTAACAATCCATAACTTAATTTACTGAATAAAAAATTAATAAGGATTGTAAATTTCACCATTTTCTATTAATAAACAGTCAATGAAAATATTTATAAAATGCATCTTTATTAGTGCATTAAATTGATCAGATCTCATTTCAATAGATCTTTTGGTTATTAAAAAAAACAATAGAAAGTACAACATCTTTGGAGGGCTTTAAGTATGAAAGGATGGGTTTTTACTAAAAGAACTTGGTAGGAAAACGTGGCCTATTTTAAATATAGAACCGCCTTTAAACATTTTTTGCACTCATTCATTTACCCTCTATAAAAAGGTCTCTCACAATCAGTATAATGTCTTTAAATTTTATAAAAAGTAGAGAAAAATGGGTAGGTATGACAGGAATTGGAAATGTTTGCAGGGATATTTAGACTGACAAAAAATTACCAAATCATAAGTTAAACCACTTTTCAAGATGTCATTGATTCCAAGCAGCTTGGAGATTGCTATTAATAATAATAAGAAAAAAAAAATGACAGAGCGGCGCAATCGGCAATCAGGAGAAATAAAACATTGCTTAGATTATGCCCGAGAAACATACAAGTCGTAAAATAACTTTCGGAGATTCAAATGCTGGATAATTAGTCATTTTTTGGAAAGAAATTTGGTCGATAGCGACGACGAATTACATAAGAAAGTTACTGTAAAGAGTGAATTCAAAAATAAGTGTGCAAGTGTTATAAAGTAGTTAATACTCGAGAGATATTTTGCGACGGTCATTACAAACGCTTTGGGTTTTGTGAATCTACAAAGGAAACACGTGATTTCAACGAAGGAGTAATTTTAACTAAACATTTTTTTTCATGGACCTCAGAGTCCTCAAATAGTTCATAATATACCTGAGTATACCTGTAAGCACTTGGCACCTACTCTTGGCTTAGATGTTTAATATGCTCTGAAATTAGATAATTCTGCTGTTTCAGCAATAAACATTAATTTTGTGAAGGCGTGGCATCGTTATTTCTTATTGATGATTTATGTTTTAATTTGTGTCGAGCCTATTAATTATTTAAAAAAAAACCTTACGTCCATTTATGTTCTATAATTTTTTGTACTTTTGGTATGCAAGGTTGATTAACGAAATGAAAAATATAAATTAGATGCAAATATTTTCCTATTAGTTTCAAGGGTATAGAAATACAAAGAAATAATCACATACAGATTTGTTGTTCATTATCTTCCTTATTATTGTACCTGTGAGTGGGTGATAACTTGATTACAAGCGCCTGTTGACCTATGAAGTGTAAAACATTTATTGCAATCGCACAGCTTGATTTGTCTCATTTTAAAAGGTGGAATAAATACTTTCCTTCGAATTTCTGTTTTTAATAAACCTTTCGAATACGTCGTTTGAATTAATGCCGTTATGATTTAGACACACCGTATATTGTATATCATTTTGCAAAAGGTTTGCCTATTTTATCCAAAATTGCTTTTTCATTTTTATTTTTTGTTGCATTGCTCGTTTTTGGTTGCATGTCTATACTTTATATTTTAAAAAGGAACTTCTGATCGACTTAAAAAGCTAATCATTAACGCACAGCGAAACCACATATGAAATTTGGATCGAAAGTTCCTTTTTTGTTGTAGATAAGCAATAAAGGTGGATTTTCAGAAATTTGTCCTCTAAGGAGATAAAAAGGGGTTAAAATGGAGTTTCAAAATTAGCATGGAACAGAAGAAATAATTAAAGAACTATTTTGCCGACTTTAACAATTTAGGTCCTAGGAGGTTAAAAAGCAATACTGAGAGTTGATGAGGAAACCAAATTAAAATACTATTTTATAACCCAAAATTTTGTTTAAAGAAATACATAATTTAGCAGATACTTGGGCGATTTTAATATTTCAGCTTTCAAGGAAAAGGGGAATAGTTTAATTGTAAATAAGATAAAACAACCATTTCATAGCCCAAAACTGTATTCAAATAATTTATGAAAAAAATATATAAACAATAAATTAGGCTAATTTTAACAGATAAACCTTTAAGCGGGCAAAAGGGTGTATCAGAATTGGCATGGATAAAATTAAAAAATCATGTTATCAGTCAAAATTTGATTTCATATTTTAAAATTTAATCTGCAAAGAATATACAGGATGGACCTTAAGTAATAATACATACAGCAAGAGTAGATTTTTCGTATAAAAATAACTTGATTTAGCTAAATTTATCTTATACCAAAAGTTGATATTAACAGAGATACAGGGTGTCAAAGTTAAAAAACAAATTGTGATTTTTTTCGCATAACTGATGGACACATTTCACTACAGACAAGAAATTTGGCATAGATTGTCAGTAACTCATAGGGGGCGCCACCTGAACTACCTTGTATTATTCTAAAGCATCATAACTTTTTTGTGCCTTCATGTACACTTATTTTAAATAGATAGGTTTATTTACCTACATTTTTCACGTAAAAGAGATATACTTTCTAAATGTTGATACAAGCAACCGTTTTCAAGATATTTGCCTTCAAAGTTTGCCGTCCGTTTATTTTATGGTACGTAAATGAGAACTTTTCGCAGTAAATTTCAAAATAAAAGTAATAAAACTGACTCTAAAATAGTTAATATCAAATATTACTCTACTGACGTTATTAATTCACATATTTTTTAAATTTCTCAAACATATGTAAATAAAATACCAAAACAAAATTTATATTCAAAAATAAGTATGTGGGAAATGACCTTTTTCATGTAAAGGATTGTAAACAAATAAAAATTTAGCTTTTTTTTATTGAAATTCGTCTCCAAATATTTGCTTTGACCACCCAGACTATTAAAATTTTCTTGTGCGGACTCAGATATATCTCACGTCTCTATGTTAGAAAATAAATAACCCCTTAATTTTTTAGATTTTCTTTATTGAGATTTTCAAAATTTAGGTAATAATATTATCAGCAAAGCAATATTTGACATAAATTAGTTTTGAAGCTGTCTTATGATTACTTTTGTTTCAAGCCTACTTTGAAAATTTAATATCTTAGTAATTTAAAACCAAGGCACGTCAAGCTTTAAAGGCAAATATCTTGGAAACGGTTGCTCGTACCAACTTTAAGAAAGTACACCTTTTTACGTAAAAAATATGGGGAAATAAAATAATTCATTTAAAATTCATATAGGTGGGTGCACAAAAAAGTTATGATGATTTAGAATTATGCAGGATAGCGCAGGTAGCGCCCCGTATCAGTTATTGGTTATATGTTAGCAAATTAGAGTTTGTTGACTTTATAAACCCCCTTGTGCCAAATTTCGTGCCTATATTACAATTCATTTGGTAATTATACAAAAAAATCGAATTTTTTTTTCAATTTTGACATCCTGTATCTCTGTTAATATCAACTTTTGTATAATGTAAATGTGGCTAAATCATGTTATTTTTATACGAAAAATTTACTCTTGCTCTATGTACCATTACTTATGGTCCACCCTGTTTAAAAGAAATAACTAAGCGCGTTCTTGCTCGATTCTGAAAATTGAAGCTCCGAGAGGATTAATCTGTATTAATTCATTAACTAACTCATCGACACATAACTGTCACTATTAAAAACAGAATAACAAAATTTGGATTGTAGAATCCCTTAATAATCTAAACCCACAACGAAAAAGGATTTTCGAAAATTATTTTTTAAGGACGGCAAAAATAGGATCAAATGGAGCTTCGAAATTGGTATTAAAAAAAGTTCAATGTGCATTTTGTGACCTATGTGATACATCTATGAAAAAAATAATAATTAAACAACGTATTTGGCCAATTCTAACAATTCAGTCCCTAAGGGTGGAATAGTAAAAGAGTTTGTATATTGGACAAAAAAAAATAGAAAAATATTTTATAATTAAAAACTCTGTAAAGAATATATTAAAGAATAACGTGTTTTTGGTCGATTTTACGAAGTCAGAAAGAAAGAGGTATTTCATTTAATATAACAAAAAATTAAATTTTATTTTATTAGCTAAAATTAAGCTTTCAAAAACAATGTTGGCCCAATTTCTATATTTCCAGTTATAACAGGTAACAAATTTCATATTTATGATTTTAGAAATGGCGGTTTCTTAATAGATTTCTTTATTTCTAACAGTGTTCTACAGATGGGCACCCAGTGAAAAATAAAACGTAATATAGAAATATCTCCTTTCTTTATAAACATGGCCCCCATCAAATTTTAGATGAAACCTTGGTCCATTTCGTTTGTTTTTCTGGTTTTGATTTTATAAATTAGATTGCTTGAATGCCAAATGTCATAAATTTTACGCAAATTAAAATGAATAAATAAATAAATAAATAGAAAAACGCTTATTACATGTTAATAAAAGATCTGTTAATTACTTTGGTTTCATGAAAGTAAATCAGATAAAAGATTTGTTGTAAAGTAAAATTGTTAGTAGGTATAATTTGTCATAATTGCTCGAAGTCAACACATTTTAAACTCCTGACGAAGTATTTCAAAAAATCTGTTATACTGAGAAATACTGCAATAAGTTATTCTTAGTAAAAATACACAGAACGACATTATTCATCCAGGCGAAGACGGAGCAGGTAACTTGTCTTTTATAAAGATAAGCATCAGGTTTTAATCCATTAAGAAATGGTAATTAAGTGGATACCTACATAGGAAAACTGATGCTCTACGAAGGGGACATGTTAATTTGTGGCTTATGTAATTAAATGCTTCAATGATATTCCGGCAGCAGTTTAATTGACACGCGCCCGTTTGCAATATCAACTACACCCGTGTCACAACTAACCCAGATTGTTTAGGCGGCAAATATTGACAATGGAGAACTTCTGCGGTTTTTTTATGTGTTCTGGGTAATAAGAAGACACTGGTCTTGCATATTATGTAATATGATAAATATTGTAACAAAATGTAGTTATAAAATTTGTATTAGTGATTGTGTAGTGTAAGGAACTCTTTGGAAACATTTGGTAATGGGAAGCGGCCGCAAGCGATAATCTAATCGCTTATCAGAGATCGGTTCTACAAAACCGAAGTGGTATAAATACGCGGTCGTCTTCGCCTCACTTAGTCAGGTAGTTAGTCAGATAGTCAGATAGAATCGTAGTGTTCCGAAATAAGTTTGAAATAAAGTGTTTTTATTTCACAAAGTTTTAATTATCGAACCGATAACAGGCAACAACATTAAATTTGTTAAGATCGGTTTCGATTGTGAAAATGTGCATTTTCATGAAAATACGAACAGTTAGCTATAGGAAAGAGTGATGTTAGATATTTGATGATTCCGTTATGCCTCAATATTTTCAGGTCTACTAAAATAAGCTTTATTTTATAAATAAATAGCACCATAGAAAATAATCTAACGCTGGAAATCTGGCAATCTTGCAGGCCAATCCATTAAATTATATTTGGCACAATTACAGACAAGTTGCAATTGTTAAAACTACTCATTGCGGTGGTCGCGTAAACACCTACTTCAATATTGACAATATTAGTTTAATACATTTTTTGTGCAACCGGACGCGAAGGTATTAATTTGCAATTTCTGGAACGGATGCTAAATGCAATTTGACGGCAGCTATCCTTGGTTTCGGCCGCGGAAATGTATTGACAGCGACGTTTTCAAAATATAGCAGAATCACGATTTTGTGTTTTACAATAATCCTAAATTTAATATTTTAAATAGAGTGTTTAAAAATTTTTTATTGTGAAAGCCATAGCTGTACAGGATGATCCAAAATTAATTAAGATCCTCGAAATACAGAGAAGCGAGGTTATTTTAAGAATATCTTCCTAAGTCTACGAAATCACTAACATTATTTTGCTAGTTTTCATGCACATTTTTTTGTGTCAATCAAAAGACCAAATTACTATAAACAACTTTTATTGAAAACGTTTTTGCTTATGTTTATTTGTTTAGAAGATATCGGTAATTATTGGCCAGAAGTCCAGGTGATTGCTTAGTCTGCGTATGCAAAAATTCATTACCAAACAAATTTCATTAACAACGCTTGACTGCGTAGTCAGGATGCTAAATAAATACGATTTGGAAAATAAAGTTAAATAAAAAAGTTTTCAGTTTCCTAGTTAAAATTCTCAAGAAAAAAAAAACTCTTTACTTAATTACTTCATAACTCCTTTACAAATGGTTTGAAAATTTATTACATATACAAAACAGGGACGTATTTTCTACTATTAAAAATCATAAAAATAATTTGTGTGGCAGTCGGACAAAAGATTTTTTCACTTATGTTATACATCGTTATGCATCAATGCCAAATAAGCATTGTCTTGCCTATTTGGCTATGTAATATTCCAATACGGCGTCCATAAAAAAAATAGTTGAAGATCGAATATTGAGAATCAAGAGGAATAAATAAAAATCTAATATTACCGTTATAGTAAAATAGATGCCTTATACCCAATTACTTGATTTTGTAGTATTATCTTTATAAACAAATGAGATATTTATAAAACAAATTGATGATTTTCAGTTTTTTCAAAATATTTAAGGAACCAAGTGAGATAGTTTAGATCTATTTTCAGAACAATATTACCAATAAAATTAGGCAACTTTTTTGTAATTTAACCGATTCTGTATCCGCAATAGTTTACAAGATCCCAATGGTGAGACCTAAAATCCTGTATATTTTATGCTTTTTTTTTGAATTCTATTCATTATATTTTAGTAGGTGTTTTTATCGTCCTATACTTAAACTTAATATTTTTTACAATATTTTAATTTTTTTAAGAAAACATAATTTTTTCATCTTTAATCAAAAATCTATTATTTATCTCACTTGAAAGATCTGTTTTTTTTTCACAATAATTGGTGAAAATGTTGGGCTACCCAAAAACTTGAAAAAGTTTAAAATTATTATACAGGACATTCAAAATTAATTTTAAATTTTGCCAAATTTAAACGGGAAAACTTTTTTTTTAAAATGAGACACCGTATATTTTATTACATTACAAAAAGTACTAAAGAAAAGTACATTCATTTTCCTAAGCCTTTCATATACCTAAACTCAAAACTTTTCTAAATGGTAAACAACGTCATCAAGCTTTTACGTTACTGAAATTTTATTTGCCAATATCTCCAGTTAGACAAAAGATATTGAGTTGCGGTTTTCACTTGTATTTAAAGCTTTTAAAAACCCTATTTTAAAATATAAAAATTGAAATATCATTCTATTTAATTTGTTTAGAAAAACGGCAAAGTTTGTTACCATTTTATATAACGCGCTGTAGCAGCGATAATAATTTTGAAATAAATACATATGAAAGTCCGTCGATAGACTAAATAACACTCTCTATATAGAGACTAAATGTCTAAAATTTCATTAAGGCTAACGTAGTAAATGGCGTTTAAAAACATTTTTTTCGACGTCTCCCCACCACTTTATTTTTAGAGATAGAACAAAAAGTATAAAACAAAAACGAGTTGAAATTACTCTAGAATTACAGTGCATGTATTTTTAATATACCTTAATTAAGCAAAATTTCGAGAAAATTCTAATTTTCTATTCAGTCCTACTTATGACGCCACCTAGCAGTCACTTTAGAACTTTCCAGTCATTTTCCAGCGATTTTTCAGAGCCACTTTTCTTATTGATTTTTTTTCCCAAAGCTGTGAAGTGATTCGTTGCTGAGATATAGCCGGCGTCCTTTCTTAGTTGGCCACCCGGTACTTTTTCTAATGCAGGTCAAAGACAAAAATCACTTTTCTACAAAATCGAAATTTCCCAAAAACCTATTAACTTTAGCTATAAAGAAAGCTTAAGAAATTCAATGCACCTTTCTTCGATGCTTTCTATGGTGTAATAAAATATACAGTGTATATTTTAGAAACATTTGCTTTCACCATTTGAATTTGTGAATTTGAAATTAACTTTGTATGCCCTGTATAATATTTTTAAGACGTTCCAAGCATTTTAGATAGCCTAGCGGCTTGATTAATTACTATAAAAAACAGAACTTAATTTTTAGAATTCTGAAAATTATTAAATTTTTGCTAAAAGCTGAAGAAATTTTATTTTCTAAAAAATTCAAAATATCTTGGAAAATAAGAGATTTAAGTATAGGGAAAGTTAATGAAACCCCGACTAATTAAATAGAATTGAAAAAAACATAAAATATGCAGGTTGTAACAAATTCGCTTCTCATTACAGGGATCTCGAAAACGGTAAGAGATACAGCATCGATTAAATTGGGGCAAAGTTGCACAAGTGGCGATATGGTAAACTCCGTGGATAAATCAAAAATATCTACACAAAGATGCAATAAAAAATACAGGTCCGTATTTAAAATACGAATTTGTTACAACCTGTGTAGCTTGTAATTTAACAAACAAAGTTATCTGTCCAGAGAATAGAAAACACCCTGTATAATCGAAACTCTTTTTAGATTGTTGAGACGGGGTAGTTTGGCAACGTTGCAAAAAATGAAAAAGATATCTCTTCCTATAACGTAGACATCCTACCTCCGCTTACTAGTGGGACAGTGAGACAGACTGTATGTCGTGGAAATGAATTTGCAACAACTGCGCGAAAATCGTCTTTTCAAGAAGCACCACAGGTTAAGTTATTCAAGATAAGCCAAGAAAATTTTGTTTTGTAGGGTTTTTCCAGAGTTACAACTTTGATGTTTATTGTTTTTCTTAAAATTGGGACTGTTTCTTACAGAAAAAAAAATTAAAAAGCCAAGCAACACACAATTTGCAGAAATTTAAAAATTCATCAATTCTGTAATAAAAGTGACTGTTATTAAATTTGTTGCCCTTTGGAGCTTTTAAAGTGGTTTTTAAAATGTTGTCCTAACTTGAACGGTTACAAAGTTATTTGATTAAACTAGGGGAGGCATATTTTCCAATATGGCTGCTAACCCCAACACCCAATTTTGACAAAAACAAAATATCTATTAATAATCCCTCAATAAACTCCCAAAATATCGTTGACATGGTAGCAATGTCAACATAAAGAAAGGCGACAATTTGACCGGACTATCTCCATTGTTACTTTTTTAGAGGTCTTCACGTCATTGTCAAATTGGCTTTATTTATGAAATTTCAAATTTTTTGTCAATTTAACATTTATAATTTTGAGTTACTTTGAAATTTTATTTTTTTCCTCATAAATATAGGTTTATATTTTTAGTTTTCGGGTTTTTCCTGTAAATTAAAATACACAGATTTTTTTTTTAAATAACTTTAATTGTTTAGCTCTTTCTCAAAATTCCAAGTTTCAACCGGATTTTTTTATTGAATTCAAAATTTTTGTCATTTTCCGGACGTTTTGGTTTTCATTTTTTTAATAACGTCAAATATTAATCCTAATTGCAAAATATGTTATTTTATAAAATTTAGATTTTTAGAAATTTCAAATATCAAATATTTTCGAATTTTTTTATTCATAAATTAGACGCGAAATTTTTATCTGTAAATTTTAAGTTATTCTCTTGCTGATATTTCGGGATCCAATTTGGCACTGGAACGGTCAGTTCGAGACCTTGTTTTAATTACACATTACTTCACTATAAGCCTCTTGAGAAGCCAAGCAAAATTGATTAAATTTTTTTTTTAGTCGAATTACAAATATAGAAATTACAGCATATTTTAGAATATTACGTTTTTCATTTCTCTTTGTAAAATCTAAACAAATGAGTATTCAATTGTTTTCTCATCAACCCGTTGATGGCCATAACATTCTGCACTGCTTTGCCCTCTTAACCGATTTTCTATCTCCACTTATAAAGAAGATACCAAAGTTATCCCATGTCCAGTGGAACACATATCTCAGTTTATGACATTTATATACAGTAATAATTTAAAACCATAGAATTCTCTAATTACTGTTGCAAATGAAGTCTGCTGACCATATTCATCGTCGTCTATTCCATTTTTTATTAAGGCGTAATTTAAATTCAACTCATTTGCGTTCATTTGGCAAAATATTAAATTTCAACGGTGCACAATTATACAAGAATGAATACAGTCAGAAGCTGACTATAATTATGCTGTATGATTATATAACGAGATCTACAATTTTCCCGTAATTAAGCCCCTAGGAGTAGGAGATGACCTTGCAATTTTTAGACGGCCGTCATTAGAGACAAAAATGAAGTGGAGCGTGTTCTCTCAGCGATTCGGCCGTAAACAGCCTCTGAAATGTCGATATTTCATGCAGCTGAATTTATATTTTCGACTCTATCCTTTAGGAGAGATATACAACTAAAACTGGCTCAATTTTGAAGATGTCACTCTTTTCATATTTCGATACACTGGGAACTGGATAAAAGGATAAGTGGGACTAATATTTCATAGCAAAACGTGCAGACTGTTGAGATTTCCTTTCTATATTTTAATTTAAAAGTCACACAAAGTTTCATCCAATTGACGAGCCTGCTTATAAAACACAGTTGATTTTAAAAAATAGGTATACTCATATAAGTTTTGGCTTTACATCAGTGGCGGCTGGTGACTTTTTGACAGGGGGTGCACAGATGCAAAGACAGGGCTTCGAACCGCAACTGAACCGAAAACCGGAAACCGAAAAAAAACGTTATTTTTGTAGGAACGAAAACCGGAATAGAACCGGAAAAAAATAACGGTTTATTTCGGTTCGCTGAATTTGTATGTTCTTAAAATAATTTTTACTTTACCCTAAAGTTTGGGATTTTTTTAGAAATTTCCTTTTCAAAATTTTACACAAATTCGTGGAACTTTCATCTGAAAATTAAAAGAACATTTTTTTTGAAAGTTCAATTAGAAACCTACAATTTCCACTTTTTCTAAGAAAATGTTGATTTTATTCTCAAAATTTTAAGTCAAATTGAATTTTAAATTGTATAAGTTGAATATTCATTTTTTCTAATTTTTGGTTGTGTTTTGAAACTTGGACCCTTTTCTCAAAATATTTCTTTTCTTTTTATAAAATTTCGAGTTTAAAATACAAATTGTATGTGCTATTGTAAATATGAACTCAAGCAGTGAGTCTTTTTCATTGAAGCCCAGTTTCCTGGCAATTTTATTTGCAAATTTGAATTTTTCCGAAAATTCCAACTTTTTCTTTAGAACAACTTTGTTTTTTCCCTCAAACTTGGATTTTATAATACAATACCCTTGTTTTTTGAAGTTATTAATAAGAATTTCGAGTTACCTTGAATTTTTTCCTTTAAATTTCACTTTAATTTAAATATGCCAATTTTTTCTCGATATTTCAAATTCTAATGATTTTTTGCTATGCCCACTTCATCAAACTTCCCAAAATCTTAAAATTTGTGATAAAATCTTGCTATTTCTAATTTTTTCTAGAAATTGAGAATTTTAGTCAAAATTTCAAGAGAAAAATACAACATTTATATTCCAATTTAAAGCCGGGATCTTGAAATTGAAGTCGAAATTTTAAGGATAAACTTGGAACGATGACATGTTAGAAAATGTCCAATTTAAACTTCCAATTTTTATCTGGTTTTGTTTAAGCTATATTTCAGTTTTTTCCTAAAATTTAGATTTTCGCCTCGAAGTTGCGATTTTTGTTTAGATTGTTTTGAATTTAGGCAGCTTTAAAATCGAAATTTAGTTAAATCTTGAATTCCTTTTGTAGGATTCGTTCAAAATTTAAAAATTGGTAATTTAAAAACCTAGATTCTTCTTGTGGGACAGGCGAATTTTGAAAAAATGATAAAGTTATCACAAAAACTCGAACTTTTGAAAGAAAATGGAAATTTCAAAAAAACTTTAAATTTTGGATGAAGCTATATTTAATTTCGAAAAAAGTCCCAATTTTGATGATAAAAGGTAACACTTTTCAGAAAAGATTAAAATCCTGAAAAAAATCAAATATTTCAAAAATTCCCAATTTTGAAAAAAGTGAAAATTTTCGAGAAAAAGTCGGAATTATCAAAAAAAGAAGGTAAAACTTCGAGAAATAGTAAAAATTTTGAGCTAAAGTGGAAATTTTCAAAAAAAAGGTAAATGTTTTGAAAAAAAAATGTTTCATCATAATCATATTATAAAAATCCAAACTTTTGAAAAAAAGAGGAAATTTTCCAAAAAAAAATCAAATTCTGAAAAAGTTATAGCTTCGGGAAAAAGTCGAAATTTCGATGATAAAAGGTCGAAGTTTTCGAAAAAAAAGTCTAAATTTTGGAAAAGGTTTGAAAATATTAAAAATGTCGGAATTTTGAGAATAAATTTAATTTTTCAAGAAACAAAAATTAAAGGAAAATCTAATTTTTCAGATAAAAGTTCACTTTACTACATAAAAGCCGAAACTTCAAGAAAAAGTCGAAATTTAAAAAAAAAATCTCAGTTTTCAAAAAAAGATCAAAGCTTTGAGAAATTGTTTGACCAAGGTCAAAAATTAAAAAAAAGCAGGGTAGAAGTTTTTTAAGGTCAGTTTTTTAACATCATTAAATTTACAGAAAAAATCAAAATTTTGAAAAAAAATAACAATTTGGAGAAAAGATCAAAATTATATATAAAGATTTTTAAAAAATTCAGAATTTGGAAAATAAATTAAAATCTTAGAGAAAGGTCAAACTGAAAAAGTCTGGCGATTAATAAAATAAATAAACATTGAAAGCTAAAAAAAGAACATTTGAATTTGAAAGTTTTCAAAATATAAAGACGAAATGCTTTAAGGAAATCGAAAATTGTTTAAGAATTTTCAATTAAAATCGAATGCAGCATTTAAAAAGAGTAATCATTTTTAGAAAGTCAGTATCTTGCGAAAAAGTGAAAATTGAAAAAAGTTTAATAAAAAAACAAACATTCGAGAGAGTCGATATTTGCAAAAAGTTAAAACTTTAAAAAAATTCAAATTTTTAAAAAGAATTGAAATGTTTTGAAAAAATCAAATTTAAAATTAGTTATATTTGCAAAAAAAGATGAAATTTCAATTCTGAAATTTCTGATATTTACAAAAATAAGGTCAGACAACTTGGAGATCAATTCTAAATATTCAAAAAAAATTGTTTTTTTTTAAATAAAATTTTTAACAAGAACGAAAGTTATAAAAGTAAAATGTTTAAAAAAATCAAAACCAATCAAATAAGACAGAATTTTGAGGAATTTGGAATATTCAAAAAATCAAAATTTTGAAAAGGTCGAAATTTTCGAAATCAAATTAAATTTTCGTAAATTTGGAAGTCGAACGGGAAAAGATCGACTTTGTCAAAAAGTGGGTTTTTATTGTCGAAATTTTCAAAATAAGTCAAAATTTTCAATAAAAATTGAATTCTTCAGAACAGTCGAAACTTTCAAAAAGTATATAACCAAAGGATTCTTTCTCTTTTTTTCACCTAGTCAAATGCACGGGTATCAGCTAATTTTTTTTATAAAGTTGGAGGTTTGAACTTTGAACTCAAAATGAACCCAGAATCCAGAGTTTTAGCCTGAAATTTTTAAATTCGAAAAATCGAGAAATATTTCCTTCAAATTTTAAGCATTACCACAGAAGTTATATGCTGTAATATTTAAAAAAGAGGGAGAACATTTCCTGAATTATGTTAGAAAATCAATTTAGATAAAAAAATTTAAACAATTTAAAAATTAGTAAGCTGGAGCTGAACCGAAAACTGGAAAAAACCGCTATTTTTGTCGGAACGAAAACCGGAACGGAACCGATATGATTTTTTTCCCGGAACGAAAACCAAAAACCGGCACGAAAAAAATAAAGGTTCGATGCCCTATGCAAAAATATTAGTAATTAAGAGTTTAGGTGACTCCAGTGCTATAGCAAGGTATTAAATTTAAGAGAAACAAAAGAGATACAAAATTTGTGATATTTAATAGTATTTTTATGAATTAAATTTATATAACATCTTATAGTCTCCAAAACATTTTTGGGTTATCATCTCTAAATTATTTTCATTGAGTACAAACAAAAATCATTATCGACATTTCTGAGCCCCTTAAAATACTCCGTGCGGTTGCACCTGGTTAGGGTTCTAGATTACTTAATTAAAATTGTTTGCTTTCATAGGAATAAAATTATATCACGTTTTCATGAAAACTGCATTTGAAGATATTACAAAGTTCTAATTAAACTCTACAAAAACACAAAAAAAAAATATTTTTTTAAACAACATCCGCTCTACGATCTTTTAAAGAAATAAAGTGTTCATTACTTTCTCAGCAAAATTGTTTAAATCCAAATTTACAAATTAATAATTAGACCCTAGAATGGGTACTGCTATCTCTTTGTGAATAGCCGTACTATTGGCAGTTAGACCTGTAAGCGGCACAATTAGCAATCGCAATCAAATCAGCCGGTACCTACGCATTTAGCATCATAAACCGTAAATACACACTTCAAACTCTGACTCGTACTCACCATTTGGCAACATCGCTTCAGCGGAGCGGCGTACCGCACCGCGGGCTAGCTTTAGCGTGGTGTTCTGTAGTTTATTTCTCCGTATCCCGTGGAGGCCGTTGATAGGCATCGCATGGCAGCCACGCTAGGTGCATAATTCTGCACGCACCAACGTATTTCAATTTCCTTATAGTATTTAATATAATGGAATAAAAATTTGCGAACTTTATTCCAAGTCACTCACAAGTATTATTAGTTAATAAGTATATCATTATTTTGTGTGTAAAAATGTGATAAATCCAAGACTTTTACATTAAATAGAAAAGAATAGATCGCTCATTTCACGAAGAGCGCGCGCTCTTGCGCTCTTTAAGACCAGCCGCCACTGCTTTACATGTTGCTTGCAAGTGGATGTATAATTAAAATTTTGCACTTGTTGTTTCTGCAACTAATTTTTAAAAATTATAGTTTTTAATTATTAATTGCGAAACGCGTAGAGATAATTGAATGAAATTTGGCACAACCCCATACCCTTTTGTACTCTTTCCAAGAATCTAACAATTAATTAACACATCGTAGACCAGTGGCGAGTATATCGAGGGGGACGGTGCTTAAAACGTGCCTAAT
The DNA here is from genome assembly GCA_028583605.1 of Dastarcus helophoroides. Classification (NCBI taxonomy): domain Eukaryota; kingdom Metazoa; phylum Arthropoda; class Insecta; order Coleoptera; family Bothrideridae; genus Dastarcus; species Dastarcus helophoroides. The sequence continues at coordinate 23,325,131 of CM053328.1, read as the reverse complement.
TTATTTTGAGTGCACTTTTCCCGCAATTTTTTGAAAAAATTACTATTTCCAAAATTCCATATTATTAGCGGTTTTCGAGTAAAATGCATTTTTAAATTTCGATGAATTAAAAACGCTTGCCCAAAAATATGGAATGTAACACATTGTTGGCATTGAAATGAAGGAAAATAAATAGTATTGACATTTTCATGTTTTTTTGTCACCGGTGAGCAATTATGGTAAATAAGTGTTAATGTTTCTAAATTTGTTATTTCTGAAATATTTATGAAACATTTTTTTATTTAAATATAAGTTAAAAATATTTTTTTGTGAAGTACATTTTAGGTAATAAACATATCATAGTTTTCTTTCATTTTAAAGCAAACCTTGTGGTACATCCAAGATTTTTGTTACGCAAGTGCGACATAAGTACACACACAACAAATAAGGTACATTTGAAGCACTGTCCCCTCGATATACCCGCCACTGGTTAAGTTCTGTTAATCAATTTCAAAATTTTTTGAAAGGACACGAAAAGGTATGAAGTTGTGCCAAATTTCATTCAAATATTTGTACACGTTTAGCAATTATTAATTAAAAACTATAATCAGGAACTAACTTTCCACACCCTGTAACTCGGAAACGAAGCATTTTACGGCTTAAGTTTATCTAGACTTTTTGTCTTATCCCAAATATACAATCATTTTTTAATTGTTTCCTTTCCCAAGTATTTATTCGAGTTTACAACTTCTAATAACAAATACCCCTCCCTTCCTACCTTTTTTATCAATATTTGCCAGCCTGTGCCACAATTTTATTTATTGAACAAAGGGAGCATTTTTTTAATACCAGTTGAAATTATGATCCTAAATTAAAAACTTTCAATTTTTATCAAATGCTTCAGAAACCTAGTTCATAGACTGCCTTTTTGATTGGCATTAGAGAATAGATTAAAGGTTGCTTATTAGAGTTTTTTGTTTCTTTTTTTACCTGCCAACGTCTATTAAATAGTGGTAATGCACAAACCAGTAAATCGCTCAGAAAATACTGAGAGTATGGCACGCAATTTGAGAAACTGACACCGATGATTTGGTTTTTTTTGTTTTTTTTTTATTACAGCGTGTTTTTTTAGAATTACTACTTTTCCTTGATTCATTTTATTTCAATAGGTGTTGTAATTGAAACATAGTAGTGTAAATTACTAATGCAAAGTTATCTATTTCATTTCTATTGTATCTTAGCACTGGAGCCAATACGTAATCCCTTTTTTTCTTTTTCCCTGGATTTGTGCTATCTATTGGCATAATTTTTTAAATAACCAATGAGAGAAATTGAAACAAAAAAATGATTTACTTGTTTTTAATTAAGAATATTCCTTTGTCTACAATAAAATTATCTTCATTTTGATATTAAGTATATATTACATGAGGAGGCTGATGAAAAAAATTATAAAAAAAGAGAAACCGGCGCTTCTGGGGTCAAACCTCTAACCTCCGACTTGGCAAACTAACGTTCTACCGGGCCGAGCTATCACCACTTCTAAACCTTTTACACTTTACGTATTCAAATCATACGCCGCACTCCCGTATCTCCGTATTTTCTAGATTAAATAATTGTTAATTAAAGGTATTCTGGTTAGTATTTAATTAGGTAACCCATGCGGGTTTGTTGATTTGCGTGTTATCATTTATTAAAAACACGGGTCATTCAAATAACAGATGATCTTATGTCGGTGTGGATTTTAATAAAATTAATTGAAATACAAATTTTGTTCAACCTTTGTTGTGTTTATTAATCTTTCTTGGTTTCAGAAGACAAGATTTGTATTTCAATTTTTGAAGATAACAAAGAACCAGTCCGTTCCACCAAATTTAATAAAATAAGATTAAAGTTATGCTAACAGTTGTTCCTTTCTTTTGCAACAGGCGTAAATTATTATAGGTGGGAGAATTATGGCTAAAATTACGAACCTTATTTTTTTACATACGATACTGTTAGCCATGATGTCAGAGCTAGCCAAGGGAATAATTTATTATCCTTCCTACTCATGACCTTTGAATATTGGATTGCGTTTCAGGCTCAGGAGGGTCGTACTCTTATGTGAATCGCCCTGTATATTTTTAAATTTGCTGAAAATGTGTTTTGGAGATTTTGCACAAATGATTAAGTTTTGAGGCGAGATTTCAAATAAAATGGCCGAAGCTTATAAAAAATGTTGGATATGAACGAGGCTTCTCGGGAAAAAAGACAACATTTCAAAACTGCCTACAATTAAAATTTCAGAATAAATAAGAAAGAAGTCAACATTTCGAAAATAAAATTTCGAAATAAACGTAAGTTTGCATACGGAATCTCAGGAAAAGAAGCCAAAAGATCGTGATAGGATCCAAATTTAAAAAAAATCTTAATCGTTGGAAAATGTAAAAAATTGAGGCAGTTATGGGAACTGCCAACAGAAGCGAAAACCCAAAACTATGATACAACAGTGTTCTTTTTAATTTTAAAACTGTAATTTCAAAAATAAAAATTTTATATTTTGTAAATTAGAATTATTATTTCTAGTTTTTGTAACTTTCATATTTGTATAAGATCTAGTCCTTGATCTTGTCGATTTTAAATTATTGCATATTAAAATCCTATTTATAACGTGTGTCTCAGGTGTATTGTTCCAATGGCATATCTCCGTTAATCTCCGTTAATGAATTATAAATTTGACATTTGCGGCATTTAATTAACACCCCAAGTTCTTTACACTGAGCCTAATATTAATATTATGTCACTTCCGGTTAAACCGGAAACGACCCTAACTTTCTTATTTCAAATGACACTCAGTATACTTTTCTCAAAATTTAAATTCTACGAAAAAATTTCTTCCCAATAATGTATCAGACTTTGCATTTTGGATCTAAGAAAAAAAGCCAAATCGAACTTTAAATGGTGTAAAATCGATTTTGTCGACATTTATGAATACAATGTGCTTTGCTTTGTATTTAAATTATAAAGTTGCTAAGATACATTTTTTTAAGACATGCATGTTTAAGTTCTCTGTTAAAAGTAATAGTTACTTGGATAAGTGGGATCTACAAATATTCTGTTGAGAGTCAGAGGATAGAAAAATATGTTTAATAAATTACAAGGAAATGCACTAATTTTATTTATAAGAGAAAGTGACTTACGAATATCTAATTGACACAATAACCATGAGCACCGGAAAATAATGCCACAGAAAATGTTCAAAGTATTGTCCTTTGATTCAACGCAACATTCGGCTCGATGCAAAAGTTTACGAGTGGTAATATTTCTTAATAACTGGACATTAAGCGCTTCGCATCCATTTTTAATACTATTTTGAAAGCAATTTTAAATTTTTTTCACAAATCAATAACTTTATAAACTGTCAACATCAAAATTTAAACATTTTCAAAGCCTGACTTAGTTTTCCTGGGTTGATCGATTTAGTTTGGATCTTTTCACTTACCTTTTAAAGTTTGATTTCGCTTCCTTTCTTAGATTTAAAATACAAAGTATGATACATCACTAGAAAGGGATTTTTGAATAGAATTTAAATTTTGAGAAAAATATACTAAGTGTCCTTTGAAATAAGAAAGTTAGGCTCGTTTCCGGTTAAACCGGAAATAACAGAATATTAATATTAGGCTTAGTGTAAATAACTTTAGGTATTAACTAGACGCCTCATGCTTAAAATTTATATATTATTAACTAATGGAGATATGCCATTGGAACAATACAACTGAGACACCCGCTATTTTATATTTGCATGACAAATTTCAAGATATTTCAAAAAAAATATGTTTTTAGTGTACTGATTTTTCGTAATTATGTAAAGACTTTAATTTAAATTATCTCAATGGTGCCAATAATGAGTTGCTTCAGTGTTCGTTGGATGAGTCTATATGCAAAATAAGTTGAATTACTTGACCTTAAAAATTCAGACATATTAAAACAATTTTATCTTTATGTATCCATCAACAAGTGCTTCTACGCAAATTGTATGAATAAAGAAATAGTTCATTGAGCAACATGAAAAGGATACATTAAACTTCGATCATAAAAAATTGAATGAAAAAAGCTTCAAGCTGTTATTAATTCTCTTTGACACTCCATGTAATTTTAGGATATCTTCTTCTGGCTTCAATTAAACTGAGTAAATGTTCAAAACATTTTTCGTTCATTCTTAAAAATATTCACAATGACCCCACAATTAAAACTCCTAATTCATTCAATTGCCTTCTTTATAATCGAGAACTCGCTCAGTAAAATCTATCTAGATCGTTTCTTTGTAATTGTCACCTGTAGGTACGGGATTCCAATCTCAAGGATAAAGCAATTTTATAACAGAAAAAGTAATCTCCAAAACTGCCAGATCAAAAGTCTAAACAAAAACATTAATGAGTTGGTAGTAAAGTAGATAAAAGGTAACTAGCAGTGAGATGAGTGCAGACATTATATTGTAGGTTCGCCTTTCTTGCCTTTATTGCCGTTGTCTCGCTTCTCTTGCACGGCACATTTCGAATTGACGCCTGTCGGTATACCAAAATCTTACCAGGATTTTTTTCTTTTCTAATATAGGCAATTTTTGCTTACAGAGAGAATGGAAATAATAAAATTCAAATTAAAACATAATTTAAACAATTATAGTATTCACATTTTCACGTATTCAATTTAAATTCAGTGACGCAGTGGTGGAGCAATCGATTATTAGTTCAAAGTAGTGTTTTTGGTAACACAATACCAATATATGTGATTACATATATGGCAATATCATCCCTTTGTCCCCTATCTTTAGTCGCTTAGCTCGCCTGAAGAAGTTTTCACTTCAAAAATCTGAATTTGACGACATTTTTCGAAAAAAAAAAACACAAATCATTAGGAGAATTACTTGGAATATCACCATTTGACAATATTTAGACTAGCTACTGTATTAAGAAATTAAATTACTTTACGCATCCTGCCTCTAAATACAACTATGCAGAAAAAAGATAAAAGCCAGCAAACTGCTATTAAATTTGATGGTCATAAAATTGTTAATACCTTACCGTATGTAAAAGACGGTAAGTAGACCTTTCCAAAATCCGCAATAGAAAAAATAAGGATCGCCATTAAAACAAAAATAATATCGTTAACGTCATATACTTCTGCACCAATCACCTTGAATTCTAATATTTGTCAATTTTATTTGCAAAAATATTCAATAAAAATAAAATTTGAAACGTTCACCAATTTCCCTGAAAATAATTCACTAAATTTTTAATGAACTTATTAGTACTTTTGGAAAGCACTCTCGTTAAGAATCAACAACAATTTTGTAATTTGCACACAGACAAATTAGCTCAAATTTCACATTTCTACGTAAAAGTTATCTGTGTCATTGGCATCTTCGGAATCGTCATTATTAATAGAAACGAAACACGTTTCACTTAGATAGGTGACAATTTCGCTATAATACTGTTGCGTGACAATTAATAGAGGACTTACCTGCAGCCGGTGACAGTTTAGTGATGACTCCCCATCGTTGCTTCCACTGTAACAAGAACGTACAAATTAGTTGTCTGCGCACCGACCACGACCTGCGACCCTCACTTTATCACACAATCCACCCATTTGCATCGGTAAATTACACCCGCAAAAGGAATGACACCCCCTTAATGAAATATTCAGTGCAGTTTTCAAGGTGACATTTGTTACTGTCTAAATTAGCAAAATGATGGAGATAAACTGAAGGAAAGTCATGCTGAACTGTTGCATTTCGCAAGCTTAAATACATATTTCGACAGCTTAAAACATCACTGATTAAAATATACGAAATGACATTTAAAAGAATATAATTAAGTCAGCTCTGTTTTGTTAACTTTTTCATCTTCGTGGACGAAAATATCAAATTCTGACATTCAAAATTTTTAGTAAGCATTGCACGTCGTTTTATGACAGCAGCCTAAATATACTTTGTTCACCCAACAGATCTAGTTATGCCACTCCCCCTTAAAAAAAGACATGTTTACACGATATCAAGAAATAAATCAACATTATGTAATAAAAGGATTTTCAGCTTCAACCAATAGAAATAATTTATTCAAATCTCCCACTTTGTTTAGGGGAGTGGTATAACTATATTTCTTGGGTGAATAGAGTATAGAGCACTGTGACTTGTGATTAAGTTCAAAGAGGTTTTACCCTTTTACCACATCGTCAAATAATAAATAATTAAGGAAAACGCATTATTAACGTCAGCTTTTTATCAAAATTTTACCTGGAAACTCTTAATCTCGATTTGTCGGTTTTTCTGCTATTTTTTCGAACATTGCAAGCTTGTAACTGTAATAACGAGAAATAAGTTAACATTTCGGGGTAAGTTTTTCCCCATATTTTGTCTTTAATGTCGAAATTTTGAGCCTTTTCTGAAAGTTGTATATGGTAATTTTTTACTTTCATATGGATTTCTCTTTGTATTTTTAGTTATAACCTTACAAGTTTCACTCTTGTTGGCCAATTCTCCAATAACTGAAATCTTAAATTTTATTATATTTTTTTCTCTAAATTTCACCTCAAAACTCAAGTGTATATTATTCTTCATTGTAGGCTCTTATTGATCGGAAATATTATGTCTCAGAAATGTTAAATAAAATTAATAAACATATAGTGTTTATATACCCACTTTTAATTTTTCTCGCAAATTTCGGCTTTTTTCTCGAAATTCCATGCACCGATCTAAAAACATAAGACATGCAGAATATTTTGCTAATATTCTACCTTAATTTTAGAGTCTTGCTGGTAAGAAATATTACCATTATCAATTTTATTTTAACATTTCTTCGATCCAGTTTGGAAATATTTAAATTTTTAGTAATAAAAATTGACAATTTTCTAAAACATTCAAAAATTATATTTCTTTCACACTCTTTAAATGGATGTTTTTCAAAAACGAAAGCAAGTAAAGCCTTACTCTTTAACACTGTTTTTGAAAGTCTGCAATATACATACACATATAAAAGTTGTAAGGACATCTGATTTCTAAAGACTAGTACACGCTCATGGACAAAATCGCGCGACTGTCTATGTATAAATCGGGGATTTTGTCTTTAGACAGTCCCTAATAAATTTTAAAATAGTCTATGGACTTTTGTCAGGTGTCTGCTCAATTCAGCTAAATTAGTTTTCGAGACACCATGACAAGTAAGACAGCGATCTTTGCTGCAAAACAGACAATTTGTTTCCCATTTGTTTATAGTAAAAAATTTGATCCCGAAAATCGGGATCCTGACAGATTTGTAATCTCGAAATTTTCGGTATTAAGTTTTTCTGATCCCGAGATTTTCGGGATTGACATTTTAAAGAAAAAGTTTTAAAATATACTGCACCCAGCCAAACGTTCAGTGATTTCAATATAAAATACAAGAAGTCTTATTTCAAATAAGCAGCACTAATTAACCCAGCGAGATCGCTGTGCTTGTTTAAAATAAAATTCTTGTATTTTAAACTAGAAGATTTGGTGCGTTCTTATTCTTCATATCATATTTTCGCAATTCGAATTAGAATATTCCTATCATATAAGTTTTCTTTATATTTAAGAGAAATGTGACTAATTTTTAAATACTTTTTGCTTTATTAGCTACATACTAGGGTGTTATAATATATGAAAATCATCTATTTAACCAATATTAAGAAAGATTTTTGTTAATTTTCAAAGTTTATTTTCATAGTTGGTTAACTATATGTTTATTAAATTTATTAAGTTTAAAGAGCGCTTACTGATCCTTGAGAATAACAAAAAGAATAACTTTAACGTAAAGACTAAGTGATTTTAATTCGGATTAGTCTTACTTAATTCTCATTAGTTAGAGTGATTAAGTTGGTTGCGTGTATACCGCATAATAGGTTGATTGTCGTCTAAATTTTGATTTGTTGGTTAAAAAGTCGATTTTTGTAAAAAAATTTGTATTTTATTTAAAACCCTCAATACCGAAATTATCCCAGGATCCCGGCCCGGGATTGACTAAATATGATCCCGAAAGCCCGGGATTTGGTCGCGAGTGTGTACTAGCCATTAGATTGATTCTATCTTATCAAATATATTATTATTTAACAAAAATTATTTTGCAAAAGTTTAACTACTTGAACAAAAATTTCCAGAATCAGCTGGCTTCACTTTTGGAAAATTACAAAGCTACCAAAACCATATTCTTCAAAACTGGTTAAAAATTGAGTCTTGTAACATACCCACACAGTTGTCAGATAATCTAATGGAAATGCATATCGGTTTTCAATGGCGAAAATGTATCAAATAGTGTCATCATTTAGATAAAGTTCTCTTGTATTCAAAACGCTATAGTACAATTAATTTAGGTCAAAGTTACTTGAGATTTAACTAGTCTTATGACAGAAAGCCAAGTTTTTTGAATTGTCGATAAATAATAAAGCAAACAACGACCGACTTCGTGGTGTGCAAAACAAAGTCATTGCTGTTAAACAGTTAAGCTGGCGCATACAAGGATTTCCAAGCATACACCTTTTTATGTTTCCAGCTGAATTTTACATTTTAAACTGGAATATTTGGCATAAATGTAATTTTGCCTTAGAGGGACAAAGAGCATGTGCAGATATTTCTAGGAAGACTAGTGAGCTCTATAAGGTAACCAGTTAATGAATTACAACTATTAATAATGTATATTGCACACCAAGATCATTGGTCCTGATTTGCTCCATTATCATGAAATGCCAAAAAACACAATTTCTTGACATTTTGTACCTAAGTAATTTTGCAGCAAATCAGTTCAATTATAGCGTTTTGGATGAAGGAAATTTTTCTCCAGGCAAAGATTCTATTTGCTACATTATTAAATTGCAATTAACTCCAAAATTTGTTATTGAAAAATGACTGTCAGCTTATGTAAATGTCTGTTATCACACTAAAGTCTCCATCGATTTGGAATTTCTCGAATAGAACCGTATTGATTTTTAGAAAATGATTTTTCAAATAATTTAAGTTTTATTGAAAAAAAACCATAGTTTTAAAAAAAAAAGAAAAAACATCTTAGGAATCTCAGGTTCTTATAACTTTTATACATTGTATAGGTCAAGTTCCTCTCAAGTACAGTGTCAAAGGGTTAGACGTAATTTGCTTTCATTTTCGAGTAAAACTAATTTAAAGTAAAGGTTTTTTCTTTTCATTTCATAGAAAATGTTTTTTGTAAAACTGTTATTAAAAGTGACATTTTTAGTTCATTGATAAGTGAACTAAAAATTGACTTTTATAATGACACGTGACAAAAACACTTTTAACACTAGTGCGAAAAAGTTTTTTCGCACTAGTGTTAAAAGTAAATATAGCAGTGTTTCCCAAACTTTTTTTGCCCTAACCCGGTTGTTTTTAATATTTTCCCTTCGCCACCCACTAAAAGATGTTTTAATTATATCTTAATGCTGGAAAGAACTAATCATTTGTGAGTATGAAGACAATTCTGCAGCCTGGTATTTTATTTTTGTGGTCCGCTGCCGGGTTGTCACCCACTGTTTAGGAAACACTGATATATAGCAATATGCAATATAAAATAGAAAGCTGTACTGGTAAAATTCGAAAGATATTTTTTTTGGTTGAACGGACTGGTCCAACAATATTGTGTTTCCAAACATTAAAACATTCAAAATAGTTATAAATTATTTATTTATAATATTAATATTACTATTACAATCTGAACGGTTACTTATTTTAGTTTTCCTGAGAAGTAATTGCAGAGGTATTTATGCAAAGTAATCCGTGCAAAAACCAGGACGGATGTTGCTTTTAGTCTTTATAATATAAAACAAAGATTTTTCAATATCATCCAGTGTTAATTTACAAAATTCTTGAGAGCGACAGACTCCAAATAATCCAAAAACTGACGCAACTTTTTACTGCATATTTGGTGTCTGGAGCTTCATTCAAAAAAATCTTGTACGCTGGTTTTAATACTTGCTTATATCCTAGTTTGATTTAAAAACTAGCTTTTATCATAGAATGTTTTTTCTTTATTTCATACCATCATATTTTTGTCCCGATTTCTGGAGCAATAAATCTCAGTTGATGTATTTGCTGTTTCTTCAACATCAGATGGAATAATAAAATTGCTTTAATTTCCAATCTTTTCTTCAAAATTCATGTTTATTAGCCATAAAATCTACAATATTTTAGGACAGGTTCAATTGTGGTTACTAATTAACATTAAACAACTTCCAATTGTTTTACTTAGTTATACTCTATCCAATACCTGACTTGATTGTCAGATGTAAATGTCAAATATGTAATTCAACACGCAAACAATAAATCTAAAATTCAACCCTAGGGACAGCATTTTCTCTTTTAATTTAACAGTTTTACAAAAAATATTTTATGATACACTTGTTAAAAGTGATTTTATTTTGTTCGTGGGGTTGCTCCACTCGCTACGCTCGTTCCGCAATATTCCCCACTCACAAAATAAAATGTCACTTTTAACACTTGTATCATAAATAACTATTTTGCTTGTTTTTCAAATGATGGTGAAATTTTGACAAGTGTGTCAAAGCCGACACGTCAAATTTATTTTTTTCAAAACTGTCATCGTCCAAGAATGATATAATTATTAATGATATTCTTCCTAGAAATTATACAACCATGAATATGATACCGAAGCGAAATATACTGTAGTATAATTGTTACGGAAATAAAGGCTGCACAAATTAGGCACTGACTTTTAGTAATATTTTGTCTTTAAATCCTTACAATAAGTTCATTAAATAAGGTGCTTACAATCGAACAGAAAATTTTTATTTACAACAGCTATAATTGGTCATTATTGGAATTGCATTAAGATGAGGAATATTTTTTGTGCAACGCATGTGACGTAAGGTACCTACATGTTAGGAATCGTTTTTTGAGGCAAAAGTAACTTTTATGTGCTGAGTTTGAAGAAGCACTCTTTGCTTTTCTACGAAAATTTAACTGCAAATTATAAACGACCTAGGCAGGTAGAATTAATATTTTTCAATGAGTAAGCCACACAAAATTATAGACTTATGCGTGTGCGGTTACTCTTCGTTAATTTTTAAACCCCTAATTTCAAACCGATTGTCAGAGTCATTGTCCTACAATTGCTGTTCCGGGAATTATTAAAGAATTAATGAAAGCAGTTGGGTGAGCCAGGGTATCTATTCACTGACTACATACCTGTCGAAATAAGACAACTAATATATGAACAAATTATTTGTTTTAGATACACGCATACAAAAGCACGATGTGCGCTTACTGGTATTCGGCATCTGTAAGCCTTATAACGAAAAAGCGTGGCCGAATTTGTTCCAAGAATTAATGGGCAGCCGAATAAATTTTTAATTCTTCATCACTTAAGTTCAAAGAACGTTTCACCCTTTTAACACATCGGCAAATAAATAGATAATTACGCGATACGCATTTCGCCAGCAGAACTGGCATTTTCAAGTGCACTAATCTAAATAGCAAAAGATGCATTGACGTCATCTGCATTGAGATTCCAATCGATATAAGCCACAGTGTTTAGTTCAGTGCTCTAGTCTTCATCACTTGTTGGTGTAACCCAAAATTTCCTAAATCGGGTACACAAAAATCTGAGGTTTCGCCAGTTGATCGTAGAGGATTCGTGACAAGACTTACATTATGGCGGTCATTAGTCTGCAGATTATTATTAGCTTAAGTTTATTTCAAAAATATGTGTAATTTATTTTTCCGCGGTAAACTAAGGCAGAATATGCCAAACTCTCAGCTAAAGCGGTAAGTAAATTTTCTTTAATCCTGAGAGGGGTTTCTCACTTGATCATGATCAAAATGGAATACAGAAATCGAATTGAGGCTAAATGAGGATGAGTTTGGAAAGAAATTCAAAAATTTTTGAAAATTTTTGGACAAGAAATCGAATATTAAATTTTTTATAGACTTTACATGTCAGATTTCACTTAAAGTTTATTTACATAGAATATCTAACTTTTGAAATTATAGCAGCATAAAGCGTCGGACATAAACAGGGTGATTTTGTCATAATGGCATTAATTTGAAGTAAGTGTTCGGAAGGCCTAAAAAAAATTTTAAAAAAATGTTATTGAACATTTTAAAATAGACCCAAAGCAACCCATTGACCACCAAAAGCCTGGCGCTACTGACCACATTAAATGCTTAACGGTAACAAACGCTTATCACGTTATCATCCACTCACCAGCTGCAAAGATTGGTGAGAGCGAAACATCGCTAATTAATAGGTAACACATCTCTATTATTTATTTTGGTGAATAAATATTTGTATTTTCATACACTTAAAACTTTTTACATATTTTTTGTTTCAATAGTCAATCATTCAAAAGAAAAATAAATCGCAAATTCAAAAAATAATTGAACGCAAACGACTTAAAATAAAATATTAATTCTAAAAAATAAACAACCATATGACGCACTGGTTTATTTCATTTTAAAGCCTATTAACGTTGGTTAGCAGTTCAGTTGTTGTTAATAAAAAATATGTTAACGATGGCCCACAGTGAGAATAAGTGCAGTGTACTTACATTTATACTCGAGTGCCTCTTTTTCAAACTATTTTAGACCTGCCAGACGTATGAAAAAAGTGATGATTCGTCAGTAAACTACAAATGGTTTAAAAAATTTCCATCGCCATCACACAAAATCACAAAAAACAAAACTTCAGGGAATAACTCTTGATGATTAACCACTATAACACTTGCACCCACTACAGCGAATTTAATTTATCATTTGCAGCGTTGATATTAACGTTTTCACCCATCTCAGGATTCCACCTTTTTCTTCCTCAATTCGTTGTTAACCGATTTTCATATAAAAATTCGAATCACATAACGGCTCTTTCATAACCATCGCCGGAATCATTTAATGATTTTCAGATTGTCATCATTTAGATAAAATCTCGCAATATTTTGTTTATTTGTTTCGCCTGAGTCCCAACTGCGCAGCCATGAATTCTTCTTCTCTCTATTTGGCTGGGCCTTGGGAGCTTTGGCGTCAGTAGGAGCCCAAAAAGAGGTTTAAATTATAATTTTAAAATATTTTTTGAGCGTAATTAAACCTGAATATTTTTTTAAAAATCATATATTCCTATCATATTTATTTTTCTCCGTCTTCCCCTAAAATTATTTCCGATATGACTGAATCACCCTGTATAAGCCATCGCGATCAAGATTGCGACTACGAACGTAATATGTGAGATTAATAGATTATAATGAAGCATTGCTCCAATATCGAGTTTTTCATTTTACTGTTATATAATTTATTTAGAACATTTAGCTGAATTCGAAAATGGTAAAATTCAGTGCAGTGTTCACAATAAAAAATAAATTTTCTGAGGAATTATTCAACAAGGAAAACATATAATTACAACTCTGTAGAATTTTTCTTTGCATCAAACGAAATTTCATCAGTGAATTTCGAAATTGCGAAAATGTTCTCTAGTCAACTTCAAGCTTTCTGGTCAGTTCAACTTATAACCAAGATCCTACACTATGATCCCATGTCTTGTTTTATGTAATAAATGGAATGTTATTGAATGCATATATTCATAGCTGTTGTGTTTTTAATCTCTACAAAATTTTTTTAACACTTTCGTCGAATGTACTTAATATATTATACAATATGTAGTTGACATTTTCCCATCATTTCTTCCTAATTTTACTTATTTCGCAATTTGGAATGACACTTTATTTTTAATGAAAATATTTTTATAGTCACGGTGTGCTAAATAACGTAAAACATTATATTTTTTTCGTCTTTCATTAAAAAGTCTGTTAAATTTTACATGTTTTTCAATTTTCACTGCGCGTGATTTGCGATTAAACATAGCCTGTAGCGTTTGATCGCCAACGCTTCTATGTATATCGCCGTAGGCTATGCGATGAAACGCTGCAAGGGCTGAGCATATCGCTGACAGATCGCGACAAGTGTGTTCGGCTGCATTTATTTTCTGGAGCCGTATCTAATCGCCATCTCTGATGAGATAATGAACCCTATCGAGATCGCTTATATGTGTCCAACGCTTAAAGGCAAAATGAATGAAATGAAATTTTGTAAAATAAATTATCAAAATCTACAAAAAAATTTCGGAATACTCAAGTTTGAAAAATTTAACTTGATTTTAACACGAAATTCAAAGAAAAATATCGACAGTTTGTAAATAAAAGAAACCAAAAATAGAAATATTGCAAATTTTCATGTTTCAACATTTCAGGTTATGGAAAACTTCATACAGGAAGTTCAATAATTCTACTGTCTTTATAAAAAATATAATGTCATTTTTAGTGATCCAAATAATTATTATTTGGAAATTCTAGAAAATTACCTGGAGTAAATTGCTGTTAATTTTAGTAGTATTAAAAAATATCATTTAAAAATATGGTTTATATTACAAAAAAAGCTCTATACCCATCAGCCCAAACAACTAAATATTGGAACACATAAACATTTTGTACAAATGATTTAATAAATTAACTGCTACTTTCTGAAAACGTATGGTAAAAATTTATATTGATAGATTGGCCTAATAAAAACCTATTTTAAACAGTGGCACCTTTATTTTCAAATTTATTATTTTAAGACAAACAGAATCACTAAGATAACGCGGCGAAATATGATGACAACTAAATGTTCGGACAGGTCAAGAAGCATATAATTAGAGATAAGCACATACTAGCAGGCTTTGCAAAAACATCTGAGCTCAATACCAAGGTAAGAATACCATATTGTCAACATCGTTATGCCGGCTCCACACTCGCGCGCGAATCGCTGCGTGAATTCACGCTACGATTTGCGCGCGATTTTTACATGAAAAACATTCCCCTCCATACTCGCAAACTTCGCAATGTAGTTCGCGCTTTCAAGAGAAATGGACCCAGAGGTAGCCACTGCTGCTGTCGCTGAGCTTTACGTTATAACATATTATAATTATCTGCATATTAAAATACACACCAAATAAAGAAAAAAAGAAAATTGTCCTCTTTGAATCCACACAACAATAACCAGAAAAGACTTAAAAACTGTGACGGAATTCGCGCCGCCAGTGTGGATGCATTCGCGCTCGCGCCTTCCGAAAGTCCCGTGAACCCTTTGACGCGGACCAAAAAACCGACTTTGGACGGGAAACTGCGCGAAGCGCGAACGCGAAGACACAAAAGCCTCCACACTCGCTTTCGCGCTCCTTTCGCGGGCTTTCGCGGTGCGAGTGTGCACCCGGCATTAGAAGTTATATTTTCTTGTTGCTAAGTTCTATTTAAGCAAAAATGGTGCGAGGTGTAGCCACTAACCAGGAAATAGGGCAAATTATTATTTAGCAATTTTGCAAAGGCAAATCAATACGTCAAATATCAAGTGATCTTGTTATCCCTAAATCTACAGTTTGGGACATCCTAAATACTGCCGAAAATACATTCGTAAATCTGGACTCTAATTTTATAAGGTATGCAATATAATATTATTATTCCAAGGAAAATTGCTTTTTCACTAATTAGACTAAACAAAAACCTCTTTTAATTGAAGTTCAAAAACAAAGTCGCCTTATTTGGGCAAAATCAAAACGCTCTTGGACATAGGATCACTGGAGAAGGTCATATTTAGTGACGAAGCCAAATTCGATGTATGCCTAGGTGATCATCGGAAAAGGGTTGGTTACCAGAAGCTAAGCTAAAACCTTTCACAAAGGTTGTATTAAACGTATAGTGAAATTTCCCAAAGGTGAGGGGCTGTATGTGTGCAACTGCAATGGGACGTCTTCATTTTATAGATGGCACAGTGAATGCAGCTAATACCAAGAAATCCTTGAGAACAAATTATTGCCTGCCATAGCAGGCATGTATCCTAACGGAGACTGTATTTATTAGCGGGATGGCGCTCTTGCCTCTCTCATGCCCTCTCTTAGCCCGCCAGTAGTCTCTATTTAAATGTGATAGAGACGGTCAGGCATAAAATGAAACAATATTAACGGAACCATCCTCAGAAAACAATTCCTGAACTGCGTGTGAAATTGCAAGAAATTTGAAATTCGTTTACACACGAAAATTGCGAAACATTAGTTAAGATTAGGCGTGCAAGAATTCAAGCGGTAAATAAGGCGAAAGGCAATGTAACAAGTTATTAGTTAAAGTAATTAGTTACTTACTTTGTAGTGTCCGAATATTTAGTTGCCATATATTTTTGTGAAGTTCGGTAGTTTTTTTTTTTCATTTAAATTAATTATCAAGAAAAACAGATATTACTGTTTAAAATAGGCCACATTTTTTATGAACAACCAAAAAAAATGTTGGTACAAGTTTACAATCTTGTTTAGTTATTTTATAGGACAATTTTCACAAAATGTACAGGTATCCGAATATTTAGTTGTTTGGGCTCGTATACATTTGTGATTATTTGAGAAAAACCACAAATAATAATTCAAAATATTAAAATAAAATTTATTTTCAATCAACCTGGACATGGAAAGTTAAACAAGTTAATTCAAAACAAATATTATTGACAAATCAACAAAAACATTTGTTTTGATAGGTATCATCATCAAGATGATTTTTTACAACTCACATCACAGTCATCCGTTTGCTTTCTCCCCAAACTGCACAGAAGGTTTAGTGTAATCATAAATTACATTAGAAACAATTGTAATTTTTCAGTGAATACCTTAAACCCGAGTATTTTTTAGGGTATGTCAAAAAATATTTTTTTATTTTCTTGTGTTTAACTCTCATTTATAACCTATTTTCCATCATTTTTAGAAAATAAAACAAAATTTCATTATATTATTTGGTATTTTTTAATTACAAACTACATTTTTTGGTAACAATCTTCAATACCCCGATACCGAAAAATAACAATTAACTCTTGGCCATCATTTGAAAATTCCAAATAATTGAACTTCCTGCACAAAAAATAACGAAAATAATGTCATCTTCAGTGATCTAGGATCTAGCAGGAGTTTTGTAAAGAATGAGTTTTTGTCATGAATGCACAAATATTAACGAAACCTCTCTTTATAAATCTATCTTAGGACGCACTGTTAATATTAACAATAAAGTGTAAAATTTTGTAGAATTTGGAAATTCTACTAAAATAATTAAGGAAGCTATAACTTCTAATAAATATTTATTTGTCACTACGATTCTTACTGGAAAAATTTGTAAATTTACAAGCTTAATTTTTGAAAATCCTTTGTATTGTTTATTGACTGCTGAGCACACATTTTAAAACTGTCTTTTCCAAATGCAAACGTAAACTGATTGCACACAACAGGTGAGTCAAACTACCAGTTTTATATTAGATAGCATCTTGGCAGATGGACTCTATCAATTTTACGTAGTACTTTTGATTTCCTAACTTTATGAACAACAATATTAGCGAAGATCTGTAATATTAGTTTATTAGACTGTGTGGTTTAAAAAATTACGAGACGAAGATACTTGAGCTTTGAGCAGTAAAGTGTTAGCTGTACTCTATGCGATAAAGAATATAGTAAGCAGAAACTTCCAAAAAACTAGGATTTCTAGCCAAACTGCATACTACGCTCTTGTCCCGTAGCGCAAGACGGGAAGGTCAGGACGATCCAGTGTCATTTCAAAATAAGAAAACGAGTTTGTTTTGTTGTTTTCTAAACAAAATCGACGTTTGACTGTCCCCAAATTACTCCTACTTTAAATGAGACGTATAGAAATTCAGTCCTAACTATGACTATTCAGTTGGCCTATGAGAACCTAAAGTTGGTTAAAAACCCAATATAACAGCTAAGCATGAGGAAAATAAATCGGAATGAGTCAAATTAAAAAGATGGAATTAAACTTTCAGATATTTGGATGTAACTGGAGAGTATTAATACGCCGGCCAAAAAACGCAACGTCCTCGAAAGTGTGTACTGTGCCAAATGTCAACAGGGTGAAGGCAAGCTAATGGTTTATTGGTGCTCTTGAGGAAGCAAATTCGAAAAAATTACCAAAAGAAACCATAAATTAGGTAAAGAAGGATATTCAAAATATTTACATGAAGATACAATACTGTTAGAGTTAAATAATGTTGGCTTTAATTTTATGTTTCAGTAAGATAATGATCTAAAGAATTCCTTCAACAGTGCAAATGTCTTCTTAAAGAAAAAAAGACAAAAAAATGTTACAAATAATAAAATTCTCCTCCAACCACCAGATCTGATTTCTATAGAGTAAGTATAGGGTGAACTTTAGTCAGAAATATCAACAATCGTTTGTCTTCCAGTTTAGACAAATTGTGGAGTTACCACAAAAGGAATGGCAAAATTTGACACATCCATATTTAATTAAGTTCAGTTAACAAAATGCACAAATGTTTGTGAGCGAGCAATAAAATTAATAAGAGGTTATTTTTACTTATAAATTATTAAATAAGATTTTGCTTTTAATGAGTATGTTTCATTTGGTGTTTTATTGTGTTTTTATTCAATGTTTCATAGTGTTTCCAAACTTTTGGACCGTAGCGTATTTTCTATATTCTGACGTGTTTGCTAGTGTGGGTTCGAACTACACGACATAGACGCTATTATTTCTTAACTTTAAGTTTTCACCTCTGTCAGCAGTCTATTAGACTGTTTAATTTTTTTAAGTAAAATCCACTCGCAAAGGCAACGCTATTATGCATATGCACCGCTGCGAGAAGAGTATTTGGAAAAGACAGGTTGTAATTTTTGGTGAAAATTCAGTTCAGTCTATAGCTTGTAAATTCCATACAAAAAAGAGTTCCCATAAACAAAACTCCTCACTGTGCCAAGCTGGACCACATCAATTTGCTGTGTTTCCTGTCTTATATGGTCTTTCGGGGATCAAATCTATGTTCCTACGAACATCTCAGATGAAGGTACCTACTTGTAGAAAAGAAACAATCTATCAACTATTTGCCTATGCTCCAATGATTCGAGAGACTCCATCAAATTCTTATCAATTTGGCTAATAGCTCTTCTTTGAAATTAATTAAAAAGACCCAAAGTGTGCTTTGGGACTAAACATCAAACATGAGAACATTATTCTAGTGTAGATTTAATTTGAGATTTATAAAAAGTTTGCAGTAAAGTTAGGTGTAAAATACTTTTTAGCTCGAAAAAGAAACCCCACCTTTTGAGGAGTGGACTTAGCAACGGCTCGTACGTGGTCGCTTCAAGAGAAGTCAGTCTCCTACGAGAGACAGATTAAATCCCATGGGGATAATTTTTGTTGATTGGTATGCCCTTAACGTCTTCTTAGAGAAAAGAGGTGTCTCACTTTCTGAGGAATTAAAGTCAAGTCAAGAATTATCACGAGATATCGTTGCATTATCTATTACTTTTTAGTTGTAGAACCCAGCTGCAGAAAAAATAGTTTTTAAAAATTAATGTTGAACTAGTAACATTTTAAAATGCCTTAACAAAATAAAAACGATACCTAAAACCAGCTCCTTAAATGTTCTGTAAGGAATACAGAATGTATCTAAAATACAAAAGCAGAATCGTCAGATCGTTAAAACCAGTAAATCTAACCAAATAGGCAATTTAAGAACAAAGTAATTTACCTAGAACTATCCTAGGGTAGGACAACTTGGTTGTAAAACAACCGGTAAGTTTTCCCCGACTATAAATTTTCGAGGCGAACCTTCGGCAATAAAAATTTCATGCACACTCCTGAAAATTGTACATCCAAACCAGATAACCAAAGATACACGGCGAGGTATCTGCATTTATCCAATAAGTGCAAGCGGCCCGTTTAAACGGCTTAACTTCCAAAGTCGATAAATTTTCTTCTAAAAACAAGCAACTCCGGACAAAACATTTTCTATCAAGTAATCTGCTGCAAAGCCTTACACATAACGATATTTTCGATTTGCGAACGGGCAGATTTGAGAAAATACGGCATCCATCTAAGAAATAAAAAAGACGTTTCAGAGAGTTATATACTCAATACAAATGTAAATGTTTCGTCTGCATATCTATATGCAAATGTTAGAATGTATCGGAATGTTGAACTGAAGACACGCATGCTTCTAGCCCTCTCGTGCATTTTACTACTACTAAATGAATTATTTAGCGCGAATACCAAGGGTAATGTGGCACTCGGGACACCTTTAAGTGATTCATAGTAAGACTAAGACCTTTACCTTGTCGGGTGTTTCCAAACTTAAGGATGGTGTCACGCGAACTGTTACAAAAATATGACGACATATTTCAAATTCCATGGGAATACATTCATTTATACTGCAATATAATTATTAGGAAAATTTTTTTCACGAAAAGGGTGTTGGAAAATCCTGGGATTTTAGAGATGGCGACTTGCTTTGTTTTTCAATAATAAATTATATGGAATTTTAAATCCACCATAATAAAGAAAACGCAAACAATTGGTGAGCAGGCAATTGACGCTATGTTTTATAAGAGTTGAGACTATTTGGCTAGTCCAGAATTAATAGATATCTATTAGGACAAATTTGTAATTGATACAATCAATATAATCAAATTTGTCCATCATGTTGATTAAGAACAGATGATGTTTTGCGATGGTCAATTTGAATAAGAAACAATCAAAAAATAGCACATGGTATATCATTCCTTAGTACAAAAAAAATGATTTCATTTGGGTTTCGTTTCGTTGCGGAAATATGATAATAGATCACGATCAGGAGACCGAGTGTAAAACTGCCAGGTGAGTTTGAGTGGTTCGAAAAAAAATTATGTAAATAAAAAATCGTCTCGAAATTTCTACTTTAATCTCTATAATCAAAGAAACGTCGACTTTTTTTAGACATTTTTAGTTTAAAATATGAGTTTTCAAGAAATGTGTCAAATATTCGAATTTATAACCAAATTTCGGAATTCAATTACAAATTTGATATTGAACTCAAAATTTTGAGAAATTTGTAAAAGACCAAGGCTTTCTTCGGAAATTCTGATTTCAGAATTTTTTCCTTAATTTATACCTCTTTGACTTCGATATTAACCTCGATATGATTATTTTTTTTAATCCGTGTTTTGAATTTAAAGTTCTAATATGAGTTAGTTGAGTTAATCGTGGGTGGGGGGCACAAGAAGCAAAAGTTTCAGTGCTGCGAGGGTAATTGACCCGAAATGCAATAATAATAATAATAAAAATAATAATTGAATTTAAAGTGATAGCTCTTGCCAGTACTTAAACTGTCAGTTAATCCCCGCCCATTTTCTCCTCGTAATGCACACAGTTGAATAATTCATCAATTGGGTCATTGATATTAGTTTTTAAATATAATCTACTCCCAAAAGAAAACCCTTTTTACCCTTGGAGCAATGTATGTAATTTGTTAAAAAATATAAAAAAATTATCCTACATACCCAAGTAGGAATAAACAGAATGAGCATATTAAAATTTAAAGACAGTAGTTAATCATTTAAAGGTTAACTTAGAATTTTGAAATTAAAATTTAAATTTCGAGATTAAAGCAAATATTTTGTGCAAAAATTTAACATAGGAATTTAAATTAAAATATATAAAAGTTTAAAAAAAAGAAAAGATATATAATTTGAGAAAAAGCAAAATTTCAAATTTTAAACTTAAATTATCTAAAAGAAAACTGAAATTTTCTAATCAACTTCGAAATTTCGAGAAAAAAATCGAAGATTTCATTTTAAAATCGAAATTTTAGATAAAAGATGCAAAAAACCAGTTTTAGATAAAAAGTTTGAGAAACAATCGACATTTTGAAAAAACTCGAGCCTTTTAAAAAATGTTTTTTTACATAAACGTTCGAGGAGAAGGATATTTGGAATTTAAACTGAAATTTTGGAAGAAAAGAGTGTAATTTGTATAATAAAGTCGACATTTTGTAAGACAAAGATAAAATAATAAAAAACTGAATTATTGACTTTTATATTCAAAAATATCTAGAAAAATTTGCAATTTTAACATTGCAGTCAAATTTTTTAGAAACAATTCTAAATGTTTAGTACAATTCGAAAGTAAGTTATAAATGTTGGCAAAAACTCAGCACTTCAGGTTCTGTTTTAAAATTTCCAACCTTATTTCAAAATTTTATTTTAAAATTATAATATTCCATTATCTTCTTTAAATTTGAGCTTAAAAGGTCAAAGTTTCTTTAACAAATTCGTAATTTCAAGATCTAAGCTGAAAATTTAACAAAATAATCTTTATTTGAATTTAACGTCGAGATTTTAGTAAATGGGTATATTACATATTTGAAATGTAAACTATAATGTGAAATAAGTGTTACGTTGGAATTTAAACTAGAGATTTCAAGAAAAAAAGTCAGAATTTTGGGAATGAAAATGAAATTTGTGGTAAAAATAATTGATGAATTCTAAAAAAAAAAACGCAATTCAGGTTTCCAAATCCAAAATTTCTGAAAACTTTTAAATATTCTTGTTTATTGATTCTTTTAAATATTCTTGTTGCAGTATAAAAAAAATTAGGTTTTATGTAACAAGAAGAAGTTTAAATAATAAAGGTCAGTGAAAGGGGCGAATGTATAACAGAAAAAAGTAAAAACTGTTAGAAAAAATAATATTTTCTCTAGGAGTAGGAGTGATGCCAGTGTTTTTTGCTTAACCAAACTACAATATGCACTTTTTCATTTTTCAAGGAAAGCTGTGCTTCCCTAGCTTTCGTGGAGAACACGCACTTTTTATATTCTATTTATTTTAAAAGGTCCCTAAGTGTTGAAATACATAACTTGTCTCCTGAAACCAAGAAAGATTTAAAAACACAACAAAGGTTGCTCTAACGCGACAGAGAGAGAGAGAGAGAGAGAGAGAGAGAGAGAGAGGGGGGGGGAGAGAGAGAGAGAGAGAGAGAGAGAGAGGGAGAGAGAGAGAGAGAGAGAGAGAGAGAGAGAGAGAGAGAGAGAGAGAGAGAGAGAGAGAGAGAGTCTTTCTGAAGATGATAGCTTGACGTTAGAGCAACCTTTGTTTTGTTTTTTATTTTTTCTAGATCTTAGGATACAAGTTTTGTATTTTAATTTTTGAAGATAACTAAGGACCAGTCCGCTTCACCAAAAAAAGAAAAAAGTCCCTAAGTGTGTAAGCCTGATTATGTTAAAATATTTTTGGGAGGACTAATTCCTCTTTTGGAGGGAACTTAGCCCCTCCAAGCTCCCCTTAGCTTCGGCATGTTCAATTCTCACCAGAATCAATCGGATTCTATTCTGAAATATTGCAAATCAATAGGAAGAAGTGTAAAAAAATTCGGTCAAGAACTGCGACCCTAAGGCCTAGCGCTGACATGCAATTTTCAGTTGCCTAACTGTTTGGTATCAAGAGAGACTGCTATGGGTTTATATGGCAGCGCGCCCACATGCAACTAAAAGTTGCTGCAACTAAATAATTTGTGTTTTGTCACAATCTAAACGATTGCACAACTACTGCAACTGATTTGAATTGCATTGAGTTAAATGCACTGGCGCTGACTTGCAACTGAAACCATGCAATTTCTACCATATGAACATCGCAGATGACAAAGGGTGTAATTTAATTTCTATAGATTTCTAAACTTGTAACATTAATAACTTATATTAGGGTATAATGTTATTTCTTTGTGTAAAACTTTTAAACTTGTTGCATCATTTGATTCCGGTAATAATTTTGAAGTACTCTTGTTATGTATGAGCTTTATAACTCTTGATATTTGTTCCATCGTCACAATTCTTTTAATTGGAGGCGAGGGTAATTTTGAGTACAAGAAAGGAAGTTGGGCTGTAAAAATTCTTCCTTTAGGTGAGAAGACATAATAAACCATATTGCGTCTTTTGCCTTTCAGTTCCTAGAAGATACTAATTAGCAATATTGGTGGAAAAAAAAGAACTTTAGTATTTCTTGAAGTGTACTTGCGATTGCCGCGGGTGTCTTGTATCTAATTTTTTGTACTAAACCTAGTACATTACTTGTGTGTTGTGTTAAATTAGCCACCCATAGAACTTAGAGTAGATGATGTAAACAGTGCAATTCGAATTTCTTGACAAGTCGATATAATTTCTCCAGAAGCACACGGTAAGAAACAATTTTTATACATATTTAATTTATAAGCTCTCAATCATATAAAATGAAGTGCTACACAATCGCTGTGCCGCACCACATTAGTGGACAATTAATTTTTTAAATTACCTCATTAATTAGAAATTTCCCCAACTAAAATAAAATGTCTTTGCTTTTAAACTTCAACTATAAGGTATACAACTTAAACTTTTGTACTTAAGTTATTAAGCAATATCTTCATGCAATTAATAAAATTGTCTTTTTGGTAAACACTGGCTTGTCAGGGGATGTACCCAATATCACTTCCTAGGCTTTTTTTTCTTCTACTTAACTCGAGAGCACACACGTAGCTAATTCGATGACAAACAATTGAAAACTAAAAAGTTTCAGTTGCATGTGGGCTCGCCTCCCTGTGACCAAACTGGTTGCGTAAGTGAGCGCAGTTTACTAGACAACGAACTAAACAGTTCCGCAACTAAAAATTGCATGTCAGCACTAGGCCTTATAGAAGTAGTATAGTACACGAACGTAAAAAACGGTGTCGAAAAAGCATCTAGAGAGTAGGTAGTACCCTCTCGTGATATCGGGAATGATGGATTTCTACTACCAATGAGGATGAAGTAAATAAATATGGCTATTAAATACCTGTTAAGAAATGTGAAAACTTACCGATTTCGTTTACTTTTAATGTCATTTCTTAGTGCATTCAATTCCTATTTTTTACAAAAAAGATGATGTAGGAGAAATGTAAAAATGTTTCAGGTGGGTTTTCTGTAGTCTTTCAACAGAATACCTAAGCTGCAATTACTATTATAATCTCTTGCTCGCCTAACATGACCAATGATTTTCAACGAGAGAGAGAACAGTTGAAGCTACTCCACTTTGTAGACGCATTTCGGTCAAATTTTTATACATGACCGTGCACTATCCTTATTCTATCATCCTTGGCGTGATAACATACGTAGGCACAACCAACCGACGGAACGGTCAGTAGTTTTTCAATAACGAATTTGAAGTTAAAAGCAACTTTAGGGTATAGAAAACGGTATAAGTATTTAGAAAAAGACGGCCTCTATCCAAAGACACACATACTGATGGTACCAAATTACCAGAGATATAATTAGTTTTAGAGCTAAAGGTCGAATTTTTAACATTTTTAGCATTTTTAGATAATAGAGCAAACGACGGACGTGGTGTGCAATATTAGCACATCAGTTAAAGTGTAACTTTATTAGGTTAATTTTGATTATTTAGGGGTATAGAAACAGCACACCCCATTAGTAACAGAACATTTTACTGGAAGAGGACGTCAGGACATATCGATTTTAATTAATTAAAATGTAGCAGTCACCTGTACTTCCTTGATTAAAAAATAATCGCAACTGCTTATGACATACGCATGGATATATCGGGTCATTTATTTATCTTTCCAACGTTTTTATTGGTTTCGTTTGCCTTTTTCAGGTAAGTCTCAGTGCACTTGTTTCATGCTTAGTTCTATGTATTATGCACCAGCCATTTATGTTAAATTGTTTAGAAGATCGAGAATACGTTGTTTAACAGTTGAATTATCCAGACATTATAATTTATAGAGTCCATTTCATATCACAAGTTGCTGTTAGCCAGAGAGTAATCTAAGCTTTTGCCTACCTAGTATATACCAACAGAGGTAATAAATCTTTTTTTTTTGCTCTATTCTTGTCCGGGAACATCCCTTATTCACTACATTACATCGCCATTATTCCTTTTATCAAGTAGGTCTAATACTACAGGGAAATCGTACCATAAAATTAGTCTTCTAAGGTAAACACTTTGGAGATTTCTAGACTAGCGCATTAGTGGTTGGAAACTTTTTGATTGGAAAGTCAAATATCCCTGAATTTAAATCTTTACTTTAAAGCTTTAAATAATACTACATGATCTACTGCACGTAACAAAGCTTTTAAGAGGCAAGAAATGTTATTTACAAAAGTCTTTAATTAAATGGAATTTTGATTAACAATGTTTAAGAGACGGAGGTAAACAATTACAATCCTTTTAAGCTTAGAAGCATAGCTAAGAGTAAAAAACATTTTTCGCTGGATGTTTACTAGTAAACAAACTTTTATTTTTTGATGCAGAGCATTTTTAAAAGTAAATTTCATTGCATCTTGTTGAAAAAAA
Organism: Dastarcus helophoroides; assembly: GCA_028583605.1. NCBI lineage: Eukaryota > Metazoa > Arthropoda > Insecta > Coleoptera > Bothrideridae > Dastarcus > Dastarcus helophoroides. The sequence goes on along the minus strand of CM053328.1, from coordinate 23,298,987 downwards.
TCGTGGCGGTCGTTCTTCATATTCGCGTCTTTTATTTGTTTTGCCCTTTTTTGGTAAGTTCGATTCTGCCTTAACTTCCACCTCGTCAAAAGCTCTTTTAGCCTATAATTCGGGGTCGGCTTTGTGGAACCCTGTTATTACCCACCACGGGTCAGAGCTTCGGACTTTAGCAATTCAATGCCTCGTTTGCGCGCTCTTAAATATAAATCAAAGTTATTCACCGCACTATTCAAAAGCTTAAAGCTTTACCTAGTGTATGAATAGAGAAATTATTAAAATAGCTTATATCGTCGCCGTTCTAATAAAAAGTTTTGTTTGAATTGCTTTGTGAAATAGTTAACAATTATTTAGTAGGGAGCCCAGTTTAAAAATGCATGGATTAAGTCAGAATTTGCATTCACGAACCTTGTTGGTATAGAGAAAACTGACTTGGTGATTTAGCTCTATATTCCGAGGTATTTATAACATGCTCTAAAGCCTTTAAGCTGTTATCTAGCTTAATCGCTACACTCTAACGAATCCTCACAAAAGCAGTTGCCCCACCATAAATATAAAAATATTTTCCCACGTAATGCAATTACACATAAAAGAAAAATATAATTACTTTGTCATTAATAATGTTATCCTAACGAACATGTATCTTTATTTTGAAACTGGCTATATAATTGAAAGTTATAAACTCCTTCAGTTCTGAAAATCCATTCATGGTTTGGGCACAGCGATAGACTATTAACTCTTAATCAACCGATATTAATCGGAATATCCTTAAGTCGCTAATGGAAGGTCTTCATAAATTTCCATAAATTTGAATAAGATAAATGACGACAGATGATATATTGAAAACTTTTGACTCAATAATTCCCAGAACAGTTTCTCAATTTCCGAGTTCAATAAAGTAATTAAAGACGATGCTAATGTTTGCTCAGGTTTTCAATTACTAAGAAAACTTTTTGATGGTGTGAGCTTTTTTCACAAACTTCGCACGCATAATTAAACTTATTAATTTGCTAAAAACCTACCAAATTCGTGCCGTATGAATTCTGTACAATGATTTCCGGTTGTTAAACGGATTAAAAATAAAATTTTTGTATATTGAGTGTAACCGGCTCATTATATGTACATCCCCTAATTTTTCGCTATTTATAAAGATAAAATATTCGATCTTGCTACATTTAATGTTGTCATGAAAGGTAAATTTTTGACAAAAAAAAATGATATCCCTACTAGTGTCCAAATTGATTTTTAAATTAAACAGCTTTTATATTATTACCTTTTTGGATTCCAAACAGTTAGTTTTCTGAATACATTGGACATGAAATTAGTGATTCATTGAAGTATTGATAAGTTTTTTTAATCAAGGGTCCCATGATACATCCTAATTTATTCTATTCGATAGTATTAAAGCTCCAAATAATTAAATTGTGTCAAAACCTGCTATTTTAATTTATCATCAGTGATATATTACATTACAAATATAAATTATAATTGAAAATTACAGCGAAAAACTAGAAAAATGGATATGGTATGTTTTAAATCGAACTTTTGTCATTTTGCTGGAAGTCTGAATTTTAAAGTAAAAATTTCCAATTTGAAGTAAAAAGGTTGATAAAAGTCTAACTTGTTGGGTAGGTTGTGCTAACAATTTATGTCTTACAAAATAAAGAGCTGACCACTTTACTTGAAACTGAGAAGTTTCCTTTTTTATTTGGCAAATTGATCTTGTAATCAATTAGATATGTGCTAATTAGTTCTTTTTGGTGAGCTGAAGTTTGCTGAAATGAACTACTACGCGAACTATGTATTATATAAGAGGCCTTGTTTTTCATAATTACATATGGCAGTACCACTAATTTCCGTTAGATGTCATAGTGTTTAAAGCATTTAAAAAACTCCTTGCACTCGAGCTCAACTCCGCGCGTTATTGCGCTTGTTTGCGTTAGACGAAACAGTGTTTGTAATTAAATTTTAGTTTCAATAAGTATCTCTCTGAGCAACTTTTGTTGAATTTTTTAATCTTTCTTGGTTTCGGGGGACTATATTTGTATATCAATTTTTAAAGATAATCAAGGACAAGTCCGCTCCACCAAAACCAGTAAGTGGTTAGGGCAACTATGTGTGATGAATAAATTTCAAAAACACGTAATTACGTGGAAGAAATCCATCATACGAGATGACCGTAATTTGCTCAAATGAATCAGCACCCTTGAAAAGCAACTTAAAAGGTGAAAAATACGAGTAATCTCATCTAGTTCCAGTGGTTCAGAGTCAGACTTCCAATATACAAATGAGGTGAACAACCTACACACAGATTCAGATTCAAATTGAGAAGTGCGTAAGTAAAACTTTGTTTATATTCGATAAAACCCAACGAAGCAACATTACCATTACCATTTACTGACTGAGCTCATACAAAAGATTGAGGCAAATGTCAGAATAATTTTAGCTGAGTTCATACATAAGGTGAGACAAATGCTAAAAACTCAAAAATGTTTCTTATCGCACAAACTATTACAAAAAAAACTAAGCAGTGACCATTTGATTTTAATTTTTTGGTGTAAACAATCACTGATGCCGCTGAAAATTCAAACCAAGGCGACACGCATCTGGGTCAGTCCACTTTAGAAATTCTGGGGGAGGAATTTTCAAAAGCCAACAGAAAAAATATAATACTCCACCTTAACCTAATCATCCGCTGGCATGCTTTTTTATCAGAGAGTTTAAGGGAAGATATAAAAAATATGCTGCTAGAAAAATACCCCCGCTTCCTGGGAAGAGCAATTTAGAGCCACCAAAATTAAACCCAGAGATTGCCTCGTCTACTAACGAGAGAACAATAAAAAGGGACCAGCATTTTATAAAGACGCAAAATTGAGCTGGGTCGGCCTTTGCTGCCTTAGGTACTGCAATTTCGACACTTCTGTTTAATAAGAAGAGGGGAGTAGACAGACTTTAGCTGGTGAAAAACCTATGCGATGCTGGTAAATTAATTAACAACTTGCACCATGAGAAATCAGCTTGAACAAAGCGATAAGAAATGTATTCGACAAGAGCCAAATCGATAGCTTTTTATATGGCTGTGATTTTGCAGACAGAATTAAGAAGGCAAAAAATATCGAAAAAATAGGTCAGGATATAAAATCAATATTTACCAATAAGAAACCAAAGGCCAAGAATTCTTTAAACGGGAAGAGCTTGCCTGTTCGTCAACAACATTACCAATAGGCTGGCAACAAAGTTAATTCCAGAAAAACATAATGTTTTATTCCAGGGTCCAAAGGCAGCAGAAAATGTCAACATCTACAAAGTGACTTACTTCGACAGCAGCAGTACAGATCTAGGTAGGCAAAATTGGAGGTAAATTAGTGAATTACCCTTGGAAACAACTTACTAAGGACAAAACCATTCATAGCATTATCACGAGCTATAAAATCCCGGTTATTAATCCTAAACCTAAAATCCCTTGGAGAACTCTAGATCAAAGAATCATACTACCGAGCTTCCAATTCGCCAACTCAAGAAAAGAGGTGTGGTAAAGCACTGCGAACCCGAAAAGAAGCAATTTATCTGTAGTTACTTTCTACAATAGCACCTAAACCGAATGTCAACAAAGGTTTTATTTTTAATTTAAAACATCTTAATGAATTTGTTTACACGTCAGACTTTAAGATGGAAGTTATGAGAAGTATCATGTCACCTCATAGACTAAATTGGAAGATATGAGAACTTAAAAGGTACTTATTACTTAACAAACATTAAAAAGAAAGCAAAAAAATTATTAGGATTTTACTTTTTGGGTAAATTTTATCAATTCATTGCCTTACCATTTGATCCATGCACTGGCCCACTAATTTTTACAAAAATCATGAAGCCAGTATTTCAAGAGTTAAGAAAACAAGATTGGATATCCACTATATATTTGGATGACGTACTGCTGATAGGTAACAAACTATAATGCCTGTTTAAGTAACATGAAAAATATTCAAGATCCTTTAATATCTCTGGGCTTTGTAATCAATTGGCAAAAAATATCTGTTATTACAAATACGCAATCTCTGCAAACCAGTCTTCGAATCCATCACTAAAACTATCCTAGTTGGTATGGAATGCTCAATTCTTTATTCCCTGACGATGCAAAAGCTATTTCTAATAGGAAGCCTCTAAAAAGATATAGTTTTCGAGAACTTGATGATGTTATGACCAAGTGCTTCTTGCAAAAAAGATAAAAAATCCATATTAGGATCTATGAGTGCTAAACAAGGCCAAACATTTCACGAGAGTTAAAAATCAAAAGATATTTCTTGGTCGAAAACCGGTGAGTTTCTTGTTAAACGAATGTTGGTTTCTTAACTTTTCCCTTTTAATTTTTAACCAAATTTTAAAAAGGACCCATCATTGTATTTGCAATAGAAGAGGCTTCAAAATGATGTATCACAAGTAAGGTGGTTTTCTTTGAAATTTTGAAAAGGGATCGATAGGGGTAGGGGGACGAACGTATCAAGATGGCTTGATCGACAAAAATGGTCCTTTCCAAAAACATACATCGAAGATCTAGGCGAATTCTAAAGGATTGCTCAGTTTTCTAATTATAAGAAGGGTTAAATTTTCGTCAGGAGACCCTGCATATTGTACAATGTGCGTTTATATATTCTTAATAATATATAAATGCGAAAGTGGGTTTGTCTCTCTGTTTGTCCGCTTTAATGTTGCCAGATTCGCGCACGTTCTTAATGTTTTACTCTCGCGCATATGGCACGATTTATTTTCTATGTAAATAAATGCAAAACTTGGCAATGCCAACCCGACGATGGCGTCTTCTAACGATGAGGGTTCAAACTTTAATGAACTTTGCAGGTAGGATTCTTTTAGTGGAAGTCTGACAAGTTGACAGCGTCATAAGGCGATAGGGCGCAACTTCCATATTTTTATAAACCCGCATTTGGGAAGAAGTCTCCCGTATTTTAAGAAGTGCAACGGTAACTCAAATTTTAAAAATAAGAAAACATATATGATCGACAGCACCACCCAATGCAGAGGCAAATAAAAACATTAAAACAAATAAATCGATTCCCCAATTAAAGATATTTAAAAACATTCTTTAATTTTGGACTGTTTTTCTTTTACATACTAATTACTCACTCAGGTCCGCAGACGAAGTCGCGGGTAATAGCTAGTTATGTATAAATATTAAAACTTTCATTTTTTGTTACATGTATCACGTTTCTTTTATTCTTTTGACATATGTATTTGTCTAAAAAAATATTAAAGGATTAGAAATAAGGTTTTTGAATTATTCGTGTTTTCGATTATCCGAGAAACGTTCGGTCCCGGCACCCGGATAATCGAGGTTCTACTGTACTGCCATATATTTTTATTTAAAAAAAAAGGCGGCGCTCATATAATTACGATTGAACTTTACTTAAGGTAAGTTCGTTTAATCGTTCAATTTCGTGTTGAATTCAAAGCCACTCAAGTTAGGTTTCTGTCAATCTCGTCGTTTTTAAACACGAAAAAATAGTTATTTCCTGTTTTACTACTGGAATAAAATTGAAATTTTAATTAAATAAAGAAGAATAGGTCCTATTTTAAAAACGTATTCAAATCAATCCATATTTACATCAGAATTTCAAGAATAAATTATGAATTTTTGGGAAAAAAAATTCTAATTGGACTTTCAAAATCAGAATAATGCTGTGACCAATTTTAAATTTAGCGTAAAGAAAATAATCTGTAATGTATTCGTTATTTTAACACAGATCCAGTTTTCATGCATCCAAATTTCGGCATTTGAAAAAAAAATGAAAGAAAAAAGATCGAAAAAGAGACAAGTTCGAGTTTTCCTATGTATAACCCAAAATTTTGATTTTAAGGTTGGAATTTGTAAAAGTAGCGTAATTTTCAATATAAAACTAGAAAAAAAATTGAAATTTAGAGAAAAATTTGGAAACTTGTAATTAAAATATTCCTTAATATAATTTAAAAGTTAAGCAAAGGATGTTAAGGAGAAATCCACACTTCTAAGGAAAATTAAACATTTAAGACCAAATTTCGAGAAAAGTTTTGATATTTCGAGATTAAATTTTAAATTAAAAAAACGGCCAATACTTAGAAATCAAGGTAAAGATTGATTAAAAATCTGAATAAAATATCTAATAAAAAGTCTGACATTTAAAGTCAAAGCTCCAGTTAAACCAACACTAGAATACTGTTCTTATGTTTGGAGTTCAGCCCCAAAGCACACCTTAGCTCTTTTGGATTCAATTTAAAGAAGAGCGATTCGGTTAATTTATGACAAGAGTTTGACCGATTCTCTCGAAGCACTAGAGCACAGGCGGATGGTTGGTGACTTGTCTCTTTTCTACAGTACTATCATGGAAGATGCTCGCAGGAACTAGTAAGATTGATCCTCCCAAGGGCAAGATTCTTGAGGCATACAAGACAGTTAGGTGCAGCAAATTCCTGTGCGGTTCAGATTGACACAGTGAGGACTTCAGTCTGCGGAGACTCTTTCTTCTATATAACTTCCAAGCTAGGAAACTCGTTACCGAAAGGAATTTTTCCCAAAAATAACAACCTATCCTTGTTTAAGAAGGCGGTTCATCGCCCTCTATCCTTGTTTCCGCATCCTACTCACAGTGCTTTAAAGGCATAATGGACTTACCCTTTACGAGTGGATTAAACTTTACAAAAATCTATATAAAATTTTCAATAGTTCGTCATTAAACTCAGAATTTGAAAAAAAAATCAACATTTCAAAAAAGAAAAAAAATTAAACTTGTAAGTTTATTCTCGAATTTTAAACAATAATTTTGATAACTTGACTGCAAAAATGTTGAAGCTAAGATTACGGGGGAAGCTAATAAATTTTAGAAAAAGCAAAATTTTCGGAATAAAGTCGAAAATTGAAGTTATGACATTTTTATCAGATAAATTAAACTTTTTTTTAAATGTTTATTAGAAGTTTTAGCTGTACATAAAATTATCTTGATAGTAATATATATTGTAAAAAAATGTTCAAATTATGCGAGGAGCTGAAAATTTATTAAAATCAAATTTGAATTGAGGCCAAAATTTAAAAAAAAATGTCGAAATTTGGAGGAAATTTAAAGTAATAAAATTCGTCTATAAGCTTTCGGGTTTAAAAATGTCAAGTTTAAACTCGAATTTTTGATAAAATATCGAATATTTTATTATTTGTTCTTCATAAATTTTGAACGTAAAACTTTAAGAAAGCTCAGAGTTGTAAGATTTTTAAAAATAAATTTAGTTTATTCAAATTTTAATTTTGATTTTAAATTTTGAATTTAGTCTCAATTTTGAAATTTTAAATTATTAGACGGATCGTTTTTCGGAAGTGGATAGGGAAAATTTTCATATAAGTGCACCTCTGTTTACTGGGGGTTCTATTGGGTGGAGGCAAGCACGGAATTTTTATATAAAATGTGTTAAAGTTCTTCCTTTAGCGGACACCATAATATTATAAAATACATTGCAGAACGTTGCTGGCTTGACTCGCACATCCCGAAATCAAAAAGGAAACTCACCAGAGTAGAAACACATTGTCTCTCCTGTAGGTCAAGTTCCTCTCCAAGTTCAGTGTAAAAGAATAAGATGCAATTCACTTTCGTTTTTAAGAAAAATCCACCTCTCGAGAAGTTTATTTTTCTTTTTATTTCTTAGAAATTCTGTTGTGCTCTTTGATCAAGAAACTGTATATACAAATAATGGCAAATTTATGATAAGCCTGCTAAAGATGATCCCTCAGTACGATACAATATAACATAAATATAAGCGAAATTAAATGTAATATAGTCATGTAACTATCTTGAAAATAGCAGCTGCACAAATTGTCTAATAATTTTAGGTGACAATTTTGCCTTTAAATTCTTGCAGTAAATCATTAGACAAGATGCTTACTATCAAACAAAATGTTATTATTTCCAACCACCGGAAACAAAATATGATGAGGAAAATCTTTTGTGAAACATGTTTTATTATAAAGTATGTTTATTTGTTTATATTAGGAATGGTTTTGTGAGGAAAATTGATTTGTATATTGAGTTTAAAGACGAACTTGCGGCTTCTTTCTGGAAGTTTGGAGGCCAAAGTAAAAAAATTTCAAGTTTAAGTTTAAAAATGATGAAAACAATGTCGAAAATTTAACTGCAAGATACCTATAAAATCAACTCGCGTCGTGGGCACTTTTGGTTTTACTAACAATTTAGTTCTGTATCAAAGGAAAACGTTGGAAACATAAACATAAAAACTGATTTAGCAGTTGGCAACTGGTAATTAAATCCATAAAGTTCCAACCATATGCGGTGACTTAATTTGTTAAGGAAGACGCTTCATAAGCAATTCCTTAACGAAGTAACTTCCAAGTGTTAACCACCCACTAGTTATAAACACTTTTGGTCGCATTAAAGTACGTTATCTTAGTTAGGTCTATCCATTACACCTAGTTGTAAGAAAATGTGTTCAGTTGCCGAGAACAAAGTAATTAAATAAGTTGCAAACGAATATAAGATACATTGCTCTTGTTGGTGTGTGGTGACGGAAATTTCCAGGGGCTATATAATGGTGCAATAAAGCGAGGCTTGGAGAAGTTTGCTTTGCTTGAATTGTGGCTGTTGCTGAAAGTATCCCGTAATGAGCTCATGATTATTATTGACTCTGTTTTAATTGTTCTTGTTTGTAGAGTTTACTCAACTGGCAAATGTCGATCCTCTTCCCGTATTGTAGTAGAAACTCCATCTAAACGCTTACATCCCCATTTAGTTCCAACATGTCATGAAAGGAAGATTTACATAAAAATTAATGAGGCTCAAAATTCTAAACTTACAAGTTGGTGATAGTTTTCTTTTTGTTAGAAATCATTGCATTAAAATTTAAATTTATTAAAATATCTTTAATAATTCTATGCAGGAATTCGTTGCAGATTTTAATTCTTGCAATTGTGCAGAGTTCCTAAGGAAATTTCATTTCCCGATTAGAGTAGGGGAATGATAATTGAAAAATTCTTCCCCTTTGATTAATTATGCGCACTTTAGATCGCCAATAAAATTGAAAAGAAATAATTGCTTAAAGGTTGCCTCGTCAACAGATTCTGTCAAGCATTTAAAAAATAGCGACGTGTTTCCAACCTTGGTTACAAATTTGAAAATATAACACAAACACTGTTGCGTGTTACATGTTTTATAAAAATGTACTAGTTTTAAATCAACTTTTGTAAAATCTAAACGGAATAATTATAATTATTTATATACAGTCTCCCACTGGACGTAAGCTAACACTGCTAACTTTGTTATTAGTATAGTTAGAGAATAGGTTAAATGAGCAAAGTAGTGTGGAATTTTATATCCATTAACATGCCTTTGAGAAAACAACTGAATACCGGATTATTGAGATTTTATTTAGAAAAAAGTGATAAACGCCATTTTATAAAATCTGCTGTAAGTTCTCTATTGTCCAATTTAAAAAAAACCTTAGATCATTTTTGCATGGTTTCCTAAAAGCTTTACAATGACGTAGTTATTTATTTTTTCTATCAAATAATATCTGAAAAAATTATAGCAACTTTGGTTTTTCTTATAGGAGTCATATTGGATTATCTCATTTTAGAATTTAGAAATATTTTTTGAGTCATTTAATGTGTCACATGTCATATTTCAAAATAAATACGTCATCACACAAAAATCGTATTTATGTTATATTTTTCAAATAGTAGGCCATGTAAAAACAAATTTGCCTTTAAAAATGTATAAAATGCAATAATAACTATTAAACAAAAATACATATTTTATTTACAACCATGGATGTTATGTTGACATTTCAAACTTAAACAAAGTTTGAAAGAAATATATTTCATACTGTTAGGCGGAAAGTGATACTTATCCGGGTGAAAAGTACTTATTTTCCACCTGAGTAAATGTCACTTTTGGCTCAGGTAAATGTAAACATTCAACATTCATTGAATAACCAAAATGTTTGTATCTTTCCAAACTTTCAGCAATTTCTCTCAGTTGAGGATAAGTACAAAAAAATTCTTCTGAATCCATTGTCTTCGAAAATACTTTTTTGCGAATATTTTTCAAAAATGCCACTAATTTAAGTTTATATGTTTAACTTTTTTAGTGCCACTGTCAAAATGTCAACTTGACAGTTTTTAATTTGTGGTGTGGTCATAGAGATATCTGACTTTGATAATTTCTCACCTAATTATATTTGTTACAAAAACCACCATTCGCATTTAAAAGGTATCTAGAAGAATTCTCTTGACAACAATGAAACACTTTCCATCTTGGTATGTAATATATTATTTCCGAATGTGTATGTACAATTTTATTTTAATAGTTAACTGAATCAATTTAACCTTTGAGGTTTGTGGATTTAAAGTATACAAATAATTTAAAAGTTGATAGTATTTTGAATGTCCATAAAGAATTAATAATTTTAATTTATTTTGGGTTTTGTAAAAAATTGCTTCTGCCAAGAATATTAATTATGGAGAGGATAAATAAATTATGACTTGCCATTAACAAAAGTTACTAAAGGGGGGATCGACAGACGCACAACATGTGTATTTAAAACTAAGAATTGATATTTTTCAAGATTTTGCATAATATTTTGTTTTATTTATTTCTTTAGTTTGATTGAATTTATTTCCAACTTTATGTTTAAATTTTAATAGGCACATTGTCATAATATCACGTATCAATATTATTGCTTTATTTTTCTGACATAAATATTTCTCTTTTTACGAAGACGCCTACGTTTCACTTTTGACATATATGACATGTGACCTACTAAATTACTCAGAAAATTATGCTAAAGTCGAAAATGAGAAAATTTAATATGGCATTTATAAGAAAGTACAGAGTTGCTTCAATTTTTTCAGAAATTATTTAACACTAAAAATAATTAGCTACGCCCCTGGAAAGCATTTGGGAAACCAAACAAAAATAACATTGGGTTTTTTGCATTGGCCTAAAATTAGAGAAATTACAGCAGATTTTAGAAAATGACATTTTTCACTCATTCCTTAATGAAATCTAAATAAGTCGATATTAATTTGTTTGTCAATTGCATGTTAATGGATACAAGATTCCGCACTATTGTGTTCTTTTAACCGACTTTCTACCTTCAATAATAACGAAATTACCCATGTATTCCCACTTCCAGTGGGATACACTGTATAGGTCTATCGATACTATAATTGAATCCCTTAGAATTGATTCACATACTATTTATAAGACCACATGGTCCAGACCCTTCTTAAAGCTCCACAATTCAAATCTCTAGAATTACACTTGCATAATTTGAGTCATTATTTCGCGCTATCTGGTAAATTCTGCTAAAGCGGTCCATACATTCCGTGATTATTGATTTACCAGTTCACTTTTTTATTTTTTATTTTTTCACCCTTTGCATAAAAAGCAGCTTGTAAGAAGAGCATAACATTTGGTAAATTATCAAAAAATATTTATGTTTTCCAGATTTGTAAAAACATAAACTACAAAAATAAAAATATTTTAAGTGCGTCTGGTATCAAACTATAAAGATACGTTTCGTAAAACGCTTCCAAAGGAGGATAATTTTAAGAGAGGTTCCAAATATTTTAACTGTGAATGATGAAAGAAATGACATTTAAGGAGAAATAATTTAGGTTTTACTTTATGGTCAAAATTTCCATAATAAATGTCGGTTGGAGTCAATTACAGATGAATAATATAAACCTCCTTCGAAGGAGCCGCCCTTTAAGACTTTGTCGAAGTCAATTAATTTTACAGTAATTAGTCAGAGTTGAAATGTAAACGAAATTACGGCAATTAGAAATCCTTTAAAGCTCCCAATTTTAATATTTAATAAAGCTAAGGAAATAATACACTTGTTTAACTCCCCATACTTTCAATTAAATTATTAAAGGGCCGTTGAACAGAATTTCGTCGGACTTAAAAGGAATTTTCTCGTGCAAACGCAGAGCGGGAGTACATTCCAGAGATAGCAACTTTCGGTAAAATGTAAACGGAGAGAAAGTTGGTTACCGTATTGACGGACTAAGGAGGATGTAATCCTACGGAAAATACGCGCCTTGCGCCGAAAGGGCACAACTCTCGGCTGGCCAACGCTGCCTGACTTTGACCCGACTTAAAGCGAGGTTGGCAAGTTCAGGGCCTCTATCAAATAGAACCACGTGCAATAGCAATTTCCTATGCATTTTATCGATTGAACTAAGCAATTTTACATCAAACATTAAACTTAATAATGAATATAATTTTGACAATTAATAAACCGTTTATTTTTTCTTTTATTTAGATATTTATCTTAGCTTAGTTCACTCACTGACACTGACTTTGTCTCAAATATTATTTTACTAAATACATCATTACAAAATATTGGTACTCTAGATAGAACAACTGGGACTCCTTGACACTATACTGCGTAAGCCACTTTTTCATATTAAGTAACTTGGCGGGCGGTCTTCGCGTGTTACACGGATTTTTGTAGTTCGTGGAAAAGTGTCGGATTGTGTTTTAAGTTCCTGGATATAGTTATTTTTATTTCTCATCCATGGATGACCCAAAGAGTTGCCGACAATAATTGATGGTGCTCTGACATTAACATGGAGCCGCATAGCATCAAAGGTGGGGGTCTTGTATTCATCCATAAGCTTGACTGTCGTGTTATAATTATTTTCAAGCTCCCATTAAGCTGGACTCAAAAACTGAACAAATTAGACCCACTGAATTATTTGGACAATTTCCGACATTGTTCATATGCATGAAAAAAAAAAAATTTAAAATGTCTCCACATGTGCCACTGATGTTTTTTGGTTTTCACATCAAGAACTGCTTTACTGTTGGGGAGTATTAAATTTAAAATATTCTTTGAAATCAGGAAAAAAATCATTGGTGGGAACAGATTTGTCTTTGTTGCTGCAAGTAATAATACATGTTTATCCAAAACTATATTCAAAAGATTATAAAAAATAAAGAAAAACTCTCAAAGTGTCAAAATATTTTCCTTTGTATTGTGTGACATTGGGATAGGTTTTATAAGCTCTTGCATCTTGCGATTTGAATTGTTTTACTGAGAGGAGTCGTGCTTACCACCAAATATTGAATTGTAGGGGCTCTTTCTTAGGATCAGTTTGTTGCGAAATTCATTTAAAATACTGCACCGTTTTTTATCGAAAGAACGAAATAACCCGCCTGGATTTCATTAAAGGAGTTGCGTATTTCTTTGAATTAAAAGTGGTATAAAGTTAAATTGAGTCTGCAAAAAAAACTCACAATAATTACTTTAATCAAAAACACGGAAAACCAGTGCACAAGCTTCAACAGACACCATTATTAAAGTAAAACAAAGCCATTTATCACGATTTAATTTTACATTCATACCATAAGAAACAATTTGAATGTGAATAGAGCTAAACTATTCACAACATGAATCTTAAGATTTCCAATTATACCAAAGCAAACAATACAAGGCTTTGGCAGAAATTAATGAAGATGGATTTTATATCTTTTCGACTGCAGCCTCCCGGTTCCAGATACAAGAAATAAACACGAACAAGTAGGCTGTTCCAGGAAGTGACGGTTGTGAAAGCGCACACTTCACGAAAGACACAGAAACAATGGGGAAGCAACATCGAATGGTGAGGGGGGAACATTCAGCTATAGAGGCACGAATATACCAACTTCGAAGTGGTGGAAGTAAATTATGAAATTCCTAGGCCTATGTGATTATCGCGTAACAATGATGGATTTAGGGGTTGCATAAAGAGGTACAGGGTTTGCGGTGACTACGAAATAATGTAAGCTGAATCTACTTGTGAAAAGTGAGTTGTGTCTCTTTGGCAAAAACCTAGAAATAAACCTCCAGGTATTGACTACGAAATGAAATTTTGTAAATGTGTTAAAACGATGAAATAAAAATTTTAACAACAGTTGGTTTTGTGGTTAAAATTTAATATATCTATAATTTCATTTCCAAATTCAACTACAGAAAAAATCCAAGATTTTACTTATTGCTACTTCCGCTTACTGTTTTAATGCATTATTTTATTAATACAAAGCATTTTAGAATTTATTTTTTCAATAATGTTTACATTCATGCTAAATATTTTTTAATTTTAAAATTTTTAATTATTTTTGAAAATTTTAAATTTAGTTTGGAAATTTCCATTTACATATTTTGGTTATAAAATGAAAAGTTTTAGTTTCTAGTATCAATAACCTGAGTTAAAGTCAAGGTTTTTTTTTTGAATTATGTGCACTTGCAAGGAATTTAGATTGGATTTCCGAATGGAGAATTTAGAATTCAGTCGCCGTATTTACATGCGAAGAGAGCTGTTTTACGTTTTACATTTCATCTGGGATCTCACCAGGATTCTGTACGTTTGGGCCTAGCCTAGGTAAAAATTAAAAATCTTAAATTTAAATTTCAATTCAAAAATAATTATAAATTCCTGACTAAACTTGAAATTTTTATATGAAATCTTCCCAGATTCTAATTCTTTTCGAAATTGACTTCTCGAATATTTCTTTTTTTTAATTTCGAAATTTTCTTGAAATTATTTTTTTTATTTTTAGTTTTTCTGGAAATGTTAATAGTAATCCCATTATTTTAATTTTCATTTAAAATAATACCTTTTTCTGAAAATTTTGACTTTGATTTTACAATCTTGAGTTTACACTCAGCATTTTCTGTAAAGTCAAATGCTTGAATCTACAGGCTTTAAAAACTAAACTTCAAATTTCAAGAAAAAATTAGAGTATTCCTAAAAATACTAAAATATTTCTAAAAATTCAATATGAGTTTTCTGGAAATCTGAACCTGTTCCTTAAAATTTACAGTTAAAACTTGAGAGTTGGTACCTCTCGTATTTAAAAAAATAATTTGTCCTGAGGTATTTGTTTTTCCCAAAGTTTCCGATTTTTCTACAAATTCTGCTCCTAATCACGTATTTTCTAATTCAAACATTTCTACTCCCAACAAAGAATGCTGACATTATAATTAAAATTTTTAAAGCCGATAATACAAATAATTGATATTTTTAACCGTTACTATGTGCAATTTTTCAATATTTAAAATATTAAACTCTATTAAAAATAAATCAACAATAAACATTAAAAATTTTACGATGTTTGTATAAATATTTGATATGACCGATCTGATTTTGTTTTCAGCATGGTCGGTGGTAATACATGGTGGAATTTTTAATATTTCTTGATTTATTTATTGTTAATAGATTTTAATAGTTATGAATGTCGAAAATTTAGTCAAAAATTTGAATAAAACTCTTTTCACAAAGTGTTCCTGAAATTTCATTTTATTATCAATACAATTAGGACATAAAATTTATAATATCTCCTGATATTTCAAAACAATTCGATTTTTTTTTTTTTCGAAATTTAAATTATTTTTCTGGAACTTGTAATTTGAAATTTTCTGCTGGAAATTGCAACTTTTTCTTAGAGTGTTAATTTGTTTCTCCAACATGGTTTAAACTTTATTTTTTAAAGATTTCTCAGTTTTTAAAAAAAGGTGAAAGTTGTTCCAAGGATTTCTATTTTTCCTAAAGTTTCCAATTTTGATTAAAATCCCGCGATTTCGATAGAAAAACTCGAAATTTTGAACCTTTTTTAGAAGTTTCGATATTAACGACAAAATTTCAACTTTACAATTAAAGAAGACAACAAAATGTTGACTTTACAATCAAAGAAAAAAGTTTGAAAGCTTGAATTCGAAAAACCCGAATAAAGGTAAAACTGTTGATTAAGATTTTAAAATTCGGTAAAATTAGACCACAAATTGTAAAAAAAGATAGTAGTAACGTTTTAAATTCTTGCAATAAAAAAACCATTTTTGTAAGTCTGGCTATTTTCTCAAAATGTTAACTTTATTCTTGGTTTTAGAAGGGATCGTCGACTTTGACGAACCAGTTTCAACTACTGAATAAATAATTATTTTAATACACATACGAAACAATTTTTTAAATAGATTTTAAAAGATGATCGCCATATTAATGGAAAAACTGCTTTGACACTAAGGAATATCTTCCACAAGTTATCCTTGGCTCCAACTAGCCCCACATTGAAATGTATTAAATTATTTCATGAAAGGTTAATTTCATTACATGAATAAGCTTCTGGAGAGGTCGTGTACACTAGTTAAAACATTTTCTAAACTAGCCAGCTCTTAAAAGGCAACATAAATTGGAACATTAAAGCGAATGTTATACAGTCTGCATTACCCCAATGAGCACTTCGAAATGTATAATTTGCCCCTTTGCTTTTTTCTTGAAGCGTTAAGTATGTTTGAAAGCTCGATATTAAATTCAGGTTCACATTACATGTTTACTTGCAGCCCCTTTTGAAATTAGTTATCAGAAACAAAACAACTGAATTTTTGTTAGTCGTTTCACTATGCAGGGTCCTGCAACAGCGCGTTGGACATTCGACT
The DNA here is from genome assembly GCA_028583605.1 of Dastarcus helophoroides. NCBI lineage: Eukaryota > Metazoa > Arthropoda > Insecta > Coleoptera > Bothrideridae > Dastarcus > Dastarcus helophoroides. The sequence continues at coordinate 23,282,523 of CM053328.1, read as the reverse complement.
TTTTCCTTGTAACTTGGAAGCTTCTAAATACTTAACCAACTAGGATCTTTCTAAAGAAATACTTAACAATATTTACCTTTCGACTTAGTAGGGTTGTAGACTTAGTCCGTGATAGGCAGTGTAAAAAAAAACTGGCACACACCATGTTTTAAAGAAGTTGCTTCCATCTTGAGCATATTATACAAGCACCGGTATAATGGTCCAACAACAGCAATTGCAGAAAAGTGCTTTTCAAATGAATTATACAGTGTGTCCCACTGGGAATTTCCGCGATTGATATTTGGCAAAAAACTTATCTAAAACATTTGAAAATTTGGCAACTGCAAGAAACCATTTGTCTAATTATTTATAGTTTATTTTATACTGTGTGGTGAAGCTAAAATGAAAACATGCCTGACCATCTATTTTAGTAATGAGAATTATTTTAAATTGTTTATTACTTTCTGACGATGCAACAGAGTAATGTCACAAACATGTGATACAGTGATAAATTTGCTGTTTAACATTCAATAAAGCCTCCATGAAATTCAGTGAAGCGAATGGTAGAAAATATCACCAATTTAGACTCCGTCAAAGAGAAATCAGATGAAAGAAAATCTGTTGTTGATAATAAAAATGTCGAAATAGGATTTCCAATTATGTCAACTAGTCATATTTCAATTTTAGCTTCATCACACACTATGAACTATTATAAGTAATTTTACTGATTGTTTCATAATTTAAATGTCGATATCGATTGTTTTTTTTTTTGAGTACATTTCATTTGTTTCTATTTTTATGTCACTGATATGCCACTTAATAAGAATTCAATGACCGTGAAATAAAAAAAAAGTTAAAATTGCAATTATTTCCTAAAGTTGTGAAAGAAACTCCCGCAATGCTGATATCAGTTAAAAGATAATTTAAATCTGCAATAGACCAGTCAAAAAAATGTAAAGTGTAGCATTTGAGATAACAAAATTATCCCTGTTTGAATTCAGTTGTTAAGTTTTCAAAATTCTTAGATAAGTACTTTGTCAGATATCGATCGCGGCGATTTCTGGTGGGACACACTGTATATGGACAGTTTTTAACATGCTCATTTACAACATTTTTGATTTGAAAATACATGGCTTAAAATTTCTTTGAAATGATGCGATTTTCGAACTGGCCCTCCCTGAAATTTAATCAATTTGTTTAAAAATTACGAAGTCTTGAAATTTTAGAAATTAAAATACAAATCTTGTGCCCTGAAACCGAAAAATTTAAAAACACAACAAAGGTGGCTCTAACGCTATCAAACGCATCTCCCTGAAGATGATAGCTTGGCTGTCGAAACGCATTAAAGTAACCTTTGTTGTGTTTTTTAATCTTTTTTGATTTCAGGACAAAAGATTTGTATTTCAATTTTAAAAGATAACCAAAGACCAGTCCATTCCATCAAAATCTTGAACAAAACAACTTCCTTTCGGATAAAATCAATTTAGTTTTTACATTTTTTGAAAAATATATTGGTGAAATTTCAAGATTTCGTAATTTCTAAACGAACTTCAAAACCGGAGCACCAAAGTATACAGAGTGCGCCATAAGTAATGGTACACAGAGCAATGATGGATTTTTCGAATAAAAATAATGTGATTTAGCTACATTTACCTCATACCAAAAGCTGATATTAACAGAGATACAGGGTGTCAAAGTTGAAAAAAAAATTCCATTTTTTCGTATAATTATGGAATGAATTGAAATATAAGCACGAAATTTGGCACAAGGCGATTTCTTTAGTCGACAAACTCTAATTTGCTAACATATTACTAATAGCTGATAGGGGGCGCTACCAACGCTATCCTGCATAATTGTAAATCATCATAAATTTTTGTTCCCCTACGTATATTAATTTTAAATGGGCTATTTTATTTTTCCATATTTTTTACGTAAAAAAAGGTGTACTTTATGAAAGTTGATACGAGCAGCAAGGTCAAATATTACTTTGTTGTTAATATTATTACCTAAATTTTGAAAATCTCAATAAGGAAATCCAAAAAATTAAAACGTAATTTATTTGGTAACATAGAGATGTGAGTCCGCACAAGAAAATTTTAATAGTTTGGGTGGTCAAAGCAGATATTTGGGGATGAATTTTATTAAAAGACAGCCAAATTTTTAATTGTTTACAATCCCTTTACGTAAAAAAGGTCATTTCCCAGATACTTGTTTTTGAAAATAAATTTTGTTTTGATATTTTATTTAAATTTGCTTTAGACGTTTAAAAAATATGTGTAATAATAATGTCAATAGAATAATATTTAATATAAACTATTTTAGCGTCAGTTTTATTAGTTTTATTTTGAAATCTACAGCGAAAAATTCACACTTATATAACTTAAAACAAACGTACTGCAGATTTTGAAGGCAAATATCTTGAAAACGGTTGCTTGTATCAACATTTAGAAGGTATACCCTTTTTACGTGAAAAATGTAGGTAAATGAAAGTATCCATTAAAGTGTACATGAAGGCACAAAAAAGTTATGATGCCTTAGAATAATACAAGGTAGCGCAGGTGGCGCCCCCTATGAGTTACTGACGATCTGTTAGCAAATTAGAATTTTTTGACCAAACAAACCCTTCTATTCCAAAAGACTTGCCTATAGGGGAATGTGTTCATTAGTAATGCAAAAAATCACAATTTTTTTTTTCAATTTTGATACCCTGCATCTCTGTTAATATCAACTTTTGGTATAAGGTAAATGTGGTTAAATCACGTTATTTTTATACGAAAAATCTGCTCTTGCTCTATGTATCATTACTTATGGTCCATCCTGTAGATGCAGAATCAAAAAGCCTTTTCGTTGGTGTATCACTTGATCCCCATTTTCATTTGAACAAATTTTGAAGATGAGACCGGTATAGAAGGGTAAATAGGATTTACAATTTTTGCGTCAAAAGCTGTCTTCCTCACGACAAAAATCATCATGTTTCAGTTTTTTTTAGATATCTTTCCTAGCAGTTATATCCAGGGATGCACCAGAAAATTGTTAGGGGGGACTACTTTACTACTTTGAAATTATGATTTTCCATTTCAAGTTAGATTCCAAAAAGTTTTTAAAATATTGGAAACTTTGAGAAAAAAACAATACTTTATAAAAAAGAAACAGTTTACATTCGAATTTTTAGCAATAAAGTAGTAAGTAGTAAGTTGTAACAACGGGAGAATATTGTAAAAAAAATTTTTATAAAATCTTTATTAGTGATTGTGTAGGGTAAGGAACATTTTATAATAGGAAGCGGCCGCGAGAATAAATCATGTGGCAGATAAGCGCTCCAGACGTTTCCGCAAGCGATAATCTTTTATGTACGTAGATCCGTTCTAGAAACCGGAACGGTATAAATACGCTGTCGTCTTTCCCTCAGTCATTTGGTTGCTTAGTCAGTTAGTTAATCAGATAGTCTGATAGTTAAGTGAATTAAAAATGTAATGTTCCGAAATAAGTTTCAAATAAAATATAATTCACGAAGTTTTAAATTTCGAGCCCATAACATGCAACAATATCATTTAAGAAAACTCAGAATTTGTAAAAAAAACAAGTTTAAGCAAAATGTTCAGCTTTTCTTAAAATTTAATTTCAGGAAAAATATGAAAATTTTGAAAGTTAGATTTAAATTTCGAAAACAAAGACAAAAATTCGAAATTTGAGTTTGTAAATGCACTTTTAGGAAAAAAAGTAAGAATTACATTTGGGAAAAAGCAAAGGCTTTCTCTAAAAGAACATAATTTACATTGCAAGTCTATATTCTAATTCTTGAAAAAAAAAGCAAAAAAATTTAATCTGGAAGGGGAAATTTATTTCAAAAACATGTAAAACTATCAAAAGTGTATATGATGATATGATGTATATATATATAAAAATAATTCTAAAAATGACAGATTTTAATTTTAAACTGAAAATTCTAGGAAAAACAAATTTCAACTTTTCAACACTTTTTATACATGTTCAGTTATTTTTTTTCAATTCTTTTCCTAAAATCTATGGCTTTCATTTCACAATTTTACTTTCTTATATAAATTTCGACTAAAAGTTTTTTAAAAAATGGTCGAAATTTTTAGGTGAAAATTGAATTATGGAACAAAATTCGAATTTATAAAAAAAAACAGTTTAATCTTAAAATTTTAACTTTAAACAACAAATTTCTATAAAAAATTTTAATATTAAGCAGGCGGGGTACAAGTTTTCAATAAAAGTATTTTAATTTAATCAAATCAAAAATATCACAATTTAAAAAGGTCGAAATTTTAAGAAAAAGTCGAAAGTTAGTAACAAATTTCCAAAAAATTTTAAATTTTTTAACTTTCACTACAATTTTTTAAAAAGATAAAAATTGTTCATAGGCCAAATTAAAAAAATAAAATTTTTCAAGAAAGTCGAAATTTAGAAAAAAAAAAGTTGAAGTTTAACAATATAAAAAAGGAGAAATTGTGAAAATCAAAGTTTTCATAATTAATCAAAGTTTAAAATTGGACCTTTTCAAGACAAACTAAAATATTCAAAAAATTCAAAACATTTAAAACAGCAGAAATTTTCAAAAACAATCGAAAATCGAAATTTTTTCAATATTCAAAAAAAGTCGTCATTTTAAGAGAGTCGGAATTTTTCAGAAATAAACGAAATCATCAAAAAAGTCGAAATTAAAAAATTCAAAAATGGTAAATAAGTTAATATTCTCAAAAGTCAAAACAAGTTCTAAATTTTCAAAAATAAATTAAGCATTTGAAAAAAAATGAAATTTTCCAAAAATATTCAAAATACACTAATGTCCGTTGACAGCAAACCCGCCTATTTGGAAGCTCAATGAGCCTAAGAAATGGGAATTTCAAACACTGCGTGATCGGCAATGGGGTTTGAACCGGCGATCTCTCTAACTCTGTCGTGCAGCGCTAACCAACTAAACTATACGGTCCTTTTGCAAGTAGAATACAACCTAGACTGCAAATTTATGCAGCCCTCCAGGCGTGTATAGTGAATCGTAGGTAGACAGTTGAAACACTGCCACCTAATAAAGCGGTTGTTTTCTAGAAAAATTCCCAGAGGACAAGGATTCTAATGCACAGACCAATAGGTTTGAACATTTATTAGATCCGAAGTTTGGAAACCAAAGACCGGTTTCGATCTTGTTAGATCTCGTCAGTTTGGTATATCCAACTTGTTCGTTAATTCTTTAGTACTTACTTGCCGGAACATTTGTTAGCATTCGAGTTGAATATACCAAACTCACGAGATCTAACAAGATCGAAACCGGTCTTTGGTTTCCAAACTTCGAATCTAATAAATGTTCAAACCTATTGGTCTGTGCATTAGAATACTGTCCTTGACAAGTCCTCTTTTAACTTGTGTCTTAGACATAACTATACGCGTACTATACATTAAATAAATTATTGTGCATTGTTTAAATTGTGTTTTAGGTTGATTATTATTTTAATTATTTAATTGTGCAGTACAACAGTAAGTACTACAGTAGTTTGTATAACAACAGCGGTATGATGTTCATACCTCACGAGAAGAAGGTCTAGAAGGTAAATAGCTAAATGTTATTATTAAAAATAAAATATAAAATGTGGCATTCTTGTGCTCCAGCGATGACAGATGATAACAGTAATAAAATTCTAGATATTACGATATAAATAAAAAAGTTGAAATGTGTAAAAATAAATATTAGATTCGTTTCCACACAACTACAAGCATCCAAACCACAAATATAAAAAGGTAGGTTAGTTGGGCAGCATTTATTTTAAATATTTTCATTATTCTGAGTTGTTTACTAATCTGAGTTCGAATTATACTACATAGACACTATTATTTTGTAGTTTACAATTTTTACTTCTGCCGGTAGTCTCCAAGTCTGCCTAATTTATTTATTTTTTTTTTTTTCGTTAATTTTTTTTCTGAAATGAGTGAAAACACGCAAATAATTAAATAGTATACTTTGCTTTCGGAAGTCCTTAATAAGCCCTGAATTTTCGCATGAAACTGCAGAAGAAAATGAGTAAGCTGAGATTCTAGAAATATTTTCGAGGACTGTAGTGTTTTGTAAAACTTTATAAAAATGTTTGAAAAACATAGAAAAATATAAGTTATGGCTTTTACAATTACTCAATATTTTCCGATACATTTTATTAGTAAAATTTATAATAAGTGATAGATATTTAGTGTTCCAGCTAAAAGAGTCGAGAATATTTTGCCTAGATTTTTCATATCCTACACTTTTTATAACTCCCTATATCTACTAAGGTGAAATTAATTATTTGGTGTGGGTTTAATACGTATAGATGCTAAATGAAAAAAATATTCCATGCGGTCTAAAGTTATACTAACATGTTTCTTAAGGTCTTTCTTCTTCATGATACATAACCATATATGATCGATTATTCTTAAAAAAGTAGCGTGTTGAAAACACATTACAAGTCTTGTTTTTCTTCCAATTATTAAATGCATTATTGATATTAAAAGATGTAAGATATCGAAAAAATTACAAGATTGCTACTCGAGTAACCGCATTATATTACACACGCTAATATGACTCTCCTTTGGTGTATGCTCGGCTATTGAAACTAAATTATCAGGACAATAAATATATCACAAAAGCAATACAAGATCATTTATATCTTCACCCTCGCAGGTTGAGTGTTAGCGCTTTAGCCGATAAAACACTCTACTTCAATATATTATAACCAATTGACACGGTAGATAAAAAAAGTCGACAAGTTTTCCCTTGTCGGGCTGTCTAAATAAAGAAACGATGAGGGTAGTTCGTAACTTATTTCAAAGTAATCTCAAATAATCGGTTTCGTTTTGTCTTCGATAAGAAACGACTAATTTCTTATGTATAGGTTCCCGGCTTGTGTTATGATTCCTCTGTCACGTTTCGGGATTCCATCCGGGTAGAATTAGAAGCTTTCCGATCGGTCCCCTCCTTCCTAATCTCTTATTTGGACGACAATTCTAAGTCGTCCTTCGGCTGTTAATCCTTCGGTCTTAAGTAGATTTTATGGCTTGGTGGGCACAACTAGAAGTTTCCTTTTTAATTTGCACCAAGGGAGATCTGTTATGCATTTTCCAAATAGACCAGATATAAAATTTACTTGAATTTCAACACTAGATATTTGAAACCTCGTGAATAACAACATGTCACAATCATTTTAAACAGAATTCTAACGAAACAAAAATTTAGATATAGAAACTTATCTAACAAATATGCTTTATGCCAATGCTTTATGCACGCTTATTTTTGATTTATAATCTCTATATCTGATCTAAAAACTTTCAAATTTTCTTGCTAAAATTTTGTAACTTTAACTTAAGTTTATTTATATGACCTGAAAGATCTTTTCTTGTCAGATCCTTATCTCAAAAAATACCATAATTTCTACTCTTATTACATATCATGTTATTGAACAACAGTAATGCTAGCTGTCCTTGGGCTACGACGGTTTACAGTAGAGATGTTATGGATCTCTGTAACCGTAAACGAAACTATCAGATATCCGAAATGAACAAATATCTGAATCCGTAACCAAAACCAATATGAATGTTTCGCATAATTTCGAATACTATTTGAAACAATTTTGCTAATTTCAGTCGACGACTGTTTTGTTTTGTCAACTAAAATTATGAGAACAACTAGTTGGTACGTCATCTGACCTTACTCACCATTCTCTATACAGTGTGGAACAGCCAAATGGAATAAATTCAATATCTCAGTTATTGTACCAGGTGGCCAACTAAGAAAGGACGTCGGCTATATCTCAGCAACGAATCACTTCACAATTTGGGGAAAAAATTTCAATGAGAAAAGTGGCCCTGAAAAATCGCTGGAAAGCATTTTTGAAGTTCTGAAATGACCGCTAGGTGGGGTAATAGGTAAGACAATAGAAAATTAGAATTTTCTCGAAATTTTAGTTAATTAGCGTATATGGAAAATACATGCATTGTAATCCTAGAATAATTTCGATTTGTTTTGCAATACACTTATTGTCGTTGCTACAGCGCGTTACATAAAATAGTAACAAATGTCGCCATTTTTCTAAAAAAAATTATATAGAATGATATGCCAATTTGGATATTTTAAAATAGAGAATTAAAAGCCCTAAATATCAGTGAAAATCGCAACTCGATATCTTTTGTCTAACCGAAGATATTTGCAAACAAAGTTTGTTATGGATAATCGGATAGTTTGTCTACAAAACTGGTAAAGTGGCCCTTAAAAAAAGTTAACTGCGAAAATGAAATAAAAAAATGCAAATCTTTAAGGTTGCAAATATATTTACTTCCTGCTCTTCTAACTGAACTGTTATTTGCGATTTTATATTTATAAAATAAAAAATTTGTTTCAGGGGACAAGATTTGTATTTCAACTTTTAAAATTGAAAAGATTTAAATAAATGAAGAAGCATTTGACATGCTAACTAACCATTTATTTCGAATGCATGAGAATGCAAGTGATGCTGCTAAATCTACGCGTGCAGTATCCCGAAAAACGTAATTAAAGTGGAAGTTTTCCTTCGACTGATATATCGCATACGCAAGAGATGTGGTTCATAAGATAAAGTAGAGGTCGCATCGAGCAAAATATTAAAAATGTTTTAGAATATGTGAAATTTAATCCTCATATAAGTGCTACAACAATAGCTAATGACTTGGGGATATGCTGAACCACCGTTCAAAACCAGGCACACGTGGCAGGTAGATAGGAAGTGGAAGTCAGTTTTCTTGGCCATCCAGGTCCCCAGATCTGACTTGCCTTGATTTTTATTTGTCAGGCGAATAGAAGACCTTGTTTTTGCCAACAAGCCTACATACGAAACGACATGATTGAAAGAATAAGAAACAATATTTGAAGTGGTAGAATGGTTAATGGTAAAAGTTAAAATTGCAGTGTTCATTCGTCAGAGGATTCACTGCATGAAAATAATCGGCTGCAGTCAGTTTGAACATCTAGGGCTCCAGTCATTATTTTAAAGGTATTAATTTAACGTTTTTAATCTAAGTCAGTGTCTTTTTTTACTTTTTTGAATATTAAATTGTTTCTTCGGTTAATTTTTTTACTTTATTCACTGTTATTACTACTGAATCGTTGTAGGAATGTTAGTAACTCATTTTTATATTATGTAAGACAACTTTTAAACCTCCTCTGATTTCGTATTATAAATAGTAACCAACGTCATCAAGCTTTTACGTTACTGAAAATTTATTTGCCAATATCTCCGGTTAGACAAAAGGTATCGAGTTGCGCTTTTCACTGATATGTGGGGCTTTCAATTCTCTATTTTTAGATATTAAAATTGACGTATCATCCTATTTAATTTTTTTTTAGAAAAACGTCAAACATTGTTACCATTTTATATAACGCGATGTAGCAGCGACAATAATTTTAAAATAAAAACACATGAAAATGCTTTCGATATACTAAATAATACTCTTTCTATAGAGACTAAACTTGTTAAATTTGATTAAGGCTAACTGAAGTAAATGGTATTTAAATTTTTCTTAATGTCTCCCTACCACTTTATTTTAAGAGATAAAAGAAAGAGTGTAAAAGAAAAATATATTGAAACTACTCTAGGATTACAATGCATGAATTTTCAATATACCTTAATTAAGTAAAATTTCGAGAAAATCACAATTTTCTATTTAGCTCTACATATTATGCCACCTAGCGGTCACTTCAGAACCTCAAAAATATTTTACAGCGATTTTTCAGGGCCACTTTTCTTATTGAAATTTTTTTCTCAAAACTGTGGGATGGTTCGTTGCTGAGATATAGCCGGCGTCCTTTCTTAGTTGGCCACCAGCTACATATTTAGAAAAATCGTGAGACAGGTCAATTTTAGATTATAAGACGACACCCTGCATCGTAAAAATGTCATTCCTAGATGCAGCCCCCATTGAGTTACCGTTTCATCCCCTACATTTTTTTTATTGGCATACCTCACTTAGGAGGTCTTTTCATTTTCTATTCAAAAATGTAATGGTTGATACATTTATTTAAAAATTAAACAATAAAAAAAATAATTTATCAACTACATGAAATTTTCTACAATACTAACTAATAGCGGTTCGTTCGGTTCGTTCTCGATAATCATATAGGGACCAAAAACAATTTCGATATCCTTTTTTGATTTTGTAAAAAAGGAAACGTAAAAACTTATCAACCATACCATAGTCAATTCTTCTTTTTGTCCAAAATATCCCAGTACCTTTGTAAAACTGTGAGAGAATTAAACAGTGGTCAGTATCGTGCTTCAGTTATTTTTTGCACATTTTGAAAATGTAATATGGGTCATTTAACAGAAATGCATAAAAAAATAATTTTACAAATGATTAGTTATGAAGATAGAGCAAGATCACGGGCCAAAGTCGCTCATCTATTGCAACAAAAATTTCCTGATTTACCGCCTATATCCCAAGGTACAATTAGTAAAATCAAGAAGCATTTTCACGAAAATGGACATGTATGAAAGCTAAAAAAAGAACCATCCAATGAATTAACTGATACCAAATTGAAAATAATGAATGAGTTTCAAGAAAATTCACATTCTTCAAGTCGACAAGAAGCTGCAGCACTGAACGTTAGTCATTCCTCGATTATTTTTGTACTAAAAGAAAAATAAAATGCATCCTTATAAACTGATACCATGTCAGAAGCTCAGCAATGACGATTTTGATAGAAGAACTCATTTTTGCGACCAAATGATGCAAAGATTAGATAATAATATCATCCAAATAGAAAACCTATTGTTTTCTGATGAGTCCACTTTTACTCTTCACGGTCATTTAAATTGTCAAAACTGTCGCTATTGGGCTAGTGAAAATCCCCACCGGACGAGAGAATTGCATACACTAAACTCTGAATAAGTTAATGTTAGGGCAGGGATTATTGGAGCTCAGGTCATTAGTCCATTTTTCATTGATGAAAATTTAAATGGACATAATTATTTAGCATTGCTCCGAAACAACATTGCACCAGCTTTGGTAAACCTATATCCAGCTCAAGAAAATCCGCACGTTCCAGCTAATGTAATACGGTTTCAGCAAGATGAAGCACCGGCACACTACCAAGTCAATGTCCGGCAATATCTGGATTTTTGATTTCCAAATCGGTGGATAGGGAGACGAGGTACGGTAGAATGGCCAACACGATCACCGGCCCTGACACCTCTGGACTTTTCTTATGAGGTTATGTAAAAAGTACAGTGTATAAAACTAAACGCCGCGACGTAGCTGACTTCTGAGCAAGAATAACGCTTGCGATTGCGTCGGTGACACCAGAGATGTTGAATAATGTCAGGAGACATTTTTATCCACGATTTGGATGCTGCCAAGATGTTGAAAATGCCCATTTTAAACATCTTCTACATTAAGTATGGTTTGTCTTCTATTTTATTAAATGAAAATTTTAGATTTATATTTTGTTGTTGAAAATGGAAAATATTTTTTTTACTGTTAATATTAAAAATAAATACGGCAATTATGACATTTTTAAACAAAGAATAAAAAGAACTTTTGAAGAAGGTGTAACAAACCCCTATGTTTGATTTAAAAATTTAGGGGTTGCAACTGTCACTGTAAGAGGGTTGCATCTAGGGATGAAATTTTTTCGGTGAAGGATGTCATTTTATAATCTAAAATTGACGTGTCTCAAGATTGTTTAAAAATGTGTAGAATATCTGAAATACGGAATTTATTCCATTTGGTTGTTCCACACTGTATATTCTTTAACGTGCTAGTCAACACGATCGGGCTGCCTTTTAATTATTTCCATACTATAAGTTACTTAAAGTAATTCTTAAATACAACTAATTGAATAAAATGGAACTGGTTAAAATGAAAGTTGAAAATTTTAATCTTAATAGCCGTAATCCGCAGAGAAAATGTTTTGCCTAGTTGACCCCTACTTTTCGAGGACATTCTTAATTAGGGATCATTGTGACTGACCATTTTGCCTAGTTGGACTATCTCCTCAAAATCTGCAAGAAATGATGGTTTAGATTTCGAATAATAAAATTTAGATTTTAATAGGATTAGTAGATATTGGGTTATAGATTACCGAAAAAGTGCAGGCTTTTTCGGTACTATAATAGTTGTTTAAGAAAAATATTTGATGTTAATATAGTTGTTTGATTTCCAAGGCTTCGTGACTTAGTATTAACTATTTTTAGATAAAAAACCTTAGTTAGCCGAAGGCTAGAGTGCAGATTAAATTTGTCCTTTACATTATTTTATTTTTATGAATATTTTTAGCGTTAGCACATGTTTAATAATTAAATGCAATACATTAATTGCGGCTAGAACCGAAAATTTTTTTGTGGGATCCGAGGCGATCTCACAAACTATGTTAGTCATTCATTTATTGCTCATTGCAAATGAATGCTTTTTACTCAAGACATTGTCATATAGTCTTGGGTTCTATAAATGTTGCAATTGACTTAAAAAAAAGTGTATATCGTAAAATAAATAATTTCTTTATTTCTTAATTATCACAAGAAGATTTGGATAAGATTTCAATATTCATAAATAAATAAAAATGATTTTATTTTGTCTACTGACCGTTCACTGTACTAATGGTAGGAAAGCCCAATTGTGCAAGTCCTGCTTGCTGTTTTTTTCCAAGTTCACCTTTTTCACAAACAAATATTACCAAATTTAAATCTTCTGTGTGCAAAATGTCCATTCATTTTCCGAAATTTTGACTTTTTCTTCGAAATTTTTCTTTTTTCGAAATCTGTCCTTTTCTTTAAATTCCGACAATTTTTAATTTTTTTTAAGTTCGACTTGAGCGCAAAATTCGATTTTTCTTTCTAAACTGTTTTTCCTTAATCTCAACGTTGTTTCTTCGGAATTTCGTTATTTTTCTTAGCATTGGGTTGTTTCTGAGAATTTCGACCTTTTACATCTGACTTACCGGGTATTTTGACTGGTTTGCTAAACTTTGTCCTTTTCTTGAAATTTTGATGTTTATCTCAAACTGCAGTATTCTTTAGTATTTCTGAAAATTACGACTTTTTCTCAAAATTTCGATCTTGTGCTACAAATTTTAATTTTCTCAAATTTTCAATCTTTCCCTCAAAATTTAATTTTATTTAAATTCATTCTTGTGTTAAAAAATTTCAATTTTTTCAAAATGTGTCTTTTATCGAATTTTTGACATTAACTCAAAATCCGATCCTTTATATTTTGAAAATCTCAACTTTTTTCTCAAAATTGGTCTTTTTCGCAAAATTATGGTTTCTTTTACAAAATTGGTCTTTTTTATACACGACTACTTAATTTAACTGGCTAAGCGAAATTTTCCTCTTTCATCGGAATTCGTCATTTTCTCGAAAATTTGGCTATTATTTTTTGCTTCAAAATTCGCCTTTTGTTAATTTCAATTATTTACCAAAATTCAACCTTTATTAATTTGACTTCTTCCAAAAAACAAATTTGAGTTTTCAGTAACTTAGAACTTTTATCGAAATTTTGCCTTTATTTCACAATTCCATTATTTTCCTTAATATTGGGTTTTTATTGAAATCTTCAATTCTAGATTCTAGAACTGGAGCAGATTAGCAACCTCACTAACAATGAAAAAGACACATTCTTCCTTAACAGAGATATTGGGTTTTCACCTACTAACAGTATACGCTGCATACCTGGCAGAATGATAATTTTGTATAATTAAATTTTAAACGTTAATTAATATACGAACGCTTTCGTTTACGATTTTTTTGCTTAAGAGTTGTTTTGTAGAGCGTTTAATTTTCTTCAAAAATATTATTCTTTATATATACGATATCATATTTAAAATTTTTCCCACATAATTTCCATAAAAATCTTCGATCACAAAGCGGATTGTTTTTTTTATCAACTGGAAAGCATTTAAGCCCCTGGGAGCATAAAAATTCAAAAACTACTCTAATAAGGACCACCCTCAATATGTGTGTATGTCGATAATAAAGCACCGTGTTATGCAACAAGGATTAGAAATTCTAACACCTGAACCCTAAGCGACAAAACATGAAAGCAAAGTAGATGCACTCTATATAGTTCGCCATGAATATGGAACACATTTTCGTCAATTCCACATGAACGTCTCTCTTCAACTATGTTCCCAACTAAATGCTCGTAGCTTAACCAAATTTACTTAGGATATTATCCCAGGGAGGTATTATGTCAAAACAAAGATAAATTGGCAGAAGACAAACTTGACGGCTGCAGTCTAAATAGAATCAAGTGACAAAATTGCGTAAGTGGTCGAATGGGTCAAATTTTACTTAGGTCGAAAGATGTTGAAGAGAAACCCTAAATAAGCAATACGCGTGGCGAATTCCGAAAAGTGCGGTTAAAAAGGGTTGAGATTAAGGGATGAAAAATTCATAAGGTTTAAACCGATGTGAAACCTCGCCAAATTAAATTTATTGTAAATAATGTACAGGCGTGTATTTTTAAGAGAAGGTTCAAATTAAAAATTCGATACGTATCTTCGTTTAATAAATCTACACTTAAAAATGCATAATTCGACAACGGAATAATAAATTGGAATTCAAAAGGGCGCCCTTGTTTATTTTCCTTTGCGCTCCTCTATTGCGGTAGTTTTTAATGCATATTTAATACGAATGTAAATGTATTTATGTATAAAACATAATCCACTATAATTGAGTTTGCTTTTCTTTATCGAACATAGCCTCCAAATATGAGGACATTTAGCTGCGGGCTTTTTCTGTAACAGTGCAGTAAATTATGCAGTAGGCTTTACAAGTGCATGATGCATCTTGGCCTTATTTGCATTTCTAGGATCCTAAGAATTCTTTATTGACCTGGGGTTATAGCTTCCGGATATTTTCTTTGGAAACGCATTTGTAAAGCAAAATATGTTAAGTTATTTCCATTTCTTTTGTATATGTATGTACAGGGTGAGGCATTAGTGCATCATTGGTGTGTCATTGTAAACGAGAAAGTGTTTTTAAGTAAAAATTGATATTTATTACATAGGGTGCTCGTAGCAGAACATTGAACTCTATATTTTTCAATAGTCCATAACTAGTTTTTTTTAAATTGAAATATCTTTTAAATTATAATTTTATTGAAGTAGGAATATTACTAACTTTAAATGATACCAAGTCAAATGTGGTTATTTTTAATTAGTTTTATATTATTGCAAAAACACTTATTTTTAAATAATATTATAGCGATTGTAAAAATACTAAGTTAAAAATAGCTAACAGAACATTTTGGATGTAATCTTTAGTTCTATCGTAACACAATTATTTAATTCTGGATTGAAAATCAACACAGGTTCGTGAATCATCTTCTGTCATCTTTCAAAATGCAGTTTTAATAATCAGTGCCTTCATGCTTGCCACTGTTGCTTTGGCTTGCTCTAGTTTTTACTAATTCCGCAAAAAAATGTTATTTACTGAAGATCGGTTGATTTCGTTGGCTTTCCAAATTCATGAAAATTTTAAAAACAGTACATTGCCTTATCAATTGCAGTTTAAACAATATTATTGAAATCGTTTACACTCTATACATAGATATACATGTGGAATTAGTTTAATTTAGTTTACTTTAAATGTTATTTTTGTTGCCTTATTCTATGACTATAGAAAGTATAAAGTGCGGGGTAATTGCCAAGGGGACCAAAGACGAAAAACGTGAGAAAGACTCGATACACTGCTTTTTCTCTTAAATCCATATTTATCCCTTGTGTAATCATATTGTTGTTGCGTTAATAAAATAATAACAGACATACCATGTTTAATTTCCCTTAATTAACCAAACCTACATACATCTAGTTTGTTCAATTTTATCTACCTAATTAAAATATGTAGCATTGTCGATAATTTGTCCCGCAGTAAATTTATTAAATTAGAAAATCAATAATTTTTATACATGCATATCTATACAAAATCAAATTTAACATCACCATGCCAGTTTTATCTTTCGCCACCGTTCGCCTTATTTTCCAATTCGATAAAGAAAAAAAAACAGATAGTGCATAATTAAAATCCAATTCGGAGGTGAATTCCACGGATTCGCTCGTGCACTCTTGCAAAAGCGACAAATTAATACCTTTTTGTTGTCCCTGAATTTCAACCATCCAGCTATGACTGTTTGGTCAGGTGTTCCAGGAATTTCGGTAAAAAGCTGATCTCCCTCGCCATCCGAGTCTGTTAGTAAATCCCCTGTGTAACTGTGACCGCCTATACTCCTGGCAGGTGAGCTACAGCAGGAGTCCGTGATGCGACGTGGAAATAGAGGCGAATTGTAAGCACTTTCAGACATGATGATTTTGACTTTCGAATCCTAAAATAAAATAATACATGGTTAGTGATGACGTTATTCGATTTAAAAAAAAAACAAAATAATTTAGTTTATTTTATTCTCTCATCTGAAGCCTTATGTATAATTATGCAAACAAAATATGTTGAGCTAAGCATGGGAAGAAAGTATTCTAAACACAAATAGATATTATTAAAATATAAGAATTTGTTTCAATGATCGGCTTCAATAAAGGCATTATGGATATTATCTTGCAAAATGTTAAAGAAAGACAATAAAATTATTCTTTAATTTTAAAATTGAAATCCAAAGAAAGTTTGCAGTTTTATCAATTTTTTACAACAAATGTTATATATTGCTTTGATTCAAATGAAGTTTTTTTAAGTTAAATCAACTCGCAAAGAGACGCAAATAAAATATAATAAAAGTATGTTGAAACAAACGTAGTAATCATAAACACACTACAACCACATAAAAATGTTTGACAAATCACAAATCGTTAGCTATGAGACATATTAATCTATTTAACATCAGGCTTAGGACACAGACGATGAGAACCGATCTTTCAGTAAATCTAAGAGACAGAATGAAAATTCAACGAATAGGAAAGGCGTGTAAATCGTTTCTTTATGTTTCAGTCCGCAGGGAATTTCTCAAAGAGAGTATGATATTGATCGCTGCAACATTACATTCCACAATATTTATTGTTACAATATTTACAGAAATCATGATCATATCGTTATGTCTAACTAAAATCTGGTCAACAATTAAATATTAATAATACACATATACTTATAATCTATATTATTAAATACAGGGCGCAGAAGAAAAGATATGACTTTAAGGAAATTTTTATTTTTAATTTTCCCAGAAATAGTGATTTTTTTTATAATTTTAATTTTAGTCTCAAAATTTCGATTTTTTCTCCTGAATAGTAAAGTACAAAAAGTCAATTACTACACCGGCTATTAATGAATGATTAGGCGATACCTATTTCTCTAGCAGAACTGATATAATTAAATTAATTACACATTTTTTATCATTTTTTTATGTGTTGTATCCAACTCTAAATTTAGTGACTAAAATGTCGAAGAACGGGGGTGATCTATATTTTCTTGTTCCAGTGTAAAGCTATATTTTCAGTTTAGCTTATAAAAGAATTCGTGTAGTTAACGTTTATTGATGTCAAAAACTAAAAACCTGTCATCCACGCATCTAACCCATATGTGGGGTCATTTTAAATTTCATCTTTTATTTCTTTTTCAAAGTTATAAAAACTATTGCTGAATTTGAAACCATTCTCTTTCATATACAGGGTGAACTAAATTTGATTTCCACTACGAGGGTCTCGTAAACTATTAGAGATACAAGAAAGCTTTAATGAACAAAGTAGTGCAGAACTTAATGCCTAACAACATTTTGTTGAGAAAACAATTGAAACTCGTCTTGATTTTATTTAGAAGGAACTGAAAATCGTCATTCTTAAAAATCAGCTGTAACTTGTTTATTTAAGGTCCGATTGAAAAAATTCGAAAACTTTTATTAGTTGTTTTTCAAGATCTTTTCATTATAAACGTTCTTTTTTTCTAAATTTAACTGTTTCCAAGAAAATTATGTCAACGTCGTTATCTCTTATGGAAATTAATTTTTTTAATTTTTGAATTCAGCATATTTTTCTGATTAGTTTAATATATGTCATGTCATACTTCAAATGTGACAAATTAGATTAATGAAGTAATTTATTATTTTTAAACAAAAAAAATATAGTAGGCGATGCAAGTGCCATAACTTTTAATAATAAAAATACAGTACCCATTTACCTAACAATAAATACTGAAAAACCAAAAATGTTGTAACAAACTGTACGTGTAGATGTTCTAAAAATATTGTCGCCAATTTAAAAAAAAATCTTTTAACCTTGAATATTTACTCGTAAAACGTGAAATATCTAACAAACTGACATTAGTAACAACTCTCCTATTTATGCACATTACCCGTTTTAGAATATTTAACTTCAAGAGAAGTCTAAAACGCACACTTGGGTATGAGTCATGGGAAAGTCTCTTCTAATAAAATTCTAAGAATGTTCCAAGAATAACGCCATTTAAAGGAAATCATGCACATTACGAATATTAATAAATATTTCGATATTATAAGGTTTGTTAAAATATTTTTGGTTTTTTAATAATAACTATTGCTTTCCTAACAAATAACAAAGTTTGTATAAATTTTTCAGAAACAGCTTAATTTGGAAAAAATAGAGTACGCCAATGAAAAGACCCTAAAAAACAACTAATTAAAGTTTTAGATTTTTTTCGATAGGACTTCAAATAAACAAGTTAGGACTGATTAATAAAAATGGCAATTTTCAGTTTTTTCTTAGTAAAATCTAGACCAATGTTTTTATCAGCGGAACATTGTTAGGCATTAAATTCTGCACTACTTTGCCCATTTAAGCTTCCTTGTATCTCCAACGAGATCCCTGTAGTGGAAATGAAATTTGGTTCAACCTGTAAAATGAAGTTTGATATTCTGATATTAGTTAGTTGTCTATCTGTTTAAAATTTTAATTCTTTTTGTAAGTAGGGTATTCCTGTGATGAAGTGTACCTGTCAAAGGATTCCACGATTTTCATAAATGATAAAGCTATATATTTAATTTTATCTATGAATTCGATGTTTTTAATGCAAAAAGAAGCATTATAGTTCTAAAGTTTTGCAAATTTTAGTTAACCTATTACGCTAATTGATAAAATGGATCAAATCGCACCAAAACTATTGGTCTCACTCAATTTCGGAGTTTGTGAATTTTATTGGGTCGAAAAAAATTGGGGATAGAAGGAAAGAACCATATAAAAATAATTTCAAAAATCCATTTACCAATAATATGTATGATTTTCAGGATGTTAGTGTAAAGAAAGACGGCAGTATTATCACTAATCCGATAAAATGCAAATTTGTAACATTGTGTTTTAAAAATCCTATCTACAAAATGTATTAAACAATAGGGGAGAAAGCAAGAGGGCCAGTATTAGTTTAAATTAAAATGGAGGTGAACTAAATGGTTCTTTTGCTAACCGGTTAGATTAAGTATATGCATTCTCAAAATTTTCAAATATCTTAATTTCGGTTTTCATAAAAAAATGTTGATTTTTTAAATTTTGACTTTTTTCACGAAACTGCGTTTTCGAGCCGAAATTTCTAAAAAAGAATCTTATTTTTCGCTGAGATAATAAACCTTGTGTATACTAATATATACAAGTTTATTACGATGTAATTAAAATATAATTTCATTCGAATCTAATGAAAACTAGATTGCAATTGCAAAGTTCACGCAGATGAGGAAAAGCTTGTACCACTGGTTGCATCGCAACATCCATTGATACAAACGTCCTCTGCGTGATTTTACTTTCATCTAGATCGAGAAATGATCGATTAAATGTTCTGTAATTAAACAGTTTAATACAGAACATTTATTTGGTCAATTTGTTAATTAAACAGTTTAATCACAGAACATTTAATTAGTCATTTGTCGAACTAAATGAAAGTAAAGTAACGCCGAGGACATAAATATCCTGTACACATATTTAAGATTATTAAAAAAACTAAAAAAAATATTTTAGTTCCAATATTGCATAAAAATGACTACATTTACAGACAAAAAATATATGCCCAAATTTAAACAGTAGGATATAATTAGCACCCCTAGCGAATTAAAACAAGTAGCAAATACTTATTGGCCACCCCAAAAAGTTTGCCAACTTTAAAGTTGATACCGTTAAAACCTTAAAAATTAAAGCCGAATTTTAAAATGAAATTTTTGAACCTAAATCTCCTAAACTTAAGGCATTAATATTTAACGTAAGGTATATTTATGTATAGCTTAATCATCATATTTTAGTCTTTACTATTTCAAAATCATCCTGTATAGCAGCTTAAACCAGGTGTATGCAAAATACGGCCCGTGGTCCGCATCGGTTAATTTATTTGGCCGCGAACCATTTTTCAATATTACCAGTTAACTTCTAGTAATTAATTGAATGAATTTTCGATATTTCTATATGTTTTGAAAAAACATGAAATTCAAGTAAAAAAAAATTGTTAGAAATCGTGGTATGATCGAAAATTGTTCCTTGAAGTTCAGCATCGTTTTTAATTTCCAACATCGACGCTGAGCAGCGTCGACGTCAATGCTTTCAATTTTGCCTACTAAGTTAAACTACACAGTGCGTCCACAAAGTAATGCACAATTTTTTTGTCACTTTTTGCGTGTATTCAAATTTATACAGATGTTTTTGAAACGGTGTAGGAAATCAAATTTAATTTTCTTAATGCAACTCACATTTAATTTTTGCATATTTGGATAGAGCTCCTTTTTATAAATACGAATAGTCGACAAGAAATATTTGGCCCTTCAAAATATTTTTTTTTTCACTTCAGCCCGAGGACAAACACTGTTGGCCATACCTAGTTTATATCTTGTATAGCCAAAATTTCAACTTTCTGATAATGTTACGATTTTAAACTGCAGTTTTAAGGAAAATATCTGAATTTCTTATATCAATTTAAAGTTTGTAAAAATATCCACTGGAAGTTTTGACAGTAAACAAGTAAAATTAAAATTTCATTATGTTAAAAAAAAAAGAATTTAAATTTTTTATAAAGTTTTACCTGTTTCTTCAAATGAATATTTTAGACTTGATATTTTGATCTTGAGCACCAAAATTTCCAGTCAACTGTCGAACTTTCGAGACTTAATTCGTCTCGAATGTCTTTTTTTTTATATTTTCGGTTAAAATTTAAATTTTTCTAATAAATTTTAATGGTTTTTCAACTGGATTCTTTCTTAAATTTACAATGTAAAATTCAAAATGTTTACTATTTTTCTAAAATTTCATTTTTGGAAAGTAAGTTTTTATGATATTTTAATTTATAATTTGCTTTATAGATCTAAAAAGGTGATACATAATAACCTGAAAGCATAAATTAATAAGCATAGAAGAACACACTCACCAAATAGAAGTACCGATTTACAAATAAAATTTGTATTATTTTAATAAACAATCAATATTACCACACTATATTGTTGTGCGTTATCGGTTCGAAGATTAATACTGCGTGAATTATAACCACTTTATTTTCAAACTGAACTCGGAAATCTACAATTGGAATTCATTTAACTAAACAACTAATTAACTCTCTAACTTATTCATTGACTCCTAACCAACTCACTGACTAACTGAGGGAAAACCGACCGGTCCGCTTATTTATAGATCCCGTTTCGGGTTCTAGAAGGAACGAGCAGATAAGACTTATCGTTTACCGTTTGATTCATTATCACTTCCCCTCAAATTTTCTAGAAAATTCCTAACTAAATTTTATAATTACGTTTTGTTACAATATTACATCCAGAAATAGTAAGCGGAGATGTGATAATTCCAATTGTAACTGCTTACAAATGGATTTCAAATTAGAATCTGCACGAACTGTTTGTAACTTTGGAGAATTGGTTATATTTGTGTTTCTACTGATTTTAGTGGATACTGTTTTATAAATCAATTTGTTCATTACTTATTTTATAATGGTAAAATGTACTGATCGGTCTCTATGACTGTGTTAGGTGTTAAATAATCTTATTTCATTGTACTATTTTCGCCTTTACATTGGAGAAAGGCTTTTTGGCTACAGCTAATAATATGATAGTGTCAGCCAGTGGGTGCGGCAGAAACATACATATACAACATAAAGTTTGCTAACTATACTTTTATTCTATTCTATTTATTTTAACAAATTAACTTCTGAAACAAAGCTCCCTTCAATCCATTATTAAGTGTATTTAAAGTTTTTTTATTCTATCTCGTGTTCAGTTATCACTGGTTAAATGTTTGTACACTTTGGAAATAAAGTTTCTTATAATTATCTAGAAATTTGCCTATAGTGACTTATGCATTCAGTTCTTTTTCGATAAAATTGAATATCAGCACTGCACGTATAGCATGAAGCGCCGAAAGAATTCAATGTAAGAACTATATATTCATCAAAATTAATGACTTTGCGTCAAACTACTTGTGAAACAAAACACTCAAAGTAATAGTTTTTCTGAATTTACTCGTCCATTTGATATAAATTTAAAAGTTCCCAGACTTTCGTCTGCAACGAAATTAAGGTGAACGATCAATCTCGAAAACTTTAAGAGTTTAATATTATATTTTTACTCTAGAGATTCAGCTAAGCCGAGTTTAAAGCCGAAGTTTCCAATAAGTTAACCGCATATTCTATCCTACAAGCGGTCAGACTTTTTTTGCACTCGATGCTTATGCCATCATCGAAAATCCGAAAGAAAGAAAGAAAGAAAGAAAGAAAGAAAATGTATGGCATATATGTACATAGTGCTGGTAAAGCTACCGCAAAAAATGTTAAATTTATGAAAACTACTTTTTAAACGCCATAATAATTTCATGGCACAAATTGGTAATATACAATGTGAATAAAATATCCGAGGAACTATGTAGATAAAATGAAAATAGCTAAATCTGTAAAAAATACCCGGACAGGTCGATTTTATTTTTTTAAATGCCATACTTCTTGTTAAAAGTCATCATTCCATAATCTTTTGTTTTCGGACTGAAACGTCATGGTCAATTTTTCTAAAAATTCCTCGTATTTGTTTCATCCTGATAAACAAGTAGTTAAAATTAAGATTCCAATGATATATCACCTTATACACTGACGTGGATATTTCTGCAGATAATGAAGTCTAAAATGAGATGAATACATACAATCATGCTGGCCATCTTTTTGTAAAAATGCAAACAATTGAATTTTTTATTCCAAATTACGATAGATCAAAATTTTTTATACATTTTAGTTTGTTATTTAAATATTGTGTTGGGTATTTTTGATAAGGTTGGGGTTAAAAATGGTGAAATATCTAAATAGAAGACAAAAAATTGAAACTTTGATAATACCTATCATTTATGGCGAGCGAAGTTGAACAGAGTTTCCATATAATAACAGAAGAGTTGCCTGTTAATTGTAGCATCTGCAAAAAACGGTCAAAGAATGTCTTCAAAAATTATAAATGACATTCACAGAAATTTATGTCACTATGGTAGCTTAATCATAATGATCCTGATCGCATACTTACAAAACTGTTTAATTGTTGTTTAATTTAAATAATTATTTCAATTGCAAACAAGAAAGGGCAGTTAATCAAAAAGTTAAAATTAAAATCGATTCTAAACTCGCGACATTTCTAAAATTTATTAAGAGAAATTTTGAATTTAGGACCGAATATTTGAGGTTAAATTCGAAGTCTCGAAATAAAAGTTAAAATTTCAGAAATAGAAGCTTAAACATTAAAACCAAAATTCCGACATCAAATAATTAAGATTGAATACAAAATTTCGTCTTTTCAAAGTTTATCTTTGTAATTGAGATTTTAGAGTAGAACATTTCTAATTTTTCTTAGAAATTTTATATTTTTAGCGTAATTTAAAATTTTGGGATTTACTTCAGCATTTTTCGTTTAAACTCAAATTAAAATTGAAATTTCCTTACTAAACTCGTGTGATTAATGTCTAAATTTGAACCCAGAACCCTACCACATGAGAATCCACCGACTAACAGTGCTAACAATTTTTAATTTTAAACATTACAACACATCCGTACACCTACATTATTAAGTTAAATTGACTATGTGGAAAGTTCAACGTGTGCCTACTGTGCATTGTTTAAATTAGGTTTTGGTTTGATTATTATCTTAATTGTTTAATAGCAGAATCACTATGTAGTAAGTTCTAGTTGCGTTAACATTTTTAAATAGAAAGAAAAATGAA
This sequence comes from Dastarcus helophoroides, assembly GCA_028583605.1. NCBI lineage: Eukaryota > Metazoa > Arthropoda > Insecta > Coleoptera > Bothrideridae > Dastarcus > Dastarcus helophoroides. Next base: position 23,258,396 of record CM053328.1, on the reverse strand, counting down.
TAACAAAAACAAAGCATTCTTTTTCAAATATTTGCAATATTCATATAAATATTTCAGTTTAAAATTCTTGCTTTCTTGTATGTCTGTCGATTTTAAACTAATTTTCCGATAGAGACTTTAAACATTATACATATTTCAAATCCGGATGACAATTCAAACATGATAAAATATTGCAAACATATTAGTTTTTAAAAAACCTAATTTATCTCAAAATTTACAGCTGAACAATTTTAAGCGATAAATAATGAACTTTGCGCAAAGTTGGAGTGGAAAATGTAGCGGTTTATGCGTATAAGGTAACCAGAAATTAAGTTCAAACCACGAAAGCCTTTTGCTTATTTTTTATTTATCAACATACTATTTCGATTCATTTGTATTTATATTTTGTACTGGACTTGCGCAGCTTATCATATGCTTTGTTCAAAAACAAAAAAAAAGGCCACTGTTATTTCACCTTTGTCAGTTCTCATGAAGTTTTTTGGGAAATGTTGTAACTCAAAGTTTCGAGAAGTTTCGAAAATTTCAAAATTAACGACAAAAAATAAAACTTTAGTTGAAACCAAGAAGCTTGAAAAACAATGAACATTTGAAAATAATTCAAAACTTGTTTTAAAAAAAGTTTTTCAATATTTCTAAAAATTTATATGTAAACACAGAATTTCAAGTTGAAACCATAAATTTCTTAAAATTTGGTAAACTTTTAGGATTAAACTAAAAATTTTGAACCAAATTAAAAACGTTGAAAGAAATACTAAATTTGTTGAAAAAAATTAAAGAAAATATTTTGGCATTTCTTGGTTTTGGATTTCTGATCAAAAGCTTCAACATTTTTATCAAATTTCAGAGTTTAAACCAGGGTTTTGAACCGGAATTGAACCGTTAACCAGAAACAGGAAAAAACCCGTTATTTTCGTCAGAACGAAAACCGGAGCGAAACCAGGAAAAAAATCGGCTTATTTCGGTTCGTTGAATTTATGTATTTAAAACAGTTTTTATTTTACCCTTAAGTTGGGAATTTTTTCCTAGAATTTGAGTTCCTTTTACAAAATTTTACACAAATCAGTGCAACTTTGATCTCAAAATTAGGAGCTAACAATTTCCACATTTTTTAGAAAATGTTGAATTTATTCTCACAATTTCAAGCCAAATTAAAATTTTGACTTCAATATTTTTCAAAATTTTCGACATTTTCTTGAAATGTTGACTTTTATTTGGAAATTAATCGAAATATTTCTTTTCTTCTCCTAAAATTTCGAGTTTGAAATAAAAAAAAAACTATCCCCCGTTGTAATTTTAAAATAAAGCAGTAGCGTGGTTTTTATTCAGGCTGGGAAAACTTGGGTTTTCCTACAATTTTATTTACAAATTCGAGTTTTTCTGGTAATTTTAACTTTTTTTAGAAAACTCCAAATTTACTTATTTCCTTCAACTTTGAAGTACCTTTCCTAATTTGAAGTTATTAGTCAAATTTTCGATTTCTTGTCACTTTTTTTAGTATTTCTATTTTTTTTCAAAATTGCAAATTTAAATTCTTATAATTTTATACGCTGCCAAATTTTTAAAATTCTAAGATATGATTTTTTCATTTAAATTTTAGCTGAAATGTCGCTATTTCAAATTTAATCTTGAAATTTTTAAATAATTTCAAGTCCAAATTTCAAGGAAAGGGAAAGAAGGGAATGGATCTTGAAATTGGGGTCGAAATTTTTAGGGTAAACTTTAAATGGTGACATCTGAGAAAATATCTAATTTAAACTTTCAACGATTTCGTTTACGCCAAAATAGTAATTTTTATTCTGAAAACTTTAATTTTTTTTCTCAAGATTTCGACTTTGGCCTCGAAATTGCGATATGTTTTTCTGATTTTTTAGAATTTAAAAGTCAAAATTCTGTGTTTTTTTTTAAATATTAATTGTTTTCGCGAAACTTTTGGTATAAAATGGAATGTTCGGCCCTTTGCTCCTTAAACTTTTGTGTCAAAAACCGATTCTGAAAATGTTAAATCCCTTTACAAACTTATTAGCTACAGCTAAAATTGTTCCTACAATTTCGTCTTTAAAATTGAAATTTGCGTTTTCTTTTCAGAAAATTTGTCGTTAATTTTGAAATTTTAATTTTTATGTAGAAAATTGGAGTTTAGAAATAACTGAAATTGCATTTTTTGTGGATTCTCTGTTTATGCTTAAAATATATATTCAAATTAAAAATTTCGAATTTTTGCTAAAAGTATTAGTAGAAGTTAGATTTCAAATGCATATAAACTAATTTGAATTCAAATATTTTGTGTTATTTTATATTTTGTATCTTAATTAAAAACCTCGAAAAAATATTTAAATTTCAAGAAGAAAATTAACATTCTTGGAAAAAGTCTAAATTTTAAAGAAGAACTAAGTAAATTTATGATCAACAATTTTTCAAAATTAATTTTACAATTTCATGTCCTGAAAATTTTGAGTTTTCGAGCTAAAAGTCGAAAATTTCAAACTTAAACTTATAGTCCAAGTCTTAACTATGTCGAGAAAAATATCTAGTATTAAAGAGTAAAAGTCAACATGTCTATAAAAAGGGTTGTACTCGCTGGAGAAAGACTAAATTTTATTAAAAGTCGAAATTTTTTAAAAAAAAAAAGTCTAAATTGAAAACTTCAAAGGGAAAAAATTAAAATATCGAAACATGGTAAATACTCTAACAAACCTTACTGAAAAATTTTATCTTTTTGTTTTTCAGCAATATTTCCAAAAAACAAATTGAATACTTGGGTTTAAGTTTAATATCTCTAAATAAAAGTATGAATTTTAAAAATTCTGTTGTTAAATTTTTAAGTTTGTTTTTCAAAATTTTGAATGTTTCTTCAAAATCTCCATTTAAAACTTTTTATTTTATATTTTTTGGTCTTTTTTATTTTCATTTATTTTTTAATTTGAGCTTTTTAATCCAAAGTTCAAGAAAACAAAGTTAAAGCACCAAAAAACAATTTTGTTAGAAAAAGCGAATCAGTCAAAGCTTCGCTAGAAAACCAAAATTATGAGAGAAAAGTCTCTCAAATTTTTGATTTTATTCGCCAAATTTCGTATATTCTGGAACTTTTTAACGCTTGTGTACAAAATTTAAGATTTTCATAAAAATTCCGAGTTTAAATTTAAACTTAACATTTCTGCGTCCCAGTTTGGAAATATTTAACGCAGAAATGTTAAATAAAATTAATAATGATAATGTTTTCGATCAACAAGAGTCTACAATAAAGAAAAATTTAAATTTACAATCTCTAAACCCGAAACTCCTATTTAATTTTTTATAAAGTTCAGGCTTTTCTTGAAATTTGAATTTAAACTCAAAATTCAGGGTTTCAGCTTAAAATTTTTAACTTGAAAAATAAAACATATTTTCCTTTTAAAAAAAAGATGTAACATTTTCTAAATTATGTTCAAAAATCAATTTTTAATTCGAAAAACTGTTGAGAAATCAAAAAAATGAGTCACCCGAAAGTGAACCAAAAACCGGAAAAACCATTATTTTTGTCTGAAACGAAAACCGGAACTGAACCGATATAATTTTTTTGCTGGAACAAAAACCGAAAACCGGAACGAAAAAAATAACGGTTCACAGCCCTGATTTAAAATTGAAATTTTTAAAGCAGAAAATTAGTAAAATTTATTTTTTGTTGTGGAATCCTTGGTTTTCTTCAAAAACTGATATACAAATTTTGTATTTGGTTACAGGGGACAAGCTTTGTCAAAATTATTTTATAAATCTCAGATTTTTCTCAAAATTTCAACCTTTTTCTTAAGATTTTGATTTAAAAAATTGAATTTAATTTTAAGAAACGTAATTCTCGAAATAGACAGTTTAAGACTTTTTATAAGTTTTGGAGAACAAGTCCATAAATTAAAGTATATATTAAAAGTTCTTTCTTTGAGTTTCTTCTCAAAATTTTTTGTTCAAATGTGAAACCATTATTTTTTTATAAATGTTGTAATTGTTTCTTTAAATTTTAATTTTGATTTTAAAAGTTTTAATTTTTTTCTGGAAATCTCTCATTTAAACAAAAATCTTTTCAACATTTTTCGAAATTTTCTGTTGAACCTAAGGTTTTTTGACATGTATAACTTTAAATTTTGTTCGAATTTTGAAGTCTTTCTCTCTAAATGCCTGTATGGATTTTAGACTTGAAAATTCAAGTTTGGTATCAGTCTGGATTTTTTCTAACTTTTCATTTTTCAATATTTATCTGAAACTTTTCAGTTTGTAAACCAACACTTCTCTTGAAGATGTAAACTTTAAATTCGAATTTTTGAGTTAAATTTTAAATTCATTAATTTATTTCAATTCACAATGTAAACAATTTCGAGTAAAAATTTTTTTCAATAAAATTTAAACATTCAGTTTCTTTTCTTAAAATTTTAACTTCAAAATTGATATTTCAACTTTTCTAGACATTTCGAAGTTTCTTCTGAAGCATTGACTTTAAAGTCTAAGCTTCGACTGATCGCTACATGAATTTAGAAAATCAAGTTACTCATTTTTGGTTTCTAGATTGTTTCTATTCACTAACCATTTTTATAAATTCTTGGAGTAATTTTACCGGCCCGCGAAATTTTTTCAACACTCATACACTCGTCGATAACACACTCTATTGATCCTCTTGCTCTTCTTTAGTCTGAAAATTAACAACGCGTCCGGTGTCTTATCATGAAAGCTTTTAGTTCGATATACAAGAATTTTATTTGAAACAAGCATAGCAGTGTCATAGGAATGCTGCTTGTTTGAAATAAAATTTCTGTTTTATATTAAAATGATAGATAAGTAATTTTTGACACTGAGCGTTTCGATAAGTGGAGTCTATTTTACAACTTCTTAAAAATAATGTAAAATTCGAAAATGCTTGGATCGAAAAAACTTATTCCCGAAAAATTTCGGGATTAAAATGCCCTCGGTATCCCGGGATCCCGAAAATCAGAATCCCGGGATCAAATCCTCTACTCATACCAGTCCAGTGGTCCAAAAAATATTGAGAAACGCGGCCCTACATAATAATACACTTAATACTGAAAATATCAAATTTCTAATGAATATCAAATATTTTAATTTCCTCCCTAAAGGCAGAAATAGAGAACGAAATATTATTTTGAATCTTTACTATTTCATTATTAATAAAAATATATTATCGCGTAATTATGATGTGGAATATTTAGTATTCTGTTAAACTATTCATACTTAATCATTAAGGTAACCATCCTCAAATTAAAGTTTCAGACATCCATGTCAGACACTTCTCAAGAGTAAATAATACAGTAACTTCCAAACACTGACCCTATGTCATTTACCTTCCTATTATTTATAACTTCACAAGCGTTTCAGAAGAATTTTGTATAGCTCTAATTGCTGTATGTTTTATGAAATAGACCTACAACTAAATTAAATATCCTCCTCAGTTGACAAACCGATCGAAAAAGTATTTTCCCACGAGATGCTTTTATTTATTCAAAGAGTTTCAATTTAGATACGACTCGTTTGAAGTCACCGATCTAAAATATGCGTTCACATGAACACAACTTTTGAAAATATATTTTTGCCAGATGAATAGAATGTCAGAATTCATTAATTCATCGCTATCAAAAGTGGCAAAAAATTCTGAATAATGTAAAGTGGTTGCGTTTAGCATATATTAAAGTTTAAAAAGAGGATCTCACGACAAAAGTAAGGGTTATAAGAGTTTTTGCAGGGTGTAATACATTATTTAGGATAAATGCATGCTGTCACTTTTTAGCAAGAAAATTGTCTTTACAAACCTCAAGACGTCGGCTTTTTATTTTTCCTTCCCTTTACAGATTAATTCTGTCATATTATAAAATTTAATGCTTTTAAATTTATGTGCTTTTGACATTACATCTGATTACGTGATAAACTTTCAAAGAAAAGTTAATCAAAAGAGATAAGCTAATAAACATCCTTCAGAAGACCAGTTTTCATGTGTTCGACCCGTAATCATTTTTAGTTAATTTATAAATCGAGAGCACGAAATCTGTAAATTTTCCTTTAAATTTCTAGTACGACAGTTTTATCCTAATATGTTGATTAATATGTTGATGTCTTTTTATACTAATTTTTACATGGCTTTTTTTAACAAGACGACATTACTTTAAATTAAGAAAGAATGCATGAAAATAACATTTTATAATGAATGAAGACAGCTGATAATGTTCCCTGTGAAATATTTCGCTTTGATATTTTATATTTTTAAATATTAAAATTATTTGTGTATAAAAAAGGTCTTTTTTGGTTGGCAATATTTTTTGTCAATAAAACCAAAATTGCATATCTTACCAGGTAACTTTTAGCTTCAGTTTGAAATTTTGAAATTTTTTCCAGAAATCTTAAGTTTTAAACTCGAAATTTTGACTTTTCTTGAAAATTTTAACTTTAAAATCACAATTTGAATTTTAAACGGCGAAAAAAAATCAAAAGTTTGACTTAAAACTTAATATGAGTGTACCCTTTTCTGGAAATTGCAACTTTTAGCATACTTTTATATTCAGTTTATCTCGAATTTTTAGTTCCCTTTTGTTAAAGACTGACACGGATTGGTAATCTCCTATAGATTGCCCCAAGCAGCGATTACCTTGGATCTTAATTTATCAATCGCTGTTTGTGACTCAACACTGAAAATTCCTTAAAACTATCTTAATAATTGAATGATATCAAACAAATAACAATAAAATTGTTTCAATTAAATGTTCTGTAATGAAACAATAAGAAACGTACTAAAAGTCGAAAAAATTTACAACCACAAGCATACATCGGTTTCGGTTTTTCTTGACCTCATCAATACGTCCTTGTAAATGCTTCCAACTAATAGCTGCAAGTCGGCCACCCAAATATCTTACGGATGTGGTCTCTATTGAGTAAGCTGTAACTGCCTTTGGACCATATCTTACGAGAAACAGTGAAAATTGCAACTTGATATCTTTTGTCTAACCGGAGATATTGGCAAATAAAATAAATAAAATGTTAGTAACGTAAAAGCTTATTAACGTTGTTTGCCATTTAAAATGCAAAATCAGAGGATGTTTAGAATTTGTCTTACGTAATAAAACAATAAAAAATTAAATTACCTACAATTATCTAATAGTAATAATACTCAATAATGGAAAAAATTAATCGAAAAATCATATTGACGTCGTTTATTTTAAAAGCTTGTTGGCGAAAACAAGGTCTTTTATTCGCCCGACAAATAAAAATCAAGGCAAGGCAAATCTGGGGACCTGGATGGCCAAGAAAACTAACTTCTACCTACTATCCACCAGGCATACTATCGCGTATGCCTGGTTTTGAACGGTGGTTCTGCATATCTTCAAGTCATTAGCTATTGTTCTAGTAGTTAAATGAGGATTAAATTTCACATACTGTAAAACATTTATAATATTTTGCTCGATGCGACCTCTACGTTGTCTTCTAAACACAGGAGAATGCATAATTCTCGTGGTGCGTATACGATGTCTCAGTCGAAGAAAACTTCTTTCACTTTGACTACGTTTTTCGGGATACTGCTTGCGTAGATTAAGCAGCATCTACGGAATTTTCATGCATTTGAAATACACGGTTAACGTGTCAAATGCTTCTTCATTTGTATAAATTTTTTAATTTTATGAAGAAATATAAAAGCGGAAATACCAATTCAGTTAGAAGAGCAGCTACTGAACACACAATTGCAACCTTGAAGACTTCAATTTTTTTATTTTATTTTTGCAGTTAACCTTTTTCTTGGGCCACTTTACCATTTTTGTAGGCAAACTATGTGATAATTCATAACATAAACTTTGTTTGCCAATATCTTCTATTAGAGAAAAGATATCCAGTTGCAGTTTTCACCGGTATTTAGGGTTTTTAATTCTCTATTTTAAAATATTGAAAGTGACATATCATTTTATTTAATTTTTTTTGGAAAAACAGCAAAATACTTCACCATTTTACATAACACGCTGTAGCAGCGACAATAATTTAAAAAAAAAAACATATGAAATTACTTTCGATAGACTAAATCACACTCTTTCTATAGAGACTAAATTTGTTTATTAAGCCCAACTAAAAAAATGGTATTTTCAAAAAATTTTTGACGTCTCCCCACCACTTTATTTATAGGGATAGAACAAAAAGTGTAAAACAAAACCAAATTGAAATTACTCTCGGATTATAATGCATGTATTTTCGATATAGCTTAAATCAGCAAAATTTTGGAAAAGAAAAATATTTAATCCTACGTATTAAGCCACTTAGCGGTCACTTTAGAACCTCAAAAATATTTTCCAGCGATTTTTTGGGGCCACTTTTCGTATTGAATTTTTTTTCCCAAGACTGTGGGAGGATCCGTTGCTGAGATATAGACGACGTCCTCTGTTAGTTGGTCACCAGGTACATAACTGGCTAACCATTTTTCGTACGGTCAGAACATATAAATTAAATAAAAAGACTTATCAATTAAAGAGTTCAAATACAGTGATTTTTTGATTTAGAAAATTTATCTAAACTCCTTATGAAAAATAAACTTAGATACACAGGGGAAGTAAAATGATTGGCTTAAAATTAATGCTTTAGGTACCTAAAGTGCAAGCCTTAATTTTGCAATATCGATATGATCACAGCTCCGATTACGTGGAGATAAATATTTTGGATAAAGGACGCCCCATAAATATAAAAGACATTAAAATCTCGAAAGCTTAAAAAAGGTAAGACCATTTAAAAAGAAGCAAGGTTTGCTTAAACTTTGCAAGAGAGGTGTTATCCCTGAAGAATATCATCATTATTAAAATTCATTGCCAACTTGCAAGAATGCAGAAGATCCTAGTTGCGGAGCCAGTAGCTAATGATTCTGACCCAGAAGAAGAATATGATGACATAAATTAACAAACGTATACTTCCAGAAAAGGATAAGTGACTAAAATATCAGCCCTATTTTTTTCAATAAATTGATAATTTTTGAAGATACATTACTTCTTTTGCTACTGTTTTGTAAGTATTTGTATTAAAGTACAAATAAATCAAAATTGGTTTATGACTTAAGACTATAGAGATTACCTAGATCTACACAATTTTTTCTAATATTGAACCATTATGCCTGCAATGTTTGCTCCCGAAAGAAAAAAGAAACCCGGAAATAATTATTCAATATCAAAAAATGTCTAAATCAGACCAACCTTTAAGATAATATGATATACTAAATTGCACACGTTTCCAATAAGTTCACTAAACAAAGTTTACAAAACACAGAAATCCTCACTTTCACGCAACAGTGACACACATAAAATTTACAAAGTAGTTACAAAAATACGAGCACAAAAACTACGATATGACGCGTATTGAACGCGGGAGATTTGAAAGTAAGAACGCACGCCGGCTACGGAAATCGCAAAAACGTGACTAGGTTGTAGCCGGCGGCATGAGCGGCGGCATTGGCGGCGGAAAATGAAATGATGTTCTGGCATTGCAGCGATAGAAAATTCACTGCGCACGGCCAAACGATCAGGCACGCTTTTCGTCTGATACACGTTGGGATACCTGCGATTATTCACAGATATTTACAAGATACGGCAGGGAAAGTGGGAAAATCTAAAAGAGATAACCCCTGGCAGTTTGTTGCAAAAATATGCTTTTGTACTTTACAGTGCTGTGGAAAATAAATTCAGCATTTATTTTTAAAGACAATAGTCGTTTCTAGACGATGAAATACAATTAGGAAAAACAGTGCAAGTATTGATCCTTATATACGATTAAAAGTAATTTCAACTACGTATTATGGTATACTTGTTTTTATTTAATTCCTACTATCTCAATTTACAGTATTGGAAAGTTTACACCGCTGCTTTGGTCAATGCGTGTAAAGAACAAAGTAAATTTTATTATTTGGCATTCTTAAGGATGAACTAACTAGATCAGGTCTGTCCAGCAAACGATGGCCCGCGAGTACATTTTACTATGAATAAATTTATGTTACTAAATTATTATTATTAATATTAATTTTTACTATGTGAAAATTTAAATCTAATTTGAATTTAAAGTAGGTGCTATTTAGTTTGCGTAACTTCACTTCACCTGGCTGAATGCAGCAGCAATCCGTTTAACGTCTGATGATGGTTGGCTCAACGTTGGCGCCACATATTATATTTGTGGTTGGTTGTTGTTTATCTATGGTTGGTGCACGTGATGCGCACACTACCCTGCGCTATTTGATTGATTCATGCAATCGTGCGAGTGCACTCTTGTCTAGAATTTATTGAGGGGCGGCTGTGTTATAATATTATTAACTTAATTTCATATTTATTTATTAATTAGAATAAATATTGAATATGAGTGCTACTAATAAAAAAAAATAGACCTTTAAAATCGAGAACTTCAAGATTGCTGGGAGATAGATTATTTATTTATTCTGAACAAGAATGGTAAACCACAGTGTTTGGAATGTCTACAAATCATAGCTGTGTGTAAAGAATATAACTTGAAGCGCCATTATCTTTCCATACATAAAAAAAGTATCATTCGTACACGCGAGACATGCACTCTGACATACCACTAGTGAAAAAAATGAAAAAGCAGCTAGATCATCAAATGAATTATTTTAATTAAGGACCAAAATTTCAAAAAGCATCTGTAGCTGCATCGTTTGAAGTTTGTTTAGAAATAGTAAAGGCAAGGAAGCCATTTTTGGATGGAGAATTAATTAAAAAATGTGCCATAAAAATGACTCAAGTATTTAATGACAACGAAATGGTAAGAAAATTTCAAACAGTGTCACTTTCTCACCAGACTGTAAGCCGACGTGTAAACGAGATTAGCATGCATGTCACTAATAAATTATAAAATCCAATCAATAGTTGCTACTATCTTTCGGTAGCATTGGATGAGAGCACAGACATTTTCGATACAAGTCAAATGCTTATCTTTATAAGAACTGTAAATGAAACCTATAATTATTCAGAAGAGCTTTTTAAATTACAATCATTACACGGAACAACAAAAGGTGAAGATATTTACAAACAATTAAAATGTGCAGTAGAACAGTATAGCGGATTTGACAAGTACACTGCTATTGTAACCGACGGTGTTAGAGCTATGAGGTGCAAAAATATTGGGCTCGCGGGACTTTTGCAAAAAGAAGAAGGAATAACATGTCGTATGTTGCACTGTATTATCCATTAGGAGGCATAATGTGGTTTACCCCTACAATTAAAAGACGCAATGGACAAGGTTTGCAAAATTACTAATTTAATTCGCGGCAAAAATCGTTCTCTTACACACCGAAAATTTAAAACATTTTTGGATGAATTGGAAACTGAGTATGTAGATCTGCTTTTACATAGTAACGTTCGTTGGTTAAGTGCTGGAAAGTGCTTGAGAAGATTCTTTAAACCTTGAAAAGAAGTTCATCTTTTTCTCACAGAAATTGCCGTCGATGAAAATTTGACAGCAAATTTAGTTGATAAAAATTTTATTTATTCACTTGCTTTTTTAACGGACATTACAAATTATTTAAATATTTTGAATAAATCCTTGCAAGGACAAGATCAAAATGTGTGTTGCCTTTATAAATATGTTACTGGATTAAGAAACAACTTAAAATTGTTAAGGTTTAATTTGGAGCAAAATAATTTATTTCATTTTGAATTTTGCAACGAGATCTATGAATAAATGAAAGAATGTAATATAGAAGCGAATTTGAAAATATTTCTACCAAAATTATATAAGCTAATTAGAGATTTCAATGAAAGATTGTCTCAATTTGATGATCTTAAACCGTCTATTGATTTATTTTGTGATCTAGTTAATATTGATATCAACTCCGTTGATCTTAAATATCAAATAGAATTATGCGACCTGCAGACTGAGCCATTTTTACATCTCATGGAGTAACTGGAATTGAAATATTCAAATTTTTAGATAAAGAGAGATATCCAAAATTGAGAGATTTTGGACTTCAAATTGTATCAATGTTCGGAAGTACATATATCTGCGAGCGTGCATACTCCGATATGAAATATATAAAGTCAAAATATAGAAACAATTTGAAAGATTCCACTCTTGAAGATATAATTAGACTTGCCACAACAAATATTGATGTGGACTTAAAAGATATTGTTGCTAAACAATTACGGCCACAATGTTCTCATTAATATATTACGAATATTTTAAAGTATTCTTTTTGGTATAAATAAAATATTTTTTTAATCAACATAAACTGACTTTTCATTTATCAATCTTCTTGGCCTCCGAAATGTTTGGTGAAGAAAATGTGGCCCGCGGGCTATGATAAGTTGAACACCCTGAACTAGATGGTTATAATGGACGTTGTTTCCGAATTCACAGCTCCGCAGAGATAAGCACTTATTCCATTATGACCACATCTCCGCGACACAGCCGATTACATTTGGAACATATGGAGTGAACATCGCTAAACTTACGGCAAATATTATTTTCAAAGCTTAAATGGCCTAATTATTTGATTTTAAAGCATAGTTTTAAATATTTGTCGGTTCTGCTAGTAAAATTGTCCAGCTATGGAAACTACTAACGGTCCACGGTCTTTGTGTGCAATATTTCTGGCAATGAGTAAGTTTATGTTTATGAAAGATGAAATTTCCTAAAATACCAGCCAAAGTATTTAATGCTTCAATGTATTGTTTTACATTATAGAAATACTCAACGGCATATTTACCTTAGAGGAATAACAACCTATTTGATGGTTGTTGCGTCTCTAAAGGGGAAAAGTAAACAATTAAAGACTAGTTACTTTAGTACACCTTTTTCTATCCATTTCTTATTTAACATATTCTGCACTATTCGCAATTGCAGATTAACATCTAATTCTCTTAGGAAGTAGTGAAACTTTCAATTACAATTTTAGAACTATGGAGAAAAAAAGTATCACTTATTTATTTGCACCTTTTCTCTGTCGTGTAACAGCGACAGTTTTCATCTAAACAATTATGTGTACTGCCGATAAATATCAGTTTATCACCTTTCATTTGTTGAATCAAATAACTAAGATCAAGAGACTTCTTAATTTCTTATTGAATACAGAAGACAATACAAGTATATTTACTACACTTTGGTTCATTTTAACTATTTGCATTTTTTAGAATTTCTCACACCTCGATCAACATTTTGAAAGTAGATAACCAAATCCGATTGCAATGAAGAAATCTAATCATTTGTGTCGCAGATATGGCATGCCTTATTAACCCAACCAACATTGATTAGTATAATAAATGAACGTTTATTAAATTAAAATTGCGTTTATTTTAACTTTAAAAAACGTTTATACATCTTTCAGTATTGCTTGGGAAGCAATGTCTTGTAGTTTGATAAGGCAGTCAGTCCCGGATTCAATAAATGCAGGGCCTGATTAGATTTTTTTTTGCGGAGCCCTCCATATTTTTTTTTTTTCATTTTTGTTTTGACTGAGCTAGCAGAAATAAGATAATATTTGTGCTGTTATCGGGTTTATATGTAAAACAAAACAAATCGAACTCTTTTAATTTAACAAACCATGAAATTGCATAAACTGTTTGTAACTTTGGATATCTGATTACATACAGTTTATTTCTGTTACCTATCCTAGCTAGAATAGGGCAAGATGGAACGCTTGCCACCCTCTAGTTAATGCAACAAAACGAAAATTTATGTATTCAGTTGGGAGAGCAAAATTTCTCTTTCCAGCTTTAAAATTCATTCTTTCTTTGAAATATGTTATTGAAATTTCGACTTTTTTCTCAAATTTCGTATTTTTTTACAAAATTTGTTATTTTTTTAATTTTGCATTTATTCATAAATTTCCACTTCTCTTATTAAACATGACTTTATTAAAATTACAAATTTTTATTTAAAAGTTCTTCGTTTTTTCCGAAATTTTGCCATTTCTGGAAATTCGACTTTTTCTAAAAATGTCGACTTCTTTTAATTCGGAAAAATTTGAGCTTGTTTATTTACATTTGCCTTTTCCTCGAAATTTGTTCGATCTTCTGATAAAAAAGATATAATGTTTTTAAAATCTAAAATTTGTTTAAGAAAATTACATCAAAATTTTCTGGAAGATTTAATTTGTTTGTCAACATTTTTACGTGTACACAATATTGGACATTTTCTGATGCCTCACATCTTCCTCTGAGTCGAGGAATCAAGATATTCCAGGAAATTTGCATTTTTTTCTTAAAATTTTTTTTTTCTTGAAATTCTCTTTTTTCTTAGTTGTAATAAAATTTTGCTTTTCCTGTAAAATTTCAAATTTTTACTAAAAAAGGTTTTTTCTCAAAATTTAGATCTTTTTTACAAAATTGGGATCATTATCTCGAAATTTCGTCTTTTTGTCAAAGTTTAAATCATTTTTTTTTAATTTCGTTTTTTTTTTCAAACTTAACTTTCTCTGGAACATTTTAAATATTTTGTATATTTTGAAGTTTGCTCGAAATTTTGGTTTTTTTAAATTTCGGTAATTTCCTGAACATTGATCTATTTTTGTAAATTTAGAATCTTATTTTTTGAAAATTTCGTCTCGTTTTTTTCATAAAATTTGAATTTTATCTCAATATCCGATATCTTAATTTCCTTGGTGAATTCGTCATTTTCTCAAAATTTTTATTTTTTCTCTTAAAAGAGTCCTTTACTTAAAATTTGCATTTTCCTCAGAATTCGACTTTCTCGAAGTTTTGATTTAATTGTAGCAAATCTACTTTTTGAATTTCTGTTTAAGAAATTATTTATTTATTTTGAAAATTCGAAATGTTTCTTAATATTTGTCTTTTTCGACAAATTTTCACTTTTATCTCTAAATATGATGTTTTATGTTTCTGAAAATGTTTTCTCTCCAGATTAGATCGGAATGTTAACAAAAATGTTGAGATAAGTATTTTTGAGAATTTTCAACATATTTACTAAATTTTAAAACACAATGTTTCTGGAAATTGCAATTTTTTTCTGAAAATTCCACTTTTTCACCAAATTACACCATTGAAAATTATAATGTTTTCGAATTTTGAAAATTTTTTAAGCTTTTGTAAAAGATAAGGTTTTAATTTCTAATATGATTTACTATAAACTCCGACTTTTCCAAAAAAATTTTCTCGAAATTTGTCTTTTTCGAAATTATTTGTTTATTTTCAAAATTCAAAATTCCAATTTTGATCTTAAAATTGAATTTTCTCTTGCCATGTTGAAGTATTTTCTGGAAAGAGCGATCTTTTTTCTTAATTTCTTTAAATTATTCGTATTTCCCAAAAATCATAATTTTTTTTGAAGTCCATTTTGTTATTTATCTGTTTTTTCTTAATTTCATTTTTATTTTTTGATTCTTGATAATTTCAAATTATTAATTGAAATTTATTTTATTCTGAAAATTTTGACTGTTATTTAGAAATTCAATACATTCTTTTTCTGGGCATTCCATTAAAAATTGATTTTTTTTCGAAAATTTCAACTTTTTAACAAAATTCGTTTATTTATTTTTTTAAAACTGGATCGAAATTTTAATAGAATTCTAAGTCCGTGAAGAATATTTTCAGGAAATTTTAAGAAAAAGATTTTTTGTAAATTTCAAACATATGTTAACATTTCTGAGAGAAATATTTTTGAAAGTTGCATTATTTTTTATTCAAATTTGACTTGTTATGAAAATTGCCACTTTTTTCATAAGAATCGAACTTTAAAAATTTTGTATTTATTTGAAATTTCCAATTTTTCAAAATTTTAACATTTCCTGAAATTTTCTAAAAGATTTCTTCTAAAAGTTTGGCACTTTTTCAAAATTTCCACTTTAAATTCAATCTCCCCGGTTTCTGTAATTTTTAAGTGAAGCCGAAAGGTTTTCTTTTTTTGTCTAAAATAATTTGAAATCGAGAAAGTTAAATTTTTTAGTCAAATTTTGAAATAGTATTCAATTTTTTTGGAAAAATTTCAGAGTTTCACAGAAACATTTTTCTACGAAAACATTCGATTTCAAATTATTTGATAAAAAATGTACACAAAATAAAATATTTCGATAAATACGTTGAAGTTCAAGTTCCAATTTAAAACTTCAAAATTGAAGTAGAGACTGCGAGAAAATATTGAGTTTACAACAAAACTTGAAAATTTCATTTTTAAAACAGTGAGAATTTCGAGAAAAAATCGTTGTAAATCCCTCCAACTTTTAGTTGTAAAGCAGCTTCGCAAATACCTATTGGATGCGGTCTCCATTAAGTAGCAAGGTGTAACCTACTTTTGACTGTACCTTACTAGAAACTTTTGTAAGCCTAAAGAATTGGAAATGTCGCTGTGTGGGGCAACTTCAATTTTCTTGTATTCTGCATTTGCATCATAGAAAATTCAATTGAATAGAAGCGTCCCCAGAACGACATGTGTTTAGATATGTTAAACTTAAACTTAAACAAATAATTTCAATTAAATATTCTGTAATGAAACAGTGCGACCGTGTAAAAGGAAGAGACAAAATTAAAAAAAAAAACAAAATTACACATGTTGACAATTAATTTTTTTGCTCATTGTATAACCTCTCAATCAAAGATGTTGCGTTAAAATTTATTGAGTTGAGCGAGCATTTTCACCCCCGAAAATCTCTATGACTGAAAAAGTAGAAACACCTACAATAAAGAAACGTTATACATGTCCGAAGCAGTATAACTGTCAGACTTTCTCTTAACCCGCACCTTTATAAATGAGCGTCAGCAGTTTTATAAACAAATGTAAATCAATCTCCTTTGTTTTCTTCAAGTCATCATCGATATGCAACTCATAAATGTCTTGAAAGGACTAAAAAATGAGCGTCTACAGCAGTTTACTCCTTATGAGTGCAGTTGATAAATTTTAATTGCCAAAGAAGATATGTAGTGCTTTCAGAAAATCAACATAACTTTGATTTTGACCCTAGCAATGAAAAATAAACCTGACTACTCTCCTATAGATTAAGTATGTTCAGGCAAATATTTTTAAAAATTTTATTTATTTTGACAATGATAAGTCTACGATGTGGATATTGCTGGAGAACAATGAGACTATTGACATCATCCACAATTGTAAAATGTTTGAAACCAAACATAACAGTTCATATGAAAACGATTAACCAAATAAGAATTTGGAAGATTGGAATACAGAAATGCTGCCCATTCAAAAAAAAACCAATGAAAATTTAGACGTGTTAGCTCTAAAGATAGTTCACTTTTTTGGTTAAAAGAAATAACCAATTTTTTAAAGTAAACAAATAATACATTTTGAAGTAAATTCAAATAAAAAAGTAAATAAATAATTTCCCCAGGTTTCCTATATGTAACCTCTGTGAGAGAACCTAATTCTGTACCTCAATAAGTAAGAAACTGGTTAAGTGAAAAACCTCTCTAATCGAGAAAGAAGTCCTGGTCCCTTGAACTCTCTATTATACAAGCTTCGACTGTATTTGATGGATATGATGTACATATCGCACGAGAACGAAGTTTGAGCACCTCAATCATTTCAGTGCGATATGGACAATCCGACGATCCATCAAAAACAAAAATACGATTTAAGAAATCAATAATTTTTTACATTTTCTAATGTATTTTATATAAAGTGTCAATTTATTAATGAAACGTCATAATTTATGTGATTTCTAAGGATTTCTTGAATATTTTACTTGCAGCTTCGGAAATGTCCACTGGGATGCAGTTTATTGATTCAGCATTAAAAGCATCCATTTTAAATATTTTCTTCAGTAACTTGACAATTCTATGGTATAATTTTCAATCTAAAAATGACATACGTCCTTCTCGCACGCCGTGTTTGGGGACGGGCCCTGTAGAATAAACAACCAAAAAAAAATTATTTAAAAAATATAATAAAAGAAACTATTTACTTTTTTTTAATTTATTTCTTTATTTCTACCGGATAAAAAGATGAAATCTTAGATGTTTTTATTTGTCCCTTAAAATAAAATGAAAATGTTACCAATGCCTAACACATAAAAATGTGTGAAAATCTCTTCATTTCTATTATTTGACTCAACAGGTGACATCACACAGCATTATTTGGCTACAAGACGTCGATATTACACGACAAAAAAAAGTATACAAATATAACTAAGTGATAATGTTAACCAGGGCTTCGAACCGTTATTATTTTAGTTCCGTTTTTTTCAGTTCCGGTTTTCATTCCGACAAATATAACGATTTTTTCTTGTTTTCAGTTTTTCGTTTAGCTTCAAGTGACTTATTGTTAATTTTCTTTTAAGGAAAAAAAATATATCGGGTAATCTCGAAACAAAAGTCCAAATTTCAAAATAGAACGTAAAACCAAGGAAAAAATTCAGGTGAAAATTTAAAATTTCGATTTAGGTTGAAATTTTGAAGTTTTGTTTCGAAATTTTCAATTTTTTATTAATAAAATGAAAGCTTTAGAATTTGTTTTACATAAGTGTCGATTTTTTTTCAAATTTTAACTGCTTTGTTAAAAGAGTGACTTAAAACTTGACATTTTTTTAATGTTGTGTTTCAAATCAATATTTCGAGAAAATCATTTAAATTTAGGGAAAAAAATGGCATTGTTCTAGGAACAAATTCAAATTTCGATTCAATCAATGATCAAAGTTAAAAAAAAAACAAATTAAATTCACAAATAAAAATTTCTCAAGGTTTTAACTTTTTCTAGTAATTCTGAGTAAAATGTCTTAATTTAATTTAGAGATTAGGACTTAAATATAAAAAAGTTATAATTTTTTGAAAAAGGCTACAGTGTATGTTTGACATCGAAATTTTAGAAAAAACACAGAAATTGTCATTTAAATATGAAATTTTAAGACAAATGTGAAAATTCCGAAAAACAGTCAAATCTATTTTCATTATTTTATCAAAGTTTCTAATTCTTTTCAGACATTTTCAAGTTTTGAGGAAATTTGGAGAAGACATTTCGAAGTTATTTTCAATATTCTAAAAAGTCCAAGTTCAAATCTAAAATTTTATTTTTTTTAAATAAAAATTTGAAGAGAAACATATCAACATTTTTTGAAATATTTCAAATTTAATTGAAAATGAAGAATTTTGTCAAAGATTAGCCTTTAATAACTAATGGGATTTCCATTTTTCTAGAAACTTTGAATTTTTAAGCGAATTTTAAGGATTTCAAATTTTACCAAATTCCAAGTTAACATTTTTAAACTCCCAAATTGATGAACATGATTGATACACTTTTAAAAACAGTTTTTTCTCAAAATGTGCGATGAAAGTCAAAATTCGATATGCCGAAATTTTGTGATTAAAGTCAAATCTCGTAAATAATGAAGGTCGAAATTTACCGATTGAAGTAAACATTTTTTCAAGTTTCGACCTTGGAACTCAAAATTTTGAAAAAACCCTATAGTTTGAAATTAAAGTCGAAATAAGGTCTATATTTTTATTCTAAAGTTGAAGTCTAAAAAAAAGTGAAAATTTAAATTTCAATCTGAACATTTTGACAGAGAACTCGAAGGTAAAATTCGAAATTATAAAAAAAATAGTTTTAACCCAAAACCTCAAAAAATTTAGGTTTCTTAGAAAGTTTGTGTCGAAATTGAAATATTATTAATTAAAAAAATCCAAATTTCGATTTAATCTCGACATTTTCAAAAATGTATCGAAATTTTCGAAAATGTATCGAAAAATTATGTTTAAACTTGACATTTACAAAATCCAAAGTTAATACTAAACAAAATTCTTTTCTAGTTTTTCTTGAAATGTTTGATTTTTTGTTATAATTTTTGGTTAATTTGAAAGTTATTTTAATGAATTTTAAGCTTCTCAGGACATTTAAACTTTTCCTCCAAAATGTGATGGTTATGTTTGAAATTTTAAGGATAAACTTGAAATTTTGAGGAAGAAAGTCCAAATTTCCAAAAGTTCGATTAATGGAATTTTTTACTTTAATATCAAAATTCAAGAAAAAGGCCGAAATTTTAAGACTTTCTTAGGAAAGAAAATCCTGAATTTAATCTTGAACCTTAATATTTTTTTTCTAAAATTTCGATATAAAACTCCAAATTTTTACTTTTTTTTAGAGATTTTGACTTTTGATCTCAATATTTTGACCTTCATCTCCAAGTTTCAACTTTTTCTCAAAATTTCGAATTTAAACTCAAAATTTGGACCATTTTCTCGAAAGATCGTGTTAGAACTGAATCATTGTGAATAACTTTTAGTTTTTTTTTCAAAATTTGATATTTTTTTTAATATTTTGTGTTTAAATTTTAGAGTTGAAAATTCTGCAATATTTTTGTTTTAAGAGTTTTTATCTTTTCCAAGTTTTGCAAAAAATTTTTTCATTTAAAGTTAAAAATTATACTTTTTAAAATCCCGCTTATAAATTTCCAGTTTTTCGGTTTAAGGTTTTTTTTCAAAATTTCGAGGTTAAATTTAAAATCTGAAAATTGGATTCTTCGAAATAAATTTATTTCGAACAATTTATAGAATTTTTAAATTTTGTCTCAAATGTCTCACGTTAAAGTTAATTTTCTTATTTTTTTTCGATTTTACAATCAAAATTTTGACTTTTTTTAGAAATTTTGACTTCATTCTGAAAACATGAATTTGTTAAATAAAATTGGATACCTCTTTTCTTCATAATCACCGCAGGTCATATAAGAAGTTAGTGCGAGCCATATGTGTCTCGCCATCTGTGGATTAGGCACCCATGGTATATAACAATTGAAGTAATAGGAAAAAGGTGTAAACCCAGAATTTTGAGAAAAGAGGAAAAATAAAATAAAATTCGAAATTTATTAATCAAAAATTCTACATAATTTTGATTTAAATGTTAGTGATAAATGTCGAAATATTTAAAAGTAAATGTCAGTATTTCTAAAAAAATTCAAAATTTTAAATTTAAAGCTGACATTTATGGGACAAAATAAAATTCAGAATTTTAATAAATATAAGTCGAAGTTTCAAAGAAACTCATGAACAATACAATAATAATAATCAAGCGAAACTATTTGATTGAAATTCAAGATTTTAAAAGGTTTTGTCAACTGTGGACTTTTGAATCTGCACTGAAGCGAAATAAACCGATATTTTCTTTTCAGTTCAGTTCTGGTTTTCGTTTCGATAGAAATAATGGTTTTTTTCGGTTTACAGTTTTCGGTTCAGTTCCGGTTCGAAGCCCTGATGTTAAAATTGGTAGTTAACAGTTCAGACCATTTTAAAAACAAATGGATAAAAGTCTTACAAATGAGTTAATTTTAAGAGATATACCTTTTCCCAAGCTCATTACAAAATGCCTTGAAATTTGTGAATCTATGAAAAAAATAGCTAATGCCAGTGCAAATTTTTTAGACCACGTGTTTAACGCCTAATCATCTTTTTCTATCATAGACGCCACAACCATCAAAGTGTTCGGTATTGCACGTGTACGTTAAATATGCATTTGAGTATTCCTGTGATATAAAACAGTACACTGACAAATTCAATGGCAAAAAGGTTGCACAAAACGACCGTCCGTCGTGGTTAATTTCTCGATTAAAACTTTCTTCGTTTATTGTTATCATCAGAGACCGGATTTTAGGCAAAATCAAATAAGGTAAAAAGGTGAGCAAAATGTTAAATTACGCAAAAGGTAAAAAACCCACCAAAAAGGCAAAATACTCTAAAGGCATTAAAAGCTCAAAATCACAGGCAACAAGAAAAATATTTATTGACAATTATAAACATTACGTTTTTCCAACTACAAATTAAATATTTCCTTATATTTTCCACTGTCAAGTTTGTGCGTTTTCACGATATGCGTAATTTAAAAGGTTTTTTCCACATAGATAGAAAATGTCCAAATTACATCATTCGGTAACGAGCTGTTGCTTTCATCATTAGCGTGAATGTAGTCAAAATCTTTAATTTTTTCAAAAGATGGACATTTTAAAACAACCTACGTTTTCTTTATTATTATCTATTTTAGGAAGAAAGAAATAATGCAGCATATTATTTTGACGATAAAAAGAAGAAACAACGTGTTTTTTGATAGCAAATTTTCAAGCGGTTTTACTTCCGCATTTTTGCAGCAAAAGAATAACGAAAATTGAAACTACTTAATTTATCTACAGCTTTAATGAAAATATTTATAAAGGGTTCTCCAATCACATTTTTAAAAGAGATTGTCTGGCAGATGTGTTATTATTAACACTGTTATTGTTCTTTTTTATTAACGGAATGTAAACCGTGTCAGATGAAGTTTTTTGCATTTAATTGAAACGAACACAATGCTTTTTACTGAAAAAAATGTTTGCTGTGATTCTTTAATATTACCTATTTTAGGGAGAAAAAAATAATGCAACATATTATTTTGACGATAAAAAGTAAACGTAATTTTTCATAGCATATTTTTAAGTAGTTTTTTCTCCGTATATTTCTCAACAAAGGACTTAGGAAAATTGGGACTACTTAATTTATTTGGTTCTAATGAAAATATTTGCGCTAGATTCTACGCCTGATAGATTCGGCAAATCACTCTTCTTTGAATTTAATCCAAAAGAGCTAAAGTGTGCTTTGGGGCGGAACTCCAAACATGAGAACAGTTTTTGTTTTAGAATATTGTCAACAAACATTAAAAAAATTTAAATATTTCCAAAGTTGGTCGTAGAAATTTTAAATACAATCAATAAACCTAATGTTTCCGACCAATAAGAGTCCATCATGAAGAATGAGAACAGCATTCTAGTGTTGGCCTAACTTGAGCTTTGTAAAGTGTGAGTAGCTAATGAGATGTGAAGTACTTTTTAGCTATGTGTTTAATTCGAGTATTTTTTCTTTCTAGGGACATTTTTAACAAACAAGTGCACTTACGCAAAATAGTTCAAAGATAAATAAGGTATAATCCAGAGACATGTATAAAAAGGCAAAGAAACGAGCAGAATTAAAATTTAGGCACTAACGCATAAAAAACGCCGAAAAAGGTGGAAAGGTAGGATCATAGGATTTTACCTAACATCCGGACTCTAGTTATCATATACGCTCTTTTTGTCATACAATTGCATGCTGCTATTTTGTGTGAAATTTGATGCTTAGAATCATTTAATCTCGATGGGTAGATTTTCTCTAAATTGAACATTTTAATTCATCTGAGTGTCTTAGTGTAGTTATATCCAGAATTTTTTTTTTATTTTCATTTTCAATTTCTGCAGTAAATTTAATGTTTGAAGGTAAACTAATAACGTGTTCTAAAAATTTATCTAATAGCCTAGAAAATCCCAGAGAGCTAGCTAGTGTATATATCATCTACATATCTTCTTCTCTTTCTTTTTCTTCTTCTGCTTCTTCTTCTTTTTCTTCTTCTTCTTCTTCTGCTTCTTCTTCTTTTTCTTCTTTTTCTTCTTCTTCTTCTGCTTCTTCTTCTTCTTCTTCTTCTTCTTCCTCTTTTGTTAAGAAATAGTCTTGTGTTTTCTGTTATAAAGCCTCTTGTGATGCGGATGTCCAGCTTTCATGCCATCTCTTAGGTGGTCTGTCAGGAAGTCTTTTTGATGTAGGTTTTTTTTCTTTTTCCCACTTTGCCCATCTGTTATTCGCTATTCTATCGACATGGTATCTCCAGTAACTTCGTCTTGATCTTATAAATCTAATAACGCCTTGAATATTTAGTTCTCTCTCGTATAACAGCAGTCCTAATTTAACACGCAACGTCTCTCCTTTAATCGATCATATTGTTATTGTCATTAATTCTGTTTTACCCACTGATATTAATATATTAAATTTTTCAGCTGTTATTTGAAATTTATGTAGCACTGTAGATCATTCTCGTTTTCTGCCATTAGTATAGCATCATTAGCAGAGCATAGTACTTTCCTTGCGTTACCCTCAATTCTGTAACCTCCTTCTATAGCTTTAACATTGTGTATGATTTTGTCCATTTTAAGATGATCATCTACATATCTGTAGCAAAAGATAATATTTCTCTATACCTATGAAAATTAAATATTTTAATTTTTCAGTTATCCATAAATATATTTAATGAGTAAAATTGGAATATTCCTAGGAGTCTGTGATGCATGGAGCTTGTTAGCGGCTAAATAAACTACTAGTTGGTCCGGGCATATCAAATATTTATGGGAGGATAGTGGAATTTTTAATATTTAATAGTTATGAATATTTCGACAATTTATATATTTTTTTTCTTTTAAAATGTCAATTCATCTAATAAAGCAAACTCTCAACTTGTAGAAATATCCAAACATTTCGATTCGAAAATAAACCTGTTGTATGTTTATTTTCGGTTTTACTAACAATTTTGCTAATAGAGATATTATTTCAGAACAAAAATATTGTACGTTTTGTGTGGTAGAAGATCAAAATAAAAGGGAGTTAATTCGCAAATTTAGCATCAACATGTTAATTGGAAACCAAAAATCATAACCTAATCATATTAGTGGCCATAAAATTTCTCGTTTTCCAAATATTTCAGGCAAATATATTGCAAGCGACTATGAACTTTCCCATTAGAGCAGAGCATATTACACCTATAACTAGAAATTGATGTTATGCACTGCTGTTGGAACAGTTGTTATACGTACCTGTACAGTTTCATATCACTGTTGTCAGTTGAAGGTGAATTATTTCGCATCCTCCTTGAATGTGAGACTAATTAGGCAAATTCCTTTTGTTGGAAGGTGCTTAATATAAGACGTGCACCGTTCGCTCAAGTTAAAATTATATTATCTGTGGAATTTACCTCAAAGGAAGCTGTTACTTTGGGCAAAATAAACCGGCATTTATGTATTTGGATTATAAACTTACTATTTAATCTGTTTTCGCGGTTTTAACTCAAGTTTTGTTAAAAGGAGAACTTTCTACTTAAGATGATTGCACCTGAAAAATTCTTTGAAAGTTTTGGTGTGGTTCTTTATTTGCGTTCATTATTCATGAGAAAATGAAAGGGTAGACGAAATTTACATATTTTCTTATGCAATTCTCGAAAGTAAATTGAGAGTGAAGCTTCTGTTTTTATTTAGGAACCACTCAATTTCTGTGCGTTTTAATAAGGCTACAATTTAAGGGCGTGTTTTAATTTGGCCGCAAGACACGACCGCAGTTTAGTTAATTTGAAACGAACCGAGACGACCGTGATTGATAGCTACATCCATTGATTGTCTATTGTCTGAACTAATGGTAGGACCCTCTTGGATCCTTCCTGTTGTCTCAAATTGCCTGATCGACAAAAATGCAGCTTCCCTTCAGTTATCCTTTAGTTTTGATCATACAGTGCGCCCCTCTACCAACGCCTTTGTTTCAAGCGTTCTGGTTCGGTTTCCACATTTTGTGTCATTTGGTTGTTACTTATATAATGTGTCAAAAATTGAGTTACCCCTTTGTATATATCCACTTACCCAATGACGATAGTAGTAAAAATCTGTTGAAAATATATTTTTATAAATATCTTGAAATTTGTCACGCAAGTGTAGAATTATAAATTGTGACAGTATTTTGTAATTTAAGTAACTCAAAATAGGATAATTTTCACTGGAACATAGTGTGTGAACCACTAATGCATCATCATGAATTTGGCTGGAAAATGTTTTATCTATTGATATACAATATTCTCCATCAAAAACTATTATAGATCTTAAATAGGTGTATATAACTCAAAAATTGTCAAAAGTGAGTTACTACAGTCTTTGTTGGATGAGTGGATGAGTCTATATGAAAAACTTGTTTGATAAAATTTTAAACAAATTGTTAATTTTAGCAGCATTTCATATTGTCTATAAAACATTCCTAAGTAGTCCCAATTGACTGTGACTGATTGAATAATCAATGCAGGGCCGTAGCTATTGGAGTCAAATAGATAGATAGTGCATATGGACAATATCTGCTAAGTCAGTCAATCATGGGGTCAGTTAGAACATGCACATCCTAAATCGGTGAGTCTAGGAACATGAAATTTCAAACAGGTGTTTCTCGTAATACGTAAGTGAGCACTTATATCTATCACTTAGTAAGTATCTACTAGGGTTTGTCGGTTTTTAGAAACCGGGTTTAAAAACCGGTTTTTTGGAGAAAATTATGAAATTCAAAAACCGGTTTTTTAGTAGAAAATATCGGGTTTCAATGTATGAATAACACTTAAGAAAAATTTGAAAATGACAAATGTAGCCAAATGTACCAGATTGATGAAAACGCTGTTGCAAGCGGTTTGGTTCTTGGAATCATATCGGACCGATATGATTCCAAGAAACGGTGTGTTTTGCCTATTGGATGAATTAATTTGGATTTTATATGAGTTTGTCTTCTGGTTTCTTTATGTACAGTTCATAAATTCAGTGTTCAGTGCCATTGATCGATATTTGATAGAGATGATATTATACAAAATGTAAGTAGGTAACATATTTTAATATTATAAAAATATAAATTTTTATTTATATTTTTTATATCTTTGTAGTCCTAAATGTTGTCAAACGTATGGAATTATTTCAAAAAAGTAGAAAAAGAAAAAGCCCGTTGGATTTATTGCAATAAAATGCTTACTTGCAAAGGGTGAAGCACAAGCAGTCTACATAATCATTTGAAAACAGAGCACGATAAAATAACCGAGAAAAAATCATTTGATGCCGGCCCGAGTTCACAAACAAGTACACAGCCCTGTATTCTTAACTTTGTGAAAAGGTCTAGTTTAGAAGAAATTGTATCAAAGCTTGCTGCATTGGATGGACTATCTATTAATTGCATAATAAATAGCTCGTTCATACGAGAGTTATTGCAACAACGAAATTATTGCTTACCACAAAATAATTCTAGAGTTATGAATCTTAATAATAAGTTTTATGAAACTTTAAAAAATGAAACTATAAATGAATTAAATTGTATGAAGAATAAAAGGCAAAAATTTTCTATAACTATAGATGAATGGACTAGTAAAGGAAATCGAAGATATTTAAATATTAGCGTACATCAACTTGAAAAAAATTTTAATTTAGGATTAGCTCCGATATCAAGTACTTGCAATGCTAAAACAATGTTAAAATTGGTTTCTGAGAAACTAAAAACTTTTAATCCTGATTTAATCTTGTTGCGTCAACAAATGATGGTGCTGCTGTTATGAAAAAATTTGGCCACATATCACCAGCGATTAATCAACTGTGTTATTCACATGCCATACACTTAGCAGTTACTGATATATTATATAATAAAAATAAAAGTCCATTGGAAACAAATTTAAGTCCTACAAGTGAGGACTCTGAAAATGACGAATCTGATAATGACTTTGAAGAATTAGATTCTCTTGACATAAACAATTATAAATTACCTGTTCCTGAATTATTGGATGATTATAAAAATAATATTTGTAAAGTAAGGAAAATTTGCAAATATTTAAGAAAATCCCCTGTCAAAAATAGCATTCTTCAGAATCACGTGAAACGGAAATACGAGAAAGAATATAATCTTATTCTTGATTGTAAAACAAGATGGAATAATTTAGAGGCCATGTTAGAACGATTTGTACACCTAAAAGAATGTGTTGTTTTATTTCTGAATGACCTTAATGCTTCTCATATGTGGAATGAAGATGAAGAAGAATATTACAAAGTTGTAGAACTCCTTAAAGTCTTAGGTCCGATAAAATTAGCAGCCGAAGCTTTAGGTAGGCAAGACGCAAATTTATTAACAAGTGAAGGTATATTTGAATTTTTGCTGGGTGAACTACAAAATTTGAAATCCGAAATTAGTCAGAAATTATTACACGCTATAAAGGCACGGATTGAAGAAAGAAGATATACAGTATTAGTTACACTTATCCTTTATTTACAAAATTCTCAAACTGTTTTAACGAAATCTTCTAATAAATTCCTTCCATTAGCAACGAAAAGTGACATTATTAAGTTATCCGGAAAAATATTATCAAGATTATATAAAGATTACTCTACAGGGGAAGAATGTGATATTCAAAAACGTGATGAAAGCGATATTCAAGAGCCAGACAATGTTTTATTGAAAAATGCTATGGAAGTGGCAATTCATAAATATTTAAAGGAACCGGAAGAAGTGATTCCATTAGCAACGAAAAGTGACATTATTAAGTTATCCGGAAAAATATTATCAAGATTACATAAAGATTACTCTACAGGGGAAGAATGTGATATTCAAAAACGTGATGAAAGCGATATTCAAGAGCCAGACAATGTTTTATTGAAAAATGCTATGGAAGTGGCAATTAATAAATATTTAAAGGAACCGGAAGAAGTGACTTCCTCTACTCAAACTGTAAAAATAGAGTTTTTGGCCCTGGAAGCCACAAATAAAAGGACAAAAAATTTAGAATTATTATATCAGACTTTAAAAACAATTAAGCCTAGTTCGGTTGCAAGTGAAAGGGTATTTTCTATTTCGGGGAATTTTGTGAATAAACTAAGGACACGGCTAAATAGCAAATCGATAGACGTCCTCTGTTTTCTGAAATCATATTTTATTAAACAAAAAAATAAATAGAATATTTAAATTTGTATTAAAATTGCCCGGAATAGAAAATACTCGGTCCTTTGCTTAATTGTGTTTAAAACTAAAATTGATTTTAATAAGTATGTATGCATAAACTTTATTTACTCTTGTCTTTCAGCTTTGATTATAATTTACATTATATAATACACAGTAATATATTTTCTAATTGTTTTTAATAAGTATCCATCTGTATCTAATAACATTGTTTTTTTAAAAAAATAATATGGTTATTATAAAAATATGAAAATATATTGTTTTTATTTATTCGAACCCTTTGCCGAATAACTCGTTTCACTATTATAATTGTAGCTTGTACAACAAGAGTGGATATGATGTCCATATCGCACGAGAACGAAGTTTGAGCACGACGCCGAAGGCGGAGTGCCTCAATCGTTCGAGTGCGATATGGACAATCCGCTCGAGTTGTACAGCGAATTTTTCCTACGACTACGATCTATCAAAGACTAAAATATGATTTAGCAAATTAATAATTTTTCATGTGACATTTGCAGTTTCTAATATATTTTATATAGTGTCCATGTGTCAATGAAACGTCATATTTTTATCGTAACAAAATTTATATTTACTTTTGATTCCTAAGGTAATAATATCTTAAATATTTCACTTGCAGCCTCAGAAATGTCCGCTGGGATAAAGTTTACTGATGCTGCACTAAAAGCACTCATTTTAAATAACTATTATTAATGAACTATTATTTCTTTGTTCTACTAAATTGCATAAAAAAATGTTACTATCAATAAAATTGAACAGTAAATAACTTCAGTCAAAAACTGCTTTTAATCACTTTAAATTTTCTGTTAAAATTTTTTGTTCGAATTACAGAATATTCGATCAACAAAAAAAAATTCGAAACCGGTTAAAACCGGTTTTCTGGAAAACTACTATTCGAAAACCGGTTTTCTAAAATGTCGGTTTTTGTATAAACCCTAGTATCTACTAATCCCATCAGGACCTAAATTTTACATTTAGATACTCAGAAGATCACGTAGGCAACCAATTTTGAGCTGTATCATTAAAATCACTAAACCAAAAGGGAAGAGGCGTTAAAATTACAACAGTCGCCAGTTCTATAAATGTTGCTAAAGTTGCAGTAGACTGCATTAAAAAGTATATTTAAAAATAATGTTAATTTGTTTAAAAATGATTAGACGTGACTTTAACATCTTTTTTAATACTCATCCACCAGTCATACTTGAGGTCAGAAACGCAGTAATAGGCAACGTATTGAATTTACTTACAAATATTTCAGTAATGTTGAACAGTTTTTTCGATTTCGAATTACCTATCACGAAAGAAAATTTAAATAAAATTTCAGTATAATGAATAAATAGTTTAATTTGGTCTATGGATTGTTCACTACATTATTGGTTCAAAACCCTAATTGTGCGAGCTTTATTTCATTGATTTATCTTTTTTGCTAATAAATAATAATATAATATCAAGAGTAATTTTCTAATAATTGTTTATTATCTAAATAATATAAAAAAACTCAGTAACGTATTGTAATTATTTTATCCTAATAGTTTAAAGGCTGAATTATTATATTCTGAATATTTTTCAAATACATTTGTTAAAAGCCTAAACGAATAAAAACTTGCTTATGATATAAATTCACTCATGACACGCTTTAATACAGAAACTTTTTGCAATATCCTTTCGTGAGTAGATTATATCAATTCCAATCTGTTTCCTGGAATTTTTTCCCAAACCGCGGCGTGTAACAAAAGTTACTCTATCTAAACAATGTTAGGAAAAAATTATTTACTTTTCTCATTTGAAATCTATATCCTTGGGAGCTTTTTCAACGATCATTTGTTGTTTGTCAGGATTTTCGGCATTTTATCTCTAAACAAAAGAGCCTTATCATCCTGGCGCAATACGACTAATAGTGGTGTTGGTTGAAAGGCTCGTCCGCTGGAGCGAATTGAACGGATAATGGATTTTATCGGAATCAGCCGAGAAGGACATGGACATTTAGCAGCATACGTGGCCAATTTACCAACTGCTCAATTGATATGTTCTTCGAACCTGCAAATATTTGTGCGGAATTCTTATATACTTTTTAATCTACGGACATCCTGTCTTATTTTACTCAAGGGGCTTCAACTGTTATCCTGACATTTTCTAACATTTTCGTGAGCATTGACTGAATTTATATCAGTTTACTTGAGTCGATAAATGACGTCGCGATGTCCCGCGGGCTGCTATGGTATGTCACTCAATTTATTAGATAAGCGTGATAGGTGCGTCTATTCGATTTGCTGAACATAGTGTATCATAACACTTCAAGTATTTAATATATACTAAGCTTAATAGCATAAAATCAAAAGAACATAATTTTTAGGTTAAAATACATACTGGAACATTTATGTTGGAATATTTAAATTAACCCTATGTATTTAGCAATAAAACGGGAAATTATTTATGGAGTAATAATGCAACTGCTAAGGCAAGGTTACTTAAACTGGAGTTTATGGACCTTTGAGGTATTAATATCATGAGTTTGGGGGTCCATTGGTAGCGTTCCTAACAACTACTGAGGTAATTATCCAGTCCCACCTAATAAACAGTATTTTTAATTCCCTATCTTTTTCTTTCTTCTCTTATTTTTTAATTTTCTTTCTCATTAGCTACAATCTCGAATTTTCGACATTTTTCTAAAATTCCGTCTTTTTTACAAAATTTTTCTTTTTCTATTGAAATTTCCAATTTATCCTACGATTCGAGCTCTTTTATTCAAATCTGACTTTTTGAAAATTTCGAATTTTTAGCCCAAAATTCGTCGTTTTTCCTTCAAAATTTCGTCATTTCTGAAAATTTGACTTTTTCTGAAAATTTCAATTTTTGTTAAATTCGTCTTTCTGCAAATTTCGATTTTATATCAAACTTTGCTTTTTTCTCGAAATTTGATAGATCTTTTGATGAAAAAGTAAAAATATTTAGAGTAACACTTAATTGGAAATTTTGGAAAATATATTTTAAAAATAAGGTATGTTTGCAAAAAGACAAGAATTCCAGAAAACTTGAATTATCTAAATTTTGACTATTATGTCAATAGCGGAATTTTTCTGACGTCACAATGGGGCAGGTGGCAACTTGTACTCCACTCAAGTAGCCGTTAAAAAATAAATATTGAGTTGAGAAATTTGGACTATTTTATTCTTAAAATATCGACTTTTTTTTAAATTCGTCAAAATTTAACTTTTTTTCAAAATTTCGATCTTGTTAGGGTATTTGGAACTTTCGATTTTTACATCAAAAATCATATTTTCCTCTAATTTTTGATATTTTTCAAATTTTTCCTAAAGGTCCTAAAGGTCAAGTTTTTAAATTAAATTTATTTCCTGAAAATTGCGACTTTTTTCAAAACCTCTATTTTTTTAAATTATAATTCGTCTTTTTTCTAATTACGATTAGGAATAAAGTCGAGTTTTGAGAAAGTAGAATTTTGAGTTTAAACTCAAAAATTTTACTTTTTTATCTCAAAATTGGACTTTACTAAAGTTTTCAAATATTCAAGAAAATTTTTTTGAAATTCGCTCTATTCTTTAAGTTTAAATTTAATGTTTTATGTTTCCAGAATTTTCTACTTAAAATTGAGCTTTTTATCCAAAACTCGACCTTTTATCGAAATTTGTTTATTTTTTTAGAATTGGATTTAAATTTTACTAAAAACATAACAATTATGAGAATAGTATATCTGACAAATTTAGAGAAAAATATTTCTCGTAAATTTCGAGACTATGTCAAAGTTTAAATGAAAATAAAAACTGTACGAGAAATATTCTTAGAAACTGGGTTTTTCTCTCCAGATTCGATTTATTTTGAAAATCTCGATTTTTCTCACAATATTTTATAAGTGCCAGTGAAAAATCCAACATTCGCATTCGCATTCGCGAATGTTGAAAATGAATATTGGCATTCGCATTCGTATTCGCAAATTTGGGAAAACCAACATTCGTTACATCCCTAATCTGTACGTAATAAACCTAATGAAGTTAGCTGCCAGTGTCGATATCCCTTTGCAAATTTAGATAATAATTAGCGGTATTTAAGCGATGTTGAACACGTCAAATCAGCAGGGATCCTATTGACATATGTTAATAAATGGAAGTTTAGTAGGCATGTGGAATCATGTAGAACCCCGAGGGATGGTGTAACGGAACTGCTTCTGTTGGTTGATACGCACAGTGCGTCCCTTCGAGGAGGCAAATTCACATTAATCAATATGCCCTAAAGTTATTTATGTGCTCCCGTGACTCTGATACGAGAAACTCAGCAGGTAAGAATTTCAGTTTTATCCAAAAATCAAAACCTAATTTCATTTGATCAGTATCAATATTTAGTTAAAATATTCAAATTCATCAGGAATCGCTTTATGTATATTGGCCTATACTTCAAGAACAACGGAGGTGCAATCCACTATTTTGTGGCGAGTTGTAAAGAAAAATAATTTGATAAAAAATTTGATTGAAATCGAAAACAAAATTTGTTCTGAACAAAAAAAAATCTCGCTGCTGTCGAGATTTGAATACATTTCAATTACATACCTAATAAAAAGAATCCATGCAGCTGGACATATCGGTTGTTATTAAAAGCCTAATATTATTCCATTTTGAAGGGAAAAATTAAGTTACGCTTTTCAAAATCATTATTTTTGAAATAGTTATCATGAATAAATTAAAATATAGCATTATCATCTAGTTCTGAATCCGTTTAAAATTTTAAGTCTAGCTCATCGCACCGAACACCCAAACGAGCTAATAAAAACGTGGTAAAAAATAAACAAACGCAGTTTTAGGAAGTTACTGACAATATTAGAGTTTCTTTTTGAAAACCCAAAATTGCACACATTTTACCAGTTTTAAATAGGTTTCAATCATCTTTAGTTGGATAATTTGTTATATATTCCGCTGAAATGGATTGCTTTAGATATGTTAAGTACACTTTTCCTTCGTTGTAATATTTTGAGAAAATATAAGATGTGGAGTGTATTTATCTTGCACTAAAGCAGTTAGAAGTTAGAAATCACAAATTAATGTGATGTTCCTTTGACTCCTTCAAAGCTTTTATCGACGCTCTCGTGAAACGGCGCCAAATAATACAGAGAGACTCGGAAAAATAATATTATTTTAATATTTGCTATATTCGTCTCATAACCGCTTGCTATACATAATCTTATGAGGCATGTATAGTACCTAACCTTAATGGCAAACAGGAAGTTAAAATACTAGGCGATAATTTAACGTCAACATAATTATAAAATCTAATACAGGGTGTCGCTGTAGCATTAATTTTAACCACGTATTCGGAAGGTGTAATAAAGACAGAAAATGGAAAAGAATTCTACCGTTAAAAAAAGTGCAAAACCAACTCTTAACTCCCGCTAAAACATCGTTCCTGGTTTATAACAAATTCTCTAACCGCGAGGTACAGATAGTTCAAGCGATCAAGCGAAATAGTTGCTACACCAAGACCATATCCACTGTAAGAACTTATCTATCTCAAGTCACATTTGGCAAGTGACAACTTCGATTTTGGGGTGTAAATTTATGGTTTCGCGTTACCATTGCGCATCGGCGTCAGGCATTACCAACATGCTCTACTGTTAACATTAGATGATGTTGGTAACGCAAATTGGCATGATTGTAACATACGAGAAACGATAATCTTGATAATCGCTTATTAAAAATCACTCAACAAGCCTAAGAAGTGTTAAAAAATGCGTGATCGGTAACAAGATTTAAACCTGTGACCTTGTGACACTCGTAACCAACTAAGCTATACCTGATAAGTCCGCTTTTAACTTGTGTTTTAAAGATAAGTATACACCTATTATCAGTTAAATTGACTATTGTGCGGTATTTAAATTGTCTATTAGTTTGATTATTATTTTAATTGTTTAATTGTAGAATCACTGTGCAGGGTGTCCCATTTTCAGCACTTTTCGGGGCTATTGACCTTATTCTTAAAGATAGAGTGTTGCGATTTTGACTTTTTGATCAAATGAAGGCTTCCTGTCTCAAATTTGTCACGGCGGTCTTAGTTTTGAAGTACAGGCTGATTTTGAAAATCTTCGCTTTTTAGCCATGCCTTGTATTTTCATTATACCTTCTTGTATCAAAAAGGTAAAAATTAATCTTGCTAAAGTTTTTTAGGCTAAGTTCAGTGGCGTAGGCATTTTTTTTCTAGAAAGTCAAATTTTTAAGATATTGACCAAATCTATATATTTTATTTATATTTATTTCTTAAATTATCTTGTGTATCAATTAAGCATAATATGAGCTTTCCAAAAATATATACTTGTTGAGGCTTATTTTAAACGATAAATTCTAAATTCAATGTTTTTTTAATTTTTACTTTATCTATAGCAGTCGGCTATGACCAATTTATTAGAAATAAATGCCAAATTGATAATAATTCTAAAACTTCTACCCTTTAAAAGTTATTTTAATATTTTTATATATTTTCAGGTATTAAAATTTAATGATATTTAAATGTTTTCAAAATTCTTTGAGCCTTAAATCTTATTATATGGTACAAACACCTTTCTCTATTTTTTAGCGGCATGAGAAATTTGATGATTCTGCTTACTAAAACACATTTATTTCTTTTCTCTCCCTATATCTGGATCTCGTAAAGGTGTTAATTTGCCCCACCGAATCATTCTGAATAGACCAATAATTTTAGCAAATGGAATTAAAAAATAACAAAAATATACCAATATTGCATTCAAAAGGGTGTATGTACTTTTAAAGCCATCTTTACAAAATTTCAGGTTGTTTTTATTAGTTGTGGCTTTTATGCTTTTACGAGGTGAGTAAGTTTTAATACATAATTTAAAATATTAACACTAACTTTTGGAAATTTTAATTCTTTGAATAATTATTAATTCTGCATCTGTTTCTAATAAATTAGTCAGCCTACTGCTATGAAGAAGGTGAATTATAAAAATATCGGTTTTTGAGCTTCTTTTCCAAAATAAACTTTAATAAGTATGTATTTTTAAAAAGCCTATATTATGCTTAACCAATAGAAAAAATAACATATAGGATTTTCCATTAAAAAAAATATATAACTTTGGTTAATATCTCAAAAATTCAACTTCTTAGGAAAAAAACTGACTATGCCACTGAACTTAACGTAAAAAACTGAAGCAAGATCATTATTTTTTTTTTTGATATATAACAGTATTTTTGGTGGAACGGGCTGGTCCTTGGTTATCTTCAAAAATTAAAATACAGAACTTGTCCCCTGAAGCCAAGAAAGATTAGGAAACACAAAAAACCTTGTTCTAACGCGTTTCGATACCAAGCTGTCATCTTCAGAGAGATATTAACACCTAATCTTAAAATTTACCCTTATATACGAAGAATATTCACTTCGTGTATAATCGACCGCATCCGCATCTATCAACCTTAACTATTCATTCATTCTCATTTATCTTTGTTAAAAATAGTTAAGGTTGATAGATAAGGAATGGTCACACTACGATGTGTATGATTAGATGCACATGCGCGTTCGGATGCGGTCGAAGTGAATATTCTTAGTATATAAGGGTAAATTTTAAGATTAGGTGTTAGTATCTCTCTGAAGATGACAGCTTGGCTGTCGAAACGCGTTGGAGCAACGTTTGTTGTGTTTTTTAATCTTCCTTTGTTTCAGGGGACAAGTTCCGTATTTCAATATGACAGTACAACAAAAATACGAAGCATGTCTAAAATGCGAAGATTTTTAAAATCACTCTGTAGTTTAAAAACTAAGGCAGTCATGATAAATTTAACATCAGAATATTTCATTTGATCAAAAAGCAGGACTACGGTGGAAACCCCAGCACCCTACCTTCAATAATAACTCAAATACCTTCGAAAAGTGCCGAAAAAGGAGCACCCTGTACAGTACAACAGGAAGTGCCATACTAGTTCTTACAACAAGAGCGGATATGATGTTTATGTCGCAGTCATTTAGAACAACGCGATTTTCAGCTAAAAGCCTAAGTAATTTCTTAAATGCCGGCAAATAAAGAAATAATCAAATATCTGACTATTTGATTGAAAGAAATTGATCGTTTACCTAAAAGTAGTGATGAGCAAAGCTGCTATTTACAAGTAACAGTTTCGACTTGGTCCTGTTACAACAAAGTAACAGTTTTAAATAGCTGCTACTTTTGTTACTGTTACTTATTATGAATACGCGTTAAAGCCGTTAAAAAGATCATACATCGCAGTCGCAGTATTACTTAAGGTCGAAACGGAATGGAACGGAGCAAGTAACAACCTACAAAGGGTAGTGCTATTGCAAATTTGTCATTGTTGCGCGATAGCAAATCGCAGTCAAAATGGGACCGCGCAAGGAGCAGCCGACAAGAAATAGCGGCTTCTCCACTAAACTGTTCCTGCTAATTAATCTTATTACTAAACTGTTCCTGCTACTTTGTCACAGTATATGTAATAACAACCAGAAGGCTAACTCTCATCACATGACCGTTTGAATCCCGTGACCTTCAAGCCAGTCTATGTCGAAAATCTAGGTTCAAAGTGTCAGTACAGTAGAGATGGCAAGGTCCGAGATTTTAAAGTAACTGAGGCCGCTATATCCAACTCTTGGACCCTTTTTTTTAGAATTGAAGTATTATATTTCGTTCTACCAATGTTAGTGTACGATTTAATTCTTGAAAGAAATTAATTCCTAGAATTACTCAAATATTATCAAAACTCAATAATTGAAATAATGTGCGGTACGCCTATTTAAAAAAGATCTTTATAACAATTTAAGGTCACACGTTGTTAATACTTTTTATCGAAAAATAACATGCTCCATTATATTTTTCTCCCTAAAATAGGTAATATTAAAAAATACATAGGTTGTTTTAAAATGTCCATCTTTTTAAAAAATTAAAGACTTTACCTAAGTTCACACTAATGGTGAAAGCAATAGTTCGTTACCGAATGATTTAATTTGAACATAAATTTGAACGTAAATTTGACAGTAGTAAATTATTAAGGAATATTCAATTTGTAGTTGGAATAAAAGTAATGTTTAAAATTGTCAATAAATGTTTTTTGTTAATTGAGATTTTGACCTTTTAATGCCTTTTTTACAGTATTTTGCAGTTTTCAATTGTTTGTTTTTGCCTAATTTAAAATTTTGCTCACCTTTTTATCTTATTTGATTGTTCATAAAATCCGATCTCTAGTTATTAGAGTCGAATTATGAAATATATAAGAAATGTTGTTGTTCCTTGTTGGGGAGAGTTATGGGTTGATTTGCCTCTATTTTAAAATATCACAAAAGTATAAACAAAAGAAAATTTTTTCTCATTCAAATACTATAAAGATGGATATTTGTGCTATATTTGATATATGTACTGCTAAATGCTCGGGATCCCTTAAAATATTATTATGCACAAGACCTAGCTTTAAATATTTGTATATTCTGTCTGCTTAAGTTATTGAATTCAGGTTCAGATTTAGTGCTGTGTAAATATTTTAAAGCATTTTCCCGTATGTACACAGATCTCCTATTACGCAATATTGCAACACAGTTTCTTAGACACAATTTTTGTAAATTAATCTTTGATGCAAGTAATTTTTTATTTACAGTTTTATTAACCTATTAATGACCTTTTCTCTGAAGGACTACAGCCATAAACCGACCATCCATGCAGAATATAAAGTGTTAACGACCTCACGATGTAATAAAGCTTTATTTCCGTAAATCCAGTCAGTTTTGAGCTTCATGAAGACTTATTGTTCCGTGTTATTTTCTATGCGAAGTTGGAAAAATCACTACATCAAGATAACTCTCGTCAGTTTAAATCTTTGCTTTAGCGTGAAATCCCTGTGGCAAGTATTAAAACCATCCAGAGAATTAATCACTAAAATTGCTCCGATGTTCTAAATGACGTGACAAGACAGTATTAGATTAGGTTAGTTTATACAAACAAGTGGAATGCAACGCTTCACAACTCCCGAAATAACTTTAGAGTGATCGTGATTTATCAAATATTAAAGCGCGAAACATCAAGTCTCCCTTGGTCGTCCGTCAATCATGGAAGTCCCCTTTTGAACGGGCCTGGTAACTTGTGATTACGAGTTATTTGCATTCAAGATGAGCCCGTTCTGTTATATTTCTGTAGAAATAACAATAGAACATGAACAGTGAGTCATTCACTCTAGTACAATACACCACAATCAACCGTCTTCATCCTCTTTGCTTTCAAATTTTACTTCTTCTAATGGACTAGATGGAAGAGAGTTTTTATCGCCACGTGACCCCAAGATTACCCCAGATGTGGTTCAGGCGGGATCATTAATGTTCTCTTGTGATAATGCATATGACGTGTGTATAGTGGTGTTGGACAATTTTATTGTTGAGCGTTAAATTTTATTTTAGGAGTTTTCTAATAAAATCTCAACACTCGAGGTATACTCGGTGCAATTCTATTTTATCGTTCCTGAAAGCTAAGCTGAATATAAGTGCTAGGAAACGTTAATGTACTTCAAAAAGCAATTTACGTAAATAACGATTTCAGCAATTGTGCTTTAAACTTAAAATAATAATGGGAAAAGTTGAAAATGGGCCGAGATTTTCTTCATGAGTGCATGCATATAATAAAGCTCATATTATGCGGCAAAGAGTGAAATCTTGCCTCAGCTTTATATTATTGGCTTTTCAATATAACTATCGATTGCCAACTAGGTGCCAAAAACGTAAGAGCGCCTCTGGTAATCACACAAGGGGTAAAAAGAATTTATTATTTATTTTATTTACTTATTTGGCACATGTTAAAATCGGGACTATTCAGAAATTTATTAAGAGCTCCATTTATAAATCTCATAATAGGGTAATACTTTGCAAGTGAATTGAACCGAATATCCCATTTTAAACAACCTTAAATAATGCCGAAGTCATTAAGAAAAATAAACTGTTGCGGTCTCAATTAAATGTGAGTAACAAAGCAGTCGAATCTGCTGTTGCTGAAAATATTTACAAACAACAGTCATGGACTGGTTCGGCCTTCCTTGGCCATTATCACTGTGGTAAGGCCGCCGTAAACATTACGAGGAACATTTTTGCTCTAAGCTTATTAAAACAATTATGTGCTGAGAATAACAACCAGGTATATATAACAAAACCAAAGTTACAATGATCACTAATGAGGTAACTGTCTAATATTACGGTAGGAATAGCGCATTCTTACATTCGTGTAGTTATATTAAACTTAACCGGTAATGTTGATTAAATGAAACAATCTAACATGCAACTAATAACTATAGACCGGTTTCGATCGACTTTGGTCATCATACTTATGGTACAGTCGCTATAGAGGTTTCTAATTTATAGCCATTAGTCAGCCACATGTGTTCTCACGAGATTTGAATCCCTATGTAATTTACTTTTACCTGTAACTTTCAAGGAAGATTTGACCGATTTTTGTAATACTGTAATTGTTTTTATGTTGATTTGTATTTAATAAAAATGATTGGCTAAAAAGTTAATTTTACATTTGAATAAAGAATAATTCAGCTAAAATCGCCTAATTATTCCTCTAATCCCGTGCTCAGCGATTAATATTTTAAGTTTTTGCTTTAATACTTCTGAGCACCTTCATGTCTGCTTTCTTCTATACGCCTTTTACCACTTCGATGCGTATCTACTAGGTTTGGCTATTTATAAAAATAATTTTCCTGATGTACGATATACTGTTTTGATTCAAACGATTTTTGTTTATGACAAAATAA
Organism: Dastarcus helophoroides; assembly: GCA_028583605.1. Lineage (NCBI taxonomy): Eukaryota > Metazoa > Arthropoda > Insecta > Coleoptera > Bothrideridae > Dastarcus > Dastarcus helophoroides. Next base: position 23,218,180 of record CM053328.1, on the reverse strand, counting down.
TGCATGCTCTAGCTTGCTTTAAAGGCAGGACACTCGAAGTCCAGGTTTGAAACAATTTAACCCGCGAGGCGGATTATAAACAAGGGACGAGCAGAATTTCTCCCGCGGGCCTTAGTTTTCCAAATTTTGACCTAGACCAATATATGTTTGTCTTTCTGCTGAATGAACACAATTACTGTGAAACTTATTCTAAATTGAAAAATACGGAGCTGTTGGGGAAAAAGGATAAAGGTTAGCCTAAGCTAGGCACTATTTTTTTGTATAAGGTAAAAATAATGAAACATATTTACAATAACAAATTGAAATAAATTTACATAAATAAATAATTCATACAATGAACGAGCATGCATCTTCTTTTTTGTGTCACTTTCACTTCGTAATAGTATCGCTTCCTTAAATATTTGGAAATCTGATGGAAGGAAAATGAAGAGTCCAACCTTTTTTTGCGGGAGTAAACTTGGATACAAAGGGAGATTTAAAATTTTTGTTACATTACGAAACATCCATCTTTTATCACCCCTTAAAGCCTTGAGGCAAATCAAAACTATGGTTTTGGCAAATTTATTCTTAGATAATTAAGATAATTTTTTGCGTCATAAACACTTTGTGTTTACATAGATCGCATGACACCTGTATAAAATCTAATAGTACATTAAAAAAAAGTACCAAGGTCACAAAAATAAATTTATTTATTAAACTATTTATGACCATGTCAGTTTTATGTTTAAGAAAGGTTATTAATGAGAACAAACATATCTGGCAAACTGTTCATTTGGAAAATCACAAATGTCAAGTGTCATTTGATAAAACTGCGATATATTTATATATTTAGCTAACTTTGTATCTTCTTAAGGCTAAAATACTTTCCTTCCTTCCAAACTCTTTTCCAGCACATTAATCTAAAGACTAATATATTGAAACATATTGCTTCCTGAAGCCACCAAATTATTGTTACCCTCACATACTTGTCAGAACTGGATGCGCAACCAAGACAGAGTATACCTCAATAGATTACTGACAGCTGACTTGTTGTTGAGAGTCTTGAGTGAATTCATTATTCACCACCGCAGCTAACGTGGGCGACATAGATCAACCCCCGTGCATCGGAACGCAATAATAACAGGAACAATCTACCCTCTCCTTGTCCCTGTTTAACCACACAGTCACCCTCCGGGCCACCCTCTCTTGATCGTTACGGAGATTTAGCGACGCAGTGTCGCTCGTCTGCGTCGATAGGGATGTGGTCAAATAGGATTGCCAGTAAATGGTCAATAAGTTCGGTTTATGCTAGTCAGTTGTACTTTTTTTCTCCAACATTGGAAGGGAGTAGGCCACCTGCTGCCAAAGGCACTTGGCTGTAGTGAGATTGGAATTTCCCGGGAAAGGTTTATTGTCCTCCTGTAATATTTATTTTCCTTCTTTTTGCGGTGAAGTACTAAAATAATGCACGCTGTGTTGAAAACCACAGATATGCGTATGCTCATAGTTTGTTACACGAAACTAACCTTATGCAGAACGAATGTTTTGTGGCTTATTTTTAGCAAATAACCTTATTATTATTATTTATTATCCTATGTTGAATTGACTGAAAATTTTGAGATTACTCAATGGAAGGGCGCATTTAGCAGGTTTATCCAACTTGGTAGAATGGTGGACTTCCTTTCAGATTGAACAAAGCAGCTCACTTTCAATCACGCAAATTAGATACAATTAGTTAAATAAGAGAAAGAATGAAGCTGATAAGTAACTAAAATACCTTTATTGATATCGGCATTTGTAATAAGTATAATAAGATATTATTCCTATTTTTTTAGTTTTCATTTTTTTTCTGAATGAAATAAAAAATTGCACCCAGGCTATTTGTAGATTTAACAATTATTACTGATATTATCCGGCAAAGTTGGAAACAAGAAATCATGTAATCACAACAAAAAAATTTTTGATTATAGCAATTTGACAAAAAATAAATATTTCGCAACCATAATAAAGGGTTTCCCAATAAGAATGCTCGATTTTTAAAGTGTAATAAAAGAAAAAGTATAAATGAAACTGGCATAGCATAACATTTATTTCAAAGAATATATGGTGACATTATATTTCAAGAATTTTGTCACTAAATTGTCCGCCGCGGCTTTGCCTGGCGGGTCAAATTCTGCGAGTCCAATTTTTGATGACCTGATTACACAGATGTGACCTTGGTTGCAGCAATTCCACGCCTGGTGTTGACTTTAAGGGCGCCAACTGTTCGTGGTTTATCGGCATAGATACGAGTTTAAGAAAACCCTAGAGAAAAAAATTCAGTGGAGTAAAATCACATGATCTGGATAGCCAGTTGATGTAGTCATTTCGCGATATAACAGACCCCTCGAACTGCTCATGCAATAATGTCAATGTGTCACGTGCAGTATGACACGTTGCTCTGTCTTGTTAAAATCACGTGTTTCTCAGATCCATACCACCCACTATGAGCCACAAGAATGTTCTTATCATAGCTCTATGCCGCTTATCGTTGACAGTGGGTCTGACTCCTTCTTCATTTTCGACATAATAAGGACCGATTATTCTGCCAGACCATAATACACACCACATGGTTACTTTTTTAGAATGGAGTGGAACTTGGTGAATCTACCGCGGATTTTCTTCTCTCCATATTCGGCAGTTCTACTTGTTGACGAAGCCACTCAACCAGTAATGTGCCTCGTCACTAAAGATTTTTCCTGAGTGAATTGAATCTAATATGGATAAGTCATAATGCAAAATTCACCAGGTTGACATTCTCGAAAGTCCAAGTTCTTGAGCATGACGCGGAATAGACTATCGTGGATTTTTATGCACACTTCCCCGGACGGTAGCGATATTTTGAAAAGATCTTACTCTTCGTTAACGAATAGGCGTTGGTCGATCTGCCGCTGAACCGCTCGGAACGGAACATTGGTTTTTGTAATAAATGTTGACGATTTCGATACGTTGTTAAATTATGTAGCACTCCATATTAAATGTCAAGGCTAACTGGATATTCCTACCGGAGATAAGGCTTGTGTGACTTTCCACCTTGTAATGACGCTATTGCGAAACATCGAGCGTTTTTATTGGGAAACCCTTTATATAGGGTTTATATAGGCTTCTATAGTTTCTTTGACAATACTGTTATGGGCTTATTGGTTTAAATTGGACTTCTGTTGGAAACCTCTTGCCATTCCGTTCTATTTTTAGCTTCTTTTCATTCCAACATGGACCCGATATCAGTGTCGCACTTCTGTAGCTCTTGAAGACCTTTTACAGTCCATCCGTCTTCTGGGTTAACAGACGTGACCCTTACATCCACCATGTCCTCATAATCCTTAATTCGTCTACAGTATTTGCAATCCCAACAAGGTCTTCTGGACAAAGCGTCAGCGTTGTTATGCTGTCGTCCCGCTCGATGATGCACCTTAAAGTGATACTGCTGAAGCATTTCTAACCATCTAGCCGTCTGCTCCTCTGCATTCTTCATTCGGAGTAACCAAGAAAGCGCCGAATGACCTGTCCTGATAAGGAATTCTTGCCCATACAAATACTTATAGAAGTGTTCCACGGCCTTCACTATCGCAAGAAGTTCCTTCCTGGTGGTGCAATAGTTTCTCGCCGGCTTCGTCAGGATCTTGCTGTAATATTCGATAACTCTTTCTTCACCGCCTTGAACTTGGGAGAGCACAACCCCAATGCCGACATGCTGGCATCGGTTTCCAGCATGAACTTTCCATTCTGCTTAGGATAAGCGAAGATAAGGTTTGTGTAGAAGCCGGATCTCAGTTTTCGAAAAGCGGTATCACAATCGGGAGTCCAGACATAAGGTATTCTTCCTTCAGTTAGTCGGTGTAACGGCGCAGCGATGATGGCGAAACCTTTCACAAATCTTCTGTAATAGGTGCATAACCTAAGGAACTTCCTCAACTCCTGTTTATCTTTGGATCTTGGCCAGTCACGAATTGCCTGAGTATCGCATGCCACAGTAACCTGGACTCCCGTGTCCACCGTTGCCTGCACATTCCTTCCATCCACGGTGGCTTTCACCATCAAACTCTCCTTGGTCCTTTTTATCTGTTTGATAGAAAGAGTTTTGACAAATGATTTCTTGACATTAGCTAGTAAGTTCCTCTTTTCGACGTATTGTTTTTTTACTGCAGGGCTTGTCGACTTCTTGGGGGTTGACCTGAAGTCCTTCTTGAAGTGTCTTTTGCTGGATCGACCTTTAAGAGCTCCTAGAAGTTCTTGAATGCTCGCGTTCATTTCCTTCATGCTAGCGATTATGTTCGCGTTCGTTTCCTTCATGTTATCGCTTATGATGTTTGTGACATCAGGATCTCTTTGGTATCGGCCTTGGTTCTTCTCCTGTTCTTTTTCTTGTCGTCTTTCTTCTGCTTGGCCTTTAAACAGTGCTAATAACACTTGCATTTGTTGTTCCATTTTGGCCAATTTTAATCTCGTATCCATAAAGCGTACTAGAACGTCCAATATTTTACTTAACGCGCCTCGTATAACTATTTAACAGTTTAAAACGTCTGAGATAAAGTCAACTGCGGGACTACTTGGTGAATTTTTCCGAGTAATGAAGCACAATAATAATCACGCTTCTGACAGCAGATGTTACAAGCTTATCGGTTAGAATTGATTATTAACACGTCAACTAAATAATACCCACTTTATTACCAAACTAAACTCGGAACACTATAACTGAATAATGAACTCACTTATTTATTTCTAACTACTAACTCACTAATTACACTGAATGACTCTATCTAACTCAAGGGAAAGGCGACCGCCTATATAGTTTTGGCTCCCAGGTTCTAAAAAAATCGCGCAGATAAGGCTTATCGTTTACAGAAATTTCTGAAACGCTTATCTTCCCTTGTCAGATCTTTCTAGAAAATTTTCTCACGTACTAAATCCTATAATTTACATTTCGTTACAATACAAATCTTTTTGGTACAAAGTTACGCTAGAATGAGAGGAATATTTCAAATATTTTTCATTACATATTCAAGGAAGTCCACTAAAGTTAACTTTTTTTAAAGGGGAGTTCTTGTATTATTTTGTGCATCTAAATTTGCTGCCAAATGCTGATAAAAATGTACCAAACAATATGGATCTGCAATTAATAGTTTTTGAAATATTTTGGAAAAAAGAACATGAAAAGTGAACCTGACTTACCCGATGACAATACAATTATCTGATACTGCTCGGTCGCAATCTGCCGCCCCCTCACATTTGTGCCACCTGGGAACATGGCCTTCTCTACCCATCTCATCATACGCCACTGTTAAGTATTATGAACCTAATGCAGCACTAATGTGTCGCTTCAACGCTCGAACTGTCTCTGTGCCTGACAGAGAATTTGTTGCGTATCTGGAACGCTGTGTTATCGAGAGTTATGGATTGATTTACCCCTCTTTCATAAAAATCTTTTTTTTTGTATTTTATGTGTTTATTAGGCCAATATGTGGTTGAAATAATGACATAACAACTGAAACAACTTGTAAATTTCTGAATTGAAAAGGAAACGTTATTTTAACAGAATAAAAATATACTAAAGATTCTTTCATTAATAAAGAGTTTTCGGTTAATCTTTGTATACAGTGGTGGCCATAAAAATAGTTTAAAAAATGAAACAGTGTCTTGTATCTTAAAAGCCTTCATAAGTTCAACGTTTAAAATAAAGAATACATTATATAACAATAGTCTACAACTAAAAAATATACGCAATAAAATATGAGGTATTTAATTGTGCAAAAAAATATCATAGAGTGGAAAAAATATAACACTTTAATATTGATGAAATAATTAACACACCCACTATATTGATATAATAGAAAATAACAAGTTAAATCAAAAGTATAACTTGAAAGTTTAGTATCTAGTGAAATACCCTTAACGAATATATTGGTACTTCCGCGAACTAGTGGGACACGATACACGATATACAGGGTCCGCCATTAGTGCGTGGACGGAAGATAGCTCCTAGCCTAAGAAGATATCAAAATAAAATTTTGTCCAGTGGTGTACATCTATAGTAAGCACATTTTAAAATTATTTTCATTTTATTGTACTAATTATATACAGAGTGTTGATATAACTTTAATTTTTTTTAAATAGAACACCCTATATATTTTTACATATTTAAATAGCCCTATAAAAATGCAGCAAAATAATATAAAGTTTAGGGGGGTTTTGATGGGTCCTTTTCCTAATAGAAGATCATAAATTCGGAAATAGGACTCCGATGCAGCCATTTGTAAAAACTCAGTATGATGTAGTATTAACCAATTTGCAACATAAACAATCATTGATGATCTTTTAGTTTCTATAAACCATTAAAATGTTGTTTTATATTTTTTAGTTATACAGAGTGATGGAGATTTGCCAATCCAAGAATTTTAAAATTTTAACTAGAATGACCTATTTTTATTACCTAATATGAAAAGAAGATAAAATTGCCTTTCTAATAATACCAATTACGTGGAGTTTCTTTTGATAGGTTCTATGTAAATACTCTTTCAAATTAATTTTTTTTAATTTTCAAGTTTTTGGTAAACCCAACTAGGATTATTTATACTTTATACTAATTAAATGAATAGCTAGTATAATTTGCTTTTAAACAAATTGTTAACATTTGTAAATAATAATCGAAACTAAGCAGATATTTAACTGGTTGCCCGAAAAATTGACAATTAAAAATACGTATTTTATAGGACCGTTTACATAAAAACTTTCGGAAGTCTGAAGAGATATTAAAATGAATTTTTTTCCACTAACGTACCGGGTGGCCAACTAAGAAAGGACGCCGGCTATATCTCAGCAACGAATCAATTTACAGCTTTGGGGAAAAAATTTTATCAAGAAAAGTGGCCCTGAAAAATCGCTGGAAAATATTTTTGAAGTTCTAAAATGACCGCTAGGTGGCGCAATAGGTAAAACTGAATAGAAAATTAGGATTTTCTCGAAATTTTGCCCAATTAAGTTTTATGAGAAATACATGCATTGTAATCCTAAAATATTTTCGATTTGTTTTGTTTTACACTTTTTGTTCTGTCTTTAAAAATAAAGTGGTGGGGAGACGTTGAAAAAAATTTTTTTTAAATACCATTTACTTCAGTCAGCCTTAAGGAAATTTAACAAATTTAGTCTTTATAGAAAGAGTGCTATTTAGTCTATCGACGACACTTTCACCTGTTTTATTTTAAAATAAATTATTGTCGCTGCTACAGTGCGTAATATAAAATTGTAACAAATCGCCGTTTTTCTAAAAAAAATTAAATAGAATGATATATCAATGTGGATATCTTAAAATAGAGAATTAAAAGCCCTAAATGTCAGTAAAAATCGCAACTCGATATCTTTTGTCTAACCGAAGATATTGACAAACAAAGTTTAAGTTATAAATAATCACATAGTTTGTCTACAAAACTGGTAAAGTGGCCCTTGAAAAAAGTTAACTGCGAAAATAAAATCAAAAAGTGTAAATCTTTAAGGCTGCAAATGTGTTTACTACCTGGTCTTCTAACTGAAATTGGTTTCAGGGGACAAGATTTGTATTTCGATTCTTAAAATTAAAAAGATTTAAAGAAATGAAGAAGCATTTGACATGCTAACTAACCATTTATTTCGAATGCATGAAAATGCAAGTGATGCTGCTAAATCTACGCGTGCAGTATCCCGAAAAACGTAATCAAAGTAAAAGAGTTTTCCTTTGACTGATACATCGCATACGCATCACAGGAAATGTGCATGTTGCTATGTTTGGAAGACAACGTAGAGGTGGCATCGAGCAAAATATTATAAATGTTTTAGAATATGTGAAATTTAATCCTCATTTAAATGCTGCTACAATAGTTAATGATTTGGGAATATGCTGAACCACCGTTCAAAACCAGGCCCACGTGGCAGGTCGATAGAAAATGGAAGTCAGTTTTCTTGGCCATCCAGGTCCCCAGATCTGACTTGCCTTGATTTTTATTTGTCAGGCGAATAGAAGACCTTGTTTTTGCCAACAAGCCTACAAAGGAAAGGGCATGATCAAAAGAATAGGAAACAATATTTAGAGGGGTAGAATGGTCAATGGTAAAAGTTAAAATTGCAGTGTTGTTCATTCGTCAGAGGATTCACTGCATGAAAATGATGGGCTGCAATCAGTTTAAACATCTAGGGCTCCAGTCAATAGAGGGTATCAATTTAACATTTTTAATGTAATGCAGTGTCTTTTTTTTACTTTTTTGAATATTAGATTGTTTCTTCGGTTAATTTTTTTACATTATTCACTGTTATTAGTATTAGATCATTGTAGGTATGTTAATTACTTATTTTTATATTATGTAAGACAAATTCTAAACCTCCTCTGATTTCGTATTCTAAATGGTAAACAACGTCATCAACCTTTTACGTTACTGAAATTTTATTTGCCAATATCTCCGGTTAGATAAAAGATATCGGATTGCGGTTTTCACTGATATCTAGGGCTTTCAATTCTCTATTTTAAGATATCAAAATTGATCTATCTTCCTATTTAATTTTTTTTAGAAAAACGGAGAAATTTTTTATTATTTTATATAACGCGCTGTAGCAACGACAATAATTTTAAAATAAAAACATATGAAAGTGCTTTCGATAGACTAAATAACACTCCTTCCATAAAGACTAATTTGTTAAATTTTATTGAGGCTAACTGAAGTAAATGGTATTTAAAAAAACCATTTTTCGATGTCTCCCCACCATTTTATTTTTAGAGATAGAAGAAAGAGTGTAGAACAAAAACATATTGAAACTACTCTAGGATTAAAATGCATGCATTTTCAATATACCTTAATTAAGCAAAATTTCGAGAAAATCCTAATTTTCTATTTAGCTTTACGTATTACGCCACCTAGCGGTCATTTTAGAACCTCAAAAATATTTTCCAGCGATTTTTCAGGGCCACTTTTTTCTTTGAAATATTTTTCTCAAAACTGTGGGATGGTTCGTTGCTGAGATATAGCCGGCGTCCTTTCTTAGTTGGCCACCCGGTACATTTATAAGAAGCATATTTTAAAATTATTTTCATTTTATTGCACTGATCATATGCAGAGTGTTGACATAAACTTGGCTTCTTTAAATAGAACACCCTGTAGATTTTTGCATATTTAAATGTCCTTATAAAAATGCAGCAAAATAAGATGGGGTTATGAGGGTTTTAATGGGTTATGTTCCTAGTAGAGGCTCCTAAATCCGAAAACAGGACTCCGATGCAGCCTTTTGTAAAGACTTTGTTTGATGTATTAACTAATTTGCGACATAAGCAATCATTGATAGTCTTAAGTTTTCATAAACCATAAAAATGTTGTCATATATTCTTTAGTCATACAGAGTGATCCAGGTTTGCAAATCTAATAATTACTAAAAAATTTTAAATGAAAAGTTCATTTGCATGAAAACTATTAAATGTAACCCCACATAATGCAGTATTGTTAAAAAGCTAATTTCATCTTCTTTTCATATTAGCTAATAAAAATAGGGCATTCTATTTAAAATTTTCTAATAATTTTTGGATTTGCAAACCTCGCTTACTCTGTATAAGAAAAAAACACAAGACAACATATTTATGGTTTATCGACACTAAAAGACTATCAATGATTGTTTTTGTTGCAAATTGGTCAATACTACATCATACTGAGTGCTTACAAATGACTGCATCAGAGTCTTGTCTTCGGATTTATAATCCTCTATCAGGAAAACGATCCATTTAAGCCCCCATAAACCCTATATTATTTTGCTGCATTTTTATGGGGCTGTCCAAATGTGTAAAAATATACAGGGTGTTTTATTTAAAAAAAGTGAGTTTATATTAACACTCTATATATAATTGATAAAATAAAATAAAAACATTTTAAAATGTGCTCCCTATAGATGTAGATGTACTGGGCAAAATTTCATTTTGATGTCTTCTCGGGTTTAGGAGCTATTCTCCGTCCACGCACTAACGGCGGACCCTGTATTTCTAGTACCTTCCTTTTGAAAAAAAAGAGCATTTTAAATTTAACTTTATCAAAATCTATTATTCTGTTATGTATGTCCTACTTTGTAATGTGCCATAATTTTTTTAAATACCATTAGTGCAAACGCGAACATTATCTCTTCTTTTCAATATATCTTGAAAGATGAATAAAAATAAATTGCTCAATTAGAGTCTAAAAAAAACGAAATAAGTTCTTGAAAGACAATTATATCTCAACCCTCGTCTTCTTCTCAGAGGGGGTCAAATATCATTAATGCCCTAAACGCAGATGATACCAGCAGTTTGCATATCCAATTCTTAATTAAAGGCGTCGGTGAATATGACGTAACACGTTGTGGGACGATCTTCTGATTTAGCTCGCCATGGGTTGTATATTTCAAAACCCTCTAAATCTTTACAATGAGATAGCGAATGTCTTGCAATCATTACTTCACCCTCCCTTTTGGGATTTTAAGATTATCTGAGGCAGTGTCTGAGGGTGTCCTTGATTTGATGTACCGCGTCTTAAGACTTCCCCTGTTTAGAGAATACATTAAACCTAGGTTTCATAGATGGACGGTCACTTTGTCAGTTTTGATTTAGTAGGTGTGTTGTATTTGTTGATAACCTTCTTATGGCTAGTAGAAATTTGTAGACAGAATGGTGACACTCCTGCCCATAGAGAAAGTTCTGGGAAATAAACTTTTGTTTAGGAACTCCCTGTGGACAAATCTCTGTACCGCAGGTCGCAGTCTCACTTATCGTGGTATCTTAGAAGCCAGTTTATCTGAATTGTGCAGGGTGACAAAATCTGTTCGGGATCGTCCTGCTAAATTATTCACCATATAAAGTGATTAACATTCCTTTTTTTCTTTAATCTGATATTTATACATTTTTAGGTTGATCAACTTAATTTAATTACCAAAACCAATATTCCCCTGATAGTACTCACACAAGTCTCTTGTGCGGCCGCCTGCAGATCTAGGTATTTATACCTACTACCAATTACGCGGTTGATAGGAATCGAGGCAAGAATTAAAATTTTATAACATCCTACAATCTTTGGCAATCAATGTAAACAATTAAAGGTAGTATTGACCGTGAGGGGAATCGATGGTGCCCCATAATAATCAGTTAGAAATTGGTAACTTCGTTTTGGGTTTGAAGCTAATGACTCTCCACTGGAAATGTTTCAGGATTATTTCTATAAATGTATGGCGGATGCGCCAGACTTTGTACTAATCTATCTATCGTAAAGTTATTGTGAAATACGTCTTTTCATGAAAAGCCGAGCCATTTCATCAAAGGCCGGCATTTAATGTAATATTATTATTACACCCTCCGTCAAGGTTTTTCATGAAATGCCGAGTTTATTTACATTATCTGCCAAATTAATTAGTTGGCAGAAATAAAGTTTTGGAGGTTCGTTTTGTTTTTATTTGTATTTTGGTAAACTACTTTTTATTTATCATAGTGGAAATGAGAGGAGATTGCTGCTGATTGTAGCCTTAAAGGCCTAGATAAATGCGGCACTTCATGAAAAAACTCGGCGCGGATGATTCAATAATAACATTTTACAGGAAATCCCGACATTTCATGATATACCCAGGCTTTTCATAAAAAACCGTATTTCACTATAAGCCTACGATATGTCGATTCACATTGTAACAAACTGTAGTTTCAAAATTTGTATTAGTGTTTGTGTAGTGTAAGGAACTCTCTAGAAACATTTGATAATGGGAAGCGGCTGCGGGAATGAATCATACGGCAGATAAGAGCTCCAGATGTTTCCGCAAGCAACAATCTGATCTGTACGGGCATCCGCTCTAAAAACCGGAAGGGTATGAATCCGTGGTCGTCTTTCCCTCAGACAGTCAGTTAGTCGGATAGCCAGATAGTCTGCTAGTTAAGTGGATCATAATTGTAGTGTTCCGAAATAAGTTTGAAATAAAGTGTTTACCATACACGAAGTTTTAATTTTCGAACCGATAACACGCAACAATATTTTGTAAACTTCAACCACATTTTGTCACAGTTATTAATCAACATTAATCGTTGATAACTGCTTTCCACTTATTTCAGTAGGCACATACCTGAAGCTCTGCCTTTCCCATGAATATGTAAAATCTAAATTTAGTTCTTAGATGAACAGACTCATGTTTTAAATTGTAGTGATTCTTATAAATAGGTGGAAGACATTAAATGGGAATTTTTAATACTGTCGAGATTACAGCTGTTTCACTCTTCCGTGGACTTTTTTAATCAAAATATTACGTGACTTGTTCACGAATATTTTCGCCATAATTAAGAATAGTCTCCGCGGTATTTCGCCTCGCTTGCAGGGTCAGGTGAAGAAATATGCAAGCAGTCTAATATTTACGATCGCCTGCCCGCTCTGCGAAGGGGTGATTATTACCCTTGACTTATGAATAAAACTTCTCGAGAGGTTTATATCCGGTACTCAATGCCTTGTTATGAATTAGGATCTTTCCACTAGGGAAACGTTCCTTTCAAAGCGCTTCCAGTCGCTTTATTTGTCATTATCATTAAATGAAAATGTAAAGTGTCTGACCATTAGAGAGACATATTTAAACCAGTCTATGTCAAAAAGAATGTTCGAAATATTATAATTATTATTACATTCATTATAAAATGGGGTTATTTAAGTCATTTTTACATAATGATGCAGATATGCCAATGCTGCTGCTACCAAATTTTTCACAAGAAAAATGCTTAAAAGCAAGCATCTATTAGAAACAAAAACATAAACTTACATGCGTAAACATAGAAGAAGTATTAAATATTTGTAATAACACTAAAACACTGAATTTCTTGGAAGCCATAGAAATTCACAAATATTTACGATCTAGTCAATTTATCCTTATGAACGAGCAGCTTAATCTTCTGAACACACCTCTAATTGAAGCTTTGGGCGAGTTTTTGAATTAGACGAAATATTAGTAGGAGACTGTGATCCATGGAGCTTGTTAGCATAACAACGGCTAAACAAATTGCTGGTATGACCACCAATGATGCAGTAATGCGAGAGTTAAAAGCTGGTCCGGTGTTAGCAAATATTTATCAAAAACCTTGTAAAATTTTTATATTTTGTTGCGTTTTTATCGTTAATAAAGTTTAATAGTTATGAAATCTATCTATATTTTTCAGTTATTTGCATTTAAAAGCTTCAATTTATTTTCGAATTCTCCTGATAATTCTACGCATATCTTGTATAATATACCGTACACTTTAATTTCAATTATTTCCGAAATATGTTGAAATTCGTCAATGTGATCCACATTTTTCAGTACGCAACTCTGTATATCCACTTTATATATTTATAACATTAATATTAATATAATAACGATTTCTAAAAATTAAATGTGTGATGTTTACATATACCAGGACGTTCGAAGAAAATAAGTAGGCTGAACCAAAATTATGATCTAAGAAGAGCAAATTATACCCTGCGACAAGCAATGTTAAGCAAAAAACCTAAAAACAAATTGCAAAATCCGAAAAGTATATTTAGAAAGTATCTTACGAATGTAGTAAGACAAAAATCGTCGAAATATTGAGAAAAAAACTTAGAAGTTATACTGGCAAGGATATTTTTAAAAGAGGGCGAAACTAGAGTGCAGTTGAAATAAAAAAAGAAAAGAATAAGAAAAGCGAAAATAAAGGAATATTAACCATTTTGAATCTGGAGTGGAGCAGTACAGCACTGATGCATACGTAGAAAAAATTGCTGGGCTTGACATAGGCTGGGGCTGCTACGAAGAGGATGTCGATGGCAATGAATAGCTTTGGTCGCCACATGACCAACTTGGTGAAAAGTTGCCGGAAAGCATCGGGACAAACGATGGTTGAGCTCTACTTGCTATCCACCAAGAGAGTGGGGCTTTGCTTCTCTTCTGAGAAGCGAAGATGCCTCTACTAGTCCATCAGACTAGGAAATTTAATCTGTTTAAACGGGCGAGCCTTTTATTCAGTCTCTATATTTATTAAGAATACGTTAACCACTTTAATAGATCTTTTCCGAAAGATATCTATATTTCAAATTTTTATTTATTTGCTATTTTTTGTAAATTTGCAAGTAAAATGTTAAACCCTGTCATATGTACCAAAAAGGCGATTTTGAGATAGAAGTAAAAATTTTGTGAAATAGAATTTATAAATTATAGAAATCAAGATTATTAGAATGGTCTCAAAATGTCGGAGAAAGTACATTTTCAGGCACAATCTAATTGAACAAAAGTCATGTGTTCATTTCTGAACAAATAAGTTAATAAGTTATCTAAAATATACGTTTGCTATTCAATTAATTTTTTCCAAATAATCAACCTAAAAGTAGACTCTTTTGCTATAACATACTTTAAAAAAATCTAAAGAAGAATACCTAATATATTTTCTCATCTAGGGACTCCTAGTTTTAATGCATTTCTTATATAGATTTTAAAAAATTTGGCAGTTATGGGGACTACCGACAGAGGTGAAAACTTAAAACTATGATATTTTTTTAATTTTCAAATTGTAATACCAAAAATAGAAATTTCATATTTTGTAAATTAAAATTATTATTTCTAGTTTTATATCTCTTATATTTGCATACAATCTAGTTTTTGATCTTACCTATCTTAAGTAACTGCATATTAAAAAAACCGGCCACAATATTTGAATTTTATATTTGCATAGAAAATTTCAAATTATTCCAAAAAAATATGTTTTCAATGTACTGAATTTTTATGATTATATAAACGCTTTAATTTGAATTATGTCAATACTGCCAATAATGAGTTACTACAGCGTTCGTTGGAGAAATCGATCTGCAAAATATATAGAATTACTTAACTTTAAAAACTCAAATATATTAAAACCATTTTACCCTTATATATCTATCAACAAGTGCTTCACAGACAGCTTTCCACGCAACTTATAAGAATAAGGGATATAGTTCACTTAGCAACATGAAAAGAATACATTAAATTTCGATCATGAAAAAAAATAATAAAAAAATCTTCAAGCTGTTATTAATTCTCCTTAAAATTTAAGGATATCTGCTTCTGGCTTCAATTAAACTGAGTAAATGTTGAAAACATTTTTCGTATATTCTTAAAAACGTTTAGAGCAGCCTCAAAATTGCCTTCTTGAAGTTCCTAATTCATTATCTCATAAGTAAAACAATTTTATAACAGAAAAAATAACCTCCAAAATTGACAGATCAAAAATGTAAACAAAAACATTAATGCAGTAATGCAGTAGGTAAAAAGTGTTAGGTCACTAGCAAGGATATAAGTAGAGCCGTTATACTGTACGAGGGTAAGTCAAATATGAACCGGAATCTCTATCATATCGCCATGAGGGCGTCGGGAGTGTACACATACTCTTAGACAAGTTAAGTGGGGATATCACGTGACTTCCTGCGCTCAAGCAAATTCCGTTCTTGCCGTTCGTCAGTTGTAAATACACTGGGTGAGCAAGGGGTTCATCCGCACGTTGCGCAGCGCATTATTATTTAATTTCTTGCCATTGAAGGTGTACAGCTCGCCGAAATTCTTCGTAGACTAAAAGTACAGTTTGGGGATACTTGTTTGAAGAAAACTCAAGTATATGAATGGCTCAAAAAATTGTTGGATGGACGAACACAAGACAAAAACTCGCCTCTCAGCTGGAAAGGTTCTTGCAACCGTGTTGTGAAATTTCAAAGGTGTTGTGCTCATCGATTTTCTGCATAAACGTCATACGGTTAATGCTGCCTACTACTGCTAGCTATTGAATGAAGCAAAACGTGCATTTCGGCGGAAGAGACGCGATTTTTTTGTCAGAAATGTCATTTTGCTTCACGACAATACCAACCCCCACTCAGCCAATCTGACACATTAAAAATTAGAGGCATTAGAACACCCTTCTTATAGTCTCCACTTAACACCGTGCGATTATCATATGTCTGGGCCACTGAAAGAAGCTGTAGGAAGTGAACGAGTCCATGATGATGATGCTGTTGAGACATTTGTGCGCAATTGACTGCAAACACGTCTCTCTTCTTTTTATGCATTAAAAAACTCCCAATCCCTTGGGAAAAATGCATAACAAAATCAGAAGATTATGTATAAATATAGTTAATAACTTTCATAAATGTATCTTATACCAATAAATTTTTAAAAAGAAATTTCGGTTCATATTTGATTTACCCTCGTTCTTGCTTTTATTGCCGCAATCAAATTAAAACATAGTTTAAACAATTATAGTATACACATTTTGGCATATGCAATTTAAATTCAGTGGCGCAGTGGTAGAACAATCGGCTAGTAATCCAAAGCGCTTTTTTTGGTAACGCAATACCGATATATGTGATTACAAATATTGCCATCCATTTTTCCCCTATCTGGAGTCGCTTAACGCCTCTAAAGAAGTTTTGACTTCAATAGTGTTATTTTTAACGCAATAAAAAAACTTTACAACTTAGTTTTTATAAACTGAATTAGTCTAAGTTTAATGTTGTCTACGTAGGTCCGAGATCGCACACTTTTGATATTGGGTACCATGCACATGCACATCTTATCTAAAAAGATAAAATTTTGCAAACCATTTATTAGATCTGCAATATACGCCTACCAATACAAACACTAAAAAAGTAGGAGTTCAACACATTCGGAGTAATTATAAAATTTTAATTTTTTTGAAAGCCATAACATTTCACAAACATAATTTCAAAACAACCACACTCATAAATGGAAAGCTGGATCCTCTGAACATATCCATAACTGTTAAACTTTATTAGCAATTAAATCAACAACAAATATTAAAAATTTCACGATGTTTCCATAAATATTTGGTATAACCGGGTCTGGACAGCCAGGTCAGGTCATAGCAAATATTTATCGAAACATCGTGGAATTTTTAATATCTGTTGTTGTTTTAATCGTTAATAAGGCTTAATAGTTATGAATATTCAAGAATTCGATAAAGTAAAGGGTTAGAAATGTCAATTACTTCTCAAAATATCTTTAGTATTCTATGATCCATAAAAATGGTGACAAAATAACGGTAAATCAAACTACTGATTTAATCCGCCGTTATTAAAGCACAACTGTGAATTGTATCTAATATTATATTCAAATAATGTAATTTTCATATTTATTTGTTATATTTATATTTAATTGTTCTTCTTCTTCTTTATGCATCATCTCCTTTCAGAAGGTTGGTTATCATCATAGCTATTTTTATCTCTGATGCTGCGACCTTAAACAACTCAACGGAAATGCATTTGTATCACTGCCTCAAATTGTTTAACCAAGAAACGCGTCTTCTTTATTGCTTGCCCTATATAATTATCTGCAGCAGAATTTACTTCTCCCTCACATCACATGATCCAAATATTGCAATTTTCTTATCTTTATTGTGTTTAACAACACCTTCTCTTTTTCTCTCAAGTATTTCAGCATTCAATATTTTATCTATTCACCTAATTTTCAAAATTCTTCTATATGCCCACATTTCAAATGCACATGCACTATTACTAATGTCTTGCTTCAGCGTCCAAGCTTCCATTCCACAAAGCACCACCGTGAACACATAGCATTTTAATATCCTGATCTTGAGATTCAAACTAAGGTCCTTTCCACAAAATATTCTGATTTTATTTAATTAATTGTTACCCAAATATAATTTATGAGTTATAAATATTGAACAATTTTACCAAGTAAGGACTAAAAACTATCAATTAATAAATAGTAACAAAGGAATTCAGAATGAACTCTAAATTTTAATCTATTAAAACGCTTCAGTCGTTGTACTTGGAATGCCTTGCATCGCTGTGAACCAGAATTGTATGTAAATGTCTCGACACGGTAATTATAAAATTAAAAGCACACGAAATTTATGACCTGATTGCACCTAGGGAAGAAGGGCCACTATATGCGAAAACGGCAGGGATAAATAAAAGGGACGAATATCGCTCAGGACCGGAATCGGGGTGAACTGTCTCATTTATCAATTTTAAGGCACGCTGCATGAATTTGCCCGCATCACGCGTAACAAAAGGTTTGCATTAACTACATTCAACTGTGCTTTAAAATTTTAGATAGGAAACCTGAACAAATTCGTATAAATTTGATAAATCTACCATTCAACAGTTTTTGAGACCCATCTTATCAGATAATAAAAGTTACCCGAACAAAGAAAGTTGAAAAAAGAATTTGAGAAATTGAATTTATAAATATGTAAGTATAATACAAACCTACGAAAATCATTTGAAGAGATTAATAACTGGGAGAGAATGAATTAAAGCATTATGTTTTTTATTCTTTTTTAACCATATTTTACATATTTTCTAGCAAGGATCTTTCACTACATCACCAATTAGCAAATATGCGTACTCCAAATTCATCCAAGCTCATCTATTAAATTTGAATCCACATTCGTGCAAACCAGCTGTTGCATTTTGGAAATATTTATCCTATGATTACCTATCTACCTACAGAAGGAAGAAATAATACTTTTATTTGAATAACGCAGTATTAATTTAATACTTGAACATTGATTTTTATAAATCAGACAAAATAGACGTTCAGCCTAGTAAAACTTCTTATAGCTTTGTAATATGTTGAACACCTTAGAAGGAAATTGGACGAATGAGGCTCTCGGAACCGCAGGAAGCTTTTCATTGAGTTAAATTGTTTATATTTATTTTATTCAGTCAACTTTTTTCATTTTGTTTTAAGTTTAAAGAGTTTAAAATAAAATACCAGAATGTATTTAACAAAATCTTCTCTATTACGAAATTAAAATTATGATTCGGGAAAACACTCACATTTTGAATGATCAAAATTGACAGTACAGGTTTGAAATTTTCTTAAAGTAAATAATAATATCACATTTTGAGAAAGTGGAAATTAATAAATAAAGTCAAATTTAAAAGAATAATAAATTTCAAGGAAAGGGTAAACACTAAGGTATTTTAAGTAATATTTTTAAGAAAGTTAAAATTTGTGGAAACGTTCAAATTCTCTAGATAAATGAAATTTTTTGAATAAAAATATAAATTTGAAGTCAACCTCGGAATTTTACTATAAAAGATAAACTTTTGAAATAAATGTTTAACTTATGCGGAAAAGTCAAGTCATAAAAATCTAATCTCTAAATTTCAAAAAAATAAATTAATAATTTGTCGTTAAAGTAGATAGATATTTAAGGAAAAATTGAAATTAAAATACAAACTCTAAGGGTGCGTTTAGATTAGAGACTTATAGAAATCTCAGGTATCTGAGACCAAATTTCCTTAGCCGTTTACACTACGACACAAATATAGCGGAGCACATTTTACTTTTTTAAAATAATGCAGCTCATAGAAGATCCACTTCTGCATAAATATTTTTTTATTCTTGACCCAAAATTTTCCATCACTCGGCAAAACAGATCGGGAAAACTTCATTAACTGCATATTTATTTCAGAATATTTTCTTTTGAATGGATATGTAAACAAACAAAATAGTCAATTTTGAGATAAAGAAAATCCAAACGAGTTTTATGAAGAACCATTACATAGTCTGAAAATAGAGGATTGTTAATAATTGCCGCTACATACATATAGTGAGAGCATTCTTCACTCTAAATTTCCAGGAATTATTATTATTATTATTTTTCCTCAAGATGGACTTACAGATTATACGCTAATGTTCATGCCTACTATGTTCTTAAGGATTTTCTGAAAAGCAAGGCAACAAATCATATCCGATTTAAAAAGCAAATATACAAAAAGTGCACTGCTTCATCGAATGTTAAAAAATGTTGCGTCAAGTGTAAAAGAATGTTTACGTAGAAACAGAGTTCACTTGAGTGGTATTAATTTTAATAAATATAATAACCTACTTTACTCAGCTTAAATTTCGTTTAAAAAAATGCCATAAAAAACGTTTTATAAAAAAGTGGGTATTTTAAATTTTCCTTCTTCACTGGCAGATCCAATTTTAAAATTCCTATTAATGTTGAATCTAAATTTAAAACGAATAAATGTAGCAATAGTAAACACTAAATGGAAAAAAAATTAACAAAAAACGGTTTTTAAATATTTTTAAAAATAAATATAAACAATTCGGGATAATAGTTTATACTTTTTAAAAAAAAGTTAGATTTGAATAAAATTTTAAAGTTAAAATAACGCTAAAAAATTATGCACCTATCCAATATTTTGTGTGTAACTAATATCGAAACACTTGCATTCACGGATAATAAATTCATGCTCCCTAAATCCAAACCTGTTATTATTTAAAACGACAAAGCTGCACCCCAGGGACCATGATTCAAAGGGCGATACGCAACTCGGAATTGTTTTAAATACTAGAGACTATTTGTTCCCTTACAATTAAGTTTATCGCTTCATATTTGTTTAGTAAGCATGTCAAAAAAGAAGCAAAAAGGAGGGAAAATCCCTATAGTGGTCTATTGTTCAAAGAAAAACCACAAAAAGCATTTCCACCCCTGTCGCACATCTGAGTGTCCATCTAACAGGATTACTAGAATTTCATGTAATGCTCATGCCTGTGGCTATTGTTCGATAAATTCAAAATAGTGCCGTTATTTTATCGAACTGGGCGGCCATTGTGTTTTTAGTAATTATTATGTATTTGCCGCATCTTATGTGTCACAGGAATACGTCATTTATTTATTTTTAAAGATAATATGTACAATCTACATTTTCGGGATGGAAGAATTAACAGTGACGACTTCTATTTATGCCGACTCTTTTTTTCCCGAGAACTCCCAAGTGGAATTCTCTGCTTAGTTCCGATATACACGTTTAAATGGCAGTTCATTGGCATGGTGTAATAAGAATTCTCCTTACGAGAGGATTAACCTTAAATATTTCTGCCAAGAGCGAGTCGGGCTCGCCCAATTAGGGTTCCGTACCATGTTAACGATAAATACAGCAACCGATATCAAAAATGGCACAATGTTTTTATACATTTTTGCAAAGCATCTATTAGAAACACAACATAAACTTACATGCGCGAACCTAGCAGAAGTATTACATATTTGCTATAATACCAAAAAACTTCATTTCTTGAAGCCATAGCAATTCACAAATATTCACAATCGAGTCAATTTACACTTACAAACGAGCAGCTTGATCTTGTAAACAAACCTCTAATTGAAGCTTTGGATGAGAATTCAGACTGCGAATATCGTAGAGGTCTGTGATCCATGGAGCTTGTTAACATAACAACGGCTAAACAAACTACTAGTATACCGTCGACGATGCCAAAAAGTGAAACCAGGTTCAGTCAAATATTTATAGAAACTAGTGAGCCACAAAGCAGGATTTCTTGTCTTGCTACCTAACTTCTTGTCTCACCTTGTTGAGCAAAGACAAGAGGTTGTTTTACGTCTTGTCTTGCCAATTTCTTGCTGGTTTGATTCTTGTTTGCTAGAAAGAGTCTTGCTTTTTCTTGTTTTTGGTGGCTTGTTTGCTTTGTACATGAGCAACAATAAAGCAGATTCAGAATTGATTGGGACATGATCAATTTAAAAAATAACATGCAAAGACAAAATAAAACGATGAATTGGAGATATGGGCTCTGAAAACGAAAACCCAGCTAAAATTTATAAAAAAATTAATATTTGCACTAGAATTTTCGAGAAAAGAAATTAATATTTAAAGATAACACTCCAAATTAAAAACACTGTTTCAGTAATAATTTTTTCTCAAATATCTACCATATTCGCAAAATCTACAGCTCAAATTTCAAAATTTCAGTTTAAACTTAAAATTTCAATTTGACAACCAAAATTTTTGACTTCTCAAGAAAAAGTCAACATTTTTTTAATAAAGATTGGAAAAATTTCAAATTGCGAGAAAATACGTAAGGTATAAATATGTTATTTGAACCTTTTCTGGAATTTCGATTTTTTAAAAATTTGATGATAAATTCAAATTTGTCAGTTAAAATTTTAACTTCAAAGTAGAATTTTCCACGCTGATTTCAAGTTTTAGATTTTGTTCTTCAAATTGGGATAGTATGCATTAAATATTAATTAATATTAATAAATGTTAATTAAATGTTAATTTCGAAATTTTCAGAAAAAGTAAATAAAAAAATTTGGATAAAAACTTAAGATTTCTAAAAAAAAATTTTTTTTAGAAAATTAAAATATGTTAAATCAGAAATTTTACGCTGAAACTGAAAATTTCATTATTTTGAGAAAAAATCGAGTTTTATCTTTAAATTTAACTTTTTCTAGCATTCTGAATCTTAATTTTAAATTAGTGTAATATTTTATTCAGTTTTTCACTTCAGAGTCGACTTTTTCGACTTTCAATTAAAAATTTCGACTTTGTTTCTGAAATAACTTAAAAAATATTTTTCGCAATTTAGAGTTCAAATTGGAACTTTTGATATTATAATTCCAAGTTTCAATAATAGATCAAAATTGAGCTAAATTAGGTAGGAAAAAAAAATTGAATAAAGTCACAATGTTTAGAAAAAATCGAGTCAAAGTCAAAATGTTGCGCTTAAAATTTTAATTTCGCGAAAAAAGTCTTTATTTTTGTCTGGAATTTTAAATTTTTCTAAAAGGGATCGCCAGAATTTATTACTTGTTAAGGTGTTGTGCATTTAAAAATGTATAAAAACACGTGTTCTATAGCTTATTTCAAGAAAATATTGAAAAAAGCAAAAAATATTTCTTCTTGCCATTTTTTGTCAAGAAATCTTGCTCTTGCTAAAAGAACTTCTTTTCTTGTTTTTGCAGCAAGAACAAGAAAAGAACAAGAAAAAGCAAGTCAAGAACAAAAAAAGCAAGACAATAACAAAAAATTCGTGAAACACTAATAGAAACATCGTGGAATTTTTAATGTCTGTTGTTGTATTTATCGTTAATAGAATTTATTAGTTATGAACAATCTAAACAATTATAGTATACACATTTTCGCATATTCAATTTAAATTCAGTAGTAGAGTTAGATTATCAGGCCAGCTTAGCTTTCAAAAAGGTATACTAGCATGGCGCAGTGGTATAGCATGTATATGCTTTGTGCGTGGAGGGGTCCAAGTTCGAACCTAGCTGCCCATTTTATATTTCGTATTTTTCTTAATTATACTGCGGGTTCTATTCACAAGTACATAATACTGTTAATATTAGAGCATGTTCATAATTATTAAACTTTATTAGCAATTAAAACACCAACAGATATTAATTAATTTTCACATTAGGTACAGCGAACATCTTGCTGTCTTCAGAAATAAACATCCAGAAAGATTAAATTTTGCAAAGCATCTATTAGAAACACAACATAAACACTCATGCGCGAACACAGTAGAAGTATTACATATATGTAATAACACTAAAAAACTTAATTTCTTGGAAGCCATAGAAATTCACAGATATTTACAATATAGTCAATTTACACTTATGAACGAGCAGCTTAATCTTCTGAACACACCTTTAATTAAAGCTTTGGACGAAAATTCAAATTAGACAGAATATTCCTAGGGGTCTGTAATCCATGGAGCTTGTTAGCATAACAACGGCTAAACAAATTGTTGTTATAACCCCCGATGATGCAGAGAAGCAAAACCAGGTCTGGTCATAGCAAATATTTATCAAAACATCGTGAACTTTTTAATATCTGTTTTTGTTTTAATCGTTAATAAAGTTTAATAGTTATGAATATTGAAAAAAATTACAAAGAAGGATTAGAAATGTCAATTAGGGCATGTCGCCAAGGAAATTTAGCGTGATGGTAACGCGAAACCATTAGTTTTTTCCATATCAAAAGTCGCTCAATTTAAAAGGAGCTTTCACTTCAAAAATTTTTGAGAATAATATTTTTACGAAATTTAGGGAATAAAAGTTCTTCTAAATTTCGAGATTATGTCAAAATTTAAATGATATTAAAAATTATGAGAGAAATACTTTCAGAGACTGTTTTTTTCCTCAAATTCCATTTATTTTGGAAATTGAGACCTTTCTTGCAGTATGTTCCAGCGAAGAAGCCAACATTAGCATTCGCATTCGCCAATATGAAAGAACCAACATTAGTTACATCCCTGGTTTAGTCAATCAGTTCCTGATGTAATATTTGGAGGCATATTAGAAGCCTAATTATTCACTTTTTATCAGTAAATGATGAATAAAATGTTTAATTTGGCATCCGCAAACAAAATGAAGCTATTTGTACTTTAAGATAAATACCATCTAATCTTTGCAGGAATCTCGGGGGATTTTAAAATAAACACACGCATAACGTTGCTTAAAACACCTTTATGCGAAGTCATGCCGACTTGAATACCCGCACTAAGTTAAATAATCGGCTAGAGAAGTTGCGTAGCTTTTGTTGCGGACCTAAATGCACCCTTTGTAGAGAATCATTCATATCTTCCACTCCGTTAGTTGACTATAGGATCAAGATGTGGATTTACATACAATTACTTATTGATGCACTCCCTTTCATGTCATTTTTGCCTTCTGCAGCTGATATTTTGCATTGATAGACTCAAACACTGGGCAGAGAATCTGCTAAAATGTGAGGCAATCAATAACATACCTACTTGATTTTCAAGAGTAATCCCAATTTTTCATAAGAAATAAATTTTGATTTGAAATCGATGTGCTGAGAAATGTGAATAGGACAAAAGGCAAATTTGAACTTATTTTTTGGAATGTTTATTTTTGCGTCAAAATTGTCACTTGATTCACTACATTTCACTTTTAAATTAAAAATTAAAATTTGAAACCGAAAAGGAAAAATCGTTTTTTGTTTTTATTATCGAACTTTCGATTTTAATTTTAAAATTTTAAAATCCAAAATTAAATATTTTTTTCAAATTTCTAAATTTAAATGTGAATATTTGAAGCTACCATCAAAATTTTAAAGTAGTTTACTGAAAATTTAACTTTAATAAAGGAATTTTAAACTGCAATGTTGAAGAAAGGTATAATTTAAAATTTTTGAAATTCTTAATACATCGAAATATTAAAAGAGAATTGAAATTTCCAAAGAGTGCAAAATAAGTTTTGTTTTTTTCTAGAACCTTCGAATAGTTACCTAAAAATTAGATCTCAAACTCGAAGTATCCATGTTGATTTTAGTTTAAAAGTGTTTACTTTAAAAATGGAATTATTTCAATTCCATTTTCAAAACGAAGCGAAAATATTGAGAAAAACATAAATTTGCAAAACTTTCTTTTGTTATGCAGCAGAGAGCGGATTATATGCAACTCGCATATTTTGCATACTTTTGAGATGCTAACATATTTTTACTTTTAACTTTGGTATTTCGGCATTCGGCAAGAAAAAGTGTAAATAAGATGTTGCCCTAAATCAAATTTATTATTTTGTAAAAATGTAGAATTCCACGGGTAAAATTTTTATTCAATGAGCATTACAATACGATTGTGATCAAAATTACGACGCCGGCTGGTAGAGGTCCAATTCCAAGACTACTTTTAAGTAATTGGCCAACAATCTAAAGATTTTCAAATAAACAATGCTTGTTATTCGTAGATATTCGTATTTTTTATCCGGCTAATTTTAACATTTGCGTTTTGCCTTTCATTATATTTATATCCTGTAATAGCTAGTAATACAGAAATCTCTAGGTTTTGAATATTAACATGACATTTTGGCTATATCTCGAAGTAAGTTCGACACAAGGACGTTATTTTACCAATTCGATGTTTATTGATAATTTCGAATTTATTTTGATCGATTCCTTTCAAAATCTCAACATTTTCTTGTTCGACCCCCATAATTTAAATTTTTGCACAAAATTTTGACCTTATTTTGAAAATTTCAACACTTTCCGAAGTTTTGATTTTCTTTGTCCAATTTTAAAATTTTGCCTTTTTTATGTACTGGGTGGCCAACTAAGAAAGGACGCCGGCTATATCTCAGCAACGAATCATCCCACAGTTTTGAGAAAAAAGATTCAATAAGAAAAGTAGCCCCGAAAAATATTTTTGAGGTTCTAAAATGACCACTAGGTGGTGTAATACGTGGAGCTAAATAGAAAATTAGGACTCTCGAAATTTTGCTTAAATAAGGTATATCGAAAATTCATGCATTGTAATCCTAAAGTAGTTTCGAATATGTTTTTGTTCTACACTCTTTCTTCTATCTCTGAACATAAAGTGGTGGGGAGACATCAAAAACAAATTTTTAAATACCATTTACTTCAGTTAGCCCAATAAAATTTAACAAATTTAGTCTCTATGGAAAGAGTGTTATTTTAGTCTATCGAAAGCACTTTCATATGTTTTTATTTTAAAATTATTGTCATTCGTACAGCGCGTTATATAAAATGGTAACAAATTTTGCCGTTTTTCTAAAGAAAATTAAACAGGATGATATGTTAATTTTGATATTAAAGAATAGAGAATTGAAAGCCCTAAATATCAGTAAAAGCCGCAACTCAATATCTTTTGTCTAACCAGAGATATTGGCAAATAAAAGTTTCAGTAACGTAAAAGCTTGATGACGTTGTTTACCATTTAGAATACCAAATCAGAGGAGGTTTAGAATTTGTCTTACATAATATAAAAATAAGTAATTAACATACCTAGAATGATCTAATAGTAATAACACTGAATAATGTAAAAAAATTAACCGAAGAAACAATTTAATATTCAAAAAAAGTAAAAAAAAGACACTGCATTACATTAACAATGTTAAATTAATATCTTTCATTGTCTGGAGCCTAGATGTTCAAACTGACTTGCAGCCTGTGAATCATCTGACGAATGAACAACACTGCTATTTTAACTTTTACCATTGGCCATTCTACCACTTTAAATAATGTTTCTTATTCTTTCGATCATGTCGTTTCTTTTGTAGGCTTGTTGGCAAAAACAAGGCCTTCTATTCGCATGACAAAAATGAAAATCAAGGCAAGTCAGATCTGAGGATCTGAATGACCAAGAAAATTAACTTAAACTTCCTATCTACCTGCCACGTGGGCCTGGTTTTGAACAGTGGTTCAGCATATCCCCAAGTCATTAGCTATTACAGGATATACTTCTTCCGGGATTGGACCGTGTCAAAGAACTACTAAAAGTTGTCGACGTTTCGCCCACCATCATAGGGGGTTTCTTCAGGAACAAAGAAAAGAAATAATAAATAAAATGGAAATATAAGGGAATATGCAAAATAGAAAGAATGAGAAAGCCAATTTCAAAACACAGAGCACGGTAAATCAGGATGTCCACCAAACCAGAGGCAAAACTCTTCTGAGAGGAAAGAAAGAAAGGGAAACTTTATATACCATTCGTCTGCTCGATCACTTCCGAAGATTTCCGATGGTTGGTTTCCAGATGGAGGAAAGCATGTAACCGTCGTCTCTGTTGATGTTTTTCGGGAATTTTTGGATTTCAATGGCCTTGCGTATCTTCCTATTATAGTAATTGGGAATATTGGATATAATTGAAATATTATCAAAGACAATCTTATGTCCGGTCTCGTTTTGATGTTCCGCAATGGCTGACTGCGAAGATAAGCCATACCTAAGACACCTTTGGTGCTCGGATATTCGCGTCTTAAATTATCGCCCCGTTTCTCCGATATACACTGGACCATAAGAACAAATAACCCTGTACACACCATTAGGACAAAAGGATGAAATTTTATCTTTGGGAGATGGGAGCAGCTGTTGGATCTTTGAGGATGATGAAAAAATGGGTTTAATCTTGTGTTTTCTCAATAATTTTCCGATTTGATTTGTTACTCCATGAACATACGAAAGAAAGGCTTTAAAAGAGATTATTGAATTTTGTGAAGAACGAGGGGTAGGGTGGAGATGTCGTTTAATGACAGTTTCAACGTCGTGCGATTTATAACCATTGTTGCGAAGGTTGAAACGAATGTTGTTCAACTCGTCTAAAAGATTTATCGGTTGTGAAATTGCTACAGCTCGTGAAACCAGTGAATTTATGACAGAACGTTTTTGGAAAGGGTGATAAAGGGACTCTGCATGCAAATAACGATTAGTATGGGTGGGTTTTCGATAAACAGAATGAGAAACGCGACCGTTTGGTAAACGGGTGACCAGTACGTCAAGAAAAGGAAGAGAACCGTTGTTTTCGATTTCCATAGTGAAGCTAATGGAAGAATGTAAACTGTTTAGGTGTTTCAAAAATAAACTTAGTGAAACCTTGCCATGTGGCCATACAATAAATGTGTCATCTACATAACAAAGCCAAACCTTGGGTTTTATATCCGCAGTTTCCAACGCGGTGTTTTCAAAAGATTCCATGAAAATATTTGCTACGACTGGGGACAAGGGGGAACCCATTGGGATGCCGGAGACTTGTTTATAGAAGCTGCCATTGAAAGAAAAATAAGTCGATGTGAGGCACATTCCAGTTATATCAACAAGAGAATCTGCATTATCATTGCCTGAAAGTAATTGACGAATTATCGTCATGGACTCGGAAACTGGAACATTAGTGAATAGTGAAGTGACGTCAAAACTTACCAGTATGTCGTTGGGGTTTAGGGTTAATTCGGACAACAATTCGACAATGTGTTTAGAATTTAGGACGTGTGATGATGTGTTTCCGGTATATGACTTGAGGATGTTAGATAAATATTTCGAGACATTGTAGGTAGGTGAATTTATCGTGCTGACAATGAGCCTAAAAGAAATATTGGATTTGTGAATTTTGAGGAGACCATAACGACGAGGTGGCTTGGATTCTCTTGGAAGAAGATGTCTGAGAGTGTCTGCGGACAAATTTAAGAATTTTAGTTTGGACTTGAGTTCGCATTCAATTTTGCTTGTTGAGTCCCGAGGAAGAGGAATATAGGATCCGTCATTCAACAGAGCGTTAATTTTCATACATATTTGGAATTATCCAAGATGACAGTTGCATTACCTTTATCAGCGAAGAGAACCTGTTTTTAGGGTTTTAGGGGCACATCTTTCTTCTCTAGAAATGTTGGACTTTGGTGGTTTGGCATGTTTTAGTATTTTTGAAGTTTGAAAACGAATAGGATATGCTACCTCCTTGGGAAGAGTTCTGATGGAAGACTCTTCTGCACTGATTATTTTCTCAGTTGGAATTTTTCTTGGGGCAACAGCAAAATTCAGTCCTCTAGATAAGATGGTATGTTCGTTATCCGACAGTGTATGGGAAGACAAGTTGACCACCGTTTTTGAGACTAAACTATAAGTGTTGACCTTGGGACTTAGGGATTCGAATTTCTTCTTATGTTTCAGATTTTCTAATTCAAAAGTTTTTTCTGACTGATTATAGGATATGGCGTCGAAATGACTCCAATATTCAACCGACATTTATAATATTTTTCTCAATGGGACCTCACGTTGTCGTTTAAACACAGGGACGTGCCCATTTCCTGTGGTGCGTATACGATGTATCAGTCGGAGGAAAACTCTTTCATTTTGATTGCGTTTTTCGGAATACTGCACGCGCAGATTTAGCAGCATCAGTTGCATTTTCATGCATTCGAAATAAATGGTTAACATGTCAAATGCTTTTTCATTTATTTAAATCTTTTTAATTTTAAAAATTGAAATACAAATCTTGTCCCCTGAAACCTACTTTTTATTTTATAAAGAAATATAAAAGCGGAAATAACAATTCACTTAAAAGAGCAAGTAATAAACACATTTGCAACCTTAAAGATTTGTACTTTTTTATTTCATTTTCAAGTTAACTTTTTTCAAGGGCCATTTTTGTTTTGTTTTGTAGACAAACTATGTGATTATTCATAACTTAAACTTTGTTTGCCAATATCTTCGGTTAGACAAAAGATATCGAGTTGCGATTTTTACTGGTATTTAGGGCTTTTAATTCTCTATTTTAGGATATGCAAATTGATATATCATTCTATTTAACTTTTTTACAAAAACGGCAAAACTTGTTACCATTTTGTATAACGCGCTCTAGCAGCGACAACAATCTTAAAATAAAAACGCGTGAAAGTGCCGTCGATAGACTAAATAGCACTTTTTCTATAGAGACTAAATTTGCTAAATTTCCTTTAGGCTAACTGAAGTAAATGGTATTTAAAAAATGTTTTTTTCGACGTCTCCCCACCACTTTATTTTTAAAGACAGAACAAAAAGTGTAAAGCAAAACAAAGCAAAATCATTCTAGGATCACAATGCATGTATTTTCAATATACCTTAATAAAACAAAATTTCAAGAATATCCTAATTTTCTATTCAGTCTTACCTATTACGCCACCTAGCGGTCATTTTAGAACTTCAAAAATATTTTCCAGAAATTTTTCAGGGCCACTTTTATTATTGAAATTTTTTTCCAAAAGCTGTGAAGTGGTTCGTTGCCGAGATATAGCCGGCGTCCTTTCTTAATTGGCCAACCGGTACATATATTTTGATTTGTTTGGACACTGTCCTTGATTATTTGTCTTTCTTAGAAATTTTCTATCTTGAAAGTATCTAATTTTTTGAAAATTTCGTTTTCAATATTTTAAAATTTTTAAAAATAATTTGTTCTTAACTCGGTTTAGAATTTTTTGAAAAATTTCTACTTTTTTTCACATTTTCGACCTTATTTTTGCAAATTTTTCCCTTTTTACAAAATCCCCACCTTGTTATTGGAAATGTATCCTTTTTTTAAAATCTGGAATCGAAATTTCAATTTTTTCTTAATCTACTTTTTAAATTCAATTTTTTAAAAACACTTACATTCTTTCTGAAAATTTGAATTTTTTGAAAGTTTTAACTTTTGAAAACATTGACTCACTTAAAATGTTGTTTTTTTTTAATTTGATTTTGGAAATTCGAAATTTTAAAATATGAAGGCCAAATATTTCAGAAAGTTAATAAAAATCGGGAAGCCATTTTCAGAAAGATACAATTTTGGGAAAAGTCAAAGTATCTCTCTGAAGATGATGACTCGGCTATCGAAATGTATTAGAGCAACCTCTGTTATGTTATTTAATCTTTCTTGGTTTCAGCGGACAAGATTTGTATTTCAATTTTTGAAGATAACCAAAGATCAGTCCGTTCTACTAAAAAAAAATTATATGTAATATTTTAAAAATTTCCAATTTTCCACTTTCTTATAATTTCCGTTTTTTCCAAATTTTAGCTCATTTTAAAAATTTCAATATTTTTACAATTTCACTTTCTTTTAATATTTTTATTTATTTTCGAATTTTTTCAAAATGTCGACAGAAATTTTAACCTTTTCTTAAATTTTCTACATTTTTTAGATTTACATTAGTTTTAATAAATATAATTATGTTAAAATGGTGTTTTTTAAAAACCTCTACCCTTTTTTAATATCCATCTTTGTTGAAATTTTATTTCCCAAAGTTTTGACTTTTTTTGAAAATTTGGACTTTTTCTAGAAATTTTCACCTTTATGTAGGAAACTATACTCTTATTTAAAATGTTTTTCGCAATATACTCATTCTTTTGAAAAATTCAATTTTTTGCAAAATTACATTTTTTTAACTTTTAACATTTTTCAGAATTTTCAGTGTTTTTTCTGGAAAACCTTTAACTTATTTAAGGTATACACTTTTTTAAAAAATTTGCATCTTTGTTCAAAGTTTTTATTATTTCTCGAAGTTTTGATTTTTTTTTTAAATTTCTACTTTTTCCATAAATGTTGACTTTTTTAGAAATTTTAACCTTTAAGTAGTAATTTGGATTTTTACTTAAAAACCTGAAAAATTCAACTTGTTCTTGAAAATTTTTATTCTTTTAAAAATTTGATTTTTTACAAATTTCAACATTAAAAACTTTTCAAACTTTTTTCAGAATTTTCAGTTTTCTGCATTTTTGTTGAAATTTTTGACCATTATTCGAAGTTTTTGAAAAGTTTTACTTTTTTTTAAAAATTTCATAAACTTTTTCTTAAATATTCGAGCTTTATTAGTAAACTGGACTTTTATCTAAAAAATTGAAAAATTCGATTTTTTTCGAAAATTTCGAAAATTTTTGCAAAATTTTAGTATTTCGAGTTCTATAACTTTTTTCAGAAATTTTTCTGGTTTTTTTACCTTCTACCTCTTCCAAGACATCCATTTTTTTTCTAATATTTGCATATTTGTTTAAACTATTAAAATTTTGATTTTTTTTTAAATTTTGAATTTTGACTTTTACTCTTACTTTCGACCTTTATGTAGCAACTTGGACTTTTTTCGAAAATTCCCACTTAAAAAAATTGATATTTTGTAAAATTCCGACTTTTAAAATTTTCCAATTTTAGAACTTTCACCATTTTTGGAAATATTTTAATATTTTCATTATCAAATTTAGACTTTTTCTCAAAGTTAGAACTTTTTTCTGAACTTGGTTTTTTTTTTCAAAATGTCTACCCTTTTCCAAAATTTCAACTTTGTGCATGCACGAGGATAATAACGTCGTTAAAATAAATAAAAGTCGTTAAATTATATTTTCGCATTTCTTCCTATCAATCAATTTTTGTCGACCAAAAAAAAGTGCTCAGGTCCTCAATTTAAATTTTCACATTTCGACCAATCAATTTTTGTTGACTACAAAGAACTAAAAAGTCCTCAAGTTATATTTTCGTAGTTCGGCCAAGCAATTTTGGTTAAACAAAAAAATGCATCAATTTATATTTTCATTTTTCGACCAATCAATTTTGGTTGAAGACCAAAAAAGAATCTTCCATTTCTATTTTCCTTGTCCGGCCAGTCGATCTTTGTTGACCAAAAATAAAAATAGATCCTTATTTCACCAGAATATTTTGTATCCACTAAAAAATATATGACCTCATATCTCTTTTTGAATGTTAAAAATTTTACATGGATTGTATAAAACAAATTCGAGACTTAAAAAATTTCAACTGTAAAACTGGCATTTTGAAGAGTATAGCTGAAGGCTTCAAAAAAAGTCGAAATTTAGAATTTTGGATTTTAAAATCTAAATAGAAATTTTCAAAAAAAAAGAACAGAAAGTAAAATTTTGGCTTTAGATTTGAATTTCTACAACACCACTTCTCGAAATTTTGAGTTCAAAGCCAAAATTTGCAAATGATGTTTGGAGAAGAAACTTCAAAACGTCTTAAAAAAATGTTTCTCAAGATTTCCATTTAAACATTTTAAATTAAAGCCAAAATTTTGAGTTTCAAATTTAAGTGTTTACAAATTAAGCAAAAAAGAATTCTGATCATCTAAAAAATTGAAATAAATTCCTGTGGAGACATATTCCTCAACGACGTCAGCTCTTTACGCGTACAGGTAACTTTAAATACAATCGCGTGTATTGCATTCATTTTAGGTGGCTTTTAATATCCATTTTTACCACCTTGCGGGCTGAATGTTGAAAATTGCTTTCCTACGTATTAAGTGCGAAATTTCATTCTTTTAGACACACTGGTTTGAACTATGCGTTGTCTGTGACAATCAGTGCTTAGAGATTTATTAAGTTGATACATTGATGGACTCAAATACATTGCCTTCTTTATTTAGGAAATAAAATTTCAGTTTTTGATTTAGTTTAATCATATCTTCTGAGCAAAATTACTCTAATACAGATCTACATATAATATGCGCATATTTTGTTAAAAAAGCTGTGCATATAATCCGCTCTCTAATTATCAGCGTCCCCATTTTTAACAGATACAAGTCAGGGTATTATATTAACTTGAAATATCGAACTTGTTATTTTTTTACATTAAAAAAAAAAGAATTTTTTCGAAAATTCATTTCATCAGTGGTAACTTTAGTAGTTCTTTGGCTGCCTGCGTGTTAGACATGCAATACAACACCGATAGAAACACATTGACAACCCATATTTGACAACAAATTCTTGCATCTTTTTCAGAGAATACTATTTACTTGGCAAACTTAAGAAACCAATCTAATTTTAGATTATTCAGCAGTTTTTTTACAGATGTAACTTCAATAAATTTCTAAAACAGTGCTGTTTAAGTGTCTTTTAACTTTTTAAGAAACATATTATTTTCCGGATGATTTCTAAAGGTTTTGTTCTATTTGTGCAATAAAACAGCATGCCCATATATCTAAGCTTGGATCTCCTGAATATTTAACAGATCATTCCAAAAGTGCATTTTAAAAAATGAGATTTCAGGTGGAATCTGCAATTGACAAATGGTAATGTTTGCGAGGTTTGCGTAGGTATCGCATTTGGAAGAAGGGTGCATGTAAAATTTCAGCCGAATCCTGTGGCGCCAATTCATATTGTTTCCATTCTATTGTATGCTGGGGGTTGTTTATACCCTGAAAATTTGAGAATTTGGAAATAGTGACGTTTAATATGGTAATTTGTACTTTTAATGATGAAAAAGCGTTTATTTTCAATTATCAGCAAGCAATTAACACGTAGCTTTATTTATTCAAAATAATTATTTTTTCGTATTGTTATTAAAGATTTAAGTTGTTTTGTTATGCTTTAGAATTTAGAAAGCTACTTAACAAATGATAAAACAGAAAATAATCAAAACAATCATATTAAAGTATGAGGTAGTTATGAAGTAGAAAAATTAACTAAATTGATAGCAAAATTGTTACCTATGTAGAGTTAAATCGTAAAATGTAACAAATATGATATTTTTAGTTATTAAAGCTATTAACATTTTAATGATATTCGTTAGGATATTTTTTAGTAACGGTATTTCTATTAATCACTGTAATCGTTAAGTTACTTTTGCCGCATTCCAAATCCTTAACAAGAGACAAAACATTTAAACGAGGTTAGGTTTAGTAATTCCGTAAATTTGCCAATTCCAGCTATCAAGAAATTAAAATTAGTTTTTGGCAATCTACTTTTCAAAATTATTGCAATACTTTCTGCTAAACAACAACAAAACATATTTTTGTTGAAAGGAAACACAATCATTTCAGTTAGAATTTATTTAGAAAACTTCAAGAAAAAATTAAAATCGATAGATATATATTTTTTAAACACATTTCGACATTTTACGAATTACTACTCATCCAAAAAATTAAGCATACCTACCTACCAGATCTATAAACTATGTAATAAACAAGACATTTAAAAATAAGATGTTGAATTTGGGCATAAAAAATAAGGTCTGAATTTTAAGGAAAACGAAATTCTGGAAAAAAATTTGACAGAATATTAATTCGAATTTTGAGATTTTTTTTCGAATTGCTGAGGTTAGGTAGGGTAAATACTTCAATTATTAAAGTCCAAATAGGAAAGAAATAAAGTCGACAAAAATTCCAAAGTGACATTCTGAAAATTTCTCTGAAAGGTGACCTTTCCTTAAAACCCACCATTATTTTAATTTCGATCTTAACC
This sequence comes from Dastarcus helophoroides, assembly GCA_028583605.1. NCBI lineage: Eukaryota > Metazoa > Arthropoda > Insecta > Coleoptera > Bothrideridae > Dastarcus > Dastarcus helophoroides. The sequence goes on along the minus strand of CM053328.1, from coordinate 23,182,934 downwards.
TCGAAACTTTAAAATTAAATTACAGTTCAAAATTTCGATTTTAAAGATTCGAATCCCGATTATTTACTGAAATTATGTTCTTGCTTTTTTTAAATACACTTTTCAGTGGCCAAATTGAAAAGTTTCAAGATAAAATTGAAGATTCTAGATTAACTTTAAGTTTGAGGATTAAGGACTTAAACCATAAAATTTTACCTTTTCTTTTCGAAAAAACAAATCGAAGTTTAAATATCGATTTACTAAAACAAAAACCGATACTTTGAATGAAAAATTCCAAATTTCTAGGTGTTACTCAAGATTTAAAAAAATGAACAATTTGCAGTTTCAACTCGAAATTATAAAAAAACGGGGACATTCTAGAAAAACAAATATTTCAGCAAAAAAGTCTCAATATTTTGAATTTCCTCTTGTAATTTCACATTATTCAACCTTTCTCTAGAAATTCTAAATATGCTCGAACCTCAAAATTATAAAAAAATATATATTTCGAGGTTGATATCATTTTATGAAAAAGCAAAAAAAATTCGAAAGAAAAAACTCAAAATTTTGCTTTAGTTATTAAGTTTAAAATTTTACTTCAATTTCTATCTCGACATTTCGACTTTTAAAACTCGAAATTTGCTGGAATTTCAATATTTTTTAAACACGCCGAAATGTTCGTTCTTTTGTTAATGAATTTTTTTTTAAATATTTACTTGTTTTGTCAAAATTCCGATTTTACACCTGTAATGTTTAGATTGTTCCCAATAATTTTTACTTCAGGCTTCAAATGTTTGTTTCTTTCCTAACTTTCGAGTCTACATTATTAAAAAATTTCTCAAAATATCATTATTATTTCTCTAGACATATTAATAATTTTTTTTATTTCTTTATTAAAAATCAAGACATTTTGAATGAAAATTCAGATTAAAGATAAAAAATTTGCAATTGAAAAAACATCTTGATCTGTTCGTCCTGCAAAATAAACAATATTTTTCGTCCAAATCTCATGATTTATGAAATTTTGATTGCAGGGACAGTTTGGAAATTTCTAGAGAAACCAATCTCTGAAAATACCGCCCCTCTTGGTTAGCCGCCCTTGTTTTTCCTTCGTATATTTTTGCAACAAAACAGGCAAGAAATATTTTTGCCTTCTCAACGGAATACTCTGCAACTTTGTGCCAATTTACCCCATGCTTTACTTATTACCGTTTTCAAGATCTCTATAGTGAGAAGCGAATTGGTTACAATCTGTATAGCGGTATGCACATAAGACTACGACTCTCGGGAACATGGAGCCCGAAATGCAAACCCCAATATATAATGTTCGTTAATATCTAGATTCAATAAAAGTATTAAATTTTAACTTTTATTTAAAAATGTCACAAAATTAGGTTAATTGATAACTTTTGTAAAAGATTAAAATTATGCTAAAAGATTTTCATAGTGTTTCCTCATTTTATAAACTGACTTGAATCCTAGATTTGTAAACTTTGGCTAAAATTTTTGGTGATAATTCAGCACATGCGAGTCGCATGTCGCATGATGCGACATTGTCGGGTATGATGGTAGGGTTGTCCAACGTACCTATTATAATTAGTTATCCTTCCTACTCATGAATTTGTACAATTTGTGCATTTTGAGCTCAGGAGGTAGTACTTTTATGTGAATCGCCCTGCAAATAAAGAGAATAAATTAGTTTTTGTCATGGTATAGTGTAAACAACAAAAAGTAAAACGTTTTATGGCCAAATATTCCCTTCTAGCCAATTACAGCTACCCTTGATTTATAGACCGATTAAAACCATTATTTACCTTTCATTTCAGAAATAAATTTTATCAATTAATGTTTTATTTCCGATATTTAAACATTACGCATAAAGATAGGTTCATTTAAACTACCCAATTAATTTTCATGTTTATTCTATCCGATATCAAATTATTTGTATTCATCAAATTTAGATATTTATCAGATTATACCTTCCATGTGTGTAAAATGGAGGTGGAGGTATCTATATATACGCATATAGCTTAGCCAAATAGTACGTGAAATATTTCTGAAAGTTACACACAGGTAAATTTCAAGCATGTAGCAAGAAACTTGCAGGGAATAGACGTTGAAATTCAGCATCTGGCTTAAGAAACGCCAGCAGAGAATTTGCGGTTATCGATTATCCTCGTTGAGGTAGACCGCCCTTGTTACAGTGAGTTGGATCCATATATTTCAGAATGATTAAAATTTCTGAGTTCGCTGATGATTTTCCAATAATTAAATCTTCCACGCTATTTGCACTGCCCACAATACAGATCCCTTCCGTTTTATACATTTACCCGAATTTTTTTAATAAATCAGTAGAGACCTGATTTTAGGCACAATCAAATAAGGTAAATAGGTGAGCAAAATATTAAATTGGCAAAAACGAACAATAAAAAAAGGCACCGAAAAGGCAAAATACTCTAAGAAAGGCATTAAAAGATCAAAATTACAATTAACAAGAAATACATTTATTAACAATTTTAAACATTACTTTTTCCAACTACTAATTAAATATCTCTCAATATTTTCCACTGTCAAATTTGTGCGTTTTCACGGCAATAAAAAGATGTTTTCTTCATAGGTAGACAATGTCTAAATTACATAAATTGAAATAGAAATCTTGTCCCCTGAAACCCAGAAAGAATAAAAAACACATCGATGGTTATTTTAACGCGTTTCGATAGCCCAGCTATCATCTCCAGAGAGATAGCTTGAAGAGAATAGCTGGAGAGATAGCTGAAAATGAGAGCTTGGCTATTGAAACTCGTTATTGTGTATTTTAATCTTTCTTGGTTTCAGGGGACAAGATTTGTATTTTAATTTTTGAAGGTAACCAAGGACCAGTCCGTTTCACCAAAATTTTCCAAATTACATGATTCAGTAACGAGCTATTGCTTTTACAATTAGCGTGAATGTAGTCAAAAACTTAAATTGTTTTAAAAAATTGACATGTTAAAACAATGTACGTCTTCTTTAGTATTACCTATTTTATAGAAAAAAAAAATAGTGCAACATATTATTTTAAAGATAAAAAGAAAACATATTTTTTGATAGCATATTTTTAAGTAGTGTTTCCTTCGTATATTTTTGCAACAAAAGAATTATGAAAATTTGAACTATTTAATTTATTTAGAGTTCTAATAAAAATATTTATACTATGTTTTATAATAACCAGACACCGGATTTTAGGCACAATCAAATAAGGTAAAAATTGAGAAAAATGTTAAATTAAGCAAACACTAACAGCTACAAAAGGCACTAAAAAGGCAAAATACCCTTAAAAAAGGCACCAAATGGTCAATTAACAAGAAAAACATTTATTGACAATTTTGAACCTTACTTTTTTCCAACTACAAATTAAATGTCTCTCAATATTTTCCACTGTAAAATTTGTACGTTTTCACGACAATAAATCCTAGAGTTCTAATTTTGGTGTAAATCCTTGGTTATCTTCAAAAATTAAAATCCAAATCTTGGAAGATTAAAAAACACAACAAAGGTTGCTCTAACGCGTTTCGATAGCCAAACTATCATCTTTAGAGAGATATCTCTCTGGCTACCGAAACGCGTTACATCAACTTTTGTTGTGTTTTTTAATCTTTCTTGGTTTCAGGGGACAATTTTTGTATTTCAATTTATGAAATTCCCTATATAAAAAATTCTAAATTACGAAAACTTAATTTCGAGTTTAGAAAAAATAGAAATCACAAAAGTAAGGAAGATTTTTTTTAATAAATCTAAAATTCAGTTAGGCATTAATATTTTGAGTTTGTAATTGAAATTTGAAGAAAAATTCGATAATAATAATTTATATACAAATTTTTCAATTTTGTGTGTTGTCGTTTTTTGGTATGTTCACGTATTTTCCTTATTTGAGCCGTACACGCCAAATTGACAAAAAATTCTGCAGTACAATAAGAAATAGAAGAGAAAAGAAATTTTAAATTTTGGTTTTAAATTCGAAATTTAGTAATGTCGAAATTTTGAAAAAATAAATCTAAATTTAAAACAAAATTCTCACATTCTGTATTTAAATTGTGTTTTGGTAAAAAATATAGATTGAAAGTGCATGCTTGTAATTATAAAATAAGCCGAATTTTCATAAGATACTCAAGATTTATAAAAAGAAAAAGAAATTTTAAATTTTGGTTTTAAATTCGAAATTTAGTAATGTCGAAATTTTGAAAAAATAAATCTAAATTTAAAACAAAATTCTCACATTCTGTATTTAAATTGTGTTTTGCTAAAAAATACAGATTGAAAGTGCACGTTGGTAATTATAAAATAAGCCGAATTTTCAGAAGATACTCAAGTTTTGTAAAAAGAAAAAAATTACTGTAAACCAAAAATTTGAAATGAAACTAAAGAACAGTCGAAATTTTGAATTTGTTACAGAAGTTTTAGAAAAAAAACTAAACATGAGGCCTTGGAATGTCGAAAGAAAATCGAAACTCTCATAAACCATAATTTCTATCAAAAATAATAATCTCGAATCGAAATATTAGAAAAAAAATTCTTGTAACTAGTGCTTCAAATGAGAAGTGAACAAAAAAACGAAAACCGAAAAAATCCCTTTATGTTCGTCGAAACAACAACCGGAGTTGAACCGAAATAAAAATATCGGTTTAACTCGATTCAGTACACGCTCACAAACTTATGAAGTATCATTATTACAATTGATTGATTATAGAGAAGCCTATTTGAAGGCAACAATAATTGAAGGGTCAAATGCAAAAACCAGCCAAGTTTTATTAAAAATATGCATGTTCCACTAGTACATGGAATAGAATGTCTCCGTTAAAGAGATATCTTTTCCATTTTTTGCAATTTTGTCAAATTCCAGCTCTACAATCTAAAATTAGTTTCGATTATACAAGATGTTCTGTATTCTAAAATATTGCTGCCGTCTGCTAAATTGTAGAAGTAAGGTAAGGTAAGTAGGGTTAATGTTGCACCCTCAACGGTTGCGCTCACACATATCAATGTTGTGAATTAAAATTTTAAAAATAAGCAATATCTAAATATGTTGAATAGACCCTTTAGCTTCATTTGTTTTATTAATTTTAATATTTCCTCAAAAAGATTCCAGTCCCAAAACAAAATGATTTCCATCAATAAAATCTCAAAACTTTGAGAAAAAATGTGAAATAGTTAACTTTAAAATGAACATTTCGAAAGTACAATTGGAAATTTCAAAATTATTACTTTTTTCCATAAATGGTGATTGTTTTTTTAAGCTGTAACCATTTCCTCAAAATTCCAAGTGTTAAATACTTTTAAATATTTTAATTTATTGATTTATTTATTTCAGGGCTTCGAACCGCTATTTTTTTCGTTCCGGTTTTCGGTTTTCGTTCCTGCAAAAAAATTATATCGGTTCAGTTCCGGTTTTCATTCCAATAAAAATAAGGGTTTTTTCCGGTTTTCGGTTTTCAGTTCAGTTCCGGGTGTCTCATTTTTTGATTTTCAAAAGTTTTTCGAATTCATAATTTTGGTTCTCTATCGAAGTTTTGACTTTGAATCACTTTTTCTAATAAAATTGATTTTTACTGTTTCGACTTTGTTTTCTAGAACTGTCGATTAAAAAGATCAAATTAAAAAAATAAATGAAAATAAAAAAGACCAAAAATTATAAAATAAAAAGTTTTAAATTAAGATTTTTCGGGACAGTCACAATTTCAAAAAAATAACTTCAAACTTATTTTAAAAAAGAGTTTCATAATTTCTACCCTAATTTAGAAGTCTTGTTCTAACCCAAATATTCGATTTTTTTGCGGACATGTTGCTGAGAACTTCAAAATTTCTAGAAAAAGTAAAATTTTTCAGAAAGTTTTGTTTAATGTTTGACTTCTTTCTTTTGAAGTCTTAAATTTAAACTTGCATGTAGTTTTTATTATTATTCTTTTTTAATTTCGACTTTAAACAAAATTTAGGCTTTCTTTAGCAAACTCTCAACGCTTTTTGTCGACATGTTGGCTTCTATTCTTTAATTATAGACATTTTTCTCGAAATTATAAGTTGAGACTTTGACTGTAAGAAATTGACAAATATAAGTTTAAATTTAAAATTTTCGAATATTCGACTTTTAACTCGAAAGCTTAAATTTTGAGATTAATTTTAAAAAATTGTTTGTCATAGATTAAGTTTGCTTTTCCTCAAAACTTAGACTTTTCAAAAATGTTGCATTTTTTCTTGAAATTTGGATATTCTTTGGAGATTTTCAATCAATGTTAAAATTAAAAAATAACATGAAATTTATAATTTAAATTAGCACTTTTGCGCTTCTGCTAACCTTTTAAACAAAAATTTTTAAAATTTTTAATGGTATGTAAATTTTAAGAATAAAAGTAAAAAATTCTACAGAAAGTGCAATTTCAATAATAATAAATAAGTAATAATTTTTTTATAAAAAAATTGAAATTTTAAAATAAGCGACAAATTTTCTGAATGAAATAAACGCGAAAATCAATTTTAAAGTCGAAATTTTAGAAATAATTTCAGCTATAGCTAAAAAATTTGTGAATAAATTGAATATATTTGGAACGGATTTTTGACACAAAAGTTCAAGGAGCAAAGGGTCGAACTTGCACAGGGCTGAACCTTTGAGTTAATACCAGAAGTCCAAAAAAGGTTTCACCCCTTTACTACCCATTTATTTAATTGCCGATGTGGTAAATGGGTGAAACCTTCTTTGAACTTAATCACAAGCCACAGTGTTTAGTTCAGTGCTTTAGTTTATACCAGAAGTTTAGCGAGAGCAATTACCTAATATGTAAGAGAACACACAATAGATGACTTCTAAATACTAAACAAATCGCAGTTTTGGGGATAAAGATGAAAAAACAATCAAAGTTTTCAGAAGAAAACTAATTATTATAACGAAATAAAATCATTGCAAGTTTAAATTATACATTTTCTAACATGTCACCATTACAAGTTTACTGTAAAAATTTCGACCCCAATGCCAAGATCCTGGCTTTAAATTCGAAAATAATGTTGGATTTTTTGCGAAATTGTGACTTGAAATTTAAAAATGTCTAGGTTAAATTTGAAACTGCGAGATCTTAGCAAAAATTTTGAGAAAACAATTCTATCTTGAAATTTTTGGACGATGTAGGAAGTGGGCAGCAGGAATATAAATTTGGATTTCGAACACAATTTGAAATACTAAATTCAAAATGGATTTTGAAAATTGAAAAACAAATCTTGTCCCCTGAAACCAAGAAAGATTAAAAAAAACAACAAAGGTTGCTCTAACACGTTTCTATAGCCAAACTATCGTCTTCAGAGAGATACTAACACCTAATCCTAAAATGTTAGTACGTTAGTAAGATTATAGATTGGCTATCGAGAGCGACCTTTGTTGTATTTTTTAATCGTTCTTGGTTTTATGAAACACGATTTGTTTTTCAATTTTTGAGAATAACCAAGTACCAGTCCGTTCCACCCAAAGAAAAAAAATTCACGAAAAATCGAAAACTTGACTAATAACTTCAAAAAATAGATATATCTAATTAGAAAAAGAAAATTGAAATTTAAATAAAGAAGTAAATTTGACATTTTTTAACAATAGGTTTCCAGGAAAATTTCCAGAAAAACTCGAATTTGGAGGGAAATTGTAAGGAAAACCGAGTTTCCCAAGCTTGAAAGAAAAATACGCTACAACTTTATTCCAAAGGTACAACAGAGGATTTTTTGTTATTTTAAACTTGAGATTTCAGGAGAAGAAAAGAAATATTTCTAGTAATTTCCAGATAAAAGTTCAAATTTCAAGAAAAAGTCGAAAATTTTGAAAAAAGATTCAAGTTAAAATTTAAAATTTTAATTTGGGGTGAAATTTTGAGAATAAAGTCAATATTTTCTAGAAAATGTGGAAATTGTGAATTTCTGATCTAATCTAAACAGAAATGAGAGATGAAAGCTGCATGAAATCGTGTGAAATTTTGAAAAAAAAAAAATTGAAATTGAAACTCCTTCGGATAGAAGTGAATGTGACCAGGAACTTCAAAACTTAATAAGCCAATTTGAATCGAGATTTTAAATATTTCGATCAGAAGAAGCTGTTCGTAGTTTCCGTACTTTTTTATTTAATATCATTTAATATAGGACATAGAAACAGCTCCAAATCAGTACAAATGGAATTCATAGATTTAGAAAACAACACCAATTTGAGGATCAAATTTCACAACATGTATATTCAAAAATTCAAGTAAAATTACCTGCATAATTTTTAATAAATATCCACGATTAGTCAGGCATGCAATGCAAATCAAGAAATATTTTGTACCGGGTGGCCAATTAAGAAAGGACGCTGGCTCTATCTCAGCGACGAACCATCCCACAGTTTTCGGAAAAAAAATTCATTAAGAAAATTGGCCCTGAAAAATCGCTGGAAAATATTTTTGCGGTTCTAACATGACTGCTAGGTGGCGTAATACGTGAAGCTAAATAGAAAATTAGGATTTTCTCGAAATTTTACTTAATTAAGATATATTGAAAATGCATGCATTGTAATCCTAGAGTAGTTTGAATATGTTTTTGTTCTACACTCTTTCTTCTATCTCGAAAAATAAGGGGGTGGGGGGACATTGAAAAAACATTTTTTAAATACCATTTACTTCAGTTAGCCTCAATAAAATTTAATAAATTTAGTCTCTACAGAAAGAGTGTTATTTAGTCTATGGAAAGCACTTTCATATGTTTTTATTTTAAAATTATTGTGGTTGCTACAGCGCGTTATATAAAATGGTAACAAATTTAGCCGGTTTTCTAAAAAAAATTAAATAGAAAGATATGTCAATTCCGATATCTTAAAATAGAGAATTGAAAGCCCTAGATATCAGTGAAAACCGCAACTCGATATCTTTTATCTAACCGGAGGTATTGGCAAATAAAATTTCAGTAACGTAAAAGCTTGATAATGTTTACCATTTAGAATACAAAATCAGAGGAGGTTTACAATTTGTCTTACATAATATAAAAATAAGTAATTAATATACCTGCAATGATCTAATAGTAATAATAGAGAATAATGTAAAAAAATTAACCGAAGAAACAATCTAATATTCAAAAAAGTAAAAAAAAGACACTGCATTACATTAAAAATGTTAAATTAATATCCTCTATTGACTGCAGCTCTAGATGTTCAAACTGATTGCAGCTCATCATTTTCATTCTCTGACGAATGAACAGCACTGCAATTTTAAATTTTACCATTGACCATTCTACCCCTTTAAATATTGTTTCTTATTCTTTCGATTATGCCCTTTCTTTTGTAGCTTGTTTGCAAAAAGAAGGTCTTTTATTGGCCTGACAAATAAAAATCAAGGCAAGTCAGATCTGGGGACCTGGATGACCAAGAAAACTGACTTCCACTCCCTACCTATCTGCCACGTGGGCCTGGTTTTGCACGGTGGTTCATCATATTCCCAAGTCATTAGCTATTGTTCTAGCACTTAAATGAGGATTTAATTTAACATATTCTAAAACAGTTATAATATTTTGCTCGATGCCACCTCTACTTTATCTTCTAAACATAGCAACACGCACATATGGTGCGTATGCGATGTATCAGTCGAAGGAAAGCTCTTTCACTTTGATTACGTTTTTCGGGATACTGCACCCGTAGATTTAGCAGCATCACCTGCATTTTCATGCATTCGAAATAAATGGTTAATTAGCATGCTTCTTCATTTGTTTAAATCTTTATAATTTTAAAAATTGAAATACAAATCTTGTCCCGCGAAACCAATTTTTTATTTTATAAAGAAATGTAAAAGCGGAAAAACGGCAAAATTTGTTATCATTTTATATAACGCAATGTAGCAGCGACAATAATTTTAAAGTAAAAACACGTGAAAGTGCCGTCGATAGACTAAATAGCACTCTTTCGATAAAGACTAAATTTGTTAAATTTTCTTACGGCTAACTGAAGTAAATGGTATTTAAAAAAATTTTTCTTCGGCGTTTCCCCACCACTTTATTTTTAAAGACAGAACAAAAAGTGTAAAACAAAACAAATCGAAAATATTCTAGGATTACAATGCATGTATTTTCCATATACCTTAATTAGGCAAAATTCCGAGAAAATCCTAATTTTCTATTCAGTCTTACCTATTACGCCACCTAGCGGTCATTTTAGAACTTTAAAAATATTTTGCCGCGATTTTTCAGGGCCACTTTTCTTATTGAAATTTTTCCCCAAAGCTGTAAAGTGATTCGTTGCTGAGATATAGCCGACGTCCTTTCTTAGTTGGCCACCCGGTACATGAGCGTAAGCAGGATTTTCTTCAAGGAGGGGCAACAATCATTCTGAAAAATTCGTGGGCAAAAAAGAAAAGTTTCTGGCTGAGTAATGGGTATTTTCACCTAAAAATTACAGAACTGGGGAGATCGGATTTTCAGATTAAAGTCGAAATTTCGCAAAAGGCCCAATTTTAAGAGAAAATTCTTCGGAGAACAAAATTTAGAAAAAGTGGAAATGCAAAAGAGACGAAATTTTGAAAGGTCAATTTTTGGGAAAAAAATGGTAATTTCTAGAACTAGTCAAATTCAGTTAAGAAAATTGCAGCTTTTAAGAATAATTCTCTCAGAAGTTTTATTTTATTTTAGTTTTGTCATATTTTTGAAATTTTTCAAGAAATCTTTTTTCCAAAATTTCCTAAAAATATTCTTCTCAGATATTTAGATTTCGATTAAAATTTCCATCCAACTTAAAAAAATAATTTACATTTTGTGAAAAAATCTAAATCTTCAGAAAAAATTAAATTTTAAATGAAAATTTCCAAGAAGCAGATTTATATCGAATTTTGAGATAAAAGTCAAAATTTGGAGAATAAGATGAAGTTTGGACAAGTTGAAATTATCGGGAATAATATTTTAAAAAATTTCTAAAAAAAAAATCGGGCTCTAAAATATAGAAATTTTCAGCTAAATGTTCAGAAAAATATCGAAATAGAAAAAAAGCGAAATATCGAGAAAACTTTGAAAAGGACAAAAAATTATCCAAAGAACGTCAAATTTAAAAAAAAAAGTCGAAATTTAAAACAAAATTCTCGAATCCCCGAGAAAAAGACGATATTACCTAAGAACTTTTACGAAAATGATCTAAATTTTGAGAAAAAGCGTTTAATCTTAGTGAAATTTCGAAATTTCGCAGAAAGAATCAATTTTACTGAAAAAGAGCAAATTTTAAGAAAAAAAATTGAGTATTTATTTTCTCTTGTCTCCTCGAGTCAGAGGAAGGCGGACGCCGTATCTTGCCTCAATGGGCGTTAGAAAATGTCAAATATTGTGATACACATCAAAATTTTGACAAACAAGTTGAAACTTCCAGAAATTTGGATTAAAAAAAGATTAAATTTACAAAGAATTTTTTTTCGTAATTTTTGTCCTTTCACAACCCTTTTAAATTTCTAAAAAATATATTTTTTATCAGAAGATCGATCACATTTCAAGGAAAAGGCAAATGTTAATAAACAAGCTGAAATTTTCAGAATTAAAGACGTTTCAGGAAAAAAAAATACGAAATTTTTAATTCCAAAATTTTACAGGCATGTTGGATAAAAGAAGTCGAATTTGATGAATAAATGCTAAATTTCAATAGAAAAGACAAAAAGTAGAAATTTCGAAAAAATATTTCAAGGAAAGGATGAATTCTGAAGAATTGGAATACATATAAATTTTCGGTTTGCTGCATGAACCAGTGGGGGGCAAGCGCCCCACCCTGCCCTATTCTAGTTATGCCTATGAGTTTGGCAGAACTTATGTTTGCGAACAATTATTTTCCGTAATAGAAATAATTAAAAAGGACCGGAGACCCAGACTAAATAAAGTACGATTGGAAAGTTCTGTGCAAGTGGCTGTGGCAAATTTCGCAAAGAAATAACTCCACAATGTTCATTAAAGTTTAAGATTTTTTTCACATAATAATTCCCCTTTTTTCTATTATGCACTTTAATTAGGTAATTTTTTCTAGTACTTTTATTTTTTTTTTGTTTTATTAAGAAACTTAATAATTAGAGTCAATCATCTAATATAGCGTATATATTGTCCTCAAATGCGGCCCGCGCAAAAAAAGGTTGCTCATCCCTGATCTAATACAAAACTGTAACTAAGATTTCGTCCAGGGGGGCAAAGGGTGTGTGTTGATATTTGTATGGTGGGCAGTGAGCTCTATAAGGTGGGCATCTAATTAGAATATTGACTTTAACATCAAAATTTGGAGGAAAATATAGGTGTTCAGTTTAAAAGTCAAGATTACAAAATTTAAAAAAACATCCTTATGGTTTAATTACTTTTTATATAAATCTTTAGGCATTTTTTCGAAATTTTAACTGTTTCTAAAAAGTTCCAATTTTTAAATTTTGTTTTACTTTTCCCTTGACTACTGAAAATGTGAACCTTTCCAAGATGTTGCATTTTTTATCAAAATTTTCACTTTCGACTTTTTTTCAGTTTTGAGTTGAAATTGGAAATTTGATATTTATTTATAAACTCTGTTTTACAAAATTTGTCGAAATTTTAGCGTTTTCGTCAGAAAGATATTGTGTTAACCTAAAAATCTAACGTGATAATGCAATTTTTTGTATAAATTTGGGGCCTAGAATATTCCCTTAATTTTATTCACGGAATTACCGTTTTCCAGCAGATTTTCCTAATTTCGTAGGTTTTTAGTTTTTTGTTAACTTTACGAATTCTTACTGAACCTAATAAATATTCTGTTTTTATTTTCAAATTATTAAACAAGAAAAATATCAGTAAAAAAATTGAATTTATAAGTTGTCAATCAAAATTATCAACTTTTTCATTAATATTTCATTCAAAATGTTCAGATTTTTAGCTGAAAAGATGAAATTTTTAAGCAGCTTTACCCCGTTAAAATATGTATATGGTTTTATTATTTTATTATTTGATAAAATCGAAGCAGTTTAGATGGGGCCCCATTTTTTTTTTTTTTTACACCGGAGCCCTTCGTTACCCAGCGGCGTCACTGTTCGGACGTAGTAAATGTACTACTAAATATGCTGCGATTTACTATCGAGTTTACTAGCATGCTAAATTTCTTAAAAGCTTTACAGTGGAGTAGTTAATTATGGCAATTTTGTTTTTTCTTATGAACTCGTGTTTTGCATTTTTTTAATTTTCAAATTCTGCAAACTTTTTTAAATAGTTAAATAGTTTTTTAATAGTGAAAACAGACGACGCCAGAAAAAAAACAATATTTGTTTTAATTAGCATGCCAAAACGTACCTGACTTCGTTCTCAGCAAAGTTCTTTGAACAGGAGATCCAAAAATTTGTGTTCCGATCAGTACCGGATAAAGGAGCGGGCGAGCCGGGCGACTGCCCGGGGCACCAAATTTTGAAGGGCGACGATATAAAAATAAAATATTATTTTACATTCATTTTTCTTTTAGATTTTGTAAATTATAATTGATCATTTTTCATAAGACATCGATTTTTTTAGCAACCAATAAATTGTTTTTCTTTAATAATACCAAACAAAGGTCATGTTGTGTACTTTTGATTTTTTGCCTTTTTTTACTATTTTTTTAATTCGCAGTAATTTTTTTTATTCTTGTATGAAAGGGCGCCAAATTTTCTTTTGCTCGGGGCGCACAAAACCTTAGAACCTGCCCTGGTTACGATGTCAAAAAAGCCTCAGTTGTCTTGGCGATTATGTGAAGAAACAAATAAGACTACTGTTTCAATAATGAAATTATTTTTTTATGTGAATGGCTTTAATTTGAATGTCATCGGAGAGTGAAAAAAAAATCTCGTATCCGTCAAAGTTGGACGTTGACATCATGAAAATATTCTAAATTACAGCAAAACTGCATAATAAAATTCCAATTTCGAACATTCTATATCTTTTATATCAGCCACATTTTCATAGGGCATATTTTGGTCGCTAGTATCCCTAGATTCGAAATTTTTCCCTATTCCCGAATCAGCCTGTATAACTCGTTATGGGAAGAAGGAGAAGTCATAGAATTATTATTATTATTAATGAAAAATTAACCTGTCTTGGATTTATGGTGAAAAGAAAATAAGTAATTGCTTGCTGTTTAAAATCTAAGAAGTATTCGAGCTACCATTTAATATCTTTTTTAAAGATAAAATGTTATTATTTTATGAAAATACCAAATTATTATTTAGCGCGGTCATCGACTCCTAAACCAAGTTTTCGACATAATGTGCCCTCTCTTGTTTAAAGAGCAAATCATAAAATTGACACACTAAAGGAAACTGTAAAAGGTTCTATTTGACATTTAAATAACATTAAAATAACCTAACTCAATTGCGAAGTGACATTTCCGTGTTTAAATTCACATTAATATTATAAGCTTATAGTACTAACTGGCGCTGAATGTCTTCCACAGAAGGTGGTTATTCAGGAATGTCCAGAAAACGAAAATGTGACCGACCACCTGGTTTAAAGGGTAAAGAAATTGGAATGTATTACGCTCAACGACAAAGAGAAAGAAGAGAGGAACAGCAGAAAAGACCAGTAAGTGTTAGTTAAAGCCATTGCAGTGTAATACTAAACGTAATTTTCTAGCTGGGTGAAATTTATCTTTCTGAAGAGAAAAAGCAACAAATTGAAACAATGCTAAACAGTATTAAACACTTCTCTGATGCAAAAGGTTCTTCAAGTTACAACCATATTAAAGACTCGGGTTTTAAACGACTTTTTCTAAGCACTATTACTGGCTCGCTTGAAAACAAACTCTCGTCTGCCTCCTTAAGCATGAAACGTGATTCAGATTTTGATATGGCAGCCTATAAAACACAGCAAGAAAAATACAATCAAAGTGCATACAAAGAAATGCTGAATAAACGCAAAAAGCTGCCAGCCTTTAAAATGAAAGATACACTGATTGAGGCAATAAATGAAAATCAAGTTGTGCTAATTAGTGGTGAAACTGGTTGCGGAAAAACTACTCAGGTACCACAGTTGATCCTTGATCATTTCATTGATAAACAGCAGGCTTCAGTGTGTAAAATTATTTGCACACAACCCAGAAGGATATGTGCTATTGCAGTTGCAGAACGTGTAGCTGATGAAAAATGTGAAAAATTGGGCCAAAGTGTTGGATACCAGATTAGATTGGAAAGGTAAATCCTCACTAATATATAAGCGAAAGTGGGTTTGTCTGTCTGCTGCAGTGTTGCCAGATTTCACGCACTTCCTCGCGCATATAGCATAACATATTTTCCACGTAAATAAATGCAAAGCTTAGCAATGACGACACAACGACATCATCATCTAACAGCGAGGGTTCATGTATTTTATAAATCGAAATTTTGAGAAAAATCCAATTTTTTAGAATAGTGAAAATTTTCAAAAAGCGTCGAATTTTTAATTTTTTTAAATAAAAACCAATTTGTTACGTAAAAGTCGGAACTTTGCCAAAAAAAGTCGAAATTTTTGAAAAGAGTGAAGATTTTCACAAAAAATTGAAATTTAAAAAAAATTTAGGTTCTGAAAAATTCATAATGTCGAAATTTAATGATAAACGATTAAGATTTTCAGAAAAATGAAAATTCTGAAAAAGTTCAAAAAAAAATCGAAATTTTGAGAAAAATCCAATTTTTGAAAAAAGTGGAAATTTTTCAAAAGAGTAGAATTTTTCAAGAACAATACCATTTACTACATAAAAGTCGAAATTTCGAAAAAAATTAAAAATTTTTGAAAAATAGTCGAAATTTTCAGAGAAAAAACAAAATTTTGAAAAAAGTTTAAATTCTGGCAAAAATCATAACTTAAAAAAAGCCGAAATTTGATGACAAAAAGTTAACATTTTCAAAAAAAGTAAACATTCTAAATAAAAGTTTGAAAATTTTCAAAAAAAGTAAAATTTTTAAAATTACTAAATAAAAAAACCGATTTGCTACATAAAAGTCGAAATATTTAAAAAATGTGAAAACTTTGAGGAATAATAAAAAATTTGAACAAAATTGGAAGTTAAAAAAGACGGTTTTCTATAAAGCCATATTTCAACAGGATCAGGTTTAAAAAAACAAAATTAAAAAAAAGTCAGAATTTTCAAAAAAATGAAAAATTAATTTCTTAAAGAGAGTCAAAATTGCGAAAGAGTTGAAATTTACAAATTAAGTTAAAATGTGGAGAAAGTGGAGATTAACAAAAATGGAAAATTGGAAATTCAAAATTTTTAAAATATAAATTTAAACGTTGAAAAAAGTCCAGATATTCAATAAACATCGTAGTCGGATTTAAAAAAAAAAAAAATTGTTACTTTCAAAAAGTCGAAACGAGGAAACGCTGAAACTTTGAAAAAAAGTCGAATTTAGAATGGAAATATTTTATAAAAATTGAATTTAAAATACATAATTCTACATTTCCAGTAAAAATCGAATTCTTCAAAAAAAAGTCGGTAACTTGGTGACCCAAGAATTCTTGTTCTTTTTTCACGCCGACGAAGGCGCTGGTATCAACTAGTATGCTAATAATAGAACATTTTAAATTATGATTAACAAAGCAGCAAATAGTAGTTGATTTTGCCTCCCTTTCATGTCGCGCGTTGCGGTTGCCTGCCTCGGTCGCGAAGCCGAAAGTCTACCTTTATATTCGAAATAAAGAGAAGGCAAAGGAAATTTTAATTGTAAAGCTACAATGTTGAGAAGAAAATAATAAATTTTCTTGAAATTTTGACGAAAAATCATAAATGTTGAGGAATTTTTGAAATAAAAATAATCCGTTTTTACGTTTACAGTTGACTTCTTGAGCGCTACCAAAAAAATTCATAATTTTTTTGAAAAAAAAGTCGAAACTTCATGAAAATATCGACATTTATAAGTTAAAAATTTATCAAAAGTTAGATCTCAAAGGCGAAATTTTACTAAATTTGGTAACTATAACAATTCAAACTTTATAAAATATTATAGTGGAATCAGTGGCGGCTGGTGACTTTTTAACAGGGGGTGCGCAGATGCAAAAAATATTAATAGTTAAGAGTTTAGGTGACTCCGATGCCGTAGCAAGGTATTAAATTTAGGAGAAACAAAAGTGATACACAGGGTGTGATATTTAATAGTATTTTTACCAATTAAATTTAATTACCATCTAATAACAAAATATTTTCGGGTTATCATCTCTAAATTATATTGATTGAGTACAAAAAAAAAAAAACATTATCGACATTTCTGAGCCTTTTTAAAGCACTCTGTACGGTTGCACCTTGCTACCGCTTTACGTTACTTTATTAAATTTATTTGCTTTCATAGGTATAAAATTATATTATTTTTTAATGAAAACTACATTGGAAGATAAAATGTATTTTATTACAAAGTTGTAATTAAACTATACAAAAACACAAAAAAAAAATATTTTCTATAAATAAAATCCGCTCTACGACCTTTTAAGGAAATAAAGTGTGCTATTACTTTTTCATCTCCTGCACCATATTTTTGTTGATAGACATCATCGCTAATGCATTTAAACGATCATTGTTCATAGTATTGGGTAAGAAACTTTTAATTCTTTTAAGCGTCGAAAAACAGCGTTCTGATTCTGCAGTTGTCATTGATGTTGTTAAAATTATATTTAATAATTTTACTGTTTCAGAAAATGTTTCAGTTCAATTATTTTCTGACATAAATGACAATAAATTAACGGCACCAATAATATCAACATAATCCGGTCTTGAATAAATAACTGTCAGTTCTGTTTTCAATCGAAGCGCAGATATGTGTGGATAAGCAGAAGTCACAGCTTCGAAAATACTAACTGGAAAAGTAGCTGCAAATCTTTTAAATAGTTCAGCAGCTAGAATGTTTCCACGATACGAAAATCACTCCTTCATTTGTGTTATGATTACGTCGCAGATTTCTTTGGCATACACACTTTTTTGTAAATGATCATCACTTCTTTTCCTTCTTCTACTTGGAAAGTTTGTATTGACGCATTTCTCAATGTCTTCTGTTTCATTTCTAATGGTAGAAATGGTGTTTTCAAAATTAACTATGTCTTTTTGCAGCTGTATACTGTCCTTATTTCTCGACTGAATTTGATTATAAAGAACGTCGACGTGTGAAAGAATTTTGTGAAACAATGTCAACCAAAACATAAATTCTGTGTCTTCGAAAGCTCGTCTGAAGCCGGAAGCTTCATTTAAAGTTGCACCATTTGTACATCGTTCTTCTATTTTTTCAAATACTTCATTAGCTCTTCCCGGTTTTCATACACAGTATTTACTGTTCTAATATTATGATTCCACCGAGTTCCTGCCACATTGGGCAATCTCTGTTTGACAATTTCTTTAAAGACATCACATGCATTAGACGAATTTAGAAAAAAAAGCAGGAATAGCGCTGATAGGTTATTAAAAAATACACGAACTTTGGAATGTTCTACATTATAAGATTAAGCTGGTGAACATAACAGTGAACATAATGGGCATAAGGATATTTTGATTTAAATTGGGTCTGTACTCCATTTATAGAGCCACTCATAACATTTGCACCATCGTAAGTTTGTACAATTAATTTGTGAGGTGTTTGCAAAATTAAAGGGTCCAGTTCTTCTTCGATACATTGTGTTATGCCTTTGGCGGATTTGTCTTTAAGTCTTTTAAATCCCCAAAAGTTCTCACAAGTTGTACTATTACGTACATATCTAAATGTCAATACCAACTGACACCAATTAATTACGTCTGTAGTTTCGTCACATTGAACAGACAGAAATTCTGAATCTCTAATCTGTTTACTGATTTCATCTCTGCAAATCGCCAGTATAGAATCTAATATTTCATTTTGTATGGTTTTTGATGTTCCCTGAAAAACGGTTGCAGTTTTTAAATGTTCTTAAAGGGTTACATCTAATTCAGCGGTAAAATCGACAAGTTTCCTAAATATTTCACGATTTTATTATTGTTCACTTTCTTCATGACCTCTGAGTGCTAATTCGAATGCACTGCAAAATTTCATGCAGGAAATAATTCATTTCAAAATATAGCGATTTTTTCTAACTTTCTCATTATATTCCATTATATGTTGCCTATGAGCAGAATTAAGTTCAGCTATAATATTGACTTTTCCAAGTAAAGCGACCGCTGTGGAAGCATTAATATGACTATGCGATCCCTCATGTTTTTTAACAATAAATAGTTAAATCTTTTATTCCGGTTCTAGCCCAACTTAAATCTGGCGGTGAAAACCCCGGTGGATTGTAAAATAACACACACGGAAAACAGTACAGCAAATTCGTTACCTCGCAACCACATATACAGTTATTCTTCTTATAGGTATTCGTAGAAAAATGCCTTGTAAAAGCTCTTTTTTAGATTTTTTTTCACACTTCTGTTCTAATTTTAACATTGGTCTACCTAGTTCTTTTATTTTTACTTTTTCTTCCAGTGGAAGTTAACTAAAATCTTTTTTTTTTTAATAAAAAACTGGTACTGTTCATTTTAAGCACAGAATTAAATCTTAAATCTAAAGGAAAATACTGAAACTGAAAAACATGCACTTCCAATTTTTACGCCTACTGTCAATGTCATCATTAGTAGTGCGTGTTCATTCAGCGACTATTTTCCCCATAATTAGAACGAAATCAACAAATTAATAATTAGACCCTAGAATGGGTACTGCTATCTCTTTGTGAATAGCGGTACTGTTAGCAGTTAGGCCTGTAAACGGCGGAATTAGTAAACGCAATCAGATCAGCCGGCACCTACGCATCTTGCATCATAAACCGTAAATACACACTCCAAACTCTGTCTCGTACTCACCATTTGGCAATAGCGCATAAGCGGGGTGCAGCGTTCCCCGGGCTAGCTTTAACGCGGTGTATCTGTAGTTTATTTCTCCGTATCCCGTTGAGGCCATTGATAGCCATCACACGACAACCACGCTAGGTGCATAATTCTACGCGCACCAACGTATTTCAATTTCCTCATAATATATAATATAATGAAATAAAACGTTTGCGTACGTTATTTCAAGTCACTCGCAAGTATTAATTAATTAGTATATTATTACTTTGTGCTTAAAAATGAGATAAATCCAAATCTTTTACATTAAATAAAAAAGAATAGTTCGCTCATTTCACGAGGAGCGCGCGCTCTCGCGCTCTTTAAGACCAGCCGCCACTGAGTGGAATTCGAAATTTAGAAAAAAATGGTCAAAGATTTAACCTTAAACCAAGATAGTTGAAAAGTGGAAATTGAAAGATCGATATTGTAATCTAAATTTGAGATAGAAGTCAAAATTTTAGGAAAAAATAAAAATTGTTACTTAAAACTGACTGATATTTAAATAATTATAATAATCATAATAATAATAGAAATGTTGACTTTTAAAACCAGAAATTCTTTCAAATCAAAGATTTGCAAAAATTCAAGTTCAATCTGAGAATTTTGAAGACATTGTCATTTGGAGAAAAATACTAAAAATTTAGGAAATAAAAATTTCTATCAAGGGTATAGCAGGATAAGCATAGAGAATCTTCCCCCAGAGTCAAATGTGGTGAAAGTTATATCGATCAGTAGGCCCCTTATCTGTAATAATATTCCAATAGTTTTGACCGCCTTTAAGTAACATTGAAACATGCCCTTTTTGCAGCGCATTTTTTAAACTCTTTTTTCTTCGGAAGTAATAAAGCTACAAAGATGATTTAAAAATTAGACTATAGACAATATTATGGCAATTATTATGCACGTCTAGCTTAATTATATCGCGCAATAAAATATGATTTTTTTAATGGAAATATTTTTCCATTGCAATTTTTTTAAGTTTCGACAAAGTGACCACTTTCTAAAAATTACCAAAAATTGCTATTAGTATAAGGAATAATTTTTATAAGTTTCATTAAAAGCGGATGGCTGCAACCTAATGAAAAAAAAAAAATAATTTTTGTTACCTAAAGCCCTAGTTAATCGCAAATTATAGGTATCTAGTGCAATTTTTTAGGTTCCAACAAAGTGACCACTTTCTTAAAATTACAAGGCAAATTATAGGTATTTAATACATTTTTTTTAGGTTCCGACAGAGTAACCACTTTATAAACATTCTTGAAAATAGTAATTAGTGTATAGATTAATTGATATAAGTTTTGTGAAAATCAAACAGCTGTAACATAATAGTTTTATGTTAGAAATATTCCTATTTCAAACCTTCGACATATTACTTACTTCATTAGACGAATAGAGCACTTTATGCCCCTATTTGCCTTTCATTGCACATTAATAGTATACACAAGATGAATAAAATCAAGAATGGACAAATTATTGTCAATTTGCGCTGCAATCAAGTTTATGCTTGTTTTAACTGTGCTAGCGCGAGTTCAAATGCGTTTGCGTTACAGTAGCTTATGAATACTATTTTATACAATTATTAGCAACAAAATTGACGTGTTGTAGCTGGTAAATCAATACTGTAGTGATAATTTTGTTTTATAACATATATGTCAAGCATTAGATGCAATAATTGTGACCGTATTTTACGAGCAGTGCCTGGCAGAAAAAAAATAATTAAAAATAAAGAAGAAGCGGAACTCTATTCATGTTGCGTTGATAAACCACTTAGTATTAATAAAATTTTATGTAACAAATGCCGAATGATACCTTATAGGGTTCTCGACAAACGACAAAAAACATCAACATCAGATTCACAAATAGAATTGTTAGTGGATGATCCCTACAAAGAACGCAATCAAATCGTTCGGCATAATAATAAAATTCGGAATGATAATAATTCCCGAAATAGTGACAATGACGTGGATTTTTGTAAGTATTTAAGCAACGATAGTGATAGTGACACTTTTATTGAATTACCCATAAAAAGAGTAGTTTCAACACATAAATTTTGTATACTTTGCAGGTCTACTGATTCAATAAAACAAATTCCTCTACAAGCGAGAATTCAAGCATTCTTAAAGAGAAGAATATTTATTCCGAATGGTGATAGAAGTTGTGAAACTCATTTAATTGGTAACCGTTTTTATGAAGATGAGTTACCAAAGCTTCAAGTTTATTCTAATACAAGCTCTTTAAGACCTGAAGAGGTTACTTTATTTTTAAAGCAAGTAACAACAAAGGTAGATTTATCACTCATTGATAAAATAAGTGACTTTTCTATGCCTGAAGAACAATTAAAAGTGTTTACTGGAATGGGGAAAATATTATAGAACTGAGGGAAATGTTTTTATCCATGAGAGATTCTAATACTCATTCTATTACACAGGCTTTAGTTGTTTTTTTGATGAAATTAACAACAGGAAAATCAAACAGATTGATTGCTAGCATTTTAGGTCTTGAATGTGAGCAATTAGTATCAAATTTTTACGGTCAAATAGTCAGTTGTTTCGAAAAGCATATTTTACCATTTCATTTTGATCTTAAGGCTATGTCTCGGCAAGATCTCATCAATAATCATACCACCTATACAGCAAAAAAATTATACAGAATTACACACGAATTGACGTTGATTTTCGATAGCACATATATTCGCCATCAGAAAAGTTTCAACAATGAGTACCAGCGAAAATTTTATTCTGGTCAGAAAAAGGTACCTTTATGTAAGCCATTTACAATTTGTTGTACTTATGGCTACATTGTGGATATTTTGGGATCTTTTTATGGCACACAAAATAATGCCTCAATTATGAGAACTATTTTAGAAGATCCGCAAGGTTTAAAAAATTATTGCAAACAGGTGACTTATTTCTAATTGACAGCGGATTCTGTGATGTTGAAGACCAAATAATAAACGAAGGATATTTACCTTTGATGCCAGCATTCAAAGGCAAAAGAAATCAGTTGACAACTGATGAGTCAAACAGTTCCCGCAGGATTACAAAATTAAGGTGGGTCGTCGAAACTGTTCACGGATCGATTGGTCAAAAGTATAAACTTTTGCATAACAGGTTTGGGAAGCGTTTAAGATCTGATGCTGATTTAGATGACGAAATCATCCATTATATGAATGCCAAAATGGCTACATTAAACACTGAGCACGGAGGTTGAAAATCAATACTAGAACAGAAGGAAAAAAAAGATGCAAAACAATAGTAGCATCGCAAATAATGGATTACCCTAAATTAAGTGAATTTGAGTTAAAAATATTATTCACGGGTTCCTATCAATTATCTCAGGCGGTTTCATATATGGCGGAACTAATTGGGGATCAAGAAAATCCTCAAATACAATGTATAAAAGAATCACCAAATGTACTGAAAGTAGAAGTGAAATCTCGGCATAAAAATAGCAAGACTTATAATTGCTACATTGATTACGTTCCAAATGGAAAAAGTTATACTGACATCAGACGCTGTACTTGTGATTGTCCAAACGGCAATAGAACGATGGGTTGTTACTCTTATATAGCATCCATAATTTATTATTTATCTTACGCTGGATATCTTTCTCGAATTTTCAAACCGGCAGCAATATTAAGCAAAATATTCGACAAAGACAATATATCTGTTGTCATTAACTCAGATAGTGATAATGATTAATTTAAAATATAGATTTTAAACCAAAAATACTTTTTATTTATTGCTATTCGAAACCTATAATTTGCTATGAACCAGAGCTATAAGTAATAAAAAAAATTTTTTTTCAGCAGGTTGCACCCCTCCGATTTTAATGAAACTTACACCAGTCAATCTTTATATTAAAAGAAATTTTTGATAATTTTCAAAAAACGGTCACTCTGTCAGAACCTAAAAAAAAATGTATCAAACATCCATAATTTGCGATGAATCAGGGCTTTACGCAACAAAAATTACTTTTTTTTTCAACAGGTTGCAGCCATCCGATTTAAATAAAACTTATGCCAATTATTCTTTATACCAATAGCAATTTTTGGTAATTTTTAGAAAGTGGTCACTTTGCCGAAACTTAAAAAAAATTGCAATGAAAAAATATTTCCATTAAAAAAACGCATATTATTGCACGATTTAATTAAGCTAGACGTGCATAATATTTGCCATATTGTCTACAGTCAAATTTTTGAATCATCTTTGCAGCTTTGTTACTTCCGGAGAAAAAAAGTTTTAAAAATCCGCTGCAAAAGGGTCATTTTTCAGTGTTATTTAAAGACGGTTCAAGATAGGCGGTCAAAACTGTTGGAATATTATTACAGATAAGGGACCTACTGATCGATATAACATTCACCAAATTTAGCTCTGGGGGCAGATTCCCTATGCTTATCCTGCTATACCCTTTCAGGCTTAGAATAAAAATTTTTGAAAAAACTAGAAATTTCAAATTTTATATCGAAATATTGAAAAAGATCGAAATTTGAAAAGAAGCTCCAACTTTATAAAAAATTCAAATTCAAACCGATAATTTCGAGAAGGAGGAACATTCGAATTTGACTTGAACCATTTACAACTTACTCGATGGAATTTGCGTCTTTTAAGTATTTGTGTAGCCTAAGTTGAAAATTCTCACAATGATCATACCATACTGATAAATGCAAGGTAGGCCAAAATCTACGTAACCTTTAACACGTTGGTCTGTTTTATTACAGAACATTTAGTTGACATATCATATGCTAAATAAACGCATGTCACGTCGACGACATTTGTATTTAATGGATATTGCTGTGCAACCCATTATAAAAAATGAAAGTTAGGACACTAATAAGGACCTTTGTAACCTTGGTTACATCGTAGGTGCTAGTTGAACTTGAAATAAAGTCACAATTTTTATAGTATTATATTCGTATGTGTTAAACACTTAATTTCTGAAAGTAAAATTTTAAATTAGACTCAATAAATATAGCGGAAATTTCTATGTTAAAGCCAAAATTTCAGGTCAAAATTTTAGCACAAAGTGTCAAACTAAAAATTGAAATCTGAAAAATAACTCAAATTTTAAAAGACAAATATGTCCAGATATTACGAGTTTAAAAATAAAAATTTTAGAGTAAACTCAAAAATTCAAGTCTAACTTGAAACTTTCAAGAAGTCAAAATTTTCGCCCAAAGTTTAAAAAGAAATTCAAACCTGAACTGCAAAGGAGAGTGCTCGAAATTTTAAGGTCGAGGTTTGCAGATTAAAAAAACTCGAAATTTTGGTACAAAAGAATCTTCGAAAAAAAGCCATATTACATAAAAGTCTGTTTCTAGAAATTTCGAGAAAAAGGTTAACATTCTGAAGTTTTGTGTTTACATTTTTTTTATGTCTACATTTAAAGAAAAAAGTTAAAATTGCGAGATTTCGAAATGAATAAAGTCGAAATTTAGAAATAAAAACTGAAAATTTGAATTTTGAAACACTGTAAGTTTTCAGGGGCCTTTCTTTGAATATAAAGTTTAAAAAACATGCAAGAAACCGCGCATTGAATATCTAGTTAATACAAAAAATGCAAAATTATCCCAGTTTGTGCCATATATTCATATGGCTGTATGGTATAAAACAGGATGGTTATATGCCATGCAAAACTCACTTCTGTGTGTTTCGAACGTGCCCAGTTCTGTGCCACCCGCGGCTTTTCTAGATGTTTATTAGATGCTTTAACTTACTAGGTCGAAAACCAGAAATAAATAAAACTCTCAAAATTGTGACTTTTATTTATTAAAATTTTTACTTAAACGTCAAAACCTCTAAATTAAGCTTTTAACTTTGCGGAATTTTAATATTTATTGTTAATATACTTTGGGTTATTAATATTATCAGTTACTTGAAAAAAGTTTCGAAATTCAAGTAGAAATTTTAGTCGAAATGTCGAGCTGCACTTGATATTCCGAGAAAAAAGACAACATTTAGAGATTATATTTGAAACTTTAAAGTTTGAAATCGAAATTCAGATAATAATGTTTTTAGTTTTGTTTTTAAATTTCGACTTTGAAGTATAAATTTCGAAAAAAACGAGATAACATTTTTAGATTAAACTCTAAGCAGCAATTTGGGAATTAAAATGGAAAGTCGGAACTCTTTAGGTTCAAGTTTGAAGTTCCGAGAACAAAGTCCAAATTTCTGATATGCATATTATGCTGTAATTTGTAACTGACCGTTGATTTCATAGTATTCTTTTTCATGCCTTATTTTTCCCTAAAATTTATAGATACAATTATTAAAGTACTATTAAAATATTTGTAAATTATAACGCCTCCCCCCATATTTTCCAAAGCCTCCCTGCTCTAGACCCTAATTGTATAAATTAAAATTAAAAAAACTTCAAACAAATAAAAAAACATTCCGAATAAAGTATGTTCAATTCAAATTACTTTACAAATATTTCAAAACAAAATACATAAACTTTTCAAAACATAATATCAACAAATTACAAAATGTGAGACATACAGTCATTAGTGGGTAAAAATTTGTCCCAATCGAATGGATTATCAAAAACTTCCCTTTGCAACCATTCAGCGTAGTGTTCCTTAAACGATTCAGGCAACATAACCTCATTTGTAGGAGCACATTCAAAGTCCTCTTTTAAAGGAATGTAATTCGTGTTAAATTTCCTGACAGCATCCCTAAGGAACATCTCGTCGTGAAAATTATTAGAAGGCCCAAACCCCCAGTCATCTATTAGACGAAAACGTACTTTCTGGAAAATCATTTTCATGAAATAGAAATTTGTATTTCTCCAACTTCTTCCCAAATATTTAGACAAAATCTTCAGCAGTTTCAAAACATATAATTGGAGTACGTCATTATTTACAGCATATCTTTTTATAGTTGGAAGTGGTTTCAGGGATAGTAATATTCGAATTCTAGAGTCTTTCCATTTAACCAATTTATTAATAATCCTAAGGATATTAATACAAGTGAACATGTTGCGCCATGATGGTTTGTAATACAGATCAGTTTTGCTGAAACGTTCCTCTTCAGCAAACAATGTTATGATATCTTCAGCTTGCTTGGGGAAATGATTAAGTGGATTTTCACTCATTTTGGATAAGTAGGTTTTATTGCGTAAAAAACTAATGAATAATTGAAGACAATTTCTTGCAACTAAAAGTTCCGACAAGTACTCAAATTGATAAACGTGGTTTAGCTTCAAATTTTTCATCAGTATCAACAGAATTGCTGTTATTGCTTTATTAATCAACTCGCCGTGTCGCTCAAAATGGCCTTTGCCCGCATGGTATAGTATTTTTTCGGTTTTTGATGGCAGAATTTCACCAAAGAGATTAATTTTGTCATTGATGGCAGCATTTTGGTAATTTAATAGAGTATTGGCTTCGAAAATTCTTAATAAAGCTCCAACATATAGAGGCATTTTAGGAAACATTGCTCGATATATCATCTCCGTTTTGGAACCGTTATCGATATTATCAGGGGTACAGATTTGAACATCTGCTAAAGGAACATAAACATGCTTCATCAGAGCATTTATACCTTCTTGAATTGGATGGGGCAAATTTCTAAAATCTTTAACGACATCTGCGGGATTTGTATGTTTCAATAAACATTCGTGTAAAAATATATTTACGTCTTTATCTGACACTTTATGCTTTTTTGCCCCATCTTCAATGTTAGGTGGATAATGATCATTCAACAGACCAGCTTCTGTTCTTACTCGACGTTTTCTCTCCATGAATTCACTACTACCTCCCAGTACCACCAACAGAATTTTCCAGATTAACAGTAGAAGTTTTTTAATTGGATACTTACGTTTCTTCATAGTTGCAAAATCGCAGGTCATGTCCAAACATTTAATCAGAAGACAATTTCCATCAGTGCTAATCAGATCGTTTATAAGGCACTCTAGTTCACTTTCGGTTATTTTACCTTCAACCTTGTATTTTCTAAAGACTTCTAGCATCAGATAAAGGACGTCAAGGATTACATACATAAAGTAAAAGTCAGCGGTGTTTTTCCTACATGTTAAAGCCATCGTATTCTGATGACTCCATTTCAATATTCAGTAGGTCAATAAATGCTGAAAATGTTCCCAATTTATATAAAAGCCATATATATTGTTCGGATCTGTCTATTTGCGCTTCAATGTTGATCTCATCTGACCAACAACCTTGAGCTATATATAAAATTGTCCTGGCTGCATTTAATCGCAATAATTTATTGGTAACTTCCAGTTGATCCATCAGTTTTTGTATTAAAGAAGTTTTCTTATCCGGAGTCAAGGCATTAAAATCGGTTATGTCCTCGCTAAAGATCATCATTTGTACCGAAAATGAATTTCTGTTGAAATTTGATAATTCGACTAATGAATAAAATTCCGTTATTTCTGTCAAATAGTCGTCTGTATCCGCATAAACTGTTGTGGCGTAGTCGTCAATGGTTTGCATCTTTTTAACGTCGGATAGGGCCATTTTGTTGGTTTAAAAATTGGAATATATTACAACTTGGCATGAAGAAATTTTGTAAATTTGTCTAACATGACTTATGCCATAGATTTTTTTAAACAAGCGGAATGAATAGAAATGTGTGCGTTTGCCAAAAAAATAGATGCCTCCAGTTTTCCAAATTCTATTCAAACTACTATTGCTGTTGGTAAGCTGAAATGTTCAGTTATCAAAATTTGTCTGGGAAACCATTTTTCAATGCAAATAACAATGCAATATTTCTTTCTTTCAACGTTTCTCAAAATCCATCCCCTAAGACAAGGGTCTTCAACCCGCGACCCGCCTGATAATTTCTTGCGTTTCCCAGAGGCTAAACACTTTGAAATTATATATTTTTTATTTTATTGATGTGGTAAAATGACGTGGAGCATATGGCCCTTCGGACGATGTGAAATCGATTTTTGGCCCTTGCAGTGAAAAAGGTTGAGCCCATGCCCTAAGAGAATAAAATACGGAATGAAAGCAGCTATCAACTTAGATGCAGTTTTCATTACCAAACTTTATATTTCTGATTAAAAATAACGTCATTCCCATCATTTTGTTCTATAGATAGGGCCGTGTAAAAAATAAGGTGCCCTGGAGAATTTTATAAGTCGTGAAATAAAATTAATTAAGTATTGATTCATTTATTCAACTTTTGTTTTTCTTTCAAAATATTAATTTTAAAAAATTCAAACTTGAAAACTTTTCAGAATGAATTTAAAGTTAAATGAATATTGTTACAATTTTTGAAAATAATTTCTAATAAATGTTAATGGATTATTATTTATTTTACGTTAATTAATTAAACTTTATTTTCTTCATTTGAAAACTATTTTTTTTATTTTTTTAATCCTATAGTATAAATATAATAATAATATTAATTTTTTTTTATAAAGGATGACTTTTTCTCGTAAATCCACAAATAAAAAAGAAATCCCTCTCCACGACTTTATCTTGGGACACACTGTATGTACAATTTTTAGAAACACATAGTACTGTTGCTAGTAATTTTGAACTGTGTACCCCACTACTTTTTTATAGGGTTACAGATAAAGCTAAAATAAAGAAAAAAAACTGGATTGGATTCGAGCCTAGAATTTAGGCCAGCTCTTAGGTCACCCGTTCCGAGTCCATTGTTCTATCCCTGTGATTGAGGCGTCCTTGGCCATTCATTCAGCCACCCAACCTTGTTGAGAATCTAAGGAACGTCCCTTGGATGCCCTCTCTTAAACTGGCCACACTAGACCAGAAGTTCCCCAGCGTGGATCCTCTGATTGATGGTAGTGTCGGGCAGTGACACATCACGTGTTCGATACTCTCATATTCTTCTAAACACCCACTACAACTCGGGTCGTTTATAATTCCCATTCTGTAAAAGTGTTTGTTTAATCGACAGCGACCTGTCCAAATTCCTACAAGTTTTCTGACGTTATTTCTTGAAAGTTGTAGGCATAGTTTTGCCCTTTCCCTACACGACATTCTATTGAAAGCGTGAGTCTATCGGCGTATTGTTATTGATGCCCATTGGGTTTTATGTTTACGATGGATTTCTTCGTTAAGTAGGAATCTTAGGATTGATCTAGCCAGGGGAAGGGTTGGTTCTGGGCCAGCGAATTATCCCTTCGAATTCTTCCTCGTCTCGATTCTCTCTTTTCCAGAATGCCCTTTGATCCGTATTGGATCAATTGCATTCTCATGTGATATACGTTCTAAAGCTAGGTGGCAGCTCCATACCAGCACTAACTTTGTTTTCACATTCCTCAAAGCCTTAAGGAAAAGATCATTAAATGGACAGGCTCTCAAAAAAGTTAAAATTCGAAAAGTTCTCTAGGATTTCACTCACTACTGTCGAACCTGAATAAGAGAGAGTTGAAGGGACCTGGATTTTTTCTCGCTTATAGGATTTTCTCACTTAGCTAATTTCTCATTTACAGAGGGATATGAGTAGTTCCTCTTAGCTATAGAGATATAAAGAAACATGGGGAGAATTACTTATATATTCTCCTATTATATTTACTTAATTTATTCGCTGTTTATTTTACGGAAAAAAAAGTTGAACTATCTCTAGCTAGATCTGTAGCATTTATATGTTTTTGTTTCTTTGGAATGAGGAACAGTTCTGTAGCCAAAATCTAAATCCTGGTTTACCTGATCAGTTCTATGTGTACTGTCATTTTTATCTCTAAATATGTTTTTGCAATTCCTAACAACCTTCGCAAAGTCTTTAAAAATATTTCGCTGGACATGCTTTCTCTGTGGAAGATAAGTTAGAGATTTATCAACTGTATTAAGGATGAGTATATAGCTGTAGACGCACATTTTTTAGTCGTTCTATGAAATTTAAAAGCTGCATATGAACAATGACGTGAAGCAAACGAAAATGTTTTTTTGCTTTTGTTTATAAGGTTCCTCACGTTGACAGGCAGTCTCAGTTACAGAGGTCCAGACGTACAAAGTCACTCTATTATATCAGGTGTAACAGGATTATGGTATACTCCCAATTTTTTCTTTATTTATGAACATTAAATTTTCAAACTTGTTACACTTTCTGTACTTATGAAGTATCAAATTTTGACATGAAAATAACATTCCTGCTGACACTTTCGCTAAAACTGATACTAATCTTTGATTTTGAAATGGAACAGGCTGTATAATATTATATTTTCGGAACCTGCACAGTTTTCTTAATACAATAGACATAAAATAGGTGGTTTTTAGAGGATCGAAAATTTTTTTGGTCTCATTTTATTTTTCAAATTACAATGTCATGACTGGAGACCAGATTATTTGCATATGCAAATAATACATATTTCACCTAAAATCTAATGATAATGCATATTTTCGCTAGATTTACAATATTTTTCGATGGCTGCTTAATGATTGAAGACTTACTAAACGCTGGGTGGAACGTTTACTCTTCTTGGTTAAAGCAGTCGATCGAAAATTTATATTCAAATAGATGGGTACTATTTTTTCTTTAAAATTTTGCTTTTTTGCAACAGTTGTCTTTTATTTTAAAATTTTTAATTTGTTATTAAGATCTGACTTCTTTTTTGTCAAAACTTGATCTCTTTAAAATTTTAAGTTTTTATATTAACATTTTTCATTTTTTTTTCTTCAAAATTTCTATTGTTTCAAAATTCGAACTTTTCTAAAAATTTCCACTTTTTTAACCCTTTCGTTACTGACTATTTTTTAGATTACAATGCTCCGAATTATGCGTGAAGGCATGAATTTCGTATACGTACGTTCTTCGTCTTTAAATCGAATTTATCGGTATCAAATTTATGGTATTACTAACACAAAGAAAAACACTATTATTTTGAAGAAAATATTATCACACGTCCGTTATGAACAAAAGTCAAATATTAAAAGTCATATCTTAAAAAGCGTACACATATGCTCCCCGTAACTTATGAGATACTTTTTCGGATTTGTACAAGTTTGTTTACTATAAAAATATAGCAACGTATTTATATGATTGCAGTAATATACGCTCTTACAAGACACATATTCATGTTTTTCGCCTTTTAACTCGGTAAAAGCATCAATCGAAAATATACGTTCTTCGATCACAGGACTCATATATACAAAAACATATACATACATTCGTAGTAACGAAAGGGTTAAAATTCGAATTTCTGCAAATTATCAAAATTTGCCTTTTCCTTAAAATTTGGTAAATCTTTCAAAAAGAAAGAAAAATTTTAAAAAATAGTTTTTTTTGAATTTCTGAATGTTTGTAAAAAGACAAAAAGCCCAGCAAATTTTCTTTGGGAATTTGAAGGTATTGAAGATATTTTTAAATTCAATTTTCTAAACATTTATCTTAATATCGAACATTTTCTGACGTTATGGTGGGGCACTTTTCTTCCCCTGACTTAAGCAGTTAAGAGAAAATAAATATTCAACCCGTCAAAATTTGTTCGTTTTATTTTTTCAAAATTTAGGTCTGACATATTTTAAATTTCTACTTGATTTCGCCTGTTTCCTTGGCATTTCTTTCTTAAAATTTCGTCTTTTCGAAACGTTATTTTTTTTACCATTGGATCCTTTCCAAAATTTTCTACCTGTTAGAATCAGAACCTTCCGAAATATTTACTGTTTGCTTAAAATTTGACTTTTTCTCGAGATTTTTATGTTTATCTCAAAATTCAGTTTTTAATAATTCTAGACAAGACGACTTTTAATCCAGGCAAAATGGCGGGAAAAACGCTAAAAGAGATAAAAATAATATAGTAAATTAAATTTTCAAAATTATTTCTGCATTCGATTTCTAATGACCCAAGGATCATTTACTGCTATTAAGACGAAGTTGCTCGACCGTCCTTCACCCCTTAATCTTGAAAACAATCCCTCAAATGGGCGTTTCACTAAGAAATTCCTAAAGTCGGGAAAATTCCTGCGAATGTCTTGGAAATGCATCCTAGAAAATTATTTGGGTTGCTGATCACGAATTCGTGGTTGGTTTTCCCGGAAAACTCATTACTTATATGTAGTAAAATTTTTACTTGAAACGGAGTCCTAGGGGTTTTCGGGGTCGCTGATTAAGAATCTGAGATCTGTTTTTCCGAAAAACTCATTTCCAGGTCGGAAAATCATGAACATTTTTAAGATCTTAATGGGCTTGTAGGGATTTTGAGACAATATGATAAACCTTTTTTTCGAAATCATATCACAGGGGTTTTTTTGGGTCACCACTGATCAAGAATTCGAGGCCTTTCTTTTCCGAAAACTCATTTTCCGGTCCAAAAGTCAAGAAAATTACCCATTTTAAGTGTTTTGAGACAATGTAGTAAAATTTTTACTTAAAACAGTGACTTAGGGGTTTTTGGGATCGCTGTTTAAGAATCTGAGGTACGTTTTTTCGAAAAACTCATTTTCCGGTCGGAAAATCACAAAAATTCGCCATTTTAATGATCCTCGGGGATTTTGAAATAATAGAACTAATTTTTTTCATATAATTATGTATGGGTTCTGTTTTTCCGAAGAAACCTTTCCATGATGAAAAAATCACGAAAATTTTGGCACATTATTTGTGAAGATAATTAATCGTTTTCTAGATTTCTTGAAGATTATTTTAATGTAATTCTTTGAAAGTTCTTTTTTAAACAAAAGGTAAATTGAAAATTAAAAAAAACTTGTTGGAAATAGATGGATGAAAATATTTGTATACATATTTTATATACCTGCGTCGATAAATGAAGAGGTCTACTTATATATGTTGTTTCTATATTATTATAACTAAAAATACCTATACTTTTTACTAAAAGATAAAAAATACAAAAATGGTTGTTGTTGTTGTTCTTCATTTGTCGGCCGTACGCCGAGTTTTGCCAAAAGAGAGACCTCGGATTCTTAAAGGGTGACCCCGAAAACTCCTAGGACTCCGTTTCGAATAAAAATTTTACTACATTGTCTCAAAACACCTAAAGTGGCAAATTGTCTTGATTTTCGATCGGAAAATGAGTGTTTTGGAAAAACAGACCTCAGATTCTTAATCATCGACCCCGAAAACCTGTAAGACACCATTTCGAGTAAAAATTTTACTGCATTGTCTCAAAACACTTAAAATGGGAAATTTTCTTGATTTTCCGACTAATAAATGAGTTTTTCGGAAAAGCATGCCTCGGATTTTTGAACAGTGACCCAAAAAAACCCTTAGACACAGTTTCCGACCAATAAATGAGTTTTTCTGAAAAGCATGCCTCGGATTCTTGATCAGTGACCCAAAAAAACCCCTTAGACACAGTTTCGAAAAAAAGTTCATCATATTTTCTCAAAACCCCAGCAAGCCCACTAGGATATTAAACATTTTTATTTTTTCCGATCGAAAAATGAGTTTTTCGGAAAAACAGAGTTCGGATTCTTAATCAGCTACACCGAAAACGCCCTAAGGACACCGTTTCGTGTAAAAATTTTACTACATACAAGCAATGAGTTTTCTTGGAGAATCAACCGCGGATTCGTGATCAGCGACCCAAATGGATGCATTTCCGAGCCAATTTGCGTTAATTGTCCCGACTTTAGGAATTTCTTCGTGAAACGCCATTTGGGGGGATGTTTTCAAGATTGCGGGATGAAAGAGGGTCGAGCGACTTCGTTGTAGTAGTAGTGAATGATTCTTGGGTTATCAGAAATCGAATATAGAAAAAATTTTATTTATTTTCCGGTTTATTGCCTAGATTATTTGTCTTCAAAATTTATATTTATTATTATTTTTTCTATTTTCTTTTAAAATTTGTTTTTGGAAATTCAGATTCAGAAAAAACATATTTTGAAAATTTCGACTTTTATGTCAACATCATACCCATTATGGTCCTAGAAATCTCAACTTGTTCTCCGAAATTAATCTTTTTATTTTCCTCAAATTTTCGATATTTTTGTTCAAAATTCATATTTTTCATAAACTAGTATTCTCAAATTTTACTATTTTTTCAAAATTTAACTTTTCGTGCGAAATTTCTAGTGTTTTCTCGAAGTTCCCTCCTTTTGCTCAAAATACTTTTTTTTGGGATTTTTGACAATTTTTTTCAAAATTCCTTTTTTTTCGAATTTTCTCTTTATTCCAAATTTCAATTTCATTTTAAAATTGACTTTCTTTTCGAGAATTTCAATTTTCTTAATATTCGCCCTTCGAAATTTCGACCGCTTTTCTTGAAATTTCGCCTTTATTTTCGAAATTCCGTTATTTTAAGTTTTTTTCTAAAAATTTAGATCTTTTAGATCTGAATTTCCAGATATTTTATCTGAATTCCTAAATATTTTAGACATAAAAATGTCAACTTTTTCCTCGAAATTCTTTTTTTTTCCTCGAAATTTTGTTCCTAAAACCCGGCTTTATTCTAAAAATTCTACTCTTTGAGCTTTTTCTTCAAAAATCATCTTTTTTTGTAATCTCGTCATTTTTTCTTAAAATAATAGTTTTCAAAAAATACTCGAAATTTTCTAAAAAGAAATGTAAAATTCAAAAGGATGCGAAATATTATAAATGTTATATTTTGACAAAAATTGGAAATGATTCAAAAATCTCGGAATTTAAAAAAATGGAAACTTCTAAAAAAGCAAAATTTAAAAAAATGGAAACTTTCAAAAAAGGTAGGACGAGATATTCAAAATACTTTCAAATCCCTCAAAAAAATGCGAAATTAAAAAAATAAAAATTTTCAAAATTGAAATTTTGAAAAAAAAAGAAATCAAAATTTTAGAAAAAGTCCGACATTTAAAAAAAATCAATCCATCCTGAAATTTGTTAAAAAACTTTCGAATGTCAACTTAAGTTTTTGGAAAAATGTCGAAATGTTGAGATCAACAAACCTAGAACAAAAGAAAACTCACAATTTACTAAAACTAAATTGACTTTGAGAGAAAAAACCAAATTTCGAGAAAAACTTTTAAATTTGGATAGCCACATACTAGACATTTGTCAAAATTAGAAGCAAATTTGTTTAAGGAAAAGGAAAATTCATCAAATCAGAAGCAAATTTGTTAAAATTAAGAGCATCGTTATTTAAAATTGCATATTTTAACACTTTTTATTCATGTTTTAAGTATTTTGCGTGAATATTTGCATCCATATTTCAAGCTTTTTATGTGGCATATAATCCGGCATCTAGTCATGATTCGTCCTAATTAATTCTAACCGACCACATTAACGCTGCAAAAAATTAAATTAGGAAAACTTAGGAAGCGTCAATTTTTTTTAAATTTGTGTGCCACAGCTATCGGTATGTTCTTATCAAATAAATCTTCAAATAAATTAAAACCGAATATTTTGAATACTTTTGGCTGTAACTTCAGTTCTATTGATGAAAATATGGTTAGATTTACCATTAATTTTACTTTTTCATGGTACTACAGTACCAATAGGGTACCATTTAGGAAAATGAGGTTATGATATAAAAACCGTTTTTATTAAGTTTATCACGCTATAAAGAATGAAATACTTCCTTTTAACGTGATTTGATTTTTGTAGCATTAATGTGGCCCATTAGAATTAATTAGAATGAAACATAGCCTTCTAGGTTCAAAAATAAAATGGGACCAAAAAAATTTTCGATGCTTTAAAAATCACTTATTTTAGGTGTACTGTATTCAAAAAATTATGCAAATTCAAAAAATATAATAATATACAGAGGATCTTCCACTTAAAAATCAAAAGTTGGAATCAGTTTTAGCGAAGGTGACAGCAGTAGGAATGTCATTATTATGTCAAAATTTGACATGTCATAAGTACATCAAGTGTAGCACACTTGAAAATTTTATCTTTATAAACAAAGAAAAAATAGGAAGTGTACCAAGATCCTGTTACATCCGATAGATGTTTCTACTTTCTCTCTCATAGAGATTTTTGGGAATTAACATGACGGACCCTGGCAATTATTCTCACTCTTGGAGTTTTTTTGCATATCCAGTTCTTGCTCATCCAGGTTCGACTGTATATGGCTTTGTAACCAAGCAGATCTTAAAGCCAGTTCTAGTAACTAATCCTTATGCATCTTTTCATTTATTGCAACTTTATTTATTGTATGTATTAAGTTTTTACCCTAAATGTGTATTTTTTTCTTACAGGGAACTTCCAAGGAACAGAGGTTCTATAACATATTGTACCACAGGTATGGTTCTAAGGCAAATGGAAGGTGATCCTTGCCTAAGCGATATATCTCACATAATATTAGACGAAATTCATGAAAGAGATGTAATGAGTGACTTCCTTATCACTCTACTTAAAAAAGTAATATCCATTAGAAAAGACCTCAAAGTGATTTTAATGAGTGCAACTTTAAATGCTGAAAGTTTTTCGAAATACTACAACGATTGTGTTCACATTAATATACCTGGATTCACATTCCCTGTCAAGGAATACTTCCTAGAAGATGTTTTACTAAGAACCCATTTTGTATTTAGTACCGAACAACCAAGATATCGAAGTCCTAGGTTTTCTGGAAAGTTTAGATATTCGAAGCAATTTGATGAATTTGGGTCATTCATAGATCCTTACATTAAGAAGTTGTCAGGAAAATATCCACCGAAGGTACTTGCGCAATTACGCAATCCAGAGAGTGAAAAGTTAAATCTGGATTTAATTTTGGAGCTTTTGATTAACATATGCGAGACGGTGAGTATATAAGAAAATATCACGAAATCTCTTGGTAAAAAACGTATTAGTTTCAAATACTAGCCCAATTTTTATTTGTTCCCAGGAGCGTTCCTACCAGGCTTGCATTGCGTGTCCAACACGCAGACGGCCAAATTTGAACCCAATCAAAAGTTCTGATGAAATGAATTTTCGATTTTTTTTAATTTAAACAGAATTACAAGGGCGATAATTTAACTTAGTTTGGTATTATATTCACTTCCTCCCCAACCTTAATTCAGATGTATATAGGCCAAGGAAGGTTTATATGGGCTTCAGTAGTTTGCAAGAATAAAATTAATTTTCGAAAAATCTTAACTTTTAACTTCTTCCCTAAATTTTTAAAGGTTGCATTATGGCCTTTTCTAGATGTTTTGAATTTTGCGAATTTAGGCTTTAAATTCATCAAAGATCGAAGAATTTAATAGAACAAACAAATCAGTAAGTCCTCTTTTAACAAAAATCATAATGAAATTGATCACTTTTTAATATGAACACTTCACATTTAGACTATTTTTGAAATTCTTAAATAGTTTTCGAAACTTCGACTGTTTTAAAATTTTCATCTGTTTAAATCTAGACTTTTTCAAAATCTAGATTTTCAAAAAAGCTTGGTTTTTTAAAATTTTGCCGTTTCAAAATTTCGATCTATTTTGAAAATTTCAATTTTTGAGAATTTTCTTTTTTTTTCATTTTCGGCCTGCTTCAAAATTTCGACTTTGATTTTTGAAAATTTCAATCTTTTGATCTCTTTGAAAGGTTGGAGGTTTTCCAAGTTTAGATTTTATTTCAAGATTTAGGCCTGTTCCAAAATATTAACTTTTTTTTGAAAATTTCAATTTCATTGAAAATTTTAATTTTTCAAAATTTTCTTAGGAAATGTGAAATTTTTTGAAAAACGTTTTTTTCTTAATTTCACCTTTAAAGATTTTGACTACTATTTTTCAAATTTCATTTTTGCAAACTTATATGTTTTTTATTTCTACTTTGTTCAAGATTTCAACTTTTTTGAAAATTTAGATCTTTTGAGTATGTCTAATATGTAAAAAAAAATTCGTCGTTTCTTCAAATTATTAATTTTTTGATTTTTTTTAATTTTTTGTTGCAAAATTTTTACTTTTATAAATTTAGCATTTTTGAAAATCTTAACTGTTTTTGCGAAGTTTCATTTTTTTTATAATTATTTACCATATGACTTGAAAATTTTAATTTTTTTTAGGTATCAAAAACTTTTATTTTTTACACTCTGACTTTTTTCAAAATTTAGATATTTAGAAGTAGTAGTAGGACTTCAAAAATTTCGACCTATTTGAAAGTTTCGAGGTTTTTAAATCTTAAAGTTTTTTAAAAATTTCCGGCTTTTCAAAAATTTCGACTCTTCTTTAATATTTTCCTAGATGAGTTTTAAAATTGTCAAATTACCATCTGTCGTTAGCTATTTTGACCATTTTTCGAAAATTGTACCCTGCTTCATTTCAAATGCTTTCTTCGAAAATTGAAATTTAGCTTCGAACGTTTGGAGTTTATTTTCATAAACTTCAAGTTTTTTTTTCGAAATTTCAGTTTTTTCGTAAAAATTCAAAATTTATACTTTTTTAGGAATTTGACTCAATATCAACATTTTCACTTTAATTTTGAAATTTCGACCTTTTTCTCTATATATTTTATTCTACACTCGAAAACAAAAGTTTTTTTTTAATTTTGACTCGAAACGCGAAAATCTAATTATTTTGCAATGGTAGATTCTTTTCAAACTTCTTTTCTCAAAATCCATTTTTTTTCCATTTACTTTCTCCCTTCAAAATTTGGTTTGAAACTGAAAATTTTAATTTTTGTTCATTTGTTTGGAAATTTTGGACCGAAATATTGACTTTTTTAACCGAAATTTGGTGAAAGTTATTACTATCATTTTTTGTTATATGTTTTTTCTGAAAATACCTTTCAAAACTTTATTTTTTCCTAAAATTATTACTTTAAACTCGAAATTTTGACGAAGGGATTTTAATTTTACTTTGGAATTTCTGTCTTAATTTTGAAATTTTTACTTGTTCTACGAAATTTTGAGTTCAAGAATTGAGATTCTGTCATAAATTCTTCGGTTTTTTTTCTTCAAATTTTCAACTTTTGTAACAAATTTCTCTTATAAAAATGCCAAGAAAATTTTTATTTTATTATAACTGGAAACTTCGACTTTACTTGACAAAATTTCGCTTTGAGTTTTTAGTTTTTTTTTAGTTTATTTAAAAACTGAAAATTTCGACTTTTTGTAGGAAATTCTGTTATTTTCGAAATTTTGCTTTTTAAAACTGTGAGCTCTCAGTTATTCAAAAATTTC
This sequence comes from Dastarcus helophoroides, assembly GCA_028583605.1. Lineage (NCBI taxonomy): Eukaryota > Metazoa > Arthropoda > Insecta > Coleoptera > Bothrideridae > Dastarcus > Dastarcus helophoroides. Next base: position 23,143,180 of record CM053328.1, on the reverse strand, counting down.
TGTATTTTCTTATAATTTCAAGTTTACATTTTCAGTTGTCCTGGTATGATTTAAATATAAAGGTTTCAAGTTTCTTTTAAATGTCCATTTTAATCTCTAAATTTTAAAACTTTCTGGACATTATGAGTTTTTTCGGAACGCCCCTGTTTGTTTTACTTGAAGCTGTGCTTAGTTTCGAATTGTAAAGTGTACGTCTACTCTAGTGTAAGATAACATGTCACCTGTATTATTATGTTTATTTGTTTATAAAGAAAATAAAAAATCAACAGAATTAAGTTTATGAATATTCTTAGATGTCTAGAAAATATAACTATCATTTAAACCGATATTGTATTTCCTGTAATTAGTGTATTTCTTGGGCCACATAAGAACTTTTCCGTTAAAATTTATTTATCTTACATACATTTTTGAATAAAATTTAAACAAAAAAGAATTAATGAAATTTGGATTGATTCTGCGAGGGTTGCTATTTATATTTTTGGCCTTGGAAACTCTGAATGTTTTAGGTGCTATCATTTTCATTAAAAAGTTTGATTATTCTTAACATAACTTTCCTAATAAGTTTTTTTTGAATGTGTTGTTGACATTAAACTGAAAAAATGTGTTAGCCAAAAAATGTAATTAACTCGTGAACCTCTTCGTGCCATCATTTTTCATCATTTTTGACGTGCATTATCAAGACAAGAGTGTATTGAACTTTTACTTTATATTCTAAAAAAAGCAGCATCCTACAGCACTATAAATCTGGCATAACGAATTTAATCGTGGTCGACGTTCCGATTTTCCGTGAAGGTCTTCCATGGTTGTGTCAAAAAATCATTGATACTATGCGTGAACTGATCAAGCAAGATCGTCATGCGACGTAACGTGAGATTGACGTATCTTTGGAAATTAGTGTGACAAGCATCAATCGAAGATTGCATGGTCATTAGACCTTACGATTTATCTTTTTTACAAAAGATTTGTTCACATGGAATTCCACCTTATTAGACAAACGCTCAAAAGAAGGCCCGAATTGATTGGTGCGAGGAAATGTTGAAAAAAATCGTCGAAGGTGCACCAAAGGGTACATATAACATCTCCACAGATGATGAATCATGGATCTATGCATATGAGCCTGAAACAAAACAGCAGTGGATATGAATCTTCCAACACGAGCCAAATCCAACAAAAGTTGTTCGCGGAAGAAATGGTTGCCTGTTTCTTCAGCATTACTAATCATGTAGCGACAGTACTATTAGAGCAACATAGGAGAGCCAATTCTGAATGGTACACAACTATTTGTATGTCAGAGGTCTTTGGTGAAATAAGAAAAACGAGCAAGTACCATCGGATCATTCTTCATGATGACAATGCGAGCTGTCATATCGGCTCAAGCGAAGGAATAGTTGAGCAGCCAAAACATCGTATTGATTGCTCACCCGCCTTACAGTCTTGGTTTGCCACCCAGAAACTTTTTTCCTGTAAATCAATAATAAAGAACATGGTCAACGATTTTCGACATCAGAAGAAGCGGTTGATTCATTTAAAATACATTTTTTAGAGTTACCTCAATCGGAGTGGAAAAATGCTCGAAAATTGGTTCAAACGCATGCAGAAGTGTATTGATCTTCATGGAAAATATGTTGAAAAACAAACCGATGTCGATCATCAATATTTGGTTTTTTTGTTATTAGTGCAGAAATATAAATACTACCCTCGTATACCATGTATGTTGAAGTTAAATATAAAAAATAATATTTTTTTCCAAATATTAATAATAAACAATATCACAAAATTTAAAGGATACTAAACAATATTGATATTCGTGTACATACATTGCTTCAGAAATAATTTATATTTTTTATAAACAATTAAAATGACCGCAATAGATACATTTTTGACAAATAGTCGCGAGGTCCTTAAAGTAGCCGGACGCGGGTCTTGACGTTACCATGCTATCCGAGTCCCTTAAGCCCACTCCGACACTGCATGTTCATACTGTATCACTTTAAGTTAAATTTTACTTACCTAAATATAGGAACATTTCTAAACGTATGACTTTTATTGGATTATTAGTAAAATTAAATTTTTTTCAAAATATAACGCGCCAATTTCACTCGTATTCTCAGTTCTCACAGATGTTTCTCATTTTTGGCGCTGTTTTTGAAATAAAATAAAAAAAATAAAAAAAAACAAAATAAATTTGCCATTCCAATATTCATTCTTCTTTTCTTCTAACCTAACGACATTTTATTTTTAATATTTTTTAGGAAAAAGAAGAGGGCGCAATTTTAGTTTTTGTTACAGGATTTGTGGAAATATCTAATCTAATAAAATCGATGCAAAAATCGGGAAAGTTTCCCACTTCCAAATTCTTGATAATACCACTTCATTCGATGATGCCGACAGTTGAACAAAGACAGATTTTCGAAACTCCGCCTCGAGGTGTCCGAAAGATTATAGTTTCAACAAACATCTCCGAAACTTCAATTACTATAGATGATGTGGTATTCGTCATAGATGCCGGCAAAATTAAAATATCAAATTTTAATCCCAATAATAACACGGATACATTAGAAGCTGAATGGGTATCGCAAGCAAATGCAAACCAAAGACGAGGTAGAGCTGGTCGAGGTCAAACCCGGTGTTTGCTTTCATCTCTACACCAAAGCACGATACGACTAGACTAAAGGAATATCAACTTCCGGAGATTCTGAGAACAAGATTAGAGTGTGTTATTTTGCACTGCTAAAGTATTGCAACTTGGAAAAGTTGAACCATTCTTCGCAGAACTTATGGATTCACCTGATCCGCAAGCTGTTGAGGTCTCTTTGGACCTACTTAAACGATTAAATGCTTTGGATGAGGAAGAAAATTTAACTCCTTTAGGATATCATTTGGCTAGACTCCCTATGAACCCACAGTTGGGGAAGATGATCCTTTTTGGTGCAATTTTCAGTTGCCTGGACCCAATACTTACTATAGCTGCCTTTCTGGATTATAAAGATCCATTTCAATTAGTTCTAGGTAAACAAAAACAAGCAGATGAGATGAAAAAACTTTTGGCTGGTGAAATTAAGAGTGATCATTTGTTACTTGTTGAAATACTGAAGAAATTTGAAATGGACGAGCACAGAAAACAGTTTTGTTGGGATTATTTCATGAGTTTCCAAACGCTCAGAATGATTATAGAATTAAAAAGGCAGTTTATGGACTATTTATATGAATTAAAATTTGTGGACTGTACACGTGCTAAAGCTACAGCATTTAATATGAATTCTGATAATGATAGTCTGATTATAGCGATCGTTTGTGCAGGACTCTATCCAAATGTATTACTAGCAAGGTAAGTATCTTACAAAATTTAGTGAAATTATTGCTTATATATGGTGCGCAGCCTACATATACAGGGTGTTTGGGAAGCAACCCCCAACATTCAAAAAAGGTTAACAAACATATTAGCAGTTTCTGAGATATTAAGGAAAATATGTATTTTTGTTGTTTTTTTTTTTGTGAACATTTATTTTATATTTTCTTTTGTATGGGTTGTGCAAGGTAAATAGAACGCCCAAGAGATTGGAAATTATCATCATCATCATTATTATTATTATTATTATTATACATTAAACCAGTGACTTGGGCCAATAGGGTGTATGACTCTTATTTTTAAATTGCATTAAAATGTTCACACCGCTGTATTAGATCATATAGATTTTTATTTCCCTTAAATAAAATCGCTTTACCTATATGATAAAATATGTAAAATAGAATTCTCGTATTTAAACTGGCGCTGAAACAGGAGCCGCCATATTCAAATAGATGGTGATGCCATTGGCACAAAAAACAAATGCTTGCAATGAGAGATCCAAAATGTTAAGTAAAAATATGCTACTATATATTTTTGTGAACATCACTTACATATTGGTATTATTTTCACCTGTATATCCGAAATAATTATTAAATAAAATTAATTCACTTAAACCTGATGTTAAAGTAACAAACATGACATAATAATTATACAAAAAACTCCACTTATCTACTTCCTGTCTGCTTCCAGGACCTTGGGATTGCTGTAGACCTCCTCCTTGTTCCTGTACACCACTCCCATCCCGGCGTTCCACTCCCACGAGACCTGTACATCCGCAATAATGGTACTTGAGGCATCTTGGTAAATTGCCAAGTCAGTGTCGTACATGCGGTTCCTCTTCCACCATCCACTTTTTGGTCTTATAGTGGGCAGAAATGTTGGCCCGTTATGCCTGCGAATCCTGTCCCAGTGAGCCACTGGGCAGGACTGCAGGACATACGAGATCGTCTCCACCTTTCTGCAACCTTCCTTGCATTTCCGCGTCTCGAAAGGATTGGAGAGGATAGACCATAGATCTCACACTATGGATGAACCGAAGAGAGAGAACTGTGTTAGACGCACCCTGAGAGAGATGTATATAAAAGAGCACGTGATCCTTGGCAATAAACCGACCTTTCTAGGCTACTATGCTATTGTAAAGGGCAAATATTTAAAGAAATATTGTGGAATTTTTGTTTTTCGTTTAATTGTTAATAAAATTTAAGAGTTATGAATATTGAACAGTTCCACAAAGTAAGGGTGCAAAATGTCAGTTTGAAATAAATAACTTTTACGTGCGCAAAACAATTTCGATGAAATAAACAGAAACACTTTTTCGCTAAACAAAATTTTCTCGAGCATAAAAGGCAATGACGCCTTACCTTTTTCCATTATACTTGGGAAGAACATGGCCTACAATATTAAAAAAATTATAAGAATCCGAGATTCTTAAATTTGACTTTTCTCTAATAAACCATTTTTTTTTTTAAATAAAATTTAAACTATTTGACCAATTATTTCCAAAATTAATAGTGCTTTATTCTAAGTAAATTCGAATTGCAATAATCGGTTAAGAACTGCGAGCTGCAGCGTGATAAAAGACATTCACACAGACTGACAATCCCAACTTAAAAGTATAACAAAGAGTATCATCATTTAGAGAAAGCTCTCTTCTAAACAAACAGCCATATTACAACTGATTTGGTGCAAAATTACCCTAGCATTTTTATGGTGACATGTCGTATTTTTTTGGTCTTTCCCAATAATAGAGCAACAGTTGTGATGTGCAGTAGGACTAGATTTATAAGGTGAAATATATTAAAAATAAGGTAAATAAAATGTAAAAAGCAAATAAGTTCAAAATATTATAGCAAAAATAAGTAAATATGTACAAGTAAGGATCTCAAACGTAAAATTGTGAATACATATCTTTAGTATAGATAGAAACTTTGTAATTCATTTAATTATATATATTTAATTATATAACAAAATTATAATTATCAAATTTTAGTGAAATCAATAGAGCCGTTTCGGATATTACTGGTGTAAGATTAAATAATATTTAACTGCAAAATCTTGTTAAAACCTGTGACAATAAGATTATATAATTTTGTAGATAAAACAATGCAGTCTACGTTCAATAAAATAGTTCAAAAATACAAGAAAATAATTGATTTACAGTTTAAATTCAAGCAATGCCCATAGAACTGCACGTTAATATTGCAGGATTTTACCAACAGTCACGTGGCAAACCTTCCGTCTTCTCAGTTCCTCTTACGACTCTTAATATAGAACTATTTCTCTCTTTGAGTTTACTTCACGAATTTGTATTTGGCTAGCATAGGCAACGCTTCATCCATAGTGTCAGATCTGTGGGATAGACACAGTAGGGAGGTTGTTGGTACGAAGTTGAACCGCACGTACGTAATCGCTGACTACCCAGATGGTCGGGTGGTCAGCCAGTCACAGCTGGCAACATCATCAATGGCGATGTCCAAGCCTCTTGGCCTTGGGATAAAAGGGAAATAAAAAGACCATGTTTTCAACATTGAAAATCTTGTTCTTAACATGCAATGCTAAAAGAACTATTTTTTTTCCTTCTTTTTTTCTAAGCAATCTAGCGCAACAACAGTTTTTATCAGTTGTAAAGAGCATTAATTCTGCTACAACTTTTGTATATAAAGTTTTTTTTCTAAACCTAATAGAAAGCGAGATATGAATACTTGAAATGGAGAAAAATTTAAAATAATATCTACATATAATATAGTTTTAGTAGTCGTAAAACAGTAGTGAAAACATTAACACGGCAAGCTGTTAAAATAAAATATATTTTATATATACAGGTTGAACCAAATTTGATTTCCACTATAGGGATCTCGTAAGCTATTAGAAATGGAGGAAAGCTTAAATGAATAAGTAGTGCAGAATTTAATGCCTAATATTATTCCGCTGAGAAAACAATTGAATTTCAATTCGTCTTGGTTTTATTTTAAAAAAACTGAAAATCGGCATGTTTAAAAATCAACTTTAACTTGTTTATTTGAAGTCCGATTGAAAAAATTTAAAAAATGTAATTAGCTGTTTTTTAAGGCCTTTTCATTGGTGTGCGTTAACTTTCTCTAAAATCAAATGTTTTTGAGAAAACTATGTCAACTTTGTTATTTCTTATGGACGCCATATTGGATTTTATCATTTTCGCATTTGGCATATTTTTCTGATTATTTTGATATATCACATGCTATACTAAAAATGTGGCAAAGGGGGTTAAATGAACTAATTTTTCATTTTTAAACAAAAAAATTTAGTAGGCGACGTAAGTGCCATAACCGTTAATAACAAAAATACAGTACCTAATTACGTAAGAATAATTAAATAAATATAAATAAAACTAAAAATATTGTAATAAACTGTGCAATATTTAAACAGTTATTAGTATAATCTTAACGTCCATGCATCCCCTTTAAATGGCTTAATTCTATGAAAAAGTGTAGATGTTTTAAAAATCTTGTCGGCAATTTTTGCAATAATTCTTTTAATATTGAATACTTATTCGTGTAACGTGAAATAGCTAACAATCTAACATTAGAAATGACTCATATTTATGCACATTATCCGTCTTAAAATATTTAACTTCTAGAGAAGTCTAGAACCTACACTATACTTGCGTATGAGTCATGGGAAAGTCGTCCTTAATAAAACCCTTAGAATGTTCTGAAAACTACGTAATTTAAAAGAAATCATGCACGTTACGATTATTAATAAATATTTCAATACTGTACAGTTTGTTATAATATTTTTGGTTTTTTAATAATAATTATTGCTTTTTTAGGAACTGTATTTTCTATTATTAAAAGTTATGGCTCTTGCATTGCCTACTATAATTTTTTTATTAAAAAATAAAAAATTAGTTCATTTAACCCACTTTACTACATTTGAAATATGGCATGTCATATATTAAATTAATCAAAAAAATATGCCAACTTCGAAAATGATTAAATCCAATATGGCATCCATAAGAAATAACGAAGTTGACATAATTTTTTCGGAAACAGTTAAATTTAGAAAAAAATATTGCACACCAATAAAACGGCCTTAAAAAAACAACTAATTACATTTTTTGAATTTTTTCAATCGGACTTTAAATAAACAAGTTACAGCTGATTTTTAAAAACCGCAATTTTTAGTTTTTTCTAAATAAAATCAAGACGAATTGGAATTCAATTGTTTTCTCAGCGGAATAATGTTAGGCATTACATTCTGCACTACTCTTCCCATTTAAGCTTCCTTGTATCTCCAATGGTTTACGAAATGCCTGTAGTGGAAATCAAATTTGGTTCAACCTGCATATATTATCACTCCGAGGTTTACCTTTTGACCCTTTCATTCATTTGAACTGTCTTTGGGTGGAAGTTACCCTGGACTCTGATGGAAGAAGACTCGGATTTAGAAGAAAGAGTTTCATATTTCACTATTCTTCTATTATGCCAAAAGTATGGCCCTCTTCATTATTATAGTTAAACATTTCCGGGATCTTTGTACAAGACTGTCCAACGAAGTGGACAGCTCCGGTTTTCAACAGCTGCAAGATCTGTTGCAGCCATGATAATGTATAAGTAAGGTACTCCGACGCGAGGCAAAATATGACACCTAATCGGGAGACTGGCGGCTTAGAGAGAGATAGACAGTAAGATGTTTAAGAACTGGCGTAACTCTATGCAAAATATACGGCACCGTCCGACGTATGTTTGGAATATTGGCTGTAACTTTTTTTTTAAATGTTTGGAATTTTAGAACAAAATATTTTAAATAAACTTTGTTTGGTTAATTATTTTCCACATTTTGGTGACCTTAATTTCTTTTTCCCTGCTTTTGTTTCATTGCCACGGTAACGAACTTTGAAATTTCAAATGACATCCGTATTTTTTGTTTGCTTTTTTAGAATTTGCATATCTTTCTGCATTTGATGACCCCAAATCTTACAGAGTTTAGAAGAGAAAAAGTTCGAGAAAATATAGTAATTTTATAATTTTACCGATTCTCATATAAAATAATTTAATACTATTTTTAAACATGCCTTAGCAATTAAAATGAAATTTTTGCCAGTATATCTATGTTCGTTTTCGGTAACGATTTCATTTTAGTACTTAGATTTCTTTAAAAATAACATTAAAAAATGAATGATAGAAATCAGTAAAATTATGATTTCTCGAAATTCTCCGAATCTAACCCCTATAAATTTGATGTTACCGAATGCAGAAAGTTAAGATTTTTTCAAAAGACCAAATAAAAAATGCAGGTGTCATTTGAAAACTCAAAAATTAGTTACTAAGGCAACAAAATAAGAGCTAAAAAAACAAAATCGAAGGCACTGGAAAGTGACAAATAATTAACCAAAAAAGTTTATCTGATACATTTTTTCTATAAACTTTTTAAAAAAGTTATAGCTAACGTTCTATATGTACACAGGACCCTGATAAACCAAACGGCTCGTCTCTCTATTAATATCATTTTTCTTTCTTAAATATACAAATAGAGTTTTATGTTTAAATTACTTTGGGCTTAAGATATTCATTTAATAGAAACTGATTAAGTTTATTAAGAAATACATACTCTCTACAATTCATTGTTCATTTCTCTTAAAACAAAATCTGCACTAAAATGTTTTTCGCATACAAAATCTCGGCCGGTCATTTCGCGGGATTTTTCGCCTCCATATATCAACTTTGTCCTTAGGCACTCGAAACAACGACACTTTTTCATGACAGCTTTTATAACCAATGTTGCACATAGACACAAAACCAGTCTTACCCATTTTGTAATTAAAATATAAATATAAAACCTAAAAATTGTGAAACAATTGCATAAAGTATCAACATTTGCATAAGAAAGCATTGCTTAATCTACTCAAGGCAGCCCTTCTACTGTCTATCCTTCATGTAGTGTTCCCTTTTCAATCGTCTCCGGTTTTAGTGCCACTTATCGCAACAGTGAGATATAGCGGATTACATTACCAGTCTTATATTATATCATGGCTGCAGCCGTTTTTTTACATATGCCTGAAATCGACTTGACTGAGCTGAATTCTTTAAAGTTGCAACGGAAGTTAGGTCTTGATTGCTACGTTACCATTTTCCGTTTCTATTCCACAAGATTTGTGCAACCTCCAAGTAGACTTGATTTATTTCTGGAAGCAAACGTCAAAGTTGTAACCTAAATCATCGAGTGTTTACATAATAATACCGCACGCACATAGATAGTTCGCAGTTCACGTTGGGACAATTAAATTGGTATTGCACTTGTACGGCAAAAATAAATAAATAAATAAAATGGGGGAACCGAAATAATGAAGAACAAATTACAGGGATAAGCACAACAATGAAAAAAATACAAACGGGAAGAAAAAAAAATAAAAGACTCACAGGTTTTTAACGTGAGGTACAAGCACGGCTCTATTCGAAAGGTAGCGATGTGGATGCGGACTGATATTCGGACGAGATGTGCTTTTTCGAATAACCAATGGAATCTGATCTTTCTGTACAAAATTTGAGCGCTTTTATACTTGTTTCGGGAACATTAGTGGATTAAAATTTTCTGAAAGTTCTTCCTTCATAGAAATTAAGTACCTCGTGTCGTTGGCGTCCTCTATTAATTTTGTATAGGCTACAAACATGTTTGGAGCATTTTCGGTATTGTAAGTCGCGACTAGCCGGCGTCTTCTCTAATATCCTTTTTTGTATGTTTCATTTTGTCAAGCCGCAACCGATTGATAATGGGTTTGACCGTTACAGAACATTTATTGCGCATGACTAGTTGGCGCCTTCTGTATTTGGTATTTTCTTTATCTCCTTTCTGGGAATATGTTTTGTGTCGAGTGTCGTCTTTTCCTTCCTCCATCTTCAACAATTTTCGCAAGGGCTGAAACATTTTTAAGTTTGGGGATTTCTTAGGCATAACGCAAAATTTATTCTTCCTATGCACATACCTATATTGTGACATCAATGTCGTTCATCACTCTTAATACTGTTTGTACAGTGCTTGTGAGGTATTCATCAAACATTATTAATATATTGTGTTCACAGTTACTTCCCAAAGTACCTTACGTAACAGTTGAATATCTCACTCATGGAATTATTTCGTTTCCAAATGAGTTTGTGCAGAAGTCATCTGTTTCTAAATTTGGTGCCTTCAAACGCTTAACGTAGTTCAGCGATGTGAAAGCAGCGCAGAATATTAACTTTGATCCGAAAAAAAATGAAATGAATCATTACCTTTTTTTGTATAATTATCTGAAAGTCTTTTGGGGATATCTCCTTTCCCCCAAGATTCCCAAATCTTACGCCCCCGGATTATTTTTTGTGGGAATATTTAAAGAGTATCGTCTACACCGATCCTCCGGCTACCAATGAGCGGTTAAAAGACAACATTCGAGAGGCCATTGCCAATATTGCTGCCGTGTGGAAGAGTATTTCCCAATTTATGTTCAAAATTGGAAGAGTGCTACGAGAAGGATGGTGAATATTTAGACAATGTTCGGTTTAAAAAATGGAATCCGCATTTGTGTATTTATATAACATAATAAAATTAATTCACCATATTTTATATTGTTTTTATAGTGTTGAAAACTGAAATTTACGCCGAGTCGCCCTGTAATTTAGTTCGATAAAACACTCCCACAATAACAAAATTTTTAAAATTGTTGCTTGATTCGTTCCCAATAAATTTCTAATACTCCATCAACCGTGAATCGCCCTGTATATTAATACACTTTTTTTTATAGGCCGAAGAAGAATAGAATGGATATTAGAACCTTACAAGGAGCGAAGATTTCCGTTCATCCAAAATCCATTCTTTTGAATGAATACCTTCGTTCTCCTCTACTAGTCTACTTCAGGAAAATTAAATCATCGGACACTTTTGTTCATGACTTAACAAGCGTTACACCTTACCCAGTTATTTTCTTTGGGGATAGATTCAAACAGATGGCATATAAAAACAAGCACATTATATCTATTGGCGATGGCCTGAACTTCGTCTGCACTAAAAGCACCAGTAACATAATTAAAAGTTTACGAAGAAGATTGAATCTCTTTCTGGAATACAAAAGTTCTCACCCCAGTGTTATTAATTGGGCCGAAAATTCGGACGAAACCATACTTTTAAGGTAAATGTTTTCTTTGTAAATCTGTAATATTGACGTAGGTGTATAGCTGTTTCATTTGTTTTTCAATACATCAAATTTATGACTTTGCTAATTTTAAGTTAGGTAAAATTATTTAATTCTCTTTTACGTTATGGCAGATCTAGCATTTCACCAGTCGACTTTAATTATGAATTACAATATTAAAGTTGAAATTTAAAGAAAATGATTAATCCCAGATTTAATTTTGCACTTCTGAAAACGAAATTAGGCTTTCGAAAATAAAAATCCAGATTTCTAAAAATATTTACAGGGTGATTAGTACAGGGAAGCCCTGTAGTTCCTACAATTTCTTCAATAGTAAAAATATTTTTGGTTCAAGGATACATTACCATGAGAAGCATGCTTTAAAATTAATTTTTACTCTCTAGGTTAGGCATCTGCAGTGATGCACCAAAATTGCTCTTTTTTAAACAAATTTAAATTGGTTATAAAATGCTGGTTAAAATGATATCACATATTACGGGTCTGATATTAATTGTTTCTGAGATATTTACAAAAGAACATGAAAATTGAGCCTAATTTACAAGTTGGTTTGAAAAGGAGGAAACGCCCAAATGATTTTAGTTTTCATGTAGATTATTTCACTACATCATGTTCTTAAAAAATGCTGTAATTTTATTGAAATAACTTTTGCTCAAAAAATTGAAATGCCACACCTATATATTAGTTTTCATTTTTTTAAGCAACAGCATAGCTTTGTTTTGATGTAAACAGCTTTAAGTCTAATTCTTATAATTTTAGAGATATTTAATTAAAAAATGCGTTTTTTCGCCAGTTTTTCGACCCAGATAAAAATAGTTTCTTTACATCTACATTCTATGTTGTCTACATACTTTACATTATTTAAGGGTACAAGTGTAAAAATAGTAAAATGTACAAAGTTTGTGCATTTTAGTCAATTTTACTTTTGTTTTGGTTAAAAAATTTAATGAAACAAACACAACAAACACAGATACAACCTAACTCGATGAAACACACTAAAAATAGATTTTTGTAAGGCATATTTCTAAACAATAATAATATTTGTATAATACCTTGGCTTGATAAAACTGCATTGGGGGCAAAGCATGTCGAATTTGTTATTTTGTAAACCTCTTTCAGAAATATGCATTATAAATTGTATTTATTAGTGTTTTTCGTTACCGTTAGGAAGTAAATTTCCAACAATTGTAGAGTTCAAATACCAAAGGAGGCAAATGCCAAAAAATATGTTTTTTAGTTTTTACCTTGAGTGGCTACTAAATATTGTTACGGTTCGAATTGATTAACACGTGAATTGAATAATACCCACTTTATTTTCAATCTCAACTCGGATCACTACAACTGAACAATTAACTCGCTTATTGACTTCTAACTGCTAACTCACGACTTAACTACACCGACTCTAACTAACTGACCACGAGGGAAAGCCGACCGTCTTATATAGTTTTGATCTCCAGGTTGTAGAACAATCCGGCAGATAAGGCTTATCGTTTGCCGAAATTTCGGGAACGTTTATCTGCCGTTTGCTTCGTTATCGCGGCCGCTTTTCCCTTATGAGATCTTTCTAGAAACTTTCCCTAGGCGCTAAATTCAGCAATTTAAATGTCGTTACAATATCTTCGTCACTATCCCAACAAAAGCATTAAGTGCTGATCCTTCTTGTTTGAATGCTAAGTTCAATTAAGTAATACATTATAACATAAAGTTTTTCTCTAAAAATTTTCAACTTCTGATTTGATACTTAGCCCCTTTGATATTTACACTCTACAATTTTAATTCAGAGGTGCTTTTTATAAACACAAACATCGATATTGTTTATCAAATTTAAAGTTAAATAACTCCCAAACTACTAAAAAAACAGACCTATAAACATTGATATTAAAAGAAAGCATAATTGCTTCTTAACAAAAATGAAAAATGATATTCAGGGTGTGCCATTTGATTTCTCTGAGAAAAGTATCATTTTGCGTTTGCTAATCACCCTGTTTAATAGCAAACGTTTTGTGAATAATATTTATAGTATTTTTGAGATAAGGTTATACTTAAATCACTTACACTAAAGACTTCATTCGGATGTTTCCAGTCTTCCTGGCTAAATTCTTATGTTTTTTTCTAAATATCTCAAAAACTATTAGTCACAAGCCCCTATTGTTTGATATCATTTTAATCAGCATTATGTAGCGAATTGAAATATGTAAAAATATAAAGGGTGTTTCCTTTAAAAAAAAAGACAAGTATAGTGCACCACTACGACGTATATGTTGATCTTGTATACTAAAAAATAATTTTAAAATCTGCGTCACATGCTGGGGTACCTTTTTGCAAAAAAGATTTTCGTTATCAAAAAAATTGTAGGAGATACACAGCTTTACCGAACACCGTATAAAAAAAATTTTCGACTTTTTATTATTATTACTTTGTTTCCACCTTTTAAGGTCTTAAAATGAGCTCCCCACCTCCTTTTGGAAATTTTGACGTTAGATTTTAATTGCAGTTAGGTTTTAATTGAATAGGAAGTAACTTGTATATCTCAGCAGAGAAAATGCTTCCAATTAGTATGTTGCAAAAATGTTCGCGTAATAAACAGTTGCAAGTCAGTTACAAGTAACTCAATGGGAGTTCAATCTATTGAATACTTATACGACTGATTAAGCAGTTTTAAGTTTGGAGTGTTTACAACGACCGTACCGTACTGACGAGACCGAGGAAGGCCGAAACTAATCAACTATTGTAGGTGTAAATATTTTCAACTTTGGCACGTTTGACTGTTTAATTACATCACATTTAATTGGTCATTTGTCGAACTAAGTGAAAGTAAAATCACGCCGAGGACGTTTGTATCAATAGATGTTGCCATGCAACCAGTGATACAAGCTGTTGCCTCATTTACATGGCCTTTGCAATTAGAATCTGATTGCATTAGATTCTAATTGCATCATAATTAACTTCAACTCTAAGAGACAAAATAGTAACGACTTTATTTAATCAGAAAACAAGTAGAGACATACATTTAGGACGGTTTTTATTCGTCAATGCCAATCTTGGGTTTCACATGGCATTTTTTAATTTCAAGAGTTAATATTCGCTTTTACAAGTTTATTTTTCTAGTTGATTAGTAAACAATTCACTTAATGTTTAGTTAATTCTTATTAAAAACTGACATATGGAATAAGTAATATCGAATTCGTAGCAATTAATAAATCAGTCAATCTAGATATTTATTTTGTTTTGAATGTATTTAATAAGCAGTTGGACAATTGTTAAACTTTGACGATTATTAAACGAAAATTAGACATCTCCTTTCAAGTCAATACAATGTAATTTATGGCTTTTATGAAGGTTTTTGACATTGATTGGGGACCTTACATTTAGTTTCCGGTTATACATAGAAAATACCGAGCTTTCATAATAAAAGGAACAAATTCTATATAATCCTAACCATGTTTTATTGTTAAAAACGCTATAACACGTCCATACATGATTTTAAATGTACACATTTTGGCCCAGTCAATTTTAGTTTCGGATTTCCCGTAAGTGTTAACAACTTTGTTATTTTAAATGTAACAGCCTGTATATTTTGTGCAAATTCGGATAAGCAATAAAATGAGAATTTCGAAAACCCCATATAAGTAAACAGTTTGATTGTCAGTAGTTTTTTTGTTATTTACAAAAAATAACAAACTAGTAACTAATTAAATGGTATAAACAAATAAGAGAATATGCAGTGTTTGACAACTTGTTAAATGATGAAACAATTTGTCGTGCAGTGTTTACCATCCATAATTGCGATACTTAGGATGATTGGCTCTGGATATAAAATAATACAATTATAGGGAACAATTCGCTTGGGTCACTCAATCTTACATATCTAGGTTCTTTTGTACGGCTAAAAGGCCAAAGTTAGTGTGACTAGACCAATCACAATGCGCAATATTGTTTAGGATTTTTTTTTATTTCGGTTAAGACTTTGAAAAGAAACGCCTGGGCGGCAATTTTAAGGTCTATTTAAACTGATATGTGCAAAAATGTTACCAAATTTATGAGTCAGTTAACCTTGATTAAAACAGTTAAAAATTATTGTTTACACAAATATCTCGAAAAATATTAATGATCAATGGCACATATAATTAAAATCACAATTTCAGACACAATCTAACTCCGATGAAAAAAGTATCGAGTGTCATTTGCAAAAATTGACGATGATGTCAATCGAGTAACGACATTTATCAATGCCGTGCGTTGCCAAAAATCAAAATCAACCTGTCCAAGGGTATTTTTACAAATTCAAAGTTTTTTTTATCTGCATAGTTCTATACTTTTTACTTTCACTGTATAAGCTGCTATTTATTTTCGACATAAATAAAGAAGATTGCAATGTTAACTACGATTAATGTTACACGGTTCTTATAGGGTCAAATTGGAAGTTATCATCTTTAAAATTAAAATTCACATCCTTTATAGGTATATGTCCATGATTAACAACTTAATGTTTTAACATAAAATGCTTAAGGTTGTTTACCTAAAACTGACTAATAATCTAGTCCTGCTGTTCCGGGAATTTTAGGACACCGTGTATGTAATTGTTGATTAGTCTTCTTTTTTGTAAATAACGGAGTTTTTGCTTACTTTTGTATGTGGTACCAGAACTCTTTACCTGTTTTGTCCTCTATTTGACTTAGTTCGTCATTTTTGATTCCTCCCTAATGCATGCGCTAAGTACTCAAATCGAATGTCAAGTTAAGACTGATCATCTTGCACTTGGAAATAACAAGTTCATCATTCAAGAGGTTAATTAAATTAACTTTAAAAAAAAGGTTTTTGCCATTTACTCCTTGTCCTTGTTCATTATTACATTGTTTTTAAGATCCATGTAAGGCTTATTTATAATCAATATGTACCAAAACAAACTCAGCCTTAATCTTTTGACATTTTTCTATGAAACTGACCATGTATATATTCTCCGCTAGTTAAAGACGAATTAGAAATGCATTAGTTTTAATTTGTCGATATATTTTAATGAAAACAGATATTAGGTCAGTCAGACAAGGATAAACTTGTTGTACTTGGCCTATTTTGCTGCATTTGCGAGCCAAATCCAGATGATTTTTGCAATAAAAAAAACTTGTTGCAGGGCGATCGTAGAGTTACTGGTCACCAACGATGTAGGAGACGTTGACCTGGAAGATTTTGATCGTGATTAAAAAATGATAGATATAAAATAATTGTTTTGTCATACTTTAATTTTTTTGGCATTAAACTTTGAGATTTTTTAATTACGTTGTTTATTTTGATAAAACCTTTGTATACAGTGTTATCGAAAGCCGGAAAGGTAAGTCCACTGCTGTAGCGGGCGTTTGCCAAAATTCTTATCATATAAGGTTCAGTGACCCTTGAAAATCTCTCTTGATAAAAAGGCCCGTTATCACAGACTGTGCTAGTTTTAAAATTCCGCTATTTGCATTAATGACTTTAAAATTTTTGTTTTTTAACCATATATTAAGTTATTACGATCTAACGCATTTGATGTATTAAATACGGATGACCTTGTCTATGCTCTAATTGTCCGTTGAACTTTTAGAACAAACTAGTAAATTGCCGACTTGAGATATTCAAATGTGTTTGCATTCATAAAGAATCCAATTAATAGAATTTAATCGAAGATAATTCAACTGAAGGTGTGAATTGTTTTAGCTAATAAAAGCAATAAAAGCTAACGATATTAAATGTAAAGGACTTTTGTTTTTAAGTGCTATTAGTTAACCGTTATCTTAAATTTATTAGATGTTTTTTGCCATAAATTACTCGTATAAGTAAAATGGTTTTATATTATCAAAAAGACACCGAAATTTACACTTGTCAATTTTTTTTAGCCAAATGTTCCATACAGCTAACATTCCATATTTACTCTACTAAGAAGCAATACAATCCATGATTTTTTTTATTACTCTAATTTAAAAAAAGGGCATTACGTTACAGAATACCATTCTTTTGCCAATTCATTTCCGTTTATAGAAAAGCATAGGATGATTAAATAATCCAATGAAAAATACAGAACCGTTGGTAAAAAGCGGGTGACCCATGTTAGCAGTGTAGGTAACTGCCTATAGGTCCAACGCTTTCTAGGGACCCCGAAGCATATGGAAAAATATACATATATATTTTTTTCGTATTACAGATTTTAGGTTTTTTTTAAAGAACAAACAACTTCCGAAAAAAATTACATTGGTTACTTGGTGTAAATTTGTTATCCGTACTTATTTCTCTAAAATCAATGGCATTAAGAAGACACACGTGATATAGAAAACTCTTCCTGTCCCTACATCGCCAACGGGTTAAATATATAATTCCAGAACGAATTTCGAAGTCGTTAGGGTCATTAATTAAGTCACTCATACAATAAACAGTATGTTATCCACCTGATCTTGCTTGGTAAAACTGATTACTTACTGTTTATTTAGCATAAAGAATATTGCGGAATTTCCCAATTCATGGGTGGATTCAGGAAGGGGCCTCAACATCTAATTTTTTAATAATTTTGGAATTCGAGTTTAAAAGCTGAAATTTCAATCAAAAATCTAAATATTAGCATTTAACTTTTTCTACCTTAGTACAGTAAAATTTAGGGATTTTTTTTAACATTGGAAATGTTTATGTTGAGATATGGGGTGAAGTTTCGAGTTTTCGTTCAAGCTTGAGAGAATAAGGTGTCGGTCGGTCGGACATACTCGAATCGCCAGTCGAGCGCTCTCGGCGTCGAGAGGCCGGCATGAAAACTATGGGAGAATGTTAAGTTTACAGTTCACCGCAGAGCACCATATTCGTTTAATCCAGTGACGTTTCATTGGATAAGGCTATCAGCTATGGATATTAAGAGTATGAAAAATAGCGAAAAGTGTAAGACATTGAGAGCATAAAAAACATTTACGAGAAATTGAAAATAGAGAATCTAGTGAGTTAAGTACGAAAACACCGCTAACAAAAACTGAACACAGTAGGCGGTATTGTGAGCATGTAAAGATGCGCAAACTTAAAGGTTCTGAAGTTTACACGGGCTACCCAAGTCAGCGGCCCTTAAGTGAGGGGTTATAATTCCATTATTATGCTGTAAACTCTTACCCTAAATCCAATTCACGTACTGTCTTGAAGTACTCAGTAAACGAATGTGGTAAAATATCCGCACTTATAATTTAATTTAATTTAATTTTTGTTGGAAATAAAAGTAGAAAGTAAAGTTTGAATTTTGGGATTTTAAAATTTAAGGAAACCCACCACTC
Organism: Dastarcus helophoroides; assembly: GCA_028583605.1. Taxonomy (NCBI): domain Eukaryota; kingdom Metazoa; phylum Arthropoda; class Insecta; order Coleoptera; family Bothrideridae; genus Dastarcus; species Dastarcus helophoroides. Next base: position 23,124,396 of record CM053328.1, on the reverse strand, counting down.
ATAATTTAATAAAAAAGGGGATCTTAAATTTCGAAAAAAAAGTTGACATTACAAAATTTCAATAAAAAATCTTGAGTTTTCGAATTTATATATTTATAATTTTAAGAATTTTTTAAGCTGTCACAATTTCGAAAATAAGTCAAAATCTTTAGAAATATTTAGAATTTATTATTTAACATGAACATTTTAAACAAAACGTAAATATTTATTGACATTTTAAGAAAAATAAATGACATTTTGAAAGGTTGAGGAATTTTGTGAAAAAGTTATAATTTCAAGAAAATACTCTATATTTATATTTTTAATGCAATATCTTGGGTTAGACTCGCAAGACTGATGTTCAAATTTTGAATCCGTTTGAAATCCGAAGTTTTAAGAAAAAGAAACACAAGAATTGCAAGTTTAATGTAAAAATTTAAAAAAATGGAAATTCTGGAAGAAATTATTAAATTTCGGAAAAACCCAAAATTTGTGTTTATAATTATTTTGAAAGCATAAGCCCATAATGTTGTAAAGAAGATTAAAAATAAGAGTAAAATAGATTTCTAGACGATTTTCGTTAGGTTAGAAAATTTTAACCTCTCTGGATAAATAAGACGTGAAAATGACCCTTGACAGATCAACCAAAATAGTCAATAAGTAATCGAATGCCGGGTTCGCTACGTTCTCTTCTAAAAAACTTACAGCACACTTGATGACTTTTTCATTTGAACATCCGATAAAATTTTAACTGACATAAATTGAAATTTACCAATTCAATCAGACTCACTCTGTCATTATTAAACGGCTCGAGATAATTATATACCATATCTGTTGCTAATTTAAAGCCCTCATCGCTTCCCATTTTTGTTTTTAGATTCATTTAAGTGGTTAGTTCATTACGACAAGCGTATTTTTGATATTAAGAAATTTCATTATCTTTGCGATTCTGTGGAAGGAGATTCAAGTGACATTATTGAATCATTGTCATTATCAGCTAATTATTATTATTATTAATTAATTGTGCAATAAAGTTGCTGCAAGACCGCTTTAAAATAAAAGAACAGGTCACAACCGTGCTAAACTTTTTTTAATTTAGAAGAACCACACAACCCGGTCTAAGACAACTAATTAACTGTAATAAAGGTTTTAGAGCTTTCGGCAAAAAAGGGAATTACTTGTATTTATCATTTCCATAAGAGCGGAAAAATTAAATGATCATGCAAAGCGAAAATGGCAATCAGTACAACCGGTGCAGCTCTAGTTTTAATTAGAAATAGGTGCAGTAACTTTAAACAACGTCCAGCATTGTTAAATCCAGGGTGTCAAGCGAACATCATTACTTCAGCATTAGTTAAAAAATTGTAATTTTCTTTAAAAGAGTTTAAAGTAATGTAACATATGAATCAAATCACATCTAAACGAATTCACGTGTGATCTGGAATATGATAAACAAAATCACAGAACCAACCTCAATTTTTAAGATTGATAAATTTGCCATTCAACTGCCCTCTAATGTTTTTTTAGATAATCCTGATTTCAATGCAAAATAATCTAAATAAGATTTATTAACTGAAACAAGTTTATTTTGGAAGTAATTAGAAATTCCATTGAAATCAAAAAAAATTAACTTCATTTTCAAGAAACCAAATTGGGTTGAATGCAGCTGGTCATTTTAAAGTACCATTCAAAGAAACAAAAATATGACATGCAATTCAAAGACCATAAATTCTTGTTAGGAAGAACAATTATATGACCGGGGCAATAAATGTTAGGATCAAGAGGAAACTGAAAACAAAATACTTTTATCCCAAGAAGAAAAGGCCAGGAATAACACTTTCAAGACAATTACTACTTACGAGCACCCTGTGGTCTCTTCATTGTAACGTTGTCTTTCAAAAAGGAAAGAAGGCACATTCAGTGTCAATAAATGATTCTTAAACTTATATCTAAGAACCACTTGTCGGAATGACAAATTTCTGAAATGTACTACTTATCCAACCAGGGGGTTCAAACAAACTGTGAAAGGCCATAAAATTTATGTGGTGTAAGACACATCTGCAAACACTTTCAACACAGTCAGCCTTAACGACATTTTAATCAGTTATAAAAAAAATAAAAACTACACGTAATACGTATTGTTGTAAATCAATACATATTTTATGTAATTATTATTTACTACTTCGAAGATACAAAGATAATTGTCGTGGCGAATTTCAAGGGGTGTCGGATAACACAAGGGTCGACATCACTAAGATTCTAGCCTTAATAATCTAAATAAATAAAGGTTTCATATTTCAACACGATCGGTAAAGAGGTTATAAAATTATTAATTAAATTATTTTTTATAACAACTTTGAAAGTCTGCAATTCGAAAAGTAAACATTTTTTATTATTATTTTTTTTTTTTTCGTAATTCGTATTTATTTATCATTCCGAATCAACTGCCAAGCGTTGTCTTTGAAATTTGTAAATATCCTGTATAACCTTGTATGTCAAATAAAGTGTTAATTATGTTTCTATTTGGTGTTATCATTTCCAATGTATCCGTTGGTTGCAAGGATTGCGAAATCTGTGAATTTTTTTTACTTCATATTTCCGATTTAAGAAAGTATTTTTTTTCCTTTCTCCTAAATGTTTTTTCTAATAATTTTAAAGTTCGAGCGAACTTTAGATGAAAACATAAAATTTCTCGATCAAAGATATAATTTCGAAAGAGAACTTGACATTTTAGGAATTTTTTATTATACAGTTTGGAAAATTTGGCCCTTTTCTCAGAATTCCGAGCTGAAAATCTTGAATTTTTATTCTTTGTAAAACGCCATTTTCCTGATAAAGTTCGTTACCCGTTGTCGCGAAAAAGTCAATGTCGAACAAAACACCTAAATTTTAAAAATGAGTATTTTTAGAAAGTTTTTTTTTTTTTAAATACGAATTTATCCCCGAAGAAGTCACAATTTTGATTTTTTTTTAAGTTTGAGTTTAAAGTAGAAATCTTGAGAAAACAAAAATCGAAATTTAGAAAAGGGTCGATCTTTAAAATATCTCAACTGCTAAAATCAACTCCTGGACAGAATTAACACTCCACGACATTTTTTTAGAAACATTTAGAGATTAGGGTTAACTTTAAACTGCTTAAGTGTATTTTTAGTAGGATTTAGGTACTCCCTGCGCTTATTGCTTTATTTTAAAGTTGTTACTACGTCAGTTACTTTTAATAACAACTAATTTAAAATATTTTCCAAAACTGCTAATTAAGATAAAATTATGAAGCTCATTTTTATGAACAGTTGTGTCAGATATTTGTTTTAAAGTTCATTTACTAGCGCATCAAAATTTTAAAAAAGTCGGCAGCCTTGGAGACTGCTGACAGAAGTGAAAACTTAAAACTAGGAAGTAGCAGTGTATATGAAATGTAGTTCCCCCACTAGTAAACAAGTCCGAATATTGGAAATTTCTAAAATAAATGCTGTCAAACTGACCTATCTGTTTATACAGACTAGTCAGAAAGAATGGGCCAACGCTAAACTGGAGATGCTATACACCAAAATATTACGATTAAACTCAACATGCCTAATAACAATGTCGCTGGTTTAAAATATACAGGGTGTTCAAAGTTTAAATTTGATTCCAGAAATGTCTCAATACTTGTGTGACTTCTGGTGCTATATTATGTTTTCCAGTGTGAGAATTACGAATTTTAGGTTTATTTTGACCCTGCCCCTAGAGGGCGTTAGTTTCACATTATTATTTACGTAAATTAAAACAAACTTTTTTTATCTGTTGAGTTATGCTTAAAACAGGTAGATATTATAAAAGAACGATCAATTCTACAAAGAAAAGGTACTCTTATTTAGGTTTCCTAAATCTATCGGTTTTTGAGATATATACATTTAAAAGGTTCGATGTAATTTACTATGATTTTTTTATCCTTCAAATATGCAAAGGTGCGGGGAAGTAATCAAAGCAACACTAAATAACAACTAAAATTATTGATACTAGGGACAGTGACAAACTTCAAATCCGAAGTTTAAAGTGTCTACCACCAACTACAATAAATTTTAAAATTCACTTTCTTAAGTGCCAAAATCAAAATTTCTCTTTTATTTTAAAATCTATTTGCAGCTTCTTGGATTATTTACCACAACTCTTGAAGATAATTTAATTCTTCATGAAACCACATTTGAAAAAAATATAATAATATATGCGCTTTAAAAAATTGTATAAAATACATTCAAACTCTTTTAAAAAACCGACAGATTTAGACGACTTAAATAGGAATACCTTTTTTTGTAGAATTGCTCGTTCTTTTATGTTCTATCTTTGCTTTGAGCGGACAAAAAAAATATGCATTAATTTACATAAATATGACGAAAGAAGCCACTTCAAGGAGAAAGGTCAACATAAGCCTAAAATTCGTAATCCTTACGCCAAAAAACATAAAACTTCAAAACTTTTTCAATTATTGAGAAATGTCAATTAAAATTTAAATTTTAACGCCCTGTATCCCGTAAATCAGCCACATTGGTATAAGGCATGATGAGCTCAATCGTAATATTTTCGTGTCTGGCCTAGTATTTCCAGTTTAGCGTTGGCCCATTCTTTTTGACTCGCACTGTATTTGTGGTTTGGATGCTTGTAAGTCGTGTGGAAACGAAAAAGTAGAAACATCTTGTGACGTGAAACCATAAGTTTCCTATCCAAAACGGGTCAACGGACCCAAAAAAGTTTTCGCTTCAAAAATGGATCACTACTACACGTAATAATTCTCACCGGAGAAGGCAGTACGGGCATCAACTCTGCTAGATGAGGAACACTTGATGCGTTCACAAATCGTATAGTAAGATGATTTAACGGAACAGTATGTCCCATGCGAAGACCAAATCAATAGGAAAAGCAATATACCAATCAAATGAGATGCCTTTTTCGAGACAATCAGCTCACAGAAATGAGAGAACAGCTAATAATATGTTAAAAAATTGAGTTATCATTCGTCCTGTTGTAATATGATCTAGAATAATTAGAAGATGTTTAAGTAAGGCAGAATTAATAAACAAAATACTTTTTCACTCACGTTTTATTGGTTTTTTCTGACAGCACACACAAAATAGTAAACAGAAAGAAATTTATGTTGGTTTTCTGACGACAGGCAGGGAATAACACTGCCCGCAACGTTAAAACTTTAAATAATTTGGTTGTTGTCTAGTTTTGCATCGTTTAAAATTTTAAGATAGTTTTAAGTGTTTTTCAGTGTTGCGTTACAAGCACCGATTGACAAACAAAGATCCAATGCAGTCACTGCTTGAGGCAATATAAGAGATTGCCAATCCTTAACAGAAGCTTACTGAAAATTTTGAATTGTGAAAGGAGTAACTGGCGAAGAAAGAGACAATAAAACATGAATGAAAATATCAATACTTCGCAAAAAAGATGCAGAGAATATATTTTTTTAAGTTTAATCCACTCGCAAAGGGTAACCCCATTAGGCTTTCAAAGCACTGTGAGTAGGATGCGGAAACAAGGATAGATGGCAATGAACCGCCTTCTTAAACAAGGATAAGTTATAATTTTTGGGGAAAATTCCTTTCAGTAACAAGTTCCATAATTTGGAAGTTCTATAGAAAAAAGAGTCTCCGTAGACAAAAGTCCTCACTGTGTCAAGCTGGACCGCACAGAAATTTGCTGTCTCCGACTGTCTAGTACGCCTCAATAATCTTGCCCTTGGGGGCATCAATCCTATTAGTTCTTGCGAGCATCTTCCATGATAGTACTTGTAGAAAAGAGACAAGTACCAACCATACGCCTGTGCTCTAGTGTTTCGAGCGAATCGGTCAGACTCTCGTCATTAATTAGGCGAATCGCTCTTCTTTGAATTGAATTCAAGAGAGCTAAAGTGTGTTTTGGGGCTGAACTCCAAACATGAGAACAGTATTCTAGTGTTGGCCTAACTTGAGCTTTGTATAGTGTTAATAGCTAATGAGGTGTGAAGTATTTTTTAGCTCTAAAAAGAAAGCCTAACTTCTGAAAGGCGAATTTGGCGATGCCGCGCACATGATCGGCTAAGATAAGTTAGTGCTCACATTCACTCCTAGGATAGATAGATTATATCCCATCGGAAGGCTTTTACCGCCCATTAGTATGTTTGTTGCATTATTCCCTTGATGTTTTATTAGAGAAAACCGCGGCCTGAGTTTTTGAAACGTTGAAATCGACCAAATTGTTCTTACCCCATTCCAGAATAATCTTGAGATCCCGATTAATCGTCTGTATCTGCTGTTCCCTTAGTCGATCTGAAGAAGCGTTAGATAATGGTTTGTCGGAGAAAAAAGATGACACAAGGTTACTACCATCTGCGTAGCTGTATATAGGATTGGAAAGTTGAAGCTAAGAGATCGTTTATGTGTAACAGAAATAGAGTAGGAGACAGAACAGACCCCTGAGGCACCCCTGCGTTAATCGCAAATGTCTCGGACGAGATGCCATCGACGACCTGAAGAGATCTGTCAGCGAGAAAATTGAATATCAAATGACAGAGTCCAGGAGGAAGACCATAAGATGTTAATTTGGTGAGAAGAGATCGGTGCCAGACTCTGTCGAAAGCCTTTGAGATATGCAATGCCATAATCCTAGCCTCACCATGTTTTTCCATAACTGAGTTACAGATATGAGTAACATATGCCAGTAGATCACCAGTGGAACATTGTTCTCTAAAACTGTATTGCCTGTCGGAGATAATTCTATTTTCCTCCAGATATTTGAGAATTTCGATGTTGATAACCTTTTCCATCACTTTATATATAACAGGTAACAAAGATATAGGGCGATAGTTGTTAGCCAGATTCCTTTTTCCCTTTTTAGGGACAGGCTGCACTCTAGCAGATTTCCAGATGTTACGGAATACACCTTTGTTGTAAGAGAGTGTGAACAATTTGCTTAGGACAGGAGTCAACTCTGGGGCGCACTTCTTAAGAACAATAGCGGGAATACCATCAAGGCCAGAAGCTTTCGAGCTCAAGAAGTATCTTCCTGATTGTGCGTTGTCTGAAAACAACTTCAGGCATCGAAGTGCCAACCTTAGGAAGAATAGGAGGTTCTGCGTTCTGCGAGAATCAATATCGAATATTTTCAGCAAACATTAAGGCTAACATGTCAGCCTTTTTCTTGGAGGTAGTAGCAATATTGCTATTTTCATCGAGTGAAGGTGGAAAATTTGAAGGTGTAAAATACTTTCCAATCGATTTTGCAAATCCCCTAAACAAAATACTGGTAAAGAAGTCTTTACTTGTCAAAGAGCACAAAATTAACAGATTGAGATTTGCCAGGAATTATTAGCGTTGATTTGCTACTGATCGGAAGAAAAAATTGTATGCTAGAAGTCAGTGTGCGAAATGTGCAGCTTCTATTTCCATGTCAGTTATAATACAATACATTTAATTTCGATGTATTAGTTTCATTGTATATTGTAGAGTTTCTAGCGTTTCACCCATCTCATATTATTGAATATCAGCAGTGGCGATTGTTCTTGGGCGATGATAATTCTAATTCTAAATAATAAGCGACAAGTGCAATGCTGACAGAGTAAATTCGACATTAGTGGTGGCCACATAATTAACAACAACGCCCTAGCAGTAGTCGATTATTTAAGTTAGGTTTTTGAATTCATTGGATGCTAGGGAATTCCTGGTCAGTCCAAAGTAAAGATCTATGGGTAGGGTCTTATACTATGAAGTTTAGGAATGTTGCCATTCCTTATGGCACAACCACCAACACATATCGGGTGTAACAGAATCATGGTACACCCCCCTTTTTTTCTTTACTTATAAAGATAAAATTTTCAAACTTAGCACACTTAAAGTACTTATAAAATGTCAAATTTTGACATAAAAATGACATTCCAATGACATTGCTACTGATGTCAGTTTCGCCAAAACTGATGCAAACTTTGGTTTTTTAAATAGAACTCTCTGTATATTGTTACATTTTTGGAATCTGCACAATTTTCTAAATTTAATGCACCTAAAAAAGGTGATTTTTAAAGAATCAAAATTTTTTTCATCCCATTTTATTCAACCTAGAAGACTATGACTCATTAATTAATTCTAATGGACTCAATTAACGCTAAAAAAATCAGCTCACCTGAAAAAAGAGAAATTTCATTCTTTTATTACATGATAAAGTTAACAAAAATGGTTTTTATGTCATAATTTCATTTTCTTAAATGGCAACATATTGTTACTGTGGTACCATCCAAAAGTATAATTAAGAATGAATCTAACCATACTTTCATTTTTCTGAAAGCCAAAGAAATTCAAAATATTCGGTTTCAATTTATTTGAAAATTTATTCAGTAAGATCATAAGACAGCTGCGGAAAACAAATTCAAAAAAAGGATACTTCCTAAGTTTCCTAATTTAATTTTTTGTGCAGCGCTTATGTGGCCTATTGGCGTTAATTAGGGTGAATTATGAACTTCTAGGATGAAAAATGAAATATGACCAAAAAAAAGGCTAAAATTTTCAACAAATCTCAAAAGGTGTCAAAATTTCGAAAATAAGCCGAAATTCTGAACTCGCATTTCACAAAAAGATGTCAAAATTAAAATACAGACGGAATTTTAAAACGGAATAGTTTTTAAAATAAATCAAAATTTTGGGAAATGGCCAAAATGTTGAAAATATGAAATTTCGGAAGAAATGAAAATTTTTGTTGCCGAAGTCGTAATTCTGAGAGTCAACATTTTCTAAAAGGTCGAAATTTTCGAAAAAAGTTTCAATTTTGAAAAATACGACAAAAACAGGAACTTTTTTAAGAAATTGGAAATTTGCAAAAGAAAATTGAGAAAAAGTCGAAGATTTGAAATCGAAATTAATAAATAATAAAAATTTTTAAAAAACGTTGAAACTTTGAATTTCGAAATTTCCAAAATAAAATTGGGCAGTTATAGGGACTGTTAAACATAGATATACAAGGTGATTCTAAAAGTAGTACCAAAATTCGGGATCCTATTTTATAGCTCAAAATATGATTAGAAGTTTATACAAACATATGTCGTAAAACGCTTCGTTTCCGAGTTCCAGGGTGTGGAAACTTGGTACAATTCCATACCTTTTTGTGTCCTTTCCAAAACCCTAAGACTTAATTAAGATAACTTAACCAGTGGTGGGGCTTAAAACCTGCTTTATTTATTTTGTATGCACATTTGTCATAGTTTCGCACCAAAAATATAAACCACAAAGCAGGCACCAATAGGACATACGATACAAATCATGATCATGGCACGAGTTACGAAGTAGTCAACAAATCGACTCTTGGTCGGTGATAAGTTAAATGCGTAAACTCAAAATGGATATTAGGAAATTTTTCTTTGGTAAGTTTTTATTTGTCAAATTGATATAATGTTAAGCTTACTAGGTTTTATTTTTATTTTTACTAATTAACAAAATGAAAAAAAAAGAATACGTAAAAATAATTCATGTATGTCTACGTCTCTGTAAGCAAATAATCGATTTCATTAATTTATTTTTTAAAATTCTAAGTATTTATAAACAATTTTTGCCGAATTCTGGCGTTTTTTCTTAAAAATGTTTACTTTTGATTCATAAGTTTTCTATACATTCCGTTTTTCGAAATTTCGATTATTTTTAGAAATTTTCGAAATATCAACTTCTTTTGTGAAATTCTTTCAACTTTCTTTAATTTTGATTCAGATTCAACATTTTGAGTTTTTCAGAGATTTCTCTCTCTTGATAAACATATTTATACGTATTTTTACCTTATTTTCAAAATATTCATTTTAGTTAAAAAATTTCAACTTTTTTTTTAATTTAAGTTTTGATTTTCTTTTTATTTAAACGAAATTTTCAATTGAGATTCTAACTTTTGATATTTTTGAGATTTAATTTTTATTTAAGATTTTGAAATAATTTAGAAATATCTACATTTTTATTTTGCCATTTCGACTTTAAAATCGAAATTTCTAAAAAAATGCTTTTATACATTTCGATTTTTTTTAATTTTCAGTTTAGCTTAAAATATTTTTTATAAAGTTCGCGGTTTTTTTGTTTAACATTTTAATTTTTTCTAAAAATATTTATTTTACAAGTTCAGTTTTTTTATTTTTCGCTTTGCACTAAAAATCGTATCCTTTAGTTTTTTTTCAAATTTTAATCCTAGTCATGAAATTTCTAGTTTTTAAAAAAAGCAAAGTAAGTAAGAGTTTAAACCCAAAATTTTTGCTCCATCAGAAAAATTTCGGGTTTTTCTGAATATTTAAATTTTTTCTAAATATTTCGGTAAAATCAAAATTTTTAGTTTTAAAAAATTTGATTTTAATTCCGAAGCTTCTGGATTTTATTTGATAACTTCTTTTCTTTTTTGATCCTTTTAATTTTCTGTCCAATTTTCCGCTTTTCCTGAAGGTTTTAAGATTTACCTTTTTACTTTATAAAATAAATTCAATGTTTCGACAAAAATCAAAATTACAAATTAAAATGGAAGCTTCTACTGAATTTTTTCTATTTTATCTTTAATATCTAAATTCCTAATTTCGTCTTGGATCTGAAATTTGTTGCTACTAAGAAAAGTTAAAAAAAATCACTTATTTTGAAATAAATACTGGGTAATTCTAAAAAAATTTTGAAAACATCGAGATTTAAGATTTAAATATCGAGACTGAAATAGAACTTTTGAGTTTCGAATTATAGTCCAAATTTCGAAGATAATATTGGAAATTGTATGCAAAAGTAAAAAATGAGTACAAAGTAAAAAACCAAGACATTTATTGATTTAACAACTTAACTTTTTCTTTAAATTTTGTAATATTGCTTATTTCTAAGAAATGTTACGAAACTGCGACAAAAGTGCATACAAAATAAATAAAGCAGGTTTTAAGCACTGCCCCCCCTCCCCCTAGGTATACCCGCCACTGGCTAAGATGTCTTAATTAATTCTTTGACTTTTGAAAAGGACACGAAAAGGTATGGAGTTGTACCAAATTTCATTCAATTATCTGAACACGTTTCGCAACTATTAATTAAAAACTATAATTAGGAAGTAACCTTCCACACCCTGTAACTCGGAAACGAAGCGTTTTATGACATATGTTTATATAAAATTATTGTGTTATTTTGGGCTCTAAAATACGAATCTGAATTTATTTTCCACCTCGATATGTAGGCAATATACTATTTCAATGTACTAATCGTCGGAATTATCATTATTTGTCCAATACCTCGAGTCATATTTTTTTAGGCTGATTAAAAATTCAAAAAAGTAATTCTGTTTTAACTTGAATTTTCGATTTTCTATAAAATTCTACACTTAAACACGAAAAAAAAATTCAACTTTAGCTTGTAATTTCAAGAAATTTTTGTTCTTTTGTATTTTTTTTAATTTATGATTATTTTTTGAAATTCTAATTTTCCTACAGTAATTTTAAGATTAACAGATTATTAAAATTTCGAAGTTTTTCGCTAAATTTTGACATAAAAGTTAAAACGTGCATATTTCTCAAAATTCCCAAATTATTCACTGTATTCAAAAATTTAGTCTTCTGTTTAAATTTGAAATATTGACCTTTTTCTAGACATGGCGGGTTAAAACTTCACTATTATTTTAAATTTCCCAGTTTAAATTTTTTATTTATTTTTCTAAAATCTCAAAAATTTAACATTTCGAAGATGTTTATTCTATAAGTACAGAGTTGCCGAAACTTCGCATTTTTTACTAAACATTTCGACATTTAAATATTCAATGTTTTTCTCTAAATTTAGAGTGAAAATTTAAATTAGTTTTTATAAATTAATCAGCTAATACATTCAAAAAGTCTTTAGGGGTTAAACCCAAAATTTCCACTTAGAAGGCTTAAAAAAAGAATTTAAAAATTGGAATATTAAAACTAGAAACCGAAATTTCGAGGAAAAACAAAATTTTAGGATTAAACTTGAATTTTTGACTTTAAATTTTTGGGAGAAAGTAAGAGACAAAGTTTAATATTTTAAGTTTAAACTGAACGTGCCAAGATTAAAGAAATTTCGAGATAAGGTGAAAATTTCGAAATTGCAGTAGAAGAAAATACTCGAACTTACGAGAACAAAAAATTCGAGATTCAACTTTTCATTCAAAATCTTTTTAAAAAAGTAGACAATTCAAGTTTAGAATTCAACTTCCTTCCCAAAATCAAATTAAATAGCAAAACTTTGAAATCAAAGTTGCAATTTAAAATATCCTTTTTTTCAAAACTGAACTCAAAACACCATTTTGCAAAAACAGAAATTTTAAAATTGAAATGGGGGTTTGAAGATTATTAAAAATGTTAATTGAAATTTCGACGGTAAATTTAATATTTTGAGCAAACACTTGAGATTTTATGAGAAATACTGATATTTTGAATTTGGAATCAAACTTTTCAATTCAAACATTTCTAAAAGGAAAAGTGGGATCTAAAGTCGAAATTTTGAGCTGTAAGGTGTATATTTCGAGAAAAAAGTATAAAATTTTTTAAAGTCTAAAAAGTATCTAATTTCAAAGTCTTTTTTTTTGTTGTTAGAAACTTGCTTAACGGCCCCACTCAAAATGGATTTCTATCAATTTTACAAAAATAGTTTTGGGTATGTTGTTTGCAACTTTGGATAGCTGATTATAGTACATTGTTTTTCTGTTGATTTTTTACGGAGTACTTTAGACCCATTAGTTTTATTGCGCTTGTCTGCGTTAATTTTATAAACGACAAAGTGTGTTGCGTTGTATATATCACTGCGTCATCTGCCGTGCTATCTTATGACAACCTTCTTACTCAGGAATATTTTTTGCTTCAAATGGAAATGTTTTCTTTTTGGATGAGTTTATGCTGCTATTGAATTCATATGTGAAAGAAACAAAACAAATCGAACTCTTTCATTTTAGCAAACCATATTTGTAACTTTGGATATATTTTCTTTTGGTAGAACGGACTGGTCCTTGGTTATCTTCAAAAACTGAAATACAAATATTGTCCCCTAACACTAAGAAAGAATGAAAACACACAGCAGAGGTTGCTCTAACCAAGCTATCATCTTCAGAGGGATATGTCTGAAGATGATAGCTTGGCTATCGAAATGCGTTAGAGCAACCTCTGTTGTATTTTGTATTTCAATTTTTTAACTTTGGATAGTTGATTACATAAAGTTTTATTTCTGTTACCTATTTTTTAATAGTATTTCAGACAGTTTTGTTTTACTACCTTTTATTAATATTAACGAACCTATCCTGGCTAACTATTAACGGACCAATACATAACTTAAAATCTCTGGATATAGAAACCTAAACTTGGTTAGTAGATTCAATTCGTGACTACACCGGGAAATGGGCAATGTCTAATATAGAAAGTTTTTTTTTGAAAATCAAACCTCGAGGAAGTAAAATGTTAACATTTTTTAGAAAAAGGGTAATTTAATTCCAGCAGCTAGTTAGGTAATAAAATATGCCATTCCATTTAAAATGTTTTAGTAATTTTTGGATTTGCAAATCTCTATTACTCTGTACAACTAAAAAATATAAAACAGAATTTTTATGTTTTATGGAAACTTAAAGACTATCAATGATAGTTTATGTCGCAAATTGGTTAATGCTACTACATCATACAAATGGCTGCATCGGAATCCTGTCCCTGGATGTATGATCCTCTGTTAGAAAACGACCCATCAAAACCTTCATAAACCCTATATTATTGTGCTCCATCTTTATAGGGATGTCCAAATATGCAGGACTTTCTATTAAAAAAAAATTTAAATCAACATCTGTATATGATCAGTGCAATAAAATGAAAATAGTTTCAAAATTTACTGCCTATAGATGTACGCTACTGGACAAAATTTTATGTTGATATCTTGTCAGGCTTAAGAGCCATCTTCCGTCCACGCACTAATGGCGGACCCTTTATAATAATCAGTCGCTAAAATTGACGATATCATCACACATCTCCCTGGTAAATAGTTATTTGTATAGTATTTAACGGACATTTTTTACGAAGGTATTGTGTAGGGAATCGATAAGTGAACTGTATTTTACGCATGTCTAAATAAATGGCTTACAGTTTTTTTTATCAAAATAATCACTGAACTGCAATGCAGCTTCACACATGTAAAGATGCAACAACTTGATATGATCTATACATATTTTCGATTAGTATCAACCACCGTGATCGATAATAACCGAAACCGATGGATATTACTGGGAACCAATAAGTTTATTGGGATGTTATTAATTATTGTAGATAGAAAAGCAACACGTGCCTCGTGATACGAATATAAACATTTTATAAAATCTTTAAAATATTAAAATTGTAGAGATTTTCGAAGAAGACCTACAATAAAACAGCCACCATCGAAAAGATAGTCAAAGGGTTTGAAACTACAAGGATTTATCCCTTAAATCCACATGTAATAAATGAAAAAAGAGGCTGGACCCCCTACAACAAAAACTGTTGCTTAGAAAATGAATTCAAAGGGCAGCAACAATAACGTTAAAATTTCAAAGGCTGAAATATTCTGAATATTTCATATTTCTTTACAAAATATTAATGCGTATAAAAAAAGAACCAACGATTGTGATTCTTCAACTGATGACCCGGAATTCGCTGAATTCGTAACCGACACTTAAGAAATGATGATGAAGGTAAAATTGTTCATGTTTCATTCAGAAACTTACTAATTACAGCAAAATCTTCACATTTTTCGCGAAAATGTTTTTAAATAAATTGGGCAGTTATTGGGATTTCCGACAGAAATGAAAACATGAAACTAAGATCTAAAAGTGTTTTTTTTTTAATTTTCAGATTTTAATAGCAAAACTAAGAGTTTGATATTTTGTAAATTAAAATTATTTTGTATCTTTTATATTTGTATTTATATACGATCTATTTTAGGTAATCTCCTTCTGGCTTTAATTAAACTGAGTAAATGTTCAAAACATTTCTTCGTCCATTCTTAAAAACTTTCACAACGGCCCCAGAATTGACTTCTTGAAGTTCCTAATTCATTAGATTCCAACTGCCTTCTTTATAATCCAGGTCTCGCTCATTAAAATCTATCTAAATCGTTTCTTTGTAATTGTCACCTATGCGAGATTCCAATCTCGAAGATAGAGCAATTTTATAATAGAAATAACCTCCAAAATTGACAGATCAAAAATGTAATAGCTATTAATGTAACGAGATTATAATGCGATTTATAATAATAGAGAACATTGCCAGGCTACGAGGCGTTAGCCGAGTCGTCTGGCCAGTTCCGAGATTGTCTAAATCTCTAATAATGCAGTTGCATTCAAAGCTTTATCGTATTATTGACAACGATGACATAAAAAAATCAACAAATTTTTAAAATGAAATTTGTATTTAGGGTATTATGATAGGTAACTTACGTATTATAATTGTAACTAACATATTATGGGCTGCTAAGTTATTATGAAGCTGCTAAATATTATGAGGTTAATAATTATTAATAAGAATTAAATTTTAAGGACACCTAATTTTCGATGATACGATAAAATCCCTAATAATCAAGTTGCATTCAAAGCTTTAACGTATCATTGATGACGATGACATAAAAAATCAACAAATTTTGTATCTAGGTTACTACTAAGTTATTGCGAAGCTGCTATAATATTATGAGGTTAATAATAATCAATAAAGATTTTACTTAAAAGACACTTAGTTTTCAATGATACGATAAACAATAAAATGTTTGGTACTAGGTAACAAGAGATAACTCACTAGCAGGGAGTTGAGTAGAGACGTTATACATGGTCCTGCAACAGTGCGTCGGGCATCTATAGGTCCTATAATAAAGAAGTTAGGAATTCCGTTCATATGCAGACCTTAACTGTGTACAAGGATGTATTTCGGGAAAATATGTTCACATGTACAGGTTTTCTCCAAAAAGTGTGAACCGCTGATGGTGAATTTTTTAAATGGAAGTCCCTATATTTTTTTACATTTTTGGATTTCCTTCTGACAAATTTACATATTTCTAAGATATTGTTAAATTTGGTCAGATAGTTTCAGAGTTATAAATAAATAAAAGGAAAAAAAATATTTTGCTACATTTTCCTTAAAAATTCATTAAAAATACAAAAACGCCCTAAAATTAAAACTATGCTAGGTGTTTACTGTAGTTGGTCTCTAGTTACTTTATTATAAATATCTTAAGCCTAACTTATACAGAATGTCCAAAATTCAATGCCAAATCGGCTAAAATATGAAGCAATTTTTCTTCGTATTTTGAAATGGAACACCCTGTTCTTCTATGAGATACAGAATTAAAAAATGAACATTTTTTGTACCCACAAATATTTCGAAATTTTTAACGGTTAAGCAGATATTCGTCGGAATATTACATTTGGTCTTTCGACACTAACAATAAGATACAAGACAAAGATGGCTTTGATAAAAATGAATTACTTTTAATTATGTTGTAAATTTACTTGCTAGCTCTCTTAGGACTACAAATAAATAAATTAATAGCAAAATATAGGAACACTTCAAACCACTAAAAAAGAAAGTAACTTCTTCGGGATGCCATCTTTCAGGATAACGAGTTGCATAAAGCTTACCTGCTAGTAGGTAATTCTTTTCACTTTCACCTAACACAAAAATCTTATCCACAAGCTCATCTTTACTAAAATTCATTTTGAAGATCTACGAAATCAACCAAATTCTATTCAGCGAATATTAAATCTGTCATTTAATTTTATGACATGAACTTTGTTCAACTTTTTCCAACGCACCCTACGTTTTTTCCTTTTCTTTAGAGTCTAAGACATTTTGAACATTTATTAAGGTAGTCTTTAGTGGTTTGAATTGGTCGGATGTTTTGTTATTTATTTATTTGTAGTCCTAAGAGAGCTTTGCACTTAACTTACAAAATAATTATAAGGTAATTAATTTTCATTAAAGCCATCTTTGATCATCTTTGATCTTGTCTCGTTATCTTAGTGTCGAAAGAGCCATATGTAATAATCCGACGAATATCTGCTTAAAAATTAAAAATTAAAATATTTAATTTAATATTTAAATTAAATTAATTAAAAATTTCGAAATATTTGTTGGTACAATAAAGGTTCATTTTTTAATTTTGTATTTCATAAAAAAATACAGGGTGTTCCATTTGAAAAAACTAATACAAATTGCTTCATATTTTAGCCAATTCGGCATTGAATTTTGCACACCCTGTAGAAGTTAGGCTTAAGATATTTATAGCAAAGTAACTAGATACCCACTACAGTAAACACCTAGCGTAGCTTTGATTTTGGGGCGTTTTTGTATTTTTAATGAATTTTTAAAGAAAATGTTGCAAAATATTTTTTTTCTCGTTATTTATTTATTTATTACTCTGGAACTATCTAACCAAATTTAACAATATTTTAGGAGTATGTAAAGTTGTCAGAAAGGAACATAAAAATGTAAAAAAAATATGGAGGGTTCCATTTTAAAAAATCACCCTCAGCGGCTCACACTTTTTTTCCTAAAAGTCATCCTTGTACACAGTGAAAGTCTGTATTTGAATGGAATTCCTAACTTCTTTATTATAGGATCTAGAGATGCCCGAGGCACTGTTGCAGGACCCTGTATTGTCGTTGTCTCGCTTATTTCGCACGGCGCATTTCGAATTGACGGCTGTTGGCTTACCAGAATTTTGCCAGCGGGTTTTACATTTCTAATAAAGGCAATTTTCGCTTACGGAGAGAATAGGAATAATAATAATCAAATTTAAATAATTATAGTATACACATTTCGCATATTTAATTTAAATTCAGCAGCGCAATGGTAGAGCAATCGACTAATAGCTCAAAGAACGTTTTTTGGTAACGCAGTATGTATAAGTATACTACACATATGCCAATTCCATTCATTTTTCTCTATTTTGCGTAACGCAGCTCATGTAAAATATGCAACCTATTTGTATAGTTCAAAGTGTCACTTATAATTTCATTAAAAATGTGTATATTTTTTGCACTTATTTGAGAAATACCCTATAATTCATATAGAAGGATTTTCTTACGAAAAAGGTCAGTTTATAGTCGGTCGAAGAGTTGGTTTATGTTAGATAATGATAGTACATTTCCATTTAATTTTGCCAAATGATACTAGCTGAAGGGACCGTCGCCGATTTGTAGATATTTAGGGGAGTTATTTGGGGGTTCCTTACGATTAAGTTGCAATAATGGCTACTTTATGTTTACGTTATTGTTATTTGTACTTACAGGTTGTCAGGTTGAAATGCCGAAGTGATAGAGTATAAAGTTTTTAAATTGAAAATTAAAATAAAATTGTCTAACAAGAAATTCTTAATGTCGTCAGACAACGTTCGAAATGCTTCGAAATGTTCGAAAGTGGAGCAAAGATTTTATTTTTGTATGGTAGCCGAGGGAAACCAATTTAGTAAAATAACATTTTTTCATTCATTAATTTGTCTTATCTTTTATCTTTAAGTGATAATTTACGTGTCATATCCATTTAAAATTTGAGGGTGTTTTACGTCCTTGTTAAGGGATAGCTTTCAAGACACCAAAGCTTACGCCGTCATGTGTCCTCTTACACAGCCGCCAAAAAGAAGGGTAAAGAAAGGGGGGGATAATCCCCAAGACTCTGGGTCTCTGGGGCTCGCCTCTTGGAGTTGAGACATTTTGTCGGAATGGCGCTGACGTCCCTGCACCAAAATTTTCGTGGTTTTGTTTTTAATTTCTATATTTTCCTGGTGGAAGTGTTAATTGGTACACCTTTTATAGATATGTATATGATATACTAAATCTCATAAAATTGCATGAAAATTTGGCCGTTTTGAGGGGTAGCTGCTTTTGAGGGACGAAATCAAATAAATAATGTAGTTCTTTAAAAGACTCGAGAGAGACCGCTATTGAGAGGTGGAAACAATGACAAGTTTTACTCTAGTTAGAATTTTGGACTTAAATTTTACGAAACACTACATCTGCAATTCTAATAAAAAGTGATAAATATTACTTTGATGTAGTACCAAAATGTTTGTAGGTGTTGTGAAAAAGCATAAGTAATGCGCCTTTTTTTAATTCTTGTTACACAGAGGGTACGTATATGTGCATCTCTGCAACTATATCTGGTACAATCATGTAGGTTGATTTGATTAATCTCATAAAAATAATGTTGCATTTGCAAGCTATTACGGGTATATCCTGTTTTACTTCCAGAACAGGTTAAAAGGAAGCAGGCTTGAAGAGAACTCCTGATAAGAGTTGCCGGCAGGTGAAACAGGGTAAACAAACGACCACAGAGAAAACAAGTGAAGTCGATATACAAGTGCCGCGCACTTTAAATGTTGCGCCTCTCCATCTCTCCCGTTCCGAGGAACTTTTCCAGTTTGGCTTTTGGGACCACATTCGCATTCGGTTTAGTTTCTATCACGTCGCGAGTGTGATCAGTAGTGGAGCGTAGTGCGCAGCTTATCGCACGTGTCCCCGCATCATCGTAATGATTTGAAAAACACAAAGAATTAAATACGACCAATTTGGCGCGACACAATTTTCACATCGGCCGCAAAGTCAATTATGACTTCTTGACCTCAGTGAGTGCTTTTTAAGGAGTTTGTGTCAGTGGGCTACAGGGTTGCCATGATTATTTCAAAAGATCTCTTTTTACTGGGTGACCAAGATTACCTGAGACTCCCTAATAAGGACGAGAAGCGGACAACTATGATAAGACCTACAGTCAAGCCACAAAGGTAGATTCAATTTTTCTTTCATTTTCGCCTTTAACTCTCGAATTTTGGTAGCAACTTATAGCCGGTCTTCTCATTGTTAGTATCTAAAGTGCTTCATTGTTTTAAATTTTGGCATTTTTTTATTTTGCTGCGAACAAGTATTCTTGATTTGCTCTACACAAAACCTAGGTGTAGTTATTACTTGAAGCAATATGACCTTCCCTTTTTTGGGCGTACAAAAATAATTCTTCATGGAAATGAAACCTGTAAGCGCTACCTTATAGAAAATGAATTTGTGTTGCGCCATAAATTAGTTATATTATTTCTTAAATGAACTTACTCTATATAAAAATATTGGGGGCATGTTTCCCCTATTAATGTGTTACTACCGCTGATCTTTAGCTGGCTAATGGGTGGTTAACTTTTCCAAATAAAGACATGAGAAGAATTAAAGGGACCATTTGAACGCATAGTTTTACAATGTTAGTAACATCAGCTGGTCTATTAATTTAAATCGCTGATTTAAATTAGATAATTAATTAGAATAAATGATGAAGTTTTTATATATATGTGGTATATATTACATATTATAAATTTCCGAGTTTGAAAAAATGTTGCAAAACGTTAGCATAAAAATATTATTTTGTGCGCAGTCACCAACTTACTGCAATTGTTATATAAAAAAGATGTTGCCGACTACTAACTTATTATTATTCTTTTAATAGAGATCATTAATTTAAAAAAAAAAACATTCGTCCTAGGATTACAGCGGAAGCTGTTGCACATTAAAAGTCTGCCTCAGAATTCTGAGACATTCACTGCTTCAGTGGAATGCATCGACAAAAATCTTCGACTATTAAATAAATATAACTGTTACTTCCAGGAATTGTCCTGTGTTCATAGTTCGGAAACCGTATTATTTGTGGAATTGTAATTGCTGGTTTTGTTGCTTATACAGTTTGTGAATTATAAACATAACTGTCTTAAACCGTTCCGATTTGGCCGCCAATTTATTTAGAAGTTGGAATATTCCACTATTGCTGATGCCCTTATTTAGAGTTTTCAAACCTTATTTCTTTTTCTCTAGAGTCAATGTAAGTATATCTTAAAGTAAATAAGTATGCCGAAATTATATGTGCCAAAATTAATGTAAATTTTCAACATTTTATTTTTCAAAAAAATGAAGAGTGTGTTCTTAAGTTTATATTTAATTCTTACCGATTTATAATGGAAATATTTTTTTCCTGAATTCATCCAACGTTAGAGTTTGGATTTTTAAAAATATTTCACGTTTTCTTTCAGTCCCACTTTGTGGAAAATGTTGTTTCCATTGTTTCCATTTCCTCTTTATTAAAATTAGAGCTTTCAAGAGGACTTTCCTAGTGACTAATCATTCTTGGAAAGTCTTCCCCGAGTTTCTTCAAATTTCGGTAGTACTTAAGATACATATAACATTTTGAATGCTTTTAAAGTCCAGAAGTCCAAATGGCGCTTGAGCATCCATAAGTCAAAATTTTCCAAAATCATGGCTGTTGGATATTTTTTATTATGTTACCATGTATGCCCATTATAATAACAACATAAGGATAGATAATCAAATAAATGAACAATCATTTGAGGTGTTTAAAGCATCATGTAGTATAGTCACGACAATCGGCTATTCGTTACTAAGACAAATGATCAGTTATTAATTTTTATATTTTATGAAGGCAGAATTAACTGCCGCTCACCCACCTGGCTCTGCACGTCAGGTCCTGCCTTCCGAATGACTCCCCAAAACTACAACTTTACACCTTGTGACAGCAGGCATACAGGGTATCCCATCGGGAGTAGCCACGATCGATACCTGCCAAAGTACTCATCTAAAAAATTTGAAAATTTCGCAACTTAATAAAATCGTTGAGGGCAACACGACTAAATTAGGAAGTTGACATCAACTTCGTTATTTAAAATGAGGAGTTCTGTATATTTTTGCGTTTTTAGATTATATTTCATATCCACTTTGGATCATAAACATTGTTCTTAAAATTTATTGTTTTTGATGTAACTAGATTTTTATAAAAAAGTTGACAGAAGCAAAGCCCCACTAAATTCTTTGTCTGTTTCTCCAGAAACCAGATATTAATTTCATATTTAGTAAGTGACTACGACAATATGAAACTACCTTGCACAACTTTCATAAATTCAAAAACATTATACCCAGTGTTGAACTCACGACTGTACACTTGGATAAATTCAAAGTTATTATATTTTCTAATTTTGCGCGGGTCTCTAATCACAGTACTTTGACCACGAACCCCCGAGATGATGAAGGGGAGGAACACTAGACAGCTTCACTTTTGATGACCAAAAAATGGTTCTCCATTTCTTAATTTTTACTTTTGACCATGCCTTTTCTGAAATTCACGAACCAAGTCACCTATCCCGACAAGCCCCATAAAGCCTAATTCCCAGGGTCTTTGTCTTTTTGCTCTACCTTTCTCGATGAACCTTCAACATGTGAATCGTTGAATTTGACTTGTTTGCAATACAATACATACTCAAAAGTATGAATTTATTAACCTTTTCTAATGTTCCATTTTTTCTATTCAACAATTTTCCCAAATTTCCCAGACCGTGGGATTAGAAAAAGATGTTCAGAGAAATGTATTACCTTAAGACTTTTGATCATATTGAGGTAAACAGCATACAGCTTACAGTCCCTTTGAATGCTTATACTAACACCCCATCCAACCGTTTCTCTCTAGAAATCTTCCATGGAAAGGGCGACCTTCCTTAGGGGATGTCCTTCAAATTCTAGGTCCCGCACCTCCTATCTTTGGAGAAGATAATCTCACAGATTTTGTGTCACGATATCCAAATTTCTATGGGTAGATAGTAAGACTAAGCAACGATTAATATAGTAGTCAAATATTACTTATAAACTGTTTTATGAAGTGTCATCCTAAAATCTTTTGAGTGGTTTTTACATAAACTACAAAGTTTCAGCAATGTCTTTTTATTTTAAAATTATTACTTAACGAAATGATAAAGTACTCAAGTAAGTGTTTCTACGATCTACAGACTGCACAGGTTTTAAAAGAGCATCGTTATTAAAAGGTGTAAACATTTGGTTTCATTAAGGCATGAGAGATTATTGGAATGGAGTCGAGTCAAAATTTAAAGAACTAATAGATAAATCATTTGAGGATCATCGCAAGCGAACATGTACAGAAAATGGGATTTTTTTCATGCATCATTTATAATCTAATACGTAATATGCGATTGCTTGTTAGCAGAAATGACTTTTTTTGTGTTTATATTGTATATTGAACAAAACGCGTTCATAATTTAATAGAAATATATAAAGATGAGATTGATTCAAATAATTTTACAGATGAATTAGAATTGTTTTCAAGGTCCTTATATAAGGAAAACAAACGATCAATGTATTTATATCATATAAAAAGTATTAAATACAGAGGCAACTTTCATAATATAAAACATATTTAAAAAAGGTAAAAATAATATCGTAAGATATTTAATGACAGGAGAAAGACTAAATAATATGGCTATGTTGTATACATATTAACTTGAAATTATTGTTTATATAAGATAGCATTCTGCAAAACAAAACGTGAAAGAACCATTTTTTTAAATAATTTCACATTTGCAGTTTTAATTTTGAAAAAAATTCAACACCTTTTTTATTTTCTAATTTTTAATTGTGACTCCTTTTATACCTATACTATCATTAACTAAAATAATTAGCTACACATTTCCATAACTTTCGAATATAAGTTCAAACCTTTATTTTCATGCTTATTCAATTAATCAGAGTGAGTCGTGAGTACGGTAGAGCCCTGTAGTTCCTACAATGTTTTTGATAACAAAAATATTTTTGGTGCAAAGGTACTCCAAGAAGGTTCTCTTAATTGTGTTCCTTTATTCTTTCATTAATTTCCTTGCCCAACCAACCATCTTTCGCCATCATCTCTCCTAAATACTTGTATTATTTAACTTGTTATATTCTCTGACCATCAAGTTTAATATTTGGGGTCTTATTTTCTCTTCGTTCTATTGCAGCTCTCGGCCGTCGGTCGTGGTTTGCTGCTATTATCGAAAAACATCAAGAAACACCGATTTTTTGTTATAAAAATCATTATATATTGAGTAATTATGCAGCCAAATCAGTTGCAAATTACGTTTTTGGATGAAGGAGAACTTTCTCTTGAAAGATTAATTCCAAAATTCCTCATTGAAAAGTAACTGTCAGACTGTAGTGCACGAGTGTTATCACGCTACAGGTGACCGATTCTTGCCTATTCTTGTTTCTAGCCATTCGGAATTTATCAGGATAGAACCCTATTGATTTTGGAAATGATTGCTCAAATAATTTAAATTTTATTAAAGATAAATCTAGTTTATTACAGAAAAATTAAACTTGGGACCCTCAAATCCTTACACGATTTTATACATATTGTAGTTAAAGTTCCTCTTGAGTACAATGTAAAAAGGGTAACGCGTAATTCGCTTCCGTTTTCGAGAAAAATTAATTTAAGGAAAATATTTTTTTTCATCTCATATAAACTATTTTGTGGTCTTTGTTCAAGTAATCTGTGTATATCAATGGTAACAAAATTATGACAAACATGTCAAAGCTGACACGTCAAATTTATTTCTTTTAGTATTTATAAGCATATAATGTGAGATGATAGCTGAAACTCTAGAAGCTGCTACTAATAGAAGATACCGAAATGAAACGTAGTCCCGTAATTTTCATGGAAATAGAAGCTGCACAAATTGCACACTGACTTATCTTTAAATTCTTACAGTAAGTTCACTAAACAAGACAGTTACTACCGAATAAAACATTTTTACTTGCAACCATGGTAACTCATTACGAGGAACGCAATATGATGCTACTATTCTTCATGGTGGACTCTTATTAAATATGTTAGTTTATTTTACGTAGAATAGGAAAAAATGAAAAATAGAAGACCAAAATTAGGTATGAAAAAAAAATTGTTTTTTTGATAAATAATGAAAATATAAAAAAGATTGTAGCAGTGGACATCGATGTTTTGCTCTCATTTGAGCTCGTCAGCAGTGTCGTAACATGGAAAAGGTACAATGAGGAGGAAATGCTTCAAAATAAAAAATTTAAAAATATAAAAAAACGTTGTGGCATAAGATATGTTTGATGTTAGGAATAGTTTTGAGCATATTGCATATGGAGGTTGAAAAGGCTTGAAAAAGCTTTTTGCTGAAAGTTTATATAAAACCAATTTCCGTGGTGCGCACTTTTAGTTTTACCAAGATTTTACATTTATTTTCAAATTTATCCTGCTAAGGTTATTTTGAAGCACGTTGGAGAAGGGTCTGAGAGTCCGCTAACACCGCCGTATCATCCGTAAACATCAATTTTGCGATTTCTATTTGCTTCATTCTCCAGTACCTCAGATTCAATTCTCTCATCTTCTGCTTTGCTTCAAAAAAGCTTCAAAATAGACCTTAAATTGGAGTTCATCTGGAAGGCCAGAAAAAAGTCAAGTATTCAAAAATAGATCACAAGAGTAATAATACAATAAACAAATTTTTGCTTACAGAAAAAAAATTGCTACCTAATTTTTGCACCTGTTGTTAGCATTAAATCAGACAACTAAAGGTTCATTACCAACTGAAATTGTCAAGATCTCTGCATAGAAGTCAGTTTTGGAAAGAAAATCTAATATCAAAATGTCAGAATTTGACTTTCTCGAAAAGTCTCGCCAGTAGAATTATCTAGAGTCTAGAATTTTTACGAATTATATTGCAGTGTTGTTCTAAATAGTTGAATGTTTTTAAAATAAGATGCAATTTCTCAGTTTCCTAGAAGTTACCCTTAAGCAATCACTAATTCAATAAATTTATTTAATACTAATTCAATAAATTTACTTAATACACTTTTGTTGTTTATTTTTAATTTGCCACAAAATTACATTACTGATCTTGATGTTTTCGTTTTTAATGTCACCGTCTCTTATGACTGAAAATTAAAAATGTCTCAGGTAGTGTAGTGTTTCATGCAAGTGCATTTGAGCTTTTGATGAAATTGTTTCCGGTCACTCACACAATATTACTATAACATTATACAAGTATTACAAGTAATTTATAGTCAGAATTGTAATTACCTATAATGGACAAGTTATAATAGTTAAACAATTATATTACATTCTTTGCAGCTAAATTGATCATTGTACGTAATAAGTTCAATTATTTTTATTTAATTCAGTATACAACTTAGTATAGCAACATAAATAAGTGAGCCATTACTAATTTTACTAATATATTGAACCTGTTAAGAAGATAAACCCACTGTATTTAAATTAGGACTGATCATAAGTCAAATTAATGTGAACTTAATTGCGCCTAAATGCTCAGAAAAAACGGTCACTTGTAGCAGGATGTGCCTACTGTTTCAGTTTTGAATGCCATGTGAAAAGTGAAACCAAACACGGTTCTCGGCTGTGATGGCGCTCTCTAACACTATTAATTATAAGAGTTTTTGAGCGGAAGTAAAACACGACTTGCTAATGAACGAATGATAAAATATAAAATCATATATAGGTGTTCAACGTGATAATCAAATGTGTTAATAAAAACACTTCGCCGTAATCGATACAAGATGTTTTTCGATTCAACTATTAAGGCACTCGCAATCATTGATGTACATATAAAGATTACTTGAACAAAAAGCGTAAGAGCAATTCCATGACACGAAAAGAAAAAAAGCTTTTGTTAAATGAATTTTTCTTGAAAACCAAAGCACATATAGACTTTCGATTTCTAAGTTTCATTTTGTCCCAACGACCTACGTATTCTTTAACAAAAATTAAACTGTTTGACTAATTGACCTCCAAATTTGGTAGGCTTCCATACTGAGAAATTCCGAATCGATATTATAAGAATCACAAAAATTGGTCAAAAATTGCGGCATGTTACCTGAAGACTTATACGAGGGTAAATGAAATATGAATCGGAATTTATATCATGACGCCATGAGGACGTCGGGAGTGTGCGCATACTCTTAGACAGGTTAGGTGAGAATATCACGTGACTTCCTGCACTCAAGCGATTTCCGTTCTCGCCGCTCGTCAGTTGTAAATCTAATGAATGAGCAAGAGGTTTATCCGCATCTTGCGCAGCGCATTCTTATTAAATTTCTTGCCATTAAAGGTGTAAAGCCCGCCGAAATGCTTCGTAGACTAGAAGTACAGTTTGGGGATACTTGTTTGAAGAAAACTCAAGTGTATGAATGGCACAAAAAATTTTTGGAAGGACAAACTCAAGTCGAAAATGAACCCCATGCCCATTGTCCTCGGACCTGTGTGATGGTGGACAAGATTAGCGTTGTTCAACGCCTTTTGTGCATGTCGATTTTCTGCATGAACGTCGTATGGTTAAGCAAACTACTGCCAGATATTGGATGAATCAAAACGTGCATATTGACGGAAGAGGCGCGAATTTTCGGTCAGAGATGTGATTTCACTACATGATAATGCCCGCCTCCACTCAGCCAATCTGACACATCAAAAATTAAAGGAAATGCATTGGGCAACATTAGACCACCCTCCTTATAGTCCTGACTTAGCACCATGCGATTATCATATGTTTTAGCCACTGAAAGAAGCTCTAGGGAATGAGCGATTCAATGATGATGATGCTGTTAAGACATTTGTGTGGCCCCTTCTTTTTATGATGATCGCATTAAAAAGCTTCCAATCAGTTTTTAAAAACAAATTCCGCTTCATATTTGATTTACCCTCGTACATAGATACATACACAAGTAACTGATGGAAATGTGGGTTAACTTGGGTTAATTTGGGTTAACCGAAATTTTAAAATGTAGGAAGTGCATCTTCTAGAGAAAACTGTCTCTACCGACAACACTATATTACAATAACTGATTTGGAGCAAAATTACTCGAGATGTTGACAGTTTTATGGCGAAAAAGTCTTTGGTATTTCCAATAACAGAGCAAACCACGACTCGTGGTGTGCAATAAATTTGACAAAGTATTAAAATTTTAGTTAAAAAGTAGAAATTGAAAGTCTGAATTTTATGAAGACTGTTTCCCATTATTCCCAACAGAATGCATCAATGACAATGTCAATAGAAAATCTAGCTAATCGTGCCTTACTATCCCATCTTCCCCAACTTCCTTAAAAAAATTAAAAATTTGAAATCCTCAATTCAAAATGTTAGATCAAAATCAAAAAAGTAGAAATATTTGAAAGGGAAACTCAAAATGTTTTCTGCGATATTAATTTTCGTTTTCAATTTGAAATTTCCATTTTTTTTGGATCGTTTCAATTTTTTGCACAAGATTTTGATATTTCTAAATACCGTTTCGAGATCTTTTTTCCAATGCTGATAATTTTCGTATAAAAATTTTCCTTTTCAAATCAAAATTACCCTTTTCATCGATAGAAGTATCACTTTTCATATCAAAATTCCGAAGTACATATTTCTCAAAATTTCGAATTTAACAACTTCCCTTCCTTTCCACCAAACAAAAATCTTCCCTTTAATAGAGCAATTTCAGGAACAAACTAAAAAATTTGGTTTAAGGTCGAAAAATTTGCTTGGAAGTCGAATTTTTATAGGAAAAAAAATGAAAATTTTATATTTATACCATCTTAAAATTTCCAGAAAATAGATTTTCCAGGAAAAGATGAAATTTCTAAAAAAAAGTTCAAAATGTTGGGGGTTTTCTCCAAAGTCTAATATTTATTTTATTTTAACTTCAAATTTTTTCGAAAATTCCAAAAGTTCTACTTTACATAGTAAATTTTAAATGCCAACTAAAATTAGGGAAATTGAAATTCAGATTTCGAGAATTGGGCAAAAAAAACAACATTCTTTTTTAAAAAATCTCAGTGTTTTATCGACATCTTAACTTTTTTTCTCCCAATTTTCGGTTGAAATAAATATGAAATTTAAAAGCTCTTCCTACATTCCGATTTTTTTTTATCCCGAAAGATCGACTTTTATCTCAAAATTTTAAATTATTCCTAGAAATTTGACTTAAGTCGAAATTTAAAAAAATGAACCCAATTTTTTTCGCAAAAAGCTGAAAATTTCTATGAAAAAATGTCGACAGTTGTAACTGTCAGTTTAAAAATCTTTCATTTTGCCAATTTGGTCCAAAAATTCCGAATTTCTATTAAACTGTTCTTTTTGATTATTTTACATATTTTTTTATATTTGTTTATATGAAATTTTAAATAACATTTAGTACAAATTAAAATAGCTTGTCCTCCTGAAAATTAATTTGCTCCCCTTGAGATAAATACCTGGCTGTATGTCGTTGACGTTGACGTTGACAATATACTCTTCGGTAATACAAACGTAACAAACAATATCGTCACTTGTGCTCCACAAAGATCGCTTTATCTCTACATGGGAGTGGTTCTACTGTAATCATGTGGCACATCAAGTTATTTAGTCACAAAACAATGTACATTATTAATTACCATCTTCCCCTGTCGTTACTAAATTCTTATTAATATTTTATTTTTGCACATTAAGCAGATTGAGCTAGTAAACAGGGCAATTCACATAAGAGTAAAACTCAAACGTGAGCCTGAAATGAAATCCAATATACATGTTCATAAGTAGAGAGTAAGATATCGTACCTGACAATATCGCATGTGCAAAAATAATACCCGAAATTTTAGTCAGAGTTCACCGGTCTATAATTGAAGCATGTTTGCAAGATGAACGAAAACAAGCTGAACATCTAGCAGTTGTTAATTAATCTAACTTTATGATTTGTGACATTTCTAAATAAATAAGGGGTGCCCAAAGACGTCAACGAATTGGGATACATTTTAGGCTCGTGAATATCATACTCTTATGTAAATCACCATGCACATATTGTTTTACCACTGTATCACTTTTTAAAGATTAATAACGTGAAAGCATATGCAAGAATCTGCATTACAAAGAATAAAAATGATTGGCTTTTTTACATATTTTACATACCTTATAAAGTTTTCAAATATTTCGCTTTCCACATAAGATTAGGAAAAAAGTTCCCACAGTATGTCGTCATTCTTCACTGTTCACGTAGGTATTTGTCGTTTGAAGTTACAATTCATAATTTATTTGTCTTGCAAATATAACAAGCCACGATTTCAATGAAATGTGTAGAAAAAAAGTATTTTCACACGTGTATAAAGGTAATTATATTGAAGAATATAATAATGTAGAATGCCTGAAATATAGATATCGCAGTGTTTACTTTTTTCTAGTTTTAATTATAACTTGACAGTCTCTCAAGTGTAATAAATGAGAATTTTAACCTTCACTGCTCTAGGTACAGATTTATAAATATTCTGATAAATACCCGTGCGAATTGTGGAAATACCTCAAAGAATAGACTTTTCTTATCGTTTCTTCAACAACAACATTTAAATAAACTTGAAAAAAAATACATCTAATTCCATTAAGAAATAAGAAAATATTGAATAATGTATACCTTTTATTTCTAAGTTACATAAATTACATAATAAAAAAATGAATTATATTTATTTTTCTTGATTTGGTTAGAAGGACGTTTATAGTGGCGGTCTTTTACCAAATTTCTTTCTGGCATCATCCATAAGAATACATCTTGCTACGGTATCAGATATATTTGAATGCATAACAATGTTTTAAGTGTTAATGTAATTTATATGAAAAAAAAGAACCAATCCCTTCAATCCCAGCAATTAAAATATCGACTTTTGTGATTTTAGTTTTACTTCCTTATTCTCAATAATTTTTTGCCACTAACACACACACATGTATTTTCTATTCTTAGCGTCACATTTATTATTTATTATGAATATACACTACTTTATTTTTATAATGTCGTATAACAGACACTTTTATTACATGCAATTGAAACTTTATTACAGTTTTACAAGCGAAATTTGGATATAACCAAAACAAGACGTAGTTGGTTACCAATATTGTCTCGTATACATATTTGGATTTGCATTTCAATTAATTTAACTGTTAAAAATTCTTGAATGGAACCAATCTTAATAAATTATTAAATTTTGATATTGAGACAAGTCGGCAAACCGCAAGGATATCAATTTAGCATTCTTTAGAGCAGCGGGAAAATGTCATTTATAACACACATTTGCCATTTATATATAAAACGAATTCCTTCTACATAATTAAATTATTTTTAGCAGCCAAAGAATAATTTATTTAACTTGGTTTATTGTGAAATAAAAGCAGTACTAGTAATATAGGTGGTGTGAATTGTAGAATGTTTATTGAATCAGTTATTCCACAAAGACATTTAATCATATGCGCTTTAAATGTTTTAAAATAGAAATGTATTTATGGAAGCATTTAAATTTTATTAGAATAGAATATTTTTTGAATTTAAAATTTTGTTCAACTTTAGAAATAAACAGAGATATTAAGTAGGGTAAAGCTCTGTATCTTCTACAATTTTTTTGAAAACAAAAATCCTTTTAGTACAAAGATGCGGTCAGGACGACCAGAAGATGATTTAATATAAATCGGGTCTTATCATTTTACTTAAATAGTATTTGCTTGGCTGCTTAGCCAAGGAAATGTGATATATTTTTCAAAAAAAATTGGATGTGATGCCTGCATAACAGTAAATGTTATTTAAATCAAATTACCACGTTTTATAAGAAAATTATATATGTATTAAAATATTTTAGTATAAAAAGAAAATCATTTTATTGGAACGTTTTACCCCTTTCAAACAAGCTTCCAAATTAGGCTTAATTTTATTGTTTCTTCTCTAAGTCTCTCAAAAGTTATTAATAGCAGACCTTTATTGCTTAGTACCATTTTAATCAATATTTTCTGGCAAATTTAAGCATGCAAAAATATTTTTCCATACAAAAGGGCAACTTTAGTACTGCACTCCGAATGTGTTTACCCGATTTAGTGAAAAATAATTTTTAAATATGTCTCTCATGCCAATTACCTTTGTATCAAAAAAAATTTTATTTTCGACGAAATTGTAGGAGCTACATAGCTTTAATGACTCATTCGATGTATATAGTCCGTTTTTCAGTACCTACAAATAAAATTATTTAAAATGTAAATATACCATTTTCATTTTCCTCTTAATCTATTTCCACATCGTTTCCTCGTTTATTTAAATACTAGTCACTGGTTTTATATAGAAATATTTCATTTAAGAGCAAAGTCGAAACTTCAAAACAAAATCCACAATTTGTATAAAAACAATTCTTGAAATATCGAGAAAAGATTCAAGATACTTAAATTTCCAAATTTAAAGTGGAAGTTCTGGATTTTGGGAAACTATGGTCCACATTTCGAAAAAAGGGCCAAAATGTCTTAGAAAAACAAAATTTTGAGTTTACAACCAGAATTAGAAAGAAAGTTACATTTTTAAAGAAAAAAACAACAAAATTATAAAAACACTGAGAGGCAATAAATCTACATTCCTAAATAATAAAAAAAAGACAGAAAATACGAAATTTGTGAACAACGTACCAATTGAAAACAGATGTATCGTTACAATTTTGAATTGAAAGACGAATAAAATTAAAATTTCTCAAGTATCGCTACCAACATAAAAAGTTTGCTTCCAACTCTCATTTCATCC
The DNA here is from genome assembly GCA_028583605.1 of Dastarcus helophoroides. Classification (NCBI taxonomy): domain Eukaryota; kingdom Metazoa; phylum Arthropoda; class Insecta; order Coleoptera; family Bothrideridae; genus Dastarcus; species Dastarcus helophoroides. The sequence continues at coordinate 23,092,077 of CM053328.1, read as the reverse complement.
CTTTAAAAAATAACTTCGCCAATTTGCCAACTCGACCAACTCGTCCTCAGATACTCTCATTAGCGACCCATGACTGAGAGTCTACATTTTAAGAGAAAAGTAAAATTTTCAGAAAAAGCCAATTAATCTAGAAAAGTCCACTTTTGAATTTAATGTCTAAAAACAACTGAAAATATAAATTAGGTACGAATTCTTAGTCAAAATTTTAAGAAAAAGGCTGAAATTTCTAAACAAAAGCAACAGAAATTCGTAAAAATAACCCATTTAATTATAATGAACTAAAAATTGTAACTTTAAACTGTGTTTTGAATTTTAAGATTGAAATTGCCTCAAATAAAAATTTCGATATTAGAGTTAAAATTTGAAAGAAAACTCGTAATTTTTAGAAGAATTTAACATTAAAGTCGAAATTATGAACAAAAAAAAATTAGAATGTTTATATAACACAGAAATTTCGAAAAAACTGGAGATTTATAAAAAAATTCAATTTAAAATTGAAATTTCGAGAATAAAAACATGTAAAAGGTTTCAATTTACAATTGAAGTAAAGTAAAGTAGAATGCATAAAATATAAATTGTCAAAAAATTCAGAATCTATAAAAAAGTTAGCCTCTGGTTAAAATCGAAATCTTACAATCTCTAAGAAAAGTGGAATCTGCAAAATATTTCTTTAATCGCAATCCACATTTTAGAAAAAGTACAAATTGATGGTTTAAATTGGAAGAATGAAAGCAAAGAATCTACAATCTACAAAAAAATCGGTTAGAACTTAAAAAAATCGAAATATCGAGATTTCAGTCAAAAAATTAAAAATTGGAATATGTGAATTTTGGGATAAAAGATAAAATTTCAAAAAAGTTATAAATTAAAACAAAACACTTTCTCAAAATTGTGAGAAAAAGTCCACATTTACAGATTAAAATGGGAAATTTATTAAAAAAAATGATATTTATTTGAGCAAAACTAAATTTTCAAGTAGTTGACATTTGCAACCCTTACTTCGTGGAATTCTTTAATATTCATAACAATTAAACTTTATTAACGATAAAAATACAACAAAATTTAAAAATTCCACAAGGTTTTCGGTAAATATTTGCTAACACCGGACCAGCTTTTTTGCGCTTTTATCATTAATAAAGTTTAATAGTTATAAATTTTCAAGTTTAAAGTGGAAACTTCGAAAAAAAATAAGAGTGATCTATTAAGAGTAATTTAGTATGCTTGAAATGTCGAGAAAATTCAAAATTTTGAGTATAAGGTTCTTACGGCCGAAAACGAAGAAGACCTATTAAAAACGACAGCAGCGACGTTTAATATGAAAATATCAACTCAAAAAATGCAATCACTGGTAACCCTAAAGGATCCGATGAGATGTAAACTAGCAGTAGATGACACCACTAACAACCAAATTAGAAATTTCAACTATCTAGGCGTTGTAATATCCAGCGACATACTGAAGTCCGCAAATAGGCATCTAAAGCCGCAAAAATCTCTGGATGCTTACGAGATGTAATATGTGGAGCCGACACAGATAAGACAAAGAAAATCTTACGAGCCATAACAGGATACACAATTCGCGATAGAATTCGGAACTAAGGCATCAGAGAAACATGCGGCATAGAGGACATGGTCAGATGGTGCAGATCAAGATGTCGTTTCTGGAGAGATCACGTAGGAAGAATAAACAACAGATTGTAAAAAGGGTACTAAATACCCAATAGAAAACGACCACCTGGAAAACCATCAAAGAGATGGTACGAGAACTGGACATCGAGCTCGCCAGACAATACCTAGAGACAAAATATGGGCAGACAAGACAGCAGCCCTATACTAAGAAGAAGAAGAAGAAAAAGAAGAAGAAGAAGAAAAGAAGAAGAAAAAGAAGAAGAAGAGTATAAGGTAAAAATGCCTCAAAAAACTGGAATTTCGAATTTCACATACTAGATAAAGTAAAAATTGGAAAATTTTGTTTTGAGAAAGAAGTTTGAGTATTCAAAGAAACGCGTATTACTTTATATACAATTTTAATCAAAATTTGTTAAAAACAAACGAAATTTTGCAAAGTTTCAAAATTTTTACTCGAAAATTCAAAACGAAAGTTTAAGTTTTTTAAATGACATCAAAAGTTTTGAAGAATAAAAGAGACAGAAAATAAAATCCTCTGTTTGCAATTAAAATTTTATTAACAGACTAAAAATAAACTGTCAACTTAAAATTTTCAAACAAAAGTTGACATTTCCAGGAAATATTTAAAGCGTATAAGAAGATTCCAGTACTGCTGAATTTAAAATTAAAATTTTAGAGAAAGTTCGCATAAAAATTACCGTTTTGAGGAAAAAGTTAAAGTTATAGAAAAAAAAATTGTTATAAGACAAAATTTCAAAATTGCAAGTTGCCAGACATGCTTGAATTAATTTCGAGAAAATAGAACTATTGAACAATAAAAAACATAAACAGAAAAAAATTTAAGTTTACATTTGACATTTCCAATGTTATTGAAATGAATTTTTATAAAGATGGTAAATTTGGACGCCTCAAAATTTCGCCGCCTTCGTGTTGAGGTCTTATCGCAATGTAACACTTTGAAGAACATCCTTGCTTTTCATTCTCAACTCTCATAAAATCTCAAAATCGCGCGATTTTATTTTAAAATGAAACTAGAATTAGTAATTGTAAAATGACTAGGAATGATGCAGATACATTACTCGTAAATATTGTTACATTTAAAGTACTTAAAAATAGAGAAAGATATAATCTAGAGAATTTTGAATCATCTTTAAAACCAACAATGAGGAATGAATGTCACTGTTGTGAATGAGGAATTTAAACATTTGGTTCTTAAACTACATATTTTTATATTCGCAGTTCCCCGGAAGGGGTAACCTCATTATACACTTGGAGCACTGCAAGTAGGAGGCGAAAATGAATAGTGATTAGGCAATAATGAGATATGGTAGTATATATCGTAATATGAAGTTTTTCCGCTGCCCCTTGAAAATACTCGATAAATTGAAAAAAATTAATTTGGTACCCTCGGTGATTTAAAGTTGCAGGAATGACGCGTTGCTAACAGAAGACATTCTATAATTGGAATTGAAAGTCGGCTTTTCCTTCTCTCTATAATTTAAAGTAGGCCTGAAAAAATGTTAATCCTAATGCCTCAGAAAGTGTGAGTTTAAGCAAAACGAAAACAGAAGAGTCATCAAAGCCACGAAAAGTAACGAATTTTGACTTAAGGTGGAGCTTCTATCTAATTGTAGAAAAATAACATTTGAGGACTATGTTTAGGTTAACGATGATAGAAGTCTTCACGGTTTCCAAACTGACGCTGAACTGTTAAATTTGGTATCTCTGGTTTAGGATGAGAAAGAAAACGAAGAAAAACAACCGCTAATTCCACTCATTGCGCAATGCAAGGATATATCTTATTACTCTTCGGTCCTGCGCCTTCAGAAGGGATTCAAGTGACGATTTTTGTTCCGATTTTTTTTAGCCTGCACTACTATCGGAAATTTACTGGACAATCACTCAAAAAATATTACTGACTTTTTTTCAAAATTAACATTTGGGTATAATTTAGTCAAATACTTGCTTATTTTAACGATTTGCCTGCCCCCTCTTGGTTATTTGTACTCTCGGTTACTTGTACTTTTTTGGTTGCTTGAATTTCAAATTATCGAGACTCGACTGCATTATGAGGTTGCTATATAAAAACCAAGAACTTACAGAGCCTATGAGAGCACCTCTGTCTCGTCCGGCCTTTGTGTTCTCCTCAGAAAAAATTCTGGTTCCGTCCTTGTACAGGTGGTTATTTAAAAACTTACGATTTATTTGACTACTTTTAATTTTATACCTGATTCCTGTAATATTATCGAGGAAGCAACGCAGCATTTAAAGAATTCCATACAAAATGGTTGCGAGTTATTTTATTCATTTGCTTACTTAAATATGGGAGTATAATTTGATTTGGTACCTAAATAGGTCATTTGGTGCAAAACATAGAAGCAACCTTGCTAATCCAATAGATTACAAAGAAAAAATTAATCTCCATTAAAACCAGATCGATTATACGGCAGCTCAAACGAGTTTGAACTTCTATTCAAAAGGGTCATCCCTTTGCAACACACGCCTACTTAAACAAGTTGGGGATTGAGTAAAGGGAAGAAGAAGGACCAAGAAGGATTTTACATCATAATCATATAATACTTCAGAATCACATGTTTAAATAGGTTCAAAGTAGGACGGACGCCTTTAGTCGGCGGAGTTTTTTTATGCAGCACGAACCATTTACAGTATATTTACATGGTACATTAACACGATGAGGCAATTGCACCCAAGTGTATATATAAGACTATTTAAATGAGTGTTTGCGCTAAGAAAAAAATAGGAATGAAATGAAAATGCAGTTTCGCCAAGTTTATTGTACATACAGTGTGAATATATCGTTTGTCTGTGATAAAGTGCATCGACCTAAAACCACATGTATGTCAGATTATCGCAATTATACCGCCAGGACCGGATTTCTCAACAAATCGCTCTGCATTTTTTGAGATATCATACAAACAAATTGATTTAGTGCACGGTAGCTGTAGCTACTTGACAACTTACAACCACTTTCCAGACAATCAGTTTGCGAAATTGTATGTTATTAATTTATCGGCGTATATACTCGCGTTATCAGATTATATTTACAATTTGCAGATTATGCATTGTGTTTCAGAGAAAGAGCGATAATTAAAGTGCTCTAGATGCCCCGCGTAAAAATAATTGGCGCTTAAAATGATAACTTTAAACTTTGATCCTTTAATACTCGACAATTTTGTTATACATAAATGAATTTAAATTAAAGTTTTCATGTAACTTGTAGCATTAATATTGTAAGACAAGTTACATTTTATGACAAAGTAACTAAAATGAAGCTATGAACCATTAAACAACTAGTACACTTACAAGTATCATCAGGAATTAAAAATAACCAAATTTTAAGCAAAACTTATTTTAACATTTATTCCCAAAATAATTTTTGTTATATACAAGAAATTGGAAAAATTATGCAAGGTGTCATATTTTAAGCACGTATTTGAGAGGTTTATTAGTAAACACAGAAAATTCAAAGAAAGAAACTTAATTGGAGCTTTAAAAGATAGGCAAATCAACCCCTAAATCGTCTTAACTTGGCGCTAATAATGGCAATAAAAATGTATTACGTCTTCATAGGTCAACATGTGCTTATTACTTTATCAAACACCAGATGCAGGGAGACTTATGTGAAACTAAACTGATGAACAACAAATCTATATACAGGGTCATAATGGCACTAATTTTAACTACGTGTTCGGAAGGCTTAGTATAGACAGAAAATCGAAAAAAAAAATTATTCGACTTTTTAAAATAGACCCAAATCATCCCATTGACCACCAAAAGCCCGGCGCTATTGACCACATTAAATGCTTTACGGCAACAGACGCTTATCATATTATCATCCACTCAACAGCTGCAATGATAAGCCGGTCAGCAAATCTCTATTAGTTATTTTGACGAATAAGTATTTGTATTTTCATACACTTAAATCATTTTACATTTTTTTTGTTTCGTTAATCAATCGGTCTGATGAAAAGTAAAACGCAAATTCAAAAAATAAACGAACACAAAGGACTAAAACTAAAATATTTATTAATTCTACAAAATAAATAACGATGCGACGCACTGCTTTATTTACTTTTGAAGCATATTAACGTTGGTTAGCAGTTAGGTTGTTGTTTATAAAAAATATGTCAACGATGGCTCATAGTTAAAATAGGTGCAGTGTACTTACATTAATTGAGTGCCTCTTTTCCGAGCTATTTTAGACATGTCGGGCGCATGAAAAAAGTGATAATTCGTCGTTAAACTACACATGGTTTAAAAAATGTCCATTGTATTACACATCACAAAAAATAAGACATCGGGAAATAACTCTCGAGAATTAACCACTTTTAACACTTTCACTCACAACAGCGAATTAATTATTACTTGCAACGTTATATATACAGGGTCGACCATAGAGTAAGAGTAGAATTTTCGTATAAAAATAACGTTATTTAGCCACATTTACCTGATACCAAAAGTTGATATTAACAGGGATACAGGGTGTCAAAGTTGAAAAAAAAATTGTGATTTTTTTCGCATAACTGCTGAACACATTTCACTATAGACAAGAAATTTGGCATAGGGGGGTTTCTTTGGTCAAGAAATTTTAATTTGCTAACAGATTGTCAGTAACTCATAGGGGGCGCCACCTGCCCTACCCTGTATTTTTCTAAAGCATCATAACTTTTTGTGCCTTTATGTACACTAATTTTAAATAGATATTTTTATTTACCTACATTTTTTACGTAAAAAAGATATACTTTCTAAATGTTGATACATGCAACCGTTTTCAAGATATTTGCCTTCAAAGTTTGCCGTACGTTTATTTTAAGTTATGTAAATGAAAATTTTTCGCAGTATGTTTCAAAATAAAAGTAATAAAACTGACTCTAAAATGATTTATATCAAATATTACTCTACTGACTCTATTATTACACATATTTTTTAAAATTTTGAAGCAAATTTAAATAAAATACCAAAACAAAATTTATTTTCAAAAATAAGTTTGTGGGAAATGACCTTTTTCATGTAAAGGGATTGTAAACAATTAAAAATCTGGCTGTCTTTTATTAAAATTCATCTCCAGATATCTGCTTTGATCAGCCAGCACTATTAAAATTTTCTTGTACGGAGAGATCATATCGCACATCTCTATGATAGAAAATAAATTACGTCTTAATTTTTTGGATTTTCTTTATTAAGATTTTCAAAATTTTGGTAATAATATAATCAGCAAAGTAATATTTGACATAAATTAGTTTCAGAGCTGTTTTATAATTACTTTTTTTAAGCCTACTTCGATAATTTAATATCTTTGTAATTTAAAACCAAGGCACGTCAAGCTTTAAAGGCAAATATCTTGGAAACGGTTGCTCGTATCAACTTTCAGAAAGTACACCTTTTTTATGTAAAAAATATGGGGAAATAAAATAACTCATTTAAAATTAATATACGTGGGTGCACAAAAAAGTTATGATGATTTAGAATTATGTAGAATAGCGCAGGTAGCGCCCTCTATCAGCTATTGGTAATATGTTAGCAAATTAGAGTTTGTCAACTTAAAAAACCTCCTTGTCCCAAATTTCGTGCCTATATTACAATTCATTTCATAGTTATACGAAAAAATCGAAATTTTTTTCATCTTTGACACCCTAGTATCTCTGTTAATATCAACTTTTGGTGTAAGGTAAATGTAGCTAAATCACATTATTTTTATTCGAAAAATCCACCATTGCTCTGTGTACCATTACTTATGGTCCACTCTGTGTAGATATAAAAAACAAATCACCCAACGACTTTTCCGCAACCATCGGTGCCACCAGGATCATTTAATGTTTTTCATATTGTCATTTAGACATAACCTAGCAATGTATTTGTTTCGCCCGAGTTCCAAGTGCGTAGCATTAAATTCTTCTTCCATCTTCTTTCTATTTATCTGTTGTTTATGAAAAATGTTGCAGCGATGGAATTTTCTAACATAGCCCAAGCTCAGAATGTGGGTACTTAAAGAAATATTCAAGTCTCATTTTTTCAAAATACTTGGGTATTGTGGTTTCTATGAAAAAAAAAAAAGATGATTCGTCGCTAAACAACATATTTTTAAAAAATATTGTCGACATGTGTTCCTCTTAAATTCACAAAAATCAAAACGATCCTCCGAAACACTTGCACTACTTCTTGGTGATTTCACTTTTTTTTTAGTTAATTTTCTTGCCTGCAATTCGTTATCTTTGCCGATAGACTTTCCTATGATAAACCGAATCATCCAATGACTTTCGGCGTGGAAACTATGAAGTTAAAAGTTGTTATTATTAACGCATGACAGTGCCATTTAATGACATTCATATTTTCATGTTACATACATATAAACTAAGTAATGTTTTGTTTCTTCCGACTCCCGATTGCGAAGTCTTCACATTTTTCTTTCTCTCATTTAACAAAGTCTAACAAGGAAAGGTCGCGAAGTGTCAAGTCACCGATTTTGCCAATTTTTTGATATGTTTTAGAGGAACGTATTTTTTTTATCGGCCGATAAACGATTTGTAAGCCGCTTAGAATCATTGACAGGCTAAAAGGGGGTTTAAATTACGATTTAGAAATACATTTTTAGCGTAAATATACTTCAAAAAAAATTTAATCGCGTATTGCAGGAGTACCCAATTTTTTGTGCCTAAGAGTGCATTCTAAAAAGGCGGTCGATTAAAAAAATGTCGTTTCTCCCGACAACTAAAGAAAAAACACAAAATAAAGGGTTATTTTTTTAACTATCTCTAATATTAAAGTCATTCAAATTACTTTTTGCTACTAAAAAATACAAAAAAATACGAGTTTCGCACTACGACACTTTATCAAATACTTTTTTTTTAAAGTGAAAACTTCTTTAGGCTACTTTTTATAGGGAGTAAACTTTACATACACTAAAGAAAAAGAGAGTAAAGTATTCCATTAATAATAAATATTAGATTCGTTTCCACATGATCACAAACATCCAAAGCACAAATTCAAAAACTCGCAAATATGAAAAGGAAGGGCAGTTTATGGGCTTCATACTAAACTACATAGACACTGTTACTTCCTATTTTTAAGTTTTCACTTTTATCGGCAGTCTTGCGACTGCCTAATTTGTTTTTATTACGATTCCACAGCGGCGGGTACAAATAATACGGGCGACGGGCGCAATGGTTTTTCTTTTTTTTGATAATCTCATAAAATTAATGGCATTGTGATTGTATATACAGTTTATGGGAACTTTTTTAAAAATCACCAACATCTCTTCATTATACAGCCCATAACATGATTTTTGTATCAGTGGGTTTCTTTATAAATTTACTACAGCAGAAAATCAAGTTATTTGCATTTCGATAGTAGGAAAGGAATGTCCGATCATCTGGGTTTTGTAGCCAAGTTTACAATGACCCTTGAGGAATTTTCTAATATCAAGATAAGAAAAATATTCGGCCAGGTAGTCTACTGATTTGTTTTTAGTCGAAGAGGTCTTTCACTCTGCAATCTCGCATTTTATAAAAGAAATTAAGAATAAAAGTTTTTGTTCCGACGCACGGTTTTTTTTTGCACAAAATATATTTTCCTGGAAATGTTACATAAAGATAAGTGGTAGGTCATGATAATATTGCCTATATATTTTTTTATTGAGATAATATTGTTTATATATTACGATATTGAGTTTACTTAAGAATATTTGAAAGTGGAGCTAAGACATATGTAAAGATAAAAAAGCAAGCAATACTTCATAATCGAATACAAATAATAATAAAAAAGGGAAATATTAATCTGTATAAATAGATCAATACTCTTCAGTGTAAACAAAATTTATCCATTCATTGCAATTTGAACAGGCAGCTGAACAAAATATTGTCATACACTATGTTTCATCTACAAGAGATAAAATAAATTTCGGTCGATGTAATGCAACTTTTTTGTGGCCACCTATTAATTGTACTTTTAATCTAAATTTGGTAATGTAGACTCTTTTACTACAAGAATGGTATTCTTTTACATTTTGGGAACTTTCTTTGCAGTTTCCTTTATTCAATCCGAAAATTGAAATTATTGGAAACACGTAAACAATTTTTAAAAATATCAGGTGACATCTTGCTAACGCAGTATTTAAATAAGGTTCAGATGTTTGTGTTTGAAAATGCTTGCATTCTTTTTGAGCCGAAATTTCATTTTTCTAAGATATTCCACATTTTTCTCATAAAATCTTGACTTTAACTTAAAAAGTGCTTCGAATTTTTATATTAAAACTTTATTAATAAAGTTAAAGTTAGTAAAGTAGTCTGACAAAAAATTTTGTGGTTATGTTACATCCGTTATATGTCTTGGTCTATTCGGCCAGGTAAAATTCCAATATGGCGTCCATAAGAAAAAATAGTTGAAGATCATATATTGAAAACCAAGAAAAACAAATAAAATCTAATGTTGCCAGTTATAATAAAATGTATTACCAAATTTTGTAACATTATCTTTATAAACAAATGAGATATTTAAAAAAATATAAATTGATGTTTTTCAGTTTTTTCAAAATATTTCAGGAATCAAGTGAGATATTTGGAATCCGTTTTCGTAAAAATATTACCATCAAAATTAGGCAACTTTTTTGTAACTTAACCGATTCTGTATCTGCAATAGTTTTCAAGATCCCAATGGTGAGACGTGAAATAGTACTAACCCTGTATATGTATTTTTTTGTATGACGTAATTAGAACAGACATGCATAATATGTGTCATAATATTGTCTCCAATTCAATTTTTAAACCGTAAGTTTTAAAGAAAAATCATTTGTGCTCCAAACAGAGCATTTTTCAAGATTGCTGGAAATACAGTAAGATATAAGCAGTCAAAAACCATGTGAAAATGACTCCAAATATTCTGCTACCATTTTAGAGAAAAGAATAAAAATTGGGAGCGAAAATAAAATAGTTTGAAAAAAGGCGAAAATGTAAAAGGGCAGACAAATTCCTGAATATTTTTTAATATGTAATTTTTTGACGAATTTTGACCAATTACCGATTAACATTTGAACATTTTTATTATTTTTGAGTTTAAACTTGATATTTCAAAAAGCAGTCGCAGTATCAAACACTTATTTAAAAAAAAAGACAAAAATTCGGCAAAAAAATCCACAATTCGAGAAATTTTAAGAATCTATCAAGACTTTTAGAAAAATTAAAAGTCATAATTTTAGGAAAAACGTTAACATGAAAATCAAAAAAAAACTTGAGATTTTGTAACATTATTTTATATAAATTTTTTATTGCGGATTTTACATATCATACTACTTAAAACTTTAAAAACACAAACTATGTTAGCTAAACTTGAATTTATGTATTCTTTTCTAATAAATATTAGTATGAACCTGCTCCCCCCCCCCCATGACAGACGATTAGTTCATCTTTTTTGAACTTTTAAATATTCGAAAGCCTGACACGCCCGCTACATGAGATTTGACATTGTCATGATGAAGAGTAATACGACAATTTCAATTTGTTTTTCTTAATTTATTGATGATTTCTGACAAAATAAATGTTGTAAATCACTCAGCACAATTATTCGATCCTCAACATATTATGACCTCGTTCTTTGGAAAATAACATCTTATGACGTTATTTTCCAAAAAACGAGGCAATCTTATTTTTAAGTACTGCAAGCAAGAACAAATTTTATTTGCTTTGATTGACTCTGAAACACCAAAACAGCGTTAATAGGTTGTTTTGATTTGAAATTCGATGCAGCCAAACTGCATTTATTAAAAATGTCATTTCTGTATCTGTTTAATGTGAATTTCTTTAAGCCAGCTTCAGTCAATGTGGAAGTATCCATTAAGCACATACATAGCTAAACTAGTATTATACATAAGATGGTTTTCAATTGGTTCTCACTTAGTCTTATGGATCTCTCAATCGCTCTGTCAATTACATGCCGATCGGACTTGATCTTATTGCAAAAAATGATTTTTGAAATGCAACACTAGAATTCATCGAGCGAATGGCGCGACCACAATCGAATTTGGCAGACCAACTGGAAATGATTCTTTATGATTATGTTTCATTAGCGAGAGTAACACGAAGCAGTTCCAAATGTTGTTGCTGTTTACATTGATTTCGATGTTTTCATAAAATGGCAACTAAAGAAATACGCAACAACGATTGCAAAGAACTAGTTTTATGTAGTACCATTCAAATGTCTGTTGACTCTCACATTGAAATTTAGAAGAAAGAAATATCCGTTTGCAGGAACATAAGGCAATTGATTGATTAATTAACTTGCATTTTTTAACAATAATTATTATGGTTCTCTGTTTTGCCGTTTCCTCAGTGTTCGTTTTTTTTATATTGTTAGGTGCAAATATAGCTTAAAATCCTAGGAAATGAATTTTATAATTGAGGTAAACAATATTTTAATTAAATCTTTATCAGTTCTAATCTGTAAGAGCGAACCTACACCAATAGATTAAACCTTACTACACATTCGGAATTAATATTGAACACAAATTTAATTTTCTGCGTACTCCCAAATCGAGTTCCAGTTATGGATAATATTGACCCTTTTTTCTGAGCAGATTGAGTAGAATTTTATATAACCTGTAATTACATTAAAAACCAAAGATTGAAGCATTTAATTTTATCTGTATACAACACCTCTCCTAGACAAGGTCACAAAAAACTATTTTAATACAAGCCTACTACGATGTTGTAACTTTCCATTATGTTCATTGAAACGTTCATCGACCCTCCATCCCAGTTTAATTATTGTCATTTTGTTTTCATTGTTTTTCTTTAGAAGCTCATAGAAAACGTCCACTGTACCTAAATCACTTTGGACAGATTTAAAGCCGGTGACGTTCAGGCCGCGTTTCTTGATATGTCATCTTGGGTCAGGATAAAGATCTAGCCGAAAATATATTTTCAGGTTTTGTAATTATTTCGTCATAAATATTTAATAATAAGGAAAAACTTTAAATAAAGCTTGCTTGAAGAATTCACAAGTTTTTTTCTAAGAACTTTTCAAGGTTATGAGTAAAATGAATTAATCTAGAAAAATTATGACTTAAATCATCATACTTCACGGCAATCAACTGAACAAAAAAAATATTTTAATGTAAGCTAAGCTAGATAATCATTAGATAAGTTGAGCGATATTCAGACGTTTTATCTTGAACTAGTTAACGAACTGATGATTGGAATTAATATTATTATGCAATTAAAGATATTAAGTTAGTTCTTGATCTTCCAGTACATAATGTAACAATGCCAAGCAAGATTTCTCATTTTCTACACACGTACGGCACTACTATTCGGAAAATTATTGAATTCCATCTTAGCAGAACGTGTTTTTTTGCTATTGAGTTAAGTATTTTTTAACAATATTTTTAACAGAAGTGAACTGAATGTCATGTTATGTTATACTGGAACCGCATCATCTACATTGAACTCTTCAAATACATGGCAAATTTAACCTAACTTTTTGAGATCCAGCTTTAAAAAGATAAATCAGTAGAAAAAACTCAATATTGTCAACCAATATATTTATAGTCCTTTTAGTCCGGAGGTCATTTACTGGGAAATGTTTATAATAAATAAGAGATCTAAATGTAGAAAATAAGTGGTAGATCCTTATGATTTTTTAAAATATTTTCTATTCTTTAATATTTCACCTAATTCAGAAAATTGTATCCCAATAAATACGAAATATAGTTTTAAAAGTATTTTTAATATTGTTAATACAAAATTCGCTTGAAGTATAGAACTTTACTAATTTATTAGAACACTTTAAATTCATGACAAGTGTGACTTAATATACGGTTGCAATAAATTACAGCAATGTACATTTGTGTACTTGATTCATCAAAGTTTCCCTAATGGGAACTCCAACTTATATAAAAGTTTGATCAAAGGAGAAAGACACCATTCTCGCAGCAAAAAGTTCATCAGATTGCAATAAATGCTTTTCAGTTACGATTCAGATATCACCTTGGAGACTAAGTGTTTTCTGGAACCGGTATAACTTTTCTTGTTTGAAAGAATAATTTCATTTCTTTATCACTTCCGTTTATATTGAAAGTTGTTAATTTAAATTAATCATAGCCTTTACTTTTTATGGAAATCTAATTTGTTAACACAGTTTTTTGAACATGTATGAATATCATTATAAAAAATTAACATTTTGAGTTCTTATTCAGCAACTGAGTTCCTACAGTAATTTTTAAGAAATATATAGTGTGGATAAAAAAGTAGAATAGTTCAATTCAAAATCGAAATTTTATTTTGAAATAAAAGAAAAATTTTGGTATTTTGGATTAATTTAGTTCGAGACAAAATTTATATTAAAAAAATTTTAAATTTTTCAGTTAACAACTTTAAAGTTTAAGCTGAAAACATTCATATTTTGATTGAAATTCCGAATTAAAAAAATGAATTTAAAAGTCAAAGAGTTTTTCATTAAATTCGAAATTTCGAGTCAAACCGATTTTTTTACGAAAGACACCTCAAAATTGTTATCAAAGCTAAAAGTTTCAAAGAGATATTTTTGAATGAAAAAATTTTTAGTTTTTAATTTCTCTTGAATTTTAAGATTTCTCTTTTTTTGAAAATATAAATTAATTGTTTTTCCAAAATGTTAAGTTTCTTCTGAGAACTATTTTTTAGATATTTTGCCTTTGTTTCTCAAAAGCTTTGATTTTGATCCCAAAGCAAAAGATATACTTCTTCCCAGATTGGAGCGTGTCAAAGAACTAATTAAGAATATTCGACCATCAGGCCACTATGTAGGGGGTTTTTTTAGGAAACAAAAAGAAATACTAAATGAGTTTTACAATATAAATAGAAGAAATGTAAAAACCAAATTCAAAACATCAAAGCTCGGTAATTCAGCAGGTACTCCAGGTTTTTTCTGAAATAAAAAATGGTACAAAGGACAAGATTGTTCCGACAGAATAACACTGTAACCGGCAACTCAGTATATCCACCATATCAAGGCGAAACTCTTCTGAAAGAAAACAACCAAAATAGCAGAAAGAACAAAATAGATGAGACAGAAGGGAACAAGATAAACTTAAAAATGTGTACTGCTTTCCGAAATTTCAAAGTTTTTTTATGTAAATAAAGCATTTAAAAAATCACAGTAGAGTTTTATATTTTTTTTAACTATAACTTAGAGCACAATCTCGAATTCTCCACTTTTATCTCAACAAATTTTCTCTCTAAAGTTGAAATTTCGACTTTGATCTGGAAATTCTGGCTTTAATCTAGACTGATTGTTACATGAATTTGCAAAATGAAGTTGGGTTAGTTTAAGTAAAAAGTTAGTTATTTTGTGATACAAAGAACAACGAAATGATATATATTTTTACTATACTATATACTATTTCTTTTTGTACTATTGTATATAACTAAAATCAAAATTTTATTTATCCGTTTTAAGAGATTTGTACTTAAAAGCCAAAAAAATTATATTAGATCTTTCTTTTGCGATCAGCTTCCACATAATACACCACTGCATGCACCTACTCTAATTTTGGGCACATTTTTCGCATACAACAACCCAACTACAAACAAATGTTTAATATGCTTTGAAATTAAATAATTCAGTTTCTTGAACGTCGAACATTAATTTTGTGGGTGCGTCGCATCCTGTTTTAGTTTGTATCAAACCATTTCATTCAAGGGGCACATAGATACATACGCATTATTTCATAACTGATTAAATGTGTTTTAGTGGTGACATCTCTAAAACGCGCCTATAAATATGTAAACGTAGTCGTCGCGATTGCGCAGAGAGCCAGTCAACTTTGTAAGGAAGGATTTTTTTGCAGATTTTAAAAGAAATGAAAGAAAGTTAGATAGTTTATTCGAAGCGGGAGATTCATTTTAAATACTCTAGCTTGAATATTTGAATATTGCTCAAAAAAAAATACTAATTTTCTCATTTTTTTACTTTTCGAGGGCAATATGCTTGTTATTGAGGTCAGGTTTAAATCCTGAAAGAATTTTTATTTAGCTGCTTGATCCCTTATTTACAGAATTACTATCGAAATCTAATTTTTAATTTTTTATAAATTTGATTTAAAACTTTAAATTTTTGCTTATTTTTCAAATTTTAACTTTAAATTCAAAGTTTACTCAACTTTGCTGAAAATTTTTATTTTCGGTTTTCAATATTTCAATTTTAATTTTTCAGTTCAATCAGATCCAATTGTTATTGGCAAATTTCCAGTATTTTCTAGAAATTTTACCGCATTTCAGAAAGTGTCAAGTTGACATTTTCTTTTGTTTTGTTTCCTAAAAACTTGATATACTCTGTTCACCCAACAGATATAGCTACGTCACTCCCATAACCAAAGCGCAATATTTGAATACATTATTTTTATTTGTTGTATTAGAAAATCCCATATCACACACGCCAAAATAAGTTTGATCGATCGTGTCATTAGTAACAATGATTTTAAAAGTGACAATTATAACCAAATAAGTTTCGGTTTTCGTACTATTTAGTTATAAAGCAAGTGGCTTAAAGGATTCATCGTACAAGTGAAGTCGTTTTATAGTTTTAGACAAAGGATCAATGGAGGGTTTTGTTAAAGATGCTCTCTTGGGCTTCGTCTGAAAGAAAACTGGAGATTATCAGAAAGAAATTGGTTATGAAACATAGTTAAAGTTGAATTCCTAGGTAACATGGGAAAGAAACACAACATTACTGTTTTACGATTGCTTTCCTATCATTGCGAATTTAATCCCATCGAATTATAAAGATGACAAATAATTGGTTAAGTGGTAAGAAATAACACAACCTGTAAATTAAAAGACCTTCGCCACTCTTTCAACAAGCCGTAAGTAATGTAACTGCCGATCACTGGGAAATTGCAATATACATTATGTTATGTAGTTGTGTATTCTTTTTATACATATTTGTATATATTTTCTATGTTGCTATGATATTTTTTACTATGACACTGATTGCATTGAATAAAAAAATAATTTTAATGTAATGATTTATTAATTTTTTGTACAATACTATTCGACTTTATTTTCTGTGATACTTCTAGTAATACCTTTTTCAAGCTACCTCCTCGGAGAATCTATACTTGAAAGTCTCCAGCGGACTCAACCGACAACATAGTAGGGAACCAAATTGGTTACGTTGCCGTACTAACCAGGTTCAAATTTTCGATAAAATCCGCAAAGACATATCCCGGAGCTGATGTTTCCTCAGATCATAACCGGGTGCTGTACAGGCTTATGGTGAGATTAAAGCGTATAGAGAAAAGAGTCCTGAACAACCGAGTAGAAGTACAGAAGCTTTCTGATCCCAAAATCGCGCAGCAGGTACAAAAACGTCTACAGAAGGAAATGAAACATCAATAAGGGCACAAACAACTTGAAGGATAGATGGAATAAGATGAGGGTAGCTATCAAGACGACTTGCGCATTCCTTTTAAAAAAGGACAGAAGAAAGAAACAGGAATGGATGACAAAAGACATATTAAACATGATGGAAGAAACGCGGAAGTATAAAAACAAAGACAGAGAAAAACATCTATAATCTCACAATAAGATCAGATCAAAGATAAGAGAAATAAGAAAAGATGACTCTCTGAAAAATGTAAGGGGATTGAACAGTACGAGAAGAAATATGATTTCCATAATATGCACCACAAAATTAAGGAAGTAACAAACAAGAAAAAAACAGCTCTTGCACAAGCATATTAGATGCTAACGGAAATCTTATTTCAGAACCCTCAAAGATCCTGCAAACCTGGAAAATACACGTCGAGCAGCTTTTTGACACCAATCGCTCTAAGTACATTGCTGAGGAAAGCAGCAGGCCCCCATATTTTAAAATCAGAGGTTGAAAATGCCAGTCTGTTTCCTACGAATAACAAAGCGCCACGTCCAGAAAACATTCACGGTGAAATATTAAAGACTTTGTTCACAACAGGGAGCGAATTTCTTGATATCATTACTGATCTCTTCAACAACATATACAACACAGGACAGATCTCCGAAGAGTGGCTACAATCAACTTTCCCTAAAAAGCCGAATGCATAAGCTTGCGATCAACACCGCTTAATAAGTCTAATTAATAATTTGACAAAGGCTTTTACTTAAGTTATTCATAGGAGAATATACTAATTGTGAGGCAAATATCAACGAATCTCAGTTTGGCTTCCGAAATGCCCTTGGAACGAAAGAAGCAATTTTTATCCTACAGATTCTCATCCAACGCTATAGAGATATGAACCAAGATGCGTATCTAACTTTTATTGATTTCTCCAAGGATAAGGTAAAGCACGAACAATTGCTGGCAATACTTCAAAGAGTGTGTATCGATGATAGGAACATCTGCATTTTGGCGAATCTTTACTGGGGGTCAGCATGCGAGGGTAAAGTAGGCTACTCTTTCACCGAAGGGATTAAAATAAATGGCGAATTAATTAATAACATAAGATACGCCGACGACACAGTAGTCATAACTAGCAGTATTGAAGAGTAGCAGAGCCTCCTCGAAAGAGTGAAAAAAGCAAGCGAAGATCACGGATTGAGTCTTAATATAAATAAAACCAAGTGGATCATCATTAGTAGGAGCCATCAACCCGTCAGATAAATATTGCTACACAATCAGTCAGTCGACCATGTAAACTCATATGCCTATGTCGGGACCACTGTGAACACAAGATGGGATCAGGCCATGGAAATCAGAATTAGAATTGAGAGAGTGAGAGCAGCATTTGGTAACATGAGGAGCTTATTTGTAAATAAGGATCTGCCCCTCCCTCTAAGGATAAGGCTGACCAGATGCTATATATTCCCAATCTTGCTGCACGGTGTGGAAGCATGGACGCTGACCAAGGGGTTGATGAGGAAGCTGGAGGCTTCTGAGATGTGACTGTATCGACGGATACTCCGAATATCCTGGATGGACCATATTATCAACGAAGAAGTGCTACGTCAATAAGGCATAATAAAGAAATTTCTCTCATAATTAAAAAGAGGAAACTCGAATACCTTGGCCTTTTCATGAGGAACGATAAAATATTGCCTCCTACAATTTATAGTCCCAGGAAAGTAGACGGCAGAAAAAGCCCAGACAGAAGAAGACATTTTTGGCTACAAAACTTGCGTGAATGGTTTAGACGTACATCGGTCCAAGTATTTAGAAGCGTCGCAAGCAAAATCAGAATCAACATCCGTAACGGATAAGGCACACGATGATGATGATACTTCTACTATTTCAATTTGCCATTATTCCTTGATATCGTGTGAACCTGTCTTTTTTTAAGAAGAAGTGACCTAACTACATATGTTGGGTGAACAGACTACTTTTAGTAAACTTTAATTTTTATTTCGTACTATTGATTTTTTTTAGAATTTTCCAGAAAATTTTCTACATAAATAACGATTTTTTGTGATACCTCCAAATTTTCCTGAATATTGCCTTTTTTATTTTTCACTATTTTGTCCGCATTTTATTTTAAATTTGAAATTTTGATCTTGACTTGGCTTGAGGAACGTTTTTCTTAAAAATTCCAACTTTTTGAAATTTCGAAATTTTTTGATAGATCCAAGTTGATTTTCGATTTGTGATTTGTGTTCTAGATCATTGAGCTTTCTTTCTTGCCTACTCTGGCGAATATTAACTATACATCTTTTCTCCTGTCTTTGGCCTGGGGTATTTTTTC
The DNA here is from genome assembly GCA_028583605.1 of Dastarcus helophoroides. NCBI lineage: Eukaryota > Metazoa > Arthropoda > Insecta > Coleoptera > Bothrideridae > Dastarcus > Dastarcus helophoroides. The sequence continues at coordinate 23,072,750 of CM053328.1, read as the reverse complement.
AGGGGGTGTTCAGTTGTTCCTTTTTCCAACTGTAGAGCTTTTTTGAGACATGGCCTTCAATAATATCAAAGAATGGTTTAGGTCAACAAAATAGTCTTTAAATAACGAATATTTACGCAACTGAAGCCGGTTGACCGTTAGGATTCGATACAGCTTGTAAAGCTTTTATGTAAAATCTAACGATTAACTAAATGGGAATAAGTCTGTGCTTGATTTTAGTTTATTTGAATCGATCAGAATGAAAAAATGTAACCTGTATTCAGCATTCAATAAGTAAGTGTACAATTGATGTTTATAGAACAAGTAGTAACAATTTCCTATAGCATTTCAGATTTCAACGACACAGAAATCAAAAATTCTGACACCACACGTCGTATTATAAATTTTCATTTAGATCTCTTGTAAGCGGACTTATAAATCATTATTTTACTCAGGTTTTATGAAAATTATGATTTAAGATTCGACAGCCGTATAGTTATTTCATTGCCTGGTTTAACGACATTTAAATATGTTTGAATTTCTAATGCGTCATTAGCATAAATAATGATTTGAACTAATTCAGTTTTATACCAACTGAAAAATTATAATGGCGGGCAGTAGGAAATGGTTATTAAATTTCAAGGAGAATGTTCAGTTTCATTGGATTGGAATTAACACAAAATTCTTGCATAGATAACACATAAGTTTTAGAGGATATGTGCAAGTTCTAAATAACAATTTATTATCTCGAATGAAAAGTCGGTGATAAATTCAAAAGTTTCTAAATTTTTAAAACTTCTATTTACTTACTTGTAACAAAGCAGTTTATTAAGTTTCACAAGACTGGATTTACGTTCTATGACTTGACTGGTAAGGTGTCATTGCCAGTAAATTATTTAGTAATAAATACGGATATTTTAGAAAGCGCTGCTCGACTGACAAATCTGAAGAAATTTGACCTCTTGTTAAAGTCTTAAAAAAGATTATAATAATAAGGTCATAATTAGATTGAAACAATTTTAATGATCGGTTTTAATAATACAATTGAAGTGCTGACTCGCAGATCTACATTTTTATCTAAATCAGTCGAAATAAATAAAAGTCCCTTTTTTGACAAAGTGGCCTATATCGAAGTTTTCAAAAATTTCGTTTTATGTTCGTTAAAAATGATTGCTACAATAAAATTCAACACAAAAAAGACAATGTAGCTCTTTTTGGGTTTCGTTATAACAATAAAAACTTATTGGCATGATCCTTTCATATGTTTTTATAACTAGTTATCTCCACAACTTCGTCCGAGGATTAGATGAGCCTTTAGTACAGTATAAAATCAAGTGTCAATGACGAAGGCAAATGGTCTTATATGACCCCCAAAGTCATGAATTCGTATGACGTAATTTATGGATGGCTCCATAATTTTGCGATTAAAGTTAAATTTTAAATTTAAAGTAAAAGCTCCAGAAAAAACAACTGAAATTACATACTCAGTAATTTAAAAGCAAAATCAAGACAACAATAACCCAAAAACTCGGAATAATTAGATTAAGTCGGAAATTTTTTGAAAAAAAGTCGAAATAGCGAAAAAACTTTTGAAATTAATAAAATCGTGTTCTCAAAATTTTAAGTTTAAGATCAAAATAGCAGAAGAAGAGTAGAAATGTTAAATTCAAGCCTAGAAAGCAAAATAGAAATTTCCTGGAAATAAAATGACAAATTAGAGAAACCTTTAAAGTAGAAATTCGATATATCGAAAAAAAGATATAGTCATTTCTAAATTAAAATTAAGAACGTAATGTAAGTACCGTGGAAAATCGAAATTGTCAGTTAAAGTTAACAACAATTTACTTAAAGAACCGGGTGGAGGTGAAAATATTGAGATTAAAAACGAAATTTTGAAGACAAGAATATCTAGAGAAATTGTATTTTCTGTTGTCGAAATTTTCCAGTGAAAAAATTTAAAATAGAAATGTTGGCAGTTACTACATAGAGAAGTTACTATTTTTAAGCTAAAACTAATATATGTACCGTTTTTGGGAAAAAATTAAATCGTCACGTTAAGTATACCGGAAAAAACATTTTGCTTTATTCAGCTCTAAGAGTGGAAAGTTTGTTACGTCTCTCTCATTGTTATGAAAATCGAATACTGCCTAAATATACTTTGAAATTGGGTTACATATGTGCTACCGCGAGTCTCAACTAAATAATTCCGACTGCTAGCAATCTGTTATTCAAATTACCAAGTCTTCAACATATGATTAATTTAGAAACACTTTGATTTAATCGAGCTTTCAGTACTCCTTGGCAATCACCCTAGAACCAAAATATGTTTATTCCATTTCTAATCTTTTAGAGCATTCCCGTGATAACTGATTACGAAATAAGGATTAAAAGAATATTCTATATTAATTGTATCTGAAATGAAGACTAGAAGAATATTTGATATTTTTAACTCTTCTTGGAATTCTTTAATATTTATAACTCATAAACCATATTTAACAAGAAATATTACAATTGTTATTTTTAATTTAATTTGTGGATTCTTCAATATTCAAACTCATAAAATACCTAATAAATAAATATGAAAATGCTACAACATCTAAATAAAATCTTAGTTTTTGGGAATCGTCGCTACTGTCAACGAATTACACCAGTAGCTATTGAGTAGCTACACAGACCAACAGATTTGAGCATAAACAAAAAACAGTTTCGATTTTGTTAAACCTCGTCAGTTTAGCATGCCCAATTGGAAACTAATAAATTACGCAGGATCCTCTATTTAAACATCGTAGATGAGCTTTCTGCATTCTTTACATAGCATTCGAGTCGGATATACCAAACTGACGAGATCTAACCAAATCGAAACCGGTCTTTGGTTTCCAAACTTCGAATCTAATAAATGTTGAAACCTATTGGTCTGTGCATTAGAATTCTTTACATACTTTAGATATTGGGATATTTTGTGCATGCCGATTTTTTGCGAAATATGGACAGCTAACTGCGGAAATATTTCTTTCTAGTTATTTCAAAATTAGGTGATCACTAGGTGATCTTTCTTCAACATAGTAATCGTTGATTAAGTTTATTATATCAATGCGGCTTCTGCTGTCGATTATAAAGGATGATATTTTTAATTTCGTCGTCATTTGTACCTCTATTGACTCATAATGTTCATACATTAGATCCGTTTTTGCATTATTGAAGTAGTATTTTACTTATTATTTAAATAGGTGATAATTGTTTCTAAAATATTTTTCGTTGTTTACTTAGTAGTCATTTCTGAGGAATCACTCAGGAACTCTTTTCTTGAGGATCATTCCCAAAATGCATTCGAAATGTTCGTTCGGAACCCTAGCTTGGTTTTATTATTGAACAAAAGGAAAGGAAAACTGTTTTAAATATTTCATAAAATAATATTTTTTCACTCACTGATATTTTATCTTATTCTTTAAGTGATGATTTTATTGCCAGATATATTTCACCCGTAACTAAAAAGTTTGTGAAGAAACTTTAAATTTAGGGATAAAATATATAAAAATCGATTATTTTCGACACAAAAGCTAAAGGAGTAACGGGACGAACTTACGAGGTTAAACCAGAAATGGCACGAAAAAAATTAATATTTTAGAAAACACGCAATTTTGACTTCTAACTTCAAAACAGTCTGAAAAAAAATCGAAAGTCGAAATCTTGAGAAATAAGTCAAAGTTCTTAGAATAAAATGATTATTTTAGTGTCAACAAAACCATGTAAAAAATTTGAAGTTTAAATTACGCATTTTCTAAGATGTCACCTTTTCAAGTTTACTCCCAACAGTCTCAACATCAATTTCAAGACTTCGACTTTAAATTGGAATGTTGATTTTTTTTCTTGAAATTTTGACTTTGAAATTCGATTCTAGGAAAAGTTTGAAATTTAAAAATTTCAAAGTAAATTTTGAGAAAAAAATCAAATCCTGCAATTTTCCTAAGTTTTAGAGCCTTAGTATCCTAAAAAATCATTGAAATTTAAATTATATTTTAGGTATTTTTGGAATATTGAAGTGAAAATGGAATTCTGAAGTAAGAAATTCAAGAAAAATTGAAATTTTAACTTATAACTTCAAAAATAGAGATAACAGAATTATGAAAAGAAAATCGAAATTTGAAGAAAGATGTAAATTTTTAGTGTTCTGAAAATAAATTAAATTTCCAGAAAATGTAACGAAAACTGTTTCCGTAACTTCAATGAAAAACGCGCCATTTTGAAAAAATATTAAAGTTAAACTTAAAATTTCAATTTCAGTTGAAATTTTGAGAATAAAGTCAATATCTTTTAGAAAATGTGGAAATCTTGAACTTCTGATGTAACTTAAAAAATATTAGTTTAAAAGTAAACTCTTAATTTTGAGGTAAAATTTGTACGGATTTGTGTAAATTTTTGAAAAAGAAGTAGAAATTTCTAATAACAATCCCAAGTTTTAGTGTAAAGTAAAAATTGTTTTAAGAATCCAATTTTAACGAAACGAAATAAACCGATATTTTTTGCGGTTTTGTTCCGGTTTTTGTTCCGACAAAAATAACGGGTTTTTTCGGTTACCGGTTTGTGGTTCAATTCTGAATCAAGACCCTGATAAAAAACGTAATTATCCTTTAAAAAAACAACCTTATCCCCTGATAATTTTCATTATTTAAATTACCTTCTTTCTTGAAAAGCTGATGCCTTTCTGTTTTCGATGATTCCAGTTTCCATCCTTTTGGATTCAATAATAACACAACTGATATTGATAAAACCATGTATTCAGTTAATGATTATTCAACATTTTTAATCCATGAAAAATGTTTACTGATGACGGTGAGACAAGACAAGGACAAGATACACGAACCCGTTGAATCTCCTTTTTTTACATCAGATCCCCGCATGCGTTTATATATAATATTTTGCTGCATAGCATTAATAGCAAGAAACACTCCCCTCCCACTGCCATTGATTACATTTATGAGATTTGAGCTTCACCAAAATTCGTGCCCCAAAAAAAACAAAATTGACTTGTCCAAGAGATTTTTTCAAGAATTGCCAGTGTCAAAATTAACGTAACATTGGAGATACACTGTATAAACAGAGATATTTTAACGAATTTGATAATAACTTTTGCATTTTGTGGTATTTTATAAAACACATGAATAAAATAAAAATCGGTGCGTTTGTAAGACTGGCTATACTGTGTTCGCCCAACAGATATAGTTAAGCCACTCCCATAAACAAAGCGCCATATTTGAATAAGTTATTTCTATTGGTTGTATTTGAAAATTCCACATCACACATACAAAAATAAGCTTGATCGGCCAAGTAACGTTAACTTTTAGTGACATTATAACAAAATAAGTTTCCTTTTTAGTACTACTTAGTTACAAAACGAGTGGCTTTAAGGATCCATCGTGCAAGGGAAGCCGTCTTATAATTGAACACAAAGGATCACAAGAGAGTTTTGTTTAAGGATATATAATATAAAGATTTATTAATTTTTTGTAGAATTTTATTTGAATTTATTTTCTATGCTTTTTTTACTCACATTTTATAATTATTCCTTAATATCATGTGAACCTGTCTTTTTTTTAAGGGGGAGTGGCCTTACTATATCTATTGGGTGAACAGAATATAGTATGTTTAGTTTCGTACGACTAATTGCTTGAAAGTCGCGTGTCGTATAGTCGCTAAAAGATCTTCTGTTTAAAATATGTACCATATACAACATACAAATCAGGAAAGTTGAACACTGTCCATACGGAGAATATAATGGGAGATTTAACATCAAGAGCATATCAGGTTGGATAGGGCGGGCCTTGCATTCTTCTACACCGACCAATTAAATAGAGAGCGGAAATATATCGATAAGAGATATTCAGTGGCTACAATCAGTGTCAGTGAAAATTTTAATGCTAAATAGACCTCTTATTATTAGATGTGTTGTTACTAGCACGTTACGACTTATCTACATGTACTTTTAGTTAGTTCATTTAATAACCGTTTTGTGCCCTCCTGAGACAAAATAATAACTGGTATTCATTGGTAGATAAATTAAATAAAGAAACGGGCTTATTCCGATAAAGTAGCGGAGTACGTTCAAAGAACCTGTAGACGAAACGGGAGATTTAGGAAGGCATTTTCCTTAGCCTTCTCCCTGGATAGTTAATTATTTTCCTGATCTGCATACATACATATAGCCAATTCCAAGCTATTTTACATTGCAGAATCGTCGCATATTGGTGGATAGTACCCATTTTTCTTATCTGGATACATATAGCCAATTCCTTGCTATGTTGCAGTGCAGAATCGTCGCATACTGTTGGTGTATCAGTCTTAGGTTTTACCTTCATTTTAGAAACTGGTAGTCCTTTAAACATGATCCCGTTTTACCTCTAAGGATACAAATTTCATTTCGCTGGAAGACATGTTGAGCACATGCGATCCAAGAAATATAACTACGCCCGGTTCTGCAAAATTTCTAACACTTTCTATTGTAGATTATTCTCAATCAAACTTTCTTTCCTATATGTTTTTAACGTAAACGCTGCGACGGTGTCGGATTTAATGGTCCATTACTCAATTATTATATGATCATTAATTTAAAGTACATTATTTCATTTCCAAAACTATCATGTTATAAAAAGTCTCATACTTTTTCCTGAAAATGTTCTTTGGGTATACATATAAAACGGTTCACATAAAACTTCTTCCCTAAAATAAGCTTCCTGAATTATTTTAAAACCCAGCTTGATTATGAATCATTTGTTGCGAAAACGTATTAACATTTCTAACGCTCTTTCTAATAGTTTTTGTTTGTTTAAATGCTTCCTGTTCCTTCCAGTTCCGGTTTATTGAAGTTGTGCGCATTTATGAACGACCTTGTTAAACTCAATTTAATACCCCAACAAAAAAAGAAGCTTGGCATTGCAGCCTGCAAAAATTGGAAAATGTCATCAAAATAGTAAACGACAGAAAAACATAGACTGCCGTGCCCCTATTAAGGATTATTGGGTAACATGAGCCTTATTTGGGTAACAATATACGTATATTGTGCAAATCAGCCTATCCGTAACAACGAGTCTTAGCCGCTCCCCGCCCCCTTGGCACATACACATCAACTGCTCTGCATCGCGGACAAATATAACGGCTTTCTGCCGCTGCAACTACTGCAGCCTACCTTGCTGCGCTCCTACTAGCCATAGCCCATCGTCGGCTGATTTCATGTCTTTCCTAACCTGGTCGTTCCACGAACGAAGATTCCTTTCTGCTTCTTGCTATTTGCTAACTGCATCGCATTTAACTTGTCTCACTTTTGCTGTTTAGCTCATTTTATAACGGTTCCAATCTAATCCGATCGCTAATCGATCTCTTCATCATGTTGCGATTGAACTTTCTTAACGTTAATTAGCGATCTGTCAACCAATTTGTGGTGATGCTGATTATAAAAAAAACTTACTATAGAATCTAGTCATTGAAATTGTGGAACGCAAGCTAAACAACACAAATAATCTGCAAAAAAATATGGTGTTCGAATTCCGTACATTTCGTATAAACGTTATACAGAAATTCTGATTCAATTTATCAAATTCTGTTAACGATTCATTCACCAAGAGGATAGTTGGGTAGGGGTTTACGATTATATCGCGTCATTTTGGTGAATTGTTCTAAACAATTTTTTAGTCATAAAAGATAAAATTAATTTTCCACTTTAAGGTAGTTGTGTTGGTTTTAGAATTACCATTCAGAATTTAATGAAATTCAGCATATTGGTGGATTATATAAGATAATATTAAGTTAAAATTTTGGAAAACTACCGGGAACCAGTGTAAACAATTATTGAGTTTTAAAATTTCACGCTTTTAACATCGAGTCTTATGGGAACCCAGAGATTTCAGTAAAAAGAAAGAAAACGGTGGAGAATAACATATGAATAATTTTAGGACACTTGGAAATACAGTTTCAAAACGTGTGGTAGTAGCAATTAGCGAATTAATTTCAAAAATTTTATTTTCATCGTACATTTCCGGTACTTTTTTACATATAGCAACCTCGTTTTTATATAAAAGATTCCGCCATCATCCATAGAATTAATCTCCATGCATTCATCTTCCGTTTTAAGGTTATGTGACAAACTTTTCAGGATTGGCCGTTAATTGGTTTGCTAATTCAAGCTGCTGAAGCCTGTTCTCGAACGCTTTTCTTTTAACTTTTTAACTTTTTCAATAACATATTTCTGTACCCCTACTGAATGATTAAGACTAAGACATTGTTAGACCATATAAATTCCTCTGTGTTTATTTCATCGCAACGGTACCTAGTCTAATTAAATCAAATGAGATAATGTATATTTTTTATGTGCTTTTGATTCTAGCAGTATCGACAGTAATGTTGTTACCAATTCCAAAGTTGCAAGCAATGTGTAACATTAATTTATAAAAAAATAATGATAATAAATAAGCAGTCTTTTAGGCTGTCGAGAGAAGTGAAAACTGAAAACCAGAAAATAACAGTTTCTATGTACTGTAGATCGAACCCATACTAGCAAGTAAGTCAGTTTATTGGTAACATATTAAAATGCTGCCAAACTGATCTACCTTTTTATATTTCGTTTGCATTCTTGTATTCGTGTGGAGACGAATCTAGTATTTATTGATAATGAAATCACTTACACATAAATTTTACACACTTTTTATTTATTGCACGTAATGTTCAACATCTTATTAGTACTCTCATCTGTCATTTTTGGAGCACTAAGTACTACATTTTATATTTTATTTTTAATACCAACAAATATTTGATTATAAAATATAAAATAGTACGCTTTCTAACGATCATGTCCGTTCTTGTTTTAGAAACTACTATGCTGCTCAGTGTTGTCCTGTTCATTGATTCTACAATTAAACAATTGAAATAAATCAAACTCACACAATTTAAGCAATGCACAAGAGTCAATCTAATTCATAATGGGCGTAGAGTTATGTTTAAGACATAAGTTAGAAACGGACTTATCAAGGCCCGTGGAATTTGATTGGTTAGGGGTACATATCACAAGCTTCAGACACTTGAGATATCACAAGTGTGAACCCCGCTTCCGATCACGCTTTTTTTAATTTAAACTTCTTAAGCGCGTTGAGCGATTTTTGACAGGAGGTAAACTTAGCGTTAGCATCACGCTAATTTCGTTACCAACAAATGTTAACTGCTAAACGCGTCTAAAGAAATTTTCATTAAAAAAAAGGGCACTTATGGGGACTGCTGATAGAAGTGAAAACATAAAACTATGATATTTAAAAAAATATGTTTTCAATGTACCAATTTTTCGGATTAGCCGATTATCGGATTAGCAGGACATCATACTATCCGGATGTCGGATTATCTGAATGTAGGATTATTCGAATGGCGGATTATCCGAATGTCGGGTTATCCAAATGTCGGATTATCCGGATGTCGGATTAGCTAGATGTCAGATTCGTTGGATGTCGGACTATCCTGGTGACGGATTATCCGAGTGTCGGAAAGATTTTAAGAAATGTCATTAAATATCCGGAGTGGCGCAGTAGTAGAGCCATCGACTAGTAGTTCAAAATAACGTTTTTTGGTAATGCAAAACCAGGCGTTTATCGTCTATCTTTAGTCGCTTAGCGCGCCTAAAGAAGATTTCACTTCAAAAATAACTGCGATACGGCACTGGATAAAATCGAACAATAACCATTTTTGGATAAAGCTTATAATTAAATGCATTATTAAATAAACGTTTAATTGTTGTATGGATAAATATCCACGAAATCGGCAAAAAAATGTGAAAGTTAAAGGAGTTACTGGGAAGTATATTTTATTCTGACAGCAGTTCTACTTTAAAACTGAAACTCAAAAGAAAAAAATTGACGTGTACTTCAAAATTTTTAATTAAATTTATTATTATTTTTTATTGTTTCAATATAATCTCGAAACGTTTTTCTTTATTTGCTTTATGATTGAAATTTCGGAATTTAAATTTAGGCTTTTTTTTAAATTTCGACTTCTAATTTTAAAATTGTGTTGGGAAATGCTTTCTAATCGTTTATTGGCCAAGAATAAAACGTATTTTCTAATTATTAATCTATTTAGATACCCCCTAATCCCTCACGCCTTTCCAATATCTTACAGTGAGTTACCTCGGCGATAGGACCAGTAATGATTCACTAACCACGAATAAAATACATTATTTAATTACAAATTTTCGATATCCACCGGCCCCCCAAATTGGGTCCAATTTTTTCGTTTCCATAATAAGGAAACTCTTCGACAGAATTCATCATGAGGCGGCTATCATGAAAACTGAAAATACCTTTTTTTTCACGGTGCATTGTGATACTTTCTAGTTTATCATACATCATTAAACAAAACCAAGTCTCGTTATTACAAACAATACTAATATTACATTCCATCGTCCCAATCTATTCCTTCTCTACTTTACGCGTTGACGACGTTATTCAGTATTAATGAGGTAACAGTAAAATGGAACGGTTAGAAAAAACTTGGTTCGTCTAAACAAAGTTTGGAACTACTGTAGACGTGGCCCAGTGGTCTGTTCTCGGATATATCACATAACTACGGAGGTGATAGTAGCCTACTATCATCATTTTCCTCCAAGAAAAACATTATCCGTCGCTGTTTCAGATATCTAAGCTAGGGGAACAGCAGATACAAATCGTGATCACCAGATCGTTTTGGAATGGGGAAGGACAAATCTGGTTAACCTCAATGCCTCAAAAACTTAGGCCTTGGTTTTTTCTAATATTATTATTATTAATATTTATGTATTTATTTATTTGAATAGCTGCGTGCCCGCCATTGTCGAATCCAGCTCTGAGAAGCTGGGCTTTCTTTTTCGAGCTAAAAAATACTTCACAGCAGATCAACTATTCACTCCTTACAAAGCCCAAGTTAGACCACCGCTGGAGAAATGTTCTTGTGTTTGGAATTCAACCCTTGATGCTCTCATTGGCTATTTTGGATTCAATTGATAATAAAATCCTGACCGAATTTCTTTAGACACTCAGGCACAAGTGGATAGGTTGGATTTTTTTTGAAGTAAAAACTGCATTAGGTGCGCTAAGCGACTAAAAATAGGGGAAAAATGGATGCAATTGCCATATACGTAATCCACATATATGGGTATTGCGTAACCAGAAAAACGCTCTTTGAACCAATAATCGATCGCTCTACCACTGCGCCAATAAATTTAAATTAAACATGCGAAAATATGTATACTGTAATTGTTTAAATTGCATTTTAATTTGATTATTATTATTATTATTATTATTATTTCTATTCTCTCCTTAAGCGAAAATTGCCTATATCTGGTAGTCCGACAGGCGTCAATTCGAAATGCGTCGTGCGAGATAAGCGAGACAACGGCAATAAAGACAAGAAAGGCGAACCTACAGTATAACGTCTCTACTTATCTCCCTGCTAGTGACTTATTACTTTTTGCCTACTCTACTACCAACTCATTATTGTTTTTGTTTACATATTTGATCTGTTAATTTTGGAAGTTATTTATTTTTTTTTTTTTGTTATGAAAGTCTTCTTTGAGATTGGAATCTCGTAGAGGTCATAATTACAAAGAAACGATCTAGATTACAGAGAAGTTAATTGAAATCTAATGAATTAGGAACTTCAAGGAGGCAATTGTGAGGCGTTGTGAATGTTTTTAAGAATGGACTGAAAAATGTTTTGAACATTTACTCTATTTAATTGAACCCAGAAGGAGATATCTTAAAATTACATGGAGTTTTAAGGAGAATTAACAACAGCTTGAAGATCTTTTCATTCCTTTTTTTATAATCGACGTTTAATGTATCCTTGCATGCTGCTGAGTGAACTATTCCATTATTCATACAAGTTGCGTGGAAAGCTACCTGTGAAACAGTTGTTGATAGATACATAAAGGTAAAATTGTTTTAATATATTTAAATTTTTAAAGGGAAGTAATTCTGCATTTTGCATATCGACTCATCCAACGAACACTGTAGTAACTCATTATTGGCAGTATTGAGATAATTCAAATTAAAATGTTTACATAATCAAGAAAAGTCAATACATTGAAAACATATTTTTTTTAATATCTTGAAATTTGCTATACAAATATAAAATTTAGATGGTTGACGAGAACTGATTGATCGCTCTAATCCCTTCAAGAGTAGCATTCGTGGTGCATAAAAGACAATCAGAGATACGATATTCCTGTGCAGTCCAGCTTGGCACAGCGAGAACTTTTATTTAGGGAGACTCTTTTTTTCTACAGAACTTCCAACTCTGGAATTCCTTTTTTGTCAAGCAAAATTTTCCCTGATAATTATAACTTATTTTTGTTTAAATCGGCAATTTGTCTCCTTCGATCTTCATTTCCACCTCCACATGCACTGCTCCAAGAAAGTAGCCCAGTAACACCCAGTAACCAGCTATTTTGAGATGCATCTCATCAGAAATAAGTAAAAGAAAAAAAAAAGAATTGTGGAAAAAGCTGCGAATTGAGTAGCGGCTTTGAAATTCTAATTATTTGTTTTTCTTATAATAAAATTGTTTAAATAATATTTTATATTTTACTGAGTGTTCTAATTTCTTTGTCCGTAAGTATATTACCTCAACATTTTTAACTTACGTGCTTCTCCATGGGTGTTACGGACCTATAATAATTTTTGCTGCATATAAAGTAGTGGGGGGCTAAACATATTCAGGTTTTAAAAATATTTTACGAAATCTTTTTTAGTGCAGGAGTATTTAAATTTTGATTTTTTTTTTATTTTTACATTAAAGGGTCGGCGGGAAGTTAAGCATTGATATAAAAAAAATAATATATACCCATTTTATTTCAAACCATTTCACAACTTTTGGTACTACAGGCCATTTAAAATTAGAACATCGACCCACCCTAATAAACATGTTCCAAAACTGTATATTAAGATTTTAGACCAAAAAAAAAACATTGGAATTCACAACATTTCTAAAAAACTTAAAACCTGTAAGATATATCAAGTTTTAATCTGTTTGTGGAAAATATTCAACAGTCTTAGACGAAATGTTTAAAATGAAAGTCTAGAATTTAACCCGGCATGTGACACGTGGGGTGTGACAAACCCCAACGAGTGAAAACGCATGCACAACTTTCTTAAAATTTAGTTTGCGCCCATGCCCCGCCGTTTAGCTTTCAATTGTGCATTTTTTAAAGCACCTATACAGAAATTGCACTCGTCTAATGCACTTTAATGAAAAAACGTCGCTCTAAATTTGTTTGGGGGTGTGTGATACCCCACGTGTCGGTTCTCGAAACTTTTTTTAGTAGTTACGTTTTTGGTTCTTCCTCTGCTGAACAAGGTAAGAGCGACTTTTTCTGAGAGTTTTTTTGCTAAATTTATAGTGCGTTTGCTTTTGTAACTATTTATCAAGATGTGTGAATTGTAAATGGAGCAGGATCGTCTGTTAGCCTTATGGGAAAGATTCCGAGGCCAACCAACCTTTTATCGATGAAGACGACTTGGAAGGAGGTGATGAAATCGACCAAATTAGTACCAAACCGGACTATCCTAACCAGAAACAACTTCAGGAAGCGAAGAGTGAAGAGACACAAGAAGAGAATGGTGAAATGGAAGAGGAAGAAGAAAACGAAAATAACTTTTATAGGAAAAAATGGAACCAAATGGAGTAAAAAAACACCAAATAAAAATTTTAGAACCAGATCTAAAAATATTGTAACTTACTTGCCAGGGATGAAGGTTAATCGAAAGAAGGCTAAAACGCCAATAGAATGTTTTCAGCTTCTTATACTCGCAGATGAAAAAATGATAGCAGATATTATAAGAAATGCAAATTATCGAATTGCTAAGAAATCTGAAAAATGGAAAAATTCACCACGTTACGTCGAAACGACAGTGACAGAAATCAAAAAGGTAAAAAACGTGTGTGAAGCCTGCAGAGCTATCATATGTCTTGAGAATTCATTACAACACTGCAAAAAAAATGTGGAAAATCACTCGAATTCGATTCCCACTAACGTAATAATTTTTTCACATATACCAATGATTTTATATTTTGTTAAAAATTGTAATTTTGTTATTTTAGTTGTCATATGACACAAAATAATAACGCTTTTTTTGTATTTTACAACTTAGACTCTATAAAATAGTGCATATTTTATAGTAAAAAATGTATGTTTAAGTTATTAATTTATCTTTGGCAAAAATATAAATACTTCTTTTACTTTTTTGGTTTTATTTTATAAAGATAACTCACAAGTTAACAAAAATTAAATAAGTAGCCCTAAATATTTATAGAAATTATTAAAATCTCATTTTGAAATTGGGGTGTCTGACACCCCACCTGTCGGAAGGTGTAAAAAAAATTCACGTGTCACATGCCGGGTTAAGAATGCAGTGAATATTTTGGTATTGAAGTCGGATTATTGGGGGAACTTACAGAGTTTGATGTTTGTTCTGAAAATTTAGGAAAACATTGTTATCTAAACAATTTATGAAAAGGGTTCAAATTTGAATTTGTCAAAATGACGAGATAAATAACGAAAATTTCGATTCTGAAAATTTTGGAAAGAATGTGATAAATTTTCAGTTTAAATCGCAAATTAATAAAAAATCGAGTAAAAGCTAAAACTTCGAAAAATGAAAACTTCTTTAGGCGCGTTAAGCAACTAAAGATCGGAAAGAAAGCAATGGTTTCGCATTACCAAAAAACGCCAATTTAAACTACTTGCCAGATAATCTATTTTTTCTAAAATCGTGTTTTTCGATGACTTTTGAAATCGACACCGGATTACCGAACAGATCGGATTACCGAGATGAGACCGTAATTAGAAAATATGAAAGATTTTAACAAAATTGCAGTTTTTTCGAATTACTGCATAATTTCCGTAATTCGACACCCTCCTACTCCGAGCCTCGCTAATCCGAACGAAAGACTAGATTGTATACGATTATAAAGGATATAAAAACTAGAAATCATAATTTTAATTTACAAATTATGAAACAGTATTTGTTCGATGCTTGGGTAAATAAAACATTTTTGATTCAGAGTTTCTAGTCAATAATAGATTTAATTGGAAATACATTATACCCATTTCTGTGACTAACTGGGTTATTTAGTTGCTATAGTTTATAATCAATAACAGAACAATTTCAAAGAGATCATTTTTAATAAAATAAGTTCATCTTTAATTAGACGATATGCGAAAAAAATTTCTATAAATCTGACCATTAGTGTATGTCTTAGGAAGGGCAAAATGAAGTGTCATATGAATACCTATTTATCGAAATTTAAGTGAATATAAGAATGGATTAATGTTCTAATAATAAGTAAAATATTTGGGCAAATAATAAGGCTAAAAAAAATTTATGAGCTTATTTAGAACAATTTATTCACGGGCACATTCAAATTGCACCACAGAATAATCAATTTAATAACTGATTTATTTTTATTATCTTACGCTAAGTGTAGAATTTCCAAATATACGAGTAAATAATGATTTCAAATTACTTCTTGTAAGTCATCAATCTTATTACCAGGTAAATTCGTGGAGTCGAAATATTATGCGAATACATGTTCCTATGGGAGCAAGAACAGCGCGTCCTGCATTCCCGTGAATGCCTATTGTGGTGCAATCCGTGCCCTCCCGTCTACTCGTAAAGGTCATTAACCGCTGAAAGTGAAAAGGAGAGGAGGAGTTCTGCACAAGGATATACAGTACGCAGAACGAGAGAGTGAGAGTGATATGACCCGTTTGCAGCGTTGCACCGGAGTCCCCTCGGCCCCTCCGCGTCCCGGTCATTGTCGTCCCGCGCCCTGCTAGTTGCACCGCCACCGACCAATGTTGCTGCCTTGCCTGCTGTTCGCCTGCAACAAGACGCCGGCACGATGGACTATGAACGAGATTATGCGTTCCAACCATGTGCTCAATCTAACAGACCTACCTCATCTTTTGATTGTTTGCAATTCCTTTCTTATGACTGCACACAGAAATGTTAGGTGCTAATGTGATTAATCGGCTCGTACGTTAGCTATTACAACTATTCCCACCTTTAAATAAACATCACATGTATAATCTTGTATTCATATCCAAATATATGTTTTTTCAGCCAATAACTTCAGTTTGGCATCGGCAAAATATAGCAAAGTAAATGTACAACATAACAATTTTTTTTTTAATTTCTTTGAGTTTTATTTAATGTAAGCTTAATCACCAGCCTGTTTAAACTCAATTTGTTAAAAAAGTTTCATTACGTCGTTGATGGCATTTTCTTTGAGGCATTTTCATTAATGCTTTTTCATTAATGCTGAGGAACTCCATGGCTATGTTCTGTCTTCAGTTGATTTCTGTTATTATAAATGGCCTCTTAGCTTCAAGTTCCAAATCGTTGCCAAACCGCAGATGATCGTGTCTTAATTACATCTTTTTTCTGCATTGCTAGTTTTGATATATTGATGGAAGATTTAATTCATGTGATTTCCAGAAATGGTATCAAAAGCTCTGGTTAACTTCAACGCCTGAAAAGGTCAGGTCACTGTTTTTGCACGAAAACATCTAGGGACAGTGCAGCCAGCATTACCATAGAAGGTAAAACATTCATTCTAATACTGACCTGTCATTCTAGAAGCTAATGTAAATCGAGTTTTTTTTTTAATTGGAATAAAGATATCATTTTCCTGTACATCTCCTGAAATTCCCTACCTTAAGTAACCCCTGAATGAATACAACCTGCCCGCGTGCTCGCGCATGAAGTGGCGATTCATTTCCATTCTTCTCTTATTCGCAGTCCCGAAGGTTTACTTTTTGCCACTGGATTATTTTTAAAACAGATTCTTTTGTAATTCTGTTATTATTTTGCATACGTAATCTCGAAATATTAAAATGTAGCCTGTTATGACGTTTAGTATATTTACCTTGATTTCAACTGACATCACTTAAATATAACCACATACCACACATCCAAATCCGACATAAAATGTCTTTCCACTTACATAATGCTTTACAAACTAGGACATTTTCCTATGTTTCCTCAAAAATGTGATGTTAAAATGGGATTTATGACTTAATTGATGTTTCTTCAGTTTTACTTTTTGTTTTCTTATTTTTGCTATCTATTCTGTTCTTTTCATTTTCATACCAAGGCACATACGGCTGTGATGACTGCGTTCATCTATATTAATTAACGCCTAAGTGGCAAGTTAGTTTTGTTGTTTATGTTTTTATTAAAAGCAGCTGAACTTAAACAATTTTTGTTTATATTTATTTTTTAACTCCTCGTGGAAAGTATGATTATAAAATACAAGTAAACAAAACACTTGTTATCAAATTATTTATATAATACCTTATTTTCTATTTCTTAATTTTAAAAATGAAGGGGTTGTTAAAGTCATTTTTATTTATTCGCATGTTGTCAAGAGACTTACTTCAAGCATTTCATTATCAAAACCATTTGAAGGAAAAATAGTTTTACTTAAACTAAGCAGCTTAATATTTATCCCATCTACACTATTATTGTGTTTTCAAGATTTCATATAATAATCGTTTAACTGTTATAAAAATACGGTGAGTCTCGATTTGCAGCAAATGATATCTCAAAGACCTTCGGCATCAGTTTCTCCTAGACACATTAATCGGGTCTCTATCATTTGATGTTCAGTTTCCTAAATAACAACTCTTCATATTATCGTTGATGCCCTATCTTCTGAAACATTCACGATTAATGCAGAAGTGCCCAAGATCCCAAGAATTAGCTCTATCTTCTACTCTATTTCTGTTACATATAGCTACACATACAGCTATAGCTATATATAGCGATTAAACGATGCAAGTAATAGTAGATTCATGTCGTTTTTTTTTTATTCGACAAACCATTATTTGTTGCTGCTTCATATAAGTTAAGGAAACCTGCAGATATATATGATTATGATTAATTGTGATCTAGAGGTTGTTCTGGAAAGGGAACCAAAAATCTAGTTGTTTCACTCTCTCAAAATCTCAAGCCGGTGTTTTTTCTAAGAAAACTTTCAAGAGGTAATGCAGCCAACACCCTCGTTGAGAGCAAAATTTCCTCTATAGGATTTAAGTTGTCTATTCTTGAAGTAAATGGAAGCACTAATTTATTTGCACGCCATTGCAAAATCCATCTCTCAAAAGCTAGCTTACTTTTTCGAGCTAATGCATACAGATAAGGAAAACTGGAATATTGTTTAGCCCAGTCTGGCGGCCTATTTGAACCCATATTGTGAATGTTTAAAGAGTTATTATGTTATATTCTTCATTAGAATTATTACTTATTTTGTTTAAGAAATCTCGTTTATTTATTTTGGTTATCAAAGAATATCAGTTGTATTTTGCCTCGGACGTCGATTAAATCAACGGACTAAAAGAACAAACAGCATATGGTACGCAAATTTTTATAAAATTGTTGCCTGCCAGTAGTAATCCTGTAATAAAACATTGATGTACTAGTAGTACTACTAGTAGTAGTACTACTGAAATCTCGACCAGCACTGATCGCTGCGCTCTGCGTTGAATTGTTTACACCGGTGTAGGAGAATACAAGGCGCCGTCCATCTCTCCCACTATTAGCTCTCAATGTTAAATTTCTCATTAACATTCTCCCTATGGACAGTGTTTGACTTTCCTGATGTGTATGTATGTATCAATGCATAGGCAGATAGAACGGAATACATTTATGAGATTTCGGTGTTGGAAATCAAAGATCGATTTCAATCTGGTTATTTACGTAGTTTAAATTATTGTGTTTACACTTCCAGCCCATAGATATTGCTAATGCTGTTTTATCTTTTGTATACTGAATTATGAAAGTTATTTTAGCAATAAATACAATCGAAATACAGTGACATCTTCCTTAACCGGACACCTTCGGAAGGTATACGTTTATGAGACATGCTAACCAAAATTAGTTTTATTACTGATTAGTTCCGTGTCTTCAGATATCAGACGTTATTAGTGGAACTCATTATTTTTTTTTTACTTCAAAGTTTCAAATTTCGCGATTTAAAAGTCTAATCTTCAAGAAACAACCTCAAAATATTAAGGTTAATTTGTATTCCATAATTAAATTCAAAATATTAAAAAGAATGTCGAAATTTCTAGTTTAAAATGCAAAAATTAATTTCGAAAGTTCGGGAAGAATGTCAAAATTTTTATTTACAGAAAAAGTATAAATTTTCGGAGAAGCTTGAAACAGGTTGAAATTGAGGATTCCAATTTTTGTTTCGTAAAATTTCGACTTTTAAAATAACAATTTCTAAAAAATATTGAAAATTATTTGGATTTATGACATTTTCTTTACAAGTCATGATATTTTACACATAATTTGAAGTTTACAACTGGAATTTGTAATCATTTTTTTAAGATTGCTATTCAAAAATCTAAATTTTGGGATTCAAGTCTAAATTCTAGGAAAAAGTTGGAGAAAAGCGTTGTTATATTAAAAAAAAACTGTTCAGGTATTTGAAGTTTAAAATCGAACCAAAAGTAATGTCCTACATTCTAATATTCAATCTTAAATTCAAAATTTTGAGAAAAAGTCAAAATTAAAAAAAAAAGTTCGAGATGTTTTGTTAAATTTTTCTTATTTATTTACTTATTATTTTTTTTTTGCTTAAAAGTGAAATGTCGAAAATAAAACCGTCATTTTAGGACTGAAGTCGAAAGATCCAAGAAGCAAATTCAAAATGTTAATATCAAATTCGAACTTTCGACATCAACTCGGAATGTTTTGATAAAAAAATTGGATTTACAGTATTAATTTTGAAATTATAAAGTTTACAGATCGAAAAAAACTTAAAACTTCGACAAAAAAGACGAAATTTCAAATTAATATTCGACATTTTTAATTTTAGAAACTAAAGTGCACACTTTATAATCAAAATTTAGAGAATAGAGTAAAAATTGTGAGATTCCTAAAAAAATGTAGAAAAAAGGTAAAAATGAAAAAAAAAGCTGACACAAGTTTAATTTGGAATTTTCAATTTTTTTCCTGAAAACTTTGAATTTTTATAATGGACACTTTTATAAAAACAAAATTACAAAATTTCTGATGTTCTTTTTTCATATATCTTCACATTTTTTTCAAAATTGAAAGTTTAACCTTCAAATTGCTAATTGTTTTCTTAAATGAGGCAGTATAAGGTCGAAAATTCATGATTGAAATTTAAATCCAGGAAAAATGCTCAAGGACGATTATATTGGAGTTTTCAAAAATAAAAATAGATATTTGGTGTTTTAAGTTGAAATTTTACCTCTAAAATGAACATTGAAATATGTTCTCTGAAAATTTAGATTTTAATTAAACCATGAGTTTTTAAACTGAAGCAAAAATTTTGGAATCTAAAATTGAATGTTCGAAATATTTCTCGAAATTGAAGTTTAAGGAAAAACTCGAAATTTAACTGCAACATTAGAAATTTTTTCCTGGTTCTCTCTTTTAAAATAAAAAATATGTACTTTTCCTTCTTTAAATGAAGCTCCAAGGACTTTGAAGATATTCCGCGTCCGCGTCCGTCCAACATAGAGTCCGATTAACAGAGGTTCACTTATATGGAAGTTTCTATTAAACCCAATTCCGGATTATGAAAAATTGTCCGCTTAATAGAGGCTGTCCGTTCATTGGAAGTGTCCGCTATGGAAGATTACGCTGTAAATATAAGAATACTACAACAATATTTGAATTGTCTGGATCCGTTTTGCTGCACCACATGAGGAATGTGGTGAGGAATGTGTGATGCCGAGGAATACATTTTCATTTCCTTGTAATTATTATGTTTCGCAAAATATGCTTCGAAACTATAAGAGTTACTAAATGCAGCAACACAGTGCAATAACATTTTTGACGTGAACACCATATGGAATGAAGAGCTCGTTCTGGCTTGTCATCATCAATAAACCAAGATTTGCGAGATTTTGTAATAGTGGATTCTTGTCATATAGCTCATAACTTCGAAGTTTTACTATTTAACTATTATTGAACATTTACACGAACCTGATTTGAAATTCTAATATTAACAGTGAGTACTATACAATCTTTTCAAAATGGCTACTGTAGTGGACATAACTCTACCTTGAAAGATAAAGACATTGAGTTTGCTTATCGAGACGTTATAACCAGGTATTAGGGCCCTCAAAGAGACTGAGGTGTATATCTCACAATTTGTTAAACTTTAGTTATTGTACCATCAATACATATAGTTTCTCACCTCGGTTTAACAGTGCCCCATTCATCCATATCAATGAAAATATTCTACACCCTTATTCAATAAGAGCGATAAAAAATTTATTCCTAACCTCCTGAATGTCTTTAAGAACGTCCTACTATCGAGGGTATCATGAAAGATTAAAGAACGAGGCTTACATTACAACTGATGTTTTGTTTTTTCGCATTTACTTACTACTACCATCTCGTTTATTCAGCTTTGCGTTCTTATTACTTGTTTTATACTGAATATGCATATGCGCTGATCTGGTTCTAATTTAACAGTTGGTTTTCCGAAGGAGCAACAATTTTATTTTATTTCATTAATTAGCAACAGATGAATTGCGGATAGTATAGGTAGTCGCTCGCTGTTTGCTATTAAAGTCACCCCTCCGGTATTTATTAAACGCATTATGTGCATGCAAGACCCAGTTGCATTAATACCCAACGGCTGGTAATTGCGCCTTTGTTTCTTTATAGTTCAATGAAAATGAGGTCGATAGAAACCATTCGCATCAGCTACGATGACTTAATGCTTTAAATCCTTGCTAAATTGCCGTGAGTCTTTGTCGGTTTCCTTTTTTTTTTGTGTTTATACGTTTAACTTTCATTTATTTGCTCTTATTGAGATGTCAGATGTCGTACTAAGCTTAAATTATCCTGCAAGCGAATATACACTGAATCAAAAAAGAATAACATTGGTCTGCTTTTATACCAAAAGTAAACAAAAGCGATTATTAAAAACTAAAACAAGATGTCCGACTACTCATACGACTTATGTCTGTATAGCGAACACTCGTACAGCGAAAGTAAATTTTAGTCTACTCCAAATATTCTCCTAAGTGCAGAATATCTACCACCATACATAAAACAGGTAAGCCATAAAATTTGTTTTGCCGCCATAAAACTCAGCTAAAGTAAAACCATTGGATATCAAAGATGCTGCAACAATACAAGTGATATGTTTTTAATAGAGTTATATAACATAGGCAGTAATTGTCATCTTGACATGAGAGCGTATCTCAACTGGCAAACACTGTTGTTAATTGCACATAGGCTATAAAACACCTCTAAGATAACGCTGGCTTTGACATTGAATGCTTTTATGGTCATATATCCTGTATACTTGGGTACTTAAGAGAGGAAATATAAAACTCCATGTCGTCCTTCTTTTCATCTAACAATGTAGGTACTTTAGGTCTTTATGCGTTAGTTTGCACTTTGTGCAAATAAAATTTCTGCACATAATGCCTCAATACAGCCACATCACGATTAAATTACTGCAAATAATAAAATTAGAGTCTAACTACAAGAAATTCGTTGCTATCCGCTGTTGCCAGATACCATCGACATGATAAACCATTAATATTGGATTTGCATTAGAGGTCACAAATTAAAGTGGTGTAAAGTACTAGCTTTTTCTTGTTATCCTATTAACGAATGCAACCATTGTTTTGAGACTTCTGATAGTAGCTTATATATACTATCTGCGAAAATACTTCAATCTATTTACTATTACATGGATCAAAACAATACTGGCAAAGTTTGAAAAAACCTTTTCACAAAATTATTGATGAAATACCCACCGTGGCGATTGTTAGCATTTTTGCTGGACATAATAGTTTCCGTACAAGAATGGTGTAATTACGTCATTGGACAAAAATATAAAATATATGCAATTATTTTCATATTAGTTTTAAGTTTATGGAAATACAATATTCGTCCAATACGTAAATATTCGTTGCCATTAGTTAGCGACACGCTTTCGCGAGTTGCCTCATCCCTGGTAAAGTGATAACGTGGTAATCACCTGCTGACCTATGAAGTCGCAAACGATTTGTTACGAAATCCCATATTAGTGGCAATTTATGCGCTGATATGCTCCTCTTTTAAAAGTAGATTTTTCTTCGATGTTCGGTCTTTGCTAAGTATTGACTGAGACAAGTGCTTAAATATATCGAAATTTAGATTTTACTTTCAAAATTATCGCCTTTAATTTGAAATTTCGAATTTCCAAACTAAGAGAAAAGTCCTTAGTTAAAATTTTTAGAGAAACCCTAAATTTCGAGTCGTTCAAAACTTCGGAAAACAAATTTTGGAAAACACGCAATTTCAATACAAAATTTAGTCCCTTATTTTGACCCCTTAAAGGCTGAATTTTCAAAAAACTGATACAACTGACCTTTATTTATAAATAGAACATGACATGATTAAAAGGAATGCATGCACAAAATTTAATGCTTATACAGTCAAACTTTGATAACTCGAACCGGGACTTGCCAGAAAACAATTGGAATTATCAAGTCTTTCATTATTGAAAATTTACATTAAAAATTAAAAGACGTACATATGTGTGTAACTATGTCTGAGTAAAATTTACATTATGTGATTGTTAATAATGCAAACCTATATGACTTATATTTTATTTAAATATAATATAATAATAATTTGTAATTGTCGAGAGAATTTTTTAATTTCATTTTCAAAAAAGCTTCAATGTTATTTAAACCATTATAAAGTTGTATGCTAATTTTTTTTTAACAAACGCAAAATTTCGAAAAAATTTGTTATCAAATCATTGGAAGACCAATTTTAAAAATCATCTTCTGTCGAAAGTTCATCCTCACTTCCGCTGTCAATGACTCGGATTTGTAGATCGCGACAATTTCTTCATTTGTAGGAAGCTCCGACGAAATAATATTATCATATAAATGTATGTAATCATCAAAAGTGACACTTTCTAGTGTATTTTTCAACTTTGTCCAAGTTTTATACTCAGATTGCAGTTGTATATCTTCTTGACTTCTATTGTTCAAACGTTCATTGAAGAAAATTGACGGAATACTGTTCTCTTCTTCTCGCTCTGAATATTGACCAAAACCGGCTTTTTTTTTAACAATTGGCAATTGTTTCTGTCTTGACGTCCATATTCCACGCTTTTGTTACTTCATAAACACAGTTAAATAACGTAATGTCAATTATTCACTTCAAGATGTTCCAGAGTTTTTTTCAAAATTTTACGTCGATAATAGCATTTAGAATTTTGTATGACACCTTTTAATTGCATGGCGCTCACACAAATTGGAGTTTTCCCTCGGTTTTTGTCATAAACTTTAACTTATGAAATGTGACGCCAATCATTTTATTCGAGTTAACAAGAAATTCGAATTATCGAAGTTCAAGTTATAGAAATTCCACTGTATAATAGTAATAATAATAATAATAATATTAATAATAATAAAATAATAATAATAATAACTCAGAGAATAGAAACAATGAACAACGAATTTATAGAGATGATGGAAGAACACGAAACATACAAATATCTGAGATTTCAGCAAAACGCCAGACCGGACCACAAACAAATAAAAATACAAATAATTCAAGACTATAAAAAACGAATATCGAATATCCTTAACTCGAAACTAAACTCGAAAAATATTATAAAAGCCATCAATACCTATGCAATGCCACTTTTGACATATTCATTTGGAATCATCAAATGGACAACCACAGATACTGAGGACATAAACAGAATAAATCGTACCCAACTATCACAACATAGAATGCGCCATCCAAAAGCATGTACAGAAAGAATCACATTGCCAAGGCATCAAGGAGGAAGAGGACTAATAGACGTTACCGAGCTGCATCAAAACCAAATTAAACAACTCAAAACTGCATAAAGCGATAATTAAAGCAGACAAGCAGTATACCCCCCTAAATCTGAACCAAATGTCAACACAACAACCTGACGAAAACAACAGAAATGAAGCCATCAACAAACAAGAAAAACTACTGCAATGGTCCCAGAAAGCTCTACACGGTCGTCACTACCAAATCGTGCAACAACCTCTTATCAGCAAAGAACGTTCATACGCATGGCTGACTTCTGGACAACTACACCCTGATACAGAAGGATTCGCGTTGGCGATACAGGACCACGTAATAGCGACAAAAAACTATCGCAGGTATATATTAAAGGAACCAGACATGCAGTCGGATCTCTGTAGGAAATGCCAAATGTATTCTGAAACCATTGAACATATCGTAAGTGGATGCAGATTGCTTGCAGACACAGACTATACAGACAGACACAATACAGCAGCTAAAATTCTCCACCAGGAAATAGCTCTGAAGCACAACTTAGTTACAGAAAGGCAGCCATACTTCAAATATTTCCCGCAACAACTGTTGGAAAATACAGAAGCAAAACTGTATTGGGACGTAACGCTGCAAACTGACAGGACAATGACACACAATAGACCTGACATCACATACATGATAAAGAAGGAACAAACAACATATCTTTATCGACTTTGCCATACCATTAGACAACAACATTCAACAAAAAGAACAAGAGAAAATAGAAAAATACACACCGTTGGCAATTGAAGTCAAAGAGCTATGGAAGCAACGCCATGTCAAAATCGTACCGATGATCCTGTCTCCGACAGGAATAACACTATTATCATTTGTACGGAACCTGAAGAAACTAGATGTCTCAAAAACAATACACATAAATTTGCAGAAAGCCGTCATACTGAAAACGTGCACCATTGTTCGTAAATTCCTGAATCCACCTATCTAAAGAACAAACAATAGACCTTTAGTTTGCTTGGTTAACAAACCCGCAAGCTGAAGTGGATAGACCAGCCACAGCTGAGAATAAACCAATAATAATAGTAATAATAGTAATAGTAATAATAGTAATAGTAATAATAGTAATAGTAATAATAATAATGATAATTATAAGTAATGTACAGGTATACTTAAAAATAACATTAAATATTTTTAGGAACTGAATTATAGAGCTTTACGGAACTGAATGTAAAACAACGACGGAACATGGCTGCCCGATCAACTGGCATTGTTAACTTATCGTGATATCTCAAATTTAGATTATGTATATTAGTGCGAGGTAACAATTTTTCTCTTAACAATAAAGGAGAATTAACGTCCACTAAGAGTTTCACAACTATATTGCCAAAGTGATGAATTCTGCGATTTTTCATTGTCAACCATTTAAGATTACGAAATGTATGTGAAACATGGTCATATTTCCTGAGGTTATAAATTAATCTTGCACATGAATTTTGGACCTTTTGAACACGATTTTTATCGGCACTATCTAAACAAAAACCATATAAAAAATCGCAGTAATTGAAATCTGATAATACAAGCGACTCACAAAGAGTTTTCTTTAAAGATATATTTAAAATATGGCGATTGAAGTACAAAAGTTTTAATGAGACAAAAGATTTTTGAAGCAATTTTTTTTACATGGTTTCTAAAGCGAAAATCTGAATCTAATACCTAATAATTTTTTGTAGAATATACTACGGGTAAATTAACACCATTTATTTTTATAAAAAAAATTTGTTTGATAAGCGCAGTACGATTTTTATTACCAAATAACATTAAAAAAGATTTTGATGGATTAAGTTTCAAATTATAATCAGCAGAGAATTTACTCAATATCTTTAAATCATCATTAATATATTTTTCTGCTGCTTTTAATCATTATAATGAAAATCAAGATATACTTATGTATCATCAGCAAATGCCAGAATTCTAAAATTCTCTAAAGACTTAAGAATATCTGGGGTGTAAATTAAAAATAATAGAGGTCCCAATACTGGTCCTTGTGGTACACCAGAAGAAATTCTAACTTTAGAGGAAAATTTACTATTACAAGAAATTTTCTGAGACCGATAATCCGAATAGGACTGCATTAAATTTAGAGAGATATTGTCAAAACCATAATATTTTAATTTAGCGCATATTACCTCGTAGTTAATACTATCAAACACTTTGAAGAAGTCAAACAACACCAGGGCACAATTCCTATCCTTATCACAAGACTGAATAATATGATCAATAACTTTGGCCAGTGCCACTGATGTATTAAATCCTTTGCGAAATCCACTGTGACAACTGGGTAATATATCATTGTTATTCAAATATTCATAAATCCATAGAGTACTTTCTCAAAAATTTTTGAAACTGCAGGTAAAATACTAGTAATTGTTAAATTAGAATATGAAGCAGGATTAGAGTTTTTATTCATAGATTTAGGCCGTACATTGTCAGTCAGTGTTTAGAAGTTGTATTAGCCAGTTGTATTGACATTTCAATTTTCTATTCCCGATACTTAAACAAAAATACTTTGCGGTTTTTTGAAATTTCGATATTAATTTCGAAAATGAGACGTTAGTTTGTAATTGACATTTGCTTCGGGCACCAACTACCGACTTGGTGGGCTTGTAATCAATTAAAATAAAAAATAACAAAATAAAAACAGGATTTCGAACCAAACTAAACTGAAAACCGAAAACCGGTATGAAAAAAATAACAGTTCGAAGCTGAATAAATATGCTTAATCATCCGTAATCAACATACTACACACATAGAATGAGTGTCAAATTAACTTCTCTTAGATTTCTTTACATTCTATTGAGGATTTTCCTTATTTTACTCTTCCATGTATTAAATGTGGTACTTCCTTTATCATCGGTAAATAGATTTATTTGTAAAAAATTCTTAAGCAAAATGTTAGGTTAACAGGACCAATTAGAAAGAACTCGAGCGGTATTAGATTTGATGATCTAGCTTCTGAAAGCAAGTCACGTGCAAATATTCACGAACTGTAACGGTAAAGTTTGGGATGTCCCATTCTGTTGGATCCATATTTTTTCACCTGATAGATCGCAATCTAACTAATTTAAAAATAAAACACGTATGGTTGGAATTACATCTTTTATACTAATTATAGATCCTTTAATTCAATCACAAATTGCAGGTCCATACAGTTCATATTAGAATAACTTATAAGCGAGTTTTTTATGTAAAAGAGATATACATATTTGTGATCCTTCCAGGATGCAGGTGCACCATCAAACGGCTGCTGCATGGAGTAAAAAGAACGTGATGGCCAAAATATTTTTGACTCTGGGCACTACGTTAATGGCTTTTTTGTTTTTAAAAAATTTATTTTTGTAGTTTTGATTCACATCTTCATATTGTCTGTCATTCATGTTTTATTGGCTTGTTCTTCGCCAGTTACTCTTTTCGCAATTCTAAATTTTCAGTAACTTTCTGTTAAGGATTGGCAATTTCTGAACAGAAGGTTACTGAAAATTTAGAATTATAAAAGCAGTTACTGGTAAATAAAAAGCCAATAAAACATGAATGATAATACCAATACTTCATAAAAAAGATACATAAAATATCTAACTTCATATTATATGGCGTTGCAGACATCCTGCCCACCATTATAAACTAAAAAAAAAAGTACCACAATAACGTTGAAATTAGATAAAACTAAGGTCGATCAAAACGAGTGGATTAAAACCTTATATAGTTTAAATAATAATTTACCTCGCAATTTTGCGGTTAAAAATTGGATATTACTTTATTATTAAAAATTATCTTCCAATGTCATCAATTTTTCGGCGGTTGCTTAATAACTACTAAATAATATTCTGAAGCATAATCAAGGCTAAAATTTTACTATTAACTAGAGCTTTGAACCCAATAGCATTCTAGAAAAATGTTTTTTAAAATTCTAAATTTCCTATGGATATTTTTACTTTATTATATGTTTTTAATAACCATAAAATATATACAAAAGATATGTATATAATATTAATTTTATTGTAGATAATATATTTTGTAATTTCTTTCAGTGTAAAATAAATTTAATTTTGGTATTTTTTTTATTGTTTAAGAAATCCAATCAATTGAACTGAATAACTATTTATTAGAATGGTTATTTTGAGTTTAACTATTACTCTAGACCCTATTGCAGGCCACTCTGCAGACTTCTGCCGTTGTAAATAACGTTTACTATAAATTAAGATTTATTATAAAATAATTGTTTATGGTATAACTAAAACAAAAGCATTTGGAATTTAGTTGAATTCAGTTGGTATAATTTGAATATTAGAATATTTATTTGGAATGATTATTTATTTTTAGTACACCTTGGAGCTTAATTACAATAGTATTTGTATAACTCAAGTGTTTTGAACGATTAGGACTAGATTATATTGGTAAATTCACAAATCAACTTTTTAGATAATCATTTCGATGTAAGAAGTACCTGAACTTTTTTACCTTTAACTTAGATCCGCTCAGTGATCAATTAATGAAAAATAAAGCGGACTGACTTCAGAGCTGATGTATATATGGCAATAGTCCTTTCTAACAAGTTTTAAATGATATGGTACATTGATAAGGATAATTACCTTAGTTTCAATTCATTATCATAAATACAAGTAAAATAAAGCAAAAAGTGATTGTTGGACCAATATGTGACGACAATTTAATTGACGTGATTGCCATCAGCCTCCTGTTTCCAGTAAATCAACATGATGAGTGCATAGACATGTTCCACTACATTCTTCTTCCCTTAAAAGCAATCCATTTTTTGACTTTGATGTTATCTTCTTTGTTTTTGCAGAAATACCCAACTATAGTTTCAGGAACACGCTAAAATATTAAAATCACAGTTGCAAATTTTAGTCCAATTAAAACATGCAAAGCTAACCCTTAGTAGTATTAGTAATTAATTTACCATTCAGTTCATATAAAACATACAAATAGTATTTTAAAACATTCGTTTTACAATGAGAAATATGTTATATTATAGTTAAAATAGTCCGTTCAAATGTAACATTAATCTTAAATTTTGGATAGGACAATGTTTTTTTTTTCATTGTATAGGAAGATATTTCACCGTAAAAGACACCAAATAAATAACGTATTACACATTTCTTTTTGCGTAGTATGCATCATCTAATCATGTTCTTTGCCTGATATCAAGGAATAAAATTTGAAAAACCCTTTTAAATATCACATTGTTAAAAGTTGAAAATCATCACAAATGTGTTTGCATTTATTTAAACCAACTATATTTTTAAAGATGAAAAATTGTTTTTTTATAAAAAGCAGTCGGCTATAAGGATTTAAATCCTAGCAGTTGTAACAAAAATTGTCAAAATGAACATTCATACTGAGCTTCAATCACTATTTAGTAGTATCTTTCCAATATAAAAGTAATCACTTGTCTGCTAATAAGCGGTAAAACTGTCTTTTTACACAAATTTATAGTTTGTGGCAAAATATGTGAAGAATTCTGTATTATCTTTAATAAAAAGGCCAGTGAAACTTTAGAAATGTTCAGGATAGGTGTGTAGTGAGAGTCCTATAAAGCAGACCGCAATTTCTAAATGGCACAAAAGATTCAAAGAAGCACAAGTATGCAATTCTAACAAAGGCAATATAAAATAAATTTACT
This sequence comes from Dastarcus helophoroides, assembly GCA_028583605.1. Lineage (NCBI taxonomy): Eukaryota > Metazoa > Arthropoda > Insecta > Coleoptera > Bothrideridae > Dastarcus > Dastarcus helophoroides. Next base: position 23,042,228 of record CM053328.1, on the reverse strand, counting down.
TCTTAAGCTGGAGACAACCTAAATAATATTGTAATAAATTTATGAATGATTGCTGAAAATAAATTATTTTGGTCTAACAACAAATTGGATTAAGGCATATATTATTACACATTTTATGTGGACATACTTTAACAGAGGTATAGTATAGCTTATGTGCACTAGTTCATAAGATCATAAGTCCTGTGATACCTAAATACTTTCTACTAAAATTTCTCGGGAAGATGTTGATGCAGTTGGTTGTTATATAAATCGCAAGATGCAGAGCGCAATAACTTCAAGAGATTGAAAGCGTCTACTACATAATATATTTAGCACATTTCACACTTTGCACTCCACTTTATTTAGATTTCGAGTTGATTTATTTATGTTTATGCATTATAGATAAATTATGTATGTCTACCAACTCATAGGCCACATTACTAAAAATCACATGTTCCTCTTTCTTGCTTTCGCAGCTAACAAATATGTTGAAAACTGAGGCACTTCATTACATCAAGTTGATTGCTGCCATACAATAAAACAATGGATTAACCTACTTTTGTGGGTGGGCTGTATTGCGCCTAAATTAAATACGTAAATATGGTTAAGCTTTTTCATTTACATTATGGGTGCAAGGCATGTAACATCTTAACTTTAGTGTTACATGGCTGAAGTGCAGGGAACTCTACAATATACCATTAATATTAACATTCAGAAATTAAATATATTACAATAATTATCATGGAAATAGAAGCTGCACAAACTACGTACTCACTTTTAGCTGACAATTTTGTCTTTAAACTCTTGGAGTAATTTCATTAAACAACATGCTTATTAATGAACAAAACACAAAATATATTTATTTCCAGCCGCTGATAAGGAAGATTTTTTTTGGTGAAATATATGTTTCATTATAAGATACGTTTATATAAGTAAGAATTTTAAGAAACAAATAAATACATATATGTATATGTTGTACATATGTTGAGCTTGAAGATAAACTTTCGATTTTTTATGAAAATTTGAAGTGTAAAGCAAAATTTTCCAGTTTAAATTTAAAATGTCTAAATAAATCCAAAATTTAACTGTAAACTACACTATGGGCGATTCCGCTGGAGACGATTCTGAGATAAACTTTTAAATCGCAGTATTTGTTACGTTTTTGATGTCAATACAAGAAACCAAAATCTGGATTTAATAATAAAACTATTTTTTGTAGCCTTAACTTCGCATTTAAATACTTGAGGTGTTTATACATAGTATCATTTGAATATATGCTGCAAAAAACCAACTGAAAAATGGTACCTGGGACACTATCGGCCACTGAGATTTTGTCTTTGGGTTCTAAGCTCTTGCTTGGTGACAAAGAAGTATACTAATTAGTAATATACATGGCTTGATTTCTGATTTTGTCAATTATTTGCGTATAATGTAGTTAATGTTCTCAGAATTTAAGGTGCTTTGCAACCCCAATAATTTGAAGTTGCACCCGCGATTGCTTTAAAACTGAATAATTTATTGTTTATCTTTGAGTTCTATATTTTTTTTGGTTTATTTTAATAAATTAATTTATACTCTTTTAAAATATAAAGACATAATTTAATAAATGTTTCACAATTAATAAATGTTTGTGTTTTTTTTTACTGTAATCTAGGAAGGAGAGCCGATTTGATTGCACCCGCGATAGCACTTTAAACTTCCATTGTGATTATTTATATTGTATCATTAAAATTCTTATAACAAATCAGATGAAAACAGGTTAAAATCTAGCCCTTCAGAGAATGATATTATGAAAAATATTTTTATTTTAATAGTTTCTAGCTTTAAGAGTTGCCTAAGTGTTGCACCCGCGATAATGGAATCGCCCCTATACTAAGTCGCGGGGTGTGTACTTTTGGGTTTTATCTACGATTTGTAATTCTTCAGCTATAAAATTTAAAACTTTTCCATCAATAAGTGCTTGTTTTTTATCTATATATGAAGTTTTAAAATTCTACTGGCAATGATTTAACAGTAACATTAATGTTTTAGTAATGATACCATCCAGTAAAATGAAAAGAAGTGGTCAATTAAATTTATTTTTTTTACATTTATTATATTGACGGAAAAGAATTTAAATGTTAATTAGGAACAACATACTTATACTATAATCGTAAACATATCGTCGTTGCCGTAGAAAAATCTTTTATGTGCTAAGATGTAAATTTTACAGGATTACAGATTAGGAAAAGACCCTGTTTTTATAAAAAGGTGCACAAAAAAATTTTTTGCTCTGCAGCGACGATATGTTTTTTTGCTTTCCTTTAAAATTTACATTCAACACATAGACGGTAACGACGATATGATGATTCGATCACCATTTTTCAAAAATATGACCATACCAGTAGTATATATAATATTTTGAAAAAAATAGGGAGACTGCTTTGAGCTGTCATACTTTATTTACAAAGTTTTACTGATTTCAGGAAAGATATAGAGATAGTAGCAATAATAGTAATTTAGATAGTAATATCATTCGCGTGCCATCTCGGTAGCGGAGCCAACCAAAGCTACTACTACTAAATCAGAGGTCGTGACTCCAATTCCCGGGTTGGGATGGTTGTATGTACTTCGAAATTAATTCAAAGCACCACTTCGTTCGTAGCAGCAGTTTACGACTACTTCAATGCTCACGGTGATATAAAAAACCCATAACGCACTCTTTAAAAAATGCTTAAACACGAAAAAGGCTTCATACCAATTTAAATAAGTTATAATTGTTGGAAATTTTCAGTATAATTTTTAATTTCATTAATGCTTTAAACAATTTTTGATATGACAAAAGTTTAAATCAAAATGATACTACTTTAAAAATAAGAATAATTCAAAATAACAATAAAATTGTACGTTTAAAATATAACATTTATGCAAATATCTCGGTATATATATGCTGTTATCTCTTAAATAACTACTTAAATGCACCTAACTGACCTGCCTTGCCATTGAGATTACGTATGTCTTCTTTCTGTAAATACTGCTCTGCAAAATCCAGTCTCATGCGCATCATGTTTGCTACAAAGCGGAATCTTCGTACCTGATATAGGCCGTACAGATTTGCATAAATGACAAATTCCTATCGAGTGACGTCTTGAAACTTTCTTAAAATGCTATTCGAAAGAAAAACATTTGCATAAGTCTACCACGATCCACTTCAGACTTTACATATTGAAAAGTCTGAAATATTGGACTTGATCGGGAAATGGGCTAAGAAACTAATTTTTCATACACGAAAAAGAAAGTAAAGTTAAGGTTTATTCCAAATATTAATGAGCCAATCGATTTAAGAATTAGATCTAAATATTGTGCCCGTGCCATTGTTTGCTCCCCAACATTTTTCACTCAATACCCCAATGAAAATAAAACTGAAGAAGTTCCAACTCTTTTGGTTTTGTATTAAATATACGACCGATTAATAGTGTTCAGATCTTGTTTCACTTTTGATACGCTTTATCCATATTTTTGAAACTCGTTCATTTTAAATCTTGGAGACAAGCAACTGGTATTTCCCATAATCAATTATTTTTGTTACAATAATATCAGCATGGTAATATGTTTATTTCGCCTTATGAGTGTAAGAATGTTAAATTTAAATTTTAAATGAATCAGCTTGTTTTAGAAAATATGAAAATTGTTATTTAATCATAAAGTGAACATGTAGGAATTATGTATTGTACAACACATCTGATAAATAGCCTCCTGGGAAACGGTGTCGATGAAAGCTTAGAGGATGATTTGAATGCTGGCCCACAAATTAGCTCAGAACTTAGGCTTTCCTTTTTAATTCCATTCGTGCTGTTCCAATGGTTAAGGTGACATTGGTAATGCATTCGGCCCTGAGAAACTGAAAAACGCCCCTTATCCTAGTGCTGCCTCTCTAACACCAGGTAAGAAGCACCCAGCGTGGATCCTTTTATTGATGCTAAGGTATGAGGGTGACACCTCCCATGCTCGACCTTGACACCTCTTGCAGCTTGAGGAGTTTATGATGCTTATATACATGTGTCCTAAGTTGTAGAAAAAAAGAAGGCAAAAATATTGACGATATGAATTTTGAAGATATTTGTTTCCATCAGGATGTGTAAGTTGCCAGATGTCATGTAAGCAAATGTGTGCACAAGACATTTGCTGGTCGCATAACCTGATTTCAGGCTTCTTTCTGTAGCGTTTTTTGAAGTCAAATTTTTTTCTCAGCAAACCCATGATCATCCAGACTTTGAGCAAATTAGAAGAAGTCTTGTAATTAAGTTGCCCGACATCGCCCAATTCCCGAAAACCTAATGTATATCTCATAATCTTTTTATCACTATACAAAATTACTGATGAGTTGAAATAAAAAAAAATATCTTTATAGTTTGGCACACTAATTTTATTATATTTCCGTTTTTTATTTTTTAGTTTTTTCTTCTTTATTCCATTAATTATTCTATAAATACCGCCTTGGTACCATGAGTTACTTAAATGTTATGTAAGTCAAAATTAGATATTTTAATAAATTTTTAATAGTCCGATATATTTCAATATTATTTTTTCAAAAGACAGAATCCGGATACGAAAAGAGCTAACGAAATGTAAAAGATCTTCATCTTGGTGAAAACCTGCATTTGTTCAATCTTCAACCCATTTAAAAAATTTGCTTTTTGACAGAATAACATTTTAAAAATCGCTTTTTCTGGCATTTTGCGTTAATAGAGCAAACCAAACTAGATTTACTACATTTTATCTAGTTTTAATTTCAAAATTTCAAGTTCCTTAGAAGATTTTTTAATTTTCGATCAAAAGAAAGATGTATCAAGATTTTATCAGAATTCCGAATTTAAACTTAAAATTTCTTACTCCCGAAAATTTGAGAATTTATTTTTTCATTTCAAGATTTTCTTTTCCAAATATCAAATTTAATGTTTATAAACTTCGAGTTTTTCTTACAATTTGCATTTTCTTCTTAAATTGGGAGATCGAGCTTGAAATTTTTAAGCACAAAATTCGATAATTTTTTTATAAAGATGGATCCACACTGATAAAAATGTATGCTGTAGATTGTTTTTGATATAAATATTTAGTTAGTTTGTCTTATCAAATATTCTTTGAAGAGTTTACGAAGCACACAAACAGATTCGGCAGTACAACACACAAAATAACTATCTACGACACAAAATAATTGACATTGGGTGAATAATATTTTAATTTCAAAATACAACGCACAATACAAATTTTTATTGGTGTGGATCTATGGTACCTTAAGAAGCAAGCTATTCTTTCTGGGTGAACATAAGCTTGTAAGCTTGGCTTTTAGGTGACACTGAATCCTAAAATTCTTCGAACCAAGACAAGTAAATGAACTTGTGTTATTTACTAGCCAAATACGAAGAAGCTTTAAAGTTACATTTACATAACATTAGTTCCAACGTTATTCAAAATTACTCGATTACCTATCTAAAAGTAGTTGAAGCTTTGTTTATTGTTAGGATTGTCATACGTCTCGTATATAAGAGACTACTGGGTCTATCTCATGAAATACTGTTGGATCAGTTTTATTGGGCAAAATGTTGTTTGAATTGAAATCAATAAAGCCAATATGTATTTTAGTGCTGAACTTAAAACACGAGAACAGAAAATTCAAATGATTTAACATCCAATGGCATTTTCTGTTGGCTGTGTAGCCCTCACCATTACAGATAGACCTTTCAAACTCTATCTTGTCGTATTTCTAAGAAAGAGCTCCATGTATAAAGTCAATATATGCAAAAAATGGTAAAAAAGTATATGTTTTCTTTTTCTCTGAAAATTATGCATTATTTTTTAGAACAAACAAGGAAGCCCAGTTTCTGAGAGGTGGATTTGTCTATAGCGCACACATGGTCATTCAAACAAAAATGAATGCTTGCATTTACTCCTACAATGGACAAACATATTGTATCTCATCTCATAAAGAAGACTTTTCTGTTTATGGGCATGTTGTTTGCATTATCCCTTGACCTTTTCTTGGAAAAAATAGCGGCCTGAGTTGTTGAAGTACTAAAGTCTACCACATTTTCCTTTCCCTATTTCAGAACGATCTCGAGATCTCGATTAATCTTGTGTATCTGCTATTTTTTAGCCAGCCTGAAGCAACAATGAAGAAAAAGAATGACACCAGACTTCTATCTGCGTTTTTATGAAAACTATCCATCCTAAATAACTTTTAGATCATTATTTTTAGGAAAAACGCAAAAACACGTAAGCATAATTACTGCGTAATATTTATACTGAGTCTTAACTATCATCATTGTATCCCTAGCTCCTATTTTTTTAACTAGGACATCCTATATTTTATTAGTGTTTTTGACTTCTCTTGGCAAGTAGATTTCAAAAATATATACTACTTGTGGTCCAAAGTGAACAGATGGCGAGTTATACATAAATGTATTTCAAAATTCTTCGAACAAAGGTCGCCGCCTGGATTTCTTTCTGTTGGTTCTGTTATTTAAAAATTCTTCGAACAAAGGTCGCCGCCTGGATTTCTTTCTGTTGGTTCTGTTATTTAAAAAGAAAAATCTATAGAACCCAACCAAAACCCATAGAAATTATGAGAAAGAATTATTGATGAATGGCGATATATTACCGTAAGTAACGTTAGGGATGCTTTTGAAGCTAGATTATAGTACATATATCATTGTATACAGATCAGAGGAAATCAGTTTGGACCCCCACTACTTATGTCTTTTTATTAAATGATAATAACATTAATGAAGCTGATACGATGTTTCATTCAATCCACTAATCCTCCTTAAAGATGTTTCTTACCATCTTATCAACAAACTTTTTGCGATGTTGAATTTTGAAAAATGAGCATGTCAGAACAACACAAATTGTGTTTTACGAATGCATTACAATTGAAATTGTAATTATTTATTGCAAAGAGCCATTTGAAATATTAGAAAGTTTCTTTTTGCACCATCTTTAACGACCAGCTTTGCCATTTATAAAATGCATGCCACGCCAATGACAATTGACAACTAATAACAATATTTTTTTGTCATCAGAGACTTCTTATTGAAATGTCAAATCATCACGAGATAAAGTTAAAAAAGCTTTAATGGTAACTAATTTAGACAAGACAATAAGATCATTTACAAGATTGAATCAGAGGTGCATATAATTACATTTTATTAAAGAACTTTCAAGCGCCACTTCCATCAGAAAGACTACAGTGGTAATACACATTGCATAGACATTTCATTTCCGCCTGATGTGGGTTGTATCCAGCTAACTGACCTAGTTCTTGAGGTGTGGATTTTAAATATCTCCCATTCAAAAAATTGTTCCAGTTCTAGTTTTGCAAGGGAGAGGCCATTTTATGAATGTTGCGGAATCGCCCACTTATGAAGGCATAAAGTACATCTAATCTGCATTATAGCGGTAGAAATGGAAGAAATAATAAATCGTCTAGATATATTCAGATCAAAGAGGCACGAAGAAATATCTCAACGTTTCCATTTAATTGGTTTTCAAATGTATTTTAATGAATTCGGATATGTTGGGAAGAAGTCGTTTTAAATGCAACATCGTAATTAAGAAAGTGCAAGAACCAATATTTATTTATAAACACGAATTAATATGCTTCATCTTAAAATACATTGCTCCAATTTTCTTAGTTCGGTTCCTTGTATTTTCAATAATGTCTTCACATTAATTCAGTTTAAGTCATAATAAGATGTTAAAATGTCAAATATGATTAATAACACCTTGGAGTGTTTTGTGACTGCCCGTGCTGTGGAGAAACTGTGCACTTTTAGCACGGTTTAAAATACTTTACATTTCTATCAAGCATTCTTTTGATTTTTGTTCAAATAGAATCCAAACAATAGATGAGACGTAGCTGCCATTTGAACTGATAGGAAGAATTAACGCTAAATTCGTTCTGGCACCAATTCAACAATAAAACTAGTATTTCATTTAAATTACAAGCAACACAAAATTTAAATGCGAAACCATAATATTATTTCTCTAATTATACGCAAACAACTGGAAAATTTAAGCTTCATAAGTTTTCTCTATAAAATACGTCAAAATGTCGCGTTTTCATAAACGAATTGTAGGTGTGTTAGCTTTAAAGATAATGTTGTAACATATATCCACGGTCCGTTACCTCCGTATAATAAATTTAATTACACTGCTTTTGCATTAAATGATTTAAAAGTTCATACAAAGAGAAAGCGTTAGTTACGTTGACTCATATCTTGTAAGATCCTTTGCAGCCAAAATGACGCTTCAATAGGTCGTTTCTATAACGCTTGGTTCTTATCAGCAAAATTCGCTTCCGACAGGATCTGATCATTTTTACCGCAATGAGTTTAATAAAAACTTTCTCTACTTGGTTCTTCTCTTTCCGGGTTTTATAAACAATCAACGTGTTATTAATATTTTTATTCTCTGTAGTTAAATTTTCAGATTATTAGTCACTATTTTTTATTGCTGAAATGAGTTTTACACTTAATTTTAAGGTGGCCCCAATTTGAGTTTGCATCAATTCTTTATTTGTCAATTGTTTGTTTTACTTACGGAAAATTGCTTAAAATTATATACCAAACTGATAATTTAAAGTTAAAAAAGAAGCTTTGTGTATTCACGCAGACGATAGCCCGACAAAATTAGAAAAATATTGCTTTCCTTGCAAGAAACGAAACCGTTAAAAAAGCTTTATGCATCTGAAAATCGCAAAACCGTAGCTAATTACAATTATTTTTCGTCAAATAATTATTTTAAAGGAAAATTATTCAATTTACACTTAATTAGGTATATCTATATTTCAGAAATTTTGCGTTTCCATCATTCTTCTTTTTTTAAATAAATTACGCATTTTTCTATACATAGTTGCTAAAAATTTTCGATTTGAACTAACAATTGGATTTTAAATGCCAAATTTTCATGTTCTCTAATTTTGTTTTCAATTCAATTTTCGTTTCGACGTCTTGATTGTTTCTTGAAATGTCTAGAAATTTTTTTATCAAGTTTGATTTTAATCTCAAAATTTCGACTCTTTTAAATCATTATTTTTTCCCAAAATCTCAAGTTGTACCCTTTAACATTTACTTTTTCCCCCAAGTCTACTTAAAATGTGAAAATTAAAGTTTTTATGACTTATAAATCTCGATTTTTTTCTGAAATTTGGTCTTAGGATATAAGATTTCCCCTTTTTTTCCGAAATTTCGAATTTATAATAGGAAATATAATATTTTACACGTACACAATGAACCGAACAATTTTTACTGATTTACAATCATTTTCCGAATGCGATACGTTAAATTGTCTTTTATAATTTTGAGAACGCTTAAAAATATGAAATTTATTTTCAAAACTTCCTTCTTTTTGAGAATGTCAAGTTTAAGATAGGAATTTTCATTTAGTTAGAGAAACTTAGAAAAATTAAATAATAGTCAAAACATACTCTCAAAAATTTCACATTCTAAAAAAATAACTTTAATTTAAGTATTAAAATCGAAAGATCGGAGAAAACTGCCATAATTTGTAAAAAAAATAACATCGAAATTTCTAGATTTCCAGAAACAATTTAAAACAATTTGTTTTAAAAATTCTTACCATTTGGGAATTTGGATTTTATTTAAACATCTCGACCTACTTTTCCGAAATTGCAAAATTCGAAAGTTAAAAAATCATGATCAAAATTGAAATTTGAAATAGCACGAAGATGCACGGGTTTCATAGGAAAAAATCTAAATTAAAAAAATGACATTTAAAAAAATCATGTTTTTTTAATATTTCGATTTTTTCTAGAATTTCAAATTGAAAGCAGAAATTTGTAGTTCTCTTAAATTTGGAATTTATTGTCGAACGATCGAGAATAAAATTGAGTTCACACCAAAGTTGAAATTTCGGGATGTAGGAAGTTTCGCATTAAGTTATAAATTTTAAAATGTTAAAGTCGACAATTTAAGAAAAAATATCTAAAAAGTATGTACAAAAAAAAAATCGAGATAAAATTGAAGCAAGTTTAAATTTAAAATTAGCAATGTTTTTTTAAAACTTGGATTTTGGAAATCAAATTTATTGTTAGTTCAAAATAAGAGGTAAAATTACAAAATTTATAATTACTGTTACAAATTATGACTTTTTTCTCAAAATCTTAAGTTTAAACTTGGAATTTCGAACGATTTCTTTTTTTAATTGAAATCGAAATTTTGGGATTAAAATTAAAATTATAGCAAAACAAGACAAAGGGAAAATTGTTGGTAAAATACTCGATTTGAAAGTTAAATTCGAAATTTTACCTTTAAACTCAAAATTTCGAAATTGAAATCTAAAAGTCAAAAAACCCTTGAAATTTCTACAAAATGTTTTTCAAAATTTTAAGTTTAAAAATCGAATTTTTGAGAGAAAAAAACCACCTGAATTTTGCCTTAAATATTGTAATTTAACTCGGAATTTTGATAAAATCCCGAATATTTAACTCTTTGCAATAAACTTCACAGTTTGTAGTAAAAATGCAAATTTCTTTAGGCATAAGATTTCAGACAGCCAATGGAAATTTCAGAAATCAATTCAGTTTGCAGCAAAGGAAGATCAAAATTTCTACGAACTTGAAATCACGCTTGTGTCTGGAATATTAAGAGTTTAAATATACAGAGTGACAATTTGATAAGTAGCAATCAGAAATATCTCCTAGACCAATAATGCTACCATTACGAACTGAAATACATATCGGGGGACTGAACGAGGAATCAAAATGAACTACTACTTGCAGTGAGGTGCATACAATGAAGGGAAAAAGGCATTTCCTACGCTAGCAAAATCAGAAAAGAAAATATAATTACTCCTAAATAAAATTAATTTTTCAACAGACACAGCATTTCGCTTTATTAATAGTTTGTTTCCCTTTTCGATCATTAAAAGAAGCTACAAACGTTTAAAATTAATTCAAGGTTATTGCAAAGTTAACACGAGTACGGTAATATTCCAGTGAACAGACACCCTTCATCACAATATTCTCCTGTAGGTGGCCCATAAGCCTAGGCAGATAACAATACCCTAGCGCTTATATGGAGATGTAAAGACAGCACCTTTTCTTTGCTAATGTGTATATTGCAGGGACATATTTGTTACAGTGGACGTACATTACATTAGAACTTTCCATTTCGGTAAATACCCTAGATTTAGTACAAACCAAATTCATTCGTTTTATTTTATAACCACCTTATTGACGACATTTAATATAAACATAATGTTGAACTGTTCTGTTACTGTTACTGTTAGTTTATTGGTTTGTTAGTGAAGAAAATGCAGTGAAAATGCGATCATGGTGAAAACTACTTACAGTGGCTAAAAAACTTTTCATTGGTGTTCATAAATACGAAATTACTGCGACAGGACGTCTTATTCCTCTACTTAAACTTGTGCTTGGATATTTTGATTAAAAAAATGTATGATAATTACAAATAGATTATTTCCAAAAGAAAAAAATACGTGGACTGAAAAGTTTAATAATTCATAAAGTTTAGTTCCACTTTCAAATGTGCGAACAGGAGTCTTGCAATGACTTTCTGCTCTAAAAGTACACGATAATTTTTGCTACATTACATTTACTCCAACGTTGACTTTTGTCTGCATCGGAATCATTGGATATCTATTTGCCTACCCTGTCTCACTGCACGCCACTGACTATTTGACTTACCCAGCTTCACCCCTTAGAGGATAGCCACCCCAATTTATTTTTTTTAATACGAACCCATCTTGTGCGGTACATCGTTAATTTATCTTTGCAGTCTTATAACAAAATATTAAATCGTAGGATTAGTTTTTGAGATATCGGTATTTACAAGTTAAGCAAAATTTTTTTGAAAACTAGTAATTTTAATTATCTGTCATAAAAATCTTAAATACACATCAGCGAACTAAAGAATGTATTTTTTGACTTATCCCCCCCACCCAAGGAGCTCACCACTCCTATTAATTTTTCGAAAAAAGAACACACCCAGTGGTGGCTAGTCCCTAAGAAGAGAGTGGGGGTGAGTCAAAAAACACATTCTTTGGTTTCCCCGATATATATTTGAAATCCTTATGATAAAAATTTTTAGTACAAGACATAAAATGTTGCTTATTTTAAACATCGATATGTCAAAAACTAAACGTAGGATTTAAGATGTTGCTAGAGGGCTGTAAAGAGAAAGTAACGAGCTTTCCAACGATGTGCCAAAGAAAGTGGTTTCGTATTTAAACAAAATAAGTTGGGTTAGCTACCCCCTAAGGGGTGAGGTAAGATGAGTCAAAAAGTACTTCAAATTGGTTCGATATGTATTTCAGATCTTCTTAATAGTAATTTTTGTCCAAGAAATATTTCTGATTGCTACATTTCAAATTGTCATCCTGTATATTATGGTTTATTTTTATAAACAAATACCAAGTTATTGAATGTATTCTGGAGATCTGTTATATTATAAATAGTTAACATATATAATTGCCTTAGAAACTTGCAAGTGATTAATGGTTAACAGTTCAAAATAAGACAAGAAAGTTGCTAACAGAATGGTGATATCATCAAAAACGTTGCAAAATGCATTTTATATTTGCTCAGCCGATTACGTTTAAAATAAGATTTGATTCCAGCTCGTTAATTCCCCATTAATTAACACCCAGCCCCGCACCGAACACTCCAAAATGCATTTTGGAAGAGAGATATTTCAGTGAAAGTGTTAAAAGACAATACATCAATGGTCCACTAGAATTTAGCACTTTGGTGCGAAAAATTCTCCAAAAGTTAAGACCTTGAGAATGTTTAGATTTGCTATCTGTTTTGCACGGTTTTTTCACCCGCTATAAAAATGTTATTGTCGTTTGATCTTCCATAGACTGAAAATATTCTATTTTCCTTGGAACAATATCCAGATATGTGGGTAAAAGTGTTTGCAAACGGATTACTCATAGAGATATTTCGCACTAAAATTAGTGGTTAAATATTTTACCTTTGATTATCTAAAGATTATATACATTGATGCCAAAGACACAAAATATGTTTAATGAGCCATAAATGACTATGGTCATTATAAATTAGGGGGGCATCAGAAGCCAGAAAAATATGTGGTTTCACTAATAATAGCTTATTTTCGGTTTCTTACGTTTCAAAAATAGCTTGTTGTTATATTTGCTTTTTTAGTGTTGGCAATTATGTTTTACAGTTTTATGAGGTAGGGTCAAAAACAGGATATATTATATTTCGACCATCATTCTTAATGAACAAAGTATCACAATGCAGCTGCATCATTAAATTTTCAAATAAACAGACGAATAGTTCGATGTTACTACTGAGAAAAAATTGATATTGTTTACCTATAATTACTCATGCCATCGAAATTGTCTGACTAGACATAAAGTGTGCACCTCTAAACAAAACAAAATATTTGCTCAATAAATTAAAACTAAAATTACAATGGTGCGAGCTCAGATATATTTTAAACCTTAAGTATTAATCTTGAAAGTTTTTACTGAGAATATATTTTTTTATAACAGCACCAACGTAATTTATACCTGTCATAGCAATTAATTCGTTTCTACCTCTAATTGCTATAACTCATTTTTCACGCATACGTTCTTATTTTTAATTTCGGAAATTATTTAAAATTCCATCGCAAAGTAGCATTTTTTTCTGAACTATGTCCGCATGTACAGTAGGGTGGGTCGATGCTCTAATTTTAAATGGCATCTAGTGCAAAAATTGTATTTTTTATTTTTTTATTTCAATGTTTAGCCCCCTCACCAGGCCTCTAAATATAAAAATTTTAAAAAATTAAAATTAGAACACCCCTACATATATAAAATCTTTTTAAAATCGGAATATGTTTAGCCCCCCCCCCAGTACTTACGTGACATAAATCACCGTGTGCCGTAACGCCTGTGGACACGCAGGAGGGAGAGTTAATATTGTATAGAGGTAACATACTCACTGATAAAGAAATTAGAACAAATGTGATTTCAATTTCAAAGCTTCTACTTGGTCCAGTTTTTTCTACAATTCCGTTTTTTTTAATTATGCCTGGCGAGATGCGTCTAAAAATGCTAGTTATTGTCTGTGACTGGGCTACATTCTAATTGTGGGATTCCTTTTAAGTACTATCCATGAAATGAAAATAGATGGCGCTTTAAACAAAGATTAGTTGTAATTAATAGAGAAAGTTTTGTTTCGCAAGAAAGGAATTTCAGGGTTGGAATTTCTGTAGAAAGAGTCACTTTTAATAAAAGTTTTTACTGTGCCAAGCTGGATTAGACAGGAATTTGATGTATCCGACTATTTTGAATGCATCAAGAATGTCGTCCTTCGGGAGATCAGAACCATCAGTTCTTGTGAACATCTTCCATGAAAATACTTGTAGGAAAAAAATCATGTGCTTGAGTGTCTGGGAAGATTGGGTTAGGATTTTAAATAAAATTCTTATATAAGCTGGCTTTTGAAAAAAATCAAATCGACCTGTAGGAGCGTTTTTTTTTAAAGCAATACATAACGGAATTATGAATTCTGTTTTAAATTTTATCACCTCACTGTATATATCAATAATGCAAGTACTTTCCGGAAATGTTTGTGGGAAGACAAATTAGAGCACAACAAAAACTGAATTGCTGAAGATAATAGAGGAAGGAAATACGTTAAATTTAATTCATATAGTTTAAGGAAATGACCAAGGAAAGGTTATAAATCAAAAAATTAACTTATTTGCATAGGACGCTAGCAGGTTCTACAGATAAAGTCATTCAAGCACAGAATCAATGCCATTAGCACAAGCTAACCCTTATATTAAAAAGGCCGAGGAAGACAGTGGCAATTGTGGCAGCTGAATTGTTAAGTAACAAATTGCATCATGGAAATGAATCATTGGGAAAATGAACTCATAACGGACATAAATCATAACCGGATTTACCAAGTATATAAAGATGGAGTTTGGAGTCGAAAAGTATGCTAAACTGTTGTCAAGAAAAGAAAAGTGCTGCCCTCAGGAAATATTAAAGTAACAAATACACTTGGAATACAAGAAAAAAAAGAAGTCTATGAATATCTCGGACAAAATGTAATTGCCAAAACGGTAAGTAAGGATATAAATATGTAGATACCTACAGGCCACCTGTCTCCGTGGATTTCCACCACTGGAACCTTAGCATGGTAACAACTTGCTGATAATTCAGATAATTTTGGAGATACATTTTGTTTCTTGAAGTATATAACTTTAAGATATAACCTTATATTTGATTGTGACACATTTCTTTTTTTCATATTTACTGTAAATAGTTGTTTAATTTATAACGTAATAATTTAAATTCCAAGTTATATATTTTTGACACAATTATTAACTCGCCAAACTTGACAGTGACAGTTTTGGTTTCCTTGTGATTTTTTAATTGGAAAGTGGCACCCAAATATATTTGACTAAAGACATATTTGTATGATATTTCGCTTATTGAGTAAATTTCGAGCTTTGGACCCACGAACGCACCTTTCCAGCGACCAACTAGCTGTCGGAGCTAGTGCACCTTAATTCTTTTTTTTTAAGATGTCACTACTTTAGGGTTGCCAGCGTAATTTTCGGATTTAGAGGAGATTGGTATTTAGAAAACGGGTTTTGCAACATTTGACGGAAGATTAGTAAAAGTGGAATAATCTTGTCATTCCAAAACATTTGATGACCGAAACAAGAATAAACAGCGGTCTTCATGTCCAAAGAATAGCTGATTTACCGTTTCAGCCGTAAATTTACGACTAATAAAGAATGTTTCAAAATACGGAAATTTTCTCCCAAATACAGGGAGAGAGCATTCTTTTATTAACACCTGGGAGGGCCCGAAAATTACGGGAGATCAACCCTACAGTACTAAAGAAGAAAAACAAGATCTTACTTGAAATGGTTGAAATAATAGATTATTTACAAAGGTAATACAGAATTATAAATAACAAATTTGCTATCACACTTTTACGAATCAAGACGCTAAAATTATAGACGATATGAACATAAACTAAAAAAGAAGAAACAGTCGACGTTATTAGGAATAAACTGATATCAGTAGAAATATAGTTGGAAGAACAAAGAGCTTCGTGGCCAGTGTCTTAGATTCTTAGAGAAGTCTAAAAGAGAACAACAAATAGATAAATTATTTTGCCTGGTTATTGGGATTCAGAAAGTAAAATAAAATCAAAAATTAAATCACTAAACTCCCCCTCAAAAACAACCATTAGGAATCAACTATATAAGAAAATCTAAAAAACGATGAAAGTTACACGATTTGTAAAGCTTTTCACTAAACTATCTCTTGTGGAGACCCTTCACAATTTGCAAGAACTGAGTATTTAAAAAGGCACAACAAGATCAGCAGACAACTCTACACACTCACTAGCATAAAAAATTAAATGTCCGTGAAAGAACCTTTAATCAAAATAAACGACCAAACAACAAAATGAAAGTATGACATTCGTCATACAAAAGCAGAAATTGATAAATCATCTTTATTTTTTTAATTCTAGGTCCATTTAATACGTTACTTTACTCAAATGCAGAAACTTTCATATTGCAATCTAATTAATGTGGAATGCTAAAACCATAATAGTACCTGTGGTCATAAGTGCCTTGAAAACGATATCGATATGTGACCAACTCAAAGACAATCTGAAAAATTACCACCATTACTAAGCAATAGAGCAGCTCTCTATATGGAGAGGGACGTATTAAAAAAGTTCTAGGATACACAACATACACTTCTAAAATTGTATGGCTTCGGAAACCCTTGATTAAACTAAAGCTCCCTATGCACTCTATCTGTGTACTTGATCGTGGTCTCTGATAGTAAAAGATTGCCAAGTAATGAACTCCATCTAAAATGACCACCCTTTGATAGTGGGGTAACGAAGAAGTGGCTTAGCGATAGCAAGCTGCTGAAACTGGGAGATTAGTGACAACATGATGATTACCGTAGAACTAGGCGAACAACTAGAATAAATGTGACATTAAGGAAAGAACAAAACACTGAATAGATGTACTAAAAATGTTTTGAATAAAAGTTCTCCGGGTGCAGTGCTTTCGCTTTCTTTTTTTTTATAACAGAAATAAGCAGCTATTGTTGAATTTTGGACCTCTCTCCTTAATTATTAACAATACTAATCAATTTTTCTATTTTTTAACACAAAAATGGTCTCTATAATGTAGCCTCAGCGTACCAGTTTCGAGTCATTAGGTTGCCCTCCAATCGTGATCATAAAAATAACATCGTAGAATTGTCATGGTGTTTGTGTATGACCGCCCTAGCAATTTCTAAAATTAACAAAACTTATAATCTGAATAGATTAAAATTGCACAATTAACACCGTTTTTTTTTTAGTTACAGATGCATTAAATATGATAAAGTACACTAAATTGTGCTGAAATGAAAGTAGGTTTTCAGATAATGACATGAATGACATATGTATGCATTGTATTATTTCTTCACGACATTTCTCATGAGAAAATATATTTTTCTTGGGCGCTCTAGGGAGCAGCATCCAGAACATATCCATTTGCTTTAAATTGTTTCTTATAATTGCAAAAACACCAAGTTGGATAATGTACGTTGAATATATTTAAAATTGGCGTAAGGAGTTCTTACTTTGAAAGTCCTTTAAGGTTACCTTGGTCTTTCTTATCAAGTCGAACTTAAAGAAACCGGTAATCTGCAAATCTGCTATTTGCGCAGTTGGTGCATTTCAAATTCTGAGGTTTATGATGTACTTAAGTTTATTAAACTGGTAGATGTCACGGATGTGCATTCTCTCTATTGCCGGTGACGCGCTTAGGAATATAAAGAGGGGTCAATGTCTTATCTAATAATATATTCAGACATAATTTTAGATAACACCACTATCATTGCAACTTGCAACAATTACTCTATAATGCAACTGGAGTACAACGCCGATATTGTGCTTGAAGGCCTTCATCTATGCCACGTTTTTATTTCTGCCAATTAAGCTATGTGATTTTTGATATTATTTGGCAGAAAAATGTCATTTTTGATATACTATTGATTGTTCGTTGTAAGGTCCACAATAAATTGAACATTGCGTTGGCTAAAAACTACTTGTATCATTTTATCATTTCGCCTAATCTAAAATTAACATTCTCCTTATACATTCGTTCCCTAAATTCTCCTTCATGATTGATACATTTTTACAAGTAACATGTCAGCACCATACTTATGATTAAATTAAGTTATGATAAGCAGCTTAAATCCTTTAAGTACTATAGGAAGAACATGCATATTTGCATTTTTTTCCAATTAATTATAGTGGCCTTGTTGTTCTTCATTGCGACATATTCTCGTTTAAAGTAAAGATGACAGAACTGATTGATGACAAAAGGAAATGTACATATTTTTCATAAAATATAGGTCGATTTCTCTATGATCTTTTACAAGATGTTTGTCTTGCAATTCAACTTGCAATCTAGTTTATGAATCGTAGCAAATATACCGTTTTCATAGAAATAAAATCAAGATATTTTCGACGGGTATTAAAAATGTATTGTATTTTGTGAATCTGTAAAGGAAACAACAGAACGTCGAAAATTTTTTAAACCGCTCGTTATTTATCGACAATTCTACTTGTTTTTCTTCGTAGACGTCACAATTTTATTGGAGCATTTTTCATGGACGAAAACCTGACTGCCGAGCGTTCAATTGATGAAGATCATCGAAAAGCAAATAAGTCATCCTGTCTGAACATTCAACATTAATTTTGGGGATGCTTCAATTTTTACATTTATTAATTTATTTTTGAGAATTTATATTTTATTTTTCGTCACGTCGGATGTTTAAAGAAACCAAAACTGTAGTATAGATGCAATTATTTTCAGATTCATTTCAAATGCATGGAAAATAAGTTTGCAGCGAAATAATGCGAAAACCTTAATATATAGCGATAGATAAGTGATATTCTTGGTTCTCGCCGGGAAAAGATATTCCCTTATGCGACTTGTCTTGGCTATGATTTCAATGTAATAAGTGTATCTGTCGATTTTGAAAATCGTGAAATAATGTCTGTTATAACCGTCTTCCTCTGTCATTGGAGAATTCTAATATATAATTTTCTTCTTCACACGTTGAGCAGATCGAATTGACGAATTGGCCAATATTGTATAAGCTTTTATTAACAACACATTTATTTTGATATTACAGACAAATACCTTCGATTTTATTCATATTGAGTCATCAAAACTAACAGACTCTAGGGAATTTTTTTTGTTAGTTGATTTTGTACATGGAAAGAAGACATCGTTTGGCACTAATTTCGTCATTTAAACTATAACACAGTAGGAAGGGGTGGCAACCATTTATATATTTTAAATGGGAAGGGAGATCAATTTGCATAGCATTGGAAGGCATATTTTATTCTCTTTAAAACCATAGATGACTTTAAATCTAATTCTGTTTTTTCCTTTTTTTAATGAGTTATTAAATAATTATTAAGTAGTGGAGCTCAAAACATGCACTCCTATTTATTTTTTCATACTATCCTACAACAGCCTTTGCTGGAAGTGAAATTGAAATTATTATAATATTAAAGCTAAAAGATGTCGCTTTTTCCTTTTCCTTTCACACTTCAGATAATTAAAGATATTACATCATAGGGCACAGACAACAATAATTTAACTTCATTTTATAATATACCGTGCTGATATTATAAAAGCAGGGCTTTTATAAATTAAAAAAATGTAAAAAAAGGTCAAATAATACCGTCATTACACCAATAATTCACATTTAATACTTGCGTTGGGTGCATTCTGAGAATTTACATCATTTTCTGAAAAGAAATTTTACAAAGTTTTAATGATTCGAATACATTTTTCCAAAAAAAAATGACCGGAAAAAAGTTATTAAAACGTTAGAGAAAATTATTCTTGAAGATGAAAGTCCAGATATGATTAAAAATATCTCACTTAACAGCAATTAGCTTGCGATGGGATACTTCTACAATGTTTACGTCTAGTCAACGTTCCCTCGATAAACTGCACAGATAGAATTCATCTGTTATTGGTTGTTGTTTTTTTTTTTTTTTGTAAAATCCGAGGAAGTTTCACCACTTTATTTTGTAATGTAAAATTAATATTTCCCAAATAACATACCCTCAAAGTCTCAATCTTTAGCCAACCTCCAAAAACAAAATTAAAACTCGTAAAACAACTGCTTATGTATTTTCGATAGGATTTTGGGATTTAAATATATTTAAGCTAACGAATTCCGTTTCACACCTTATGGATTAGTAAAACCAGGAATGTATAGCATCTCTAATTCCCCCATTTGTTTTTCTTACGAGTTTCAAAGTTGCAAAATGAAAACGACTCTTTGTTAGACTAATAGTCGAGCAATTATAAGTGTTGTTTACGTTCTTTGAACTGTACGAAACAGTTAACACTGAAATAAATCAACCTGGCCATATTTTTAGGTATACAAAGTTAACTTTTACTATATGCACTTCCACTCTTTAATGTGTTTGGACTTTTTACGCAACTGTACATCTGTCGAATTTCTAATTGATTTTATTTTGCAGCAAGGATAATACTTCCACTTCATACGCTTAGTGCTCGTTCACAAAAATTCTATGTAAATCGATTTTTATCTTTTTTCCCTAGACAGTAAGAATTGTTACAGCATTGCTTTAACTCAGACGAATTTTAATATTAATTATTTAGGGAAATAAAAATATACATAATAAAATATATATATTTTTTTAATTCACTTAATATGAACAATATGTACTCTATATTTATTTAAAGGAAAACAGCTATAAGAAAAACATTACTGCAATAGTAAGTTTGCAGAAAATACAATGATAAGTTTCTATGAAGTGAATGTAGTACACTGGCTTTCTACGATTCCTTACTTCGGAAGTCCTGAACAACTATTTGTTGCACTCATCAGGATATTATGAACTAAAAGAACTACTATACTACGTCATTACAACTTAGTCCTTAAACGACTTATTATAGTAAAACAACGTTAATTGTCTACTTAACTTCGCTTTATACAACTAAATGTCTGTCTGCTTGCTACAAAACTATGCCATATTCACTGGGGCCGGTAAGAACGGCTGTGAGACTGTTTCCTTTTATTATTTTCTGTTGTTGACTCGACCATTTTATCGCGTATTGTTGGCTATGCTTTCATATAAATTTGGCAGAGGGGACAAAAAATGAATCGCAAATAAAATACAGTGACCGAAAACTGCTAGCTGGTAATTTAACTTTTTGCGGTGGGTCAAGCGCAATTCACCGATGCACCTAGCCATCCCTGTAATCGAAAATTAATCCTCTTCGTCGTTATACTTGATTATTTCTTGTGCAAAAAATCGATGTGACGAATCGTTGTCGAAATTATTTTAAATTGTAACACAGCCTTTCACTGATACGGTGCAAAATTATAACTTTCTAGAGCATTTTTTAAATTGTTACTCGACTGCCCATACTTACAAGTAGATTGCGAGCTTATAGTATGATGGTAAACTTAAAAAAAAGGTTAAGTACGTGAATATCACTAATATATGCAAATTATGTAACAAAAGGCGGCTACAAATAGTCTAAAACCTCTCAAAGCGAGCATCAACCTTATTGTATATTAATTTATGAGTCGATTCTAACGGCACCGGTTTCCTAGATCAATATCCTTCGAATTTGCTAGCACACATTAATTAAAAAGTGACCTTCGATTAATTTTAAAGCAGCTCTAAAGTAAAATATCGCACATCAATGAAATTGTTTACTCAGATAATATTGGTGTAAATTTTTAATAGCAAAATCAATCATTTTATTAATTAATTATTTATTAGTGAAAAACTATCAACAGCATTGTAAGTAAGAATAGTTTAAAGGAAAGCATCTGCATCATACATCACAATTATCTAAAACCCCTTGGATTGAAATTATCAATGTGTTTTTTCTGAATATGCAGGGTGATTCAAAAGTTTAAAAAAATTTTAGGAGGTGATTTCTGACATTATTTTAAGATAAAAAGCAGGGCTTATTAACTAACCTCTTAGTAGTCACGGACCACTTCCAAAGTTTCAGAAACCATTTGCCCCTCCTTGCAATATTTTTTATGACGAAAAAAAGCTTATCATGTCCACATATCCTTTTATGTCCTTAATATTTATTTTTAACTACTAGAAATTCCTTTCTAGGCAGCCACGGATCCCTGACACGCTACGGACCTCAAGTTAAAAATCTCTGCTGTAAAATATTGTCCTTTATTAAGAAGATATACGATTGAATTGTTACAAAAAAATTATTTCAAATCACTTTTAAACACGTTTTGCTTTTTTTTGGTGGATTGGACTGGTCTTTGGTTGTCTTCAAAAATTGAAATACAAATCTTGTCGCCTGAAAACAAGAAGGATTAAGTTTGGTGGAACGGATTGGTCCTTGGTTATCTTCAAAAATTGAAATACAGAACTTGTCCCCTGAAACCAAGAAAGATTAAAAAACACAACAAAGGTTGCTCTAATGCGTTTCGACAGCCAAGCTGTCATCTTCAGAGAGAATTTTTAGATTAGATGTTAGTTTCTCTCTGAAGATAAGAGCTTGGCTGTCGAAACGCGTTAGAGCAACCTTTGTTGTGGTTTTTAATTTTGTTGGTTTCAGGGGACAAGTTCTGTATTTCAATTTTTTAAGAAGGATTAAAAAACATAACGCGTTTCAATAGCCAAGCTATCATTTTCGGAGAAATTAAAGCAAACATTGTTGGGTTTTTAATCTTTTTTGGTTTAAGAGGACAGGATTTGTATTTCAACGTTTTGCTTCTTTTATAAGATTCGGTAAATACCGTAAGCACCCAAGAACACTTATTTTAGAGGTACAATTTAATTTATTAAATTTAACCAATGGCGCCGCTACAGCTCTTTGCTTTCATATTTAATATAAATGCATGGTACCCTACTATCGTATTTTATTTTAAATTTTTATATACAGTTTAGCAGTAAATTTTACAAACCAAGTTCGATATCTTCAGGAATTACTTAGAAGGATATTAAGAGTAATTTTTAATAAAACCGAATCCCTTGTAGTTCCCTAACGCAGCCATCAACAACCGTTGTTTATACGAACTTTTCATCTTAAAATAATACTCGCAATCACCTCTTTGTCAAAGATCTTTTGAATCAACCTGTATAATAATGCAAACCAAATATTACATTTCAGAGTGATAATACTTAGTTTTTAATAAATGTGGAAGTCATTATAATCAACTTGAAAGTTGATACTAACAGACCAACCCATAATAAAACCCAAAAAAACATCAGAATATCTTCAATCATCAATTCCTGATTTCTGATAGAAAATTAAAATTAATATTATTTCAAGAAACCAATGGAAAATACTTTAAATGGTTCGTTAAAGATTGGACTTATTTTTATAGAATTGTAATAATGCCAGGCATTACGTTATGAAAAGTTGAATTAACATTTTTAACAAGTGGAGCAGTAATAACAGTTAATGAAGCTGTAAACCGAGACATACTAAAACACAACCAACTCCACTAATGTTGCGTGTCATTTATGTAAGGAAATCTAAATTAATAAATATGAAAGGTAAATCTTTTCTATGGTTTGCTAAAGACTAGTTCTACAAAGCCACATAATAATTAATTAACATGGTATTAAATTTGATTATACATATTTCATTGGTTGAATATTGCGCTTATTGCAGTTCGAATTATAGTTCAAATTTTTACCTCCACTTTTGAGTTTTGGGAAATCAGGCCAGTGTTAATGGAAACTGAGCCACACACCTGTTGCAATGGCTCTAAAACTTATTATTAGAATAAAAGACTGACATCATCTCCAACTAGACCCCGTGTCAAAATTTTTATTTTTGTATTTTTTCTCACTTTAAAATACCTTTAAATACCTGAAAAGTGCTGATAAATTTCAATTTTTTTAATCTTTTAAACGTCACTGATCCATAATTGCCAACTTTATCTGCGACAATCCTTGGATAGGTGTCATCGTAAGTGTGACGTTTGAAAAAAAGCTCCTTAGATGAAAATTAAAAATTATCCAAAGAGTAAATGTTAATTTTACGACTAAAATAACTTTCTCATTTTAGATAGTATGTATAAAAGTTATTTTGGAACAGAATGTAGACTTAACCACCAAAAAAATCTTCTCACTTCGAAATTTAAAATTACCCGAGGTTAAAATGTGCCAAATGTTAATTTGATGAATAAAAAAGTCTCTTTAAATATACTACATATAAAAATTGTTCTAAAAAAAACTCACTTTATAATTGTAATGCCTAAATTACCCTATGCAAAATTTCTGGATATTTTGACATTTAATCTGGATTTATGACGATAACATCAATTGCTAGATTACCAAATCACTAGTTAAAAAGTTTAGATGAGCCACACTTCAGGACTTGAAAAGTGGTACCAAAAAATAAAGGACGAAACATAGCCAAATGCGAGAAGAAAAGTATAAATAAACGGACATCAAAATTTTAAAAGTGTTGCTTATAAAAACGCTTAAGACGGAAAAGTTAACACAATATTTGCAGGTACAATGTGTCCCACCGGAAATCGCCGGGATCGATATCTGACAAAATATTCATTTAAAAAGTTTGAAAATTTGACAACGTAACAAAGTCGACGAGGCCAACATAACTAAATTATTCGCAAAGCTGTAGTACTTCCGGTTATGGCGGAAGATGACAGTAACTTTATTATTTTAAATAGGACTCCCTATATATATTTGCGTTTTTGGATTTTATTTGAAATTTTAAGGCCACTTTGGATAACAAATATTTTTCGTAAAATTTATAGTTTTCGAGATAAGTAATTTTTTTTAATTCAAACAGCAATAACTTTGTTATTTTAAATGGAACACCATATATTTTTTTACCATATCTTATGTAGATTGTAATTATTTTTCACGTGATGTAAACATTATAGGGGTTCCTGTTGCAAGTTTCACAATTAATTGCAATTATTTACTTTTATTTCTAATTTTACATTAACGAACCCTTATTAGGTCGCATATCAGTGACATTATAAATGAAAATAATCTCTATCGACAATACAACTCTGAGACAACCATTTGTCAAATTATTTATAGTTTATTTTATAGTGTCTGGTAAAGTCAAAATGAAAAGATGCCTTTTTTAGTAATGAGAATTATTTTAAACTGTTTATTATTTTCGGACAATGTAACAAACTAATATCACGAACACGTGATACAGTGACAAATTTACTGTTCGATAACCAGATAAAATAAATCTCCCATGGACAGTAAAGTGAATGGCAGAAAATTTCGGCTCCATCAAAGGGCAATCAGACAGAAGAAAATCTGTTGTTGATAATGAAAATGCCGATTTAGCATTTCCACTTATTTGATTAGTCATATTTTAATTTTAGCTCCAAAACACACTATGAACTACTTTAAATAAATTGACTGATTGTTTCATAATTAAATTATCGATAGCGATTGTTCTTTTAGGTAGATTTTATTTGTTTCTACTCATGATGTCACTGATATGCTACTTAATAAGAATTCAATTATTCTTCAGGGTGGACTCTTATTGGTCGGAAACATGTTTAATTATGGAAATGTTAAATAAAATTATTAAACAAAAAGGATACAATTACTGTGAAATGGAAAAATGAAAGTTAAAATTGCAATTATTTTTAAAATTTGTTACAGCAACCCCAACAATGCCTATGTCAGACAAAAACTAATTTAAACCTGCACAAGATAGCCCAATAATATATGGTGTTCCACTTAAGATAACAAAGTTATTGTTGTTTGAATTTATGAAAATGTACAGTCGTAAATTCAACAGTCAATATAATGTTTTTGAATTTATGAAAGTTATGCAAGGTAGTTTCATATATGTTCTAGCCTCGTACCAAATGTCATATCTGCTTTCTAGAAAAACGTACAAAGAATTTAGTGGGACCTTGCACCTGTCAAAATGATGCAAAGTTATGGCTGCAGGAATATAGTGAAATTACTACAGTAGACTCCCGCTAAAGTTGCGTTCACCTTTCTGGATCGACCATTAAAGTTGCTACTCCCCATTATCCCTACCCTTGTCGAAAAATATATATGTTTTATTGCTCCTTGCGCGGTTCAGTGGGTTATTCAAAAGTGGCGCTAAAATTCGGAAGTTCAATTCGTTGTTCGAAAATTAGAGTGGGGGAATATCCACGCTACTTTAACGATCGTATCCTGACAACTTTAACCGGCGCAACTTTAGCGGGAGTTGACTGTAACATGAATTGGATTATTAAAAGTGGTCTTTACAATCCTCATACGTTTTTATTTCAATTAACTAATGGTTTGCCTTACCATCACGCTAGTTCTTATTCTGATGCTTACAGTTTATTTACAGAGTTAGTTTTCTAAATGGATAACCCCCTTTATTAGCTTTATTTTTGACAAATTCAAAAAATTAAAAAGCTATATTGATTTAAATTTTCTATAAAATGGATTTAAACTATTTTATTCATTTTTCGGCCGAATAAATTACATTTTTCATTTACGCTTTGGGACACCTAAGGAAAAAAGCAATATTAAAAAACCATACAAGAAGTTTCAGGAACTATTTACTATTTTGGGGTCCTGAAATGAAATTCAAAATAAAATACCAATAACATTCTGAATTTTTGGGAAGGATATATTGAAGCATTTCATTCATAATCGATCTTTCGATTATTCTAAACAATTATTTCGATTCATTCGATTATGAAAATTATGCCCAACACTACTTTAAATCCACAAACCTTAAAGGTTAAGTGATTTAGTTCATTATTAAAACGAAGTTCTGCATACATATTCGGAAGAATGTTTATTTATGTTCAATAATTATTATAGCATTTTAGACAATTTTAAAGGCACACTTGCTTCTACATGATCTACCATTTGAAAAAAGTTACCTGAATAGGTTTTTTGTGATTTTGCTAAATTCGAAAATAAGATAATCTAATATGGCTCCCTAGGAGAAAAAAACAAAGTTGCTATATCTTTTTCAGAAATTATTTAATAAAAAAAATAACTACGCCAATATAAAGCATTTAAGAAACAAAGCAAAAATGATCTACAGTTTTTTTTTCATCGGGGCTACAAATAAAGCATTTACAGCAGATTTTAGGAATGCTTGTTTTTTGCCCGGTTCTGTAGCCCAGAGGCAAATCCAATACGCCGGTGGACACACTCTATAGTTACCGAGAGCCACGGGTTGGGCACCACTGTTGTACAGGGTGTGACCAATGGCCATGGTCTGTAACACGCAAACAAAAAGTGATAGAAAAAAATTATAGGGTACCTATTGATTAGTACACAAGGACAGATCGCCTAAAAATATGTACAAGATACTTCAAAATTTGGATTCACAATATTACTTTTTAACAAATCACGCTATACATTATTATCACTTCTGATTAGGGTTGCCAGATCTCCCGCATGTTCCGGGTTCTCCTATATTTTGGTCCAAAAAAATGCTAATTTTCGTATTTGAGAGGAAGTCTATCGTATTTTTATTATTAGGCGTTAATTTACGCGTGCAAGGGTGGGTAATCATCAAATATTACTTTGAGATAAGGACCGTTTTTTTACCTTTTGGTGATAAAATGTGTCTGAACGAAAAAATTCCACTTTTAATAATCTCCCGTAAAATGCTGCAAAACCCGTTTTTTATATGCCAACCTTCCGTAAAGTCGAAAGTTACAAGTGGCAACCCTACTTCTGATAAGAGTATTTAACCCGTAATATAACGTAATATTAAAGTTTTTTCAATTTGTATATTTTTTTAAGTTGTCAAGTTAAGCCAATTTTATTTCAAAAAAGGATTAAAATGCAGAGGTTTTGATGTTTATCTCTAACAAAATGTAAACTTGCTAGTTATATCTCAATTTTCACTCATTATTAACCAAAGGGTCTTACAACAGTTTCCAGACAAAAAAAAATGTTTCATTATACAGTGTGCAGTAGTAAGTAGTACACTAGTAAAACAGCAAACTTCATTTTTCAATAGTTCATAACTGATTTTCTTTAATAGTATGTATATCCCAGTATATTAGTATTCATTATTTTTTCCAAGTTAATATATTACTAGCTGTGGGGGAGGGGATTGAGGATATCGTATCAAGATAGTTTATTTTCATACCGAATTCCTGTCAACGTCCCCAATAATTTCTGGTGTTTAAAGTTGCGGTTAAAATTCGATTATTTTTGCATTAATCCAATAATTATAATAATTGTTTGATAAAAACTGATAATAGTAAACAATTTGCTTTCTAATTTATATACTAAAAGATGGGTTAACTCTTCATGATACGTAATAATTAATAATATATCCTGATTCAGTTAAAATCATTAAATGCGGACTTAAAAGCTGCACAGTTTCTGTTTAACGAAACCAAATTCATCAACAAGAAACAAAATTTCAGATCACCTAAGGTCATTTAATTACATTGTGTAGTAAAATGAAAGAGCATGGATGTTTTTCAGAAAAGTCATCGTTGGTTACAATGTAAGCTGTATTTAGTAACGAATGCATTAAGACTTCAAATAAATCAGATTTTTAACAATATTTGGGCTACCGCTTTTCTGAAAGCCGCCATAAATTATTGCTTAATGCGAAATCTTAAACAACATACCAGCTGTGTTAATGAACTCGTTAAAAATTTCAGATGTGCTTTACGGAAAACCGAAAAAATAATTAAAGGAATATAAATTGAATGCGAACATAAAACGTTCTATATTGGGATTATTATAAAGTTGATGTATTTTATTGATGTATTATTTAAATAATAATATTACAACAAATAAATACGTGGAGAAGATTACAACCTCAAATATATTGTACGTACTTTCTATAATATTTGAAGTTGCAAACTTTTACTGAAACATATTAGCTTGGCGCGGAAAAGAACTTGTACGTAAATTTACAACGAAAATCTTTAATAGCTGAGTTTACTTAAGATATACAAATTCTGTCTGTTGAATTCCCAAATGCAATAAAACGAACTTTCTGTTTTTGACCTGTTGTTGCCGCCTACGCTCCACCTATTACATCCTCGTAAGAAATATCTGCCACAATTCTCGATGCACAGAGAATAGCCGCATAATTTTCCCACTGGTAAAAATACCGCACAAGAAAGTTGTAAAAATTAAAAATGTTCTTATTAGTAGATTCGAGAATGCTCCGCTACTACAATTAGAAAATGTTTTACATTTTACACATTTGAGCGCCGCAAACAGTAGAAAACGAATTGCAATATATTAAAGATTATATGCTAGGTCTATCAATTACCTTGTTTTTCCAATTGAACCCTGATTTATTATTTTTTTAAATCATCTTTAGTTTACATAATATGATTTATGACCAAGATATCTTTATCCAATCCCAAGTGTTTTTAAAAATTGCTTTAAAAATTTGCATAAATGATAATGAAGTTGCAGCAAATTACTAGTAAAGATTTCATCAAAATTCAAACGATATATACCTCGTTAATGAATTTTAAAACAATGTTTAATACCTTTTTTTTATCTTTATGGAGAGTTTTAAATAATCATCAATGTTCGGTGCTGATTAAAAGTGAGTGCAATTCTCAATCACGTTTCTATTATCGCATATTTTAATCTTTTGTATCTGCAAAACGTGATGTCTAGTATACAGGAAAATAGCTGCAAATAAGATTTTTTTTTATATTTTTAAATAAGTCTTCGGGGACTCGGAAAGTACACAATATATTTCATCATTTCTTCGACACTGTACTTAAATCAAGTCAAAAGCATCTTACTTATTCCTTTTTTTGTTACAGGTAATGGGCATTATCTACTAGCAGTTTGTAAGTATGTAAATAGTTTATAAATATTTAAAATCATTAGAAATGCATATATCCTTTACGACTAAGTTTATTGAAATTTCCTATGAGATAACTATAATAAACAGTCAAAAAAGCTGAACAATTAATTAGACCAGTTTATTTTTAATAATCGGTGCAAAACCAACAGTTTTTAAGATGCAGTCACTGAAACTCTGGTAATAACTAGATGCATAAACCAGTAGCTGAATGAAATAAAAAATGTTACCATCACTCGGTTATTAATCTATGCATTAGATGTTTAAATATTGGAACAAGGCGGAGCATGTTTATGTTAAACTGCAATAAAAAGACATTCGAAGAGAGATTGTTTCATTATAAATAATATTGTATACATGATAGTACATTCAACCGTAACCATAGATTTAGCATTCCTGTTCCAGTAACCTCATTTACTTGTTAATAATTTCCATGTTAATATTCAATTTCCCTTAAGATTTCTACATAGCAGGATGTGTATCGAGAGAAAAATCAGAAACATCTCCTTTCTACATTCGATATCTCTTCAAGTTATCTTAATAGCCGGTCAATTGTTTTATCACAATAAGAAATTAAGCAATGTTATAGAATCCATTAAAGTACAAAGAAATACGCTTGGAGCAATCTTCTACTCTACTTTGATGTCCCATATAATTTCTAACCAGCTAACCAAAGAACCTGTACTTTAGGGGTAAAAACGCTACATGACATGAAAGTCATCACAGTTAATCAGCTTAAAGTCAATATTAATTTGCGATACCTTGACAGCAATAATAAATAATTCTTACTTGCCTTCTAAGAAAGGTGTAGCGGTTCAGTTGTAACTGTTATTATAACTTATAATTTCGAGTATGTTGAGGTTAAAACATCCTCTAATTTTATTTTGGTTAAGATTCCTTCAAAACTAAAAATGTTCGAATTCAGAAAATACTTCAAGATTTATTTTTTGCGGACAGATGAAATAATTGTTATGCTCAGAGTTCCTTGCTTTTAAAACTCCATTCATTAAAAATGTCAATTTACTTCAAATTTAAATATTGGAAGACTACATAATAAATGGAATCTATATCTGCTTGTTTATAGTTGGTTCAAACAATAATCAATTTATTTTTAAAGATAGAACAAAAAGTGTTAAACAAAACCAAGTCGAAATAATTGAAATACAAATCTTATCCCCTGAAACCAAGAAAGATTAAAAAACACAACAAAGGTTGCTCTAATGCGTTTCGATAGCTAAGCTATCATCTTCAGAGAGATACTAACACCTAATCCTAAAATTAACCCTTATATACTAAAAATATTCACTTGATGCATGATGGACCTCATCCGAACGCGCATGCGCATCTAATTATACACGTCGTAGTGTCACAATTCCTTTTCTATCAACCTTGACTATTTTTTACAGAGACGAATGGCCTAAAGGCCCAGTGCAACCATTCATAAGGTTGCCTCCAGTCTTATGGATGGCTAAGCTTTCACATGCATTTAACGTAGAATTCTTATTTACTACTCTTAACAGTTTAATATTATTATCTATCCTATGGTTTAATTCAAAAGCATGTCGAACAACACTTGACTTCTTCGTTCTTCCGTATCTCAAATGAGCCAAATGCTCCTTTAGTGGGATTTTAAGGGATCGTCTAGGAGATTGTCCTCAAAAGTACGTCGGGCAGACTAGACGATCTCTTAAAATCCGACTGAAGAAGCATTTGGCTTATTTGAGGTACGGAAGAACGTAGAAGTCAAGTGTTGCTTGGTTTCAGGGGACAAGATTTGTATTTCAATTTTTGAAGATAACCAAGGACCACTCCGTTGCACCAAAGTCGAAATAACTCTAGAATAACAATGCATGTATTTTCGATATAGCTAAATTAGGCAAAATCCTGAGAAAATTCTAATTTTCTATTTAGTCCTACGTATTACGCCACCTAGCGGTCATTTTAGAAATTCAAAAATATTTTCCAGAGATTTTTCAGGGCGTAGGATAATTCGTTACTGAGATATAGCTGTCGTCCTTTCTTAGATGACCACCCAGTACATGATTTGTTTATTCTAAAATTAAACTTAAAATTAATCAACTAATTTACATAGAAACTGAACCGCTACTGTAAGGTGTTCCATAATAATAATAAATAAACAGAAAGAAAACTACTTTATTTAAATATTGCTCACATTACAGTATGGTCATCACATTTTCAACAATCGCGTCATTATTACTTCATAGCGCTAATTTCACCTAAAACAGAAATAATCAGTTTCTATTTTATCACACCTAACTTATATCTCACGAAAACAGATAACTGGTCCTTTTGTTTGGAATAATTAAAGAGAACTGATTTTCTCTGCAAAGAATGCGTTCTTGTGCTTACTAGATAATATAAACTTCTGAGTTATTTACCCCTTTTACAATCGACTCCAAGAAAGTCACTTAATAAAAAAACAAATCTGGATGTAAAGTTCTTATCCCAGTTCAATCAACGCCCAAGTAGAGAATTATGTGGCAAGGTATTAAAAAGTGGCAAATAATTTAATGTTTACTGGTGCAACAGCAAGGAGGGAAATGGGAGCAAAAGGTCTTATTTGTTACCGCGGTAACCCATTTTACTAACTTGCGCGGTAATCAAAAGGGTACAACTCAAAATTATAAGTTTAGAAAAGTAAAATATGCGCTATACTCGAACAAAAAGAAAATTAACTTAACTACTTAACAAATTTTGCATAATTTTAATTTCCAAATTCAAAAAACATACTCTAGAAGTGGCGGTCTAACAGTAAGAAACCATTCTGGCGCGATAACAGCTCATCAAAGAGCAAGAAAGGAACGTATCACCCTATTTTATCCCTCCAGGCTACAAGTCTCTCGCTCTACAGGACAAGTAGAAGGATTCTGCTGAAATGGTGGAGCTTTGAGAACCTCAGGCCTCAAGGGAATTAATAAGGGTCCAGAAGCGGGTAAGAACAACCGTCGTTTATAATAGAATCAATCAAATTTCGATTTTAAAATTCACGTTTTAGAAAGTATAATGTCTTAACTTATTCTACAAATGTTATAAAAAGAGCGAAATTTAGTTTTAAAAATTGTAAGTAAGTAACAAATATATTGTTGAAATTCTTAAATTTCTAAAAGATTTAAAGTTATTTATTTTTTTGGAGTTTTTTAAAATGTCAAGATTTTGGAGTTTGAGCTGTTTAAATTTCGCTTGAAGCTTCATTTTTTTTAAAAAAGTCGAAATTTTGGTATTAAAGGTTGAAGTTTTTTAATGTCAGATAATATACCAGCTCTAAATTTCGAATATTATTCCAAAAATTTGAAGTTTATACTCTATATTTTTATATAAAAATTAATGAAATTTCGAGGGAAATTCGAAAGTTATAAAAATAAAGTTCGACTTTTAGCATGAAATTTGATAGACCAAATTTTAGACTTTCCCTGTTGAAGAATTTCATCTTTAAATTCGAGAATTCGACTTTTTAGTAAAAATTCAACATATCTATAAAAGTCGTTATTTTTTTTATAAATGTAGATTTTCCTTTAAAGTTCTCTCTCTGACTCCAAGAGACCCCTATCTTATAAAGATAGAAATTCCAACACTGAACTCGGAATGTTGAGAAAACATCAAAAATAATTTTCAAATTTCTTCCAAAAAAAAATAAACTTTAAAATGTCTAGTCGAAATTTTAAGAACGTTTTTGTTAATAGATTTTGCTGTTGTAAAAATAGTTTTTATAGGTTTATTTTAATTTCGACTTTAAGCCCAAACAGTTTTTCTAGAAATTATTTTTTTTCTTAAGTTTCAAGTTTAAACTTCAACTTTAAGAATTTAAAGTTTCAAACAAACTTAGAAATGTAAATAATTCCTACTTTTTTCCTCTAAAGTTCAAAATTTCTAAAAGTAAGTCGACATTTGAAGTAGATAATTTAAAAAAAAATTGTGAACGAATTCAGTTTCTTTTTTTTTTAGATTTGATGAATTTGAGAATTGGACTTTTTCTGTCTAAATTTTTCTAGCTAAATAACGATTTTTTCTGAAAATTTCGCTATAAATTCATCCATCGCTTCACACATGTTTATGAATGTTAATAATGTTGTAACATTATTTGAAAATTTATATAAGCCCGCATAGGGTCGCTTATGGTGCCACAGAAAACTGCATGTTCCCATGTTCTAAATAAATTGCTTCTTAAAAATTTGTAAAAAACAAAATATCTAATAAATTTGTTGGTGGCAGCACATCACTTAAATGGATTAAAATATGTTTATCCTTCGTAATATAATTG
The DNA here is from genome assembly GCA_028583605.1 of Dastarcus helophoroides. Classification (NCBI taxonomy): domain Eukaryota; kingdom Metazoa; phylum Arthropoda; class Insecta; order Coleoptera; family Bothrideridae; genus Dastarcus; species Dastarcus helophoroides. Next base: position 23,008,085 of record CM053328.1, on the reverse strand, counting down.
TTACAAATAAATGGTTTGAATAACTATAATTTTTTAAATAATTAATTTAAAATTTTGAGCACCAAAAGATCCAACTTAAATTGAAATTCAGAAAATCATTGGTCGAAGTCGTTAATGTATTTCTAGATCAGTAATACATTCTCCAAATTGATAGGTCAAGCGGATGTAAATTGGATAATTGCTCTCAGAATTACTTGAACAAAGGTGAAACGACATTTAAATAAACAAATCTTTCATTAGATAATGGTTTTCACAGATATAGACGTTTTAGTTAAAATCAAAATATTAGCGAAATCAGAAAAGAGGAAAACACAAAGGCAGTGGGCATAAATTATTAAACTGCAAAAGGAAACATGCAAACAGAAAAAGTGACAACCGCCAATAACCAAGGTATGTCTAATTCTGTAAAGCATCGTTTCTCAACCTAGGAGTCGCAATCAAATGAAAAGGGGATGGCAGTCTGTCCAAAATTTAAGACCTTGTTAAGGATCCAGCCTCCAAAACTTTAGAGAATGGCGTTGTCTAGCACCCAGGGCTAGTGCCGGATTTGGAGGCCTTAACTATACTCGTATGTTAAAATAATGGGCAAGCTTAAGGCCGCAAAAAGATACTAAAACAGGGGGATACTTAAGCGTGGGTTGAAGACCTACGGTCAAACAAAAACAACGTAAAATCTACCGAAACGACCCAAGCAAAAATAAAAACTTATCTCAATTTAGCTGAATACGCGATAAAAAGGAAAAGCACGTAGCACTGGCCATCAGAGTACAAAGCTAAAGGAAAAAATCGTGCTACTTTAGGAATTTTGTCTTATGGAACCACTTGCCTTGCCCAAGCAGGAACTGCGACAAGAAGGCCACTGGTAGGGTATTATTCCTAACTAAATGAACTCTTAGCGTCTCGAAAAACAAGAAGCGGGGAGGCCATGTCCGTACGGGGTCCAATGGCGTCCCATATGTTCAAACATCACACATTACTCAAATCAATTGGGAAATAAGCAATATCAGGAAAAAGTGGAAAAGGAAGGGGACAGCACTAAGATGCTACAGGATAACCAAAGAGCCCGAACTCATTGAAAATCGGCCGGAACCCCATAGATGGGTAGATTGCAAAAACATGCATCTAACTGAAATGGAGGACGACGCCGCAACAAAGTGATGGTTGAACCTCTGGTAATATCCCCAAATAAAGATCACAATTACTGCACTACAAAAACTCACAAAAATACGGACATTCATAGGACGGGGGCTGACAAATTTGCACACAGCAGAAAACGTAGAAAAAATTAGCATAGCGTAATATCTCTGCGTTTTCGAGGACTTGAACTAAATTGATTAATGGCGACAATTGTTATTTGTCAAACCATCAAAGAGCACACGTTGGCAAAATCAAAAGCACAAATGCCGTAAGACCGCTCGCAGCTCTACAGCTACACTACAATGAATATTAAAATCGTAACAAACTATCGTTTATATCTTTCGTTGTTCTTCATCATCATTATTTCAATTTATAACTTTAATTTGGGGCTCAATAAAAATATTACCGTTAAACTTTCCTTATGAAATACTCGGAAATGTTTTACACATATTTACGGTCTCCATTCTTGTGAAATAGCACCGTCAATATTGTTATGTGCTATCAGTTCGAAAATTAAAACTTCGTGTAAACACTTTATTTCAAACTTATTTCGGAATGCTACAGTTATGATTCACCTAACTTATCAGACTGTCTAACTATCTGACTATTAACTGAGGTAAAGACGACCGCGTATTTATACCCTTCCGGTTTCCTAGAACTGATCTCGATACGGATAACGTCTGGAGCGCTTATTTAACGTATGATACATTCTCGTGACCGCTTCCCGTTATCAAATGTTTCCAGAGAGTTCCTTACACTACAATTTGTTACAATATCTATCAGCTTCAAACTAAAAGAATGCAGCAATTTTTTCAAAATTTTAATTTAAAACAATACCTATTGATAGATAAGTGATCGCACTGATAACTAAAAAATTAAAATAAATCGTAACAAGAACGAGATCACCCTTGTTTGAAATATCCAAGCAGAACGTCATTCCACGCCTCCCTTCCATTTTTTTCTCTAATTGCATCTCTCTCTTTTTTTTATCAAGAACGAATCTTCAGTTCATTCTGAATGCAGCAATATATAGTATACATCATTAAACTGGCGTGATCCCGCTAAAAAAATAGTAATAGTTGTATGTGTGAGGTGTCTCAAGATGTCCTTAAGACACGATATCTTAGTTAGTTGAAAAGGTAGAAAGAAGAGGTAGAAAGAAAGGTTCCAGGGCATTTTAATGATGAAATACTACATATGGCTATATTTAGAGTGAACTAAGGATTTATTCTTAGTGAAAAAAAAGGGGGGCAATTTGAAAAAAAGGGGGAAAAGCGTGATTTCCTGAGGGTGGCAGCAACCACCAAAGTTTTGAGGGCGGATAATAATAAATGCATGCCATTCAATTTTTTTTTGCTCCATGCCTCTGTCTTATGGACTAACCGAGATATCGTCTAATAAGTGCATAGTGGGACACGCTGTATATAAATTCAATTTCCTAGAAAAAAAGTACAAGGCGAAAGACAATCAAAAAAGGTTATGTTACGCAAAAACTGCACAAAAATGCCATTGTCTAATTAATTTTTCTGGCTTCAGCCGACAATTCTAGAATAGACGAGTAATTTATGAATATCTCGCAATAGTGCACTAGCAAACGAAAACAACAAATGCAAAGTGTATTATGTATAGGAATGAAAGTAATAAATTTAGTGTAACCCAAGCGAACACGTTATACACAGCAGTATCCTTACTTGAATAAGTTAGCTTTAATATAGTACAATCTACGGAAGAAAAGTCCTAATATGTATTTAACAATTTAGCATCTGCACGTTTTGCTTGTTTTCCAAATAATCACTGCGTCTATCTGGCCAACGAGTGTAAATTCCAAATATTTTTAAAGGAACTCTAAGCTGTTTTCATGTTTATGCCTTTATCCGTGATCAGATTGTTGCAGATGATAACAGCTTAAAATTGCTCTGTGCACCGGATTGTTTAGTTTAATGTCGAAATAGGTGAATGGGAAATAGAGCCACCTAAGTGTTTGTCAAAACTTAGAAAGGAATAACAGCAAATCTTTTCGTTGTTTGGTCGTTCTAATTTCTAACCGCTTCCATTGCGGTAGTACATCTTAAAAAAAAAGCTGAAATTGTTGAAGGCGCAACAGTATTTACATTATATTTTTTACAGTTATGTCCTCCACTGCACTTTCGATTTCAGGTGAAGCATGTATGTCAACATTTCACGTCCCCAATGTATCTTTCGTACTCCGCAATTTGAATTGTTTTCAAGTAGCTACACAATTTCTTTCTTTGCATGAAGTGTTTTTCAAAACATACAAAATTAAAAGAATAGAAAAAATATAATAATAAAATAGAAAAAATCATTGGTCAAATTATAAGTGCACCCTTCGCGATGTGGTTTTATAGTTTATACTATTTTCGATATGCTAGCCTTAAATTGAAAATGTTTATGTTAGAAATCTAGTCTTCCAGAAAATGGCCGAAAAAATGCTCAATCTGTCTATTTTTCTCTTAAAACTGTCAGTCATAATTTTCAATTCAGCCTCAAAAATTATTGGAATCTTGACTTAAATATCAAATTTTCTAGTAAATCTTTAAATCTTTAATTGATAAACAGCCAACATTTTGGTTGTTTTTAAAAAGAGATTGAAAAAAGTATTTTCTAGAAACTTTTGAAATTTACAAAGGAATCCAAATTTTAACTCGAAAGTTCAAGTAGGTGCGACATGTCTTTAATCTGTAATTTTCAAAATATGTAGGTGCTGCAAAAAAGATTAAAATCAAAATCTTGGAATTAAGGTGGAATTGTTTTAAAAAACGTCAAATTTTGTATTAACTACATTTTATGTAAAACCCTTAAATCAAAATATTTGGACAAATTTAGATATTTTTATATTTAAAGCAGTCAAAATTATGAGTGGAAAATCTCAATTTTAAAGTTAAAATTTTAGAAAGAAAGTATTAATTTAAAATTTAATCTGAAAATGTTGACAGGAGAAATCAAAATTTTGAGAAAAACCTTAAAATTTCTGTAACAAAAATTTTTTGAAATTTTTGCCCTTGAAATTAAAAGATTTAGATAACTATAAAAACTGAAACTTTGCAATTTGGAGGGAGGATAAAATTTCGAAAAAAGTTCAAAATCTAAAAATTAAAATTTTGTAAAGTTTAAAGCTGGATAGTTTGTGAAAAATTTAACAATAACAAAAACAATAGAAGGGCACCGAACACTAAGCAGTTATAGAAAAATTTGGTGTAGAATTGTGAAGTTGTTTCCTATCAAATTTATCATATTTTTGTCTTTACGTTGTGTCAATATCCAACTCAATTTCATATAATGTAATTAAAACTACATACATGTTATTTGTAATCAATGAGATGCGGAGTTTCATAAAATAAAATTAATGAATAAATCTTCGGACTTAAAAATCTTAGAATCATCCTGAAAGAAATTTTGCACAAATTTGTCAGGAGATGGGGTATTTTTAACCGTTCTCCAATTTTCTTTAGATTTCTTTGGTTACTAAAAGCGGTGGAATTCTTTGAGGTGTCCACGTGACAAATTTCGTAAACCTTCGTTTGCGCGTTCTGTACAAAAAAGTGATTTTTGTTTAAATTAAACTTTCAACTCCTCTCACGAATAAAGGGTACATTTAAGATAAGTTGGGCCCAATTGACTTATTTTGATATCTAGAGTTCTTGTCTCAAGAGCTTTCGAGTCTCAAGAGCTTTGAGACATCCTCTGTAGCGAAAACTGCAAGCAGATTTATTTTAATATAACATGTATTTGGACTCTTTGAGCATGCAATGATTATATCTAAAATAACTACATTTATTTGGTCTATTTAATAATATATTTGTTACAAATAGCGCTTAATTAATTGAAGGAGCTTATTTTACAAAATCAGTGAACTGTTAAATTGCATATTTAGCAATTAATTTTTTAAAGTAACGCAGAATGCACGCGAAATGATTTTCAAAATCATCTCAACGTAAATTGTTTACGGAACAACGACAATAAACATGATGATTAAGTCAATTTCATTTCCTGATATTGCAGAGAACGATTTCTTTACTAATTTAAAACAAAGCTTTCTACGCCCTTGACTTTTATCAATCATTAATTAATGCAACCGTTATTTTCTTTCTTTCAAAGTATTTGTAGAATTCCGATTAAGGACCACTTTGACAACTGTACTAATTACTTTTATTATCCGTCATTATTCCTTCTTATTCATTATCATTATCAACCAGAAATTAGTGATTACGTTGTCGTTTTTTCTTAGTCATTGTCTTTTTCGGCACGTGCATACGTTCAAATACTGTTATTTATTTAGATAAACACTTTGGTATGGTATATAATAAAAAAAATCCTATTAAAAAATAAAAGTTAATATTGACTGTTCTACTTTATTTTTATTTACTAAAAGCCATACATATGCAGCAGCTTTATTTATTTCGCGTAAAGTATATTCATAATTAATTTTTGTATTTGATCATTTTAACGTCTGTTAAATTATGAATTGCTAGCAGAAGATGTTAACTTCTAGACTAACAAGGGTAACTTTGTGCAAATGGTACCCTTAGAGTGTTCTGTATTAACAGATGTCTTAAAAAGTCAGTAATTTATAAATAAATATAGCATATGATATATTAATAATAAGATATAATAAACTTAATTAATACATACAAATAGTAGGCACTTACCGCAAAACAAAGCATTTTTTATGTACAAAAAAAAAATCATAATGCAATCACAAAAAATTTTCGCTCATCTACACGTTATTATCAATTTTTATGACTTCTGAAATAAAAACTTCTTTAGGCGCGCTAAGCGACTAAAGATACGTGACAAGGTCAACAGCAAACGTCTGGTTTTGCGTTACCAAAAATCGCTACTTTGAACTACTAGTCGATTACGCCACTCCGGATATTTAATGGCATTTCTTAAAACCTTTTCCGACACCCGGATAATCCTACATCCTGATAATCCGGCACCAGGATAGTCCAACATCCAGACATTCCGACGTGTGGCTATCCGACATCAGGCTAATCCAACAACTGGATAATCCGATATCCTGATAATCCGTCAACCGGACAAACCGTCATTCAGATAATCTGATCTTTGGATATTTAGACATTCAGATAATCCGGCCTCCGGATAGTCCGACATTCGGTTAATCCGAAATATTGAAAACATATTTTTTTAAATATCTTGAAATTTGTGGTATCATAGTTTTAAGTTTTCACTTCTGTCGGCAATCCTTATAACTGCTAAATTTTTTTTTTAATTCATAGGATACAATTTCGGAGAAATTATTTTCTTAACTTTTTTCAAAGCAGAAGCAGAAATACAAAAAGAAGCAAAATAGTTTTTTGAATTTGCAGTTTAGCAAGATTTTCTTTAAGAGCTGACTCCCCATTTAAACTTAACCCCAAAGTTCAAATTCAATTTTGACAATACTTGGGCCGATAGCTACTACAGCTGGTTCACTAAAGCACTGGACTAAACACTGTTGCCTGTGATTTATGATTAAAGTCCAAAACAGGTGTGGTTTTTGCCGTATCGGCATTTAATGAACAATAATTATGCGATGCGTATGTATTTCGCAAGCAGGACTGGCATCCTCTAGAGTACCAATCGTAACGGATAGGCAAAAGATGCATCAAACTCATCTAAATCGATACTGGCACAACAGAAAAAAAAAACGCTTGCGATAGGCTTTTACTTTTTTCTCGAAAGTTAAGTTTTTAGTTCAAAATTAAAACTTCAAATTTCAAGAAACCAAATTTTGTGAAAAGTTAAACATATGAAAAAAATTTTTATAACAAAAAGTGTCAACACTTTTCAAAAAGCTTTTCTCAAATAGAAGTTTGACAAGTATATTAAAGGCGTTAAAAATACAATCAAACTTCAATGGAAAAGTGAAAAATTTGTTTTTGCAATTTATATTTCGAGTAAAGCGCAGACATTTTATAAACAAATGGTGACATTTTGGGAAAAAATAAAGTCCAAGCTTGTAATGCAAAATACCAAATTTATTAAAAGAGTTGAATTGTAAGATAACATACACATTTAGCATATTAAATCACAATTGTAAAATTTCTTTTTAAATTCAAAATAATCACAATATTTTTGGCAACTACATATAAATGGTAAACCACTACAATACTCCTGTGATATTCAAATATTAGCGTGAATTATTTCAAACTATTGGTTATTGAAGGAGAGTAGGACTGATACCTATACAATGTGTCCCACGGGGAATCGCCGCGGTCGATATCTGGCAAAGTACATATGGAAAAAATTTGAAAATTTGGCAACTTAGCAAAGTCGGCAAGGCAAGCACAACTAATATATTCGCAAAGTTGTAGGAATTTCGGATATACCGGAAGTTGACACCAACTTCGTTATTTTAAATAAGACACCCTATAAATTTTTGCATTTTTGGATTTAATTAAATATTTTAAGGCCACTTTGGATAACAAACATTATTCTTAAAATTAATAGATTTTGAAATCTATCTGTATAAGTTAAGGTAAAAAAATATAGGGTGTTCCATTTAAAATAACATAGTTATTGCTGTTTGAATTTATCAAAATGTTCAGTCGTGAATTCAACACTCAGGATAATATTTTTGAATTTATGAAAGTTGTGCAAGATCAAAGTCTCATATGTGTTCTACTTACTTTCCAAATATGAAATTAATATCTGGTTTCTGGAAAAAGATACAAAGAATATCGTGGGACCTTGCATCTGTCAAATTTCTTATTAAAATATACTTAGCTCGAAAACTATAAATTTTAAGAACAATGTTTGTTACCCAAAGTGGCCTTAAAATATCGAATAAGATCCAAAGATGCAAAATTATATAGGGTGTCCTATTTAAAATAACGAAGTTACCGGAAGTTGCAAAACTTTCAATTTTTTTTAGATGAGTACTTTGCCAGATATGGATCGTGGCTATTCCCGGTGGGACACACATACAGATTGCCACAAACAACGATTACTTTAAATCTTAATTTGTCAATCGCTTTTTGTGATTCAACATTTACAGAAAAATATTAAAAACCACCTTAGAAACTAAAGATATATATAAATAACAATAAAGATTTTTAAGGTTTCGGACAGTTTACTTATCGTTAGAAAGCTGTTAATAGTAACTTTATCTCTCTATTTCTTCTCATTTTTTGTCAAGAATTTTTTAGAAATTTAATGTGTTATTCACTAAGCGATTCTAAGGCGAACCACATACTTCTCTTTTTCGGTATTCCTGTTTAATAAAGCCAAATCTGATCATTTTTTGTTGTTTTGGTGGAACGGACTAGTCCTTCTTCAAAAATTGAAGTACAAATATTGTCCCCTGAGACCAAGAAAGATTAAAAAACACAACAAAGGTTGCTCTAACACGTTTCGATAGCCAAGCTATCATCTTCACAGAGACACTACCTTTGTTGTGTTTTTTAATCTTTCTTGGTTTCAGGGGACAAGGTTTGTATTTCAATTTTTGATAATTTCTATTTTTAGATTTCTTCATGACAAGATTGTTAACTGTTTTTCTAAAATGTCAACATTATTTTATGAAATTAGTTTCTCATTAAAATGTTTTGGTGCCGAAAATTCGATTTTCTCCCTCACATCTCCACATTTTTGGGATTCCTTACCATAAAGCAGAAGCCTTATAAATTCATTCTGCCTTTCTCTGTTACAGTCAGAAACTACTCCATTATCAACTTGTTTGGCACATAGCTATCATAGAATTTTGGACTCTGAATTCTATATTTCCAGAAAAATTTTAATAAAATTGAAAGAACGAGGGAACCATAAGGAGTAATACGGCCCTGAGAAATTTCAGGTTCCTATTTTATTGTTTAAACTGGACCATTATAAATGAAAAATAAGACGAATTAGTTCAAAAATTTCAGTATAATTACCATGAAGTGTGAGGAACCCAAGGTCTTCACAAGACTTGCTTTAATATTAAAAGCTGGCACACATTACCCGACTAAGTTAATAAATGTTCTCTACAAATATTTCACTACTAATCTCTATTCAATAACGTTAATCTTTCTGAAAACTTTGTGACACAAATTTAAAAAAGGAAACAGTGATTGTACAAAAATACTCTGGCTTTTACATCTGGATTCTGTAAACATTTTTTTTTTTTTGGTTAAATTTAGTCTCAAAAAGAAATAACCTTATTATGCTCCTTGGGCACTACAAATAGGAATCGGAAATGAAGGTAGTTGGCGATCATGATACAACGATTATTTCTGTACCTTGAATGGCGACGAACTGCCATTTTAAACGAAAATAATTTGTAACTATCGGCGCCGATTCTGTTTAGCAAATAATTGAGGAGTTTGAAAGATCTGTAGAAAAATAATTCGCCATAAATAGAAGTTCTGACTACAACATGCCAAGTTGGATTGTACAGTCTGTCTCTCTTGTATACCTTAAAAATGCTGTTTTTAGAGCGGTCAGTTTTTGAAAACATTTCTCATAAAAGTTGTAGAAAAGTGGCAAATCGCTAACTATCTATTCTGCCCCGACGTCTGGAGCTGGAGCGACTCAATCGAACTTTTATCGTCAATTAAGTAAATTGCTATTCCTTAAACTGGATCCAAAAGAGCCAATAAATTTGTCAGGGCTGAACTCCAAACATGAAAACAGTCTTGGCGTAACTTAAGCTTTGCAAAAAGTAAGTAGCTAATTCGATGTGAAGTACTGTTTACCTCGAAAAAGAGAGCCCAACTTTCTAGAGAAGCGGATTGGGCAATAGTCATCAGGAAAAAAGATGGTGCTTACATTTACTTCTAGCAGCCTGAGCTTTTAAGACATTAAAGTTAACCAGATTTTTCTTTGCCTATACCAGAAATCACGATTCTTTGGCTCTTTCTGAAAGAGCGACGGTCTTAACGGTTTGTCTGAAAAAAGGATGAGATCAGGTAACTATCATCTGCCTAGCTATAGCATATATAGGATTGGAAGTTGAAGGTAAAAGATCGTTTGTGTCACAAAAAAAAAACGAAGGAGGCAAAATAGGTCCCCGGGGAACCCCTGCATTAATTGCAAATGTCTCAAATTAAATGCCGTCAACGACGATCTAAAGTCTTCTGTTATTTTGGAAACTGGATATCAAATGACAAATATCCGATGGGTTTATAAGATATTAATTTAGTATGAAAGGACCGATGCCACACTGTCATAGACCCTTGGGATATCCAATATCCAAGATTATTCTGTTCTCCTCCTATTACTTTAGATATAGTAGGCAGCAAAAATAAAGGGCGATAGTTTCTTTTATCCTTACTTAGGGATAAGCACGTTTGTGGCAAGAAAATATAAATAATCTTAAGTATCTCTCCCAAGATGATAGCTTGGGTAGCAAAGCGCGTTAGAGCAACGTTTGTTGTGTTTTTTAATCTTTCTTGGTTTCAGGGAACAAAATTTGTTTTTCAATTTTTGAAGATAACCAAGGACCAAGTTCCACAAAAAAAATTATCTTGTTATGATGTATGAACAAGGTTTTGGGAATGTTCTGATTGTGCGTTATGTGAAAACATTTCAGACATTGACTTTCCAACCCTAGAAAGAACCTATAAATTAAGTTACCATAAAGATTGAAGTAAGTAACACATATGCCATCTTTGCTAAGAAATGCTGCTATATTACAAATTACAATTATACATTGAACCTCCATCCTATAAATATTACATTTTGGATCATATTAATTTTCCTTATTTGCAAGCTGCAGGTGTTTAAAAATAATGCGTTGGTGTCCTTCAACCGTAGTGAAAATTTCCCGCACTTTACAGTATAATCCTCGTTACGTTGCAGCAAATGCATTCGTTTGCATTATCAGTCATCAAGAAATCCATTTAACAATACCTATGGTATATTCACCCCGAATGTGTTATGCATGGTAAATCCAGCTTGGGATAGGTCATAAGAAGAACGTGAGGAAAATATTAAAGGAGATCCCTCCCTTTAACACACAGTACTAGGAAATCTACCATTTCAAGGCCTTCCTTGTCATCGAACATTTCAAATGGTCGACGTTCTTTTATTTTGCATTTGTCTCAGCGACAATACCACATTCTTACATGTTAACCTGTCTCGTTATGACTGTTTGATTTTTCCAAACCGAGCATTTGCATTTTACGGTTCGAAGTGCCATTCACTTTCATTTTTCTACCGATCTGTTTATATAATCTATGTAAAGTCTCTTGTTATATTTACAAATATGAAAAGATAGCTTTCGATTAACACTTTAACATAAGAAACGAGAAATATACATACATTTGAAAAATAATTGAGGTACATCAGCATGCGCATTATAACTTCCTGTCGTTACAGGAAAAATTTCCAGTGCTGGCTGGGGTGTTTTGTAGTTTTGAGTTCACCGAAAGTCTACTCTCTGCGACATGGCCAATTCCCATGGCAAGGACTTATGCATTTAAAGAGCGACTTAACGCTGGAAACCATAAATTATATCTCAGATTGTTGATTAGCTTGGTTTTCCCTTGAGGATAAAACAATAAACTCATGAAACGTGAAACACTGTGTCTTAATTAAAAGCAAGTACATACATATATGACTTCATGTACTAAATTGACCTTTACTTCCGTTAGTGGAAAATTTAAATGCTAATTAATTTATTAATTATCATTTCTTATTTTATATCGTGCAATTTTGCCTGTATATAACAATTGCACAAAACTGGTTTTATTATCAGCGATATATAAATATAGGACTTTAAACAGTTGCTAGAAGTTAAAGCCTCTTGCTAAAAGAACATAAACTTCTATCCCACTTTGCTCTAAATTCTGAGTTCCTTTATTAATGTATTGGTTATCAGATTAAGCCAACAAAAAACAGTTTATTCCTTCATTCTAAACTGAAATCAGCCATCTAAATATAATTATTATCATTTCAAGAATATAAAATCAAAATTGATCTCATCTGTTTAGACTGAAGAAAAATAATTAAAATTTAGTTTAAAGCTTAAAAAATATATATAAATGCTTTGAGGGAATATTACTTGGAAGATGGTATTTATAGATCTATGAAAAAGAGGAAAAAGTCAAAACTTACTAACTAAACATAATCGAATTTTAAGAACAAATAATAATAATAACAAATTAGAAGAAACATCGAAAAAAATTATCTGGTCAACCAAAGTTTGATATAGTGCAGGAGATCGTATTGAATGGTACAGTCCACATTTTAAGAAAAATGTTATAAACTAGGGAAGACCTTAGGAGTCGGGTAGACTTCTGGTCGAAAGGAAGATCCCAACTATACTGTTGTAAAACTAATAATAATAATAATAATAATAATAGTAATAACTCTCTATTACATATCCTCAATAGCACCAACTACAGATACAATATCGCTTGTCAGCAACCATAAGTCATCTCCTATACATGGATGACCTAAAATTGTATGCTTCGTCAAACCAACAACTAAAATGCCTACTCAAAAGAGAAACATTCAGCAAAGACATATAAATGACCTTCGGCACTAAGCAATAGAAAATTAGCAGCATAATTGGAGGTAAGCAAACTAAACAGGAAAGCTACTCACTGGAACACCAAAACGAGAGGACAGAAGAGATGGATACAACAGATTATTACAAGTATCTAGGGTATAAACAAAAAATTGGAGCAGATCACTCGACTATAAAAAAGAAATTAAAACAAAAGACTATACTAAACAGTAAACTAACAGCTCGAAACAATACAAAACCGTAAACACATATGCTATACCAATCCTCACTTACTTATTTGGATTAATAAAGCGGAGTGACATAGATCTAGAAGCACTCAACATATTAACTCGAATGGAACACTACAAACACCAAACACGTCATATCCCTTCAGATGTAGAGAGGTTTACTCTCAACAGGGAAGAACGAGGAAAGGGTGTTGATCTTAAAAACATGAACTAAAAGCAAGCAAACAAAAAAACCTCAAAAAATATTTCATAGAACGAACGGAGAAAAGCACGATCCATAAGACAATGGCAAATATATACAGATAAGGAAAAATTTTCATTGTCCATGTAAAACGATAAGAATTGTCCCTTCCATAGTTTTCTACGGCCGCTGAACGTATTCCCCTACTTTGATGTAGCATGCTCGTATCTTCCAGTTTAGATGTTAGAAAAAACTCGTCGAGAGTTTTACAACAGACTGGAATATTCTTTAGCACAATCTGGCGGCCTATTTGAGCTCCTTATATTGTAATGTTTAAAGAGTTATTATGTTATATTCTTCATTAGAATTATTATTGATTTTGTTTAAGAAATCTCGTTTATTTTGGTTATCAAAGAATATCAATTGTATTTTGCCTCAGACGTTCATTAAATCAACGGACTAAAAGAACAAATAGCATGTGGTACGCAAATTTTAATAAAATTGTTTCCTGCCAGTAGTAATCCCCTAACAAAAAACGTTAGAAGCTATGATGTACAACTGAAATCTCCACCAGCACTGATCGCTGCGCTCTGCGTTGAATTGTTTACACCGGTGTAGGAGAATACAAAGCGCCGCCCGTCTATCCCACTATTAGCTCTCAATGTTAAATCTCTCATTAACATTCTCCCCATGGACAGTGTTTGACTTTCCTGATGTGTATAAATATAACAGGAAAAAATAGAGAAATGAAAACAGAAAACTTTACATGGAAAACATCCCAATTACTTGTCTCAACCTCACACAGATAAGTAGGCATCCAATACATGGCTAAAGAAAGGAACAATATTTAGTTAAATTTAGTTAAATAATCGTTTTATCTTTTAAGGGGTCATGACACTAAAATGGTTTTTTTTTTTCATTTTGGTTGCTACATGAAAAAGATTGATAAACGATTTTCTAGAGACTAGCCACAGATTTTTTAAATCAAAAGAAAATTATTATTGCGTTTCGCAGTGGAATTAATTTTACCTTGTTGTTTTGCACTGTTCAGTCGAAAAAAAGGACTCATAGTTTAAGAGTTTCGTACAGTTGCTGAAAGAATGGAGCACCTTTTTTTTGTATTTCGTATTTTGCATCTAAACGCATTTTTGGTAAATTAATTTTTTAAATATGTGGTGTCACAAGTTCACTAAACCAGTTATTAAATTTATTTGATTTATGGTGTAATTACCAAAAGGATATTAATTAATGAATAATTATGTGGTAATTAATCTCGCATTTTTTATATCTTCGCTTTAATATTCAGGTATTAAAATTAACAACAAAAAAATCATCTACTTTTTAAACACGTGTCAACTTATCAGTTATTAATTTTTCACTAAAGTGTTTCACACCATCATTAAACTAAACTACTTGACGATATGTATAATATTAAATAGCTATTTTATAAATTAGTAAAAGTTCATTCTGTAGAATATGCTATTTTCCTAGTTATCTTAAAGTATTATACCGTGTGTCCCACTAGATGGCGGAGAACATGGATAACTTCATTATTACTGAAAATAGAAAATTCTGTTAAGTGGGGGAAATTAGTGCGGAATTTTATGCCCATTATGGTGATGGTTGAAGGTTTTTTTAGTAGGACTATAAATAAAGAAGTTTCAGCAGATTTTGAAAAATGACGTTTCACTTTTTTCTTAATAAAATCTAAACAAGCCGACACTAAATTGTTTTCTCCATGGTACATTGATTGGCATAAAATTCCTCACTATTTTGTGTATTTAACCGATTTTCTACCTCCACTAATAACGAAGATACCCATGTTATCTCAGGTCAAGTAGTACACACTCTATATGCCTTTCTTGAAATTTTACATGGCTGCTATTTCCCTTATTTTGAAAATAGAAAATTGCTTCGTGATAAACATTACTATGTTTTTCTGAAGTTTTCTAATCTGTAATCAAAAAATCAATTAATTAACAAAACTTAATTTTATTTGTACTTACCTGCAACATTATTCCCAATGTTCAGCATAGATGGATATGTGGCTCTATCTGTGGTGGTTATATTAATTGCAGCTTCTGGTGGCAAAAAGGTAACTAACCATTACGGATTGAAATAAGCCGGAGAATTTTTTAGATTGACAGGACCAAACCCACCCTAAGGACTAAATAAAGTCGACACCAGTCTTGGGTTCTAAACAAATATTCCAACCTAATGACCCAATTTGGGCATTTTGCGAGGGTACTGGACTTATTATTAAAGATAGAGTATTGAGATTTTCACATTAGTGTCCTACTTTTTTATTAAATGAAAGTCCAAATTCGATATTTTTATTATTTAAGTATATTTTATTTATAGGAGTAGGCTATAACGAATTTACGCAGATGCAAAATTCATAATAATTCTGAAAGTTTAACCCTTCAAAAGTGATTTCAATGTTTTTCTATATTCTCAATTCCGCAATAAAATCATTGCTATTTATAATTTTTCCAAAATTCTTTAAATCTTGTTATACCAACACATTTCTGTCTTTTTCGAGAAGTTGGGGAAATGATGATTCTGCAGACCATAACACTTTCTTTTCTATCCCTGTAGGTGAATTTCGTAAATGAATTGATTTGGCGTACCGAATCATTCGAGATAGACCAATAATTCTGGTAAATACAATCATAAAAATACCAAAAATATATAATCAGAGCCGCATTCGAGAAATTTTTTCTAATTCTGAAATCTATCTTTAAAAAATTTCAGGTTATTCTTATTACTTATAGGTTTTGTGTTTTTACGATAAAGTGTAAAATGCATTAGGGCAAGCAGGTCAGCGCCTTCCTTGGAAGTAGGTGCAATATTGTTGTTGCCATCGAGTAAAGGTTAAATATTTGAAGATGCAAAATTCTTTCCAATCGACTTTGCAAATCCCCAAAAAGATCTGGAACCATTCGGGCAGCTCTGGCGCATTTTACGATCGAAATCACTTTTTGTCTTGTCTTTAACCAGTTAGGCTAGTTTTCCGACGTTTCGTTACTCAATGCTTAGAGCATCTTCAGGGCTGGCACTGCCTGGTCTTAGCGTTAACATTGAAGATGTTTTCAATGTTGGGAAGCGAAACGCTGCCAAACAAGTTTAACTTGATACAAGTAGACCTTCCTGATAAAGGAGCTTAGTTATTATCTAAGTCACCAGAATGTATTTTGTGCGCCATCGTTAGAACTGATCTTCTTGTGAAGATAACTTTGCGGAAACTAGCTTGAAACACACAGTTTCGTTTGTCGCTTTAAATTTGGCATAAAATGTTTCCAAAACTCATCATTTTTTTAGAATGAAATTTGTGTGACCTGTCAAATTACTGGTAATAAAATAAAGACGAATTATTTCTATAAAAATATCAAAAATAGATATTTATCTCTGAAAATGCTTTTATTGTTTGGCAAGCTATTCATTCATATTAAGCAACCAAACCCGCTGAGAATGGGGACATTAGGACCAAATTCCCTGCACTGGTTTTTATTGGTATATTTGATGCAATAAATCCAATTTTGCAGTCAAAACTTTTCTGTATCAATATGTTAAAAACATCAAATTTTAACAGTGGTTATGAATTAGGATATGTAAACTGCTATTTGTTGATACGATAAATCCATTTATGCCATCAAAACTTTCCCAGCTGAACGCGTTAAAAAGATTATATTTTAAAATTTCACAAACTTAAAACTTTAACTTTTCCAAAAATCAGTTGTCAGGAACTGCGACCTCTAAGCTGGTTTTTATTAGTAGAGTTTATTTTAGTTATCAAATTGAGGAGTTGAAGCTTTTTTTTTAGTCGCCGAAAGTAAAATTGTGATGTTGTATAGTCTTCACTAAAAACTTCACAGGAGCCCTGAAAAAGTACTGTAGGGGCCCATACACAATTTAGAAATAGAACAAATTTTACTCCTTAGTATCCAATAAGGGGCCCAGACCTGAAAATTTTCCCGGGGGGTCGGTGAATAATCCTCGTAATAAAATGCCAGTTAAATCCATCATTTGTGTAACTTCTTACCACGTTATACCTACTAGTATTTTGAGTAAAAATCGAAGCGTTAAGCTTTAAAACGTAATAATTAAACAAATCATCACAGTAGTAGTCCACTATTATAAACTGAGTGCACCTGACAGTTATTCCTGGAAATCCGGAAAGAGACCAAGTCAGAACACCCAATATCTTCAAAATACAGAGTTGTGTAATACAAATATGCTTCTACCGTATATTTTGCATATCTAACCACGCACGTGATTAGCAACTAAAAAAGTCTTGTTCTAGATAAAAACGCTTAAGCGAGCTCTAAATAAGCTGCAGCGATTACAGAACAAAGTCTCGCACTGTTTGCCAAGTTACGTATATTCACTAAAACACAAAAATGATGACAACTTATCTCGCGTTGATACTGCATAAACAAATCAATGCTCTTTTGTTTGTTATGTGACGTGACAGTCTAGATTTTCAGCTGTTCGGTTTCGTATCAGTCGCGAGTTCATTGAACCGCGAGAGATTTTGCAAACTAGGTCGATTTTTAGCCAAGAACAAATGAAGTATACTGAGATCCATGCTATATCAATTTAAGTTGAGCGGTTCAGTGACTTTTTTATGGCCCGAAACCATCTCGCAAATTTTTACTTCGTTTTTTCGGTCTCGTAATAATTCAGATTTAGAAAGCACAATTTTTATTCGATAGTGCGAGTACAATGACTTTTTAACTGATTATTCGCTAAGTGTGGAATATTTTACTCTTATTCGATGAAACCTGTAACAAATGCATCAATACGCATTGGTCAATAAAGTGTTCTATGGACACACAAATACAACGGCGAATAAAATGTAAGTAAGTTTTATGTTCTATGTTTCAATTGCTGCTATTTAAGCATTTATGAATTATTTTCAATATGTTTTATATAAATTAATTTTTGGCTAGTGTGGCCTTATAAAAATCCTTATTTATTGTGTGATCTTAATAGAGTTTTTAAAATTATTTAGCAATTCTAGAATAGTAAATTTTTCCTATTCCTAGAACCTACAAAGTTCAAGGTAAACTTCTTCAGTTTTCGCAATGGAATTTTAAGAATTCGTATTGACCACTTTTTTTAAAACATCTATGAACTTAATCGGGTTCGTCTCCCCCAGAATGTGGCTTGCACCAAAATTTACTGAAACCTTTCAATTAATAATGAATTTACAAACCAAAATGCAAATCCACAGTAAATATATTTTTCATATATTTATTCTAAAAGTCAAGTTATCCATAAATGAAATATAGTGGCATAGCTAGGAAGCAATGGACCCCTATTTTTGAAAAATTAAAATTATTTTTTTAGGATCTTTGTTAAATTTCATGAACAAAAAATAATATCCATATTGTAACTAATGGACCCATTTATCACATTAATTATTCGAGACAGTAATCAATTCAAGAAAAATATCGAAATTTCAAGATTAACATCATAATTTTACCAAAGGAATTCTTAAAAATTTACTTCTTGAAACTTCAAGCCAAAAAGATGGCATTTTAAGGTAAAAATCAAAATTTTGAAAAAAGAGAAATATCTCGAAATTTAGAGGATAAAGTCGAAAAAATTTCGAAACTTTAAATTTTGAGAAAACTGTCGGAATTTCTAGATTGAAATTATAACAAATAAGTAAATTTAAGTTTATAATCGAAAATTTAAAAAAGAAGTAGCAATTAAAAGTGCAAAATGGAGTTATGTGAAAAAAAATTTATATTTCAAATAAAAAATGCAATGTGAATTTGTAACAGACAATTTAAAAAAAGTGTGAACAGAAGTTTCTCAAAAAGAAACATAATTTATATTAAAAGAAATATCCTTCAATTTTTGACTTTACAATAAAAGTTTGTCAAAAAAGTAAAAACAAATTTAGAATATTGTAAAAAGAATGTAAAAATTTTAAAACAAAACCCGAAAAATTTGTAAAAGAATCTCAAATTTAAACTAAAAACCTCAAGAAAAAAGAAAATAATTTTCGGAATTGGAATTGAAATTCCGAAATAAAATTAATATTCCTAGAATGGAAATTAGAACTAAAAGTAATAACTTTAGGAAAAAAGATAACGATTTCAATGAATTTTGAGATAACAGTACATTGTGTATCTAGTAGTATAAGCAAAACCTTCCCGGACAACGATGTAATTCTAGCCGGAGCTAACAAACTTCGAAGTCCGGTAATGTACTTTTACTACGAGGTACATCGTGTTCAATCCAAGAGGCACCCTTTTTGAACATCATTTGGAGAGTTAATAAGCCAATTTTGATACGTTAAATGGATGTCTACGTAGTTTTTTTCAAATTTGCCATTTTTTCACAATAAAAACAATTGAACGAAAGAAAAAAAAAGAATATAAATTGTATTTTTTTAAATGCAACACCCCATTTTTAATTGGTTGGATAGAGAACTGAATTTTCTTTAAAAATATATAATAGTTGATATATCTGACACTAACCGTTTATGATTTAAACGTGGTTGTATTTTAACAAAAATAATAAACGTCTTTTTCAGCAACAGCTAACAATCAAACACTAACAATGGGCAAAAAATAATATTTTTAGGCATCGTTCATAACATGGTCATTATTTTCTTTCAAACAGGTAAGGTTGTAGTAAGTGATTTTTAAATTTTAACCATTTTTGCAAATCATTCAATATACTAATGGCACTCGAATTATAACCACGTTTAAATCAGCAACGTTTAGTGTAATATATGTCAAATATTATGTATTCGTAAAGGAAATTCCAATTTCTATCCAATCGCACAAAAACATGCGGGATGTTCCTTTTGAAAAAATACAATTTAAATCCTTATCTTTTTTCTCTTAGGTTCATTTTTTTTTCTTGTGAAGAAATAAAAATTTTGAAAGAATTGCGTAGAAATCCACATAACATGCCGAAATTATTGGCTTATTGACTCTACAAATGATGTTCAAAAAGGGGCGTCTTAGGTTGAACACGGTGTACATATATTATTGCTTCGGTTCGAAAATTAAAACTTCGTGAATTGTAAACAGTTTATTTCAAACTTATTTCGGAACACTACGATTGTGATTCACTTAACTATCTGACTAACTAACTGACGACCGCGTATTTATCCCGTTTCGGTTTCTAGAACGGATCTCCCTACAGATAAGATTATCGCTCGCGGAAACGTCTAGAGCGCTTATCTGCCGTATGATTCATTGTCGAGGCCCCTTCCCATTATCAAATGTCTCCAGAGAGTTCCTTACTGTAGCTGGAATGGCGCATATTCCACACGAACGAAAGGTTTATACCCGAGCCGTAGACGAGGGTTACAGTGTCGCGAGTGTAGAATATGCCATTTTATATATATTTTTCCTAGCACTATTATAGAAACTACACATTCTATGACTAAAAATTGTGATGGAACAATGGTCATTCCAGCATCCGTTCAAAATACTAGTTAATCCTACACACTGTTTAGAACAGGTATGAGCAACCATTTTTTT
Source organism: Dastarcus helophoroides (assembly GCA_028583605.1). NCBI lineage: Eukaryota > Metazoa > Arthropoda > Insecta > Coleoptera > Bothrideridae > Dastarcus > Dastarcus helophoroides. The sequence continues at coordinate 22,987,556 of CM053328.1, read as the reverse complement.
ACAAAGAGCCAACTATAAGGTTAAAAATTTTGCGCGGGCCGCATGTGAGGAAAATATGAACACTAGATTAACTAATTAACACTAATTATTAAGTTCCTGTTAACAAACCAAAAATAACAAAAGTACTATAAAAAATTACCTAATTAAAATACATAATAGAAATAAAAAAAAAGGGAAATTATTATGGGAAAAAAATGTTAAACAAACTCGAATGAGAATTGTGGAGTTGCTTCTTTGCCAAATTTGTCACAGCAACTCGCACAAAACTTTCCGGTCGTACGTTGTTTAGTTTGGACCTGTGGTCTCTTTTAACTATTTCCATTACGCAAACATAAGTTCTTCCAAAATCATAAGCGTACCTAAAATAGGGCAAGGTGGAGGCAAGTGCCCCCACCCTGCCCTCTTCTGGTTCACGCAGCAAACTGAAAATCTATATGATTTCATTTGGGCGACTTTCCAATTCCTCAGAATTCATCCTCTCCTTGAAACATGTTTTCGAAATTTCTGTTTTTCTCAATTTTTTTACAAAGTTTGCCTTTTTCTTTTGAAATTTCGCATTTATCTTAAAATTCGACTTCTTTTATCAAAATGACTGCCAAAATTTCGAATTGACATTTCCAACCCTTACTTCGTGGAATTCTTTAATATTCATAACCATTAAACTTTATTAACGATTAAAAAGCAACAGATATTTATCGAAACATCGTTATTAATATTAAAGAATTCCACAAAGTAAGGGTCGGAAATGTCAATTCGAAATGTTAACAGTCATGTTTAATAAAATAAGTCGAATTTTAAGAATAAATGCGAAATTTCAAAAGAAAAAGGCAAACTTTGTAAAAAAATTTGACAAAAACAGAAATTTCGAAAACATATTTCAAGGAGAGGATGAATTCTAAGGAATTGGAAAGTCGCCCAAATAAAATCATATCAATTTTCAGTTTGTTGCGTGAACCAGAAGAGTGCAGGGTGGGGCGCGTGCCCCCACCTTACCCTTTTCTAGTTACGCCTATGATTTTGGAAGAACTTACTTTCGAATTTAAAAGCTCGTTTTTTTTCTGAAATTTCGCCATTTCTCGAAATTTGACTTTTCTGAAAATTTCCACTTTTTTTTTAATTCTGAAAATTTCAGCTTGTTTATTAAAATTTGCCTTTTCTTCAAAATCAGGTCAATCTTCTGATACAAAAGTATATTGTTTGGAATTTTTGTGAAGGGACAAAAATTACAAAGAAAATTTCTTTGTAAATTTAAACTCTTTTTTAATCCACATTTATAGAAGCTTCAACTTGTTTGTCAAAATTTCTTAGTATATCACAATATTTGATATTTGTAAGGTAGGGCGCCTGCCTGTCTTCCTCTGACTTGAGGAGTCAAGAGAAAATAAATAATCGATTTTTTTTTAAATTTGCTTTTTCTCAAAATTTAAATCATTTTCTCAAAAGTTTTTTTGTCGGGGTTTTGACTATTTTTTAAATTTCGACTTTTTTTAAATTTGACTTTCTTTGCCAAATTTTTGGTCCATTTCAAAGTTTTCTCGAAATTTCGCTTTTTTTCCAAAATCCGATATTTTGCTAAACATTTAGCTGAAAATGTCGATCTTTTAGATTCTGATTTTTTTAGAAATTTTGACTGGTTTCCTAAAGTTTGTATTCTTCAGGAAATCTTGATTTTTGTCTCAATATCCGATATTTAATATTTCTAAGTTTTCTATTTTTCCTGGCAAATTCGTCATTTTTTTTCAAAATTTTGAATTTTTCTAAAATAGTCTTTACCTTAAATTCGCTTGTACGTCAAAATTTCTTTTTATTTGCCATTTCGATTTTATTTTCAAAATCCTACTCTTTGAATTTTTTAAAACAGTGTTTATTTATTTCCAAATTTTGTCATTTTTCTGAATATTTGTCTTTTTAAACAAATTACGACTTTTAGCTCAAATGGTTTTATGGTTCGTAAAATGTCCACTTTTCCCTCTGAATTAGATTGAAATGTTAATAAAAGAAAAAAGTTTCTTGTAAATTCAACATTCTTTCCAAATTATAAATTTTGAGAACAATCTTTTTAAAAATTGCGACTTTCTGTCTCAAAGTTGGACTCTTTCTGAAAATTGGGTCTTTTCACAAAAATAGAACTTTAAAAATTTTGACTTTTTCGAACTATAAACATTTCTCGAGTTTTTAAGAAAGTGTGGTTTTTATTTTTAATATGATTTATTGAAAATTCCAACTTTTCCAATTTCCCTCTTAAAATTGGAAATTTGAAATATTTTCTAGAAAGTTCAATATTTTTCTGGAAATTGCAACGTAAATTTCAAATACCATGATTTTTTTTCAAAGTCTTTGTTTTTTCTTAACTTTTTTAAATCTGATTCCACGTATTTTTAACTTATCTCAAAATTCTATATTATCAGTTTACGGATATTTTCATTTAAAATTGAATTTTCTCTGAAGATTTAGACTTCTTTACAAAATTCGTTTATTTTTTTAAAATTGGATCGAAATTTTAAAAGAAATCTAAAACTTTGAGAACAATATTTTTAGGAAATTTTAAGAAAAAGATTGCTTGAAAACTTTCAAGAATATCGCAAAATTAAAATAAAAATTATGAGAGAATATTTTTAATAGTTTTAATTTGTTACTGGAATTCAACTTGTTTAGGAAATTACCACCTTTTTAACAAAAATTGACTTTTGGGAATTTAGTTTTTTTTGCATTTCCACTTTGAAATTTCGATATTTCTTAAAATTGTTCGAAAAGTTTTTTCTTAAGATTGGACTTTTATAAAATTTTCGACTTTAATCTGAAAATGCGATCTCTCCAGTTCCGTAGTTTTTAATGAAAATACACTTACTCAGCCAAGGTTTTCTTTTTGTCCATGAATTTTTCAGAATTATTGTTGTCCCTCCCTTGAAGAAAATCCTGCCTACGCACATGTCCAAAATATTTCATGATTTGCATTGTATATCTGGCTAATCATTTTACTAGAATTTTTGAATATCCTTATTGTGAAATTTGATCCCTAAATTGGTGTTATTTTGTTTTTTTATTAATTCCATGTGTGCTCATTTGGAACTGTTTCTGTGTCCTATATTAATTAACTAATAAAAAATTCGGAAACTACGAGCAATTTCTTCGCATCGAAATATTTTAAATCTTGATTCAAATTGGTTTAAATTTTGAATATCCTGGCCATATTTACTTCTATCTGAAGGAGTTTGTTTTCTCAAGCATGGAAAATGTTTCTTGTTTTTTGACAACATATGTTTCTTTCAAATGGTAAGTTTTTTTTCGTGAAATTGTTCGACATTCTCTTTCCAAAATTGTTATGTAAAGCAGTAGAGCTCAGACGGGCCGCACCAAAATGTTAGGCGGACCGCATGTCGCTCGTGGATCGCGTCTTATTCATCCCTGGTTTAGAACATTAATATTCAAGCACGGCTTTCGACGAATCGAGAGTCGTTTAGGTTCATCTTAGGGCGGGATATCAAGTAATTTGTTTTAGTTGCTATCTATGGTTACATGTAACAATAAAACCTTCCGTGTCAAAATTGTAATCTATTTTGAAGATTTTTATGAACATTTAGGGATTTTTCTATAATCTTATTAGATGCCGCAAAATACGTTATTCCGATATTTTACTCTGTTGCTAAGGAATCATCACAAAACGCAAATAATAGATAAAAAGAATAAACAGAACAATAAATATGGGGCTATTTATACATATTTTGTCTTAATGTCCCACCGATGCTTAATTCTATAAGTGACAGATGTCAAAACAGATAAAACAAATTTATTAAGCAAAGCCACTATATAATTAACAAGAATGGAAAAGAACAAGTTATCTCGTAAACCCTTTTCCCCGGAAAATGTTCATTGGAGAATTTGTGTAGGAAATATTAAAAATAAACAACTGGTTTCCATGAAATCAAATATAATCAATGTAGTTTTATTACATAATCGAACTTGTAATTTTACTAATGCATTAATCACGTTTTATTATAGTTAACGTGATACTTGTAGATTTGTAATATCTCACTAAAATTCTTAATAAAATCAGCTTCGAGAAACGATTCTATCCATTTATTCGCACTTAAAATTTTTGTGCACCTTGATTTGCAAAGAGAAGGACAAAATTGGTAATAATAAAATAATTTTATGAGCGCCAATTTATCAGAATTGTTTTCAAGGTCGAATCTTACTTACAGAATCACATTAGGGTTGGACCCGCTTTCATTTTACTAATCTTATTAAAAAGAAGAAGTTTTTTAATTTATCTTAGATTAATTTGGATGTGACCCAAACCTGTTATTTAAAAATGTCAACATCTAATTATAAAAAGACAGATATCCTCCAAAGATTTCGGTTAATTTGTCGCCGGCTCTGTGAAATTAATTTATAGTAGCATAACATTAATACTCGGCAAAAGTAAATCATTTTATGTATTTAATTAGAACATGAACTGTTAAAATTAATTTAATATTCACAGTTACATTACGATAAATTAAACAATACCTCTATCAACGTTATTATCATCTAATCATTTTAAACCATAAACTGATTGCAAATCATTTAATTCCAAACTCCACTCTAATTATTTAAAAATTTAAAGGATCATTCATAAACTACTTACTAAAAGACAAGAAAACAATAAATATTTCTTTATGTTTTAAGCCTTGAGTCAATTTAAATATACCCACAATTATGTTTACTTGGTTGAGAGTTCATCGACCTCAAGTAGGTTCTTATTATTAGATTGCACCTTACTTTAATGACCTTGACATAAATAGATGGAACACCGGTAATTCTAATAATCATTGTCGGAAGGAATATTTTGACGCAGAACATTCTCTAGAAGTTTCACTCGAGCGATCGCCATCAAGTTCGGTTGGTCCGATAAAGCCGTTAGTGGAAAAAAGTATGTCGTAACTGGACAGTGGTAATACTCTAAAAAACGATTGCCAAATATTACCAAAAATAATGAGAAAATTGGTCAAATTAGAATAAACAAATTACAGTTCTTTTACACGTTGCGCAAGTCATGTCCTTGATGTACTATTGAACTAACATTTCGAATGTATAATCGTCTATTGAAGACTTTCCAACAATTATCCTGTTAACAAAACTCAGGTTGGTAAGTTTAATTATTTTACGAAAGAGGATGTTCAAACTGTATTTTTACGTATACTCTTATGTATAAGAAATCAAAAATAGGCAGGGCGATTTTCCCTTGCTCTTTTTTTATAAGCATATGAACTTCCTTTGATTAAGCAGACTAGTAAAATAAAATGATCTAGATAATGCAATTCTAAGAAAGGCACAAGTGGTTAGATTGATAACATATGGATATGGACTTATTGATGATCGTAACACACAGTTAGTGTTCACTAAATATTGATGGCTACTATTATAGATACTATTGATAGGCCTCTTACAAAAATATCGATATTATCCCATAGTTCTTGCAGATAATTTAATGTATGTTGTTTGACCAGCAACAAGTTTGATTGTAAATATTTATACATTATGGCCCATGGAAAACGTTCCGCAGGGCATACTTGTCTTAAAAAAATCTTGTCGAATTTGTTTGTAAGAAGGACCACTTTTTTACGCAAAAATCATAGCCCGAATTTTACCCTCGTATGCGGGAGTGTCGTCTCTCAAAATTGTTCAAATAGGAAAAGGGATTAAGTGACACGTCATTGTAAAGGGTTTTTAACTCTCTACACGTTACAGATCCATTTTTGAAATTCGGTCAATTCGTTTAGAAGTTACGAAGTCTCGAAATTTCATTAAACACATTCCTCGAAAATTGAAAAATTAAACAGGAATGTGCGATTGTAGAAACCACAAAAAACAAAAATATCTTCATTTTAATTAAAATCGATTTAGTTTTTGCATTGCCTAAAAATTTTTTATAATTTACTAAATAGATTTTTAATTTCGACTTTAAAACGAAATGTTAGGGATAAAATCGAAATGTATTTTAAGCATCCAATGTCGAGTTTTGTCCCTGCTCAAAAAGTCACAGATACGGGTGAGGTATCAAATTAAACCTTAAAATTTTTGACTTGTTTCTTAAAATTGCGATTTTAAAACCTAAATTTCTAGAAAGAAGTCAACATTCTAAAACTTAAAAAAAATGTTGGAAATTTGTAGAAAAAAGTTTTAACAAGTTGTAAAAAGGTATACGTTTTTTCTTAATACTTCAGGAAGAAAAGTTTAGAATTTTCGATTTTTTTTTCGACATAACTCCTTTTTTTTTAACTTAAAAAATTTAGTTTTTAAAATCGAAATTTCTTGAAAATTTCCAAGATTCTAAAAATTAGTTTTTCAAATGCCAACTTTTTTCTCGGAATTTAATTAGAAATTTTGAATTAAAGTAGAAAAAAAATTCTAAAATTGTAAAAAAGTTCTTAGAATTTTGGGTTTAAAATTAAAATTTAATGTCTTCTCGATTAAAAGCGAAATGTAGAGATTAGACCAAAACAACTAAGAAACTTCTACAAAATTCTTTCTCAACATTTTTATTTTGAAGTCAAAATTTGAAAATTACCTCGATATTTAAAAAAGAATCTTCGAAATCAGTCATAGGAATTCATAGCCAGGTTATACTTAGGGACCATCCATGAATTATCTAAGCTAATTTTGTCACTTTCGTCACAGGATGCGCCTGGACATACCGGTATAAGTCTATCTGACCGCAACTTTAAAAAATGAAATAATATTAAGCGGCCTCTATAAATTCATACACTAAATTAAAGTTTTCAGTATATTTATAATTTTATATGCAGATAATAATAACAAGAAAGAAAATTAAAATAAATTTAATTTTTATTTTTTTTAAAAATTCGATAGTAAATTAGAAAACAGGAAATTTCGACCGTTACTTTTTTTCTAAATGTCCGGTTTTGAATTTATCCAGAAATTTTGACTTGATTTTGTAAATTTTAGTTTTTCTTATAAATTATTAGTGTTTTTTTACATAAATTTTAAATTTTTAATCGCATGTCTGTACTTCGGCATTCTGAGGTTTAATTTTTTGTTAAATTCCGTTGGTAAATTTATAATAATAATTAATTTAAAAATTTCTAAATTTTTTTATAATCTTCACTTTTAACTCGAAATATTTTAGAGTTTTTTGAAGTTTCTATTTTACGCTCTAAATTTCGAAATTTTCTAGACTTTTTTTGATTTTTTCACAATTTAGACTTTGGCCTCGAAATGTCACCATTTTCTTAACATTTCTAAAATTTTTTGTTATACAGCATGTTCTAGATGTTCTTATCAGGCAATAACTCGGTTAATTGAGACATGAACTAAGAAGACATTCGAATGGTATTAATTAATTCATTATTATTGCGTCCTCAAAACTTTGATGGTTGCTGCCATCCTGAAGAAAGCACTCTCCCCAACCCCGTTTTGTTCAAATTGCACTACCCACTTTTTTCGCTAAAAATATATCTTCAGTTCATTCTGAATACAGCCATATGGAGTATTTTGTCATTAAAGTGACCTGGTCCTGTTAAAAAAAATAATAGTTGTATATGCGAGGTATCCCAAGATGTTCTTAACAGAAGATATCTCAGTAAGTTGAACTGAAAAGAGAAAAAGATGAAGCGAAAAAATCAATTATCAATTATCAATTAATTCATTATAATGCATCTTCAAAACTCTGACAGTTGCTACCACTCTGAAGAAACCATCCTCCATCTTTTTGTTCTAAATATAGGCATATGTAATATCTGACAATTTATGTGGATGGTGACCCAGTGTTTAACGCTATCGAACAGTTTTTACTGAGGATCGGAAGAAATTTTAATCTTCAATAGAGAACTTTATGATTGATAACAATCATTGTCAATTAAATATACATTTCCTCACCAGCTCCTGCTTTTGTGAATATAAAACCACTGGTTTTTTGCTGCAACTTTATTTTATACAGGCACAACTACTATTACAGGGTGATTCAGTCATAATGGCATTAATTTTAACTACATGTTCGGAAAGCTTAGTAAAGACAGAAAATCGAAAAAAAAATTATTCGACTTTTTAAAATAGCCCCAAATCAACCCATTGTCTACCAACAGCCCAGCGCTACTGACCACATTAAATACTTTACGGCAACAGAGGCTTATCACGTAATCATCCACTCACCAGCTGCAATGATAAGCCGGATTGGCGAGGGCAAAACATCGCTAATTAATAGGCAACAAATCTCTATTAGTAATTTTGACGAATTAAGTATTTGTATTTTTATGCGCTTAAAACATTTTACATTTTTTTGTTTCGTTAATCAATCGGTCTGATGAAAGTAAAACGCAAATCCAAAAAATAAACGAACACAATCGACTCAAACTAAAATATTAATTCTACAAAATAAATAACGATAGGATGCACTGTTTTACTTAATTTTGAAGTATATTAACGTGGGTAAGCAGTTCGCTTGTTGTTTATAAAAATATGTCAACGATAGCCCATAGTCAGAATAGTTGCAGTGTACTTACATTAATACCCGATTGCTTCACAAGGTTTAAAAAATTTCCATCGCATTACAGAGGGTCACAAAAAATAGAACGTCGGGAAAAAACTCTCGAGTATTAACCACTTTTAACACTTGCACCCACAACAGCGAATGTAGTTCATTATTTGCAGCGTTGAAATCAATGTTTACATCTATCTCGCGATTTCACCATTTTTTTTTCGCGTTACTCTTCTGCAATTCGTTGTTACCCGATTTTCATATAAAAAAACCAACGACTTTTTCGCCACCATCGGTGCCGCCAGGATCATTTAATGTTTTTCGTATTGCCATTTAGACATAACCTAACAATGTTTTGTTTATTGGTTTCGCCCGAGTCCCAACTGCGCAGCGGTAAATTCTTCTTCTTTCTATTTATGAGCCTTGGAGCTTTGGAGTCAGTGATAGCTGAAAAGGGGATTTAAATTATGATTTTAAAATATTTGTTTTCAGCGTTATAAATTTTAATCACTTATTCGTATTGTACTAATTTTTCTCTATCTTCCCTTAAAATTAATGTCATCATGATTGAATCACCCAGTTTATTAACTATTACTCCTTTCTTTAGCGGTTTCAGGTCATATTAATATTGAAATACTTAATACTACATATTGCTGTATTTAAAAGAAAGTGAAGACTCGTACTTGGTGAGAAAAAAGGGGAGGACGCAATTTGAAAAAGAGAGGAGCGTGGTTTCTTTAGGGTGGCAGCCACCACAAGGCGCATAATAATAGATTAATTGATGCCATTTAAATACTTTTTTGTGGTTCTTGTCTCTGCCTTATCAACTAACCGAGATATCGTCTAATAAGGACATCGTGGAACACAATATATACATTTCAAACTTCTTTTGTAAAACTATAATTTTTATTCCGAAATTTCAATTACATTTTTCCAAAAAATTTCGCACACGAATTCATTATTCAAAATCCACCTGTAAGTAAAAGAAAAATCGTAGTTAATAGATCCTTAATTAAAAATAAGTTTCATTCTTATCACATCCCTTATCATCAGATATTAAAATAACAAGATTTTTTAAAGAGATAGCAATTTAGCCATTTTGCAGTGGCAAAATTTCTTTTAAATGCACTTTTTTTTCTTAAGTGCTACGGATACATTTTGCGATTTGTAATGGGACAAATGTACACACCTGTCACTTTTAAAATGGCCACAATCCCAGGCAAAAAGCACATTTTCACAAAATCCAAATTTTTCTAAAAAATATGTTCTTTAGCTTTAGGGAAAGCTTAAGAAAATTATTGCACCTTTCTTTGATGCTTTCTATGGTGTAATAAAATATAGGGTTTTCCATTTGAAAAAAATGAGTTTTTGTCGTCTGAAGTTAGAAAATTTTAAAATTAACTTTGTACGGCCTGTATAACAATTTTGAGGTATTTTAAGCATTTTTGGATAGCCTATCAAGTTGACCAATTACCATGCAAAAAAGAGAACCTTATATTTTTAATACTAAAGTATATTAAATATTTGGTGAAAGATGAAAAACTTTCGAAAATAAGAGGTATAGATAGGGAAAGCTAATAAAATTCCCACTGAAATGATGAGTTGAATTCGAAAAAGGCATAAAATATATAGATTGTAATTTAAAAAAACCAAGTTATCATCTCTCCAGAGAATACAGAATACCCCGTATAACAGAAACTATTTTTAGATTGTAGAGCCTAGGTAGTTTGGCAACGTTGCAAAAAATGAAAACGATATCTTTTTCCTTAACGAAGGTATTCGACCTTCGCCTACTAGTGGGACATACTGTATATAGATAACTGACATATTTAAAACATTATTTATAATTTTTAGGTCTAAATACATACAAATTATTATCTTTCTTGTAGTTTCCAGTCATCTGTTTTTTATGGAAACCCGGAAGTTAGCTTTAAGGATATAAAATAGATTTGGTTTAGAGAATTGGTGGGGTATTTCTAAGGTATAACTATCTGATGTTGTAAAATTTCAATATTGTTTAAGCATCATGAATAAATTGTTTAATCCTCCTTGTATATTTTGTATAACCTACATGCAATAAGTGGATTGCCAATTCAAGTTTTTTCGCCCCCACATAATTCAATTTTTATTCTCTTAGAGTGTCTTATTTTTAGTCATAAAAACCTTAAAAAACTTATATAATTGAAAGTCCATTTTTCTTTAATGTAGGTTCTTAGATTGCCTACTATTTGAAATTGCCAGTAACTGACAGCAAAGAAAAAAAAGGAGTATATACATATTTATTAAGAGTCCCAATTTAGAACATTTGGAGATCAAATTCCAATCTTATTATCCTTTTCATTAGGATTATTTATTTATTTTTCATAGTTTGTTGTGAGGTATTCTATTTGTTTTGTTTACATTGAGTTTTAATACATGGTAACTGTTGCTTTCTGGAAAAGCTTTATTAATATTCGCAACTGCAATAGACAATTTATGATGGCTACTTACTATTAAAGTATCAGCTTTGCAACCAAATTAGTAAATTCACGGTTTACAAAAAGATTTATGTTAGTTACGAACAGAGTAAATAAATTTTGTCTGACAACATACCCCGAAGACATCAACATTTTTGATAATTTGCTAAATTTAATTATCAATTTGCTATTTAAATAATCATTCTGTGAACAATACTTAATCACCTTCACGAAAATCACTACTTGTAAAATAATCGAGATAATAGAAAAACAAGAAATAAGACGTAGATTAAATTTAAAAAAAATGTAATTAGGCAAAAAACATTAAAGTATCTATGAGAAGTCAAAAGGGGGTCGCAGCAATTAGAGATATTTCGTTTTCATGAAACAGAAATGTGTTAATAGTTTTCAGTTATTTAAGCAATTTAAATATTTATTAAAAAATTCAAAAATCGTCTATCCTTGGTTATGAATTACGTCGTTCCATTACTTTTGATATGTTAGGAACTTTTGAAAAGTTATATTTTTGTAACATTGATAAAAAGTTAATCCTTTACTAAAACGAATTCAGTAAACTCTTGGGATAATGTTCAACTTTTCGTAAAAGAGGCAGTCTCTGTTCCAAAAATAACCGAAAGAATCGCTTTAAAAAGAAATATTGAAGAATATATAAAATGACAGTCATTTCATTTCTTTTAATTATTCGTCCTAAGAACAAATGCAACCAAAACATATAACAAATTACTTTTATATCACTGACTGGATTTTTCTTGCGATAGTTGCTCAAGATTTTTCTCCGCTTCTGTGTAATGGCTATATTTCAGGGCCTGGTTTTTATCCTTTAAAGGATAATATTTGAATTTTACGCGGTACGTAATAATAGTAGCGTTAATTTTTGCCAAAGTAATCCTAAAAGTAAGGAATGGAAGCAGAGTATCCCATGACTGTAGCCAGGAGCTAACCACTCAGTACCTTTTTAAAATTCTCGGTGGTGGTGTCAACATCTTAATATATCGCACAACACATCTAATAACAGCTTCTGCTAGAATTGATGGAGCAAAAGCACCGCATGCACAATCACTTTAAGAAAAATCGAAATCAAAAAAATATCTGCCAACAACAATAATCATTAGTTGGTTCACCAAATTGTATAAAAGCGTTTCATCGATTCCTTCATTATTGAATATTAGGTTATCTAGATATTTTTTCGTCGGAAATTTATACAGTTTACTAAAAATTTCTAAAACGTTGATATCTCACAAAATATCGTTTGCGTTCGTACAAAAAAGTTATTGATTTCTTTATAGAAGATGACATTTGATAACTATTTTTGCGATAACTGTAACTATTTATTTCAATTTTCAAATAAAATTTTAAACACAGTTTAGATCGAACGTAAACAGTTTTAAAACATGGTCAAGCAAATATTAACCCATTTGTAAAAGTTCTATCAAAATCGGATTAGTCGTTTCAGAGTTATTTTCAAACAAACAAAAATTGTAAAAACGATTGTATGGGTTTTTATGCAATTTAAATAATTACATGAGGATGGATACCTATAAAAAGACACTTATTCCAAAATTACGCCCATATATGTTTCTTAATATTCAGGGGAATTTACATAAGAGTACGACTATAGTAGGAAATTTTAACTTTTTATTTAAAAATGTCATAAAACAACTATTATTTATAATACTATAAAAAGATCAAAATTAAGGTCGACTTCCTCTCAAAAATTTATGCTAAAAGATGTTCAAATTATTTTCTTTTATTTTTTAAACTGACTTGAATTATTTTAGACCAGAGCCGCCAAGAGTATGATTTTATTTAAAAATAATTAGTAAAACTTGGAGCGTCATTTAGTAGAAAAGTTCTTAGAGTATCTGGCAATATTAGTGATTCATCCTGTACATTATCTTACATATCTTCGCTTTCTCTGAATCATCGATACTACTGAAAAACTTGTGTTTTTATAAACAGCGATTCTCATAATTATTTCGATAGCACCTTTACCGTTTCTAATACAAAAATCGGTGCCCATTATTTATTTTTGATTCATTTTTCAGTCGATCTATTGACGACACCCTCGTAGGTCCACACTTTATAAATTAATCGTCGTTGATCAGGTAGGAGCATCAGTTTTTCTCAAATCGAGTCACTCCTGTGGGGATACAAATAAGAGAAACATTTAAGGAAGGTTTATTAAAAATCTAAAGGTGTTTCAGATTGGCGAACAAATCATACTGAAAAACGCTACTTAGCACTGAATATTAAACCAAAATATTTTAGTTTGCTTATAAAAAAATATGAACTACTAATGGCAACCAGAGGGTGATCTTCAAATCTTTAAAATCATAATCTTATCAATAGTGGATATTTAGGGGATAGTATTTGTATTTATCATTTTAATCATAATAGAATACGATCCAGACAGCAATAGTGAACTGAACTAACTAAAATTCTATACTTCTCTTGCGTTGGTTTCTCTTCGGACCAGAAGAAATAAATAAACTTTGATCGATATAGTGTAATTTTTAAATAAAATTGTGGATAGAGACTGGAGCAAAATTATATAAGGCTGTAAAAAAAAATCAAGTCAAAGAAAGAAACCGTTTCTACGATTTTCAAAAGTTAATGTTGCAGGTATCTAGTTGCTCATACAAACAATGACTGAATTCGGGTATGGCAAAATTTTCCAAGCCAGCGTTTTGCCTCCCTAGAATTTGTGGGTTCGGGGAAGCTGTGCAAGAATGTTAGGTATGATGAGAGGTAATTTTTAATCGAAAAAAGAAAAAATGGAGGCGGAAAACTTTTTATGGTCGTCATCAAAAGTAAAAAAAAAATGTTGACTGAGGTCACTTTCTCTTTTCTTTTGGTTGTGAAAACATTAGATAGTGAGGTTCCTAAAAGTCATTAAGAGGGACTCCTTTTTCTTTGGTCGCCAAGACGTCAATGGTAAACAAAACCTTCAGTACACGTTTTGCCACCCTAGTGAAAATGCTGAAATTAGGCTACTGCATACAAAAGTAGCCAAAAATTTAGATCGCGATGTTAGTCCCCGGATATTTCATAAGTTTGCATTAATTTTAATGTACGCAAAAAAACGGAGAAGCATAAATATTGATCTTGTCATAAACAGCCATGCAAGTCTTATTTTGCAGCTTGCTGCGACAACCGCCGCATTTTTAGTGAAAAATAAAAGTTCTTTTGTCCAAAGTTCTCAATGGGCAATCGTGCATTCAATCGTACACATTCGCAATGCTTTGCTTTAAGGGGCGCGCTCGTTTGCCTGTAACTAATTATCGCAAGCATACAAAATAAAAGCAAAACCAAAACTCCAGAATATGAGACAATGAAAAGTCTGGATAAAAAATACCGCTTGGAAGTTCAAAGACCTAACGAGTGTAGTGAACTTGCAAAGTTGTGTGGCCGAAAGAAATGAATGCATTCGTAGAGTTTTTTTGTGCGGAACATGTGCATATTGACACGGTTACAACATCAGTGAGTTAGAGTGCTCATTTATTACGTTTCTTGGCGTACTTTTTGGAAAAGTTACAACAGCGAATCGGTGTACTTCTGATGTTCCGATGTTGGTTTAAGTAAATGAGTTGGGAGTGTTTATTTCTTTATTGCTGCTATTTTTAAAGTTAACAAAGAAGCCAGGTCGCAAAAATCAGCTTTCCTTTTGTACACATAATTGAAAAGCACGTGTTTTCCGAAACCAATCCTGCTAGACTTTGAAATAAACATTCTAACGATTTTAATTACTAAAAATCCTTTTGATTATACATAATTTGTATCGTTCGTCCATGTAAAAGGAAATTAATATATTAAAGCTATTTTAACTATGTGTAGCCTTAACTTCGAATTTAACCTACACAAATGCACATATTTAAATATTACGCGAGCTGCACTTTTTAATTGGGTTAAAGGTAACTAGAATTTTGGATTTTGCAGTATGCAGCGAAATTTTGTTTACATATATCGAAATTTAAGACAAAAATAAAAATTTTTGGAAAAATAGCGAACTTAAAAAAAAATCAAAATTTTGAAGTAGACTTCGAAAAGAGCCTACATTAGGGACAAAACTCAAAGGTTTGAGAAGGTTTTAATATTGAGAAAATAATAAGAAATTTTTAAAGGTGAAGATTGTTATAAAAAAGTTAAAATTTTAAGAAAAAAATGTGAAATTCTAGGCAAAATCAAAGTTTAAAATGAAAATTTCGAAAAAATAGCACTGAAATTTTGAAAAAAAGTCAAAGATGTAGGAAAATGTATAATGATTCGGAAAAAGGTAGACATTTCGAAAAACAAGAGGAAAGTTGAGAATAAAACAAATTTTTTATGAAAAAATCTAAAAAAACAACTTGATATAAAATCGAAATTTTGAGAGAAGGTTAAAATTCTAATAAAGACAAAATTTTAATATAAAAGACAAAAAAAGTGAAAATTCAATAAAAAAAACTAAACTTTAAGACAAAACCGAATTTTTGAAAAAATCTAAATTGCAAGAATGTCGCAATTTCAAGAGAAGGAAATTTTCAAAAAAAATCACTCTTAACGTTTTTTTTTAACTAACTTTTGCAAAAGGGGTGAAAAATTTTCAGGAGACTCCGCATTCGTAGCAGGATTTGGCAAAATGTTCCTTTTTTGCAAAAAATCGTATCTTGTCGCGAACATTCGTGTGCCTAAAAATGTCTCATTTCAATAAGTGAAAATAATGTATCTTGCACTAGAATAGATACACCTGTTACATTCTGCCGTTCGTTAAAAAGTATAAGTCAGTGGTGTCATGACATATTGCAGAAAAACATTTTTGATGGCCACAAATGCCCCCCCACCTGGCGGTTGCCTAGTTCGTCCTAGTAGTTTTCCTTTTAAAGATAAGTTTTATAAACACCATCCAAAAATATTAAATGAGACCCGGAACATTCAACTTTTAACATTATATTTACCTTTAATAATTTCTCCAATATCTTCCTACAGAGTATAATCATAGCACGTAATTAAAAGCTTCCGTTCAAGTAGTAGAAAGTTCATAAAATATGGACAACAAGATATTTTTATTAAATCTTTCCCATTTTACCCCTAATAATTTTCAGTGGCATATTTGAGTAACAAGCAAATAATTGTGAATTTCTGTTATTATACTAAGGTGCCCAACTGTGTTGGGAGAAAAATTTATGACCTTTGTGTAATGTTCAAAGTTTGCATTTATGTACCTGGTAGCCAACTAAGAAAGGACGGCTATAACTCAGCAACGAATCATCCCATAGCTTTGAGAAAAAAATTTCAATAAGAAAAGAGGCCCTGGAAAATCGCTTGAAAATATTTTTGAGGTTCTGAAATGATCGCTAGGTGGCGTAATACATAGAGCTAAATAGAAAATTAGGATTTTCTCGAAATTTTGATGAATTAAAGTATATTGAAAATACATGCATTGTAATCCTAAGGTAATTTTGACTTGTTTTTGTCTACACTTTTTGTTCTATCTCTAAGAATAAAGTGGTGGGGAGACATCGAAAAAAAAATTTTTAAATACCACTTACTTCAGTTAGCCTTCATGAAATATAACAAATTTAGTCTCTATAGAAATAGTGTTATTTAGTCTATTAAAGGAATTTTCATGTTTTTATTTTAAAATTATTGTCGCTGCTACAGCGCGTTATATAAAATGGCAACAAATTTCGCCGTTTTTCTAAAAAAAAATTAAATAGAATGATATGTCAATGTTAATATCTTAAAATAGAGAACTTAAAAGCTCGATGACGTCCTTTACCATTTAGAATACGAAATCAGACGATGTTTAGAATTTGTCCTACATAATATAACAATAAGTAATTAACATACCTACAATGATCTAAGAATAATAACACAGAATAATGTAAAAAATTAATCCAAGAAACAAATTAATGTATAAAAAAGTAAAAAAAAATGTTAAATTAATATCGTCTATTGATTGGAGCCCTGGATGTTCAAACTGACTGCAGTCCATCATTTTCATGCAGTAAATCCTCTGACGAATGAACAACACTGCAATTTCAACTTTTGGCATTGACCATTCTACCACTCTAAATATTGTTTCTTATTCTTTCGATCATGTCATTTATTTTGTAGGCTTGTTGACAGAAACAAAGTTTTCTATTCGCCTGACAAATAAAAATCAAGGCAAGTCAGATCTGGGAACCTGGATGGCTAAGAAAACTGACTTCCACTTCCTATCCACCTGCTACGTGTGCCTGGTTTTGAACGGTGGTTCAGGATATTCCCAAGTCATTAGCTGTTGTTGTAGTACTTAAATAAGGATTTAATTTCACATACTCTAAAACATTTATAATATTTTGCTTGATGCGACCTCTACGTTATCTTCTTAACTCAGGAACATACACATTTACCGTGGTGCGTATGCGATGTATCATCGAAACGATGAAATTTATTGATTTTTGGTTATTATAATACAATTGCAGCTTCATAGAGTCAGAAAATCTAAGTACGCTTCCAAGAGATCAGACCAATAAATTTCAGGCTGATTTGAAAAATACGATCAACACCAAACAAGACTTCACTGAAGCAGATAATAGCTACATAATCATTAAAAATCCAGAAGCTCCAAAACTGTACGGAACGTTAAAACTACATTAACAGAATTTACCTATAAGACCTGTTGTTTCCTACACACAGGCTCCAAATACAATTTTGGCAAAAGAGTGGAAAAAGATCCTGTTAAATTATAATTATACTTTTAAATATGCAACTAAAAATTCTTAAGAATTAATAACAAAACTCAAAGAACAAAATTTACCTCTCAATTGCAAATTGGTTTCCTTTGATGTCACAAATATGTTTTCCCGTGTACCACCTCAAGAATGCTTACCATTAATCAAGTCATTTTTGGAAAGGAAACACATAAATCCAAACTTAACAACTGAGATAGTCGTTTCAGCTGTGCTTGAAGCAAAATTATTTTACATTTGAAGGAAAGCATTATCTGCAAAATGAAGATATTCCAATGGGTAGTCCAATTTCACCCATCTTATCAAATATATTTATGGATAATTTTGAAAATAAAATATTTAATTCTCATGAGTCGACAAATATCTTTTTTTGGCATAGATATGTAGATGACATACTAGCTGGTTTTCTGGGCTCTTTTAGGCAATTAGATCAATTTTTAGAATAGATTAATAACCTACATTCAAATATTAAATTTACAGAAATTGAAAATGAAAATAAAATAAATTTTCTGAATTTAACAATATCAAGGAACTCAAATGAATTAGAATTTTCAATTTATAGAAAACCTACGCATACAGATGTTACAATTCCAAATGAATCCTTACATCCAATTCCACTTAAATTGGCAGCATATAAATCAATGGTAAATAGAGCTTATATGGTACCAATGAATGAAGAAAATTTTAATCGAAAAATTAAAATAATTAAACAAATAGCTTATAGCAATGGATATTCTGAAAACACAATAAATGTATTAATATCTATAAAAGAACACAAATTAGCTATTAATTCTATTTTTCCTAAACAACCAAACAAAAAAACAGACTATTTTGCTGTTACATATTTTGGAAATATCTCGAAAAAGATAAGTAACATAAGTAACATCCCAAGCGACACCTAGCTTTAAATCAGTGGTTTCCAACCTTTTTGTACTTGCGCCCCCCTTAAAAAAAATGGTTGCGCCCCCTTAATTTTTCTAACAATCTAATTTCATAAATACTCAACTGATATTATAATTTATTTAATGGGGTACAAAACAATATACAATATATATATTTTGGTTTGTATTCAAAAAAGATATTTTGGAAACAGCTGCATGCCCCCCTTGCAACAGTCTCGCGCCCCCCTAGGGGGGCGCGCCCCACAAGTTGGAAACCACTGCTTTAAATCATATAATTCGTTAAGTAACATGATTTTTAATGCAAACGAAAAAACTCCACAACAAATCTGGTATTTATAAATTAAATTGCTCTGAATGTAATGCTGCATACATAGGACAAACATCACGTAGTTTTCATATTAGGTACAGCGAACATCTTGCTGCCTTCAGAAATCAACATCCAGAAAAATCAAATTTTGCAAAGCATCTATTAGAAACACAACATAAACTTACATGCGCGAACACAGTAGAAGTATTACATATTTGTAATAACACTAAAAAACTTAATTTCTTGGAAACCATAGAAATTTACAAATCTTTACAATCGAGTCAATTTATACTTATGAACGAGCAGCTTCATCTTCTGAACACACCTCTAATTGATGCTTTGAACGAGAATTTCGATTAGACGGAATATTCGTAGGAGTCTGTGATCCATGGAGCTTGTTAGCATAACAAAGGCTAAACAAATTGCTGCTATGACCGCCGATAATGCAATAGTGCGAAACCTGGTCCGGTGTTAGCAAATATTTATCAAAACCTTGTGGAATTTTTAAATTTTGTTGCGTTTTTATCGTTAATAAAGTTTAATAGCTAGGAATATTAAAGAATTCCACGAAGTAAGGGTTGGAAATGTCAATTATTTAAAAATAGGTTGCCTGCCAAAGTAAGATTTTATAGATGTATTGGAAGGAGTATTGGTAAGCCAAGAAAAAATGGGTATCGTAACAAGCCTTAAACCGTAATGCCTTAAACCTGAAGTAAAGAAGGAGAGGAAGATTATTGATAGAAAAACTTGAAATTTCCAGTTTTTCCACAATCTCACCTTAAAATTCAGAAGAAAAAGATTTCAGATCAGATGCGATATTCAGATATTTAAATAATAACACATTTCAACCGATTTCAACTTTAGTCTTTAAATTTGAAGATTTAAATTTACATTTTTATTAAATGGCCATTGCTAAGAAAAACGCAAGATTTCTCAAATATTTTGTTTAGAAATCTTAAGTAATTTTTTGTAACCTGGACTTTATTCTTGAGAAAATAATCTTTAGTAATGCACCTTTTTTCGAAAATTTTCGTTTCCTTAAAACAATTTTCTAAGAGAAATTTCAAGTTTGTTTTTTTTTACAAAATTTCGAGTCCTATCTCTAAATGTGTCTTTGTTTCAAAATTTGAAGCCATTTTTTAAAAAAATCCAAACTTAAAAATTTGACTTCTTCCCACAATTTGATGGAAATTTAGAAGATATCAACTTGGAATTTCGACTTTCTTACAATTTCAGCTTCAAATTTAAAATAAATGTAGAGATCTTAAGTTAATATGTTAAATTTCGAGTATTTAAATGATTTTGCTTGGAAATTTCATCTTATTTTATTTTTTATTTTAATTCACAGTTCAAGGAAAATTTCAAATATTCTGAGAAAAGTTTTTTTTATTGCTTTTAAGTAATCTCTCTCTCTCTCTCTCTATATATATATATATATATATATATATATATATATATATATATAAAGACAGTTATTTTCAAATCATGGACAAACACTTCAATTTTATTAATATAGATAGGGGGAATATTAAAATTTCCACTTATTTTTATACCTTCAAAATCTTTAGTCTGGAATATCTTTTGTAACAGCAAATTTTCCTTTGTGTCCGAATTCAGATCACGCACTTTTAATATTCGTTTAGAATTTTGATCATAACCAAAGAATAAAAACAATAATAGACAAATGTTGGTGCTGTTGCCCGATCTATTGCAAGCCAGAGAATACGTAATTCAAGTGACATTCCCTTTTCTGTTAATAATTTAAGAACCAACTATAAGTAATATTAAAATAATAAACTCATATAATTCTACTACATAAATAAAAAATAAATTACATATTTTATTTTGATTTATATGAGTATTCGAACAATCTTAAAAGTTAAAACTTCCTCTGTTAAGTTTGTTTAACGTTTTAAACGGTCATGTGATTATCCAGTTTTAAATAATTATATGTACAAATTATTAATTAACCTTTTAGCATAACTTGGCAAATATTAATGGAAAGGGAGACTTCAAGCGATTCCCCACGAATAGAGGCCCAACCACATGTGTCAAAATCAAAATAACATTTTTTCTTCCCGGGAATAATTTCATGGTCAAAACCTAATGAGAATTTAATAGCATGTGATATTCTGATAAATGATTTAGGAATGCCTACTTGTTTTTCGCATCGTTACTAACACGGGTTATGGACAAGATCCAGGTAAGATGGACCTTGAAACTGTAGATTAGCCAAATTAGTCCGGGGAAGTTGAAAATGTTTCAAAAATAAAACGAAACTATGATAGAAAGCTAACGATTACTTTAGATTAGATAGAAGTGCTTTTAGGTTATTTCCAAAACCTATATTTTGTAACAGTAATTTGAAACGACAGATGGTTATTTAAGATAAAGTACGCAATACATTTTTTGCAATAAAGGACAAGCCAAATATTTTTGTTGCGTACAGCTATTCTTGGCAGAATCCTATACGTTTTTTACATAATATTATACACATAAATAGTACTTCTAACGGTTTCATACTTAAAGCAGTTCTGTTCGTGTGACTAATATATATATGATTGTAACGTTAGAATCACGAAGATATAAGTTATACTAACTAGTTCGTTAACAGTTCGGTCTTATATAAAAACTAATTAAATGTTCCTGTCGATCGCCACTGCGAAGAATAGATGACATGATGATATTTAATGATCAGCCAGAAGATGATATGCTGTAAAAAATGTTGCAGTAAACTGTATTTCTTCTCTTTCGTGGTAACCAACAGTAAATTTGTGTAAACTTCATAAATAACAAAAAACCATCCTTGTAAACTATTCTAGACATACTTTATTCGCAGTTGATCTAAAAGGTATGATAAGCTGTGGGTATGAAGATTAGCCCTAATTAAAATTCTGGAATATTTATAGCTTTGCACTCCTTTTATATTTTATGTACTAGATCTCCCATCTTTTAATCTATAGAATCTTTGTTTATTGTACAATTTTAAACTGATGTTTTTAAATTGTAGAACTTGATGAACTGCATTCTTGAAACATATAGTTTTGAATTGCTATAAAATTCAACGTCTACTGCGTCAGTTTTTAGCAGTAAAATTTTAAGATTTCATACTACTGTTTTTTTTTTAATAAAAAGTCTATGTACACCACCGGATTTAGATCCCTTAAAGTGGGCCTATAACAAATTTTATTAAAAACTTTGAAGTATCAATTATTTTATGACCAAAGAAAAAATGAAAATTATAAATACTTATTATTATCATTTTATCTAAAAATTGAGATCTCCATGAAACAGCTATTTATTAGAAGTGACAAGTTCAAATAACAAGTAAATGTAAGTAATTGTGAGATAATTGCATTTATAAAAATATTAAAGCCGTATTGAGGAAATTCAATCTCGCAACTCATAGAATCCTTAGTACGCTAAATAAAGGGATTGTTGAAACAACAAATATAATTGTAATCTAAATTGTATAAGAAAAAGTAAGAATTTCGGGTCTAACTAACATTTTGAGAAACATTTTAGAAAAATGTACGAAAAAAAAAATCAAGTTCAAGCATCAAAAAAAAGTTAATAGAAAAAAGGTACCGAAAAAAATTTCTAATTTAAAGTTGACATTTAAAAAAACGAAGAAAAAAACGCCTTTTTAGTTTATATAAACGAAAAACTTAAACAAAAATAGTTAAAACTAAATCTCCAAATTGCCGTAAAAAATTCGAATTTTCGATTTTGATTTCAAAATTTTAGAAAAAACATTAAACAAGAAATTTCTAAAAAATAAAACTTTTTAGAAAAATTTGGAAGTGGTGAGAAAAAATCTGAATTATATAAAATATTTTAAAAATTAAGCCTTAAATCAAAATTGAAGTGACGAAAAAATTTGTAATCTCAGGGAAGACTCTAAATTTTGCTTTGAAACTGAAAAAGTTTGTTAAAAGAAAGGTAAAATTAAAAATATAAACAAATAATTTGATAAAAAATAAATGGTATTTTTTAATTTAAAGTCAACATTTTAAAAAAACGAGAATTTTTCGATAAAGACAAAAGATGCAAATGAAGTTTAATTTTCAAAGAAAAGTTTCGAATTGAAGTTTAAGCAAATTTTTGAATTAAAACTTGAAATTCTGGAGCAACTGCAGACTTTCGAAAAACTCAAAAATATTAATGTAGATAAAAAAACTTAAGAAGAAATTGAACATGGCAACTTAACTCAAATAAAGAAGGAAATAAAAATATTCAAGTAGTCAAAATGATTCTAAGTCGAAAATTAAGAAATAAGAAAGCTAATTATTGAAGGTGTAAACTCAGGATTTTGTGGAAAAAAATTCCAAATTTCGTGGTTAAAAAAGAAAATTTAGTGACAATCTCTAAAAAGTCGAATTTCGTCGTGAAATTTTAGGAAAAAAAATAAAAATTCAATGATTATGCATTGTATAACTTACGAATTCACTTTAAGAACACATTTAAGGTTGTAATTGCAGAGAAATCTTAAATATTCTGTAAGAGATTTACTAGCGAGTTTAAACCTCGAATTTTGAAAAAATCAAAATCTTTACAAAAAGCCAGAATAAAGCTTTTCAAAAAAAATAGAAGCATTTTTAATTTCAAAGTGCAATTTAAAAAAATAGGAAATAAAGAATATCCCTACTTAATCCCACAATTCCGCAGAATCCCTGGCCATTTACATACGGGACTAATCTCGCAAAGATTTTTCGGGATCCCGATATTTGTAAAAGATACAAATTTCGAGGTGAATGTCGAAAGGAACAATGTAAATAAAAATGTTGTCACAAAATATCTATATTTTAGAATTAAAGTCGAAATTACGAGAAGAAAATTTAAATTTCAATTTTAAAATTAAAATTTTTGCAAGAAAATTATAAATTTTAAGTTTAATCTGAAAATTTTGGAAATAAAATCAAATTTTTTAAAATCATTTTTTTTTAGAAATTTCGAACGTGGAGTCAAACTGTCCTGGATAATTGTAATTGCAATTCCGTAGGACAGTGGCTTTTGTCAAGAATGATGAAACTTAAATTTAGAAGTACCGAAAGGAAAAAGTGTAAAAAATATTGCAAATTTGAGAAGTAACATTAAGAAAACATGCAAAAAAGTAGTAGTAGTAGTAAGGCAAATAGTAAGGTAAAACTTAGAAATGTGACAAATATCGAGTTCTGGGTGTTAACAATTTTCAAAATACATATTAAAATACGAAAAAATCTTAGTGGCATATTTAAAATTGGCGAGAATAAGTTGTGGACTACAGTTGTCACTATTTCGCTCCTTTTTTTTTTTGGTATAGCTCAAGTAATTTCCTTCTTGCCAGCCATCTCACATTGTTGAACATCAGCAGTGTCAACTATTCTTGGTCGATGACACTTCATAAATGGTCAAGGTGTCAAGCAAAATGACTTGATGTGTCAACCGCGAAACACGTGTCATCAATGTTAATTAAAGCATGTGATTAATCATTTCCAAAAGCACTTGGTCAAGATTGATCATTCTGATCTATCAATTGAGAATCAACATAGATAATAAAGTTAAAAATCAAGAATTGCTACCTATAATGTGTTCGCCTGATCACATTTTGTAGGTACACACAAACAAACTGAAGAAATGCACGTAATATGTCGTATTTCAAAAATATAAGTTTTGTAGAGAAAATTTGAGTTAAAGTATTAGTCGATAATAGAGCAAACGACGATGATGGGTTTGGTTTGCAATTTATATGCTTCTAACACTGTCAATATATTATTGAAATTTTCTGTCATTAAATTTACATCTGGAAGGTAAAGAGAAAATAAAACCTCTGGAACCATGTAGTAAATTTTGCTACTTTTCGAATAAAAAAAAAACTAATTTATTGTAGCCCCAGTTTTTGGAACTTTAATATGAGTAATACGAGTCAAATCAAACTCCATGTGTGGTTTAAGGTTAAAAATTCAACGAGTAGTATGAATCAAACGAATCTCCATTTGTGATTTAGATTAGAAATTAAAGAAAATACTACCAATTGTTTAATAAAAAAAATGGCACATAAATTTGGTGTCCCATTTTCCTTCGAGGAATTCTACTCAATTTATAAGCTGAACCCAAATTGGGCCCATACTACGCCATAAATCATTTCAGTAATAGAATCAATCAAAACGGAATTACGTAACGGGCTAGCATTCTGTTTTTCTCCGGAGAAAGATTATACACTCAAATAAATTCGGTTTATTTATGAATCGGTTTCAACAACGCTACTGTTTGGTCATTGAACCCAATTGTACTATTGTTTAAATCAACCATAATATGAAAAGATGCATATATAATTAAATGCATTTCCAAGACATTATCAACCAATTTTATGGTACATACTGATTCATGTCATTTTATTGTAACTAATTATAGGTTCAGATAGTGGCTTCATCGTAAATAAAAAAAAAACAATTATTTGAATGAGGTGTTTAAAGTGTTTATTTACTCTGTAAATATAATATCATCTATCTACCCTTCTCAATAATTTCTTGCATGTTGTAGGTTGTTACCTTATAGACATAAAAAATAAGTAGTGGTGAGTGGTTAACGAAGCTGGAAAAAATATACGCAATATCTTTAATTATTCTTTCTTATTTTTTAAAATCCTTAAAAAAATGTGTCGAGTAAAGATACCTAAAAAACTCTGGAATAGCCATATACAGTCTGTCCCACTTTAAGAGTAAACGTTACATAGCTTCCTTATGAATAACTTTAAAAAAAATATATTGTTTTACAAAGGTTGCTTCTATTTTTTTTAAGGGCTTCCCTCTAAAATATTTTCAACTATACAGGATGTTCGGTTTAGCATGAACTCGAAGCAACCCTAGTTATTTAAATGGAAATTTTAGGCTAACTGTATACCATACCTTAGGTCAGTAAGGCTGCTTTTCCGAGTTACTTGACTTTTCCGAACAATTTTTCCGATTGCATCTAGTGTTGGGTTGCTACATAGCAACCTGCTACTTTGTCACTGCTACTTATTGAGTAGCAGTTGGAACAGTTATCAGTTCCTAAAAGTAACTGCTACTTTTGGAACATATAAGATCCTTCAGTCGCAGTTGTTACACATTACGTTATCAAAGCTACCTGCTACTGTACTCGATTAACTCTGTGTACTTTCGGTCCGTTTTCTTAAGGAATTGTAGGCTTTAATCAGTGTTTCTCTTCTATAGTCGGAAGCATCTTGGAATTCTAATGATATCATTTTGTTGTTATAATAAATAATAAGTCATGTTGATAATTATGGAGCTTATTTTTATATTTTTACCCTTCTTTGTCTTTAATTAGTTACTTTTAGAGGAGTATGTCAAAATAAAACAGCGAAATTGTATTGATACCTCGTTATCGGCTCGGAAATTTTACGATTTAAATCACATGTTTACCTCTTATAAATTCAAACGTCTCTAAAAACTCACATAATAGAAAAAAATGACCAATGTTATATCCTCCTCCTTCAAGTTTTTCAAACATTAACAGAGTTTATAAATGATTGCCTGCCAAATAAATTAAAAACATATCCTATCGTCTGAAATGACTGCGACTTGCAGTGATTTAGCGTAGGTACCGTTATTGTTTAATCATACTGTGACAAAGTAGCAGGAACAGTTTAGTGGAGTAGCAGCTACTTCTAACAGTGACAAAGTAGCAGTAGCAGGTACTCTTTGTAAGTTGCTACTTGCTCCATTCCGTTCCGACTTTCAGTATACTGCGACTGCGATATGTGATCGCCTAACGCGTATTCATAATAAGTAACAGTGACAAAAGTAGCAGCTATTTAAAACTGCTACTTGGTTGTAACAGGAGCAACTCGTAACTGCTACTTGTAAATAGCAGTTTTGCCCATCACTAATTGCATGATTGTTTTAACGTCTGACGTCTTCTAAGCTATTAACTATGCCAAATTATCGTTTTCACTGTTCGTTTCGGCGGAAAATTATCTATCGTAGGCTAAGAAACGGAAATTATTCTTGCCAAACGCAGATTTTCAATAATTGATTGAAACTCGTATAACTCGGAATCGTAGAAGTAATGTTTGGATATTCTTGTGTATTATAACTATCTAAATTTAATGTCTCTAAAAAATCTAAAAAACTTCTTCAAAAGTATTTCATACTCAGAATGTTACCATCCATTACTATGCAACTGAGTTCCGTTAATCAATTTTATCACCCTTGGACTTGGCATTGTTGACAAAATGTTTGACAATGAAAACATAATTCTGTGCTGAAAAGTTCCTTATAGGTTTTCTTGCAGTGAGTAAACGGTATTTCTTAAAATATAATTATAATCTTGTTTATATCCCATAATTAGAAATATCCCTTGGCGACAAACATATGTCACTTTGGTAAAAACATAAGTAAAATTAAATGTTTTTCCAACGTGGAACGCAATATGATGTAAGATATTTCGGATCGGAGCTGAAGAAATATGCGCATTATACGTGAGTAAGCACACGATGAAGGTAATTTATATTCAAGAAATATGGGTCATATCAGAAGAATGCTTTTATACGCTAGCTGTTTGATAATTTTGTTTCATACTTAGCGTAAAAACTATTTTAATCGTATTAAACGTGTTAAATGGACCTCCAAGTAAATCTAATTAAGATATATTCTAGCTATGCGTGGAGGATTTATAAAATAAGCGCATTTTATAGAACGGATACTTGACGAGAAAAATCTCCGTAGACATTACTAAATCATTTAATTTCTTTCGATGTAGCGTATTAACATTAAAAATTAAAATAAATTTACATCCAAGCAGGAAATTGAGGGAAAATGTTAAATTATAAATGGAATATTTTATGTACCTACATGTTTATTGTGTAAATAGTGAATTCAGTAACGCGTTTCAACGTCTCAAACAAAATTGTTAGCTCAGGTCATACCATGTTACTCCGTTTCTTATGTTGGTCAAGCATTGTATTCTATTTAAATGTTTAAACATACTTCGTTTGTAATAGGGACGAGTCTCCACTACCCCTAATATTGCAGAAATCTTATTCAAAAATGTTTCTTCCTGGATCTTGATGATACTAGACATTTTTTGTTCTTCCTGGTTTAATTAATAAATGTTTTACAATTTTCACAACTTTGGGCCTTAAACGCAAGTGCAAACTTTTTGGAACTGCCACCAAATATAAGAATTGAAATATCACAATGAATGCAGTGCGTGAGAGGATTTCAAAAATTAAAAAAATCCAAGTGTTAACTTCCCGAAACGGCTATATCGCATTAGTAAAAGCCACAAAGTACATCATCTTTACTAAACGAAATATATTAGGCTTTCAGCTATGAATCGTTAAATCTGAAAATAATTTATTAAAATAGAAGTAATTAAACTTTAATAAAACCCCTCAAATATATGTGGTTCCGTTAAAAAGCTTTTCTCTCTGTCGATGTGAAGTAACTCTTTTCTAAGCAATGAACGGGTTAATAACGGGGAATATTTAGAATAAATTCAATAAAACTGTAGCAAAATTTTTCTCGCAAGATTCCTGATGCGGGTTAGTTTTTGTGTTAAATGGTTGCTCCATTTTAAGTTTAAGTCTCCTACAAGGATGGGAGAACTAACCTCCAGCTTTTTTTTAATGCAATACTACGTCTTGTCACCCTCACTGACAATATTATTTTAAGGAGAGCACTAATTGATTTTAAGTTTATCAAAAGCAAAAATTGAAAATAATTTTCTTTAAGTTTTAATGTAAACAAGGTTCCAAATTTGCACCATTTATATGTTGCCAAGGTTCAAACCGATAATTAGATGGTAAATTCCCTTCTAACTTCGTGTCTGGAATTTTTTCATTGATAAGGCTGTTTTACTGATAAACAGTCTTCGTATAATCATTTGAGGAGTTGGCAGGAAGAACGATAAAGGTGCATCGCTTTTGAAATTGAGATAATAACGTTTTCGTTTTCGAGGACCTTTACCACTTTCTCAAAAGAAAAGTAAATATATCCTTAAAATAGTGTTTACAATAGTGTAATCTTATGCTTTACCAATACTAACAAGAATAATGTGACAGAAAAAAATATGTGGTTACAGTTTTTTAGGACTTCTATTAAACACAATCATTGTTTGCTCAAATAATGTTAAAAATATGTGCAGTACCCTAATTATACAAAAACCCTCGAAACAAAACGTACACAGTTTCCATTTTTGGTACCTTTCCGGAGTATTGGAGTTAGTATTAAAGATAGAGTGTTTTGATCAAATAAAAAATTTCCGTGTACTGGGTGATATTGCAAATCTTGGCTCAATAGTTTTCCATCAAACGCAAGGCACTTTCATCATTTTTCCTGTAAGCGCCAAAAAAGTGTTTAATTATATAGAAGAAAGTATCAAAGTTTTATCAGCAAATGTTTACCAGGTATATAATGCATGCAAAAATGTTTAGATTGCACCACCTCTCTCGATTTTAAGAAAATGTGCACCCTTGATGTTCTTCCTGCCAACTAGGGAAAAAACTTATTCATATGAATTTTACCATCGCGCATCCCTTTAAACTTTTTCAGCAAGCTTAATTCAGATTAGAATTAAAAAAAAATGATATTTCTTTTTTCTCACTTTTACTTTGGTTATTCACAAAACCTATCTTCTTAAAATAGCATTTCCAACAAGGGGTCAAAAGACATATTATTTTATTTGAAAAGAAAAAAGGTTGGAAATTAGTCATCACCCCCTGCAGGGGGTTATATAAAAACCACCCCAAAACATGGCATATTTCAAACAAACATCGAGTCATATCAGGAATTTTGCAAAAAAAATTAAATATGTGTTCATTGAAATTAGTAATTTAGAAATAAAAACACTACATACTTTGTTTTAGTATCACTTTTATACATTTAATTAAGTACAAACTACGTCAAATATAATTTTATATTACAAATTGTGTCTGCAGCCTTCCCACTTAACTTGATAATGACGTAACTGTCGTAACTGCAGTTTTAATTTGTAAATATACATAAGTAACGTAGTAAACTTTTATTTCCTAGTTAAAAAATTTTTTATTTGATTAAGTTTCATTAAATGCATTCTAATTAAAGTCATCACCCTGTACACCATTATTAAAAGCATTAAATATTATCGTTTTTGCAGTAGCAAAATTTTAATTTTTTTTTTGTTTCAGGTAAATATTGAACAAACTCCGGTTATTGGTGAGTTTATTTGTACAAACAGTATTCGAGCAAATAAATAAATAAGTTGCTGCGTTATTTATGTTTAGTAAAATTAACAAAATTTCCTGTTATTAATTCCTGAAGAAATCAAATTACTTTTGTGTAGGACTGTTAGATATTATATTTGTTTGTTTATTTCTTACTGTGGGTTTGTGATTTCACCTAAAACAGAAAATATAGGATTATTCAAATTAGGGGTCTACCATTAGTAAGTTTGTTATTATTAAAAATGCAAAATTTCTTTAAATTAGTAAGTTAGCAGCATTTTTAAGGTTTTTAAGAAAGAAACAATGATGGAACGGACTGGTTAAAGAAAGAATGAACAGAACAGCATTTTTTAAATAAAACCCTCTGTATAGTATTCTTGTTTCTGATAGAACTTTTCATTTGAAACAAAAAAGCTTTTAAGGAATTTTTTTCTATTCGATATTAACGTCGAGATTTTAATTTTAAAATATTGACATTAGAAAAAGCAAAAATTGGACGACACTAGGACAATTAAAAAATCGCAGAACTGAAGATTCATGGACGTCTCAGCTTTGAAAAACTGTCAAATAATGTCAAATATTTATATAATTTTATTCTGTTTTTACTTGCAAATTTTGTTGTCAGTTGTTTATTTGGAAGGAAAATGGTTTTTGCCCATAGAAAAAAGTGTAATACAGTTCAGTGGCCTTCCCGATTATCAGACTTAACCTCACTTGATTGCTTTTTGTAGCGTTATTTAATGAACAAAAATTTACAAGCAAAGATACGATAACGTTGAAGCCTTACAGACTGCAGTTAGGAAAAAGATAAACCAGATAAATTATAGGACCATTCTAAAAGTAGTTTTAGTAGAGCATACAATTTTAGAAAATGTATTGAGGAACGGGGTAGTAATTTTAAGCATCTACTAACAACAAATATTTTATTTTAGGCTTCATAACCTTATTAATTTTCATTCTGTGACAAATTGCATTGTAAGTTTTTTTGTTTGAAAAGCTCCAACAGAAAAAAAGAATAACATATAGGGGTTCCATTAGGAAAATGATATTTTACCTGTGAACTTGAAAACGTAATGCTCAACTCTTTTTTCATTCTTCTATCTTAAGCTAGTTCACCGGGAGTAATCATACCTAAAAGTTTTTAGAAAGTTAGATCTGTGCTGCATATTGCCAGACGTAAGTGTCAGACTGCCACCACTACTCGTATACATGTATGCATACAATAATACAAATCTCCAAGCCTCTTTTTAGTAGATTTTCTGAATCGACAACACTGCACTACTAGAAATTCTCTACATTTTACTATTTTATTCAATATATCGCCCGACATAAAATATTACTTTTTTATCAAATGCTAGAGAAGAGAGACAGTTAGGTATATAATCTATACTAACAAGTTTCAAAATTCTGATATAGAGGAAAGCATACAAAGGAATATCAACGAGGCATTAGAAATCCTAGAATCGAAAGAAAAATATACTGAAGAGAATATAAATAACTGGAGAAACCTCAAGACGAAATTAGTTAAAATCACGCAGGGAACAATTACGCAAAGATAAGGGAGTTATGAAGAAATGGTGACAACCAAAATTTTGAGCCTCATAGATGAGAGGAGAGGATACAGGAGCACAGACAAACATAGGTACTCTGTTCTGCAAAAGAAGATACGCATGAAAGTTATACAAGCCAAAGAACAGTTTTATAGAAAGAAATGTGAAGAAATAGAGAAGTTACAAAGCAGGCCTGACAACAGCCACAATATACTGGTAGACGAAGAAGGAAAAACTATTATCGACATAGAAGAGAAAGTGAAAGCGTGGAAAACGTACATAGAACGGTTATTTGATGATCAACGTAAAGAAGTAAACAGTGTGTATGTCGAAATAGGACCAAGTATCACAGAGGACGAAGTGAAGCACACCATTGAAGAAGTGAAAACAAAATGAAAACTGAAGTTTTCAAGCTTATCAATGATAGTAGGTCTGAAGTAGATCTTTTTAACAGCGTCTATAAAACTGGTATAATATCTAAAGAATGGCTAATATCACTGTTTATAGCTATACCCAAAAAGACAAACGCAAAGAACTGCTTAGATCACCCTACCATCAGTCTGATGTGTCATATATTTAAAATATTGTTGAAAATTATCCACCCAGAATATTTGATAAATTTGAAGTAGACATTGAACAGACACAATTTGGATTTAGAAACGGTCTAGGAACTAGGGAGGCGCTATTTTCATTTAATATACAGGGTCCTGCAACAGTGCGTCGGGCATCTATAGGTCCTATAAAAAAGTGTTTGCAAAATTAATGGCTACCCAATCTGCAACATAAGGTACGCCTGCGATACCGCTATTATAGCAGAGAATATTAATGACCTTTAGAGAATTGTGAATAAAGTAGCAGAAAGAAGCCATGAGTACGGCGTTGAGCACAAAAAAACGAAGTATATGTTGATCACAAAGAAACCTGTCGACAACATTAACCTCTATATTAAAAACGAACAAATAGAGCGAGTGAAATGTTACAATTACTTAGGGACTAACAACAATGAAACAAATGACTATACAATGAAATAAAAATTAGAATAGAAAAAGCAAGAGGAGCTTTCAAATACATGAAACGGCTATGGTGTAGCCGGCACTTGAGTCTGGGCTTAAGAGTTAAAATACTGAAGTGCAATAATATTTTCTCGATTCTCATGTATGGGGTGGAGACTGGACCTTAAATAAGCAATCCATAAATAAGGTATAGGCATTTGAGATGTGGGTGAATCGACGTATCTGGAGGGCCTCATGGAAAGATAAGGTCACCAACGATCAGGTGCTTTGAAGAATGGACAAGAAAAAGGAAATAATTGATACAGTGAAGACGAGGAAGTTGCAGTATCTAGGCCATGTTATGCTACATTTGATCATGCAGGGGAAGATCCAGAGTAACCGGAGCATTGGTAAAAGAAGGAAGTCATGGCTGAGAAACCTCAGAGAGTGGTTCGGATGCAGCTCCAATCAGTTATTACGGAATGCAATGTCGAAGATCCGTATCGCAATGATGATTGTCGACCTTCGTCGCGGAGATGGCACGTAAAAAAGAAGAAGATTTGGCAGCATTAAATTCAAATCTCTTCAACATCATTCTTCACCAATCGTAAATTTGACATGGAATATCTTGGTTTCAGCACAGAGTCTTCTAATTTTGCAGGTGTATAGATAACACAGTTACCTGATCGAAATTTAAAAATAATCTATAGAAAAACAATTAACGAAGGTAAAAGATACTACTATTTGGTATCGTTGATATTATCAAAGTTACCAATGGTGGACACTATGCCCAACCGAACAATAAAAGTATTTATTAAGGACTGAAAGAAAGCGAGGTGGCTGAACAAAATACGAGGTACCTTAAAATATGTCTGATCACTAAAAAAATAAAAACATCTGGCGCCACAAAATAATTTTGGGTCATTGTCTATTTAGACGCCTGTTGGTTCCCTTAAGCAGTAGGGTCCTGTGCAACTAGGGTACTGAAGAAACTTATAATTAATTAATTAATTAATCAAGTCGGGTAAAATTGTAAAAAAAAACTAATTTTGGGTCATTGTCTATTTAGACACCTGTTGGTTACCTTAAACAGTATGGTCCTGTGCAACTAGGGTACTGAAGAAACTTATAATTAATTAATTGATTAATCCAGTCGGGTAAAATTGTAAAAAAAAAACAGGAGCTCACCTTGATGAACAATCGAGTATGTCCTGGATTTTTTGACGTGCGGGTCCTTTGCCTTCCCACTGTTGTTGCCAATATACAAATATATGGTTGTTGCACAGTCTTATTTCCTGTGATCATCCTTTGAATGAATGTTTAATCATCGTCGGCCTTTCGAAAGTTCCTGGCAAACCTTTACTCGATACTTGATGCCCCTTTTCTGCTCTTCAATAATCACACAAAGAATTAATTTTACTAAAACTAGATGCATGGTCAATGAATATAAGATAGGGAAATTAAATGTATTGTACTAATTGTCATGGAAATAAAAGGTGCGCTAATTGCGCATTGACTTTTAGCCATTAAATAAGAGGCTTACCGAACCAAACATTTTTATTTCCAATCGCTGCTGCTGATTCAGTAAAATAGAATAGATTTTTTGTGGAAAGTATGTTTCATTATTTGATATCTTAATATGTTTGGTAATAGTTTTGATATAAAAATGTATATTTGAAAATAAAATTTCGACTAGTTTCTGGAAATTTAAGAGTTCAAAGTAAAAGTTTCTAGACTAAGAAGTCAAAAATTGAACTGTAAGCTATAATAAAACCATAACGCAAAGTGTGCGTTAGTTTAAGCAACGATACTTTGTAATGTTCGCTTAACTGAAAATTTCATTCTACCACAAGAAATTCTTAGAAGTGGAGGATGCAGTATAGTATAAACATAAACAAAGACATTTTAAATCATACAGTAGTCAGCGATTCTAGAAAGTGTCCTGGAAAATTTCAGAAAGGTGATATATCTTACGATATGCATCTAGTAAAATTATACAACAAGTTATACGTTTAGAGTTGTAAGATAATTATATAATTGACTGAATTAATATAATAATACAAAATTGTTCACATTCATTAGTCATTTCGTGTTAGAGGTAACACCAAGTAAAATCAGGAAGTTTAAATTAAAATCGATTTATTTTCTTCTCAGACTGTCACTCTTGTCAACTACATGAAGAAATTTAAGTAGTTCATTTTTGATCTTCCGTCATCGTTCTATATCTCGAAGAAATCATAAAACCAATGAGAAAATTTAGTGAAAGAAAAAAATTATGAACACAGAATAAAATATCTTTTATGAATGACGCGCGACATTTATGAACCCTTGTTTGTAGCAAAATCAATTTCTATTATTAAACCTTTTTAGGTTTAAGGCTACATTTTTATTTTCGATAAAACTTCACAATAAATGTTGGCCTTTTATCATACAAACCAAATCTAAATTCTGTACAAATTTGCGAACGTTTTGTCACTGTCAACGCTGTATATAGTATCCCACTGCTGGT
The DNA here is from genome assembly GCA_028583605.1 of Dastarcus helophoroides. Taxonomy (NCBI): domain Eukaryota; kingdom Metazoa; phylum Arthropoda; class Insecta; order Coleoptera; family Bothrideridae; genus Dastarcus; species Dastarcus helophoroides. The sequence goes on along the minus strand of CM053328.1, from coordinate 22,952,445 downwards.
TACTGCTCAACGCTCGTCGTCGTGTACGTGGTGTTGTTGTGTATAAATGTCATGGGTATATATCTGGGGGCTCCTGCACTAACTTTCGCGAGCGGTCGTCGACCCACGGCCCACTTCTTAGCACTCAGTCAGTCAGTAAACCGGCGACTGTAGCGGCGCCATCTTGCCACACATACACACACTAAACACCTACTTGTGCAATGTGCACTCTCATCTTCCAATCCGATCCTGCTGCTTCTCGGCCGCTGCTAGCCTGCTGTTGCATTCTCCCATGCCACTTCGCGGTGGCGTTTCTACCGCAATATGCTGGTTATTATCAATGCGTTCTAGATATTTCCTATTGCGATAAACTCTGATCCTTCTAGAAACTATATTTTCAATTTGTCGATGAGTGTTTATTGCACAGTAAACACGGATGGCCGGATCGGTTATTTGGTTTACGGAGATCAAATAATTTATTTCAAATAGCAGCTGAAAATAATTGAAAGATAATTGAAGATAGTTTGGATGAGTTTCATATTAGATTGGACATGTATAGACACCGCAGTTTCCATGTGTTGAAGAAATTTAATTAAATTATCATAATTTTTCTATTACATAACTACAGAAGTGGTGCTTTGTTTAAATGGGGAAGCTCATCGGAAAGAAACTGCAAACAGGCTCGAACTGGGACTTAAAACATCTAAAGGAGATTGGTCCTCCGCTTCCAACAAGAATAGAACACTATAAATGCGCAACGTTTCGGATGTTACTTCAGCGCCTATATTGATCAATAGTTAAATTTAAGCAGAATTTCGAGGTTAATTTTAAATCTCTCAAATTTTTCGAGTTTTAACTGAAAATATCTAGAAAAAATTAAAACATTGAGTTCTATTTTAAGTATTTTAAGATAAGTCACAATTTCAAAAAAAATAACTGCATACCGGAATGTCGATTCTTTTCATAAAATTTACCTTAGAACTCTATATTTAGGACTTTCCTAGAAATTCTGAAGTTCTCAGTAAAACCTCAAGTTGAAGGTCGAATTCCAGGGCAAAAAGTTATACGTTTTATCGAGAATTTGACTTAAACAGAAATCCAATTCCCAATTTTTTAGTTGAGAATATTACATTTAAATGTCATGTTTTATATCGAAATTTTGAAAAAAATAATTAAAGGATAGCAATATCGAAGAAAAATATCAGCATTTTTAGAAAAATATTAACCCGTTTCAAGCTAAAATTTAAATTCATCATACTCTTCCTCTTTACAAACTCATAATTTTTAAAAAACTAAGTTTATAAATATATCGAGCTTCGATAATTTCGAAGTTTGGACATTTTTCTCGAAGTTTTAAATTTCAAGTTTAAAGTAGCAAATTCGTGATTGAAATTGAAATTTAGAAAGTTAACTCAAAATAATTGTTAATTTTTTGATATTGAGTTCGTTTTTATCCACTTATTTTTATAATTCAATTTTTTCAATTCTGAATGCTGAGAAGAAATTTAATACTTCGAAAAACTTATATGCATCGAAGATTTCGCTGGAAGGTTACCGGTTCCAGAAAAATTTTAAAATTTTGAGATTAAAAATTTCAATCCTAAACTTTGCCTAAACCATAATTCCAAAATTTATATTAACGACATTCGAGGTTTAACACGAAAATTTTAGAAACACCTGAGATTTACAAAACAAATTTAAAATTTTTGAGTTAAAAAATTTTAATTTTGAAATTTTGGGTTTTAACTCGAAATTTTCAGAAAATCTCAGATAATCGACTAGACGTTTTGCACAAAAATTCTTCTAAAATTATAAAGTTTAAATTTCGAAAAATTTTGGGACTTTTATTTTATAAATTTAATTGTTTTTGAAATTTTTATTCTGATTCGAATTCTAGACTTTCTCTAAACATTTTTGCTTTCAAATTTAGATCTTTTTTCTTTAAAAAAAATTAAAATTTTAATTGTAAATAATAAAAATTAAAAAATAACACGTTTACGTAAAAAACGTGTCTCATAGTTGTAAAGAAATTGAATAGTCTTCCGATGATGTGTAAATTACCTCCCTTCCCATTTAAAGCAACCCGAGGGTTGCAGCTGCTGAACTACTATATTAAAGATAAGATGTCCCCCTTCCAAACAATTATCTAACAATTATTGACTCTGTTACGTCTTCGTTAGTCCATCCTGTGTATTTTTTGTTGTATTAACTGCAACTTAAATGTAAAAGATCAAAATATATTGGTTAGTTTAAAATTGAAAATAATGGGTAAAATTGACGAATTAAATAAAGGATTTATTCAATAGCCGATGTTTAGTTTTAAATTTTATATATTTTTCATGAAATAAAATGTAGACAAAAACACTGCAATGTCTAAAATAACTAACTAAAACATAAATAGTAATTTATTTATATGACATGAAACATCGATATAAATTAATCTGTTTCATGTAATTAATTTATAAACGTTTTGTATGTAGTATATTTACATAGTGAGCGTTTCAAAAAAAATATGCAATATAAATATTCCTACAGTGGAAGCCCCAAAATTTTTACAAGTTCAATGACCCTATTAGATAAAGTTTGGCGAATATTTGATTGCCCTGGAATTAAGGTCACCAAACAAATGAAATCGCCGAGCCCACTCCACAATAAAAAGCGCACTAAATTCACAAACAAGTTTATAAAATAAATTTAAATCAGAATACCCCTGCATGAATTTGGATTTACAAATACTTGTTGCTAATACGTCAGTTTGGAAGATATATCGAAATTGTTTGTGATGAAATTGATTGGAAAACAATAGCTAATTATCATAAAGTTGTTCTAATTCTAAATTTGGAATTAGAAAAATATAAGGTGGCGTAATATCCCATCAGTATATAAATTAGAAATTGCGGTCTAAAAAATCAGAATGTGGTATTTTTTTGCCAGCAAGGCGCCTGAATAATAAAGGTAAGTGCAAATCGAAAAAAATCATTAATGTTGGGTTTTTCCAGGTGTGCATTTTTTGCATGAAAATCGGGCGACTATAACGTTTTTCTTTAATAAAATTTAAATTATTTTATCAATTATTTCCAAAATCGTTAGGGCTTTATTTTGATAAATTCCGAATCGATGGAAACAAGAACGGTTAAGAATTGTGACCTTTATCGTGATAGCAGACATTTAACCAGGCTGACAGTCATTTTCCAATTACGAATTTTGGAGTTAATCGCAATTTAATAATGTAAAAAATAGTACCATCGTCTAAGAGAAAACTTTCCTCTAGTCCAAAAAGCTATATACAACTGATTTAGTACAAAATTACCGAAGCTATAATCTTTTTTATGGAAAAAAGTTGTGTTTTTTGGCAAAATAATTTTTAATTTTATAAAAAAAATTAGTTTTACAGCGTTCCAAAACTTAAAATATAAATAAAGCTGAAACCGGATACAACGACATTGAAGGGACCATAAACTACGGACGCTGTAACCGGTAATTGTTATAAGCAATTTAACTAGCAGTACAGTTAGCTTTTAGAATAATCGCCGGGACCTTGCCATTTAGTCGTAATAACCGATGCGTCGTTGTAAATGATGTCGTTACATCCGGTTTTGACTGTAACACCACTGGACTGGATGATTGTACAGCACTTTACGAATTTACGCTTTTAACTTAGCACCACTGGTCTTTTTCAAAACAAATCTAAACATATGGGTCACATACAATACAATATCATATTATCATACCGCTATGATCACAACAAGTGATTTACAACTTCATGGGTCAACCGATGCTTATCACGTTACCATCCACTCAGTAGGTGCGATGGTAAGGCAGACTGGTTAAAGTGAAATTGAAAAACAAACCTTGATGTAATTATTTCAGTGCATAATTACTTGTATTTTCATAGACTAATACTAATATGAAATTAATTGCATGTATTTTACATATTTGGTTTCGGTAATCAATCAGTTTGACGAAAAAGTAAAAGGATTGCTAAAAAATAAATGAACGTAAAAAAAATGTCTCGTCACAAACTACAATAAGCTAAAAATAAGTAAGGACGCAACGCATACACAACATTAATATTCAATATTCAAACAGTCGGATTACTATTTAATTTTTAAGCATATTAAACTTTTATCGACAGGTTCTTTATGACAAATAAACTAGCGCAGCGATGTAATTTCCTAAGATAGCGCAAAGTCCGGGTAGATGAAGTGTATTTAGATTAAAAGTCAATGCCTATGAAGAAAGAAGATCATTCGTTAAACAGCGCATTTTTTTTTAATATCCGTCACGTTTTCCTCATAGATTCACAAAATTTAAAACGTTTGTAATGAACGTCGTCAAATATCTTCCCAAAGCATTAACCACTTTACCCCACTTATTCGCGATGTCCCCCTACTTTCTTATGCAATTCACTCAATCTGCCGATTTTCATATAAGTTTTTCAAGGCCCTAGGGGCCAAAAGTATCGTTTGATGATTTCAACATTTTCATGTTTCAGGCATAACCTAAGTAGTGTTTCACAAATTTCTTGTTCTTGCTTTGTTTTTTCTTGTCTTGTTCTTGCAGCAATGTGTAAGCAAGAACAAGACAACGCAAGAATTGATTTCCTTTTTTAAGGCGCGAACGCGGAACCAATTTGGTGCCCAATGTGGGGCTGGAAGTTGTGCAGCATTCGGGCCGCATCTCACTAAACCTGAGCAATAATTTTTTTCTCCCGATCCCCGATTGCGCAGCTGTCGCATTTTTCTTCTTATTTAGCATATCGTGGTCGGTTGGAGTCACTGACTATCCGAAGAGGAGCTTAATTTATTAAGATTTGGAAAAATTATTTTTAGCGTAATTATACCTGAAAACAGTAGTTTGTACAACACGAGCGGATATGATTTCCATATCGTACTACAACTACGATCCATCAAAAACGATTTAACGATTTAACAAATCAATAATTTTTTATATGACATTTGCATTTCCGAATATATTTTATAATAACTGTCCATGTGTCAATGAAACGTCATAAATTTATCGCAGCAAAATTCATATTTACTCTTTGATTTCTAAGGTAATAATATGTTGGATATTTCACTTGCAGTTTCAGAAATGTCAGCTGGGATGCAATTTATAGATTGTACACCAACACCACTCATTTTAAATATTTTCTTGGGTAACTACGTCTGTTTGACAGATTCTGTGGTATGATTTTGAATCTAAAAATGACATTTGTCCTTATTGCATGCCGTGCTTGGTCAGTTTCATATCCGCACTAGTGAGGATATGAAATCAATCAATCACGGTGCGACTTATATCCGTTCACTAGACTGATATGGTCTATATATCCTGCTCGCAAGTTGTAATAAAAACAGTAAATATACAGGTGGGGGTAGGAAAAATATTTAAAATGAATGCTTTTAGTGCAGAATCAATAAAGTGCATCCCAGTGGACATTTCCGAAGTTGCAAGTGAAATATACAAGACTCAAGATATTATTATCTTAAAAATCAAATAGTAAATATGAATTTTCTTACGATAAATTTATGACTTTTTATTGACACATGGACACTTGATATAAAATATATTAGAAAATGTAAATGTCATATGAAAAATTATTGATTTCTTAAATCGTATTTTTGTTTTTGATGGCTCGTAATCGTGGGAAAAATTCGCTGCACAACTCGAGCGGATTGTCCATACCGCACTCGAACGATTGAGGCACTCCGCCTATGGCGTCGTGCTCAAACTTCGTTCTCGTGCGATATGGACATAATATCCATTCTTGTTGCACAAACTACTATTATCACGTAATCGCAAAGTACTCATGTTACTCAATCTTCTCTTAAAATTAATAATACGTTGAGAGTGAGACAGCCTGTATATTTAGAAAAATGCGCAACTGTTTACATTGTCGAGAATTTATTTGATTTGTTTTATTGGGTGTAAATATATAGGTTCTCTTAATATTACTATTACCAATTGGCAATTTAAAAAAATGAGTACGATCTAGCGCTTTTAATTGAAGCCTAATGAAGATCATCACGAATTTGATATTTTTAAAGAACCTCCTACTCTACAAATTAATGAAACGTGCGTTACAAGCTGTTGCCTAAGTATGTCGTTAGTATGGTATATTTTTGTGACTGATTTAGAGTTTCTTGCACCCAAGAATTGATATCCAGGGACACGTTGAAATAATGATCACTTATGAAATCAACGAGTTATAAAAGCTTGTAATCGTTTCTTATAGCTAAACAGTTGAATTTATCTTTTAAATCTGATAAGTGTAGCTACTGTGGTTAACGTATGGTTTGCATTCGCGTGGGTTCTTATGCACGCTATACAAACGTGGTAATTCGGACTACAAAATTAATGACAGTATTTTCCTACAGTGTTCTTTTATACGCTATGTTTTTGTGTTCTCGCCTTCGTCAAAAAGAAAAAAACCTTTATTTTTTCATTCTTGTACATACGACTACAGAGTACATACACCTAAGTATGTGTATTAAGTACTATTTGAAGCTTTACCTTTACAATATAAGTTTCTAATTGCAGCCAAGAGCGAGTTGAGCTCGCACAGTTAAGCTTCCGTACGAATTACTACAGTGAACAGTCCACAGACTAAATTAAATCATTTTTATTTATGTATGAATTAGAAATTTTATCCAAATTTTCTTGTGTTACAATTGAAAAATAAAAAAATTGTCTATTTTCAGATATACACACGTTTTTACAATCAATCCAAATATTTATGGAACTGATAACTGTGCTGATAATGTCTCAAATAATAAGTATTCATATGCAATAAATTGATGACTAACACTGTTAATGAGATCGCCTCGAATTGCGCTAAAATGTTCGATTCCAACCGCAATTACTGCGTGGCGAGTGCTAACTCCGAAAATAGTCATCTAAATGAAATAATGTAAAAGACAAATTTGATCTGCATTCTCTCCTTTAGCTAATTCAAGTTTTTTTATTAAAAAAAATTATTGCTATATAGGTGAAAAGTCCTTGAAATTCAAGCACTTACTTTTCCATAAAATATTTTTTTCTCAATAACTATTACGATATCGAAAAAAACCTGCAACTTTCCGATAATCTGTGGCCCAATATCTACTAACCCTATTAAAATCTACGTTTTAAACCTGGGAAGACAGTGTGGGGGCGATCATTCCTGACACATTTTGAGCTGTGTCTTTAAGACGATTGGAAAGAAAATTATTTTAAAAAATATTTTTCCATCCTTAGAGGGTAGCCCTTTCAAATGCTACCTCACACGATAAATTAATTAAAGCTTGATTTTTCGGAGAGAAAATTAACCTCACACTTTATTATAAAATATTTTCTTTTTCTAATTGTTGGTTGGCGGTATTTGCGTGGGTTATCGAGAATTAACACTGTGCAGAATTTCAAATTTCTACGTTACATAGTTTTCGCCGAAAACCTCTTTGTGATAGACGGACACGAGAGTGAGATTATAAAGGTTCCATTTTTTCCTTTTAAGGTACGTAACCCTCATAAATGACACTAGAATGTAACATGTGTAAATTGTTATCCAAAAAACAAGAACATATATTTATAAGACAAATACAGTCACATTAACATCAGGATCACCGAAATTCTCCATGACCTACTTAATCTTGGAGTGAAGACATATATAACACATTTCAAAATTAATTAAAATCGAACTGTCAAACAAAGTGGAAATTTCGTTTTCTATCACACCTGACATCTCTAAAAAAATTGACGAAATTTTGAGTATACTATAAAATTAAAATTTGTATCAAAAAACTTTAGATTTTGAATTCGAAAATCTAAGAAAAAAGTAAAAGGTGGAACATTTTTGAGAAAAATTCGGAAGTTTCGAAAAAATACTGTTCTATATGTACGGATAAAATCACAACTTCTCAAAATTGTGAAACCGACATTTTAATATGTATTAAAACTAAAATTTTGTAAATAAAACTCAAAATTATTTTAAAAAATCTAAACTTTTAATTTACGAGGGTAAATCAAATATAAACTGGAATTTGTTTTTAAAAAATTATTGGTGCAAGATACAGATATGAAAGTTATTAACTATTTTTCTACATAATCTCCTGATTTTGTAATGCAGTTTTTCCAACGGTTTGGAAGTTTTTTAATGGATCTTAATAAAAAGAAGGGAGGCGAGTTTGCAGCCACCTCTTAGAGTTCTTTCAGCGGCCCAAACATATGATAATCGCATGGTGATAAATTGAGACTATAAGGAGGGCATTCTAATGTTGCCCAATGCATTCCCTCTAATTTTTGATGTGTCAGATTGACTGAGTGGGGGAGGGCATTATGGTAAAGCAAAAAAATCCGCCGATAGGCACATTTTGCTTCACCCAATAGCTGGCAGTAGTAGGCAGCATTAACGACGTTGATGCAGAAAATCAATGTGCACAACTTTAAAATCCCAAAACACTGTCGTAAGAACCTTTCCAGTTGACAGGCGAGTTTTTGCCTTGGCAGGTGCACCTTCTCCGTTTCTTCTCTACTCCACGCTTGCTTGCTTAGATTCAGGGGTGTAATGGTGGACCCAACTCAGTCTCATCAAAAAACTATCACCTTCACTTTGAAAACGTCCTAGATGGCGCTGACAAATCTCCAGACGTTGTTGTTTCTGTTCTTCGGTCAAAGGACGAAGTACCCACCTGGCAGAAATTTTTCGATACCCCAGCTCATCCGTAATGATGGATTGAGCACTCCCGAAGCTTTTCCCTATTTGAGCTGCAATTTCACCAACAGTTAAACGGCGTTTCTCTTAAATCTAACGAAGGCAAAATGCGGTGTTCATTTAACCAATCAATTGCAACTAATTAATTTACCACAAATTCATCAATAAGTTGGAGAAATGAAATTGGAACAAATTCTGAATTTACTTAACGTTATATTTTATTGCAGCACTTTTTTATATCGTAGCCACATCAAGCAACTTTTTTAAAACTTCATTAGAGCTGATGTTCGTCAAACGGTTCACAATTGTGACTTAGGCCAAAAATAAATTTTAAAAGTTATTAAATGTTTATCACATTTCAGCTTGTTAACCACATAATATAGAACCGTATAATAAAAACAATTTTAATTTACTCACAAATGGGTCACTTTATATTAATACTTATAAATGTTTTTGATTGTGGCTAAAACAGGAGCACGAACTTGTTTTAAATTAAAATTTCAAGTTTTTGGAAAAAAAATGCAGAAGATCCGTTCCAAACTCTAATTACTTTCCTTTCAAAATTTCTAGTTTTCAGCTAACTTTGTAAATCCAATGTCCCAAATTTAATACCAAAATAAAACAAATATTAAAAAAAATATGTATATACAAAAAAATAATGGAAGGTTGGCGACATTTCTTATGGTAATTTTATTAAATGTGACTCCTACAAATTCGGAGTATTGTTTTCTGACAGGATGTTATACTTTATTCTATTAATTTGATGTTTTTCCAACCCTAGTTTTATTTAGGATTTTCCTAATACGCAGTCTACTACTATTTGCACCAGCCTGATTGTTGTTTAACAAGGGATTTATAAGAAACAGAGTAAAATTTCCTGACGGTACTTCATATTTTCCAGCAAGGCCTTAATCGGTTTTGGTCACACTTCAATTGCATTTTTTGCGCTTACTTTGCAGCCATTTGTGAGCCCAGAATGCATAGCAGCATAGATCGTAGGTAACCGAACACTCTGAAAAAGCCTCCAGAACTTTAATACTCTAATGAATGCATTGTTTCCCAAAATAATGGGCCGCGACCTAGCACCAGACCACGAAAATATAATACCGGGTCATAGAATTGGCTCCCTATTATTCAGTCATATTCATAAAATTTATGAGAACAAGCGATCACATTTCTAATGCCTTTTGTCACCCCTTGAGTGTTAAACAGAATTTTTAACACTGAAAAATAAATTTAGTCTCAAAATTGAGCAGTGGCGTATGATGCTTTTTATAACCGATTATAGTCAAAATATTTGAAAACCAAAAATTTCTAAAAAAAACGTACATTTCGCGTTTTAAATTAACATTAAACACTTTATAAGAAACTCAACATTTCGAAGATGCCAGTAGTTCATTAAATTCTTAAAATTTTGAATTTATTAACGTATTTTCAACTTAAATCTAGTAATTTCCTTAATTTTAGTGGAATGGACTGGTTCTTGGTTATCTTCAAAAATTGAGATACAAATCTTGTCCCCTGAAACCAAGAAGATTAAAAAAACACAACAGTGGTTGCTCTATCGCGTTTCGATTATCTCTCTGAAGATGATAGCTTGGCTATCGAGACGTGTTAGAGCAACCGTTGGTGTGTTTTTTAATCTTTTCTTGGTTTGAGGAGATAAGATTTGTATTTCAATTTCCATTTTAAAGCAAAATGATTTTTTTTCGAAATTTCAACTTTTGAACTTAATATTTAGCTCAGAGCTTAAAATTTTTAAAAAAGGCAAAATTTCGAAATTATATTTTTTTATAAATAAAAACACCAACATTTCGAAATCAACTCCGAATTTTGAATCTAAGCTTGAAGAAAAATTTAAAATTTACGAAGCGAAATTTTATAAAAAGTAGAGATTTCGAGAAAACCTTGAAATTAAAATATTCTGAAACTTTATGCTTAAACTCAAAATTTGGGAAGATTTTTTTTTAAAGAGTTTAGCTTTTTTCAAAGTTTTCACTTTAAATCGCATCTTAAGGGTTTTAAAGTCTGGTTTTAGTTTATCTTATTTTTTAAAAGTAATTTTGTTTTTGTTTCAAAGTTTTCCCTTTAACTCTTAATTTGAGTTTTTTATAATTTTAATTTTAATCACTCAAAATTTCGTGGAAAAAAACTTAAAAATTTCGAACAAAACTTAGATTGTATGTAAAAAGAGTTCTCAAAATATCTACTTTAATTTTAAATATGACCCTTTAAGCCGAATGTTTGTTTTTTTTCTAAAGTTTATTAATACATTTAGCTATTTTCATATTTTTTAGCACAACATTTGAAATTTTTACACTATTTATAAAAATTATATCTTCTTAAACTTAAACTTAAAGAAACCGAAAGTTAAAGGTTTAGCTTCGAATATTTTTAAGAATTTATATATTCTACTTACAAATAAAGAAATAAAATTGCTGAAATTTTCATTTTCATTTTTAGTTGAAATAGAAATTTTGATGGAAATGGTGAAGAATTTTAAAAACAATCTAATTTTTATTGCCAATTTCTAATTTACTAAAAAAATTCAAAATTTCTATTTTAAACTCGATATTTTAGGGAAAATGTCAATATTAAGAAAACTCTTACCATTAAAATGAAATTAACTTTAACCACCCGGTGCAGAAAGATAAGTTTAAGATTAAACCAGAAGTTCCGATAAAAAGAATGAGAATAAAGTAAAGAGAGATTACATTTTGACTTAAAATCTGAAAAAAGACCCGAACTTTTTAAAGTCCAAGTCTTTGGAAAAAAGATGAAATTCAAAAGGAAAATGTCATTTAAACATATAAAAATTGGAAGTTTAAATTGATAATTTCAACGTTGCTTTCAAAAGTTTAACTCTTAAGTTTCAAAATCCTGGCATTAAGTATTCATAGATTCAGGAAGCGTTGGTAACGGTGGTTAGAAAATAATTCACTAGCATTAGCCATTTTCTATGTAATACTTGCACTTATTTCTTTTCAACATACCGCACTGTTCGCGTTTACACATTAACATTCTTCTGAAATTTGTTCTCACCATCAGCCCAATCCTCCTATGAATTCTTCCGGGCTGTTGGAGCTAAAACTATCACTTAATAATTTTATGTTTTTATCTAATAGCCTAAAATAACTGTAAACAATGTTTTCTTTTTCCCGAATTTTGATTGCAAGTTGAGTCGCATCTGACGCGTGCGACGCATGATCCAGCGATCTCGAAACCTCTTGGAGTGCCTGAAAAGTAGTATAAATTATAATTTCAAAATATTCTTTTCTGAGTATTCGTGCTAGAAATATAATCATTTTTCTCGATCTTTTCTTATAATAAATAATAAAATAATTAGTATCACGTTAAAAAAGTAATGAAATTTATGGATATATCTTCATTGGCCCTTTTGTTTGAATGTTACTAGAAAAATGAATTTGTTGCAGACTACAGTTCGACCTTTTTGAATCTTTTATAGCCTACTTTATTACCAATCTATCCATTACTAATCACTATAACTTGCTTATAACTGATAATTATACGTACATTTAACTAATTACTAGTAATTACTAATTTATGTATTTTTAATTATTATTTGATTTTAATATATAACTCATTTATTTGCATAAAATATAATAAGTTCTATTGTGCATTCGATTATAATAAAATAAATAGCGGCATTTCTCTGGGCTATAAAATTAAAAAAGCATCCATATTATTGCTGTTAATTAACATTAAATTACGGCCCATAGCAAATAAAACACTTTGTACATGCAAAAGTAATGAAATGCAATTAACCGAGCATCTCTTAAACGCGCAATTAACCAAAAAATATGGCGGATTTATAGCGTTTGTATGACCTCCTAAATTCGACGAATAACAATTGTGTTCATGTTAAATCGACTTTCACCGACCAAAAAATGTTTCATCAACCTTCGAACACTTAAGAATATTTACTCGGAACAAAAAATATTACCTAATATCGAGGAAGTATTAAGTGACCGACCATTCTTTTTCGGCATTAATAAAACTTTTTACAAATTGAAATTACACTGCGACATCGAAAATCAGTACCTACTAGAAACATTATTTAACAGGAATTCTATTCAGAAATACTGTAAGAGTCGAATTGTAAAAAGTCTGCCGAAAAATCCGGATAGCTGGCGGAAAGTTCGAATCAAGTTGGACAGGATATAAGCCACTTACAATTAGATGTCATAAAGAATTAAATATTTATGTTTTAGTTGGTTAAATATCTGGTGTATATCTATATTACTTATAGAAGATATTTCAAACGATTATTTCCACCAAAGTTTATTAAACACCGTAATTACCTAACTTCTAAGAATGTTTTTCTTAGTGTTACCTAGAACACAACTAAATTGAAATTAAATAATATAATTGGTTTTGAAAAAATATTAAGAATAAGTAGTCTGGAATATAGGTAATGTTGGAAATTATAATCCACTAGAAAATTTAACACTTAAATTATGTTTCAGTTAGATCCATGTATTTGTACTTCAATAACATTAGGATGTCGGTAAAATGTTAACAAAAAACATTTTTCATTTATTACACGTTATTGTTATCTTTTCATTATTATGTATGCTTAATTTATTATATCTGTCGTAAAACATCGATGTAAAATTGTCAAAACCATACGAGTTTATAAAATTCGACTTTTTATTAAGGCTACTAACTACTTAGTTCTAAAAAATAAAAAATACTTAATTAACAATGGCATTTTCTTGTTTGGAATTAATTTATTAATTATTATTAATCAATTAATAATTATTTTTATATATTTTAAACAAAACAAATTTTTCAAGTATTATTTTGTATTACAAAGAAGTTTTTTCTTTAATTTGATGTAAGACTCATTTGTAAATATGAGATCCACTTATGCCTCATTTTTGATGCAATTGCAGCCAACATTAAATTTATACACCAAAGTTAAGAGGATCTTAAACCAATAAATAACATTAATAGATAAAGTGATGGGTTTAATGTAAAATAAACTGAGCTTGTCTGAAAATTTGGCAATGCATATCGAAAACAAACGGGCGAAAACTGGAACAACATAACAGGATAAAAAGAATAAGTTTTTTGACCCGGGAAGCACCCGTTGCAAAGTTTGCAAACGTCCGTCCTCGGCCTAGTCGCATTTTATTAGCGTCTACATTATACGTCCCAGGCTTTCTTGAACAAACACAAAAAATGTGAATTATTTTTAGGAAAACAGATGGAACATATCAGGTCTAGAATGTCGCATTTTATGTTCTGTATCAAGAAATTATTTAGACAAAGTTATCTTAAAACTGAGGAAGTCTAGATTTAATTTTACTTTTTTCTAACTTTCTCTATTTCTCGTTTTAATTTTATATAAAGAAAATTACTTTTTCCTATATTGCTATTAACTTTCTATTTTTTATAAAAATCAATTGTTTTCTTTAATTCGTTAGTTAATCTGCGGTTAAAAGTAAAAAGTTCAGTCATTTTTTATTTGACCGATTAAACCAAAATCCCATTTTCTCCAGATTTTCAAAAGTCAAAGAACGCTTTATTGATCCGTCAAAAGTGGCAACGATCGACTCTTGAACTTTTAAGTGAGTCCAAATTATTCGGGCGAAAGTATTGCCGACTTTTGAGTCACGTCATAGCATATGCGCCTATGCGCAGTGGTTGCATCCCAGAATTAATTCAATTCGCGAAATTCTTAATTATCGAAATGAGTTCATTGCACTCTTGTATAATTTCGTTTGATTGTTTACGAAATCGAAATTGCAATGGCCATTTCTGGGTCAAATGTCAAAGTTGCACTTACTAAAAGATATTTTCTCGCATAACAATTAAAGGCTATTGACACAACAATTATTAGCTTGCAACCTAAATTTCTTTAAATATACGCTGATAAAACAATCATGTGGACATTGCTAAATTTTACGAGCATATAATAGTGTATCTCTAGTTACAAAATAATTTATTAAATGATCCCCAAAACTTAAATTGTCTAAATAGTTAACTCACTATGCAGTTGATGAAACATTTTCTATATAGAGAATAACGTAAACGTAAAAGATTCTTATCAGGTTTTCACCAAATATTATTGGTGATTAATACAGTTACAAATCGTCTTTGGACCATTAGTTCGTCAAAGACTAATTGCCTAAGACTGGTCACACATCAATAAAATTTTATGAAACATAACAAAATGCTTAAATTAACTTCTTTTCAAAGACATAATAATTTATTAAAAACACACTTTAAGCCTTTTGTTAACTTATGTCAATTAATTAATGCTTAAAATGATTATTAGATAACAAAAAGTGATCGTGACTTAAATCCAAGTGCTCCGTTAATAGCAATATTATTATTTTGGGGTTGTCACTTACCGCAAAAAATGACGAAATCAAAATATATAAATGATATTCATCTTCAAATTCTGAGTAAAATTATCTCAGTCGATAAAACTGTCAAAGCTTCATTCGTAGAGAATTTTATCATAATCATAACTAAAACCTGGATAGTAAGTTAAAATGAATCAAAGTAAGCAAAATAAACATCGCTTAAATATTTTAAAATGTGCAATTTAGAAAAAGGAAGGCAACATCTTAATCGGTTATCTTCATTCCAATGGAATAATGGAATACATATTGTTCCAGTGCCGATTTCTCTGAAACATCTCAGATTTTTAAATTCTCCAAAAATAAAAAGAAGGAAAACAGGAACTTTTTCATTTTGCAAGTTGTTAAGAGGGAATATTGACTATTAAAACCACTAGCTAGTCCCTTTTTTATAAAATCACTGTTCAAATCTGCTTTAATAATAGTTGTTTTGTGAACTTGTGAACTTTTTTTTTAAATTTCAGTTTTAAACTCGATTTGTTTTTAATTCAAATTGAGAACTTGAAATTTTTATTTTTCAAAATTTCAGTTTTAATCTCTCGAGTTTAAAACCAATGTTTTTAAATTAAATTTAAAGTACCGTCTAGAAATATCGACGCTTTTCTTAAGATGTCAAGTTTCGTTTTTATTGTTATTATTATTATAAAATTTATAGTGATCTTAGAAATTTGACTGTTTATGAAACTTTTATCGGAAAACTTGGACATATTTAGGAAATTAACAAGTTTTATCAAAATATAGCTTTTAATTTTGTATTCTCCAATTTTCGAGAAAAATTTTTCTTGATAGTTATGGAGGGTTATGAAATTTCGACTATTTTTCTCGACATTTGCACTTCTGGTTTTCGCTATTTTCCCGCTTTCACAATTTCAATTTTTTCATATTTTTTTCTTGTAAGTTTTTATGTTTTTAAAATCTCAACTTTTGTTCAGAATAATTATTAGTAATATACAGCTGCAGTTATTGCTTCTTTCTAGGATTTTGATTATAAACTTGAAATTTGTACAACTGAAGAAAATACATTTCTGATAACCTTCTAGTCTAAATATTAAAAGATGCCGATTACCTATATTCAAAATTTACAGAAAGCAGAAAGGTGCAGGTACTACTAGATAATGTATGCAATGCAAATGTAAATATAAATATGTATATAAAATGTTATCAATAAGTACGTTACAATGATCCCACTGCTTAAAAAAATATCAAATATTTAGTATCGTGTATCGAATATATCATTACCTAATTACTTTCAAATTAACTTCAATTTGTTCCTGATAATATATCTTTTAATATATGGTTGATTTATTTGGTTAATTTGTAACTAATTTTATCAATGAATAATTCTTAAAAATATAAATTGTAAGTTTTTATTAATTTATTTCTAAAATAGTGTATTTCTCAGTGCTCCAGTCTCGTGGAGAAAACGTTCACGACAGTCAGGAAATTTCTTTTCAAAAAGAGACTTATTAGTGTCAAAAGTACAAAGAGCTATTGCCGCCGTTAAAAGTTTTGTTAAAATCCTTGAATTAGCCGCATTTTCCTTACCTTGGTTATAAAGACGAAGAAATAATTGAATTTAATTTGTTTACTATGTCACCGCAGTTGTGTTTTTGTTCGAATTGCTGCAAGAGTTATTTCATTGGGGATAATTGAGTAGTTCGCAACTACTTTATAAAACACCGAACAAAAAGTTAATCTAAATAATTGGTTTGTCTAATGGTGGACTTGAACCTACACAAAGAATTGTTGCACCTTTTGTCGACCAGCGGAAAATGCTATACACAATAAATCAATCGCAAAATAAAAAA